>CP136493.1:0-2494003 GCA_032768795.1 Tremella fuciformis | reverse complement strand
TAACCCCCTAACCCCCTAACCCCCTAACCCCCTAACCCCCTAACCCCCTAACCCCCTAACCCCCTAACCCCCTAACCCCCTAACCCCCTAACCCCCTAACCCCCTAACCCCCTAACCCCCTAACCCCCTAACCCCCTAACCCCCTAACCCCCTAACCCCCTAACCCCCTAACCCCCTAACCCCCTAACCCCCTAACCCCCTAACCCCCTAACCCCTAACCCCCTAACCCCCTAACCCCTAACCCTGCGCGAGAAAGTCCCCCCCCCAGGACCTGCCTGTAACCCCCTAACCCCTAAGGATGGGGGGTCCAAGTACTCCCACGAATTCGTGGAGGGGGGGTCCAAGTACTCCCACGAAACCAAAGGAGGGGTCCAAGTACTGAGTACTTGGGGGGGTCCAAGTACTGCAGAATATTGTTAGGGTCCCCCCTTGGACCGTTTTACATGAAGTCTGGGATGCATGCGAGAGTCATCCCAGCTATATTTGGGACCATATTAGGCTACTTACTTCGACAATCAACTCAATATTCCAATTACTGACCGCGTCACAGCCAACCAAAGTCAAATACCCAGCCAACTTTGGATGCCCGTAAATCCGTCAGTTTTTACCCGATCGGGAAGATCATTACATTTACGAATAGCTCTTTTGTCGAACTTTTTGAATCCAAAAAAAAATTTCAAAAAATCTCGATGCGCGAGAAAGTCCCCCCCCCAGGACCTGCCTGTAACCCCTAACCCTCCAAGTACTCCCACGAAAGTGAAGGGGGGGTCCAAGTACTCCCACGAATTGGAGGATGGGGGGTCCAAGTACTCCCACGAATTCGTGGAGGGGGGGTCCAAGTACTCCCACGAAACCAAAGGAGGGGTCCAAGTACTGAGTACTTGGGGGGGTCCAAGTACTGCAGAATATTGTTAGGGTCCCCCCTTGGACCGTTTTACATGAAGTCTGGGATGCATGCGAGAGTCATCCCAGCTATATTTGGGACCATATTAGGCTACTTACTTCGACAATCAACTCAATATTCCAATTACTGACCGCGTCACAGCCAACCAAACTCAAATACCCAGCCAACTTTGGATGCCCGTAAATCCGTCAGTTCTTACCCGATCGGGAAGATCATTACATTTACGAATAGCTTTTTTGTCGAACTTTCTGAATCCAAAAAGAAAATTCTGAAAATCTCGATGCGCGAGAAAGTCCCCCCCCCAGGACCTGCCTGTAACCTCGCCCAACCGCCGATGTGGGACCATCAGAGTGCCGACGGATGATCGCAAGTACCTACCACTTGGAGGCAATCTGACACTCTTCGCTTTGCTTGCAAATGCCAGGTAGTCAAGAGGGTCCCCTACGGGCCTGGGCCTCGTCGGCTAGCAGGCACAACGAGGCAGTGTGAAGCAGCTGCGCGATGTTTCGTCCAGGGCCGGGACCGCATCGCCACGAGGCCTCAAAGTATCCAAGACTTCTGCAAGCAAGGAGCCGTCTACCGTTCATCTGTTCCAGATCGCTTGACGTGTGCAGCCGCCAAAGCATATCTGACCATAGTCACATCCCGCTGATGCTCCCTCTCCCGCCCGCGATGAGAATCACCGAGAGGCGACGATGCTGAAGCTTCTCGTCCCAACTGGACACCAACAAAGTCTCAGGACGCGACACGCAGCTAGAGAGAAATCAAAGTTACATGAAAGCGCTAATGGAGAGAAAGCTGATGGCCGGTCGCCTCGGACCTGGCTCCTATTTGTCGCCCTTGCTACGCGCTTCCAATTCCTTGTACGCTTTGCTCAATGCCTCTCCGAACTCCGCTGGCTCGGCGCTGTATCCTGCGTGATGACCTGGGACCATGAATCTGGGGCACCCGAGGATCTTGGCTTGCGGGACAGTCGTCCGGGCGTAAAAAGCGTCCTGGCTCTTCTCCCCAGCAGCTACACCGATGGAGACACCGTTTTCTACGATTCGGGTCAAGTCGGGGCAATAGATAGTGAAGGTGAGGTACTCGTTCTCCCAAAAGTTCTCGAAATCCTCTTTGGATGGAGGATTTGCTCGCTCCGGGCTGTTTTCGAATCCCTTCATCTCCGACCTGAAAGCTCCCAGAGCCGCAAAAGGTCTTTTTGCTCGAAAGATCTCAAGGAGAGAGAAGGCCCGGTCGAGGTGGTATGTGCAGTCTGGCAGGAGAACGGTGGTGGGAGTTTCATGGGCGATGACGTGTTCGAGTACATCGGGGTAACTGATAGCGAGTTGGAAGGCTATGATACCGCCTCCGCTATTGGCGAAAATCGATGTCTTTTCGCGACCCAGGTCTTTCATGACAGCAATGATGTCGCGGCATTGCTGAGAAGGATTCAGAAGCGAGGGAACTTGAGCTTTGCTGTCACCGCTTTGTCTTCGATCAAGAGTGCACACAGTATACCGCTTGTCAAGGTGTTCGAAGATGGGGTTGAACTGTCTTCCTACACCGCCCCCGCCCGCGATGAAGATCAGCAGGGGGCCCGCCCCCTGGTACCAGTAGCGCAGATCGCACCCTTCGTTATGGACTGTTTTATATGTCGGCTCGAACGGCATGGTGACGGACTTGCGTGCAGGGGATATCGTGTGCCGGAAAAGTGACGCCGAATGCGATCGACAGACTGTAGTTACCCGTAGCGCGCAGACAGCGTACTGTCCGACTCTGGATCTACTCACTCTTTGAGGCAAAGAATGATGCCAGTGTCTCGCGCAGCCGAAGAATGGACGGATCGCCGGCTTCATGCCGGGGCAGACCCATACGATGTGGGACGGGAATCGGTGTGGGACGACTCACAAGCCACCACGCGGTGATGTGGGACGTGGGGAGTTGAGAGGAACGTGGGATCTCCACGCGGGGCTCAGGTGGCCCCACATACCCGCCCGCGGAGCCAGAGCGCCATCGTATCTTCATACAAGTAGCCCGTCGTGGTGTTAGGGATGTAGCTCCCCATATCTCGAAGCCATGAGCAGTTTCATTCCGGAAGTCGAGAAGGATTCTTCTATCCACCATATGGAGAACGATGAGAAGTCAGATGCGTTGGAAGCTGGTCCCCCCGACGTGGTCGGCCAGACCCCCCAAGTCGGCCAAATGACGAGCACGATGATCGCTTTTACCGCATGTGTCTCGCTCGTCGCCTGGATCGCCAACTTCGATGCCGGCTTTTCAGGTATTGTCCTCGCTATGCCCGGCTTCAACTCGGCTTTCGGGACACTTTGTCATGAGGTGCCAAACCCCGTAACCGGCGCAATGCACAAAGTGTGCCGCTTGACAGCATCCCAACAGTCTTTGACAAGTATCAGTACGATATTCCAAGCTTTGGGTGGCGGCTTGGCCGGTGTGTCTGGCGCATACCTTGGACGTCGCGGCACGATTCTCTGCGGCTGTCTCTTCGCGATCATTGGCGATGCGGGTATGTCGGCGACGGCGGGCAGCTTTCTGCACTTCATGGTCTGCAAGTCGATCGCTGCCGTTGGGATCGGCCAGCTGCTCGCCTCCGGGATTGTTTATGGCGCCGAATGCTCTCCAGCCAGCCGTCGTGGTCTCCTCATGGGCATTTACAACGTCGGCCTGGCTCTCGGCAATGTTTCATCGGCCGCCGTCTGCGCGGGTTCTGCGTCGCTCGCACCGACTAACTACTGGCAGTGGCGACTCCCGATCATCGTTCAGATTCCCCTCAGCTTGGCACTTGGAATCGGGATCTACTACTTCCCCGAATCGCCTCGTTGGTTGATGGTCGCCGGCAATGAAGAGGGCGCTCGGGCTTCATTCAGCCGACTGTTACAGAAAGACCCACAGTCCCACGAGATCTCGGTCCAGATCAAGGACATCGCTGCGCATATCGCCATGGAAAAAGAGCTCAGCGCGACGTCGTCCTGGACGGACATATACCGTCGAGGGGATCTTAGACGAACATTGGTGTCGTCATTGATCCTCGTTGGGCTAGCTCTGACGGGTATTCAATTCGTGGTCCCCTACGCCGCCTTGTTCCTCAGCGGAGTGGGTATCAAGAGTCCGTTCTTGATCAACGTCATTGTCGCCCTCTGCATCTTCGCTGGCACCTTCTTCGGCCCGATCATTCTCGAGCGCGGAGGGCGTCGGTTTGCCATGTTGGTCGGCTACGCAATCATGGCATCTTGTATGCTCATCTTCTCGGTGGTCAGCACTGCCCTTGGGTCAAGCAATCCAGTTTCGCAAAAGACCCTTGTCGCCTTCCTGTGTATCTGGGCCTTTGTCTTTGGCGGATTCATCGGCTCGAGTGTATGGCTCGCTTCAGCCGAACAACATGCCATCCGATTGCGCACATATGGCCAGGCAAACACGACTGTTGTTTACCAAATTTTTGGCTTTGGCGCGCAATTCTGGACCCCGTACATGCTCAACAAGGACTATGGCAACCTGGGTACCAACGTCGGATATTTCTATTTTGGGCTTACGGTCGCTATCATCATACTGGTTTTCCTGTTCGTGCCCGAAACCGCCCTGCTTACCCTCGAGCAGATTGATGACCATTATCGATCAGGCAGGCCCGCTTGGAAAACCTCAATCGGCCGGAACAAAAAGATCGCCAGGCAGGAAGAGGTGCAGTGAACGCGATGAGTCGTGGCAAGTGGGGGTTAGGCTTGATCGTACAATTGGGTGATGTCGACAGACGTTTGGTCGTCATGCACACCATTAGTTGCGCGGACCGCCCTCATTGGCACAACGACTGGGACCACTGGGGGATCGTCATACCCTTCTAGTCCACAAAGTGCATCTGCGACTGTCAATCTACCAACACGGTGCTTCTGAGCGCGTTCTGATTTATTTCAAACAAGGAGTCGGGCGGATCCGCATGAGGCGCAGATGTTGGATACTTGCTTACTCCCGGATAGGCTGGCGGATGGGCACTACAGTCGTTGTCCCAAAAAAGGCATCCTTGTCATCGCCCTCGACATGCAGTTGAGGTTTGTGTGCCAAGTCTTCCACGGCACCAGCGACAGCCGATTCCGGCTCGTAAGGCTCTCCAGCAGGCCTGAAATCAGCTTCAGAGCTACATTCTCTGTGAGCGATAGACTCACCCGAAAGTGCCGTATACATCCACTTCGTCCACCTCGCTGGGACGCTCAAGGGGGAAGAATTTGCACAAGGCTAGATACACAGTACCCGAAATGGCGAACCCAGCTGCCCATTAACACGGCTTGTATCGTCATGTACCGCTTGCGGAGGTCTTACCAGGAAAGCAGAGGTAGTATAGATGCGTAGCGCCCAGAGGCACGGTCACCGTTGAGACAGTCGACAAGAATCCGGGAAAGAGCGGGGCTACGCCCACGACCCATGCAACAGGTGCACGCCAATTGACGCCCTTCTGATACCAATAGATAGAGCTTGGGGAGCCCTCATACTGCTCCTCAGCTTTTATCGGGGCGAATGGCACAAGCTTACCAGCGAAGACAGTCTCATCTTCTGCTTGCGGATGAACATGTAGTCGAATACCATCAGACCGGTCATGGGCCCAAGGAACGTCGCGTAGCCTCCCATCACGCTGATGTAGACAGTCGCTCCGCTCACCAGCGCCCATGGGCATAAAGGCAAAGCCATTACGGTGGTGATGATAGCACCGCGGCGGATGTTGAGGTACCGAGGGAATAGAGAGGTCAAATCGATGCCTCCTGCGATGGCATTTCCTGCGATGTTGATCCCCAGCTGACTGATGAGGAATGCGACAGCTGCAGCAATCAGACAAGGCACGAAAGATTGAGTAATGCAGGACATACAGCAGAAGAATACCGCCGCACGCGCACCGTTCCCGCCATACTTCTGGATCGCAGTCAAGAGGCTGTACGGATTCCAAAGCAGACCCTCGTCAGGATAGTACTGCGCACCAACCGAGGTGCAGACAATGCCTATCAGGCAGGTGAGAGTCGTCATGACTGGAACACATATAGCCTGGGAGAGGATCTGATCACCCGGCTTGACTGCGAATCGAGTGTAGTCCGACATGTTCAAGATCTGCCGTGAGTCGAGACAGTCAGATCGAGACGAGGGCACTCACACCGGCACAAATACCGCCAATCTGACTGCTGATGCCGTAGAAGAACGCCCAGGCCAACGCTGAACCCTTGACAGGGGCCACCCCTACCAGAGTCGTTTCGTCGCCATTGACAAGAGGCCCAGCACCATGGGCGCGAGCCAGAGACCAGATGAAGAGCGAGAAGCAACAGATCGTGCTGATGACTGACGTGGCGAGGAAAGGCTTGCGGTAGTGCTCAGGCGGAATCCACACGAGAGGGAATGAGATGATGAGAAAGATCCAAAAGCACAAGAAGTCGGCGGATGTCATGTCCGTCGATGCGGGCATGATATTCTTCATGGCTAGGGAAGTCAACAGTGTGTCCCTGGCGATATTTTCAGGGTGGACTGACTGTATATGGACGGCCAGATCGACCCAAGAAGTGTCTTGACGACCTGCCCTCCAAACCACGCTTGGGCTGTGGGGTAAACTTTTGTACTGATACATCTGTGTTTGACACTCACTAGCGTACCAGGTGAAGGACAAGATGATCCGGTTGAGCAACTTCACTTATCAGTCACACGCGATGCCCCACTCCCCAGAGTGCTCACCGGAAACCACGCCGCCCGCATACCCCAGGTCATGCGGTTCCACATGGGAAACCCGACGTGCCACTTGGCACCTACGAGTCCGGTAAGTATGACCGCCCCGGCGACGATGAACTGCCCGACGACCACCACCCCCATCGCCTGACCTGTTTGCCGTAAGCTGAGCACAATTTGCATTCCCATGACGGCTGACCGACACTCAGTCCTAGAGACAGCAAAGATGATCCGCCAGACCAGCCACTGATGTTGATGCCAGTCGCGCACCAGTACCCGACGAAAGACCACGCCCCCCACGTTCGGCGAGAGGGGGGCAGGGGGACATTGTCCCGGTTGAGCTGTTGGTCAGGCTGGAACGAGACAAGGAGTCTCATCATCGCTCACCCAGGCGTTGTTGGACCACACGTCCTTCTCCTCGTCTCGCTGAGAGACTTCGAGCTTCTTCAGGATGCCCGACTTGCTCCACGCCATCTTCGAGGATATCTTCGACTGGTCAGTAGCTATTCTGAAGGGAGGGGATGGGGTCAGGTCCTGACCAGCTGTGCATTATAAGATCAGCGCATAGAGCGAGGGTGACAGCCGCTCGTATCTCTACTGATTGGCGTGGGGAAGCGTGGGAGGAAATTGCTTGCGAGTCCAGATTGCTCCCGACTTTGGCTGTCTGTATGACAAGGCGTGCGAGGAGAGATCGCTGGCAATCGAAGCTCATGTCACAACGTTAGCGAGTTGCGGGATTCCGGCTAAGCGTCAGGTACTATCGGTCATGCAGGTGGGCAGTGGGCAGGCAACGGCCGGCGGGGAGCGGCCCAGGGCCTGTGTGGTGGGCAGTCCGGTCGACCAGATAGTCTGCCGGCAGGGGAGAGGAACTGGGACCCCTCATACCCCTCAGATCCCGATACTATCGGGACGGACATGTGCTATTCCGAGATACATAGTTAGGTTACAGCTACTTGCGCAGCCTGTCGGGCTCCTCCGGTGCCAAAAGGCATTGCAACAAAACACCTCGTTATCGGTCTTCCGTGTTCCCAATCTACCGTACTTCGATCCATTCTCGCGATGGGTGCAGCAGCGAAAGCCTTGCGAATAGGTGTCGATGTTGGCGGTACCAATACGTGAGTCGCGCTGCTTTGAGTGGGGATCACTGAAGCTGCATAGCGATGCGGTCATACTTGACTTGTCTTCTGGAGCCCAGAACCCCGTGCTCGCTGCTCATAAGGCCCCAACAACCGCAGATGTGACAACGGGCATTCAACAGGCGGTCGAGGCTGTCCTGCAGAAAGCCAGTATCGATCGTAGTCATCTGCAAGCCATCGCTATCGGTACGACCTCTTTCGTAAATAGCTTGATCGAACGCAATGCGGAGAAACTTGAGAGAGTGGCCGTTGTGCGCCTATGCGGGCCGCATAGTCGACTGTCACCGCCCTTCTCCAGCTTCCCATACGAGCTCCGAACGATCCTTGAGGGACCTGCATTTTTGGCGGCAGGGGGACTCCAAGTGGACGGACGAGAAATAGAGAGAGTGAGTTAGGAACGACCAAGTTTGGTGTGTTGGCTGAAACATTAGGTGGATCCCAAAGAGATTGGCGAAATCTGCGCCGAAATACGCAGACAGGGGATCCGGACAGTGGCAGTCTCGTCCATATATGCGCCTATCGATCACGACCACAAACAGGAGGAAACCGCCCGGGGACTCATCAAGAGCTATCTTCCTGAGGTAAAGGTGACCATCAGCAAGGAGGTTGCCAATATAGGTTGGTAGTGGAATCCACTGGATAGGCGGGTCAATGAAAGGCAGGTCTGTTGCAACGAGAGAATGCCACCATTCTCAATGCCGCTCTCCTCTCCTTTGCTTCGTCCACCATCAAGGGTTTCCAAGCTTCGACCACAGCCCTCGACTTGACGTGTCCCTTGTTCCTCACTTCCAACGACGGAACGCTCATGACATGCGAGCAAGCAGAGAGGTTCCCAATCAAGACCTTCTCCAGCGGACCGACCAACTCGATGCGTGGTGCCAACTTTTTGGCCAGCCTTGCCAGTGGTGGACAACGGAGAGAGACGGCTTTGGTGGTGGACATTGGCGGCACGACAACCGAAATCGGAGCCTTGCTCCCGACCGGGTTTCCACGACAGGCGGGTGCTTCGCATGAGCTCTGCGGTGTTTCTCTCAATTTTTCCATGCCTCACGTCCTGAGCATCGGGCTCGGCGGTGGATCCAGGGTGCGCCTCGATCAGGACGGAAAGACCACAGTTGGCCCTGACTCGGTTGGATACCGTATGGACCAGTCGCGAGCATTTGGCGGAAGCGTTCTCACAGCGACCGATATTGTCGTAGCTGCTGGTCGAGCTATTGACATCGGTGACCCTACCTTGGTCAATCAGGTCGATCCGTCAATGCTGGAAGCTGCACAGGCCAGGATGAAAGTCATGCTCGAGCTCGCCCTAGACTCGATGAAGACCAGCACTCAAGATATACCCGTGTACTTGGTTGGAGGCGGCGCAATATTGGCTCCGGATGCTCTGAAGGGGATCAGCAAGGTCCACCGATTTCCTTATTACGATGCTGCGAACGCGGTCGGTGCAGCATGTGCGCAGATCTCGGCCGTGATTGACACCTTTGAAGACACGACCAAGGTGTCCATGGCGGAGATGCGGCACGTGGTTGAGCAGCGTGCCATCAAGAAGGCCATCGCGGCCGGGGCTGATCCGAGCGACTGCAAGGTAGTGGAGAGTGAGGCCATCCCGATCGCATGTGAGTGAGCACTTGCGTCGTCTCACCTCAGCTGACATCAGACACTGCTGGCCGATGCCGATTCTACGTTAAAGCGGCCGGCGAGTGGACGGCCGACCCGTCCATAGCGAAGTCGACCAGCGAGGCTATGTACGAGTCCTCTGTGAACGGTCGCCATCACCAAGCTTTACCGTCAAGCACGGCCAAGCCGTGCAACCAGGCGCTCACTCTACCAACCAAAGATATCGAGTGGACGGCCTCCGCAGTGCAAGCGTACAAGCCGATCGTCAAGGCTGGAGAGTGGATTCTTTCGGAGATCGACGTTGAATGGATGGCTACGGGTTGTTACATCCTGGGCTGTGGTGGTGGAGGCTCACCTCATGCAACATTCTTGGCCTTGCGAAACCTCATCCGGTCAGGTGCAGTCGTACGCGTCATCGACCTTGCGAAGATGGAGGACGGCGGGATGTGTATCTGGGGAGGAGGAATTGGGTCCCCCGAAGTCTCTGCAGAGCGGTTGACCAGCGGGGAGTGAGTGTTTCCCGGATATGACATGCTCATCCACGCTGATTGCAAGCTACAACGATGCTGTACTTGAGCTCATCAAATTCCTCAGGATCGATAATCTTGTCGCAATGGCAGCACTCGAGATTGGCGGTGGAAACGGCCTCATCAACATGATTGCCGGTGCCAGCAACTTGCTGGACTTGCCTATTATTGACGGTGATTTCATGGGTCGGGCATACCCAACCGGATGGCAGACCACGCCGAACGTCTACGACAAGGGAGACCGAGGGGAAATGTTGTTGCCGGCGGCGATGTGCAGTGGTGATGGAAATACCGTTTTCATGACCTCGGCCAAACATTACCTCGACTGCGACTCGGTTATGCGGGCTGCCTGTGTCGATATGGGGACTCATGCTGGTGCAGCTCAGCGTCCATTGACTAAGAAGGAGTGCGAGCTTTCCATGGTGAAGAACACCGTCTCGCAGTCCTGGAGAATCGGCCGCGCCGTCGCCCTAGCGCAGAGGCAAGGTCGGCTGGGCAGCCTCGGGTCCATCCTGGTCGAATCGATGGGAGGTCGTGGAGCAGCAAAGGTACTCTTCGAAGGCAAAATCGTTGACGTTGTTCGGCGGATGTACAAGGGGCACACGGTCGGCGAGGTAGTCATTCAAGCTCTGGCGAGGGATGAGGAGGAGGAAGAGGATCCGCAGCATCCGCGGGAGCACTTCGAGGGATCTCTCGTCATCCCATTCAAGAACGAGAACCTATATGCTGAACATCGCCTCGGTGACAAATCTACCATAATCGCAGGGGTTCCTGATCTGATCTCGGTCATCGATGCGGGAAGCGGATATGCTCTAGGGACGCCGGATTACAAGTACGGATTGAAGGTGCTTGTTCTCGGCATCACTGCAGCGCCCCAATGGACCGACACACAGAGAGGATTAGATATTGGGGCTCTGCCTGCCTTCGGGTATGACATACCCTACAAACCCATCGGCACGTACATCAAGCCAATCAGTGTTATCGAAGAGTACGCCTAGCATGGGAAGTTGAGGGCAGGGGGCAGTGACTGAACGACGCGTCCCTTACACCGGAGGACTTAGACTCTAGAAGAAGGATTGCCGGGAACAGACGAGAGCTTCTTCCAGTCCGTGGCGCATTAGAGAATGATGCACTCGTGCTATTTTCGTGACTCTATTGTGCTGTTTGCCGGTTTGCCATGCCCCATCTTGGCCCTTTCTCTAAATTGATCGTCAGTTGAGCCGTGGCTTACGGCAAACGCAGCTCACTCATGACCAAGATCATACCGAGCGAGGCAAATGCGAGAATCGCAGTGATGATCGTGTACAACCCCCCGTCGCCAATGCCATTCAAGATGTACACCACCACTTGAGACAGTACGCAACCGATAGTTCCCCGAGCCGCCGAATTGCATGCGACGGCACCGGCGCTGTGGCCCTGATGTTTTAATTGGTCAACCGACATACGCAGAGTATTCGAGGCTCACTGGATTCGCATCGACCAGGTAAGCCAGGGTACTCGAGTAGATGAGCCTGGAACTGATCAGCTGGGGGGGGGCCCTGTGCAGATGCCAGCATGGAGATACAAACATCAACGAAAGGCCTGCGAAGAATAGGCAAACGACCAATCCAGCTACGTGAACGTGCTGATTCGCTATCCACCCATAGATGAGGAAAGAAGCGAAAAGTATCGGCAGGAATGGAAGAACACTTCTCAAACGGAACTGCAAGATCAGAGCGCTCGCCCCGGTCGATGTGTCACCCACCTCAGGTATGAGGATCCCGCCGTTTCTCGCCTTCATCCTCTTTAGGGTCATGTCTGACGCTCGTCCCCCAAATATACTCCCCAGCAGAGCCCCGCACCCGAGAGATAAGAGCACCAGTCCGATCTTCAAGGCGTCATAATGGTACGGCAGTCTGAGCTTCTTGAGCGATCATGGAAAAAGGCGGGAAGAGGTATGCACCTGGCTAGTGTGAGACTGGTCGTATAGGGGAGACAATACTGAGCGCCGAAGAAGCAGCCTGCTTGTGAGCCGCCTCCTCTGGAGTTAGAGGCACTGACCAGAGCACAATATGATAAGCGAGTTATTGTGCTGCTTCATGATTGCCCACATGGTCGGGAGAGGATTCGCATCACGCAGGCTTGGCTTAAAGTTGGGTACATCTGGGATGCTCGAGGCCGGTGAGACACTCTGCGTGGCTTGAGGCATCGTTGATGTCGATAGAGTCCCCATGACGATAATATCTGCTACGTCTGGTTGCTCTTGAGGAGGCGCATGTTGCAAGGATGTCGTGCTGGATCGCGGCGCGTCTTTCAGTGCTCTGTTGAGTGCTTTTTGATACAACGGCGACCGCTACGGATCAGAATTTCCCACGTTTGTGTCTCACCTCTTTCCGCCAAGAATCTGGATAGAATAGGAAAGAAATGTCTACTACAGCTGCAAAGGCGGCCAAAAAATATAACGGTGCTCTCCAACCAAATGCCCGAATATGAGCTTGGGTCGAAGGGTCGACACGTGGGACCGCTCACCTGGCCCAGAAGACCACCTATGAATGGGCCCACTGCCGGGCCAGCCAGACCAGTACCGTAGTAAAAGCCAAGCTGCCGGTCAGCAACCTCACAGAGTCCGTAGCAGCAACTTGCCTTACGCCCTCTTTCTTCGGGATCGAAGATCTCTGCTAGGGTGCCCGCTCCGATTGGGAAGACAGCAGCAGAACCCATTGCACTGATCGCCCGCATCGCGATCAGAGTTGGCATATTGGTCGATCTCGATGCAATGACAGTAGCGACTGTGTAGAACTGGGTGTCAGCGAGACAGCTTCGGTCAACGAGACCGGCTCACGGAATACGCCAAGATGTATATCGACTGTTGGTCAGCGATATATTCGTATTCCGATAGGCAGGATTTACCTTGCGTCCGAAGACCTGCACTTGTCAGCTACGCGTCCAGCTGATCTGGTGCGGCTCACCTCCGACGCGGTCGCCCACATTATTGGAAACCATCCCTGGAAGCTGCCCGTAAGCAGATTTCCGCTTCCGAAAGAACCTCACAGGATATAGATACTCAGACTCAACGCTATTTGCGTGTCGCTGGCGTCAAGGTCGGCTTTGATTTGATCGATGACGGGATTATATATAGAAGGGGCGAGCAATGGACCTATCTATTCGATATCAAGGATTGTACTCCCTACATATGCCCGCAACCTACACTTGCCGAAGTCACCATAGCCAAGACAACGTGCTTCTTGACATAACTCCATTTCCGTGGATCGTCATCGCATGGGACGTGTTCAATGTCAATTGCCGGCTCAAGTGGACTGGCCTCCTTGTCGTCCATCGTACGCGATGCTGGCTTGAGTAAGGATGCAGGAAAAGCTTTGATTCATCACTCAGTAAGTTACTGTTGAGTTCCCGAAATTGTGTACATTCCGCGGCAACTTGTAGTCTCGGGATGTTCGGCACCTTCTACGTCGCCTCTGCCCACTGAAAAGTGTCCCCACGGATTCGAGCGCTTCTTTTGCGCGCGACGAGCCATTCGCATGACGAGACACGTAACGGAAGCTTGCTCTTTGACATGACCGACCCGTCCGAGAAAATTTGGACTGATTCGCTACGAAGCAGCGCCATTGCAACCTTTACATTATGCATAAACCCCGCAATTGCTCCCCAAGTCGATCAGGCAGGTAGCTGAGTCAACTCGAATTGCTGATCAACTGTTTTGTCTTCCTCGTTCATCGCATCAGCCTTAGCGCTGTGCTGCGCACGGACAAGCGCAGCATCGTCGCCGTCGAAGAGAACTGCTATCTCTTCCAGGGAGAGTCCCTTCGTCTCCAGAATGAGGAAGTAGGCGGCCACTATCATGATGTAGTTTCCGACCGCAAATACCAGGAAGTATTTCCAGCCTATACCAGCCAGGGCGATCGGAGTCAGCAACGCGCTGTATAGAGCCCCGAGGTTGGCGAACAGGGAGAAGGTCGCCATGCCTTGGGTCCGCATATGGAACGGAAGGATCTCGGGAAGATCTGGACGTCAGTAACACTGTTAATCCTCGAATTTGAATGCGTACACAGGAAAGTGAGAGGCCAGTAACCAAAAACATACAGACCAGCGTGGAGATACAGCATGGACAGGCTGGCACCCGCCACCGCCTTTCCGCCTCGATTGACAAAAACGGCCTTTGAATCAGTTTCGTGGAGAGCAGATGAGATCCAGACTGACCATGAGGGCGGTGAAAATTGTCAAAGTGATAGCGGTGAGTGTACTCGAAAATAGTACCAACTTCCTCCGTCCAATGCGATCCGCAAGCTGGGCCCCAGCAAGACCAAACACGAGCAGGACACCAAAGTCTCCCGCCAACATGCCCTCAACCTGGACGGCATTTGTGTAGCCAAGCACTCGCAGCACGCTAGGGAAATAGTACGCAATGACGTTGCTCTGAGATGAGTGGATAGCTTGCGACTAAAGTGCGACTCACCCCTGCCATAGAGATTGACCATCCAAAATATATGAGCGTCGCGAAACGCCTGCGATTCCCTGGAGTGGTGAACCACTTTTTGAATTGCCACTGGCGTCCGAGGATGTCGTTGTTGATGGCTCCGGTGATCTCTTGGAGCTCGTACTGGACCAAAGGGTCGGTCAAGTCCCCATTCGCATGTAGTTTGGCGAGTATAGCGAGAGCCTCCTCTGGTCGCTCTTGTTTAACGAGCCAGCGGGGCGATTCGACCATAAGGGGGGTCACGCTGCAGACGAGCAGAGGAAGCGATCCGAAGCATTGTAGGAAAGTGAGAACCCTCCAAGCCCAGTTCGAATGCCAATGGGCCATCCCAAAGCCGATCCAGCCGCAGACGAGAGCACCAACCGCATAGATGCAGTACGTACTGCCCGATGCAGCTGCACGAAAACGAGGGTGGGCGATTTCTGCGATGAGGGGAGGAGTGACCACCTGGTAGAACGAGGTTGATATGCTGGAATAATAAGCATAGTAGCGATCGAGGATTTGACTACTGACCCGGTGATCACCCTCCCTGCACAGAATGCTGCCAGATTCTTCCCGAAACCTGATACCAGCGGTCCGAGAACCCCGATCAGTGAGGCGACGAAGATGACGGCCTTTCGGCCGTATCTGTCGGACAACCAGGAGCCCAAGTAGGCGAAGGGCAGTTGCGGGATAAGATAAGACGAGGTGATGAGTCCCAACTTGATACCAGCTGGGTGCCCAAAGTAACTCCCCATCAGCTTGATTTTACATCGGTGGAAAGCTTACGTTCCCCACAGAGGTAAACCTTGAACACCAGAGATAAAGGCACCATCGTATCCGTAGGCAACGATACTTGCGTAAAGCAGGATGACATTCAAGATGCAGCGTCGGAGACCTGCGTCCTGCCACCAGTTCTTGGCCGTGTTGTTCGGCAAAGCCGACCAGTGCACGTTGAGGCTTTCTAAGGCGATTTGCTCGGACATGGCAGTAAAAATGGGTGGGTGGAAGAGTTTGCGATTGCTTCGAGAGGCTCAAATACCAGCGCCTCTCGGCAACTGTGAGGCTCATCGCCTGCTGGAACAAGCAAGTCCGCGGAGAGTCACATATTAGGTTCGGGATGGAAGGACATCGCGTGAGATCGCAATCAGAGGAGTAAACCACCCCAAGCTTGACTCGGCGACCAGGTCCATAGCATAAGCGGCGGCCTCCATCTTGGAGTCCGGAACAACTAGAGTACGGCAAAAGCGTCGCTGATTACCCCGAAAACGCAACTCTCCGTGGGATTTCGCAAACAGGCCGCAGCTTCACTTCGTGTGCTTTCAATCGAAGAGCAAGTAAGCGAAGAACAGGCTCGAGACTATCACATTCTTTTCGACGCTGCAACGACGATGAGCAACTGTTTACTCGTACAAACGGATGATGGTCCCGTGCTCGGCTTCCGCGACACGTATCCGCTTTGGGACGCTTCTCCGGCTCCTGCTGCGGAGAGAGGGGAAGATGGAGGACATCCGGCAGTGCTCAAATGGCTAGTGAGCCACCCAGACAAGGACTGGCTTTGGAGCTTGCTGAGTCACCATACAGGGTATTCCATACGGTCGCGCGCAGCGGTTCAGACCTTGCGAGAGACCAGTGCCATGGACAGACCCCTTGAAATGCTACGACTATGGGTGGGCTCGCTCCCATATTCTTCCTCAGGAACTAACGAATCATTAGTCCGGCCTTCCCAGCCCCCAAGGATGCCAACGCACATCTTCTCTTCGGGGACCATGGAGTTCCCTATCGCCGAAACAGGGTGTACATGGACGAGGAGAAGGGTTTCACCCTCAATGTCTATGCTCCAGGCGACATTCAACCCGGGGAGAGGCTGCCAGTCCTCGCTTGGATCCATGGTGGAGGCTTCCAATTTGGTTATCCAGGAGACATTCCGAACGATCCGACCATCTTCATTCGTCATCAAGCTAAAAAAGGTCGTCGAGTCATTTGCGTTCAAGGAGCGTATCGATTGAACATTTTGGGATTCTTGGCAGGCAGTGACATGCAAGAAGAGGCTGGCGGTCACAGCACCGGCAATTTTGGTTCGCATGGTCTCTTTTCCTATCGTGTACATCTCATGGTCAGGCCTCTATGACAACGTCGCATGGCTCCGATGGGTTCAGAGGAACATTGCCGCCTTCGGAGGTGATCCAGACAACGTTACTGCGTACGGTGAGAGCGCTGGTAAGTGTGCCCATTAGACAATAATGCTTTTCAGTCTGATCATGTCAGGCTCGATCTTGACGTCGTACCTGCTAGTTCACCCCGAGAATCTTTTCAAGCGGGCGATACTGCAGTCTGGGGCACCGAGCTCAATTGTGAGTCCAGCCCCAAGGAGATTCTGGCTAATATGGCAGCACCCTCACAATCGAGAAACTGCTGAGGCGATTTATCAGGGAGTTCTACAGCACCATGGCATCACGCCGGACACGCACCCAACCGCGGCAAGTCGACTCCAGGCACTACGGGAACTCCCTTACACCGTTCTCGCCTCGTGCAACGCAAGTCTGCCTCCATTTTGGTGCAGGCATGTGATTGAGGCCGGGGATGGAGCAATCTTCACAGCTCATCCCATCACGCTTATACAGCGGGGTCGGATGAGCTCTTCTGTCCAGGAAGTCCTTATCGGCTATATGAAGCGAGAGGGAGGTATCATGGAAGTCACGGCCCGAGAACGTAGCCCCGTGCCCCAAGAGCTTTGGCTGCAAAGATTTCCGACAGAAATCGCTGGGAAGATCACACGATACTATCTTGGCGACTCGCAAGATAAGTCCTGGGATGAGGTCGACCCCGTCACTTTCGTTGGCGACTTTCTTTTCTACCCTGCGATCGACGAATTGGCCGAAAGTTTGAATGAGCAGAAAAAAATGGTCCACATCTATCGTATCGACGCGCCGATCACTCGGGTCGATAGGGTTCTGAAAGTGGGAGCGACGTGAGTGACTTTCCTGCAGAGGTATATCGACTGACAGGCGGTCATTCCATGTCACTGGCGTACTTATTCAATATCAACATCATGTGGGATTGCGATGGGCACTCCGTGGAAGGCAGGACTGCTGAGAATGTCACGGATTATGTCGCCAAGTTTGCTCACACGGGCTCAACGGCTTCAGGATTCAAAGACAGTGAGCGGGTCGCACTGAGCATGGTCCTAGCTGAGTCGCGACAGATTGGCCAGCGTGGACGGTTCATAATCCCGAGATCCTGGTCTTCGATGCGCACGCGGAACTCAGGGCGGAACTGGTTGACACCCGCTCTGGCGATAAATGTTTCTGGCGTGGTGAGTCACATTATCTGGAAAGACGTGCACTGAGGTGTTTCAGGCATTCACAAAGAACTAGAGGCCATTACCAACAGATAGGCGTTCTAGAGCCCGGATCACAAATGTGCATTATTGTTCTGTTGAGATTCTCTCGGTTGCTGAATCCTCATACGCGCCAATCAGCAAATAAATCTCCCGTACTTGCGCATGCCGTTGTGCTGATGTTCGCCGTCTCGCTATCCCAACTGTACTCTGGCACAATTGAGCCCATGTCAAGTTGATCGAATAAGCGGTCCCAATCGCTGACTGCCAGGATGTTAGAGATAGTCTCGGTTGTGGCAGGGTTGCTTGGCGTGCCTACGAGGTCCGAAACATTGTTGACAGGAATAGCTTCGGTGTGTGGCGGCCACGATGGGGAAGCATACATCATGGTGACTGGAAGTTCCTGGTTGAACGCCATAGTAGATGCCTCATTCCCGTAGACAAGGTTGTCGAAGTCTGACGACTGCAATGCCGATGCCGGATCGGTGGGGTGCAGATTTTGTCGATGGGAAGCGTCCTGGGGTGTGCCATCACCAGTGACCGGCTCTTTCAGAGCCTTTCGCATAACTCGATCAACGACAGACCGCAAATCTGCCTCGGGGGTCGAGCGTGAGGAGGATGATGCGAGTTGCTGGCGTCCGTTATATTCGGCCAGGAGCGCATCGAGGACTTTAACAACCATGCGAGACGGTCGGGAAATGTGAGATACCCTTCGCAATTGCTTTGCCGCTCGTCTGAGTTCGCCGAGAGTCTCTTGCGTTCTACTGAGGCGAGACGCCACCGGGGACAGGCGCAACAGATCGAACATGAGAATCCAAGCGGCGACCGAGACGTACATTACCGGAATCCACCATGTTTCCAAAGCACTGGCCTTATCGTCATTGGCCAGACGCAGGGTCTCTCTGGCGGCATGTAGGCATCGCTCCTTCGAGTACGCGAAATTCTCCTCTTGATAGCCCTTGAAAAGATAAGGCCGATGTAGCTTTATTGTATACGATCGGACGGCGAGCTGAATCATAGCGTTTTCGAGGTTCTCCTCGGGACGACCGCTTGACGGGGAATCGCGAAACTGACCGAGCACTTCCGTAGCGATATCTCCCAACGTAGTGTCAGCTTTCAAAATGCGTTCGTATGCATGCGTCGAGTCTCCTTCGAAAGGCGTCGCCCCTTGCTCCAGATAGAACGCTCGAGCCAGTTTGAATCGGGCGATCTGGTACGAAAGTTTGGTCCGAATATTTGCAGGCTGCGGGCAGAAGGGACCGCTGTCGGACAGATCGTTGTCATCGATGTTCGCTGGCAGAGCGGTCCGAAAATGAGGGAGCTGACTCGCACAACTGTATCTGGGTTTCGGGGCCAGGTTGAGATCGAGGTATAGTAGGTTCCACCAAATGCGTCTGCCAACTTCGCGTTGAACAAGGCTCGACCAGCGAGGTGGCCAGGAGCCCGTTGCTGAGGCCTCGTCAACCAACTCGCCGAGTCCAAGAGCCTGAGCGATCTTCATGGCTGAACCAAGGTAAGCCCATGCCGCATCGGACCGATCTTGGTTGTTCTGGAATGATTCAGCTGCGTTTGTGGGCTTGTAGCAAGGCTCACCATGAACACCGTGTAGTTGATGATTGTTTGCAAATGCTCCATGTTGTGATGACCCATGAAATCGGATCCCCACATTGCGGATCTTAGAGCTTTTCGCAGCAAGTCCGGCATCTTGCCTGGCATCTCTAGGTTTCGAAGACGCCGTCGGTCTTGGTCATCCATGAATTGTAGCCCGAGTAGGCAAGCCGAGACATAGACCCCTACAAACGGTAAGGAAACATGGCGTAGTACAGTATCGCGCGGATACTGCCAAAGCACATTGCATTGTTGGAGAAACGTGGGCATGTGAACGCATCGATGGAGCCAGTCCGCTTTATCTGCGTACTGCCATGGGTCAGCGCATCAGCAAACTGGCAGGATCAATTCGCTCACTGCTCCGATCAACACTTCCCCCTGTTGTCGAGTGGGAAGCAGAGCCGAGATGAATCTCAATCCAACACCGGTCCGTCGGTAAAACATGTCAAACATGTCATCCGGCCCCAGTAACGCCAACAGCTCTTGTACCTTGCATTGTCTAGTCTGGTCTAGCGTCGTGTTGTCCGGGACCACTGGCATGTCCAGGCGAGGCGAATCGTCGTCCTGCTCCTGCTGCAAGGGCGAGATAGCCGTGTCGCTGGCATTTCCCTCGGCACGCCGACCCAGAACGAGCAGCTCGAGGGCTGCGGTACGGATAGGATCCTCTGGAGACTGCTCGCGTTTGCGTAGCGCAGCACTATCTTGCCTGCCTGATCCAAAACTGAGCCGTTCCGACGGTAAGCTACTTATCGTTCGCTCGAGCACACCAACGCGCTCCAGGATGGCGTCCAAAGACGATGTCTTTATACTGGCAGACGATGCTGCTGGCTGGGCGGCTGACCCTTCAGATTCGGCGCCGGTAGCTCGTTTACAAGCGTCGCCAGCATTCCTTAACAGACATTGTCCTGAGTCATATTCAGTCCGAGCTTGGCCAGCCACTTGCCGTGACTCACCGCAAGGTATTCTGAGAAGCTGTCAGCACCCTGATGACTACGTTCCTACGATCACAACTCACCCGTGATCGCATCTGACCTTGCGGCGCTGACATTCCGTACAACTAGGGGCTCCCCTCTTGCCCCACGGTCGGTTGCGAGGGCGTTTCACCAGGCGGTCTTCTGCTGACTCGGCTGAATGGCTCCTTCGAGCCAGAATAGCAGGAGGGCTCCCCGCTAAGGACATCCCGCTGGTTGTCGGAGAGTGTACAGAAGTCATGTCGAGTGAATGCTCATTCCAGATCGCGAGGGTAGTGGGCAGATGTTGTGTGGCTCCGCGGCAAGTCAAGCGGGAGACACCGGGGCACCCGCAGAATTATCGGCCCCACCCGACTTTTCCGACTCTCCGTGGGATGTCCTCGACTTTCCGTGGAGCACCGAACGCCAAGCTCTGTCCGCTTTCTCGAGGTGGACTTTATATAGCCCCATGTTATGTTGGACTCGCACCCTCGACTGCAGACCGCCAACCGACGATGTCTTCGAATGCCATAGCCGAACTCGCCGACTCGATCGTTCATTGGTCGAATCTCCGTAACAACACTGCACCTTCCTGGTGGAAAGATGCCGGCCTCCGCAAGTGCAAGATCAATATTCTATTGCTCTACTGCGCAATCATCGCCTACGGCTACGATGGAGCGTATATCTCAACGGTGCAAGGGCTGCCACCATGGCAGAAGTAAGAGCATCTCTATGGCCGGCGCCGAAACTCACTTGTCAGGTTTTACGGGGCTCCCACTGGGATCAAGCTTGGTCTCATTGCCGCCTCTTACCTGCTTCCGCAGCTCCCATTTGCCTATCTGGGAGCTTGGCTTGGGGACCGATACGGCCGAAAGACAATCATCTTTGTGGCTTCATTGATCGGTGTCGCCGGTCCTATGATCTCTGGGTTCGGGAATTCAACTGCGACTTTCTGCGTGGGAAGGGTCGTGACCGGGTGAGTGACGCGAGGTTGGCGGGTGAATGTCCAGTCTGACGAGCCAAGAATCTCAACGTCATTCTATCAGGTCGTGGCGGCTCCCCTCATCGCGGAGATTGCCCACCCTCGATTCCGTGCCGTCGTTCAGGGCAGTACCTACTGCATGTTCTCTATAGGTGCCATCATTGTCGGTTGGATCGGATTTGGATGTGCAAACTGGAACTCGAACTGGGCCTGGCGTGTCCTTACGCTCATGCAGTTCAGTGGAGCAATCCCGCTCTTGATCTTCAGTGTCACACCGATAATGGTCGAATCCCCCCGGTGGCTGGTCAAGCAAGACAGGCCAGACGAGGCGCTCGACGTGCTCGCCAAGCTCCACGCGAATGGTGACAAGGATGACGAGCTTGTTCAGCACGAACTCAAAGAGATTATAAATGGCGTAAAGTTCGACGCGGAGATGAAAGCATCAGCGATTACGGTCAAGGAGTGGTTCGTCACACCTGGCAATCGCAAAAGGTTCTACTCTCTCATGCTCTTCGGGTGGACCATCTCGATGGCCGGTGTGAGTGTAACTCCCTGTTGGCAGTCGACCCCTCGCTGATAGTCACCAGAATAACCTCGTGGGATACTACTGGCCAGTGATCATGTACGCAGAGACTTGCTGTCAACCGTTCTTTACTGAGGGCGTAGCGGTACCTTGGGCTTCCACGATCCCCTCAAAGTGCAAGGTCTACTTGTCGGCAAGTTCGTCAGCCTGCTGTTTTTCGGCTTGGCCGGTGCGCAGCTGGCAGACCGTATCGGAAGGCGTAAGCTGGTTCTGAGTTCGGGACTGGCGACCGCTGTCAGTTTCACACTCTTCACAGCTCTGACCGTGAGTATTCTCACTCGCTTTATCGGGATCAAGCTCATGTGTCTTAGGCTACGTTTGTCCATAGAGGCGGTACAGCCGTTGCCGGCGCTGCAGTGGCGTTCCTCTACATCTTCGTCGATGTTTATGTCTTCGGATTCTGGCCGTTCACCTTCTTGTGTGCGTACAGATCCTCTCTGACGCACGCCGTCCACTGCTTATAATCTTAGACCTGCCCGAAATCCTGCCATTCCACCTGCGAACCCAAGGGATGGCGACCTACGCGCTCGCAGGGAACTGCGGTGCGCTGTACAACAGTCTGGTCAATCCTGTAGCCCTCAAGGCGATCGGATGGAAGTACTACTTGATCTTCCTCATCGGGAATTACGTCTCTGTTCTCCTCGCCTACTTCTTGGTGGTCGAAACAAAGGGACTCACTCTGGAGGAGATTGCCATCCTCTTTGACGGGGAGAAGGCAGGTGTCATCGCCGGGCAAGAGGCAGAGAAAGCCGAGATCAACCACGAAGAGGATGAGAAGGCCTCAACGAAGTGAGTCGGCAAGAATTGCCCCGACGCAAGCAAATCGGCAAGTGATCCAAGGACGTTGAGGGTGTTCATGGTCTGCTGAAAAGTGGTGGGAGCGGTTGCAGAATAGGTATGGAATACGTATGGCAGTTATGCCGAGCCTTCTTTCGACATTTCTCTCGGTATGAATGACTTATGGCCTTCTGAAGCGAGGGAGACATCCCTATCGTACGAACGCATGTGCGTCCCAGGCCGATGTCGGTCTGGCTCGTCGGAGACGGACCGTGAGGTCTTGGGAGGAGTAGCAGAGACGTCAGAGAGGACAGCTGGTGGTGCCCGGGCTCACGTCGGTTTGTTCAATATTCTAGCGGCACTCTTTTGTTTACATGCAGTCACGGCTGTTGCTAGCGGACTGACGACGGTGTGACACGGCCCTCGCCCTCTGCTGAGCCGTATGCCTTCTATGCGGGGACAAGATCCACCCATGACAACAGATCTGTCATTGCTTTCCCCATATCGCCTGGCCGATCGATCCCGAGCTGTTCGTTACTGACGGGTATGCCCTTACGGGTGAACGACCAGGAGAGCAGGCGGTAAGGGGATCGGAACGAGAGCAGCTGAAGTAAGCGTACACTCTCAAAGCCGGGTACGATGTGACTCTCACCCCCGCTTCATCAATTTGCAGCGATTCTCCCGGTATGGCCGTGCGGAGGCAGTCTTTTACGTACACTACGTCCAGGCTGTACAGCTTCCAGCCTTCCGGACGGCGTACCGTTTTATATAAGATCCGCGTGTGGCTCTCGAGGTCGATCTCGACGTCCTTGCCAACATCGTCCGACACGGTCTGCCTGACGGCGATGATGGCGGGACATACTACCGCACCGCGGGTGCCGGATTTGTCGCACCATATCGTCAAGGGTTGTAGCGAGTGCATTACCTGGAAGCCTGTCTGCGTCGCCATTCGTTCCGAGCGATCGATGAATTCGCGCGCAGACCCCTGGGGTCAATCGGAAGCAGAAAGGAAGCCGTAGCGCTCACGCTGAACCATGAGACTCGAACTTGACCCTCTTGGTCCCAGGCCTGCTCATCAGTTGCGGGTTCTTCGTCTCGGCTTATTCTCACACATCTCGCATCATGTTCCACAGACACAGATCCCTCGCGAGTCTCTCTCGCAGGACAAGTTGCTCGATCTCCACGATGTCGGTCATTGCTGCACTATGGCCATTTCTGGCTGGACTGCAACGCATCATGTCAATACTTGTACCGTAAAATGGGCTCTCTTGCTGGCCACCTCCGCTGGGCCGCGGGAAAACCCGGGAGAATCAGAGGAACTTTACGGGAAAAGTCGGACTTGCCGGGCCGGTCTCGGTCTTCGCTCTCCAAGCATGTCTCTGTTCATCACTCTTCTCCATCCAATTGCCAATGTCCCCGACTGGTGCATCGCCAACTGACTCCCCAGGTCCGAGAAATGCCGGCGCAGGACGTCCTGGAGCCCGCCGTCAAGCATGCGACCAAGCAAGCCCTTCCCCCATGCGGCCCCACATGATACTGATGACAGTGCAACCTGCGGAAAGTCAGAGTGAGAATGTTTGGGCAAAGCGCTCATCAGTGCACCGCTAAGCCCAGTGCGACCTTACCAGGGAGTCAGCGCATGGTGTGTCGTGTGAAGCATGCATCGAAGCCGGGCTTGTGTGCACCCGTGCTCGGGTAAGGCAGCGTTATGACCTGTGGGGACGCTGATCACTAACCGTCATATAGGTGATCGCACGGCGTGGGCCAAAGCGCCGACGCGAGACATCCCTTCTTCGAAGCCTTGATAGCGAGGTGAGACAGTCCCCCAGTCTGGCGGCTGTGCCGCCCATCTCTGGGATCTGGTCCCCGTCAATCGACCCTGGACCGCCAGCCGTCACCAGCAACCCCGTCCCTGTTGGACTGGGGCACGGAAATGCAATTGACGCCGCGACCGGTATCGACGCGCTGCTGTCTTTGGACCTAATACCGTGGCACGAATGGACGTTCGGAGTCCCGAGTAGACCTGTCTCACCCCCACCGCAACTTGGCCCGAACATTGAGAGCCTTGTGCAGACTGCGCTTGCTGATCCGCCGAACAGTGGGCACATTGTGTCGCCTTTACCCGAACCAGACGAGGTGCTTCGAGCCCGCCTCGAGTATTGGTTTCGAGAGCTCCCGGTTTTCGTCTTCGCCCTTGACCGGATCGAGCTGCTCTCGGCGTTCGACAATGGGCTTCATCGCCAACATGTGCGTCTTTGCGCGGTTGTCATGGCAATGGCAACAATGGCCGTGGCGCTTCCACGCACCGACGTCGGGCTGGCGCGATCCTACGTTCGCGAAGCCGTGCGTTGCAATGCGCTCATCGCATGTGAAGATGGGCCGGTCGCACTCATGGACGTCGTCACGAGTCTGTTGCTGTGGACAGCCTGGCAGACGCTTGGCGACCATGAACGCTCTTGGATGTATCTACAGGAGGCCCTATCTCGCGCCCAGGCCTGCGGTTTGGATGGTCTACACCGATCGTCGGAAACTCCGTCCGCCTTACGCTTGCGCCTACTGTATTGGCTCATGATCAACGAACGGGTCAACGCATTCCTCAGACCCGCGGCCCAAGCGCACGATCAGAGTCTGCGCATAGTGGGCGATCCATGGCAGCTGACTGAGGCGTATCGCTCTCGACTACCGCCCGACGCGCTCCACGGCTTCCCCATCCATCATACTCAGGTATTGAGCCTGGCGGATGAGCGGGTGTTCGTCTGTTGGCTCAAGCGCTGCCGAAGATGCACGACATGGACGGCCGAGTCTGCGACTATGATGCAGCGACAATTTGGGATCCATCTGGACGCCGCTCTCACAGGTCAATCGACGTTGTTTGACGCTCGTGTTGGGGGAATGACTGGAGAAACCTCAAACCTTGTAGTGTCCATTGCATGGCTACGGAAGTAAGCAGAGGTTTGCGACTGTCCATTCTGCTTGCTGATCCGTTGCAAGTGTCTTTTGGACCATTTGTGACTCGCACGGGCTCATTTCGGGCCAAGAACCCGAGCTTTCCTATACCTTTGTCTGTGCCAACCTTCGCTCCGTCTTGACCTTTCGAGAGACGAGTGTCTCCCCCGAGATCGACCCAGAGCTTGATTGGGCTTTCAAACTCTATGATCTGGCCTGCACCGCATTGTCGGTCGCCGAGCGGGCTGCCAGCGGCTGCGACGTGGGCATCAATGTGCATAGCGAGGTCTTGCCATTGATCACCCGATGCCTGACACAAATGTTACAGAATGTACGTTTCCCTTCAGACCATGGCCGGGGCTCATTGCAAGGAACGCCTGCATAGTCTATCCAGCAGACTCGCCTCAGGGCTGGCTGCGGTGTGCTGAAGAATGCATTTCTACCTCGCGATCTTAGACCTCACGGTGCGGGATAGCCTTGGAAATCCGGTCCGTCATCTCGGTGTACACACCTGTGTCTCAGCTTTGACTCCTTGTACAAGGTGAGACTCACGCTTCCACATGTCGCGATCCCCGTCCAGGCCGCGGTCGACTAGTTCTTGATGACCATCGCGGCTCAAGCGCCACAGCTTCCCTTCCGCGATTGACTGCCACGGCTTGGATTTGGGACCCTCTGAGCCCTGTGCGAAAGAAGTCAGAATGTCGGTCAGATTGGACGCTGTCCAAGATTCGATGCAGTCCTCCTGGTCCCAAAGAATATCGGTATCGAACATAAAGGCGAGACTGATGGAGTGACTGAGGATCAGCCGCACTGTTCAGAGGCCGGGGCAATCACCGACCAGGCCCCGAGCCCATACTTCTTATCGACCTTGTCGACCGTGGCGTCGATCCGGTACATCTGTAACGGCGCTCTAGGTACATTGGTGCACCGCTGGCTCTCCAAGAGTGCATCGAGAAGCTCCTCCACTGGACCGTAGACGATACAATTTCCACAGAAATCCGCCGCGTCAACCTCGACCCATTCCTCCTTTCCAGCGGGAATGGGTGCTGGTCGATTGATGTAGTGCTGACGCAGCGTGGATGCCATATCCGGAGGAAAGTGGCTCAAAAACATCTCGTGCGGGTTGTCCGTAAAGAAGCTGACCGTGTGAGGGAATATGGCCCCTTCGTTGCCACACAGACCGAGCATGACGGCTTCGATTGAGCTTCGAACACCTCGACGGATCATCTTGATGGGGTGGTCGGTGAAAATAGCGTCTCGTCCGAATTCAGCGACGCTGCTAGGACCCAGTTGAGGCAGAACGGCATAAGCCTTCGCCAGCGTTTCGTACGGCATCTCCCGTAGCGCCGCGAGTCGCTCTGGGCCAGAGAGATTGCGCAGACCGTGGTAGTCGATCAAATCCTGGTAATGCTTGTCTGCTTGCTCGAAGGTCTCGGCAGGCTTCGCATTAGCGTGGTGACTGGACAAACAGATGTCTACGCACAACGCTGTTTGGTCCCCCGGACTGTAGTATAGCTCGGGTGAAGAGTCGCGAGGGGTGTACGAGCAGATGCGAGACGGTGATAGAGCCTGTCGTCAGCTTTGCCTGTCTCGAAGAGCCCTGACGGACCTGCACTCTCTCCGTACGCTGTCACATTGTCCGGGTCTCCTCCAAATGCGGCAATGTTGTCCTGCACCCATTGCAGCCAGGCTGCATTGTCATGCAGACCTCTTCATCAGCTGCGTCACAGGTTTCATAACTGAGCGCGGGAAGCACGCACCCCAGTTTCCCACTGCGGCACCGTTCGCCTCGTCCACCATGTCCTGACCCACGAGAAGGCCAAGCATGTTTAATCGGTAGTTGGCGGATACGACGATGACCCGTCGACCCTTGGCGGCCTGCTTGCGGATCATTTGTGTTGGATCGTAGCTCATGTCCCCAGATATGCCGAATGCAAGTCCGCCACCACTGCCCATTTTCAGCGAGGACAACAAGAAGAGCATTGAAAACGACTTGCTGTACCCAGGCAAGCACTGGAAGCTTCTCACCCGGTTTGACATCCCCTGGGGCGTGTACATTGACCGTCAAGCCGCGCTGCTCATCGCTTCCCAAACGATCTCGCCGATACGGCACTCCATGGGCACCGTAGAGAATATGCGAGTTGATATCAGGGGGAGCTGGAAATCCCGGCCTGACAATGAGCATAATTCTAGCATAGCCGAATACTCGCCCGTAATCGTAGCACTGTCGGGGCTGCGTCCATGGCTCTGGCGGGACACAGCGGCGCCATCTTTCGGCTTGAGCGTAGGGTATTCCCTGGCCATTAGTCAGCACGAGCTGATAGCTGGACGCCTCACAAGCCATTTGGCTACAGATGCGTATCCGCCGTCACGACCGGCGAGCACGGCGAGAGCGGTCGACACGTCGGAGAAGTAGTGTGTATCGGCGTAGCCGAGCACCGGGCCATTGGTTGTCTGAACTAGAAGAGGCCCACGAGTCATTGTGATGATGAATGTGCCGCCGGCTTGAAGGTATCTGAGTCTATATCATTGACAAGCAGTGGTGGTGAGGGGAATGTTCGGCATCTGGATAGGCATTCTCCCATCGAAGTCAGCACCGCGTAGCCCGGCAACGACATAGAGAGTTCTCCCAGTACTTGTCCGAGAAAAGCCGGACACGCGTGGGCCATTTCTAACCGTCACGCGTCAGACCGCCCCTCTCATTGACACTTCACCGGTCCCCACGGGCGCCCCGCAGCACCCGACAAAGCTGCCGGCTGGGGCAACACGGATTTACCAAGGGAAAACTCGGGAAATTAGGTGCAACCATTTTCTGGCTCACCTTCGATGGTTTCGTCTCCACACAACATGTACTGTACATAAGCGCGGAGTAACCGTCGCTGGAAGTCCCACTGCATCTCGCAGAGTTGTCACATCCCTCAAGGTTCACTCATTAGGGCAACATGCCATCGTCAAACACCCCCGACACCCCGCTTTGGGCGACGCTGACTAGTGAGCTTCCCATCCGCCCTGTTGGCATGACTCACATCAGACAACACCGCTGCGAGCTGGTGGCGTGATGCTGGACTTCGGCGCTGCATGGTGAATGTGGCTCTGCTCTGGGGCTCTATGGTCTCCTGGGGCTACGATGCGGCCTTCATCAGCTCCGTCCAAGGCTTCCCGTTCTGGAACTCGTCAGTCATCCTTGCATCCAAGCCTCATCGGCTGACGCGCCAGTTACTTTGACGCTCCCGCCGGCATCCGCCTTGGCCTCATCACCTCCGCATACGTCTTTCCTCAAGTCGTCTTTCCCTTTGCCTGCTCGTTCTACGCCGATCGCTATGGCCGCAAGCCCGCTATCCGGGTCGGTGCCGCTTTTGGGGTGAGTAACGCTGCGGCACGGCCATCTCCTTCCTGACAGCGCAGATCATCGGTCCTATGGTCTCAGCATTTGGTACCAATCTTGCGGCTTTTGTGGCTGGCCGAGTGCTTACCGGGTGCGTTGGTCCCATCTCGCCCACGAGAGCTCTTACTAACATCAACAGCGTGTCGACGGCTTTCTTTTTCGTCATTGTTGCACCACTCATTGCCGAAATCGCTCACCCCCGCTTCCGCGCGGTTGTCCAAGCGACCATATATAGCTCGTTTGCCATTGGCGCCTTCATCTGCGGCTGGATCGGCTTCGGTCTCACCTACTACAACTCGAATTGGCAGTGGCGCATCTTGACTCTCTTGCAATGCACCGCATGCCTCCCTCTGTTCGCCGCGAGCCTCACACCTCTCTTGGTCGAATCGCCGCGCTACCTCGCCAAGACCGGCCAGCAAGAGGCGGCGCTGCGCGTGCTTGCCAAGCTTCACAGCAACGGAGACGAGAATGATCAGCTCGTGAGGGCCGAGTTCCACGAGATCCTCGAAGCACTTGAAGCCGAAGCGAGGCTTCCCCGCGGTCGTTGGTCCGAGTTTATCGAAACGCGAGGCAACCAACGACGATTGCTCACACTGGTATTCTTCGCTTGGGTCCTGTCGATGTCCGGTCAGAATCTGCTCGCCTACTATCTCCCAGTCATCCTCGTTGGTCTCGGTTTCCACACAGCCGTGTCCATTCAAGGCATTATTGCGGGCAACTTTGCCGTGCTGTTCCTGGCCTCGTTCGCCGGGTCTCAAGTCATTGAGAAGGTTGGAAGAAAGAAGCTCTTGATGTTCAGCTTGCTGTCAACGGCAATTGCGTTTACGATCTTCACTGGGCTGACCGTAAGTGCTACGACGCGAAACAGCCTGGCTGTTGCTGACGATCGGGCGGGATACGTGAACACCATGTCCAGGTCCATCTCCATTTCGGTGGTACCTTTCGTCTACATTGTCGCTGGGTCCATTGTCTGCGGGACATATCCAGTGGGCTTCGCGTGTAGGTCGTCCACAGTCCATCCTGGATATAGGCTCACGCGCACAGATATGCCCGAGATTCTCCCCTTCCACCTTCGAAGTCAAGGCATGGCGATTTTCACCGTGATAACCAACTTGGGCGCGCTGTACAATGCTTTAGGTAGGCCAACTTCGCACACTATTCGCATGTCTGATCCTCTAGTCAATCCCGTGGCACTGACGGCGATCAACTGGAAGTACTACCTCATCTTTGTGGTTGGCGACTGGATCCAGCTTGTTATCGGCTTCTTCCTCATCATTGAAACCAAAGGCCGCACCATTGAGCAGATTCAAGAGCTGTTTGGAGATCCGGCCGTCGAGCCGCCGCGGGGGGGTGATGAGGCTTTGGGGAAGATGGCAAAAGAAGAGTACGTGGAGGACGCTCCAGAGCACGTATCAGCATAGGCATGTACAAGCTGCCGATCGAGAGATCACGGCTTTCAATGGTTGCTGCACTCTGCGTTTCGAGGAAACCAGTGCGACGGGGAGCTGCATAGTCTGTTGTGAGGGAGAACGTGCAACAGCCCAACTTCTGGGACGAGATGGGATACCCAGTAGTATTGTATTTGACGACTTGCCTTGCACCAGAGCCACTATTCAGGCAAGGACATGATGGTCGTCTTGACGCTCTTATGCCATGCGCTACCGTGGTCACTGGTGTCGGCTGAGGCTACCCTACGACCGAGATGAGCTGACGTTAAAGAAAGTCGTCGGATGTCTCCGCTTGTTTGACGCTGACGTCCATAACTAGTCGAAGTGGCTGACAAGGAGGTAGAACCAGTCAAAAGACAAGTTCTCGTCTGCAACTCTTCGAGTCGAGAGTGGTCGTCTCATGTTTCGAGTCGACCACGTCGAGACTCAGATGGTAGTCCTCAGGTACATACGCTGAACGGATGTGTTATGAGTCCGGCCTCGGCCGCATCGGAGCAAACAGCTGTTTTTACTGATGACCCAAACCCGATTCAAAGTATTCATGCAGTCTGTGTTTGGGCCACGACGAGGTTGGCGAGCCTATTGCATGTGGTGGGGATTGCAGAGCCAACGTCGCGAGTCTCGAGCGAGGAATTCGGATTGGTACCAGATGATATGAGAAAAGCTCGGACCGAAGGGTATAACGAATGCGAAGATGGCCCCAAGCGCTCGCTGCCTCGTAGTCGGCTACGAGTAGGCCATCTGTCGGCTTGGTGAGGCAAGGGAATGAGACGGTCACCCAAGCGAGAGCAAAAACAATACAGGGGGTACCGATGAGGGCCAGGCGCCTGCGGCATACTTTGTCTGACATACCAATGATGTTGAACAATAGGCCCCGAGGACGCCTCATAGGGGCAGAGAATTGCCTCTTTGGGTAGGATGCGGAGTAGGACAAGACCATCAGCGGGCAGTCGTGCACAGGCCGCCAGAGCGATGGCTCATATATACAGAGCTGCAGATAGAACGATTGCATGGCTCTCATCGTTGTGTAACAAAAGAGCTGGCCCCTTTAAGCCTCGTCTGTCATCTACCCAGAGGAAAGACTCACGACAAATCCCGCATTCAGGGAAACGTCCGACTACGATACCTCTTGCGCAAGCCACAGAAGATCATGAGTACGGCGATGGGAGGTGCTACACGTGAATGGGTATCTATTCACTTCGATGCATATACTGCCCATGTCGGAGCTGGCTCCTGTGTCTGCGCGCGAAGAGCTATCCATGTAGAATGGCCGTACATGAAGGATCTCTTTACACTCCCTTGAGTGCCTCGCGGGCCTGCATCTGCGCTTGCGTGGTGGTCCGCGAGAACTTTCGTGCCGGGACACGGGCTTCGAACAGCTCGTCGAGCTCTGTATAACTTCTCCCGGAAGTCTGAGAAAGATGAGAAAAGCGCTGGGGCATGATCACCGCTCACCTCGGGAAGGGTGAAAAACGCCAGTATGGTACACAAAGCCGCGAGTGGGGCAAAGAAGAAGCCCGTCTTTATACCCCATCCAGCTGACTGGGCCGAAATCATAAGAGGTGTCACGTAACTGAAGATGAGTCCGAAGGCCCCCGCCATGGCGAGTGCAAAACCCGAAGTCTTGGCTCGTAGTAGCGGAGTCGACGTGTCGGCTACCATTACAAACGCTGCCCCTTCAGCCAGTGTCCGCAAGCTTCGTACATACCCAAGGGGCCCGGACCCATCGCCTGACTGGCCAACCAGATGCAGCTGGCCGCTGTGACACCCGCCGCCTGACCATTCGACAGAACTCCGCCATTCCTGTCTTGAAGCACGCCCATGATGCCAAGCAGCAGGTCGGCGATGGTCATCAAACCCAGACAAGTGATTATGAGGGGACGACGACCCAGCTTAAGAACCGTAAAGGTGGCGATGATGGTGAAGACCACGTTGATCGTGTTTGATATGACGGTAGGGATGAAGGGGCTGATGGAGCTTCCGGAGACACTGAAAAAGTAGCTAACATAGGCCGAGACCAGCTGGGACCCAGCTAGCTGCTGACTCGCGATAGGAAGGAACGAAACCCAGGTCCGGCGGAGATTGACGCCCTTGTACAACTCGGTCCAACCGACGGAAGCTTGATCGCGTCGAAGGGCTTGTTGACGGGCGACGTCGGATGCCATAACAGCGTATTCTCGCTCAACATCGTATCCGCGTACTTTCCCGTTCAGCTTCCTGAGGATGGCTTTTGCTTGATCGTGGTTGAGTTTATTTGCGTAGTACCAGGGAGACTCCGGAATGGCTATCGCGACTGGGACGAAGAGACCAAGAAAGACAAGCTGAGAATAGATGGCATGCTGCCACGGAAGGTCATCCGCTTGGACGATTTGAAGCGCGACGGCAGATGCGAATTGGCCAATGATGGTCCATAGGAAGAATAGCGATAACACAGAGCTTCGGAGACCTGCTGGTACGATCTCTGCCACGTAACAAGGCAAACATGCCTTGGCCAGACCGACCGCGAAACCGCAAGTGCCTCGTGCGAAGAGGAAATAGAACCAATTCTTCGCTGTGATCTCGAGTGTAAAGGCGATGGCGATGAAGATGTACACGCCATGAAGGAGGATCTTCCTCCCGTAGCGATCGGAAATGAAGCCCCCAAGAACGAGAGAGATCAGTTGAGATCCCGCACTCATGCCTGACCACGCCGAGACATATTGTGCGTTAAGAGCGACACCGGTTGCCGTCTTGACGGTACCAAACGCCCGAATGAATGATTTGTTTGCAGCGATCGATCCCGGCAAGACTACAGCATATCCTTTTGGTGAGCCTGAAAGAGTGACGTTCATGGATATGTTTGTGCTCACCTTCGAAAAGGGCACCAGTAAGCACGCACCCCGAAAGAAGAATGATCCTCCAAAAGAGTTAGGCGAGCTCCCACTTGGTACAGAGGGAGAATGCGGACTCAAGGTAGACCGCCCTGTCGGCCTGGGCAGGGTTCTCATGGTGGGACGACTCGCCTTTGGTGTCCACCTCGGCGGTGTTTTCGATTTCGCCAACAGCACGAAGCTCGTACGCCGTCTCAGAAGGTAGCGACATGTTCTTGGAATGCGGCCCGGATGGCAAGTCCACTTCCCAGACCTACTCATATTATAGGGTCCCAATCACGAACCGTCAGCGACGAGTAAATTTTTTAAATAGCACTCAGCCATCGCAATGTTCTCATAACTAGCATCGCTCATAAGCTTTCTATCGTAACTAGCACCAGCCACCCCCTGAGCGGCAAGCCACCCCCTGAACTCCTCATTTCTCCCAAAGCGGCAATTCTCAAGCTCCTCATTTCGCCCAAAGAGGCAATTCTCCTCACACCCATCCTACCCACTCCATCTCGTCTTGCCGGACGCGCTGCAGCTCTGCTCCTCGACAAGTCGCACTGTTGTGGCCCTGCTGACCGCATTTCCGGCAATACCGAGCGTTCTGCGATGGTCTGACGGGCTGAGACGATGTCGATGTCGCCTGCGATGCTGGTGCTTCGGCAAACACCTGTGAGGCAGCGGTGGGGGCCTCTCCTCTCTCCTTCCTCTTGTTCCCCTTGCGCCCTAGCCCGTCCTTGAACCTAGGAACCGGGAAATCGACATCGACGGCGAGATCGTTGGTGAGGACGATGGGGTAGGGGGTAGCATAGGTTTGCCGCCAAGCTTCGGTCCGGAGAGCGACATTGACGACCGACATGAGCTTCTGGGTGACACCTGCACTCCTCACAGCTGCCAGGATATGTCGGCAAGGTAACCAGTGTTCTGTAGGATAGTTGCAGGTACAGTCGGCAAAGGCAAATGATGGGTTCTCGATGTTGATGGTGACACGATGCTGCTTGTCGAGAACTCGAGTGCGATGAACTACCTTGGCGGTGAGGATGGGTGGTGGGTTGCCGAGAATGACCTCATAGCGACTGGCGGCCTCTCTCTGCTCATTGACGCTGTCGTAGACTTTCGGTGGCAGCCCGAGGGTGTGATCCGCAGCCAGCTTTCGCCTCTCGATCCACTTGCCTCCCATCTTCTCCCAGATGCCCTGCAGCAGGTCGATAATGGGCTTGTTCCTGAGATCTTCCAGCCAGGCATTGGTCTGCTCGACAACATTGGAAGAGGTGTAGCCGAACCTTGCTTTCGGAAAGGCACACTTGGCCCAGAGATGTCGACCAGTCCCAATGATGTATTCGACCAGAGCGATGTTGGCTGCTGCGCTTGAGAGGATGCTGTCGTACATGATGGTGTCCTCGGCAAAGAGTAGGTTGTCGTACACCTTGCCAGCCTTGGCCCCGAACTTGTCGGTAATGTTCTTCCGCATGTGGACGGAGCAGTGACCATGGGTGATGCCGGCAAAGGCTTGTGCGACACCGTTTATGAGGCCCTGCATGTCAGTGGCTATCAGTGAGGTAAGAGAGGTGACTCACCTTCTGCCTGTCGGACATAAGAACACCTCTGATCATTGTCGGATAAGCCCTTCTCAATTGGGCCAGCCACCAGCCCCAGGTATCATTGGACTCCGAAAGGGCGGTGCCCCAAGCGAGAATGACGATGTGCCCGTTGGCATCATAGGCTGCGCACAGGAGTAGGATGTAGTCGCCCCATGTCTTCGAGAAGGCACCGTCGATAGCGAAGAAAGGCCGAAGGTACTGGTAGGCGTCCTTGGCTGGGGATGGAGCAATGAAGACATTGCAGGCGTCGGGCGAGACGTTCCAGGCAAAGGTGCCGCGGGGATCGATGGTCTGCAGGAGCTGTAGGTAGGCTGGGAGTTGTCGGAATTGGGTAGCGTGAGTGACCTTGTCATCATCAAGGATGGTGATGGCCGATCGTCTCATGAGCTGATAGTCGAACTCGTGGCCGAAGACATGCAGGACGGACTGCTGCAGAGAGCGTGGCTTTGTGGCTCGGGTGACAGCGGTGGTGCCGGACAGGAGACGGGTGGCTATGTGCTTTCGGTTGAGGCCGCATCGAGGGGGGATGACATTGGGTAGACATGAATGTAGAAAGTTGCCCTTGACGAGGGTGAAGGCCCCAGGGATGGTGTGGGCTCGAAATGAGGCGCGATAGGGGCAGTTCTCGGTAGATCGCAGCTTGCACTCCATTCGCAGGCGGTCTTTGTTGCTGTGAGTGGTGACGGTGGTGGCCTGGGCGACTTGGAAGCTGTGGGCGGCGACCGCCGCCACAGCCTCTGCCTTTGACCGATAGACGTGTCCGATGATGAGCGGCTCGATATCGCGAGTGAGGGGAGCAGGGATGGGCCTAGAAGCGGTCTGCGAGTTCGTGGCATGCGTGGTGATGTCGAACAGAGGTGAAGGGGTGTTCGCAAGGGGGACCGGGGGGTTCATGATGGGTCTATCTCGTCAGCCAATTGTCGCACGGGCAAGCAGAGGGTACTCACGGGATCGCAGAGAGCTCGCGGAGAGCTTCATGAGGCTTTCAGAGGCCCAGAGCGAACATGGATGGAGGAAAGACGCGACGAAGACGGGAAAGGTGGTGGCGAGCACAAGGTGAGTGACGATCTCGATGAAAAATGAAGATATCGAGATGCGGGAAGTATGTACGGATAGCTACAGACTCGACGGAGACGTGGACGAGCGTAGAATGCTCTGCGATGGATAGATAGCGAGCAAGACGGGTTTGATGGTGAGCAGAGGTGATGCGGTGATGGTGAAGACAAGGGCGTGGTGCTGTGTCGTCAAGGCCGCATCGGCATTATCGATAACGCCGATACCTAAAACGCGTGGCACAAGGCCTACCCCTGAAAGCGGAAGCAAAACCACGCGCTCGACACGTGCAAAGCACGCGGTTGTCACGTGAAGGTCACGTGAGTGCTAGCGGAGATTACCTCTTTGGGTTTGGTGCCAGTTACGATCAGATCCGTTCAGGGTAGTGCTATTTAAAAAATTTACTCGTCAGCGACGAGATTTCTCGGCATGGCCGCAGCCGATCGCCAGGTGCTATTCACCCAAACTTGCGCCTGGGGTTCCATGGGGACAGACGGAGGAACCCCGTGGGGTGCGACGTTTCTGAGTGGGGGAGATGATACCCTCGGCTGGATACCTCCTCAGCTAGCCATGCTAGGGAAAAGCCCTCCAACTAAGCACATCGCGTAGCAGCCGAGCGTCGGTTCAGTAAGGCGGGGTCACCGTCCTTTTCCGCACTGTAACAGGTCAAGGCTCCAACCTCAGCGGTCATCGTACTCGGCTGGAGACAGAACCGATTGCGCTAGGCCCCGGCTGCTCATGATGCTTTGAATTGACATGCTTATTTTAGGTGTTGTCGGCTGCGTCATTCGAGCCGAAAATGATACTTGGTAAGCCTCGAAGGGAGACGATGGATATTAGATCTTCATTCCCAGACAGCTAGTTCTGTTTCCACTCACAGACACAGAGCTCAACCATACGCACAAGCTATTCGTGATGGGTGCGTCTCTCGTCGAAGTAACCGGCGGCAAGGTCCAGGGATTCGCTGCGAAGACGGATCCCGATGTTACGGTCTATCTCGCCATCCCCTATGCAGGCCCCCCTACTGGGAATAACAGGTTCCGGCCGCCGGTGCCCGTGGTGCCCTGGGAAGGCGTCAAGATTTGCGATAAGTACGGTCCGGTATCCCCTCAAGAGCCTCCTGGAGCCAACTGGGGTCCGCCCCCCCTCGCTGGTGTTCCCCAGAGCGAAGACTGCCTTCACCTGAACGTCTTCATGCCAGATAAGGAGAAGTATCCAACATGGTGCGGCGTCTTTGTATGGCTATACGGAGGCGCATACTGCCAAGGTGGCAATGCTGATGCGGCTGGCGGCGCAGGGTGTTGTGGTGATTGTTCCCAATTACCGACTTCGTGGGTGTCTAGCTTCACTGGTTGTAGATAGTCCGCTGACGAGCCAGATATCTTCGGCTGGCTGGCGCATCCTGAGATAGATGCCGAATCCCCCTCCGGCACCTCCGGTATGATGGGCTTCCTGGACATTGTGCAAGCCCTGGAATGGGTCCAACACAACGCGGCACAATTCCACGGCGATCCGAAAAAAGTCACCGTTGGAGGGCAGTCAGCAGGTTCAGGCCTGTCCCATGCGGTCCTAATTTCTCCTTTGACCGAAGGCCTGGTACACGGCATCATCCTGCAATTGGGTCCTCGAACTCTTTGCGAACCGACCTTGATCGCGGCGTCCTGGTCTTACCGACCTTACGATCGGGCCCTGGCGGAAGGGGAAGCTCTGTTCAAAGAGCTTGGCATAACTTCCCTGCAGGACTTGAGGGAGTACAACGACATCGCCAAGCTCTCCAGCATTGGTAGTCGACGAGCCAGCACATCGGACTACTGGGGGCCGCCGCCGTCCTACCGGCTGACGGTTGACGGCTATGCCTTTCCCGAGAAGTACTGTACATCAACTTGTACGAAAAAGGGACGGTCAAGAACATTCCCATCATGGGCGGGCAGAATGAGGACGAGGGATGCGTTTACAACGAGCCTCGCTTCACCATTGACGATTATCGAAGTGTGGTGGAAGGTCGACTCGGCGTTCACCAGGATCCCCCTCACTCCAAGGGGAAACAAGAGTTCGTTGACAGGTTCCATCGAATCTACGCTCCCGCCGACGAGGTAGAAGGCAAGGGCCCGTTAGAGGCTTGGAACCGCGCGTCGAAAGAGAACATGCGTATGAGCATCTCTCATTGGGGCAAACGCTTTCATAAAACCAATCCCGACGCTCCCTTCTACGGCTACTACTTTGTCCAAGCCCCTCCCAGATGGCACGGATGGGAGCCGGCGTACCCTCCTAAGAACGATCGCTTTACGATGAACAAGGGACCGGTTCGTGGAGCATTCCATGGTGCCGAATTGCCTTACACATTCGGCAGCGTTCAAACCAACACAGATCGCCCGTGGACCGATCAGGATCGCGCAGTCGCCCAGAAGGTGTCCAAGATTTGGTCTAGGTTCATCAATACTGGCAGCCCCAACGGTGTCGAGGGCATCCCGGAATGGACACCCTTGAGTGATGAGCCGAAGGTAGACCGGCTCATGAGGCTGGGCGGCGACGATTTCGACACCATACCTCTCGCTTCAGAAGACGGGATTGAATTCTGGACGAATTACTTCGAGAATCAGGTGCCTTGGTATGTTGAACAATAGGCCCCGAGGACCCCGAGGACGCCTCATAGGGTCAGAATTGCCTCTTGCGGCCAAATGAGTAACCTTATGTAGATGGCTTGGGCAGAGCGACAGCTCATAAGTAGAGAACTGCAGAGATGGACGAATGCATAGCTCTCATCATTGTGTAACAGATTAAAAGTCCCAAGTTTCAGCCCGAGACTACAGAGAGCATACGGGCTGCCTATCGAGCCGTCGCCGCCGCCGCAGACGCTCTAGACACCGCCACAAACCGAGCCGTCGCCGTCTACCGTCGCGGACGCTCGAGAGCAGTTCCTAGCCGTCAGAGAAGGCTAGAGGAAGAACGAGAACACCTCGTAAGCACACAGGGAGAGCGTCGGGCCTAGTAACAGGCGCTCTATCCCGAAAGCCGTCCCCAGCGAGGTATCGTTCCGCTGACGCACACCGTGCCGTCATATCTATCAAAATCAGCACCCCCGCGTGCGCACAGGCCACCTTTACCTACCTTTATTGCGATGTCTGCCACCAGAGTCAACATCGACGCGATCCCAAAGCTCTCGCATGATCCCTCGTCATATGCGCCATGGCGGGCGGCCGTAGAAGTCGCCCTGCAGCTCGGAGATTGTTGGAATGCAGCCTTGGGCCTCGATCTCGAGCCAGGGCGCGTCGCAGCCACCGAGCGCCGCATTCGAGCTGGTTCCGTCATGCCGACAGGCTCGGATATCGGTGGGGCCATGACGAGCGAGGATAAGAAGGACTGGGAGAGGTGGCAAGCCCGAGAGAGCAGGGCACAGGCGATGTTGAAGGGGACGGTGTCAGAGGCCGTCCGGCTCGACATTGAGGATCTACTTGCCGCAGTCGACATGTGGAAATATTGCGACAAGATGCACGAGGCAGATCTGCTCGAGAATCAGAGGATCGTGCACGCCCGCCTGTGGACGCTCGATCTCAGAGGCGACGCCTCTGCGGACGAAATGAGCGCTCATGTAGAGACGTTCTCGAAGGCGATCTCGGACGGCAAGCGCGTCGGGATCGTCCTGAGCGACACCGAGCGCGCTCAAAGGTTCCTTGCCACCATCCTCGATCCAGCCTTCAACATCGTAAGGGCTGAATTGGCGCCTATCGCCAAGGACAAGCAGTCCTGGGCCGTCGTACTCTCGAAATACACCACCGAGATCGCGCGACGACGGGCTAGGCCGCCTCAACGGCAAGGTAATGGAGGCAAACCGCTCGCGATGGCTGTCGAGCGTCGCCCTCGGTTCGAGAGAGACAAGACCAACGACGAATGTCGACATTGCGGCAAGAAGGGCCATTGGGAGCGTGATTGTCGCAAGAAGGCTGCAGAAATGCAGCGCGGCGGCCTACAAGGCCGTGGCGGTCGTTCTGCTCGACAGAGAGGTGGCCGAGGTGAGCGTAAGGGTGTCCAAGATCGTCAGGACACTGCCGCCGCCGCCGACAAGAGGATCACGATTCCTCCTAAGGCCGACGCGGGACTGCTCGCTGCAGCCCTGGAAGTTGACATGGATCCTTGGGCCGGTTTGACCGTCGCGACCACCGAATGGGCAGAGCTCGATGACGACAGTGACGATCGCATCGTCTTTCCCGACCAGCTCGATGACCCGTGGTTCGAGGGCGGGTCTGCAGAGGCTAGTAATGACGCTCTGTTCACCGCAGACCCGCTGCAAGTTGAGTCAGAGGCCGTCGAGCCCGCATGGGTGCTTGACAGCGGGGCCACCGATCATTTGACCCCGCACAGATCGATCCTAAAGCGCGTCCGCCGTCTCGAGACGCCTCGAGTCTTTGGGCTAGCCAGCGACACCGGTACAATGCAGGCTATCGAGGTAGGCGAGGTAGATCTTGTCCTGTCGTCCGGGCAACGTCTCACGCTGCGAGACGTCTATCATGTCCCGACGGCTCGAGTCAGCCTCTGCTCGCTCTCGAGGCTGCTGCGATGGGGCTGGCGGGCCGATTTGAAGGGTGACGGCGGGACGCTCGAGCGACGGCAGGAAAAGCTAGCTCTGCGTAAGAAGGGCTCGCTTTGGACCGTGCGGCTTGGTCGGACACACCCTACGATCCTCCTCACAACCGCAGTCGACGCTAGGTCACCGCTCGAGGCTGAACATCAGCGTCTCGGTCATATAGGCGTCGAGCGTCTGAAAGAGCTGGGCAGGAAAGACCTACTTACCGAGCCCTGGCGCGCCTATAAGGACGATCCGTTCGTTACCGCTGCATGCGAGGTATGCGCTCGCACCAAAATTACTAGGCCGCCGAAGGCTGGTGACGCTCCGCTGCTCAGAGGCGGCGGCAATGGTGTCGGCGTTGATGTTGACATTACCGGGCCATTTGAGACGTCTGTCGACGGGTGTGAGAACATGCTCGTAGCTATCGAGCGCTCGAGCAAGATCATTGGCGTGGTTCCGATAGGTCGCAAGTCAGAGGCGTTTGACGCTCTGCGGCAATTCCTAGCCAAAGTCGAGCGGCAACTCGGAGATCGCGTCCGAGTCATCCGCAGCGACGGCGGAGGCGAGTTCGACAGCCTGGAAGCCCGCGCGTTCTATCGGTCAGCAGGGATACAGCATTACATGACGCCTAGGTACACGCCCGAGCTCAATGGGGCGGCTGAACGAATGATACGCACCATCAAAGACATGACAGCCGCGATGTTGGCCGACAGCCGTCTACCGCACGCCTATTGGTCTTTCGCAGCCCGTTATGCCGCAGTGATCCTTATGAAGCTGTCTATGTCAGCCCGGACGGGCCTATCGGCCTGGAGCGCACTCACAGGACGCGAGAGAGGCCTGGAGTCCGTCCTGCGATTCGGGCAAAGGTGCCATGCGCAGATCCCGTCTCAGATCCGCCGTAAAGCGTCATTCACGACAGAGCGCGGCGAGGCGTGTCGGATACTCGGTCAGAGTGAGACCCAGAGCGGCTGGATCGTGCAGCTCGACGCCATGGGTGAGATTGCCCATCGAAGAGACGTCAAAGTGCTCGAGATGTCGGAGGACGATGAGGCCAATGTCGGTCACGTGACCCAAAGGGACCGAGCACAGCTCATACCGGTTGGATCAATGGGAGGCAAGATCGCCAGTCATTCAAGCCAGGATGATGATAGAGACAATCTGGAGATATCTGAGGATCAGCAGGACTCCGGGCAAGCCCAGAAAAATGTCGCCGGGGTTGAGATCTCAGAGGAAGAGCTCACAATCAACGATCCCGCACCGGTCACTCCCAACACGCCCGAGCAGCCTCGGGTTCCTCGTCCGTCGCGCCTTCCAGTAGCCACCAATCGATCCAGAATTCCCGTTGCCGAGCGCTGGACGTATGTACCCGTCGCAGCGACGCCACCGCCACCACCTGTGGACACCAGCACCGCCGGTCGGCCCGTCCGCGAGAGGAAAGCGCCCGCAAAGTTCGGTGCTATCGCAGAGCGGCTGCACAGCCCTTTCGCCTTCCTATCCGCCAATGCCGCCGACGGCCCCGTAATGCCTGTGGATCCCAGGAACCTGGCCGAGGCGATGGCTAGCGACGACAGAGCAGAGTGGATTGCCGCCATGGAGAAGGAGATCTCGAACATCGAGAGTAAGGGGACGTGGCGCGAGGTAAAGTTGCCTGCAGACCGCAGAGCAGTCGGTTCGCGATGGGTATTCAAGGTCAAGACCGATGCCGACGGCCACGTCATCAAACACAAGGCTAGGCTTGTCGCACAGGGCTTCTCTCAAGTGCCGGGTGTCGATTTTGAAGAGACGTTCGCGCCTGTAGGCCGTCTTGGATCTCTGAGACTGTTGCTGGCGATTGCCGCCGCCGATCGCATGATCGTCGCACAGGCCGACGTCGAAGGAGCGTATCTGAACAGCCCAATCGACACAGAGGTCTACATTCGGTATCCGGACGGGATGCGGCGGAGACCAGGCTGCGACGCTCTGCTGCTCTTGAAGAGCCTGTACGGCCTAAAGCAGTCAGCAAGGAACTGGTGGGAAGAGCTAGGACGGGTCTTACGTTGACAAGGTTTCCAGAGGACGAATGGTGACTGGGGACTGTATGTTCGGCAGTCCCAGGGCCGAATTGTGCTTGTTTTGGTCTATGTCGACGACATCGTCATCGCCGCATCGTCGCAGGGGGAGATAGACGCCCTGTGGACCGCTCTCAAGGCCGAGTGGACGATAACCGTCATGGGGGACGTCGGCACCGTGCTCGGGATGAAGGTATCGCAGGACAAGGCTAGGCGGACGATCTGGCTGAGTCAGCCCGCATACATCGACAGGGTGCTCGAGCGTTTTCCAGAGCACGCAAGTAGACGCTCACGATCAACACCGTTGCCGCAGGACACGAGGACGAAGGTAGAGGACGTGTCGACAGCCTTAACGCCCTATCAAGAACTCATAGGGTGTCTCTTATGGCTAGCGGGCTGCACGCGCCCGGACATCATGTTCGCAGCCTCGTACCTCTCCAGGGCGCTCGCAGCACCTACCCGTCAGCACTGGGACCTTGCACAAGGCGTCCTGACTTACCTAGCCCACACACGGACTGTCGGGCTCAGGCTGGGCGGCAGCGACGGCGAGCTGCAGGGTTGGGTAGATTCGGACTGGGCAGGTTGCAAGGACACTCGGCGGTCAACCACAGGCTGGTTGATGGAGTTCAGGGGTTCGCCGATCACCTGGTCGTCCCGCAGACAAGCCACGGTCTCGACATCGACGGTTGAGGCCGAATACATCGCTGTAGCTGAGGCCGCGAAGGAGGCGGTTTGGCTCAGGAATCTGCTCTGTGAGCTAGGACTCGAGCAGAGATCGCCAACGCCGCTCTCCTGCGACAACCAGGGGTCTATCAGGCTTGCGGGACAGCCCACAACTCACTCTCGGACCAAGCACATCGACATAAAGCATCATTTGATCCGAGAACTTGTCGACACCGGCAAGGTGACCTTGCGATACGTCAGCTCTGCAGACCAGAAGGCGGATATCCTCACAAAGTCGCTCCCCGCGGCTGCGCACGCCCGCCATTTTGAAGCCCTGGGTCTGGGGCGTCCGCCTGCCGGCGCGGAGCGCGCTCTTGTCCACCTAGCGGCTGCATTCAGCGATCTAGAAGGCTTCGGCGGTAGCGGGAAGATGTTGAATGACAAAGTCAGTCGCGCTCCGAATCGTCTGCCACACCACGTGGTCAAGCCAAAACGCCGAAATGCCGCTAGTCAAACCCATCAGCTCGCACATCAGCAACGCTTCGCTGCATGCGCACGGGGAGTGAGAGACTGTATGCATGCAGGGGGAGCCAGAGGATCCCAAAGAGGATCAGGGCTACCGGCAGACACCAAGATCATCGATTTTGGGTCGGTATTGATGGAGAACGGCCGGACGCCTTCCCATCAGCCTGAAGGAAGTGTTGGTCTGGACCGTGCGACGCTCGCGACGCGCGGTCTCGGGCCTCTATCGTCCTGGAGCGCGACGGAAATAGGTGGTACGCTCACATGAGCTTGACTCATCTTCGAGTAACCTCGTCGAGGCTACTCGATCCCTCGTCGAGGCTACTCGATCCTCGACGAGGTTGTGCCTCGACGAGGTTCACCCTCGACGAGGCAGAGAAGCTGCCACCAACGATAACTCCGCTTATAACGCCGACACCCTCGACGACCTTGTAGAATGCCGCCGCCTGTTGCCCTCCTCACCACTCATAGCAAGTGCTGAGCGGGCAACAGGTAAGTCCGAATGCACCACTCATAGCAAGTGCTGAGCGGGCAACAGGTGACCGGAATCCCATTGCCTCAGAGCTAAGATTCCGTCGTGGTAACGTCTCCTTCGACAAGTCGCGGTAGATAGAACGCGTCAACAAACTCGTCGACCCTGCCTACGCACCGCCAGCCTCGAAGTGGTCCTCCGTCATGCCATCTGTGCAGACGGTGAAAGAAGAGCGCAAGCTCAATGGGCGCGACAACTACGCCCAGTGGGTGCGCGAGATTCGAGTCGTCCTCGGATCCGCCGGCCTTGTCCCCCACATCACCAAAGACGCGTCAGCGATCCGAGCACTCGTCGAGGCTCGATATCCAGTGTCAAGTCCGGCCACAGCAGCCGAGACATCAAAGAGAGCAGTTGCTCTATACGAGCATGAGAAGGAGCAGTCCACCGCCCTCTCCACTCTCTACGGCAGTCTGACAGAGACTGTCCAAAATAAGCTTCCCTCGAGCCTGATCGACTTCGAGAATCCTCAACCGAAGGGGCTTTACGATCACCTGGTCACCACATATGGGGCCGATAACGGATCTCGCCTAGCCGAATTATGGTCATCGATATTTGGCGAGACCATCCCAGAGAATGAGGACCCCGAACCTCATCTCACTGCTATCCGGTCACAGTTGGCCGAAATCACCTCCTCCGCCATCACTTCCAAGCTCACCCTTGAGCAATTCGCCAACCAGATCGGCGCATACGCCGCCATCTGTCGCCTACCGTCCTCATACGGCCTCCTCGCATCGACCTTCTACTCAGGGACCTCGTCGAACAAGATCCATCTCGACGAGGTTATCGATAGGGTTGCCGATGAACACCGCCGACGTCAACAAAAGGGCGAGAGCGTAAACGAGATGGGGATGCTCAGCAAATCTCTACCAAAACCGGCAGGCAAGAGATGCATCCACCATCCGGATCAGGGGAGGCACTCCACAGATGAGTGCTGGAAAGTGATTGGAGTGCCGAAGCACATCCAGGAGCAGAGGTCGGCAAAGGAAGCAGACAGGAGGAAGAAGCAAGGAGGACAAGCGGGGAAGGGAATGAAGGCGAGAGAGCAGAGCGAGTCAGGAGACGACTCATCAAGTGAGGCTAAGAGAGGCTCGTCGAGGGAGATAAAGGAGGAAGGCTATTATGCGACAGAGATCGCACTGCACGCCCACGATAACCTTCCCTCCACTTCCATCATCATCGACAGCGGTGCTACAAGTCCGTTTATCAAGGACAAACACCTCCTCTCCCACCTCACCAAGCTCGACAAGCCCATCAAAATCCAGATCGGAGATGGGTCAATTGTCGAGGCTACACACTCCGGCCGCCTGACATTCGAGAACGTATGGTACAAGAACGCCCTCTATGTCCCCTCATTCACGCACAACCTCCTCTCCACACAGCGCCTCGGTCCATACACAGGGACCCATTGGCGCTTCTCGAGTGACTCGGCTACATTGGTCGAGAAAGGAAAGGTCATCCTCCGGGGCAAGAAGCTCGGCAACCTATGGGTTGTAGACGACACACCGGTACGCACCACCTCGCGCATTCACCGAGCACTTCAGGCAAGAGAAAACACTGAAGCCGAAGACAACCGCCTCCTCACCTGGCACAAGCGCCTAGGTCACTCGAACATGAGGAAGGTCTGGGAGCTTGGGAAAGAGGGGAAGCTAGGCGCAAAGTGGACGGGATTGTTTCGGAGAGTCGAATGCATGGATTGCCTGAAAGGAAAGGCAACGCGCTCGGCATCTCTACCTAACCCGCGTCGAGCCGGCAAACCCCTCGTCGAGGTATCAGTCGATCTATGGGGACCAGCGACCGTCCAGTCGAGAGAAGGCTTCCAATACTTCCTCACCTGCTACGACGACCATAGCAAATTTGTGCAAGCTATACCAATCAAGAAGAAGTCGGATGCAGCCGAAGCACTACAAGACTACATCAAGTTGGCAGAGAATCAGCTTGATCGAACGGTCAAGACCATCCGCTCAGACCAAGGAGGCGAGTTCACAAGCAAGGAATTCAGCCACTGGTGTAAAAGCAAGGGAATTGAGCATACCCTCACGCCGACCGACGCACACAATCAAAACAGTCGAGTCGAGCGCGTCCATCTCACCATCCTCAATGACATCCGCACATGTCTCGCGGACTCGAACCTGTCAAGTCAATTCTGGGTCGACGCATTACGATATGTAGTCTTCACCAGAAACAGGCTACCAGACTCCCAAGGAAAAATCCCTGTCGCTCTCTTTCGACCACATCACGACATTGACATACGATATGAAGGAATGCAGCCATTTGGCCAACACTGCATCTATCGAGTTGTGAGCCCCGCATCAAAGCTCGACGAGCGGGGTCAATGCGGTCGACTGCTGGGATACACAGAAGGGAGCTGGGGCTACAAGGTGTTGACCCAAACCAACAGGGTCATCGCAAGTCGAGACGTTACATTCATCACGGGCAAGAAGACAACGCCACGTTCAGATGAACCGCGACGGATTCTGGAGCCGCCTCAACCTGAACCTCGACAAGCATCGACGAGCCTCGACGAGGATGACGATACATCAATCGAGCTGAACGAGATAGTCGAGGCAGGGGAGGCACCAGAAGAAGAGGAACAAAGGGAAGAGATGGACGACATACCTCCCCAAGCCGTGCCAAGGCAAGGGAGAGGCTGGGCCAACGAATACATTCGAGAGGATGCACCGAGCCCAGAACCGAACCCCGACGACGGACCAGAGGATCCAGATCGTCGGCTAAACCAGCCCATAGAGGCCGATGCAGATGAACCAAGACGGTCCGGGAGACTAGCAGGTCAAGAGCCCAGTCATCACCCTCTGCACGACATCGACATGGACTATAACCGAGTAGCCATCGAGCACGCGTTATCAGCCCAGTCACTCACCAACCCTCAGTCATACACCGAAGCTCGTCGAGCTGCAGACTGGGAGGAGTGGAACAGGGCCATGGACGAGGAGATGACAAAGATGGAGAAATACGGAGTGTGGGAGAAAGTCCCCAGAGAGAACCACCGCACCCTTACAGGCAAATGGGTCTTCACCCGCAAAATCGACGGGGACACGGGCAAAGCAAGCCAATACAAGGCTAGATTCGTCGTGAGAGGGTTCCAACAAGTCTCAGGACGGGATTTCAACGAACTCTTTGCATCGGTCACCCACAAGTCTTCATTCCGCCTATTCCTCACCATCGTTAACTACCTCGACTGGGAATGCGACCAAATCGACATCATCGGCGCATTCCTCAAGGCCAATATCGACAAGGACATCTTCATCGAGCCACCAGAAGGTAGCGACATCGCTGCCGATCACGTCCTGCACCTCCGGAAGTCATTATACGGTCTCCGACAATCACCGCACTTGTTCAACAAGCGCCTCGACGAGTTCCTACGGGAGCTAGGCTTCAAACCGACCCTAGCGGACCCATGCATCTACTCGCTGCAACAAGGACACAAGCGGTGCATGATCTCAGTCCATGTTGACGACATGCTCATAGCCGGCAACGATCGATCAACAATCGACGAGATCAAGCGGAGGATCGACAAGGAACTTGAGTGCAAGGATCAAGGACCGGTCTCATACTTCCTCGGTATCAACATCTACCGAGACAGGCCAAACAAGAAGATGTACCTATCACAAGAGCACTACATCGAGGCAGTTCTTCAACGCTTCGGTGAAACCGGGAAAGCCTGCAAGACAATCTTGCCAGACGCAAAGCTCGTCGAGGCTACGCCAAAGGAGGTCGAGGAGGCTCGAGACAAACCGTTTCCTGCACTCGCCGGGTCAATCCTCTATATCGCCACTATCACCCGACCCGACATCGCCTACGCAGCCTCACTGCTGTGTCGCTTCATAAGCAAATGGTCACTCGCGCATTGGAGGGCCGCAAAGCACCTACTGAGGTATCTTCGAGGAACCTCGGATCTTGCTCTCACCTTCGATGCTCATGGAGGGAGACGAGCACTGTTGGGATGGGCGGACGCAGACTGGGGTGGATGTCTCGATACACGCCGATCAACAACTGGCTATATCTTCAACACCTACGGAGGCATCGTATCATGGAAAAGCAGGCGACAACCGACAGTCGCACTGTCGACGACACAGGCAGAGCTCCTTGCATCGACAGAAGCGGGCAAAGAGGCAATATGGCTCAGGCAACTATTGAACGACCTCGACCTAGGCATAGATGGAGCAGTGCCCATCTACAACGACAACAATGGGGCCATTCAACTGGCCAAACATCAACACGGGTTCAAGTTGAACAAAGCATTCGACATGCGAGCCCAGTGGATACGAGAGCATCAAGCTGGTGGTCTGCTTGAGCTCAAATACACACCAACGGACAGCAATCGAGCCGACATCCTGACCAAGACCCTTTCGGCCGAGAAGACAAGACAGCTCCGGCAGTTACTGGGATTGGAAAGACAAGGAGAAGGAGGGCAGATGAGTCAATAGACATGCTCGCGAGGGGAGGCGACGGAAATAGGTGGTACGCTCACATGAGCTTGACTCATCTTCGAGTAACCTCGTCGAGGCTACTCGATCCTCGACGAGGTTGTGCCTCGACGAGGTTCACCCTCGACGAGGCAGAGAAGCTGCCACCAACGATAACTCCGCTTATAACGCCGACACCCTCGACGACCTTGTAGAATGCCGCCGCCTGTTGCCCTCCTCACCACTCATAGCAAGTGCTGAGCGGGCAACAGGTAAGTCCGAATGCACCACTCATAGCAAGTGCTGAGCGGGCAACAGGTGACCGGAATCCCATTGCCTCAGAGCTAAGATTCCGTCGGAGCGAAGATCAACAGGCTTGGGGATGCCCGGTAGGTCCTTGGCACAACCGCCAGACCTGTTGCGGCCACCTGCAGCCTGCAGACTTCGAGGGGGAGTGTTGAACAATAGGCCCCGAGGACCCCGAGGACGCCTCATAGGGTCAGAATTGCCTCTTGCGGCCAAATGAGTAACCTTATGTAGATGGCTTGGGCAGAGCGACAGCTCATAAGTAGAGAACTGCAGAGATGGACGAATGCATAGCTCTCATCATTGTGTAACATGGTAGATCGAGCTAGATCTTAGAGAGCATATGCATGAAGCACGCTTCGGATAGAACTTCCCCCCGAGGTTGATCTACAATCCGACGCCCACTATTCCGACTAGCTGAGAATGATGCCACTATGGTTGGATATTGAGGTATCGAATAATATGTCAACTTTGAATGCCGGTCACTTCTCCATCTCGTCAACGAAGATAGCTCGCATCCGCCTGCTTGACACCGTCCATGCTCGCCATCTCTTCCCCAAAGCCCAGACCGGTAGACCAGCGAGCAAGACTCCCTGTAACGGATGTCAGCAGGACGTCGACGGTCTAAGAGGCAGACTCACGATGGTGACGGACGCCATGGTGCTGGTCCACTTCAGTGGTCCATACGACGCGTACCAATCGGCGATGTAAAGTGTCGCCGACCACGCGTAGATCGCTTTGAGGAGCATGACTATCCCAAACGACTCTCCGGCTCGGGCCGGATACAAGCTGATGGCGTACGAGATGGATCCGATCGTGCCGTATGCAGCTCCGGCATTGAGGATTGCCAGATAGACCGCAGTCGTTATATAGCTTTCGCCGGCCTGCAGCGAGTGCCCAAATCCAAAGGCGCCTATCGCAAAGCAGATGAGGCACGGAATGTTGAGAACAAGGCGGAATTCTGGCTCAAAAAGACCCTTGTTGCGTTTGGCGAGATAGCGCGCGCTGCTATCGAGGATCGGTCCTGCTGATAGGACCGCGAGGAGGACACCGATCAATGGGGAAGTACCGGTCAGAATGCCCACCGCTGAGCTACTGAGACCGTACGGCGCTGCCGAGTAGATTGCCGAGTACAGAGAGGACTACACGATCAGCCTAGAGGGCAGCTCCGATGCCCTGCCCCGCTCACCAGTAGAACAAACCAAGAGAAAGTGAAAGTGTATAGGAGTACCGCGTAGATTTCGCCAGGAGCGACGAGCAGAAGCATCGGTCTTATGAGCCTTTGGACCACCGCTTTCCAGATCTGCTTTGAACCCTGTCCTCCAGAGTTGAATTTGAATGATAAACCGGTCCAGAACGAAGGCTGCTGAACACCCATCGATTGGCTCTCGAGTGCGCTGGGAAAAGGCTCTACCGGCAGAGCAACACTTGAAATTCCAGTATGTGGAGCTTTGGCCCAATCGTCCTTTTCCGAGATTGCCGAATGGTTAACGGTAGGAGCCGAGGCTGATATTTGATCCGCGGAAGAAGGTTTTAGGGTGTCTCGGGCGTATAATGATTCGGGCTGACCGAAGAGGAAGATCAGAAAGCCCACCACCTCGAAGGGTAGTACCAACCAGAAGAGCTTGCGCCTGGCACATGGTCAGCTTGTAGCGCGTGTGGTGTGTGAGGGACGGGTGCAGTATTGGGAGGGAAGCCTCGCAGGTAGCGACTTACCATCCAAGATTCTGGACAACTACACCCGCGATAATCGGGGTAATACAGATGCTGGCATTGAAGGAGAATTGCCAGATTGCCACTCGCAGTCCCTGCTGGTGCAAAAAGAAGACGTCGGTAATGAAGACTGTCCCCAAACACCCGTAAACACCCATACCAAAGCCTTGGATCATTCGTGCGGCAAGTAGCTGTCCGTAGGTCTTGGCGACTGCGGCAAAAACAATGCCCGCGACTAGTAGAATGTGACTCGCCAAGCACGCGATACGGCGCCCCATCATGTCACACAGGCATACTGCAAAGTAGGACGAGATGCCGTAGGTGAGGACAAGATAGCCGATGAGCGAGACGAACTGGGTGACAGTCAAGCCGAACTCGGGTATGATCTGTGGGGGTGCCGGGCTGATGATGGGCCCAATCACTCCTACCACCGAGGTAGAGAACAGGAGCGAGAAGAAGTAAAGCTCTTTTTTGGCCCAGCTCCAGTTTAAAGGGTCCGAAGGCGAGTCAAGTGGTTGGGGCTGCAGGATGATGTCCGGTCGTTTCGAGTCACGTTTGAGGTTGAGGTCGTCCGCTAAGGCGACCGAGTGAGCAGTGGCGTCCTCGGCCTCGAGCAGGCGTGTGCCTGGTATGGTGTGCTCAAAGTCGGATCGAGGGGCGAGAATGCCGATCATGATGCGTTTCGAGCGACCGAGCAGACTGCAGTCGTTCCAGGACGGGGAGGCTTTTATAGGCTGCAGCCGTGTTCCAGGAGGACTGGACTCATCGCTCACGGGCAAATTCGGCCTGACCAGTTTGACCGATCAACTCTTGCTGACGAGTTGAGATAAGCAAAAGCCCCACCAAGACCGCCATGCATGAGGCGATCGGTCGAATTGCGTTGACCGAATCGTCGGGGACTCGGGCAAATGGGCACGCCCAAATTACACCGCGATGCTACGATGCGTGGTGAAGCCGATCCTTGAGACAAAGAAGAGGTGATAAACTGAGGGATCCCTCTTCGTCGTCAGACAGCTGAGTGACGAACACGTATCGCGAGTAGCTGGTTCTACCTGCAGCATGCCGACCGTTTCCCCACCCTGGCACGCTCAAATCGAGGCGAAACGAGCGGCCCGAATGTCTCTCATCCTCCCCCAGCACAGAATCGACTTCTCCAAGATCACGGACTGGGACTTGAAGGCGCCCATCTCCCTAGTGCCAGACATTGGCATTCTCACCGAGCTGCAGCTGGAAATAACGGACATCGATGACGCCACAAGTCTCGTCTGTAGAATCGCTGCCGGGCGATATACAGCTCGACAAGTGATCGACGCTTTCATCGCCAGAGCCGCGATTGCTCATCAACTAGTGAGTCTGCCTTGAGACTGGGCATGAAATATCAAGCAGTCAAGATGCCCCAAGGCGAGGGAGCGCCATTGATAGTCAGACCAATTGCCTTACAGAGATCATGTTTAGAGAGGCTCAAGCGCAAGCGGATCGGCTCGATGAGTGGTACAGGGCACATGGCCGGGCGAAAGGTCCACTTCACGGACTACCAATCTCCCTCAAAGACCAATTTTGCGTCCACGGCTTCGATAGCTCTCTCGGTGAGCTGAAGCCTCCTGGAGTCCCGCATATACGGATATTTCGAGTTAACGTCCAGGCTTCGCGAGCTGCCTCCACAAAGCCGCCAAAGAAGACTCGATCTTGGTGGAAATCCTCAGGGATCAAGGCGCGATCATATTCTGCAAAACGAATGTACCTCAAGCGCTGATGGTACGATGCCATCCTTCGTCAGCGTGTTGGCCGTCTCGCTGACACACGCAGTCCGCTGAGACGAACAATAATGTCTGGGGACGGACCGTGAACCCGTTCGACGTGAGCACGACATGCGGGGGTAGCAGTGGGGGAGAAGCGGCTTTGATTGCTATGAAGGGTTCTATCTTGGGAGTCGGGACGGACTATGGTGAGCTTTCAGCCTTTTGACGCACCAGGCTGGCTAACGCCTTCCAGGAGGATCCATTCGGCTACCTTCTGCACTGTGCGGGCTCTATGGCCTCCGGCCCACCATGCGCAGAATCCCCTACGGCAAAGTCGCCAACGTCATGAAAGGCGCCGAAGGGATAGAAAGCGTGGTCGGTCCCATGGCAAGACACATCAACAGCATCGATTTGTTCATGAGCACTGTAATATGTTCACCATCAATGCTGAGGGACCCGCATGTTGTTGAAATAGTCAGTCCCCTTCTGTAGAGTCGATTGAGAACACGCATAATGTACCTGCAGTACTGACGCCTTTCATAGCCATGGATTCCCGCAACACGCCCGATCCAGCCCCTGCGATACTCTATCATCTGGAGCATTGAAGATTTGCCTGTCTGTATGAAGACCACATCGGCGCTAAAATTTCTGCAACATTCACTCAAGGTCGATGGGCATCAAGGCGAGTGCTCCGCTGCTACGTTGAGAACCGGACACTGAAACGATCCTAGAGATTCGCTGGCAGCCACCGGATATGCAACAACTAGCCGAACTGTTCGGTGAGATCAGTGGCGCCGACGGAGGGCGGGACATTCAGAACTTCCTAGGAGATGAGGTGGGTGCGAGAATCATGGCTCCTCGACTGGTTCCTCTTCCTATTGGACTTCCACAAGAAGTCAAAAAAAACAGGAGCGCACGAGCTGATGCCTGCGCAGTCGTTGTCGCCTGAGACATTCAACTTTCTGACCGGCAAAGAATTGAGCGTTTCCGAGTATGCAGCACTCGTCAGACGTGAGCATGCCGGCCCCGCAACATTTTGGAAAGACCCAGCAGGGGGGCGATGTCGCAGTTGCAGCTGACCTTTGCAGGAAGGGACGAACATCGGTCGGCTTTTCGCCAAAGCATTTTGGACGTTCGGTCAGACCTTGCAGTCGATCTGATCATCTGCCCTACCGGTCCAAGCGCGGTCAATCCTCATCGAGGGGAGCCTTGGTCACCTCGGTGAGTTCATCGCATTGCTGGTCGTAACTCCATACTGACTGCTTGCAGAGAGACGGCCTTCACTTCCGCTTGGTCGATTCTGGATCTTCCCGTCTGCGTCGTCCCAGTACCGCTTGCGTCACCGGTGTCGGGGCGAGATACGGAAGCTGCACCTCGTCAGGTCAAGGAATCGGTTCAGTGTAACGGCGCCAGCGTCAGCAAAGGAGCGTCCGGGCAACACCGAATAAGCTCGACCCCAACCTCGGCAACGGAAAGGATTCTCCCAGTCGGCATACAACTTATTTCGCCCCGACGTTTTCAAGAGTCACAACTGCTTGGCATGGCCATGCGAGCGGCGGACGCAATGGCCAAGTTCCAGGACATCGCCTTGACCGACCAGGTTGCCTGATCTATGAGCGCTTGTTGGTCGTGAGATCGATCATCCCTGCGCTGCTGGTGGATCCTTTGATGCCATGCATGGCGGACAGCGGTTCTCTTGGCCAATCAGGTTGGGGAGATTGTAGCAGAATTTCGGCTGACCCGTGTGATTCCAATGTGATTGTATGGGCATAGCGTTGACTCAACCGAGGTTGCTGATTATCAAGCGCCCTGCTCGTCTCGTTGGCTATCCGTACCTCCCATGACTACGTAAACCCGCCTAGGATATCCCACATGTCCGATCGCAGTATTGCCAACTGTGTCGCGTCCAGTCCCGACAGGTCGGTAAGGAGGGGCATGATCCCTTGATCCGCATCCTGGGACAAACTGTTCGACACGGCGGACTGCGCGGAGGTCATGTCTGCGGTCGCCGTGCGGTGACTCTTCTGTTTGCTCTCTTCCACCATGGAACGGATCTGACGCGAGTAGACGAGAGCGAAGGATGTTCTGCGACGTCAGCGTTGGTTGGTACGTGCGGTCGCTCGCGTTGACAATGCGTGGAGTAAGTATCGGCTCACGCATTGGATCGTAATTGATCGATCACCTCGAAGATCGCGGCAATACGCTCGCACTTTTCGTGTATGTCGTGGAGATCGTACATCGGGTGTGAGCTGGCCACCTGGTCCGCGTCAGTCTTTGCACACTATTCCTCGTAGGGCAGTACGGCAAGGACCCACGCGGAGAAGTAATACGGGCGCGTATGCGATATTGATGAGCATGTAGTTACTCGCATAGGCGAGCTGCTCAGCCGCGTCCAACTGGAATGTCCACTGATAGGTCCGGTCAACGACGTCCAAAGCGAGCATGAACGAATGCTCGAGCAGTGTTCGTGTAGTACGCTCGGCAGCTCTCAACCTCAGGGAGATGAGGCAGAGGAGAATCTCCATGTTCAGGCCCGTGAGGTAGATGAAGTGGTCTGTATATTCAGCCCGCTATCGTCACCCAGAGTCGAGTCCTTGGTGAACACGGTCTCACCTCGCTGTCGATACTTCTCCTGCCAATCTATCATTTCGGGACGCCACGCACACACAAACGTCTCCCTGAGATCCTCATCCTCGTTGTGACCTTTGCTTCTGAGGCTGTTGAAGAGAATGATCGCATTGACGAGAACATAGTTGAGGTGTTGATTCGCATAAAAATTGTAATCCGGATCTTGGTAGGAGCTGATGAGAGGGGCGTGAGACGGAGCTAGCCCTGCTGAGGTCAGACCGGCTCTCCTGTGGAGCAGAATATCCCTCAACGATGGGGCGGAGGGAAGTCAGGGTCGAATGGGGCTTACCAGAGGTTTGCAACGAGGCAAAGTCGAGTCGTCCGCTTTGAAGACTGAGACTGAAGATCAGTGAAAAGCCGAGAACCATTTGCTCTCACCTGATATCGCCGCATGACAATAGCGTCCAAGCTCGCGATCTGCATCGATCTAAGCGCTCCATAGCCATCTGACTATCCAAAGCGAATCCATCCGGGGACTTGTATTTGCTGATGACATGCGGACCAAAAGGCAAGTCAAGCCTGATTTCCCCAGCTATTCTCCTTGAGATGTCAGCCGAGACATGCCGATTGCGACGACATACATGGCGGTGGCGTGGTACCGCCACCGAGGATCATGCGACAGCTGTTCCTCAGGGCTGGACCAATGGCTAAGAGGACATCAGCGATTCCTAACGCTGCTTGAACACGTAGGCCGGGCCGTTTCCGCTCTGGCGTCTCATGACGCATTGTGCTTCACCTCATGCCGATTGAAGCAAGCCTTCGTTCGGTTGCTATAGGCTCGTTCACAGCGCAGGAAGATCGCTCACCACAGAAAGTCAAATGCCAGCGCAGCATCCAGACTCTTCGTCCCAGCCGAGAAACACCTCTCTCCCAGGTGTATCGCGTGCTCGCGCAACCTGTCAGCGAAGACAGCAGAGGCAGGATCGAAACTAGCGGCTGCAGCAGCAACGGCTGTGGTGAGAAAGGATGAATTGAGCCGGAGGAAAGCGGGACTGTGCAACAGCGGATCGAGGTGCCAGAAGAATGGTCGCATTCGGTCAAAGTAGCTATCTATAAGCTCAAACCACCCAATGAACAGGATCCCGGAGGGAGGCGGGTGGGGGGACCTCACTCACATGGCGATCAGACGATCCAGATCGTCCGATGAGAGGATTCCAATGTTTACAGGATCTAGTGACAAATCCGTCTCAATGACCCAATCATACAATGCTGCCGAGCCTGCGTGCCGCTTAGTGAAACATCCTTTCTAGGGAGTATTGACAGTTGAGAAGGGGGGCTTGGGCGACAGGGAACGACTCCAAACGCCAAACGTCGCCAACTCACCTCCAATCAGACTTCCCTCTACGTCGACCACCACGCTGGTCTGACCGAAAATGGCGTCTAGATCACCGTGTGTCGCCCGGCCTGCACACGATGCTCCGTGTTCTGGAAGTGCGCCTGAGCTAGTTGAGGGTACGGATCCGACCACATGATTGTCGGCCTGCCGGGCTTGTGACGAGCGAGATGATTCTGGGCGAGGTGCCCTGTCTCGAGACCTCGGACGATTCAATGGCGGCTGCTGATCGCTAAGTGATGAGAGGTATGATTGGATTTGCTCGACTGCAAGGTCCAGATCGTCCTGGCGCCGGTCTGAGACTGATCAGCATAATGTGCGGGAGACGCCGCAGCTTCTTATTGCCTCCACGCCCATGCACAGTATAACACGCGGACCACGTAAAGACAGAACATCAATGCAAAGTGCGGGACTTACTAGGCCCTTTAGGTCCTCGCTTCTGTCTTGCGGGGAAGGAGCAATCGCGTCCTGTCTCCCAACATCTTTTGCAGCACGTTGAGCTTGCACTAGATGACTCCGGTCCAGTGACTTTCGCAAACCGGCACGCCGTACATGATGTATCATGCGCCGGAAGGTTCGCCAAGTCCGAGGCGTGCGTATCATCAGTGGACCTTTTGGCCGAGCGGCGCTTGGATCGCTCGCCAAGGCGAGCCTGGCGTGTCTCCTGATGGCGCTTCAGCTTGAGAAGAGCGGACGACAGGAGGGCGGGCGAGGGCACATCGCCGGGGCTCTGCGCCGTCTCAGAGGACATTGCTCGGAGACCTGATGGGTTTTCACGGGTAACGTCTCCAATAGGCGAGAGCCGCATGCCGTCCACTGCGTTCAGCGACTGTCTATGTCACCGTTGCGGGAGGAGTCGCTAGACTGATAAGTCGGAAGGGTAAACAGGCTGAAGAGATGGTCCAATGGGCGGTCCAGGGGATAGTCACGATGAGTTACGTCACGGGACTAACAGGGCGAGCGATGAAAGACACGTGTTACTGCAACGAGAGTGCATATCCATACAAGTACAATAGAAGGAAACGCATTGCATGTCGACCTTAGACCGTCAATACCTTGGGAGGTGTGGCTACAGCTTCCGCCTCGATACCGGCGTATTCTTGTGGTCAGCCCGGGACAAGGTGTCTGGTTTCATCTACGCACCAGGCAGGATGCCCGGAGAAGAGGTAGCCTCTTTCAATTCGACCGCTGCCGCTGTCGAGGACGACACAGGCGGGACGGAGTCAGTCAGTCCACCATCGTGACCAACCGGCATATTTCCAAAGATGTCGCGCCTCAACCTCCGTTTGCGTTGATCATGTTGATCGTGCCCATGAGCGCCGGTGAGGACCGGCCTCCGGGGTCTGTTATCGAAGTGGACTTCGAACACGTCGCTGCGGCTGTAATGTCCGACGGTGTCAAGGATGGACTTGGCGACCAGTCCCTTGCTCAGGTCGATCTCAGCTATGACCAGCGCCTCTTTGTCGTGCGCTGGCCGGTCACACAAAGCTCTTCCTTCGGGGTCGATAATCTGCGCCAGTGCGCCTCCAATGCCGAGATGTCATGACCGACCTCATCTCAAACACAAGTCACCACTTTTTACGCCATTCGCCTACAAAACACAGTACTTTTTCCACCGAACTGCTCAAACATTACCTCTTCTGGTACATCGCCGATTTAAGTCAGTACTTTTGTCGGTGATCTTCCCTGAAGTCAATACTTTTATCGGTGATCTTTCCTGAAGTCAATACTTTTTCCGGTGATCCTACTCGGCGGCCTTCAGCCACCTTTCCACTCCCAGTAATTATAGACAGATCTGCAGCGAGGAGAATCGCTTGCACTCGAGAAATATCGGCAGTAGGAAAACTTTTCTCATGGAATGGGTGGCAAAACGGGTGGCAAATCCCTTCGGCGTACATAGCCCTCTTGTCTATATAAGGAGGCCACTTTCCGGCCAAGATAGTTTCTTCAGCAATGGATCTCTTGTGTCCCGTCACAAAAGTCACACAGCTGGTCTGAACCCAGCACTCTTGTCCTCGATCCCTCAGTCCCCTTGCTTTACGAGCCAGAGACTAGACCCCCTCGTGCCCTTTACCTTGGGCTACCCCTTCGAGCGTGACAGGAGACCCGCTCGGGCTGCTGGGTTGTCTCCCGCAATGTGGTCGACATTCTGCTCCGACAAGGCTTGGGAGGCTACAATGACAAAGGTGCCGGTCTCGATGGCGTATGACATGCAAGACGCGTAGTTGGCCTCAGCGCTCAAGCTGAAGTGGGGCAGACCAGGCGGAAAGGTAGGCCAGGAAGCACAGTGAATCTGTGCATGAGCACAGACGGGAAAAAAGCATAATCCACGACGCGTACCTCTTCGTGCTGGAGTGCCATAGCATGTTTTAAGAGCGGCTGGGCATGCTCCCAGCACTGAAGAGCGCCCAACCTCCCCAGTTTTGTCTCGTGGACCGTGATGTCGGATCCCTTGCGTGAGGTCAGCGTATATAGCACCGGGAGTGCTATTGGCATTGATGTCGCCCTGCTTTACTCACATCCCCATCGCCAAACAGAATCCTCTCGACCGACGTCGGTCGTATCTTCCTCCTGGTCACGAGTTCCCCGTTTGGGAAAACGATCCACTGGGCCATGTACAGACTCCCGTGGTCTCTCTCGGCTACACCGATGACAATCGTGATGTCTCCCTGTCTGGCCAGGTCTTTGAGTATTTGCGCTTCGGGTCCATCCGACTGTACCGCGTTCTCGTAGTACTCGGCGATATATGGAAGATTCTCTGTCAGCGTCAGCATCAAGCGGGGCGCAACGAACGCGTCGGAAGCTCGGTTTCCGGATGGATCGACAGTCCCACTGACCGCCGTATGAGTTGATCCAGAGATGAAAGGGGTATCCGGGCATGAAAAGCTGCGGTTCAGATCACGCATTCGGATCATTGTCTCTGCTGTGGGTGTCGACGCACCTCGCCGAAGACGATCAGCTTGACGTCCTGCTTCACCGCCTGTCCGATGAGCCGCTTGGCAGTCTCGAGGCATGCTTGTTTGTCGTAGAAAGCTTCGTAAGTTCATTGACCATCACATACTAGACTGGGGCGGGAAGAGAAACGCACTAGAATGTGCTTGGACAGCCGCGACCTTTAACTTTCGTGCGGGCATGGTGTTACCTCTTGACGATCTCAGCAGGACTCGAGAGGCAAGGCGAAAAGGTTCGGTCTCTGAGCAGCACGGCTATGTTGAGAGTGATGTTCAATACACGAGCAAATAAGTTATATCATCTCACATGCGACACGTAACTAGATATCTGGGCGCAGCAGAACCCCACAAGCCGAAGATCTCACGGAGTAAATTGGTCAGTCAATTTGACCGAGATAAGAAGACATCCATCGAATCAGAATTCTCACATGGCCAGACCTCGGTGTCTGCTTGGCGCCCTTGTGCCTGATCATCAGTTAGTTGCAGCTCTCCGGATGGCCGCGGCCGTAAGATGTGGTGAGGCACGCAGAGCCTGCCGTCGTCTGACTGGGGCGTGGCTATGCCTGGTGTGTGGAGCGACACATGCGTTCTTGAAGTAAGCATTATCAGCGTAACAATTTCGCGAGACCCGTCGTCTGTATGTGACATGCAAACGCCAAACAGCGGCGACGTAGCATAGCAGGCGTTGCTAAGATAGGAGGCTCGTTCCATCCGCCGTAGATCTTTGGAGCTACGCCGGCTGAAACAGCTCCTCGTTGGTCACAATGTCTTCCAGGACTGCCAACAACAGTTCCACGTCCTCAGTCTTGGCCTCTATGGTCAAAGCAAGCAGGCCCCTCTGCGCTATGGCGATTCCTCGCTGCAGCAGGGCGAAGAACAACAGCTGAGCCAGCTCCTTCCCTCGCGGACCAGTGAAAGTCGGGTGGATCTCATTGATCGAGCCGTACCCCGATACAGAGAACGGCGCATGACGGCGCTTGAATAGGTCGTTTGCACCGTCCCGCAGTCGGTCTCCGAGATCGTTGACGCGATCCAGGTTCTCGCGAGTCATAAGGTGGGTCAATGCCGCGATACCGGCTGTCATGGTCATCTGTATCGGTAAGCAAAGGGGTCCTGACGTCGCATGGTATGAGGGGCACCCACCGCGCAGTTGTTGAACGTGCCACCAACTTTGATGCCATTCGGCAACCTGGGGTCGAGTCTGGCGCACTTCAGTTTTACTCCTCGCTACCGGGAAGTCGACTTGCAACTCCATGATATCCCGTCGCCCACCAAATGCGCCAAAGCTGGCATAAGCGAAATTATCCTAACAACATACCTGACAGCCCGAAAATAACTCACTGCAAACCACCCCCAAAATACTTCCCGATGGTTGTGAGGTCTGGACGTATCTAGGGTGAGCCACTGCATTACTCGGACTCACCTCGCTCACTTTGAGCTTTCCTTGCATTCCGTTGTAGTCCAGACGGGCTGTCTGGATCTCATCAAAAATCAACAGCGCTCCCGTCTCCTCCGTAATCTGCCGGAGACCTTGTAGGAAGTCGACGTTGCCAGGTATACAGCCTCCGCTACCCTGCCTGTGACAGATGAGCGGCGTCTCGGAGCTCTTCCCCGCAAGAGACTCACATCGGCTCCACAATCACACATGCTATCTCTTTTTCGTACTTCTTGATCTCCGTCCGAGTACCCTCCAGATCATTGTACGGACAGACGACCCAGTCGAACGGCGCACAAAGCGTACTGTTGCTGGGCTCGCCAAAACCTTTTGCTTGTGAGTCACGACCGACCATGCTGAATGAGGCTCACCTGCCACCATCGAGCCGTGATAACCGTGAGCGAAGACGGCGACCTTCTGTCTGCTCGTGTAGCGCATGGCAAGACTTATGGCTTGCAGGCACGCCTCGGTGCCCGAATTGGCGAACCTGATCAGTTCCATACTGGGCAGTTGCTCCCGGATGAGGGATGCGAATTTCGCCTCGTTGGTCGTGTGCATACCAAGCTGAACGCCATGGTCGAGAGCATCAATGATCGCTGCACGTAGGATGGGGTTGGTCTTGCCGAACAGTCCTGAGACGAAGTCGCCGCAGCTGCTAGATGAGCGCTCTCCTTGCGAGTGGTCCGGAGAGGTAGACTCGCAAGTCGCGGTACTCATGACCGTCCAGGTCGGTAACACTTGTGCCTTTTCCCCCAGAGATATACAGGGGGAAAGGGTCGACGTATAGTGTCGCCCGTGTTCCTCCTCCTATATTTCATTAGCTTGGTGGACGGCGCCCATACCGATGAATGCAGCACGCACCGGGAAGTACGTTCACCGCGTTTTCGTACGCAGCTCTGGACTTGGGATTGCTTGCAAGATAGTCCCGCTTGGCAGCTTCTAGCGCACCGGGCACTGGCTGGAGGGTGAACGAGGTTTGTATCGTCATTGTGATTAGACCTATCAGCGTAAGGGGGGTGTCTGCAGTACACGTCTTAAAGTCGGGATCCATACTTAGGTGCAGGAGAGCATTTTGCCGACCAAGATTATTTTGCCGACCCATACTCAGCTACTTGAGTCGCATCGGGGACAGCCGACCGAGAGCAATCTCGTGACGCGATGCCAAGCTTGACGCCTATCGGTGCTCCACCTATCATCTTGTGAGTTGGCATATGCGATGCAATCACCCGATACATTTCTCACGCCCTATCAAACGAATATGGGGCGACCGCGGGTCAAGACCGCCTCCCTCCACGTAGTCTTGCCGCTCTTATCCGCCCAAACGTCCTGCAGTACCTGCAAAGCACGATGTGGTCCCGCAGTACCCTTCCATGTAGCCCGCTTGATGAACGATTGGAATGCCGGTCGCGCTTGTCCAATGGCATTGCTTCCGACTATCACCAGAGGGAGCAAAAGTCCAACCTACCGTTGTAGCGAGGGGATGTGCGGAAGGAGAGACAGGGACCCACCTCGTTTCCTTGGGGTATCACCGAGAGCAGAAGCTGTACTTCCATGACGCGAGCTTGGACGCCCGCATCTTCTCTTGGGACCTTGTAGACGTCTCTCGACAGCAAAACCTTGAGACCGAGGACCAGTATCTGAAGTGAGCAAGATCGCTGGCGAGTATCTCGGTTCTTTTGGAGTCTCACCTCGGTACCCGTGATGATCCTGTTATTTGCATGCTCGCTCAGAGCTGGATCGACCACATCATGTTCCACTGTTTCCAGCTCTTCCTCAAGCTCAGCCGCATCAGCGAGGACGGCCAACAGCTCGGCCGGATCGTGTTGAGCCCGATCGAGCCTTCGAAGAAGGTCCAGCGCTCGGGTCATGCTCCCCCAACACCGTCTGCTGACTCCCCAGACCGAGTCCACGCTTCCTACTCCTGGGAAGTCCCCCAACAGAGAAGGCAAGACTTCCCGGTGAGAAGCAGGAGGGTGTCCCGTGAAACCCGATAGAATCTCATAAGCGCCTATCAACATGAGGGACACTCGGGTTTCGGGGGAAGTGTCGATTGCACCGTGTAGCCTGTCGGCGATGTAGCCTAGACAGGCTTCCTTGACCAGCGAGACGAATCTGGTGTCGCCGGAGCTGCCAGAAGCCAGGAGAATGAGCGCCGTCGTCCCGCACACCATACGACTCTGTGCCGTCGCTTGACGACTGTCAACGAGGCTGCCATCATGTCCGGCATTATCCACGGAGTCGGCAAGTGTGTCGCTCAGCAACCGAAGTGCTTTTACCATTGCCGACTGCCCTTTGGTTCGATACTCGGAGGGCTCGAATATGTTGCCTCGAAGGCCGGCAAAGATGAGCGAGGAGACTGCGAGAAGACCATGAAAGGCGGGGTTAGATTCGGGCGTAGCTGACGTCGATGCGAGGGTCAACAAGTGATTGTGAAGCGGATTGAGGGATGAATGGACAGCTACCCCGATCTGAGAAGCGACATTGAACCAATGATGGACCAGTTGGTATTGCGATTGTGTGATCGCATACGCGAATGGGGGAGGGCGCGGAGCGGGCAGCATCGCCAGGTAAGGCTCGGGGGAGACGACGACGCCATCACTCTCCATGCTGTCGTAGCTCGCAACAGCTACCGTCTCTATCGGATATGTAGTGATTTCGGCATGTGATGTCGAAGCTGATCCTGAAGCGGGTTGCTCGGGTAACGATTGCTCAAGGATGACCTCGGTCCCAGCCGCAGTTGCAGTCGGTTCACATAACAGGCTTCGGATGAATGCGGTGAAGTTGTCGGGATCATCGTTCTGGGGGGAGTCATTGGCTCGCTTATCTTCGATGGCGCGTCGTTTGTTGCCTATCCTGGCTCCCGGCGGACGCTGAAACACGCACGGCTGAACATCAGCTGACACACGCCTCATACAGTAGCTGGTAACTTGCCTTGCCTAGGCGGCCACAGCGACCGCAAATTGGTCGGCTTTCGTCACACTGCATGCGGGTGAGCAGAGGCTCACCCCGGGGGATCCCTACACTACCTTCTTCTTGTGACTAGAAACCCATCAGCTTCCTTTTCAGTAACATCCAGCCCCTTTTACCGACTCACAATCGACATTCTGTACATCCTATCCTTGAGCGGACGGCCAATTGACGATCAGCAACGGACATGATGGAGAGAGGGGTAATATGTAAACACAGACATAGTAAAGTCGGGTCACGCCGTTCTCCGTTCATCCGCGATAAGGTTCCCCAACTCCGTCGGACCAATGAATCCGGTATGCATCGGGGAGACATGAATGCATTCCAGGCGCTCTATACGGCTACGGCAACCTATTGCAAGGGAAGGAGGGTGCTGATTTCTTCGAGCAACTTCATCAGATCCTCTTCATGGAACCTCCTCCCCACCAACTGCAAGCCCAGAGGCGCATTCCTCACCATCTCCGGATCGTCTAGCGAGTCAGATCGGGTCTCTGACGTTCTCGGCACAGATGGACGCACATATTTCGGACACGTATATGTCCTCCTCGGACATGTAGTCCCGCGGTTGGTCTTTCGTGTCCACCTCGGGGTCCCCCACAAGACCTGTAGGGAAGGCGGCTCCGGGATAATCAAGCAGATTGAAGATGCAAGTATAGCTCCATGATCTGCACGTGCCCAGTGGGGGCGCAGGGCCATAGGTCACGGGGCATAGGATGGCGTCGATGTTGCTGCAGTTGAAATGACGGAGGTACGCTGCGCGATAAGCATCGCGTCGCTTTACAAGCTGTGACTCAGTCCGACTGCCCTTATGCAAGCGGGGCATGCGGACTCACCTCCCAATACTGCCTCACGCTCCGGTCTTGAATTTGGGGATGTGAGATGATCCATTCGGTCAAAGGCAGTATGGTCTCGTTGGCCTTTGCGAACGCTTCACGCAGAGTCGCCCCTCCATCTGGAAAGTACAGTTCGTGCTGTTTCCTCAGCCTCTTTGCCACATCGTCCAATGGCCAGGTGCCTCGTGGATCGACTCACGGCCAGCTGAACCCCCTCCGGGTGATTCATGCCCTCGTATTTGACAATCTCGAATCGGGGATCTTTTCGGAGGGAATCGACGAGGGTCGCCATGGCTCGTCTAGTGGGCGGCTGAGGCAACACATAGCCGTCGTCCCACATGACCCCAATCCGATAGGTCGTCTTCTTCTCACCGGCGCGCCAAGGTAGCGGCACGAGTGATTGCTCCTCGAGCCAAGGCTTGGAGCCCAGCACTACCCTCATGAAAAGGTCAAGATCGCGTAGACTCTTGGAAAGACAGCCGTTGCTGCCTACCAAACCATCGTTGCCGGGCATCATTCCAAGGCCCTGCCCCTCCCGAGGGATACGCTGATTGTTACACTCTAACCGGTCAGCCGCTCGGACGGCTTGGTATACGTCGACCTTTGACTCACTCAATGTCCACAAACCCGTGTTCGATGCCGGTGCACGGAGAGAACCCCCGATATCCCCCGCCAGGGAGATGGGCGCTCCTCCGAACGCGATCAGTGACGAGCACCCTCCCGACGAGCCTCCGGGGCTCAAAGCAGTGTTCCAGGGATTGAGTGTCTGTCCCCAAAAGCTATTGGTTTCGAGCTGCATCCCCGATTGTGGTAGATTGGTGCGGACGTAAAAGACCGCGCCTGAGTCCCAGAACAGCTGGTTGAGACTGCAATGTTCCGTGGCCGGGGCCGACTTGAGTCCGCTGGAAATGCTCATCGTGGAGATGTGACCTTTCATCTTGTAATGCTCCTGCATGATCAGCGAATAGGACACGGTCGCTGGGAGGCGGAAATGAGGGTGAGGGTGGGAGGAAGAGTCATCGCACCTTGACACAGAAGGGCAGGCCATGGAGAGGACCAACAAGCTTCCCCGTACGGGCATAGTACTCGTCCAGCTCAGCTGCGCGTGAAAGGGCCGACTCGAGGAATACGTCGGTGAGCTGCTTCTTCAGCCCGAAGCTAGCCGATCCCTGTCGCTGAGGAGCTCACACAATGAATCAACTGATGAGCGATACAAGCTCGTTTGCCGAATGCCAAAGTCACCTCGACGGAAGTCCATTTCTTGGCAGCGATTCCCTGGACGATCTAACCCGTCAGGCCACTGAGCCATGCCCGGGTGTCAGGGGCTGACCGCTGTGGCATCTTGATCCGTGATTTCCAGCTCCCTCTCCGTCAAGAGTCCGCATTCCTTCGCCACTGGCCTGACGTCCGACCCAGCTGGGTATTTCTCCAGCCAGTATTTGGAGTCGATTCGAGCATATGGCGGAATCTTGTCCAATACCTGCTGTCTGGCTTCAAGCGCCGCCTTGGTGTCAGTCCTCATCAAGGCGCGCGCTTCCACTTGGAATTCAGAGACACTCACCAACGGCCACTGTGGAGTCTGTTGGACCATCGATCGGACTATGAGAAACGGCTCGGGGTGTGACCCTCTTTCCTTCGTCGTTATAGACGGCCGCTGCTCATATACGTCGCCCTCGCTCATCGTCTCCTGTGCCTCGAGCCCGGGTCGGCTTTTCTTATCTCCCCGAGTCGTTTTACGCGACTCCGACCCGTTGAACCCTTAACACATTTAGGCGACCCAGCCCGACTTTTGCGATCCCAGCATTCGTTACCTAATTTCTCTTGATAACGCATCTACGCAACCGTAGCTTCACTGAGTGCTCTGATATGGCGGAGGCAGTGAGGCATACATATACTCGTTGTACGATCCCTCACACTGGCAGACGTACCACGTCTTCTCATCCCCCACCCCTCTCTGCCCAAAACACACGCTATCTCATACGACTTTGTTGAGTCACATCAAAATGAGCGACCACGGACAGAATGTCGATTCGGAGAAGGCCGCCGTCCTTGAGCCTGAGCTCGTACTTGAAGCTCCGACTCCAGAGGTGATCATCTCCCCGCAACTCACACGTAAGATCGACCTCCGGGTGGTCCCGTGCCTTGCCCTACTTTACTTGGTCAGTCGCCGATTTGACCTCGCTGAGGAAACCTTTACTGATGCGTAGATATCATTTGTCGACCGCAATTCACTGGCCAATGCCTCCATACTGGGTGGGTCGCGCGTATGGTATGCTTGACTACGAGATTAAGTCGTCCAAGGTTATAAAACCGATCTGCATCTCAAGGCCGATCAGTACAACCTCATAGCCACCGGCTTCTTCCTCACGTATGCGGTATTCGAGGTGCCTTCGCAGATCATCATCCAATCGGTCAGGTAGGATCACCCTCCTTGCTACATCGGGACTGGATCGCTGACGCGACGCGCAGACCTTCACTTTGGCTTGCCATATTGACGGCCGCTTGGGGTCTGGTGACGTTGCTGTCCGCTTTCCCGCACGATTTCGGAGGCGCTTTTGCGACTCGGTTCTTCCTGGGCATCACCGAGGTGAGCCATTCGCTGTCCGCACTCCGGCTCAGACCCGGTCTAAAGCTGCAGGCGGGCTTCTTCCCAGCAGCCCTGCAGATCGTGGGGACCTGGTACCCTCGGAAAGACTTGCAGAAGCGCGTCGCCGGCTTCTATGCCACGGGGATTCTTGCTGGTTCTTTCAGTACGTCATCACGCATGCGAGCTTCTTGATCCGACTTGCTGACGCTCAAACAGCTGGGCTCCTGTACGTCCTGAACTGAAGTCCCCAAGTCTCCATTGACCGCCAGCGCGTACGCAATTACTTATATGGATGGTATTGCCGGTCTCGCCAGCTGGCGATGGTTGTTTCTCCTCGAGGCAAGTCGTGACCGACTCCTCGCACTGCATCGGGCTGACGCTGACTGATAGGGAATTGCGACCATCCTGTTGTCACTTCTCATCTACTTTGGAATACCCGACTCCCCTGAGAGTGCACGATGGTTGACGCCGTCCGAAAAGGAAATGGTCATGGCCATTCGGGCCCAAGCTGGTGCTGGGCACTTGGAGAAAGAAGATTTCCGATGGGTGCATATGAAACAAGCCGTGACCGACATCAGAATTATCCTCTGCGTCTGGCTCTGTGAGTCACTCTCTCACCTTGATATTGTTCTGACAACAGGCATCTGCTGCAACATTGCCGTGATCGGGTACACTTACCGCTCGCCGTTCTGTACCAGCTGACGCCCAGATTCTCTTATGTCCTGCCTACCGTTCTCACCGAGCTAGGCTACTCGGCTGCCAAAGCTCAACTGATGACGGTGCCCATCTACGCGGTCGCGTGCCTCTGCGTCTGCATAGCAGCGTACTTTAACGACCGGTATGAACGTCGGGCCCTGGGCATCTTCTGCGGTTTCCTTGTCGGCATGATCGGCCTCATCGCCCTCTACGCCCTACCCAAAGACCGCAATCCTAATGTTCGGTACTTCTTCTGCATCTGGGTCTGTGCCGGGCTGTACGCTGCCTATCCCGCTCTTCTAGCCTGGTGTTGTGAGTCGTGTCACACACTTTTCCCCCTGACGCTGAACTTGTCCTACAGCCAATAATGCGGCCGGCCGGGGCAAAAAGAATATGGCCACGACGTTTCAGTGTCTCACTGCGGGCTTGGCAACCGCGATAGGGACAAACGTCTATCTCACCCGACAAGCGCAAGTCTCATTCTCCCTCAGCGAGACCTCATTTCTGACCGACAGGCCGTATTATCACCTTGGGTACGGTATGGGCATCGTGAGTGTCTTCATCGCCTCTCGGGCTGCTGTTGGTGGTAGTTGACGGTGAGGCAATCTGTGCCTCGGCGCTCGTTGCGACCGTCATCAACTACTTGGTGTTAAGGAGGGACAACGCACGAAAGACGGCGATGAATGTCGGCGAATTTACACCCGAACAGCTAGAAGAGATGGGTGATAAGGCTCCCACTTTCATATACATCCTGTGACCCAGCTGGTGCGCGAGGTGTCTTACAGATAATAGCTATAGATGTGGGTGTCAGAGAGAAGGGACGATGCCGTCTAGTTGTAGACGTTGTTGCAAGACTTGGAATCGGGAACTAGCCCCTGTTAGGATCCGCGATGTATACAACGGTAGAGTGTCGTTCTTGTTCGCTCGACGTGGTCATCGTATCCATACCTCCGGCCCGAGCTCTTCATACATGACCACGGGAGAGCGAATAACCTGAATAGGGAGGTCAAATGGTTGCCCTTGATCAGCGGATACTGTGAGATGTGCAAGCCTACTATGCCCTTCAGCAGATCAAGGAGTCGACCATCATCAATGCGACAGTCTCGTGGTTCCTTTCTTCCGTGAGTGACAGGCTAACGGCGAACAGCGCCGACCTAGCAAAGCAAGCGTTGCAAAGATAGGAGGCTTCTCTCCGCTCCATAAAACGAGGATCCGTCCGCTTGGGGGTTCCAACAGTGAGACACCTTTACGCGACCGCAACACCCTCGTTATGTTTTCCCTCCCAATCCTCGTGAGGGATGGCACCCTTCCTCGCATCGTGTGAAGCAGTGATACGCCCTGATTCGTCGGCGGTGATGTCGAGGGCACGATGCTCGGCATTCCATTTGGCGGACTGTGTGGCTGTGACTCGGGACTCGAACAGGAGATCCACCTGCTCGAGGCTGTCGGAATATCAGCACGGCACCTTTGAATCGGATCATGGACATACGTGAGCCCTTTGAGCTCGGGCAGGAAGAAGTAGGCCCATATGAAGGCCAGGGTGGCGAGAGGGGCGTAGATGAAGCCGACCTTCATCCCGAGATTGGCATAAGGCGCGTTTAGGAGGTACGGGAGGGAATAGGCAACGGCGAACCTGTGGCCGGGTCAGCGGCTGAAACCGAGACAGCTAAAGACCCACTGCGTCACGATCCCAATCGCGAATCCCATTCTGGCCGTCTTGTCCCTCAACTCCTGGCTGGGTGTCTCCGCCGAGATGAGGTAAGACAATGGTGCCCAGCCGAACGTATATGCCTGAGCGAAGAGAATGATGAAGGCCACAAGGGCCGCGTTGACCGACTTGCTCGCGTTCAGCTGCGCGGTACCCAGACCGGCGATGATAAAGAGGAAAGCCGCCTGTAAGCCCGCGCTTGCGATCATGATGGGTCTTCGACCGACACGGTCATTCAGGAACGCGGACTGTGATCAAGCGCAACCCCGCCGCCATGACCAAGTGAACCTACCAGTATGTACATGGCAAGGTTGAGACCGTTGGTGATGAGCGTGTAGTTGAAGGGGTTGATCGAGTTCAGCGATTTGATGATCAGGGCGCCATAGGAGCTGGTGAACGCCTGACCAGTGGCCTGGAGGAAGAAGTTGACCGCAAAGACGATCAAGGTCCTCCTGAGATGACGGCCTTGAAAGCACGCCGCATACGAGCCTTTGGATAGATTCCTTTCCAGTTCGAGTCCAAGTAGGATCTGCTCCAGTTCGTGCTCGACATCGTGCCCCGGTTTACGAAACTTAGTGAGAGCTGACCGTGCGGCTTCGATGCGTCCCTTCGCAGCGAGCCAGCGCGGGCTTTCGGGTTGAAACCATATCAAACTCGCTACGACGGAGGGGACTGAAGTCAGCAACTAAATCCTCGTCAGACGTGGAACGGCTCACCGAACAAGTAACACAGGAACGGGATCCTCCAAGACCAGTCGTTAGTGATGGTCGCGGTTCGATGGCATATGCCCGAGATGATCAAGGCTCCAGCTCCGAAACTCAGCTGATAGCTGACAGTAGCCAGGCCTCTGACTGGCGCAGGGACAATCTCGGACTGAAAGATGGGAATCGTCGACATCTCCATACCGATGTACACCGAATTGAGGCATCTGCCAGCGAGGAATTGGGAGCGTCCTTTGCTCGTCACAATGATTGGCACGCAGCACAGCGCCCAGAGCGACATGACGAAGCAGGTCGCCCGGCGACCGTATTGATTTGAGATCACCGAGCCGATAACGATCCCGCATACCAGCAAAATGAAGGGGAAAGAATTCGAGTACGACAGAAAGTTGGCCGGTAGCGAGTAGGTCCCCTTCGTTGACCTGTCCCCAAAGCGGCGAGTGAAGGGGTCCATCGCTTGTGTCTGCAGGACTGTCAGCTGCGTGACTCAGGAATGTGATGAGACCGACCTGGCCGAAGCCTTGATTGTCAAAAGCATAGTTGGCCGAGCTCAACGTGAGCAGGATACTGGTCAAGAAGAGTCGGACTGTGTAGTTCCTCGTGACGAGGTTGTCGCGCAGGTCGAAATACATCTTACGGGACGAGGTGCAGTGTCCCAACTGGGCGGATGAGTCATGTTATATCGTAAAGCGGCGTTGAGTAGTGGCCTCCAACGACCATTTATTCGTATTCTTCGGCGTCGTCCATTGCACGCCATAGCCGGTGCTTCATTCCTCTGCGCCAGACGTCGCAAGCCCTTCAGTTCCAGCAATAGACCACAGGCTCAGCTCGCGAGTGGAGATAGAGGTATCCTCAAACCGATTGCCAATTGCACCACCTCCGTTTCCTCGCCCGCCTTACCATGTGACGGGTCTCGGAGCTCGGCGCCGGCATGTTCGCCGATGGCGCAATTAAGGTAGTTAAGGTAAGCGGCGTAGCAGGGGATGTCGGATATTCCCCCGCAGAACAAGCTTCCATTGGAGAAGTTTGAAATACATGGACTGGGCCACATGGCCTGTACTCCCTGCGCCAGAACACACTCACAACCGTATCAAATGCTTTGCTCGATATGTCCCACTCGTCGCGACCCCGCAACACCTTGCTCATCGTCGCCGATGATCTCGGCAAGAACCTCTCATGCTATGGCGAGCCAGTCATCCGCACACCCAACATCGACAAGCTGGCAGCTTCCGGCGTCCGCTTCGACATGGCCTTTGCATCGACCGCGTCGTGTTCCGGGTCGCGATCCGTCATCTACACCGGCCTGCACACGCACGAGAACGGGCAGTACGGGCTGCAGCATTCCTTCCACCACTTCATGACGCATGATCATGTCGAGACGATGCCCTACTTGTTCAACAAAGCGGGATTCTTGACGGGAATCATCAACAAGGTCCACGTTGGGCCGGATCACGTCTATCCATGGACGGTCCGTGATGAGAGCCCTACGAGGGACGTGCGCTGGGTGGCGGACCGTGCGAGGGACTTCTTTCGTCGGGCCAAGCAAGAGGGCAAGGCTTTCAACTTGACCGTCGGGTACATGGATCCTCATCGCGACAATACTCGAGGCGGCTTCGCCAACAACCAGGCATATCGGGATGTCACGGACATCACATACGACGCGTTCGAGCTGGAGGTGCCATTCTACCTTAATGACCTACCAGAGGTCCGACAAGAGGTGGCAGAGTACTACCGCTCGATCTCGCGGATGGATCAAGGAGTCGGGATGTTGCTATCGGAACTGGCGGCGGCCGGGCTTGATGAGGACACACTCGTGGTGTTCCTTAGCGATAATGGCCCGCCGTTCTTGAACTCCAAGACGACCCTGTACGATGCTGGTGTCAGGCTTCCATTGATCGTACGGCTGCCGGGTGGAAAGACCGGTATCAGCTGCGATATGGTATCTTACATCGACATTTTGCCCACCCTCCTCGACTTCTCGGGCATCGACACCTCGAGCCAGCTGTCCATCAGCAAGTTGGGTGCAGCACCACGACGCGGTCGATCCATCCTTCCCATCCTATACGGCTCCCCAGGCGGTCAGACAGAGGTATACGGCTCGCACACCTTTCACGAGCTCACCAACTACTACCCTACTCGATTCCTCAGGACTCGGAAGTGGAAATACCACCGCAACATCTGCTGGAAGTTAGACTTCCCGTTCTCGGCCGATATATACGCGTCGAAGAGCTGGGCAGCGATACGCGACTCGGTGCCTAATGCTACCGCCAAGGAGTTGATGATCGGAAAGCGATCCCTCCAGGCTTACATACAGCGGGGGCCGGAAGAGCTGTACGACATGGAGGAGGATCCAATGGAAGTCAACAACTTGGCCGAAGATCCGAAGTACGCCGCAGTCGTGCGGGAGCTACGCGAAAAGGTAGAGATTTGGCAGCGAGAGACGCAGGATTCTTGGTTTTTCCGGGACGGAGTCAGTGTGCGGAGTCTTGCGCAGTATATTGGTGAGGACGGGTGGGACGTGCAAGATAGATTCGACTTTGAGCTGGAGAGACCTGGCAGCGGAAAGCAGGCGGGACTTGCATCTTCTTAACAGCAGATCAGTGATCCCAGGCCTCTGCCGCGAGCAGAACTGGGCCACTGCTCGATCAGCTGAGTTGGTCCGCTGCTGAATTTCTCACTCTCGACTGCCCTCTGTCTAAACACGTGGTAGACACCCAAGCTTCCTAACGTCGAAGTTGCTGTCGTTCAGGATTGCATGCATATGCAGCTCCCCTGCACGCGGTTCAAGCAAGACCCCGGGCATTGATCATTTGCCTCACTCATAAGCCTTGACGAACCAGCGTCACATTGAGAAACACGAGGCCTCTTGGTACCCCATTCTCGGCTTCTCGGCGCCTCGGACCATGTCGAATCCCGTTGCTTGCGAACAACACGCGATGATTGCACCTTCTGACCAAACTTTCCAGTCAGCTGTCATACACTCACAGTGTCCCAACCATTCCGTTTGATGATGACGGAACGTTGTAGCAGACATCTGCCGGCTGCTGTTGACAAGATTGATTTCAGTGAGCCAAAGCACTATCGCGAGCAGCATGAATCGCTTCTCCGGGACATATCCGATTCAAACGAGATGGTCTTGAGCTTACCAGGATTGTGCACCTGTATGCCGTCCATTCCCTCAGCTCCGTGACTTTGGTTGTCCTGCAGGGTCTGACTAGCATCATGAGTGCTGACCGGCTGCTGGTACTTGGCAGCCGAGACAGCAGTACTTCCAACCCTCGTCATCTCAATGCAAGGAGATGAGACGCTTTCCCCGCTGGCGCCGAAAGTACTCTAGACTCATGGACAGGAATTCGTACCACAAACTCTTCCTGAGATGGAGGTCCACATGAGAACACCAGGCCAGGTGAAGATGTTGGGTTGTGTCCCCAAGTCGATCGGTTCTAGTGGGAGGTCGATAGTTTGAATGGGATGTAGGCAGACATTCTTCGCATGCAAGCGAGATATACATATACTACACTATTCCGTGCAGCTTCAAAGGATGGGCGCGCGGCAAGTATCTCGTCGACACCCAGAGGGGTGAGAGATCTCCGTCGGAGATCTACTTCCCATCGGAAAAACACCTGTAGGACCCTTATCGAGCCGGCGGTTCTGTGAGGCGTGAGCTTACGGATCAGATTGTCTGACGGGTCCCCGCCGGCCCGATCGGTAAGCAGCATCCAGCCATATAAAGCTCGCTGGCGTCCAGCGGGTACTGCAAACGGTAGCAAGAATCAATCCCCTCGACATCATGTCCTCCTCCCCCATCGTACTCATCCTCGGCGCCGGCGCCAACATCGGCCAAGGCGTCGCGCGAGCATTCGCATCCAAGGGGTACAAGATCGCGCTCGTCTCCCGGAACCCGAAGGAGTTCCAGAGCGGGGCTCAGGAACAAGTGCATATCGGCGGAGATCTGTCGGACCCTTCGTCGATCCCGGGAATCTTCTCAAAGGTCAAGTCGGCTCTGGGCATCCCGAGCGTCGTGGTGTACAACGGTCAGTCTGTCGTGCCTCTTGTCTCTCAAAGGTCTGGTTCGCTGAGGAGAAGCTGGCGCTGCCCACCCTGGAAATCCCCAGAACCCACTGTCGCCCAGCCTTGCCGACTTTACGGGCGACCTGGCCATTAACACTACCAGCGTCTATGCCGCGGCGCAAGAGGCGGTAGCTGGGTTCGCCCAGCTGTCAGACACGGCGTCACGCACGTTCATCTACACGGGCAACTGCACCAATGTCAAGGTCCTGCCGATCGTCCTGACGCTGGGCGTGGGCAAAGCTGCCACGGCGAACATGATCAACGCCGCTTCCGAGGTGTTCAAGGACAAGGGCTACAAGTGGGTGTTCAGCGCTTCTGCTATTCGTCGAGCTCTCTAACGAGCAGGTTCTACTATGCGGACGAGCGCAAGGCTGATGGCGCCCCTGCGATGGGAGGCATCGACGGAGAAGCCCACGGGAAACACTACGTAGAGCTGGCAGAAGGGAAAGCCCAAGGACCGTGGCAGCAGACCTTCGTGAAGGGAGTCGGGTACAAGGATTTCTCATAGAGAGTGGTAGACGACATGAGGGGCATGCACGTTGAGCTGCTCTGACCACGTTTAAGACGTCGAGGAGGGTCTCTCGGACGTCGCGGTCTGGCTGGTCACTGACGAGGACTTGCTGGTCACCAACGAGGACTCGACGGTCACTGTCGAGTCGTACGATTCGTCGCTCCACAGCGCCGTTCCCCCATGCATTTCCTCTTCATCATGAACTGAGGACTGAACGGTGCACTATATAAACAACTCGGACCTGTAAGATGTCTACCCCGCTCAAGTGGACTCGTATCAAGGGCGAGCTACCCCGCTCGTCCCACAGTATTTGCCTCATCGGCAACAAGGTGTATATCTATGGCGGGTGAGTTGATCTTTCGTGTGAGGGTGCTTATAGCTGACTCAAAGCGAGATCACCCCTCGCGAGCCGGTCGATGGCGACGTGCACGTCGTCGACATCACGACCGGCAAGTATGAGCGAGTACACGGTAAAGGTGATGTCCCAGAGCCGCGGGTCGGACACGTCGCCGGTGTGATCAATGGCAACATCTATGTCTTTGGTGGCGTGAGCGGTCTGTCAAGCACGATACAGCCATAGCTCATGCCAGCGAGGTGGGCCATCGATGACGCCGTTGGAAGAAGCGGGCGCAGTGTACCGTTTCTCGCCCAGCACTTCCACCTGGACCAAGCTCACCCCCTCCTCGGCGACGTACCCATGCGCTCGATCGTATCATGCAGCGACGACGACCTCTTCCGGCTTGATCGTCCACGCTGGCTGCGGCGACGCTTCCACGGGCAGACTACGCGACACCTGGGCCTTCGACGTTGCCTCTCAGGTCTGGACACAGCTTGCCGATGCGCCTGGAGACGGTCGTGGTGGGACTTCTATTGCGTTCCTGGACAACAAGCTCTTTCGCTTCGGCGGCTTCAACGGCAAGACCGAGATAGGCGGCTCTATCGACAGTCTCGACTTGAACCAGACGGGTGACGGCGACGGTGAGGGCTGGCAGACACGACCCTTTGGCCAGGCGGCGGGCCTCGGCAGGGAGGACATCGATGGTCTCATCTCTGAAGGAGAGGTTCCTGGCGCACGATCGGTCCATGCCTTGCTTCCAATCGCTGGCAAGCTCGTGACGTTGTTCGGAGAGGGCAAGCCGTCGCACACTGGCGGACACGATGCTGCTGGTAATTTCTGGGACGACGTATGGATGTACGAGACCACTTCTGGGGTGTGGGAGCAGTCGGTCACAACGGGCCTCAAGCCCACAGCCAGGGGCTGGTTTGCTGGTACTGGCGATGGGAGCAGGATTGTTGTTTGGGGAGGTCTCAATGCGAAGAACGAGAGGCTGAGTGATGGGTGGATCTTGAGTACTCAGTAGTCATTGACATGCATGTGGAGCCTGAACATGAGATCACAATTCGTCCAAGCCCACACGGTACCCATATCCAATCATGTGTCTCCCTCGGGTCGTCATCATACCCAGTATCTTCTTTTCTCATGTCCTAGTCCTCCCCGGGGTAGTCACTAAGGCACTAGGCTGACCCACTTGTCCCCGTCTCGGCCATCATCACGTCGGTCACCATCACGACCAGCCCCATCACCGCTGATCCGGTCATCATCTCCGTGGTTATTGCCTCCCTCCTTTGCGTCCTTTTGCTCTTTCGTCCAACATCGACCCGTTCGCCAAAGCAGCCAATAGCAGCTCATGCACCGAATTGGACAACGAGCACAGCATGGAATGTTGCAATCCCCCTCTCCCCGACTCAGCCCTTCCACCCCTCCCTCCGTCCCACTGGACAACCCCGGGGACGTCGTGACAAGATTGTCCGTCCAGGATCCTCGGCAGCAGCGCCCAGGTGCCGGTCGCTCCCCCTCCTCGCCGTCGGCCGATCAGCATGGCGCGTACCGAGGCGTGATCAATCCGCAGTGGTCATGGTGAATGACTCGCTTATCGTAGGCAGGTCCCAGGTCAGGTCACATAAGCTGACGACAGACGGACTGGCGGATCCCTTCTCAGCCCAGACCCATCAGACCCATTCGTCCCATCCGCAGTCCTCAGCGAGCACGCTCAAGCACCTCTGTAGCCCAGTTCAGGATGTCCACGCCCATGTCTGCATCTCCAGCAGAGTTTTCGTCGCCTCTGCTCCGCGCATCGTGCGATCAGTGCCGGGGTCGTAAACTGCGATGCAGCGGGGTGGAAGAGCGGACGGACGACCTCGCTGAGGGCGTGGGAGGATCGGAGCAGGCTTCTGTCATGCAATCAGGCGGAGCTAGCTGTACGAGGTGTCGCCTCAAGGGTCTGTCCTGCACGTTCAGTGAGCATCTACCTCATCATGTCGAATGTCTGGCATGTGTCTGATGAGCAGGCGCCAAGCGTCCCATGGGACGTCCACGAACATCGAGACCGTCAGCATCAGAGACGCCTAGCACCACGAAACGTCGACGTACCGGGACTCTCTCACCGCACCCACCAAGCACCGGTCGCCGGCCCGACACTCAGCGACATGACACTGGACCCGGCCGTGGCAATCCACCACCGACTAGCTTACCTTGCGAGCATTCCGACTCGTCCCTTCCCATTACGCCGTACACCGGCGTCACCTCGTCTCCATACCGCGTCTCGTCTCTATGGACGCCATTCTCCTCATTCGACCAAACCCCGGTCGATTCATTCGGATACGGCGTCGGGGTTGGCGATCTTATCTCAGGGAATTTAAGCATGAGCTGCAACAACGGCAGATCCCTTGATGAGACTGGGATAACACCTGCGAGCGGAGCGACAGGGCTCATGCCCTGGACAACGAATTTCATAACGAGCGAAGCTACGTCCGGACCCTCGACGTCGTGTCAGAAGACAGAGTGGATGAAGGATCTACAAGGGTGGCTGTCTGCTGCAAGTGGAATCACGGACGTGCCAGATATCGACCTCTCTCAGCCAGGCATCAAGACTGTCCCTATCGAGACTCACTCTTCCTCGTCAGGTATGGCAGGTAGCAGCATCTCTGGCGCTTCCGTCGAAGCGGTCTCAGCGGGTATACCGACTCCTGTGTGCTTCTCCCTTCCACACCGTGCTACCATACCTGGCGAAAACATCCCTGGCGAGGCAATCCCAACCACTGTGCCGCCGTGCTTTTGCGACTCCTCGAATCTGTTCCAGAGCCTCCGCACCCATTTGCGGTGCATCGCCTCGCAGAGGACAGCCGCTTGCACGGATACTGGACTGCACATGGACGTCGGGTCGCCGTCGACCTCGTCGACCCTGTCTTTCGTCGCCGAACGCACACTCCTCTCTACCCAGGGCATCTCCGCGACCTGCGGCTCGGCCGAGCAGTGCCAGCAATGCCTATTGGATCCTTCTACACCCATCGCGATCGCTTCGGTACTCAATCTCGTCTCGCAGATCCACGCGCAATACATGATAGTTGTGCGTGACGAGTCGAACAAGTCTGCATGGTCCGCTGGCATCTCCATCTCAACACAGCCACATGCTATGGGGCGGCGAGGGGGGATAGGAGTAGGAGAGTACGAAGCAAGAGGATCAGTTGGGGTTTTGTTGGGTATTATGGCTGTCAGACTGGAGCTGGGAGCGCTTCAACGCGCGGTGCGGCGTGTCTTGTCTGTGCTCCAATCCAAGTCGAGCACCGACGAATGGTGCGTCTCACTGCTCTTCGTGCGTGGATGCAAGGCTGATGGACAGGGTACATGGGGTGCAAACGCGACTAGAAGCCACTCGGCGGCAACTCGACAGTCTGTTGGATGAGCTGAAAGAGCGCTCCTGAGTACTGGTCTTAGACAATGACATGCGTCTAAAGTACATATGCACAATCACCTCTCTTTTGAGTGCCACGTCAACTTCCTTCAGCAGCAAGAGCAGCAAAGAGCCCCTCTTGCGCGGTCAACTCGTCGTACTTCCCGCTCTGGACGACTCTGCCATGCTGCAGGACGTAGATACGCTCGGCATCGCGGATCGTAGCGAGGCGATGGGCGACCGTCAAGACGGTCAGTGAGCCGTGCTGGATCATGTTACTCAGTGCAGCTTGGAGAGTACGCTCGCTCTCCCTATCCAGAGAGGAGGTAGCTTCGTCCAGTAAGAGTATCGCGGGGTTTCGCATGAGCCTGAACGTCAGTCCGAGCACCTTGTGCAGGGGAAGACTTGCGCTCTGGCTAGTACGAGGCGCTGACGTTGACCTCCGCTGAGTGCCACTCCCTTTGCCCCTAGCTCGGTGTCGAGGCCTGCAGTCTCAGCCAGAGGCCACCGTATAGCGTAATTTAACATGACGTATTGCTCACCCTCAGGCAGACCACGGACAAAAGTGGCGAGGTTCGCCCGGTCCAGCGCAGCCCACACTTGGTCATCGAGGTCATCATATCTCTCACCATCCTTCGCCGCCGGATGTGGCACGCCGAGAAGTACATTCGCGCGGATGGTCAAGTTGAAAAGGACAGGTTCCTGCGAGACGAGCGATATCCTATCCCTATACCCCTGGCGGTCGTACGCCTCCACCGGCCGATCGCCCAGGGCGACCACACCCGAGTCGGGACGGTAGAAGCGCTGTACCAGGCGGATGACGGTGGACTTGCCCGACCCCGAGGGGCCACAGAGGGCGATGTTCTTGCCTAGAGGCGCTACGAGGCTGACATTGTCGAGCACTCGTTGTGTCGTATGAGGGTGAGTGGTCTGGGATGGGTAGCTGAATGTGACATTTTGGAGGGACAGGTCTGCCGCGGTGAACGGGGCGTCGCCTTGTGGACCGGCTGGACCGGGCGCGGAGAGGAGTCGGCCGATATCGCGCACTGCGCTGTGTGCTTGGGAAAGCTCTGGCGCTTGGGAGAGCACGTTGGCGGCTTGGAACGATCCTGCCCTGGTCCCTATCAATACGAGAGCCATACGACAGAGGGTCGACTTACACCACCGCAGTCTACACTGTCAGCTTTGTGTGATACACGGATGCCGGGGGGTCGAGACTCACGAAGACAGCAAAGAACGCCCTCGGGGAGATCTCGCCCGAGTACACGAGCCGACTGCCATACCAGAACCCCAGCGCCATGACGAAATACATATTCGTCTGCGCCAGCGCGAACAGTACTGTCGATAGAAACCCACGCGAGATGGTCTGGGCACTGGACCGGATCAACGTGGAGTGATACTCGTCGTATACAAGCTGTTCCGCCGCTAACGCCTTGACAGTCTGCAGCTGGTTGACAGCTTCGTTGGCTATACGCACGGAGGGCGCGTGGTCCGCTCTCGACTTGGCCTCGCGGGCATCGACCACTTTGAGCCGTACGATGCCCGTACCGAGTGTGAGAGGCAGCACCGCCTGGGCGTCAACGCCGTCAACGGTCCGGCTGGGGGATCTTACGATGTTGACGAGGCCCAATTTCCAGCTGTAGGCGAGGCCGACGCAAGCGCCGCCGACGAGCGTCGCCACGCTCGTGACGAATGTCCCGAACCCCGTTCCGACGAAAGAGGACAGCTGGCCTGGGGACGAGTTGACAATTGCCGCCAGGCGCGTCGAGTCGTTGTCCGGTTCTTCCAACCACGGCATGTCGGCCCGGAGGACACTGCGCAGCATCGCCTCGCGGAGGTAGCACCCGAGACGGTCTGATGCGTAGCCGAGGCCGTACCACTGCATGGTCAGAGCGAGGGTGCCGACAATCGCCAAGATGAAGAAGTCTTGGCTCGTCAGCTGACCCCGGGTTCACAACAGAGTCGAGGGGACTGACATAGGGCGTTGAGATTTCTGCTGTCAGTACCGCAAACGTAGGGATACCGGCAGACTATGTACTCACTGCTTGCTACCATCTTCTGGATCGGTCCCGAATGTACTGTACGCGGCAGCGTAAACGATCCTGAGTGTGAGTCTCCCATCAAAGACGATTCATATAGCTCACGCAAACGCGGGATACAAGAGTCCAGCCACTTGTCATGTCAGCGCCCGCGTGCTGTGTCTCGTATTGGACTTGCCTATACTGCCTCCGATGCCTAGCATGGTCAACGACCAAGCGCCAGTCCCATGCCTGTAGATGCCCTTCATATACGTCCAGGTCGAGACATACTGCGAGTCCTGCCGATCTGTGGGCCCCTTGTGCACGGCATCCGGCAGCGTAGCCGCCGAGCTGTCAAGCTCTTTCAAGGCAAGGTCTTGAGGCTTCTCATCCTCCTCTGTGCTTGGCGTCGTGGAGACTTCCGTGTCGGACCGGCTCGCATGGGCTTCAACACCATAAAGCTTCCGATACAATCCATCTTCATCCGCCATGAGCTCATCGTGGGTGCCGGAAGCGGCGAGTCGGCCTTGAGATAGCACGAGGATATTGTCGGCGTTCCTGATCGTTCCGAGCCTATGCGCAATGACGATCTGCAAGTCAGTCAGGACACGCACCGACCCCGAGCAAGAGTCCTGACGGTAGTACGGGTTCTGTTGACGGCGGCATCCATGAGCGCATCGGTGAATGCCTTTTCCGACAGCGTATCCAGATTGGCAGTGGCCTCGTCCAACAACAAGATCGGGGCATCACGGACCAGAGCTCGGGCAATGGCGATCCGCGCCCGCTGTCCGCCACTCAGACTGGCACCCCATTCGCCTACTTGCGTCTCATACCCCTGCCCGAGCTGCAAGATAAAGTCGTGCGCCTGGGCGCGCTTGCACGCCGCGATGATGAGAGCGCTCTGCTCCTCTGCTGGCAAGAGACGTTGTTGGGGACTGAGACCCTTGGCGACATTCTCGCGGACCGTGCTGGAGAACAGCTTTGGTTCTTGCAGTACCGACCCGACCATCTCCCCACGGAGGAATGCCGGGTCGATATTTGCCAAGTCGGTATTGTCATATCTGATCTTGCCGCTATCTGGCCTGTAAAGACCGAGTAGCAGAGAGGCTATGGTAGATTTGCCAGCCCCGGATAGGCCGACGATGGCGGTGGTACTGCCAAAGGGAATCTGCAAGTTGAGCTGCTGTAGAACTGGCAGGTCGGGTCGAGATGGGTAGCTGAACGATACGTCTTCGAAACGTATCTCAGTCTTGAGCTCCATGATTCGAGTGAAATGGGGTGTGCTCTCAAGCAGCGGTACCCGCTGAATGAGAGCGTCGAGCTTCGTGGCAGCTTTGACAGCGGCGAGAAAGACTACGGGTCAGCTACTACGCACGAGTTACACAACTGTCGCGCACCGGAGAGACTACTGGGGACTTGCGACAGGGCAAAGCTGCCCATCATAACACTGTCCATCAGACCAGCTCCATCCCAGACGGTGACTTCGTGGCTCACGACAAGAAGACGGTGATGAGAGCCCCAGCATCGATCTCGCCTTTCCGGAACAGCTCCCCGCCGAAGAAAAAGCACAACGAGTATCCGGAATAGATGACAAAGGTGATACCTGCCATGGCGAGCCCAAAGATCAAGTTCTTCCTCGCGGCAATGACAAGCGCGGAGCGATGGCGCTGGTGGATCTCGCCCACTATGCGATCTTCCGCGCCGAGGCTCTGAATCGTCGAGACGCCCGATAAGGCTTCTTGGGCGAGGGAGCTGCTTGGGGCGAGCATGGCACTGACCTTGCCCATGTATGCGAAGCCAAAGTGGGTAAACTCGGAAGTCAGTTCTGATGCCACGTAAAGTACTGGCGCGTACGACGTAGCCCAGGAAGAGGAGGCAGGGCAGCATTGACAATAGAGCCAGACCCAGCTTCCACGCTTTGATAATGGCGACTTTTCGCTCAGCACGGTCAGACCTGGATGGAACTTGATGGCCGTACCTATGAAGCCGGTGACAGCACAGGAGATGTACATGACGTTCAAGGGGAGCTTCTCGCTGATGGCCGACTGGATCGTCTCGAGGTCTGACTGCATCTCCGAGCTGAGCTTGGAGACCTGGCCATCCTGATAGTACGCGAGCTCCTGTCCGCGGTGAGCAGACCTCAACAACCGTCAGAGAGTCTGCGAATCACCTGTGACAGTATACTCTTGATACTTCGTGAGCGCATGCGGCTGGTGATCGTCTCGCCGGTGTACACGAATAGCGAGACATACGTATACGTCGCGACGAACGAGCCGACGGCTAAGCCCCTTAGGACGGGCGACAAGCCTGCTGCCGGAGTACTCACCGAGGTAGCAGAAGATGACAATGTGGTCGTTTGTACGATGCTGGTCTGCCTGGCTGGCATGGGCAAAGTCGACGAGGTCTGTGGTGATCTGCCCAACATCAGCTCATGCCTCTTCACAGCCGGCGGACGTGCCGAGCCGAACGGGATGTTCATCAACGGCTGCACTGCTCCTGCGCCGATGCACCCTACGAGGCCGAGCGTGTTGAGTATGATTTCTGTACGTGTCGCATACCGGAATGGCACGAGCACATCTTGCAATGCTCCCATCTTGAGCAGCGACAGAGACTTTCAGCTTTCAGCGATTGAACCGGGTCGAGGCTAGGTGCTGCCAAGAGCGATGGTCTTCTCCTCTCTTTCATCTACCTCTCGGACAACGACGGAGATGCTGAGTCCGTGTAGAAGGATAGACTGTCGTCGTAAGTACACGGCCACTCGTCCGCTCCGCAGCAAGTGACCGAAAGACGGACAGATACAAGAGGGATGGTAGCATGTGAGACCATACTGCACACACCTGGAATGTCTCCGCCCACAACACCATTCCACACCATCAACGTCCCTCAACGACCTCTTTGTGTTCTCCTCTCTTCCCATCACCAACAAGTGTACCCTGGCAATCAGAACAAGCGAGATCCTCGAGCGAGCAGACAGCCATGCCGGTCGACCTCAGCCTGAACCCTGCCACCCTGCAGGCCACCTCGTTGAACGACGAGCTCTCCTACTCCGACCATCGGCAGAAGGCCGAGGAAGATGCCAAGGACCTGCTGTCCGACAGCTACACGGCCCAGCCTGCGCCTGAAGCGCATGCGACCGCCGTGAGCGCGCCACAGCTCAAGCGCTACAGCATCGCGTTTGCCGTGACCACCTTTGGCGTGAGTCTCAACGTTCATCGAGGTCGCTGTAGTGAGGCTGATCAGTGTAGATCGGCCCAGCTTTCGGATGCGCGGTGCAGTTCATGACCTTTCAAATGCAGCAGATTGCCTACTTTGGCCCCGGGATCGGGGTGAGTCTGCCTTACATTGCTTCGGTGGATACGCGTTGAACAACAGTACAACCCCGGCATGCCCAAAGGCAGTGGGTGTCTGTCGCTGGACGCACCGTGTCTCGTCCCGTTCGGCAGCAGGGACATCAACCTGACCAGTGTCTTCCTCGTAAGTGTCGTCCTCGCAGGAAGCGTGTGAGCAGCAGGCTGACAGCCAGTACCTCAACGCCATCTCCTACGGTGTCAGCGGAGCTCTCACCCTGCTCGTCTGCGGCATCGGCGACCACTTCTGTGTGTGCACAACGTGATAAGCGGGGAAGCGAGGCTGACCGCAGCATTCAAGCGCGAGCAATACGTATTCGGCCTCGTCGCGTACGGCGCGCTCTGCCTGCCCGCCGCCGGCCTCACAGCGTACAAGCTCTCCGTGTTCAACGCGCTCGCCGTGCTCTACTCGATCTTCAACATCATCGGGTTCCTCGTGCAAGCATGGATGAACGTGTTCGTGCCGTACACCATGCAGAACAGCGCGCCGATCGAGACGCTCAGCGCGTCGGCCAAGGAGATGATCGCCTCGGGGCACACGGCCGACTCTGACGAGGCGGCGCGGCTGCGGACGGTGCGCGAGCGCGAGGGGCTCAAGATGTCGGTGTGGGGCGGCAACTCGATGAACGTCGGCCTGGTCATCTTCTACTGCATCACCATCGGGCTCGTGTACGCGAGCTACAAGGCGTCGCTGTATGCGGGGCTGTACATGACCACTGTGGCCGGTGGGATCTGTATCTTCTGCGCACTTGCTGGGTGGCGCTTCCTCCCCACGCCGAGCGGCAAGCCGTTTGCAGCTGGCACGCCGGTGTGGAAGCTGCCCTTCATCACGAGTAACCTCCCCCGCCTCAAAGTCTACTCTCACTAACAATCAGTCTCCAACCTGTTCAAGGGCATCTACCAATACCCCGAGGCGTTCAAGTTCCTGCTGGCCTATACAATCTACAACGACTCGGCGTTCGCCTTTGGCACAGTGATCGGTGAGTCCTCAGGTCGCATCACAGAAGTGCAGCTAAAGACATCGTAGGCACGCTCTTCAACAACGTCGTGCGGCCGAGCCTGGTGGAATACACCGCCTATAGCGTCGTCGGCACCGTCACCTCGCTCATCGGCGCCACCGCCTTCCTGTACCTCCAGCCCCGCCTCCCGTTCACCCTGCGCCAATGGGCGATCGCGTGCTACGCCCTCGTGGCGTTCATCGCACTGTGGTGCTTGCTGGGCATCAACAAGCACAGCCCGATCGGGTTCAAGCACCGTGCCGAGTTCTACGTCTTCCAGGTGCTGCAGAACATCGCCGGCTCGATCCTTGCGCCCCTTTTCAGGGTGCTCTTCCCCGAGCTCTTCCCGAAGGGCTCGGAGATCCAGTACTTTGGCTTCCAGCTGGTGTTGTCGTGTTCGACCGTGTGGATCCCTCAGATTGTCGACGGCCCCATTGTGCAGGCTACGAACAACCAGCGTCTCCCGGCGAGTCGGTCCTTCCTTCTCTGCCACCCACCCGTCTCGCTGACACGCAGTCATTGCCTTTGTGTTCTTCCTCACGTCCACGTTCATGGTGTACTGGATGGACGACGCGAGTGGCGTTGCCACTATCCGGCGCGAGGAGGTGGTCGAGGTGGCTGCGGAGCGCACACAGGCCGAGTCGTCCCTCGGCCACTGAGGACCGAGCACGTCATTCCATGCACCGCAGATCCATACATGCCTTGAGAATAATCCATCAGTCCCCACAAAGACGACCTCGGTTGTCGGTCCTCGGAGACATCTCCAAGTTCATACAATAGACTACACCGCTTCCTGATCATGTTCCTCGCTATGCACCTTGATCCGTCCGTCCCCATGTGTCCGATCAGATTTGAACACAGCCCCGCTCCGTCACACGCTGCTCGTTAATGGCGAGCACATGTGTCACTGGAAGGATCCGTCAGTATATAATGGCTCCGGGACACAAGTCAATTAGCCCAAGACGAACAAAGTGGACTTCCCCGATAGACATGTCTCAGCCGGACCTAGACCGTGCGAACGATACCGCTTCCAATGGTGGCGATGCCGCTCCTCCAACCGTCGTGGCGGGTCTGCACCTCGTCCCAGGGTCCGAGACACGTCTCTACCACGCCAACAAGGAGGCGAGTCTGCGTCTCGCCCAGACGTTCTATGGCCCAAGAGCTGATCTGGCAGAGCATCTACGCCCTGCCTGCCGATGGAAAAGAATACGACCGCCTCGAACACCAGCACAAACTCATGATGCACCTCTTCGCCGGGCCCGTCGTCGCGCCCATCCGCCAATCCCTCTTGACCCACGGTGGGAGGGTGGTCGACGTGGGCTGCGGGCCCGGAAGCTGGATACGCGAGGTCAAGTGCGCTTATCCGCTCGTCCACCCGTTTGCGACCGACTTTGCGCCGACCTACAAGACTGCCAAGGAAGATGGGGTGCAGTTCGAGATTGGGAATGTCCTGCAGCGTCTCCCATACGAGGACGACTCCTTCGACTTTGTGCACATGCGCTTCTTCACCGGGGGGCTGAAGGCGAGTCTCGCTGCTGATGATTGGAGGGACGGGGCTGATGGTCAGGCCGACGAGTGGGAGGTCGCCACGCGCGAGCTGTACAGGATCACCAAGCCCGGCGGGTGGGTGCAGATGACCGAGCCGGACGGCCAGCTGCGCAGTGCGGTCGGCATCACAGCCACCATCCAGGACTGGAACGAGCGGGGTGAGTCTTACTTCCCGTTCGTCAGAGCGGGAACGGAATATCAGAGCTGAGGAAGAGGGATGCGCGGGTCACTCAAGAAACGCGGCGGCGAGCCGCTCGCGGGGCTCAAGCTGAAAGAGTACCTCGCAGCAGCGGGCTTCGCGCACCCAGAGGACCAGGTCGTCTCTGTGCCGATGAGCACCAAAGCGGGCGCGCTGGGGGAGCTCATGGTGCACGACTACCTGAGCCTCGTGGAGACGCTCGCGCCGGTCTTGTCGCAGTCGTGGGGCATCACGCGGGAGGAGATGGTCGCGTGGGGGAAGCGCGTCTTGGATGAGTGCGAGGAGCTGCGGGCTTTTCATAATTTTGTCACTGCGTACGCGCAGAAACCCGAGGGTCAATAAGCATCATGGGGGACAGCTAGAGTGCATGCATGACCCATCCAACAACACTTGTCTGACACTTGCAACTCCTCGGATAGTGGCTTCGGGTGAGTGTGATTGCCGTGATAGCGGAGATATCGCACGCGGAGCATTCTCGCCTCGCTCGGCAACTTGGCGCACGGATACTTCACCGCTCCTCCAGCCATCTCCGAGCGGTGACTACTTCATACCTGGCGACGTCGGCGACGGCGTACACTGGACGGACACACCTTTCGGCGTCTCGCTTCCGTATCCGAACTGTACCTGCGTACATCTGTACCCACATGCGTTTCTCCGGAGGACCGGCCAACCGATTCATTGTCCCACCAACAGTGCGGCGCACGAATTGCCGCAGGGAACTCGAGGCGATGATAGACGAGACCACTGCTTGGCGTGTGGAAATGCCTCACTATATAGAGTACATAAGTTGCAGCTACACCTCCCAGCCGACCACCTGCCAGTGCATCGCTCATCAGCGTTGATACAGCTCTTCTTGCTTACCTCGACATCTCAACAATGACCAAGACTTCGCACGACCACCCGACAGATGCCCACCCTGCCACCGTCAGGGCCATCATCTTCCGTGCGCTCTCGCCTGACGCCTCGGCCACCAACGTTCATGACAGAGGACTCACGGGACACGATCAAGAGACTCTGGTCTGGTCTTTAGATTCGTCCCAGTACACGAGCTTCGAGCTGGAAGCTCGTGTCCTGAGGGACTGCCTGCAAGAAGGGGCCAGAAGCGGAGGGTCCGCCACTGGTACTTTGGTCGATGACAAAAATGCCATTCACCCCGTCAGTACCAGATACGGCGTGATCACCCTTGGAAATATGACAGGCGTATACGGCGTGGCCCTCACCACCAAAACCGCCACGATCCAAGGGAAACTTCCCGCCTCTACCGAACACCTTATATCAATCGCTCTCGCTTCTGCTCGCTATCTCGCGGATCAGTGCCTACTCGCCCAGCGACTGGCCCAATTTGGACACGACAACGACATCACCTCCACTAACATCTCCGGCCGGGAAGAAGTGGTCGAGCACATTGTCAGGTGCTATGAAGCGCACCTCAAGTACACGCCTCAGACCGACCGCTGGTTCAATTCGGGCCCTGCTGGCGGCCGAAACATGTTCGCGCGGCAGGTCGCATTTTATGTTCAGCGTGACTTGCCTCTGGTCGCTGTCCTGCCAGCATTTCCATGCAAGAGCAGCAACCTGGTGAGTTCCCACCCGAAGTGCGTTATGCAGGCTGATATCCCAGGACAAAGTCTCGGGCGTGCTGCCTGACAAAGGGGAAGAGCTCGCCCTTCGCACGCTCAAGCTGTTCATCGACACCGTGCGGGAGATCTACCCACCAGGAATCACAGTCGTTATCGTTAGCGACGGGCACGTCTTCTCAGACCTGGGTACGTCCATCTCCAAAGAGTCTAGACCTCCACCCACTGCACCAGGAACCACACTGACTCTCAGTCTGTACGGACGATCACACGGTCGATCTGTACAACAAGCACCTCAAGCTGATGGCCGGCACGATTCTCGCCCCGAACGAAGTGACCTTTGCGGGTCTCGACGACCTCCTGGACCGTCCTGCCAATACGCCCCTCTCGCTTGAGGGGCGGTCCGAGCCGATCGGCAAGGGCGTGATAGTCACCAAGAAGACGCACGAGGCGGAGATGGGGCGAATGTGGCTCATGGATATGTTTGGGAAGGACGGCGAGCTGGACGCGCGGCTGGCTGCCAATCCTGCCCTCATGGGACTGTGCCGTGGGCGAGTAGACCGAATCGACAGCGGTTCGGGCAAGAAACTGAGCGTCAGGTTCTCAAGGTTTGTGTTGGAGGACACGGCACAGCATCCGGGTGTGCGCCGGTTGTCTCTGAACCAGCGTAGGAAGGCTGCGTGGGACACTGCCAAGTGGATGATCCAGGTGAGTACAGTCGCTCTTGAGCGGCACGTGCGTTGCTCTGTAGCTGCGCTCACGTTCCAGCGCAACGAGGCGTACTCGAGCCTGGTGCAGGCCCGCTTCCCAGCCGCCATCCGGTTCAGCATCCACCCGTATGCCCTCGTGTGACATGGGAAGCGGGGCTGATCATTATAGCCACGATAACTCGGGACCCAAGTTCGCCATCAGCCTTCTCCACCCGTCCTTCCGGCCACCCGGCGAGGTCGGGGCAGCGGGCAGCAGCGCGGCCGGCGTCAACTTCCATATCCCCACGCCGTGGCACAATGTCGTGCTCGAGCTGCCGTACGGCGGGTACGTATTTGTCAAGCGGCGAGTTTTGACCCAGCTCGCTGCGAGCGACCACGAGGTCATGCTCGTCCGTGCGGACGAGGATGCCGTTGGACAGGGCATGTTCTATCGCTTGGCTGTGTGATCCGTGATCAGTGATCAGTGATCAGATGAATGTCTCCGCCCCGAGATCATGTGCTACCGTACGCAGCTCGACACCGCCTCAGCACCCGACATCATGTATATAGCTCTTGCATAGATGTACAGTATGTCCAGGCAAGCTGCGACACCATGTCCCCTCACCTTGTCTTCATCGCCGTCCCTGCTCTCGGGCACGTCCTGCCCCTGCTCTACCTGGCGCACAAGGCAGCGTCCTCCGGGATCCTCTGCACCTTCATCGCGTCCGATGTCCCACTCACCAAGCTGAGGGACAGCGGCGATCTCGCCGCACTGCACCATGACAACCTGCGAATCGCCGCGCTGCCCCACGAGGGCAGCATCACGTGGGAAGACATGTCCAAGGGCGTAGGCGGGGCAATCATGAACCTGTACCACCAGATGATCGCTCCGACCGAGCAGCGCCTCCGGGCCCTCGCCAAGGGTCATCAACTCATCACAGACGCTCTTTCCGGGAGGATTCTTCCCCCAGCTGAACCTATCACTCGCATTGTCGGCTCGCCATTCGTCTTCTTCGGGCCGCCCATCGCCAAAGAGCTCGGGATCAAGTGGACGACCTTCATGGACACCGGTGTCCTCGGGGCCGTCGTGACGCTTCAACTGGCTCATCGAGCGACACTCGCCGAAGAAAAGGGCGACGAGGATCTGTTCACTGACAAAGAGGAAGGCGGCGAGGGTCAGGCGATCGTGCTCGGCGACTATATGACGGTTGGGGAGCCCAACGAGGTCGTCAAGGTGTTCGGCGAGGCCAAGTTGACGACCAAGAGTCCGACTGTAAGTCGACCTCCAGAGGACCATCTCAGCTCTTGCCCGATGCTGAGCGGCAGATATGGCTGGCGAAAGGGTTTGCCGCGCTCGTCGCTGCGTCCGACGACTTGCTCGTGAACACCGCCTCTCTCCTTGACGCCAGTGCCTTGGGGCTGCTCCAGCCTGTCCACACGTCTATTCCGGTACCTGTCCTCGCCATCGGCTCCGTACAGTCGGCGGCCAAGGATGTGACGGCCCAAGTTGACCATCTCGGCGACGACCTCGTCAGCTTCCTGCAGGAGCACAAGGCGGGGTCTGTGGTCTATATCGCCATGGGATCGGGAAACACCCTCCCCCTCGACGAGACCGTACAGCTCGTCCAGTCGCTCAAGGCCTCCGGAATTCCTTTCGTATGGGCAGGGTGCGCTCTGACCGAGTCGGCGGCGGAAGCGGATGGTGGGACAACCGCTCGCGCTGTACTTGACGAGGTGGTCGAGCAGGGACAAGGGCTGGTCCTTGCTTGGGCGAAACAGCGCGCGGTACTAGCCTCAGGAGCCGTGGGCTTGTTCGTTTCTCACGCGGGGTGGAACTCGGTCCTCGAGTCTCTCGCCGAAGGAAGTAAGTCGCAGCTGTGCTGGCCAGAGCTTACGATAGTCCCTATGCTGCTCCGCCCGTTTGGCGCCGACCACCCGCTCAACGCACGGGTCGTGGAAGAGAAGTATCGCGCCGGCCGGCACTTTGACGTGCACACTCTCACCGAAGACCTGCAAGACTTTGCCTCTGGCCGTGGTGGGTGGGTTGAGTATCAAGCTGGGGCTGTGCGAGCGCGCCAGATTCTGAAAGACGCGTGGGAGGAGCATGGAACGAGCGCCAAGGCCTGGGCGGCGTGGACGGCCAATCTGTGATGGGACCCGTACGCAAAGGTTGCTGACCAATGTCTGTACAGAAGGGCAGAAACATGACCTAGTATGAAAGTCGAGATGCATGAGCGATGTGTACGGGGCAAGGCGCGGCGTCTTACGACACGGTCTTCTTCTCCTCCGGTAAGAGCTCCTCAAAGGACAGCTGCAGATCGCGGGGAGACAACAAGCCTCCCGGGGTGAGAATCACCTCATGTCCAGTTGCAAGTCGCAAGCGGTATCGCGACAGAAGCGCAGTCACCACCGAATGCAGCGTGTCCAGGGCAAACGACTGCCCCGGGCCTGGCGAAATCAGCCGCTCTCTCACACGATCAGGCGAGAGACTCACAGGCTCTCGCGCCGCCGTGGAAGGTCGCGAACTGGCCCTCGTTGGTGGCTTTACGAGCCATACGATCGATATCAAGCACCGTATCGCCCCACCTTTCCGGCCTGAATGCCTCCGGGTCTGGCTGCCACAAGGTCGCATGAGCGCCACGGTGCAGGCCGTATGCTGTCCAGCCTACATATGTGCCAGGGCGCAGAGGGACCTCTATCGATGGGAGAGAGAGAATCGTAGGTGGGGCTACGCAGCGATTGAGAAGTTGTGCGATTGGGGGGTACAGCCGGAGGACCTCATACAGGAAGGCGTGAAGCTGAGGACAGCGTTCGTCAGATGGCAGTGTGGACAGGGCAGCTCTCAAACAGTCCTGTCGGTCCTTCTGGTCAATGAAACAAAGTGTACTTATCAATTCGTCATACCTGTCGAATAGCGAGTTGCCACAGGGTGGAAACCAAGGCTTGCTGGATATTCTCGTGGCCCGCAATGAAGAGGACTGAGAGTTGGCAATCTCTAGTGCAGGTAGGTGTTACGCACTTTTGAGGTTGTCGATGAACTCCCTTTGCGTCAATATACCCTCGTCCAGCTTCTCTCGGAGATAGTCCAGCACGGTCTCTCGCCCCGACGTATTCGCAATCCCACTCTCCTCAGCGATACCTTCCTTGCCTTGACTGTCTCTATCTTCTGCAGGTTGAAAACCCAGACGCCTAAGTAGCTCCACTTCCAAAGCAGCGATCATCCCCCGTGCAACCTCTCTCGAGGGAAACATCCAGGTCCACGAGTCTAAAAAGGGAAAGCTGAGAAACAATGGATGGAAGATATGTCGTTTGACGACGGCGTGAATGGTGTGGATCGCAGGCGGGGGGTCACGCAGGAACTGGCCCAGCATCAGCACCGACCACTATACGCCAAGTGACTTCACCTCCAGATCCTTGTCGAATACAGCGAGGCATAGATTCTCCATGGCGAACCGCTGCACAAGCGGGACCATGGACACCACCCCGCTGGCTTTCGTGGCAATCAAGCTCATCAACCTATCCACCGCCGTCAGACTGGCCGATCGGTCGATCTTGTCCTTGAGCGCCGGCCGGATGATCGATGCATACCGCTTCCACTTCTGCCCAATCAGCGGTTGCTGGCTCAGGCTGAAGAGGAGCCCGACCCACCTCACCCGTCTCAGAGATGATATTGCCGCCTGTCAGCTGGCTGATGACCGCGTGAGGGAGCTTGATGTGGTTCCCAGACTTGCGAAACACGTTCTTCTCATCGGTGAACAGCCGGCGGAATGCCTGCGGGCAGCCGACAAAGACATTCCACCGCGACCCAAAGTAGATGACGACCGCCCCGTGTTGAGCCATCTTCCGAGCGATGTACTGCGCGTATACCTCATCTTGGCCCAGTAGGGGGAGTCCGAGGCGGGACCGGATGAGCGGCAGGAAGGGGACCCAGATGGGGACGACGGGCAGGCCAGGGGCGAAGTTGCGAGGCGGCACGCACCATAATAGAAGTCTGAGTGAGGCGAGGAGCACGAGGGCTAGAGCCAATGTGAGCAGCATGATTGTTGCGGCGAGGGATTGAAGGTGAGATCAGGAGCTCAGGTCCGGGAGGGACGTCAACCTAGGCTGCGTCAGACTATTCAAAGAACAAGTCAGTCATTGGCTGGGAGCGTGCATGTGTACATCGAGCCACCATCATACCTCGCATGCGGCATATCACATCGACGTTGTCTGCGGGATCATCTGCGGTGATCACGATTATGTTGATGACGTCGGACACATTGTACTACACACTGCGGTGACATACGAGTATGTCTCCGCCGCGCACCATGTGCACCGGGATAACGACGTGTCTTCTGCCGTAGTCAGGCCGCAAATGGCATGTAGCTCTTGCGCCGCACTACATGTGACTGCGGTGCTGTGCTACCGTGGTCGAAGCCAACGACCCCCTGATCAACCCGAAGGAAAGAGGCGATTCCGAGATCCGGTTGTCGAGCAGACTCAAGGGCCAGGGAGATGAGGTCCTGCACTGTCCCACGTATCGTCGAAGCCTTCTCCTGTCATCGAGTCCAACAGAGCCTGCAAAGAAGCGTTGGTGCCCAGATCGCCCATGCCATACAGGAGACCTCTGGACGGTACCGAGTTGTACAAGTCGGTCGTCAACGTCTGGGATGAGTCAAAGCTGAAGAGGGCGCTGCTGTCGTCCATACTTGGCATAGCGTCGCCCAGGATGCTCTGCATAGTCTCGTTGAAGGACTCGAGGGTGATGTCGCCGACCAGAGAGGAGCCAGAGGCAGTCGCCGCACTGGGGGTAGACAAGACCGTGTCGACCAGGCGGTCCAGGATATTACGGGCGTTGCGCGCTTCAGGCCACGTCTCGCTGAGCGCGGCGAGGATAGACGAGGACGCGCGCAGTTCGGGCGCGTACCGGTTTGGCGGTATAGAAGCCGGGGTGCCCTTCGATAGGCAGAAGAGCAGCGTGAGGCCAGAGAGGAAGATCTCGTGCAGGTGCAGAAAGGTCCGCGAGAGCAGACCCGCGCGCTGCTGCGAGTCCGACAAGAGGATGAGGTCGCGGGACGAGGCGGCGCACCGGGCAAGTGCGTCGGCGTCGCAGATGGGGAACGCGGGCGAGGGGCGGTAGAGCAGGAGCATGGCCTGGTGATACCGCATCTCGAGGGTCGCCCGTACCGACGCGCGTGTGGTGGATAGCAGAGCGGTCGAGCGCCATACCGCCAGCCGGTCCGCCGTGCGCTGCCTGAACTCGGCCAGGTTGGTCGGCCATGGGAATCGGTTGGCTTCGCGCTTCACTCTGTGCAGGTGAAGTTTGATGTCGGTGCAGATTTGCATGATCTCGAATATGCGGATGGACGGGGACATGTTGGTGATGATCAGGGGGTTGACGGTGAAGGGGGAGAAGCCAGGGCTGGCGAGCTCTTCGTCTTCGACGTTGGCGGGCATCTACTTCTGTCAGCGCACATCATGTTGTGACTGGTGGCACTTGCCGGCACATCGAACCCCTCGTCTCGCAGTGAGAGCGGACGGCCAAGTGACACACAAAGAGTCCTGCGATCAGCTTGAGGACTGATCAAGACAGAGGTAGACCCACCTGTCGAGGGTGTATGCCGTCCAGAAGACACGCTTGCGCAGGTCGATCTCGACCTGTGATATCTGCTTCTCCGGTCCGACGTATCTCTGCAGCCCTAGGTCCACACAGTTTGCCATGAGGTGATACGACAGCGTCCAGGCATTCGGCGCAGCTGCAGAAGGCATCTCAGCAAATTGACCAGTGCTGTCCGGTGACGAGCTCACAAGGCGAGTACAGGGCAAAGATGGCGAGGAGGACGATACACTGCGTCCTCTCCAGCGTAGTCACATCCCCTACCACGTACTCCAAGTGGCTCATAGCCTTCCTGAAGAAACTCAGCGGGCCCACGTCCACACCAGAGCGGTCCGGGCTGAAGGCGGCAGCGATGGCAAGGACCATCGTCACCTGATACACGGCGACATGGTCCTGCTGCCTCAGCGACGCGATGGGCTTCGTTGCCAGGTCCGCGTCGTACAGACGCTCGACCTCGCGGTAAAAGTCGCGCGCATACAGGCAGGGGAACTGGTAGTGCACGTCGGCGAAGAAGATGTCGACGAGGGTCGCAGCGACCGACAGGTCGGGCATCGCGAAGGATGTCGAGACCGCGCTGTCCTGCAGCCTGCGCCTTAGCAGACTCGCGCGGAAGGGGCCCTGTGCGCGCTGTCCGAAGGGCGTCATCATGCCCGTCTGCGAGGCCGTCTCGGAGGTGCCGCCGGCGCCGGAGCCGGCGCCGGTGGTGGTTGAGAAGGAGGCCTGGATGGTGGCGCGTATGAGCTTGGCGAATGAGAAGCCGCTCGAGGGCCCGACGTACTTGCGGTCGGACGAGCCGGCGAGGGAGACGAGGCCGACCTCGTGCGAGAGGTCGTCGGGCGGGGCGGAGGAGTGCGGCGACGCGTCCATGTTGAACGTGACGTGCGAGGGGGACTCGGAGGAGGACGAGGCGGCGAGCTGGCCGTCGCGCTGGCGCTTGTGCGGAGTCACCTCCTCCCTCGCAGAGGACCAGTTGGGAGAGGCGATCGAGCCAGACACCAGCGGCCGGAGGATCGGCTGCACCGGCGCTGCTGCCGCGGGAGGGAGGCCCCATCCTTCCAGCTGCGGCACATCCATGACGGGTACATCCCTCTGACCGGCCTGGACGGCCGCCTGCACCAGCTCCTCAAAGTCGCTGCTCAGCTCCTTCATCGCCTGGGCGCCCGGGCCGACAGAAAGGTCGACGTCGGGACATCGAGAGCGGATGATGCGTTCGAGGTAGATGATCCGCTCGCCAAGCTCGACGTTGACGCTGGCACGCTTCAGCACACCCCAGCTACATCCTGCAAAGAAGGTGGGCTCACCTGCGGGGCACCTCCTGCCCCGTACGTGTCACGTCCAGGCAGTCTGCGCCGGCCTTGACGCAGGGCGTGCAAGCCGTGAGCCCGGCGTCGCACTTGATCTTCCGGACCTTGCATCGGCGACAGGACGTGAATGTCCGCTTTGTCGACCCGTCCTGGCTACTAGGCGCGATGCTAGAGCTCGCCATGGTAAATTTTGAGTCGCGTTGGATGGATCAGGAGAAGTCATCGCATCAAAGCCCGCGGCGAGATGCTCAGACAGGGTTGTTACCCCGAAAGAGCTATTAGCCGGGCCTTCTTTCTCGAGAGAGGCGGGACGGGAGCCTCCCGCGTCGAGCGGGTCGCCCCCGTACTCAGCCAAAGCAGTTATATTACGCCTTGTACACGATGCTCGACGTCCTGTTGTACCTCTTCTTCGCTGCTCGTGATCACTTACACCAGCATGGACTCGATCGTCGAGTCTCTACAGCAATACACTTCTTGCGATGTGAGCCGATCATCTGGCATGTCCAGTGTTGGCTCCCGCTCACCTGCCAGGTGGCCGACGCGCTGCTCAAGCTCAAACACCCCCACGGCGGTAACTTGGCAGACATCATGATGTACTCCCCTGGTTGGCTAGACGGGGACACAAAGATCGTCGGCCCAGCATACACGGTCAAGTTTGTGCGCAACAACCACGTCAACGACCCCAAGCCGGCAGGCCACTACGTGAGACCCCTTCACTCTGCGGAAACCCGGTGAAGCTGATGCGTGACAGATCGACGGGGTGCCAAAGGGAGCAGTGGTGTTCATCACCGGGCCCAAGATGCCGAATGCCTTCTACGGCGGCTTGTTGTCGACCCGGGCGCAATACCTAGGAGCGGTAGGAACCATCGTGGACGGCAAGGTGCGAGATCTGAACGAGCATCGTAGTCTCGGGTATCCAGTAAGCACCACCTCAGACTTGCAGCATCGAGTGCTGATCTCGGAAGGTGTTCTGCAAAGGAGTCGGTACCACCCCGAGCGGAGAGGTCGCTCGTCCGAGCGAGACCAACGTTCCCGTCAGACTCGCGTCGGAAGACCAAGAAGCTTGGGTGTACCCAGGAGACTACATCATCGCCGACATTGACGGTGTCGTGTGCTTGCCGAAAGATCTGGCGGAGAAGGCGCTGGAGCTGATACCTGGTATCGTTGAGGCGGACCAGAAGGTCGCTGCGGATCTTCGGAATGGGCGAGTACTGCATGAGGCGTTTGCGGCGCATCGCGGGAAGAAGTGAAATGAGCTTCGAGCACATCGCACTATAGCTCTGACGGATGCAAGACACACCTCCGATCACCGTATGCATGTTTGAGCCTCACCATACAGTTGCATGCATGACGTGTAAGAAGACATCGTGGAGACGGGGGATGGCCGAAGAGCTTGCGGAGCCATCCCGTAACTACCAACCGCTAAAGCCGGCATCTCCGTCGCAAAGACGGGCAGCATTGTGCTTATCATCATTCTAACTGAACACTGATTCAACAGACATGCGAGCCACCCTCAGACTATACCGCTCAGCGCTACGTACGGCAATCCTTCACCAAGGAGGGCATGTACCAGCGATCAATGGCGTCGTCAAGCCCTTCAAGCCGGGCGGTCAGTCCTCCCCCTCGTCGCTCCTAGGTGTTCGGCTCATGGCCAGGCTACCAGGATAGCGGCGCCGACCTCGCGTACAACCTGTCCGCAAAAGGCGAAGACGTCGCCTTCCCGGTAGACCACCCTCGGCCGGAAGTCGACGCGGACTGGTCGTTCCCCGACACGATTGCCGGTGTGCGTCAAGCGGTCGAAGAGAAAGGTGTATCCGTCCTGTGGGCCAACACCACCCTGCATTCTCGGCACGCTCTCGTGGACCTGCGCGATGAGCTGGCGAAGCGCAAAGTGAGACTGGTGGGCCAGAACCCGCTTGACACGGAGCGATTCGAGGACAAGGAATGGATCAACCGGTGGCTTGCGAAACAGCCAGGTCTGACTCGGTCGTTTCCGGCCAGTGCGCTCTTGACTGCGCATTCGCAACTACGGGACTTGCCTATCCAGCTGCCACTGGTGCTGAAGCCGGTACGTGGACGAGGCTCCCATGGCGTCACGCTGGTGCGCTCCGAGGCGGAGTATCAGGAGACGCTGGGCAAGCTCCTTAAGGAGTCCGATGCCGTCCTGTGCGAGGTAGGCGATTTGCTTGAAGAGAGACCAAGACTGCGCTCAGCCTTTGCAGCAATACCTCGCAGGCCAAGAGATCACGGTCACGGTCATGCCTCCAGGTGACTACGAGGTAGGTCATCCTGAGCAAGAAGCTTGACATCCTTACGCTGTAGGGCGTCGGCCGAAAGGATTCCTATTGGGCTCTGCCCGTTGTCGAGCGGTTCAACCATCAGAACGGTAAGACCACTCGATTTGCGGGTGGTGTGGGATGAACAAGCTGACACCTCCAGGAATCGCCCCGTACAATGGTGTTGTCGCAGTCACACAGAATTCACGAGTTCTCTCGCCAAAAGAGCACGAAGACGATCCGGCTTATCCCGAGGCACAAAGAGCCTGCGAGCACGTAGCTGCGCTTTGCAAAGCGACAGCTCCTATCCGTATCGACTGCCGACGAGCGATTGCCAAAAGCCCGATCCTACTGTTTGACGTCAACATGAAGCCCGTCAGTACACCTCACTGGCGTTGTTCGCACCGGCTGAGACCTTGCAGAATGCAACAGGACCCGGGCGTCCAGGCCGTGAACAGCAAGCCTCGCTGACGACAATGGCAGCAGAGGCCATCGGGTGGGACTACCCGACACTGATCACCAATATCCTGCGGCAGGCCAAGCCGATCGAGGAGGTTATCAGATCATGACACATATGCATACCACATGCATTGCACCATCTATGCCTTACCAGCACTGCCGAATAGCCTCATATAGTACATGATCCCTTCGGCGTACTCCCTGATACTGCCCTCGATGAAAGGCGTCTGCTCCCCGCGCCCCGCTTCCCGCTGTTGGTAGTCGTTGTAGGAGATATTGCGGGGGCTGCCGTTGATGTTGATCTTGCTGAAGCCCAGCTCGAGAGCCTTGTTGAACCACTCATCGCTGATGGTCGTGCCGTGTAGTACGAGCGGGACACTAGTCCCGATCGCTCTTTTGATCTCCAACAGTCTGTACGGGTCAGAGCCAGGATCCACAGTTCACTGGAAGGATCGCACCGTTCCGAGTCCCACTGCGGACCTTTGGGGCCGTACGGCCCGTGAACGTTGCCAAAGCTCGGAGCCAGGAACTGGACGCCCACCTCCTCGACAAACCTCAGCGCTTCTGCCGGCTGCGTCATCAAGGCTTGCAGTTGCAGCGCCGGCAAGCCGTCTTCGCCACCGTCGATCCGCCCGAGCTCTGCCTCGACGGATATGCCCAGCTTGTGTGCTTTCTGGGTGATCCGCCGGCAATACTCGACCGCCATTGCCTCATCTTCGTATGCCGACCCGTCGATCCTTTTCATCAGTCTCGGTTACTCGAATTCGCATTCAGTAGCAGACACTCACATGATAGAGTCGAAAGGCATTGTGAGAGCTAGCTCGGCGTCCGACTCTTTGAGACAATGATCCAGATGTACTGCCACCGGTACACTAATCTTGATCAGTAACTGCGTCTAGAGAGGCAAGCTAGATGACTGACCTGGCTGCCCTCGCCATGGTCCGGCACAGTTCAACAAAGCCTGCGCCGTAAAAGTGCATGGCCCACGGGAAGAGCTGGATCATGACCGGTGATCTGGCTTCCTCGGCAGCTCGTATTGTCGCCATGACACCCTCAAGGCTATACACGCATACGCCTGGGACGGCATAGCCATTCTCCTGCGCGTGGTGTATCATCTGATATGTCGCATTACGGTGCAGGTGATCTTTGCCGTCATGTCCGTTCGAGCCATTAACTCCGTTGACACCGTTCCCGTTCGCTCTGGTCATTGTCGCTGCTTTACCTCGGTTTTGGCCAATGATGTGAGTGATGGCAAACGAGTATATCATGCATTTTATAGGCCAGATCACCCACTGGGCACGTACAGCCCGACGAGATGCATTGGCAGCCGCTTTGACAATTGGGACGGAAGGGTTCCGCCCAGGTGTTCTCCGCTCCGGAGGGCCACCGGGAATACGCCTCTTCCCCGAGATGGGCCGGGTTGTTTGTGATCATCACCCAACTGATTACCCTACGTCGATCGCAAGCTCTCAATATACACCATAGACAATCATCGACATGACGACCGAACTGACGAGGAGCCTGGGTTTCCCGAACGAGCCGACCAAGGCATGTTTTGGCGAAATCTTGGGAACTCGGCTGACAGACTAGGTGATTGGCATTGGGAAAGCGTACACATGGAACTACCCCGGCGAGAAGGCATGTCCACCATACTCGAGACAGCGGAGATCTCGCTGACGCCGCAGAAACCAGAGATCCTCCCGGAACCTCTGACCTTCCTGCGGCCGCCATCGAGTCTTGCTCCCCCGGGTCAGCCTGTCATGGTGCCCAAGGGGTCGAGCATGGTCTTCGAAGGCACGGCGATGGGGCTGATCGCGAACGTGGCTGACGTTCACAGTGGAAATTGCCGTTGTGATTGGGAAAGGGGGAAAGAATATCAAGATAGCGGATGCCTTGTCTCATATAGGCGGGTACGGTGAGTCGCCGCTTCGACAAGTCGTCTTCAAGCGCTGAGGGTCGCAGCATTGGCCCTTGACATGTGCTCCAAGACTGTGCAAGACCACGCCCGCGCCAACGGCCTACCCTGGGCCATCTGTAAAGGCGCCGACACCCTCTCGCCCATCAGCCGTTTCATCAAGCTGGACGAGATAGAGGATCCGCAGAACGTGCGACTGAAGCTGGAGGTTAGACCGGTCCTTGAATTGTTCGAGGGACAGGTTGCTGACGGTATGCCAGATCGACGGCAGGACAGTTTGCGATGACACAACGCAGAACCTCATATACACCATTGGACAGGAGATCGCATTTGTGTCATCCTTTATGACTCTGAGTCCAGGCGACATCATCCTCACAGGTGCTCCCAAGGGAGTCAGCACCGTAGACCCCGGTTCGCACATGATAGCTACGCTTTCACTCGCCGACGGGAAGGTGGTGGATTCGTTCGAAGTGGACGTGGAGCAGAGCACAGATGGGTATGAGGTTGGTCGCCACTGGACCGAATGGCTACAGTAGCTCCTCAATACAGTATGCATCACCCGTTGCTCCTGATTTCGAGTCGCCAGGAAACGTCCACCTACCGCACAGGCAGGTCAACGGCCGTTCGGTCGTCTCCCGTACTGACCGCGGGACCCTTCCGATCCGGAAACGGCCACCTCCCGCTGCAGCATATAGCTCATCGCTGCCTTCACTGATACTTTTGCTTCAACATCACACTCTGCTCAACGAACACAGCATCATGCCGTCCACACTTCCCAAGGTGTACATGCTCGACCAGTACCATGACGCTGCCCAACAGGCATTCATGGCCGCTTCCTCCATCTCCGCCGTCGGACCGAACGACCCGGCCGTTTCGGACTGGCACAAAGATGCCGACGCGTTGATCATCCGGTCCGAGACAAAGATCACTGCAAATGATCTCGAACGAGCCCCACAGCTTCGCCTGATCGTCAAACAGGGCGCAGGAGTCGACAACATCGACCTGGCGGCAGCCAAGGCGCACAGCGTTGCGGTCTACAACACACCCGGGGTCAACAGCGAGACTGTCGCAGAGATGGCTCTGACCCTGGGCTTGATGCTCGCTCGTCGAGTGCTCGACTATGATCGCGCCATTCGCGCGGACCAGAAGATCGTTCGGAGCAAGATGCTGGGTATCGGGCTCTTCGGCAAAACGGTGGGGATCATAGGGATGGGCAACATCGGCAAAATTGGGGCTCGGAAATGGATTGGCGCGGTCAACGCCAAGATCATCGCCTACGACCCTGTCCTTCCCGCAGACGCCTGGTCTGACATCCCCCACATTCGCGCTGAGAGCGTCGAGGACGTGCTCCGACAAGCGGACGTGGTGACCCTTCACGTACCTCTCCTCCCGACTACCCACCACATGATTGGCGAAAAGCAGCTCGCAATCATGAAGCCGAACGCAATTCTGCTTAACACAGCCCGGGGCGGCTTGGTGGACGAGTCAGCTCTGGCAAAAGCTATAAAGGCTGGGACGGTTTTTGGTGCCGCGCTGGATGTCCAGGAGATCGAACCGCCATCACGAGACGCGCACGCCGAGCTGCTCGAGTCGGGCAAGATCATCTTGACGCCGCATGTGGGCGGCAGCACGGAGGAGTGCCAGATCTTGATGGGGACCACGGCAGTGGACAGTCTGGTGAGGCTGCTTGCTGGGGAAACGGATGTACCGGGCAAGTGTGCTTGAAACCCCAGCCACATAGTCGGATCTCGCATGCACTAGTCATTTGTAAACCTAGGTGATCTTGCTGATCTGATCTTCGTGTCCGTCTGTTTCCGAGAGTTCCGGGGTCTGCATCTGAGGGAGCACGCAATGGTTCGGGACCATGCCCCACATGTCCAGCAGTACGGAGAGCAACCGCCGGCAACGTGGGCCACTGTGGTCACCACCCACGGCAGGCCGCCGGTGGGGTCAGCCGGAGGGGTCTCCCGCGATTCCGGTGTTCTCTGTTTGGCATCGAACCTATAAAAGCAAGAGTGGCGGGTTGGTCAGCGCTCAGTCTTCAGCAAGGCAAGACACTCCAGACTGTACTGACCAACCCCCTCCGTCAAAATTCAACATGTCAAACCAATTCAACGACGACAAGGTGGAAATCACCGAGCTTGATCATGGTAAACAGCAGTCGGACCAGTACGACAGCACAAACTCGCCGTATGCCCTCGCGCTCGCTCTCACCGTCGAAGAGCGCGAAGTCCTCGAGAAGAGACTCAAGCGCAAACTCGACTTCCGTCTGCTTTTCGTGCTGTTCGTGATCTTCATCATGAACTACCTCGACCGTAACAACATCGCCGCGTCCAAGGTGGCGGGTCTCTCGAAGACCCTGCACCTGACCTCGACGCAGTATTCGACCTGTGTCTCGCTGCTCTTCTTGGGGTAGGTCTACGTTTCCATCAACCAAAAGCCGTCTGACTTGTGCAGCTACGTCATCATGCAGGTCCCGTCAAACCTGCTCATTGCTCACGTCCGTCCTTCGCTGTACCTCGGGTGCTGCATGGCTGTTTGGGGTGTCATCTCCGCCTGTACCGGCACTGTCCACAGCTATGGCGGCCTCCTCGCATGCAGGTTCTTCGCAAGCCCCTCGCACCTTTCTCAAGATCTGTGACTGATCGTCAGCTCGGCTTCGTCGAGTCCGCTTTCTATCCCGGTGCACTGTTCCTCTTGTCCACCTGGTACAAGCGATCGGAACTCGGCAAACGCATGGCTTTCCTCTTCGGTGCGACACAGATTGGGTCCGCCTTCAGCGGTCTCATCGGCGCCGGGATCACCGCCAGGCTCAATCACGTTCGCGGCCTCGAGTCTTGGCGGTAAGTAGCAGTGAGGTTCTGCGGGTCATTTCTGACGACACAACAGATGGATCTTCATCATCGAAGGCAGCATCACTGTCTTCATCGCTCTCGTTGGCATGCTGATCCTTCCCGACTATCCGTCCAACACCCGCTTCTGGATGACGGAGACCGAGCGCTCGCTCGCCCAGTATCGCCTGGCCGAGGACATTGGACAAGCCGACGTCGACAACGAGCCTTGGCAGGTCGGGGTGAAACTAGCCTTCAAGGATTTCCGCCTTTACATCTTTGCCTTCATCTTCATGCTCATTCAGTGTTGTAGTGCCGTGACCAACTTCTTCCCATCCGGTGAGTCAATCAGGCCTGGAAACGGCCAGCGCTGACTCCCGCCAGTGGTCCAGACTCTCGGGTTCAGCAACACCAATACTCTCCTGATGTCGGCCCCGCCCTACTTCATCTCCTTCGCTCTCAACTTTGCCAACAACGTCATTGCCGACCAAAGGCGTGGTGCATCGCTGTACATTCTGTGGCCGCTTGTCATGGCCATCACGGGCTACATCATCGCTCGTCAGTGTCGGCTCGGTATACAGAGGAGAGCGCTGACTTGAGCAGTGTCGACCCTCAACACCGCAGCCCGATACGTGGCGTTCTGCTTCATGATTGCCGGCGGGCACGGGGCCAACGCTGTGACTCTGGCCTGGGTGCAGAAAACGCTCATGCGCCCTCGTATTAAGCGCGCTGCCTCGGTCTCCTTCGTGAACGCCTTCGGCAATATCGCTCAAGTCTTCACGGCGTACCTGTACCCGTCAGAGTCGGCCCCGAGATACGTCATGGCCTTCTCCGCCAACTTGGCTTTCGCCGTCGTGTGCATCATCGTCACTATCGGCCTGCGCGTCTACCTCACCAGGCTGAACCACAAGCTGGAAGACGGTACCTTGTCTGTGTCTGAGGCGCTCAAGGAAGGTCATGTGCAGGTGGCGGCCGGAGAGAGGGATGAGCAGGTGGAGGAGCGCGCTGCCAACTTCCGCTTTGTGCTGTAAACTGGTCGGGCTGTTGGTCGCGAGGCAGGTGGGGGAAAGGGGGGGAGGGAGGGCGACTCGAGGGGTGTCTTTTGCCGCAGACTGGGAATCGGAATGTGATGCATCCTTGTTCCAGACTGAGACGTGGCTTTGCGTAACAAATCGTGCAACCGCTCTATCCACGCTGCGCGCGCGCATACCGTCATGCATTCAGACTGAGCGGCCGGAAGGTGACCGAGTGGCAACGGACCCCTTCCGGCGGCGATGACCCGGTGGGATGTCCAGCAAATGCTGCGATCTTCGTCTGTCGTACTCTCTGCTCGACGTTGTGGACAAGAAACGGAACGAGAACGCAACAAGAGACAGAATCATGGAGAGCAACAAAACATCGCCGCTGGCCCGCGAGCGAACAGACTTGGTCCCAGCGGGTGCTTGGGTGAGTTCCCCGATGGCCCATTTCGCCCACCAAGACTGAGCCACCCTTCAGGACACCCATCATCACATATTTGAGCTCGACAAGTATCCGTTGAGCAGCGAACGGCACTTCACACCATCCAACGCGTCACTGGAAGAACTCGTAGCCTTCCAACGAGGACTAGGGTTTGAACGCATCTGTATAGCTCATGGCCTCTCGTAAGCTGCTTCTGTCAATCGGTGATTCCGCTAAACCCGCCTGTCAGCTTTGGCTATGATCTCACAAGTCTCAAAGTATATCTGCGGTATTTCGAGGGTGCGGCGATAGGTATCGGTGTCATCGACCATGAGAGTGAGGATGTCGGCTGTCAGAAGCTGCCGCAGCTGATTTGCCTCAGCAATCACGGACGCAGAGCTCCATGAGCTGCACGCTTTGGGAGTCAGGAGTATCCGAGCCGACTTCTTCCGGTACAAAGCCATGGAATCGTTCGAGAAGGCGACTGCGTTCATACAAGCCGTCACAGCTCGAGTGGCACCTTTGTGATGGCCGGTGCACGTCCAATTCTCCAACGCCAGTTGGTGGGACCAGCTCGTCGATACCGTCCTAGCGTCTCCGGTACCTATTGTCGTCGACCATCTCGCCTTCCTCAAAGGCGCCTCGTGGAAGTCAGACGCAATGTTTGACCCGCTCACTCAACCCGGCATGACAGGTATCACGACACTACTCAGGTCCGGCAAGCTGTGGATAAAGCTATCGGCTCCTTATCGAAACTCCCGCTTGGCTCCACATTTCAGCGATCTCGAGCCGGTCGTGAGGGCGTTGGCGGCCGCCAATCCGCATCGCATCCTGTATGGATCGGACTGGCCACATACCCAGCCGTGGGAGAACCGCAAAAGTAGCTCACGATTGGAGCCGGAGCCTTTCCTGCCGGTAGACGACGAAGCTTGGCTCAAATCGCTCAAATCGTGGCTGACCGAGGATGAATGGCAGAACATGCTCGTAAAGAACCCTGAAATCCTTTTCGATAGTCGCTAGTCATTCACATGCACAGACCCAGATCCAGAAGGAGAGCGCCGGACTCGGTGACGGCGGGGCCGTTGCGCAGGGGTCTGGAGAAGGTACAGAGAGGGACCAGCCTTAAGGAAGAACCGCCGATTTCGAGGGTATGTCGAGTTCCTCCTCGAAAATTGGCCTGAAACCTCCAAGCGCTCGCGTGCAAGTCGATGCGAGAGACACAGGTTATGAGCCTGGTCATGACGTGACCGCTCACCCCGGTGATCCTCTCCATGCCGATACACGAGCAGGAGCAGTGCTTTGTCGGCGGGTGCCGATGACCTCTCATATTGTCACCAGTCACTGAGTTGCCTGCGTTGCTTTCAGTGGTTCGATCTGCACGAAGTGCTCCATCTGAGGCTCCAGCTGCTAGCTGAGCAGTCACCCTCAACGCCCAGTTCCCAATTGGCGTTCTGAGTAAGCAATTAGCCTGAGGTGGCTGACTTAGCCACCCAGGAGGCAGTCACCCCGTTACTCACCTAAAGTTGGCTTATTAAGCCACGTCGCCTGTGGTGGCACCTGTAGAGCAGGTGTTGGGGGCTCGCTTTGGTTGGTAAGACTTCCTATTCATCAGTCATCATGAGCGTCTGTGAATCATGCCCATCGGCGAGGGAGGCGTATAAATCATGAGGAGATGGCATTGATGGACAAGTCAAGACGCCCAGCGTGATTTTCCCGTCCTCTCCTCAGACCGCCGAACCACTATGTCTCAACAGGTTACTTGCATTGTTGGCGGGAATCGGGGCATAGGCCTGGCAGTGACACAACGTGTCGTGAGAGCCCTTCGGCGGTGGACTTGGACGTGTTTGAGCTGAACATTCAGCTCGAGGAGAACCAAGATCATGTGCTCGTTGCTATAAGGGCGAACCCGCCCTCGGACGAGCTTTCGGAGCTGCAGAAGCAGTACGGAGATCGTCTATCCATCATCGCATTCGATGTCAAGGACGAAGAAAGTGCTAAGGTAGTCCACTCAGCTGCGAAGGGGCTGTCATTGACGTAAGATAGCTGGCAGCCGACGGCGTGCGCACGTCTTTCCCGGTCATCGACACACTCTACGTCGTCGCCGGCATCAACGAAGGCCAGGGACAGATATCCCAGCTACGAGCGGAAGACTTCAAGGTCAACTTCGACACCAATGTCATCGGCGTTCACAATGCCATCAAGGCTTTCTACCCACTTGTTTTGGCCTCGTCCTCCACGAGGAAGCAGATCATCATAGTGTCCTCGATCTTCGGCTCACTTGGGTCGGTCGATTTCCTGGGTCAGGTGGCCAGAAAGTGGGGTCAGCCAAGCATTCGCAGTGGCTCTTATGCCATAAGCAAGTGTGTGCGCCGGGCTGCTTCCTTGTCAGACACTGACTGCAGGGCCGCGGTGAATATGCTGGGTCGACAGTGGGCCGACTTGCTGGAACCGCAAGGCGTCTCAGTGCTGCTAGTGCATCGTGAGTCGGTAAGAATGGTGACACACGCAGGGCACTGAGAGTCTAGCTGGTCTGGTTGCCACTCGCATGACTGAAGGACTGCCTGGGGCCATTCCGCCTGCCGAATCTGCAGCTGGGCTGGTCAAGCTCTCAGCGACAGTCGATCTGGCCAAGTCGGGGGCAGGAATTCACAACTACGATGGCAAGTTGTACCCGTGGTGATCGAGATTCATGAGGCAAAGACATGACTGCGTATGCGGTACCGCCATAAGATGCATGCCGATGTTGTCGTTTGCGAACACCTGCCCCGTGCGCCGAGCCTCATAGCTGATTTTGAAGGTCACGAGACATTTGGCGAACGTCCAAGCCCTCAGAGGTCTTGAGTACATCGTGACATTTTAGACCCGTTGACGTCAAGGAGGGCCAAAAGGGCCGCATCTTCCCATCTCCGGTGCCATTCAATGATGCATCTTCATGGGCTCGCGGCCTCTTAGCCGTATGGCTACAGGTTGGTGAACGGAAGGATCACGCACGATCGGTACTTTCCCCCAAAGTGTACCTGATGTTTGCCAGTATTGCCCGGCAATGGCTCACCATACGCCGTGGTGGTGTCCGGCATGATGAGGGGGTTGACGGGTCGAATATCCACTCTGATGGACTCGCCAGCCTCGTACCGCACGCCCGTCATGAATATCCCAATCTCCATCTTAACCACTGTACCGGGAGGCACCTTATCCAGCCTGTCGTGGGGGTGGAAGGGAAACTGCGGGTGCATCGAGCGCGAGTGATCAATGGCTCGGTGGGACGCTCGCAAAAGGCCAATGGCGCCTGCATGGAGGACGGCCCCACTCCGCGGGCTGTCCTCGGGGTCCGAGATGCCCGCTGCTTTGAAAGGGATAGTCATCGACAGAAGGGGCTTGCCAGACGGGTCCAGCTTGCGCAGCTGAACACTCAGCGCGAAATCGTCGTGCTTGTCGCATGACATGTACAAGATCGCCTTGGGCAGACCGCAGAGCGTCGTCGTCTTGTCGAAGGTCCACTGGAAGGAGACTGACGAGGTGGGGTCTTCCGAGTCATACTCGACGCTCTGGGTCTCAGTGGGGGAGTCCAGAGCCAACTTGCCACCTGATGACAGGTAGAGTGGCTTGTAGTCGGTGTCTGGCAGGGGAAAGTCGGGGATGGGGAAATCTTTGATCGCCTCTTTCTTGCCGAATTGGAGGATGGACATGCGCGTCTTGGGGGTCTTCTCGCGCCAGCCGTTCTGGATACCCTATAATACTCAGCCAAGACCTATACAGCCTCGTTGACTCACCTTCAGGAAGAAATCGAAGAATTCCTTGAGCTCCTCATTATACGCTGGCACTGCCCAGATATCATACCACTCCTGACCCGCCGACCACCTCAACCATTTGTCTTCGGTGCCGAGTTCCATATATCCTCTCACGGAGCCCATCGTATGCATCGCGCTGAACTCGGATCCAGTGATGAATGCCGGGGTAGTGATCGACTTCATGTCCGCCCTCTTATCCGCCCAATAAGAATTGATCAAGCCGTCGTTTGTTCGGCGGTACATCTCCCTAAAGTCCTCGCAGCCAACACCGCCCTGTATAATCGTCTTGACGATGAACTCAAAGTTGCTCATGCTGAAAATACCTCCGCGGACGAACTGCTCTCGGTAGAGGTCACTGCATGCCTCCCAAGGGGCGATAGCCTTGAGAGATGGCGGGTGTTGCTGAGCAATGAACCACTGGACGATGCCGAGGTGGGAGTTGCCGGCTGTCCCAACGCTGCCGTTGCACCACGGCATAGCCGCAATCGCTTCACACACATCGTAGCCGTCTTCGCCCTCCTGGGTGCCCATGATGACAACGGCCCCGTCCGAGTCGCCCGCCCCGCGCGCGTCGACACTGACGATCGCGTAGTCCCACGCACACCACATGGCTGGGTCCAGCCCTTCGAACTTCTCGAGACCGCTGATGTCGTTCTCGCCTACACCGCAGCGGAACGGCAGCCAGCTTTTCGCAAAGTCCAGCCTGCCATCAGCCTTGCGCCCCAAATGACATCGTAAGCATACCTACATCTCAACACCGGTGAACTTCTTGCCGAACGGGCTGTAGGAAAGGACAGCGGCAACCGGACCCTTGGGATTGGTCGGTCTGCAGATATCCACATACAAGCGGCAGCCATCTCTGACTTTGATTTCGACATCGTGCTCCATCGTGATATCGCAGTCGACTTGTCGGCGCCCGAAAGGCCTGTCGCCCTTCTTGAAGTACTGCGTGTGGGGATTGAACCCGGCATAGCCGAGATGGCCCACCTTGGGCTTGTCGATGGGGCGGTAAGCGATCTGGACAGGAGGTGGCATGATGAGCAAGCTGGCGCTGTGGTCGATACCGTCGATAATCCATGATGCGTTGTGCTGTTATGGAGACTTGGTCAGTAGACTGTCGGGTCTCGTATGCCGTCGCTCCGAACTCGGTCGAGTTTGCTGTTGAACGTGTCATCCCGGCCTTTTCTCGACCGTGCGGACCCGCGGGATACAGCTCCGACGACCTCGGCCGCTCGGTCGAGACCCATTGTTGCTCAGTATACTTGACGATATGTGGCTGAGTGGAACTCGGCGAGCTCATCACTTCCGTTCAACCTCGACTCAAGCTCTCTAAGACCTACATTGATCAACATGGCTCGCACTGCCCCTCCACTTATTGTCAAACGCGGCCCTGAGCCGGTTTTCCCCCCATTCGAGTACTCGGACCTACTTGACAGGGGCTCTTTCGGGGACTGGCGAGATGACCTGCGCACCAAGGGCTACGTCGTGGTGAAGGAGGCTATGCCTCGACAGAAAGCATTGCAGGCGCGCGAGGCGGCTTTTCAGTGGCTAGAAGGCTTTCCTCTGGGGTTCAAACGGGACGATCCGAGCACTTACAAGAACGAGAACCTGCCAAACCATATGAAGCGCGTGCAGCCGCCTCTCACGGATTCATAACTGATTCCAGGGGTGGCATGATACACGGATACGGCATCGCACATGAGCAGTGGCTCTGGGATCTTCGCACCGAGCCCGGAGTCATGGACGCATTTGCCAAGGTCTGGTGAGTCGGCCATGGACCAACCCATATCTGGACTGACTTTAGGGGTACTGACGATCTTATCACCTCGTTCGACTCCGCGGCTATCATGTTGCCAAATAGGACCGACGTCGTTGACGGTGGCAGATGTGAGCGGTTGTTGCTGGGTAGCTGGGGAGGAGAGTCCGCTGATATGTCAGGGGAGCACATTGACCAGTCGCCCTCGCGTAGAGGGCTGTACTGCATTCAAGGTATCTTGAACCTCAACGAGTGCGGGCCCGAAGACGGCGGCCTTATGATCCTGTCTGGTTCGGCGCCCATCATTGAGCAATTCTTTGACACGATCGGGCGAGAGGAGACGCGTACATGGGGACCAGTGGATTTCTACTCGTTCACCGACGAGCAGCATCAATGGTTCAAGGACCACGGGTGCGAGTGGGTCAAGGTGTGTGCCGGCCCAGGGGATCTCATTCTGTGGGACTCGCGCGCGATGCACTACAACGTCCGTCCCACCGGGAACCGAGATCGGACGTGCGCATGTGCGTTCTCCCCCTTCACAGCATTGATCAAGATGCTAAATTCAGATATCTGCATGGCACCTGCCAAGCTGCTTTCTGAGGAAGACCGCCGGACGCGCAAGATTGCCTTTGAGCAATACCTCGGCACAGTAAGTCACCGTGGACGAAGAGAATGGCTGTCGATTGGATGGATGGCTGACGTGCTAGAGTCACGTCCCGTTCGCCTCTATACATGTCCGACCTCATGAAGCCGGAGTCAGAGTGGACACCGGTCTTCCCGATCCACTCGACACTGGCATTCCTCGACAGCCAAGGGCAGCGACTGAGACGGTCCTCCGCCTGGCTGGAATACGCGCCTAGCTCCATATCATGTAGTTTGTGCCTAAGCTATGTGGATGCAGGAATGCTCGTTTTGCTCGCAGAACTGCTAGTCTATCACCCAATCCTACCTTAGTGCCGGATGGCCATTGCAGTCGCGGTCCTTGCAGCAGTTTTCACTCCCATACTCGGACCGAGGTTGAGGCGCGGCCGAAGACACCCTCCTGTCGGAGATCGTATGCCTGAAGAGCCGTGTCCACAATTGACGAGAGTCGACGAAGTGCAGTATATGGTACAAAATGCAGTACGCTGAGTCCTTGTCTTCCTCGCTGTCCGAGTCATGGCGCGCATCGCAGAACAGAAGGCCCGTTTCCCGGACATCGAGTGGCTGGACAATGTCCACCCCGACCAACACCCCGCATATCACTACAACGGCTTCTTCCCTGATACTGTCGAGCTCCTCGCTGCCGGACACAAGCTAAACCCGAAACGAAGAGCGTTTGGAGTCGACACAGTCTTTCATCGCGATACATCTATCACTGTCAGAGATGGGACCGTCCTCCGTGCCGATATCTTTAGGCCAAAGACCGAAGAGCGAGTCCCTGCCATCATCCCATGGTCCCCGTATGGCAAGACCGGCACCGGTCCGCAGAACTACGAGTCAATGGGACCATACCGGATGGGTCTAAAACTGGACAGGACGAGCGGATACGAAAAGTTCGAGGTGAGTACGCTTCACCAGTGAGCAGAGTTGACCGCAGGCTCCCGACCCGGCGGAGTGGGTGGAGCGTGGTTATGCCATTATCAACATTGACGCCCGAGGGGCGGGGCACTCGGAGGGAGACATTGTATTCTGGGGCATCCAGGTATGTCATAACGGGCGACAAATGAAGGGACCACTGAACGTGTTAGGAGGCCGAAGACGTGTACGACGTGATTGACTGGTTGAGCAAGCAACCCTGGTGCAATGGTTCGGTGGTCATGGCGTGAGATCATTAATGTGCCTCGCCTCTTGCTTGCTGACTGAACAGCGGCAACTCATGGCTGGCTATCGCGCAGGTCAACTTCGCGTCCCGCCTTCGTAACCCTGCTCTGAAAGCCATCGCGCCCTGGGAATGCTTCACCGACCCGTACAATCACCTGTTCATGCGAGGCGGTCGACCTCATCTACCACTATTTACCAAGATGCTCTCGGGAGGATTTGCTGGTAGGTGACTGACCGTCGAAGCAGGTCGCTAAGCCCAGGCTTTGGCAAGTCTGAGAACCTACCCGGTGCGGGGAAATCAAGGCCATTCTTTGACGACTTTTGGGCGAGTAAGAGGATCCAGGTGGAGAATATCGATCTTCCAATCTACCAGACCGCTTCATACTCGTTCGCGCAGCCTAAATGAGCTACTAGCTTCGATGCTCATGTGCAGATCGCAACTCCACACCCGTGGCTCTTTCGAGACCTTCATGAAGGCGAAATCGAAGGACAAATGGCTGCGTGTCCACCCGTATCAAGAGTGTAGGTACAGTCCGCTCCACCCGAGCTGAATCTGGAACAGGGTATGACATCTATCGCCCCGAGATGAACGACGAGTTGCAACAATACTTTGACTTCTATGCCAAGGGGATCCAAAACGGTTGGAACGAAACGCCACGGGTCCGAATGTCACTGCTTGGATTTGATGGCAGTCCTGAGCCTACGGTCGTCGAGCGGCCTTACGATGAGTACCCTCTGCCGACACAACATGAGACGTTCTACCTCGACGCGAAGACTCATACCCTGGTCAAGGCACTCCCTTCAGAGCCCGGCGTGACTCAACATGAAGGGCACAGCCTGACCGCGTCGTCCGTGAGCTTTCCCATCACGTATGAGGCCCAGCGTGCACTGCTCATGGTAGGACTTCACTCTTTTCTTCAACGAGAGGACCGAACTGCAAGGTCTGTCGAAAGTCAAGTTGTTCATGTCGTGTGCCGAGCACGACGACATGGACGTCGTGGTCCAGATCCGCAAGATCGATAAGAACGGGAAACCACTTGTGCACCTCAACTACCCGTGCCCTGTGCCAGTCGACCAGGTTGCCGATCTCAATATCCCCAAGACACTTGGGCCCGAGGGCTACTTACGCCTCTCGCATATTGCCTCCCTGGACAAGGGCTCTTCGACAGACATGGACATCGTCTACCGACATGACAAGAGAGACCCTATTTCTCCCGGAACGATTGTCCAGTTTGAACTGACTCTATGGCCTATGGGCATGGTGTTTTCTGCAGGAGAAGGGATCATGCTCCGCATCAGTGGTCACACCATGACGCTGCCTGAGGCGCCACCCTGTGTCCTGGATCAGCCTGTTGACGAGAACAAGGGTGTACACAAGGTGTACACTGGTGGAGCATATGATAGCCACCTCGTTCTGTCCCGATTAGTGTAACTCCTTCGTACAACATGCATCGAATCATGCCCCGCCGTTGTTTGGCAGGACCGCTTGGAGCAGTTCCAAGAGGGCAAAGTCGGTTCCGAAGGCCATGTCTTCTACTCCAGTCATAGACTGTGAGGGCTGTGCCATCGGCCACTGGCCTTGAAAGATATCCCAGCTGTCTGGAGCGAGCAGCCCTTCTCCAAGCATAGCCATCGACTGGTCAGCTGGGCCAGAAGGACCACCCGCAGCCAGGAAATCAGCAAACGCCATCTGGTCACCCGCTGGTACTGGCGCCGTCACGGTAGGTCGGTGCACCTGTTCGTGAGCCCGCCATTGAGATGGAGTCAGCCAAAAAGTACTCACCAATGCCCGGCGAAGAAGCTGATGGGCAGGAGTCTCATGCTGCAGATCGCTAACAACGCCACTTAGCGTCTGGGGAGACTGTCGCATTTGGGTATCTTCGGCTGGGAGTCAGTTCGACCGGGGCAGGTTTGTTATTGTTAGGATCGCACATAGTAATGTCTTCAACGCCATTGCAGCTTCTTGGAATCCGCGCACACTGCACGTTTTGCTGCTTATTAGCACCGTTTTCCATCGTCTCCGTACTCACATGAGCCAATTGATCCCTTCGAACGCCGTTTCGACTAAGTCTGACATAGGCGGGGCAGAGTTCTCGATACAGATACAGAACAGAGCGACAGTGGCTGTAAATACTAGATGAACGAGAGGCCTATCGGGAGTAAGCCGTGTGCTACCACCGCAAGCAGAGGAAGCTCACCACCAGTCGAGCGGTACTTGATTCGGCATCTTCGCTAGCGACTTGAGGGCGCGGGTACTGTAAGAAAGGCTGACCTCCTGCGACAACTGATATCGATTTGACGACATGAGGGCGCCGGGAAGATAGATACGATGCAGCTTAATCAGACGCGAGTCAATCGTCCGCTGTAGTAGGAAGCGCTCGGCGTTTCTGCGCTTCAATAGGCAAGACAGGTTGGACCGGGGGTAATTACATCTTGTTCATCCCCGCAGCATCGCTGGCAACGTCCTGATCTTCCTGATTCTCCTGATAGATGGTCGGTAGGCGGGAGATACAGCGCATATACGCCTCGTGAGTGCTCTTCGTCAGCATTGAGCGATGTCTGACGATGGAGCGCAAGTACTTCTCGATGAAGGCGAATCGCAACCCGCGGGCCGAAGTCACCTTACGGACGAGAGAGGTCCAGGGCATTGTCAATGATAAACGAGCCAGGTAGAATGTCATATCCTGAGGTCAGTCTCATGCTCAAGTGGGAGAAAGAAAGCGACCCACCGTGTACTCTTCCCTGGGCTTGGAGACCACCGACTTCCAGCCGGTGATGGCATCATCATCGACATTTGACGGGGGTGTGCACCACGAAACAGCCATAGGATGTGTTGTGGACCATCCATGATCCCCGCACAGCATCGCGTCGAGGTCTACCTGAACCGAGTTAGGCCAGGTCTCGAAGGTAAGAGAGACACTGAGGCTCACCAGGTGCCACCATACACGTCGACCAGTCTCCCGGTCCGAAGCCTGTATCCAGCGTGGGCCGAAGCGCTTGCTGACTTCCTCGTACGAGGCTTCTGGGGGTAGTTCTGGTCCTAAAGTTTGCAATCCAAGTCCAAAAGCGATCTTGACTCAGCCTCTGACCTGATTCCACTCGCTCACCTTGATCATTGATCCAAGCATCGTCCAGTGACTCTCTGATCTGTCGATGGCGGACCAGTATGGGCCAATGATGCTGTTCATCAGTCAGTGACTCGATGTATTCTGCAGTACGAGGTCCTCACATGAAGGCCTGCAGGACCTCGATGTGGTGATTTTGCATCCACCCCACACTATCCAGCAGGGATGAGAACACCGAGGCCCATCTTGCACAACACAGATCTTTCTGATTCTTCGAGAAGCCAAACATCGCTATGCGGCCCGCATCTGACAGGTGTAGAGTGACAACGAGGCATGCACACTGTAACAGCAGGAAGAGAGCTCGATCTAGAGGGAGAGGGTTGGCCAGCTCGACTCGAGCCACCTCGTCGCACATACGTCGAAAAGTTGGGATATGAATGCACCGGTACCTACAGTATTGCTTAGCTCTGGCTATTCACCTTCAAAGATCGCAACTTACATCCACTCGACACTGAAGAGCCCGGTCAGCGCTGACGTCTGTGGGAATTGACGTACTCCGTACACTGGACAGGCATCAGTGCACGTACATTGGAGCATCGACGGGACCCACAAAGACCTCCAGCAAGGCGCGCATTGTTTGTCCGTCCGGCAAGGCATCTAGTCCCACCACGGTACACGTCTGTGCTGTAGGACGTTTGACAGGGATCTCCATGGGCGACCCCTCTGCTCTCAGCGCCATGTGAGGTGGGCTCCACTCACGGCCGGCAGGCAAGGTAGTGGTCCGCACATTACTCCTCCTCAGAGCGAAATCCTAAGGGTGAGTTCAGGTTTATATCATGGTGAGAGCCCCGTACCTCCAGTATCAGAGCCGCATTGTGATCTGCCAGGGACGGCGCAGCGGTCGGCGGGTGGCTGTGATGAAACGTCGGTCCAGGGGAATGGGGAGGTCCCTCATCTGTCGGATCGCTCTCATACTGCGGGCTGTCCACCTGAACACGCGGCCGCTTCACACCTGCCACGGAGTCACCTTGGCTCCCAGACACGGGGAAAGACTCCGGGAGTGCAGCAAAGTCCAGTCTAGGTTGAGAGGCTGAGCCAGCGCCTAGTTGATCCTGGGTTAACCCGACGGAGGTGGCTTCCAGCCGCTCAATGATGCTCTGCTGACGCTGTACAGCTCTTGTAAGAGCCCGGCAGTGCTCCACAAGGTGATGAAAATCTGCCAGATGCGCATAGCCCTGGACTCAATGCTTTACATGGTTTCCACAAGGGGGAGCCTCACCACGTAATTGCCTGCGGGCTTGTCCTTTTCATACTCGACGCATTCGCTCTCCTCTCCCCGGGCTTTGCAAGCCGAACATGGGAACTGTTTGTCACACTGACATCAGTCACTCCGACTCACAGCTCATCCACATCCGCGCACCTTTTGCTTTCTCCGCCGACAGGCGGTGCAGGACTGGATGTGCCGATAGAGCCGGTCACCCTTGTCCAGCCGTTCCCCTTGCGCGTAGGCGAAGCGGGGCAGCTCCTGTAAAGCCCGTCAGATGTCGCTACAAGCTCGACTAGATGCATCACTCACCGGGATGGACATCCTTTGGCGACGATCAAAGTGGATGTAGAGTGTGCAACTCGACGTGGTCATCGCTGTTTCGGCAACCTTCGACCTCCGGAGTTTGTATTCCGGGAAGTCCGCTCGTCGTCTAGCCATGAGGCGGTCCGTCGATGTTCAGACACTTGATCTTTTCCTTGTGCGACATGGCGAAGCATTACTCTGAGGTCGACGAGATATGGGTGAGAGGCAGTGGGTGGCAACCTGCTCCTCCGCCCACTCAAGCACCCTCAGGCAAGACCGGCGATGGGTTTGTGGCCCACCATCGCCTCGATCCCTCGGGGAACGTTCTCGATAGCCAAACTTGGATAGAAATCAAGGATGAGGCGGCTCTGAAGCTGTTGAAGATACACTTCCCGTTGCAGAGCAGCCTGTATGATCGTAAACCAGGTGTAAGCGCTGTTCTGGTATGCATACCCTTATCTAATTCGGCAGATCGACAGCAGGGAGGTGTTCCTGCGCAGAGAGAGCCTCAGAGCATGTTCGTTGGCCACGTTAAAGCCCCTAATCGACTATGTCGAGGACCGTTTCAAGATATGGTGGGAGCCTACACGAGGAGTAGCGCACACAGTTGACATTGTAGGCAAGAGAAGCACGACGAGCTCCCAAAAGGGACCGTTACGTGGAATCTGCTCTGGTGGATCATGCCCAGCGGTCAAGCTGTGGAAGGGCATCACGAGCTCTTCGAACAGACCACGGTGGGTACTATTGCGAACTCTAAGGGGACTAAGGACGTAGATGGCATATGAAGTCGACTCTTGGCAGTATACGATGGACGATCGAGGTCGTGCGTTTGTGATATATGCCCATCACTACCAATGGAGCGGATCGTCCTTCAAACGGATGACGGTGAGCAGGAAGATCCCGGAGTTCAAGGTGGGTCTGAGTCTTCAATGTTCTGCATTGACGCTGACCATATCAGGGTATCCTACATGTGGATCAGCTCGAGTTCTGGCCTTTGACGCCTGAACGACAAGCAACATTAGCAGGTATATGCCTTCTCGCAGTCTTTTCAGAGCTCATGTGCAGAGCGGGGCCGAGTTTATGTTAAACAGGTTAGCCGTCTCACTGGAAGGATCGCAGCGCTGACAGGAGTTCGCCTCGATGAGATACGCCCAATACGAGGGGTACTTCTACACTCGCTTATTTACTTCGGGGTGAGCAAAACCTTCTGCTCGTGGTACAGTAGCTGACTCCTCAGGTCTCGCATATCGGGTACAGGGCGGGTCATGGTGGACGTCATGGGATACCGCAAGGCCCACCCGAACTTCGACATTTGGGGGCGAGTGAACAGAATTTGTCTCGACACTCTGGACTGACAAGCAGGGACGACATGTCTAGACCGAATGATGAAGGCCTTTCTCGAAACCACTTTCACCTACTTCCCCCTTGCATACATGGGTTCTCGATGAAAGCGAAGGCAAGTATACATTCTGTATGTGAGCTAGATCTGAAAGGACTGTCAGAGGTGGGGCGAATTCTTGATCGACAACATCTCGCCTGTCATCTGGGCCGAACAAGCTTTCGAGCACCTGGTCATACCTGATCTTTACCGTCGGACCATCCGAAGTCTTGTCGATGTGCACACTGGTAATCTGGGCAAAGGACTCGTCAACGACGTAATCAGTGGGAAAGGCGAAGGACTCATCATCGCCCTACATGGGCCTCCAGGAACAGGCAAGGTGCGCTCCACTTGCCGCTTTCTGGATTTACAGCTGGGATTCGCCCTGCTGACGGCAGACTCTGACGGCTGAAGCGGTGTCAGAGCATCTGCGGAAACCTATCTATATGGTCAGTGCTGGCGAGCTTGGGACATCTTTGGCGGCATTGGAGAAGAAGCTCACCGAGGTGCTGGAAGTCAGTGGATGCGCTGGAGGCAAAGTTTGGCTAAGGCTCAGCTAGCGACAGCTTGGAAGGCGATACTTCTCATCGACGAGGTTTGTGTCATAACAGGCATCATGAGGGTGTGCTGAGTCCCGCAGGCTGACATCTTTCTGGAGAAGCGCGCCAACAGTCAAATCGAGCGCAACGCCATGGTTGGCGTGTTCCTACGACGTGAGTGCAAAGCTCGCCTGTTGAGCGTTCAAGTCGTACTGAAGCCAGTGCTTGAATACTACAGCGGAGGTGTGCAGACCATCTGTTCGATTGGTCGTGTCTGATCCACAGTACTCATCCTCACTACGAACCGTATCGAAGAGTGAGTGAGTGAACCACACGCGGGAGCTGCCCGCTGAGCACGAGGTTCGACGAGGCATTCTCGAGCAGGTTCTCACTTACCCTGCCGTTTCGCGACCTCGACCCATCCTCCCGCAGCATTTTATGGACCAAGGTGAAATCATATGCCTTACCACTCGTCTTCAGCTAACTTCGGGCAGTTCATTGCCATGTGTAGACCCGGTTTGACATCTCTCCAGCTTGATGAAGAATTCGACTTCGCCGAGTTGAGCTCAAAGGTGGGGAACGGGCGGTTCATTAAGCAGACCGTGCGCACCGCACAGGCAATGTCCCTATCGGAAGGGGTCCCTTTGAGCATGGATCATCTGCGCCAAACGTTGAGTCTCTCCGCTTGACTGCCTCGAACATGCGACTCTCGAACATGCGAGATGTATCTTCATACCCTCCTGTGTCGTTTGCCTACTGGGAAGTTGAAGAACGTCCCGTGGTTCGGAAAGATCAAGGGAGAAAAGAGAGCACCTCGTCGTACGAATTTGCATCACACTGAAACTCGCAGAATGTGAACCTCGCTAGGTGCTTGACTGCAATAGGCTTGCCAGGTGGCAGCTGTGACATAGCCCCTGTGACCAGCTTGGCATGCCTATGATCATCTGATCAGCCTAGCAATGCCCAACAAGCACTTGCGCATCTCTTGATGAAGTGCTTTAGCTTGCAACTAATCAATGTTCTACAGTACATCCGGCTTTGCCGGATGCTTGACCCGTAAGGGCTGCGATGGCTGCGCCGCTAGGCGCAAGGGGGGGTCTTGGGGGGGTGTCCCACCCCCCCATGTCTAACGGAACCAAAGAACAAGGAATTGCATTAGGTTTTCCAAATTGCCTGAGAACCAATAACTTGAATACCTGATTAGAAATTCAGAGCTAAAAAAGAATTGAAATAACGAGCTACGCCCTATCGCGCACTTTCCTGCACGATCTACCTAGTTAAGCAGACCGTGCGCACCGCACAGGCAATGTCCCTATCGGAAGGGGTCCCTTTGAGCATGGATCATCTGCGCCAAACGTTGAGTCTCTCCGCTTGACTGCCTCGAACATGCGACTCTCGAACATGCGAGATGTATCTTCATACCCTCCTGTGTCGTTTGCCTACTGGGAAGTTGAAGAACGTCCCGTGGTTCGGAAAGATCAAGGGAGAAAAGAGAGCACCTCGTCGTACGAATTTGCATCACACTGAAACTCGCAGAATGTGAACCTCGCTAGGTGCTTATCACTTGAGGACGCCAAAAACACCTCGGCAGCCCTTCATCCTCCTTCACCCGTTAAGCTCCCTGGTATCCACCTACACCTGCTCCAAGTGAGACATCTCGAGAGCACCCTTGTCATCCTCAGGAGCAGCCTTGTCATCCTCCTGGAACGCGACTCGGGCGACATCCGGATTGATCGCACCCGCGACTTTGTCCTTGCCCTCGAAGATCGACGCCACTTCTTCAAGTGTGAGACTGTGGTCAGCACACCCACGGGCTTAAGGTGTACGAAAGACGAACCCTTTGGTCTCAGGGAAGTAGAAGTAGATGACCGTGATGAGCACCGCATCACAGCACAAGAAGACGATGTAGTATTTGTAGCCGATGTTCTTGAGTGCCACCGGGTTGACCCAGAGACCGAAGAATAGACCCACGCAGCCGACAAAGTTCTGGACGGCGAGGCCCGCCGTGCGAAGGGTGTACGGCAGGATCTCGGTCGGGTAGGTGAAGGTGAGAGACGTGAAGGCGATGTCGTACCCTGTCCGTCAGCCTCAGAGCATCAATAGCGATCAACGACAACGTACCTGCATTGAAGAAGAAAAGGAAAGCGACCACCACTCCGCCCAGGGCGCTCGAAGGGTCCTTTAGGAATGCTGCTGAGCACGCCGTGACAACGATGAACGTGACAATGATGGTGGACATGGCGCCCAGGAAGAGGAAGCGTCTACCGAGGCGCTCAACAAGCAGGGCGGCACCGACTGAAAAGAACAGGTTGAAGATCTATACCATTAGCATGTGTCCCTCAAGTGCGAACAAAGCAAGTTTAGGCTCACGCTCAGACCCAGGTTGATCTCGAGCTGATGCAGCGAAGATTTGATTCCTACTGACTCGAGGACAGGCACAAAGTAGTAGCTGGGGTTGTCAGCGCATTGCGGTATCCGCTAGATGGATCAGCTTACCTGATCACACTGCTACCAGTGAACTGAGTTCCGAAGCCGAGCGCAATCAGGATGATTAACCGCCAGCGATTTGCCTTGGATGTGATCAACGCCTTGATGCCGAGCGCCTGCTTCTCTGCAGTAATAGCCTCAACGACCTCGGTCATCTCAAATGCAACGAGAGCGTCGTCCAGATCGCCATTAGCATGAGTCTTTGCGAGGATGTTCTTCGCCTCTTGGTGCCTGCCGCGAGCGATGAGCCAACGCGGGGACTCTGGCATCATGAGGTAGGGACCCAATAGAAGCCCCGGAACGATCATTTGGACCATGGTCGGCACCCGCCAAGCCCATGTTTTGTCGGAGAGATGAAGTTCGGCGCCGAGAACGGTGGCCGAGCAGACGATGGCTCCGACCTGCGACGTCAGTGTCGGCCTACGATCTGAGAATTGGGCGCACGTAGAAGCCGCACATCATCAGTGACGAGAAGATAGCTCTGAAACGAGGGCTGTGAGACTTAGCACGCGATCATGATGAAGGACAAGGTTTCACTCACTGAGCGATCTCGGCAAGGAGGGTCGCGGCCATGTTCAACGTGGTGATACCCCCAGTTCCGAGAAGCCAGCGGCCGAAAATCAAAACGCCCAGGTTGGGGGCAAAAGCCATGGCGATCGGGCCCACAAGCAAGAGTGACAGTCCCAGAATGCAAGGCAACTTGCGGCCGAATCGGTCGGCGAACCAGCTGACGATGAAGAGCGTATATATGCCGGCGAACGAGTAGACAGCGCCTACGATACCGAGAAGATTGGAATCGCTGGCGAGTCGTGGAAACGCCTCGAAGAACTGGGGGTGTCAGGACAACCGCGGACGGCGCCATCACCATCACTGACCGAAGGAAGCGCCTGGAGAGACCCGAAGAGAACGGCGTCGTATCCCAGAAAGACCGACGACAAGGCCAAGCTGATCGCCCAGAACATGTTCATCCGCAAGCAGGGATCTTTGAAGGCACTGAGAAGGTGGATCAGTCATTGTCGACGATATCAGTCCACGATGCACTTACTTGGGATGGGTATTGTTCGGGATTCCCTTGTAGTAGGACGGCATTGTGCCGCCTGTCTGCTTGCTATGGGGAAGGCGAGCGAGGCGCGTAGGGTCTCAGGTCAGTGTCCTGCCAACTTATATCTCTGCTCCAGCATCATGTACCCCGCTCGGCCCCGTTCGGGGTCCCGCAGTTGGCGACAAGAGGTATCATGCAAGTCTCTGTTGCCGCCAAATCCATTTTCCTGGCCCATCGGCGGCGGAAACACCGGGCTCCGGTGACGAGTGGAAGGTCCGGCCTGATGACTGCGGGAGGCGCGGAGTACTCGGCTTATGTTTTCCGCCTATCACTTCCCGCCTGTTAGGACGTGTAGAGGTCCACACGTATGCATCGTCATTGCAATGACCCCCTCACTTGGCCTCGTAGCCCCTCAGACCGTCGACGATCCTCCAGATACCCCATGCACCAGGATCCGGCACCTGTCTCTCCTTCAGATCATTCTGATTGACATACGCCCCTCGGCCGGCTTTTGCGACGAGCTCTTTCGTCTTGTCTGCCGCAGCGAGAGCGTCTTCGGCTGCCTTCGACAAGCTCTTGCTCGCTAGTGAGGTGATGAATGCCTCCAACGGGTCGACCAGGGTGCGACTAGGCGGCCGAGCCCTCGTGTACTTATACAGCGTCTCAAGTGCCCCTTGCGCGGCTCTTGCCCATACTTTGGAAGAGGTGGTCGAAGCGCCTGTGGACCTGAGAGCGGTTCTGAGGCCAGCGAAGAAGATACTGCTGATCAGACTAGCGACATCGGAGCAACGGAAGCCACTGACGAGTACAAAGCCCCAGAAGTGCCGCCCATACTCTCTTCCACGCATTCGGCAATGAGTCCTACATCTTCCAGCACGTTAACGCCTTTTATCTCGCCATTTTTGATAGCTGCAAGCACATGCTCGGCGCCAGCCTTCAGCGTCAAGCCTGCGTCGCCATCACCGGCAATCTGGTCTTGCATTGTAAGTTCCGGTTCAGCCTCTACCAACGCCTTGCATGCCCGGGTGACCGCCGCCAAGAAGGCCTTTCCATCCTCGGCTAACATGTGTCAGCTGGTCTGCCTTACCGCATGCTGTATGCTTACGGGCCAGATCCACTTCCTTGACCGTATGCCTCTGTTGAACTCCCGAGGCATCGCTGGATTGCAGGACTCCTGGCTCTTTCCGACTGGTCCACTTCCATCCCGGAGCCTCGACCTCGGCGTCAAGATACTGGAGGATCGTCTCTTTGCTATACTGTTCGCCTGTTTTCGGGAGAAGAAGAAGGGTCAACGAGAAACCAGGCATGTCGAGGGATGTGATGTATGTTCCGCTCAGTACTCGTCGGACTTTGTATCCGCGGGAGCTGAGCCAGGTGAGGGCTTGGTCAACGATGAGACCCATCTCGAGCTCGCTAATCGAGCCAAGATTGTTCACCATCAACACAACTTCGTCCCCGGATCCCGAGAAGGGTACAAATGATCGGTCCCCGTCGGTAGTATCGGTCAGGCGCGACAGCATGTCGTTGACCAGTTGGCTGGCCGATCCAATAGTTTGTTTGAGAGCGCCGGGCTCATTGTGTATACCCATTCCGATCTCCAGCTCGGTGTCGTCGAGAGTCGCTTCCCCCTTCCGAGTTCCTGGTACGTGACAGTGGTCGAGACCGACACCTAGGGTCGCCAGACGCGTCACTAGGTATTTGCCAAGTTCCTCAACAGCATCCAGAGCCGCGCCAGTCTTTGATAACGCCGCAAGGATCTTATAGACGAGAAGCACCCCGGCTAGACCTCTGCCAATGAGTACAGTCCTGTGAGCTGCGGCAATAGACTGCTTACCGGCGTCCGACAATCGTCCCCTGCTGCCGCCCAACAGCAACATCGTCTCCCACCATAAGAACCCGGACGTCTCCCACCAGTCCTGCCGACTTGTGCTGTTCGGCTGCCAGGCCAAAATGCAAAGCATCGCCCGTGTAGTTCTTGACGACCAGCAGCGCCCCACTGGCCCCGATCACAAGTTCTATGCCTTTTCGGATTTGAGCGACGCTCGGCGAGGCGAAGATGCTGCCGCAGACAGCCGCATCAAGCAAGCCCTCCCCTACAAAACCCGCATGAGCCGGCTCGTGACCCGAGCCACCCCCAGACAGTAGCGCGACATGCGGTTCCGATTCCGCTTGAGGGCGATAGACAACTGGCACTCAGCGGGAATGACCTATTCTGGGAGGTGTCGGCTCACCCCTTTGTTGCTCGTCCAACTTGACGGAGGGGTTCAGCTGTACCAGTCCACGAAGGGAATCCAGCACGAGTGTGGCGGGATCATTGACAATGTGCTTGTCTGTACTCGTCAGGCGGTTCTTCTTCCGACCTCTAGCTCAACTCACGTCCAGGCATTGTCGGAACAGTGGTCAAGACCTTCACAACCAGCTACAGGGGGCCATCCCCTCGTTAAATGGACTGACAGCGGCGGGCAGCCGTCGATTCGGAGCATCTCCGTTGTTTCCGCCCCTCAGCCGAAGAGATTGCATCTCCGCCCCAACGGAGATGTCACCCGTAGCGATACTCGCCTGCAAGTTGGGAGCCATGCATGTTAGGAGGATGCGCAATGTCCACATGTAGAGCACCATTTTGTATGGCATGCATCTTTTGCTATGAATGACGAGCTACACCGTTCGGCCCTACCAGTCGTCGAAGCCAAGATTAGATCCCCAGGCTGGCTTGGTGATACGCTTGCCTTGCCCTACGGTGACCAGCCCATTCAAGTGCGCAATGTCCTCCTTCTCAAGTTGCACCACCTTCAAGTTGTCCGCGATGCGTTTGGGCGATACCGACTTGGGCAGCACGACCACACCTTGGCTGACATGGTAGGAGATGAGAATGGTGGCCGGGCTCGTTCCGTACTTGGTAGCCAGCTTCTCAATCTCAGGGTCGGACAGCAGCGGCGAGTCTGCGCATCGTTAGCCGATCGCCTCGACGCGCATACCGCGACGTACTGGTGGATCCAAGAGGCGAGTAGGCCTCCAGCAGGATACCCTCCTTGGCGCAGTACTCGCGCAGGGCGAGTTGTGGCAAGAACGGGTGCAGCTCGACCTGGTTGACGGCAGGCACGACTTTCCAAGTCTTCTTCAGTTCCTTCAAGTACGGTACGGAGAAGTTTGAGACGCCGATTGCCTTCACTTTGCCGGAAGCGTAGAGCTCTTCCATCTGCCGCCAAGTGTCGGACTGTTTCCAGTCTCGGTCGACGGCTCGCGTGCCGTCGGGGTTGACGGGCAGGAGCTCGCTGGTCTCATTCTGCACAGTCAGCCCGGCCCGCGGGTTCGACTGTACATACTGGGACAAGCCTGACAGGCCAGTGGACGAGCTCGACCGGTCAGCATGGCTGGCATATACGACAACTCGAGAGCTCACGAATAAGTCCAGATAGTCAGTATCGAGGGCCTCGAGTGTCCTCCGCAAACTCTCCTCCACGTTGTCGTGGAACGAACACCAGAGCTTCGAGGTGATGAAGACCTCGGAGCGCGGGACTCCAGAGTCCTTGATCCCCTGTCCAACCTCCTGCTCATTCTTGTACATCAACGCACAGTCGAGATGCCGATATCCCAGCTCGAGCGCGGCCTTCACGGCCTGTCGGACCTCTCCCGGCGCAGCTTGCCAGGTCCCTGTACGTTAGATTCCGTACACGCCAGCAGTGCGGCGACCAACCGAGACCGATGGCAGGTATACCAGCGCCAGTGTTGAGCTTGAACGTAGGTGGTGTCTGAGCGGTCATATTGAGTGTTGTCAGACTCTGTTGTGCTCGCCGTTCTCATGGCTTTATACCGATCCTAACAGGTGGGGTTTGTGGGAGTCCGACGCTATTGCCCCATTGCCGTGTCCCTGGGACTAAGGGCAACGAGTAGTGGTGCTACTAACCGGCTGATGTCCGCCGGCGGAGATAACTTCCTCCAGACTGACTATAGCTGCAACTCGTTAGGACGCTATGCGCGCTCGACCACCACCCTGTCACCGATTACGATGATCTACCTCGAAGATCTGTTCTCCCTTCGGGGCAAGACGGCACTGTGAGTGTTGTCACCGCCGGCAGCGAGCAGTTGCTTTTCTGAATCCGTCATCGGAGTATGGGAGGATAATCGTCGGAAACTGAGACCAGCATCACAGGCGGGACACGAGGCATCGGCGCTCGCATGGCAATTGCTCTATCAAAAGCCGGCGCAGACCTCATACTTGTACAGCGCAGCGAGAATGACACTCGAACACGAGACGAGATCAGGAGCCACGGCGGTGCCGAAGGCAAGGGAGGCGTCGCCGACATTGTCGTCTGTGATCTCGGTAGCAAGCAGGCGGTGGGAAAGCTGGTCTCGGGTTTGGTAGGAGATGGTCGATTTCTGGACATCGTGGTCAATTGCGGTCAGTCTTTGAGCAATGAGATCCGAACAACCAGGAGCGATCTGACTGGGTGGCTGACCGATCTAGGCGGGATTCAGAGACGTCATCCGGTCGAGCACTTCCCTGACGAGGATTGGGAGGAGGTGTTGCAGGTCAACATGAACACTGTGTTCACAATCACCAGGGATGCCGGTACGTGGATGTTGCACTGGAAGTCCCCAAGCTCTGTCAGCGCCTGATACAGCACAGGGAGACATATGCTGGAGACTCGAGCAGATCCAGAGACACTCAAGAAGAGGGGTCACGGCAAAATCATCAATGTCTCCAGTCTAGTCGCCTTCCAAGGGGGCCTCAATGTGGTAGCTTACACGGCGGCCAAGCACGCGGTGAGCGGCATGGTGAGTAGCGCTTCTTCCCGCGCCATCTTCTGCTGAAAATTCGCAGGTCAAATCTTTCTCCAACGGATGGGCGAGCAGAGGTGTCAACGTCAATTCCATTGCGCCCGGCTACATCGCTACAGACATGAACGAGGCTCTGATCGCCGACAAGGACAGAGCCAGGCAGATTTTGGACCGGATACCAGCTGGGAGGTGGGGAACTCCGCAGGATTTCGAAGGAGCCGTAGTCTATCTCGCTAGTCAGGCGAGCGATTATGTGTCGGGAGAATGCCTTGTTGTTGATGGCGGATGGATGGGTAGATGATCTCTGTAATACGAAGCATACTTTGCTTTGGTGATGCATTGGCTGCGCAAACCTCGCGGGCCCACCAGGCCTCCAGCAGCAAAGCCGCGACGGCCTCAGGCCGGCTGGCGGACCGGACATCCGATTCGTGCGGGGAAGCCACGATACTTATCTGACGGAATGGGGTAGGAACGATGAAGCTCAGCTACAGACAATATATCGGTGTGCACAGGGCGACAGCTATGACAGACGAAATCAAAAAGCAGCAGCTGGCAGCAGTGTGTCACGGGGCGGTCGACCTGAGGCTGGTGAGGACGAAGCCGTCGTAGTGTTCGAGCTGTATTGCTGACTTTCAGGAATCCCGCCCGGTCCCGTCTCCTGGACCAGACGAAGCACTCATCGAGATATGCGCTACAGGCCTCTGTGGTTCAGATCGTGCGTGCGGACAGCTAGCAGAGCCGCGTCGTCCCTGTGTAACAAGAGCACGGACTGACCGCTCAGTACACTACTATACACATGGCGCAAATGGCGCCTTCAAGATCATTGACCCGATGGTACTGGGTCACGAAGCATGCGGGATCGTTCGGGCTATTGGACGGAGCCACCTACCCAATGGCCCTGGACTCCAAGTTGGCGATAAGGTCGCCCTAGAAGTCGGGGTCTACTGCAAGACATGCCGATTTTGCAAAGTGGGAAGGTACAACCTCTGCGAGAATATGCGGTTTCGGAGCAGTGCGAAGGTGTATCCCCACTTCGACGGCACTCTGACGGAGTTCATCACGCATCCGGTCGACTTGTGTCACAGGTAAGCAGGATGAAGAGCCTCGGGCTACCCCCTCTGATGACCAGGATACCTGCGGCTTTACCTCTACCTCTCGCTTCTTTGGCCGAACCCCTATCTGTCGTCCTTCACGCCTTTCGTCGAGCGCACCTGACGCCCGGCGCAAAGATTCTTGTCCTAGGTGTGGGCCCGGTCGGGCTACTCACGTGTGCACTCGCCCGAGCCTCGGGCTGCACGACCATTTTGGGTGTTGACATCGACGAGAACAAACTCAGCTTGGCGAAAGAGCTGGACTGGGCAACATCAACATATGCCCTACCACGAGGACCTCGAGCCACAGGCGCAGAGGCGGGCGTGCTGGCCCAACGACTATGGGCGATGATGCGAGACCACCTGACCAATGACGGTAACGCGGACCTAGAAGGCGGATTTGATGCTGTCTTTGAGTGCACGGGCGTTGAGTCGTGCATGCAGCTGGCGGTTCATGTCTGTAGTACCGCTTCATCGGGCGGGACTTTGCTGATTCTCTAGGCTGCGCTGCCCGGTAGCAAGGTGGTGTACGTTGGCATGGGTACTGCCAACCTGTCATTGCCAACGGCGCCGTCTCTCATACGCGAGGTCGACTTGATTGGTGTATTTCGATACGCTAACACATACCCCGAGGCTCTCGCCCTACTGGCGTCCGGGAAGCTGGGTGATGTTCGACGGATGATCTCTCATGTCTACGAGTTGAAAGATGCTGTACAGGCATTTGAGGACATGAAGAGGGGCCGGGACGACACTGGGAAGCCTATGATCAAGCCAGTAATCGGGAAATGGGACCTTCAGTAGACAGAGAGTATGCAGTATCCGTCGAGCCACCACGTCGGTCCTAGAGACGCTTGTCTCTCCGAATGGCTGCCACGCGGCGCATGCATTCATGGGCGGGCAACCATGGGCTTCACCTACTGTACCGCCCGTTCAAAGCCATGGACCGGCCGTGGACATCGCGCCTGAGGCACTTTCTCCGCGACGGACATGCCATCTGACCCAATGTTATCGCCAGCTACACGCCGCCCCGGCACAGACGCGCAAGGTATAAGTGGGCGATGGTCACTGAACAGCGAATAGACCTGCGTCTGTTCACCGTCTACCACTCCTGACCTCCCCCACCTTCTCAGGCAGCTCGCCCAACATGGCCGCCACGACCATCATGATGCCTCTCCCCTCGGATCTCCCGAGCCACAGCACCGGCTTTTTGCCACACACAGACGTGGACCATCAAGTTCACTCGATTGCTCAGTGGTGGCTGAGTCAGTTTGCCAAAGCCGCCGGCGACAGCGACGGACAGCTGTTCGCGTCCCTATTCATTGAAGACGGTTTTTGGCGCGACGTGTTGGCCTTCACAAGCGATCTGCGGTCGATCCGGACTGCCAACATCGCGAAAGCAGCAGACGTAAGCTCTGAGTACGGCGCCTGCTCGGAATGCAGGACTTACACGTAGGCTGTCTTCCCTCGTACCGAAGCGACGGGCTTCGTCTTTGCCAGTGTGGCGCCGGCCATCGAACACCCTTATCCCGACATCACGTTCCTCACGATCCACTTTGACTTCCAGACCCAGCTCGGACCAGCGTACGGTATCGCTCGTCTAGTCTGGGACACCGATGCATGGCGAGCCTACACAGTGTTCACCATGCTCGAAGGCATACACGGACACGCGCAAAAGATCGGGCATAATCGACAACGTGGCAGGCACAATGACCCTCTTTCTTACGATGAGAGGCGAGCGGTCGAGGTAGAGTTCAAGGACAGTCAGCCGGACGTTTTGATCGGTGAGCGATGTCCCTGCCGGATGCCTTAGATCCACCGTGCTGACAGGCGTAGTCGGCGGTGGTCACAACGGTCTGGCGACCGCCGCCCAGCTCAAGTCCCTTGGCGTATCAGCACTGGTCATCGACAAGCAGAAGCGAGTCGGAGACAACTGGCGACTCCGCTACAAGTCTCTGTCCCTGCACGATCCCGTCAACGCCAACCACCTCCCCTTCATCCCTTTCCCGCCTTACTGGCCGACATATACACCTGCCGGCAAGATTGCCAACTTCTTGGAATCTTACGTGGAGATTCTCGAGCTCAACGTCTGGCTCGAGTCTACACTGGACCCTAACAAGACCAAATTCGACGAGAAGGCCGGGAGGTGGAATGCTACTGTCGTCCGGACCAAGTCCAATGGCGAGAAGGAGGAGCGAACATTCAGTGTCAAGCACATTGTACTGGCCACTGGGCTGGGTGGCGGAAGACCCAAAATGCCTGCAGCATTCCCTGGGCAGAAAGAGTGGGATGGTTCTGCCGTTCACTCGAGCGCCCATGGGAGCGGGGCGGACTGGAAGGGCAAGCGTGCACTGGTTGTCGGGGCTTGTACCTCAGGCCATGATGTCAGTTACCCAATCGGCTAAGAACCGGGTCTGACTATAGATCGCCGTCGACTTTGCTCAAAATGGCGCGGATGTCACCATGCTTCAGCGCTCGCCGACTTTCGTCATGTCTGTCGACAAGGGTCAGAAGGCCTTCGTCGGCGGTCTGTACGGGGAAGACGGGCCGCCCACTCCGCTCGCTGACCGACTTGCAGAGTCGAGTCCCAAATACGTCGCCAAGCTATTCCACAAACGTATCTGGAAGGCTTTGCAGCTCGAAGACAAGGACTTGCTGGACGGTTTGGCCAAGGCGGGTTTCAAGGCTTGGGGCGGGCCGGAGGACAGCGGTTTCCTCATGATGGCGCTGGAGAAGGCGGGCGGCTACTACTTCTCCACGGGCGGGTCGGAGATGATTGTCAAGGGGGACATCAAGGTCAAGCAGGGAGAGATTGCGGCCTTCCATCCGGGCAAACAGGTCGAGTTCAAAGATGGCGACAAGGAGCACTTTGATGTGGTCGTCTTCGCCACGGGCTACACCGGATTCGACGACAATATCCGCGACACGGTTGGCGAGTCGTATGTGGATGTGTACAACCCCGTATGGGGCCTCGATGAGGAGGGAGAGATCCGGGGAGTCGCGCGAGAGACAAACATCCCCAACTTCTTCTTCATTGTTGGGAATCTTTCTGCTTGTCGGATCACTTCCAAGTTGCTTTCTCTCCAGATCCTGGCACAGCAGCTTGGCCGGTTCCCGGAACGATGTAAGTCTCGTATTCGACAGGCACGGAGCTGACTGGCAGATACCTACGAGAAGCAGCGGGCCGCAGGTGGTATTGTGGATAAACGCACCTTCAAGGTCAACGGGTTTCATGATGCGGAGAAGACGTTGACGAACGGACACTAGGAGATAGAAGCCAGCCGGGCATGTACATACATCTCACGTCTCCAGTCTACCTTTGATCATGATGCACAAATTACAGCGCACTGTGCACTCGAACCATTTCGCAGCCTGTCAATGAGACCCAATGTGCGCCCAGCAAATGATGAGCAAGTGATGCCACGGTTAGACGCACCTGCATGTTGTCGCAATTGCAACTTCCCCGATGCAAGTTGACAAGCAGCTTCATGCACATGTCTGAGGTTCTAAAGCTAAAGAGACTTTTCAAAGTCCCAGTGCGCCTGGAGATCCTTGTCGACCATGCTCTTCACCTTCTCCGACACCCGTCCGATTGGGGACCTGCACACGCCACCTAGACCTTGCTCTACGAACTTGTCCATAGCATATTTGGTGCCAGGTATGCCCGCTTTGACGATGGTGTAGTCTGATGCCGCGACACGGTCTTGCAGCTCCAAGGCTTTGCTCCAGGCAGCCGGGTCTTCGCCTTTGATTGCGGCAAGAGAGGTCTCGTACAGCTTGCGCATGGTCTTGGGGAAGAGATTGCCCGTACCTGTGATGCAGCTGACAGAATCAGCAGACATCTTAGCTACCCGATTGACTTACCCATGCTGACGTGCGATCAACGCGGGCAGAAGTGATTCCGAGAAACCGGGCAAGACCAGGAATTGGCCAGAGCCCGTGATGGATTGCAGCTGGGATCGTCGCTTGGCCACAAACTCTGCCGATTGGGTGTAGGTAGCGATGCGCTGACCTTTGCCGATCATGGCGCAAGTCAGCTGGCGATCAGCTTCGATTGAGACGGCGTGCTGGCGGATGCCCTTACCTTGACGCCGAAGCAATTCGGGTGCTCTGCCAGCTCGCTAATCTCGTCCGAGTCCAGGTCTATGCCAGCCGCAGCTCCTCTGAGATGTCACGAAGTGTGTCTCATTGACGGTATCTTCAGCTCACGGGAAGTTGTAGATCATCACGGGGAGGGGAGACTTGTCCATCACGCCCCTGAAGAAGTCCTTGATCGCCTCACGGTCTCCCTTCATGGCAAACGCGAAATATCCAGGACAGATCACCAGCGCATGCGAAGCCCCCGCCTGGGCAGCGTCTCGGCAAAGACTGATGGTGGACTGCATGGATCCGCCTGTGGCTCATGAGCTCCTGCAGTCACCCATATTTGAGGCTCACCTCCAGTGCCCGCTACCAATGGAGTGGCTGCCATGCCGTTCTCATCCAATGCCTTCCGGGCCGTGACGATCACATCATATCGCTCCTTGTCCGCAAGGTGTGAAGCTGGTGATTAGCTGAACGTCGATCTCAGGTAACAAGAGACGCTCACCCTCTCCGTTGGTACCCAGCACCACGACACCCAACCCCGCCTTTGCGATTCTCACGACCTGCTTGGCGAGCGCTTCATGATCCACCGGACGCTCGGGGGTGTCGAGGAACGGGGTAACGACGGGCACAGAGACTCCCTCGGGCCACAATTTGCCAGCCATGCTTCAGTCGTTTGGGATGTCAACACGTCACTAAGCAATGATTGAATCGCAAGTGAAGTTCCACTTGTTCATTTAGTTACGCGATTGTCGGCAGCAGCAGGGGTACTTGGTCGGCTGCTCGGGGACAGGTTCGCCCCGAGGGGAACCCCGCCAACATGTCCGCGGCGGACATTCTCTTCCTACGTCGCCCGGCCCGGTCTCCGGTGGGGTAGCTCCGGGGATTGTGGATTGTGGGATATATGACATGTTGCTCACGACCCGTTTGGTGCAACGCAACCATCACACGAGAGGAACGCGTCAATATGTCAGCGAACCGTCCGCAAGACCTAGGTGCGACGACCGAGGCCAGCGAGATCTCACAACGGGATGCGGTGTACCTCCCACCGTCCGAGCTGGCGATCAAATACAAGAAAGGGATTCACGACTACAAGCCGGCCTGTCCGCATGCGAGTCTGACGGCCACCGGGAAGAATCCTCACCTCATTGCAAAGCTCGAGAGCTTCTATGTCCGTCCGAGATGGCTCTTCGTCCGTGTGAGTCGCCGTAAGAGTGCGTAATCGGGGCTCTGGCTGAGCTGTGCAGATAGAAACGGTATCCGGAGTGGTGGGCTGGGGAGAAGGAACCCTCGAGGGACACACCGAAGCTGTCGAAGGGAGTTTGAGGGATTGTGCACGCAGACTGATAGGGTGGGACGCGATGAACATCGAGGATGTGCGTACACGAAGGTGAAGCTGCCAGCCGCTTACATCCAGATCTACACCTACCTGTTGCGGCATCGATTCTACCGGGGCGGCGAGGTGCTCATGTCGGCCATCTCTGGGTGAATGAATGTCCCATTCAGTGCGTCGAGCTCGCTGACACCATAGCATCGATATCGCTCTGTGGGACATCAAAGGCAAAGTCTTCGGCGTCCCGGTGTGGCAGCTTCTCGGCGGCAAGGTACGAGACCGAGCCAATGTCTACGGCTGGGTCGGCGGCGACAGACCGTCCGACGTGGTGGAGCAGGCCAAGGCGCGCAAAGCACAAGGCTTCACCAGGGTAAAGATGAACGTGAGTTTCCATCGACGATATCTGGCGGTCGACGAACTGTGTTAGGCAACGGAGTCGCTTGGGTGGCTCGACTCGCCCCATGCTTTGGACGAGACGGTCAAGCGGTTGGCCGAGGTGAAGGCTATTGGGATTGATGCCGGGCTCGACTTCCACGGCCGAGTCCACAAACCCATGGCCAAGCAGCTCGCGCAGCTGCTAGAGCCCCATCGGCCGCTGTTCATCGAGGAGCCGCTGTTGCCCGGACATCCGCAAGAGATGAAGGATCTGTACAACAAAACCTCCATTCCGATAGCATTGGGCGAACGGCTGTTCACCAGAGAGGACTTTCGACCGTATTTCGTGAGCAGTCTTTGAGCGTTGGCTGCCACGTTGCTCAACAGCGGCTAGGAACTGGGATGCATCGACATTGCCCAACCAGACATCGCACATGCGGGCGGGATATCCGAGACGAGGAAAATAGCCATCATGGCCGAGTGAGCGCCTCGTCACCTCATTTGACCAGGCTCATCTCCAGGGCATATGACATTGGCGTCGCGCCCCACTGTCCTCTTGGTCCTCTGGCTTTTGCCGCCTCTCTTCAAGTCGCCTTTGCCACCCCGAACTTCGTGGTCTGCGAGATGTCGTGGAAGATGCACTACAACACTGGCGGCTTCGACCTCTTCACCTATATGACCAATCCGGAGGTATTTGACGTCAAGAACGGCTCGGTTGCCCTCTTGAATGGACCCGGGTTGGGCGTGGAGCTCAACGAGGAGCTCATCCGCTCGGAGGCCGCCACCATCCTGAAAGAGGGTATCGAGCCTTGGCAAAACCCGGTGTTCCGCGGTGATGATGGGGCGGTGCGAGAATGGTAGTGAGGACATGTGGGACACTAGAAGCACGACTGGGCTTCCCTAGCTGGCAGGCAGGCACATGCAACGATCTTTGGACCAGGGTACACCCACGAAACTCCGGATATGAGGTTCATGATCGTGCTATTTGCTTCCCCTTGTACTCGGTACTGAGCTCTTGGACTCTTGGCCTTGCACTAGGGCCACAAGGTCCATCGGCCCCAACGAGCTTACCAATAAGGAAGTCCGCTCCACTGATCCAGGGCGCATATCTGTGGAGCCGGTCTCGGTGGTCGACAATGCCGACAGCTTCCAACGTTCTCGCATGGGGATGTGTTTAGGCTGCCCCCCGGTAAGCCGGGGCAGTTTGCATGTCTGCTTGGATTGCGGTGAGAGGACTGGGTGACCAAGACGGCAGGCGCTCGGCCTGTTGCGACGGAGCTTCAATGAAGTAATCTCTCAAGCTTGCATCCGTCTTTATCATTTTCTGCTGCAGGGAGAGTTATACAATGGGAACTACTACTCTGAGCGACTGACGTGTCCGTGCACGCGTCACTGTCACCCACACACTGATTCATCGACCTCTGACATACACTTCGTTTTGGTTACTGCCTTCGACCCGCGTTCCACTCACTCTCTGAGGGATTAGAAGCTGCCAGCGGGCGATGAAGTGCCGGCATTGGCTTCGTCCCTCAGCTGTCGTCGAGCCTCCTTGTGCTTGCTTCTGATCTCGCGGGATTTAGCCACCCCAAAGCCGTACTCAAAGATCGTCTCGATCTCCTCGAGCGACAGACCAGATGGCTCGGGGTAGAGAGCGAAGATGAAGATGAAGCCCAAGGCACAAATCGCAGCGTAAAGGGCGAACGTGGGAGTCGGGCCGATGGCATTCATGAGCGTGAGGAAGGTCGCGGAAATGACGATGTTGGCTGCCCAGATTCCCCCGGCGAGGACAGCAGCACCCAGGCCGCGCATCTCAAGTGGGAACAGCTCTCCGACCGTCCAGGTGATGTTGCCCGAGCCGGTGGCGTAGAAGGAGATGAAGATGACCATGCAGCCCAGCATGAAGTTTGACCAGGTCGTGGGGTAAGAGACCCCCTCGACGAGCCGGTGACCCGTGGCTCCGGTCATCTTCCAAAAGGCGATAGAGGCGAGCGCAAGACCGAGAACCATTCCGGGATAGGTGAGGAGCAGCAGGCGGCGCTTGCCCACGCGGTCGAGCAGGTTCATGGCCACGATTGTCCAGAACCAGTTGGTCCCAGAGACGATGAGGCCTACGGCGGTAGGGTTGTCGAAACCAGCCATTTTGAAGATCGTCGCCGAGTAATACACTTCCTGGTCAGCTTGTGCTCAATTTACGAGCCAAGAGTACTCACTAAGCGAGTTGAAGCCACAGAGCTGCTGGAAGATACCGATGCCGAGCGCGATAATGGCCGGTTTGCGGTACTTGCCCTTGGTGATGAGTAGTCGAAGACGTTGTTTGAAGTTGTATTGCGCCTGGAACTGAGCCGAAACGGCGACCGTGGCTTCGAGCGCGGCCATTTTGTGCTCGAGGAAGGCGTCGGAGCTGCTCGAGGAGATTCGCGCAATAGTCTTGAAAGCGGCGTCGCGGCGCCCGCGGAGGAGGTCGTACCGTGGAGACTCGGGCAGGAAATGGCTTTGTCGTCAAGAAAGCGCTTCTTGGGATTGTAGTGGACTCACATTGCCGCAGCCTGAACGGCGGCGGGAATAATACCGATTCCAAACTGGACTCGCCAACCACCCTCTCCGGTGAGAGGAATGCCGATGCAGTATGAGATGAATTGGCCGCCAGTGATGGCGATGGATTGCACCGTGACGAGGGCACCTCGGAAGCGAGTGGGAGCAAGTCAAAAGGAATAAGCCAACGGTCCCTGAACTCCTGAAGAAAAGCTTACTCGGCAATGTAGGTTGGGGCGACTGCGGCAGCGGTACCGACACCCAAGCCCAGGATAAGACGGCCAACGATGATTTGCGGGACCGAGAACGAGGCGCAGATGATGACGGCGCCAATGACGAACCAGACATCGCCGACCGCGAGAACCCATTTTCGACCGATTCTGTCGGCCAGACCGCCGGCAGAGAGAGCACTGAGTATGGGTCAGTAAGTGTGTTGTACCTTTCGAGTGATACACGAACCCGAAGAGCGCCCCGATGGAGGTGGCAGTGGAGATCCACTCTTTCTCAGTGTCGCTCAAGGCGTGACCAAGATCGTCGCGGATGGACACGAGAGCAGCGGAAATGACACCAGTGTCGTAACCGAAGCACAGACCCGAAACAGCGCCTGCAAAGGTCAAGAAAACCACAAAGGCTGTCAACTATCGGGTCAGTCCAGTCAAAGATCCCGGTGCTCGATACTTGCCTTCTCCTCCCTTTCGCCAGCCATCAAGATACTGTCGTCGAGAGCGAGAGCACCAGGAGCGGAACCGGAACCAGCCGGCACATTCTCGTGATGTTCGGCGTGGGTACTGTACTTGTCGTCGACCTTTTCGATGTCCGAGTTTGACATGGCGGCGGACCTGGAAGTCTTGTGGGTTTGCAAGTCTTGCTGTCAGGTTGGCAGTCGAGGCTGCGGCTGGGGTCTTGGGGTCCCGCACGGGACACGCCACCATATATACATTTTTACTGCTCTCTTCGCTTGCATTTCTCCGCGGCTCCAGGAACTCCGCTCTTAAACCTACGTCATTGTGAGATTGCACCCCAGAACCCGAAAGCCGCGCGGAGAAAGGTTGTTTATAACCGTGACGGACAAAACAGCATGTCCGTTGCAGTGCCTCGACGGATTCTGCAATCGATTTCCACCTCGTCGATCCAGCACTGCACTCCGCTCGCGAGAAGGTGCAGAGCGATGTCTGCCTCACAGAGCGACGCCGGTCCATCGGAGATCAGGAAGCGGAAACGAAGGATACACCTCAACTGCGCCGGTAAGCTCGGAGCTGTTCGGTCGTGTGGGCTTCCTGGTTGTTGCATCTCAGCCTGACGTGCAGAGTGTCGTCGGCTCAAGCTCAAATGTGACCGCTCAGGCATGTGTCGCGGACTGTAGCTCCGAGAGGCTTACTGACCCCGGCGTAGTTCCTTGCGCCAACTGCGTCAAGCGCGACTGCCCAGAGCTCTGCCCAGGCGAAGCTCGCGAGACCCAGAAAAAGTCCGTTTCGTGCCCATCCTGTTAGCAAGACTCACGTGGCTGATGAGCTTCGTTTAGAGTTGTTGCAAAGGATACAACTAGGCCTGTGGACCTCCACAAGCATGTGCAGCAGCTGCACCAGGTACTCTTCGAACACGGCATCCAGCCCCCAGAATGGTCGATTGACAGGACTGGAGTCCTCGACGTTCCAGTGACTCTGCCTGAGCGAGTCGTTCAGATGACTCCGGCAGATCTGCCGCTCCCGACAGTGAACTTGGAGCCTGATGTCGCGCCCCACACCGATGCTATTCCGCAAGAAGACCCCACGACCCTGCTCCTGAACCAGCATTTTCAGAGTCCGAGCAATGCTGCCCGCGAGTCGCCGGGGCAGCGAAGCTCTGCGGCCGGTACCGTGGACATATTCAGTGGCGGTCTGGTTTTGTCGCCATCAGTGACAGAGCCGGGTCATGGGACGCTCGTCCTGTCGCGCAGCGGCAGATCGAAATATCTGGGTCCTTCGGCGGCGAGTGAATGGCTGAAAGACGTGAGCTGAGCAATGAAATCGGCCCTGACTGATCTTATCAGCAAGAGGTCTACGAACATTCTCGGCCGCCTTCGCCAAAGACTAGGCTGGCATCCAGGGAGACGTCGCCGTTGTTGAATCAGCCTCACCTGGCAATCGCTCAAGCGTTTCCGTTCGAGCCACATCGTCAAGGAACCATGTCATTTGCCTCACTGCTGCAGGCCCTTCCCGGCGAAGACGAGATCAATGCCCTGGTGGAAGCCTACTTCCGATATTTCACCTGGTGGTAAGTCTGCCCGGGCCAACAAAACCGTGCTGACCTTCGGCTACGATCCTATACCTCGAAAACAGCTTGACACAATCGTCGAAGATTTATTGCAAGCCCGGACGAACGGTACACCGAGCTCGGCACCCAAAGCCCAGCAATTGGGACTCGTCTTCATCGTCTTGGCGCTTGGGACCTTGTACAGTCTTGAAGTCCCGATTGACGACCCCATGGCCGAAGACTACTGCGCATACTCCCGAGTCTGCCTGACGAAAGGGCAGTTCATGACTTACAATACGCTTGCCTGCGTGCAGACCCTGGTGAGTCTACTCCTGGACAGCAATGGGATAGTGGCTGATTGTCGGTGCCTCATGGCGCACTTCCACCTGCGAGTCACTTAAGTCAGCATCTTTGCCAAGCTGAGAGATTAGAGCATCGGATCGGGGACGCAATGGGGATCTGGCCTGGCCGTTGTGGGGATTTGCGTCGCAGATATCCCAAGCCGTAAGCCCCCAATATCCGTAACCCAGTCGCCAACGGCCAGATGGGCCTACATCGTGATGGTGCCAAGTGGCGTTTGTCAGCCGACATACTTGATGATCGACGTCGAGTCTTCTGGGAGTACAAAGCTCCAGAGGTGTTTCAAGCGCATTGCTTCTCGCGACCGTGAGTCTGCAGAATTAGCTAGCACAGTGAACTTACTTACCAGTACATCAATCGCTCCAGAATTCATCGACACTCTGCTACCGTCTGACGCCCGCGAGTGGCATCGGCTAAAGTGGGAGCTGTGCAAGATCTCCCAGGCGTGGGCTCCGCCCTCCTTCGGCCGGTGCAGACATGGCTGAAATGAAGGATTCTATACCATGCGCTTTCAGTGAACCCCCAGCCTATCGGCAGGTTAGAAGAGCTCGGTCAACAGCTGCAAGTGCTTCCATTTCCAAGGAGTCTGCTGATAGGCAGCCTGGCCTTCGAGAGGAATCTTCCATTCGGCTACAAATGCCGCGCGGCGTTCGCCTCAATGCCATCCATATATCCTGACATCACCATGATCGAGAAGGAGACTCCCTCTGTGTCGCGCAGGGACATGCGCCGCACGTTTGAGCAATATTTCCTTTCCATGGTCATCAGCGAGCAGGTTGTCAACCTATATCGCGGCTCTTTTGTTCAAGCCGTCATGGAGAATCCCGAGAACCCCGCAAATTCCACGCATGCGCAGGCATTTCTTTCGGTAGTCGAGCGAAGTACTGTCAGCTCTTGCTTCAAGGGACCCCACACAAGCTGATCAAATAGAGTGTCATTCAAGTCTCCTGCGGACTGTACGAGCTTCATCCAAATGTCGCCATACGCCAATGGTGGCTGTGGTATCATTCTTTCAACTCGGCGGTCCTGATCGGCACGCTACTCTCGACCTCGCCGCGGAGTGAATTTGCCGCAGGGGCACTAGCGCATGTCGACAAGGTCATTGCGATGTACACCACGGCACTGCAGAGCAACCCTTCACGTCGTCTAGCCTTGAATCTCCGGTGGCTCCTGCATCTTCGGCAACGAGGCGTGGCGAAGATAAACGCTACTCCCGACGCTCCACCAGGCAACGACGACGACGACATGGAACGAGATGCCGGGCTGCTTGGCTGGAGGACAAGGCTCATTGAGCGAGTTGCTCATGGCTCCCAAAAAGCCACAACCATTGCCTCTGTCTCAAATGACATACCCTCATTGGACTTTGAAGCCTTTCTTCGCTCGATGCCGAAGGAGGTACAAGAGCATCTCGCTTCGGATGAGAATACAAATCCGCTGCCCCAAAATTTGACTACTGGAGATCAGCCGCTCCCATCATTCACAGATCAGCTCGTGAGCAGCTCACCTATGCCGCGGAGGAGTTTCTTAATCATCAGTTGCGAGAACTGTGTGATCCAGACGCGTCACTGCAGCTCGCTGCCGATCCGAGAAATCTCGTGCGTCGAGCTCGTACCGACGTCCCCTTCACATGCACTGATCAGCAGGCATGGTGGACCTCAATGCCCAATGAAGCTCCTTGATACAAGGTAACCTATGCATGTTATGAAGTCCCGCTGTCACTTGTATCACTCTACGCCGGGCATGAGCTCTCGAGGGTCGACACCGCCGTCGAGTCCCGGTTTGCTGCACACCAACCGCCATCCTCCGTCGACTGGAATGTCGATGGCATTGAGCCCGGTCGTTTCGATGATGTACTTGATAGTGCGCGTGATCTGATCTGGGAGAAGAGGTACCCGAGGGAAGGTGGCGTGTTTGAGAAGATCGTCGGCAAAGTAGCTGGAGAAGTTGCCCGTCATCGCGGACATGACAATGGCTGGCGGTCAGCGCTGCTCGACCCTCAAGCTGGATTCTCTCACAAGGAGAGATGGAGACCACTCGGATGCCGGAAGGGCCGAGGAAATCGGCCAAGGCTGAAGAGATCAGGTGAAACGTCCCGCTTGGACACGAAGAGCCTACACTTGGTGATACCGACCACGGCAGTCTTTGTCGGTCCGTAGGCCAACACTCGGGCATATGGGTTGGCAGCCGCCGAGGCAAGGTTGACAATGACACCGCGCTCCTCGTCGGTCGTCCAGAACGGAGCATGCTTGTCCGTGCCGTCTGGATGATTCAGCGGCTTGTTGATCGCGTCAGCCACATGGGCGTTGACGATAAAGGTGCCGAGCGTGTTGACCTTGAGCATCTACCATGTCAAATCGTTGACGTCTTGCAAGGTTCTAGACTGACCTTTTCAAAGTTCGGGATCGAGTCTGCCACGTCGTTCGTCCATGCGCGCTTGACCGCGATTCCCGCGCAGTGCACACAGCCGACAAGATTCCCAAACTTCTCCACAACGGCGTCTACGGCCGCCTTGACCGCTGCACTGTCGGTGATGTCGACCTTGCAGTACAGCGCCTTGCCTTCCGGAGACAGCCTGTCGGCGAATGCGTTTCCAGCTTCCGTGTTGAGGACGTCGAATAAGCCCACGTTGCCCCCTTCTTCCAGCAAGAACGCCGCGGCTGCTCCTCCGATCCCCCCTGCCCCGCCGGTGATAATCTGCGGGTCAGGCGACCCATCCTACGACTAGCAGGAATCGCTTACCCAGGTGTTTCCAGCGATCTTCATCCTACTCTGAGCCAGCTGTTGTACGTGTCTGATGCGCTAAGGCGACCATGGCGAGTCGCTGAACGCGTGTATATGAAGTCAGAGACCTATGTCCGCGACGGCTTCACTCGGCGATAGACCCGGATTTCAGTGCAGTGTTCCTGGGGTTGCCTGTTCGCGCAAGTCCGTCCGGTTGAGATGGGCGCCACAGGAGAGCTCGGACCGGGCTTGTTCAAGATGAGGGCGCCCCCGTGGGGCTCAGTGCGACGACGGCAGCGAAGATGGTTATGTGTCTTCAACGGCGAGAGAAGCCTCCCTCTCAATTAATACACGTGATATGACAAGCGGTCTCAGACGCCGTGCATAACACTGACTTGCAAGACGGGGCAGGTCCCTCCCAAGGCAACAGTCGTAGATCGGACTAGGTCGCTTGTAGGTTCAGCAGCGTGATTGTGTCCTTGCGAGCACCTCCGCATTTTACCCAAAGAGGCAATTTCGGCGATCACCCAGTGCAGTCGACGACCATTCACGATTCCAGCCGGAACAAGCGAAGCACGGCTCGCTACACTGTCGTGCCTTTGCCTTCTGTGTCCCGAGCCTTGAGGTGCGAGCATGACCTGGCCATAACGGCATTTCTTGACGTGAAGGTCGCGGGATCGGCGGATCTTCGCTGCGTCCATCGCTTAATGACGATTCACCTTCCCGGCCACAACAAGAGCGAGTCTGTGGGCGTTTAGTTGACTGTGTGTGGAAGCGTGAGTGCTTCCCTCGTTCACGTCTGGGAAGATGTTGACGACGAGCCAGCAGGCCATCACGGCCTTGTTCTACATCAAGAGCCGACTCCCGCCCGCCTTACTCGCGGGCACCTTCTCCGCGCGGCTCGAGACACACTTTGTGACGCTCTACGGCATCTTCACCGAGCTCTATGGCTACCGCAATGACTGCTTGGAACACATCGTCGGTCTCGTCAAGGATCTGGCGGAATCATGGGCCGAACGACCCGCAGACCTCAAGAAGCTGGACGAGCAGCGAGCCAGCGACCCAGAATGGTTCATGTCAAACAAGATGTTGGGCGGGGTATGCTACGTTGATCGCTACGCTGGGAATCTGGCCGGTATACGTGAGAAGATACCTTACTTCCAGTCCCTGGGCTTGACATACCTCCACCTCATGCCCATCTTTCTCGCGCCTCAGCCGAAGAACGACGGCGGGTATGCCGTGTCGAGCTACCGCGAGCTGGATCCGCGGGTTGGGACCATCCAAGAGCTGCAGAAATTGGCGAGCGAGCTGCGGGCTGTCGGTATCAGTCTCGTCATAGATTTTATCGGCAACCACACCAGCAACGAGCACGAGTGGGCCAAGCGGGCTGTCCAAGGGGAGACCGAGTACGAGGGGTACTATTGGATCTTCCCGGATAGGAGTGTTCCTTCTGCGTTCGAGCAAACGACGTAAGCAACCAGTCATCATATGTTCGATGCTGATAGCAGACGCGAAATCTTCCCCGACGATCATTCCGGCTCCTTCATCCAGCTGCCTGACGGCCGGTGGATCTGGTCTACTTTCTACCATGTACGCTCCGCTCTGTACGCGAAGCCAACAACTGACTAGGCAGTTTCAGTGGGATCTCAACTACTCGAATCCGGCCGTGTTCCGTGCCATGGCCAGAGAGATGCTGTTCCTCGCGAATATTGGGGTGGAGATCATGCGCCTCGATGCTGTCGCTTTCATGTGAGGACAGCCCTACCTGCTGGCCGCGTAGCTGATGGCCTAGGTGGAAGCAGATGGGCACGACCTGCGAGTCTCTTCCTCAGGCTCACGCACTGCTTCGCGCCTTTAATGCTGCCTGCCGAATCGCCGCTCCGGGTGTTCTATTCAAGTCCGAGGCGATCGTGCACCCAGATCAGGTCGTGCAATACATCGACCCTATGGAATGCCAGCTCTCGTACAACCCGTTGCAGATGGCGCTCATCTGGGAAGGTTTGGCGACGCGCGATGTGGGCATGTTGAGCCAAGCACTGGAGCGGCGTCACAACCTTGTCGGAGGTTGTGGATGGGTCAACTATGTCCGCAGTCACGACGACATTGGGTGTGAATCGTCTGCCCTAGGTGCCGAAATTCCGTGAGCTTATCTGCAGGGACATTCAGCGACGACGATGCGCTCGAGCTGGGGAAGGAGGGCTATTCGCATCGCCGCTTCCTCAATGCCTTCTTCGTCAATCGGCATCCAGGTTCGTTCTCACGCGGCGTGCCCTTCCAGGACAACCCCAAGACAGGCGACTGTCGGATATCCGGTACCACCGCCTCCTTGGCGGGTCTCGAGTCCGGAGAAGAAGGGGCTGTGGAGCGTATCCTCCTCGCCCACTCGGTAGTCATGTCCACGGGAGGGATCCCGCTGCTCTACCTGGGAGACGAGGTCGGCCAGCTCAACGACTACAGCTGGATGTCAGATCCGGAGAAGAGAGACGACTCGCGTTGGGTGCATCGGCCAGCTTGTCCCACTGAGCGGTACGACCAGGCTGAGGCAGACCCGAGCTCGGGACCAGGGCGGATCTTCGCAGGTCTCAAGCAGATGATCCGCATTCGTCAATCGACCGACGCTTTCAACGGTGGGCGACTTGTGGGATTCAGAACGCACAACGAGCATGTCCTTGGCTATCAGCGATTGGGACAGAAGGGCGTTGTTTGTCTGGCCAACTTTGATGATGTGCCCCAATGGGTGGGACGAGAGGTATTCCAGTTCCGAGATGCCTGGGATCTGATCGCCGAAAAGGCGATCAACCTCTCGGAGGGCATCCATCTACAATCTCACCAATTTGTATGGCTTGAACGACGAGCATGACGTCTGGGATCTGCGTGACTGAAACGAGCTGGCCGAATGATGAGTGAAGTCACATCACGACCTGTATAATTGTTCTTGATGGATTGATTGATAGGCTTCTTCGGCATTCGTCAGACCCAACTGAGACCACATGTCTTCACGGATATCGATGGCTGAATCCCCCGTGTAATGGGCGTGTGCTGCACCAGTCTCCGACGTCGATACATCCAGTGATGGATGACAGAAGAACTGCACTGTCAATGGAGCACTTCGCCCACTCTCCTCTGATCGGTATCTCGCCGCGACCCGGAATGTGCCCACTCATCGAATCTTGTCCTCCGTCCCCCGCCATTAAAGCCTGAACAGCGATGGTCATGCTCGACAGTGACACCGCAAAGCGACCATGTCTTGGGAGACATTCTGCGCTCAGAAGCAAGCCCAGCTCATCGGGCGCATCCCCGAGAAATGGCTTCTGTCGGACTCGTATGCGGGCTTGCTCGACGTTCGCGACAGTTGCGCATCTACAATGCCCTTGGCATACAGGAAGAAGGGAGCAAATGCAAAATTACATGGCGCGATGGGACGGACTCGAACCTCCATAGTACAGCAATGCCACATGGCGAAGGGAATCCTACACAATCGTTGTGGCCCTGTGTTGCCTCGCGTGCACGATGCGGCTTTGTGTATCCTCAAGAGCACGACAGAGCATGGTGAGGCCAAACCTTGCCTCACTGATTGCTGCGGGTCGCTCCTTGTGAGAGGGACTTGCTAAATAGGTCGGATCGTGACACGGCAAGAGATCGATGCATAAGCAATGCATAAGTGGGGTAGTCTCGAAATCTTGAAGGCTGTCAGCGGACAGACTAGACGCCGAGAAAACCCCGAGAAGACAGCTAGCTCTTTTCGTTTCTTCCAGACTGCACATGACTCTTTGTACTCTATACAATGGCCGACCCACTACATCCCCCGACGCCGTCTCGCTCCGACGTGAAAAAACCCTCATGCACGTTCTGTCGGAGTCGCAAGGTACGACTGCTCTAATCCGCCGTTATGGCCGGACCTGAGGCCCATCAAGATCATCAGTTTTCAGGCTCACCAGCAGGTTCGTTGCGTGCATTCAGATCCGGCCGACTCCACCTGCGACCAGTGTCGAGTCCACGCGCAAGACTGCACCTACGTGACGCACCAGCGAGGCCGAAAGCTGGGCTCCAAGTACGCCCTCGCCTGCGTGTAGTGCCCTGGCTGACCTCCCTTTCAGGAATAAAAGACAGCGGTCGGGCAGTATTTTGAGCAAGAACAACGCCTCGGTCGATGGCAGTGGCTTGGGTAATAGTCAGACCGTGGGTAGAGGGATGGCTGCATCAGACGATGTTCACAACGTCTGGGCTACCCAACCCGTTCCCGTTCCCGACACGCCGATAAACACCCTGGGGACGTCGAGTACTCGATCTGTACACGTTTTATCTGGAGCTGGTCCCACAGAAAGCTCTGCACAACCTACGCATGTGCATCTGCACGAGACACAGCTTCCCACGCTAGCTGAGCCCTCCATACCCGGTAGGAATGCTGTCCCCACTCCCATCCCTTTCGTCCGGCCAATGATCGCCGACATCCCCGCAGATCCCGCAGAAACAGATGGCTCGCCCCTCGCACTGATTCAGCAAATTGCAGGGGATTGTATGTAGCTCTTTCAGCAATCAACCCGACTGATGGCACTTAGCTGCGGCCGATACTCTGCGATCCAGAAGAACTGCTACTGTCTGGGATCTTGACGGCGCCGATGTCATCTCCTCGGGTATCTGTGGCTTGAACGACGCTCGCGATATGTTCTCACTGTGAGTCATACACACATGGATACGAAACTTATGCTCCAGCTTCTGGTCCCACATGGCCAATTATGTTGCATTTCTGGACCCCCGGATACACACGCTCGAGCACGTTCGGCAGCGATCGCCTTTCCTCCTGGCCGTTATTCTGTACACCATGGCCCGTTATACCCCACGACCCCAGCTGGCTCGCAGTCTAGAACGTCAGATACAGACAAAAATATGGCCCAGGATACTTCTCAACAACTACCGAAGTGTATACATCGTTCAGGCCTGTATGTTGTGGGCAACGTTCTTACCCAATCCTGAGATGGGAGAAGAAGATTGGGGCTGGACACTCTTCGGCCACGCCAGTGAGCGTCGGCTTGATCGTGGACTGGACCTTACTGAGCGATCCAGTACGTATCGGTGTCGAAGTTGGACTCAACAGTCCGGGATTCTCCTATCTCGAGCCTGAACTTGGTGCGACTCTGTCACGGCGCAATAACGAAAGAACCTGGTTCACTTGCTTTATTGCCGATCGGAGCTGGGCGGTACAGACGGGACGAGAACCGGTTCTGGTAGATGATCGCCGATTTCTACGCCTCGATGACTGGCTCAAGGATCCCGCGACGGTCATGGAAGACCGCTCCATTGTCGCCCTGATCAGACTGCGGAAAGTGATGGTCAGTCACTTGGTCAGGGCGAGCACACCTTGCTCAGGCTGACAATCAGTCACAATTTCCGCGGATGGCCTCGGTGTTCGGGTCAGCGGCAGCGTCGGAGGCCCTCGACGAATGGAGAGCAACATGGATTACACCTGAACATCAGAGTAAGTCGTTTCGACGACGATTTCGGACTCAAACGGCAGATTCCTTCCGACTCGGATATCTAGGCTCGATTTATTATCATTACGCGCAGATCAACTTGCGTCTCTTTTGCATGCGTTTGCAAGACCGCAAACAGAACGAGCGAGAGGCTACCGAGCACGCTGCTTGTCTGCTCGAATATGCAGCAAGTCGCATGCCGATGGACGTGTACCGCTACGCCCATAATAACCTGTTCACAATGCTGTCTTGTGCGGCCGCAGTGGCCTTGCGAGTGCGTCCACGATAACCTTTCGCAAAGGGTCAAGGAGCTCATGAGCAGTTCAAAGCGTCCATACCAGATGCCGCTACCAAGGACCGCCTATTTCTGCATCTGTCCGCCATTCTCGGCCAATTGACAGCGTCATCCGGATCGATGCCGCACAAGGATGGCGTCGATCAACGACATACCATCTTCATGCAGCGTGTAGTATCGCAATGGCCGGAACAGCAGAGTCCGGACGAGTTCGCTTCGATGCTCTTGGCAATGTTTTCGGCGGACGATACTGCCACGATGAGCGCGATGGACCTGCTTATCAGCAGCTAAAGTCTAAAAGGGGAATGAGTGAAGTTGCAAGCAGTATCAGACACGCCTGTGAATTACAACTCGGTATGCAGCAGTAGTCTCAGGCTGTCTGCCCTTGCGAGTCTGATCCGACGATAAAATAGTGTAATCGCCATGAGAGGGATTTCAAAACACAGTCGAGCGCTACTCATCCTCGTGCTGCAACCACAATGAAAGATGTTTGCATGGTCGGCAGCAACATGATCATCCCGATGGCGAAGGGTAATTTTCGATCAGAATCCGAGAATCTCGTTGCTGCTAAGTCAGTTATGAGGCTCCCGATAAACTTGGAACTGACGCTCTCTGGAGTAGCAGTCTCTCGCCCTCGTCCGAGGCACTAGAAAACTCGAAAGGCGTCAAGCCCATAGCCCTTCTGCCCTCCTCTGTCAAGGTATCGCTGTACCCGCCCTTGCCTTCGAAGTTGGCTTCTCCAACGCCTCCAGGAAAGTCGGGTGGTGGCTTGCCCGCCAAAAAGCAATCACGCTGCTCTTTGATGTAATGGACGTTTGCCTCTGTCAACGGGACGGAGGGGATATACATGACGGAGGACGCGGTCTTGCCTCTGTTGCTGGCTTCAACGGAGTGCACGCCATCGCAGTGCCACCATGCCTGGTCTCCAGGATGCACGGCTTTGAGGGAAGTCATCGTCCGAGGGAGGTTGAGATGCGGGTGGGTGTCTTCGTTCAGCTCCTGCGAGCGGCCGAGAGGGGAGTTGGGGAAATCGGAGGAGTCGAGGTTTAGTTTCCAGTTGGCACCGTCGAGGTAGCCTGGTTCATTGGGTTTGAGAGTAGGAGTGAAGAATGGTCTCAAGAGGATGTATGCCGACGACTCTCTTATCCCGGGGTAGATTTTGAGCGTGCCTTCGCCTTTGCCTGTATGTGACAATGACGTCCACCCCTGTAGCGCGCGGAAGACTCCGCAAGCCCCTGGACCCTCATACATGTTCATGTTGGCTTCTGGTCGCCCAGCTGCAGAGAGGGTCAGTCATGTCAGCTAGAGGGTTTGAGATGACTTGCCCATATCCCACGCATCGTGATCCCGCCAGTGCCCCTCCAAGATTGCTCTATATGAGCGCCGATATGTTGGGTCTTCCCATCTCTCTACACTACCACCATCGCAATGCGGTCCTAGGGCGAACTTGGCATCTCCCGGCTGTCGAATACGGAGACGGTCGCAGTAGGTCAGGGGAGTAGAGAACGATGTGAGCCGGTCATCGGTCGACTTCTTATTGAAGAGACCCAGGAGAGCTCGTTGGACGTCCAGTGAGTTCGGGTGCGATCTTGCCTCAATCTGGGCGGTAGACCAGCTACTGGCTTAGCAGACCTCAGAAAAGGCGGGGGTTAAACCGGTCTCACTAGAGTTCATATACCGCCTTTTGCTCTTCGGGATATCCTTTGACGTCGGGATTCAAGGTGATGTACTTTTGGATGGATTCGAGCCACTTCAGAGCCTGTTTCTCAATAACCAGTCCTATATTTCACAGCCCGACCAACTTGAGGTTCAGCTACCACGTTGCGAACGATGACTACACCTCTTTCCTGAATTTCCTCCTTCTTGGCGCGCGAGAGACCAGACTTGATTTCTGCAAACTGGACCTCCGGTATCACCTAGAGCGGGGTCAGATACCGTACATCTCGTCGTGTATGGCCAAAGAGACATACCTCGCTACCTTGCTCAATGATATGCCTGGTAGCATCGCGCAGATGACTGATGAGGTCCACCCAGCTGGCCGCTACTTTTTGTTGTAACTCGGCGGAGTTCAGGATCTCCCTCAACCGTCAGCCATGAGCCCAATGCTGAGCTCAAAAGATCGCACCTCTTGAGTGTCCGAAACCGATCAGGAAGCGCCACTGCCTCCTCACCAGACAGCGAGGCAAACACAGAAGCGATTGTTCCCTCGGCCCTGGGTTTCCGAGCAACGGTCGCGAGGGAAGCACATTTGGTGGAGCGAAGGATCCCCGAGGGGTATGCACAGCGGAGGGAATGGGATCTAGATGTTGCAAGGCGAGATTGAGCGAACCTAAGGGACATTGCCAGAGTGTCGGTCCAGGAGATCGAGGAGAAGCAGACCGCTGGCATCACTGCGTACGTTGTTACTGAGGCCCGTTTTTATCACTCGCACACGCGACTGACGATAGACCGACCGTTCCGGTTCAGCATGTTGGCGGGCCCGAAGAGAATCCATCAGGGCCCGTTCCGACATTTGCGCGAGCTCGACGATGACCGTAAAAATCTAGTCGCCGAAGGTCGATGGGTTTAGAGACAAGACACCGAACTCCGAACGGTAACCCTCTCCTGGAATCGCTTCGTGTGCGAGCGTTTCTGACCGATACTTGAACACTGTAGCCATGCATGAGCTTGTTGGTGTTTGCCTGCCAGAGTGAGACCCTTCCCCACGCTTGATGATTGAAAACGCCCGCGGTGGTCCCTTTGACCAGTCATCAAAGACCCGCCGACTAGGTGGTGGACATCGAGCATGTCAATGTGGGAGTACGATCCACCGAGTCTGGCGGCCTGGATGAGTTGTCGCTGTGCGCCGCCGCATGCTTGACCGAATCTTGGTGCTCCTGACGAGACGTTAACATGTAACCGGCAAGACGGCCAGCAGCTTCATCCCCGAAATCGCCCAGTGTCAGTGCATGAGGCTATGGTAATTTGCGATACACGTAGTGAATTCGCGGTCGGTGAGCGTAGTCTATATTAAGAGCGCTTGTAGCTGGATTCATGGTCGAGTGCCGAGGGAAGACTTTCGCCGCATAGTCGCTTGAGACGCTGCGATACAGTACGGCAACGTCATAGGTGGCACAGGTCCCCCGCCCGCCCTTTCCTCCCTACGTATTCCTACGGGGGGTCGAATGCATCGGTATGGGGGCACACAATGTACAATGCTCTGCTTATCGGAAGTCACAAGGCGGCGCTTCATTTCGCTGCATTCTCTTTCTTCTACAAGTGGGACTGAGGAGGCTTGGGATTGAAGAAGATTGGGCCTGAAGAGGATTGGGGATGATGGACATCTGGCACGTCATGCAAGGTTTCGTGGCAGACATTTGAGGCCCATCTCCTTGCCCCCAAGCAATAACATTGCTGTCGCTTGTTTCTCACACGTGCATCGCCTCCTGCTTCTCGTCGGCGGAGAGGTCGTACGGCTGCCCATGGGCACGTTCGTGTTGAGCGATTGCTTGGTGAACCTGACCTTCGTGCTCGGCTACATGGGACAGAATTTGTTTTCGATAGGTATTGGACTTTCGCATGGACGAGTGTTTGTAGAGCTCGTCCACCTGTTCAAGCGAGAGCCCTTTGGTCTCCGCGACGAACAAGTATGTGAAAAGGGCGCAACCGGCGCAAGCGGATCCCCAGATAAAGAAGACTTTCACGCCTAGCCCAGCCGTCTTGATCTGAGGCGTCGACTTGTTCACCAGATAGGGAGTGGCGTAGCCGATGCCGAAGTTCCACAGCCAGTTGGATGCGACCGAGAGAGACATGCCCTTGGCCCGAAGCCGCGAGGGGAAGACCTCGGCACAGACACACCATGGGATGGGACCCCAAGTGGCGGCGAAGAATGCGATGTAGATGCAGACAAAAGCGATCAAAACCCGTTGAGCAGCCAGGTCGGTGGTTTTGACGGTGACTCCGACAATGGCGACGATGAACTCGCAAATAGTCATGCCGATCGCTCCCCAAAGAAGCATGAAGCGTCTTCCAAAACGGTCAATGCTAAGGATACCAGGTATAGTCGAAGCGACGTTGACAACGTTGGTGACGATGGAGATAGTGAAAGGGTCGGAGATGCCGGACTGCTTGAAGAATGTCGTGCCAAAGTAGAAGATGAAATTGATTCCCGTCAACTGCTGACACGCCTGAATCATGATACCTGTCATGGTGCGCATCCACATGCGGTCGGGGCCTCCCTTGAATAGGTGCAGGTAGGTGGCCTCTCCCAAAGCTGCCTCCGCCTCAAGGCCCTCGAGGAGGATGGCATATTCGGTCTCGAGGTCATCGCCACTGAGAGCAGTGATCCGATGAAGCGATTGTTTGGCGGCCTCATGTTTACCCCGCAGAGACAGGAACCGAGGAGTCTCGGGCAGCAAGCACATTCCTACGATGAGGATAGCTGCCCATACGAATTGAAGCGCGATTACGGTTCTCCAGCCGGAGCTGTCGGTCCGAGATGCCATGGAGTTATTGACGATGGCGGCAAGCAGGATACCGATGGTGATCGCCCACTGGTACAGACCGATCACCAGTCCGCGCCACGCCTTCGGCGAAGTCTCACCTTGATACATTGGAGAGATCGTGGAAACGAGTCCGACACCCAGACCGGCGACCACGCGACCAAGGATGAAAACAGCCCAATGAGTAGGGAGTTGAAGCTAAACGACGTGAGCAACAGACATGTTACGGCGAACAGGCTAGCTCACACCGACACCAAGGGAGAAAATCACACAAGACATCACCATCCCCCACCGTCGGCCAAGCAGATCAGCCAGTGGGCCGGCGGCGATGGCACCGAAGAATGTTCCAGCCGAAAGAATGGAGACTACGAGCGACTGTCTGTTGGTCGTGAGGACCTTCGTGCCGTCTTGGTCCACTCCGAAGATGTCGATCCATGCAGTCATAGTCTGAATACCGCTGCATCGTGTCAGCCCGCTGACAGAATTCTCCCAAGAGTCCACTCACTTGATCGTGCCAGTGTCATAGCCAAACAGGATACCACCAAACCCGGCGAAGGCAGTGAGAGCATAGGCAACAGCCTTATTGCCTGGCCCAGAGAGGCCAGTTCCACCTGTAGCAGGGCCACCGGGCATCGTTGAGCTGTGTGTGATTGGGGAATCTGCCCTTGAAGGGGGGGAGGTGGGGACCAGTGAAGGCGAGGGGATTTGTTCGGGGCACTTGCGGAGTTCCCGTGGGGCATGGGCCAGTCACCACGCTCATGATTGCGCTATTTATCTCTTTTGGGATAAGTCACGAGCCCGCGTACTTGCTCTCTGGCGGCGAGGTCTAGTCGCCGAAAAAAAGGGATGCAGCCGACCGACTAGACACCGAGTGGCGTCGCACGGGTCACATCCTCTGAAAAGGTGAAATAGCGCGACCGAAAGGGTTCCTGTGGGAGAAATCATTGGCATGTGGAACGGCACCACCACAACTAAATCGCCGGAAATTCGGGAAGCGGAATCGCTCCAGACTGTTGCGATGCTGCTCCGAAGGAATTGCCCCCTCCCCCCCCCCCACCCCCGGGCTCCCCGCGTCGTTACTTGTTTGCCGTCGGGCCCCTCACGGAGATCCATCCGATCCCCAATCTCCGGTGCACATTCGTCTCAGACTAGTTTGAAGCTCGACGAGTTGCCCCCCAGCTGGCGACCGTTCGTTTCCAGAGACGGTTGGAGATGTTTGCTCACAAAAGTCTCGGAGGGAAACGATTCCCGTCATGGTGGGAATGGGCGCCCATACGAGAAGGAGTCTTGTTTCTGCATCGGGACACTCTAGTTATGTGAAGAAAATCGGCTCATACGAGCCTTGATTACAGCGGGGTGGAGGAGCACAATCTCTTGACGTTCACTTGTAGCCCAGAATTGTGTTGGCTTTCCTCGCTAGCTCCACCTGCATGTGATCGCCAACTTCGGGAAATGGGTCAATGCCCATGGCCCGCTTGCCCATAGGCGACATGATATGCTGAGGGGCTCCCCGGTCCCCGAAGCTGGACTCCCCGGCGCCACCCGGGAAGTCCGGCGGGGGAACGCCGCTGAGGAATGCGTCGCGTTGCTGAGAGAGATACTGCTGCGAGCGAGGTCAGGGTATTTCCTGCGGGAATTGTAAACAAACGAGACTGACTACATTGCTCTCCGTTAGAGGAACAGAAGGGATGTAAAAGACGCATGCGTCGATGTCACCGGTATTGTTGGCCTCGGTCCCATGAATGGTGTCGGCGCTCCAGAAAACCGTGTCGCCAGGCTCTACAGTAGGGTAAGGCAGCATGGTCTCTGAGAGACGAAGGTGAGGGTGAATGTCGGGATTGTGCTCCTGAGCGGTACCTGGATTTGCGCCATGCAGGAAGGTATTGCCCTCGGAGTCGTCGAGCGTGAACTTCCAGCCGTTCAACGAACCTTTTACCGTGGGTTCGAAGAAAGGTCGCAACATCCAATAGGCTGTCGAGGGCTGGAGAATAGGGTGGACGACGAGAGTGCCCTGCTGAGGGCCGTGACGCGAGAGTCCTAGCCATCCTTGGAAAGTTCGGAAGACACTGCACCCTCCCGGACCATTGTACATGTTCATGTTGGCGTCCAGTCGTCCGCTCATGTCCCACGGATCATACTCGCGCCACTAAAATCAGCACACGTACGTGTTGAGAGGCTGCAAGCAGCTACTTTGCCCTGGAATATCTTTCGGTAAACATGATTGTATGCTTTGTCTTCCCAACGCTCCACTCCGCCGCCATCTACGTGAGGTGATAACGCAAAGTGAGTGTCTCCCGGGGGGCGTAGCTGAACCCGATCGCAGTAACTTAAGGGAGTTGAAAGGTCAACTGGATGTCAGCCACAGACCGCCGGATCGCGGACACTGACCTCGCTGATCAGAATCAGCCTTGTAGCGCTGATTCATCCACCTCTGCGTTACGAGCATGTTCGGGTGGGATCGCGCTTTTACTTGCGAAGGACTCCAGTACGATTCGTAGACGACTTTACGTTCGGCGGCAGAAGGAAAGCCGTTCATTGGATGTCTTGCAAAGTAGTCCCGTACGTCGTCGAGGAGAGCAGTGGTGACCTCTTTAGGGATGACATTGCGAACAACGACGACGCCAGTGTCACTCACACCCCGAAGCGCGGATTCGGAAACGGTGCCGTTCGACAAGTCCTTGAAGTCCACTTGAGGTATGATCTAGAAGCCTTGAGACGGCCACTTAAGAGGGTAGTGTATGGAGCTCACCGCTTGTCTTTTCTCGGCCACTTCCTCTGTCCGGGCCTTGAGGACCTCAACGAGGTCGTCCCAAGACTTCTGTAACTGCTCTTCAAAACCGACGGTAATGTTCTTCTTGAGATCTTTGAAGCGAGGCGACAATGGCTGCGCTCTCTTCCCGGAGAAACTGGTGAAGACCGCGCTAATATCACCCTCCCGTTTATTCGTACGCTGACCACTTGTGTGGACCTCAGTCGCCATGGACCGAGGGCGTGGTATATGCTTGAAGGGCTGCACTTTGGTGGCGCACCGCAACATTGCCGAGCGATTGAGGCGTGAGGCAGTGATCCTTCCTTGCCTTGTCTACACTTTGTATGGAAAGATCCGTCAAGCAGTACAATTTCTGCTAGCTTGATCTTAAATGACACCGCACAATCAGTCCGAGGCAAGAGTCGCTCAGACTCGGCTGTCAGTCGGTCATTTGATTTATGTACCATACACTTCCCAGCAAAGTGCTCGGCTTAAGGTGAGCCGGCTCATTCGTCTTTAGTGTGCCGGAAGGCGTGACTCGTGGCGCTCTTTGAGAAGAAGGAATGCGCTGAACTATCATGGAGGTCCGAAGCCGAGGTCTCGCACCACAGGGAACGGGTGTAGACCGACTTCTTCCCGTGGATCAGCCCAGACACACGAAAGGCAAAACATGCCGTAGGGCCGGTCCAAAAGCGCTATATTGACGGCTCAGACTGCAAAGAGATGGCCAGTCGACAGAGGGTTGGCACAACAGCTACTCGGGATTGCAGAGTTCCCTCGGACCACTTGCGTAGTTGCACCGTCTACATTCTCTTGGACGGCCGACGAAGTGAGATGGTCAAGGAGCTGCAGCGCTGGCTCGGGCCCTCGGTGATAGCTCCAAGGTGTCTCTCTTGAGTTGAGCTTCATAGGCTGGAGATCATGCCGAGTCTGACAATCCTGGCACTGCCTCACAAGGGCTCTCCCGACAACCCAAGCAGGCGTGGTAGTTGTCAGCCACAGGTGGGCCGGCGGGCACAGTGAGCCCGCCTGTAGGGTCAACGCGTGGACCAGTCGACCGAACGTCATTCCTTCCCTATGGCCACAGGGCTTGGTGGTGGAGACCGGGGCGACTGGGTAGATGGGAGCACCTGTGTACGTCCACGGCTTCCTGGACTATATCGGCTACGGTGGTTCACGGGCAGAGTTCGGACATATCTTCTGCCAGCCTCTCTCCCTTCGCTGCAAGTCTGACGGCGTCTGTCGCATTCCACCGATCGTCCTGGTATCTGCTTTGCCAAGAGCACCGGCGGCAGATGCGTCCCAGGAGACGAGCTCTTACCAGCCCGTTCGCCCGTCTCCGCTTCAGACCCTCGATTTATTTTCAGACCCACATGTCGGGATCTTCACGCACGTTTTCAGCTGCAATGTCCATTGCAGTGGACGGGCCAATCCAAGCGATACATACCACATGTACCCTATGTACAGGTCGCAAGGTCACGTTCCTTGTGTCATGACTACATTTGTACTGTATATACGAACGAGAAACTGACATGTCCCATGTGACAGCCTGCCCGGAGCCTGTTCTTCTAACATGTTCGCGATATTGAGTTTGCTCTTGGCACTTGGGGTCGATGCCGCCGCTGTCGGCGCCGCCAAGCGCAGTGACGTAAATGTCGACCTCTTGACTGACATCAACGCTATCAAGACATACTGGGGTCAGATCCGCCCTTACAACGACACCCCGGCGTCATACTGGGGAGTACAGAACACCGGCTTGCCCTATGGCTGCGGATACGAGTGGGTCTCCCCTCTTGACCTTTGTACTTGGGCACACAGCTGACAGCCAAGACAAGTGCAGGTCCTCCAGCGTCACGGAGCCCGATACCCCACCGGTTCCCAAGAAGACGCCGTGAACAACGGTCTCTTCGCCACGAAGATCGCTGCCATCCAGAGCACTGAAGGCAGCAATGCATTTGACGGGCCCCTCAGTGTCAGCGGCCAGCGGATTCATGTGTTCCTCGCTGACACGCAGTTTCTCAATACGTGGACGTATGAGTTGACCACCAACATCCTCGTTCCCTCTGGTCAAGCTCAGTTGTCGGCGGCTGCAGCAGACTTCTGGAACACGCGTGGTCGCCTCCTCTACAATGCCACCGCAGGCCAGGCGTACTACAACGCCTCGTTCACCAACGGCACCGCTCGGCCTGTGCCACTCGTACGGACCACCAGCCAAGAGCGTATCCTCGACAGCGCCTTGGCTTGGGCGAACAGTGAGTCGCGTCTTGATGATGCACTCAGAGCCGCTCACTGACGTGCAGCCTTCTTTGGTCCGGAGAACGCTACTGACAAGTACAACTTGCTTGCGATCACCGAGGGCGGAACCGAGGCATGTCCACGCTTTGGATTCGTGGTAGTGCCTCCTTGCTGACGATAAGAACAACACGCTCGCAAGCTACGATTCGTGTGTCAACGATGCTGTCGCAGCCATTGGTGGCACAGGAGACGCTGCCGTTTTCACCTACATCGCCACTGGATTCCTCGACGCAGCTACCGACCGCTTGAACAACTACTTGGTGGATGGACAGTACTCGTTCACAGCAAATGACACGTATGCCATGATGGAGATCTGCTCGTACGAATACGCGACGTTTGGTCAGTCTTCTGCCAGCATTTGGGACGAGCGCTGAAGATGGGGGCAGGATCTTCCGATTTCTGTGGTCTCTTCACCCAGGCTGAGTGGGAGGGTTTTGAGTACACCCTCGACCTCGAGTACTACTACGACTATGCCTACGGGTCCGCCATCGGCCGTGCCCAGGGTTTGGGTGTCTTGCAGGAGATCATCGCTCGCCTGAACAACCAGTACATCACCTCGAGCAACTCGTCGGTCAACACCAGCCTCGATAACAACCCGGACACATTCCCGCTGGGCCAGGTATTCTATACCGACGTCACGCACGACGATATCATTGTCTCGTGAGTCCACGCACGCATACACTCCATACTCATGGCGTCAGGCTGGTCACCGCTCAATCTGTCGAGTACTTCAAGACCGAGATGCCGCTCGATGCCAACCCCCCACCGGCGGACAGGACATTCCGCCTGTCGTACCTGACACCTTTCGCCAGTCGCTTCTACACCGAGTTGATCGGGTGTGCAGCTGCGGACCCCGCCGAGGTATCGACGCCATACACACAAACATCCCCGGCGTCGAACGGGTATGACCCCGACAATGCGCCATACAAGTTCATCCGCCAAGTCTGGAACAACGCCATAGTTCCCCTTGCCACCATCGATGGTGGGAAGTGCGCCGGCCGTACGGACGGTCTGTGCTCCTTGGACAACTTCTTGGCGAGCCAGGCGGACGCAGAGGCCAAGGCCAACTACCAGTACGGGTGCTTTGCCACGTACGAGAACACGGGGGGTAATGGCGATGGCGCCGTGTTCGCCTAGTTGCGGATCTGCAGAGACGAAGAAACAAAAGGCACTTGGGCATGACGTTTGGCTCGTGCAGCGCTTAGAGAAGGTAGAACCAAAGGGGCAATTACAAAGATGCATATAATCCTGGTCCCCTCCCGCACGAAGCCAAGACTCGACACTGCTTCTACTGCCTAACGTGCCTCTCTGGGCCCCTCGTTCCTTGGACTCGTCCTCGACAACAACCTCTGTCGGGAACGCACTTCGTCGCCATTCCCTTATCCTCAATCTTTCGAGAAGGATCAGGCAGCCTGCGGCATCGTCCCCGGACGGGCTCCAGCCGAAGTGGCCTGGACATCCCGGACGTCGAGGTGCTCAACCGAGACCTTCTTCTCCTCATCGTCGAACGCGTGACTAAGGGTTTGGGAAAATTCTGGGTCTCAGCTACCATTTTGCAGTAGAGGCTGATACTCACGGTCCACCTTGGTGTACTTGAACTTGCGTGCGGGCACGCGGTTCTCGAACAGAATGTCGATCTCACCGAACGAACGGTTCTTCGTCTCGGGAAGACGGAACCAGCACCAGATGTTGCAGAGAAGGTTGGTGCCGGCGTAGAACAGGCCACACTTCGCCCCCCAATCCCATGCTTGCTGATCAGCTCCTTTTTCAACCTGTCGCGACCGGACTTACCTTCCGCAGAGATCATTCGGGGGGTCACCGAGTTACTGAATATACCAGTCAGATTGTAGACGAAACGACCGATGACGATGGTCTTGTACCTCAGACGACCACTCGGCGTCTCGGCGACGATCGGGTAGCAGGCTGGCCCGACGGTGATCATGTTGGCGAGGGTAGAGATGACGAGAAGTATACCGATGGCCAAGGACACAGAGTTGTTCTGCTTGCCGGCCGCGTCCTTCGGTGCGAAGCCCAGGCCACCGATGGCGACACAGCACACGAACATGAATGTGAGACCGCCCATGTAGATGGTAGACCTTCCGAGGCGCGCCATGAGGAACCAGCAGATGATGCCGCCAATGATGTAGCACGCCGAGAGGGAGATGTTGATGTCGAAAGCCTGGGTCTGAGAGAAGCCGGCAGCCTCAAGGAAGACGACAGAGTATCCCAGGATGGCGTTCCCGCAAAGGATCTGGGCGGCCCACACGACGCAGTTGATCTCGGTCCGTCGGAGATTGGTGCCCTTGAAGCACTCCCAGAAGGACGCGTGGGCGGTCTCGGCTCGCTCGAGGGCGGTAGTGTATTCGATGTATGCAAGGCGGGACTCGACCTCGGTGGTCGGGTCGGCAGCATCGCTGGCTGCCAGGCGGCGGAGCGACTCGCGGGCGAGGTCGGGCCTGCCGCGACGCACTGCATTCCACGGAGACTCGGGGGCGAAGTAGGCGGCGAGGAACAGAGGGATAGGCCATACCCATTGGAGGCAGAAAGGCAGGCGCCATCCTGGGAGTGAGTCATGTACCCCAAGGTGTGCAGAGGAAGGCTCACCCCAGTCGCTGGTGATCGGTACAACGGCGCGAACGACCCCAGACGAGAGCAAGATGCCGGCTCCCCAGCACATGCAAACGTAGGCTGTAACGTAGGGACGAAGGGCGTGAGGACCGACTTCCGATGCGTACGCAGTGCTCAACGTCTAATCTCGTCAGCCCGTACGTCTAACGTCGACAGAGTCCTGACACTGACCTGGAAGATACCCCAAGGGATACCGCAAAGGAACTCACCGACCGCCAGCATGGGCAGCGAGACGGAGAAGACGGGGATAAAGATCATCAAGGCCATCCAGACCATGGCCGCCATGTATGTCCTTCGACTGCCGAACCGGTCTTGCGCCCAGGCGTTGATTATCAGACCGACGAGTTGGCCAACGACAGAACAGTTCGACAGGCCCGACTGCCACGACGCCGTGATGTAGTATGTGCCGTCGCCCTTGGGCTCGCCGAAGCGCTTCTGGAACTGGCTTTGCCCGTAGAATGAGCCGATCTAGAGTAAGGATTGACAATCCTCATAGGGTACTCGACCTACCATGACGAGGTCGTACCCCTCCATGATGAGGGCAGTCGATAAAATTACGGACCATACTGTTGCGGCCTTGTACTTGCGCAGCGTCTGGCGGACAGTCAACGTGTGGTCGAGTTCATCGGCTGCTCGAGCGCGCTCGACGAGTTCAAGAGTCGTCGTGTCGATACCGAGTGTTTTGGCATCCACGGGCTTGTGCGTGGCGGTGATGACGGTAGTTCCTACCATGATAGATGGTGTTTGCAGGCCGCTCGTTTAGGCTAAGAGGTAGTGCTGTGGGGCCCTTGGCATACCCCAGACGCGATCGTCAGCCATTATATGCTTCAGCAGCTCGCTGAGCGGGCTGCCTAGACCCATACGGCAGCTCGGCCCGTCTTGCGCATTCGGCGACGGCGACACACAGACGATCATCAGCTCCAAGCACGACCAAGTTGCCGCCGTAAAGACGGAGGCAATCTCACCGTTACGTTTCTGAACAGCAGCAATGAATCGGACCGAGCCATTGCCGGCATGCTCTTCCCCGCCAGGCAGTTGCGGGACAGACAGCAGGACCGCAGGACATCCGGTGCCTCTACGCGGGCACCCTGAGGCTGCGCTGCGGCGTGACGTGTGGGCTGGTGCGACTCTGGCATGTGACTCGGAGTAAGGCCGAGATGTAAACGCTCACTTTTCGTTTTGGAACGGTCATCATCCAAAAGCTAGCATGACCGTGGACCCCTTGGCCATCGGCCCTCTTCTGATGGGTACCACCGGGACGCCTGCAATGTCCCGAGCGGCAGTGCGCACCCCTTATGGCCGAAAGTCGCCCGTCAATGACGGCCTTACTCGGCGTGCATGCGACCAGTGTCACGCTCGCAAGATCAAGGTGAGTGGAAGTCGGACCATCGCTCAGATATGGCCTCGCGTAGTCCGAGTGCTGCTGAAGGGGTCAGTGCGACGGCGAACAGCCGTGCGCTCGATGCACCAGAGGCCGAGCTGAATGCACCTTTCTCAATCCAGTACTGCCGAAAGGCCCAGCCCCAAAGTAAAGTCAGAATGCACTCTCAGAGCTGAGCTCACGAGACGAAGGAAGAAGAGACGCAAGTCGAGCTCGTTGACGGCCCAACAAGCTCCAGAAACTCCTCAGCAAAGCTTGTCGGAATTGCTCAACTATGTCTCAGACGATCCGACGTTTTCATGGTTGGAGCTGCTGCCCAGTCGGTTCCCGACACGCGTACCGACGCCCGAACCAGAGGCCGGACCCAGTCAAATCTGCAATGTCGACTCTTCCACTATCAGCATACCTCCGCTAGGCGACAACGCATTGATTGCCCCCAATGATTCATCCACCAACGCCAGTGACGAGCTTATTCAGTTACTCCTGAGTGCCCCACCGCCAGCAGCCCGGCCTACAGAAGTCCAACCACTGCCATCAGCCGGTGCATCCACATTGGATTTCTCCTTTCTGAACGATGCGACACCGTACTCGCAGACGGCCCAAGCTTGGTCCTTCTCCTACACGGCCCCGGAAGATCTGTCGCCCATCTTGTCTCTCACCCTCCACAGCCTCGTCAGACCCCAACTCGAGATGTTCTTCACAAGAGTATACCCCATGATACCCGTCTTCGACCGGGAAGACGTTATATCTCGGATCGACCGCGACGAGCATCTTCACAATCGTCCCTTCGCAGCCATGATCCTGGCGATGTGCTCGCTCAGCATCATCCACCCTCTCGAGACTCACGAGCTTCTCGAACGGCCGCAGCGGGTTCGACAAGCCAAGATCCTCATGGATGAGGCATGCAAGCTGCAAGCACGGTGGGATTACGGCTGCCTGCCGACTCTCGAGCAGGTCCTCACCAGCTATTTGCTCTTTGGCACGCTGTTCGAGTTGAGTCAAAACGCTGGGGCGCGGTTGCGTTTGCGAGAAGCTCTGGCCATCGGTGAGGCTTTGCGTCTCGACGATGCCAGGTCGTACATAGCATTGCCTCAGCCCGAGGTCAGGCGACGTCTGAAGATGTTCTGGATTCTAGCTATCACCGAGAGGTAAGACTCGACCGTTGGGGGGACCTCAAGTGCTGAGTATCCAAGGGCATATGCGCTACAACGATCAGGCAGCATCCTGTTCAAAGGTCCAATCACGCCTGCTGGTCTGATCATGCCCCCTGGACACGAAGACACGAGTCCACTCCGCTACCTGGCCCGCCTCTTCGCCTTCCTCGATCAAGACATCATCGGATGCTGGAACGGACACTGTGATAGATCAAGTTGTGCAGTCCTCACCAGGCACCGCATCGTCGTGATGCTCACTCGGCTGTCGGGACCCATGGTGCAGGTCTTTGGCGATAACGGCCCAGAAAACCTTACCGAAGTCCAGCTCGCCGACCTGCTTGTGACATGGCAGTGGATACGAAATCGAATATGGCGACTGGCCTCTTTGCATGGTCATACGTGCGAAAACGACGAGCCAGTTCTGTCTACGGATTTCCCTGTCGACGTCGCTCTCGCCACCGTGGCAATCTGCTCGAAGTTGTCGATGGCCTCTATGGAGGCGCACGGGACCGGATTTGTGAGCACACACATTTACACACACACACACACACACACACACACATGTGTCCGTGCTGATCGACAGGTGGAGAAGCTGTTTGACATTGCCAGCACTGTGACCGAGCTATTGCAGAACCAGAACCCCCTCCGAGGCCGACTTCTGGAATTGTCGCAGACCAACCAGTGGTCAGCCAACCTGCAAGCATTGTATCATTTCGTATCCAGACATAGATCAGGGGACATGTTTGCAGCTACCCTCGGTCATGCCGTGGCCAATCTGCCCTGGGAGAAACTGCAGGTTGGCTCGGCCTGACGAGGGTTCATCCATGCATCTCTGCTGTTTTTCGCCGAATTACGTTGAAGTTCCGGCATTTCAAGTGGTGTGACGCGTCTTAGCGTAGTGCGACCGAGCCTTAGCAAAGAGTAGGACCGAGATTACCGACGCCTTGCCTGCCCGCGTCATGGTGCTGTCCTGCGGCTATCCAGTAGGACCGAGACGTCTACAATTCGGGTGATTAGATCGCTCGCTGTGTCAGCCTGTTGCGCGGTAGGAGGTCAGCAGCCCGGCAGCTGGGAAATACAAAGCGAGCCAGCACGCAGGCCGCCTTGGACCTCCATCGGTGGACATCAGACAAAATGCCTCCCGTCGCGACTCACGAGCCGCAGTTCCACACCTATTGCAGTCCCCACGGACACCACACCAACGGGCACACGATGAAAGCCAAGAAAGCCATCAATGGCGAGGCGGCCGTCTCGTTTGCGCCTGATGCCCGGCCCAATCCGCAAATGACATGCAACGAGACTGGTAAGTTCCCATGATGGAGCTCGTGAAGGGCGAGCTGACCCGCAGTGATCGCCTCGGGCTCGTTTTACGGTCGGCTGCGCGCTATATACTCGGACAAGGTGCTCAAGACCCAGCTGGAGCAGCTGCGGAAGCAAGGCTCCTACGAGGCGTTCAAGCTGCAATGGCACCCTGCATACGATGTACGGCGCCTGGACGGGGCGCGAACACGGTCAGACGGCATCCCGCCTTCGTTGTTTTGGGAGTCGGACGTGGGCAAATGGTCTGTCCATCAAGTTCGGGGCTTTTGATTTGGGCTGACGAGCAGGATTGAAGGTGCCTGCTACTTCCTGGCCTCGCCGGATGGCAAGGTTTCGCCCCATGCGGCCGAGTATGAGGCCAGCATCCAGGAGCTGGTGGACATGATCGAGAAGGCACAGCAGCCGGATGGGTATCTCGACATTTACTTCATTGTCGTCGATCCAGAAGGGCGATACATGAATCTTCGCGACATGCATGAGATGTGTAGGTCTCACTGGTCGGGCCAGTGTTGACGGTCACTAAAGCACAGACAATGCTGGACATCTTTTAGAGGCAGCGCTTGCGCACCACCACTACACAGGGAGTCGTCAATTTCTGAATGTCATGATCCGCTATGTCGAATGCTTCATGCGGACCTTTGGTCCCAACGAAGGCCAACTGCACGGGTACCCCGGCCATCCAGAGCTCGAACTTGCAGTCCTTCGCTTGTATCGAGTCACCAAAGACCCAAAGCATCTCGCTTGGGGCAACTACCTCCTCGCGGCGCGCGGGACGAAACAGCGCGACCACAACGACAAACTTTACTTCGTCTGGGAAGCCGAGGAGCGGCGAAAAGACCTTGTAGTCCAGAACACAATGGACAATGTGAGGGATGTTTGGTACGGCCGCCTCTTCTTAAGGAAAAAGGTTCTCATCTCCAGGTATCATCAGGCACATCTTCCTCTGCATGATCAAGAGGATATCCTCGGCCACTCTGTCCGCGCGTTCTACCTGACAACTGCCGCCGCCGATCTCGGTGGGGAGTTTCTCGACGATGCCAAGCGTCTGTGGGCGGACGCGGTAGACCACAAGATGTACGTGACCGGCGGCTTTGGAACGGAGCCTCGCATAGAGGGGTTCTCCCCGGTGCCCTACCGACTGCCACAGTCGACCGACGAAGGCGGTTGCTACGCGGAGACGTGCGCCGCTATCGCCTGCATGATGACCTCGGAGCGCATTCTCAGCCACTCTCTGGACGGCCGCGTCCGGGACGTCATGGAGCTGTGCTTGCTCAACGCAGTCTTAGGTGGGGGTAGCTTGCAGGGCGACGCATTCTCGTACGCCAACAAGCTGGCCACTTATGGCGACGAAGTGGCCACTCGAGCAGAGTGGTTCGAAGTGTGCTGCTGCCCGCCGAACCTGTCTCGCACACTGGGCATGTTGGGCGGCTACACCTGGTCGGCAGAGGTACGGGGCAAGACCATACACCTCGACGTCTACCTCTTCCTCTCCGCTTGTCGGACCATCGTCCTGCCTGACGGGCAATCTGCCGAGGTCCAGATGAAGAGCGCCATGCCATGGGCTTCCAAAACCGATATTCAAGTGGCAGCTCCCGCAGGATACACCTGGAAGCTGCGTCTCCCTCGCCCCAGCTACGCTGCCAATTACTCTACTTCTGCCGAGGCGACTTCAGACATTCCCGGCTTTGCTGCCATCTCCCTCGGCGCCCAGTCCAGTGTGTCGGTTACTTTCGACATGCCAATACGGCTGCTTTCCTCCAACCCGAAGACCGGTCAGGATCTCCTTACTGTCACTCGCGGACCCATCGTCTACACGGCTGAATCCTTCGACAACCCTGAGATCGACGAGAAATACCCTCATTTCGCAGGCGTCGGACTGTCCGAGCAGGAAACTTTCGAAGAGGTCCCAACAACTATCGAAGACGTGCCTGTTGTCCTTCTCAAGGCAAGTGGCTCGGCTTACGCCCTTCGGGAAATCAACAGCGACGAGCCGTACACTGTGGTGGGAACACAGCCGTCCCGGAACTGGGAGAAGCTCGGACGAGGCTTGGTATTCGTCCCGTGGTTCGCTCGGGCCAACCGGGGAGGTGCAGGTCGGGTCAGAACAAGCTTCCCCCGGATAGGCAGGGAGCTATCGAGGTGATTTGTGGCGTTGAGCTTCGGATGGGTATTCGAGTAGAGAGTATAGCTTTGTCTTGTTGAAAACATGCGCATCACCCCTGACATGTATCGAGTCCGCAAAGGCTGCCTCAGCTCTCGTCGCCCGGTTGTTACGATCGCTTGCCAAGCCTTCGGCCGCAAGGCTCGGCCTGGCAAGTCGGACGATTGGGGTTAGGTCAAGGACGTTCGGACAATGTACCCAGAACGATGTCTCAAACCTCTGCACAAGCAATAGTAGTTCAGCCGTTGTAGATGCCAGATCCAGTAACATAGACATTAAAGCCACGTCGGTCATCAGCCACATAGGTCATCCCTTCTACTGCCTAACCTTATCCGCAGTCTCGCCCGTCGAACCGGATGGTAATCGCTTGGCATTACCCCATATCCCCCCAAACTCTAACGATTCTAGGGCGGTGCTACTACTCTGTCATGTACCGTTCCAGGAATCCTGACCGGCTGTTTCGCCTGGACAGACGGCGGAGTCCCGTGGGGCAGTGTCGACAAGGCGACAGAGCAATGAGGCTCGGACTCGGGGCTGTGCTGTTGTTGTTTACCCCCGCCTGTGCCCCATGAGGTATCCGGATGGGTTGTCGCGGCCGATGCTCGAGAGGCACCCCTCAACCTTGATGGACAAGGTAGGAATGACTTCGCTAGCCCGTCGGACAGGTCCAAGTCGGATATGACTGGCGTCTCTGACGTCCGGCCTTCGGGCCGATCAGGCAGCATGATTCTCCTCTCCCTCGACGAGCCCCGCGGTCTTGGACGCCGTCCCAATGACGAGGACTGACTCAGTCCTCCGCTGCACTGTGCCGCCCCCTGGCTCACCTCCTCTGCCCCAAGCAGCGACCATCCCTCTTCGTACGCAAACAAGGAAGCGGCCCGCGGGATATATAAGCAGTTCTGACCGGTTCCCGGGGCTTCAAGCCGACTCTGACAACCCCACTTGCATTCCAGCCAAACACCCGCAGCCAAGTCCGCCCAACGCAGCTCAACATGCTCGCTCAGCTGATCGTCCCCGTCCTCGCGGCCTTCGGAGCCCTTGCCGCTCCCGCGAGCCTCTCTAAGCGCTACTCTGGCGTGCAGATCTACGCCGGCCGCGATGGCCTTTGCCTCGGTGCCGCCCCCAAGACCGGCGTCGGCTCGGAGGTGCGCAGCGTTAGCTGCAGCGACTCGAACTGGGCCACCAAGTGGGACATCGACTACGGCTCGGGCAGCGTCATCCTCACTGGCACCGGTCTAGCCCTCGACGCCGGGTCCTACCCCGGCAACTTTGGTCTGCTCAAGGTGAGTCGACCTAGTCTCAAGCCGACAACGCTGATTGCTTGTTAGGTCTGGACTTCGTACCCGGGTCTCTACCAGCAGACCTGGTACCTCACCGGTGACCAGCGTATCGCCATCACCGGCGGCAACCAGTGTCTCGACGAGGGTGACAACGGTGTGCAGACCTACCAATGCACCACGGGCAACACCAACCAGAGTGAGTGCTACGTGATATCCCAACTTCAATGCTGACAGGCAGTCTGGTACATCCGCGGCGGTGTGGCCCCATCGAGCTCCTCGGCAGCCCCGAGCTCGTCGTCGGCCTGTGCTACAGCCACTGTCACTGTCACTGTGACCGCGACTGCTTAGTCAAAAGCCAACCCACAAGTCAAGTGATCCTTACACCGGCGGCTGACACCGGCTTCCGGTGGATGGAACGGACAATGACAACCACAAGGACAATTGAGCGTAGCGATTTGAAGTATAATGCCTTCGGGCACGTCAATTGGTAGGGAAGAAGAGCAGCATGTATGAGCGTTGGTCGTCGCATCTCCGAACACAACGTCTATAACTCTTATACCGTTCAGTGCCCATCTCGGCATCACTCTACAAGTTTCGTGATAGACAGCCCATACCCTCATCCCTCTCTCACGTTCTCCCCAGCACCTAGACCTCAATGCGAATGCTCTTATCTGAGCTCCTTGACGGCGACGTCCACCGGGTAGTCGTTCTTGTCGTCGTCGGGCGTAGAAACTCCATGGCTTTCCTCGTCCTTCGGAACAGTCGCCGGTCCGCCCACGGACTTGCAGAAGCGCTCGTCATCCTACAAATGTATCAGTCGCCGTACAAAACACAGGTCGGGCAAACGACTCACAAGGTAGTTGAGGCCCTCTTCTGTGTGCGGCGGCTTTGAAATGGCGCAGATTCCAAGGAAGCTGACAAAGCCAATGACCACACCGAGCAGGAAGCAGATGTTGAACAGCTTAGTCCAGTTGTTGACGGTGGTCGAGTCGATCAGAGTCATAATGAAGCCCGGGACAAAGGGCCAGCAGCCGAGGACGAATGCGACGCCTGCTCGCCAGTGGAATCCGCGGTAGTACCAGTAGATCGAAGATGGTGTTCCGTTGTACAGGTCTTCAATCTTGACGCGACGGCGACGAACGATAAGGTAATCGGCAAGCATGATGCTAGAGACCGTCAGCGCGGTGCACTTCAGCGGCTTCTCAACGTACCCGGTCATGGGGGCGACGAAGATGCCCAAGCCAGAGACGACGCTCAGGAAGGTTCCAGCAGAGGTGAGGATCTGCCAAGGGTTGGAGGCGAGACCACACTGGTCGTCAGCGCGTGTCATAGCAGAGCCTGCCAGGGTGAAGACTCACAGCAGCGAGGATGTAAGCTCCCCGGCGGATGTTGATGTACTTTGGCCAGAGACCAGCCATGTCCATGCCGGTCGAGACCGAGTTGAGAAGCACGTTGATCGAAAGCTGAGCGCAGGTGCACCCGAGACCGGCGAAGAAGGCGGCGGCGCGTACACCTGAGTGGGAGTCGTAGTGGTCCTGGATGGCGCCTGAGGTGAGCTCCCGCCAAGTAATGTATGTTTGGTCACGCACTGATGAGCTCGATGGGGGACCAAATGACCTCTCCGAGGATCTCAGACGAGGCTGAGGTAACCACAACGCCCACCAAGGCACAAAGGGTGATCATCAGGGGAGCAGCGATCATCTGAGAGAGCAAAGGGTAGTATCGACGTTGAGAGTATCTGACCTGAATTGTCAATTATGCTCTGGAACAGGATGATCAACAACACTTACCCAGTCGCTCTGGCCAATGGTGCCCGAGCCCCACGAACTCAGGATACTGGTGATACCCAGCCACATCGAGTACGACGTTGAGCTGGCAGTGTTGACGGTCTTGAACAGTGGGCCACCGCCGTGGGCCTTCGGGACGGACCAGGCGAGCAGACCAATAAGAGTGCAGCCGAACGCAGCGGACGAGATGATGAAGGGGCGCTGGAGGCGCTCGGGCGGTACCATGACGAGCGGGATGTAGGCGACATACCAGAGCACGACACCGACAAGGTCTTGCGTCGTGATGTGAGAGGAAGCCGGGATAGTCGAAGCTCGGTTCTTCCACGATGGCGACAAGGCGCCGAGCATCTATCGTGAGCTCACTGGAATACGCACCGGTGGGGACGCACAAGGCTAACGGCTTGGCCGCCCCAATAGGACTGGATACCGAACCACCAAATCGAAGTGAATACACGCAGGCAGACGGGCTTATGTCAGTCAAAGTCAGGCTCATAGCAAGGACACTCACGAAGTAAGACCCCTTCATGCCCCAGCTCATACGGCTGATAACGGTGAACCCGACGTGGTGGATCTCTCCGGGCATACCTGATACGGTATCAGCCAGGGCGAGGAGCAGCCTCGGAACGGCTAGACTCACCAGAGACGACCGAAAGAATACCCGTGATGACCGCACCGACGACCACGCAAGCCATACTCTGCTGAGCGGTGAGACCTGTTGGGCATTAGGATCCCGTATCTGAGTCTACCCTAGTCTACGACGTACCATATGCAAGCAAAGACGAGCCCGTGGTGTATGCACTGATACAAGCACCGGAGACGAACCAGTAGATCTGCACGAGAGCATCAGCGTATTGCACACCCCCACAGTTGATGGAGTGCTCACCGCGAACGACCAGATCTTGTACGTGCGCCTGTCCGGGGGAATCGGGATAAGGTCACGATTGGTCCAGCGGTCGTTGACATAGCCCGCATCCTCGTCGACGGGACATTCGAGCCTCTTGGCCCAGCCTGCAGCACCCATGGTGAGTCCACTCGAGCGCTCAGTCGAGAATAGAAGCAAGTGAAGAAAGGATTGTATGGATGGAAAGGCGGAGGGTTCTGCCGAGTCAGTCACCGGGGAGAGGTCAGCTAAATAGCCCAGACTTTGACTGGCCGACCTCGCAGTCGAAGTGGGCAATTGGGACCTTATCTGCCCCAACAAGATTGCCCACCAGAGCTTATCACCCTTCTGGAGGGCACGATTGTTGCCCACCGGCACCACCGCATACTTACGAATAGTTAGCCTTCCGACTCATGTTCGCCGCACACGTTCTGTCGCGCGACTTCGTCTGGCTCTCGAGGACTTACGAGTCGCCACCATGCCTAGTGTAAACTCGAGTATACCGTTCATCGACTTTGACGGTTTCGAAGATGGCACAACGCCCGTGAGTATACTTTTGGGTGAGCGGGCCACTGCTGAGTGCTAGCAAGCCAGAGAAATCGGCAAGCGCTTCTACACTGCCTGCCGAGACGTCGGCTTTGCGTATCTGATCAACCATGGAGTACCCCAGGAGAAGGTGGACGGCATGTTCGAGTATAGCGCTCGGTTCTTTGCCCTTCCGCAAGAGGTTAAGATGACTGCGCCTCATCCTCCGGCGGGCGATCATCACCGGTAAGTTAAGACCAGCTGGTACGTACAGAATGTGATGGTCAGGGGATACTCCGGTATCGGTGTGGAGCAAGTGTCGCAGATGGTGTTTGACGAGGAGAAGCTCGCTGAGCTTCGTGGGAAGGGCGCCGACTTCAAGGAGAGCTATGACATGGGTGAGTCTTGTTAAATCATAGAGGACATATCGTTGATGCTCAGGCAACGAAGCATCTACACATTGCCCGAACATTTGGCTCGAGGACAAACATCTTCCCGGTCTACGAGCCTATTCTCTTGACTTTATGGAGACGTGTAGAAAGTTGCAACTGAAGGCGTTGAGGGCATTGGCCATTGGCATGCCAGGGGTACCGGACGATTTCTTCGAGCCCTACCATACCGAAGCGGACAATCAATTGCGTCTGCTGCACTGTGAGTTCGTCATCTTTCTTCGCATTCGAAGATTTGACCAGATTCAGACCCTTCTGCGCCGCGAGACGTCTTTGACTCTGGGGAGAAAGGACGAATCGGAGCCCACACCGTCAGTGCTGCTGACCGGCATGGCCCCTCACGCTGACTTTGCAGGATTTCAGCACATGTACCTTCCTCTTCCAAGATTCTTGCGGCGGACTAGAAGTAGAGTCACCCGTATGCCAGAAATATGTGCGCATGAACGCTGCTGACATTCACAGCACACACCCGGGGTGTTCTTGCCTGCCCCTCCGATCCCGGGAGCAGTGGTATTCAACATTGGCGATTTCCTGATGCGCTGGTCGAATGACGAGTTGAAGTCCACCCTTCATCGCGTGCGAGCTCCTACTGTGAGATCACCAGAAGACAGCATGACTCCCGAGCGGTTCTCCATACCATATGTAAGCTGGATCTGAACATGTGTCAGCGCAGCACTTAGCTCCAGTTCTGCGGTGCCAACAAGACCAAGATCATCGAGGCTATCCCGGGAACATGGTAGGTTCAGAATTGTATCTACACAGCAAGGGCTCATTCGCAGGTCCGAGACGAAGCCCAAGAAGTACAGACCGATTACCGCAGGCGAGTATGTGGATATGCGACTCAACGCAACCTATCAGGAGGGTGTCGCCAAGCTCAAGGGCAATGTTGTGTACTAAAGTCTGGTTGTTATGCATTATCGTCTCCTCTCTCTGCCGTACGCTGTTTGGGCGATGGCCCTAAGTTGACTTTCGCTGACTCGCAAACTATGGGCCAACGCTGACTTTGACGAGGACGTGAAAGAAGCCCTTCTCTGTAGTCTCCCTAGCCTCGCCGTCGGACCGTACTTGATTCTACGCGAGACTTAATGCATGCTCATATTCTAGTTACTGTCATCGAGCCCGTCGTAGTACTTGTAACCAACTGCGACCGTCAGCGCCCCCGCCGCCCCCGGAATTCAAGCAACCACTTACTAAACTCGCTGAAGTCACAGTACCTGCATCGAAGACCCTTGCAAGACTCGTTGATGCTCTCGATGTCGATAGGTGAAAGCTGGATCACTCGTTTGTTCTCGAGAATCCTCTGAGGGCTGACTGACTTCGGCAGCACAGAGCATCCCTCCTGCGAGCCTGTTAGCGCTTCGACCAGTCAAGAGAGTCTGAGACCTACCGACAGCTGCAAGCTGATGAGAACGTTGGCGGGCGACAAACCGTACTTCTCGCCAACCTCCCTCACAGTGCTGTTCTTCAAGATGGGCGGCAGAGCGTCACGCTCGGCAAATGAGGGGTTTGTGTTCCCAAGGGGAGAGTAGGCAGTAACATGAAGACCAATCTGCCTTTGTTAGACGTCTCCTGGCCCGGGCATGAAATATTATTGACCTCCTTGTGCCACTTCATGAACGCGTTTTGGGGCAAATAAGGGTGTCGCTCAAGCTGGTGAACGGCGGGCCTGATCTTGCAAGACGCCAACAAGGTCTCCAGCTCTACCTTGGAGAAGTCTGCACGCCTCAGCTTCAAGCACCTTCTCCACTTGTGAACGCACTCGAGACCCCAATGTTGCGGACCAGGCCCATCTCGACACATTGCTCCATTGCCTTCCAGGTGTCGGTGTACGACACGTCATTCACAAAGTACTTGCCGTCAACCACGTCGGTCGATGCTGGGTAATGCATGAGCCACAAGTCGACATATTCGAGACCGAGCAGGTCGAGCGACGTGCGGCAGGCTTTCAACACGTCTGCAGGTCGATGGTCATCTACACTCGTCAGCCAGCTGCCAGGATGTAGCTGCAGCTCTCGACGCACTGTTCCAGAGCTTGGTGGTGATCCAGAGGTCTTCGCGCTTGGCACCCGAGCGCTTGATGCCCTCACCCAGCGCCTTCTCGTTGCCGTAGATGGTGGCGCCATCAATATGCTTGTACCCCGCCTTGATGGCGAACTCGACTGCGTCGCTGAGCTCCTCTGGCGTGCTCTGCCAACATCCCAGACCAAGAGTTGGCATGAGATCCCCCGAAGGGAGCTTGACGTGCGAGGGCGGTTCGGCGGGTATGGCGATGGTCATGGCGAGTGCACGTCTGAGGATGTTGGGGAAAATCTGGCCCGGCAGGACGGAATGAGCACCTTGAAGCACTCCTCTTCTCGTCCCCAAATGCCCGCCTGGAGGCGTATCGGCTATCTCTGCGCATTGCTCAGCCAGGGCGACGTGTGAGTAGCGAAGGCCGCCTCAAGTGGCCCACCTACGGCCTCTCGACCAATGAAGTTCACGCTAAGTGTTGCCCACCGAACCCGGTGTTGGTCTATCGCCGAGTGAAACGGTGGGCAGTGGGCAAGGGATGACACCTTCTGGTGGAGGCAATCAGCAGAGAGCGTGTCACGAGCTGCACAGGAGCAGTGAAAGCGCGCAACTACGTCGTTGCCATACTCGTTTGTTGACAAGGTGCACTCGCGCGAGCAAGAGAAGACTCGTGAAGATGACGATCACTATCCGGCAAGCTCTCCGGATCGGCATAGACTGCGGTGGTACCAACACCGATGCCGTCGTTCTGGACCTCGCCCCCGGTGCGCAGAAGGTCGTCCTAGCAGCGACAAAGGCGCCTACCACGCCCGAGGTCACACACGGCATTCAGCAAGCCACATCAACTGTCCTGTCTCTCCTCCCACACATCTCGAGGAAAGACATCCAATCTTTCTCGATCGGAACGACGCATTTCGTCAATGCCCTCATTCAGCGCTCGGCGGACCGACTTGAGCGGGTAGCTGTGATACGACTGTGTGGACCGTTTTCCAGAGGTACCCCGCCCTTTGCTGGGTTTCCATGGGAGCTGCGGGAGCTGGTCGAGGGACCTCACTTCTTCGTGGACGGCGGCCTGCAAATAGACGGGTCGGAGATATGCCCTGTATGCAGCGTTCCATTCAGCCCTAGAAAGGTGACTGAGTTTACAGGTCAATGAAGCCGAGGTAGAGCGAGTGGCCGAGAAGATACGTGCAACCGTAAGTCTCAACAACATATGAAGCCTGAAGGCTGACCTGACAAAGGGCATTCGGACAGTAGCGATCAGCTCGGTGTACGCACCAATCGACTTTACCCTCAAGCAGGAAGAACAGGTCGAGGCTATAGTGAAACGCATCGTCCCTGACGTGTTCACTACGTGCTCGAAGACAGTCGCCAACATCGGCCTACTCGAGCGGGAAAATGCAACAATTCTGAACGCCTCCTTGCTTCCCTTTGCCCGAGCTACGGTGAACGGTTTCCGAACCGCCGCGAAAGCACTGGGCATGACCTGCCCTGTCTTCGTCACCGGTAACGATGGCACTTTGCTTTCCCTCGAGCAGGCGGCAGCCTTGCCCATACGGACGTTCAGCTCGGGTCCAACCAACTCGATGCGAGGCGCGAGCTTCCTCGCCAAGCTAGCAGACCCTCACGCCAAGCGGGAGACTGCACTGGTCGTGGACATAGGAGGAACAACGGTGCGTCGTTTCTCGCCGAGGGGAGATTGATAGCTGACATTTTAGACAGAGGTGGGCGTATTGCTGTCAGTGATGTACTCTTGAAGCCCTACCTTCCTCTGACCATGCAGACCAACAGGCTTCCCTCGGCAGGCTGCAAGCCATCACGAGCTCTGTGGAGTGATGCTCAACTTTGCGATGCCGCATGTTACCAGGTAAGAGGCGCGGCGTCCTTTGGTTTCTCGCTGATAATGCAAGTATTGGCCTTGGGGGTGGATCTCTGATCCGCGAGACCGCTGGCAAAGTAACCGTCGGTCCAGAATCTGTTGGCTACAGAATACTAGACGAGGCGCTCGTATTTGGCGGAAACACGATCACGGCGACAGATGTGGCTGTAGCGGCGGGTGTAGCATCCAAAGTTGGGGACGCAACCAAGGTGAACGGCCTCCCATCCAATCTGATCGAGGGCGCCAAGAGCCGGATGAAGACGATGCTGGAACTCACCCTGGACACGATGAAGACGTCAACTGCGGTATGTGGTCGATAAAGCGTGTGGCGAGTAGCTGACGTACAGGACATACCCGTGTATCTGGTAGGCGGTGGAGCTTTCCTTGCTCCTGGTGATCTGCGAGGAGTGAGCAAAGTCCATCGCTTCCCTCACTACGAATGCGCAAATGCTGTCGGAGCGGCCATCGCCCAAGTTGCCGGCTGGGTGGACTCGGTCGAGACCGTAGAAGGCCGGACCATTGCCGAAGCGCGTCGAGGCGTCGAGGCAGAAGCCATCAAGCGTGCAATTGAAGGCGGTGCAAGACCCGAGACGGTCAGTGTGATCGAGAGCGAGGCCATCCCCGTGGCCTACACCCCCGGGCGGTGTCGTTTCTTTGTCAAAGCGGCCGGCGAATGGGATGGAGACCAGGCGCAGGCTGAAGTGGAAGCTGAAGCTGCCCTGGAGGAGGTCGTACTGGGCCTCAACAAGAGGGTCGAGCTTGGGCATAAGGACGCGCTCTGGGCTGCTTCCGAGATTCTCGCCTATCGACCCGAGGTCAACAAGGGCGTGTGGAGCCTGAGCGAGATCGATTTGGAGTTTATCTGCATCGGCACCTACATTATGGGATGTGGCGGTGGTGGCGATCCAACGCACACTTTCCTGGCCGCGAGGGAACTTGTGAGAAAGGGTCAGAAGATCAACGTGATTGACTTGGGCACGGTCAGCAAAAACGGGCTGCTTGGCTGGGGAGGCGGTATGGGGAGCCCCGAGGTAGCCAGTGAGCGGATGCTCGGAGAAGAGTGAGTGGATGCTTAGCAGGATCGTTGCTGATGCTCAAGGTACAACGAAGCCACCAAGAAACTGTTGGAGTTCCTACGCGTGGGTGCCTGGTGCAAGTCAACCGGTGAAGCTGAATACATAGATCGACGGCAGCAGACTTGCAGGACTGATCGCCGTCGAGATCGGCGGCTCCAACGGAATGATCAACGTAGGCCCCGTGCGCAGATCTGGAGACGACAGCTGACTTCAGATGCTCACCGGTGCGAGCTCTGCGCTCAATGTACCGGTGATAGACGGTGACTTTATGGGCAGGGCATATCCTACTGGTCGGTCGGTGGGAAGCCGATAGATGAGTGACTGACATCAGGCTGGCAGACAACGCCAAACGTATATGATGCGGACACCCGGGGCGCCAACTTGCTCCCTTGTTGCATCTCGAGCGGTGATGGCAATGTGGCCGCACGTCTTCCATTGGACGTCGGGGTCTGGGCTCACCTCACAGTTCATGACCGAGGCAAAGAGCGATCGCGCTGTCGACGCGTCGATGCGGGCCGCATGCGTCGAGAGTGAGTCTTGTCATTGTGGGCTCCCATGATCCTGACACGTCTAGTGGGGACACTTGTCGGACAGGCGCACCGGCCCCTGCCAGCCGAGTTCTGCGACAAGGCGATGATCAAGAACACCGTCTCCCTCAGCTGGCGTTTGGGTCGAGCCGTCATGCTCGCGAACAAGCAAGGCGAGATCGGCAATGTTGGCGAGATTTTGGTCGATGCTCTCGGCGGTCCATCCACCGGCAAAGTCCTGTTTGCGGGCAAGGTTGTCGAAGTCAGCAGGCGAGTGTTCAAGGGACACTCGATTGGCGAGGTCGTCATCGCCGCCGTCAACGATGATCAGGATGACGAGGACGCCTCGGTGAGATATGAGGGACTCATGAAGAGTGAGTTAGGTCTGCAATGGATGCCAGAGCTGCGTGCTGATGTCGTGCAGTCCCGTTCAAGAACGAGAACCTGTACGCCGAACACATTGTCGACGGCAAGGCAGAGATCGTTGCTACGGTGCCCGATTTGATATCCGTTCTAGATGCTGGCAATGGCCATGCGCTTGGAACGCCAGACTACAAGTACGGACAGCGTGTCATAGTGCTGGGCGTCACCGCAGCCCCACAATGGACCGATACGGCGAGAGGCCTTGCGTTGGGTGACCTTAGGGCGTTTGGGTGAGCATCCGCCGCGACAGCCGCCAACACGTCTGGATACTGACGACTGCAGTATCGACGACATACCATATAGGCCGCTGGGAGTGTACGTCAAGCCGTCCAGTGTCATTGAGGAGTTTGGGTCATAGGTTTCGGATTGAATGCATGACCCGAGGGACTGACTCTATTGGCTGCGGCAGAACCTAGTTATCAGCGATAACACCGAGTCGGCGAGCTTACCACCGACGGGCCCTATGCACTCGTGTGATTGCTCCTCTTCTCTCTGCTTTGCCTTATCGCCTGTTGGCGAACAGAGGCCAGCCGCCAGGCAACACAGAGCATGACTGTCCACCCAGCCTAGCTGAAATGAGCGACAAGGAGACCGCGACTGATACGGAGGTGGGCAAGGAATTCGCCTGCTCCGAGTGCTCAAAGCGATACAGCAGGAAGGACTACCTCGAGCGCCATGCCTTGAATCGTTCGTGTGCTACCCAGTGGCCGCGGATACTGACGTCCAGATACGGTGCAGGCGAGCACGTGTCCCTTCTGTTCTCGCAGGTTTGCTCGACCAGACGTGCTGCGCAAACACCTCGTCAACGCCTGCAAGGGCAGCCCAGGAGGTGCTTCCTCGAAGTCGGGGGAGAAGCCTCTGTCGGATAGGGACCTGGACGGGATTGTGCCCAGGAAGAGGAAGAGGAGTCTCAAGGGCGTGACGCGAGCGAGGACGAGCGCATCCCTGGTGGGGTCGGACACGACTGGCAGCCCTGTCCAGACCCCAGCACCTGCTGCCATCCGCGACGACCCCCCTATCGACTTCACAGCTTCTCCCACTCTAGTCATTCCCAATCGACCCACTATCAATCCCACACAGCTCTTCCCGCTCAACGCTCGAGACGATGATTTCTTCTCCTCGACCTCGGATCCGCCGGCGAACGTTCCTTCAAGGGTCCCCTCTGCCATGGGGTTCAGAGGCGCAATAGGGTGGAGCGACGGAGGAGGGCAGACGGCCAACGATATCGACGACCTATTCAGCTGGCTATTTAACAACGCGCCCTTTCAGGAGCAACAACGCATCACAGATGCCTTCCTTGTCGGGACACCATTGAGCAGCACCGTCCTCTCCGCCTCCAATCCCACTTTGGAGGAGCTGGTCATGCCCACCGATATGGCTCCATTCCCCGATGTTGCCCCGGTACCCACTCTACCTGCCGAGCCCACCGCCCCTGCGCCCATACATCCTTTCGCAGTTCCCAATCAACCCCTCAGTGGTCCGCCGCAGACATTCTCCGAGGACTGGGCGGTGAGAGGGTGGCTCCCACCTCAAGGTACGGACGTGCTCAATGAGCGCGCCCGAGAGGAGATGTTGGCGATCTTCGATGTGAGTCACCAGCATCAAAACGTCAGATTGCCTGACTGGCAGGGCGAGCTCCGCGAGACCGTAGCACAGACATTCACCATCGAAACCATGTCACTCTACCTCGAGCTGTACTTCCTGTCTGTCGGGTGTCCGCTCGTTCTTGGACTGAGCTAAGTATGCAGCCATTTCGCCCCACTCTATCCCATCATACATCGGCCTTCCCTGCCCTATCGTCGGCTGCCACCAGATCTCCTCCTTACCATCATATGTGTCGGCACGGCTTTTGCGGCAGACAAGGTGGCATTCAATGTGGCTTCGAGGATGCACAAGCGGATTCGCAACCGTGTTTTTGAGGTGAGTGTCCGTGTAAGGAGGGAATGAGGCTCATCTGCAAGAGGGTCGAGGAGGAACCGAGAACGGACATTGCCAGCATACAGACCATCCTTCTCATCAATCACTTCTCCAGATCACACTGCTCGCTCATACAACACGATGTTGCACAGGCATGTCGCGACCCTTTTGTCTTGATTCTCCGCTCATGACAGATATTCCACTCGCCGTCCATCTTCATGGCGCGACTGACCGGAGTATTCCTCCCGAAGTGAGTGTAGAGTAGCACCGTCACTCTCGCTCATATCCTCAGTTACTCCTCCAAGAGGCGGTCGACGGGGGATCCAATGGAGAACTGGCTTGACTGGGTCGCTGAAGAGGAAAGAGTGAGACTTGGGTGGTTTGCTTTCATGATGGACACCGAGAACTCCTCCTTATTTCGGTGAGCCTGGCCACAGCCGAGCGACTCGAGGCTGACAACTCAGACATTGGCTTCTGGTGGGTCTACTTCACCTGTCTGATGCTGACCGTAGACTCATTGCTTCTCCATGCAAATCCCGTTCCCATCGACAGAAGCCGTATGGACCGCTGCGCAGCCATTCGAGTGGCGTACAAGCCTACTCGCAGCGGGAGAAGCCCCCACTTTCCGCAACGCCTTGCGAGATTTGGCCGGCAGAGGCGTGATTACGCCGTCGCTGAACATCCAATCCTTGTGGATCTTACTACATGGGTTGATCTCGGTGTCTTGGACCCTTCTCTGGCGAGATCTCGGTGATCTATCGATGGTGCATGAGAGCAAGATTACGCAGTGGAAGGAGAGCCTCCGACGGGCATTCGGAATCTGGCGACAGCATATGCGCGAGATCGGCGAGGGAGGCGACTCCCACATCTACTGGGCTGGGATACCGTTCGCGTATCTGGGTTTGTTATGTGGTCTAGCGCCAGGCCCGTTGTTGACTTGACAGGGGAGATACTTCTGCTGAGCGACACCGAACAAATCCGCATCTTCGCGGGAGCATCTAGTGAGCAGACTCGAATACGACTGAGCTCATGTCAGATGTCGCGGGACGTCCGATCTCTCCTGGAGAATGGGCGGCTGCCAACTCTTACGTCCGGGAGTGGGCACGCTCGCAAGATGGGGCATTTGCGTGCGGAGCTGCGTTCGAGCGTATGTCACCCATTGGCCAGACTTGTTGTAGCTGATGCCAAGTTCTGGGCGAGGTGTTCAAATGGAGCGGCGAGTCGAGGTTTCAAACAGCGCCTACTCTGGTGGCGTGGTGTGCAGTATGTCGATCCCCTCCAATCACTAAGGCTCTGCTGACTCGCCAGTATATCGGTGCTCGTGAGCCGTTCTGCCCCTACTACAAGACGTAGACTGACTGGCAGTGGTTGTATGGGCATACTCCTCTATGCTGGAGGGGCAGGACAGCCTACGCGCGCCTTACATCATCGCGTCGACCGCATCCAGTCCTCTGGATGTCATCATCGAGCCATCTATAGCTCGGCGGGAGGCTATCATCTACATCGATCGATATAAAACGATATCTCACCCTTTTGCCATTGGCGAGATCAAAGGCAAGAACAAGTGTAGCGGGGTCATCGCGTATACCGCTTTTCTGGCCGGCACGCTTCATCGTGGCATTGTTGATGAGTGTCGCAAGGTTCTGATAGGCCTCCTGACGGAGCACCTGTAGTTCTCACACCTTCCATGAGATCGAGAGGCTGTACGGTAGTACAAGAGGCTGTATTTTGTAACGTGAAGGGGAACAGGTTGAATCGTCGAGATGCCACTACAGTGCATCAATGTAAAGCTGCATGCATGATCCAAGACTGCATCTACACCCATGCATCCTCAGGATCACTCCAGAGGCGGTAGGTCAACATTGGACGCCGAAGGGGGTTTGACACCCGTGTGAACGTACTTGACGCGCGGCATATGACCAGTCGTCACCTGCAGCTGGAACAGGTCGGGGCGAGAGCTGAGAGTCAGCACCTTGTTCGGTTTCTTTGGATGCAAATCACTAGTGGCCGATGCAGTCCGCCATCTGCTTGTGACGATGAATGTCATCCAGGTCAATATCGGCAATGACGAGCTGCTCCGTGTACTGGTCGGTCGACTGGGCAATCTTGCGTCCGTCCGGAGCGTAAATGGCACTGAAACCGCCTCCCTCTATAGGGCACGCAGCCGGACCGCCGAGATTGGTTGGGACGTTCATCGTCTCGGAGTCTTTCTTCGTGATGATCGCCGAGCAGACCATGGCGAACGCTCCTCCTTCAATGGCGAGCATACGAGTAACGACGTCACCAGAGATGTCTGAGGCTGACGAGTTGGGCACCCCAGGACCAGATGGCGACACTGCGGATGAGCGTCGCCTTCGCACGTGAGGTGAATATAGACTCACGATACGGCCAAGCAGCGATGTGCACCTGCACACCTTGGTTGTAGTGGTGGTAGCGCAGCAATGGCTGAAGGTGCTCCCAGCAATTCAGCTCCCCGATCACCACACCTTTCTCGGTGGTCACGCAGGTGGTGGTGTCCTCGGCTGCTCATCAGCTGGTGTTCGGAGCCACCGGTCGAGAGCTGACCTTGTCCATCGCCCCAAAGATATCGCTCGGCATGGGTTGGCTTGAGCTTCCGGCGGTGGAGGACCACCTCTCCCTGGGGGTTGATGATGGAGCAGGCGAGGTACAGTGTGGAGCCGGCGCGTTCTGAGAAGCCCACAGCTGCCCAGACTCCGGCGTCTCGGCAAGCACGGCGGATCTTGTTGTACTGCGGCGATCCGACCACCATGCTGTTCTTCTGGTACTTCAGAACCCATTCCGGGTCGGGCGCGGTGGTGTAGAGGGAAAAGGCGAAGCCGGGGATGAAGACCTCCTTCCGAGTTAGCTTTAGCGGACGTCTCAAAGCTTTGAGCCCACGGGGAAGCCGACGAGGTCGCATCCCTTCTCTCCAGCCTCCTTGATTAGCGAGATGGTCTTGTCGACCGAGCCGTCCAGGTCGAGGTAGACCGGCGAAGCTTGCACCGCGGCGATTCTCATCTTGTCGGGAGTGGCAGAGGGCAGGATGCTGAAGGACGATGCGGTGGTGTCGGGCGAACCTGGGCTCTGCATGAGGTCGGCTGTAGGCCGTCACGCATCTTGTCGGTCCCATTCTTATACTGTCTACGCACGGAAAAGCACACAGGCAGGTCCGTGCCAGCACACAAGTCGATCCAAAGGATGGTGTTGCCTCGACCGATTCTGGCCAATTGCTGTTCGAGCTGTCTGGCAGGTCCGGAAAATGATGCGGAAAAGCTCCTCACCCTCCGCCAAGGGCCCAGACATGCCGTGGTAGCACTTTGCACGTGAGCCCGGGCGTTTTCGCCTGGCTTAATTGCCTGCTAACTCCCACGCGGCCGACCCGAGGAAGCGGTAGGCCAATTACCCTGTGGGAGGTGACTCCCTCCTCATGAGCGGAATCGCGTCGTTGTTTTTCCGTTCACGGTTGTACTTCCACCATTTCTCATGTCGAGACGTCTCGTTCACCAACTGTCCTCCATGGGCTGCGCGCGGAAATCTATGCCGCGGCCCTGCAGCATATATAGCGCTCGCGACGAACCCAGACCTACTCTACCCACCTCAGCTTCGCGCTCGACTGCCCGCCCAACATGCCCAAGCTCTACGCCAACGTCGTGACTCTTGCTGTCGCACTCGGCTCCTTCACCTATGGTTTCACCTTTGGCGCCCCGAGTGTGTGTCTCGCACTCGAGGGCTTCTTGACCTACTTCAACGTGACTGGTGTCGGTGCCAATGCCTCCTATGCTGCGTCGATGCAGGGAGCCATCGTCGGCGTCTTCTTCGCGGGTGGCTTCTTCGGCGCGTTTGGTGGCGCCTGGCTTGCCGACAAACTCGGTCGCAAGCGTGCCCTCGACGTCGTTCTTGTCATCTCTGTCATCGCCACCATCGTCTCTACCGCCTCGGTCCACATCTCGATGCTGCTCATTGGTCGGATCCTGCAGGGAGTTGGGTGAGTCTGTTCTTGAGGAAGCGGGTCTGGCTGACCTTCGAAGCGGCGGTGGCATCAACGTCATCGTGCCCATGTTCCAATCCGAGATCTCCGTGGCCGAGCATCGTGGCAGGTAAGTCCTCTCTACCGCATCGCGGGCGACAGCTCATATCAGAAACGTCGGCTTCCACGGCTGCATGTTCGTGACCGGTCTTTCGGCCGTCAACTGGCTCGCCTTCGGCACCTACTTCATGAAGAATGAGCAGCTTGCCTGGCGCCTGGTCCTCGGTCTGCAGGCCGCGTCGCCCATCATCCTTCTTTCACTCCGCTTCTGGCTGCCCGAGTCTCCTCGATGGCTCGAGCTCAAGGGTCGTGAGCAGGAGGCCTTCGACTGCCTGTGCAAGCTGCACGACGAGCCCGGAGACACCACACACTCGCTCGCTACCACCGAGCACAACCTTATCCGCAAGCAGATCGCCATCGACGCCAAGCACGACGCGAGCTGGTCCGCCCTCTTCGCCCGCCCCTCCACGCGACGCCGCCTCATCCTTGGCATTTTCCTCATGTTCATGCAGCAGAGCACCGGTCAAAACGTCCTGTACGGATTCCAGGTCAACACCCTTACGACTCTGGGTCTCACCGGCTGGCAGCCCTCGCTTGTTGTCAGCTTCTACGTCACTTGGGCAGCCACGCTCAACTATGTTGGCGGGTTCCTTATGGACCGCATCGGCCGACGCACCATGATGCTCGGTGCCCTTGTAAGCCTGTCTTCCCAGGAATCGGCAACAAGTTAACGGCAGGCTTGTACCATCGTCTTCACTTCCATCCATACAGCACTTGTGATCACCTATGGCGGCGGTGCGAACAAAGCGGGCGCGGGTGCTGCCGTTGCCTTCCTCTTCCTCTGTGAGTCCGGCCATTGCTCGTGATCGGGTGCTAATCCCAGTCATCACCGCCTTCGCCCCCGGTATCGATGTCAGTAAGTATCGCATTGTGTCGGATGCCGAGCAGAGCTCATCCCAGCTTCCTACGTGTACGGCGCCGAGATCTTCCCCAACTACATGCGCGCTCGCGGTTTGGCGGTTACGATCGGCGCCTACTTTGCATTTGCAGCAGTGTACGTCAACAGTGCGACCAAGGCCAGCTCGACCATCGGAGCCTACTACAACATCAGTGAGCGTTGATACGGGCCGCACTGGGCAAAGCTGACGACAGTCTTCATCGCGCTGTCAGCTATCAACTGGGTCATCGGATACAAGATCATGCCCGAGACCAAGGGATTGACCCTGGAAGAGATGGGAACGCTCTTTGGCGAGGAGGATGAGGTTGCTCATCTCGAGCCGGACAGCCCGGGAGAGAAGAGCTCGGCACACAAGGTGGTGGTTCAGTCAGCTTAGACTAAAAAACAGTCGTAGAGAGACAGCCGAGAGACAGGCGGCACCCGTCGTGGGTAATTCCCTGGCGGAGCATATTTGTAGAAGAGGGGGCTGTCGTAGAGAACGCGAGGAGTTCCGGTAGTCAGAGTATATGGGCTCGTCGATGCAACCAATCAGTGCGTTGCAATGTCCTTGCAAGACCGAACCACACATAGGCTCACGTGTGGTGGTAGGACGGAACTACAAGGCCCGCGGAAATCCAACTCCGAAGTCGCATCCACCTCTGCACAACATCCCTCCAATGAGCCCAGAGCGCAGTTCTCGGCCAGGCGAGAAGAGGAAGAACGTCTCTCGGGCCTGTGAGCGGTGTAGGAGACGCAAGGCCAAGTGCACTGGTAGGTGGCCAACCTGCCAATCGTCCCCGGAGCTCATCGCAGGCGAGTCGCCTTCTTGCGGGCTGTGTGTCCGGAGGGGGGTCACTTGCGTCTATTCCACCGCCCCCGATAAGCGTGTCTCGTGCGGCCTATGAGTCTGGTAGCGGCGGAGCTGATGTAGAAACAGAGAGAAGATCAGCAAAGACGCTGTGGCCGAGCTGCAGGCTCGCGTTCGCTCGCTGGAGCGGAGAGCCCAGGGCTTGAACGACCCTCAAACACCTTCCAGCAGGACCAGTACTCGAGCGCATACCCCCTCACAGAGCAACAGGAGCCCATCGCCGACTCCCACAATCTCCTCTGTTACCTCTCGGCATCAAGAAGAAGAGCCTTTTGAGACAGGACAGCTGGTCCTCTCCACTACTGGCAACCTGCATCTCCTGCCCGAAGCTACCTTCTATCGACCAGCGTATGTTGTACCCGAATGGCAGCATTCGCTGCAGGTACCCACCCGGCCGGGATACCTCGCGCGATACCTCCCCTTCCCCATTGCCGAAGCACATCATCGATTGCTGGTGGATACGGCTTTCGACACCCTGCTCAGCTTTGGCCCGAATCCGTTTCGCGACAAGTTTGTCGCGGCCATGAATGCCGACCCGGACGCTCGTGGACCGTACTTCTCGCCTATTTTGCATCTCTGCATTCTCGGTGTGGGCTGGCGTAACGTGCACGACCAGACTATCATCCGGCTATATTACCCTTATACGCATCGCGATCAACATGGGGAAGAGTTTGTCAACAAGGCGAGGGATATGGTGTTGGCCGAGTGTGTCACGCCGCACCTGAGCAACATATGGGCGCTGTTTGTGATGGCCTTGTTCTACGTGGGCGTCATGAAGGAGTGAGCGGGTCTGAAGTCGAACGGGGTGGCGAGCTCACAAGCAGCGCCTTAGCAGGAACGTGTTTCAGTGAGCAATTTCTTCGAGTACAGGAGGTCAGGCTGAACAGTAGTTATGGGACAGTACTCCTGTATGGACAGTGAGTGGTCGAGAGGGCTAAGGCAGTGCTGAGCTGCAGTGCGCCTACACAAGCGGTGCGACATTCAGCTGATCGCCGGCGAGCTGGGCATCGACGGGGAGCTGGACATCGCCCGTAGAGATGTCTGGGGTTTCGCGCACAACTTCAGTGAGTCAGGCCTAGCTGGTTATCCAGAGTCAAGATGACATCAGGCGCGTGGTGGTCTACGTTCTATGCCCAGCCCCCGCTCTCCAACTGGCAGACCGCAGACCAGCGACCCCCCCTAATCCTCTCAGCTCATCCCGATCCAGCTGTCCGCCAAGTGTCCCTCATGTCGCACCACCACCCTTCACTGTCCGACCTCGGTATTGAAGCGCTGGACTGTAACCACATGGCGCGGCTGCCAATGACGGACAGGATCAAGCGGGTCAAGAAGATTTGGTCAAAGTTGCAAAAGTGGTGCTCTCCTCCGCCGTTGACTAGAAGATGCTCTGAATCCCGTAGGCGCGCTTCCCTCCCGTCCGATATCTTCTGGCCGCCAGTCCCGGGAGGACCTGTCATGCACCCTGGGTAAGAGACTACTTTGTCCATAGGGTCAGCGCTGATAGGCAGTAATATAGTAACCCATGGCATGTACGACACCTATGTGATCCTCCTCTTTCGACCGTACATCATCGAATTCGGCGGTGCGCCCCGCCTCGTGCCGGAAGCCCTCGATCGCTGCATTGCTGCAAGTAGGGAGATCGTCAGTCAGTGTCGATACATGGTGGAGCACCACACCGTCTATCGGGCACCTCTTTCTTGGCAACAGTGGATTCATTAGTCCCAGGTGTCGGCGGTGTACTGACATCAGTACGATTTATGTCTGCGGCACTACCCTCGTATTGCTTCTCTCCGGCTTGCCCGTCACAGAGGAGACCATGTCGTACGCACGAGAGTCTCTCGAGTTCCTACGTCAAACCTTGCGGGATTTTACGTATGTCTGGCCTGCGGCTTCTCAGACGGCCGACTCTCTGCAGAAGCTGCAGCAGGACTCCATGGCGGAGCAGGTCTTGCCGGCACAGGTGTTACCGCAGGACAATCTGGAGTATCTACTGTTCGGACAGCTATAGGTCCTGCATGTAGCATATCGAGTGCCATTGCTCAGACACCACTACCTTGGAGCGGTATCTGAGCTTGCCCATCTTCGGTTCCGTATCCTGCCAGCAGCTCCAGCCAGATGTTCTCGTCAAGCTGTAGTAGCTGGTCCAAGATATCGCTCTCTGCCGCACCCCATCCACCAGGGTTGACCTGTGGCAGCTCGTTCACAGCTTGCTGCGGCTCTTCGCTCGGAGGGTAGCTGCGACTCTCCCCCAGACCAGTCTGGACGATCAGCTCTCGCAGCCGTTTCTCGGCATTCCGGCCCAGTGGGCTGGCTTTCAGGAGACTCATGGCGTCCAGTATGCTCAGGATATTGGCGGCGCATCGCCTGACCTTGTTGTCGTGGTAGATCTCGGTCGGCAAGCGGTCCTTGATACTCGGCATTGTCTCGTTGGCGAGCGCCACGGGAATGTGAGAGAACTCGTATAGCGCTTCGGGCCAGGCTGGGAGTTTCCGTATCGCGTCTTCGTGCGACGCGGGTGTCCATCGACGCACGGCGCGTAAGACCGGTACCGCGAATGTCATCGCGGCATTGTAGAGGTTGGTGGCGATCCAAGGTGTGATGAGTGGGCCCGAGCGCGCTTCCACCACAGCGCGGACCAGAGGCATTGTGGCGAGCGACTCTTCCGCATTGACAAGGCAGGCGTCGTGGAGCTTCTTCTGAACACTGGACGTGTCGAGTCCGGCGTCCCCAGCCGCGTGCAACGGCTGCAGGAGGACGGCAGTAACGTGGAAGTAGGCATGATGGGCGCAGATGCTCTGGGCGAGATAGCGGCACGCGATAGGGTCAGTCACGTCTATGCTGTCGAGATTCGGCAGCCCAAAGCCGGTTCCATTGATACGTTCTTCGCGCCACTGTTTCATGTCCCGATGTATGCCCTCGCATCGTGCGACCAGCTCTGGCGTATCACTCGGGTTGGTTCGCAGGAGCGTCAGGTATGCGAAGACGCGTGGATGGAATAGTGTAAACTCGTATGATAGGTCGACGTTCTGGATCGTGCGCGCATCTTCGGCCGCGCTGTGTAGACGAATGATGCGGAGACTCGGCGCGAACAGGGTGTTCTGGGAATCGGAGGAGGATCGTGGGAGGCGTACAGGCCCCGTCAACCCCGAATGTGCCGCATTCGGTCGACACACATTGACGCGCTGGCCCTGTAGAGGATCTCGCTCGCCTCTCAAAAGGAACCAGCTGTCCTGTCAGCGCGGGTGTCCTGTTCTGACCGGAAGGGGACTCACCGGCACGTCAGCAGGATATACTCAGCCACTCTCCGCCTCTCATCTCGTTCAATAGGACCCACTCCCTCCCAAGCGGGCAAGCTCTCGTCTAGCAGCCCTAGAGTTGCCACGCCTTGAAGCAGCGGACCGACAATCAAGGGTATGTAGCCGTGCTGGCCGGTGTAGATGCAGTGCCAGATGATGTCAATCAGGAATTGTAGCTCTGCCAGCGATCTCGGCGGAGCTTTTGGGACCAGCGTCATGGCTAGACCAAAGAGCTGAGAGCCGAGTGCCATGACGTCGATCCCGGGTCGATAGAATGGCTGAGAGAGACCGCCCAGCAGGTGAGAGGAGGTCGCGAGGGACATGAGGAGCGACCCAGTAACTGGAGTCGCGGCGCCTCTCCGACTGGTAGCGTTGAGCCAGAGTGCTAGTAGGTTCGGGCGATAGTAGAGCCAGTCACACTCCCGGGTCAGCTTCCCATGCTCCAACATGGCTCTCACCTCTTGGAAAAGGAACTCTAGCAACACTTCTATCACACCTGGCGGGGGCAGGACGGCTTCCACGCGATCCCAGAGTTGTCGCTCCTCATCTGTGGGCTCAGGCAGCTGTGGAGGGGGGGCATCCGCGAGCTCGACCGACTCCGGGACGGTAACCAGCTTTGCTTCGAGGGCATCGACAGCGGATCGCAGTCTGGCGATCTGCTCTCGAGCCGAGGGTTCAGCTTGCGAGTCGGATCGTCGAGGAGGCGACGATGATCGCGAAGATGCTCTGACATGCAGGCTCTGGCGACGACGCTTGGACGGCTCTCCGTTCGCTGCAGGAGCGCATAGATGCTCTGTCCCCCGTAGGATGCAGGATGAACATGGCTGTACCATTCAACTGTGCTTCGGCAGATACGAGAGTCACCGACCTGCTGGTCATTGCAGCGCGATTTCCGACGACGACTGTTCAGTCAACTCAGGTCTAGCCATGCACAACAACCGACCAGGGGCCACAGCTCTGCTTGACGCGTGTCACCTCAGACATTGCGGCCAAGATCAGTATGAAAGACACAATTCAAAGATGAAGCGGCGGGGAAGGGAGTGGTTGCATCGGGGTGACTAACTGCTTGGCGCCGAACCTAATCTACAGTACAGAGTAACAGCCTAAATGAACCTCAGCCTAGGCCGGCAAGACCACCTCAGGCCCAGATACCCTCCTACGATCCAAGTCAGGGTAATGGCGCCCAAGAACCCCATGCACTGACCGATAGTGAACCTGCCGATGTTGTAGGCCGCGATGAGCTGGTCTCCCGTAGCGTACGACTGGCCCGTCCCGCTTCCACCAGCGCTTCCAGTATTGGAGAATGTCACGCCCCCAAACTCGTTCTGAGCCAAGGCAGAGAGACCATAGCCGATCGGCGAGATCGACTTGATCCAGATGAACCACGGCGGTGGGGACGGGAGGAAGGTACCGCCGAACAGGAAGAAGACGACGTTGAATGCCGGGGCGATGATCTGCGCGATCTCGACCGTAGGTGAGATGGTGCCGATGAACAGTCCCAAGCCTATCGAGTTGGTGAGGTGCAGACAGCATACACCGACAAATGTGAAGAAAGCGGAGGCGCTCAGTCGAAGACCGATCCTGCGTGTATCAGTGATACTGTCTGGTCGGCGGTCGCGGACGCACATGAAGTACAGGACGGTATAGTATGGGAGCCGTGGAAGGACTGCGTTGGGGATCTCTAGTAGTAGTTTGGCAAGGAAGAAGCTGCTAGTGCGGTAGAGGCCGGACGACCGCTCCCTTACGAGGACCGCTCGCTGCAGAGGGAAGGGCACGATGAGGGGAAACAGGACGGAGAAAGAGTCGTTGATCAGAATCTGACCATTCAGTGTCTGGCTACAACTGTTCTCAGAAGACTCACGAAGAACAGGACACCGAGCTTGGCAATGAGGTCGGTTTGCGAGTCACCCAGACGGAAGAATGCAAAGCCTTTCGAGTCAGGAGGATCTAACAGCGAGGGAACGGCGCTTACCAACGATGAGGAGGATGAAGACCTCTTGGCCTATCGTGCCGAATAAAGTCTGCTTGTCTCGTATCTACCGTCAGCCTCATGTACGGACGCTTTAGGGCAGACTGACGTAGTTGAGGTAGAAACGCTTGAACAGCAGCCCAAGCTCGAACGTCCACTTGGTTGGCCACTCGGCTCTCTCGGGCCCTACACGCTTCCTTCCTTCCTTCTTGGTCCCTTGGTCGTCGTCCTTGACTGAAGCTGCCCCGGCTTGGGTCTGCTCGGCCCACGCCCTGACCAACTCTGCGCCTTTGCCGCCATGTTTGCCGTGACCCTTCTCCCCCTTCCCCTCTGCAATCTCGATGAAGACGTCCGCTGGGTTCGCTCCTTCCGGCACATCATACCCAAGCTTCTTGAAGTACTCGATTGTCTCCCCGGGAGCACCGTCATAGTACACGCCCCCTTTGGCAAGGAGGATGACGCGATCCAGCTTGCAAAATACTGCCCAAGACGGCTGATGCACCGTCATTAGGCATGCGAGTTGACGCGTGCGCACGATATCGACCAGATTGTCCACGAGCAAGGCGGCGGCATACGAGTCGAGGCCCGAAGTCGGCTCGTCAAGAAAGAGGAGCGTCACGTCCGACACGAGCTCCTGACTGGTCAGCCACTACCTGAAGTAAAGGACGGGCGAGCTCACTATGCCAATACTCGTCCGCTTTCTCTCGCCGCCGCTCACACCCCTGTCCAGCCCGCCGCCGACTTTCGTATCCCTCACTTCGCCCAGTCTCAGCATCTCCACCGTGTTATCTGCCCGTTCTTTCTTTTCCGCCTTGGTGTATCCCTTGTCCGGCAGCCGAAGGTCCGCAGCATTCCCGATGGTCTCACCGACAGTCAGACGAGAGAGCATCGCGTCGTCCTGCTCGACATACCCCACCGTGCGCTTCCACGTTGCCGGGTCTCGCTCGGCGCCTTTATACGTCACCTGCCCAGTGGCGACTCCCGCGTTGGACAAACGGGCAGACAGAATGCTCAATAGGGTTGTCTTGCCAGCCCCGGATGCGCCGAGGATGGCCACGAACTCCCCTTGACGGACTTGACCAGAGAGCCCGTGGAGGATGCGCTTCGATCCAGGCCCTTCTTGAATGTTGATATCTATACCTTTCTCGACATCATCGCTGTTGACCTGCGCCGCCTTGCGCTTTGACTTGGACAAGGGTATGTCGTAGGTGATATTCTTCCACGCGAGGCCCGGCGCGAACTCCGGGCGAAAATCGAGAGTTGTGGCCGTAGAGCTCATGTTCTGAATGATGCGGATCTGGCGCTCGGAGCATGTCTGCCACCGCCTGTTGTGGTTTCTTATTTGCGCAGATGATCGTCAGTACCCAGCCGAATGAGCAGCGATGACATAGTGCCCAGCGACTACAAAGCTCCGCGGCCCGCGGCGCGCGGAGCGAAATCAGGGAAACACTTCAGTAGTTGCTGTGAATGACTCTATGATCCGCGGGTCGATCTCAGGCTCGTGATACTGTCACTAGCCCTGACGACCCGCTCAGAAGAAGATGGCTGCCCTGACCGAGGTGACCCTTCCACCTCAGTGAGGGCTGGCATGGTCTGCGGAAAGCTCGGTGCGGCTACTCAAAGGGTAGCCCGGGAAGCGCTCGCTTCATCGCCCAATCGGTATGGCGGTCCAGTTAGTCTCCTTGAGTTGTCAGACTTCGATCTCTGGAATGCAGAGAGCGTTCAACAGCTTCTCACCCATCATGCGAGCACCTCTCTGCGCGAAAGTTTCGCACTGAGACATGTCCTCATCTGGCCTGGTCGGTGTTTCAGATTCTGCTTTCCCCTTTGGTCTGGCGCGATTGCTCTCGAGTAGTCGCGTCTGAACAAGAGTGCGTGAGAAGAGACAACGCACACATTGATTCGATCAACTTCATCAATTCATCTCTACATCAATTCATCTCTACAGCAACGCAACCGTAATGTCAGAGTCCACATCCAAATCTTCAGCCATTCTGTCTGCCGACAAGAAGGACCTCATCCGGGCCGCCGAGGCCGTGATCCACTGCCTTCAGTCGTTCCCTTCGGAGATCGCACTGAAGGTCCTGCCGCCCCCAGACGAGCAGTCAATCAGCGTCGCCATCATTGGCGGAACAGCCTGTGTCCTTCACGGCGGCGATCGGTCCACGCGCGACGTCGACTTTGTCTGTCGCCTGCCGTGGAACAAGATCATCCCTCTCAAGCAGGCAATTGCGGAATGCGACCCGCATCATTTCGGAGCGCGAGGGCACTCGCTTTACTACGAACCGCCCGACCTGACCGTCACTCGCCGAGGCCCAGTCGTCATCGAGATCATTCCTGCCGATTCGTTCATATGGCCCGTAGATCTCGACAAGGCGTACACGCTCGTCCGATCGCCCCTTGGCGACACGCTCTTGCCGGTGCTCGTACCGCCAGCTTTGCTCTTTTCAAAGATCGTCCGCCTCTCCGCTGTTATGGGGAGCGATAGGCCTCGGACTCTTGAGATACGTGCCGCGACCATCCACGACTTGCATCTGCTGGGCAGGCTTGTTGAGCCCCACGACCTCGCTTGGGTCTTCAGTCAGTATCTCCCGACGCACCGCCAAACCCTTCGAAAGCATCTCGCTCAAGCGTGTTCGGTGGTGGAGCTGGACAGTGTCGACCTTCCCAGACTACTCCGAGCATTGCCACCGCCCGAAGTAGACGCTCAGTCTACACACGAGACACCTGAAGCGCAGTAATGATCACTGAGCTGGCAACGAGCGCGTTCTTTTGCTGAATCCATCACATGCAATGTTCATTGTCCTCAGCCGTGGTCTTCTGGACCTCTTGGTATGTAGGAAGAATCAGGATCTCAGAGATTGGCAAGCATACTTATCAAGATTGAGTGTCGAATCACGAGCGCCCCGGCAGCGTGACACGCCAGACCAAAGCCTGGTTGTCAAGCGTGTACGAGTAATCGGCCGAGAAGCTCTGGCCGGCCTCGTACCCGTCAAGCGTGGTGAGGTCGTTGTCCGAGAAACTGAAGAGGAAGTAGTCGTCGGGGTAGTTCTCATCGCCGACCGAAGCGAGCGCCTATACGTACGTCAACTACGGCCAAGCCTTTCTTAGGTAGAGACTTACGCTCGACTCCCACTTGCGGTTGATGAGCGACACGTCAAAGTCGCCGCCATTGTGCAGGCCGAAGCGGCCCAGCTGCGTCGAGTCGATCATGTCCACAAACTCGACCGGCACGATCGGGGTGATCGAGCTGACGAGCACGCCGCCGGGCGCGACGGGCGTCACGCCGTCCGTGTAGTCCGTGCCGGCAATGTCGGTCGCGCCGCTCGTCGAGAACAGCAAGAAGTCCTTGTGCTTGCTCTTGGCCGTGTCGTCGCCGCCGCCCTTGCCGTCCCGCGACAGGATGAGGAACGTGTCGTCCGACACGTAGATGAAGTCGCTCGCGCCGAGCGTGTTGCCGTTCCCGTTCGTCACCGGCAGCTCGATCACGTACGCGTTGACCAGTGTGAGGTCGTCTCCGGATACAGCGTACGACAACATGCGGGTGTACTGCCCGTCGTCGTCGTCTGCGTCCAGGTCCTGCATCAGGCCAGTCTGCAGCAGAACATACAGCATCGAGCCGTCTGCATTGGCGGTCAGGCCCTCGAACCCGGCGTTCTGCGCCCGTCCAGTCTGCGGCAGCGTGCTCGACTCGGCGTCAAAGTACAGCGAGCCGTTGAGCATCGGGAGGAAGGCCGCGGGAGGCTGTACCGCGGTGATGATCGTCCCGTCCGCCGCCACCTTGTAGATGTACGGCCCATACTCGTCGGACACCCAGAACGTCCCGTCAGCATTCAAAACGATGCCTTCGAGGTCGAACGAGATGTGGTCGTAGGTGGAGTTGGCGATCGGCAGGGGCGGCGTGCCGTCGCGCTTCGCCTCGGCGTTGAGGCCGGTCGTCGCGGTGCCGTCCGCCTCGAAGAAGCGGATGGTCGAGTCGTACGTGAGGTCAAAGGTCGACTTGGCGTTGTCGTACGTCAGGTCCGTGGACGAGTAGTACGGGTTGAGCGTGAATGAGATGTAGTGGCGGCGAGCGATATAGTCGCTTGTCACTGTCCCAGGGTTGTATCCGCGGTCAGGCTGCACTACCATGACACCAGTATATGAGTCGCCGTTCTTCTCGAACGACTGCAGGGCAATGGCCGAGCCGATGCCGCCGATAGTCTCGCCGAACGAGTCTCGCGCCGAGCCGTCGATGGCGCCGAACCCAACGAGACCCTTGTTGACGTAGGTGACGCCGTTGAATGTCACATTGGTCTGGTACGCTGCGTTGGGTTCCGTGGAAGTGGCCGTGGCGGAAGCGCTCGCCGATGACGAGATTGAGGTCGACGTCCCGTTCGCGCGGATCGTAGCAGAAGCGGACGAGCTGACCGAAGTCGAGTTGGCAGCGCTCGATGCGGAAACGGTAACCGAGGCGGAGACGGTCGATGAAGCGGTAGTCGAACCAGACGACGCGGAGGCAGAGGGAGCGCTTGATGTCGAAGCAGAGGCGCTCACACCGGCTGAAGAAGCGCTAGAGATTGCTGCAGAGGCGGAGGAGGAAGCGCTGAGGATGGAAGAAGAGGAGCCGGAAGTAGCAGAGGAGGCAGACGCCGAGCTGCCCGCCGCTGAAGAGGACGTGCCGGACGCAGACACCGAAGAGGCGCTCGAAATAGTGGCACCAGTCGATGCGGAAGCAGGAGCGCTTGAGGAAGGAGCGACGGGACTGCTAACGGGGGCAGAGGAGGATTCAATAGCGGAGGATCCTGCGCTGGAAGATGACGCAGGAGCAGAGCTGCTAACGACGACAGCGGACGACGAGACCGCAATGGACGAGATCGGCGCAGAGGAAGAGACGGCGACCGAGCTGGCAGGAGCAGTGCTGCTGGCGATGGTGGAAGGAGCGACAGAGGAGGAGCCGTAGACCGTCACAGTCACCGTGACAGCCGGTGCACATCCCGAGGTCGAGGCCGCGGCGGAGGACGAAACAGCCGAAGATGAGGCAGCAGCGGAAAATGTTGAAGCCGCCGAGGAGGTGACCGCCGACGAAGGCGCCTGGCCGTTGATGACATAGAAGCAGGTAGCTATTGTCAGCCTCCGCCATCTCGACAACGGCCAACCCGAAGACTCACAAGCGATGAGGTCGCTAAGACCGGTCGACTTGGTGAACTGCGTCAGGTCAAAGTTCGACTTGGACACCGACACCCCCGACACCCTCGACGGCTCGTGGTAGACATACGTGCAGAGCTGCTGCTCCGAACCCGCCTTCAAGGTAGGCAGGATGTAGTTGGCGTACTCTGTGGCGGGGTTCGTGATCGAGTACTGGCCGTTCGGGAGCAGCGTGACCGACTGGCCGCCGTACCCGTACACGAGCGTTCCGGAAGTCTTGGTCGACGTGCTCTACGCTGCCTCAGCACTTACGGATCCGGCGACGGCAGGAAGACTCACACTCTCGAGGGTGATGACTGTAAACCGGTCCGAGGCGGACCAGCTGACCCCCGACCCAGGGGTCAGGTAGTACTGCGGCGTCACGTCGACCTGCCGTCAGCCCGGCATCTCGCACATCCAACGCTGGGTCGAGGGCACACTCACGGTCGAGTACTGCTGGTATGACCCGCTGACGACCTGCACGTTTGCGTACGAGGGGGACACGGTTGTCGAGGTTGAGCGCCTCTGCCCGCGGGACGGCCTGGCGATGGTCGCGGGTAGCGCGATCAGCGCTGTCAAAAGAGTGTAAGCGACCATGTTGGTCTTTTGGGTTGTCGATCAGATCAGCACACGTCCGAGTCTGGGTCCCATGCATCCCCATCTGCAGCTTGTATATGTACTTCGTGCCCCTCGAGCGCGTCAGAGAGAAAGCCATCGCACGTGTTGCGACCGACGTTGATCTCCTTCATTAGCATGTTGACAAACAGGGTCGGCGCCGTTGTTGACGCCTCGACGGTCAGGTAGTCAGTCTTCACTGCGCAATTGGCCGCTTGTCAGATCGCGCCGGGATGTGGTCGTGCAGCTGGAATGGCGTTTGTTTCGAGACAAGGCCCCAGAAAGCGTCGATCGTCAAACAGGATACGGACTCGGACTGGTCGGAAAGCATAAACGTGCGACGGCGCTCAGGGTGGGATCCCCTTGGAATCTAGGGCCACGGGTAACTGACTAACTGCGATTGAATGACAACAACAAGGCCCGAGGCTTGGCTATGGATGCGAGCGGGCCAGATGCCGATGAGCGATATGCATGCTTGGCCTCCGGAGCGCCCACAGACGGTAAGTTAGGGTCCGCAACGTCGGATGTGTCACCGAGACTTCGGGCGTTCGGGCAGACCCGAAGTGACTGCCCTTCTCCTCTGCCAGTCTTGTGACCTGGACGGTCGGGCAGCTTACATCTCGTATGTGCACCGTCGTGCGTCCACAAAGTGTACCTGGGTGCACGTGTCACCCGGTACATCCCGACCCAGTCAAGCCCAGCAATTGGAACACGTCTTCCGGGTCAAAGCTATAATTGGAGATATCGGCAACTTCAGCGTTCGTCAGAGGCATGGCCTCGTTGCCCAGCAAGAAAAGGTCGTTGGTCAGACTGAACTGCTGGTCTCGGTCCGGAATAGTGAACGCTGTCTGATCAGCGGTACTGGAGGCCCAGGCTGAAGGACACTGACACTCTGCGATCGACGAGAGCTCGTCAATGCGAGCAGAAGCCGGGGTGGTGCCTGACGACTGCATGCTGGGTGTATTCGACACCACCTCTCGAGCGGTCAGAGGGATTTTCATGAATCCCACCGCTGAAGGGATTTGCTGGGGCTGAATGATATCTTCGATCCGGGCCGTGCTGATCATCTCGCTTCGATTGTTGATCAGGCGGCCCCGTTCCGCCAAGAGGTCGTCTAGGGACTTGGAATGATCGAGACCGATTGCAAAGCGCTCGCCATACTGCCTCAATGTCATCCTGCCTCATCAGCTTTGACGACCAATACAACAGCGGCCCACCTGAACACCTCTATCTCCGATGCGTACACCTTGGCAGAGACCTTGTCGCCTACCTGGTCCGCCGCATCCGCAAAACGCAGCAGGGCCTTGGCGGCCAACAGGAAGATGTACGATACAGATGCGGGCAGGAGGGTGATGTCGAAGCTCGTTGCGATGACGTCGTAGAGCATCGACAGGATGGCGCGTATGGCTACTAGGGCAAATCGTGCCACGTCATGATGCCTCGTAGTCGCCGTGATCAGCGGCTCGCCGAGGATGATCGACACGCCGTGCAGCATCATCGTTGCCGATAGCAGATCGCGATCTATCAGACCGTCTACCGGAGACGGCTGCGACGGCTTGCGAAGCGACAATGGTAGGCTCAAACGAAGGAGGTTTGCCTTGGACATCAAAACGCGCAGCTCGGGCTCTTCGAGATATCGATCGGTGGAGTGGGCTCGGCGCTGGTAGAAACGAAAAAAGCGCTGCACCTCCGCAAAAAGCTTGACGACCTTGACAGTCAGTACCAGCGAGTCTTGGTGGCATGGCGGGTGATCAGTGAACAGCGCCGGATCGTCGAAGCTCTGCACGCCCAGCAGCTCCCCTTGCCCAGCCAGAAAGGTCGAGTGCAGTACCGGCAGCTCGCAGGTGATCTCGTCATCCGCCATCTGGAGCGGCCATGTCGTCCACATGGACGACGTGCGTTCCAGCAGGAACGCCATCCACCATGTTCGGTCCATCTCCGCCTGCTGCAGCGCATCTTTGGCCGGCGGGCACGTCATTGACGGCCTGTTTGGAACCAATCGGCTCTCGTACAGCCGCATCGGTATGGCCAAGCGCATCGCCGTGCCCGCCAGACTCCACATGTCTGTCCATCGCGCGTTTAGCTGGTCGGCCGTGGCGATCAGTATGATGGACTGCAGGAGCTGGAGATACTGTCGCCCTTGATCAGCGTAAGCGTAGAACGCCTTCAGAGCGTATTGCCGGTGCCATAGCTGCAGCCTCTCCAAAGCCGAGGAGGACGATGTAGGGACGGAGGTCTGGATCCGGCCGAGGCTGGTGACTTGATCATCGGGTGTGTAGGGGTGCGAGTAGGCAGAGGATGGGGTGGATATCGGCCAGTATTCTCGCTTGCTCGCGGCATCGCTTGGGAGATAGCTCGATGTGAGGTAGATGATGGCATGCAGCAGGGCCGGGCACTGTAAGTCAGAAGGACTGAGTCAACGTGGGCAGCCATACACACTGGGAAGAGGTTGTGATCGGGAGGGAACAGCAGATTGGCCTGTATGGACCTTTGACGTAGCATCTTCGTCACCGTGGGGACCTTGTCGAAGAAGACGTCCATGATGTGCTCGCAGGGTTAGCAGATTCCATAAGGAGACGAGTGATTCGCTCACATGGACGACATCCAACGAAGGGAGCTCCTTGGGCCAGCTTCCGGGGTCAATACGATTCCTCCTCACATGGTCACGACTCACCTGGAGTGTATCAAGCTCCCCAGTCCCAAATAAAGGTCTCCATTCGTCATGTCTTCTTCCGGCCTGCTCAACGGTACGCTGTACAGCGCCGAGCGTGACTGCCAATCGTCGAAACTCTGCGAAGCGCCATTGGTCTCCGATGCAGGCGCCTGTGATGTCTGAATAGCAGGAAGACGAGATGCAAGCAATCCTTCGAGGTAAGCTGCCATTCAGCGCCCTGTCAACGCTACTGGTTGTCATCAACCCACCAACTCTCTCCTCCAGGTCATCCGGCCGAGGCCTTTTCCTACTCGACGTCTCCCCCTCTTCTCCAGCTGGCGACGCTCCATCATTCGATCCCGACCCGGACACTGACGCAGCCGCTGTTCCATCCCAGACGCAATTGACCTTTGGCGGGTTGCGTTTCTCTGAGAGAGATAGACCTCGCAGCTTGGGCTTGAGGCAGTTGCTACACACGGGCTTCGTCCCATCGCATTTCAGCTTGCGCTGACTGTCGACGTGAGCAGCCCATCACTCTCGCAGCGCATTCGGCCCACCGGCAAGGGAGGCAGGCAGTGCGTCGGGAGGGTATTGTCCGAGCTGCTGATGCTGACGGACTGAGCTCCTCCGGAGAAGTCATAGCGTTGATTGATGGGATCACTGCTGATGGAGAGGTACCGCCTTAGCTCCGAGAGGTCCTTTGAGCGCCGGCACCACTCCGTGCGAATGCTATCGAAGCGTAACAAGTGTCCTCGGTGTGAAAGAACAGGCTGCACATGAACTCGTGGTTCTCGGAATCGTTCTCGGGCTCCGAGGGCGGTCCCAAGATGGGCACGTGGCCCCATAACAAGCGTCCACATGGGGCCACGTGCCCGCTTTGGCCGGGCTCGGACAGCGGACTCGGAATCGCACTCTTCTATACACAGTGACGCTATACCCCCTCGTATGTCTATAAAACGCGTCAAGATGAGCGCCGAGAGGTACTCCCCACTCAACCACAACATCCACTCACCACAACACTTACTCGATCCACACAGCTTTACATCAACTTCACTCGACCACTCAGCCTCACTTTGCCCATCGCGATCCTCGCCCATCAGGTAAGTGTCTGCCACCACTCATCTTCTTCGATGGATGCTCACAGCCAGACCATCATAATCATGTCCACCACCTTCATAGAGATCGACGGAGGCAAGCTCGCCGTCGAGGTCGAAGGCCAAGGCCCCCTCATCATCTGCTCGCCAGCTATGAGCGACAACCGCACCGCCTACGGACCCTTCTCAGCCCAGCTCGTCTCGGCAGGATACCGCGTGGTCCGCTTTGACTTGCGCGGTCACGGCGACAGCTCTGCCCGCTTCAACCGCTACGGCGACGAGGCCACCGCCGACGACATCGAGCGGCTCATCGACACCTACTCGAACGGCCAAAAGGTCGTGATCGCCGGCGCATCCCTCTCCGGAGGCGCAGCGACCATCGTCGCCGGGCGCCGACCACAACAAGTCGCAGGCATCATCCTGATCGGCGCTTTCCTCCGCAACGGCATGGGCACCGTCGTGCGCTCGCTCGTCAACCTCGCCCTGTGGCGCCCGTGGGGTCCGGCCATCTGGAAGATGCAGCTCAGCAAGCTCTGGCCTGGCCTCGGTGCCGACGCACCGGCTCGCGTCGACCTCGTCATGGCTCAGATGCGGCGACAGGGATACTGGACCGCCTTCCAGGACACCCTGCGCCAGACGGATCACTCGACGGTCGGCCCCTGGATCTCCAAGGTCCAGTGCCCCGTCTTGGTCGTCATGGGCGACTCGGACCCCGACTGGCCCAACTCGGCTGCTGAGGCCGATTGGATCGTCTCCAACTTCAAGGACGCCCAGCTGCTCATGGTAGAGGGAGCGGGTCACGCCCCTCAGTTTGAGAAGCCTCAGGTCGTTCTCCCCGTCGTCACCTCGTTCGTTCAGAGAGTCTCCGCTTGACCTTGACCTGATATCTCTTTCGCCTGTATCTAGTATGTATAGAGCGATGTATTAGTCCTTTGCCAACACGACCTCGATGAGCTTGACTGCTACAAACCCCTATATTTGAATCGGGTTCTCGCCGGATTCCCGTTCGAGCGGCTGACGCGACAGAATGCGTTTGGCTGAGTAAATAGTCACATCATGACTCAGAACTCTCATACCATCAAGGACAGATGGTGAACAAGCTGCTTCGCAATGGCAAAGCAGCATCTGCGAAAGAATCCAAAGCGAAGGAGCGGCACAAGAGGCATGCAACGACGGAGCGGCGACGGCTAATTATGATCGACGAGGTACGAGGCCGACGGCGAGGATCGCTGGGCTTACGATGATCGCGATGACGCTCCAAGGCGCCCTCGGCCAGGCTCCTATGCGGCTACCGACCTCGGGACGACGCCGAGCTGCAGTTGTGATGGCGTTGGTGTTATAATGACCAAAGGATGCCGCCTCGAGGCGTGACCACCCGTTAGTCACCAGCTCCCCGCGGTGACATGTTTGGTCTCGAGTCTACCGGCCGCGAGGTCGCGCAACACTTCGCCGCCCAGATCAAGGGCAAGACCGGTGAGTAGCCAAGTGTGCTGCCGCGTAAGAGGCTGATGGACAGCGCTCATTACTGGCGGGACGGTCGGCGGCCTCGGTGTCGAGTCTGCATTGACCATCGCTGCCCACTCGCCAAAGCTCATCATTCTCACTGCTAGGAGTCAGGCCAAGTGCGTTGATCTCCCTCAAACAGCTAATCAGAGCAACTGATCTCAGGCTGGACGACGCATTCGCGGCCATTCGTAAAGAAGTCCCACAGGCTCCCCTGCGCGGCGTCCTGCTCGACCTGGCGGTGCTCAAAGACGTCCGTCGGGCAGCCGCAGAGATTAACGCCATCCCCGAGACGATCGACGTGAGGCGTTCTCACTTCTATTCACCCACATTGCTGACATACAGATCGTCATACATAACGCTGGAGTCGCTGGATGCCCCTTCGAACGCACCGAAGACGGCTTCACCCCAGTACTTGCTGCCAACCACTATGGGCCCTTCCTCCTTACCAGTCTCCTCCTCCCCAAGCTTCTCGCCGACGGCAGGACTCCGCGCATCGTCATCGTTGCTTCTGAGGCGCACGGTTTTGCCAAAGGGTTCCCGTGGGACGACCCGAATTATGAGAAGAAGGATCACGAGTACGATGCGTTCAAGCATTATGCCGAGAGCAAGGTCTTGAACATCCTGTTTGCTTCGGCGTTGGACAAGCGCGCTGGAGGGCGAGTACAGGTGTTCAGCGCGACCCCCGGATGTGAGCGATCTCTCTGATATCTTGGCGAGTGGTAGTGGCTGATGAGAAGGGACGGATACTGGGCTCGCTCGGTACATGTCTCACGAGGCGAAAGTCTCGATGGGTAAGTGATCCCTTGCGCTGTGTTCGGTCGTTCACTGCAGGCTTCTACAAGGAAGATGGCAAGACTCTCAACGATGCTATCAGGACTCCACAGCAGGGAATCGCTCCGTACGTCGCAATGTCATCCTGTTTGAGGTGGAACACCTGACACACAGGTATATGGTCGCTGCCTTCGACCCAGAGCTGCCGAAGAGTGCGTCATGGGTCACATTTGACACGGGGATGCTGACATGTAGCTCATCCCGGTGGGTATGTGTACTTTGACTGTCAACCCAGTCCAGGACAGATCGCCGAGTGGGCCAAGGGCGAGGCAGGTCTTCTACCCCTAGATGACGACCCCGCTGATAAGACAGGAGAACGAGCAAAAGCTATGGGAGCTCTCAGAGAAAGGCATCGGGGAGAAGTTCTATACGTTCTGAGACGATGAGGCAGTGTAGAACGTTCCAAGATGCATGCTACCACGTCGGCATACATGAAGTGTCTAAGCCGAACCGTTCACCTTGTGCACCCCGTTGGGCACGCCATTGACCTTCTTGCCATTGGAGACCGGCTCGTCCCATGGCGTCTTGACCCTTCCAGTTCCCTCTACAAACGCCTCGGGGTCGTACGGCACTTCTTTGGCAAAGTGCCGCGCGATCTGTTCGCGCGTCGCAAACCACACGTCGTCGTACTGCCTCATGTGCTCGACGATACGTCGCAGCGCTGAGATACGCCCTGAGCGGCCCATCCACCGCGAGTGAAAGGCGACAGTCATGTATGCGGGTCGACCTGCCCGTCCCTCTTCGCGAAGCACGCTACAAGTCAGCTCCTCATTCCACCCGCCTTGGCCTCAGGGAGCGTCACACATACTCGAACGAGTCGATAATGTGTCTTTCAAACGCCTCGTTGGACGCCATCTGCCCAAACCACATCTTCGTATCGTTATTGTCGAAAGAATAAGGCATGATCAACAGTCCCTTCTCGGGATTGCCCGGCATCGGCTTCCAGTACGGCAGATCGTCCTGCGCTCAGCATGTTCTGTGCATGGGGCCGAGGGGTGACACACGGCGTACGAGTCAGCCCAGTATAGCAGCTCTTGCTGTTCCTCCTCGTACACCTTGGCTACGATATGCGCCGAACGAGCATTCGGTCGCCCATAGTACCAGCCAGCAGGCACCTTTCCGGTCGGTGATGACTTGCGAAAGCTCTCAATGGCCAGTCGGACGTGTTCAGCCTCCATCTCCGGGTCGCAGTCGACATATGAGCGCCACTATCGCTCAGCAATGTAGCATAATGTCAAAGCGATCGGCGCACTCGGTAACAATGACAGCATGTCTCGTGGCCATGCTCCTCGACGTACTTTGCGATATGTGGGGACCGCTCGAAGGATTTGGCGACCGCATAGAAGGTGATGGGGATGCTGTTGGATTCGAACAGTCTCAACAGGCGCCACACGCCCACTCGTGTCCCGTAGTCGAATTGAGACTGGTATCAGCCGCCATCTCTTAAGTGTCCAGCATCGACTCACTTCGGTGGAAGGATCGCGCTCGCCTGGCACTGGAACTATCATCCCGGGCTGCTCGGTCAGCCAGAAGCTTTGATACCAGGGCTTCGACTCACCGGCCCAAAGTCATGGAAGAACGGCTCGGCCGCTTCGTCCCCCAGCTCGACACTGCTCTCTCCGCCTTCCTCCTTGCACATCAGCTACCCGCGGTAGCTGGTACTTCGCAGCTTACATGGTTCATCACGAAGTTGACCGCGATCTTGGCGCCGTTTGGCCACTTGGGATCAGGCGGATTGTTGCCATATCCGTACTGACGTATCAGCGCCAGATGAGGCACATAGCAGACGGACGTACCAAGTCTCGCTCTATCCACGGCAAGCAGTCCTCTGTCTTGATATCGGCCATGATGAGATGTCACAAGCTACATTGGCACAGCGTTAGCTGTCATATACCCGCTCACAATAGAGTGCTCGTGAATAGCCTGCAACCTTGCACCCTTTGCCCGACTGATATCAGCTACATTGCCCAAGTTGGGCATCTTGGGCATTCTCTTGTCGCGCCACTCCGATTGGTTCTTCCAAGACTAAGGCTGCCTTTGTGGCCCGGCTGCTCGCGATGCATGCTAAAGTCTACGTCTACACAGCCGGATCCCACGATAAGGAGAAGTCCAGGCCGTCCCCTGTTCCCGAGAAGAAGCTGCTCGTTGGGTCCACCGTACCCATGTTCCCCGTGCTGCCCTGCCCGCTCGCATCTGGAGTGATGGACCAATCGAATGCCTCGCCCCGCAGAAAGGCCTTGAGATCCGCTCCAAAATCAGCATAGTCGGTCAAAGATAGTGGCCAGGGTGTCTGGTCGTTCTCAGGGGCAGGCTCGGCCTGTGCGAGCGTAGTGTTGACAGCTGCAGGCTGGGTGACCATGCCGTCTCCAGGTTCTGCGCGAGTGTTGCTCAGTGTACTTGCTATGCCCATGAAAAGTGACAGAGCTTCACAATCAGCACTTTCGCGGGACTCGGAAGCCGTGGCTTACGTGACTGTGCTTGGGCTGTACCGATCTGAATAGAGGAGGTATCTTCGACCTGAGTCGGGTCCGTCGGGGTGACAGCGCTGCGCAGAGCCGCATCGAATGTCGAGCGAGGTGGGGTGGACGTCACGAGCTGCTGCAGCGTCGTCCGCCATCGTGTGGCTAGTGGCCACGGCTCCTCTAGCGCCTCGAGGATGTGCATCGCCGTCTCCAGCATAGCTGGGGCAGATGGCGCATGAGTTGGCGACAGCTGCGGCCACCTGACCAGATGACAGGCAATGTCGCCACACATGTACACCCCGAAGATGAACACGGCAGGGTAGCCATTCTTCACCGGCCGCACTGCCAGGCCCGTCTCAATCAGCTCGTGTAGCGACACGCAGTTCTGCACCATCTCAACGGCCATGCGGCGCCAGTAGCCAGGTGGCGAGTTGTCCGAGAATCCGTCAGTGTACGAGGCGGTCATCCACGGCAGGTATGCGCGGCGGAGCACGATATGTGATAGCCGCAGTAAGAGCGAGATGGATAGGAAGCCCAGGTCGAGGTGCTGCGTCCGCATCGCCCGCAGAGTGAATGCGCTGAAGACGAAGCGCGGCGCCAGGCTCTCTTCCCAAGTGCGTAGTTCCGAGTCGAGACGCGCAAAGTCCTCGCTGGCATCCCACGGTCTGATATCTGCCAAGTCGAGCGGCCGGCATGCTCGTTCGGCCGTACGTGCCCATAGCCATTGACCCACTATCATCGTTGCGAACAGGCTGGGTTGGCGGGTTGGGTCTGCCTGCTGGCCGACGATGGCAGAGGGCGTCATAGCGTACGGAACCGGTCCAGCTGCGCGAGTTCCCGGCAGAGCAGCACGATATGTGGGTACCTGACCGAAGATGAAGCTGTCCTCGTCGGATGGGAGTAAGACGTCGATACTGGACAGGTGGAATGTCGTACTGGGTGACCGCCCAGCGATCTGCTGATCGTGGCCTTCCCTTTAGCCTCTTCAGAATGGCCTCGATAGACTCACAGTAGACCTGCCAGAAAGACCGCCGCATCGACTCGGAGCGGATGGCCGCCTCCGGCCCTGCATCTGGTGCGAGGGCATATGTCTCCTCTTTATGCAAACCTAGCGTGGCCGCCATACGGATTGCAATGCCAGTTAACAGCTGTATGGTTCAGCTTCGAGTCTCAATGATCGCTCGCTTCCTTACCCATGAACGCGAGCCATTGCCCTCCCCAAACTCGCTGACACTGAGTAGGAACAGTCCTTGTATCCCTTCCACGCTGGCCCTAGTCATCTCATCCGCCACCAGTGACAATGCACGACGGCGCATCTCTGCACTCGCCTGCTTATGACCACCGAAGCGCGCGGCTAAAGAAGGTGTAAAGCGAGCATTCAGAGCCAGCATCGATAGGATGAGCAATACCGGAGCGGATGAGAGATCCTGCTCCAGCTGCTCCAGGAACAGGGCGCGGGGCAGGAAGCCCAGCTGCATGTAGTCCCAAAGAAACCCGCGAACGCCATCCAGTATCTCGGCACGATCTGGGAGTAGGTCGATGGAGTGAAAAGAAGGCCAGAGCATGCGGTCTCTATCCACAGGGCGGCTCGAGGAGGAAGGCGCTGATCGCTTAGTCCCTCGGGGCTGCCGCTGGGCCGGGAGGCTGGTCTCAGCATGACTGTGATTGGTGTGGGGCTGTGACTTACGGTTGTGAGTGTGGTACTGTCGATGCAGATCCTTTAGAAGGAGATGCGTTGCCATCTGCCTGTCCCCTGACCGCTGGAGACTGCTCTCTCGCCTGCGAGTTCCATGTTGACGAGCCTTGGTCCGAAGCATCATTCCCACTGTAGTCTGCAGAACCTCCAGCTCCTACGTGGCCATCATCATCGTCCCCCTCAATACTGAGTTTTCGACGGCGGCGGAACTGAGAGTGAGCATTGGCTTTCGGGTCTTCAATCATGGAACCCACGTTTCGGTCCGGCGCACTTTGACCTCTAGGAACCACAGCGCTGCAAGTCAACTGCATGCCCATCTGCGACTCCGAGACGCACCACTGTGAGGTCGCTCGACGCCCAAGCTTCACACACGCCTGGCACGGCGGGACAGGTTTTCCATCGACACGGTCCATGATGCATTTCTGCCTGTAGCGCCGGCATCGCGTGCACGCTGCCGAGGCTCGCTTGCTCGAGGGCAGTGCTCTGCTCGGCCCGGCGATGGCGGCAGACGGTGTCGATGCTGCTTCCGCACCATCATTGCTAGCAGACTCGCCTTGCTGCTGTGGCAGCTTCGCTGGTTGATCGGACATGGCGAGTGTCAATTGTGGGCATGGGGGAATTGCCCAAAATCGGCCCAGCTATATGAACTAGTGCTCCGGTCTCCGCTTTGCCTAAACCTCAGGGCAGCGTCTTCGCTCTTATCGCCGTGTTGGGTTCCGGAGCAATGACATTGGCGAGCCTACAAGAAAGCAGGCATTTGACATGAGCGACTGCTATGGTCAACGCGACACATTCACCTCATCGACGCGTAAGAAGTGATAGTCTAGCATGTCGGTTCCGGACCTGAGACGGATGAAGGGCAAGATAGCCTTGGTAAGTGGCTTCGAACCATGGGCGATGGTGAAACTGACAACAAGGTGACAGGTGGTGCCAGTGGGATGTGAGCTTTCGGCCACGCTTGGACATGTGCGGCGAGCTGACTGGTCGAGAGGTCGAGCAACGGTGCAGCAGTTCCACATTCACGGAGCAAAGGTCATTGCTCTCGACTTGAATCTACCCGAAGACCCCGAAGAGCCGTTCCCAGAAGAAGTTGTCTTTCTTCAAGGCAGTGTTGAGTGCGTCAGAGCGCACGAGAGAGGGGTGCCATAGCTGAGGGTCCCAAGGGATCAGGGGCTATGGACGACGGCATTGCAAACAGCCCGCGAGAAATTTGGTGCAACACCCGATGTCCTTGTTCAAAGTGCCGGTGGGTAATCCTTCTGGCCCCTCGAAAGCGCTACTGAGGCACAGGGATCCCGGGCCGGCCAAGACTTTTGGACCTGTCGATGGAAGAGTGGAACAAGGTCATCTCGGTCAATATGACCTCGATCATGTGGGGCATGAGAGTGTTCATCGATGCCCTCGTGAAGGATAGCAGGAAAGGGTCTATCGTCAATATCGCTTCTGTTGGTCTTGTCTCACTGCTATATATAGGTCAACGCTGATACTGTACAGCTAGCAGGTATCGTCGCTATGGGTGGAGGGTTTGCCTACGAAGCAACGAAGGCTGCTTGCTGCCACATGACAAAGACTGTCGCTTGGGAGTACGCGTCGAAGGGCATCCGAGCGAATGCGGTGTGCCCCGGTCTGACAATAACGGGAATGACCCGCTGCTCCACCCGACCTGAGAGCTCGAAGCAGTACATGCTCGACAGAACCCCTCTACGAAGATGGGCTGAGGCGGTAGAGACTGCGTACATGATCCTATATCTTGCGGTGAGCTACTTGACGGAGACTTATACGCAAGCTGATCTTGTAGTGCGACGAGTCAGACTATGTGACTGGGCAGGTCATGGCGCACGATGGTGGCTACAGCGCGGCGTAAGACAGAGCCTGCCTTGAGAACTCATGCATACACATCTACCACGGCCATCCTTTCCCATCGTATCGTAGGAAGCGACCGTTGATGTCTGGCTTTGCGAGCTCTGTCAGGATACCTTCTGCGCTTTGCTCAGGGGTGATGTCTCCTTCCCATCCGTTCATTTGCTATGCCTGAGCCATGGCCTGTCCGCGCTGTAAGGAGACCTACCGTTCGGACAACTCCAGGACTCATAAGTACCACATCGATTCCCCTTTCCTCCAACTCCGATGACAGCCGACGGCCCAGCATATTCAGACCAGCCTGCTGTTCAGCTCACACAGGAGGGTTTGGATCTACCTTTGATATGCTGTACGCGGGCTTGCCAGGGAAAAGCTTGACCGTCTCCATGCTGCCCAGCGTACTGCTCATGAACATGATCGTCGCTCCTTTGGGTAACCGTGCGTTGAATGCACGGACGACCTCCAAAGGACCCAACACATTCACTTTGAACGAGGCGAGCACATCCTCCACCACGTCTGGCTCAGAGTGGGGGCGATCGAGCAGAGGAGCATGGCTGCCCATGATTCCTGCAACACACAGGATGAGGTCCACGACATGTATGGTGCTTGCTGCCGCCTTATAGATCAGCTGAAATCTATATCGCGGCATGCAAGCTCGCCTCAAGCGCTGAACGATCCGTGATGTCGGCGACCAGAGCGGTCACATGGCCGTATTGTCGGGAAACTTCTTCAAGCTCTGAGGACAGGTACCGGTCTAGTGCAAGAACAGGTGTACCTTCACTCGCCTGTGGGTCTCAGAGCCTATCCCTGTATGGGTGGTCGAGGTACTGACCAGCTGACGGACGAGTGCGAGACCGATGCCGCGAGCACATCCAGCGACTACCGCTTGCTTGTACGTCTTTGGCGCCATAATGTCGGTCTTTCCTGTCTCGTGCTTGCACGGCGCAACTAGTGAAGTGTGATAACCTCGAACTTGCCGCGTGCACCTCGCTCTGTAAGGCATACGGCTATGCGTGTATCTGTCGCTCGATGGTCCAGTTCCAATCCCAACACCTCCCCATTGAGGCAATGGTCGGGGAAGCCTCCGCTCCCTCCGCCGCCAAATCTTATCAACCGAAGAGCCCCTCTTGGGCATCGCAGTGCCATATTTGGGCAATAACTGCAACTAGTTTGCCCACTCCCTCCTTCTCCGCCTCCTCACGCATCCTCCCCTATCTTCCCCCTCGAAAGGAGTCAAGACCGCTTCTTCTATTCAACATGACGGCGATAGGCTCTTCGTCCTCCTTCACACCTCGCCCGACCCACAGTAGCCATATATAGAACTGCATCGTCGAGTTCCCTCCCTCTCCATCTGTCGTCTCTTCCTCCCTTCTAGAGCTCGGTGCCAGTCACAATCAACAAGATGGGCGCTCTCAAGGACAAGATTGAGACTGTCTTGTGGGGCAGACCACCGTCGGACCCTAAGGAGCGCAGGCTCTTGCGCAAGGTAGGTCTGTATACGCCTGTCGTACTTCTCCTGCTGACAGATGAAGATCGACGCGGTGGTGCTGTCTTACGTCTGTCTGTCGTACTTTACCAACTATCTCGACCGCGCAAATCTCGCCAACGCCTATGTCTCTGGAATGAAGGAGGCCCTGAACTGTAAGTCAAACACGAGTACGCTGCTGAGCGGTACTGAGTCCCCAGTCAAGGGGAATGACTACACGTTCGCCAACTCAATGTTCACTGCTGGTGAGTTCCGCTCGCCTCACGAAGATTCACAGCTCACGAAGTAGGTTACATTGTGGGACAATACCCCTCGGCTCTCGTCAGTCATGAGAAGACCGACTTCTGCCTACAGCTGATGAGGATCAGGTGCTCTCGTCCAACCGTATATCTCCCCGCTTCTGGTTCCCCTTCTGCGGTTCTGCCTGGGGCATCATTACCATCGGTGTCGCGTGTGAGTTCGCTTCGGTCGAGTGCTGCACGACGAAGCATCTGACACTTCAAGTTTGCACTACACCTCAACAAGTCTGGGGTCTTCGTTTCGTTCAAGGTGTATTTGAGGCTTCGACGTTCACCGGAACTCATGTGAGTAGCCAACGACTCCCTTCAAGAGCAGTCTCTAACGCCCAGTACGTCCTGGGCGCATGGTACAAGGATGGCCAGCTGGGTCGTCGATCCGCAGTCTTCACCTGCTCTGCCCAGCTCGGCACGCTCTTTTCGGGCGTCATGCAGGGCGGTATCATCTCGAACCTCGAAGGCTCGCACGGCCTCGCCGGATGGCAGTGGCTCTTCATCGTCGACTTCATCATCACCATCCCAATTGCCATCTACGGGTTCATCATGTTCCCCGGTCTGCCGCACTCCACCAACGCATGTGAGCAACTCCTTCCCGATCCCCCGCGGTACTCATTGCTAGTCTGGCTCAGCGCCGAAGAGAAAGAGCTCGTCAAGAAGACTGCTCCCCCACAGTCCCACTCGGTCTTGTCGTTCACTACTCTGAAAGAGAACATGGGCATTCTCTTGAAGTCATGGCAGTTCTACACCTTCCCCTTCTTGTTCGGTATCGGGTCCTGCGCATACGAGAAGACCGGCAACTACTCCGAGTTTCTCCTCTGGTTGAAGTGGACTGGAGACTACCCTGCCTCCAAAGTCAACTACTACGCGACGGCCTACACAGCATGGGGCATCCTCGGCTGCTACATCCTCGTCGTGTACTCTGATCTTACCCGCTGTCGCTTCATCATTCAGCCCATTGTCCTTGCGACCGTCACTCTCAGCTGCATTCTGCTTCTTGTCTGGGACATCCCCGTCGGCCTCAAATGGTTCGCCTATATCATCTCAGGCTGGGGCTACGCCGTTCAGGTGACCAACGTGAGTGTCCCGGGTCTAAAAATCGAGGTTCATAGCTCACACTTGTAAAGTTCGCGTGGGCCACGGCCGTGACGCGTGATAACGAAGTCGTTCGCGCCTTCACCATCTTCTCCATGAACGTCATCGGCAACTGCTGGAACTTGTGGTACAACATCGTCTGCTGGCCGGTCGTCGATGTCCCGAAGTTCCGCAACGGCCAAATCGCCACCCTTGTCACCGGCACCACCATGTGCGGACTGGCAGTCATCATGGTCTTCCTTGGCCGCAAGTATCCTCCCAAGACTGTGGACGACATGTCCGCCTGCGTTAGCTTTTTGCCGCACAAGATCGACCTCAATGCTATCGACAAGGACCAAGAGTTCTCCGGTAGTCTTGACGAGGAATACGGCTACGACGACAAGGCTGTCGACCCTACCAATGTTCATGTTAGGGGCACAAGTGGCGAGCATGTCCACCATATCCCTCACGAGCGTGTTGGCGGTATTTCCCAACCTATTGCAGCTATTTGAGCTCGTTGCGGGGGAGGAGCAGGGTGCCGATGAGACGAAAGAGCAGGTTGTCCAGTATTGCGTTATCGTAGAGGGGCAGTCGATGGTGAGGTTTACGTCGAATGTTAGGACTCATGCAGGTCTTGTCTTCGTAGATAGAGTGCAACAGTCTCGGATGCAAAGCTGGAAGAGAGCCTACCCGCTGTACAAGATGAGCTCGACTGTGCCATCCATCACCGTCAGCTATGACCCAGTTCTGGCCTCAGTCGGTACTCGGCAGTATCTCCGCAACGGCAATGCATCTATGAGATCTAGGTACAGTACCTGTACATAGGTATCATGCCGCAGAGAGATTAGCGTCCTTGGCGACTTTCTCCAAGGGAGTCCAATCCTCCTTCTTCCAGTCAAATGCCTGTTCCCACGCCCTGGCAGCAGCCAGGATCTTGCCCTCATCATAGAATTTACCCACGACTTGCATACCAATAGGAAGGCGAACGCTGGGGTCGTCGAGCGGGGCGAGAAATCCGACGGGGAACGAGAGGGCAGGATGACCGGTCTGAGCACATGAGTGATGGCCTGCGCGAGTGACTTCGAAGCTTACAACAGAGTACACTGCGGTGTTCAAAGCAATGCCACCGGCATAGGACATTTTCTTGAGTACTCCCATGTCTGGACTGTAGTCATCGATACGCAAGGGAAGCCGCGCCATCGTCGGGGATACCAAGAGGTCGTATTTGCTCAACGCTGCATCCACTTTGTCGCGCACCATGCGACCGAGGTTCATCGCTTTGCCTACAAGCTGCACAGTCAGTCCGCATTTCTATTCATCGAGGTCAGCGGGCAAACCGTGGGGTCCATGGCATCCCAGGCGTATGCCCCATTTATCAAGGTCGACGTGGCGCTGGGCCACATCTGGTCGATCATGTCCTGGGTGACCGGGCCGAAAGCACGAGTGTAGTCATTCATGTACAGAGCTCGATGGCCACAGGCTTTTCCAGTCATGTTCTGGAAGGCGGACAGACGGGCCCCAACCTATATCATCAGGATCGTAGCTTTCAGTTCATCGGCAACATACCATCCATAGATCAGGTCCGAGGAGAATATCCGGAATCGACACCTGCTCGACGCACGCTGCTCCGAGCGCCGTGAAACGCTCGGCAGCGGCGACAATGGCATTGGCATATCGAGCATCGGTGAGATCGTGGTGGAGACTTTCCGACACGATACCGATACGCAAGCCTTTGATGCCTGCTGAAGCGAGCGCGGGATAATCGGGCACTTGGTGCGGCAAAGGGCATCCCGCCAGCTGCCGGTCATCGATGTTGTCCGCTCCAGCGAGTACTTGCAGCAGCTTGGCGTTGTCCATGACGTCCTGGAATCAGATCGCCGTTCACATAATCTCAACGCTCGCCCACCTTTGTCATCGGGCCAGTCGTGTCGACCGTCCTCTCGAGCAAGCAGATCCCAGTGTAGGGAATGAGGCCGTGAGTGGGTTTGAAGCCGACGATGCCACACTGTGCCGCGGGCTACTGTTCAGCTTCGGGCTCTGTTTCTGGGTCCGAGCATGTTCACCAGTCTTATGGAACCACCCTGATCCCCTCCAATAGCCATGTCCACCTCGCCGCGAGCAACAAGCACCGCACATCCAGAGGAGGAACCACCAGCAGAGTATCCGTGTGCATAAGGGTTGTGCATAGTGCCTGGTCTTGAGCTCCCGCTTGGTCGACAGAGGCGAAAATCACTGACCAGTGGCCGCCGAGATGGAAGCTCCGTAGTAGCTAAGGTTCTCGCACACCGCCTTGCCCTTGATGGTCGCTCCCGCCTCTAGCACCCGAGTCACCACCGTTGCATCTACGATGGGCTTCCAGTCCTTGATATACGATGTCCCGATGGAACATGGCACATCGGCTAGTGCAATGTTATCTACCCTCAGCTCATACCAATGCCCGCTGCTAGGGTTATGCTCGCCTTTCAAAGCAATTGTCACCCCCTTGAGCGGACCGGTCGTGTCGACGCCCACGACGTCTGCAAGCCAAGCCCAAGCATTGCTTTCGTTCACGTCCTGTCCTGGCGCTTTCACATTTTTCCGCGGGAACCTGTTCTTGTCGACAGTCGGGACATAATCCGGCAGGTCGATGATCTTCTGGAAGGCCTCATGCGAGCCTGACAAGATGGCCAGATGATCGGCGACGTCCTTCTCCGGAAGAGTCAGCGAGACCTTCGGATTGATCAGGCGCAGTGCCTCATCGAGGTGTGCCCTCTTGACAGGGTTCGTCGCAGACACGTTGAGTGAGATGACCGACATGGTGGATGCTAGTTGGGTCAGACAGGTGATTGCCTGACCTCTTCAGAGCTGTTGCATTGTCATGATCGTCGTGGTCAGGCCTTCAAAGCCCGGCAGGCATTCCGAAGGGTAATCTATGCCGATGGGCTGCTCCGCTGGAGCGATGCCCGGAATGGGCACTTTGCCTGGGCATAGCTATCACCTCGCCTGCTCCGGTCTCCCATCTCTCCATGCTCTTTCCACCTCTCGGCAATGAGCGTGGGAGTTTGTACAATGCTCGACTTTGCTCTGCTATAAGACCATAAGGATCGGCCGTACCGCTCCAGCCCACTATACCGCACATCGGAGACCAAAACCATCGCAGAGCTCGCCATGCCCGTCCCGTCCCTGACCAGCAAGGAGGAGTCCTACACCACCTCGGCAGACGGCAAGTACGTCACCTTTCGCGCAGGTGGCAAGCCAGGCAAGCGCCTGGTCCGGCAGCCTGGCGAGCCTGGCTGGGTGGAGACCTTCGACCGCATTCCCGTCATTGATTTCGGCAACATCTACCATCCCGATATCGAGGTCCGCCGTAAGCTCGCCGATGAGCTCGCCGATGCTGCCGAGAACGTCGGCTTCTGGTATGCCGCCAACACACCGATAGATGATACACTCGTCAGCGAAACCTTTGCTGCACTGGAGAAGTTCTTCGCCCTTCCTACTGAGGAGAAGCTGGATGCTAGCTGGATGAAGACGCCTGCTGCGAGGGGCTATGAGTCGTTTGCGGATGTTGCTCAGAACGAGGGATCCGGATCGTCGGATGCCAGTATGTCCGAAGCGAGACATCACGACTACCGCTGATCCTAGCCCTTCGCGAGTCGTTCATCATGGGGGAAGACCCTCTGGACCCCGTGCAGTGGGAGGGGCCCGTCCCGGAGGGCATCAAGCCTCAAAACATCTGGCCTTCTTCGCAGCCAGAGTTCAAGCAGGCTCTAGACCGATATTACGCCAAACTCTTGCCATTTGCCCGTGCCATACTTGGCCTCTTCGCTCTCATCCTCGGCCTGGACGAACACGCCTTGGACGAATATCACCAGTTCCCGATGTGCGCTCTGCGCGCTCTGCACTACCCGCCTCAAGAGTCCTCTGAGAGCGCAGCGGGTTTCCTCGCCCACGCTGACTTCTCATGTAAGCGCCGACCAGTCACGCGATCACCTCAGTTGACTGTCAGCCTTCACCCTGGTGCTACAGGGCAAGCAATACGGCTCCGGCCTGCAGGTGCTCAACATGAATGGGCACTGGATCGAAGCCCCAGCTCTGCCTCAGGCAACCTTCACATGCAATGTCGGCGACTACCTCCAAACCCTTTCCTCAGGCCGCTTTGTCTCGACCGTCCACCGAGTGGTCAACAACTCGGGCAAGGAGCGCTACTCTCTTCCATTCTTCTTCTCGCCCGACCCGTCTGCCCGTCTGAAGCCGATTCCAAATGCCAAAGACGGGAACGCGGACGAGCAGGAGTACTCGGATGAGCCAATTGGTGAACAGTACATCAAGCGACTCATGTTTGCCAGGCGCTTCCACCCGACCGCGAAGCGGCTTGTAGAGCTCGGCATCCCTCCTGAAGACTGGAAGTATGAGTATTTGACCGGAGGCTTGCCATAGACAGACCATTGCTCGAGCTGTGATGCCTGTATGCACCCTATAAATATAGCGCGTCATACTCTAGCTGTCTGGCCCGTGGCCGGCCTAGCAGCCTGGCCTTACGTGTCGCCTTAGCTGGCCGCTGCGTTTGCAGGGAAGCTGCGAGGACGGCGGCTCTCTTGCCTGATTCCGGCTTTGGTGGGTTCCGCTGGGCATTCCGATCGGCTTCTCGGAACGCCTGTTTGGCTTGACGTTTTGCTTTATCTCTTGAAAACTTGTGCGCCGAGGGATGCTATGCCTTGCCGGGGCAGCTTGTCGCTCAGCAGCTCCATTGCTCATCATGCGCTTTTGCCGGATGACGCGCGCGACAAAGCCGAGCAAGGAAGAGGCACCTTTGCACACTTCATAGCCTGTGACCGGGACGACGGACGAGCCTTCGCGGTGTAGAGATCGCTACTTTGAACATCGCTGGGGCAGGACCCCGATCACCTCCATGATGGCTGCCTCCATAGTCATCATGGACCAGACGGCGCGACATTCGAAGGGCAGATTCGTGAGCTCCATGCAATGCCTGTGTGCTCACTGAGCTCTAGGTCGCCATCTTCGCGGTCCTCCAGCTGCTGCTCTTCATAGCTTTCGTGGACCAATTCTGTGTATCTACAGTACTGCCCGACATTGCCACAGCCCTCAATGCGTCGACGAGTATATCATGGGTCGGAACAGGTCCGCATAGTCACACCAGTCAGACGCAATGCTAATCACACAGCGGCCATTGTGACTACCATTGGCAGCCAAATGATCGTCGTGAGATGCAGTGACATCTTTGGCGTTCGTCTGTCCATAATCCAAGGTCGTCAGCTGACTCTCAGCGGCGTGAAGCCCTCACGGCGATTCTCCTGCTATACATCATGGGCAACCTGTTGTGCGGTTTCGCGCAGAATCCGATCTGGCTGTACACCTGCCGAGGTGTGTCTGGAGTAGGCGCAGGCGGAATCATCTCTCTTACCATGGTCTGCGTTGGTCAGTACTTGTGGAAAGATTCCCACTCCAGGCTCACCCTCAGCCGATCTTGTACCTGCTCGTGAACGGGGTCAGTGGCAAGGCTTCACTGGCTTGACGGTGGCGCTCGGCTCGGGGCTGGGGCCTCTCATCGGCGCCGCGATGGCTACTGTTTCCTGGCGATGGGCGTTCTGGATCACACCTCCGGTCTTGGCCCTCTCACTCCCTCTCCTCTACATTGTGCTTCCTGGCGGGACGCGGCCAACGGGCGAGACTGTCCTGGACCAGCTACGTAAATGCGACTACCTCGGCTCGTTCCTCATCTTCGCCAGCTCGCTTCTCGTCCTTGTGCCCCTCTCAGGCGGAGGCACTCTTTTCCCCTGGAAGTCGGCGACATGTATCGTCCTTTTGGTGCTCGGGGTACTGGTCGCTCTTGTTTTCCTTGCCGTGGAGCGATGGTACGCCCGGCTGCCGATCCTCCCGACCGGGCTGTTCCACTCAAAATCCGTCAATCTCATATTGGTCGCCACGACCACTCAAGGATGGATATACTACGGCACATTGTATTTCATTCCCGTCAGTAGTCATGCGCGCGATACTCGGTACGCTGATCTTCAGCTTTTTCTGCAAGAAGTCCAAGGCTACACGCCTTTGGGTTCCGCCGTGCTCCTACTTCCCATGGTCTTTTCGCAGGCCCTTTCCCTCGCCCTTGCTGGGCGGATCGCAACGGTGACCGGACATGCAAGTCTACTCGTCTGAATAAGCAAAACAATGCTGATGAGCAGAATGTTCCTCAGATGCAAGCAGGCTACGGGCTATCCCTTGTTGCCATGGGTCTGCTATACCGATTCAACCAATACACCAGCAAGGGAGAAGTCGTTGGGGTGCTCTTCTTGACGGGCTTCTCCGCGGGCCTTACCCTTCAGACCAGTAAGCCTTCCCTCAAATTGACGGCAGGATGGCTTTTCACTGGAATGTGGCTAACACCAAGGTCTGGTCAGCATGCAGAACACGGCTCCGGACGATTTGCGAGCGGTCATCACTGGAGCTCGAAACATGTTCCGCTCGCTCGGAGGCAGCATCGCGCTCGCCGCCTGTGGCACCATTCGAAATTCGGTCACGTCAAAGGCCTTGCTCAGCATCACTGGCTTGACGGCCGCTCAGCGCGAATCAATTATCAGCAGCGGGCCGGGGACGACTGCGGCCAATGATGTACGGGCCGCGGTCGGTACCGGCGTTCACGCGGTCTTCATCAGCTTCTTACCGCTGATTGCCATATCCTTCGTTGTTGCAGTCTTCATTCCAGTAAGCTCTGGCTGTTCGAGAAAGAGAGCTCACGTGGGCAGCAAAGCAAGCTGGCCAATCTGCAGGTGATAGAATCGAAAAACGGCGCTCGCCCATTGGACACTGAGAACGCAATCAAAGCAGATACCGCGCAGGATCCACGCGACCGAGGTTCTGCGGATGAGACGAAAGAGAGCTTCTCGGGCTGAAAAGATTAAGGAAGTAGAGCTATCACATGAGATACTACGAAGTACCGGACACACTGGATCTGGTCAAGGGCCGAGATTAAATACCTTCCACTCACCCCAAGCCCGTTCAGACTGCTCGTCGCGCTGGTCCCTGCCTTGCCCCTCTACTAGATGCGCAAAGAGCCTCTTACTGCTCACCCTCAACGTTGCCGGCAGCAGAGGCTTCTCTTTCTGTTGACTATCATAGTTGACACTCCGGCAAGATCGAGCGGCTGCCCTGATTTCGGCGATCTTTACTGTCTGACTGAGGTGTCGTCCTCTTGCTCTTGGAGGAACGTTGACGAGTGATGAGTAAGGGCAGTTACCTGGGCGTTATCCAGCTCTACCTGTCCCGGTCCATACAGGGCGTCATCGGACGGCCCGGCCGCCATCTTGCTGGCAATTGCTTGTGGAGATGATCCGGCTCGGCTAATTGCCGCACGCAAGAGATCATATGGCAATATAGTGGCCGCGTGCAACAGGCTCTGCGCGTGGGACATGAATGACTTGCGCAGGTCCTCCACGGTCGCGGCACGAATTTTCACGGTCTCCCACTGTTCAGGATCTTGGGTATTACGAGCGTCTCTTAGTGCCTGCGCAACGTCTTCCTCCGCAGCTAATAATGCTCCATACACCGAATCGTAAGGCAGCTCAGCCTTCGTTACCCGTGCCTCCCACAGCTCATAGGAGATCGCCGCTCCAGAATTGGGTTGAACGAGTGTGTGACAGCTCTTCAGCAATCCTCGCCGTGAGCTGACGATGCTGTCGATTTGGGCCTTCTCTGTAGTCTGCTTCTCGTTGTCTGTCAACTCGACTTTCATTGCCTCCGGCTCTGCTGCAGTACCTGCCGATCCTTGCGAAGTCATAACAGTCAAATCCGAAATTTCTGCTTGATAGGTAGAGTGAAGTTGCGTTGTCGACGACCCAGTCGACGAGCAGCTAGCTTTATAGCGTTTAGGAGCTATGCCCGTCCTAGCAATTCGGCATTGATGCGGTGACGACAAAAGAGCTTGTGCTTGGGATTTGGCAAACTCCCTTGCACATAGACAAAGGCGGCCCGGCTCTGGTTGGCAACAGTCTTGAACTCAAATGTGACTATTTGCACAAGCGGTCAGCTTGCATTGGCTCAAACTATTGGGAATGAGAGTCTCGGCTACATACATAGCCAATTGAAATAATGTGACATCTTCCCGATGTGTCATGACCGTGCGCCAGCCGGTCAACAAATTCTCCGCCATGTTTGAACAACAAAGCGTACAGTCGGGTTAAGCTGCTTGTGATCTCCAATGAGGCCTTCTAAGCATTTGTTACGCGATCATGAGCCATTTGAGACAAGTGCTACGCGTTGACGAGTGTTGCGGAGGTAAGATCGTGAATAGAGAAGGAGCTGAGCACCTTTCTCATCTAGGCAGCCCTGCAGCAGCCGCGGTCCTGATACGCCAGAAAATTGGATTCGTAAGATGATCACTAACCTCAAGTGATGTGTCCCCTGGGGTCTTTCATCATGCAAATGACTCCCACAGTATTGATATGAGAACCTTCCAAAGCAAACTGGCCAAGCGGGATGTGCCAGAATCGGGCAATCCCACATACGTGACTGATAGTGAGAAGGCAGTCGAGGGTGAAACCGAGCTAGATCCAGTCGCCCTCGCTCAAGCGGAGGAGACCAAAGAGAGCTTTTCGGGGTGAATAAGATGAGATACAATTCATCACATAAGATACTGCACAGACTGCGTGACGTAGTGAGTAAGAAACGTCAACATGAATGAATAGACAGTGGTTCCGCCACGTGACTGGGACGTGAAGCTAGGTTGCAACCCTGGCCGTGACCGGTCACGGCTTAGTCGAGCCGCTCTCGGTGGCCACGTTATTGTCGATGGTCGTTGGAGGAACGGACTGGCTCGTCTGGACCGCATCTGTTGTGCGGTCTGATGCCTCAGTGTCGGGGAGTGGAGAAGCTTGCGAATTTCGCGTGTTTGTCAGCTGCGCGAGCAAATTCACCCCGTCAGCTGAATTGTTGCCAGCTGCATGTCGTGGGGAATCGCCCGGCTTTGCGGTGTCTGGTGCCATGGGCTCGGCAGCAGCTTTCATCTCAGACCACAGGCGCTCCAGGCGATTGACTTGGGAGAGGTTAAGATCGCGCAGCCTGCTCTGACTTTGCCGGCACGTGTTCCAATCCGCGCTCAAGATGCAGTCCATCATGGTCTTCATTGAAGCGACTGAGGAGTCTCGATCCGCCGCGAATTCATCCATGGTCTTGGTGTAAAGCTCCGCGATCTTGACCTCCCAGGTCTGCCGCCGTTCAGTGAAATAGCTTTCCGCAATAGCCTTTGCCTTGTCCAATTCGTCCCTCTTATCCTTGTGGAAAGAGACGGCATCGAGGGTTTTGCGAGCATTAGCCTCAAAGTCGGGAGCGTACATTGAAAACATTTGATGAGCTACAAGCTCAATGCTGTCAGACCTGTACCCGGTGACCTGTTTTAGATCCAACTAAAGCTCACCTAAATCAACCTATCGGTTCAAGCTGCTAACTATCAACGACTATTCGTAACAGATAGTAACGAACAAGAGTAGAATGGAACCAAGCTGGGTGAGGAGCAATCAAGACTCACTTCACTTATCTATCTCTCGTCACTGGTACGGTCGATTCTCTAAGTAGACGTTCTATCTAGAGGACTAGTTAACTAGATCGCTGAGGAACTTCCTCTGCGATCTTCCTTCTTAAGTATCTGCTGACTCTCGCCCGCTCTCACTCTGATCCTTCTAGCATCGTCCTTCGTGGATCGTTCCATCGTTCTCCTAGTCGCTTCTACTCGTTCCCAATACTCTCTAGTATTCTCTCGTCGTCTCTCTTCTCTTCTATCGTCTTCTCTCCGCGCTGGCTTGCATCTAATCTCCTTGCGTGCCCGTCGTCGTCCTTATCGTCCTCGGTCTCCGCCCCGTGGCCCTGACTGTGAGATAACTCTATCCTCCGTTATCGTGGACCTGACTCTTGTCCTTGCGTGCGTTCCTATCTCAACTCGGCCGATGGAAGACTGAGACGTATCCTTCTATCGTTCTCCAGGTTGTTCCAGCGCTTTCAAGAGCAAGTCGTAGTTATTCGTGACTAATAGTGACGGTTCTATCGTACTCACGTTCTTCGGTTCGTAGGATCCTTTGGATGTTTCCGTCGGAAGTTGCCTCGTGGTAGTCTCGTGGTCAGGATGCCGTGTCGGTTTCCTGACAAATGCTGTGCAAGTCAGAATGCTGTGCAAGTCAGAATGCTGTGAGATGCGGACCTGTGGCTTGACGGGTTCTTATAGTTGTGGACGATATGCAATGGGCCGCGAGAGTCTAGAAATCTCCTTTGTGCTGCATTTCAGAATATCAAACAGAAAGTAGCATTTCCCACAGTGTCAGCGCAAATTTGAAGCAACATTAGTAATTGCAGTCGTCAAGTGGTGAGAGAAATTGGTCACGTTCGGATTTCACGTCACGATTCGGTGTCCAGCGGATGTGATTTGCCGTTCAGGAGCTTCTCTGCCTTTGTGTTGCATAGCCAGTGACAATGTGATATCACCCAATGCGCTTCCCGGGACCGGTCTTGTATAGTTGAGTCATCGACAATCTAGTCGACTCGCAGCCCGCTTAGATTGTGGACTCGCAGGCAGCTCTGTAGGCCTCAAGAGATTTGGGGGCCCTGGCAACTCGATGTTGGTGCAGAAGCAAGAAAGAAGCTTGTCTAACCGTGGCGGGTAATGCCAAACATCCTGTTCTTCGATAATCCCCTTGCAAATAGACGAAGGCGACGAGACTTTGATTCGCAATGGTCTTCAACTCTCATCTGAGTATTTGCACAGGTGACCAGTACTCGTAGTACACATTAGCCCAATCCATCGGGAATGAGAGTCTCAGCTGGCCCTTTGCTTCCATGTGACATCTTCCTCAATTATGTCATGACGGTGTACCAGGCAACAATCAAACTTGCTTGCCGTGATTCGTCAACGAATCGAATAACCGCTTGATCTGCATTGAGTCTTGTGAGCATTCGTGATACGACGTGCCAATTCCGACCTTCATGCGCCCTTTCGGGGCAGTTACTAAGCCTTTCAAGGCTAGAGCGTGAGTTGCGAAGGCGCTGAGGGGTTGTTCAACGAAGAAGGCTTGCAGCTGGGGGCGTTCTGACATGCTAGCCAGTATGGTCAGCAAGCTGATATCTCAGCTCAAATGCCGAGGTTCCTCGGGGTCTTTCATGGGGAAAAGAGCTCCTAAGTGATGATCAGAGAGCCTTCATACCATCTGCAGGTTGCGCCAGGTATCGAGGACCTCCTTCAAGAGTTCGACTTCTTTGTTGACAAATCGCTGTGCCAGATGTGGCGGACAGCCGTGTTCGCTTGACGATTGAGGGACGTCCTCGGTATAAACCGCCAGTCGTTGTTCCAGCAGCTCGCAGATCCCGAGGGCGATGCTGACCGCCTTGTCTGCCAGCACTTTTCCCGTCTCGATGATGTTGGCAGTGTCCATGATGCTATTCTCCAGGGCTTCGACGGTGACGTCTCTGTGCTCCTCCCAATTTTCTCGGACGTGCAGGGCAGCAAGAAGGTTGATAGAAACTCGACCATCTGGCCAGACGTTGAGCAATCCGGGACGGTCAGAGCTGGGAGGCCCCACAAGAGCCTGTTGACCTGTCAGACTTGTTGCCAGCCGATCGCGCTGAATCACCTCGAAGAACACGCCGACGGATCCAGGTCGGCAGGCGACCATCTCCCTTGGACTCCACGTGAGGCCAGGTCCCGCTTGTTCTCCGGTGATGAATCCCCACTCGACGAGTAGCTTCGCGTCCCCGATGTCATCCTCGTAGCATGTGAGGACCTGCTCTCCGGCCGTTATCATTCGCTCCACTCGCATCTCTACGGTGTCGGGTCTGGTCGATGAAGCTGAAAGGTAGTCTTCCTTGGCACGACGATCGGTTCGGAGAGAGGTGTGCGAGGAAAGAGTAGAGTGGTTGAACATGTCACAGTAAGGTATGAGGGCGATGACGTGGTAGTCGTCGATGACGAACCCTCGAGTCGATACTAGGTTGAAGGCATGAGCGAAGTCGTGGAATGTGGGCGGAGCAGGATGGGCCGCAGTGGACGGATAGTACGGCAGCACAGCTGCAAACAGCTCTCGCAGGTTGGACTGGTCATGAGCCAGCTCTCGGAGACTCGCAGGGGCAGCTCACGCATGACAGACCCTCGGCATCTTTGCGAGCCAGCTCCTTGGCTGCCTCGGTTCCACGCAGAATCTCGAGAGCACGTTGACCATCCTTCCCACCGATCTCCTCATCCGCCCAGAATGTGGGCAGGATGTCCATCTCCCTCGGCAGCATCTGAAGCCATCCCCACCAGCTTGACGCCTCTCCTTGGCGAAGCTCGTACAAAATCGATGCGGCGAGATGGAGTATCATATCGGCTGAAGAGGCTTCTTCCACATCGATGGGGCATATTGCCGAGAATGGTGATGTGCGATGAGAAAAGACAGCAGACTTGGGAACCTCGCAGACTGGAAGTCAGACTATTAAAAGCCCTCTTCAGCCCAAGGACTGCTCACTCAGCTGCCCCACCTCCAGGTCTTGCTCGGCACGGACATGCCATCCGGCCTCTGCCGAGTACTCGAGTTTGAGTGATGGGTTCCGGGAAGCGTCATGCTCTTCCAGCCAGCGATTGAAGATCTTGAGTGAAGGCGGAGCAGCTGACGCTATGCAAGACCTCACGCATCGCCGATTTGCGTCCATGCAGACGGTGAGGATTGAACAGATGAAGAGGAGAACCCAAGCGAATGTCATTCGAGTGAGGATGCTATCTATGCCGGCCTTTTGCCGCCAAACAGCCTACTTCCTTCTTCTTCTTCTTGCTCTTGAGAGCTGCTATGCTGGACGCACCAACACCCCGACAAGGCCTCAAGCGCGCGAGCAAAGCGTGCACCCGGTGTAGGAGGTTCCGCATCAAGTGCATGCCCGGACCCTCTGCTACAGCTGGTGTGGCGCCTTGCGAGTCGTGCTCTGCACTGTCGGTACAGTCAGAGTGGTGAGTGAGGAGCTACACTTGGACTCATATGCTGAGCCTTAGCGCCTTCGTCCCTCGAGGACAGTCATACCTCGATAGAAGCGTGAGCAGCCGGCCCCCAACACGACAAAGTGCTCACTATAGCATCGCCGCCGACCACAAGCGCCCAGCCATGAGCGTTCCGCCGGGGCATCGAGCAGTTCTTCGCCGCCCATACGACCTCTGCCCGACCTGGTCTCCCCGCTCCTGGCGCAACATGCATCGCGGACGACATGCGATGACCAAACGGGCGCATCGACGGTCCTGCCGCCCCCGGAAATGGTCATTGAGGCTATCAGAAGCTGCTCATCTTCCTATTTCCAGCTTGGATTTCTGCACAAGGCCCAATTCATCGAGCGATACGTGACGGAACCTGAGAGGGTGTCATCTTTCCTCCTTCTGGCTATCTGTTCCATTGCTGCGGCCTTTGCGCCCTCGATCGTGAAGCGGTATGGGGGGAGGAAACAGGCCGTCGACTTCTTCCTCGACCAGGCCGATCATCGACACGGGGCAGAGATGGTACGACCGAGCCTGGAGAGGGCACAGGCTTGTGAGCTCTCTGTCGAGGTCGACGGGCAGACCGCAGCTGACACTCAGTCTTATTGCTGGGTGTGGCCGAGTGGGGTCGGGGCAATGGGCCAAAAGCCTGGGTGAGTGGTTTCCTGGCATCTTGTGGTGATGTGCTGAGCCTCTAGATGCTCGTGGGCACAGCCATGAGAAGTATCTCCGATACCAAGTTGTACTCCCGTGACGACTGACGTCCAGTGGCTGGCTTTCTGGGCTTGCATCGCGAAGCGACCTATCAACTCCCACCATGCCCCACACCAGACCAAATTATTCAGGCCGAGATCGCTCGACGGACCTTCTGGGCCATTCACTGTCACGAAAACCTCCTCTCTGGCCAGTCGCGTCCGATCCAAATATCCTTGACTGAGATCGATGCAAGATTACCCTGCGACGAGTCAGAGTTCAACTTTGGGCTCGAACCGGCTCAGCGGTCCACTTTGGCTGGTACGTTGGCCCACCAGCCAACGCAGTCGCAAGAGGAAGGCTCGAGATCGCTCTTTGCGTCTTTGTAAGTCCCCATTCATCACTACCCTATGGGCTTGAGAGCCTGAAGATAAGCTGTGCTGAGAGGTAGAGTACAAGTCAAGGTGCTCTGGTGCTTGACTGCGCGGCATGCTAGTAGAGAGACCGACGGCGTTTGGAGCCAGTCCAGCCAGGCGCTGCTCACGGCCCTGCAAGACTTTGAGAATTCCCTTCCTCCACGACATCGCTTCAATACAAGTAACCTTCGAGGTTGGACGGTCGAAGGCTTAGATCTCGTACGTCCTCCACTGCCAAGACAGGGCCAGCGGTTGAGCCCTAGGCTTTCCTGTCCATCTCGGTCATCATGAACCTCTCCAAGATCGTCCTACGACGCGTATACCTCGTGCCCATGGCTCAAGCTATAGACGCCGACGTCCCGGTCCCGCACGAAGAGCGTGCATTCTGGCAGCGCATGGCCGACGACATGGTACATACATCTGAGACTCTTCTACACGATGTCGATACTGTGTTTGCTGTGCGGTCGCCGCAGCTTGGGTTCCCGCCGATCCAGGTGTTCGGCATCGCCATGTGCGGCAGTGTTTTCTCGTATCTACTGAAGTGGCCGGAACGTGAGTTGCACCTTCTCCGCTCACCAACATGCTGACCCGATGCAGTTTGCCCTGGAGCAGCTCACAACGCTGCCGGGTCGTTTCAGCGCTGCCTCGACATCCTCGAGCAGCTCTCAGATGGCAAGCCTGCACCTTGTCACGAGATTGTGCAGTTCTGACAACCAGCATGGCAGCTCGCAGCACAATGGCACTCTGCCCTCCTCTCCTCCAGCCTCTCGGCCATACAGCAACGGGGCCGGTTCCGCGCCACGGCACGCCAAGAGCGTATGCTCGACGACGAGCTCTCAGGCATCTTCGGACCCCGCTCACACCCCATCGTCAGCCCGTCCACAGGGCAACAGGAGCAAGTGGTCCAAGTAGTCCCGCCCTCCACGCCCGCCATCCCCACTCCCCCGGCCGACGTCTTGCTGGACTTTGGGCTGGACGGTGATATCCTCTTTGACTCGTTCGCACAAGACTTGTCCAACTTTGTCCAGGGAGGCATTGCAGACACTGCCGCTGCTGCCGACTTGGGCTGGGCGTGGGAATAGTCGCGAATACCCAGATGCATCGTTACAATCTATCACCTCCGTCTCCACCACGCTCAGAGCTGTCCAGACCTAGAGGGGTCCGAACGCAGCCATGGCCGAGCTTAGTCGGCTAGTACTTGATATCTTCCTCGCTGCTCTCCTGCTGCTGCTGCTGCCTCACCTCCTCCACGTCCACCCTGTTCCCATACACCTGGCCCTGGACTCCATCCCAGATGCGCGTCTCGCCATTCGGCAGCACCCAGTCGTCGTGCGCCATGACGCCGAAAGGCTTCTGCGCATCCTCTTTCCCTGGAACAGGGAAGATGAGGCACAGAATGTAGTACGCCGCGCCGCCCACGAAGAAAGAAAGCTCCCAGCCCAGGTCATACATCCGCGTTGCGCCGACTGACACGGTACCCGTCCCGAAACTAGCGATGAACCCCGGCAAGGGAAGCAGGAAGCCGATGATGAAGGCCGCTGCAGCGCGCAGGTTGACGCCGTAGAAGAAGTAGTACTTGGCGCCGCGGGACCCGTCGTACATGGCCCCGACGTCGTAGTTCCCTTTCCGGACCAGCCAGTAGTCGACGATCATGATGGACACCACGGACCCCTGGAAGATCGAGTACCCGCCAAGGAAGTTGAGGAACGATGACGCAGAGGTGAGGATGTGCCACGGGGTGATGGCGAAGGCGACGACGATGCACAGGAACTGACCCCGCACGATGTTGAGGTATTTCGGCAGCAGGCAGGTGACGTCGGACGCAAAGGCTGTCTGTCAGCGGAGAGGAGTGAGGGAGAGAGTGGCTCACGGGTGATGTTGCATGCGACAGAGGTGGAGAAGGTCGCGAATGCCCATGCGGCGGATGCGAAGAATACCCCAGCCCGCGCCTTGGGAGTGTACGAGTGGTCGAGGATGCCCTGGAGCAGGTCGTATAGGTTCCAGTAGGTCTCACCCCACATGTTCTGTACGGCGGCCTACCCGTCAGCTAACAAGTTGCAGTGGGGAGAATAGCGTACGGTAGTGAGGCACCCAAATGCAGCGCATAACACACTGAGAGGCAGCCCAAGCAGTTGACCGATAATCTGCGACCTGTCATTCTTGGCGTACCGAGCCAGATCGGGGACAGTGACGATGAGGGCCGAGTTGGCCCCCATGACCGAATTGAACTGCGCGATGATCGAGAAGGCATAAGCGGCAGTGGATATGCCCTTGGAAGCGGGCGTCACGATTGAGCCAGCTGACGCTCCACCGTTGTTGACAACGGCCCAGATTAAGATGCCGAGACTCGCAATGGGGACGATGATGGACTTGACCGTGAACACTAGAATGTCAGCGGAGTGCACAGAACTGAAACTGAGTAGAACTTACGATGCCTCAGCTTGGAGGTGTGAATGGCCATAAATGGGATGGTAAAGATGAACGCGAGCACGAAGCCGATGAGTGTCTGCGTATCGATTGCCTGCACGGCCGGGATGGTGTTCTTCAGGTTGCGGAATGAAGGGAAGATGCACCGGAGCATGATGGCGATAAAAAATCCTTCGAAGTACATCTGTACGCCGCCCCAGATGATGCCGAGGATCGAGCGAAGTATGACGAAGAAGTACGAGCCCCAGATGCCGTAGACGGCGCGAGCCAGGACTGGGTAGCCGACGTGGTATCGTGCAGCAGCATAGCCGTTGAGTACGATTGCGGCGGACGCCACTGATGGTGAGCTTGACCATCCTTTGAGTGGCTCAAGGTGGCTCACGGCAGCAGGCGAAGAAGATGACAATGACAGCTTCGGCCGGGCTCAAACCTATGCTGACAAGAGCACTGCCTAGCGACCAGGTGCTGACGGCCCAGGCCTCCCCCCACCTTCACAAGCGGAAATGATTATACTAAATTCATGTCCGGACTGGCCTGGGACCGCCAGCCAAAATTGCTTCCGCGACGGGACAAATGTCCGAGCTTGATATTACCGCATCGGGAAAGTTTCAAGCTTCCGATACTAACGTCTGCTAATCTCAATTAGCAAGCACCTGCATATAACTATTGTCGTAGCCGTTCTCGTGCAGGATGTATCAAGTTATCGAGCGTTATATCAGTCATCATTTCCTAATAGGATTACAAATTGCGTTATCACGGTCTTGAAGCTAAGACGCGATGCTCGATTTGAGTTTGACCCGCAACTCTTCATTATGGGAAGACAAGTAAAACACAATCCACTCACTCTTAGCCGAAGCGCTGCTATACTGGCCGCCGGCCAAGGGGCTGTAGATGCGTCGGCACACCTCAAGAACGAAACACACGCGCCAAGTACGAGGAAACAGTATGAAAGCCGGCAGGTTCACTGGTACGCCTGGTGTCGAGAGAAGAATTGGACTTTGGGGTGCGTAAAGGCGCCAACGCAAGCCCTCCTTTGCCAACCTTTGCCCACTTCTGCCAACTACGACCCACGTAGACCGATCTATGCCCACGTTAGCATACCTTTGGGCACGAGTGGAGGTCAAAGGAGGCCGCTAATGATCTAGGGATACGATAACGCCAACAACTGCTCTGATGTTCGTATACGAGCACGTTCTTGCCAAGAACCAGTTGCCTACGGAAAGCGGTTTAGAAGCGCAAGAATCGTCCATTCTAAACGAAGAAATGCCTGGTGCAACAATCGAGGAAGAGCTAGGCATTGTCGCCGATGTCATCAACACCGTTTCATTGGGGTCGGCTTCTGCAAACAAGTCACCTCCTTTGAGTGCCGAATATTGCACGTCTAAGCGTCCTTTAATCAGAGTCTGATTGATCGTGCTAGGTTTAAAGGTAGTACGCAACACTCGGGTCTCTTCCACGAGCCTGCGTTTATGGATCGCGGCTTTGGTCGATCTTTGGAATACACAGTGTTCACGAGGCATGAACCTCCATCAGACACCAAGATCACCTTGGATGGGTTCTGTCGCACGAGCATTGCAACGATTCAGTCGAGAAAGGAAGAAAAAAGCATACGCAGACAAAGGCAGAGGTACGTGCGTCTGTTCCTTTCCATCGACGTCCTTTAAACAACACAGACCAATACTACGACGGCTACATCAATATGCAACAGATCGCCGACGCTTACGACCATTACTTGAAACAAAACAACGAGAGCTCGCTAAGAGAAGCTTGTGCGAGTGCCTTTGGAATGTTCGGTTTCCTTCGAGGCGACAATCAACGAAAACTATTGCTTCCCGATCTCAGCATTGACGTGTTGACGAACGAAGGTCCCACACGTTGTCCTGTCGTGGTCCTCTGCTTAGTAGAGTCAAAGAATAATCGAGAAGACAAGAAACAGTACGCCTCGTTCATGCGCAACTCGAACTTGAGGATGTGCCCTGTTTCATTCCTCAACCTGTACCTATTCGCACGGTAAAGCTCCTTTGGGGGTGCGAACACTTAGACTGACGTCAGTTTTGATTGTGATGTCACTGGCACACGATTCCCATCCTTTGAGACACGATCAAGTTGGTACGACATGCCTTTGCTCGAAAACAGCAGGCAAGCGTCAGGGCACGTGTCATACAACACACAACGACTCGCAGTGAACGACGTACTGCAAGCCGTTGGAGTTCGGACAAATCAATCAACGCACATCAATAGGAAAACAGGTGCTCAAATGGCTGAACGAGCTGGGGCACCTATTCAAGAGATAAGGCGAGCTGGCAACTGGTCAGACGGCGTCATGGAGAAGCACTATCTTACGCACATCTCTTTAGCGACATTAAGGGCTTTAGGGGGTTTTGACATCAACAAAGGAGGGTTTCATCTGCCCCGGGCAGTTCCAGTTCCTGAGACCTTAGCTCGAAAGGTATACCCTCAAGTTGACAAATGGTAGGTCGAGAGTCCTCCCTTTGAGCTAAACTTGACTTTTTTAGGACGCACTGGTTTGAAACAGGCCAAAACAAACAGGAAGACCTCGCCGCTCGCGCTTTCCTTCGAGCTCTAAAGGAACTCCGCGAATCTTTCTTGCAAGATGCTCCGCACTGGCGACGCGTACATCCCGAACTATTCATCTTCCGCCATCAGCTTTTCCAAGACCCTGAGTATCTGGATTTTGAAAGGATGGCTTTGGCTCGCACGACTACCAATGAAACGTGTTACGATCAACGACTAGTACAGGCTTGGCCTATGCTCGTTGCAGAACTGCAGAGGAGAGACAATGCGGTTATGCTTCAGCTTGGCGACATTGCCACCGCTATCAAGGAGTCTACCACATCAAGCATCAACGCAGGAGAGCAAACACATGCTTTACACAGTTTAGTGGCGACGATACACACAGCGCTTTCTCGACCCATGTGGATCCCGGGTCCTTTGCAGCCATCGCCACACGCCTCGGCTGTCCTTATGTCGTCATCACTCAATGTAGTTGATCAAAGGACCATTCAACCGACGTCGACAGACGGCAGCCCGAGCCAACAGCCTGCTTCAGGGGTCAGCATTCCTTTGATGACGCCATATCAAATGGACCGGAACGTGTCGACTGTAAAGGACCTTTGGACGGAGTATACCCTCGGCCTTAACGGTCGTGCCTCTATACGCAGTCAATACGAGGGCGACGATCAAAGCTGGAAAAAGGGCAACGACGCCGAACGAAAGTTCTATTCGCGCCGAGCCCCTGTTTGGAAACTGGTACAAACAATAGCCGACGCTCGTGCGATAAACCCAGCAGAGGCTGTTGTCATCGTTGAGAATCAGCGCATGAAACTTGCAAGCAAGTCACTCAATGCTTTGTCCGACTGGATAAAACAGGCCTCGACTCAAGAAATTGTCTTGATGTGATCGTCATTCAACGTGTGTCTATTTTTGCCAACTTTTGCCAACTCTTGCCCGTGTTGACCCATAAAGGCACTCGTCAAACAAGAAGCCCTTCCTTTCCTTTGACTCAACGGACCTGTGTCTCCCTTCCTTTAACTCGTCGAGCCTATGCTCTCCTTCCTTTGACTGCACAGCTTTCAACGGTACTCGGTTGATTTTGACCGAGGTGCGTTGAAGGACGTCTATGTCGGTCCGTCTTCTTTTTCTTGATATCTGTATACATGTAGCATGCATCTATCGCCCAGCACAACACATTACTCTTCTGTCTTAGGCTCGATGACACCGCCACCAAACCCCCTTCCCCCAGTTGCGCACAAAGATGCTCCTGGCAGTTCGAAAACCGCAAGCGACCCGCCCGATGACGAGGACGGTCAAGAACCTTCTTTAGTATGGAGCAAAACACACATCAGTTCGTAGCTGTTTTGTCTTCGACCAGCCTAGACTGATTTTCAGCGAACGCCCAAGAGAAATACTCGTGGCCCAAGAAAGGCGTTTTTAGCCTTCGACCTTGGCCCGATGATCTACTCGACGGCCTGCTTCGGGTTCCGGACAGTCGAAAAGGGGAGAAGGCTCTGAAGTCTGGCGAGGAGACCGCTGCCGTGAGTGCTTTGCTCGTGTTTGACTCTTAGGCTAATGTTCAGTATAAACAAATGCGAGACGCCTACAACAAAGCCGTCTCAAACGAAGCCTTGCTCAGATTTGGCAGCTATCGTTGCGACCTGTGCATCCGTCGGCAATCGAAAACCAGTCTTTGTCGCTATGGCTGCATAAGCCAGGGGGATGAAGTTCTTGGCGCTTGCGCCGAATGCGCTTCTCGTGGCACCGCTGGTCGCTGTGATCTGAGCCGTCCGGCCGCTACTGCCGAATCCGCGATGGTCCTTGGCGGTTCGTTAAGAGAGTTGACCGGGCAGCTCTACTCTCTTGAGCTTATGGCTCAATCTCATGGTAAGTGCTCGTGTGTTTCTATAGCTTATGCTGACAGTCAGTTGATGCCGGGGCTCCCCTGTCGGCGTCGGTGGTACAGAGGATGGCTGCGGCTATGCTTGCGAAGGCTCGATCCATCACTGGCGAGCATTCATCGACTGTCGCGGACATGGACCAGCCTGAGCTGCTAACGACCCCAAGACGTAAGAAGAGCCGTAGGAACGACCCCTCTCCTCAGTTGTAGCTTGTCGTGGTGGTTGTAAGCTTTCATGCATGATAGACGTGACCGGGAGAGGCCAGGATAGGCATGATTTGGCATTATTCCGTTATACGCCTCAAGCTCTGGACAGCCACCCAAATTCAGTCCGGACTCCTCCGGCCCTGACTTCGTATATCTATAGATTATGCTGACCTTTGGGCTGATTTTCATGACCTTACCAGCAGGGGTCCGAATTTCTGCTCCCTCGGCAGCGGGTTTTGTATCCATAAGGTGAATCAGCCCCATTCGACTAGATTTGAGTCGCATTCGCTACTCTCCCGACATGTAGGATGCCATTCGTCGTATGCAAAGTGAGCTAGGCACTGTATTCGCTGTGTTCGCCATGGGTCGCAACAGACCTGGAACAGCCAATCGGGGGTTCATCTGTGCGGCAAAGGGTCTGTGCGGGTTAACGTTTCATCAACAATCAGCCTCGCCATCACCATCACCATCAGCATCAGCACCGGCATCAGCTCCGAGCCCCAGTGGTTCTCCCATTCAAGAGAGAATGCGTACTGACTCTTGAACTGACGTTGTCTCATTCACCTCTTTGAACACTTGAAAGTACAAAGAATGGATAGACCTCATCGACCTAAAGCTCCTCGCGCCAACGGAGCGATCCCGTCGGGATTAATTGTGCAGCGTACCCGAGGCAGTCCACGTGGGCGGCCCCGCAGACCATGGACCCGGTCTTCCCGGTCGACCTTGTCCCAGGTGTCGACCCCGGTCGCCTCACACTTGTCGACGGCCTTGACTGACAATGCCTCTGTGGACGAGCTTGATGATGCCCACGATGACCAGGGGTCCAAAGACTATGGCTGGGCGTCGATCACCGAGCTCAATGACGACCAGCCGTCGCTCGCGGATACATTCGACAACCCAGAATGTCGCGAATATGCTGAATGGGAGCAGCGAGTGCGCACACCGCATTATCGTGTCGCCGAAACAGCAAAGGACGGTGTCCCTGCCACGCGGCCACTGAGTGATGGGATCCCTCTTCCAGCCCACTTCCCTCACACTCCGACAGCCGGACTTACCTTGACCGGCTGGCTACGCAGCAGGCGAAATTCGCTCAAGGGGTATGACAAGACTGTCGTCCCGCTCAATGACCTTCATCGGGAGTTCGCTCGACAGGTAAGCCTATATAGTCGGTCGCAAGATGCTGACCTGTCGCAGAAGAATGACTACTTGGTCAAAAAGATTCGCATGTTCCGGGGTTGCTCCATTCGATGGTTGTCTGGTCCAGGGATGCGAGCGGCAGATATACTCGCTCGCCATTTCGTGATGTCCATCGACCCAAAGCACAAGCACAAGAAGGATGCAGTCGTACTCCGCGCTATCTATCGGTGTAATGGAAGCTGCGGCGAGTATCATGAGCACGAGGAGGGAGGACCCCAGCATCCTCTATTGGGCGGGGCAGATTCGCTGGCGGAAGAGATGGTGTGGTCTGCCGCTCAGAGGATCGGGTCGGGTGACGACCGAAATGTCGAACGGAAAAGCTATAGAGAAGTACCTCGCATTCGCCCGCACAAAGCGCGACTGACATTGAAGTTCGAAGATGACGAGGAAGATGTCGACGAGTCTGTCAGCAGCTCTTGCAATGTGGAGGCTGTGGTCCGTCTTTCGAACCGTCTTATACCGGCGAGCTGAACGCTACAGGTCGAGATGACAGTCGATCAAGTTCGAGCGGGTGTCTGCACGATCTACATGATGAACAGTCGACGGCATCCGCAGACATCCGATACAAGCTATTTGCGCGTGTCACCATATGTTCGCCGCATGTTGCACCAGGCGGCGTCGGGCTATGGCATGTCTGCAGGAAGGATGAATCAGTGTGAGTACTTGGTTTTATTCACTTTTCCCGGCCTGACAGGCAGGGTGGAACGACGCCACCACTCAATCTGATCCAGAAGTAATCTGGCTCAAAACGCACGCTCCGTGGCGACTGCCCAGTCCACGCGACCTCTCACAGGCGGTCGTAACTGCGTCTAAAAAGACTCACGTCCATGCCGATGCCTTGGCCGGGGTAGCAATTTTGTGCAAACGCCATCCAGAAGCCTTTTTAGCGTTATTCTCACCTCGACTCCCATGGCATACGCTGATCGTCGCAGTGCCCAATTCCCCGAGTATGTCGATGGCACTGAGATCAAAGAGATCGACCCATCGTCGCGATTCCAATGCGTCATTGCCACTCGGGAAGCAGTACTTACGGCCATCCTGCAGACAGGAGAGAAGGGAATGTACTGCGATACTTCCCACAAGAACATGACAGCGATGGGGTTGCCTTTCACTGTACTCTCGACCATCAATAACAAAAACCGCATGATCCCTGGTAAGCCTGCTGATATCAAGTTTGCAAAATAGCCTGATCCCCAGTGGCTACGATGATATCGGACCGCAATGACATTCAAGCGTACACTTTTCTATTAGAGACATTCAAACGGGCGTGCGAACATGCGGCGTACGAATACGTCCACAAGATCAATCGCCCAGATGTCCTTGGCGCGCTGCCGCACGATATCGAAGCGGCATGTCGGGATGTTTTGGACAGCTCAAGCGGGTATCAACCGCGTTTTATGATGGTCGACGCTGCCGATGCCGAGATCGGCGCCATTCGCCGCGTTTTCCCGCATGTGACCATCCGACTTTGCCAGTTCCATTTGGTCCGCGCCTGTCGCTCCAGGATTCGTCGAATACTCGGTACAGCCAGAGGCGCCGAGTTGAAGACGCAGTCGGTATTGAATGCCTTACGTACGTGCCAGCGCTGTCCCGCCGAAGCCGAGTGGTCAGAATACTATCGCAATTTCGAACTAGAAGTCAACAGGATTGCGGAGGACACAGGCCAGGTTTGGCAGCAGTTTGACGAGTACTTGCAACGCGAATGGTTCTCGGAAAGCCACAGGAAGATGACTGTCGACTACGGCTTACCAGCTCATGTGAGCCGGGATGGTCCCTGGTCGACGAACAACTATGCCGAAGCCGCTTTTCTTACGTTCGCCAAGCTGTTTTTGGGGCTCACGGCAAATAAACGGTCTGCCTTTTCCTTTTCTTCCCATTCGCCCATGTCGGCTGACCTTGTTAGTTTGGATCGGTTAGTTGCCATTCTTATCAATAATTACTTCCCTTTCTACGCCAACACCCCGCCCAATCAATCTCGGGCCGACCCTTTCTTGATCAGCTGCTTATTTGGTGGACGAGAAGCCTGGGATCGCGACCGTGTCCATGTCTGCCCCCTCCCGCTTGTGCCTGCCAACCATCGATCGAAGTTCAAGGACATCGTCTACAGCGTAATCGACTTCGCCAATGGGGTCAATGGCCGAAGTAGGACATTTTACTGTGGCGAACATGCCGTGGGCGGTCGGGATTGGTGTACGTGTGACGGTTGGAGGAGAACCGGCAAGTTCTGTTCGCATGTCTGGGCTGTCAGGTGGCTCGAGCTTTGCGGTCCCGTACAGGATTTCGAGGAAAATACTGCCGTTATCCGCGAATTCCTCTCATCTCGCAAGAGGATACGTGCCGTCTCGGAACACGATGGTGAGACGGACTTTGTCGGGGAGGATCGTCTAGACAGACTCAGATCTTGGGACGAGAATTTCGGTGACCTTGGCGATCTCGGTGATATCATTCTCGATCCACCCGTGAGCGGGAAAACTCCTGTCACACCTGCTCGCAACTTTGCAAGCATAAATCTCACAGGCAATAGTGCTCAACAAAGCGAGCCTCCGTCTGCGCCGCCAAAGCCCAGAATCGTCATCTCTCCATCGCCCGAACGCCTGTCACCGGATGTCAGTCCGATCGGACGTCGCTTCCAAAATGTCACGGATGAAGCGGGATCTTGGCCGTGGCAGCCATCCGCTGAGTCCGCCCCCGCGCCTCCATTCGACGAGTATCTGCCTGAAACCGAGCACGAGCCCGCATCGGAGCTGCCTGACTACAAATCTTGGAGTCGAGCTGCACCCGGCCGCCCCGGATTCATTCGCCCGAATGACCCCAATCGCAAGCCCGGCTTGAAGGGAAGCCGTAGCACTTTGGGACTGCCGGCCTCATTCGAGCAGAAACTGGCTCGCCAGCGACCGGTGGGAGTACGCAATACCGGCGCCGATTGCTACATCACCTCTGTCCTTCAGACCTTGACAAGAACTGAGCCGTTCATCAAAGCTTTCGATGAGACTTGGCCATTTATAGACTTACAGGCACACCTGCAAGATCCTGTTGTCGAGCAACTCCTCCTTTTCCGGCAAGCCTTGGTCGAACGCGAGGCACAAACCGTACCCCACATGCGACACGTCATGGCTGGTGAATCCTCTCTTGGCACACATCGCATACTACCTTTGCTGACTTTGACTAGAAAGCGAAGTCGTTGAAAGCGAGGGTCAAGAAGACCCGCGCTTCTTCCTCGATAAGCTCCTTCTACATCTTGACGCCATTCGAGAAGGAGGTAGCGACGACCGCCGCTTCCAGGATCTATTCGCCTTTCACGTAGCTGCTTTTGCCGAGTGCCCCTCCTGTGGTGAAGATAGTTGGTCTGATCCAGATTCCTTCGTTCAGTCCGCGATGTACATTCGCCCTACACCTGCCGAAGGTCGCACACCCGACAAACACATCAGTGACATGATTGTCGCTGCTGTGGAAGACGGTATATCCTCCCACTCACATTTGTGCCAGAATGCGACCTGCGGGCAGTCATTCGACGCCGCCGCCAAGCCTATGGTCAACAACTGCGGTCCGCTCATGTGCTTAAACCTAAACTGGAGCGAGGTAACGGCAGATGAGCTACCTTGGACGTTCGGGATCGTGGCTGGCGCAACGGGCGAAGTCGACATTACGACTGAATTCCCACTAGCCGAGCGATTCGTCCTGGACAAGGATCTAGCCTCTGGACCCGACGCGCTCAACGAATGGCATCTACGAGGCGTCATTTGTCGCTCTGGGAGGTCCCTCCAGTCCGCCCATAACTTCGGGATCATTCGTCTCGAGAACACATGGTGGATCGTCGATGATCACCGAGTCGAATATGCTCATTCGCCAACCGAAGCCGCCTGGGCCGGCAATTCGTTCCCGCTGATGCTCATCTACGCGCGGCGGCTATACAATACAAAAACGAAGAAGATGGGCGCCATTCCAAAATTGAAGCGGAATCCATGGCAGGACAAAAAGAGCGTGCGAATCGATGGTCTTACGCCAGACGAAGATGCCCCTGGCAGAGGGGTAGCGAATGACCCAAATATATCTCCAGCCCCCCTGTGCGAGGTGCAGCGTGACACCTCTCCTGTCGAACGGACTGACCCCACGCACAGCGGGTTTGCCCCAGCCTCTGGCAGGTCTCCGTCCCCTCGCTCACCCAAATTTGACACGAAATCGCCTTCGCCGCTCGATGTGGAAGCGTTCGAAGCGCTGCCTCACGGCAGTGCACAGTCAGACATATTTGGGGAGATTAGCATGATCCCGCCTATCACAGACGTCAAGTCCTCGCTCCCAAAAACTTTGGGAAAGACAAGGGCGAGCTCAAAGTTGGCGCAGGAGATATCGATGAATCCGGAGACTGCGGACCAGTCAACGATCCTGGACAAAACTGCGGCCGCTAGGGTCGAGTTTGACTATGCAATGAAACGACGACTGCAACGACGCTCTACACTCAGGGAGGGCAAGAGACTGTTCAGCCGGCCGTCATGGCTGGAGCGCGGGGAGAAAATCAAGGGACTCTGTGAAAACTGTGGGGCGACTGAGTCTGCGAATTTCCACCGAGTTCTTGTTGGGGATAAGAACATGATGATGTGCAGTGGTGAGTCTGCTTGAGAAACTACTCTATCGCTTACAACAGCATGTCGGAGCTATTGGCACAATCATGTGGGAAAACTGCGGCCCCGCCACCTATGGAGGTTGAACAAGCCGGAACCCGACAAGGCCACGATCAATCCGGCAACTATTGGATTTGCAGTCGCTCCAGCCTACCGGAAGCGCTACAGATTGAGCAGCGGCAAATGGAATTATAGCTATGCGAACGGGAGACGTACACGAATCAGCGATTCCGAGGCTTCGGATCACAAGTATGACAATTTTGACGGGGAAGGGGTCTCGGACGACAGCGATGGGCGTAGTGATATCCTGCCAGTCAGCCATGACGGACTTGTGCCACCGGCGCCTGGACGACCTGCGCACTTGCGACCTGGAGAGACAATGACGGGCTTGTGTCATCACTGTGGTGAAACCGAATCGTATGTGTTCAAACGTCGAATGGTCGACGGCAAGTACATGCACTTGTGCACACGTAAGTTCCAAGTGATAGCCCTTGTTGACTTAACAGGATGTTACGACCGACATCTTAAATATGGAAAGCTGAATATCCTACCTCCTCCAGAATCGCGTCCCCCGGGTTTGCCCCGTGGAACGAAGATGGAAGGGATCTGCCACAATTGCCCCGCGACACAATCCTCACTCTTCAGACGAACCAAGATAAACGGCGAGTTTACGTATCTGTGTAGTGGTGAGTCCACGGCTTGTCCTCAGTGAATTAGCACTGAGCATCAGCCTGCTATAGCTACTACCGAAAACACGGATCCCATCGTCCCCCTGAGGCGGATATGGCGGATCTTCGACTCCTGAACAAACATCGTCTCCTCTCAAGTCAATCGAAAGGGGCAGAGGACGCTGAATACAATACCTCACAAATAGGAAGCGAGATCGACGCGGACCAAGTAGTTGATGTCGAAAGCGAACAGCCTCCATCCGATACTCAAGACGATACTCCAGACCAGGAGAACCGACATTCGGTAGAGACCGCTTCGAGGCCGGCCTCTCCCCTTATTCGACGCTCGCAACGGCTGGCAACTGTACTGAAGCGCAACAACAATCCTTCGGAAGGTCTCAAAACGCAAGCGGCTACCAGCGATTCGGAAACGACGACGGAGCTGTTCCAGCCGTCTTCTACTGAACCTGAAACAACTGAACCTTCTTCCGAATCAAAGACTGGAGCGCTGCAGATACTGTCGAACCACTCGGACGCGGACTCTGAAGCCCTCGGCGGCACTCGACCTCAGGCTATACCTCGACCCCCCCAGTTTGGTGTTGGTCCTTGGTTCCGCGGCAAATGCGCGGAATGCGGGTGCTTGGAAGCGTCAAGGTTTGAAAATTGCGAGGTGGACGGCATCAAATGTATTCTTTGCAGAGGTGAGTCCGTATTGAATTCGGAGACTTCAATGGCTCATACAAGCTTGCGCCACTCGACGTCGTCAAAAGAAGAAGGGCATCCAGCCCAAAAGAAGATCGCGTGATACACGGAGACTTCCCGGGAATAAGAACCAGTGTCGCAACTGCGGGACCACGGATTCACCTAATTTCGGCAAGATGCTCGTCGACGGTCAACCCCAAGTCATGTGTGGAGGTGAGTGCGAATCGAATCGAACAAGGCCGGGATTAATGGCAGCTTGCTCTCAGTACTACCGGAAGTACAATTTCCATCGTCCGACCGGTATTTCACAATCTGAGCTGCAATTGATCGGGAGACGCCTGGCAGCGGAGAAACGACAGGAAACGGTTTCGAACGAGAATACCCGCTCAACAGTATCCTCGTCCCGGCCGGAGACCATCAAAGCTCCCAAAAGACGACGCGCGGATATCCCTGTGGGGCTAGAGGCGCGTCCGGCGAGCAGAGTGGCCCATGATGCTGAGCACACCAACGTCGCTAAGGGCCTGTCGAGCCCCGTTCCCGAAAACGCAACAGCGTCTGTGGCGCTGTCCCACCGATCACGGGTGCAGCCCATTCTCAGTCCTCCTGCATCGGTCTCGACCCAAAAGTCAGCGCCACGGACCCGCGCTCAAGCCCGCCTTCCACTCAGTCCAGCACCATCTGCAGCCGTCCCAGACCAAGTGCCGGCGCAGCGAACAAGGTCACGCCGACAATCCCCTCACACCACATCTACGTTCGACTCGGGTAAGGTCAGTCCATCGCGCGGTGCTCAAAAGAATGTCACTGCTCGCCCACTTATTTCGATCGACACAACAAGTCAGATTGTCGAACCTCGACTCGCTTCAGTCTCCCCATCCCCAATGGCTTCCGTAAATCGGCATGTCGAACATTCCGCCACGGTTGCGGCCGTTCGACATCGCAAGGCTCTAGCAACAGCTCAAGTTGACACGCCAATACAGTCTATCGCATCAGTTCCAGCAGAGGCTGAAGCGTCGGTCGGCGAACAGGCAAGTATTTCTGCTCGACGGTCTACATCACTTGAGATCCATCCTGTCGCAGTCCCAGCTACTCCCGCCTATCCAGTCGACTTTATCAGCCCGACCAAGATCGTCGAACAGACGGTGCGAACTCCTGCATCGATTCCGGTCAAAGCGGCAATGCCTGTATTCTCCGCCGCTCGAAGTGCCCATGTGAAGAAATTATGGGTGGCCTTTTTCGACGCACGGAAGAGACGAGCAGCGATTCAGCAGTTGTCAGATTCGGACGACGACATTCAGGTTGTGGACGAGCCATCGCCGTCCAAAAGACGGCGAATTGCAACGCCACCGCGCAGGAGAGAAAAGGAGGCGAAAGATTGCGACCGATTCCCGACAATATCAGACGATGTGTATGTCGATATGGTCATCCAGCGATATCGCCAATTGAAGGTTTTCAAAGGGGTGTCAACCTCGGCAGCCTCAATAAATCCCTCGAACCAACGCCCGCTGCCATCCAAGGTGTTCGACACCATTCGACTACGTCTGGCCACCTTTTTTCCTTTTGTTGAAGGAGGGATCCCGACGAGCGATTCAATGGGTGACTTGCCCTACGAATCGATAGACCTGTTCCAGAGCGCAACGGAGTGGTGGAATACAGGTGTCAACGACGCGATAGTATTGGCCTGCCAACGCAATCCGGCCGTAACTAGCTCTTCTGTCTTGGGCCCGACAGCAAGAGTCGATGTTCGCTATCAGCCATTCCTCCTGGGTTGGGATATTCGCGGCACAAGACTTGAGGATACTACGAGCGAACCGATGGTGGATGGACGTGGTGATACACTCCCATGGCCTCGTTTGGGGCGAGACCGCAGCTGGCGAGATCGAATAACAATATCTGTGATCAATGTCAGCCCGAATGGTCACTTCGCCGCTCTCGCTATCTTTGGGCCAGCCAAGCTGGTAGTGGTATTTGATGGAGCTGGAGGAGCTTGGGATGACCCTCATTTGCATCGCGTGAGCACCTCGACACGTAAAGGCCTCGTCTGATCAAACAGCGCTGGAGAACACTCTTAGCTGATCGGCGCAATTACGAACACGAACGAGGGTGGGTTAGCAAGTTAGAGAACTCGGATTGGTTAGAAGCCCCAAACATACCCGTGAGATCCTCGCCATGTCAGTCGGATCGCCTGCTCACTTGAAGTCCTTGCGCGACAAGTTGGGCTGGGCTGTTCAACCTGATGGAAACAATTGCGGCCCGCTGGCAGTTGCAGCGTGCATACACATATGTGAGGGCTTACGGCCCTCCTGGAAAACTTTAGGGTTCAACGCCAATCACCCAAACGCAATACATATGCTGTTGCTGCGCCATTCGCTCATTGTTGCGCTTCTGTGGGACAGTCTCAGCGTTACCGCCAGACAGAATGAAGCAAAGGGAAGACGTGTAAGGCAGTGGTTGAACGTCCCGTCTGTCATAGCAGCTCTGCGCGAGGCCAGCCCCGTCAGGCTTGAAGTGACCTGGCACGTACCGAGCTGGGAAGAGGAGCTAAGGGATTGGCATATACTGGGCAAACAAGTCCGAGACAAGTGAGGCAGTGCGTTTTATAGATGATCGTCATGCATTCGCATCTGATACAAGGTATTGGCCTAGGATCTATTCAGAGATTGTTCGACTCGTGGTTGAGCTGACTGTTCGACGGCGACAAGTGACCTGCAGAATGTTCGACTGCCGTGTCGGCATGAATGGGAGTTGAGTCCGATTGCCGAGCGACCTGAGACCACAAGGTGTTGCGGACGTGAGGGTCCGTAGAGAGCACAGGAAGCTTGGAGGTGATCCCCAATGGGCTCGGAGAGTGTGTCATGGCGGGAGCGAGCGTATTCATCTCGCCCCCTGTGCCCTTGATCGCGGTTTGCATGCGGATGAGGGGAGAGTCCGAGAAGCCGCCCTGATCGAACGCGCTTCGAAATGGCGCTGGTGTGGCATAAGCCGAGGGCTTGGCGACCAGTTCACGTCCGGTCACGGAGAGGAGGCCAGAGTCGGAGGGCGGAGGGAGATGCGTATGGCCGAACGGGGTCTTGGTTGACTGAGGATTCGACGCGCGTAGATGGTTGAACTCCTCCCGAAGCATCCGTTCGACCTCTTGCGAAGCTGCCAGATCATTGACAAGCTTGTCGACCTCTGCGCCGCATGCTTCCAACGCCGCTTCCGTTTCCATCTTCTCCTGCTCCGTGGAAGCGAGCCTATCTTGCAACGTCTTGTTCTCGCTCCGAACCAATGCAAGTTGTTCGCGCATGTTCTGTTGGTCTGCTATTGAGGCATTGAGGCGGCTGTCAATAGCCACAACCTGCTTTTTGTGATCTTCCAATTGCTGGTCTACAAATGCCCCGGTGCGCTTGAGATTCTCGATCTCCTTTTTCTGCTCGATTATCTCGTGATTGAGCGACTTGATGTGCAGATCAAGCCCATTCATAGTGTTCAAATGCAGGTCTCTTTCTTTGCGAACAATGTCGATATTGGTTCTATCGTGACGTGACTGTTCACCCAGCCGGTGACACAGCTCGAACAGGTTGTCAAGTTTCCCATTCGCGTTATGGCGAACCTTTTGCAGTCGATTGACCGTATCGCGAGCATCGTCGAGAACTTGGTCGAGCTCCTGGTCCAACTCGCCACGCAACTCCTGGATCCTTTCGAGGTCCCCAGCAGGAGCAGGACCGGCCGGTAATTCTTCTTGCTCCATGACAGGCTGGGAAGCCTTGCTCAATGATTCGCACGCGTGATCGCTCGTTCGACACTGATCCTCTTCAACAATAGGCATTGCGTAGGACTTGGGACCTTGAAAGTCGAGACCGTCACCAGAGGCGACTCTAGAAGACAGCGATAGCGGTGTCGTCGAACGTCCTCTTGTTTTCATATTCGCGAGCGTTCGCCGCCAATCAGGACGCTGTGGGGCGCTGCTGACCTCAGAGCCCTGACGAGAGGATCGGCTCCTTGAATCATCTCCAACAGTCAAGCGTTCGCCCGGCAAAGGTATCGGTTCCGCCAAGATGGGCATCGAAGTCGGCTCAACTGCGACGTCGAACAGGTCTGATTTCGGTCCGAGAGACACGGTGGTCGAAGGAGCGAGATTGACGGACGAGGCATCACGATCTTCGGCTTCGGTCTTGGGCTTTTTCGACTCGGAAATGTGCAGCTGCAATATGACACCGGACTCCTCAGCGCTCCGTTTCAAAGATCCTCCTGCCGTCGAATGGGTCTTTTCGAGCATCTTTTTGGTCGGATCGAGCACAATCCTTTTGCTCGGGTCGATGGGTTTGAGGGCAACCCCGCTGATTTGACAAGGATCTCGACCGCCACGAGTGTGACACGCCCAGCACGCATTAGGCAGCAATAACCCTTGCTCATCATGGGTCCAACGGAAGACCAGGGTGTGCCAGTCTTTGGCAGTGGCGTGTTTACAATGAACTTTCGAATGACTACCCATGTTGTCAGAGGGATGAATCTCCTCTCACACGACGAACTCACGTATACAAGAACGCAGGCAATGACGGCTTGTGACAATACTGACCCCGCTTGCCATCCACCAGACACTTGGGGCCTTTCCCGCCGACTTCCACACTCGGATCAGGAGTCCATCTGTCGAATCCATACAGAGCGGCATACTGGGGGAAGAATTCGGGATAGCAATGTTCGACAGGCTGAATGGAGGAAGACAGGCCTCTTCGAAGCTGCTCCGCGGCATGGTGAGTGCCGAATACAACATCCCTGTCCAGATGTGTATTGATCCAATCGACGCTGGTGGGAACCCCATCTGGCGGTGTGTAAAGCAGACTCGGTTCGACGACAGGGTGCGGCAGAGGAGGAGGTGGGCTGACGACGGGAGACTGCGAGAGGCGTCGGCTCTGAGAACGAGTGCGGATCTTGGAAGGGGTCTGCGAACGCGGCGCGATCTTGCGCGGCTTGCCTTGCGACTTTGGTGAGCGTGCAGCTTTGGGGCCCATGTCGATATGAGAATAGCAAGACAAGAGAAGTGTCAAGAAACCCAAGGAGAAAGAGGAAAGAGTAAACAGTTGTTGATCGCAAAGCCATAGAGTACGGAGCTCACCAGGGCACTGGATTGATGTTGACGTGTGTGTTGATGTGTGTTTTGATGTGTGTGCTGATGGTGGCGGTGATGGGGATCCGTGCTGATGGGGCACGGACCCGTGTCTGAGCTCTGACCTCCTGAGGCCCCCTGTCACGGATCATGTCGAACAGCTTCACGACGACGTATATGGCCAAAATTGATATCAAAATCGGATTGTTCGACGCCTGTAGCATGACATAGTATGTCTAGGAAGTCCTGGGGACGAGTTTAGCCCTTATGATGCGAAAACGATTGCTAAGCACTGATTAATTTGATACCGGATTCTTAAGGAGATAAGAATTGAGCTAAAGGAGAGATTAATTAGGCATGCACCTTCACAAATTAGCTCTATAGCGCTCAGGGGACGGTAGGTAAGCTCACCAGTAAGCCAGGTAGCTCCACGCGCTCCAGGTCCAGCGAGAGGGCGGCGAGGGGACAAGATCCTCGTTGATGAACCTACCCGACGCGCTCTCGAGCACGAGGGCTTGGTGGAAGTTGGAAGGCGATGAGAAGGCGTACTTGACCTTCTGACGGTAGCTCAGACCGGGAGGTGGAGCCATCTTGACAAAGTGCTGAGCGAAGTGTCATGAGAATCCCGACTCGGGCCGGCCCATGGTGTTTAAGTAAGGAAGAAGGCGAAGAGAAGGCGTCCAGAGTGAGATAACCGTTGGTTCTCTGGCAATTTCAGTGGCATTTCCTGGCAATTGTCTTTGGTAATTGGCGATCCCCTTGTAATCCCGCCCCTTGGGTCTCCTCCCCCCCCCCCCCCCTTCCCCCCTCCTTTGCGCGCGGCGCGCTCAGAGTTTGATCCGCACTGACCTCTTGGCGCACTGACCCAGTGCACTGACCCTGTGCACTGACCTATCGCAAACCGTCCCCAGGCCATAATTGCCTGGTCGATCGGGGGACGGTTCTCCCTTTTTGCGCTTGCTCCTGCGCATTCCCCAAGGATCGACGGGGTTATTCTACTGCCCGCGGGCTGTTTAAACAGCCCCGCTTATCTCTTTTAGCCTGCCGGACTCCTGCCCGACTCGCGTCCATGCGACGTAAGGCAGATGCTTCGCGAGGAGCTGCATGCGCATACACGACTTTTGTATTCGTGTCGTCTGACGCCTACCTGTCTGCCAGTTAGAGAAGCACACAGACACCATGACCGCCACGCTTACAGCACCGCTCAATCCCATCGAGCCGTCCGTTGCGCGCAAGCTGGATCCGCAGTATGCTGTGAGCTGCTCCTTTTCGAAGAAGAGCCTACTGACAGTAGGCCTTCTACAATGCCAACATGGCCACCGCACCGATGGTGCACCAGATCCCATGGGACCCGTCAATCCGAACTCAACCTACTGTGCCAGGAGGAGCACCCGCCTTACCGGTTGGCAAGACCACCGAGTGCGTTCACTCACTCCCGGCCTGTGCTCGGACGGGGCTGACAAGCAGCATCGACCTCGGCGACTTCCAGATACGCCTCTTCTACCCGCCTCCAGACCCCATCAGCGACAAACCCACTGCCGGCTGGCCCGTGTTCATGTGGTACCATGGAGGCGGCATGGTAATGGGTAGCTTGGCAGCCGAGAACCCCTTCTGCACTCGCGTTTGCTGCTCGGCGCGCTGTGTGGTGGTCGCCATTGATTATCGATTGGCACCCGAGTACAAGTATCCAACGGGGACGCACGATGCCTGGACAGGTGGGCTCGCTTATAGCGAAGACCTAAACAAGAGAGCTGACGTCGTAGCTTTCGAATACATCTATCGACACGCTGCAGAGCTGGACATCGATATCTCTCGTCTGGGCGTCGGCGGGTCGTCAAGCGGGGCCAACCTCGCCATGATGATCTCGCAAAGGGCGGGTCTGGAAGGCATGAAGATTGACTTCGTGAGTCGGTACGAGCCACTCGTCTGAGGCATAGGCTGATGGGCAGCTGGTCCTCGGTGTGCCGCTGTGCGACAACACTGCCTCTGGAGCGATATACGAGTCGTGGTCGCTCAACCGGAACGATCCTGGTCTTCCAGCAGACAAGATGCTATGGTGTGGGCAGCCACTATCCCGTTATCTCGTGCTGGCGGCTGACCGCAGACCGCGAGCAATACCTGCCAAACGAGGCTGACTGGTCGGACCCCAGTGCATCCCCGCTCCTGGCGCCAGACGAGTGGTTCCAAAAGTCGTGCGACAAAGTATACATCCACCTTGCCGAGCTCGACCTCCTTCGCTCTGAAGGTGAGGCATATGCAGAGAAGCTCCGGTCATTCGGCAAGACCGTCAGCGTGAAGCGCTTCGCCCATGTCCCGCACCTCGTGCAAGCTATGGACGGTGTGCTCGACGCCGCCCGACTCTGGATCAAAGACCTCTGTACATACGTTGCAGTCGAATTTGGACGACACCCCGCCGACGTGACAATGGACGAGCTGTACCCTGACGGTGTCGAGGTTGGCGTGCCCCAGATTCCGGGCGGTGGGCCGTGGTACGAGCTTGATCACCCCATGGTCCTTGGTGAAGCACCTGTGTATCGTGCTTCCGATCGAACACTGCACTACGTCGACTGCCTCATTGACCCTGCCGAGCTGCACATCCTCCCTCTCAACGAACAGGGTGAAGCAAGTGGGCCGCCCCGGGTGCTGACCCTCGAAGAGTCGGTTACCGTTGCCTGTTTCCGTGTCAACAAGCCCGGATACATCTGCGCATACTTTGCGGGCGTGGCATTCATGGACGAAGAGACCGGGGCTTTGGAGATCTTGAAGGAGATCATACCGCAAGAGGAGCGACATATACGACGATTCAACGATGGAGGCTGCGATGTCATGGGACGATTCTGGCTCGCTGAGATCGACCGCAAAGCGCTCGCGACCGGCATGAACCGTCTTCCAGCAGACTATGGAGAGCCGTTGGGCCGGCTGTGGAGGTACGATCCCGACGGCTCCCTGCATCTCATGGAGACGGGTCTTGTCTGCGGGAACGGTCTAGCATGGAGTCCAGACAACAAGACGAGTGAGGGCCGCCCTCGATACCTTGAGACCGAGAGCTGATGGCAGTGTACTTGAATGACTCGGCGGCAGGCTTGGTGTTTGCGTATGACTTTGACATCCCCACGGGCAACATTAGCAACAAGCGCCTCTTTATTGACCGGCGGGTGCTGAACGGTGAGCCAGACGGCATGGTCTGCGAGTGAGTTTCCTTCCACGCCAGAGGGATTTGAGCTGATGTGCCAGCGTCGAGGGCAACCTGTGGATCGCCATGTGGGGCTCGTACCGCGTCATGTGCTACTCGTCCACTGGCAAGCACCTGAAAGATATCGTCTTCACAGCCAAAAATCCCGCTTGCACATCCTGGGGCGGCCCCAACAACGATACCCTCTACATCGCCTCGGCGATGGACCGCTCTCCCAGGCGCAAAGCGGACGACCAGGGCGGTCATATCTTCAAGTATCATGTCGGGATTCAGGGACTACCCAAGTACGCTTTCGCCGGCTAGGTAGGACTATGCACATGCATCTATTGTATCTTGTAGCACTCTAGCCGTCGTACGCGACGAACTCGATCTCCACGTCCGTGCCGCCAGCAGGGAGCTCGGCGACGCCAACGCAGGTCCTGGCGGGCTTGGGTTCTGGCATGACCTCCTTCCATACCTGCCGTCAGCATGCACCAATCCCCGAGCAAGGCATGTATGTGCTGGGGAAGGTCTACACACCTCGTTGAAGGTGTTGAAGTCCCGGGAGAGGTGCGATAGGTAGATGTTGGCCTTGACGACGTTCTTGAGCGACATGCCCGACGCCTCGAGCACCGCCGACAGGTTGGCCAAGATCTGCCTGGTGCGGTCCTGCACACTGCCCTCGACCATCTTGCCCTCGGGCGTCATACCCACTGATCCGGAGCAGTAGACGTAGTTGCCCGCTCGGACGGCTTGCGAGTACTGCCATCAGCACCCTTCTTGTCATAAGGCGGAAGAAGACACACAATGCCCGGAAGGGGGGCGGGTGCGCCTTTGGTGAGGGTGATCTCGGCATGCATGGTGTTGTTCGTCTTTTGGCTCGGGCAGCGATGTGAGAGATGAAAGACGAGAGAATGTAAACTAGAAAAGCAAGTGAAGTCAGGGGAATTGCCAGGAGACAGTACTGCCGGTCGCACTTGACGTATCTTCAATGGTCCGATCGGACAACGTCGGACTTCACCGCTGTCTGCCGCAAGGACCAGTATGGCATGGCAAGTCTAACGCACAGGGCTACAAGGCTGCAAGTAGAAGGATAGGAAGGCCACATTGAGACGTAAGAGAATGGTCGGTTGGTATGTAGACTTGCAAAGCAGCGAAGTATCAAGCATTCCAGCCTCCAGCATGCTCTCAAGCTAAATTCTCTTCAGTTTGATGCTGTCACGATACCTCTCTGTCTCTGTCCAAGTGCCCATCACTGGGTGACCGAGACTCTTTGACTTCAGCAAGGCTGAGCAAGACTAGAGGAAGTGGCGAGGGCAAGGGCTCGGAGGACTTGTAGAGTCTCAACGAGCGTCAACGAGGGTAGCCGAGATTGGCTAGGCAAGGTGTTACGATCCGGTCACCGTTGCCACCCATACAGGCCCCCGACCGTCCGCCACCCGGATCGCAACACCCCAAGCTGGAATACCGGAAGGGTTCACTCTCCAAGCTGGAACACTGGAAGGGTCTACCGCCAGGTGACGCCAGGTGGAATCAGGGAATGCCAGGTGACGTGTCAGGAAACCGACACGGCATCCTGACCACGAGACTACCACGAGGCAATTTCCGACGGAAACATCCAAAGGATCCTACGAACCGAAGAACGTGAGTACGGTAGAACTGTCACTATTAGTCACGAATAGCTACGACTTGCTCTTGAAAGCGCTGGAACAACCTGGAGAACGATAGAAGGATACGTCTCAGTCTTCCATCGGCCGATTTGAGATAGGAACGCACGCAAGGACAAGAGTCAGGTCCACGATAACGGAGGATAGAGTTATCTCACAGTCAGGGCCACGGGACGGAGACCGAGGACGATAAGGACGACGACGGGCACGCAAGGAGATTAGATGCAAGCCAGCGCGGAGAGAAGACGATAGAAGAGAAGAGAGACGACGAGAGAATACTAGAGAGTATTGGGAACGAGTAGAAGCGACTAGGAGAACGATGGAACGATCCACGAAGGACGATGCTAGAAGGATCAGAGGGAGAGCGGACGAGAGTCAGCAGCTACTTAAGAAGGAAGATCGCAGAGGAAGTTCCTCAGCGATCTAGTTAACTAGTCCTCTAGATAGAACGTCTACTTAGAGAATCGACCGTACCAGTGACGAGAGATAGATAAGTGAAGTGAGTCTTGATCGCTCCTCACCCAGCTTGGTTCAATTCTACTCTTGTTCGTTACTATCTGTTACGAATAGTCGTTGATAGTTAGCAGCTTGAACCGATAGGTTGATTTAGGTGAGCTTTAGTTGGATCTAAAACAGGTCACCGGGTACAGGTCTGACATGACGCCAGGTGAAGTCAGGTGACGCCAGGTGACCCCGGGTGGAACTAGGAACCCAGGCCGGCCCGTAATGGCGCCAAGGTGGCACCAGCCCGGAGTCAGGTGGAGTGAGTGGCAACTCCAGGTGAAGGAGTTGCGCACACGGGATTGCCACCCAGCCCGTAGACATATATAAGGAGCCTACTTCTTGATCCTTCTCCCCAAGGATCAATCTATCGCAAGTTACACCTAGTCTTAGAGCCTTGCACCGAGCCTCCCTTTGCTCGCTTTGTCTTTACCTTCGCTCGCCACGACGCCTATCTCTGTGGGATCCTTCGAGCACTTCGACCATCGACATCCACACCGTGGCCTTTGTGGATTGTCGACTCTACTACGCCGTCCGACCAAGCCACAGGTTCAGTGGTTGTACCCCCTTTGCCTTCGGTGCAACCCGAGCTTGCCACATTACGACTACCGCCGTCTACTTGTTGCCGGACCTCAAGGCCGCCGGGTTCGAGTCGTAACACAAGGCAAGGCAAGGCAAGGTGAACCGACAAGTGCTAGACCTTAGCAGCTGTTGGCAGGACGGAGCAAGAGAGAGTAAGTGAGGGAGTAGTCCCATGCAACTCAATTGCGAGAGTACTGGAGTTCTACGAGGACTCTGCGAGCCTTATGTATCCTACAGCCCGTCCCATTGTGTCATGAACGACCAAACTCCGACTCTGCTCCGACCTCCGACTCAATTTCAAGTAATCTTCGCTCCGCTCCATCTCCGCATCCTTGGGACATCTACCCACAACATCACCGTTCACCCAAGTGTTCACTTGGACACAGGTCCCATTCACCCGAACAAACACTAGCCTTGGACGACATGCCTGCCACATTCACCTGAACGCAAGCAGCGTTCACCCGACCCCCTTTGGTCACATGAACGCCTTCCAGAAGAAGTAGTATTTGACTGTTCATCTGAACGATCACCCGAACACTTGTGGCGTTCACCTGAACGCCTATTATATATATAAACCCGCGACTTTCTCGTAGATGCCCCAGCGATGGATCAGTTTCACATCTCCCAGTGACTTCCCCTCCAGTCCCAGTCCCTCATCCCAGTCCGATCCCATTTGGTCAAGTTCAACCTCGTCGGAGTCGAACATCCTAGTCCGTGTCCTTGCTCGACAAGCCAGTGACGACCTTGTTGGGTTACAGCCCCAACATTCTTGCTCCGTTCCCCCTTTGTCACTACCCAAGGGAGCCCAGGCGTGACGCATTGTCTCTGTGACTCTGTCTCTGCAGGCTCGACGAGGTCTTGGCACAAGTACGTCGAGCTCATTGTTCTGACGGATCCTTGTGTTATGTAATCACCTACGTGACACTTGCGCACCCAGCCTTGAGTGCCCATTGACTTCAACCATTGACTTCGACCTTCTACCTTCTACCTTCAATTGTCCGGTACGTCCCAGACTGTATTTCCTCTTACCTCCATGTGCGTATCACCCGTCCGCCAACCTTCGCTAGCTACCAAGGCCAGGTCGTAACAATTGGCTCACATCTAATCTCCTTGTGTCCCCGTCGTTGTTGTCATTGTGCTCGGTCTCCATGCCGTAGCTCTGACTGTGAGATAACTCTAATCTCCGTTATTGTGGCCCTAACTCTTCTTCTTTGTGTCCGTTCCTGTCTTGGCTTGGCCGATAGAAGGCTGAGATGCATCCTTCTGTTGTTCTTCCATTGGAAATGGGTAGTACACTCACATGAGCTTGACTCACCCTCGAATAGTATTGCCAAGGCACACATCCTTGACAAGGCAGGAAAGCTGCCACCAACAATGACTCCGCCTATAACACCAACACCCTTGACGACCTTGTGAAATGTTGTTGCCTGTTGCCCTTCTCATCACTCATAGCAAGTGCTGAGCAGGCAACAGGTGACCAGAATTATATTGCCTCAGAGCGAAAGATTCCGTTGTCTTCTTGGTGAGCCAGATTGTTCCAGTGTCTTCAAGAGCAAGTCCTCGCTATTTGTGAATAACAGTGACAGTCCTCTTGTGTTCATGTCTTCTGGTTCGTAGGATCCTGCACTGTTACGACTCGAACTCGGCGGCCTTGAGGTCCGGTGACGAGTAGACGGCGGTAGTCGTAATGTGGCAAGCTCGGGTTGCACCAAATGCGAAGGGGGTACAACCACTGAACCTGTGGCTTGGTCGGACGGCGTAGTAGAGTCGACAATCCACGAAGGCCACGGTGTGGATGTCGATGGTCGAAGTGCTCGAAGGATCCCACAGAGATAGGCGTCGTGGCGAGCGAAGGTAAAGACGAAGCGAGCGAAGAGGGGCTCGGTGCAAGGCTCTAAGACTAGGTGTAACTTGCGATAGATTGATCCTTGGGGAGAAGGATCAAGAAGTAGGCTCTTTATATATGTCTACGGGCTGGGTGGCAAATCCGTGTGCGCAACTCCTTCACCTAGAGTTGCCACTCACTTCACCTGACTCCGGGCTGGTGCCACCTTGGCGCCAGTACGGGCCGGCCTGGGTTCCTGGTTCCACTCGGGGTCACCTGGCGTCACCTGACTTCACCTGGCGTCACCTGGCATTCCCTGATTCCACCTGGCGTCACCTGGCGGTAGACCCTTCCAGTGTTCCATCTTGGAGAGTGAACCCTTCCGGTATTCCAGCTTGGGGTGTTGCGATCCGGGTGGCGGACGGTCGGGGGCCTGTATGGGTGGCAACGGTGACCGGATCGTAACATGCACCAAAAGGGTCACGATGACCCGAGTCTCAGCTAGACTCACGGTCTTTGGTACATACAGGGTACGGTGGCTGTCACCTTTGTGACACTTGCTCTTTCAGTCACAACTGAGGCAGAAATGGGTCCAAGGATAACATGGATGTGCACCACACAAATTGAGTAGCAGTAAGCTCATTGCTGAGAAGCAAACAGAAAGTATGTGCATATAGTGGAGGTCAAGGACCAAGCATTGCTGCTCAGTTACTTGGAATGACTTAGCAATTTCCACCTCAGTGAGAAATGTCAACCAGAGATTGGAGTGTGACTCTGTCTAGGGGTTGTGGTCTGTCTTTGCAGGGTGTCTCACTGTGTCTGTCCCAGAAGACCCTTTGGCAAATGCTCTGATAGCAGCTTTGCCCCTCACATGGCGTGAAGACAGTTCATGCCTATTGTCAGCCTTCTGCAGACTTCAATGCCTCAAGTAGAACACCAAGTATCACAAAAAGAACAAGTACTAACTGTTGTCCAAGATCCATATGTGGAGCCCTCTCTTGTTTGGAAGCATCGCTAGACTGCGTTAAGCCAGTTTGGCGGCTTTTAAGTCAGTGTGTGTCATGTGTGAAGTGACAGGGATTGAGCGTCTAGGCTAGGGTTTCTTACAAGCCTCATGATCCCAGTCCCAAAGGTGAATCCAGTGTCAGGGTCCATCACACCTCTGGCAACGTATCCTGAGATGAGGAGAGCTGTAGGCTGGGTACAAGTAGGGGAAGATACCAGAAAAGCATGGAAAGTGGCACCGGGCTCGGACAACTCACTCCATCTGCGTACTTGGCCATCTTACTTGAGATAGTGGCGGGCTGTTGTAATCCCAAGCTTGTCCAGCTGAGTTTTTGCCAGATGATGGTGTCATGAATCAACACATAGGAGAAATAGTATTAGAATCAGGATCCCAGAAATAGAGTAAAGTCCGGAACTTAAGGGTAACATTCGTAGAAGCTGCACAGAAGTTGCTCAGCACCTGCACAGCACCTGCTCAGAACCTGCGTAGCACTTACTTAGAACTTACTTAGCACTTGCTTAGAACCTGCTCAGCACCTGCGTAGCACCTGCTCAGCACCATTCGTAGAATCTGCCCAGCGCTCTGGGTGGCAAATTCATAGTTCTTAGCAATCTGGTGAAAGGGATATAAGCAGGCCTGTTTGCCGCTGAAGACCTTTCCCCAGTTATGGATCAAAAGTCATTCCCTTGTCTCTCTTCCTAGTCCCAGTCCCCCAGTCCTCCAGACCACGTCCAGTGCAACCCTGCGCCATCATTCTGTTACACAGAGAGGCAAGACAGCAGACAAGCCAGAGACTAGTCATTCCAGTTCCAGTCCAGTTTGCCACTCACAGTAGTGCGCTTCCAGTCCAGCCTAGCCTTAGCTCCAGTCCGTCCGACCTCCCGACCTCCGACCTCCCGTCCACGCCAGTACAACAGATGGGTTGTTGGCATTTTTCAATGCTGAATCAGACTCCTCAGTCAGGTCAATCGGAAAGTGGGAGCTAGCATATGAGACTGTGCAGCTCTGGCTTCTTGTCACGTCGGACGTGACACCGCCACCTTGCAAGCCTATATGTACCACAAACCACGAGTCTCGGTCAGACTCGGGTTATCGTGACCCTTTTGGTGCAGTGGTATTAGCTGGACAGTGCAATAGCTATGTGGTAGGTTATTGGCATTGTTACACTTCTCATGCAAAAAGATTGCCACTCACTGTGGCTCAGCATCCCATGCCCTGTTCATGTCTGCCAACAGCTGTGCTGAGGTTCTGCTGTCAATGGGGGCGGTTGACTGAACATCTGGGCTGCTTTCTCTTTCACTCATTTGCGAGCCTGGTGAGGGAGGATTACCCAAGACTGAGGCTACCCTCCATCTCTCTTTGGGTTCCTTGGGAGCTGGAAGGGACGGGCCTTCTGAATTGGCACTTTCAACATCATCCTGATAGGTAGGTTGGTGCCACTCAAGGTGTCTGTCAGGAAACTGACACGAGTCTAATATAAGCGGTGCGGATTCCTTAGGGTAAGGATCCGTTAACATACCTTTTGGTACAGTGTGAATGCACTGCAGGCTCTCTTATGACCGCTTACATAAGTCTGTTCTGACAGATAACGGATCCTTAACGGGTTGTGTGTTCAAATACCGGTGTGGGCCGGGCATCAGCTATTTGCACCAACTTGGAAATGCCACGTCATGCGGGCAGGGTCCCAGGGGGACTATCAGGGTTCAATTGTGCCTGTTATGGACAATTTGAAATTAGTCGATGCAATCGGAGATTGGTCGATACAATTCGTTACAATTAGTAACGAATAGTGAGAAATAGAACCCAAATGACGTCAAGTGTTTCGGTGTGGTTGGACTCGATAAGTTCAGGGACTGAACTTGCCCAAGGAGGGTCGAGTGTCAGGAAACTGACACGAGTCTAATATAAGCGGTGCGGATTCCTTAGGGTAAGGATCCGTTAACATACCTTTTGGTACAGTGTGAATGCACTGCAGGCTCTCTTATGACCGCTTACATAAGTCTGTTCTGACAGTGTCTTCTTGAGCCAGACTTGTTGGGGACCTGGGACATTGCTTTAAAATGTATGTCTAATTAGCGTGGCTGTCATGAACCTTGGTTCCAACAGCAGCAGGTTATAATGGGGATCAGTTCAATACCCTTGAACTGATCATTGGACCTTTTGCTTTGAGGGCTTAGCACACGTCACCCATTAGACGCTGTTGTTACAGTGGCTGAAGGAGCAAGACACAAAGTAGAGCCTCCCAAGGCTGAGCGCCTGGATTTATAGTGTCAATTGGTAGCACTGGCAACAAAATTTTGGGGGAATTTGGAATGAGAATTGCTTGTCTCCTTTGGTGTCAAGGCTCTCCATTCTTTCACTTGACGCCAAGCTCAAAATATCTCAAATGCTAGACCACAAATTTGCTTGGCACCCCAAAGGATCTCCGTAAAAGACAGAATCATCTCTGCACATCATTGTCAATCGGATTAGCCGTGTTTGCACATGACCTGCTGCTTCAACAATGCACAATTAGGAATCTCAACATCCTGCAGAAGGGGTGGAGATTGGCATAAACGGGGCTTGAGAGTGTCATGTTGGCCACCCCTCCATGATCACCAATGCACGCCTATGACCTTTGTCCCAGCCCAGCACGCCTGTCAATTACGTGAGCACAGATGCTCAAGTAACTTCAACGAGCCTTGAGTAGCCTTGAAAACTCTAGAGCTCGAGTCTTGTTGATAGTGGTTGAAGGAGAAAGCCTGAGATGGTGCAGAGGAGGGCATGTGTCACGACGGACGTAGGGAGAGCACATGGAAGCCACGTGGAGAGACGGAGCTTGGACTTGTTGATTCAACGCATTACTTGCCGAGCTCACCGAGGGACGACGGATACTTAGCAAGACCGGGCGCGCGATACATTCTGTAGTCTTCTCCCAAGTGTTGTGTCACGAATGACACCAAAGCAGCACCAAGACCGAGCAAGACCGAGCCAAAGGAACGTGAGTCAAGCCCTCGTCGGCGCTCGGCGAAGCTCGCCGCGACTCGTCGAGACCGACCCACACAAAATTACCGCATTCGTCGGACAAAAGGATGCATCTCTCGCACAGCTAAGTCCCGCCGTCACCACAGCTCTTGTCGACAGCAAGGAGCTCTTTGAAGCTCACTGTGCTCGCCATGCTCGCCGTCAAAGAACAATAGGCCTCCTTGATGCTTACTCAGCGAGTTCGCCGGATGCGGCAAACTCGACTAAGGGAAACGAGAGAACAATGAGCTCGACACACATGGGCCAAGATGTCAGACCTATACCCGGTGACCTGTTTTAGATCCAACTAAAGCTCACCTAAATCAATCTATCGGTTCAAGCTGCTAACTATTAACGACTATTCGTAACAGATAGTAACGAACAAGAGTAGAGTGGAACCAAGCTGGGTGAGGAGCGATCAAGACTCACTTCACTTATCTATCTCTCGTCACTGGTACGGTCGATTCTCTAAGTAGACGTTCTATCTAGAGGACTAGTTAACTAGATCGCTGAGGAACTTCCTCTGCGATCTTCCTTCTTAAGTATCTGCTGACTCTCGCCCGCTCTCACTCTGATCCTTCTAGCATCGTCCTTCGTGGATCGTTCCATCGTTCTCCTAGTCGCTTCTACTCGTTCCCAATACTCTCTAGTATTCTCTCGTCGTCTCTCTTCTCTTCTATCGTCTTCTCTCCGCGCTGGCTTGCATCTAATCTCCTTGCGTGCCCGTCGTCGTCCTTATCGTCCTCGGTCTCCGTCCCGTGGCCCTGACTGTGAGATAACTCTATCCTCCGTTATCGTGGACCTGACTCTTGTCCTTGCGTGCGTTCCTATCTCGAATCGGCCGATGGAAGACTGAGACGTATCCTTCTATCGTTCTCCAGGTTGTTCCAGCGCTTTCAAGAGCCAGTCGTAGTTATTCGTGACTAATAGTGACGGTTCTACCGTATTCACGTTCTTCGGTTCGTAGGATCCTTTGGATGTTTCCGTCGGAAATTGCCTCGTGGTAGTCTCGTGGTCAGGATGCCGTGTCGGTTTCCTGACAATAAGGCTCGCAGAGCCCTCGTAGAACTCCAGTACTCTCGCAATTGAGGTGCATGGGACTAATGCCTCACTTACTCTCTCTCGACCCGTCCCGCCGACAGCTGCTAAGGTCTAGCACTTGTCGGTCCGTGTTCCCTTGCCTCGCCTTGCCTAGCCAATCTCGGCTACCCTCGTCGACGCTCGTTGACAACGCAAATAGGTGGTACGCTCACATGAGCTTGACTCATCCTCGAGTAGCCTCGTCGAGGCACACACATCCTCGACGAGGTTGTGCCTCGACGAGGTTCAACCTCGACGAGGCAGGGAAGCTGCCACCAACGATAACTCCGCATATAACGCCGACACCCTCGACGACCTTGTAGAATGCCGCCGCCTGTTGCCCTTCTCATCACTCATAGCAAGTGCTGAGCGGGCAACAGGTGACCGGAATCCCATTGCCTCAGAGCTACGATTCCGTCGGTTGAGACTCTACAAGTCCTCCGAGCCCTTGCTCTCGCCACTTCCTCTAGTCTTGCTCAGCCTCGCCACAGTCAAAGAGTCTCGGTCACCCAGTGATGGGCCTTTGGACAGAGACAGAGAGGTATCGTGACAGAAATGATGCAGCAAGCATTTGCAATCGCCTACAAATCACTGTAAGTTAAGATCAAAGTACTTGATTTTCGATTTACTAATATATATATATATATATCTGGGGGGAGACCCAATCTATTACACGTCGCAACCGAGCTTTGACAAGAGTCATTGCATTCATTCTCAGCTAGACGCGTCACAGCTTGCAACGCTCGACTGTTGCGCGACCGTCTCGGTCATCTGCGCAACTCCACGGGCGAAGACGGCATGGCCGACGCTGACGCAGAGAGGAAGGCCAAGGCTGCCCGCGCCAAAGCGCTGGTGAGTCCACTCTCCCCATTCCGCTCCAGTAGGCGAGGAGTTCCCCCCCTTTGCTACTGCTACTGAGACTAGAGTCGAGCTGATCTCAGCTCGCCAAACGCCAAAAGGAAAAGGCCAAGGCGTCCGCATCGCCAGTCATCCCCTCTTCGCCAGCTTCGACAGCTGCGGAGCCTGCGGCCACCGCATCCGCACGTACTTCTCTCAGTATCGACGTGGAAGACAGGTCGGCCGCTCCTGCATCGACCCTACCTTCTCAATCGGATGGACCAACGCCGATAGCCTCGGAAACAATCACGTCTGCGAATGTACCCGCTGAAGGAGGAACTGAGAAAAGTAAGGAGGATGGTGCTGTGACGGAGGGCGATGCGGACCCAGCAGCGTTGGCAGGCGGGATGAGCAAGAAGCAGAGGAAGAAAGCGGCTGCTCAGGCCGCAGCAGCGGCAAAGTCGGCTGCTCAGCCTGCCGAGAAGGACGATGCGAAGGAGCCAGATGCGACGAAGCCAGTCTCGCCCGTGGTCCAACCCACTACACAGTTGGCTTCGCCCCCAGAGATGACCCCCGACTCGAGCTCCAAACTCCAAGAAACCATCTCCCTCCTCATCGCCGAACGCGCCGACCTTCAGACATCCCTGTCTACCGCTCGAAGAGACTCGCAGCTCCTATCGGAAGGCCGGTCCCTCGTTGCCCAACTCGAAGCGGAAAAAGCGGACCTCGAGACCAAGTTGGAGAAAGCCCGGCGGGCCGAGGCGCAACTTGATGGCTTGCGCACCGAATTGAGCAGCGTACAGGAGACCGTCAAGACACTGCAAGGAGAAAAGGCGACTCTGCAGACTCAGGTGGATGAAGCCAATGCTGCCAAGAAGGAGGCGGACGAGGAGGCGACTGGCAAGTTGGCGGAGATCCAAGTCCAGCTGGAACGTCTGCGTGAGAGAGAAGGTGGTCTGGAGGGAGAAGTAGGAAAGCTACGTCAGGCCAATGGGGAGCTCACGGCTTCGCTCAAGGCCGCTGAGGACGAGCTCAAAGCGCTGAAGGAGACGTCGGAGAAAGATGGCAGGGAGCTGGAGACATTACGCTCTGCACATTCTACACTCCAAGCGGAGCACGACAAGACCGCCAAGGCACACGACGAGCTGCAGAAGTCCCATGGCGACATCTCAAAGCAGCTCAGTAGCAAGGCGAAGCAGTTTGAGGAATCTTCTGCTGCCCGGCAAGCGGCTGAGAAAGCTCTGTCGACCACCAAAGCCGAGCTGGACAAGGCGAAGACCGCCGTGTCCTCCGCCACGAAACGCGCCGAGTCAGCCGAGAAGAAGCGGCAAGCTTTACAGGAGGAGAATGCCGATCTGGTCGCTCAGCTGGAAGAGGTGCGGGGCAAGGTTGTCAGTACTCAGGAGGAGAAGGTCGAGCTGGTCGCGGCTGTCGAGAGCTGGGAGACGAAGAGCAAGGGCTGGGAGAAGAGCCGAGCGGAGTTGGAGAATCAGCTGGAGGAAGGCAAGAGGGCTGGGACGCGGATAGCGACTCTGGAGTCGGACGTCGCCAGACTCAAGAAAGTGGAAGCGCAGCACGAGACATTGGAAAAGGAGCACAGAGGGCTCCAGGCGGAGCTGGAGCAGTCACAGAAGGCTCTTCAGGCGCACGAGCAGACGATCGCCGACTTGCAAGCGAAGGCGCCTGCTGAATTGGATTCTGCCAAAACGAATGGTCATGCTACAGCGGGTACCGATGTCGAGTCGGCTGTTCGAGCAGCACACGACCTCGCTCTGTCGCAACGCGAGGAGAAGATCCGATCGCTCGAGACAGAGCTTCACGCCTCATCTTCCCGCGTACACGCTCTACAGAGGCAGCTCTCCGACTTGCAGCTTGCCTATGCCCAATCGCAAGCACAATCACAGTCCCACTCGCACCTTCCCCCGTCCATCTCTCGCCCATCAAGCGCATCGCACGCCAAGAGCTACTTCCTCTCGCCCGCCGAAGACGACGGTCTCCCCAATCGACCCAGTCCACTGAGAGACAATCGCTCGGTCGATGCGGCCCTGCCTGCGAGCGTAAGGCATAAGCGTCAAGTCTCTCTTTCAGCTTTGAAAGCCCGCATGGGGATCGATGCCAAATCTGCACCGAAACGGTCGCCTGGTCTGGGCAACGGCTTCTCGTCGCTACAGGTCTTGACGGAGGAAGTGGGAGCGAGGAACAGAGGCGATAAGCAGTTCGGGGACGAGATCATGTTCTGCTGTCCGGCCTGCGAGGGAGATCTCATCACGCTCTAATAGCACTGCACATACATACATTCATCCAACCACCTACAATACATTACCTCATGCATGTCCTCTTACCTCAGAAGGTCGTTCGAGCATCTTGGTCGGCCGGGACGATGACGGAACGATGGCCGAGTTGACAAACGATCGCCGATCTTACGACCTCTTTCACTCTCTTTATCTTGTCCTTGCTATTTCACCTTGATATTGCAGTGGCATGCGTATACCTGCTCCATGAGACCCCCACCTACACCCTTCCTCCCCCCCATGGGAGGTCCATCGCGATTGCAACCTCTGAAGCTGCCGTCAACGCCCAGAGCGCTCCCGCCAGGAATCCGAATACCTCGGCCGACATCGACGTACAGCTACACTTCTTCGGCTGGTCCGTCTGTTCCCAAACCGCGAGGACGACGATGGATACGGCGGACTGGAGTGGCGCTTGGTGTCGGAGTAGCTGTGTACGCTGCAGATAAGCAGTTCAATGCCAGTGCTCTCACGAGGAGTGTGCGGACCGCCTGGATTGGGTGAGGATCCCTCCTCTGGTTGTGATGGCGTATTGACGGACCAGACTGCTATGTACCCTAGACTGTGAGCTTCCACTTCCGTAAAGAATGCGGAGCGATAGTTCAGATCAGACAAGATCAACTTTCAGCCATCCAAGGCGGACAAGATAGATGGGTTGCACGAGCGAGTAGCCAGCAGGCTCAAATGGGCCATCGATACCAATCAAGGGCTCTACCTCAAGCTCGGCCAGGCATTAGGTGAGTCTCGCGCATCTGAAGAAAGTCGCCGCAGCTGATTTGTCAGGTCTGCAAGCTGCACTCCTGCCCAAGCCATACAGAGAAGCATTTGGGCATGTATTTGATCGCGCACCCTCCGTACCATACGAAGAGGTCGTGGGGGTGAGCTGTCCTGATTGACTGAACAATACGAAGCTGACAACAGGTCTTTCGCCGAGACCTGCATCTCTCCCCGGAAGAAATCTTTGACACCTTCACTCATGAGCCGATGGCATCCGCCTCGATCGCCCAAGTCCACCAGGCCACCTTGCCCGCCAAGGATGGCTCAACCCCGCACAAGGTGGCCGTCAAAGTGCAGAAGCCTGCGATAGAGAAGCAGATGGAGTGGGACCTGTTCTCGTATCGTTCCCTCATGTGGCTCATGGAGAATCTCTTCGACATCCCCACCTACTTTGTGTGAGCAGCCCGCCTGAGGGTACCAAGTCTGAGATGCTGAGCGCAGGGCGAAATATGTGTCGGACCAGATGCGCCTTGAGACGAGTTTCCTCCACGAAGCCTCCAATGCTCGACGGTGTGCTGAATTCCTCGCCAAGACCCCGGAGCTGAGAGACGACGTATATGTACCACGGGTGTATGGGAAGGACGAGGGATGCGTCGAGAGTGATCGGGTCATGGTTATGGAATGGGTGGATGGTTGCCGGTAAGTCATAAATCTCTCGTTGTGAGATGATACTAATCTGCTAGGTTGAATGACAAGGCTCAGCTGGAAGCGTGGAAGCTGGATCTGCGAGAGGTGATGGATCTTGCCATCGCCACCATGTCCGCCATGACCTTCTCGTGGGGTTTTGTGCACTGCGATCCCCACCCCGGTAACATCCTCGTTCGGCCTCATCCGACCAAGAAAGGGAAGCCTCAGGTGATCCTGATCGACCATGGCCTATACATTCCTCTGCCCGAAAAGTTCAGAGAAGAATACTGTCAATTGTGGCGATCTCTATTTGTCCTCGACGTACCAAAGATCGAGGAGATTGCCAAAGGCTGGGGCATCTCGCTCGACGCAAACATGTGAGTGTAGTCAAGACTGAAGGCGCGAACTTACGGAAGGTTCGCGTCAGCTATTCTTCTCCGCCCATCGCAGGTCGTCAAGCAGCACTCGTCGGAGAAGAGCTTCCCGGAAATGTCGCAGTACGAGCAGCAGGTCGAAATGAAGAGGCGTTTCAAGACCATGTTGGAGAACGAGGCCATGATTCCCAGAGCAAGTATAATCCTTTTAGACTGAAGTATCGCTCATGAAATAGGAGATCATCTTCTTGACCCGGTGTCAGAGGATGATGCAGGCCAACAACCAGGTCTTGGGCTCGCCCAGTGCTCGAGTCAACGTCACGGCCAAGGTGCGTCTCTCTAGATCTGGCCTGCATATTGTACTTAAGATATAGTGGGCAGCCAAAGGCCTTCGCGAGCTTCCATCTCACCAACTTACGAAAGCCGGCCTGCGGCCTTGGCTCAAAGACCAGTTCCAGTCCGCGGTATTCCGCATAACTCTTGGCCTCGTCGATATTGCATTCTTCTTCACATGGCTCAAGCAGCGCTTCTCGCCATGGAGCAAAGGCAAGGGCTGGGAAGACATGCTGCAGGCCCAGCTACAGACTATGGCGCAGGAAGAGTTTGGAATAGACATAGACGACAAGGTATTCATCGGCTGATCGGATCAAGTCGACAGTGGTCGATCTGTTGTTGTCATCGCTCATCCTCATATGCATCAGATGCATCTAGCACACCTTGAACACCGGCTCGTATAACAACATCGACAGAGTCGATGCCCCACTCCACGTTCCCCGGGTTCAGGCTAGCCAGGATATCTGATTGGGACTCCATCTCATCTCAGAACATCCTCATGTACTGCGCACAAGGTAGCGTCTCGATGCATGCCCTTCACGAGCCTTTCTTGCAGCACATCATGCATGTCAGGCAAACATGATCTCGAGCTCTTTCCTGTACCAGCCCTGCAGCGCCCGCACGTCCGCACTGAGCACGATGATATCGAATCTGCCCAAAGCCGCCTTGGCGGTGTTACCGTCGACCACCACGATCCCTACTTTCTTCCCGTGCCTCCGTGCCGCAGCAACGACGGCGTCGACGGCGTCGTGGTACACCTTTTCGTCAGTGGCGGGGAGATAACCCAATAAAGACAGCGCCAAATCGTTCGGACCGATGATGACAGCGTCTAGCCTCATCAGCCCAAGACCTCTTGCTCCAAACATGCTCAGAAGATACCTAAGCCATCCACCGCGAGAATCCCGTCGATGTTCTGGATGCCATCGGCCGTCTCGATCTGACCCATGACCAGCACTTGCCCATTTGCACGCTCGACGTACTCTTTGGGCGTCGAAAGGTGATGTTCGAAACATGCCCAAGGCCCACCTTGACCCCGGACACCCAGTGGGGGGAACTTGCACCGCTGCACGACCGTCCGAGCCTGCTCAGGCGTGCTTATCATGGGCACGATCACCCCACTTCTGCTCCAGCTACCTTTGAATTTACAATGCGGCGATACTCACTGTATACCCGTATCGAGAGCCCGCTTTAGGTCGGCGGCTGAATCGCTTTTGACGCGCAAGAGGGGCGATTTGCCAGATCCTGAGATGGCACAGACCATATCGTGCATGTCTGTATCGCCTATATGCCCTTTTCTTGAGCTTCACTCTCCAGATCCTGCTGTGAAGGTGGACCTGCCATGCTCGCAGTCCACTATGACGGCCTCGGCAATCAGCTGAAATACCCTAGACCCACTGGGACCCACATCTAAGCCGGTATGGGCCATGGTCTGTGCCGCGCGTGTTCCCCGGAATGTCGAGAAAGCAGCAACGACATTCCCGCCGTCATTGAGCTTGTTCAGCATGTGCAGCTTGGTATTGGTCATCTCAAGCCACGTTGTTGCTCTGTCTCAGCCCACGATGATCAAATGCAGACACCATCTTCAATCGGACATTACAACGATAGATAAGCCTCGGAGGATCTCCGCCCCGGTCCCGGAAGTCACCGAGGTCAAAGGTCAAGACCTGACCCGCTGAATAAGATAGCATAGTTATTCATCCACCGACATAGTGCCCAGGTGTTGGGATAAGAGAGCATGGGGGTTCGGTAGCCTGTGCCAAGGATTGCATTCGGGCTGCTGGACACCGCAGCCTCCGACGCGGTCGAGTCTGATGGATGAGGACAACAGTTGGTCTTCTTAAGTCCGTCTGTCCAGCACTCTGTGAAGCCTCCAACAGGTAATCTTGCCTTGGACTGGGGTTGGCTCGACGACTTCTGAAGACCATGCTCAGATAACCCAAATGCATATATCCAAGCTGCGTACGTTGTGGACGATGCGGCTCTACCTGACTCTCACCACTGCAAGCCGGCCATTCCCGTCTGATTGGAGTCGCTCAGAAGCGAAGCTGGCTCATAAGGAGAGACTCTGCTCTACAAGCGGGGACTCACCGAACGCCTCGTCCGTCATGCCGGGCACCAACGTCGGATCAAACGTCTCTCCCAGCAGAGCATCTACTGTCAGTCCCGCTCGGGCACCGCCTACTGTATAACGAGAAGACGCACCAATCGACCCGCTCGCCTGTGGCACCGGTTCAGGCGTGTTGAACACCCCCGTCAGGCTGGCCGTCCCTCCCGACCTCACCAGCTGGTCCAGCCGCAAGAGCATACCGACCTGCCCTGCTATCCGCGAGGCATGGCTGTCTACGGACTCGTGCAGCTTGAGCTCTTGTAGGATCTCCTCTATGGCTGCTATACGTAATGTGCGCTCTTCTTCCGTCCATTGCCTAGAGACCGGGGTGTAGATGAGGTCGAGGGCCAGGACGTTGGCGGCATGCGCCCAGTGTACGGTGGACTCTCTGCCCTGTCAGAGTGTATCGCCCAGGGGTCAGGGACTGACGAGAGGAAGAGCTCGGACTTTGGAGACTCGCGTCGAAGAGCCAATATCTCCTGTGCTCTTGCTACACAAGCATCTCTCGCCGGACTATATTGCGAGTCGCTAAACCTATCTCCTTAGTGATTACAGTGGTGTATGGCGACACGTCGCGACTCACGCCATGGTGAAGTGATCGCGAAAGAGCAAGAGCCGCCGATGGGCTATCAAAGAATGCACATGACACCTGGCAATCGCCATCCACGGAAACGCGTCCGCCCCAGCCTGGACCGCCACCGCCCAGTCCTTCGAGAAATACGGCATGTCGTCCAGTACGTGCTCGAAGCGTGCGTCAGTTGTGAAAGCCAGCTCGTATCGCTCCGGATCCAGTCTATCCATCGATCGAAAGGCGCTGAAGAATTGGTGGCTGATCCGGGCTGTCCGCGTGCGGAGGAGATGGAATGCGGCGCCTGTAGCCTGTGTAGATGGGGGAACAATGATAGCACCTGGCGATGAGAGGTGGTGGTCGGATAGGTTGAGGGGTTCGGGCGCGAGCAGGCATTCTGTGGCGACGTAGTAGGGGAAGCCGGAGGGGAGTGAGACCCTAAGCGATCAGCAAGCTGATCTCAAAGTAGTGGGAGAGCGTACCAGTCCCTCCAGAGCATGAACCACCAAAGCCTCCTCCGAACCTCCCTGTCCAGCAATCCTGGCGATCCCTGCAGGTGTGGTCCAGTGATGAGGTGCTCGGGACACGTCTCGTTTCCCTCAGCCAGCCGACATAGCGGCTCTTCTTGCAACTGGTCCAGACGCAACATCTGCGCCAGTCTGACACCCGTAGCAGTCAGTGTACTGCCCAGCGAGGGAGTGCCATAGTGATGAAAGAGACAAGACAGGGCAGCGATAGTGTGCAGGCAGACGATATCCGGGGACACCATAAAGTCGGATGCCCACAGCAGCTGCAACGAGGTGCTGAACCACGCTGTGGCGGTGCTCTTGGAGTTTGCGATACCCCACAGCTCACATGCAGGTGCAGGGAAGAAGTGATACCCTAACGCCAATTGCGCCGTGTAGAGTGCCAGCCAAGGCATTCCCCGGCAGAAAGGCCCCTGCTCCTCTTTGCTCTCCATGAAGGCGCGGTGTTCCTCCATGAAGGTCGGGCCGTGCATAGTGCCGTATACGAAGCCCAGCGTCTCGATGACAAAGGTGATCAGGCGTGTGCTCAAGTCTCGCGAGGGCAAGGTGGGAATGGTGGGCATACCGCCAGGACGGGGCAGTGCGGGATTCCGAGGGGTGTGGACAAACTTGGAGTAGCCTACTCTCAGCTTTTGGGTGCAGTCTGGGGGCGAGGCATGTACTCAGCGCATCGTCGTTGCCCTCTCGAGACCGACCCATCTCAAGCAGCATCATCACGCCCGCCATGCGCTCCATATCGTTGGCCGGCTGTGTCTTCTCCCCGCTGTCCCGCCTGTCCAGCGAACCACGCCGAGGTTCGGGGTACGGCGCGACTCTCGGAGTCGAGCCAGGTGCATGCCGCCCCGCCGTGGGACTCAGCAAGCTAGGACGACGGTCTGACAGCGACGAGGAACGTCCTTGAAGCTGAGCGAGTTGCCGCCGCAAGTCATCGTTCTCCCTTATGAGATCCAACACCGAAGCCGGACCCGCCGTCTCCTTCTCGTGCTCTCCACCACGCAGCTCCTTCCCTTTCACTAGCACCAGCTCCCGCTGACATTGATCCCCCTCTGCCCGACCTATACACTGCGCACATGGGATGGTGCGTGAGCATCGCGTCTTGCGCTTGGTGCCTGTCGATCATCAGCTGAGGTGACCCCCAGGATGGATTTGCGGACATTGTATACAGCTCGCCGGCGCTCGTTGGGTTCTCCGCACTTGCGGTCGTTGCGCACTGGGACCGGCCTCTGCTGAACCTGGTGCAGGCGGTATCGAGGGGCTTGGGGGTATCATGACGCCATGCAGAGAAGAGGTGAAGAGATAGTGCCGGGAGAGTCGACGGAGGAGCTTTGGGATTCGGCTCGTCCGAGTTTTCCTCAGACCCCTTCGCTACTATTGTCTTTTCTTCTCACTCGCTTGCAACCTCCAGACATAGGGTCGGACCGTGACACGAAGACCCCACGGGCCTCGCCTGGGGAGCTTGGGAACTCCGCTGATCAGTAGCGGCGAGCGGAGTTGACAATCGGAATCCTGCGACGCTTGTATACGTGCAAAGACGGCGCTGACGCGTCTCACAACTGCATCGGTCGCATACGTGCGGACCAGGGCTGCCTCTACCCTTTCATGCGTACTCGCGCACGCCATTCCCATCCGTGAGAACCAGTTCACCAATCTCATCAAGGCGGCAAGCAGATTAGAAGACGAAGAAAGGATCTATCACCAGAGATGCTCCGATTTGGGGTTCCGGGTCATCGATACCACGCGACACATTTCGTGCTGTATATATGGCCTATCCCCACAGCAACGGCCCTACCTCTCGTCAATATTTCCACGTTGAGATAGGCAACTCGAATCTGGTCACTTCAAGCTGAAAATATGTCCTGGACGTGGGACGGCCAGATCACACAATCGACGGGCTCCGACGTCGTACCCAACTTCACGGACGCGATTGATATCCCCTACAGCGGCCGTCGCCCGGACCTTCCGGGGGTAGCTACCTATGTCACACCTCCAGGAGCCCCCGTGGACCCTGACAGAGACTCGCCGCGAACGAGAAGAGCACTTCGGCACAGGATGGCCAACGGGGCCAAGGTCGATTCTTCAATTGACGAGTCGTTTGAGGGTGGGGGCTTGATCATGCCCACGGCATGGGCGAGCGATGGAAATGGAGGATACTTCTCCCAGAGCTTCATTGCTCGGACTAGGGGCAGATCGGGACCCGCCACCAAGGGCAGTCCCGCCAGCTTTGAGCCAACGTATCCTTCGGATGACGATTTGATCCTCGAGGGGTGTGGAGATACTGGGTCGAATGAAGATGCTCAGAATACTTCGGACGCCGCAGAATTCTCTGGTCACATGCAGTACCAGCCGCATAACGCTATGTTGGCGACGGTGCGGGACCCATTGCCTCGCGAAGAGACGACCGAGGGGACCAGGGGTTACAACCGCTCCATGGCCCACTCGACCGTCTCCGGTTCCGGCTCAGGAATGACAGTGCGGCCCAGGGCTGCGAGGTCGGGCTCCAGTGTCGTCGCTGATGGCTGGTCCAAGGCCCAATCTCAGAGCGACGCGCGCAATCTGAGACTCGCTGATGACGATCTGTTGCTGCTGAGCTCTTTCCCGGAGTCAGCCCATGCTCACTTTGAGCAGGAGCAAGACCCCCAAGGGCAGCCCATGATACGCCAATGGGGTGCAGGTGCGTACCAACCGGTCGAAACAAATGCATCCAGCCCGTGGAGTCCTCACATTGGGGGCGACTCGCCTTCTGGAGGAGGTCATACGCTGCTTCATAACTGGGGGAAACTTCGTAGTATAAACGATAGGACTGGAGAATCTCCTGAAGACTCGTCGCTTTGGTAGAGGGTCCTGAATGTCGAGTCTACGCGGAGATGCACGATGTGAGAATTTTGGCCTTCTCAGCTTCGCAGAAGTCCCGCCAAAGAGCGAGTCGTCTGAATCATTTACTTTTCATGCGATCTCCACGGCCGCGATCTATCTCTGCTTCTGCACCAGCCCGATGCTTGCCGAATACTTTGCCAATTCCGTCCCAAGCGCGGGCAGCGTGTCCTGAACTATCAAGAAGGCTCCTCAAGCTCATACGGTGATCCACTTGGCCCGCTTATCAGAGCGATGGTCGCCTTTGTCCTCTCCGTACGGCCTGGCCCGCCCGTCCTTTGCACGTGCATCAGACGAGCTGCGCTAACGGCGAAAGCGCAGAGCAGACGCCTGAAACTTTGCTCGCTAGGGGCTCAAAGGAGCCTGACGGTTGGGTCTCCGACCTCGCTTTTAGACACTATCGGGCGAGTCTGGGAGAGATATGAAGTAGTATGACCTCAGTGGCGAGCCGCTCACCCATCTCTCCAGATTCATCTTTACCATTCGATTCACCTGCCATTCATCAAGCATGAGCAATCACTCGTATCCCCCATACTCTGAAGAAGACTGGCACAGACTCAATGTGACGGCCTATTTAACTAATATCCGACCCATCGACGAACCCCCGTGGCTGTTGCAGGAGCCGAACTACTATTCTGCGTCAGGTGCGGGAGCTGCGGATGTTTCAAGCACATACCGCACTGCCGACCAGCCGAAGGCAAGGTCTTGGTCCTCTTCCGCGCCCAGATCGGGCTACGTCCACAGCAGCCCCAGATCTCACTCGCATCGGCGCCGCGTCGATGATCCGCCGTTGCCCCTCCCCAGACGTATTCCTTCCCGCGAGCCAGAGGACTGGGACGACTATGACATTCCCCGACACACTTCTTCGGGCAGCTTCCGTCAGACATACGGCACAGCCGATCCCGACTGGCGTTCAACAAGTTTTCGAACAGTGTCGGGACGTCACTACGCTCGCGATGGGCCAAGCGCTGATCCTGGTCCGTCCAAACGGTCTCATACCGATTCCTCAACGGGCCGAGGCAAGTTTGATGGCTTACCTCATGCCACGTACAGAATCGGTCAGGATGGTAAGCCAGTCCAGAGAGTCGAACATATGACGCCAACATTCAAGCGGACCAACTCGCCTGCAGAGTTTCATCGAGATGGGAGACTCTTACCCGAGGGCACTTATAAGAAGAGGTATTTCTAGCCCCCAGCCAGTCTGGAGGCGACAGGACAGGCATGAGCCTGAAGGAACCCCATCCCGCTCATGCTATCCTGGTTAGGAACTTCACCTTGATAAATATTTTCTTCTATATCGTTCGCAATCTGATTTCACTCCCCAGAAGTAGTCCATATCACTCTGCATGTATACAAGCTGGTATCGCCACCCTGACATCTATCGCCATTGTTGGTGTGTCCGGCCAGTGACCGATCGCAGCTTTGGTCCTTAGACGCAATCGGTTTCCCTTGAGCACCATGGCATGTCCTGAGCAGCGGCGATCACCCTCCTCCCCGTGCGTTGCGTAGACTTTGCAGTGAAACACCTCGGTTCTGACACGCGCGGAGGTTTTGAGGAGAGTAAAGCGTCGATGTTGACCCTCGAAAATTCTTCATCACACATGTGCCAATGTCAGTCAAGGGAGTGTGCCCTCCTGTGTGAGTCCTAAGCTCAAACATTTCTGAGACGGCAGTTTGCCCTACCATAAATATCATCTCCCCCTCATTCAGCCCGATACGCTTCATCCTCTTGACGCTGCAACACAGCGCACTCCCGCCTTCAGCCTCATCACTGCAATTTTTTTTGTGCGCTAACAATGTCCGTTCTGTTTACCGACCTCGCCTCAACGCAAGAGGACACTGCTCATCCCACACTCGGAGACCATTCCGGATTTCGAGTCAGACGTTGGGAATAGTCACACGTGCAAGCATCCATAGTAGTGGAATACTCGCGCTTATCGTGTAGTGGCCCTTCCCATGGTTCCTATGCACTCCACAGCGATGCCGCTCCTCCACCACCGCCAACGGAGGACCCACCTCAGACGGGAGGAAGTGCAAACGACGTCTGGGGCGGGGGTGGGTTCGACAAAGGGCCGCGACACGACTGGGAGGTATCGAACAATCAGGACCTTGCCCACCACAGTAGCCTGAACGAGCTGAGTAAGTTTGCCCTTTCAGCGTGCTTACGGGGGAAGCTGATATTGAAGACAAAGACACCGCTTCGGTGGATTGGGAGGAGTCCAGCCCCACCATGTTCGCTGACCCGTCCGCTATGGGCACCTCTGTAAGCAAGGCATGAGATCCCGAGGATGCCTTCCGGGGGGGATCCCCCAGGCTGCTTCTCGACCATTTTACCGGCTATCGCTTGCCCTGGAAGACTCAACCCGTACGTAGTACATCACCGCTAAGCATCTTGTTTTCTTTTCTGTTCAAAAAAAATTGCTTCAGATATGCTGAAATACGATGTGCATGCACATGTGTGGCAGTCCCTCCATATGAACGTACGCGATTTGAGGCAGAGAGAAGAACACCTACGGCTTCGTAAGAGATTTCGAAATTCGTCGGACGATGGAATGTGTCACGTTGACCTCCTTTGCCAAGCTCCGCGCGAACGTCAACAGCAAGTTCGCGTTTCATTCGCCTGAGGCTGTAATAGCCGAGGCCTTTCTGGAACTCCTGCGTCAGACGCAACAGGAAGCATCGAGCGCTCCTCCTTTTGGCCAAAAGCCTTCGGAGGGCGCACTTTTCCTCGCATCAAAACACATATATACCTCTGCGTTCTGGGTGGAGCTCTCTAAGAGCAAGTTTGCCACCCAATCGTTCCGCTGGCTTTGGATCTGGGGGCCATGTCTAATCAACCACTCTCTCCCGCTACGGAGACAATGGAATCTGCAACGGCGTCAGCAGTGCCGACAAGGATACCCAAGACAAATGAGATCGAGGATACAGCTCACACCGGCGGTATTTTTGAAGGGACTCACTGGACCATGCCAAGCCGGAAAGACCGACGCGTGCCGGTCGACGGCAAGTCTTCACCTGCGATGCCCAAACCTTCTTTGCATGCCCAAGGCTCTGGATTCTCTCAAGTCTCGTTGGACGGCGATGTTCAATCATCCCAGTGCTCGTGAGTCCAGATTTCCCCATTATTCTTTTTGGCTGAGAATAGCGGATCATCCGGGCTTCTCTTTCAGCTTTCGGCTGGGGAGGATTTCCCGCAGGAAGGGCTATCCGATATCTATGGGAAGTACACGGTCGACCTTCAAGGGCAGTCTGTTCTGCCAAGCAATAATACTGTCAGCAGGGCAGAGCTCGAGGAAAGGACTAACGATCCCGCCCCGCCGGAATCGGAAGCTACATTGAAGGGAATGACAGTGGAAGAGGATCTGATCGGGTCTGTGAGCACCAACCCGAGTCAATGGGTGTAAATTCGTCATTCAAGCAGGGGTCTGAGCTGGCTCAGGCAGACTAGAAGACCCCGATGCTGCGGAAGATTATGCAGGCAGCCCAGAAGAAGAGCGTAGCGGAGTCATGGTTTCAAGTCAGACTGCACTGTCACAGGATGATCCATTGGCAAGCCCTGCGAGCTTGCAGTCCGACTCCGCACTCGTGTCGGACGCTCAGCGGCGCACAGTTGCGGATCGAGGTCGGGGCAATCGCCGAGGACGTGTGGCACCCAGGGGGCGGGTCCTCACCAACTTCAGCGATCTGTCTCTCATGACTTCCAGTGATTCTGAGGCATTCAGCCTGGTGGAACAATCTCCCACTGCTCTGGCCGACTCGACCAAAACTGCTCAAGCTCCTACATCTACATCCAGGGAATAGGGACTTGAGCTGCGGCCCCGGTCTCGCAAGCAGGACTGGTCTGACTACGAGACTTACCCGACTGGTGGCTTTGCTGCCCTTCGCCAAACATTTTTCTGTGTATACACCACACGCTTCATCCGTCAAGGTTTGACGTATGACTTTTACCTATCCGTAGCCTGCTTCTGAATGTGATTACTAGATTTCACTGGAGGATACTGGCAAAAACGGTTCACTGCACATGCATGCGCGGCACTGATTACAGACGTGATTTGACACGGTCACAAGTCTCCGCGCCCCCAGTCCCGTCAGATATGTCCCAGATCCGGTCGTTCGTCGACTCGTACGTGGTGATTACTGACTGAGAGCGCGATGTTTCAGCTTCAGCGGCGTCCCTCTCAGTAGGAGAGTGCACATGGTAGATGTCGAATCTCGACACGCTCTGCCCTTCAGTCCTGTCACCGGCAGGCTGCCGCAGCGTCACGTAACTTGAAACACACTGTTTCGGCCAGAAAGCTGGATCCTTGATCCACTCGAACTCCTTGCCGGACTCGTTGGATCCCCAAGCCCGGAGCTCGATCTCCCAGATGTCCTTACCGGGGCTCTTGAATCGCTTAGTAGTGCGGTGATGCTCAAACTCCTTGGTCTGTGACTCTTTGCGACCTACCCGGACAAAACCAGACTTGTCCTCATTGTCAAAGAGGCAGAACCATTGCTCTTTGGGAGTCTGCTTGCGGAATTCGTGATAGACCTTGTTTGCCTCTTCGCGTTCAGAGTAAGCCTGGTGAAGAGTCAAATCCAGGCCACTTTTTGAGAGAAAGTCGTCTGAGAAGAGGTCGAAACCGTTGTTGTTATCGTAGCCTGCGACCATACCGCCTGATCCGTTGATATAGGTCAGCTCAACACACGGGCCTGCGGGACCCATCGTTGCGGTATAGCGTTTGGTGGAGATATTTCCTCCGCCGTTGGTGGGGTGAGGCTTGCAAGAGGACATGCTCGAGGTGACACGAGAGGATAGATTTCTGATCGAACGACCGTGGGCGTGGATGAGATTTGCCGCAATCCTTATCTGCTCGCTATAAGCTATCGGAAGAGTCTACCTATGACCCTAAAGACAGGCGGGCCTTTCACAAGGATCATTCTAGGTCTTACTGTTGGAAGGCAGGAGGGGCCGCCTTCTCAGATCGTTGATTACGAAGTGAGCGGCACAGATCTCATTCTACTTTCCTTCGTACGGGGTGGAAGCCCCCTGTACTCCACACACCGCTTTTGCTGTAACATAGCAGCTTGCACAAAGAAGGCGCGTGGCCGCTGTGCTGACGGGGTGGCCCTCTTCACTTCTCCACAGCGGACCTCTCCACCTAGCTTCCAAGGAGGTGTGGAAAAAGGGAGGGGGGGAGGCGGATTTGGCAGAAGTAGCCATGTAAGCCCTCGAGCTAGCTCGACCTTGCTTGACAGCATTTCAAGGAGAAGACAGTGGCGCACGGAGGAAGGCATTGGGGGACAAGCCACCCCCGTCTGCACGTAGCCCACCCTTACCGTTCATGAACATCGGCGGCAGAGCCGTGTTGGGCTCGTAGTATGCTACTAGAGATACCTCCCGCAGGAATAGATTCAACACACACCGCGTGAACGTATCGCGAAACACATGGATAGCTGGAGCTTTACTATGGGGGCACTAGCCGGCATTACCTCTAGACGTTTCAGCCCTGCAAGTGTGCATGTTGGCTGATCTCTCTGCAGGCAATCATATAGCTGGCGAGCTCGGCAAGCATCTCACTTGTCACACAAAGAAGCGCTTCAATCTAGGTCCCTCTGACCCATCCGTGTCATTGATGTGGAAGCTGGTGTACGATCGTGTAGTGGCACTCCCAAGTCTTTTGCTTGGCGATCTGTTGAGGTGTATAACTGCGATGGATATAGATCGCCTCCTGACCACACGGCATGCCTCTCACCAAGGGACCATGCCGGGGCCTCATGCACCATTATTCATCCCTGATCCTACGAAATTGACTTGGAATCTCATCGGTCCCGGTACCCCCTCACAGCATCGCTCGATGAGATGACGGGTAGAGCGATCAGACGATATGCAGGCAGTCGTACACCGCTCGCTAGCACAGCGCTACGGGTGTACAGAGCTATGTGCAAAAGAATCGTAGTCGTTGTGCGACATGGACCGCTGTATGCGGTATCTGCAATCCGGACCGGCAGCGTAGATCGCAATCACTGGCGCTATGGTGCCCCCACATTTCAATTCCCGCTCGTCCGTCTTCGCCTACGATCGGACTTCTGGAGGGACGGCGGCCGTCGATTTGAAGACGAGACTTGGGGTTTTCCATTTACAAAACCTGTCAACTTTTCAAGCGGCGGCACTCTTGACCTTATCGTCACGATGAGTATATCGTATCTGTAGACCTTGTTGCGCGTTCTGCCTTCTCGCTGCTCCGACTCGCCTGCCACAGAAAGGAACTCGTCCTTTGTACGGTTTATTTTCAAGTCCTCACGACTCGATGGGGTCTGGACCCACCTGAGCACTCCGGTGTTCATGCATTTTTTCCAATGAGCTCCCTAGTCTGAGTGCTCTGACATCTCTTCACAGAGCGAGCTTTCTCGTGAAAGGAAGTCCCGATTTGTAATTCAACCTTTGTCTGTCCTTGCATTTAAGACTCAGTCAGAGTTTCGTGTACCTTGCAGCATGATCTCCGCGTTATTCAGCATGGTTTTCGCCCTCCTGGAAAAGATATAAGCCAACCGCTGATTCGAATCGTGTTTGACTCGAACCTGTTCCCTGATCTCACTTTTCAACCCTAGTACCTTGCCCTTCCTCCTGACTTTCGAGATCTACCTGGACATAAATCATGTCTGATTCGCAGAGAGCGCAGAACTCCTCAAGCACTCATAGGCAGAGCGCTGCTTCGACTCCTACTCAGCGGACATACACATTCCACGGTTCTGACGCAGCGGCGGGCGGCAGATCGGCGACCGATTATCATGGGTATTATGCCCCGCACGGCTCTGACGCAGCAGCGGGCAGCAGATCGGCGAGCGATCATCATGGATCTTATGCCCCGGGGCTTAGAGAGTCTGACCCGAATAGGAGAGCTGGATCGTCTTACTCAGGTCCAGCGGGTTATACTACGTCCTACACAACTCGGCTTTCGACTGCGAATCAAAACACTGTTGATCGCTCGCTTGTGTATCAGCCCGCGTATAGAGACCCTCGCCCTCTAACCCCGGTCGTGATTCGACCTCCGTACAGGCGGCCTCGCTCACCAACTCCCCCTGGCACCCGCACCGATCGATGGGCCTAGGCGGGCAGAACAGATCTCTTACGATCAAGATGATTATTGACCGACTTTTTAGGTCGCGCACCCACGTAGAGTGGTTACTTGTGTACAGTCTTCCTTTGTCCAATCTTCATCCGTAAAGCCTTCGGCCTATGGCTTCGCTCGAATGCCTGATTCCAACCTCTTCCATGTTGAACAATAGGCCCCGAGAGACGCCTCATAGGGTCAGAATTGCCTCTTGCGGCCAAATGAGTAACCTTATGTAGATGGCTTGAGCAGAGCGACAGCTCATAAGTAGAGAACTGCAGAGATGGACGAATGTATAGCTCTCATCATTGTGTAACAGATTAAAAGTCCCAAGTCTCAGCCCGAGACTACAGAGAGCATACGGGCTGTCTATCGAGCCGTCGCCGTCGCCGCAGACGCTCTAGACACCGCCACAAACCGAGCCGTCGCCGTCTACATCGCCGCGGACGCTCGAGGAAGTTCCTAGCCGTCAGAGAAGGCTAGAGGAAGAACGAGAACACCTCGTAAGCACACAGGGAGAGCGTCGGGCCTAGTAACAGGCGCTCTATCGCGAAAGTCGTCCCCTGTGAGGTATCGTTCCGCTGACGCACACCGTGCCGTCATATCTATCAAAATCAGCACCCCCGCGTGTGCACAGACCACCTTTACCTACCTTTATCGCGATGTCTGCCACCAGAGTCAACATCGACGCGATCCCAAAGCTCTCGCACGATCCCTCGTCATACGCCCCATGGCGGGCGGCCGTAGAAGTCGCCCTGCAGCTCGGAGACTGCTGGAATGCAGCCTTGGGCCTTGATCTTGAGCCAGGGCGCGTTGCAGCCACCGAGCGCCGCACTCGAGCCGGGTCTGTCATGCCGGCGGGATCCGAGGCTGGCGGGCTCAGCAGCGAGGATAAGAAAGACTGGGAGAGGTGGCAAGCCCGAGAGAGCAGGGCACAGGCGATGTTGAAGGGGACGGTTTCGGAGGCCGTTCGGCTCGACATTGAAGACCTGCTCGCTGCAGTCGACATGTGGAAGTATTGCGACAGGATGCACGAGGCCGATCTGCTTGAGAATCAGAGGATCGTGCACGCCCGCCTGTGGACGCTCGATCTTCGAGGGGACGCCTCCGCAGACGAGATGAGCGCTCATGTCGAGACGTTCTCCAAGGCGATTTCGGACGGCAAGCGCGTCGGGATCGTCCTGAGCGACACCGAGCGCGCTCAGAGATTCCTCGCCACGATCCTTGACCCCGCCTTCAACATCGTGAGGGCTGAATTGGCCCCCATCGCCAAGGACAAGCAGTCCTGGGCCGTCGTGCTCTCGAAATACACGACCGAGATCGCGCGACGACGGGCTAGGCCGCCTCAACGGCAAGGTAATGGCGGCAAACCGCTCGCGATGGCTGTCGAGCGTCGCCCGCGCTTCGAGAGAGACAAGACCAATGACGAATGTCGACATTGCGGCAAGAAAGGTCATTGGGAGCGTGATTGCCGCAAGAAGGCTGCAGAACTGCAGCGCGGCGGCCTGCAGGGCCGTGGCGGTCGTTCTGCTCGACAGAGAGGTGGCCGCGGCGAACGCAAGGGCGTCCAAGAACGCCAGGACGTCACCGCCGCCGATAAGAGGATCACGATCCCGCCTAAGGCCGACTCCGGACTGCTCGCTGCAGCCCTGGAAGTTGACATGGATCCATGGGCAGGTCTCACCGTTGCCGCTACCGAATGGGCCGAGCTCGACGACGATAGCGACAATCGCATCGTCTTTCCCGACCAGCTCGACGACCCGTGGTTTGAGGACGAGTCTGCAGAGGCTGGTAATGACGCTCTGTTCACCGCAGACACCCTGCAGGTCGAGTCGGAGGCCGTCGAGCCCGTCTGGGTCCTAGATAGCGGAGCCACCGATCATTTGACCCCGCACCGGTCAATCCTAAAGCGTGTCCGCCGTCTTGACACGCCTCGAGTCTTTGGGCTAGCCAGCGACACCGGCACAATCCAGGCTATCGAGGTGGGCGAGGTAGATCTCGTTCTGTCGTCCGGGCAACGCCTCACGCTTCGAGACGTCTATCATGTCCCGACGGCTCGAGTCAGCCTCTGCTCGCTCTCGAGGCTGCTTCGGTGGGGCTGGCGGGCCGATTTGAAAGGGGACGGCGGGACGCTCGAGCGACGGCAGGAAAGGCTAGCTCTGCGAAAGAAAGGCTCGCTTTGGACCATGCGACTTGGCAGGACGCACCCCACGATCTTGCTTGCCACCGCTGTCGACGCTAGATCACCGCTCGAGGCTGAGCATCAGCGTCTAGGTCATATAGGCGTTGAGCGGCTCAAAGAGCTGGGTAGGAAAGACCTACTTACCGAGCCCTGGCGCGCCTATAAGGACGATCCGTTCGTCACCGCTGCATGCGAGGTGTGCGCCCGCACCAAAATTACCAGGCCGCCCAAGGCGGGTGACGCTCCGCTGGTCAGAGGCGGCGGCGACGGTGTCGGCGTTGATGTTGACATTACCGGACCGTTCGAGACGTCCGTTGACGGATGCGAGAACATGCTCGTAGCTATCGAGCGCTCAAGCAAGATCCTTGGCGTGGTCCCGATAGGCCGGAAGTCAGAGGCGTTTAACGCCTTGCAGCAGTTTGTAGCCAAGATCGAGCGGCAGCTCGGAGATCGCGTCCGAGTCATTCGCAGCGACGGCGGAGGCGAGTTCGACAGCTTGGAAGCCCGCGCTTTCTATCAGTCAGCCGGTATTCAGCATTACATGACGCCTAGGTACACGCCCGAGCTCAACGGGGCGGCTGAACGAACGATACGCACCATCAAAGACATGACAGCCGCAATGCTAGCCGATAGCCGTTTGCCTCACTCCTATTGGTCTTTCGCAGCCCGTTATGCCGCAGTGATCCTTATGAAGCTGTCTATGTCAGCCCGGACGGGCCTATCGGCCTGGAGCGCACTTACAGGGCGGGAGAGAGGCCTAGATTCCGTCCTGCGATTCGGGCAAAGGTGTCATGCGCAGATCCCGTCTCAAATCCGCCGTAAAGCGTCATTTACGACAGAGCGCGGCGAGGCGTGTCGGGTGCTCGGTCAGAGTGAGACCCAGAGCGGCTGGATCGTCCAGCTTGACGCCACGGGTGAGATAGCCCATCGTAGAGACATCAAAGTGCTCGAGGTGTCAGAGGACGACGAGGCCGATGTCGGTCACGTGACCCAAAGCGACCAAGCACAGCTCATACCGGTTGGATCGATGGGAGGCAAGATCGCCAGTCATTCAAGCCAGGGTGATGATAGAGACAATCTGGAGGTATCTGAGGATCAGCAGGACTCCGGGCAAGCCCAGAAAAATGTCGCCGGGGTTGAGATCTCAGAGGAAGAGCTCACAATCAACAATCCCGCAGTTGCCGTTTCCAACACACCCGAGCAGCCTCGGGTCCCCCGTCCATCCCGTCTCCCTGTAGCCACCAATCGTTCCAGGATTCCCGTTGCCGACAGGTGGACGTATGTACCAGTCGTCGAGACCCCGCCGGCACCTCCCGTGGCCGCCAATACCGTCGGACGGCCCGTCCGCGAGAAGAAAGCGCCCGCAAAGTTCGGTGCGATCGTTGAGCGGCTGCATAGCCCTTTCGCCTTCCTATCCGCCAATGCCGCCGACGGCCCCGTGATGCCTGTAGATCCCAGGAACCTAGCTGAGGCGATGGCTAGCGATGACAGAGCAGAGTGGATTGCCGCCATGGAGAAGGAAATTGCGAACATCGAGAGTAAGGGGACATGGCGAGAGGTCAAACTTCCTGCAGATCGCAAGGCAGTCGGATCGCGTTGGGTATTCAAAGTCAAGACCGATGCCGACGGCAACGTGGTCAAACACAAGGCTCGGCTTGTCGCACAGGGCTTCTCGCAGGTGCCGGGCGTCGATTTTGAAGAGACGTTCGCGCCGGTAGGCCGTCTCGGGTCTCTGAGACTGTTGCTGGCGATCGCTGCAGCCGACCGCATGATTGTCGCACAGGCCGACGTCGAAGGAGCGTATCTGAACAGCCCAACGACGGAAATAGGTAGTACGCTCACATGAGCTTGACTCAGCCTCGAGTAGCCTCGTCGAGGCACACACATCCTCGACGAGGTTGTGCCTCGACGAGGTTCATCCTCGACGAGGCAGGGGAAGCTGCCACAACGATAACTCCGCATATAACGCCGACACCCTCGACGACCTTGTAGAATGCCGCCGCCTGTTGCCCTCCTCATCACTCATAGCAAGTGCTGAGCGGGCAACAGGTAAGTCCGAATGCATCACTCATAGCAAGTGCTGAGCGGGCAACAGGTGACCGGAATCCCATTGCCTCAGAGCTAAGATTCCGTCGCCCAATCGACACAGAGGTCTACATTCGGTATCCGGACGGGATGCGGCGGAGACCAGGCTGCGATGCTCTGCTGCTCCTGAAAAGCCTGTACGGTCTAAAGCAGTCAGCAAGGAACTGGTGGGAAGAGCTAGGACGGGTCTTACGTCGACAGGGCTTCCAGAGGACGAACGGTGACTGGGGACTGTATGTGCGGCAGGACCGACAAGGCCGAATCGTGCTTGTCTTGGTCTATGTCGACGACATCGTGATTGCCGCATCGTCGCAGGGGGAGATCGACACCCTGTGGACAGCCCTAAAGGCTGAGTGGACGATCACCGTCATAGGCGACGTCGGCACCGTGCTCGGGATGAAGGTATCGCAAGACAAGGCTAGACAGACGATCTGGCTGAGTCAGCCCGCGTATATCGACAGGGTGCTCGAGCGCTTCCCGGAGCACACGAGTAGACGCTCACGATCGACACCGCTGCCACAGGACGCCAAGATCGATGCAGAGGACGTGTCAACAGCCTTAACGCCCTATCAAGAACTGGTAGGATGTCTCTTATGGCTAGCGGGCTGCACCCGCCCGGACGTCATGTTCGCCGCCTCGTATCTATCCAGGGCGCTCGCGGCGCCTACCCGTCAGCATTGGGACCTCGCACAAGGCGTCCTGACCTACCTAGCCCACACACGGACTGTCGGGCTCAGGCTAGGCGGCGGGAAAGACGACGGGCTGCAGGGCTGGGTAGATTCGGACTGGGCGGGTTGCAAGGACACTCGGCGGTCAACCACAGGCTGGTTGATGGAGTTCAAGGGCTCGGCGATCACATGGTCGTCTCGCAGGCAAGCCACGGTCTCGACATCGACGGTTGAGGCCGAATACATCGCTGTCGCAGAAGCAGCCAAGGAGGCGGTTTGGCTCAGGAACCTGCTCTGTGAGCTAGGACTCGAGCAGAGATCACCAACGCCGCTCTTCTGCGACAACCAGGGGTCCATCCGACTCGCAGGACAGCCAACCACTCACTCTCGGACCAAACATATCGACATAAAGCATCATTTGATCCGAGAACTTGTCGACGCAGGCAAGGTGAGCCTGCGGTACGTCAGCTCTGCAGACCAGAAGGCGGATATCCTCACAAAGTCGCTCCCGGCGGCCGCTCACGCGCGCCATTTTGAAGCTCTGGGTCTGGGGCGTCCGCCTGCCGGCGGGGAGCGCGCTCTCGTCCACCTAGCGGCTGCATTCAGCGATCTAGAAGGCATCGGCGGTAGCGAGAAGACGTTGAATGACAAAGTCAGTCGCGCTCCGGTTCGTCTGCCACACCACGTGGTCGGGTCAAAACGCCGAAATGCCGATAGTCAGCTCGCGACTCAGCTTCATTGGCAACGCTTTACTGCATGCACACGGGGTATCAGAGACTGTATGCATGCAGGGGGAGCCAGAGGATCCCAAAGAGGATCAGGGCTACCGGCAGACACCAAGATCATCGATTTTGGGTTGGTATTGATGGAGAACGGCCGGACGCCTTCCCATCAGCCTGAAGGAAGTGTTGGTCTGGACCGTGCGACGCTCGCGACGCGCGGTCTCGGGCCTCTATCGTCCTGGAGCGAAGATCAGCAGGCTTGGGGATGCCCGGTAGGTCCTTGGCACAACCGCCAGACCTGTTGCGGCCACCTGCAGCCTGCAGACTTCGAGGGGGAGTGTTGAACAATAGGCCCCGAGAGACGCCTCATAGGGTCAGAATTGCCTCTTGCGGCCAAATGAGTAACCTTATGTAGATGGCTTGAGCAGAGCGACAGCTCATAAGTAGAGAACTGCAGAGATGGACGAATGTATAGCTCTCATCATTGTGTAACATTCCAGATGACTGTTGATATTCCCATCGTCCTTTCGCTTCCGCCATATGAACCATTTTTGTTACAACTTTTCCCATGCGACTATTTGACCGCCAAATGATTGTGATCGCCTTCCACAATCATTGGGCTCGGCCTTCTGCGTCCGACCGCCCAGCCGTTTGGCTGTGCTCGGTTTGGCAGAGTTTCATGTTCCGCTACTAGTCGAGACGCCCTCCCATGCCTACTCATCTTATCAGTCACCCGTCGGTTAGCAACTTCGTTCCCAATACTGGAACCTAAGAAGGCAGGGCGGGGACTTTGGGGCCGCGGCCGCGAAGGTGTGTTTGCTCATCTCAATTGAAAGTGGAGGAAAGCCAGCGACCTTCGACAGACGTATCAGCCTGGGAATCCAGGGGACAAAACTCAAGCCCCTCCTCCGGGGCAGAAGGGCACTTCTGGGCAGTGAGGGTACCTTCCACCCAATCGCCTTGTCGGCGTTGACGAACTCTGTTTTGACGGCCCGGGATGTTCACTGACCCTACCGATGTTCTGCACAATGATCTACGTTAGAACGTATGATCTCCCGATTACAGTGCATGTTTCCTTGTTCTAGGCTATCTGTGTTTGATGAGACCTCGTATGCAATCGCATGCCTACATTGAGACACCACCTTTCGATCTCCTCGCTTCCAACAGGAAAAAGACAACCTCAGCGATTCCATGAGGCGAGCGACACACTGATGGGACAGTGTGTGATCGGGGCATCGGGAACGTCCTGGTGCTCTCCCTGGCTAGTAGCCTGCTAAATTCCCTCACGTCGCTTGTGTACCGTGACCAAGTCGGGTCCACTTGAGATTGTGCCCCGGCCGAGGAAGAGGCATCTGTTTCGCAGACTGGCATTTCTTTAAGCCCCATCGTTCCGCGACTCTCTTCCTCACCCGGAAACCTTCGCTCCATCTCGATAATCGGCGAGTGGCAGCCAATGAGTCGCAATACTGCATGCTGCACAAGCCAGTGTCATTGCAAATGGCAGATTACAAGTAGCTTGGAGTGTACAATAACCAATTCTCGATGACAAAGAGACGCCGCAGGGTTTTGAGCTGCCGGGCCGCTCAGGACTTCTGTCAATTTGCACTCTTTGTCAGCCCTTGCTGCTGGCTTTGCAAACGGATATGAGCTCTTTCCAAGGATGCGTATTGCTCGAGGTGGCCCCTCAATCCAGACGAAGACCAACGAAGGTGCTCGAAGTGACGATCCGTTGTAAGCCTCAAAGGCCTTACACGCCGCAATGTATCCTTTGCCAGCTCCACCTGACCTCTTATCTCCCCTCCTCTCATCGTCGACGATGTCCACCCCAATCTAGTTGCCAAATGCCTTCTAAACGAGTGTCTCGAACTTTCCATCCCCAATCATTTGCCAAGCTTTTTGCAAAGAAGGCCGCTCTTTTCACTCCTCTGGTCTGGCTCTTGTGAAGGCTCGTTGGGAAGAAGCCACCTCCATCAACATATATAATCCGCGCGCGATGAGGTCCCGTTTCCCCTATCACAGCAGCGCACCCGACCCTGAGCACATCAATAAATAGGTTCCATCGCCAAGCAACCGGATATGGACGATACTCAAACCACTCAGCCCCCAACAAGCGAAGTGGGCGCCAAGTCGGGTGTCCCTGGCAAGCTTTCGGCAGTAGACAAAGTGACGACTAAATTCCAGGAAGTCTCGGTCACCGCAGGGTTGGTATCATATACACATGATCCTTGGTGGTGTACTGACATGTAGTTCCACACCGCCTACCGCGGCGCCAAGCTCCCCGAACCCCGCTGAAGGACAAAGCGAAGGTGACGAGGAGTCTGATGGCAAAAAAGCTGTTGAGGACGAAGAGGACGAGGATTCTCAATCCGACAAGACCGCCAGCACCCCTTCCCAGAGCAGCGTTGCGGGAAGCGAGGACCCAGATGGAGTCCAGAATGATGATGGCGAAGACGCACACACGGCCCCTCAGGACGGACAAGATCCTTTGATCGATGAAGAAACCAAAGGGGTGGAACCTGACACTCCTACCGTACAGGAGTCGAAGTCCGTGAAGGCTGATGATACCGCCAGCGGGCCCGTCCCCACCGAGCCATCGGAGCCGGACCAGAGCGAGTAGGCGTCAGCACCGTGACGCCTGTCGCACCGATTGTGCCCTTCAGTTCTAGCACTTTCTTCTGTACTCATGCCGCTCCACTTTCACTGCAAATATCATTCTTTCTGCTTACCATGGTCTTCTGTATGCATCTATTCTGCCTTTAAAAGGGACAGCCATCGCCTTTTTTCAGGCTTTTCCCGGCGAACAGTCGAGAGCTGCAGTCCTCAGGTCTCTCGCATCCTTGTTACACAACGATGAGAGCAATGCATTCGTCCCTCTCTGCAGTTCTACATATATAAGAGCGGTCTTCTTGTCAAGCCATCTACATAAGGTTACTCATTCGGCCGAAAGAGGCAATTCTGACCTTACGGGGCGTCTCGGGGCCTATTGTTCAACAATCCTGGGGGAGCATTCGAGTGCTGACAAGCGAGAGTCAGAAGAAGAAGAGCCGTGCAGACAAACTTAACTTCCGCAACCCGCTTGAACGTTTTGACGACGAACGAGGAGCTAAGCGTGCCCAAAGCTTTGATGGGCGCCCCGGGGATGGGCTTGGGCAACTCAAACTCAGATCCTGTCTCCTGGTGGAAGGGTCGACGGGGCCAATAACTTTCGACATAGACTTGGCTTGTTGGTTCTGAGTGAGGGGTGCGCCTGCAGATCCGGGCGAGCACCTAGAGCCTATTGGCCAGTCCTCGTAGCACAGCATCGAATCGTGATCGAAAGAGCTGAATGCGTTTGGAATTCGTCTAAGGCCTTCCGTCTGATACTGTAGATTGGCAAATCCTCGACGAAGGCCCGCTACCTTTTGTGAGTGACTCCGACTTTCCTTTCAGGATGCTATCGGCGGCTTCGGGAGCTGCGCAGGCTATGGCATCCTGTTCCCTGACGTATATAAACCCCTCATCGCCTCAATTTGGCCTTGCTAGCCACTCGAGCGGTCTCGATCGTGACTGATCTCCACAGGGTCTTGTGAAATTACGAAACTCCAGCATGTCGTCCATTCAGACCAACCCGCTGCAATACAAGCATGTAGCAATAAACTCTGCCGCACAGCGCGATATCGATGGCAACGAGACACATCTTCGGTCCTTCACATCGTTGGAAGGCGACACTCACTTGTGTCCTGTCGTCTTGACTCGTGCTGATCAAATGCAGCACACCGTCAGGGACGACGCCAAGCAACGCGAAGTTCAGGCGCTAAGGAGTCTCCGCTCGGGGCTCACTGGGACAAAGATGTCTGCCACCGTTATGACGAAGGTCACAGGCACAGAGATCCAAATGGATTCAGGTCAGCCGGAGTACAGTGTCACCAGAGCGCTGACTGCTTAGCTATTCCCTCTCAAGGTCCCAACACTAGGCGGACCGGCAGGACACCTGATGCCAAGGATCCAGAAGATAACACGGGAGTTTCTAGGGCATGCGGGTTTTCCTTACCGACGCACCCGGAACCGTTCGCCTGAAGAGGCAGTTGCAGGTGTAACACCTGCAGGTTTTGGACGTCTCATCGTCCGCCTCAATCGATGTTACATGCACATATGAATTATTTATATTTATCATGTTACCATGTTTTGGAATGCTATTTAGTTTCTCATGGTCCTCGCAACGACCCCTGTATGTCCGTGCGCGGCGTAGGTTGCGGCGTGTGGGACAGGCTTGGGAAGGGCCTCACATGGCGAAGACGATGTGCCTTCCATGAGCAACACTGTGCTGGGAGCGGCGGTGCGGTGGTCAAGATACCGCCCAGCTTGATGCAGCATGGGAGGGGGCGGTCTGCGAGACAAAACCGGAACGAATTCGATCGGCGCAACCCCAGCCAGTCTTCGAACGGGGAGCAGGACGGTCCTTACAACCTATATGTCTCACGATGCATATCGGCTGATGCCCCGAGCCGATCTGACGCTTCAAGCCGATCTGACGCTTCAAGCCGATCTGACGCTTCGAGCCGATATGCACCGTGAGCGTCGGACCGACTGGCCATGTGGTTTCGTCCATTGCAGCTCCCGCGAGTATTGCAGTTTGTGAGTGGGCACTCTCGCAAATGGGCTCTTTCCATGTCATGAGAAGTGATTCCAAGGATCTACAAGCTCACATTCATCCAGAAATCCCGGAGGTGCTGTCCTCAACTGGAATCTGCAAAGTAAGCAACAAGGCTAAGCCTGCCTCCACCGACCAGCTCTCAATCATATAGGGGCAGGCGCCGTCACGACCCCTTGCGTCACATCGCCAATCCTCGTCGACCAATTACAAGTTAACATTTCAACAAGCAAACGAGTCATATTTGTCCCAAATCCTGTGGAAAGAGCACTAGCGAAGGACTAAAAGGCAGATATTTGCTAAAATTGGCTCGTGGTTGGCAAATGTTGCGGTCGACCTGAGAGGACGAGCCTGATTCTGCAGAGTAGGCCTTCCGGACGCTTCGGTGACCCTCTCCTTGCACAAGACCCCTTCACACCCTCTTCCCCAGCCGGGAAACCTACCGCTTGATCCAGCCTTCCTAGCTTCGAGCGGTCACAAGAGCTGACCGTGTTCTACCATCGTCCTCTGTCATTTCAGCCACCCCATCAAGAAAGACAAGGTATTAGATGACGGAGAGCTGTGAGCAGACCGGTACGACCGCTACGATGGCTGGGAGAACTGCAACATCGGGCCCGACTTCCCGAGCGGTTGACACTGCCAAACCCCCAGATGCGTGAGTGAGGATTCAACTGGTTGACCGGTCCTTGAGTAGCAGACCTGTCGCCGCACCAGGCGTTGCAAAGCCGGACGATACGCCTTCCAGTGTTTTAAGCTACATCGAACCCCTTGGAGTTCCCATCGACGGAAGCGTAGCACCGACAGCCGAACGGGCTGTCAGCTACCAGCGTAGCGATGCCCCGCCCCTTTCCAGCCACAGGCAAAATGCGGTGGGGGATGGGACGAACCATCCGGAGAACTCTAAGGGCTCGGCTGACGAGGGCCAGGAAGGCGACGAGGAGGAGGACAGCCGCCGTAACGAAGACGATGATAATGAAGAAGGTGATGACAGTGAGGCAGAAGGGTCAGTGCTCTCGCGCAAAAAGGTGCCCCGGGCGATGACTGAGGATGTTACCGGTGTGGGCGGCGCATTTGATGGGCTTCACCCTCCGGCAGCTCATTCTCCCGAGGATGTCGAGTACCCATCCCCCTAAGATCGAGTTTGTCTTCGTGTGGATTATCCACGTTAGCAGGATCAATCAGAAGGGACAGACACATAAGTATTGTTCTTCCCCCGCATGCATTATCAGTGCCATCCTCTATACCACGCTCGATGCATTTTGCACCGGATTCGAGCTTATGATCAACAAGACGAGGGCTGGAAGTCATCTGCGGATGTTCAGCCTTATCGGCAATACGCTTGGAGCACAATCGGCATCTAAGCTATAAATGGTATACTCCAGTATGAATACTGTAGCGACGTGCGCGCCCGTCGTCGGCTACCAGCGCAGTCATCTAATTCTATCTCGAACCCCGATGCCCCTCAGGCGTCCGGTAAGCGCTTGACCGCAATGTCGGACAGGTTCTTCTCGTCCTGTACCTGATCGACCTGCACCATCTCGTCCACTTCCCCGTCGCCAAAGATCTGGCGAATCTCTTCTAGGGTGAGGCCTGAGGTCAACGAGGGATCGTGAAAGGACTCCACAAGACTCACCCTTGGTCTCGGGGAAGGTAAAGTAGACCGCAACAACGATAAGCACCAGGCTGCCACTTTAGCAGACTCTCGAGAGGGTAAAGAAGCGACTCACAAAGCCGTGTAGACAAAGTAAAATTTGTAAGACAGCGCATCCATGGCAATCGGGTTCGTCCACTGGCCGAGCACGCCCTGCGACGCGTCAAAGGCCACTTCGAATGCTAGACCCTTGGCGCGGATGTTGTACGGTAGGATCTCCACGGTGTAACTTGGATCAGCTTCGCGCTCATCGTCTTTGAAGTCAGGGAGGATAGAATGCTCACGTGTAAGGCAGAGGGTTGCAACCTATATTGTAGAATCCGCTGTAGAGGAAGATGAGCGCGACCACAGCGCGGCCAGCAGCGCGGTTGGTGTACTTGGAATAAAGCCTGACGTCAACGGAGCGAGTCGATGCGGAACCCGGGAGGCTCACGCGCTGCACGCGGCAAACGGGATGTTCACGGCCAACATGCCACCGAATGAGGCCAGCCAGAGAGCACGGCGACCCATACGTTCGACGAGCATGGCTCCGGCGACGGACGTGAGCCAGTTGAAAATCTGCAGACCGCCGTTCTGCTCAAGTCAGCACCTTATCCTTCTGACCCACGCCGAGGAGGCGGGTGCGCGCTCACAATCCCGGTCCTGTGTCATCAGCCTCGCTCTTCTTGAGTGGGGTAGATACTGACTGTTGGGTTGCCCCCGTCACACCGACAGAAGTCAAGATTGTGGACAGCTACTCCGTGAATTGAAACCCCAGGTACGTAATTCAGGAGCACATACGTAGTAGGACGTAACGGAAGTGCCGCACCAGTCGATTCCGATGACTGTTGAACAATAGGCCCCGAGACGCCCCGTAAGGTCAGAATTGCCTCTTTCGGCCGAATGAGTAACCTTATGTAGATGGCTTGACAAGAAGACCGCTCTTATATATGTAGAACTGCAGAGAGGGACGAATGCATTGCTCTCATCGTTGTGTAACAGATTAAAAGTCCCAAGTCTCAGCCCGAGACTACAGAGAGCATACGGGCTGTCTATCGAGCCGTCGCCGCCGCCGCAGACGCTCTAGACACCGCCACAAACCGAGCCGTCGCCGTCTACCGTCGCGGACGCTCGAGAGCAGTTCCTAGCCGTCAGAGAAGGCTAGAGGAAGAACGAGAACACCTCGTAAGCACACAGGGAGAGCGTCGGGCCTAGTAACAGGCGCTCTATCGCGAAAGCCGTCCCCAGCGAGGTATCGTTCCGCTGACGCACACCGTGCCGTCATATCTATCAAAATCAGCACCCCCGCGTGCGCACAGGCCACCTTTACCTACCTTTATCGCGATGTCTGCCACCAGAGTCAACATCGACGCGATCCCAAAGCTCTCGCATGATCCCTCGTCATATGCGCCATGGCGGGCGGCCGTAGAAGTCGCCCTGCAGCTCGGAGATTGTTGGAATGCAGCCTTGGGCCTCGATCTCGAGCCAGGGCGCGTCGCAGCCACCGAGCGCCGCATTCGAGCTGGTTCCGTCATGCCGACAGGCTCGGATATCGGTGGGGCCATGACGAGCGAGGATAAGAAGGACTGGGAGAGGTGGCAAGCCCGAGAGAGCAGGGCACAGGCGATGTTGAAGGGGACGGTGTCAGAGGCCGTCCGGCTCGACATTGAGGATCTACTTGCCGCAGTCGACATGTGGAAATATTGCGACAAGATGCACGAGGCAGATCTGCTCGAGAATCAGAGGATCGTGCACGCCCGCCTGTGGACGCTCGATCTCAGAGGCGACGCCTCTGCGGACGAAATGAGCGCTCATGTAGAGACGTTCTCGAAGGCGATCTCGGACGGCAAGCGCGTCGGGATCGTCCTGAGCGACACCGAGCGCGCTCAAAGGTTCCTTGCCACCATCCTCGATCCAGCCTTCAACATCGTAAGGGCTGAATTGGCGCCTATTGCCAAGGACAAGCAGTCCTGGGCCGTCGTACTCTCGAAATACACCACCGAGATCGCGCGACGACGGGCTAGGCCGCCTCAACGGCAAGGTAATGGAGGCAAACCGCTCGCGATGGCTGTCGAGCGTCGCCCTCGATTCGAGAGAGACAAGACCAACGACGAATGTCGACATTGCGGCAAGAAGGGCCATTGGGAGCGTGATTGTCGCAAGAAGGCTGCAGAAATGCAGCGCGGCGGCCTACAAGGCCGTGGCGGTCGTTCTGCTCGACAGAGAGGTGGCCGAGGTGAGCGTAAGGGTGTCCAAGATCGTCAGGACACTGCCGCCGCCGCCGACAAGAGGATCACGATTCCTCCTAAGGCCGACGCGGGACTGCTCGCTGCAGCCCTGGAAGTTGACATGGATCCTTGGGCCGGTTTGACCGTCGCGACCACCGAATGGGCCGAGCTCGATGACGACAGTGACGATCGCATCGTCTTTCCCGACCAGCTCGATGACCCGTGGTTCGAGGGCGGGTCTGCAGAGGCTAGTAATGACGCTCTGTTCACCGCAGACCCGCTGCAAGTTGAGTCAGAGGCCGTCGAGCCCGCATGGGTGCTCGACAGCGGGGCCACCGATCATTTGACCCCGCACAGATCGATCCTAAAGCGCGTCCGCCGTCTCGAGACGCCTCGAGTCTTTGGGCTAGCCAGCGACACCGGTACAATGCAGGCTATCGAGGTAGGCGAGGTAGATCTTGTCCTGTCGTCCGGGCAACGTCTCACGCTGCGAGACGTCTATCATGTCCCGACGGCTCGAGTCAGCCTCTGCTCGCTCTCGAGGCTGCTGCGATGGGGCTGGCGGGCCGATTTGAAGGGTGACGGTGGGACGCTCGAGCGACGGCAGGAAAAGCTAGCTCTGCGTAAGAAGGGCTCGCTTTGGACCGTGCGGCTTGGTCGGACACACCCTACGATCCTCCTCGCAACCGCAGTCGACGCTAGATCACCGCTCGAGGCTGAACATCAGCGTCTAGGTCATATAGGCGTCGAGCGACTTAAAGAGCTGGGTAGGAAAGACCTACTTACCAAGCCCTGGCGCGCCTATAAGGACGATCCGTTCGTCACCGCTGCATGCGAGGTGTGCGCCCGCACCAAGATCACCAGGCCGCCGAAGGCTGGTGACGCCCCGCTGCTCAGAGGCGGCGGCAACGGTGTCGGCGTTGATGTCGACATTACCGGGCCATTTGAGACGTCTGTCGACAGCTGCGAGAATATGCTCATAGCTATCGAGCGCTCGAGCAAGATCCTAGGCGTCATACCGATAGGCCGGAAGTCAGAGGCGTTCAATGCTCTGCGGCAATTCCTAGCCAAAATCGAGCGGCAACTCGGAGATCGCGTCCGAGTCATTCGCAGCGACGGCGGAGGCGAGTTCGATAGCCTCGAGGCAAGGGCTTTCTATCAGTCAGCCGGCATACAGCATTACATGACGCCTCGCTACACGCCCGAGCTGAATGGTGCAGCCGAGCGGACGATACGCACGATCAAAGACATGACGGCCGCGATGTTGGCTGATAGTCGTCTTCCTCATGCCTATTGGTCTTTCGCGGCCCGATACGCCGCCGTAATCGTCATGAAGCTATCCGTGTCAGCCCGAACGGGTCTATCGGCCTGGAGCGCGCTCACAGGGCGTGAGAGAGGCCTAAAGTCCGTCTTGCGATTCGGGCAGAGGTGTCATGCGCAGATCCCGTCTCAAATCCGCCGTAAAGCGTCATTTACGACAGAGCGCGGCGAGGCGTGTCGGGTGCTCGGTCAGAGTGAGACCCAGAGCGGCTGGATCGTCCAGCTTGACGCCACGGGTGAGATAGCCCATCGTAGAGACATCAAAGTGCTCGAGGTGTCAGAGGACGACGAGGCCGATGTCGGTCACGTGACCCAAAGCGACCAAGCACAGCTCATACCGGTTGGATCGATGGGAGGCAAGATCGCCAGTCATTCAAGCCAGGGTGATGATAGAGACAATCTGGAGGTATCTGAGGATCAGCAGGACTCTGGGCAAGCTCAGAAAAATGTCGCTGGAGTGGAGATCTCAGAGGAAGAGCTCACAATCAACGATCCCGCACCGGTCACTTCCAGCACGCCTGAGCAGCCTCGGGTCCCCCGTCCGTCCCGACTGCCAGTGGCCACCAATCGTCCCAGGATCCCCGTTGCCGACCGCTGGACCTATGTCCCCGTCTCGGCGACACCGCCACCACCTCCTGTGGACACCAGCACCGTCGGTCGGCCCATCCGCGAGAGGAAAGCGCCCTCAAAGTTCGGTGCTATCGCTGAGCGGCTGCACAGCCCTTTCGCTTTCCTGTCCGCCAATGCAGCCGATGGCCCCGTGATGCCTGTAGATCCCAGAAACCTAGCCGAGGCGATGGCGAGTGACGACAGAGCTGAATGGATCGCAGCCATGGAAAAGGAGATAGCGAACATCGAGGGCAAGGGGACCTGGCGCGAGGTGAAGCTGCCTGCAGGCCGCAAGGCTGTTGGTTCGCGATGGGTATTCAAGGTCAAAACCGATGCGGACGGCAATGTCATCAAACACAAGGCTCGGCTCGTCGCACAGGGCTTCTCGCAGGTGCCGGGCGTCGACTTTGAAGAGACGTTTGCGCCGGTAGGCCGTCTTGGATCTCTGAGACTGTTGCTGGCAATCGCTGCAGCCGACCGCATGATCGTCGCGCAGGCCGATGTCGAGGGCGCCTACTTGAACAGTCCTATCGACACCGAAGTCTACATCCGTTATCCCGACGGGATGCGGCGGAGGCAGGGCTGCGACGCTCTGCTGCTCCTGAAGAGTTTATACGGACTAAAGCAGTCAGCGAGGAACTGGTGGGAGGAGCTAGGACGAGTCCTACGTCGACAAGGCTTTGAGAGGACGAATGGTGACTGGGGACTGTATGTGCGACAGTCTCAAGGCCGAACGGTGCTTGTTCTGGTCTATGTCGACGATATCGTGATTGCCGCATCGTCACAGGGGGAGATCGACGCCCTGTGGACCGCTCTCAAGGCTGAGTGGACGATCACCGTCATAGGCGACGTCGGAACAGTGCTCGGGATGAAGGTATCGCAGGACAAGGCTAGACGGACGATCTGGCTTAGTCAGCCCGCATACATCGACAGAGTACTCGAGCGTTTTCCAGAGCACGCAAGTAGACGCTCACGATCAACACCGTTGCCGCAGGACACGAGGACGAAGGTAGAGGACGTGCCGACAGCCCTAACGCCCTATCAAGAACTCGTAGGGTGTCTCTTATGGCTAGCGGGCTGCACACGCCCGGACGTCATGTTCGCGGCCTCATACCTCTCCAGGGCGCTTGCAGCACCTACCCGTCAGCACTGGGACCTCGCACAAGGCGTCCTGACCTACCTAGCCCACACACGGACCGTCGGGCTAAGGCTGGGTGGCGGCGACGGCGGGCTGCAGGGCTGGGTAGATTCGGACTGGGCGGGTTGCAAGGACACTCGGCGATCAACCACAGGCTGGTTGATGGAGTTCAGAGGCTCGCCGATCACCTGGTCGTCTCGCAGACAAGCCACGGTCTCGACATCGACGGTTGAGGCCGAATACATCGCTGTAGCCGAGGCTGCGAAGGAGGCGGTTTGGCTCAGGAATCTGCTCGGTGAGCTGGGATTCGAGCAGAGGTCACCAACACCGCTCTCCTGCGACAACCAGGGGTCCATCAGACTTGCAGGGCAGCCCACAACTCACTCTCGGACCAAACATATCGACATAAAACATCATTTGATCCGGGAACTTGTCGACACAGGCAAAGTCAGCCTGCGGTACGTCAGCTCTGCGGACCAGAAGGCGGACATCCTCACCAAGTCGCTCCCGGCTGCCGCGCACGCCCGCCATTTTGAAGCTCTGGGCCTGGGCCGTCCGTCTGCCGGCGCGGAGCGCGCTGTCGTCCACCTAGCGGCTGCATTCAGCGATCTAGAAGGCTTCGGCGGTAGCGGGAGGACGTTGAACGACAAAGTTAGTCGCGCTCCGAATCGTCTGCCACACCACGTGGTCAAGCCAAAACGCCGAAATGCCGCTAGTCAAACCCATCAGCTCGCACATCAGCAACGCTCCGCTGCATGCGCACGGGGAGTGAGAGACTGTATGCATGCAGGGGGAGCCAGAGGATCCCAAAGAGGATCAGGGCTACCGGCAGACACCAAGATCATCGATTTTGGGTCGGTATTGATGGAGAACGGCCGGACGCCTTCCCATCAGCCTGAAGGAAGTGTTGGTCTGGACCGTGCGACGCTCGCGACGTGCGGTCTCGGGCCTCTATCGTCCTGGAGCAAAGATCAGCAGGCTTGGGGATGCCCGGTAGGTCCTTGGCACAACCGCCAGACCTGTTGCGGCCACCTGCAGCCTGCAGACTTCGAGGGGGAGTGTTGAACAATAGGCCCCGAGACGCCCCGTAAGGTCAGAATTGCCTCTTTCGGCCGAATGAGTAACCTTATGTAGATGGCTTGACAAGAAGACCGCTCTTATATATGTAGAACTGCAGAGAGGGACAATGCATTGCTCTCATCGTTGTGTAACAATGACGAGCATGGTGATGATCCACATACGGTAGCGGTTGGGCCCAGTCGCCAGGAGTTCTAGCCACGGCTTGATCCATCCCTTGGTTTCGAATTCAGCCTCGAGGGCCAGCGTCTGCTTGATCTCGTCGAACTCGAACTGCACCAGTGGATCACTGATGTCGCCATTTGCATGATATCGGGCGAGGATGGCCAAGGCCTCGTCACCCCTGCCGTTCTTGACTGAATATTAGCTCTCGGACCAGCCGAAGTATCAACATGGTGGACGTACTGAGGTACCGAGGGGACTCGGGAAGCCACCAGCAAACGCAGCAGAGGACAACCGCCGGAATGCACTGCCTGTGGAGTCAGCGGTTGTGTCGGAATCCGGGCACTTAGATTCACCCGATGCAGGGGATACGCCAGGCCCACTCGTTCGTGAGGTATGCCGTGCCGAAAGACAACCAAGCGCTTCCGTCTCAGTTCTTGATTCGTGGGAGGAAATGGTCGACGCACCAGATGATACTGCCCACATACCAGAAAGTGTTGTAGAAGCTCGCGACGACACTACGCTGGCGAGGGTGGGCCTGACATCAGTCCATGGTGTCTGTGTACTTCTCGTGTAACTCACAATTTCAGAAACAAGCAGAGGTCCCGCGCAAAGCGTGCCCGCGACCCCGAAACCGATGAGGAAGCGTCCGCCAATAAAATGATCGCGGTTCGAGGCAGCAGCCTGGACGATGCCGCCCGCCAGCATAATAACAGCACCGAGGAACATGGTAATTTTGCGACCTTTCACATCGCTCAGCCAGCCAAATATGGGAGAGCCAGCAATGACACCGATGGACAACATGGCCGTGACAATACCGAGCGCGCCGCTTGTCGGATGTCCAACGGCTTTTCATGAGCCTAAGTCGTATGACGACATGTGAAGACCCACTATCCTGCCAAGGTTGCATTGATTGCAGGTTGTTGATGAGACTCTTGTCGTACCCTCCAGTGGCCTGGGCGACCATGTAAAGGAAGATGACCCAGTTGCCCTTGCGCATACCGGCATCGCGCCACCATTGCGGGTGCGCATTGTCGTCATACTGCTTGTAGGCAAACTTCCCCACGGCTTGACGTCCTGGGGCCATCTTGATTGGATGCTGTCGGTCGGTAATAGCAGATGTGGAGAGCAGTAGAGAGTCACAAGTCGCTGTTATATAGACGGGCACTTCTTCCGATAAGAAGCACAAGCTAACCTCACTCAGCCGAGCACCCAGCCGACGAACCTTGGGTCATCTCGGAGCGATAACCTGGCATGCGTTTGGTTCGCCCTTTTCCCGAGGCCATGTGCAATCTTCGAGACGGTCGAGACTATCAACGTCACAACACAAAGTCGAGTGCGGCCGAGACGCGGTGTCAAATCTGTCAGCTGACCCCTTGCCTTCCATTGATTCGACGCATTCCCAGACTTAGGGATCTCGCCCGACACCGTCACTTCTCTCGCGGAGGGTGGAGGCTATCCTACCTTCTCAGCCGACAGCTCGACCGACACAACTTTGGAGACGCCAGTCTAGCCACGGCCGAGTATGCTAGTGAAGCCTGGCGACGTCTTCAAAAAGAGGGAATTCAGCTGATATTCTCGCTCAAGTCTAACGTGATCACACAATGCCGATAGCCACTCCCGCTACTACGACGGTGCAGTCGCTCAAGATTCAAGATGGCGCGGACTCGGGTGTCGCTGGCCGCCTGCGTCTGCGTGGCGGTCGCATGCCAGGCGAGAAGGTGGTTGATCTGAACCGTCACTTTGGCGACTGGAGAGACGACCTAGCCCGAGACGGTTTCGTTGTCATCAAAGGGGCCGTTCCACTCGATCGAGCGACGCGATATCGCGAGCGCCTCTTCGAGTGGGTGGAGAAGTGGGGCATGGGATTCGACAAGAATGACCGTTCAACGTGGACACCAGAGCACATCCCGTACGTCCGCAAGGGCGGCATGGTGAGTTTTCGCCCAGTTTCGGTCTCATGCTGGACCGTACATGTCACAGGGAACTCAGCTGATACGCCAGTTTCATCACTCGATCGGACACGAGGCAGTCTGCTGGGATGTGCGTCAGGAACAGGGTGTCATCGACGTGTTCGCCAGACTGTGGGGCACAGATGAGCTGCTGGTCAGCTTCGATGGCGCCAACTTGTCCTTGCCCGGTCCGATGCAGGATCCAAATCAGCCGGCTTGGTGAATCACCGCACTCCTGATGTCTCTTCCCTCTGGGCACGAGCGCACGTCCATGTGTAAATCGCTGACATCAGGTGGCACATCGACCAGGATCCGGAAAAACGGGGCTGCCTCTGCATTCAGGGGCTCGTCAATCTGAACTGCAACGTGGATTTCACTGTACAGCACATTAGAGAAGCATCTGATCAGCAGGGACCTAAAGATGGTGGCCTGCGCGTCCTCAAGAACAGTCACAAGCTGAACGACCAATACTTCACCCAAGTGTGGAATGGGAAAGACGGCTATAGGATCCCGAAAGAGGAGCAGGAGTCGGACTTTGTGCGTCCTCCTTCAGTCGTAGCGTGTGGGGCTGACGGCTAGTTCGGTTTCACCGAGGACATCCTAGAGTGGTTCTACGAGCGAGGATGCGAGTGGATCAAACTCGAGCTGGAGCCGGGAGACTTGGTCGTGTGGGATTCACGTACGGCTCATTACAACGTCCCACCAACTGGTGATGTGGACCGGTGCGCAGTCTGCAAGTCGAGAATCCCACAAGATAAGGCACCGAGCTGATCATGAGACACTTGCTTCGCTCCTGCGGACATCTGCGAGCCGGACCAGCTGGCGATCAAGCAGCAGCTATTCAACGAGAGGCAGATGACCGTGGGTATAAATGCCAGTCTCGCACTCTGCTCGCTCACGAACAGACTCACTGGCCCTGCACCTACCTCTCAGCGAAGCAGACGGGCATGGTCCCCAATCAGGATGGCAAACCAGTCACTCACATCCGGTACAAGCCGTTCGAAGAGCCAGAGATGACAGACAAGCTGTGGGTGTCGGTTCTTCACCAAAAGATCTCTTACTCATGTAACAGACTAAAGCTTGCCGGAGTCAAGCCTTACCGCTCATAGCATCACACGTCATTGTCATGCATCATTGCCATTGGAAGCTGTCGTTCTGGCTGGTGTCATTCAATAGTGTGGCTGTTGTCAGTCTGTTCCTCGCCTTGGACAGACGTCCCTCACCAAATGCTTCGTCCGTCATGCCTGGTACCAGAGTCGGATCGAAGGTCTCTCCCAGAAGCGCGTCTTCGCTCAGCTTCACGTCGCAGTTGGGGGGCGAAACGGCAAGTCTGACCCACCGATAGAGCTGGTCTGTGGCATCACCACCGGCTCGGGCGTGTTGATCACTCCTGTCAGACTCGCCGCGCCGCCTGAGCGCACGAGTTGATCGAGCCGCAAGAGCATGCCAACCTGACCTGCGATCCGGCTGCAGTGGCTGTCGGCCGACTCATGCCGCTTGAGCTCGGTGAGCGTGTCTTCGATCACGCTTATTCTCTCAAGACGCTCTTCTTCTGTCCACTGGCGAGAGACAGGTGTGTAAATCAGGTCGAGTGCAAGCACATTCGCAGCGTGTGCCCAATGTACCGTCGTTTCCCTGTCAGTCAGCGCCTGCCCGGCCCTCGCCAAAGCATGCCATTGACGCGGTGAGCAGGTCGGAGTGCGGCATGTCTTTCCGTAGACTCAGGATCTCCTGGGCTCTTGCCACACATGCGTCCCGTGCCGGACTGTACTGGGAGTCACTGAACCTGCGATTTAGCCCAGAGATGCTACCTAGAGACACAACTTGCGCCATAGTAAAGTGATCCCGAAACAAAAGCAACCGTTTATGTGCAATCAAGCTCAACACATGCGCCCTCGCGATGTGCATCCACGGCAGCGCCTCGTTCGCGCTCGTTGGCCCATCCCTGGAGAAATAAGGCATGTCATCGATCACCTTTTCAAGCTGAGCATCGGTGGCGAATGCCAGGTCGTAGCGCTCAGGATCCTGCCGGTCCATACACCGGAAGGTACTGAAAAACTGATGAGATATGCGAGCAACACGAGTCCGGACAATGTGGAAGGAGGCGGTGGTTGGCTGCGAGACAGGTGGGATGGCGAGCGCCCCGACGGCGGTGAGCTGATGGTCGGATAGATTGAGCGGGTCGGGCGCCAGCACACATTCAGGCGCAACGTAGTGTGGGAATCCAGACGGCAGCGATATCCTGCGATGAGCTCTATTCCTGACCTTTCGAGCGGCCTACCAGTCTCGGTACAGCGAGAACCACCATAGTCGCCTCTTCACTTCTCGATCGAGCAAGCCCGGAGACCCTTGCAGGTGTGGTCCAGAAATATTGTGCAGCGAGCAACGCGAACCCTCTAGGGCAAGGCCGCACAACGCCTCCTCCTGCTGCTGATCTATACGGAGCATCTGCGCGAGACGCACGCCAGTAGCCGTGATTGTGCTGCCGAGGGACGGGGTCCTGCCAATCAGCTACGCTCAGTGCCGACGTGCATCGCGCACCCATAGTGGGGAAAGATACACGAGAGGGCTGCGATCGTATGAAGGCAGGTGAGATCCGGCGAGATCATAAAGTCAGACGCCCAGAGCAGCTGGAGTGAGGTGTTGAACCACATGTGCGCACACGCCCGTTGGTCTGACTGTCAGTATCACGCATGGCTCAGTTGCAAATACTCACCTGTAATGCCCCATAGTTCGCTTGCTGAAGGAGGAAAGAAGTGATACGCCAAAGCCAGCTGGCTTGCATACAGGCTGAGCCACGTCGTGCCCCGGCAGAGTGGGCCCTGCTCATCCTTCGCATCGCCAAACTGCCGAAGTTCCTCCAAGAACGTCGGGCCGTGCAGCGTACCATAGGCGAATCCGAGAGACTCGATGACAAAGGTGATGAGGCGGGTGCTGACATCGCGAGGAGGAAGGTTCGGAATGACAGGCATTCCTCCTGGTCGAGGCAGCGAGGCGTTGCGAGAGGTATGGACAAATTTGGAATAGCCTGTCGCTCAGACCGCTTTCTCAACAGCAACCCCAGCCAGTCGACGTACTCAGAGCGTCATCATTGCCCTCCCTCGACCGGCCCATCTCGAGCAGCATCATGACCCCGGCCATTTTCTCGAGGTCGTTGGCCGGCTGCGTCTTTTCGTGACTCCCGGGCGCGCCCGACGAAGCACGACGCGCATCTGGTCGGGGGTATGGCATTGGTCGCATGTGTGTCCTCAGACCCCAAGGCCGTCTCGGCCCTTCCATACCGGCCAGCTGCCTCCGCAGATCATCATTCTCCTTGATCAGTTCCAGCAAAGACGTCGGTCCCGCCGTATCCTCACTGCGCTCCCCGCCTCGCAGCTCTTGACCCTTGACAAGCACCAGTTCTCGTCGACATTGCTCTCCCTCTCCTCGCTTGATGCATTGAGCACATGGGATGGTCCGCGAGCATCGAGTCTTGCGCTTCGCGCCTTGAGATCAGCCTAAAGCAAGGCGCGACATGCTCCCAACCCACATTTGATGCAGCTCGCCGGCGCTCTTTGCGTTCGTCTGACAGGGGCGGTGGCTCCGCTCGAACGGGCCTGAGCGGCAGAGCTGCTCTCCGCCGGCTCTTCGACGGGAACGACGGACGCTGATGGGCTCACGGATGCCATGATCCTGGCGGATGATAGTTGACTGGGAAAACCCGGCGGCGGATTGGCTCGGCGCAGTGAGCGGGGGACTTTTTAGCGCCGTCGGGCCAGCTGTCCGGGTGCTCTCTTGCTGTGTCGCCGGGTTCTTATTACATCCCAAGCATGCAGAGTGTCCAGCAACTCAGTATCTCAAATCCGAATAACAATGTCTTGGAGAGAAGCCGTCGCAACCAAACGCTCCGAGAGACAGTCTAGGCTGCCAAAGGATTGGCTCATTCCTGAGGATCAGCTGCCGCCGGATAACGTCCGCGACGTCCTTGCCTGGCTCGCCACAACTGGATGGCTCACGCCTAGAGAAGTACAAATCACCTCTGCAACAGCTCATGATATCGTCGCACGTGTGGCCGCACGGGCCTGGACCTCAAAGGAGGTGGTCCGAGCGTTCGCTCACCGTGCGACGACAGCCCAGCAGTTGGTCAACCCGTGAGGCACCTAATTACCCATAGACGCCGCTCAAGCATAGCTTGACCGAAATCAACTTCGACGGGGCTTTTCAGCAGGCGGAAAAGCTTGACGAGTACATTCAGACCGAGGGCAGAACAGTCGGCCCGTTGCATGGACTTCCGATATCCTTCAAAGTCAGCTGGGATGTCCTGAGAAGGGATGATGCTGAAGTTGCAGGATTCGTGCGATGTCAAGGGACTAGCAACGACGATGGGGTATTGCGCATGGACCGATCACATAGCAGATAAGGATTGCGTCCTCGTGGCATCGCGTCCGCTTGTCTGCATTCTGTCCGAACGGGTCGCTAACTGGATCAGTACGAGCAGCCGGCGCCATTCCGTTTGTAAAGACAAATGTCGGCCACACGCTCATGATGGGCGAGACCGTCAACCACCTCTTTGGCCGGTCACTCAATCCATGGAACCGCTCCCTCACCCCGGGCGGGAGCAGCGGAGGCGAAGCAGCCCTCCTGGCATTGCACGGGAGCCCCATTGGTTTCGGCACCGACATTGGGGGCAGCATCCGGCTTCCCACAGCGTGAGTGCTCTGCTGTTGCAACAGAGCTAAGAGCTGAGGTCAGGTCGTGCAACTTGTACGGCATGCGACCTTCCCCCGGGCGAGTGTCGTATCGTGGACTTGCCGACACCTTCATTGGGCAAGAAGCAGTGCGGTCGACCTTGGGACCCATGGGTCATTCTCCTGCGGACCTCGAGCTGGTCATGGCCGCATATATGGCTTCGGAGCCGTGGCTTGCCGACCCAGACGTCATCCCATTCCCGTGGCGCTCCCCGGAGGCGGTCTTGCCACATCGCTCTTGCTGCTTTGCGTTCTATGACGGCGACGAGCATGTCAGTCGTGCCCACCTAGGAGTACTCTAAGAGGCTGATCTTAGGTCACGCCCCATCCGCCCCTGCGAAGGGGAATGCAACACGTCATTTCCAGACTGCGGGCTGCCGGGCATACCGTAGTGGAATGGAGGGGCCCCCTCGTGCGGGACGCAGACCGGCTCATAGTGGACTTCTGGACGGCAGATGGTGCAGCAGAAGGTTTGTGCCCGATTCCCAGTGCCGTAGGGATTCGAGCTCACCAGCAGTCAAAACACGCATAGCTGCAAGTGGCGAACCCGTCATCCCAGAAGTGGCTCAGCTCCTCCGCTTTCACCCGGGATCCGTCTTCAGCCCGCCGACCGTAGCGCAGACCTGGAAGAATCAGCACGAGCGTAACATCTTCCAACAGGAGTTCTCGGACATGTGGCAGTCGACAGCCTCGTGGACAGGGCTCGGTCGACCCATCGACGCGCTCATCGTGTGAGTTGATCAGACTGTATTAAACACCCCAGCTAAATGAGAAAGACCAGCTGCGCCATTCACCGCACGCCCGCACGGGGCGGACCTCCCGGAGTCTAGGTTTGGAATGTTCGAGCACACATATGCCAACATGCCGTCGATCCTCCAGCTGTCAACGGGCTCCTTCCCCACAGGTCTCTTTCAGGATCCGGAGATCGACCTTCCCGCGAAAGACTTTGCTCCTCGCAGCGAGCTTGACAGCGTCGTGCAAGCGCTATGTGCGAACAAGAACATGGCCTGTCACCGTACGCTGATTTGCAGATACTGATCCCGAGGAATGGCGCGGCGCCCCTATCGGTCTTCAGTTGGTCTGCAAGCGCTTCGAGGAGGAAAAAGTCATCGCTCTTCTGGGTCGCATCGAAGGAGCGCTACGCCCTGCCCCTGTTTAACTTTGGGCGGGCTTCAGATTTTCTAATCAGTGAATCCCGTTGCTCTATGTGATTGCAGTGGTCGAACAGTGCCTAGCCACGCAACTCGTCGAGTACATGGTCCGAAGCCGAACGTCAAGGATGATCCTGGCCAAACATATGAGAAGACAAATTGTGACATCTACATCGGTGATGGTCTCGGTCAGACTCAGCAGAGTGCAACAGAGGCATAACGGTCGTATAGTATGTCGATGACCAGTCGTCTAAACATATCTTCTTCATCAAAGAGCGTTTCCATCTCGGACTACGCCCTTCAGTATCGTCTCCTGCCCGATCCCACGGGTCTCCAATCGACCGGTTTGGCGGCGCGTTGCACAGAACGAAGCGGCCGGACCAGTCCGCCTAGCTCGGTCGCTCGTGACCGGTCAGTGTCGAAATCGGGGTTGTAGTAATAGTGTGGCTGCAGTGGACGGCCAGACGAGTCCTGCTCAGTTCAGCTGTAGTCCCAAGCTGACAGATGTGACTCACCCTTCCTGGTCGCGGAATTTTGCCGAACATCTTGTTCTTCTCGAGCTCTTCTCCCGCCCAATCTGACCAGGCTTTCTCGTCTCCGTGCTCCTTCAAGCTTGGCTGAGACTTACATATCAGCGTGGAAACATTGCATAAACGGATGGAATTACCTCTAGCATGTGCTTGACCAGGTCCGGCAGAGACAGCTTACTAGAGCCAGAAAATACGACTGTGCTCGCCAGCACCGCTGGCAAGTCGACCTCTTCCGGCGGCGGGGCAGGCGGCGCAGGGGACAGCGATCCGCTCGAGCGGGACTGCTCATGCAGCGCATCTTTATCCAGCAGCTCGGCTTTGATGTCGAAGCTGACGTGCCTCTCCATGGAAAGTCTTTTGCTGGACTCCGCTGGTGCGTCTTCTTCACCCGCTGCTGGGGCCGCAGTGGCAAAGAGATTTTCCGACTGGTCGGTCGCTCCTGCGGCATCGGATAGCGGGCTTGAGCTTCGGGGGGCCCTCTCAATTTCTTCACCCTCCTCGACCTCCTCGACTTCTTCCTCTTCTGGCGTGTCCGCCGACGCGAATCCGAATGCCATGAGCGGTGGGCTGGAAGGCGGCAGACTCAAAGCCTGTCTCTGCATAGGCGAGGAAACAGGTGTGAGGACCTGCAGCTCGCTTGATTGCCCTTCTCGAGAAATGGGCAAAGGCGTGCTTGACCAGCTTTTCTGCTGCGGAAAATCGATCGTTGCGGTACACCCATAAAAGTCAAGCTCGAGTCGGGAGAGTGGAAACTCGACCGTTTGACCCTTCACTAACCGCCGTGGTTTCTCCTGCCGAGCGCCCCGGACTCTCAGACCATTTTGCCCCATGACCAGGAGACGCGCCTTCTCACGTTCCGGGATATACTCGAGCACGGCGTGTACGCGCGAAGCATGTGAAGCGTAGCGGGAGAGATAGACGACTTCGGCTACTTGATCCGGTCGTTCGAGCTGTGAGGCAATATGTGGCGGTACAGCGGCGGAGGAGTGGGATTGAGTCACAGAGTCAGCGGAGGGGCCCGCGACAGCCTTGTGACGATGCCGACCGAAGACGAGGGTCGAGCCTTCTGCACCCAGCACCACCTGAATCTCTGTGGACGCCGTAGATGGTGGAGGTGAGACGCGCTTCTTTGGCGCTTTCGGTACGCGCCTCAAGGGCTTGGGGCCCGTGCTCGCCAAAGCCCTGGTTGGGCTGCTCGACAATAGCCTCGGCGGCGAAGACGAGTATGCGACGGTGCTGGTACTGGGAGTCAAGAGTTGTGTGGGAAGGAGAGGTAGTTTGAAGGCTGCGGTGTTCGGCGTGGAAGGCAGTTTGGCCCGTTTGATGGCCAGAGGGTCGACAGATGCTGTCGCGACGCGCTTGAGGGAGGTGGACGGAGTGGACGGCGCTGTAGAGGCAGGAGACGGGATCGGCACCGTGCGAGTCGGTGCGAGGGGAGTCATGGTGTCGTTTGAACCCTCTCAGGCTGTGACAAGCGGGCCGTTCGAGACAGCGGGAGCAAGCAAGCAAGAAACGTAGGAGACAATGTCGATGGTGAAGACGCGACTTTCTTTCCACGAAAGCACAAATCAGGCACCGAAATCAACAGCTCCGAAGTGCCACATCACGTGACTGTCTAGCGAGCGGATAATGCCGGCAATCCCCGTGGGCTATAACATCGAGTGTGGCAATGTGGCACATGCATTTCAGAAGAAAAATGTACAAAGGGGAAGGTAATACGACCAAGTTCAATGACGAACTTCACCTATAGCGACTCTGAGTGCGTCGTATAGCTCACCCATCTCTGCCCGACTCCCTTGACTGACGCCGCTTCCCCGACTGATAGCAGTCGCTCGACTGATGCCCTCGTCGCGCGTCATCGATGCTGGTAGGTGTAGAGTCTCACGCGGTGCATAGGCGGACCGACTAGCGCTGGACTGAAGGTGCTGCACTTCTCGACTGAGCGTCTCGCGTTCAGCATCGATCTCTTGGATCCGCTGTAGCTTCCGAGTCCGAGTGGACGGCTGTCGGAGAGTGGTATACGTGTCGACAGATTGAGGCTTGAAGGTAGGTCTGTCATGTGAAGAAGCGTACTCAGGTGGGGAACGCGGTCTAGGAGGTAAAGGCGGAGAGCGGGAGGGACCTGCATGGCGCGTTGAACTGTAGTCTCCCGCCCGCTTCAGCCTCGCTTCTCGCCAGTATACAGGGTGAGCTGCGACATCGGCTCTCGCCTCTGAAGAACGGATCGAGGACCGGGTCGAGGGCCTTGATGAAGACATAGAGCAGACGTCAAGGGGAGGATCGAATGGGTTCCGTACGGTCGTCGATGATCGAGATGAAGACATGCTTCGGCTGGAAATCTGATGGGAAGGCTGACATTGGCAGTGATTGCCGCCTGGGCAATCCTCTTCTTGTCGGGGCAGAAGTGAGGATCTGTCGGATCTGGAAAAGGCTGATCGACAACGGGTGGACAATCGTGTGAGGGCGGAACGAGGCCGGCAAGAAGGGCAAGAGCATGCACTTGCTCTGCTGGCGGTTCGAGCGGCTGGGAGCGCACAGAGGTAATCGTCTGAAGAGAAGCATCGCGAGGACCCCAGATGGAGGGAGGGGAGAGAAGTCATAGCGGGCGGCGTTCGGCATACGGGTCGGGGAGGTTCATCCCAAGTGTCGCCGTCGTGTCTGTGGTACGTCGAGTCGTGTCGGTCGAGCGAGTTCACGGGCTCAACTCGATCGTGTGTGACCCCGAGGTGTCCGTCGTCATGCCACCCTGATTTCTCTGGATCCCGTCCAAGAGAGGAGTGGGTAAATCCGTGTCCCCCTGAATATTCCACGTTCAAAGTAGGATCTTTGCGTGTCACTGTGACGCCAGGTGTCAAACCAGCTGCTCCGCCCGGTCCAAGCGTGACCGGCGGAGGTGCTGGACGCCAGTCCTTCTCCACGTCCGCCGCACCTTTCGACTTGGAGCGTCCTCGAAGGCACATGACAAGCGCAATAAGAAGGATGACAGCCGCAATGACGACAGGAAGGACAATTGCTGTCGCAGACGGTCTGGCAGAAAGCGGTCGAGCGACCAGAGGGACCACGCCACTCGTTGGCAGCGCGGTCAGTGATGTCAGTGCAGCGAGCGCCGCCGAGGCGAGGGAAGCTTGCGATGGATCGAGGGAAAGATTTGAAGGAATCTGTAGTGCCGCCTGGGCATTGGTCAAACTTGCAATTGGGGGTGTCGTGGGTGAAGGTGTCCACCGCCCGTCCTGATAGGAGGTTGCCATGTCCGTTGGACCGGCAGCGGTCCATGTGTCCCAGTCCGACCAGTCGGACGTAGGGGAAGGAGTCCACCATTTATTCGGATCACGCCGGAGGAGATCAGATGCAGTGTCAAGGAGGGGATTGAGTACCCCCAGGAGCCCGCCTGACATCAGCACGAATACGGCCGGGGAACAGTGAACCCACCGGTAGGCTGCGATACATCGGTAGAGGCCGCGACCGGAGCTGGCATGTCCGGAGCATCATTTGCCCCGTCATCTCCCGACTCGTCGTCATCCTCTTCGCACTCATCCCAATCCTCCTCCCCTTCGTCCTCCGATAGTTCCGAGACCGCCTGTGAGGTGATAAGGCCTGCCGACAACGTCCCTTTGGGTGCCGCGAAAGCCTGCTGAGCGGCGCCGCCGACGCTCGATGTCGACAAGGGAGTTGCCTGTGCGGCACTCATCGACGACAGAAGATTCGACATGGAGGGGCTGGGGACAGACAGCGCCGCGACAGGCGTTTGTGTCTGCTGGACAGCGTATGAGACCCAGATCGTCGAACGTTCCCGCAGTTGAGATCGTATGCTGGGCGCGATGGGCCGACTGGTGATCGGGAGCGAGGACGTAAGTGGGAATGGCATAGCTCCAGAGCTTGCTGAGGGCATAAGAAAGAGACGCGCAGCGTCAGTGTCGAGAGTGAAGCCGGCGAGTCAGAGGTAGTGAGAAAAGTGGGCGAGATCAAGATGCTCGTCTCGCTGCAGAGCCCTCATCTCCCTTGCACAGCCAAGCCGTCGACCCGAAGAGACCTCTGTTCGAGGCTTGGTAGCGAGTTGGCGGGTCGACGGATCGGTGTTTCCGCCGCCCGAAGAGGAAAACAGACGTGTTAGGAAAATAGAACCCTATTCGGCAGACCGACACTCGCTCTCCTCATGCGGTTCCAAGTAGCAGTTCGTAACCCGGCCAAGCACCGCAGATGGAAATCAACACGAGAAGAAGAGATGCATTACTTGATTATGTTGCAACACGCAAAAGCTATTCGCGGAAGTGGTCTATCCGCTGTCAGTGTCGTTGGGCCAAGGCCCCCGAACATGCAGTGATGATTCTGCATTGGCATCGGATTGCTTACTTGCCAGGTTCGCAATTGCTTCGGCTTGCAGGGCGGCGAAGTCGCATAGTCGTTAAGTTTGACCGCAAGCTCCCCGATTGTGAAAACGAAAGTCCCTCTTCTCGTTTCTCGCCGTTGTCGCAGCATGGGTTTGGGCAACGATTGCATTCCGGCCTGCCTCGGGCCGGTCGGGATACAATCTACATATCCTCCCGGGTTCTCTCTCTCCCGTCCTGGAACCTCTCCAGGAACCTCTCCATCCTTCCTCTTAGTCCTCAGTCAATTGTGGGTGGGCGAGCGGTCAATTGACGATGGCGACAATGGCTGCAGCGACAAGGGTGCTGGCGGCCGCAAACAGTGACGTTTGAGAGGGTGTCTCAACCTCGCTCGGAGCCCTCAAATCACTCTGGATCACATGACTGCCCGACTGTCAGACCTATACCCGGTGACCTGTTTTAGATCCAACTAAAGCTCACCAAAATGGATCTATTGGTTCAAGCTGCTAACTATCAATGACTATTTGTAACAGATAGTAACAAACAAGAGTAGAGTGGAACCAAGCTGGGTGAGGAGCGATCAAGACTCACTTCACTTATCTATCTCTTGTCACTGGTATGGTCGATTATCTAAGTAGACGTTCTATCTAGAGGACTAGTTAACTAGATCCCTGAGGAACATCCTCTGCAATCTTCTTTCTTAAGTATCCACCTGCTCTCGTCCGTTCTCTCTCTGGTTCTTCTGGCATCGTCTCTCGTGGATTTTTCCCTTGTTCTCCAAGTCGTTTCTACTCGTTCCCAATAATCTCTAGCATTCTCTTGTCACCTCTCTTCTCTTCTATCGTCTTCTCTCCACGCTAGATCGCATCTAATCTCCTTGCATGCCCGTTGTCATTGTTATCGTCCTTGGTCTCTGTCACGATGCTGCACTCTCCCGTTGGCAGAGGCCCTCTCGCACAATATCAGAGTCAAGAATAAAGGATAAAGGGGTAGAAACGAGGATGTCGAGGTAGGATCCTCGTCAAGGTTACAAGGTTGTCAAGGTAACAAGGTCGTCGAGGATACAGCGTGAGTGCGACTCAGCCACATTGCGTGCCACGGAGAGAGTGAGTGTCACGGGGCCTGGCCGGTCGTCGACTGATAGGCCCTCTCACACGTGCTGTCTGTCGATCTGTCTCTGTCCTCCACGAGAAGGTGTGTCCTACAGCCTCTCGTGCGTCGACAACACGGCTGCGCCGTTACTTTCTATCCATGGGACTCAATACCACGGTGCTAAGGACGGTCTACGGGTGAGGACTTGTATATATATCACCCGTGCCCTCCTCTGCACCGCCTTGGGCTTTCTCCTTGAAACACCATCGACGAGGCTCGAGCTCTAAAGTCGTCGAGGCTACTCGAGCGTCGTCGAGGCTACTCGAGGATCGACGATAGGCTCACGTGTTTGACAGGCGTGCTGGGCTGGAACGAGGCTCGTAGGCGTGCTTTGGTGATCATGGAGGCGTGGCCGACGTGACACTCTGCCCCCCTCTGAAATCGAGCTCCTGCGAGATGGCGGGCGAGGCGGGGCAGCTTGTATGGCGTGAGCCTTTGCTCCCGCCTCGCGCTAAGCCGTATCTTTTGGTCATTCCTCGCAGGGCTGATCCCGAGGGTCTGTGGGTGTGTAAGCAGGGCCTGGTCTCGTCGACGGTCCGCCCTTCTTGGTCGCTCGAGGTCTCGCGCAGCTGGTGCTATCTTTCTAGGCGCTAGTCGGGGCGTAGGCTGTGTTGCCGTCGTGGAGTGACTAACGGGCACAGGTGGTGTGCAGCCCGCATGTGTCCCGACGCGCGTGGTGTCGAGGGTGATCCCTGTGCTGGATAGCCCGCCCGTTGCTGAGCTATAGGCGTCTCATGCTGGAATTTGCGCGTATGTAAGTCGACCTCGAGTCGACCTCGGCCACGAGGCCGGGGTCAGATTGCCCAATGCGGCAGTCGCCGCGAGATAACCGGTGATTGCCGCTCCGCGCTACGCCCTTCTGTCGATCATGTTGCTCGTTGCTAGGCAACAAGTCGCCAAACTGTCGTGAAAAGTCGTGTTGCCTGCTCTCGTCGTCAAGTGCCCTCTCGTCCCTCGTCCCCGCCATGTCCCCTCCAAAAGGTATAAACCCCCTCTCGACGAGGCTACTCGTCCCGTCCATTCCAACTCTCCACTCCAACGCATCATATGTTCTCCAACGCCACCGATCCCTCCCTCAAAATCGTCCTCCGAGGACGACCTCTACGCCTGGTCACGATGACCAAAACCCCTTCCCCCAGCCCCACGACGCCGCCATCCTCCCCCGAGTCGGCTGTCAACGCTCCCCCTCCTCGACTGTTCCCTCGGTGGGCGGTCCGCCCTCGAACTCCGGAGCCCACACCGGTCGAGGAGATCGACGAGCTCGTCGATGAGCTCGACTGGTCGGATGCGGCCAGTGCTGCGCCAAGCGGTGAGTGATTGTTGAGCCACCCTACTGCTTGTATTGATGCCCAGGGCGTACAGCGATTCTGCGCTCGCTAGCAGACATACACGCCGAGATCCGTCGGCACCAGGGGACCGTCAGAGCCGCTAGGGAGAGTAGCTGTGCTACCTCCTCTACGTCCAGCGGCTACTCAGACGCCTCGCCCCCGTCTTCCCAGGCTTCCGACGCGGCTTTCGCTGGCGAGAGTCGCTATCGAGAAGCCCACTCCTTGCCGTTCGAGCCGGCCTCGCCTCGGCCTCTTCGCCCCTACATTGGTGGTGGGACCGGATCCCCCATCATACCGCCCTATCCCCTCGTCCCCCTCGGCTCGCCTATCCTTCTCCTTCCCCCGCCTTCTATGCCTCCGCCATCCCGCTCTCCGACTCCGGCAATCAACCCACGCCGCCGGCGTCGAGTCGAGTCGCCCGGTTCCCCAGGCAACACTCCCCTGCCAACGATACCGCCTCCCCTCTCCCCAACCCCAAAGCGTCATCGCGTGTCGCCTGTTGGCGGCATGTACTCCTCTCGCCTGCGTTCAGCCTCAACCCGGTATCTTGGGGTGTCTGAGGTAGCCGATGCTCTCCCGGCCGCCGTGGACAACGCAGGTGTAGGAGAAGACGTCGTGGAGGGGAGCATCTCGACGGGAGACGGATCCGAAGCGGGCAGCGAAGGATCCGTTGGGGAATCCGAAGCGGGCAGTGGAGGATCCGATGGGGAGGGAAGCGAGGCGTCGTCGAGGCTACTCGAGGCTGGCCCTCGAGTCCGGTGTAGGAATGCGCTGGACCGCGCCTTTTTCGGTACGTCCGCCATCTGTTGAGGTCCCCGCTCATTCCCAGGGCCATTCTACCCGACGTTCGGCCGGGGATCGAATAGGACCCTCCCATGGGCCCTGGTGCGTTGTTGTCTTCTACTCTCCAGCCTCTCACGCTGATCTTGCAGGCTCAGGCAAAAGGGCGACCTCTCCGCACGCTCAACGGCCGCCAGCGATGCCAGCGGTGTCGTTCGGACAACTTGCCGTGTAGGGTCCTAGATGGAGGCGGGCCGAAGTTGAAGTGCTACACCTGTGGCACAGCCTCAGGTTGCTCGTTCAACTCCAGCCCGACTCCTCGACGACCCGCCGGCTCGTCCTCGACACCCAGAGCTCGCCGGGCTGTGAGCTTCGCGGATGTCGACCCGCCTTCGCCGACTCCCGCCCCCACGCCTGTTGTCGGCCCGGCCGCCTTCACCGACCGACTTCGCCGGTCGGTTCGTCAACCCGTGCCGGCTCCCGTGCCGCCTCCGACGCCGCCTCCGGTGTCGACTCCTGCCCGCCCATCCGCGCCAGCTCCCTTGTCGTGGACTCCCTCGACGAGGCTCGACATCGGTGTCCTTCAGCACCATGTCACGCTGGCCCAGTCCATCCCGGCGGACAGGGCGTACCACGTCGAGGAGGCGAGGCGGCACGCGAGGCTCCTGGGGCTGGACCTTAGGGCGATGGTCGGGCCCATGTTCGACGACGTGGCGGAGGCGAGTGGTTCGGGGTCGTGAATGTAGATAGTGTACATAGTTCTTTCTTAGCTCATGTTCATATGCCGTGTTGTTCATGTTGTACAGGGGATGCAGGGATAGGACTCAGCTTGGGTGACGAATCTCGATCCAGATCATCGTCACCGCCAGTAGTCCATGCGTTATATTCCTCTTGGTTTCCCTGGGTTCCTTTTGTGGAAGCTCCCGACGCTTTCGAGAGCACCAGTAATGTTCTCCACTGGTTCCCAGGTCGTCTCCTCATCTGTTCCTTCGTACCCCACCCACTCGACGAGGTACTCCACCTTTCTGCCCCTTTTCCTCGAGTCGACGACGTTCTTCACCTCATAGCTAGGGCCCTCGTCGTCGACCTCCACTGGTGGCGGAGGGTCGTAGGTCTGTCCAGGGATCCTCGGCGGGTGGTATGGCTTAAGACGGAGGACGTTGAAGACCGGGCTCACCCTCATCGTCGCCGGCAGCTCCAGCTTGTACGTTGATGGACCCGTCTTAGCGAGGATTTTGTATGGTCCCCCCCATTTGATGTCGAGCTTCTTCGAGGGTCGACGAGTCTTGATGTTCTCCATCGACAGCATGACCATATCATCCACCTTCAACACTGGCGCATCCCTTCTCTTTGCATCGTAATACTTGGCGTACCGCTCATTGGCTTGCTGTATGGCTTGTTGGCAAGATCGGTGCACCTCGTCGAGGGACCCAAGCTTTTCCTTGACCGACGGTATCTCCGCTCGCTCGGCGCTCTCTCTCAAGTCATCAGTCCATCGCGGCGAGTACCCAAAGTTCGCCTCGAACGGGCTCATCTTGATCGCCGAGTGCTGGGTATTGTTATAGGCGAAGGCTGCTCTCTGCAGCAGACTCGACCAATTGTCTTGTCTGTGATCGCAGAATACCCGTAGGTACTGCTCGAGGACCTGATTGACTCGCTCTGTCTGCCCGTCAGTTTGGGGATGGAAGGCTGTCGACAGGCTGATCTTGATCCCCAGGGCCCCACACAGTGCTCCCCATAGTCGACTAGTGAACTTGCTCCCTCGATCAGATACGATGGATCTTGGCAACCCATGCTGCGCTACGACATTGTCGATGATGAGGTCGACGAGTCCCGCCGTTGTGAGGCGAGTCGTTGTCGGCACGAAGATAGCCCACTTCGTCAGGCGGTCTACCACGACGAGGATGGAGTTGAAGCCCTGGCTGCCGGGGAGCTCCTCGATGAAGTCCATGGAAATTGCTTGCCACGGGCCTTCCGGGACTTCGAGACTCTGGAGGAGACCATGAGGGCGCTGCCTGCTTGTCTTTGTCCTCTGGCAGATGGCACAACCCTGTACGTAGGCCTCAACATCGCGCCGCAGCCCCAGCCAACAGACGTCCCTCCTGAGCAACTCCAACATCTTGGTGATTCCCGGATGTCCCGCTAGGATCCCCTCATGTCGATCCCTTATGGCTCGGAGCCGCCCATCGCCCTTGCCAGTGAGGTATAGCCGCCCATTGAGTCGCAGGGCCCCGCCAGGCTCTACCTTGGCTCGTGTGGGCTCGTCGAGGCCCATCCTTTGAACCAACCCAAACAGCTTGGGGAATCCCGCCGCATCAATCACCACTCCGTTCTCCTCCTTCTTGATCCTCTCCAACTCTTCTCCAGCGTGCTCAAACTCCTCATCCTCCTCCCAGGTGCTCCGAGTACCCGTCTGCGGATCCTCTCTTGCCTCTGGATCTGGACTCGACGAGCCTTGTCGAGGCTCCTCGATGAGTGCCCGAAGCATGTACCCCAGCGACGTCTCGACCTTGCTTCCTTGGTCAAACCCAGGTAAGGCCTGCACTCGTTGCTCCTCCAGGTCCAATCCATCAGGCTTGTAGTCAGGCCTCCTCGACAGAGCGTCTGGGTAAGCCGCTTTGAGCCCGGGACGATACACGATTCGGAAGGAGAATCCTGCCAGGGCGTCGACCCATCGCGCAACCCGCCCACTCAGTTTCCTCGGCTCCATCCAATAGCTGAGGTTGTGATGATCCGTGAGGACCGTACAGCTTACTTGCAGAAGGAGATGTCGCTTCCGCTTGAACGCCATCACTATCGCCAGGAACTCCTTCTCTGTAGTCGTCCAGTTCAACTCTGCCCCCGAAAACGACCCAGATTCTATGGCCATCGGGTGCTCGAGGCTCGTCGAGGGGTTAATCTGTGATATCACAAATCCCCACCCGTAGAGCGAAGCATCGGTCTGCACGATGGTCTCGAATGCAGGGTCGAAATGGGCCAATACAGGGGGCTCGCTCATTCGCCTTTTGATCTCTTCGAAGGCTCTTGCCTGCGCGTCTCCCCAACCAAACGGAACTCCCTTCTTTGTCAGCAACACTAGGGGCAGCGCTACCTTGGCAAAGTTTGGTACGAAGCGGCGGTAATAGTTTGCCAGACCCAAGAACCGGCGTACTTCGAGCAGGTTGCTCGGTGCTGGGAAGTCCACAACGCCTTTCACATACTCCGGATTCGCTCCCACGCCTTCTCGGGAGATGACAAAGCCCAGGAAGTCGACCTTCCTCTTCTCGAACTCGGATTTCGACGCTTTCACGTACAGTCCCGCCTTCCGCAACGCCTCGAGTACCGCCTTTGTGAGGGAACGAAGCTCGTTGAGGCTCTTGGCGTGGACCAAGATGTCGTCGATGTAGATCACCACTCCTCGCCCAACGAACTCTCTAAGCACCTCGTTGAGGAAGTGCTGGAATACTGCTGGCGCGTTCTTCAAGCCATCTCGCACTACCAGGGACTCGAACATCCCCAGAGGCGTCCTAAAGGCGGTATAGGCTTCGTGTCCTGGCGCCATGCGAAGAAGCTGGTATGCTCCCGGTAGGTCGAACTTGGTGTACCACTCTGACTCTGCCAGATCGGCTGTGACTTGGGAGATCAACGGCAAGGGGTACGCGTCCGACACGGTTGCTTCGTTGAGCTTTCGGTAATCCACCACCATTCGCCATTCTCCAGGAATCTTCTTAGGAACGAAGAAACTCGGCGACCCATACGCTGCATTCGATGGCCTGATCTTGCCCGCCGCTTGCTCTTTGGCGAGGAGATCCCTGAGCGCCCTCATCTGCTCCGGCGACAGCTGGTAGAGCGGTGCGACCCTTAGTTCCGCGCCTTCCTTCAGTCTGATCCGTAGGTCGTATTCCCTACTCGGCGGAAGCGTGTCGGCGGGTCGACGAGGATGGAACACATCGAGGAACTCATGGTAGTACTCCGGGACAACCCTTCGCACCGCCTGAGACTCCTCCTCTGACAGGGTATACTCGTCGAACCCAAGGTGCCCATCCAAGCGCCCCACCACTTCCTCGAGCTCGTCGGTGACAGTCGCTCTTAGTCGTTCTGCGGCGAGTCTGTTCTGCTCCCATCGGTTGATCCGCAGAGGGATGTGGTTTGGAGAGCGCCTGCGCGAAAGCCGCACGCGTTCCCCTTTTTCTCTTCTCGCTCTGGTAGCCAAAATGGCCAATTCACTTGTAGCAGCCTCGACGACCGTCGACGAGGCTACCTGTTCTGCTCCACGGGTGACTTCCATAGCCCCCATGTCCATGACTATTTTCTTTCCTTGCATCCAGTCGTACCCTAGCACGACGTCTGCACCTGCGAGCCGCGTAACCGCGAGCCGTTCCTCACTTGTTTCCCCAAGCGCCTCCACGGGAGCCATCACTTCGTGGGTGATTTCCCCCGCAGATGACGGTTCGCCGTCGAACAGGAGAACCTTCCGGGGCCGTTCCAACATTTGTTGGGTCATGCCATGGCCTTGCGCGTAGTCCTGATCAATGAAGGTCCCGCCAGCGCCCGTATCCAGCAGTATGCAGGCGGCCGTTCCGTCCACCTTCCCTGCTACGACAGCTTGATGCCTTCTGAGCCTGCAAGCCTCACCGCTCATGCATTCCTCAGCATCACTAGCACTCTGTACAGACTCCTTCGAAGACCCCAGGTCCTCTGCTTCTTCTTCATATTGATCTTCCTCGACGAGGGAAGCGGACCCCGTCGAGAGTGGTTGAGTGGGCGATGGATTAGAGGATTTGGGAGGTGAAGTCGGGTGTTCAGGAGGTGTGAGGGCGGAGAGTGTGTATGGAGCGGGGCCTCGAGTTTCTCCTTGTAGCTCGGGACCCCTCAGGCTTCCCCCTGCGGCTCCTGCTTCACGCGTTGGCCGGGATTGAACGAGCCTGGGCAGTCGCGCGCAAGATGCCCAGCGTTTCCGCACTTGAAGCAAAGGCCCTGGCTGCCTCGCCTCTCGTGTTCGTCCGGAGTGAGCCTAGGGCGAAGAGGGTAGACTCGTCGAGGGGCTGCAGCGGGGTTGAGACTCGACGAGGTTGTCGGGCCAGGTGAGGGTCTGGGGTTCGTCGCCGGCGCTCCGACCTCTGACGTAACCACCGTAGATCCGCCGTTGTTGCCGCCCAGTCCAGTCTTCTTCTTTTCTCGCCTGCCCTCCGCCTTGTTCTTCTCCGCCTCCCTTGCTCGCAGACTGTTGTCGAGGCGCACCACAAACGCCTGCAGCTCGGCAAAGGTCTCGAACTCCTTGGGATGCCTGGCTACCTCGTCCTGAAGCACGTCGGAGAGCCCTTCCTTGGCACGAGCCGTTGCTTGCTCGTCGAGCTCCCATGAGAGGACTGACGTATACTCCCGAATCTTGGCGAAGTACTCGGCTGCCGACCCTGTCTGCCGCAGCGAGAAGTACTTGCGTCGAGCAGTCCCCTTCGCGTCGGGATCCCCAAAGTTCTCGCGCAGGTAGCGACGAAGCCCAGCATAAGTCCGAATTTTCTCGTCGAGGTAGTCGCCCGCCTCGACATGCTCTCCGTTCTCGTTCAAGTCGCTGTCTCGCCCTGTCGCCAAGGGCTGAATTGCGTCGAGCACGAACCCCCTGAGGAACGAGATCACATACATGACCTTGTGCGTGTCGCCAGAGAACTTCGACGGCTGCAGCTTGAAGACCGTCTCGCACTGCATGATGAACCGCTCCAAGGCGGCTGGATCCTTGCCGTTAAACGTGTCAGGCGGGTTCGCCTTCGGCTCGGAGGGGTTCCCAACGCCAGGCGAGCCTTGCCGTTGCTGCGCCTGCTGCTCGACGAGGGCCGCCTGAAGCTGCACGATCTGCGCGAGCAGCTGCTGCACAGACGGCTGATCACCCAAGGGTTGGGCCATGTTGGTCGCGGCGGCTCTCAGTCGAGTATCCACCGGTAGTCGTAGGTTTGTGGGTAGAGCAATGTGCTGATGCTCAGGATCTGTCGACGTGATTCGTCGAGTCGATGGTGCCATGAACTAGTCGTGTGAGAGGTAGTAGCACCGTGGTATACTGTCACGGGGCCTGGCCGGTCGTCGACTGATAGGCCCTCTCACACGTGCTGTCTGTCGATCTGTCTCTGTCCTCCACAAGAAGGTGTGTCCTACAGCCTCTCGTGCGTCGACAACACGGCTGCGCCGTTACTTTCTATCCATGGGACTCAATACCACGGTGCTAAGGACGGTCTACGGGTGAGGACTTGTATATATATCACCCGTGCCCTCCTCTGCACCGCCTTGGGCTTTCTCCTTGAAACACCATCGACGAGGCTCGAGCTCTAAAGTCGTCGAGGCTACTCGAGCGTCGTCGAGGCTACTCGAGGATCGACGATAGGCTCACGTGTTTGACAGGCGTGCTGGGCTGGAACGAGGCTCGTAGGCGTGCTTTGGTGATCATGGAGGCGTGGCCGACGTGACAGTGAGATCGTCAATGGTGATCCATGGGACTCAATCAGAGAGTGCTGAAGAACTACGACGGGCGCCTGGGGCATCCTATATGACTCTGCGCCTGCCTCCCGTCGTCGCGCATTCATTCAACGTCTACTCCCTCGTTGAGGTTCTCCAGCCCGAGGTAGGTCACGTGTCGGCCACGTGAGAGGTGTCAGTCACGTGCGCAGGTCGTCAAGGGCGTGGCCGTCGTGACAGTCTCCGTCCCGTGACCCTGACTTGTGAGATAATTGTCACGTCGGCCAAGCCTCCATGATCACCAACGCACGCCTACGAGTCTCGTTCCAGCCCAGCACGCCTGTCAGACACGTGAGCCTATCGTCGATCCTCGAGTAGCCTCAACGACGCTTGAGTAGCCTCGATGACTCTAGGGCTCAAGCCTCGTTGATGGTGTTTCAAGGAGAAAGCCCAAGGCGGTGCAGAGGAGGGCACGGGTGATATATATACAAGTCCTCACCCGTAGACCGTCCTTAGCACCGTGGTATTGAGTCACATGGATAGAAAGTAACGGCGCAGCCGTGTTGTTGACCCACGGGAGGCTGTAGGACACACCTTCTTGTGGAGGACAGAGATAGATCGACAGAGAGCACGTGTGAGAGGGCATATCAGTCGACGACCGGCCTGGCCCTGTGACAATAATCCATCCTCCATTATTGTGGACCTGACTCTTCTCTTTGTGTGCATTCCTGTCAGGAAACCAACACGGCATCCTGACCACGAGACTACTAGGCAGCTTCCGACGGAAACATCCAAAGGATCCTACAAACCAAGGAACACGAGCACGACGGGACCGTCACTATTAGTCACGAACAACTATGACTTACTCTTGATGTTACGACTCAAACCCGGCGGCCTTGATGTCCAGCGATGAGTAGATGGCGGCTGTCACGGGGCCAGGCCGGTCGTCAACTGATAGGCCCTCTCACACATGCTCTCTGTCGATCTGTCTCTGTCCTCCACAAGAAGGTGTGTCCTACAGCCTCCCGTGGGTCAACAACACGGCTGCGCCGTTACTTTCTATCCATGTGACTCAATACCACGGTGCTAAGGACGGTCTATGGGTGAGGGCTTGTATATCTATCACCCGTGCCCTCCTCTGCACCGCCTTGGGCTTTCTCCTTGAAACACCATTGACGAGGCTCGAGCTCTAGAGTCGTCGAGGCTACTTGAGCGTTGTCGAGGCTACTCGAGGATCGACAATAGGCTCACGTGTCTGACAGGCATGCTGGGCTGGAACAAGACTCGTAGGCGTCCTGTACGATTGCGCATGGGCGGGCGGGTGGGCGCGATTGTGAGGCCCACAGGCAAGGCTTGTTGACGGCGAGTAGAAAGACGGTGGAGACGTCTCTCGTCCTCGCACAGGGCCCTCAAGTCACTCCATCTCATGTGACTATCCAAGTTTATATAGACAAAGGGGGTCGTCCAATATCTGTGGTAACTCTGTCAGACACTTGTCTTCTTACTGTCCAGTCTCTGTCCATCTCCTACTAATCAATGTCTCTAAGCCACGGTGGACAAGTGTCCTCCGTTGTGTCCGATATAAGGCACACCTATCAACTAGGGCTCGTAGACGGGTGTCCGTCAGTATATTGACAGGTGTCAGTCATTCTTGTCCTTCTAAAAGGGGGTGATCAAATAGGCAATGGTTGGTCCAGTATGATTCCGTTGCGTGTATTTGCTGGTTCATGACAGATCTACAACAGGTCACCGGGCACAGGTCTAACAACAGGTGTGCTGGGCTGGGACAAAGGTCGTAGGCGTGCGTTGGTGATCATGGAGGCATGGCCAACGTGACTATAGCACTATTTATGACAGCTGCATAGGGCGGATACCAGACTGTCTAGGTTATTTGGGGAGTGGTTCATGACACTTAACAAGTTGTTGGCAAGTCTTGGTAAGCACTTACAAGTTATAAAGTCATGTGCCTTTGGCTTGAGTCTTAGAGATGCACTGGTGTCACTTCAGGCATGCGTGTGCCACAGGTTAGATGTTTATAGTAGATGATCATCATCAATGCAGTAACTTCATGGTAAATCACCAGCGGCAGATTGCTTTACTACATGGTCTGCTGTCCAGGCTGCCAATCATTCAGTGGCTGTACCACAAATACTGAGCCATCTTCCCCTGTATAGTATGACAGAGCTTGAGAGTCTAAGGCAACAGCCTCTGAACTGGGGTTGTCAAATGCTGTCTGCGCCCCATCCAAGTCATATTCTGTCTCAGTGTGCAGCTGACTGTTACTTGCGCGACAGTCCAAGTCATTGGAACTAAACCTGGTTGAATTGCCAAGGGAGTTTTCAGCCAAGTAGGAAGCTGGGTCCTCATGAATAAAAACAACTTCCTCAGTCTGTCTTCCCAAAGGTTCTCCTTCAGCAGTATTCACTAGCTTTAGCAGTTCATCTGGAATAGTGTCCCTAACCATGCCTGCTAGGCGTCCATGAAGTGGATGTTTTCTGAAACGGTCTAATAAAGCTGTAAGGTTGCTGGCAATCTTTTCAGATAAAATTTTGCCTCTAAGGAGCGCTTGAACTGGCTCCTTTAAGTTGGAAAGACATGCTCTCCGCGCAGACCGGATGCTTCCACTTGGTTGAGGGTATCTAAAGAAAGCTTGTATGTCAAGCACAAATTCAACCACAGCCAAAGTCTCTTCATCTGTCCAAGTCCAAGGCTTGACAAGTTTCTGAGCTGACATGGCAGACTGAAACATACTCCAGTCATTGCGTGATTGCTGGTACAGGCTGATAATTGGAGCTGTGCTTAGAAGACGTGTCAGTTGCAAGCTGGTAACAGCTCTGTCAGAGAGACTCTTGTTCTTCTGCCAAGCCTGTCTTGCTTTGGCATAGGTTGTCATTTTGGGATCCCTCAACCATTTTGATAGCACAGATAGATCGGATCTAACAGACTGGCTATCCATCTTTGCCTTTTGCTCTCCCTGCAAGACCTTCAAGGCATTGTGTCTGACTGCAGAGTTGTGCTCATCCCCAAGTCCTTGGTGTTGCTCCAACAAATGAAGGCGATCATGTAACGCATCTGCTGCTGTGGCAAGAGCCATTGAGTGTTCAGTTGTGAGAGGATTAGAACCTTTCTTAACTTCGCCCTCCATCTCCTCCAGATTATTGACAGTGGGTCCCAGAGCAGCAGCAAGCTCAATGGTTGGGTCTTGTTGAACCCAGCTTTGAATGAATTGGGCAGTTTGAAGTTTTGAGAGATGTTTAGAGTGCGCTGGCATGATATTGAGGGTATCCCTGATTGTCTGAGCCTTTTTCGGTTCTACTTTCTAGGCTCCAACTGTAGATCAAGTGCTGGCTCAATGGGGTCAAGAGAAGGATGAAAGAGGTCAGCAAGTGGACAACAGTCTTGCTTTTATAGTCTGGGTTTGGTATCAGAGAGGAAGAATGGAAAGTCATGTGCAAAGCAAAACATTATCAGATGGAATATCTCCAACAAGTCACAATGGAAATGAACTTGGTTTTCTGCAGTAGTGTGGAATCATTTGCATTTACATAAATTTCAAGTTCTTGCCCAAACCTGGCAGGTGTCATGACTGGTCTGCACATCTTGGCACACATTCCATGGATGTGCAAATCAGCACCTATCGGTCACAACAGCCACGCCCTTGATGACATATGTCACGTAGATGATTACATAACACAAGGATCCTTCTGATTCATACTAAACCAAAAGGAAATCTGTGGCTGTCACGCTCGAAGGGGTAGCCCAAGGTAAAGGGCACAAGGGGGTCTAGTCTCTGGCTTGTAAAGCAAGGGGACTGAGATCAAGGACAAGAGTGCTGGGTTCAGACCAGCTGTGTGACTTTTGTGACGGGACACAAGAGATCCATTGCTGAAGAAACTATCTTGGCCGGAAAGTGGCCTCCTTATATAGACAAGAGGGCTATGTACGCCGAAGAGATTTGCCACCCGTTTTGCCACCCATTCCATGAGAAAAGTTTTCCTACTGCCGATATTTCTCAAGTGCAAGCGATTCTCCTCGCTGCAGATCTGTCTATAATTACTGGGAATGGAAAGGTGGCTGAAGGCCGCCGAGTAGGATCACCGGAAAAAGTAGTGACTTCTGGAAAGATCACCGATAAAAGTATTGACTTCAGGGAAGATCACCAACAAAGATACTGACTTAAATTGGCAATGTACCAGAAGAGGTAATGTTTGAGCAGTTTGGTGGAAAAAGTACTGTGTTTTGTAGGCGAATGGCGTAAAAAGTGGTGACTTGGGTTTGAGATGAGGTCGGTCATGACAGTGGCCAAGCTCGGGTTAATCACCTCCGGACTCGACTCATTATATAGGGCTACCTTGGCGATGTGTCATTCATGACAACATACATACATGGCCAACACCTCTCACCTGACCAACATGTGAATGTGCTTGCGCTGAGGAACCTTCACAAGGGAGTAGATGTTGAGCAAACGGAAGGCAACAGGAAGCAGGCGCAGAGTTGTATGGGTTGCTCAAGGCCCCTGTGGTAGTTCTCCAGCACTCTCTGATCAAGCCCCATGAATGACCATTGAAGATCTCACACCCTCTATTGGTATGCAGGGCGGCCAAGCTGCACTATTGCTGTATCTGTCATGATGGGCATGACACATCCAAGGTGCCCTTGATAAACTGAGTTCAGGTTAGGGATTAACCACTTGGGGTGCAAATATCTTTTTGGGATATTACCCGCAGTGTAAAAGACCTTGACCATGACCATTGTCACAGTGTCCATGGCAACCTTGTTACTCAAAGTCTTTGCAACCTTGACAAGGATCCTACATCAATGAGACTCCAAGCTTGACAAGCCTCTTAACTTGGTATCCTCATTCCCACCCTTTTGCCACAGATGACACTAAAGCAGCAGCAAGACTAAGCCAAAGGGACGTCAGGTCAGCCACTTGTCAGGGCTTGCCAAATTTTGCCCCAACTTGTTGAGACCAACCTGTATGATATTTCGGCATCTGTTGGACCAAAGGACACACCTCAACAATAGGTCTCCATGTCACAACAGCCCTTGCCAATGACAAAGCGCTTGTTGCCCCTTGCCATCCACGCCGCTGAGCAACAATAGGCTCCCTCAATGCTTACTCAGCAGGTCTGCCACATCGGGCAAACTCAACATTAGGAGGCAAACAAACGATGATCTTGACGTAGCAGGAGACAGAGCTTATCAAGCGCGCAAAGACAGAGTCGTAGAGACAAAACACACTGTAGAATCCTTAAGGCTTGCTGATCCTTTGCAGATTTCCAGTACTTTTGCAATTGAGTTGCATAGGGACTTCTCTTTCCACTAACTCTCTCTGGCTCCATTCTGCCAAAAGCTGCTTAGGTTCTGCACTTGTACCTTGCCTTATCCCACCTTGTCTTGCCTAGCCACCTGTCACGACGGCCACGCCCTCGACAACCTACGCACGTGACCGACACCTCTCACGTGGCCGACACGTGACCTACCTTGGGCTGGAGAACCTCAACGAGGGAGTAGACATTGGATGGACGCGCGACGACGGGAAGCAGGCGCAGAGTCATATAGGATGCCCCGGGTGCCCGTCGTAGTTCTTCAGCACTCTCTGCTTGAGTCCCATGGATCACCATTTATCATGAACGACCAAACTCCGACTTTGCTCCGACCTCCGACTCAACTTCAAGTAATCTTCGCTCCGCTCCGTCTCCGCATCCTTGGGACATCTACCCACAACATCACCGTTCACCCAAGTGTTCACTTGAACACAGGTCCTGTTACAATCCGGTCACCGTTGCCACCCATACAGGCCCCCAACCGTCCGCCACCCGGATTGCAACACCCCAAGCTGGAATACCGGAAGGGTTCACTCTACAAGCCGGAATCCCGGAAGGGTTCACTCTCCAAGATGGAACACTGGAAGGGTCTACCGCCAGGTGACGCCAGGTGGAATCAGGGAATGCCAGGTGACGCCAGGTGAAGTCAGGTGACACCAGGTGACCCCGAGTGGAACCAGGAACCCAGGCCGGCCCATACTGGCGCCAAGGTGGCACCAGCCCGGAGTCAGGTGGAGTGAGTGGCAACTCCAGGTGAAGGAGTTGCGCACACGGATTTGCCACCCAGCCCGTAGACATATATAAAGAGCCTACTTCTTGATCCTTCTCCCCAAGGATCAATCTATCGCAAGTTACACCTAGTCTTAGAGCCTTGCACCAAGCCTCCCTTCGCTCGCTTCGTCTTTACCTTCGCTCGCCACGACGCCTATCTCCGTGGGATCCTTCGAGCATTTCGACCATCGACATCCACACCGTGGCCTTCGTGGATTGTCGACCCTACTACGCCGTCCGACCAAGCCACAGGTTCAGTGGTTGGACGGTCACGTGACGCAGGGACAGTGACTTGAAGGCTCCGAGCGAGGTTGAGACCGTCTCTCTCAACCGTCACTCATCGCAGTTGCAGACGCCTAGGGTCGTTCCAAGCCTAGTCGCTGTCGCCGATCGCAGCCAAGGAGCAGGGAGGGGAATTGCTGCGTGAGTGGGAGTGCGGCGGGCCTTTAAACAGCCGCTCGAATCGAGCGTCACTTGTTGGTCCAATACCCCGCTGACCCGCACTGCACTGTCGTCGCCGCCCCGTCCCCATCCCCTCCCCATGCCACCCGCACGCAACCGCCAGGCCGCGGCCACTGCCCTCACGCCGGGCCAGAAGGCTGCCGCCACGCGCCGCCGCAATGCCGAGGCTCGACGCCTGCAGCAGCAACAGGAGGAGGCGGCCGCGCCGACCCCCGACAGGCAGGTCCGTTTCGACCTCCCAGACGACCCAGCCGCCTTGGTCTCAGCCGGCCAGCTTCAACAGAGCCTCTCACACGTCTCTGCAACTATGGCGGCCACGGATGAGCATGTCGAGACCATGTCGACCAAGGTCGACGAACTAGGGTCCAAGCTCGACGCTTTGATCGCGCGAATGGACGGTCAACACCCAGGCGGCTCGTCGGGCGCATACGCCAGCAACGTCCCGTCGGGATCCATCGACAGCGTGGCCCCTCTCCGTGGACAGCACGGTGAGTGCCCGCCCATCTCCCGTCGCTACGGGTACATCGATGAGAAGCTCCGGGGCGAAGCGATGGCCGGCACGATGGCCCCGGAGAAGTTGCCTCTTCTCCTACCGGTCGGATCGGCCCTGGCTACACGGCAAGGTGAAGACGACGACACCTTCGAGGTGAACGGGGTAACCGTCACAAAGAAGAAGGTGGCGGACCAAGCAGCGGTACTGGCAAAGTTCGTCCGCGGCATACCCAAGCCCGCTGCCTTTGCTGTGGCTTGGGGCATCTACTCGGACCTCCTCCTCCACGGCATGGCTGCTTTCGACGCCAAGTCTGTGGCCGACGCCCACTCAGCCCTGCTGAGCCACAAGACTTGGGTCCTCGAGCATGCGGAGAACTTCACCTGGGAGTCCGTCATGTCCTACCACTTGACAGTGGCCAACGAGCGCAAGGACGGCTTTACCTGTGCGCGGTGGTACAAGAACTACGACGGCGATGCGTGGGGTACAATCGCGATCCGCAAGAGCACCGCCCGCCCCGCCAACCCGGTCGGCAAGGCAGCCACATCCGGCCCATCCGGCCCATCCACCTCCGCTTCGGCATCTGCAGCGCCACCTCGCGGTCGGGCCTGTATCAACTGGAACGCAGGCGTCTGCACGACCGATCCCTGCCCCAAGGGCTACCGCCACGTCTGCAAGCGCTGTCAAGGGTCGCATGTCATCCGCGACTGCCCACAGGGAAAGTCGGCCTAGGGCCACGCATCTGTACAGAGCATCGGTAGTTTCGGTTCATCAGGTGAGCAGGGCTTGTCTCTGTCTCTACCTTCGGCATCCTTGGATCAGCCGCACACACATATCTCAGCAGGGCCGTGCCCTCCGCTGCTCAGCGTGGACGTCCGTCCACCCGCTGCATTTCAGCCGGGCTTGCCCGCCGCTGCACCAGACACCAGCCGGGCAGGACCCGCCGCTGCCTTCTTCTTCAACATCTCTCCACCACAGCCTGGCCGTGCCAGACGCTGACCGGTGCAGATCTTATAATCCGGCTGTCACAACTCGCCGCCGCCGCCGGCCTTACCCCACCAACACGCCCTCCTCCTCCCCGCCCCAACACCTCCTGCGCGTACCCGGTCTTTGACCCTTTCGACCACCCAGCCGCTCCATCACCGCTTCAGCTGGATGCCTGGGCTACGCTGCTTGACGGCTACCCCGACCGAGCGCTGGTGGACAACATTCTCGGTATAATACGCCACGGCGCCAAGCTTGGGTACGACGGCGAACTACTTCTCCAAGGCCGCCCCGCGTCCCATGTCCCGAATCACCCACTCGACGAGGAAGGCCTCGCACACGTAAGGCGCACCATTGCCGAGCGAGCCGAGGCCGGCCGAGCACGGGTGGTCTCAGCCTCCGCCGAGGCCAGCCTGGTCGTATCCCCGCTGGGGACGGTCCCCAAAGCCAACGGCAAGAGACGGACAATCAACGACCTATCCTGGCCCCGCCGCTCCGGCGGATCCGCCTCGGTAAACGACGGGATAGATCGCGAAAAGGTCTCACTCCGCTACGACTCCCTGGATCACCTGTTTGGTCGCATCCGGGCCGCCACGCAGCCTGTCGACATTTGGAAGGCGGACCTCACGGACGCCTTCTTCCACGTATGCGTGGCGAGCCGGGATTCGCGCCTCCTCGGCTACCATTTTGAGGGCGTCACCTACGCTGACTGCACCCTCAACTTCGGCGGCCGCTCATCCCCGTTCCTCTTCAACTTGCTCGCGGAAGCACTCCACTGGATCCTGGCCTCCTTCGGCCTGGACGTCACCCACTACCTGGACGATTCTTTCGGAGCATGCCCGGCAGGGACAGGACACGCGATCCTGGCGTTCTTCCGAGCGGTTTGCGCGGCACTGGGCATTGCGGTCTCGGACAGCAAGTCGCACACCGCCTCGGAGCTGGAGGTCCTCGGCATAACTGTCAATAGCCGCACAGGCAGGGCCTGGCTCAGCGCGGCTAAGCTCCGCAAGCTCCGCGACCAACTCGACGCAGTCCTTGCAGCACCGCGCGCACGCCCCGCCGACCTGCAGGCTCTCGCCGGCTACCTCAACTTTGTCTCGCGGGTCCTACCAACCGGCCGTGCATTCCTCCGCCGCATATACGACGCCGCGAATGCCTCCGAGCGCGACGGCGCGGCCCGGTCCACCGCTGGAGCCCTTGGCGACGAGCTCCGCTGGTGGCGCGCCACGCTGGACCGCTGGGACGGCATCGCCATCATTCCGGTCAACCAACCGCGGGTAGAGCTGTGGACCGACGCGGCGACCACCCGCGGGATGGGCGCACATCTCGGCCCCAGAGAGCGGTGCACGGCAGCCATGTGTATGGAGGTTCCAAGCCGGCATCAGGGGAAGGACATCCTCTTCCTGGAGACGCTCGCGCTTTTGGAAGCCCTCCGCCGCTGGGGAACAGGTCTGCACGGCGCCGAGGTCATGTGCAAGATCGACAACGCAGCCCTGGTGGCGTCTCTTCGCTCAGGCCGCTGCCAGCAGCGGGCCACCATGGCCCTGATCCGGGAAATCATGTCACTCGCCCTGGAGCTTCACTTCACCATCGTGCCCGACTGGGTGCCCAGCGCTGAGAATGACGTAGCTGACGCCCTATCCCGCTTTGATTGGCCCTACTTGTCTCGCAACCGTCCTCACGTCGTCACCCTCCTCCCACAACCGGACGCCTCTCCAATCCCTCCCCCGACTCGCGCGCCTACACCTTACTCCGCCGCGGCCGCTCTTCCTCCTTGCCCTATCCCCTACGACTCGGCCTGCTTCCCCTCGCAGCTCGCGGACGCCTAGCGCCTCCGACGTCGGACTGGCTGTCGGAGACTGGTGGCGACAGGCTGGCGAACATGTACATATGGTACAGCATCTCCGCCAGCACGCGAGAGTCCTACGATGGCACCGTGAGATCGTTCAAGGAGTTCTGTCGGCGTAGAGGTTGGCCAGCACCCTACTGTCCAGCCTTGTCGGGCTGGGTGGAGGCCTGGATCGCAGCGGAAGCAGCAAGTATTGCGGGCACACGGGGCCTCTCCAAGAAGACTCTCAAGCGCAAGGTTGCAGCCCTGTCCTCGTGGCACACGGACATGGGCTTTGACGGCCTCGCCATTGCTACCCCCCGCGTGGAACGCGTCATCGCGGGCGCCAACCGCTACCACGGCGTCATCTCGAAGGCACAACCCCTTCCCATCACCCTGCCGGTCCTCCGGCGCGTCATCGCCAACATACGGTCGAACCCGTTCTCCTATGGAGGCCCAGCGAACGCCGCGGGCCTCTGCGCAGCTTTCTGCCTCGCGTTCGCCTGCTTCATGCGTATGGGCGAGCTGACGTACGACGTCTTCGATCCCCGCTTCGACCTCCGCCGCGACAGCGTCCTGCCGGACCCCTTGGGCGACTGGAAGCTCACGATCCCGGCCTCCAAGACGGATCCGTTCCGGCAAGGGGTTACGATCGTCATCCCAGCTGGCCCGGCCGACATATGCCCGAGGAAGGCCCTGCAGCAGTGGTTCGCGCACCGACCCGCCAACGGCAACGCCCCGCTGTTTGACACAGACAGGGAACCCTTTCGCCGGTCCCACGTCTGCAGGATGCTCAACCGCGCGCTGCAGAACAGCGGCTACGCCAGCGCCCTGTTCTCCGGGCACTCCTTCAGGAGAGGGGCGGCAACCTGGGCGGCGTCCGTTGGCCTCTCCGCGACCGAAATCAAGACGCTCGGCCGCTGGAACAGCGACTGCTACCGCCTGTACGTCGATGCCGGGCCCACCCGCACGGCGGAGGTGGGCAGGCGGTTCCTGACAGCCAACCCCTCCCAGTCGACACTTCCTGCGTCGGGCATCCCCCTCCCAGGCGACGTCTGGCGACCGTCGCTGCTCTGATCCGCTCCGTTTTGGGCAGCCTCCGGGCCGGTTTTCGCGTCGAGTCCCTTCCGACCGACGCACTCCGCTTGGGAGGCAGGCCGGATGCAGTCATGCCCAAAACACAGCCGACAACAACGACTAGGCGAGAAACGAGGAGAGGTGCTTGGACGGTCACGTGACGCAGGGACAGTGACTTGAAGGCTCCGAGCGAGGTTGAGACCGTCTCTCTCAACCGTCACTCATCGCAGTTGCAGACGCCTAGGGTCGTTCCAAGCCTAGTCGCTGTCGCCGATCGCCCACCCACCCACCCGCGATCGCCTGCGAAAAGAGAGAGAGAAAGGGAGAGAGAGAGAGAGAGAGAGAGAGAGAGAGAGAGAGAGAGAGAGAGAGAGAGAGGCGGAGAGAGAGAGGGGAACGGAAGCTTTGAGGAGACACGGACTTTACTTATATCACGCTCTTTACTCTCAGACTGCCCGCCCGCCCAGGCAGGCCGGATGCAGTCATGCCCAAAACACAGCCGACAACAACGACTAGGCGAGAAACGAGGAGAGGTGCTTGTACCCCCTTCGCCTTCGGTGCAACCCGAGCTTGCCCCATTACGACTACCGCCGTCTACTTGTCGCCGGACCTCAAGGCCGCCGGGTTTGAGTCGTAACAGGTCCCATTCACCTGAACGAACACTAGCCTTGGACGACATGCCTGCCACGTTCACCTGAACGCAAGCAGCGTTCACCCGACCCCCTTTGGTCACATGAACGCCTTCCAGAAGAAGTAGTATTTGACTGTTCATCCGAACAATCACCCGACCACTTGAGGCGTTCACCTGAACGCCTATTGTATATATAAACCCGCGACTCTCTTGTAGATGCCCCAGCGATGGATCAGTTTCACATCTCCCAGTGACTTCCCCTCCAGTCCCAGTCCCTCATCCCATTCCGATCCCATTCGGTCAAGTTCGACCTCGTCGGAGTCAAACCTCCTAGTCCGTGCCTTGCTTGACGAGCCAGTGACGACTTCGTTGGGTTACAGCCCCAACATTCTTGCTCCGTTCCTCCTCGGTCACTACCCAAGGGAGCCCAGGCGTGACACCATTGACGATCTCACTCTCTCCGTGGCACGCAGCGTGGCTGAGTCACATTCAGGCTGTATCCTTGACAACCTTGTTACCTCGAGAACCTTGTAAGCTTGACAAGGATCCAACCTCAACGAGGATCCTACCTTGACATCCTCATTTCTACCCCTTTATGCTTTATTCCTGACTCTGATATTGTGCGAGAGCGCCTCTGCCAACAGGAGAGCGCAGCATTGTGACAACACCCCAATCCTTGTCAACACTCACTGAGGCTCTACAAGTCCTTTGAGCCCTTACCCTCACCACGTCTCCTATTCCCCAGCCTTGCCAAGTCAAAAAGCCTTGGTCACCCAGTGATGGGCACTTTGTCACATCAACCGCGCCTCCACAATCAGCAACGCACACCTATCACGTCTATTGTTACGACTCGAACCCGGCGGCCTTGATGTCCAGCGATGAGTAGATGGCGGCTGTCACGGGGCCAGGCCGGTCGTCGACTGATAGGCCCTCTCACACATGCTCTCTGTCGATCTGTCTCTGTCCTCCACAAGAAGGTGTGTCCTACAGCCTCCCGTGGGTCAACAACACGGCTGCGCCGTTACTTTCTATCCATGTGACTCAATACCGCGGTGCTAAGGACGGTCTATGGGTGAGGACTTGTATATATATCACCCGTGCCCTCCTCTGCACCGCCTCGGGCTCTCTCCTTGAAACACCATGGACGAGGTTCAAGCTCTAGAGTCATCGAGGCTACTCGAGGCTTGTCAAAGCTACTCGAGGATCGACGATAGGCTCACGTGTCTGACAGGCGTGCTGGGCTGGGACGAGACTCGTAGGCGTGCGTTGGTGATCATGGAGGCGTGGCCGACTGTCACGACGGACGTAGGGAGAGCACATGGAAGCCACGTGGAGAGACGGAGCTCGGACTCATTGATTCAATGCATCACTCGCCGAGCTCACCGAGGGACGACGGATACTTAGGAAGACTGGGCGCGCGATACATTCCGTAGTCTTCTCCCAATTGTTGTTCTCTGCAGACACGTAGACCGCCTGCTCCGTCCCGTCGCTTGGCTTGCCAGTGACACCGAGTCCCCCGCCAAGTTCCCCATCTACCTCCCTCAACTCGCTCTCGCTCGTCGAGTTCACCTTCCTGCTCGCCGAGTTCAGCGAGTCCCTCGCCGCACTCTTCGCTCAACCCGTTCACCTCCTCGAGCTCAGCGAGTCCCTTGCCGAGCTCCTTGCCCAACTCGCTCATGCCTATTGATGTCAACAACCCCCACGCCGACCGTTTGGAGTACGTGCCCGCCGGACCCTGGACAGAGAAGGCGGTTGTCGTGACACCGACGTGACAAGGATATACCTTCTTGCGGAAAACAGCCACAGATTCACAGAGAGTGCATGTGGAAAGGCTTATCAGTCACCGACCGGCCACGCCCTGTGACACACTTGGACAAAGACGGAGAGGTTTTGTGACACTTTTCTCCCTTATTCTTGGCTATTGTAGTGGACCGCCTCTCTGACGCTCTGCCTGTCCCCTACATGACTAGGAGAAAGCCCTACGGCCTCTGCCTTTGCCCCTCATCCGACATTCAATCCGACATCAACCGACATACCTACGAGTACACCCGACGCCGTATCCGATCCACCATCCTCAGGCCTGATGCCCAAATCACAGCCTGGCTCACCTCGGACCCACCTACGATACAATACGACCTTACCCGACACATCATCCGACCTAGGATCCTCAGCTCTCATGCCTGATCCTGCACCATTCGACAATCGTGCTCCACTCACACTAATACGGCTGATGTCTGGACAATCCGTAGCAGACCCTTAAGCCACGCCTGTTTCCTCCCCGTGTCTCCCGTAGAATAGTTTCCTCTTGTAGTAGATTCCCCTTCCGTACTTCTCAGCCGCGCCACAACATCGTACGTACACCGTACGTACTCGGTAGATTCCTCAGCCTGACTTTCATGTATATAAACCAGGCCTGAGAGAGAGAACCCATCATCACCTCCTCTTCTCCTACTTCTCTCGCTCCCGACTCCCCACTCTTCTTCACTCCTCTCTCTCTCTCTCAGAGTTTGGGCTCTGCCCTCCTACTTTTCCTAACTGACTTACTTACTAGTGTTGCTCTGTGTGACATTGACTATCGCGAAGGAACCCAACACAGCTATCAGTCTTACAGACAGAGGCTGGCTTTATTATATGTTAGGAAGAAGGTAAACTGTTTCTCAACACAGCTGACCTGAACCTTTACAGCTATGTAATTGTGCAAGCGGGCCTCTGCCAATGGGTGAGCGCAACATTGTGACACAAGGAGCCTCTCAGTACCCACTGCACTAAAAGGAAATCTGCAGCCTTGCTTGGGTTGTTAGCCTCAGCACTCGGGTCTATATATAGCGCAGTGCTACTGTGTGTCATGACCAGCCAAGCCAGTAACCAGCCAAAACAACCTGTGCGCCCCGTGCGCTCCGTGTGCGCTCTTGTGCGCTTCAAGTGCGGTTCTGTGCACCCCATGTGCGGTCATGTGCGGTCCACTGTGCGCTCCTGTGCACTCCTCTGTGCACTCCTATGCGCTCCCATCTGTAACTTGGATTTCTGGGAGATCGACAAGATCGACAAACATTCTCTTGCCAACCGACACAATCGACAATGGATTGACATGATCGACAAAGTGTTCCCACTCAATCAACAGAGTCGACAATGTACCACTTGGCAGTCGACAGGATCGACAATTCTTCCTAGACCTGTCATTCAGGTCAACCACTTAGGTTTGGTAGCGCACGCTTCACTGATTCTAGTTTCGCGTATTCTCGTATTCTCGCGTTCTCGTGTTCCCGTGATCTAGGCACATCAGAGTTAGGCTTCAAGCCATCTCAGATATACAAAGGTACTCAGATATACGAAGGTACCAAACCAAGTATATACTGGATACATGCTCTTGTACCTCCACTCGCTTGATAAGCGATACTCCTTATTTAGTCCCTCCTGTAGTCATGTGAAGGGGATATAAACCCAGAGGTTTTGCCTCTGACCCCCTTCTTCTCTAGCGATGGATCTCTACTGTACTTTCTTCTACAGTTAAGTCACACAGTTGGTTTCACCCAACACTCTTGTCCTAAGGCAGACTTCTAGGCTTTGCGAGCCAGAGACAAAGCCCCCGGGCAACCTCGTTGTACCTTCGCGTATGTTCTTGCCACACCGCTCTTCAGGTGTGGAATCCTCCTGGCCTTGTCCTTCGTGGCAGAGCGCCAACCCCGTCCACTGTGACACTGTGGTTCCGAGTCATTCATGACAATGCTGCAATGGTGGGGGCCTACTAAGTGAGGTAGAGGGTGACTAATCAACTGATGACTGTTCTCCATATAACACATCATTCCATGAGTGATGTTTGCTCCTTTCCCTTATCTCAAGTCATGACACAGGCAAAGACCACCTTGGGATGGTATCCTCCTCTTCAGAGGAATCCAAGGTGCTTTGCTCAGCTGAGAGGCCCTTGCTTGGTTGAGATGTGCAAGGCGGATTTTGGGGATATCTTTTTGGCACTTTTTCCCATTGTTCTAATTTGTTTAGCGTGAGGAGTCCAGCCAGTACATGATCTGTGACGCCAGCATTGTCCATGAGTTTGTCTCGTCCTTCTTGCACCAAAGTTTGGATTGCGTCAAGGAATTGCTGCTGTGATGGGCTAATGGTGCTGTTATGGTTGAATCGAGACAGCTGGCGTGCTCTTTGAAGGAGATCCCACGCTCCACTAGTCCTTGTCCTTGAGGTTAAGAGGGAGGCAATGGCAAGGCCAATGTGTAATTTTGAAAGATGAGAGCTTGCCTCTTCTCCAATGTGACTTCCAAGAGGCTCCACCACCTCCACCACACTTTTGTCCCCATTCCAACTGGTTCTCCATTCTCCTGCCATGAGTGCATACATCCTTGTCAACCTCCAGCAAGATGAGCGATGGCCATGAAGGCAGTTGTGCAATACAAAGGCTGACTGAAGGTTCTCTAATTGAAGACATCTCTGTTCATCAGAGGGTATAAGGCCCCCCAAGTCTTGAACTTGTAGCTGTGAGGCGTTGAATGACTGCACAACTTGTTCCAATTCTGCACCACTCACAAAATGATGCTTGGTATCCCAGACAGCCCTCAACAGGTGGTTTGCTGCTGTTGACAGGGGTGGTCCATGGTCCAGCAGCTGCACAATAGCCTCTTCATTTTGCTCTCTAAGTGCATCATTCACAAACTGGTATGGTGTGTATTTAAGCAGGTCTTTTTCTGAAGGGTCTGTCAAGAATTCTTTATAAGTTTGAATGCAGTGCTGGTGAGCCCACATCACCGCTTCATAGCTGTCACGCGCACAGCTAAGGGCGATGCGGAGTTCTGGGGGCAGCACCATGACCTTGGGAAGATCTTCTTCCCACTCCATGATCTCATCTGCTGCCCTGAGCGCTCGCTCTTGCCGTGTGTACCGCTGAATCTGTGTCATGTACTGCATTTGAGTGTCTGACTGTTTGCATGACTCCACACCGTTGTTTGCTGCGGATTGGATCAAGTTAGCCATGCACTCCCTAGCAACACTCTGAGAGCTGGACATGGTGAGACTGTCTTGTAAGGGTGGGTTGGGGGGAGGTTGGATTCTTGCACAGGTGCAGTCTCTTAAGGTGGCCACTGTTGAAACCCTGTTGAAAGGATGGTGATGTGATATCAAAGCCAATTTCTGCCGTTTTTGTCTACCTGCTTTGATGCAAAATGACCTGAAAGGTTATCTTTCTCAATCTTCTGACTATTTGCACAATGGCAAATTGTCAAGTTGCGCATCTGTCCTGTTATTTGGGTTACACAGTGTATGCAAAAGCTGTGATATCATTTGTCCAGACTCTCCACCTCTTTTCAGCTTTTGTGCAAAGATCTGACTGGACCTAGATTGTGTTCTCCCAGGACTGCACATAAATAGTCTTACTTTCTCATTTTCACCCAAGAAACAGTCCTTGCATTCTCACAGCAAGACAACAACCGCACAGGACTCAAGGCTCATCATGCCAGACACAGAGAGTGTACTTGATTCACTTGACATCACACAGTGTGAGTCCAAGTTGCCGCCCATCAGCATCAAAGCAACAGATTGTGCTGACACTGCAGTTCAAGTGGGAGATGACCCAGACGCTGACCAAGCCTTCGGGACTCTGATAGTTGCGGATTCTCCAGCGTCTGGTGCAACTGGGGTGACAGTTCCTCCTGCGGTTGTTGCAGCACTTCCCAGTGAGCTCCAAGCGATGATGGAGTTCTCACAGTGGCAACACCCGTTCAATGCAGCCTTTGATGAGCCACTGCAACAGGCCACAGAAGCCCAATCAGCTGCTGAGAAGTTTGGAATCATTTGAGAAATCACTCACAGTTGCACAGGGCGAGCTCTCGCCACTATGGTCACTCATGTGTCACACGAATACGTTGACCGCAAGCATTTGTCGTGCGCTAACGTATCACACGGTCCGGTCTGCAGAGAGAGCTGGGCTATCTGACCATTTCAAGGAAGAAGCGCATTACCTCAATCTGTCCCACGAGAATGTTGCAGACCTCTTTAACAAGCACAGATCTGCCGTTCAGCAAGATCTGAAGACAGTTGACGAGAAGGTGAGTGAGAAAGGAAGTCTGGAATCCAAAGTCATGGCCTTCGAGGGGGCCAAAGATCTCTTGGAGACGGTTCGGACTGCCTCAAAGATCGAGTTGCAGCTGCACTCTTTGGGCGACCCCGTGTCAGCTTGAGTCGATCGCTCAGTGGCCTTTCCCCAGTCTATCGTCTCACTTTTTGATACTTTATACTCAGCTTGAGACATGTGCATTACTTTCCCTGACCGCCGACCAGCTGAACAATGCGATACATGCTGTTTTGAAGAGACCTATCTTGGATTCTACGTCTACCTTGTTCTGTCCCAATCGCAGCGATCACGTTCGTTTGCCCTGGACCCACCTTAAATGGCAGCCCTTTCCTCGTGATCCTTTCTCGTGGAGGGAATCTCGACGCTTTCTTGATCCTCGAACGACCTGAGGCCTCGCAGACCCCATCGACCCAGCATGGCCTTGTCATGATCCCAACCGGTGCAAGGCGTGGTTAGCATGGTCTCGCCGGTGAAGATGGCGTTGGCGCCGGCCATGAATGCCTGATGTCAGTTTGACAGGGAAAGGAAGATAGAAGAGCGCACCATTGCTTGCTCGGTCTCGGAGAAGGTGTGTCTGCCGGCGGCGAGACGGATGATGGACCGGGGAAGCACGATACGTGCAGTGGCGATCGTACGAAGGACGGTTTGGACCGAGACGGGCTAGGAGTGAGCCTTGACGAGACTCCGTGGTCATAAAACTCACGTCGTTCTGCTCCATGGGCGTGCCTTCGATGGGAACGAGCGTGTTGACGGGGAATGACTCAGGGTGTTCGGGCATACTGCAAGTCAGGTGGGCTGGGAGAATGCAAAGTGGGACCGCGTACATGGACACTTCGTGGATGAGACCGACGCGGTCCTCGTCCTTCTCGCCCAAACCAAGAATACCGCCCGAGCACACGCTGATCCCAGCATCGCGAACAGCATCAATGGTAGCCAGTCGGTCATCGTATGTCCGAGAGGTGACCACTTCAGGGTAGTACTCCCGGGAGGTGTCAAGGTTATGGTTGTACGCAGAAAGGCCGGCTTCTTTCAAGCGACGGGCCTGGTCGGGAGAGAGCATGCCAAGGGTGGTGCACACTGCTCATGAGCCAAAGCGCAGGTGATTTCCGAGGTATGAAGGATCGCTTACCCTCCATTCCCATACCTCTGACCTCCTTCACCATGGTCAGGATCTTCTCAAAGCCGCTCTTCCTGCCCGCGAGATCCCTCCATGCCGCACCCATGCAGAATCGCGTCGAGCCGTTGGCTTTGGCCTTGCGCGCAGCCTCGAGCACGGGTTCGATGTCCACTAGGCGAGATGCCTTGGTGGGAGTTTTGTACGAGGAGGATTGAGAGCAGTATTTGCAGTTCTCGCTGCATCCGCCGGCTGCTCGTCAGACCAGGACGTGCGACACGAACAAGGACGCACTTTTGATGTTCATTAGGGTGCACAGTTGAATACGGGAGGGATCATGGTGCATGCGGTGCACAGAGGCCTGAGGTCAGCAAGGCGTCCGGAATCCAGCCGTACGAGTCAGAATCACGCTCCTATGATGCGAGCTGAGCTGGAACAGACAGGATGGCTCCGCATCGAACTCACAGCACGAAAGATGGTCTCCATCAAACCCCCATCGTAGATGGCCTGAATCTCTTTGCGTGTCCAGTCCCTCCTGACTTCTCCATCTCTGGCAGTAGCGCTAGGCCTCGCGGGGCTGAGCCGCTCCTGAGTTGCGGCTGTTGGGGGTGAAGGAGGGAGGAAAGGCGCCGAGGGCGGGTCGACGGCTGCGGCGTGTCCCCTCACGTGTTTGAAAGCTTGAAGTCGGGCTGGACGCAATGCCTTGGAGCCGATACCCAGGCCTACAACGCTCATCTTTGCCTGCTCTGCCGAAGCGAGTCACGAATCAGAGAATAAAGACGGATGAGGATAGAGGAATGGAAGCGGTCGTGCGGTGATCCGTGGGGAGACGGATAGCCGGGGCCGCGATTAGCCTGATTACAAAGATTTCGGGGCTTTATTAGGAGCGGGAGCAATCTCGGATTACCTCGACCCCACAAATCTGGATCTGATTACTAATTACCCCTTTGCCTTGGCGGGATCCCGTGCCGACGAGAACCGACCAATGCGAGGGACGACCAATACAAAGCGTCCCACAATGGATTGTCGCAAGTCCTCAGCATCGCGGGCTGCGATGGGACGCGCTCACCCACATGCCTGATCACACGACCGTCGGGGGCTCTTCTGGTCCTGTGCTCACATCGTACACTCGCCAGTCCTCGAGCCTTCATTCGATCGGCTCGACATCAGACGTGTTGATGCGCCTGACGAGCTGAAAATCAGCGATGGCGTGGTGCCGGACAACGCACTCAACATGGACGGGAACACAGGGAGCAACGGGAGATCCTCTTATCTGGTCTCGCTTTGGGGAGGAAGGGGGTAGTCCCGGACTCTGTCACTCTTCGAGGGATTAAAGTCATTCTGCCCCGTACGGTGCTTCCTAGCGTAGGCCATCTCCATGGCGTCGACGTCAATACGCGGCTGGCCCAGATAAGAGCGCGTTTGACAGTTTGGCCATGTCGATTTTGGGAGAAGAGAACGCTTATATGAGGGATGAGGCTTGATCCGGCCCCGTGCATCTTCCCTTATTGCTCGGAGCCTGACCCTTGTTCGCGTAGCGCGACACGCTCCATCTCACCGGATGGAGTGCAGGTATGGGGTTACATGGGTCGCCCGGGGTGTGACGGGTGGCGTGTAATACATACTGGAGCTGAGCGATGAGCGAAGATGACATAGCTTCGGACGTCGGCAGTGTTGTTCCTCGTCATCGAGGCGATCTCGCCGTTCCCTCATCGATCATCGCAAGACACGCTTCAAACGCCAGGTCATGACGGCGCGGAGGTGAGCTGGCGGTGAGATTGGGCTATGTTGACCGCAAGTCGGGATCCCGGTCCCGTGAAGTGGCTTGGCTGCGATGTTATGCTTATGGTGGCTGCTTGGGAGTTTACCTGTCATCATGCAATCCAATAGGAGATCTACTGCTGCTGCTGCTGTCCTACATGTGCGGACGGGTTGTCATTCAGGAGGAGAAGGAGCTGTCCGACCGGTAAAAGGCGGAACGTCGGATCGGTGACCCGAACAGCCCGCAGACCATGTCGTAGCGTCTCATTCTGGTTCCAGGCTGGCTTCCAGTACTTATAGCCTTGGTTCGATGGACAACACCATCGTGCCATCAGCTGAGGCAAGCGAACAAGACCAGGCAGCGTCGACAGGCCTTCGTCCGTCCAGATCCCCCGCACAAATTGGGTCTGATCCGGTGCTGGAGGGAACACCTCGAGCCAAGTGAGTCGACTCGTCGGCGCAACGCCGGGCTGAGCGTTGAACAGACGGCAGAAGAGCTCTGGAGGCGAAGGGAATGGGGCCGTCCAGCTTGCCTGCTTCTCCTGTAGAAACAGGCGCGTACGATGTAGCGGAGAGAGACCCGCATGCCAGGTGAGTCGTCCGTCCATTACCCGGTTCAGAGCTGACGCACATCTCCAGGCGTGCATCAAGGCCAAGATTGATTGCCAGTGGCCTGCAGGGCGAAGACGGAAGCGGACGCGGAAGGAGATGGAGGATGCCAGGCGGTCGATGGGTGCGACCTACAGGACACCGCCGCAGGCAAGTCTCGTGCAGTGACTGAGACTCGTGCCGCTCATCCCGCACAGTTCAATGCGGTCGCTGGACCCAGCACAAGTCCCCGTCACACATTCGATCCGTCGACGCTGTTCGACTTTTCGACGACGCCCTTGCTGTCAACTTCTACGTCGAACCCAAGCCAGAGCCTGTTCACCGGGGCAGGCGAGCACACCCAATTGCCAAATAGCACCACGTCTATACCGGATTTGAGACTGCTGGATGTGCTGGGCAGCCAGACGGCCTACATCGAGGGGGATCCAGCCCGAGGACAGGATCTCGAGCTGTTCTACTACCGATTCGTAAGCTCCTCTACCGCCCGCCGCAGCACCACGCTGACTGGCAGTCCGGCACGACCGCTATATCGTGAGTCCTGCACATTCGTCCGGACGCTGACTTCGATAGACCAGGTTTCAACCGCATTTCACTCAAGCTGCAACGCCGCACACAGAATGCGCCTGGCGCACCACTGCCCGAGACCGACAACAACGTCGCCCTGCCGCAGGCTATCAACGAGATGTTCGACCCGACAGGCATGCCATTGCCGGAAGTCAGGACCCCTCTGTTCAAGATATTCTTCGAGCACATGTCCCAACATTTTCCCAGCCTCAGCTATCAGCGTATGAACGAGCGTTTCGAGTCGGGTACCATGTCCAACTTTCTCGCCAACTGCATCTGCGCACTCGCTGCCCGCTTCTCCAACCCTATCAACGGATCCCCAACCCAAGCTTGCGTGCCGTTCATCGTCAAGGCCCAGGAGCTCTTCGTACCCTTACTGCACCTCCCATCTTCAGACGTGATCACGGGTCTGATCATGCTGGCATGGGCCAACTATGGTCAGAACTCGGAAAGCGGCCTGTGGCAGTACTCCGGTATGGCATATCGCATGGCCATCGACCTCGGTATCCACGAGCATTCTGAGATATACGAATCGCCGGCACACCAAATGCGTAGCCGGCTGCTCTTCTGGACACTATTCATCACCGACAGGTTCCTTGCCTTTTCCACTGGCCGCCCGGCATCCCTGCCAGAGGACATCATCGAGATTGCTCTGCCTGAGGATTCAGACTTCTTTCCCGATCCGTCTCGGAACGCCCCCGAGGATCTTCCAGAGGCGATCGAGCCTGTTCCCTTTGTGCAGATCGTCAAGTTGATGGTCATCTGTGGTCGCATATGCAATGTTCTCAATGGTCGGCGTGGCAGACCGCGCACTCTGGTCGACGAGATCGAGCCGCTGCCGGAAGTCATGGCCGGCCTGCAAGCGCAGTTGTTGCAGTTTTACAGCGGTCTGCCTGAATCTCTCAAGTGGTCCAGCGACAACTTCAAGCATCAGCACGCTCGGGGACATGGGGTGGGTACTTGATACTTTGCGCGACCTGCCTGACCAAACAGGGCTCTTTCCTTAGCCTGCACGTCTGGGCGAATGCCGTCATGGCCCTGGTGTATCATCCAGACCTTCTGAAAAGCCCTTCCGGCATCGACACACCCCTGACCCGGAGTATGAGTCGCTCGGTCAAGCTGTCCCTGGCGTCCTCTCGTCAAATATGCGAGTCGATGGTGTTTGCCGACCTGGTCTCAGAGACGGCATATGTGAGCGGCTCGCAACGGCGCAGCGCTGACGGCAGATCTCGTCGCCTTTCGTTGTTCAGCCTCTATACGTCGCGGCGTGAGTGATGTCTGTCCCAGTGTGACGAGTGCTTGCTCACAATACAGGATGGCCCTCATCGGCGAGATGCGCTCGTTGCAAGCCGGCGTGGGGCAAGCGCAGTCGGGCAGTGTGGCCGACATGTTTCTCACCTCTGTGGCCAAGCAGAACCTTTCGGCGCTCGTCAAGGCCGTGGAACGCATAGAGGTGTTTTGGGCCGGCGCAAACCATGTCGCGAGTCTGCTCGAGAAGCGTGAGCAGAGACTGCTTACTCAGGGCGGCACTGACCCTATGTAGGGGCGGGACTGCACCGCCCGAGTGCCCGGCCATCAAAGAAGATCCTGATTTCGCTCCCGGATCATGGTATTTTGCGGAGATTCACAACAGGTCAGCGATAAGTTGGCGTGAACAACTTTTGCTGAAGTCAGATCGCGAGCACGTCGCTCCTCCCACTGAGACGTCTTTACGGGAGTCTATTGCCAAAAGCGAGGGATCCGGACCAGGATCAAGCGCGTATCAAATATTGTCTGAGAGGGTCCCGCGCTGATACCCAGATTCAGGCCAATTGTGGTTGTCGGATTTCCTGGCCGGATACACTGTGGAGAATACCTCGCTCAGCCGCCTGGACAATTTTGACCTGGCCAGGCTGCTGGGGGACGGCTTCGGAGCAGATATTGGACTGGCTGTCAACAATCAATCCGAGTGACGGGGCTCATGTCGTATCTCTCATGCATTACTAACTAAGCATAACCTCGTCCCACCGGGTTCGGGGGCTTTATTGGTGGAAACGGCACTGAGCTTCCTCTTCCACCCTTCAGCTTACCCGGTTGGAGGGCAAATGCGCAGGGCGCACTCTGCCAGCAGGTTCGCTGTGAACATATGTTAGTGTTTGGCGAAGATATCAAGTTTTACCGGTGGTGACTGGGTCATCGGGCCGAGCGGCCCTTTCGACCTCGGAGCCATGTTATCGCGGCGTGAAAGGGTAACACGCATACTCGCCTTGCATTCTAGTGTTGTTTCGATGCTCACCCCGCATCGGCCGAGCGGGGAGAGAGGGTATAGCCATGATCACAACGTATCCTTATACCTGGATGGAGCAGCCTTCTCCATGCGCATCAAGTCTCGGACCTGTTGGCGTCGCCGTTGATGCCATGGACTGCTCTGCACAGTTTACACCTATGCATCTTCATTTCGCGCTAGACACACACTCTTCTCCTCTCAGCTACGCTTTGGATTGTTATCCTGCAGTACATTAACTACGTCGGGGCCTGCAGACATGCAGTGGGCGACTTGGACCACCCGCCCACCCGCCTAAGGCGTAGTGTTCTCGACAAACATAGTGTCCGCTTTGGCTCCTTGACCGTTGACCTCTCCCATGTCCACGGCATCCGCCACTCGTCCTCGGATGTGAGCGGCCTCGCGATCATGGCGCTCGGCCACGATAGCCGCGAGACGGGCCTTGGAGGTGGGTCCGATGACCCAGCTTGTCGAGGTCTCGAACAAGACATCTACATCCTCGAGCGAGCACTTTGACGTCTCGGGGACTGCACAGAGTCAGAGCGTGCCCGGCTTTTCACACGGGACTCACTGAAGAAGTAGATGATGGGCACGAAGATGCAATTCAGGGCCGCCCACAGGATATACGTGCCGTACTTGATGTTGCTGATGAGGACCGGAGAGATCATTACGACGAAGAAATCTGAGACGATATCAGCTCAATGCTTTCAAGTTGGTTTGCCGACTCACTGCACAGCCAGAAGCAGCCCGTGGCGATCGATACCGACTTGGCTCGAGTCCGCAGAGGCGTGAGCTCCACGGGGAGAAGAAACGCCAGACAGTCAAAGCCGATGGCGCAGAAAGTGTCAAAGACGCTGGGCGCCAGCGTCAGCCATCGCTGCCAGCGCAGCACCGGGGACTTACAACAGGAAGACGACAGCGACGTATCCCTTGACTTTGTCGCCTGGATAGGCGATCATGGCGGCCAGCATCGCCATGGAGATGGCTTGGCCTACCGCGCCAATGAGCAACAAGGGGCGACGACCGATACGGTCGACCAGCGGGATCGGTATGAACGTGGCAAGCCAGAATTCGAGCCCTGCGCGCAGATCTCAGCTTTCGTTTACGAGGAGACCGTGGTCTACGTACCCAGAACACCTGACATGAGGAGGCTCAGCTCACGGGACATGCCAATGGTGTCTTCGAATAGAACCGGCCTGCATGTCGATTCAGCCCTGTGCCCTTTGGGAGAGGGGGACTAGAGCCTACGCGTAGTAGGTGATGAGGTTGATACCGCTCAACTGCAAGATGCACATCGAGAACGTGGCAAGCAGCACCCGCTGGCCGAACCGGCAGCGTCCTTGCGTGAAGACGTCAGCCCAGCCGCCGGCCTCGGACTCTTCCTCGCGCAGATTGACCAGAATCTCGTTGAGGGCTTCGGTCTGGGGCTCGTCAGCGAGAGGTACGCCACACTTATGGATCATACAGTACCGTTTGTTCGGCGCGAAGCGTGGGGTCCGTTTCGGTCGAGAGCATGTCGAGGACGTCGCGAGCCTCCTCGGGACGGCCGCGTTTGAGGAGGGACCGGGGCGAGTCTGTACAGTGTCAGCGTGAACGGTGACCCCGATGCACATGATCACCAGGTAGGAAGGCGGCGCAAACGATAGTGGCCGTGCCAAACACTACTTGGAGAGAGAGTGGGAAGCGCCACGCCCAATCCGTACTGGTGGTACGGGACGACTGGTTCAGGGCGTAGTCGATCTAGAGGCTGATCAGGAGCGCAGCGGACATCACAAGGGAGGCTGCTCACCCAGTATGACAGGGCGATGCCGAACTAAGCATTGGTCAGTGTCACTACCTACTACACTAGAAACCTGCGGACGATATTGATGTTGAGCTGCCAGCAAATGGCGCGGCCACGGCTGCCATCTCGAGCGACTTCGCCGTTCCACGTCGGCAAGACGGCAGCAGCCATGCCGTTGCCCACTCCAGCTGTGGCGCCGTCAGCGCGCACGAACCATACCATACGGAATCCACATACTGATGATTCGGCCGACGATGAGCTGGGCCAGGCCGTAAGACGAGAATTGCAGACTGCGGTTCATGAGCATTGATGTGGCGATGTCGTTTGCGTGCGCACTCACATGGCACCGATCATGAGAATGAATTCTCCCGCCATGATGGTGGCTCGTCGACCGAACTTGTCTCCCCAGATGATGACGCTGAAAGCACCGATCGCGCAGCCAATCTCGTACACGGCGACCTTGATGAGGTTAGTACTTGTGTCAGCTCCGCAGACGTACCGTGAAGCCTTGAAGAGTCGAGTTGCCATTCGAGATGGAAGGGAAGGTGCTCTCGAACGGGGCGCTGGTGAGGATACCACCGAAGACACCTTGATCGTAGCCGAAGAGCATGTTACTGGCACCGAGGTCAGCGTATATAGGCAGGGCATCTGTCAACTCACCCAAGACCACAGGTGAAAGTAATGGAGAACTCGATGATGCGAGACCGGGCACCTTTGCCGCGGAACTTGTCGGTGAAGGCGGACCATGGCTGAGAGAGCGGTCTCATGGTGGTTGGAATGTGATTGAGGTTCAATTTGGAGGCTTATGCGGGATGCCACATCCAGCCAAGCCTTTCTTATACTCGCGCACAGAGCTATTCTTGGAGCACATCCACACCATGGGGTCCCCCTCACCCGGGAGGGCGCCCCTTGCACCACTCCGAGGTGCTCACGCCGCTGACCGGGGCAGGTATGCACCTTGGGGAAAGTGGGTCTCCAGCGGAGAGCTGCAAATGACTTCGGGGTTAAAGCAAGGGGAACGGGGCTATGGTCAGGGTGGGCTACGATATCACTCCGCTGTCAGCTTCATCACTCCGAACCTGTTGGAGATTTCTCGTTCGGTACAAGGGGTGCATCATGCACAGTATATATGTCGGGAGGGGGAACGGCGGCAATGGTTGTCAATGCATAGGTAGCTTGCACGATACACAGCTTTGCATACACAATGATCGCCAGCGAACAATTTCAAGCTGAGCACGGTCCGGACTTGAAGCAAGAGCCAAAGGTTCCGGCGAAGGCTGCGCCAGTGAGTGTGGGCAGAGAGCCGCCGCAAGGAAGTAGCTGATAAAACTTTAGGCCGGGGACGAGATCCTCGTGCTGAATACTATCAGATGTCTCGCTGCGGATCTCTGCCAAGAGGTGAGTCATGTTGTTCACCGATCATTGAGGTCATGTCTAACGCTGGCGCAGTTCAATGGCGGGCATCCCGGGACCGTCATGGGTGCTGCCGCGATAGGTGTCGCGCTCTGGCGTTATCAAATGCGCTACAACCCCGCCAACCCCGACTGGCTTGCGCGGGACCGTTGGCAGCTTCCTCTCTGCCGCGCCTCGTGTTGATGTGCTAGGCTTTGTGCTCTCCGCCGGTCACGCCTGTCTGCTGCAGTATCTGATGCTGCACTTTTCCGGATACGAGCGGTGGACCCTCGACGAGATTCGCAAGTATCACGCGCCCACCATGCACGGCATCGCCGCGGGTCACCCTGAGATCGAGTTTCCCGGTGTCGAGGTCACGACTGGACCTCTGGGGCAGGGCATTGCAAACGCCGTTGGTCTGGCCATGGCCGGCAAGAATCTCGGCGCCACATATAATCGTGACGACTACCCCATCTTTGACGGCAAGATCTACTGTTTCACCGGCGACGGCTGTCTGCAGGAGGGCGTCGGCCAAGAGGGTGAGACAGGCTCTGAGAGTGGAGTAGATAGCTGATCGACGCAGCCATCTCCATGGCGGGCCACTTTGGACTGGACAACTTGATCCTGATCTATGACAACAACGCCATTACTGTTGACGGCAACATTGACGAGTGCTTCACGGATGACACCTCGGCCAAGCTCAAGGCGACGGGGTGGGAGGTGATTGAGGTGTATGACGGGTCGAACGACGTGAGTACAGAGTACACGACCTCCGGCGAGAAGCGCTCGGATTGCTAATCTGCAGCTGGCGGCAGTTGTTGCCGCGCTTGACCAGGCGAAACAGACCAAAGGAAAGCCGACATTGGTGAATATCCGTACCATCATTGGTCTTGGGTCCTCAAAGCAAAACTCGGCGCCGGTCCACGGTGCCGCATTGGGTGCCAGCGATGTCGTTCACGTCAAAAAGCAACTCGGCTTCAACCCGGACGAAAAGTTTGTCGTCCCACCAGAATGCTATGAATACTTCAAGGGTTGCAAGGAGCGAGGTGCCAAGCTCGAGTCGGAGTGGAATGATCTGTTCGCCAAATACAAAGCGGTATACCCAAAGGAGGCCGCAGAGCTCGAGCGTCGTCTTGCGGGCAAGCTGAGGGAGGGATGGGAGAAGGATCTGCCTGCCAAGTCTGACTTGCCTCAGACGCCTATTCCGACACGCAAGGCGAGCGGCATTGTCGTCAATGCCCTGGTTCCCAGCGATCCGACTTTCGTATCTGGGAGTGCCGACTTGATGGAGTCGACTTTTGTCAACTACAAGGGCCAGGTCGAGTTCCAGAAGGTGAGCTCTTCAGTCGTAGACTCCCCTGATCTGGCCTGATTGAACAGCCAACGAGCGGGCGCGGGGACTATTCGGGCAGACAGATACGCTACGGTATTCGCGAGTTTGCGATGGTGGCTGTGGGCAACGGTTTTGCGGCATACAAGAAGGGCATGTTCATCCCGTGAGTCACCCCCAGTGCAGGCGACTCGGTTGTTGATCGTAGCATCATGTCCACCTTCTTCATGTTTTGGCTCTACGCCGCACCGGCTGCGCGCATGTCGGCACTACAAAAGCTGCGCTTCATAGGTATCGCGACCCACGATGCCATTGGTATCGGAGAGGACGGTCCGACTCACCAGCCCGTCGCGCTCCCCTCGTTGTTCCGGGCCATGCCAGATTTCAACTTCATCCGGCCGGCGGACGCGGAGGAGGTGATCGGGGCGTACCTTCTAGCCCTGGGCGACGAAGTCCTCCCGTCACTTTTGGCACTGTCGCGCCAGGCGCTGTCGCTGCTCGCTGGCACAGACCGACACAAGGTCGCCAAGGGCGGATATGTGATCGTCGGGGACGAGGCGGAGACGCCTGACTTGACGCTGCTCGCCACCGGGGGCGAGGTCTTCCGCGCCGTCGAAGTCGCTGCTAAGTTCTCAAAGATGGGCCTGAAGACACGCGTTGTGTCCATGCCTTCATTCAAGCACTTTGACGCCCAGCCGCGGTCGTACCGACGGGCGGTGATCCCCAGCGACAAGTCTTTGGTCGTCGCGATCGAGGCTTGGGGCTCGCTCGGGTGGAGCAGGTACGCCCATGCCGGCTGCCACATGCACACCTTTGGTCACTCTGCTCCTCAAGAGACGCTTTACAACTACTTTGGCTTCGGCATAGACAACCTCGTGGAGAAGATCGGGGCGTGGGTGCAGACGCGGAAGAGCGGAGATGCGTGGGATAGACCTGAGGTCGGTGACTATGAGGAGCTGCTGCTTGGTACTCTTGCTCCGCTTGGTCATTAGGATTCAACTGTACGATATGAATATCGCATGCATGGTGACCTATGAACGAGCTTCTCAAGTTAGAGCCTCGCTAATTCCTTGGACGACCGCAACAAATGCCATTGCACCAGGATCAGGCGTCATTGACGCCACTGCCTCTTTGCCAATGTAAGCGGCTCTGCCCAGTCTTGGTCGGAGACTCCGCGTGGACTCGGCGCCTCTAGCGGCCGCCTCGACGGCCTGCGACAAGCCTCCGGTGGCAGACAGGGTCGCGCAAAAGGGTATCAGCGCGTCCATGATGGTCCGGTGTCCGACCCGGGCCGTCGTGCGCTCCTTGACGCTGTCCAGACCTTGTATCGCCAGCAGCCCGAACAGGGTGCAAGACATTGTCGAGCCTGACAGTGCAGCGTCACAGAGGGCAGTGGTGATTCCACCAAGGAAGACGGCCGAGATGGCCCCAAGAGTGCCGCCGCACGTTCCTAGGCCTAAGCGGGCCACCAACCGCTCGACTCACGCTGCACAATCTCGGTCAGACGGCGGAAAATGTTTATCAGGTCGCCGTCGCCGACCAGGCCGTCATCCAGCGCCGCCTTGACAGCCTTAGCTCCCAGGGTGCAGGTGTCTCCGCAGTCTCCGTCGCCGAGGTACTACCATGATTCAGTCCCTCACATGGGTTCGCAAGCAAGACTTGCCGTGTCCCACTCTGTCAACTCGCTCTCGATACTTATCAATCGATCGCACGATCGGCGGATGGCCGCCATTGCGCGGTTGGGATCGACTGGATGGGTAGCCAATACTGTATGTCTCCATACATGCTGACGTTCACTCACCTGTGATAGGGAACTCCGCAAAGGTCGAGTTGAGTCGCTGTGACCCTATCCAGCCTTGGGGACTGGGCGGCCGAGAAGTCTCTATGGAACCCTGGACGATGGTCACCTTTTGCGGTGCTGTCGGCCATGATGCACAGCCATGCCCCTCATCAAGCATCCCCAGTATATCGTCGACCGATACAAAGTCGCAAGTAGCAGCGAGGCTGGTCACGTTGAGCAATGTGAAGGAGAATCCGGGCATGTTCATCGAGCCCATGAATGAGCCGACCAGGCTCCGCGTGGGAGACACGCCCCGCCTAGCTGCTTGCGTCAACAGAGCCGCCAGTTGCAGACCTACCCAGCTCGATGACGGCTTGGTCGAGCAGCGCCCCCAGTTCCAGGAACGACATGCCCCCTTGGTCGTTTGCGATCAGTACGAGTGTGTCGCCCGCCGCAGTTTTCAAGTAGTCGTGGTCGCCATCCGAGCGCGAAAGAAGGTGGTCGAGAAGCTGCTGGACGAGCTCGTCTGGCCGAGGTTGTGCCATCGTGATCACCCCCTAAGCTGTAATGGAACTTGTCGCAAGGTTTTACGACCCACCTTTTCGTTGTGTAGGCCCAGTCCAATTTCCACGAATCCATTGCCGATGCGAGGCGCGCCCCCACGGCCGGGAACATGGCAGTGGTCGAGGGCCGCGCAGACAGATGCCATGGCCGGCGACATGGCGCGGCCGAGTTTCACGATCTGGTCGAATTCGAAGGCTGCCTCGGAAGCCGCGCCTAGTATTTTGCACACTGGCCTGTTAGTATAGCGCAAAGCCTCATCGGACTCTTCACCGAGAATGATACCCGCGAGGCATCGCCGACCAACGAGGGCTCCTTGCGATCGGGGGAGCGAGATGTCGTCTCCCACCACGACCAGCTCGACGTTGGAGATCCCTTGACTCTTGGCCATGTACCGCCCGAGGCCGAAATGCAGATTGTCCCCGGTATCTTCGGTGTCATTCCATCGCGGTCGCCAGAAAGCTGGGCGGGCAACGCTACTCACAGTTCGGCGTGATCAGTATCGTCCCCTTGTCGCTCGGGACAGCCTCAATCGCAGCGAGCACTTGCTCCGCTCTAGGACTGGCAAAGATGTCCCCGATGACAGCGGCCTCCAGTCCGCCTTGCCCGACCATCCCTACCGCGCCCGGCTCATGGCCCCCTCCGCCGCCTGAGATCAGTGCGACATTGTTCGTGTCCCGCCGTACGCGATGTACGACGCGGGCCTCGCGCTTGAGATGGAGGTCGGGGCGGGTGGCAGTGAAGCCGCTGAGGAATTGGGCTACCAAATCCGACTTGTCGTGGAAAAAGTGGCGATCCGACATGGTCTGTGCGGGGCCTCGGGGGTATCGGCGTGGCTCAAAAGCAACTACATAATGGCCCAGGTTCATACAGGCGTAGTTGCCGGTGGTCTCGCTGGTACCGCGTGTCTCCACACACGTGGAGCTTTTCGGGACGGTGCTATACTGGGCAGAGCCCAAAACCGGCAATGGATTCTGCGTTGGCCGGTGAAAACCCGAGTGCACATCAATGTGCACGGATCACTCCGCATCCCGCCGTGATTTTTGGTCAAAGTCGCCGTCACGCCGGAATGGCAAATCGGCCGGGGCAGCCATGATGAGAGGTCTACATGTATGCTGCACCGGCATCTCTGGAATGCTAAACCTGAGGATTGCCCGCAAGCATACAGGCGTCCGGTAGAGTAGCCGGAGTCCCAAACACTCAGCCCGGGGAACAGCCGGGGGCGTGGACGATACATCGGCACCCACGGGTAACGGAAGGTTGTGGAACGCAAGGATCCTCAAATGTGGCAGTGTGGCACTGCTCTATGGAAGGGATCTGTAGGTGGAGCTCGTTGAAGATCCCCCAATGCCGATCGGCACCCGCACGGACCGCTCGCGCGCGTCATTCCCGTCATCACTCACATTGCTCTACACGCGTGCAGCCCAGATGGACCACACCCGAAGGGCACCCAGTTGTACTCTAGGATAGGATCTTCACCCTATTCAGTGACGACAAGACGTTATATCCAGATGGTAGTAGAGGTCCACTACTGCATGGAGGGCGTCATCGAAAGGTCGGTGATGTCCGGCGCCGTTCAGATTCTTACAGGCACCGTCTGTTCCAGCCCTTCATGCACAGTGGACAGATGGCGCCAGACGGATGAGAGGTCAAAGCATATGCTTGCCGAGTCTGACGTTTTCCCACACAGTATGCAGTATGCATGAAGCGAGGAAGGAAGTGGTTCATCCAAAGGCTCGTCCGCATTAGTAAACAAGATCCAGCCGATTATAATATCGCTTAGCGAGATTAGGGACGGAACCAAATTCCTAATACCCCCTTTCACGCGAATGTGGCACCGCGGTGGCACTCTACTCAACCCTCATCCGAGCGAGAAAAAACTCTCGCCATGCATCGTATGCATCCAAATCGCCCAGCAGAGCGAAAGCGCATGACCATGCATACCCCAGAGCGCACGCTGACGACCTCCACCGAAGCGTACAATAAAGAAAATCGCGAATCTCCTTCGTTTCCTTCGTATCAATTTTGACTGCTCACATCGTACACCATTTGCCTCTCCCGGCCCGCAGAGCTCAAAGAACACCTGCCAGCTCGATACCGGGGGCGCCGCTGAGGTTGACCTGCACCGCCTTGATCTCGGTGTAGTTCTCGATTGCGTAAGGGCCGAGCTCGCGGCCGAGACCTCCGAAATCAGCTTCTTTCTCGACAATGTTGCTCCTGGCGACTCTCTGGACGATCCCAGAGGCTCAGAATCGACTCACCAGACTCCTTGAAGCCGCCGAATGGAATCTGCGGGTGCAACTCGTTGAAGCAATTTATCCACACCGTGCCAGCCTTCAATTTTGCGGCGAGCCTGTGCGCACGGGAAAGGTTCTGGGTGAAGATACCGGCGGACAGACCGTAATTTGAGTCGTTGGCGGCTTTGATTACGTCGTCCTCTGAAGAGAACTTGGTCATGGCGATGACGGGGCCGAAGATCTCCTCACGCACAATCTTCATGTTGGACGTGACGTCGCCAAAGATGGTCTGCATGTGAGCACGGAATAAATTTATTTCTTGGTGGATGGCTTACCGGCTCGATGAAGTATCCGGTCTTGCCGTGCCTCTTGCCGCCCGTGATGACCGTTGCGCCCTCCTGCTTGCCGCACTCGACGTAGTTCATGATGCGGTCGTACTGTGTCTGCGAGACCTGCGGGCCCTGGTACGAGGCGGGGTCGAACGGGTCGCCGACCTTGATCTTCTGCGCGGCGGCCTGGAAGGCCTTTGCGAACTTGTCGTAGATCTTTTCGTGCACAAAGAGCCGCGTGCCGGCACAGCATGTCTGGCCGTGGTTGAACAGGAAGCCCTGCGCGGCGTACTTGACGGCCTGCTCAAAGTCTGCGTCGTCAAAGATGATGTTGGCGCCCTTGCCGCCGAGCTCGAGGGTGACCTTTTTGATATTCGACTTGGACGCCTCTTCCATGACCTTGCGCCCGACGGCGGTCGAGCCGGTGAAGGCGACCTTGTCGACGCCCGGGTGGGCGGCGAGGGCGTTGCCGACGGTCTGGCCGTAGCCGACGATGATGTTGACGACGCCGTCTGGGAGGCCGGACTCTTTGATGAGCTTGGACATGTAGAGCGCGGTGAGCGGCGTGAGCTCGGACGGCTTGATGACGACCGTGCAGCCGGTCGCGAGCGCGGGCGCGACCTTCCATGAGAACATGTAGAGGGGGAAGTTCCAGGGGACTGCGTGTCAACGTGTTTCGGCGTGTGAGAAGAGGGACCCACTGATCTGGCCGCAGACGCCGACGGGCTCGTGAAGGGTGTAGGCGAGCTTGCTGCTGTTGACCTCGAGCACCTTGCCCTCGATCTTGTCTGCCCACCCGCCGTAGTAGCGGAAGACGGCTGCGGACTCGGTAACCTATAAGTCAGCCCAGTGGACCGAGGCTGTAGAGATGGAGGAACCCACGTCAAAGCCCTTGGCAATGGCGAATGTCTTTCCGTTGTCCAGCGCCTCCAAGCTGGCCAAAATGTCGATATCCCGCTCCATCAATTCCGCCAGCTTGAACAGGTACTTGCCCCGCTCAAAGCCCGCCACGTTGGTGCCCCATGTCGAGTGGAAAGCCTTGTCGGCCACTGCCACGGCGCGGTCTACGTCTGCTGGGAGGCCTTCGGGGATGGACACGATGAGCTTGCCGTCGGTGGGGTTGACGACGCTGCGGGTCAGCACCGAGACACACGAGGCGCAGCCGAGTGTCCGATGTGCCTGGAGTGTGTAGACACCCAGTCACTACACAAGTGCCACGTCGCGCCCAGCGACTATCCAGCTGGGTGCCCAGCCTACGTGATACACCTGGATGGGTGCCGTATGAAGGGGGGAGACTCACTCGATGGTCTTGGCATTCTTGTCGTCCGAGGTCGACCACTTGCCGTCGATGAAGAGGCCAATGGGGACCTCGACGGTGCCCTTGAAGGCGGTGTGGTTGAACTCGTGGGTGAAGGTAGGGGCCATTTTGTTGTGCTTCTTCTCTCTCCAGTACAGACTATTACAAAGCGGGGATGAGGATGGGCTGTGCGGGGTGTCTACGAGTCTCTATATACTCTTTCGACGCTGGAGTAGAGGCGGGGTCGGGGTAAGGGGTGACGCGGTAAATAGATGAACCGGTCGTCCACCTCTTGCTTGTTGCTTCCTGTTCCTCTCGTGTTACGCCTTTTGGATCTTAGCAATGATCCTGAATGAACACCCGGTAAAGCATGAACCGGGGCCTTGTCATCCCCATCGACACCCCACAAGACGGACTTAGTCGGGACAATACAACTCGGCGGGTAGATACGACCCCTGCGACCTCGGGTACCTCTCCTGGCTTGACCCTCGGAGACGATCGGCTTCGATAACCAATAACCAACTTACAGAAGACAGATCGATCAGTTGATTCTGAAGGGGGAGGGGCGGGGCGGGGCGACCGAGGGACACTCGCTATGCATGAGGACGCTGGTGGCTTATTAAGAGGGGAGAGGAATGGGGCGACACACCGGGCAAAGGAGGGCAGTCACTCGCTCTCCTTTTGTCCCTGTCCATGTGCACAGATGGTCAGTCACTCCCTGTTGCCGAACATGGCCGATCAAGCGATGCCAACTCCTCCTCCACTTGGCGATGCTCGACGAGGCGTCGTGCTCTACCCCGCCCCGAGCGGCCCATGAAGCTTGGAGGAATGCATACTACACCCCAACCCCAATCACCACCCCACCCCTCCCCTCGCCGTCGGTCAAGGGGGACCCGGAGTGATACCTCGCTCAGTCGGGCAGCACAGCTCCGGCCGGCGTTTTGGCGTTGGACCAATGAGGCCGGGATCAAAGGCAACTGCCGATGCGGCAGCTGCTGGCCGCCGCTTGGCGTGAGGGGAGAGCAAGGGAGAGGGGAGAGCTTGAAGGCAAGATGCTTAGCCTAATGCCGTCAAAGACCCTGACCCGACGCCAACTTTTTCATGTCGCGTGGCCTCAAAGTAGATGCTTCTTCTCTAAACAGCAGTTTGTAGCGTGTAGCGTGATCGATAGATCATAGACATAGAGCTGCAGAGTCGCGTTCCGTGTCCTCCTCACCTGTCCTCTTCCCTCGTCGCCATGTCCCCCTCCCATCCTCCCTCTCCCGGCCACGTCGCCCCAGACACCGACAACAAGGACGAGTCTTTCGCGCACATCACAAGCAATGCTCGTCGGGCATCAGGCGAGTCCGAGTCCCCCTTGACACTACGAGTCCTGACGGACAGACAAAGAGCACGCCATGTCCCTCTGGCAGGGCATACGTCTCTACCCCAAAGCAGTCATGTGGTCGGTCCTCATATCCTCGACTATCTGTATGGAGGGGTACGACGTGTGTCTCTTGTCCAACTTCTGTGGGTCCACCTTCCAAGACGAGCCCACGCAGGGTGGCAGCGCTAACTGGCAGACGGCTTCACACCCTTCAAGAAGCAGTTCGGGCAGCTGCAGCCCGACGGGTCGTATCAAGTGCCCGCGTCGTGGCAAGCGGGCCTCTCGAACGGTGTCAACGTTGGTGAGATCATCGGTCTCTTCATTAACGGCTACGTCTCGGAGCGCTTCGGGTACCGCTACACCGTCATCGCCTGCCTCGTCCTCCTGTCCGGGCTCATCGCCATCTTCTTCACAGCCACCAATGTCCAGACCCTCCTCGTCGCCGAGATCCTGGCGGGCCTGCCCTGGGGTGTCTTCCAGACCCGTAAGCCAGCCCTGCGGCTCAAGTCTTGAGCTAACGCCGCCAGTGACAATCACCTACGCGTCCGAAGTGTGCCCCGTCGCGCTGCGCGGCTACCTCACGTGCTACGTCAACTTCTGCTGGGGTCTCGGGCAGCTCGTCGGCGTCGGCGTGATCAAAGCCATGGTCGGGCGCACCGACGAATGGTCGTACCGCATCCCCTACGCCCTGCAATGGATGTGGATCCCCGGCCTGCTCGTCGCCGTCGTCCTCGCGCCCGAATCGCCCTGGTGGCTCGTCCGCCACGGCCGCCTCGCCGACGCGCGCCGCTCCCTCCTGCGCCTCACCTCGCCCTCGGGCGTCTCGCTCGCCGATCCGACCAAGCGGTGGGACGTCGACGAGACGCTCGACATGATGCGCCACACGACGGAGCTCGAGACCGACCTGACGGCAGGCGCGTCCTACCTCGACTGCTTCCGCGGCGTCGACCTGCGCCGCACCGAGATCGTGTGCATGGTGTGGGCCATCCAGAACCTCAGCGGCAATTCGTTCTCAGGCTTCTCGTCCTACTTCCTCCAGCAGGCCGGTCTGGACGAGAGCACGAGCTACTCGTTCGCGATGGGCCAGTACGCCATCAACATGGTCGGCGTCTTCGGCGCGTGGACGCTCATGGCGTACGGCATTGGCCGGCGGTCCCTCTACCTCTACGGCCTCTGCGGCCTCTGCGCCGCCCTCTTCGTCATGGGCTTCCTGGGGCTCGTGCCCGCCGCCCACCGGCAGGCCGGCAGCATGGCCACGGGCGTCATGATGATCGTCTGGGCGCTGTTCTATCAGCTGACAGTCGGCACCGTCGCCTACTCGCTCGTGGCCGAGCTGTCGACGCGCCGGCTGCAGATCAAGACGGTCGTCCTGGGTCGCAACCTCTACAACGTCGTCAACATTGTTGCGTCTGTCCTGACGCCCTACATGATCAACCCGACCCAGTGGGGCTGGTCCAACTACGCCGCCTTCTTCTGGGGTGGCAGCTGTCTCCTCTGTGTCGTCTACACCTACTACCGCGTTCCGGATGTCACCGGTCGCAGTTTCGCAGAGATCGATCTGCTCTTCGAGAGGCGGGTCCCCGCGAGGGGCTTTGCCGAGGCCAAGGTCGACGTGTTTGAGAGCGAGGTCACCGAGGGCTTGGCCAGGCGGAGGCAGCATCAGGCGGACGAGAAGGCGGTTGGGCCGGCTGGGGCGGGGGAGGCTTAACGGGGCTAGTGGAGGGCTGTATCCTTAGTACGTCTTTATAATGTCATCTCACTTGCATTGCATCTCGCTTTCGGGCACGTTCAGTATAGCCGCGCAAGTCAAAGGCACTAAGCTGTGCATACTGTATGTACAGATGGCAAAGGTAATGGTGGGCTACTGCACAGGAGGGTGCGACTCGGTGAGAGCCGCCTCCTCCAACTCCTCTGCCGACGAGCAAATTATGCGGGTGTCCGGTCGCCCAAGTCTGGCTGCCGTGTCCGCCCCGGTTTGAGAGGGGCGATTGGGGTCCTCGATCACGGCTACCTGCTCCTCTCGCTCAACGTCCGACCCCTCGGACACAGATCCGAATGTAGACATCATGCGCCCAATGTCACACTTGAAGTGACCCGCCTTGTCGCGGGCCCCCATCGTATGGTCTTCTCGGCCGGACGCGTCATCGGCGGCATCGTTGTGGTCGGCAGGGGGTCCGTTCGTGCCCGCCGTTCCGTCCTCCGGCTTGACGTCGGTGCCCGGGTTGGAACCGGATGACATGGGCGGTCTCTCATGATCCCCCGCAGACTCCTTGCCCACTCTCATGGAGCCGGGCTCGGGGCCTTCGCTCTCATAAGGGTCGGACACATCTTCGACCTCGCTATCGCCCGTGGCGTCCGATGCGTCCTTGTCAGAGCCCGGCTTCCGGTGATTGGCCCAATTCTCCCTCTCCTCTTCAGTAGCCTCGCGAATAGCTTCGCCTTCCTCGGTGAACCACATGGGCCGCTCGCCGCAGGTCCCGCACCAGCCGACGACTGCGATGTGATGCTTGACGGGCTTACGCGCCCGACTTCTTTTGGCAGTGGTCTAGCACCAGTCAGCGCACTCGTCTCGAGGGTATCTATGCGCCTACTCGCTGATCGGTTGAGAGATTCTCTGTTTTCTCTGTTGCCTTCGTGGTCGGCTTATCGCGACTGTCGTCGGTCATGTTGACAGCAGCAGTACTGACCGACTCGGATGGCGTCTGCGTGGTGGATGGTACGGCACTCATCACTGGTCAACAATGCTTTATCTGCCAAGTAGCAAAGCACAACTTCTGTCAGAGCGGAAGTGGCGAGAAGGAAGACGAAGTGGGGCAGGTTTTATGCTTCGTCAAGCTCAGGACAGGCTTGGCGATTGGTCGCAGGAAGCTGCGACCCTTTACTTGCAACAAGGGACGGTCGTATTTTGCACATGTTTGGGTGTGAAATAGTGCACCGAGCCTTTTGGAAGAGACGAAGACCACTCGGCATGACGAAGACCAATCGGCATGACAAAGGCCATACCGCGAGCAAGTGACGGTAGCGTGCTGTCAGAACCGCGCCGACAGAGTCATAGCAAGACTCCAGATCAGCCAGTCGATCAGCGATTTTGGTACCTTTTGGTCGGATGACACCAGAGACTTGGTCAGGACAGGTGCCCCAGCAGCTTCGTCCGGGCGAGACTACCAGGCAGTTGCGGAGAGCGCTGTATTCTCAGCTTGCCTTTACGCTACTTTTCTGGTCTCCGTCTCGCTCCCGTGCGCGTTGCTGACCAAATCGGGAATGAGTAGGACAGCGGTATACATACTGCTCAGGATGATGGTACAGTATGTACACGTGTGTCATCTAGTCATAGAATGAGCCGATGACACGGTCCTCTTGGTCAAAAGCTCCATCGGCGGCATCTTTTTGATCGGCAGGGGGCTCGTCCGTTCCCGACGGGCCGTCCTCTAGCTTCACGTCGGGCTCACAGTACTCGGATGGGATGGGGGGTTCCTCCAATTCCACCGCGTACTCCTTACCCACCACAGAGCAGGGCTCTGTCACATAGTTGAAATCGTCCGAGGCCTCGGACCTATCTGTGTCGTCGATCCTGCGCGCAGCTTCCGACTCATTGTCAGAGCACGCGCCATCAAGGTAATTGGGAAAGTCATAGTCTAGCTCAAACGCGTGCTTTGGTTCGCCGGTCCGGCCGCCGGGTTCCGAGCCGTCATCCGTCTCCCCCGCACGAGCCCGGCGGACAAACTCGCCTGACTTGGTGACCCACACCGCCCCCAGGTGGCAGATACCGCAGGACTCGATGTGGTGCTCGAGCATACGTGCCCCCACTGTGTTTGCTGTGCTCTAGCACTACTCAGCACCCTCGTCTTCGGGAGCTCCCGTCTGCTAAACGCACGGTACATGCACTTACTAAATTTCCGGTGAAGGGACTCGGTGTGGCCGTCGTGATGGGCGAAGCCCCACTGACGTCGGTCATCTGGACGGCAGCAGTTCTAACCGGCTTGTTTGGCGTCTGCGTGGGGGACCTTCCGGCACGCATGACTGATCAGTAGACTTATCTGTCAAGTTGCAAGGCAAGATTTCCAGAAGAGTTGAAGTGGCGAAGAGTAGGAAGAGGCGGAAATTTCATGCTTCATCAAGCTGCATGTCGAAGAAATCTGAGACTCCACTTGCAACAAAGGACGGACGATCGTACTTTTGCACACGGGGCGTGTTCAAAACACGCCACCGAGTGATTCGTACGACACGAAGACGCATCGGCATGACGAAGGCCATGCGTCGAGCACATAGTGTTGTAGCGTTGCCCAAGCGCGTGTGGCGGGCGAGACTAGTGGGCAGTCGTGGAGAGCGAAGTATGCTTAGTACGCCTTTGTGCTACTTCCTCGTTCGATTCACATCGCTGACGCAATGGGGAGGCAGAAAGACAGCTGGGTGCATCTCGGAAGGATAATACTGATATGTATACTTGCGTTATCTGGCCATGTTGATGGAAAGTAAGCTACTGAACCGGGTGTGGCGCCTCGGGCACCGCGTCGTCCGAATCATCGTCGCCGTTGGCCGAGCGAGCGGAATCGGCGTTTGCGCCGGTAGCAGACGTGGCTTGAGTCGTCTGCTCCGTCCCCCAAGACGTCCCCGCAGCCTCGCCTTCTGGCGCACTGTGCACCTTGCTCTGGGGGAGCACGCCGAGCAGGTACATTCCATTCAGCCCCTTATGTGGGCCGTGATATGCTCGCTTATATCGGTTGGAGTGCGGATCCGCAAGGTCCGTGTTGTTGGCTCGTGACCTCGCTTCAATACCGCGCTCTTGTCGCTCGGTCTCGTGATGATGTGTATACCACACATCGGCAGGAACCAGTACGAGAGAGCCGGGGACATCTTGTCTCTCAAAGTTTCCGTCACTGACGTCCCTGGGGCAAAGCGAAGTATCCTCCCGCGACCACGCAGTGTGTCCCACGGCTTTGACGTCGGTGTGCGAGTCTGATTCGGGCGATGGGACGGGGTGCATCGTGCCCTCCACCGGAGCAGAGCTGGAGGCGTCCCCCCTGGGCGCGGCCTCGGAGCCCTCGGGCTGCATGCTCTCGGGTTGGCCACCTGTAAGGATGAATTCAGTCTTGTCCCCATCTTCTGCTGAAGTACCGTCCGGAGGCTTTGCGGCACTGTGCCCGGCGACTGCTTCCTCGGGCTCAGCGTTCGGTTTGATCATCATGTCCGACGTGGACATTGCCTCCTCTTCATTGGATTCCCACAGATGACCATTTCCTCCTGCAGAATTGCCTGAGACCGTCAAAGCCATTGCCCCGGTCTCGCCGGACTGGGGGGATACGTCCCTCACAGTGAGCGTGTCATCAACAAGATGCATTATTGAATCCCCGTTGGGCTACTCTCAGTTAGCACCGTCGTTCTCGTACACTCAGTGTGTAGGAGGACGACCTGTCTTGGACTCACAGCTGGGGCGTTGACTGACGGCTCTGATCGATCGCCATGACCTCTCGTCCTGTCCGACGTATGGCCGGTTTGCTCAGCAATGGTATCGGGAGCAGCAGAACTGGAAGACTCATCCGGATGAGAGGACGGGGCGTTGTTGTCCATGAAGCTTGTCACTGATTGACAGTCGTTTATATGTCAGGTTGATTGGGAGACGTTCTCCCCGAAAAGGTTACCTGATAAGAGAGCAGAAGAAGAGGATGGGCAAGGGGTTTGGAGCTTTTGCTTCTTCCACTTTCAGACTTCCCTTTCGAGAAGCATGTTGGAGACTTCTCGTACTCGACTTCAGTCTAGGCGTCAAGGGATGGTGGTTGGAGATTAGCAACACATCATGCAGCTCGATGTGCAATAAACGTGCGATTTGTCGAAAGACGAATCCCCGGGAAGGTTTCGGGTGGGAGTAGCTTACTCATCAGGCTGATGCGGTCCGTGCGCTTTGATCGCTTCGGGGATGTCTCACACCAGGCCATGCGGCTCGTCATTGTCTGTAGACAGGCTGGCAGTGTGATCTGTCACAAGTACATTGGCTGCACCGAGGAGGTATGGGGCGATTCGCAGGCAGGAATCATTTGCTTGGGACGAAGAGAATGTCCACGATAGTGTTGTCTGCTGCGGCTGCATTGTTACTGCTTGTAGGCCTCGCTTCATCTGCGGAAACCGGAAAATGTCAAGCCGTCACCTCTGTGCAAGGTCACACTGAGTGATCGACATTACTTCTACTTCAGACGAGACTGATCAGGCGGTACAGGTCGGTATCATATGCATGTTCGGGCGTGGCCAACAAGAATGTCCACGACGAAAGTTGCGCTAGCAAAGAAAGTTAAGGATGGAACAAAGAGCTGACACGGGCAAGGGCCGGGGGTGGGAGGGGATGAGCGCGAGTCTTGAGACATCACCTTTCGTTTGCCCCCGTGGTGAATCGGTCATTGACCGTCCGCTTGACAGCATTCAGGCCTGTAGCGGAGGTCGGCATCCTGTAGGGGCGAGTCCCCATCGCATGAGTCGGCAGCCTCCCGTTGACAATCACATTTCCCCACAGGCGTGTCGCACTGCCGCGTCCGTCCCAAACATCGATGGCTACTTCCTTCTCGTCCGATTCGGACAGTCTATCCTGGTCGTCAACTCATATTCGTCGCTGAGTGACTGTGGGTTCGAAAGGACTGTCTGGGTCGTCATCGTCATCCGCAAAGGGAAACGCTCGATAAGTCGCAGTGGAGTGCCCGTCATTGTCCTTATCTTCGTCCTTCTTCTGCTCTCTATTTCCCATGTTAGTTGCCCGGTACGTTGCGGCACGGTCACCTTGCCGGACGGAGCGTCCTTGAACCGCCTGCCCTTGGGTTCCCTCAGCCTTGGTCGCGATGCGTGAGACGGTAGAGCGGAGGGCCTGGAGCTTGGGACGAGTTTGGCCGGGCGATAGTATCGGAACCGCGACGTTGCTGTCTGTAGGATGTGACTCCTTCCATTACGCTTGTACGAGCTAAGAAGCTCGTTGGTGGACCAGGAGATGAGCAGGTGAAGTCAGTAGGTAAGGAGGAGATGGTCGACGGTTGGCGCCGTCATAACACGCGCAGAACCTCATATTTGCGAGTAGCAACAAGTCACAAGGGAGGTAAGCGACTTTGTGTCCCCCAAAATTTGGCGAACAATGGACGGAATGTGCCGCTTGCCCCACTTGATGTGGTGAATGTGAAATACATATCGTCCCGACGAAGAGGTGTAAAAAGATACGGTCTCCAAATGACACCGGCGCGAGGAGCTTTTATGATACATGCAGAGGATTGTACCAGTGTATAATGTGATGTCTTCAGACGGATAAACGATGGCTCAAGCGGTTTTGTTGAAGAGTCAATTCGAAATTGAGCACAGTCGAAAGGGGAAATGATGCTGACGGCACAGGTCGTGGCTCTACACCGCGATGACCTAGTCATCGGGGCTGGCGATCACCATCTTCAGCTGCTGAAGCCACTGCGGGGACACTCTTGACGTGGGTCCACCCGCCAGCGACGGTGGTTGCAGAGCGCAGGTCATCCTCTCGGGACATCTGCCCTTCCGTGTTGGCTGAATTTCCGAACTCACCCCAACGAATAGGGATTGAATAGCTGCACCACACACCATGATCCAGATACTTGACCGAATGCGTCTCAGGAAGGTTTTCCACGTCGACAACCCCTGTCGAGCTGCCATCAGAGTAGCTTGTCAACTCCGACTCGGCGCAGTATATCATTCTTCCCAATTCATCTCGCCGGAGAGTGCTCGTTATCGTCACAATGGTGCCCCCTTTGCGAACACGAGTACCCAAGGTTGAAGGTATCGCATGACGAGGGATTGTGTCGTCCATCGCATAGGACTTCACGAGACCAGGCTCACCAGTGGTGAGAGCACCTCCTACGCTTCCCGCCTTGACGGATTCTTCGGTGTCACAAGCGAGTTTCTCGGTCGTGTCGTTGTTGGCTCCCTCAAAATCATCGAAGTCCTTCGTTGCGATGACCTCAAAATCTGAGTCCTGATTTTTCTCTTTGTTGTGTACAGCAGGGGCGTCTTGAGCATAATCTGCGCTCATGTTCACTCTATATCCTTGTCAGATCAGTCAACTGCGAGAGCACTATGTAGAAGATGGGAAATTATAGAGGGGGAGCGGGACGAAGTGGCGAATCTTTGTCGAATTTCTGTTTCCTGCGTTTGCTCTACCTCGTAACTGAAAGGAGGAAGGGGGTTTATGTGGCTGTTGATTGGCAACGCAGCGCAATTTCTCGTAGATTCGCAAGGAGGTCGAGGCCTGACAGCAGCTTCGAGCACGCTCCCCGCATAGCGAATAGGCAGAGGGAGCACGGAACCGGGAACAAGGGCCAGACACATCGAGCTGGCAATGGAGTGCATGTGCGATTGGATTCTACCTCTCACTGAGCTTCCCCCAACTGCTACACTTACATCAAGTTATATACTTGGCGAGCTATCATCGCGCGCGGGGATGGCACGAGCCAGCAAATAGCACCCTGAGATGATCAACGTTTGAAGAAGTCGCACAGATCGCATGATCCCCTCCGAGACTGTCTTGGGCGATCAAGACCGACAACGCTGACAATGCCCTCGCTTCACCCCCTAAGGGCGCCCTCATTGACGGGCAAGGTGAGGGTACTTTAGGGTCCGCTCGTAGGTTTGTATGATGTATCCTTCTTTCTGATATCTGGCACAATGCCTGTCATACTGTACGACCGCCTGCTTTGCACCGTCCATGCACCAACATTTTCCCTGTGCTTCTGCAATCAGAAGTGAAATGCAGGCTATACCGTCTCACAACTGCAGAGACGTGCATATCAAGGGAAGAAGGTGGTTTCAGTAACTCGCTAAATGTTCTCGAAGCAGGTCACAGCCTTAAATCCAACCTGGCGGTGGGTCACCCGCTGAAGGATCACAGGATCCTGCGAATCCGTTTACGTGCCCACTCGGATAGCCTGTACCACGTCTATTTGTGGATGCGGTTTGAAGTGAGAGCCGTCAGACGCTTCACGGGCAAGGGCAGCAGCACCGGCGCTACCCGGGGGCCTTGAGTCAGGGATGGTCCCTGCATCTTGCCTTGCCACTCGGCGAGTAGATCCGCCTCCGAGGGGGGGAGTCTCGATGGAACGAGCCATTGGATAATAGGAAGGCGATGAAGCAGCGGCAAGTGGTGCAACACCTGCCGATGATTGAGGGCCGTGCGTGGAAGGAGGCGGGGGAGCCGGCGTTCTAGGCTCGAGGAACTCCGCATCAGCTTCTCTGTTCGCCGCCATCGCTCATCAGTGATCACGGCGTACGCCACATAGGAGCTTCACCTGAGGTCAGTATTTCCCTATGGCGAATTCTGATGAGTCTTGACTTGTGTCGTCGATTCCGTTGTTATGGCTGTCTCAGTCATATTTATCGTTGTTATCGCTGTTCGAAACACAGCTGATCGTGCGAGATCCTGCGATCGCCCCATTGTCCACCGCAGATTGGAGGGCACCAGATCAATTCGCCAACAAAGTTAGCGGATAGAGGATGCCGCTTTGAACCTCGCGTGGCCGGGAAGCCACGCGGTGACGCTCTTCTTCAGCCTTCCGGCCCAGAAAAGAGTGTCAGTCAAGGTTTGCCTTCGGTCTTTGCACGATTGGCGATACTCAGACGAACCGTTGTTGTCCAGAGTAAGGATGCCCCGCATACTAACCGTCCTTTCTCGCAAATGGTTAAACGTACCCCTCTACAAAGAAGGCGCGTTTCCAATTGAACTGCAGCGCCCACTTGGGGCGGGGGGCGGGCCGAGGTGGGGGCGCAGGTATACAAGAGCTGGCGAGGACTTTGCTGTCGATATTCGGTGAGACGAGTTGTTACCAGTACCACAAGACGATCACGTGCAGTGGTGCGTCTCATCTCAGAGGCTCTGACACAGCTCACAGCAAGGATCTGAGGTTGAGGCGCGTCATGATGGCGTGTGATAGCTCAGATCGTCAAGGTGTACGACTTATATTTCTATTCCTTGCCTTCTCTCTGCAGTCCCACCCTGGACGTCCCACCCTGCCGAGCCTAGCGCATGCATGCGATCGACTGCTCCAGAGGCCACAAGGCGACTCTATCGGAGCCTGAGAATCTACGACAAACTACAAGCGCGGGATAAAACTCTGCGGGAAAACCCAGTGGGACAAAACCTCGTCAGAGAACCCTACGCGGTGACACCCGGGGACGGCGGGCGGGCAGAGAAGAGAGCGATTGCTAGAGAGCGAGCTCAGGAATGCGGAGAAGAGGATAGGAGAGAGAGAGCTGCAGGGGAGAGATGAGAGATGACGAGGCAAGAGGCCGTCCGAAATGCCACGTCATAGACCAGCGTCATACTCTGACGCACCATCTATTCCTTGCCTTCTCTCTGCAGTCCCACCCTGGACGTCCCACCCTGCCGAGCCTAGCGCATGCATGCGATCAACTGCTCCAGAGGCCAAGGGGCCAGGCCGTAGCGGCGACGTCGGAGGCGGCGGTCGCGGTCGGGAGCAGCGCGGGATCGTCATTCATCACCCCACCAGCAGCGCGCGGGTGGGACGATTCCGTTGGCGGAGGACTTGTCCGCGCAGAGAGTCCGTTGCGCTAGCAGAGCCACTTGCTGTGTTGGCGTCTCCTGGTATAGCTTCACCGCTTCGGATGACCATCTACCCAACAGCTTGATGTCCCCATCGTCCATCTTTGCCGAGAGTTTGGCCCAGGTTGCCATCCCTCGGCGGAAGGAGTGGCCGGCGTACTCGGAAGCATTGAGGCCAGCTTGAATGAGGCAACGCCGGAGGCAATCGACGAAGAAGGCCCTTGGGAAGGACCACGAGCAGGACTGGGTGCGGATGATCGTGCGGAAGTTCGCTTTTGAGAAGAGGGGTGTTTGGTCGCGTGGGATGGCTCGCAAGTGCGCGCGTAGGAGTGCCAGCGGGTCAACCGGCGCCCCGCTGGGTGCCGACGGCACCACGATAAGCACTCCCCGTCGGAAGGGGTCGGTTTTAGAGGCGGGAAGGCGGACTGTAGCGTATGACCCATAGTCACATACGTCGGAGGCGGAGATGTGGTAGTCTGGGTCAAACACGTCGTATGTGATCTCCCCGCAGCGCATGCCCCCTACGTAAGCAAGGGCGAAGGCCGCAGCCAGTGTGGTACGATCGGGGTCGGAGACCGGTAGCGACGGGAGGGCGTCCAAGACTAGGGCAAGGACGGGCAGTGTCACAGGTAGCCTGCGGCGACGAGACACTTCCCCTGCGGCCCGGCAAATGCCCCTGAAGACCCAATCAACCTGTGGGTTATCGAACGAGACATGTGACATGTTCAGATCGGTGTGCAAGGAACGCAGGCCGCTCATATAGCCCCTAATGGAACCAGGCCGCAATCCGCCCACTGCCAAGGACGCGATCCAGTTGGAGAGTGACGTGACGGACGCGGGGAAGGGGTACATGACGCCATTTGCGCGAGCCCAGGCGAGAAAGCTCTTCTGGGCAGCGCCGTACCCCTTCCGTGTCCCTTCGCCGATGCCATTATAGAGAAAGTACGTTGCGGCTGGCGATGGCGAGTTGCCCACTAGGCTGGCAAACTGGGAGGGGGCGCGTCGTCCAGCAAGGGGTCCGCTGAGGCCATAAGCAGGCAGCTGGTCACCTGAGGGTTGATGCTGATGGCGCGCTGCAGGTCAGAGCGGGACAATGCATCAGCCAGCCCGTTTGCGTGCGAGGGGATCCAGGAAGAAGAGAAGGTGAAGTTCCCCAGCGCTGCTGTCGACCAGAGGCGGCGAAGGAGGGCTTGAGCCGATTCCATGCGGATGGACCGAAGGTGATGGCGGCAACCACAGCTTGGTTGTCGACATGGAAAAGAAGGTGCGACCCGGACCAGCCAGAGTCAGAGAGGTGCTCGACGGCATAGATGACCGCGTGCAGTTCCTTGAAGACGATGTCCTTCCCGCGGTGCCGTTTGGGAAAGGAGTAGGCAAAGGCCCGGGTGGCTATGTGGGCAGGGCCCAAATGGCCACCCGCGCCCTTGGCACCGCTTGCGTCGGTCCATATCTCAATGACAGGGCGTTGAGGCTCCGACAGGGGGCGGCTACCGTTCCACTGGGCGAGAATCACTTCCCACCACTTGAGGTCCAGGATGGCAGCGGCGGACAGGCGGCGGCGCGTTCCCAGTGGCAACTGTGGCGGAAAATCGGCCATGGCAGACCAGAGGCGTCGTAGGAATGCGCGTCCGAGTGGGATAACCGTGCAGGCAAACACTAATCAGCCGGTAATGTGCTCAAGCTCGCGCCTGGTGCTTGTCTGGCGTTGGAGAGTATTACTTAGCTCGGCAGCTAGGCGGGCAAGCCGCTCCGGGTCCAACTGGGCGACCCAGTGCGAGGTGTGGATCTCGATGCCGAGGACCGTCAGGACAGATGCCGGGCCGACACACTTGCTGTCGTTGATGCGTATGCCGAGGCATGAGGCGACGTATCGGACGGTGTTCATAGTAGCGCGCGCGTCCTCCAGGGACGGGGAGACACCGAAGAAATCGTCGAGGTAGTGGAGGAAGTCGTGCACCCCGCAGCGTTGCAGGATCCAGTGGAAGGCCTCGGCAAGGAGGTTGAAGGTGAAGGGGGCGATGGTTGAGCCAAAGGGGAGGCAGAGGTCCATGTAGAACTGGCCATCCAGCTCAAAAGCGGCCAGGCGGCGGGCTTGGGGAGACAGGCGGACGTGGCGGAAGGCATTGGACAGGTCAACTTTCCATAGTAGGCTCCCGACGGGTCCCCTGGCTATCACGGTGAAGAAGTCCTCAATCGTGCTATACGACAGGTGGCCTGCGCCGGCGGGAATGTGCTTGTTCAGCGCGCGGAGGTCGTGAATGGCACGGAGCTTTGTCTGGTCCTTGGGGACGGCGGCGAGCGGTGTGATGACGACAAGCTCCCTTTTGCTCACACGAAGGATTTCCCCGGCCTCAAGGCGGGGGCGCGTTTCCTCGCGGAGAAAGGCCAGCTCGCAAGGGCCAGACTTATACGGTGGTATGTAGGCCGGTGGAGGATCCAGCACGCCCAGCGAGGCACCGTTGCGAATGAGCCGATCAATTAGCCTGGGGAAGGCCGGGTCGGGGTAGGTTGCCAAGGCTGCTTCCCATACGTCGACTGCCAGTTGTAGGGACCCGCCCAACCTCGCCGGGGTTTGGCCGCATGGGTCAAAGACGGCAGGAAGACAGTTAGGCCGCGCGGCGGGCTGGGTAGGGGAAGAGAGCAGGGGACCGAGGGGTGAGCGGAGGCTCCAGGCCTCTAGCGGGTACGGGGGAATGGGTGGCGAGGTGGGCAAGGTCAGACGACCAAGCAGAGACCGAACCAGCGGTAAGCAACACAAGGTGTCGAACCAAGGCAGGTATGGGACAAACACTTGCATTGGTGTCAGGAAACCGACACGGCATCCTGACCACGAGACTACCACGAGGCAACTTCCGACGGAAACATCCAGAGGATCCTACGAATCGAAGAACGTGAGTACGGTAGAACTGTCACTATTAGTCACGAATAACTACGACTTGCTCTTGAAAGCGCTGGAACAACCTGGAGAACGATAGAAGGATACGTCTCAGTCTTCCATCGGCCGATTTGAGATAGGAACGCACGCAAGGACAAGAGTCAGGTCCACGATAACGGAGGATAGAGTTATCTCACAGTCAGGGCCACGGGGCGGAGACCGAGGACGATAAGGACGACGACGGGCACGCAAGGAGATTAGATGCAAGCCAGCGCGGAGAGAAGACGCTAGAAGAGAAGAGAGACGACGAGAGAATACTAGAGAGTATTGGGAACGAGTAGAAGCGACTAGGAGAACGATGGAACGATCCACGAAGGACGATGCTAGAAGGATCAGAGGGAGAGCGGACGAGAGTCAGCAGATACTTAAGAAGGAAGATCGCAGAGGAAGTTCCTCAGCGATCTAGTTAACTAGTCCTCTAGATAGAACGTCTACTTAGAGAATCGACCGTACCAGTGACGAGAGATAGATAAGTGAAGTGAGTCTTGATCGCTCCTCACCCAGCTTGGTTCCATTCTACTCTTGTTCGTTACTATCTGTTACGAATAGTCGTTGATAGTTAGCAGCTTGAACCGATAGGTTGATTTAGGTGAGCTTTAGTTGGATCTAAAACAGGTCACCGGGTACAGGTCTGACAGATAACTAGATCGCTCATATCCTTCGACAAGCCACCAAATCAAGACGACATGTCCTCTGCACCTACGACCGGGTACGGCCTTAGGAACCGAGGCGCGACAGGCAATCCCGACGCAGAGCATGAGCTGATCACTCCTCCCACTGGGACTACCACGGAGGAAGGAGAAGGAGCCCAAGGTACGCCAGGCGTGTACGAGCCAGGCGCTCAAGAAGACACGATGGAGTCTACCCAGGATGATGGGCTCTCTTCGATCAGGACCCAACTCGATAAGATTGGTGAGGCACTGTTGCTTTTGAGTCAGAATCAAAGGATGATGACTGAGCATCGAGTGAACCAATTCGAGACTAATACGAACAAATCGAACAACAAGGAACCAAAGGTCAACTCTCCGGACGAGTATCAAGGAGAAAGGAACAAGCTCACCGGATTCCTGACGCAGTGTCAGCTGGTCTTCGACTTACAACCAGCCCGATACGCCACCGACTATGCCAAGATCCGATATATGATATCGTTCTTTAGGAAGGCGCCACTGCACTCTATTGAGGCGCACTTAGCTAAGGATGTCGACGATCAGCCTAGATGGCTTCACGATTATGGGTTGTTCATCAAACACATCAAACGAACCTACGGAGACCCAGATGAAGTTCATACAGCCGAACGGAAACTATTAGCGATCCAACAAAAGTCTTCTGTTACGAATTACTTTGCAGAGTTCGAACAGTTATCATCATTGCTGGATTGGCCCGATTCGGTTCTCATCGCCAAGGCTAGGGAAGGCTTGAAGCCCTCTCTCAAGGACGCCATCGCTACCAAGGTGGAGGAAATCCCTAAGACCTGGAACGACTTTGTCACGGTGATCACGAGACTTGATGAACGCATGTTCGAGAGGGAACAAGAGAAGAAGAACGAACAAGGACGCCCAGAGAGGCATGAACCGCGACAAATAGAAACGAATAGTGGGCGAGTGCGACCAACTGTTACCAGTTTTAACCGCTCATCAGAAACCAGCACAGTCAAGAGCACTCAGCCACCGCGTGCGACCACCCCATGGAATGGCAACCCATTCGCAGGCCTAGGTATGCGACCACGCCTGAGTGAGTTCGAGAAGCAGAGACGAAGGGATTCGGGCTTATGCTTTTCTTGCGGACAGAGTGGTCATCAGGCCAAGGACTGTTCGCAATCGACGCGATCTCAAGGAACGGTGGTCTCTTCCAATGCTACGAACACCTACCAGCGTACCACGACCCCTTCTACGAGCTCGCAACAGTCAAAAGTAAGCGCCCCGTCGAATTGAGAGGGAGTCGGGGCTCAAACAAACCTCTCACTCTAGGTGCGGCATTCGAGAATTATAACGGAACAGAATTTATTGGGGACGAACTACTACCAAAAAGATCAATTGTATGCTACGATAACATGACCGAGAATCTACGATTGAGGGTACTCCTAACTGGCGGCCGGGCAAAGCTCCAGTGCGGATTCCCTTCCTTATATTGCCGACAAGGATATCTCTCCAACATCCTGTTCGACACTGGAGCCAGCTCCTGCTTTGTCGACTGGAGGTCAGAGATAGCCCAGACCTTAAACCACACCGTGATTGAACGACCCAAACACGTAGTAATGTTTGATGGACGTACAAGCGCGTTTGGTCTGGTTCACACCTATATCGACACGAACATCCAACTTCATCCCGAATATCCCCCAATGCTCCTGCTTTGTCGACTGGAGGTCAGAGATAGCCCAGACCTTAAACCACACCGTGATTGAACGACCCAAACACGTAGTAATGTTTGATGGACGTACAAGCGCGTTTGGTCTGGTTCACACCTATATCGACACGAACATCCAACTTCATCCCGAATATCCCCCAATAGATGTCAAATTGCTTGTGACGGAATTAAATGGGGCCGACATTGTATTGGGATGGCCGTGGATGGCCGAGAACGGAGTAACCATTGATGCGAGGCATGGATGGGCTGAGTTCCCGTGCACTCCTGTGGTGAGAAAACCACACAGACGAAAAGGGAAGGCTTACAGGAAGCCCTATGCGTCCGGGACAACCTATCCCAACAACATCGAGATCGCGGAAAGCGGCAATCGATGGAGACCGATCTCAGTAACCCAGGAAGGTTCTGGCGAGGCTGGAATAAGCAACGATGGCGAAGGAGCAACAGAAACGAATAGCTGCGAAAAAGCGCCAATGGCGGACGATCCTCTTGAAAGGGCTGGGACGGAAGACGGGACTCCCGTACTCAGTGACCCTTCTACGAGGGATGATGAGTCAAGCGATGATTCTAGTGGAATCTACGACGACTACAAATACGGCAAGGATGAAGCCGGAACCGATCCGGAGGATTGGACGGCAATCGAAGATTTGCAAGATGTGACTATTTGGAACAAATGGGGACGAATAGCACTTGAGGAGAAAGAATACGACCAAACAAGGGTAGAGGTGAACGGAGTAACCGCCAGTGAGAGCGACTCGTACACGACCTTGAACGAGAAGGAACAGTCTTCGGCAAAGGAAAGCAAGATTCCAGAGGCCTACCAAGGATGGGAAGACTTGTTTGAAGAACCGAGTGGGTCGGCAGCGCTGCCGCCACATCGACCGTACGACCACAGGATAGAACTAAAGGAGGGAGGTAAGCTGCCTCTTGCTCCTCTCTATCAACTATCTCCGAAAGAAAAGAACGCCTTACATGAATACTTGGAAAAGGAGAAGGCGGAAGGAAAGATATACCATTCGTTATCACCTTATGGATCGCCGGCGTTCTTTGTCCCGAAGAAAGACGGACGCTTACGACTAGTCGTGGACTATCGCAAGCTAAATGAAGCCACAGTAAATAGCGCCTATCCGTTACCATTAATCTCGCAGATCTTGGCAGATCTACGTGACGCACGGTTCTACACGAAGCTGGATTTGGCAGGGGCCTATCAGCTGGTGCGGATGGCTGAAGGACACGAACACCTGACAGCGTTCAGGACTATCTTTGGTATGTTCGAGTCCACTGTGATGAGGGATGGCCTAAAAGGGGCTCCCGCAACGTTCCAACATTTTATGAACGATATATTTTCGGAACTAATAGGGAAAGGTGTCTACGTATATATCGACGACATTCTCATTTACGCGAAAACGGTTGAAGAACTTCGAGCTCTTACCAAGACAGTCTTCGATATACTACGACAATGGGAGCTTCGACTAAAAGCAGCAAAATGCGAGTTCGAGAAAGACAGCATTACATTCTTAGGACACAGGGTGTCTGCGGAGGGGATAGCAACCGACGAAGGACTAACAGAAACTATTAGGAACTTCCCTATCCCGACTACACAGAAGGAACTACGATCTGCGGTGGGTCTTTTCAGTTACTACCGAAGATTTGTACCCAACTTCTCGGGAATTGCGAGACCTCTCAACAAGTTGATGTCGAAGAAAGCAAGGTTTATTTGGAACGAAGAGGCTGACAAGGCATTTCAGTCGCTGAAAGGTGCCCTATCATCACCGCCTATTCTCGGGCACTTCGATCCAGAGCTCCCGATAGAGGTACACACGGATGCCTCGGACTTCGCCATTGGGTATGTGATCTACCATGTGGATCGCAACACCATGAAGCGAACGGCAATCCATTATGGTTCAGCAAGGCTCAAACCGAATGAGGAGAACTGGACTGTCACCGAGAAAGAACTATTCGCAATTATTTATTGCTTACAACATCATCGAGCATATTTCGAGGGCAGCAAATGGCCAATAATCTTTGTTACCGACCATCAGCCCTTGATAGGGTATACCATGCCGAAGCAGGTATCAAACAGGGAGGCCAGATGGGCAGAGATCCTGGCTCGCTTCGATCTACGAATAGTGTACACCCCAGGTAAGGGCAACGTGGTACCAGACGCCCTGTCGAGACGACCTGACCTGGCAGGGACAAGAGGCGGTGACAGTTACCAAACGGACTCAAAGGTTCGACAGGTGATCGAGACAATCGATGCTGAGAACGAATTGGACCAAATAGTGACGAACTTAGAAGAGTCAAAGAAGACAGCTTCAATCGTCGAAGACCAGGAACCCCTTGAAATGTATGGGGTTACAACGACCGAAGCACCCAGTACAGCAGACCCGAACACGTATGATTGGATCATCGATGGAAGCAGAGTAAGGGAAGGGTATATGAAAGACGAGCAGTGCAGGCAAGTCATCGAAGGGATTGCCGCACAGAAACCGCTCGAAGATATTAGGAACGAATTGCGACTATCAAGCGATACTAGAGTCGAAATAGACCAACAAGGATTCATCCGCATCGACGGCAAAATCTATATCCCAGACTACGATGATTTGAGGTTCAAGATCATAAACTCAAGACACGACACTCCGTTGGCAGGACATCCAGGAGTTAAAAGGACTATGAAGGCGGTTCAACGGGACTATTACTGGCCTGGGCTCACTGCGCACGTCACCAAGTACGTGTCGAGCTGCACAGCCTGTCTGCGCACCAAGCCTTTCAACCAGAGACCAAGAGGTCAGCTACGAACCTTGGAAGTTCCACGCCTACCGTTCGAGGACATCACGATGGACTTCATCGAAGAGCTGCCAGTCTCAAACAACTTCAATTCAATACTAGTAGTGGTCGACCGCTTGACAAAGTACACAGTGCTCATACCCACGGTAACAAAGTTGAACGCACCCGAAATGTGTTCGTTACTATTCGATACGGTTTTCTCCAGATACGGACTGCCGAGCACGATTGTATCTGACAGGGGAAGTAAATTTGTATCAGACTTCTGGAGGAGTCTAACGGAGCAATTCGACATTCGATTGGCACTCAGTACGGCAAGAAGGCCGCAGACTGATGGTCAAACCGAGCGACATAACCAGAAAGTAGAAGGATTCATGAGGATCTTCACCAACTTCGACCAGGACAACTGGGCACCGTTGTTAGCATTCGCCCAGTTCGCCATCAACAACGCCCATCACGATACGATAGGAATGACCCCGTTCTATGCGCTACACGGATTTCATCCTAGATGGGTTCAGGAAATATTAGAACCGAATAAAGTCGACAATCAGCAAGCAAGACAACGTGCGAACTCAATGAACGAAGTTCACTCAATCTGCAGGGAGAACTATGTACGAGCAGGAAAGGAAATGGAGAAGTACTACAACAGGAAGCACCAGCCGCAGGTCGAAATCAAGGACGGAGACTATGTCATGTTGGACCTCGAGGGCCTTAACACGAAACGACCCAGCAAGAAACTCGACTACAGGCGAGATGGACCCTTCCAGGTGGAAGAATCAATAGGAACACACGCGAAGAAATTGAAGTTACCAGCGACGCTCAAGATCCACAATGTTTTTCATGTGTCCAGACTGCATCCTGTGGACGTTATTAGCGTCGAAGACAAACGAATACGACCAAAAGGGCAACCACAAGGACTACCAACTATAGTGGAGCCTGATGCTGAATTTGAAGTCGAGAGGATTCTGGACTCAAGAAGAACAAGGAATGGGAAAGTCGAGTACCTAGTGGAGTGGAGAGGCTACGGGGACGATGAAGTGGGCTGGGAGCCGGAGGTGAACGTCAGAAACGCGGCAGAGGTTGTAAGAACATTCCACGAGCGACACCCCGACAAGCCCATTGGTCACACATTCGGAGGAATCAAGAAAGATAGGAGCTATTCAAAACGAATAAAGACAAATAGCGACAAAGAAGAGCCTATACGACCTAACAAACGACAACGAACTCAAGAGTCAGTCAGGCAAGAGACCGGGCACAGGCATAATCTAAGAAGTCGTCAGTAACTATTAGTCCCAAATAGCACCCAGTGCGATTGAGGACTTCATAGGTACAACGATAGATGACTATATGCTACATTTCCCTATTCTTCCTCTTCAGCGACTCCAAAGTACGAACAGCTGCCTCGGCTTCACCTATCTGGGAAATGCGCGAATGTATGTCCGCAAAAGTGCCCGCAGGGATAGTGACTGTCCCGGAGGTAGACGAATTCAATCGAGCGCGTTCGAGTCCCTTCAGACCTTCCTTGAGGGAAAGGAAATGCTCTCGTAAAACCTGAAGATAAGGCGCGGGGTCTGAGAAAGAACATGCCGAAGTGCACACAGCACAGCGAATTGAGCCTGGCTTGACTCGACAAACAAGCTTGGCCTTGAGACAGCCTCGGCACGGTGGAACCGAGACCGGATATTTTTGCTGTTCGGCGAACTTCTCATTTGAAAGTGGGCGCGTGCCGCGAGCAGCACGCTTGGGCGGCGCCTCACCGGCCTTAAGTTCGGACGGCCGTTTGTAGGGCGGGGGGACATCGACAGTGTGGGACTATTCGTTACTATTAACCCCAAACAGTACGAGATCACTTGCCTTCGGAACAAACTTAGACGGGGTCTGACTCGCGTGGGCGGCTGACATGAACGTGGCATAGTCCTACAATTAGTTACTATTCGTAACGAATAGAAACTACTCACAATGGCCAGGATCTCGTCGGGATCAACTGATTCCGGAGTGGACGGAATGGGCTTGGTCTCGTCGAGCTCGCGAATAGGAGTATCGACAATGGCGCGTTGTTTCCCTTTCCCCTTGGAACCGTTCTTGCGAGGGGGTTCGGACTCTGTCTCCGACGAGTCCAGCTCGTCTTCGATGGCGGGGGGATCGGAGGAAAGAAGGAAGGCTGCTATTAGTTGCGGATAAAATCGAATAGGAACGACTTACTAGGGTCTTCATCGACGTTACCCTCGGGATCAGTAGTCTCGGATCCATCTGGAAACTATTAGGAACGAATACACACGAATACAAGAAAACAAACACACCTTCGGATTTGTTGTCAGCCTCCGGGGCGGGCGACGAAGTCTTGTCTTGGGCGGTGTTCAGAGGGGCAGTGGGGGCACGTTCGAGAGCAGCGGGAGCTGAGACGGTGTCGGCGGGGGCGAGAGGCTGGGTGACGCCTTCTCCATCCGAGAGAGTGGGGAGGGCAGGTGTCTCATCTGCTATTAGTGACAAATACGAGCGAGTAGTAGTAACTCACTCGGGTCTGCATCCATCTGGGTGAGATCTTGTCGGGTTTCGTTTGACGGAGCCAACTCGTCCAACTCAGGCAGGGGCGTCATAGCGGGCGAGGTGGACTTGCGCGTGAAGCGTCCCTTATGCTCTTGGTCAGTAATAGCCACGAACATGATCGAGTACTCACACGTCGTTGGGCGGATGCGCGAGAGCGGGCCATAGGGGTACGCCAAAGGTCAAGAAAAGTAGATGTACGAACGAACAACGAGAGGGCGCGGCCACGCCCTTATGTATCCTGCGGGCGTCTATCGGCAAAACGGCGTTACGAGTAAAAACGAGTATGAGGCAGTCGCAAGAGCGAGCGGTTGCTAGGCAACTAGGGTGACAACTCGCAGATGCTCGACATGTAGAAAGTCGTTGCTAGGCAACGGGACGATAAGCGACAACCGATAGGCGGTATCAGGAACAAATAAAAATCAGTCGCGACTAATCTTATCATGAAGGGACTCATGATGTAAAGGAGGGAGGAGTGTCAGGAAACCGACACGGCATCCTGACCACGAGACTACCACGAGGCAACTTCCGACGGAAACATCCAGAGGATCCTACGAATCGAAGAACGTGAGTACGGTAGAACTGTCACTATTAGTCACGAATAACTACGACTTGCTGTTGAAAGCGCTGGAACAACCTGGAGAACGATAGAAGGATACGTCTCAGTCTTCCATCGGCCGATTTGAGATAGGAACGCACGCAAGGACAAGAGTCAGGTCCACGATAACGGAGGATAGAGTTATCTCACAGTCAGGGCCACGGGGCGGAGACCGAGGACGATAAGGACGACGACGGGCACGCAAGGAGATTAGATGCAAGCCAGCGCGGAGAGAAGACGCTAGAAGAGAAGAGAGACGACGAGAGAATACTAGAGAGTATTGGGAACGAGTAGAAGCGACTAGGAGAACGATGGAACGATCCACGAAGGACGATGCTAGAAGGATCAGAGGGAGAGCGGACGAGAGTCAGCAGATACTTAAGAAGGAAGATCGCAGAGGAAGTTCCTCAGCGATCTAGTTAACTAGTCCTCTAGATAGAACGTCTACTTAGAGAATCGACCGTACCAGTGACGAGAGATAGATAAGTGAAGTGAGTCTTGATCGCTCCTCACCCAGCTTGGTTCCATTCTACTCTTGTTCGTTACTATCTGTTACGAATAGTCGTTGATAGTTAGCAGCTTGAACCGATAGGTTGATTTAGGTGAGCTTTAGTTGGATCTAAAACAGGTCACCGGGTACAGGTCTGACAATTGGGCCTGTGGGACGCGCGTCCACCGGGCAGCCCGGCGCCGGCAGACTGCGCGCGCCTCAGGCGGGCGGCTTCTGACTACAATTGCGCATTGCGTGCTTCTCCTTTCCGCAGGTTGCACATGCGTGTCGGTACGGGCAGGGGACGCGGGCGCACGGGTTACAGTTGTTGTAGTTTTTGCACAGGCGGTCGGCGGACTGGTTGCCGACGGATGAGGCGGACCACGCCGGCGCGTTTGAGGGGTTGAGTTGGTAGGAGGGTGGGTGCGGCGCAGACGATGAGGGGCCGGATTTATGCAAGGCGGGGTAGAAGTGCGACTGGAGGGCGTCGGCGTCGGGTTGAAGCCAGCCTTGGAGAGGGAAGGCTGAGCCCTTGTTGATACGCTTTGCGGCGGCAAAGAGGTGGTAGTTGAGGGCCGCGGCCCAGTTGCTCGGGAATTGTTGTTGCAGGCGCAGTAGGTCGTTGGCGTGAGAGACAAGGTACTGGCATGCCGTAGGCTGGACCAGCTCTCGGAGTTGGGCGTAGATGAGCCAGGGGCGGACGACCGAGCCGAGTGTCGGGTAGCGAGACTTCGTCTTCGCAAGGTTCTCTTCCATGTCGGGGAAGGCAGCTTGTTGGAGGAGCCGGGACATGTCGGTCTGCTTGGACAGTGCCGCGAGATCCTCGGATCGGAGCGGATCAAGCTTCCATAGGTCCTTGACCTCGAACTTGTTCTCCAGGACGGATTCCAGGACGGTCGGTGGAATCGATGGGTGGAAGTCGAGGGCCTTGGTCGCGGCGGAGACAGCGCTGGCGCTGGGGACATTCGGCATGGTGGAGTGCGGGATGGGGAGGGTTTCGGCCAGCAAAGACTCACCTGCAGGCGCCTGCCGGATGCTGTTGATCTGTGCTTGCAGGCCAGCTAGTTGGGGGGACAAGCGGGTGAGGATCGCATCCGCGATGCTGTTGAGGTCGAGGTTGGATAGCTGGGGACCCGAGGGACCAGCGGTTGGTTGAGCGCCGTTCTGGGAGCCAAGAGGAGGGCCAGAGGCGGTAGGCTGGGATCCGGAGGGGCCAGCGTTGGGTGATGGTCCGAGCGCGGGGCCACTGTTGTTGGTGTTGGGGAGAGGAGCAGCCTCGGCTCGCACCTTGGCGGGGATGGCGTCGGGGTGTGCCAGGAGCTGCGCGACCACATCTGCTTTTCTCCCGTATCACGCGTTGGGCAGGTTGGCGGCCACTGCCCAAGGGCGGAGGGTCGCAAGCCTCTTGCCCTGCAGAACGTCGCTGAGGGAGGCCATCGTTCGTTGCGCTCTTGTAGTCAGCTGCGCGGGCAAGACAGGGGTGTACGTCCAAAAGGAGCGCCTGTTGAATAGGCCCGGCGCTCTCCCAAAGTGCTTACTGGTAGTCCAGTGTAGAGAGCGGCCCGAGCGGCTGAGCGGAGGGAGGTCGGAGGCGAGCGAGCGGGGCGTGGAGCGCAGACTGGGAGCCAGACCGGTTGGGAGGTGGGCGGAGGCATGTAAGGCCAGGCCCAGAGAAGAGAGCGATTGCTAGAGAGCGAGCTCAGGAATGCGGAGAAGAGGATAGGAGAGAGAGAGCTGCAGGGGAGAGATGAGAGATGACGAGGCAAGAGGCCGTCCGAAATGCCACGTCATAGACCAGCGTCATACTCTGACGCACCATCTTTCCGAAGGGCACGCTCAGGGCCCCTAGGTCATCTATCTGTCGTAGGCGGTACCTGCTGAAAGCCTTCACGTTGACGGCAGACTTCTACCTTTTCTGGGTCTCGCCGCCATGTGTCAGTCGCTCTTTGTAGACAACAATGCGAATCTGCAGATGCATGCGATGATAACGGACAAGATAATCAATCAGGCAGTCTAAGCTATTGTTTAGGGGGGAAACCGGGTGAGAGGGAATGTTCAAATGTCGGGTGTTTGACCGTCTGCTGAAGCCGATGAGTTGCTCTGCTCGATTTTCTTCAGCTGCTCGAGTAAATCAGGAAAGGGTGTGCCAATAATGATGCCGCCTGGAAGCCGTGTGAGCGTCTGACCTGAGCTACCGAGCTGGACAGGATTATACATTTCCATTTCCTCGACAGATGCTTGCGTCATCGGTACACCGTTGATGCTGGAGTTTGAGATCGTCATGCCCCTTCGGAAGCTCAACGGCACGCGCACTTGCTCATTCTTCATCTCCTGCACTTCCTCTTCATCGTTGGCAATGCTTCCTTCCTCATCCTGGGAAGGTGTTTCATTACTTCCAGAGGCAAGAGATGACGGAGAATGATGAATGTCCTGGACGGGAGAGGACAATGAATTGTGCGTGTCCTCTTGCTCGTCATAGTCTTCCTCGATCTCTCCATCATCGGCAACTCGTAACTTCTGAATCAAATCTTGATCGTCGTCGGGGATTATACCTTGGTCAACCCCGTCAGACTGACCCGTGTGACTCGAATTAGCACTTGGGCTTCGAGAGGCTGGCGACCGAGGTCTAGATTGTGCGCCCTCTTCCCCATTATCGTTTTTCCCGAGTTCTTCACCTGTATGCGTTACGGACGGATAACCAAGGACCGATGAGCCCTCGTCCTCCTCGCTGGAGAGGGCACTTGAGCCGGGATAGGCTACAGGGTCGTATCTGTATCGCGAATCCTCTTCCTCTGTGTCTTCCCCGAAGTTCTGTTCTTTCTTTGTAGCTGCAGTCCCAAGCTTCGAAGCCTGATCACAAACGATGGAGGAAGACTCGTCATCCGAGTCAGACTGATTCATATGGACGCTGTTCGGGTCAGGAAGGACTTGCGAGCGGTCTCTGGACCCTCTCAAGGCCTCCGGACCGCTGCAGCATTCCTGGTACTCGTCGGACAGGCTATGGTAAGTGTCACTATCGCTGGAGCTTGACCGCTTATCCTGTTTTCTGAGGACCGAAGACCCTCCCTTAGGCTTCTTTTTCCCTTGGCTGGGACCGACATTGATGGAAACTCGCTCCCAATCCGAGTCTTCAGTCTCGTCCTCCTCATGCCTCACGGAAGCATCTGAAGCAGCATCACTATCCAGCTTGACAAATGGCTCTGGAGGGTCTGAATTCTTATGGTCGCGGAATCTGGCTCTGGCGTGAGGCGTGAGCATGTTGCGCGGAATTCCATCGTGGAATGCGACCTCTTCAGTGCCGTCTCTGAAACGATCAGTTTTCCAGAACTGGTTGACCTCGCCAGTTCCCTGCACAAGAAAGCTTAGTGACTCTGGGTTGGAGCTCATCATGAAATTGCTTTGGTTTATGATTACATCCTTGATTTCAAATGAAGGAAACGGAGCGCTGAGGGCATCAGACTGAGATCCGGTCACTCCAGACATAACCTGAGACGCAACTGGCCCAGGAGTCACTCGCGTCTGCTGGTCGCGATGCTTGCGCCTCGGTGACTGTCCTCTGTCAGTCATTTACCCAAATTTGACTTGTCGTGAAGAGCGATGGCTGACTCACGGCACGTGGCCCGCTAGCGTTGGTCTGAGACGCCATACAGGAGATAGCAGTCGACTCGGTGGCGAAGGAGGTGTCTTCGATGTTCTGTTGCCTCCTCCTGTTGGTGGCTTCCTGGTTCTCCTGATGGTGGTACTAGCGGCGAATCGAGATGGAAGATCTGGGTGTGTCGGACGTAGTGAAACAGGTGAGGAAGAGCGAGTGGAAAGCCTGGACGATGGGCAGAAGTGCAACCATATATGCGCCCTGAAGCGAAAGCCCCACCACTGACCCTGCACTGCACAAGTGCGAACGACTCAAAGGACCAGATCGAGGAGCAACGCACGTTCGCAGCTGCTTCGAATGTTTTGCCAATTTCGCCTGAAGCCTTTGTGCGCCAACATCCACGCAGTACAAGGGATACGTTATGTGAAATGAATCAGATTCTCGAGTGCGGCGCATGAAGTTGCTAGGTCTGATGGATCAGAGTGGCGGTATGAGGAGATAATGTCATTCGGAAGTCTGTTTCTTTAGCATATGTATCGCTGAGATTGTATCAGCGAGGATGAGGGAGCGGGAACAGTTGATCGCCGTACTGATACGGAACGCTTTGAATGCATGGATGTTACATAGACACAGACTACGTTCACTCAGAATGGGCGTCGCATCACAGCATGTCAAGTGAATTACAAGCAAGAAAGTTGTGAGCAGCTAGTCGTTGCTTGCCAGCTCAGGAATTGTGCTCCTGCGAAGTTGGAGTGCTGCTTTGGGAACTTCCGTTTAGGGAGCGTCTGTCCGCCCCATTTCCGCGTGACTCGGGGTCCCCGTTCACTGCTGGAGGGGGATCGTCTGCTGGCGACTGTGACCTGCTGAAAGCCCCCCCATCCCCATCTCCTTGTGGTTCGGAACCCCTGTGATATGATGTGGGCGAATCAGCTGCTGCGGACTGTGACCTGTCGAAAGGCTCCCCGTCCCGAAGATGCCGGTAGCCGTAATGACGATAGTATGCTTCAGCGCGCTCTCTACGGCCTCTCATTGCGGCGATTGTAGCCATCATATTGATTGAGTCGTCGTCTGTTGGTGGTGAACGCCTTGTTGCAGGCTGCGCCGCTTCGCTGTAAGGCGGAGGCGGTAGATTCGCCGCTGACACCGCACTTGAAGGAGCTGTTGCGCCGCCGGGTCGTGACTGCCCCACCTGCTGCAAAGACGGATCCCGGGCTGAGTATGCCGGAGGAGCTTGATCGGCGCCCGGATCACCTCTGGGTCGGGCATCTGAGGTCGGAACCGATGGTGTAGGAGAGGGATTTTGCCCCGTTGCCACCGGCCAGCGTTGAGAGGACGCTGGTCCACGAGCTGGTCGCATGCTTGCCCGTGGATCCGTAGCTGAAGGCGGCCTGGGAAACTTCCATTAGCTCATCCGTACTGACGTTCGAAAGTCGCCACTTACGCGCGGCGTGCGATTACGGTCAGCTGCCCGAATCCGCTCGTCCTCTTCATCTTCCCAACGCGAGACCTCTGGATTGCTCAGGTACCCATGGTATGACCTTGGCCACGGCCTTCTTCTATCATCACCGTCGCTCATCGTATATCTTCTCAAGACGAGTAACAAATGGTGCTGCCCGTTAGGTGCTTGTCTTGCTGCCTGTCTTATATACTGGATCGCTCCTCGTGAGTATCAAAAGAAGAGATCTGACGACGACAGGTTTGCAATCGGAATTGGGAATGAATCAGTTCATATTGGCTAACTCCCACCGCTTCTATTGTGGTGGCCAGACGACGTGTTTGAAATGGTGACCCTCGACAGCTTCGATCGCAAATAGCTGAGCTATGAGTCCGTAAGGAAACACCATATGTTTGTCCTGCACCCGCAGTAAAATCACATGAGCTGCTCAATCTACCAAAAACAGTTGTTGGCGAAGTCTGTTCGAGCCGCTCTTTGCAACAGCATTAGAGATGGGTCGCACAAACCTCTGAAGCCAACCATTGGAGTCTGACGACAAAATAATGCAGAATAATGCATTGCTTCTGTGGTCATATCACTCCACTGTATGTCCCGAGTCGTGTGAGGGCTGTCCACATGGAAGTCGCATGCAAGCCCTGTGACTCTTGCAGAGTACTCACAGTTCCCCCGACAACGGTGCACACCGTGACTTTGACATGAAATGGCTGAGGAGTGATGCATGAGGGCCAGAAACATACGATGGCAGACGTGGAACAGGAAAAGCAGTATTATAGCCCTTGCTCAAATTGCCTTTCAATCCTCTGTTTGTTGCTGTGGATCTCCGTCTGAAGCCGGAGTTGAACTCTCTGAGGTTTGTCCAGCCGGGTCGGGATGATTTGTCGGGGCTGATGTGGCGGTTCGTGCATTAGGGAGAAGAGCCCTCACCTTCCGCTGCATTGCTGGACTCTGAGTTGGGTGAATACTGGTCCTGAACATGGGAGAATCAACTTGAGTCCCAGACGTTGTCATATCCGGCCGCCCCGCACTTGTCACGGAGGGAGGATGCAGGATCATGTACCCAGAGGTGTCCACCTCAACCTTCTCGTGTCCCCCCTTGTTCCTCAGCTTTTGCTGTCGTGCACGGGCTGGGATAACTCACGGTGTCTGCGCCCGATTCATCCAAGATCGGAATACATATGCGATGAGTCGTTCGTACAAAGTGCTTCGGATTCCCTACCCATCTCTTAGTAGGATCGCCCCTCTGAACAACCTCGACAAGATGTTTCTTCTGGGGATCATTCGTACTCCCCGTGCATTGTTCAACAGTCTGATTCATCCCATCAGGTTTGCTTGGAGTGTGGCTCATGGTGAAAACTGATTGAGTGTACGGCAGCCGAAGATAGCAGTGATGAGTGTACAAGATCACCATCATTTTCCGGGCGACAGCTCCGTTGCTCTCTGCTTGACCGAAAGGATTTCTCGCACATTCGACAAGTGAGAATTCGATCTTTCCTGGAGCCACCACAGCTTCGTCATTCCGGGATCAGAATTGCTCGTTGTACTCTTTGTTTGGAATGATCGATGACAACAAGCAGGGACTCAAAATCTTAACGTGGACCTCGTGTTAGTACTCACGCAGCGGACGAAATGAAGTCATGCATAAGGTCAGATGATAGCTTTCAATTGGTTCAGCCAGCATAGAGCAGACTAGACCATAACGGCCTTAGGCCAGCGATTCGCTCGGAGGTCCGGGAGAGACTTTGGACAGCTCGTGAGCTTCACCTTTCGACTCGTCTCTTGGTGGTGATAGCCTCGTGAAGCCCTCAAGAAGCTCGTCGATTGTTGGAGCAGCGTACGGCCACTAGCGCTTCATCAGCGACCCTCTCTGGGTTTAGCAAAGACCGGCTTACAAACAGACGAGGCGGCTGATGTGTGTGATTTACGGTGGGCTTGCCTTCTGACACCTTTGATTGCCCGAGGATGTCGTCTTCACCGCAGGTCTGATGGCTAACATTGTATGTGCTGCGAGCCCGAGTGGATTCTCTTTCAAGCTGATCAGCCGCACTGGCAAAATCCGGAGAGGGCAACAAGCTGTTCCCTGCAGCATCTCTCGATGCAACTGCGCTGTCATGATGAGCCCGAAGCGTCCACCAGGGCTGATGACGCACTCTTCGCCACCCCCGATAATCTGCGCCCATTCTGCATACACCATGCACAAAGAGCGGAGCTGCTGGCTTGGCGGGAGATCTTCGACGCCAGTGATCGCGACACTCGGTGACCATTCTTCAGACCATCTTCGAGAGGTTGCGGCCGAAGACATACTATCCTGGACCCAGGATCTAGGACCCCGAGGTGGGTATCCTATGTATCTGGAGACCGCGTTCACCTGCGGCTCAGGATGCGACATGTTCTATATAGCGTTGGGAATAAAAGCAAAGGCAACAGTCGGAACGACAGCATGGATGATTGCTTGGACGGGCTGGCCAGTGCTTGTGTTCAGAGCCAGGCTTCTTGTGCTGGCCAGCTCAGTCTTGACTGCCTCCTTTGAGGAACCTCGCAAGGCAGAGCCTCCCTTGTGCAGCATACTGCGCGCTCAAATCAAGGAATGCTATGCAAGCGGAAGAGGAAGCGGTCTTTCGCGTGACACGTAGCATGTTGAGAAGCCGCTCTGGGGGCTCGAAGTCAGGGAGAATCCCGCCGAACCTTCCATCTAGGCTGAACGTCAGAGGGCGAGTGAGTGAGCCATCCGAAGGGATGTGGCAGAAGATCTCTGATATATTTATGTCGTGAACAAATCCATGCACAATGAGACTATGAGCACTTCTGTCGAAGGTCTCTGCGACATGACTGTTGTGAAACGCCTCAGCCAGGGCTTGCTTACCAGTCATCGTCAGGGGAAGCGGGAACAGAATATCCTGCCAGATTCTCATCAACAACTACACTGCCCCGGACGTATGGGACAGCGTTGCAATGGGAAGGTCTGCGATGCGCTTACGATCCCGTTGATGGATCCGAATCAAGCTGCAGTGCATCTGAACGATTAGCACTAGGCGCTGAGAGGCCAATCACTCGAGTGGGAGACGTAGATGGATCGACAGTCGGGTCTGACGCTGAGGGCTGCCTGAGGAGCGCCTGACTATGTCCATCGTGAGCTGACCATGTCTCAGCTGCGGATCCTGGCGACTGATATCAGCTTCGGACGAGGTTTCCAGGCTCACGAAAGGACCAACACCCGGGATTACGGCACTGTACGGTGCTGTGGAATCTGAGGAATCAAGCGGCTCGCGACCGGCGTCCCGTGTAGTCGCGGTCATCGAGCCACCTCGACTGCTTTCAAATCAACATCTGGTGCGTCAAGACAAACGAACGAGACTTACGGACTGGTCGTGTCGTTTGGTCCGCTCGACGGCGAGCTGAGAGGGACTGGGCATGGGGGAAGTCGCAAGCTGGGATTGCTCCTCGGCACAATTCAGCGGAGGGCGAAGATAGCGGCAATCCATACTTACTCTACTGCTGGGCGCACCGCAGCGACTAGCCGGGTCATTCTGTCTGATGAAGCAGGAACTGGGCCATCTCCCGAAGCTGTTCTCTCGGAGGGAATCGCCCCGGAACAGGTCGCTTGGGTAGGAGGATCGCGTCGGACGCCTGGGCCAGCGAGAGGATCATGACGGACGGAACCTGCACTAGGGGCCAAGGAGACTGGCGCTGTTTGGCCGTTCATGTTGTTTGATCGGCGTGAGACTGCAGGCAAGAAGAAGAGACAGAGTGGCGATGCTCGCCTCTTCCCCATTTCTCGTCAAAACCTGTGACTTGATTCTCTCGCAATTGGCAAAAGTGGGGTTCTCCCTTTGAGGCTAAGTTCGCTCAGATCCCCAACGACCATCGCGGTTCTCTCTTCTCGCAAGGTCATGCGTAGCGATGTGCATTCACCCCGCTTCCCTTTCCGGCTCGGAAGGCGCTCAGCTAGACCGTATGAACTGAACGTTTTCACTGCGGCGGACAGATTTAAAACACCAAGTTCGGGTTTGCTTGAGTGAGGCTCGAACCCCCAGAGTCGGGGGTGACCAGAGGAACCGATGAGCCTTTGTGCTACCTGGCTCTTCGCGCCTTCGTGGACGCTTCCCCACCTCGTGCATCCTACCATTTGTCATTAAGTGTCTGGCTACGACCGGGACGCTCGAGGCTGCACAAGAGGTTACAATCTTAGGTCAGAGATCAAAGCGACAACCAGGATAGCCATGCACGAGGAGACCCAATCAGAGGTTTGTTTGGGCAGTCCCGGTGAATTTGACGACGACGTGCTTGCGGACGTATACCATGTCATATCATATGTAAGGTGGGAATGCAATGGTCATGGTACTAACAATATACTAAAAACTCGTGGATCAGATTTTAGCCCACATCCTTCCCATCAGACTCTACCCCCTCTACCGGATGCGCTTCTGGCTCTCGGTCGGGGCTTCCCACTTGTTGAACCCAGGCTTGGACATCCAAGCGCTCCGGTCCATTGCTCTCTTCCCGACTTACTGACTCTGTACTCGGGGCAGTTGGATTAGCGTGACGAGTGTTGACTTGATTCCGGCGCCATTGCGACGTGCGTGTCCCAAGGCTATCCGGCCTCGCAGCCCTTCTTGCCCCTTCTGATGGATAACGAACATCAGCGCCGTCTTCTGAGGACGATGATTGACTAGCAGGCACGCTTGTCGTATGCGCCTTTGTAGGGGCACTGACTCGATCCGGCGGGTGCTGGCCTTCAGAGCCCCCTACGATGGTCGATTCGCCGGAGGGCTGCAATGCCGATTCTCGTTGCCCAGGAGAGGCAGGAGCGGTAGATCCGCCGTCAGAAGCGGTACCCCATCCGCTCCCAGGCGAAGTGCTTGGACTATCTTCTGCCGCAACTCGTCTCAGCAGCGCTGAAAACGTTGTACTTTGCGAGCCTTCGGAATCCCGACGTACAGGACGACTCTGATCGGGATAGAGCTCGGGATCCCCCTCAATCCTCGTGATAGAGCCCACTACCTCTTCCTCAAACTGGGATACTTGAGGGGGAAGATTTGGCTGTGACATGCTTGGTAGGGTACTTTCCACGATTCGCGACGTCTGAGGGGGCATGGTTGGAGCGGCCGTGTCATCGCCAGAAATAGCGCCTGCCGTAGTACGGGGAGCAGTCGACGGAGGCGACGTAGCGCCATGGCGTTCGGGATTCCCTGACATCGTGTCCACTTAATACTTGATGAGCTTGGTGATGGAAGGCTGCCGTCGAAGTATGTGCGTCGTTCTAAAGACGCTGGGGGTTCATGTGGTCTTATTGTGTTTCTGCTTCACTCAGCAAAGCAAACGACCTCGAAGCTCCTTTCTGTGGAGTGGAGCGTCGTGCATCAAAGGGCGCCGATGTACGAGCGTATTTGCAAAAAGAGAAAGCTCACAAAGCAGCCACTTGGGCTACACTAGAAGGCTCGAGAGGTGGCAACAGATGGTCAGCTCCAGAGTCGAATAGAAGTGCATGCAAGGTTATGTCGATATCCTACGACTGACTCATCCCACGCAGCTTCAGAGTTGTCGATGAGACAGCCGATTCGCAAACATGCTGTCAGCCAGCCCCTCTAGAGGTCCGTAATATTGCCATCGAGCTGAGGATTCTCGCCCTCTTCGTCCGCGTCGTAGATTCGGGTATCGGCGAAGAACACGGCGACCTCCGCAGTGGGGTCATCGTGCTCCAGAAGGCCAAGTCCCACACCAGTCGGGAAAGGGCCCTGAGTCAAAGCAACAAGCCTGTTAGGATCTGTAGCCGCCCTGCGAAGACCTGCAACACCCCTCCTTCCCGTCCGCCCCGTTCGGTAGTACCAGTAGTGATGGCTGTACGTCTCGTCCGGCCCCTGTTAGGACCTGTCGGCAGGCTCGCGACATGGGACATAGACCCCGTGCGAATGCTGTCAGTTTCTGTTTCGGATCCCGTTGTCAGGGTGGGCACAGGCGAATAGGTCATTCGACTGCCAAAAAAGGGATGAGCACCGCTGGCAGAAGCAAAGGAAGAAGGAGACGATGGGGAATCGTACTTGACTTCCTCGATCCCATCACTGTTAAGAGCGGTTCCCGTATCAACGGTCCGCATTGGAGCCTGGTAAGACTCGATGGTCTGAGCGACACTCGACGGACTTGTGGGTCAGTTTCTCCCGGCATTGTGAGATTCAGTGAGGACTCACCCAGGCTCCTCCGTTCCAGTGAAGGTGGCGATCGTGGAAGTCGCTTGACTGCTACTTTGAACCCTCGGGAGAGTGGGAATGCGCTGTTCGGGGGCCGAGCTCGACTCGTCTTTGTCTTGATGCACGGCATCGTTTCTTGCACTCATACCTTCAAGAAAACAGAGATGTGGAATTATCGGTGTCAGTTATGGTGTGAGCTGGGGAGCAGAGAGTTGTCAGATTTGATACACCCTCCAATCCCTGTGGTATGTCTTCGACGGCTCGCGAGATGCTTCTCGTGAGCTTTTAGAGTCTCTCTACAAAAAAGGAGCTCTCAGAAAGGAGCTCTGTCGCTGTGGTTCTGCGCTGCCGCTATGTGGGAGGCGAGAGAAAGAGGATAGCTGCAATCTGCCGGGTCATGACGCAGTGCTTCTGGCGACATCGAAGTGCGGGCGCTCCGAGCAGGAATCGTGGGAGTGCCAGATGGCGATGACCAAACTGGGGGACGGACACTCAAGCCAAAGTCCGGCTTAGACTATGTCTCGTGTCCCAGAGGAACGTGTATCTCCAGCCCTCTAGTGATGGCCACCCGTTATGAGCCTTAATCATAGTAAAAAGGGGAATATCGCTCTGACCTCCATCAATAAATAGAATTGGTGTTACATCTGTCGAGAACTGGCTGACGTAGAGCTGCTCCTGCCAGAGCCTTCAGGACGGTCCTGTACTCTCCGCCCGTCCCTCCCTTCCGAGGTTGCGATGCACTGCATCAATCGGCCTTCGCTCACTCTGCTGCCCCCTTGGCCTGCTTGGCCTTAAGGGCAGATCCCCCCCGGAGGAGATGCTACTTGCTGCAAGCCCAAGGGCAAATATCTGTACCCTCGGTGTCCGAGACACCAAATTCCTCCTGTTCTACGGTCCCCCATTCAGACTGTTGTTTGATCGCCTTTCTCCATTGCAGGAGTTCAGGCCAAGTCATCCACTTCCTCGTATCCCTAAAGCCCCACTCTGCTGTCGATAAGCGGCCCGGCGCTGTCATTCTGGATAATCTTGACTGGGCTCCGGCATGCTCACCACCAATCTCCTCCTCGAAAACTACCGTCGGCGGCAAGCGTGGCGGGCATGACAGCTTTCTAGGCGTTCCCCCTCGTGGGTTCAATAGCACTCGCTCTTCAGGTTGAGGTCGTGTCGATACTGCTTTATGACTGGCATCAGGTCTGTAGGCGATTGGTGACCCCCGGTTGGATGGACTGAGAGAAACGGTCTTGATTGATGGGTGGGAAGAACCCGCCTCATACCCGCTGCTTCCCTCCAAGCCGTCACTACCTTCGCCTGGTGGCCTTTCCCACACCTCGTCTTCCGGAAGTGACGTGTTCATCTGAAAGGTTGCAGCAGCCGTGCGGGAGGGAGAAGCGTGATTCTCTTGGCCTGAGAAAGCGGCTCTGAAGCTGAGTCCCGGGTCATTGGCGATCGTGGCATGTCCACTACCCCCGTGGTCTGAGAGTCGAGAGACTTGGTGTCCCGCTTGATCCTCAGACACCACATTTGTCAGGTCCATCGAAGGGAAGACCAGCCTATCTAGGCCGTCTTGCGACATGAAGATCTGTTGTGCCGTTGCAGGCGGAACTGTGAGCAACAACAACGACGGTAGAATTCAAGTCGGAGCGGTGTGGGCTTTTGTGCTCTTCACGAAGCAAACCACGGCGCTACCGCTCCTTTTGTGAGGGATGAGGTATGTGGGGGAGAACAAGGGTAGCGGGTGGAGCAGGTTAGGATTGCACATCTAACCGTCGACATCCCACCGAACTGCGCGTCTGAAGGTACATGTGCACGAAGGATATCACGCTTGCTCCCTAGGGAGAGGCTGCAATATCCTGCACCCGTACCTCTGTATTCAAATCCTGCTTGTGAGGGAGCAGATTTGAATCCGGAAGAGGGGGGGAATGCTTCATTGGGACCTAGGTATGACACTGGTATTGGTAAGGGTAAGACTATTCGCCGTTGAGCGACATGCCTTGCAAAGACAACCCCGCCAAGCTAATGCCATAGCAGTAGTGGCCACCTTTTGAGGAGGTTTATTCCTCTGGTGGGTTCATATTTGGACGCTGAGACTCGCTCATTCCGGACAGGGGGTCGGGCACGCAGATAACCATCACCTGCTGCCTGCCTCCTTGGGGAGAGTGACTTCAAGCGGCTGCTGCTCGTCATGGTCAGCGCTTACTGATAACAGCACGAGGGGCGAATGTAGGTCTTCGTCGTCATCCCCGAAGACCAGGAGATGATGCATGCGCCAGGACTGGCTCTATCGAAAGGGAACCTTGTTTCGAGATACAGCCTTAGCTTCTGCAACACCCGAAGTGCAGCTTTCACAGCTCGGTTTCAGACCGGAGACTCGGAGCCGCCTTCCTGAGTCTCAAATTCCTCGGGGTCAGGGGCGGGGCCATGGTCGTGACGGTCTTGCCCCGGCGAGGGTTGCGTGTCTTCGGGAGAGGCTACCACTGCCTCGTCAGTCCCGGTTCCACCGTACGGCGGATAAGTGATGCAACCGGGGGGAGCGGGCCTATGCGTCTGCGTGACCAGGTAATAGGGCGCTGTTTGTAGATCACTAACTCTCCTGGTGGGAATTTGAACACCGCGGACGGCTCTAGGCCTGGCATTCAATGGTGTCGCAGGGGCAGAGAGATCTGTAGCGGTCGCCACTGAGTGCGTCATGGACGGGACCTCTTGCGACATCGAACTGTCTGTCACGCACGGCGAGGCTGGCTCAGGGGTCGTCGGGGCTACAGATGATGCCCTGTTTGAAGGCGTTTCACTGGTCTCAGCAATTTGGGTGGTCATGGACCGATCTACTTCTACCCCAGGAGTCGGAGCCCTGTCTGTCAGCAAAATCCCATCTTTGTGTGAACATAGCAGACCTACCAAGCTCGCTCGCTGCCACCATTTCGAGCGGAGGTGGACGATGATGACGTACCGCGACGGTTCATGCTAGGTGTGCGCCGCCCTCCTGGCCGGTTCTGATGATTCCGAGACATAGAAGGAAGTTTTACGAGAGATTCAAGTGATGGAGAAGATGAGAGCGGGCACCCTCGCCTGTTTTGACACCATTTCATGGCCACCCGCTTCTCCCTCGCTCTGTCAGAAGTATGCGCGTATCCGTTCCGTTGAGCATTGTATGTAAGGATATCATGCCATGACGACTCTGAGTCCGATTAGCTGCTCCGCCTCAATTCGAAATCCCTCTCAGCGCGATGACGATCACACGACTGGGTGCTTGGTCATTGTCAGCCTCTTAAGACGCGTCAGCACGCATCCACCCCAACGACCCCGCATTTCGGTCCCCTTTCATTTCGCAGCAGCAAGTTGACCTTTGCAACACAGCCATCGGTCGGGGGTGCCAAATTTTCGAATTCGCCACATTCGCTCGAGTGCCACACTGCCACTTTGCCACCGAGATGGTCTCGTCGTCGCGTAACACCCCTCCTTCACCATCAACCTCGTCTACGATAGCTTTGACTCGTCCGTGAGATCCGCCAGAGGGCGCAATGGACTTCGGATCCATGTCTGGCATGTCCAGCAAAGCGAGCATGAAGCGCAAGGTATGTGCCGCGCCCCTTTCATACATTCCCTGCTGCTCATTCCGGGGCCAAAGCTGACGTTCACAGCAGAGCAACGTATGTTACTTTCGATCTCTCGAGATCTACCTGACGCGTAGTCTCTTCTTGGCGCCTTCGGCAAGTCGAACTCATCGCGCATTTCCGCTATCCCGATACCGTCCTCGTCTGCGCCTCCTCTACCGACCCCAGCTTCATCACACTTCCACTCCAGCAGTTCGGCACTTCCTCCTGTTTCCGCATCTGATGAGTTTCCAATACACTCGCCGGATTCGCCTCGTTATCCGGAATCGACCTACTCGAGGGAGCGGGACAAGAGCCAGGAAGCGCGTGAGCGGCGAGCGAGGGAGCGAAGCGCCAGCTCGACCTTTCTGCCTGGCGGCGGGAGGGTTGTCAGCTCCAAATTCAAGGACAAGGAGAAAGAAAAGGATAGAGGCGGAGGAGACACTGTGATACGCAAACCGGAGGACATCTTCAAGGTTGTCAAGGAGCGACTGTTCTCCTGGAGCTACATGATGCAATGGTATCAAGGGTGAGTCACTGCTTGCACCCAACTGGCTGTGGCCTGCTGACATTCAGCGACGTACATTGGTTCAATACAGTCAAGATACCTCGTCAAGCACTCGAGACATCGCTTGGACCTGGCAAGGTAGACCAGCGGGCTCGAAACATGTTTGTCCTTGGCGCCTCGCTGGCCGCGCTGTTCGACATACAACAGATCACCGACTTTCTCAAGGCCACCCTCAAGATGCTGGACGAGTGGGAGTCATGGACCGAAGGGAGCTCCAAAGGCGTGAAGGGTATCTTTCAGGGAAAGAAAGACAGGAAGAGGTCGACAGGAGGCGCGTCCGAGTCTGTCATGCATGACAATGAGTCGTATCTGCTGATGGTAAACCTGGTAAGTGCTACTGCTGTCGCTGCGAGAGAAGCACTCATCCGCAGCCTTTCACACCAGACTTCTTCCAAGTGCACTCTTCAGCATGCTCCATCATTCGTGACCTCTACAAGAAGCTCCTTGGTATGGTCCTCCCACATCCCACCTCGTGGCATGGCCTTCCAAGATCCGACAAGCATTCTCTTTTTCACCCGAGTACTTTTATTCATTCCGCCAGAACCTCCGAACTGGCCCCACTTAACTCGGCTCTTCCCCATGGATATCAGACCAGCATCACAGGATCAAATAGCTTCGCGGGCAGCACGCTTGTCGACAGCAACGAGGGAGATCCTAAATCGCCGGGCGGGTTCTCGATCAATAGCTTCGGTGACAGCAGTTGGGAAAATACTCCAATGGCTACGACTGGCCGGACTCATCGCGCGTCGACAGCTCGAGCGAACAACAAGTCGGCTGATCCATCAAGTACGACACAACACGACGCCTTCCAAGCCTTCATTTTGGGCGAACTACCCTCGGATCGGTCGCTGGTCGGAGACGGTCAGAAGTTGACACCTCAAGTGATCGAGCTCTTCCTCAAGGTCGACGCGAAGCTACGAGTGGGTTTTCTTTAGCAGTATGCTTGCTTCACTCAGTCCAGAAACACTTTTCTGTCCTCCTGAGAGAAGGAGACGCTCTCGCACGCCGAATACTAGATGATGAGCTCGCTGTCCTCTTGTCCAGCTTGACCAGCGGCCCGGCTATGAAATTCGATGTTCGTGCCGCTCTATCGGGGGGTATAGGGGGAAATGTCGAGGGGGTGAAGAGTGGCATGTTGCATCCACCCCCGACTGCCGTGACTCTAGGTGGGGGAAGTATGCGGAGCGCGCGAGGGCCCAGCCCGGACGTTCCCCTGGGGGTCTGGGAGACATTAGACGACTAATGCGTCATGCATGTATGTCTCTGACGAATAGCGAACAAGTCTACGTGACTCTTGGCGCGTCATGAAAGTCCCTCGGGGAATACCGACCGATAAACTGTTGCTCCATTGATAGCTGACCGACCCATGAGTGGTAAACAGTTTTGCCTATCTGCGTGGGGTGCGTCATCACCTCCCATCATTGGCGACGCTATTTTGGAATTGGGATATCTCATTCGTCTTGCAACTCGACATAGCAAAATAATTTTTTAGGAAAGTCTCTGGGCATTCGAAATGTAGTTTTACCGAAATCAAATCAGCTCGCGAGCTACAAATCAAATTGTAAACGATCCTGTGAAGAGCTGACTTGGTGATCGTCAATCCTTTCAGACTGTGACTGAAAGGGGTGTTTGTCAGTTTGGTAGGCTGTTCGTGGGGAGGATTGCGCGATTCCTATAAATGCACAACGGGGACGGGCCACTTCACCTTCACCAACCAACCAGACATCCGCATCGACAAGCGACAACGCTACACCCAGGATATGAAACAGCTGGCAAAACTGAAACCCGGCCGCAAGGCCCCCGGTCCAGGAGTAGGCTATACAGTTGCGCCTGATTTATCATTCATTGAGACAGTGCAAGCACATTTGAGATCATCCATGCGCACGGAACTAAAATGTTTGAGACTCCCAGGTGCCATCGATCTTGCTGAATCATATCTTCGCCAATTGCAAGAAGCATGCAAAACGGTGACACAACTTCCCGAATGTGTTCGAACAAGAATCAGTCGCGGCCCCAGCGATGTCTATCGCTCTGCCCGGCAGGTTACAGAAGAGTATGAATTCCATGCTGGCCCTCAGGGACGCAAAGATGGTCCTTTCAAGTTCTTGGACTCGGTGATCACTAGTAGCCCGAGTTATGATATCGGACTTGTCGTAGATGACGTTGCGCGAGGAGTGAGTTGCTCGGAGCTGATCCAGGCGATGGGTACAGTCCAAATAGATCCATCCCTCTGGGCAGCTGAGAGACACCGGCTCAAGAAGGGTCTAGACACGATCTGCAGTCGATTTCGGCTTTTTGACGAAGAACTGGACGAGACGTCACCGCTTGGGCAGGAGGACGCATTCCAGAAATTGGACGACCTTGAGAGGATTGTCCGATTCAGTCGAAAGCGAAGTCCCGAGCAAGAAGTTGCCGATCAACTCCAGACTTTGTATCGGAGGCTCGGTAGCACCTGGTTGTCCGACAAGTCAGAAGAATTACGCCACGACGCTCTCATTGATATTCGAACGGGGATGAGTTGCGCAGCGCGAACTGAATTCGACGACGTGAACATCATCAACGCGACCAAGATTTCTATTGAAGACGGAGATGCCGATACTGCAAAGAGACTCATTCAATTAGCCCAGGATTATCACCTGAACGACTGGACGGAGGAGTCACGTCCTACTATGCATCAAATGCTTCGGGTTGTCAAGGACTCGACACAAGAGGGACTCACTGACGGGAGGCAGGGACCAACCTTGGCTGATCATGTTTTCCAGAAGGTCCTTGATTGGTATGTAGCCGGGTCCTGGAAGCCCCAATCGACCGCATCTGGCTCGGCGACCGCTGATCCGTCTACCGCTGGCCCGTCTAGCAGGCCCGTCTAGCAGGCCGGCGATCGCAGTATGATCAATTTTCTCCTTTTTCGTATGCACATATTTATGGCCCTCCAACCCCTCGAGCTGGTCTGAGCTCTACCCTATGTAGGTCTCGAGAAGCGGCAAGCTCTGAATAAGAGAGGACCGATTGGGTGTTCATCGACAGTGAGTGTTTGAGACCTACGGTCGCCAGCTCCGATAGGTCGGATGGGGCATGAGAAACACCCACCGGCTTCCTTTGGCCGCGCGGAGAAACGCCTCAATCGGGGCATGCGTCGATGAAGCGGTTCTCACATTTGCAACCGATTCACAGCTCGGACACCCTTCGGACCTCGTGTGGATTCTCCTTGAGACCTCTGCCGCTCTCCCTGACTCATACTGTCTGTCACGGGGTCAGCATCAGCTGGCGCGTTCGTGTGAACATATATGGAGGGCCTGCCCGCAAAGGGAGGTCGCTCACTTTCCCTCTGCAACCTCACACAAGACCCGCCACGGCCCACCCGTTTGTGTTCATTCATCGCCATGTCCAGCTGGCCTTACACTGCTCAGCGCGACCCAGACCTGCTCTGTCCCGACCAGCCCAGCCAATCGCTGTACAAGGCGATAATGGAGACCAAGCCGCACCGCCGACCCCATAAGATAGACAATCTTAGACAGCCCCAGATTGCCCAGAGGGCTGAAGACGCCCTAAGGGAATTCTCATGGGCGCACCGTTCGGTGTTGCAACTCCCACTCGCCACACAGAGATGCATCATGGAGATGAATAGATACTTGAGGATTATCGAGCAGACCTTGCTTGAGTTTAATGAAAACATCTGGTGCGACGACTGTCGAGCCGCTAAATCCGGTTGTCATCCTGCCACAACGCCCTCGGAATCGCTCAGCAAGGAGATCCAGAAACGGCATAGCCCAGGCATCAAGGCCATTCTTGACCTGGTACAAAAGTTCAAGCCTGAACACCCCATGCTTTTGAAAGCCGGAAATGGAACCTTCGTGCCGAGACATGAGAGTATCGGGTCTGCGCCGGTCAATTAGTCAAAGAGCTCATAAAGATCAGTGCACCAATTGCACAGATATCTTCGATGACTACATCGGCGAGCCTGCGCTTCTGACGGCGTGCATGGACAATGTCGACCTCCTCGAACAGTTAATCGAGGACCGGAGGGTATTGGGGCTTCTCAGGCAAGCGAGCAAGGAATTTACATTGCTGATGGTCCCCATCACGTATCATTACATTGCACTCATGAGCAAAAAATCCTCAGATGCACAGCTTTTTTGACGATTTAAATCGCGGAAGGTTGAGCAGCGCCATTGTTTCTATGTGCACACAGAATCGTGCGCATGACCTTGCACTTTCGATCGTGTCTCAAGCATGGCAATTAGGGGGAATCACGTTTGGGGCATGATCTAATTCACCCACGGCTGATGCGTTTCTCACACCTCCAGTTTGACCTCGTGTCTGCTCTCCGTGAAACACCCGTTCCGTCTGCGCGTTGCGTGAGCCACCGTAGCGTGTGAATATTCACAAGCAGCACCCGCAGGTGGTGCTACTAGCGCGCCGCATATAGTAGCCTTGCAATCAAAGAAATGTTGGGTCACCACTCCCGTACAGACCCATACCACAGCCCAACCGCTTGCCATTTATCCGCCTCAATGTCCCGTGCGGCTTCTGAGTACCTCCACGAGCCCGATGACCTTACCCCAGACAATCCAACGCAGTCACTGCACGAGGCTGTTCACAAGTACCATGACTGCAGGCGTTGGAGACCGTTGGACACCGCCCGAGACTCTGTTGAAGCCTCAAGGGACCAACAGGTCCTAAGCCTATTTTCTTGGGCAAATCGTTCGGTGTTACAGCTCCCACTTGCTACTCAAACTTGTATTTCGCGTATTGACGAGAGCGTATCGCGCATTGGGAGCATTTTGCAGCAATACGGTGACTTTATCCGAGACAGCGAGTCGCCGAATGGATTGGCGCCGACGCAAATGATCGACCGCACGCTCAACATGATCACGAATCTCGAGCCTGAACTACTGATGCTGCTCAAAGCCGCGAATGGCTCGGAGGGGTCAATTTCTCAGACTCAAGGCAATGCGGCCCTTGTAGCATTCCTCGCCGAACAGGGGCCCAGTCTTCCCCCCCTCTATAGGAGCAGGGTGGCGGAACTGTCCCTGTGCACGGACAAGGTGAACATCCTTGAACACTTGATTTCATATCGGGCGGGCTTCGAAACACTCAAGGAAGCCAGCAAACATCTATCTAAGCTCAAGACTCACATCACCGATCATTATACATACAAGGACGATGGCACGCCACCCACGTACTAGCACAATCAAGCTCCCGAATTTGCGCTTGATTTGAATGTCGGCAAATTGCATAGCGTCGTCGTTTCCATGTCTGCGGACCCTGCCTGGGAGACGGAGGCTGCGGAAATTCTCAATGACGCTTATGGGTTCTACGCATGCGAGAGACTCGCCTACGAATCCAAACCGACACAGATAATCAACAGGCTGCAATACCTTTACTCTGAAGCTCGGGAGACGTGCGCTGAAGATGAAACGGCCCACATTATGACGGGCTTGTGTCGATTCGTGGCGGAATGCGAGGAGAATGATTCTTCTCTCTATACAGTCAACGGGCGACGACGCACCCGGGGACCGCCAAGACCGTTCAGGCCGACACTGACGCGCTCATCGAATCCGTATTCAAGCCTTCACGAGTGACGGAGGTGTGGAAGATTGGTTTCCTGCTTTACAGCATCAGGTCACCCGATTCGCCCCCCTCTTCCACACTCATCCCGTCGATCGCCCGCCCTGACCATTTCTCTCGCCATGCAATCACGTCATGCCAAATCGGCGGACTGATAGTTCATCGCGTGCGGAATGCATTCAGATACACTCTCCATCTGGCGAGCTTTCACGTCTGCTGATTGTGAGTGATAGGCGCAGGAGATGAGGGGCAGTTTCTCCCTGCGCCGTCTCAAAGAAGCCTACCCACCCCGCGCACAAATACGACAAGGACGCGCGGGTCAGCGGGACACAGTCAGGCGAGCAATCTGGCTGCTCTCTGTCCACCTGCCCCTGAGTCTCTACGCTCAGCTTGCATGCCTTCTGCTTCGATTAAGGCCGTGGTCTCCTCCGCTATGCATTCGTACTCGACTGAGACTGACGGACTGTGTAGTATTAAAACCTGACATGTTAGCATCGCATTCTTTTGCATGCACATATTCGTCATGCATCGTGGCGTTCAGGCGCCAGACAGCGCACTGGAGGGAGGGAGAAAACATGTTTGGGGCATATCATGAGTCACCCACGACTGAAGCGTTTCTCACAGCTTGACACCAAGGAGACCCGTCCGATCACCGTGAGACATCTGCGTCAATGTGTGGCGCGTGTGAACTGTCACAGGCATTACCGGCAGCTGGTCCTACCATCTCACTATATATGGAAGCTCTGCGAGCGTGAAAATATCGCTTCATTCCCTTCCGCACTCCCGTACGTCACCACAGCTCAACCGCTCGCCAATCGTCTGCAATCATGTACCAGTCGACTCCTACTTACATCTATGACCCGAGCGTGCTCGCTCCAGACACCCCGAGACAGTCCCTGTACGACGCTGCCAAGAGGGACGTGGTCTATGGGAGGTATAGTCCGCTCAACAATGTCCGAGAACCAGTGATCGCCACACGGGCCGAGAAGGCACTAAAGGTCTACTCCTGGGCAGCTCGATCTGTGTTGCAACTTCCACTCGCGACTCAGGAGTGCATTTCACGCGTAGATGAGACCATCGAGCGCATTGAGAGCACTTTGACGGAATACGATGACCTCGTCCGTGACAACCATTGGGAAGTTGGAATTGCCCCGACACAAGCGCTCCTCCAGGAACTCCAAAGCGGCAACCTATGTCAGGTTGATCGCATAATCAACTTGATGACAGATCTCAAGTCTGAACACTCGATGATGCTGAGAGCCGCAAGCAAGTCATTCGAGCGGACGACCCAGACGGCGGGTAGCCAGGCCTTAGGGGAGTACCTCATCGACCAGCAAACCAATTACCCACACATTTTCGACGGGATGATGCAAACCGTTGCTCATCTGTCCAGATGCACGGACAAAATTATCGATCTCGAGGGGCTTGTTGAGCATAGGGATGGCCTGGGGACTCTCAAACAAGCGAGCAAGAGTCTGGCGACGCTCAAAGCGACCATTACCGATCACTACACCTACGGAGACTGCGAAACCCCCAGATACAAACCAAAGAACCGGGCATTACCCGACTTTGCGACTGATTTGGACGTCGGCAAATTCCATAGCGCGGTCGTTTCCATGGTCTCGCAGACTCAAACCGAAGAAAACGCCCAACCAATCCTGCTTGACGCGTGGCACTTCTGGAAACTGGAGCAAGACGTTTCGAAGCCAAGGCCAACCCAGATCGTCAACACCCTGCAATCTCTACACTCGGAAGCACAGCAGGCGGACACCGAGAACGAAACGTCGTATATCATGACGGGCTTGTGTCAGAGGGTGAGAGAGTATGCAAACTCACCTTCCGATCTCAACACGACTTTCGAGTCCGGATATACTGTCGAGGCCGACAACACAGTAACCGCAACCATCCCCAACGATTTCACCAGCGACCTGCTAGTCAGCGAGGACATGTCTGAGCGTTCGCAGTCGAGGGGCTGAGCGATCTTCCGGTCAAAGTGGCTATCTCCGACCTCTCATAGAGCCCACGCCCTCCCCAACCCCCTTCTCCCCCGATGCATGTCTATCGCTTCAATGACTCCCTCCACCCCTCCCGTTACGCATTCCAACTCCTTGCAGTATCACGGCTTCCTCAGTTCTCTTGAGATGATGCAGCGATTGCCTGTCGTCGCCCTCTATATCATTATCTTCTGCAGTTGCTGGGTGTGATTGGCGGTCGCGAACGACCTGAGCTCGAGCGCCAGCCCTTGCAACTGCCCACGATCTGTGGTGTCTCGATATGCTCTCAGCACTCGGCAGCACGCGAGGCCCCCAGGGAGAGCAAATCTTGGGCCCCAATTGCTGTGTGCACTGTCACTGCTTACAGGTCTCACATTTCCACATTGGCCTTGGCGAAGTCAAGGCGAGGATTGAAGGTATTGACAACAAGGGCGCCCCCGAATCATCTTATCCATTGGGCATGCGGGCTGCCTTCGATATTTCAGCTTTGCAAATCTGCCAACACACGGATTTTCGAAGGTTGCAAGACAAAAACTCTCTGAAACCAACCTTGCGGACCCTTCCTTTCACCCGCCAGTGGAGCGGTCGAAAGTATATAAGAAAAGCGCTCTACAGTTGGGGAGTTCAATAACACGCACATTGTATCTCATTCAATGGACACCCACGACAACCTTACGCCGGCTCAGCAACGAGATATCGGCTCCGTTTGGCGAGACACTCCAACCTATGAGCCCTCTGGTACGTTCAAAGACGACAAGCCCACAAACACCCTGGATGAGGCAATGAAGTCAGAGTTTCCAAGGCCACCGACTTGTCCGATGGACGTCTATCAATATAAGGAAACGGGGAAGAGAGGGGACGAGGCTCTGGACCAGCTATCCTGGGCATGCCGCTCCTTCTTAGAGCTCCCACGCCCGATGCGGGAACTGATTACAAGGCTCCCAAGGATCACACAACAGATGGAAAACAGTCTGGCCGAGTATCAACGCTTCGCTAGCACCAACGGCTGGGACACTTCGAAAGTGCCGAGCGAGCTACTGGCCTCCGCGCTGGGAGACCCGAGAATCTCCATAGTTCCCCAAATAAGCACGTTTGTGAAAGGCTTCGATTCGTTTGAACGGGACCTCTTAAACGCGGTTATCGGTTCGAAACAGGATAATCGATCACTTGGCCCTACAAGGCTGGAGCATACCCTCAGCGCTCTTCGAGAGACACGAGACCTCGATAGCGAATTTATGATGGATGTTTGCGGGCTGTCGGCGCAGAATGAGGCTCTCAAAAGCTTCGAATCTCTGAAGACAGATCCAGGCGTCCTGGACACACTCCGATCAGCCAATGAATACTTGTCTCAGCTGAACGGTCCTATCATAAATCGTTGGAGTCAATTTGACGATGGCTCCTTCCACTACAGGTGGGAAGAAGGGGTCCATTGGCCCTACGATGTAAATATAGACCTCGATCAAGGCAAATTGCACCGTGCGGTCAACTCCCTCGCCTCCACAAGCGACGGGCGCAAACTCGCCGGGCCGATTATGCAGCGAGCTCTAGAGTTTGGCAAGCGCGAGAACGATCCTTCGGAGCCAAAGCCTTCCCAGGTCATCAATATGCTACACCACTTCCTAAAAGAAACCACGAGCCCTGACCCCTACGTCCAAACGATGGAGGTCTTTACGCGTTTCTGTGAAATGATCAAGGCCAAACCAACAACTCAGGCTGTCGCCGACACTCTTGTGGTCGCCGAAAAGGTAGATGAAGGTGATATTGGAGCTGAGACTCCTGGTGCTACAGATTCACATGCCCCATCAGCCTTAAAGGACGTCAATCCCAATCCGGCTAGCGATCTTGCGGTGGATCCTTCGGGCGCTCTTTCGCTTGACAACCTCGAAGAGGTCGCGCGAGAGGGGAAGAATGCCACGGACTCGCACAGATCATGGGACTCCCTGAGCCTTGTGGAATCTGAGTTCTCAGACTTGCTTGAAGACTGCGCTTGAGCAGACATGCGGTGAGCCGGAGGAACCGGAGCATACACAAGAGGACTCCCCCGACTTTGTGTATTGGGGGAAAGCTCCTGAATCGTTCACGCTTGCCCACTCCCCATGTAGACAACCCCTTCCTGTCTCCTGTCCTCCTTGTCTCTGCTCCTGATGTGACTCGTTGTGAATCATTCTACCACGCACAGTGATTGATCCTTATTGCCACACTCGTCAGTGCGACGTTCGCCACCCTCGCTTCGTTTCCTCAACCTTGGGCTTCAAACGGTGTGTGTCGACACTCTGACGGCTTACGTGTCTCACAATTCCACTTTGAAGGGTTGCAATCTCCGGCGGCGTCAAGGCGGGGACGAAGGCACTGACAACAAAGGTGCCCCCGAATCCTCCTCTCTATCGTGACTGCGGGCTGCCTTCGACAGTTCAGCATTGGAAATCTGCCAGCACATCATTATCACCTTGTTAGGTTGCAAATGACAAACCTTATCGAATCACCTTTGCGAGACCTTCCTTTCATCCGCTGGAGCAGTCAGATGTATATAAGAGAAGCACTCTACTCTCGGAGAGATCGATCGCATCAATTGTGTCCTACTGAATGAACTCCCACGACAACCTTACGACCGCTGGTTCCGTTTGGAATGCTCCGACCTTCACCCCCTCCGGTGAATACGCCGAGGATACCTCTGAGGGTCTGAGAGAGGCATTGAGCAGTACGGCCAGCCCTCTGCCCGATGATATTCTCGATGTATTTCGATGTGAAGCGAGCGGGAAGAGAGGGGACGAAGCTTTGAGCAAGCTCTCATGGGCGTGTCGCTCCGTTCAGCAGCTGCCGTACAAATTGCCAGAGCTCCTGAGAGACCTCCCAGGTATCACCGAAAAGATGGTAGGAAGCTTGGACCAGTATCACCAGCTTGCTACAGACAAGAAGGGGGATCTTCAACGATCGCCGAGCGACTTCCTTGCAGCCAACCTATCTGATACCAACAAAGTCACCGCAGCCCTCGATTGTTTCAAATCCCTTGGCGCCTTTGATCTGGACTTGCTTAGGGCGGCGAATGGGTCGGATGAAACAATCGCATTGAATGGTGCTCAAGAACTGGAGCAAGCGCTCAGAAACATAGGGCAGAACGAAAGCCTCACGAGCGCCCCTATGATCAATGTGGGCCAGGTGTCGGCCCATGCCAAGGCTCTCGCTGCTTTCGAATACCTCGTCGCGAACTCTCGAGCCCTAAAGACACTGATATCAGCGACGGACACTTTATCTAAAATCAGAGGCCCAGTTCTGGCAAATTGGGAGTGCAAAGGAGACGCAGCTACGAATGATTTCTTGCCCAAGGACACCTCTTGGCTCGCGCAGGATCGTACTGCTCTGCGGCAAGGCAAATTACACAGTGCGGTTTTGTCCTACATCGCGAACTGCCAAGAAGTGACATTCGCTAAACCGATACTGATGCGTGCCTCGGAGTTCATGGATATGGAGAAATATTCTGCAGAGCCGAAGCCTTCCCAGATCATCAATACCCTACATAGCCTCTGTACCCAAGCCAGAGAGACCGAACCGGAGAAGAAGAAGTTGGAGGTCTTCGGGCGTTTCTGCGAGATGATCAAGGCCAATCCCCCTACTCCTGATCCTGCCAATGCAGGTCCCGCGTTTTCTGCTCAACCAGACAGCGAAATCCGGGTGCGGTCCTATGACGATCTTCCGCTTGCGAGCTCGGAAGAGGTCGGACCGGTAGAACGCAGTTGCTCAGAGCCTGAAGACTCGTGGGAGCTGCAGAGCAGTACTGGCTCCGAGTTATGATACAAGCTTCTATTTGTCAACGACTGTCAAGACCCCGCGAGTGCAGACAAGCGCTCAGATGTATGAACATCCCTCAGATTACCCACGCCAATAGGACCGAGGGGCGCTTTTCTCCTCCTCTCAGTCTCCGAATTCACCTTGTAGACAACATTTGACTGTCTCCTTCCGTTGTTGATTCTGACTCGTTGTACACATATTTGCCATGCAACAACGATCGATTCTCACCAAGTGCCACATTCAGCAAGTGCCACATTCGCCACCCTCACCCTCGCCGTCGTCGGCCACCACCATTGTTCATCTTCTCGTCGTCTCTCTCCCCTTGCATTGTTTCACGCTCAGACTCCGCCATTGCGCAGAGGAAGCAGACTCTCGCGGGCGCTGTTGACTCGTACAGCTACACAAATGTCATAACGCCAAACCTCGCCAGTCGGAAGACATCATGACAGACGGTTCACCGATCACCGACCTCGCCTTTCTCGGCTCTCATGATGAGGATGGAGGCGAGTCAAGGGTAGCAGATCTGCATCACTGGCGCTGACGCCTGTCTCAGATGTCTGTCGAGTATGTCGGGTCGAAGGCGATGCCGACATGCCCCTCATACACCCGTGCAAATGCTCTGGCTCGGTTCGCTACGTTCATTCCGACTGGTGGGTGGCCGCTTCTCTTCGTAGCTCGAGGCTTACAGTGCAGCTTGAAGAGCTGGCTGTCTCATACGCAGAAGAGACACTGTGAGATTTGCGGATACAGCTATACATTCACCAAAGGTTCGTCAACTCCGCTGGGAAAGCATCCCGGGTTTCTGACGGGTCAGTCTACCCCGAGTCCTTGCCATCAGTGATCCCTCTGGCAGTCTACTTCCGACAAGCTGCGGTGTTCATCGGGAAGGGTGTGGCATTCGCTCTTCGGATATGTCTTGTCATTCAGACTTGGCTCATCACCCTGCCGATCATGAATATGGCTAGTCTCACGGCCATGTTGGTCACCGCTGGATATCTGTAAGCGAGAGATGCCCGGAGTTGCATTCACGCTTATGACCGTCACAGAGCTCCCTCTAGCGGCGATGCTCATGCCGATAAGAGTGTGACCGATGCAGTTGTCGGCGCGAATGCCACCGCATCCATATCATCCATCATCACCTCTCATGCAGCTCTCGCAACTGGCACGATCACTCCCAATGAGACCGTTGTCCATGCGACATTGTCATTTGTGAACGACACGGCGGACTTCACGGGTGCCCGATGGACCTTAAAAAGCATGGTGGTCGATCCGGTTGGCTCGATATTGGGGGAGATATGGTTCCTGCTGCGTCGAGTGCACAAGGGAGACAACAATGCGTATGTCGTGTCCAAGGTGACTGGCTGATCACCAGGCTCTTCGCATACGTCTTTCGCGGTCAAGTCTTGACTGTGCTTCTTGCCGGTCTTCTCATGTCACTGATATTCCTCCGCGAGTGGGTGTTGCAGCACGACTGGAGTCAACACCTCCCAAAACCGAAGGTCGAGGCAGACGAGATTAACCCGGATGATTGGGTGGTGCTGGGCGGAGTGGCGCTGGACCAAGCGGAATACAAAAAGCGTGTCCAAGCTGTCAAGGTCTTGCACAAAACCCATACTCGAAACGCTCGCAAAGCTCTTTCGAGGACAGCGGGCGACAAGGGTACCCAACCAGTGGCGGTCAGGGAGGCGGGCAGCAGTTTGCCAATCGGCATGCCTTCAGCACACACCGCTTCACATGACGGCGCTCTCGTTGAAACATCGATGCCTCTTCGGAAAGACCCGTCAGACGGTGGTCGCGCATCTGTGGACCTTTCTGTGCAGTCCAGCGCCATCGGTCAGACAACCAATACGCCTGCCCCAGCCCTCTCGATCACTGATGAGGTCGAGATGGTGACCGAAGCGCCCAGCGATACATTAGAAATGTCTGCACCGAGGGTCGCGCCAATAGGTCCTTTTGTGGCCTCTCGCCGGACCTCGCTCCCCATCGATGTGCAACGGGCTTCTGTGAATGTCGTTCCAAATGAGGACAGTAGTGCAAGTTTACCATTGCCATCGCAATCAGCCACTGCCTCTCCGACTCCCTGGACATCGACTTCCCCCTTGACAGACAGCATGACCGCACTCCCATCATATCAGGATCAGGTCACAGCCGCCACCCCTGCGACAGCCCGTCCTCCCCTCGCTCCACGACCCTTAACTCAAAGAAACAGTCCGCCTCGACTGATCGACTTGCCTTTCGATGCTCGTCATACAGAAGCAGGACCGTCACGTATCACCATACCCGAGCTGAGAGCGTCCTTGGCTGAAGCGCGCCTCTCACCCGGGGAGAAGAGCGGCTACGATCTCAATTGGCAAGCCCCTGAGCTGCTTTCCCCTGGGCCAACTAGCTCGGACGATCGCTCATCCACACCTCTCGACCCTCTTCCTGCACCAAGAGGTCGAAATCAGTTGAAAAGAGCTGCGCATCGCACGGCGCTGCTCGACGAGCCCCGCAGAAACCCCTTTCCTCCCACTTTGGACTTTGACCCGAATTTCGAAACTCGTGCTCGAGCCCCCTGGGCCTCGTCTTCGACAGATAGCCTGCCTAGTATAGCCATCAGTGATACGGGAAGATCAAAGGGACACGATGAGTCACTGGCCATCACCGCATCCGAGGGGGTATTGCCTGCAGGAGGGCACGAGTCGCCTCTCGAGAGATCTCACGCAGAACTTAGAAACGAGATCGCCGGGAATTTAGATGAAATCGCAAAGCTCGAGCTGCAGCAAAGACTTCTGCGAGAGGCGATAGACGGACATAGAGCTCTGCGAGAGGCGATGGAGGAAAATAGAAACCTCAGAGTCGAACTAGCTCGTCGACTCCGGGATAGAGGAGCCGACCAGGAGCATGAGACGCTGGCAGAAGATTCGGACCACGATGAGGATGAGCTTGACGACGAAGAAGCCGGAGCCTATGAACAGGAAGAGGTGGAAGTCGTCGGGCAGGTGGATCCGCCGATGTTAGACCACCTCGCAGTTGAGGACCTGGACGACGCAGGCTTCGAAAGAGAGGATTGGGACGGGGTGCTTGAGAGTGAGTTGATCATTCGGCCTGGTACGAAGATTGACAGTCAGTCATTGGTATGATCGGACCGCTCACAAATCTTTTACAGAATTTCTTCATCGCTCAGCTCATCATGAGCTCGGCTCTGACTCTTTTGGTGGGTCTGCCGATGATCGTCGGGAAAGCGGTCCTCTATACCGACTTTGTCCGCGTAGCCATAACGATCGTCCAACTTGCAGTCAAGGGCGCGCAGGTCATCACAGGGCCTATACCCCAGATTGCTTGGGAGATCGCACATGACGTAGTACTTGTTCCCCTCAACGGATCGTTCCGTGCCCTGTACTCGATCGTCACACGCGAACTGGGGCTAGCAGAGCTCCGTTCGCCTGTCGACGCGGCAACGACAGCATGTCTCCGAAACATGCTAGCAGACTTCGCCGCAGGCTTCAAGGGATACTTCATCAGCATTTTTCGGCATGTCGCCCATGCGCATGAGATCTACCGATTAGGGTGCACGAACATTGCAAGTTCCGATACTCTATCCGCGCGGATCTCAAGCATCTTCGCAGGGTACGGCTTCACGTTGCTATTGTTGCTCGCAATCGCTGCAAGCGCCGATGACCACTCGGGCATGCTGTCGGAAAGTATGACCAGGCGCCTAAGAGTATATGCCCTGTTCGTCAAGGTGAGCGCAACCGGGTCTGATTGTTGGTGAGGCTGAGCTGACTACAGCTCTCATTCTTCATGATGATCGAGCTGGTCATTTTCCCTCTGGTGATCGGATTAGCAATCAACTTCTTCACCATTCCATTGTTTCCTGGTGCAAGTGTCCTTTCCCGCATCCTTTTCTTCCGAACGAACCCCATTGGCGGCCTGGTGATTAACCTCTTGGGTGGAACAATGTTCATGTTCTCCTTTGCTGGAGCTTTGCAGCACGTGCGCAAGATCGCCCGACCTGGCGCCCTTTTCTTCATTCGCGACCCGGCCGATCCTGACTACTCTCCGGTAAGAGAAATCATTCAGCGACCAGCTAGGTCGCAAATCCGCAAGGTAGGCTGGATCTACTCGAATGTAAGAAGCATGCTGAGGAACAGCTCGGCACCTCGGCCTTGATGTACGTCTTCATCGTCTTCTGCGTCTTAGGGGTCACTGTTTGGGGCCTTCATCTCCAACCGTGGTGGAAGGTGTTGCCGCTGCGCATAGAGGGCTATCCTCCCCTCTCTTCGGTGCCATTCGACCTCCTCTTCTTACACCTGGCTGTCCCGCCAATCATGAACCGGATCGAACCAAGGTCCCGCCTGCGGCGCATGTGCAACTGGACTTACCGGACCTTGGCGAAAAGCTTCTTGCTGTACCCGCTTCTCTGTGCCAGACTCCCCTCTCAGCATCGCTCGGCCTTGAAGGAATCAAGATTGTCCGCCGGTTACATCTGGCCCGCCCTCGACATCATCATGCGTCCTTTCTTGGATAAATACGACCCCACAGAAGGGCTGTTCCGCGTACCTGGGTCCGACAAGGCTGTTCTTTTGTCCGCTGCAGAGCGAGGGCGTCATGGCGTGTTTGTCCACCTTGACACTCTGGGTCGACCCCGCACACCCGAAGGCAAACTGACATTGCTCAAGCAGAACCGCGCCGCCATCAAAGCCGGGAGGGAGCCGCAGAAGGATTACCATGTCGTCTGGCTGCCAAAATACTGGAGGACCAGGATCTACGTGTTTCTGTTCTCCATTGTTGGGCTGTCAGGCATCGGAGTGGCCTTTACCTTCTTGACGCCCTTGCTTGTGGGACGGGCGGCTCTGGCCATGTTATGGACCGCACGGGCCCACGATGGCTATGCTCTCGTATGTGGCTGCCTCTGCCGCGCTCATCGGATAACTGATCTCAGCTTGTGGGAGGTACGATCTGTTGCTTTGCCTATATACTGGGCCAAGTCGCACAACAGCAGATGGTCGCTTGGCTCCGAGCGCCCCGTCTGCGTCGATCCGAGATATCTCGACGCGTCAAGCGATTTGTCCTGCGAAAGCTAGTCGGCTCTTACAGCTTTGTGGCCCTTTACGGCATTATTCCACTGCTTCTCGGCCTGATCTGGGAGGTTCACATCAGTGTTCCCTGGCGTTCGCTCAGACACGTTGGCACGGCCAGGATCCTGCACGTTTGGGACGCATGGGCGATTGGCGTTGTTCAGCTCTCTCTGCTGGTCACTCTTGATCCGCTGTTGTTGCCACGCGCAAGGAGGGGTGAGCGGGTATGGAAAACACAGCTCCTCTGTCGCGTGAGTCCATCTCATCTGATGGGAGCTCGTAGCTTACAATCAGCTGTTGCGGGACCCCTTCCGCTACAAATTCGGAACAGTCAATCGTGTTGTGCTTCCCATCCTCGGCATCTTGCTGTTACCTCTTGTCTTCCCTGTCATCCTGTCTCTCTGCCTTTCTCCTATCTTCAAGAACAGGGAGGAAATGCTGCGCTCGTTCATCTGTAGGTCTGGGATTGAGGGTGATCACTGAGGCTCACTCTGACTTGCAGTCCCACTGACTTTCCCGCTGGTGAGCGCTGCAATTGAGCTGTGGCTATTCCGACAATCTGTCAGGCGTCACCTTGGCACATGGAAGCAGCACATGATCGACGCCGAATACGTTCTCGAGGAGCGGGTCGAAAACTACGAGCCGGAAGCTGCCGACAAGCAGGAAAATGGCACTGCTGAGGCCCCAGTGGGCTTAGTCAAGAAGCAGAAGAAGCGAGGCGATGACGATGACGAGTGGGAGGATGTGTCTGATGATGGTCACGATCGTCCCACGAACGACCTCGACGAAGATGCCCAAGATACTGTCGAAGCCGGCGTCGAAGCGCAGGGACCCCCGGCCGAGGTGCCATTCGACACAACTTGGGACCAGATGGTGGTTGAAACGCTTGACGACGTGAGCGATGCCGAGTCGTCGTCAAAGACCGGTGTGACGGCTGAGCTGGAGGAAGGGGAGGAGATCAGATTTGCGGATGCGGTCGAGGCAGTGGAAGAGGGTAAGGTGGAGGATGGCGATGGGCAGAATGTGGAGAAATAGTCGGCGGTCTGTCAGTATACCTTGCACCGGATACACTGTAGAGGTTCGCAGCATGGACGATGCAGCTCGTACATTGTGTCCTACATCTATCTATACACCAACTTGAAAGCCCAAAAGACGTATGGGATCAGATCGTTTTCCCTCTTCTGGCTGTACACGACTAGGCGTCGCAGCATGCCAGAGCCATCTCGGCCGGCACTGGGATCAGTCTTGCTTCACTTCGCTGCATGTTGTTGAGGGTGACTCACCATAGGCGGCCCACGCCTCGCACCCTCCTGCCAAGGCCACCACGTCGGCCTCGGCACTAGGGAGGAACTTCCAGTCGGCAATGTTGACACCTTTCATTTGACACGTCTTGGAACTGGGGGAGAACGCGACGCCAGTGCAGGCTGCAATGAGCCCAGCTCCACATCAGGAGATCTCGCGGCGCCACTCACCTTCTCCATAGTGCGTGCACGCCGAGACGCACGCCATCTCCGGCGTCACCGGTACTGCCCCGCTCATCTCGTCGCCGTCGAGTCTCCAGCCGGGAAAGCGGGCATAACCAATGGCGTACCGGTGTGTCTGACACGAGGCGTATTGACCGGGCGCCAGTACGGGCGCCGCCGCGGCTGCTACAGGCGCTGCCACTACAGCAGCTGCAGCGGCAGTAGTCGAGTCGAGCACCAATGCGTCGGTAGAGTCGTGTGCGACAGGCCCAGCAGAGTGGTCTGCCAAAGTAACGTGCTCCACCCCCTTGGCCATCGCCTCGGCCTTGGCCTTGGCTCTGTCCCCCGCGGTGACGGCGCCGCCTTTGCCCGTCCTGGCCTTGCCCTTGCCCTGCTTTCTCCGCCGCTGCCTGACGCCCCTCTTCGCCCGCGCGTACGAGGAGATCTCCTCCGCGAGCCCCAGCGGCCCATCGCGGTCCATCAGCGCGCGCTCGTGCTCCTTTTCGCGCTTTCGCAGCGCGCGTTCCTCCCTCTGTGCTTCTTCCACCGTCCGGACCTCGTGCGCATCGTCGACCTCGCGGTGCGCCATGAGCATGGCGTCCTCCTCCGCTTCCCGGCGCGCGTCGGCCACTTCCAGCGCCTCGAGCGCGGCGGGCTCCACCTCGTGCCCGTGCGCAACGCCGATTTCGGGGAGAGGGTCTTCGGCGCCCATGTCCACGTCGGCGAGCGAGAGGCTGACTTCTTCGATGGTCTGCTTGGGGCTGTACCGCCCACGACGGGCGGCCGACCCGGCGCCTGCGGTGTTGCGCCGCGCCGCGCCGGGGTTGAGGCGGTCCCCTTCGCCGTAGAAGGCGGCGCGCTGGTCGATCAGTCGCGAGCGGTTCGACTTGGGTTTGAGGTATTGCAGCGTGGGGATTTCTCGAGTGGGCGGGGCGGCTTTGCGTGCGAGGGCGTGCGCTGCTAGGAGGCAGAGGAGCAGGGGTGGGAGGTGCATCGTGGCGAGTGGGCGGGCGTCAGCGAGGGTGCGATGTCGGTGTCCAGGTGTAGGCGAAGGCGACCAGCAGTACACTAGTGCCGAGTGTCGAGTGTCGCTCTGCAGGTGGTGATTGGGAGAGATAATAACGCGGTGTACAATGTGCGATGTACATATGTACAGTACGATGTACGCCTCCGAGTCAGTTCGTAAGTGCTCAACAATCGACCAAACACGCCCGACCCGTCAGAAGGTTCGTTCGGCGCCGCCGACCATACATATCCCATGCACCGCCGCCGTACGACATGCTGTCAGTGGTCAGCGCCCGGTAACGCGGCGTACGCTGGCCCAAGCTCCGAGGACCGGTCCGACGAGCATCGTTGTCGGTCTGTCCGACGGGACATGTCATGCTGATCGACGACATGTTTGGCCTGGACTGTTTCGTCCTCTCGGGGCAGCCTGTCGGGTGGGCATGGGCATGGGGTGTGTACGCGACTGCCTGGGCGGGGTGGAACCGAGGAGTTTGTGATGCTTTGGCATGAGGACGAGGGATGGGATGTGTCGATAGATGGGGAGAGCAGAGGCAAGGTTTCCCAATGAGCACCGGGGTAAACATCTCTTCATCTCTTCTTCGTGCCTGTTCTTCTACCGGAGCAGCACCGAACATCGCCGATTAGGACATGCAATTCAATAAGCAGTAGCCCAACTGCACATGGCTCAGAGCATCTCTAGTACAACACCTCCAACGCTGTTCACACTGCTAGTCGTCAAGCTAGGCCGCCGCGGCCTTCATCGCCGGCGGGGGCATGGCCACTTTATCCTTGTCCTTCTGCACCTCCGGGCCGACCTTGGCCTTTTTCTTCTTCTTCAGCAACATGGCTGCTCGTCAGCCTCACCCCTTCCCTCACTGTCCAAACACCAAAGACTCACCCTTACTGACCGCCGACCTGACGCTCTCGTTGATCTCCCGGCTCTGCTCGAGAAACTCGTTATCTTCAAACTTGTGCTTCTTCCGCGCCAGCTCTTCCAAATCCACATCCGCCACGCGCTTCTTGTCTCCCTCCTCTGCGCCCGGCACGGCGGAGCGGCTCGACTCGCCCCCGTTCCCGGCGGGGGAGATACCGAGCTTCCTCTCGAGGGCTTCGAGCTTGGCGCGCTCGGCAGCTGCCGCTTGGGCCTTGATAGCAGGAGCAGACTCGAGCAGCTCGGCGGTACGTTGTGCCTCTTTGATCGTCGCTATTCGCCGCCCGGAGAGGTCGCGGCATGCGTCTTTATTCGTGTCTTTTCCACTGGCCATTCTGCATCCTGCCGCTCGGAGCTGGGTGCCGAAGCCCCCTTTCCCACCGAGAAGACGGGGACATACTTCCAAGAATACAGGGTGAGAAGAGTCGTCGGCGAGGCTGGATAAGGAGCAGAAAGGGTCAAGGATGGCAGTGGTAGATCGCATATAGACATTCTGGTCTTGAAGCTGAAGAGGGAGGAGGTCGATCAGATGAGACGAGGGTGACGCTCGGAGTTGATGCGAGCCGAGAGGGTGCGGAAGTCTGAGGAAGACGGTCTGCTGAGCGTCCATCGCTGGCTCGACGGCTGAAAGAGCGAGCATAGCGTTGCGCTTCGTAGGTAAAGAGTCTATGAGCAGGTCGAGTAGCATCGGTGGCAAGATGGTGAGAGAAGTGCTTGTTACGTAACCCTGCCGTTGGGAGAATTGCTTCCGTTGCTGGTCATGTGACGCTCCTCTTGCCCATACGTGGCCTCTCTCAGCGACCATCCCCCCCCCCCCTCAACGCTCACAAGCACCATCCCAAGCACCCCTCGGCAGGCCAGACTCCCGGCGGACAAGCCGCGCTCGACTCAGAATGGAGGTCAACCGCGAAGAGGCGATCCGATGCCTGTCCATAGCCCAGCGACACCGCTCCTCCTCCAACCTCCCATCAGCGCTGAAATTCGCCAAAAAGAGCGTATCGCTCTACTCGACTCCAGAGGGCGAGGCGCTGCTCACGATCATCCAGCGAGAAATCATCATCTCCGCCAGCTCCGCTTCCACCTCGACCGAGTCCGAGTCGTCCGCTGGTCCTTCGACCCCCACGCCGAATGGCTCGGCCAGGGCGAGTGGGGTGGAGGAACATGCGAGTGCGGCCGGTGTGCATCGGCGCCCGGGCCATGAAGCGTCGAGTGCGAGTGGCCCGAGTAGAGCGGGAGCCGGGGCTGGGGAGAAGCCGAAAGAGAAGAGGGAGTATACGGCCAAGCAGATGGAGGTGGTCAAGCGGGTCAAGATGTGCAAGCATCACCAGTACTATGAGATCCTGTCGTGTGAGTGTCCGTTCTTGGCTTGGCGAAGTGGTGTGCTGATGAGAAGTGGAGAAGACCTGTACGGAGAACGATGTCAAGAAGGCGTACAAGAAGCTGGCGCTGGCATTGCATCCGGACAAGAAGTGAGCTACGAAACGTTCCACCAGGCTGCAGCTCACAAGCAGTGGTGCACCAGGCGCAGATGAGGCGTTCAAGAGTGCGCCCTACATCGTCTTTTTGGAGTTACAGCTCACGGATAGTGGTCTCCAAAGCATTCCAGGTCTTGTCGGACACAAACCTGCGGCAAATATTCGATAGCAATCCCACCGCCGACCCGACACAGCGAGGCGGCGGCGGAGGTGCCTCTGCAGCAGCGGCCAACATGTTCCGCGGAGGCGGCATGCACTTTCCCCAAGGTGGCGGCGGCTTCCAGGGCGAGATCAACCCGGAAGACCTGTTCAACATGTTCTTCGGCGGAGGGGGGATGGGCGGCGGCCCGTTCGGTGGTCAAGCGAATGTCTTTACGTTCGGTGGACCGGGCGGGTTCCGGACGTTCCAAACTCGCCGACCGGGTCAACAAGCCCAGAACGCCGAACCGTCTTCGCCGTTCGTCGCCCTCCTCCCGCTGCTCATCCTCTTCCTCTTTGGCCTTGTCTCCGTTCTCCCGTCCATCTTCTCGAGCGTCCACCCCGATCCGACCTACGCATTTACACCGAGCACGCAGTACGACCAACACCGCACCACGTGGAATTGGAATGTCGACTACTATGTCAACAAAGACGAGTGGGACGGCAGCAGGATATGGCAGTCTGTGCCAGAGTCGAGGCGGGAGAGCAAGGACGCCGCGATGTACAGCAGCAAAGTACGGTCGTTTGAGCGGGGCGTGGAGAATGTTTACGTCAACTCGTTGCGCAACGAGGTGGGCTATCTTCTCTCTCGGTGCAAGCACGGGCTGACTGGCAGTGTGAGATGTTCAGTCATCGTCAGCAGCAACGTATAGCCAACGAGGCGGGTTTCTTTGGGTTTGGGGCGGATCATGATAAGATCCGGGAGATACGGCGGGAGAAGAGTCCGGCGTGCGAGCAGCTGAGAAAGTGGGGGGTGCAGATGGCGTGGTAGCTGGGAGCCCGGGTGTCGATGCTGTTTGGGTAGAGTAGACTGCATGTTGCATGGCCCATGGGCTTGTACTCGTCTTTCTGTTAGAGGAGAGGGTCGTGGTGAAAAAGTGGAGGTCGACCAGCAGGAACGGAAGCAAAAAGTTGCTCGTCTTCAACCCTTCGTCTCTGTCTCTCTATCGTATACATTTCTACTCAGGAGTACGCATAGCAGCAGCAGGCAGCGAGCATTCAGTAGCTGTCGTGCTGATTAGAGCACCATGTCAGTCTCTGATCCTCTCGCCCCAGGACCCTCGTACTCGAAAGACCACACGACCTTCCGCACCCTCACCCGCGAGAGACAGTTCCGACATCCCCCCACGGCGCAGTCCGACATTCCCGCCCTCGACGAGCTTGTCAAGCCGCACATTGAGTCATTCAATGCTCTGCTGGAGGACGATCAGGGCAACAAGGGGCTGTTGGCCCTGGGCGTGGAGGATGTAGGGAGTAAAGTCGTTTTTGATGGGAAGGCGTCGGAGGCCATGCCTTGGGGGAACAAGATCAGCTGTGAGCCTTGGGCCCGCCTCCCCTAGCCTCCTCCTGTTCAGCAGCTTGATGATTCTTTGTCCGTCGTGCCCGTTGCTGATATGACAGACCGCATAGACAAAGTCGCCATTGGCCGACCGATGGTCCCGGAGAAAGACAAGCTCGCGGCAGAACGACGCATCTTCCCCTCCGAGGTGAGCTTCATCATCCTTGAGGTTTGCAAGCTCACGTTTAGGCTCGCGAGCGACTCACTACCTATCGCTCGAGACTCACAGCGACCATTCGCTGGACGTACACCGGGGAAGATGGCCAGAGCATCGAGCACGAGGAAGTGAAAGACTGCGGCCTTCTTCCTGTCATGGTCAGAGTGAGCCCACACAGGTTGCCAAAGGCGACGACGCTTATGACAGTCGGCACGGTGCAACCTCCGCGACCTTCCCTCGTCCGAGCTGATCAAGCGTGGCGAAGAATCGTCCTCGTTCGGCGGCTACTTTGTCGTCAACGGCAACGAGAAGCTCATCCGATACCTCGTCGTTCCCCGCCGGCATCACCCACTCAACCTATACCGCCCCTCGTTCGCCAAGCGCGGCGTATCCTACACCCCTTATGGATGCCAAATACGCTGTGTCCGACCGGACCAGTCGGCATGCACCAACACCATCCACTACCTCTCCAACGGCGGGGCGACGCTTCGCTTTGCGTGGCGCAAAGTGGAGTACATGATCCCGCTCATGCTTATCCTCAAGGCGCTGGTCAATGCTTCGGACAAGGAGGTCTTTGAGGGTCTCATCCAGGGCGAATATGACAATACCTTCTTGACGGATCGTGTGGAGCTACTGCTGCGTGGGCAGAAGGCTTGGGGACTGCATACGGGAACCCAAAGTCTGGACTACCTTGGCGACAAGTTCAGAGTCGTGCTTGGGTGCCCGGAGGACTGGAGCAATATCCAAGTCGGCAGCTTTTTGCTCAACAAGGTGGTCCTTGTGCATCTGCCCCAGCCCCGTGACAAATTCCGCATGTTGATGTGAGTCTGTCGATTGGATGTACAAATAGCAGCGCTGACTTCAGATTTATGCTTCGTAAACTATACTCCCAGGTATCAGGGACTACAGGTGCAGACAACCCCGATTCGCCTCAGCATCACGAGGTCCTGTTGCCGGGATTCCTCTACGGCATGATCATCAAGGAGAAGTTTGACGACTGCCTCCTGGCTGTCAAGGCGCAGTTTCAGAAAGATTTGCGGGAAGGCAAGGCGAGGGAGTTTTCAAATCGCGAGTTAGCTTCACGACTTTGCCTCCTAAAGCTGACATTGTAGCCCGCTACTTCACCTCGGTCTTGTCCAAGACCAACTGGGACATCGGCCAGAAGCTGTCATACTTCCTCGCTACCGGCAACCTCATCTCTCCCACCGGTCTCGACCTGCAGCAAACATCCGGGTACACCATCGTCGCTGAAAAGCTCAACTTTTACCGCTACCTCTCCCATTTCCGCTGCATCCACCGAGGCGCCTTCTTCGCCGAGCTCAAGACTACCACCGTCCGAAAGCTGCTCCCAGAATCATGGGGCTTCTTGTGTCCCGTGCACACCCCAGACGGTTCGCCATGTGGTCTGCTCAACCATCTATCGCACACTTGCAAACTCATCACCTCTCAGCTCGACGCATCACATATCCCCGCTCTCCTCACCGCCCATGGGATGACCCAGGTCTTTGCGTCGACCATCGACGGCAGGAATATGGTCGTAGTTCAGCTCGACGGCAAAGTCATTGGTTGGGCGTCGCCCTCCAAGTCTAAACAGCTTGCCCAACTACTGCGTCGTCTCAAGACAGAAGGCGACTCCCGTGTCCCGCTCGACATGGAGGTCGGTTACGTCCCCGTCTCGAAGGGTGGTCAGTACCCCGGTCTCTACCTCTTCACCTCGCGCTCTCGCATGATGCGTCCCGTTACGTACCTCGAGAATGGCAAACTCGACCATGTCGGTTCCTTCGAGCAGGTCTACATGGACATCGCCTGCACTCCTGCGGAGATCGAGAAGGGCGTCTCGACGCATGTCGAGCTGGACCCGACATCGATCTTGTCTGTCATCGCCAACCTCACGCCTTTCAGCGATTTCAACCAGTCCCCAAGAAATATGTACCAGTGCCAGATGGGCAAGCAGTCCATGGGAACACCCTCCACCGCCCTCTCGAAACGGACAGACAACAAGATGTACAGGCTGCAGTCTGGACAAACCCCCGTTGTCCGTCCCAATCTGCACAATCACTATGGCTTCGACCACTTCCCCAATGGTACAAATGCCGTCGTCGCCGTCATCTCCTATACCGGGTACGATATGGAAGACGCTATGATCTTGAACAAGTCGGCGCACGAGCGGGGCTTCGGATACGGCACAATTTACAAGTCTGATATTTTCGACCTCGCCTCGACTCCCGGTGCATCCAAGCGGTCCAAGCCTACCCTCCACTTTGGTCTTGGCAGGGACGTCAAGCCAAATAGCAATTACCACGACTACATCTCTGACGATGGTCTCCCAAAGCTCGGCGTCCAGGTCAAGTCGGGCGACCCGCTTTGCGCATATATCGACGATGTCACAGGCAAAACCCGCGTTCACAAGTACAAAGGCGACGAAGTGGCATATATCGATGAGGTCCGTCTCCTCGGCAGCGATGCGGGCGATAGCGAGCTGCAAAAAGTGCACATCAAGCTTCGTATCCCCCGTGCACCCGTCATTGGCGACAAGTTCTCTTCGCGACACGGGCAAAAGGGTGTGTGCTCGCAAAAGTACCCGGCAATCGACATGCCGTTCACCGAGAGCGGTATGCAGCCGGATGTCATTATTAACCCCCATGCTTTCCCGTCGCGTATGACTATCGGCATGTTCGTCGAGAGTCTGGCTGGTAAGGCTGGGGCCTTGCACGGCCTGGCGCAGGATGCGACGCCCTTCCGATTCAGCGATACCGATCGACCGGTCGACTACTTTGGCGAACAGCTCAAAGCTGCGGGATACAACTATCACGGCAACGAGCCGATGTACTCTGGTATCACCGGAGAGGAGTTCCATGCAGACATCTATATTGGTGTCGTGTACTACCAGCGATTGCGACACATGGTCAACGACAAGTTCCAGGTGCGGACAACGGGGCCTGTCGACCCCCTGACCAGACAGCCTGTCAAGGTGAGCCCACCCATGGCCATGAAGTTGACGAGTGTGCTGATGATGTAGGGCCGAAAGCGCGCAGGTGGTATCCGTTTTGGAGAGATGGAGCGAGATGCCCTTATCGCCCATGGGACCTCGTTCTTGCTGCAAGACCGACTGATGAACTGCTCCGACTACTCGACCGCCTGGGTATGCCGGACATGTGGAAGTCTCATCACGCTTGGGTTCGAGGAGATCAATGGAGAAGGCCAAAAAGAGTATTGCAGGATATGCGATCCCGGACCGGACGCCGCGCTGGTCAAGAGCGAGCACAAGGACGAGAAGCGAGATAGAGTGGGCATGGTCGTCAAGGGCCAAGGCGCGAAGAAGGGGTTGATGGATGTTGTCGCCGTGCCATGTGAGCTCTCTTCCATGTTGTCGTAGACCTGAGCTGACGAGACAGATGTTTTCCGTTATGTGAGTCCTTATCTGATTCCAAATATGCGAGAGGTCGGGTCGTCCGAGAGTGGAGCTGACGAGCAGTTGTGTGCCGAGATGGCTTGCATGGGCATCAAGCTCAACTTGACGGTGACTTGAGGCCGTGTTGTCGGTTGAGTCAATTTTGCATTGCATTATGGGCCACACATGTAGATACGTGCATGGGCATACATCAACGAGATAAACCAGTAACATGCCGCATTCAGCCAGTCCGCAAAACACATTCCAGGTTTGACAGGGCGCACGGGTCCGCGTGTACGCTATACTGACAACCTTTCGTCTACGAGATACAATGTCCTACCTTTCAAGCCCGGGGAGATAGATGAGCGTCGTTCTCATCACGGAAGACCGGATACGGGGCTTGGGGCGATGGGAAAACTCGCTTGTGCGGCAAAGGCAGCTCTGGAAACACGGCAAGCCTTGCCCATTGTCCTCGCCGCCCCATCCTCCTTTGCTCGACTTTGGTCAGCACAGTAGGGCTCAAGCCTTGTTGGTGTGATTCTATCGTTTCGTCTGCTGCACGCTCGCCTCAAGTGGCCCTAGCACCCAGTCACACCCAACATGGCGGACTTCGAGGATCGGTTGACAAGGACTGACGCAGAAGCCATTCTGAGGGCGACAGTGCGCCGGATGGTGGCGAGGCCGCCACGAGGACTGCAGGAACTTCGCCGAAGACAGTCTGAACGAGTACACGGCGGACGAACTCGACACTTATCGAAGTCAAACGCCAGAGATGTTTGCCCTAGAACATGGCATCACCAAGGAGCTGCTTGATTCCATCCAGGTGCCGTTCCAATTTCAAGGGAATATCGAGTACATGCGGTTCATCGCAAGCTTGCGGACATCGCGATCGGAGGACGCCACCCAGGCTCAGAACACAAGTGGGGTCGCGAGCAGTGTGTCCGAAAGTCAGGAGGGGCCCAGATCTGGGCGCATGGCACGGGCGATATCTGGTAGGTTCTCTGTCTCGTCCCATTTCTTTCGGAAGAGATCGACACCGCTCTCAGACCCACCTCAGACGGATGTTGGTGGTACTTTACAGAACTGATTCGTAGACGTTCTGGGATATCCTCACCGCTTCCCCGAGAATCCGTTCGAGCTCGAGAGGTATACACCGGCCGCCCGCGACTTTCAGAAGCTGGCAGACGCCGCAGACGTAGAATCTGGGGCAGGACCCGTCCAAGACCCCTTGCGAACCCGGAATTTTGCACGACCTGCGCACCTATTTCCACATGTGGAGCGTGTGGTTTGCCGACGATATACTCCTCAAGCCAAAAGCGGGACGTTTCCTGGAAAGCTTAGCACGCATCCAGAGCACTGGGAGCTTGACACTAGCAGAAGATGGTAGCACTACCATGTTCGAGTCTGATAACGGATTCCCTACAAATCAAGGCAGGGACCATGTCAAGCAAGGGCAGAGCCAGAATGAAGGACATGAGCCTCTCGATAACACCACGTCGCGTTTTCGCGAATAGCTCTCCGATCGAATCCGGGATCGTCTCACTCCGCGATCCCGACAGGCATGACCGGCTGCTTGTCGAACCTATGGAGATCTTTCTATTGTCCGTCCTGTCCCAGTAGGTAAGAGGCGGGCGGCGCTCGGTTCACCACTTCTTTCCACTCAGTGTGAATCCCATACGTATGTATATCTGGATGTCTCGCTTGGCAGAGGACACCGACCGTGCGCACGGTAGCACAGCTCCGAGACTTCATTTGAGCTACAAGGTTCGCGCCCATACTTCTCGAATCTCTGCTGCAGTCAATGACGCCCGGACAATTGTCGTCTGCAGCGGAGATGGGGGAATATCCCTTCACGCGAGTGCGCCACATGTAACACCCAGGAAGAAGGGACGCTCGGCCGCCTCGATGCGCTACTTACATACACGCGTCCTTCTGATAACCTCGATCGATCCTCATGAGCACATCTCACCCCTGAATTTAGCCTATGATCACGCCGTGGACACAGTCACTGCGCACGGACCGCCCTCTGAAGATGGTCGAGACTCGCAAGTCTGGAGGAGCCAACGGCATGACGACGACGGCATCGAACCACATATAGCTTATGTAGATTTTACTTATTTCTATATGCTACCCTGCAATGCTTTGTCCGTGCACAAGAAGGGTAAATGAATGCATATAGACAGGAAAAAGGCACAAATCAGAACAACGGAAATTGAAATCCGGATGACTGGCGAAGCAAGTCGACAAGAAAGGTCACAGCTGCTCTGTGTTTACAGGAAGGCGCACTTACCTTATTACTCCACCTTCGGAAGCCCAACGATGAAGTATGGGCTAGGAAAGAGGTGTGAAGGATCATGCGGGCGGAGAGGTGTCCGTAAGGAACCGCAGCTTCGGCTTCAAGCTGACCGTCTTGCAAGCCTTTCCCTCCCGCATCCTTGCCTCAATGTCGTGATCGAAGGACCACCCTTGCCAGCCACCGTCCTCGGGTGTCTTCCGCAGCCAGCTAAGCACAGCCAAGTTCGACCCGCCGTATTCGACAAACTTTGCCTCGTCGCGGCTCCAGTAGAACTTCCGCGTTCTCTTGGGACCCGACAGAGACCAATATTGACGTGTCTGCCCCTCAGACTGTTCTGTTGCGGACCGTTTCGAAGGGTCTGCGCCCTCCGAGCGTCTGCGCTTGACGCTATCGGGCTCATGATACGACCAGTCGGGCTGCCTGCTGGTGTAATCTGCCAGGCGTCGGATGCTCTGTTGAGCGACGTGTGACTCTGCCGTCTTGGCGATGACGGTAATCTCGTTCCATTCCGCAATTTGAAATCTCGCGTCCAAAAGATCGATACCGGTTGCCTGATCCTTGATTTGTACGAGCGCCTGACGTCCTGTCTCGGCAATGGTCACGGACTTGTAGCCGTTACGTTCGGTAGGGTTGGCATGGGAGCCGAGGGGCAGGGACATGAGGACGCTTGGGTTGTAGAGTCAAAATCGTGATAATCCGTCAAGTCGGCTGTGAAGCTGAATTTGATTAGAGCACAAGGATGAAATGAGGCCGCGCATGAGCATTTTATATGCATGAATGCCTGGAGTGCGACTCCCAATGACGAAGTCCAACCTAGAGTCGAGTCCCTCTTGTGACTCCAGGAGAGACCCCAAGTCGCAATCATCACCGTTGCGGAGAGACAGTCCTTTTTGAATGTCGGCGCCACAACATCCCCGCCAAAACTAGACCCCGCCACTCCGACTGCGCTCGTCATTGCGCTCGCATAGTGTATTCGTGAGGAGCGAGGCGCTACAATTACGTGGAGAAACCTCGGTCAAGCCTGACAAAACTCTGACGGGCTGCTTGGATTCCAAGAGCATCAGCGGTCAGAGCAATACGCATCATTTTCGTTCTATCGATGACTCATCCATTCGCTGGTCTGACACGAGTCTGCACCGTGACTCTTGGACGACCATGACCCTCAATAGGCGTCATTCGCTACGGTCTGTAATGACTACCAAGACTGTACAGGCAAGAAGACCCAAGCGACCCATTCTGACCTCGAGCTGAGGGGGACTGATGATGCAGGACGATGCAACGCTAAACAATGTCGTCGATGCCCGCAAGGTCTAGACTGTGACGTATTCTCAGCAGACGTCGAGACCATGGTGTGGACTGTTGTGTGCTGTGGTATATATGCGACTCCCTACCGGACAGATTAGTGGCCATCGAGCCACTCATACCCACTCTTTCCTAACTTTGCGCCCGTTAAACAAGCTGCTATTCTTCATGTCAGAGACAGACCAGTCCGTCAGTGAGAAAAGACTCGAGGAGCTCAAGAGGATCGAGAAGCTGCTGGAGGACTCCAAGACAAGGCCCAACTGGCCCGTTGTCGCTAGTCGCGCTGTCCGGCGTCTCCGTCAGCGAGAGTGCGACGGTGATTCTATTTTGGCCTCGGACATCTATCCAGACTCGGGCGCTATCGTCTGGGACACACTGATGGGTGAGACGACACCTTGATACGATTGAGTAGCTGAATGGGTTCAGAGATGAGATCAATCGGAATGAAGAGGCGCCAAGAGGACCACGATCGCGCAGCCCTCTACGAGAAGGTCACGGGTCAACGGGTGACCTTAGACGAGACTGATGAGGTCGATGAATGGATGAGACAGGTCGACGAGACTTTGAAGGATGTCACCCGTTAGTAATTTCTTTCCGAATGTCCGGTTGCGCCATGGGAACTGACAGGATCATCCCACATCAGCTTAGACTCGAGGCTGACATTAAGCTGAGCGACGCGGCGCCATAAGCACGGCTGATCGCGAATATACCCTGGTTAGCAATTATGCGGAAGCCAGCGTTGTTTTCGGACGCGCTGCATCTAGTCTCGAGCTGGATATGGGTGCACCCATCACGCAGATTCTCCCAGAGACTCTGAGAGAAGTCGACAAGCTCAAAAGCTTAGAGCTCCTGTCGGCGGCAAAGTGCCTCAATCTCGCTGATTACATCATGTCACGGTTTGGCAAGTCGAAACCCAAGCCCAGCCTGACCAATGGCTCCAGATACCCGACTTCTCTCGAGTCCTCCGCTACCCTGGGGCTGAATTCTGGTTGCACTTTGGGTTGCGACACCATCATGACTGGGTCTGCGGCTGAGTGATGGAGTGGTCCCTCAGGTATTGTTTTGTCAACGCCGTTGACCCGTGTGCCCTGCCCCAGGATTCGTACCAGCTTCCGTGCAAGTCTGCGAGGAGGGCCAGTCCACTCACAACCTGGCTACGAACTATATGATGTTTTATGACATTTCTGGTATTCTATACCATGCTCACCACTGTCAGGCGCCGCTCAAGAGGTTTGTAGGGCACGTTAAGGGTTGTCCCACACCTCGTCCACTTGTTAAGAAGATGTGCACAGCGCGCGTAAAATAGCAGACGCCTGAGCCATACAACAGAAATCGGACCTCCGCTTGAGAGGCGGCGGTCGTTGCCCTGTCTCCCTTCGCCGAGCCTTCTGCCATGCGCGCCATTTCCCTTTCTTACACGGATAGAGGGCGGCAGAATAAATCTTATGTAGCCGCCCCCAGCAAGATGAATCTGTTCAAATATCCTTTCGAGACCACGTCCCGCAGTGTATGCAATCGTCGCCAACATTGATACGAATGTGAACTGGCGGTGATGAGAGCTCGTAGTCGCATCCATGCCAGTGGCATCGACGAGTACTCTCAGGTCGCACTAGAACCGTCCGGATAATATCATCATTCTAGTGCATAGAAGTTATGGAAGCTTGGCTGCCGAGAAAATATGTTGAATGGTGTCGGCCGTCTTGCAAGATCAGTCCGATCGCTGACGAGATGCAAACAGGTTGTCTCGTATCTGAACCCAGACAAGAGGAGTGCTTAGGACCTCACCATGGGGCTCGAGCGTGTAGTCCACTTGAAGCCGATGATCCCTAGTCCAACCACCCCAGCCGCCCTGATTCTCGTGAGCGCAAAGCCAGTTCGTATGATAGTTACTTCCCCCCAGCTTGCCACTCTCTACCACAAAGGGATTCTCGCCGAGATGGATGAAGCGCAAGCGGTCGGTTTCCACATTTTGGAAGGTCCAAGTTGATTCAAGGGCTTTGGCATCAGTGAGGGTCTTGCTTATGAAATCTAGTTCGTCCAAAGAAGTGGGAAGCCTCAGCGCCCCTTCCCTGATGATCGCAGGCGTCTTCTCGATTGTCTTCCACTTTTTATGTCTTTCAGTGAAGTCTTTGAGCTTGTGAAAGCTTATGCAGCCGGTGTGCTCCTGTGCCCTTGTTGCATCCAAGATGAGAGTCATTCTGTTCCAGTACGCGCTCGTTACGGGCTGTCCCATCAGATCCCAACCTGTGTTGTCATCATGAACGGTCAAATCGATCGACCGACCGTTGACGTCGAACGCTCCTGATCGAGAACAATTTGGGGGGTCTCTCACGGACATGCTTGAACAGATGCCTGGGAAGGTTCCGGATATGGATCGGGAGTCTGGTATGCGCTTGAATGCGTAAGGCCCTGAGTGGCAAGACAGTCTTAAGAGCTACAAATAAGCCCACAGCTGACAAAGCAATGTGCTTCGCGGCCCTTTGTCCTATGCAGATATAGGAGCTCAGGCCTTCAGTCGAGCGGCACTCGGCCTGAAGCGCGCTCAAGCTAAGAAGCGAAACGGCTCATTCAGATAGACTCTAGTCGAGTAACCTTTGTGCTCGGCCTATGAGGCCTTCCCAGAAGGGCGCGATGCTGACCCTTTCGGGCGCTCATTGTTTCAAGGAGCTATACTTCGTTTCTCAGTGGAAGGCATTCGTTGGGGAGAAAGGTCAGAGTGGGTCAGAAATGCGAAGGCGAAGCCCTTGTCTGTTGCGTAAGAAATATCCCCTAGACATTTCGCGCACACAGCACAGGGCGAAATCACCTCGCTAGCCTCCGTGCGGATTCCAGACGATAATCTTGCCAACGCCAACAGTCATTGCCTGGGCCCGCAGCTGACGAAAGATGATGAGCGGTCCACGTCTTCCCTTGGCTGAGACCACGAATGAGACTCTAACCCACTTTGGAAAGGACGATCTGATGTGATGGCGCACGCACAGCGTTTCCATGCCCGCACGGAAAGCGAACAGGTGTTGAGGATGTTTGAGGAGGGTCAACTGACGTTCTTGCGAGCATCGCGCCCTTTTCGCTGCGCTACCGACAGGGGATTGACGTTTCGAAAGCTGCAACTCACGAACGACTGGTTCAGTCCTGAGACCCTTGGGCGTCGTAGACTCACTGACCTCTCATCTTCGGAGCATGGGCTCCACCTGGCGGCACATGAGGCCTACTTCGAGGCATGTACGGCAGTAGTGGACACGCTGAGCGGTAAGACCTATTGGTGCAGTCGGTGCGGTGCTGATATAAAAGAGCTTCTTCTTCACGGGGGAGAACCAGGTATTCGCCCGAGTAACATCAGCAAGTATGTGACTGCGGGAAGGCATTTATCGGCCCGGGCTGTTCAAGAAGAGCACGAAGGACGGAACGAGAAGCACGAAGCCAATAGACTGCGCGACTCCGATTTAGTGCGTGGACGGTGGTTCCTCACGGCCTTGAGCATCGTTCTGCTTCACCGTTGGCGTGCACCAGGCGGATGATATCGCGAAGAAGAATCGTGAGCTCGGTCAACTTGCTCATGAACTCTTCTAGGAGGATGTATCTGAACTTGGAAAGGGCAGCCAGTGAACGGGGCAAGGTGTTTCCACGACCCATGATTCCACTGACGCCGTCTACAATAGTGTACAGCTGTTCCATGCATCCCTTATACTGGTAGAAATGATCAAGAACGACCAGCAATCTGATTCCCGGAGTTCATCAGCCCAGCTTGGGCAGACGTAAGAGCCATTCATGCGGAGTCAGCGTCATTGATCATGTGGTCGACCGCACAGTGTCTATCCGTGCACTTTCTTGCTAGTGGTACGCCGAGCAGGGCGACTGGGCAGAGCACTCCCGGATGGAAATTTCTTCTCCACAAAGAACGAGGACTAGTTGCAGGGAAGATTCACATGGGACGTAGCAGGAGCGTACACGTACACGACGCTCCATACTTGTAGGACCTTGAATTGGCAATGTGGCGGTCCGTGCGCTCGCAGCCCCCCCCCCCCCCCCCCCCCCCCCCCGCGGGGGGGATCGTTTCCTTCACCTCTTTCGCCTTCTCCCTCGGTATGCGCGTCTCTTGATCTTTTCGTTCTTCATATCCCTTGTAGGACGTCAAAATACACCATGAAGGCCGTCTGAAGGCTCACTCATTCATTTGAGCGGCCAGCGCGGACCACGGGGCCTGATCCCACAAACATCCTTCTGCGGATCAGGCCGAGGGTGACATGCGCCTTCACGAGAGGATTCGGACCAAGGGGATCTGGCACACGGAATCGGCACCGGGTGACCCAGCGCCCTGCGTCGAGTCCGGTTTGTCAGCATGTACTATCGTGAATCTGGACATGCTGAAGCTTCTCGCTGTTTTGGGTCGAAGATGCCAGCGTCCATTACCTTTGCTGTGACATGTGTGTTACCCCAGACGTCGAATTCAAGAAATTGTATGGGCTTTATGATAGTATTCTTTCTGCTCGCGCGGCAAGTTCATGCTGCCAACAAATGCATCACGAATCCTCGAGCAAATCGCCCAGGATAAGATCCATGCAGTGATTGCCTATGTGCCTGCAGACGATGACTCACTGAAAGCGGGTGTAATCAAACCACTGTGCAGACCTCGTTGATAAATATCGCCCCACCTGGCATATGCCCTGACCCTATGATTGTTGCACCAGCCTCCCCATCCACCTTGTTTGCTGGTACAGGTAAGCCAAGACAGGGGCTCATCACAGGACATACGACCATGTTCTATTACTGTGGTGTTCTTCCCGTCGTCGTCCAAGTGTATAAGGCGAATTCTTCCAGTGACAAAATGCCTCCAGATCGATGTCAGTCCCCTCTTCGACATTGTTGTGAGCCTGCGAACGTCGTGTTCGAGCATCATTTTCTCCTCGTCATTGGCGACCTGCAGAGATCCAACCTCGTTTGCGTTCAGGCGGGTCAAGGTCCAGTCTGATTCTTTCATTGTGAACATGAAGAGGCTCACGAATGACTCGAACCCTTGAGTGGCGGAGCCAGACTGGTCAGCAAGGGTGATAGCCACCCTGGACCAGGTCGCAAAGTCGACATCGAAGTACAAGAAATCCAGTCTGGTCTGGTCGTCGTGCAGTGTCATCTTCATCTGATTCCCATCGGTGTCATAAGCCGTTGCCCACGTCGGCGACAGTAGATCGTCATAGAATCGCTCATCTTCTGGTAGTGCGGTGTGTCCAGCGTCGCGCGTTGTATCTGACTGAGACATGGGGTGCGCAGCGACTGTGAGGCCGCAGTGTTAGTTGGAAGAGTGCAAACTGGTGTGGTGCCCGACAGGGTGCGGTTGCACGCACTTATACCCGCTCTGAGCCCATCGAAGGAACTAGGGAGAGGGCTGAGGCTACGGGGACAAGGCGAGTGCAGATGAACAAAGGAAATAGACTTGCAAACAGCTCGTCGCATCTTGCCTTCGAAAACTTTTCGCGGCTGCCTCCGTTGACAGAGGGGATCCTTATACTTATGAGCCTGAAACACCTCTGGTGGTGACCCAAAGCCCTGAGTCTTCTGCCGCACCGGAATTGGGCTCCCGTGCGTACGCAGTGGTCCTGCCGGAATACCGAAAATAATAGGACAGTCCCCCTGTGATGAAGGTGTACTTCAAAACGGAGTGATGGGTGAAGGGGTGCCCAAGAGATAAGTCCGCATCAGAAGTCGTTAGCCCTGAGCGAGTAGGCAAGGACAGGCAACGCCCCTTTCCTTGGGACCAGTCGATTCTGTGAGGGAATCGACGAAGCCTCGGCGATACTAGCGGTAGGCGCCTGAGAGTGCCAAGGGGACAGATGAAGCACTCCACACCTCAACAGCTGCTTTCGGCGTTACAGTACAGACCATCGACAGCAGTAGGGGGCTCGTAAGCCTTGAAACGCAATCACTAGGCCGTGATTCTCATGGAGCGGTTGGACTAGAGCATGCTACGTTTGGCGGTCCGAGTCTCGAACGTAGGCCCAGTGTAGAGATCTTAACATGGGTATTCCCCCGCCTATTGATACCACTCCGAAGCCCAGTCTGATTGAGTCGGTCCATCGTCCGAAGATGTGGCGCAAGGCTCGTCCTCGTCATCTGTGTGATGGCCGTTCCCGTCACTCCCCTCATTGGTCCACGCTGTGGGCTCTCTCGACTTGGGAACCTGAAAAAAGCGTCCTCCCCGCCCGTCGTCCAACCACTGCATCTCGATTGACCTCTCCTCTAAGTACCTTTTGAAGCGAGGATCGGCGCGAACCTGAGGATCCATGGCGGCCTGCAGTACGGATGCAACACCCTCTTCGTCAAAGAACTCTTTGACATATTCGTAGGTAGGTGACGGGGGTTCATAGCGGACCGGGCTGTGTTCATCAAAGGCGCGTTGAAGCAGCTCTTGATACCCAGGTGAAATTGGTCTCGAGCGCCGTCTGTAGGTTTGGGTAGAGCTCATCCACTGAATGCTCTCTTGGTCGTAGTGAGAGTTGTGAGCTTCGATATACTTTTCGACTTGATGCCGGAGCGAGGAGCTGGAGTTGCTCGAGTGGTGGCTGTCGGACCCATCCGCTGAGGCGGGAGCAGGGGTCACATCTCCGACAAGTGTGCTGCGTGGAAGCGAGGCGTCACCGAAAGACGAGATGTCCTCCACATTGTGGCTTGCCTGAGGAAGTCGTGGACACGAAACCTCGACTGTATCATACATATCGTTGGACGGGTTAGGGTCTGAGTCGATCGAGATGGACGAGCGACTCCTCTCATGTGAGTCAGAGCCCAGCTTTGGACTGCTGCTCAGCGAGGTCATGGGGGGGCAAGTATAGCTAGTTGCTCAGAGACTGATTAGGGGGCAGGGTGTCTCGATGGATGTTTTCGGGGCCGGGCGGGTCGACTGAAAAACGTAATCCCGGTTCGAAAGCAAACTGGGGATGTTGGCTGACCATGCGCATTATATACACTGTATGCATGTCGCTGCACCACTATGAGCACGGGGCGGCCCTCCCCTCCATTGGGAGATTGGATGACTTGAAAGGAGGTGACTGTGCAGCGTCTCCGACCCGTATCAGCCTGAGGATGCCCCACTCTTGCGGAAAGGGGGGCATTGACTTCTTACACGTAAGAGTTCTGGCAAAAGAGTGAGAGAGGCGCTTCGCCCGAGAGACGGAGAGATACTGCCTTCGCTTTCCGGACCTTTGTACAGCTCCACGCGTCTCGTGCACTTGGCCCTTTTCGGCAAACAGCAATCAAAGTCATTTCGTGGACAGTTGTGTTACATTCAGGCCGAAGCTCGGTGAGCATCGGGCTTTTGAGTGTTGAACGACTCGCCTGTCTTCCAATGCTCCGTTTCCGCAGTGGATTGTGGGTGAGTCTGAGAGGGGAAGCATCTTGTTCCCGAGGATTTCATACGGGGGCGCATGCAATCGAAGTGCGGCAGCACCCGAGAACATAGTGAGCACAAGGACGGACGTTGCGATACAGGTGGGCAGCTGACAGAAAGAGTGCACACAAAGCATGCCCCACTGGGCTCAGCTTCGGCAGCCTTGAAGTGGCAGGCTCCACTGCGTCTGGAAGACGGGTCGGTAAGCTTCTGAGAACAGGTCTATGACCTCGGACCTGCAAGGCGCAGACCTAGACTTCGGATATAGGCGTCACCGCTTCCCATTGACGCGACGCGACCGGCCATTCTCCCACTCTTGGACGCAGGTGCCAGAGCAGAGGTGCACCGCGCCCCACTCACCTGCCCCTTCTCCTCGCCTCATATCTGCGGAGCTTCCTGCTGCGAAGTGACATGGAAAAACGGGCTGAATGCATCAGGACATTTGTTAGCCAGATTTGAGTCCAGAGAGCGATATGAGTGATATGATGATATACGGAAACAACTGGGGGTTGACGACTCTGCAGAAACGTGTGAAGGGATGCCCAGAGATGATCTAGAACTAGTCCTTGAAGAGGGGGAGGGGGCACAGGGTGTGAAAGGGAGGGGGACAGGGATAACATGGCAGGGGGAAAGAATTGAGATTGAGAGCGATGGGAGCCGGAACGCTACGAGTACGGCAGGGGCAGCAACTCTACCTTTATCGTGTCGCTTGAGAGCAGCTGCTGGTCACGGGTAACGACATCGGCCTGTACCCCATGCTTCTCGCTCCACCCTCTCCAACCAAGCTCTGTGGAGGGACTCCAAGCCCAGTCCATCGATTCCAAAGTCACCGGTCCGGACTCTAAAAGCAATGTGCCGTCCCCGCTATTCCCCAGAAGAATCAGGCGATATCGTCCGTTGCTCTTGTGTCTCCATATCGACTTGTTTTCCGCAGGTGCGTTAACGATCATCTTCAGCTGTCTCTTCGACCTCTCAACCTGCTCGGATTGCCGTGCTAGCCCCGAGCTCGGCGGAATGAAAAGTGATTGCAAAGTAGGGAGGTCCGGGGTCATTTTGGTCCATTCGGGGCTTTGGTCTGTAAAGTTGGACAGGCTCACAAAACTCTTATAAGCCAGGTCCTCAGGCGTGGTTCCGTCTTCAAGACTTATTGCGAGTTTGACCCAGGCCGGTGGCCTGTTTCCATGTACACGAGGGCACGACTCCCATATGAGATCGAACTCCGGATAATCGTTCTGCAACCGCAACAGCAAAGACTTTCCCGTCACATCGGAGACAAGACGCTCGGCTGAGACTCGCCTTTGCACGCTGAAAAGACCGCTGCTGTTACTCATACTGAAGTCCGTCGTTTGTTAGACGAACACCTTTGAACCGCGAGTATGAGGCAAGAGAGGCCGAGTCAACCTAGGTAAAAAAAACAGCTAAAGTAGTTTTGGCCTGCGGTTTACGGGGTCGAGAACAATTTTATGCGCTTAGCTAGCGAAGGAGCAGAACGCTACCGAACACTAGAGTGGAACATCCTCTTTTTCCTCCTCGGTCAGAAGTTTGACAGGCAGTCCTCCATTATGGACCTCGGTTAAATGTTGTAGCATTCTCACATGAAGCGTCTACAAACCATTCTTGCTCAAGGACCCTCCGGGCGCCTCGTCTTATCTGTAATCAAAAGGTCATTGCAGCGTCATTTCACTCCATGCTCCGATGAAACGAGGAGTACAGGAAGTCTCGAGCGAGTTACGTCTTCGACACCATACAGTCAGCGGGCCCCGGCGACATTGAGGGAGCCGGACGAGAGCCCGACGAGACTCTGGGCCGTCAGGATGATTTATCAGGTGTACGTATGATCCTTCTTCGGACGAGGGTTCACACGAAAATGAGACCGACGGGAGCACTCCGAACTTGTTGCGTGTCTGTGATGCCCATGTGAGGCGGGCATCGCCCAAACAATCAAAAGGTCACACTCGCGGCCATTGACGGAGCAAATTCTGGCACGCGCATATTTGGCCGGGGATGTTTAGCGACTTGCCCATCAACGACACATTCTCTTTCAGAAGGTCGCAGCATAGAACGGCAATCGCAGTGCCGCACTGCAAGGTGAAGAGCACCGGTTCGGGCGACGTCAGAATACCACAAAGTGCACGGTGCAAATGGAGAGCTTATGCCGGCTAGAGCATTGGCGACACCTTTCCTGGCAAAACCGAGGTTGTGACTCTCTTAGGTGGACGCCGATACCCCGCACAGCTGAACTATGCAACCCTTTGGAAAACGCTACGTCAGTTCTTTCTCAGCCCTGTGAACCTCGATTTCCAACACGGTCGAGACGCTTTGAGAAGGAGGCGGTGAATGGAAGAGGCTCCAGGCCTCGGCCTCATCTCCTTTTGGGACAGCATCGATTGGAAAAGCTTTCGCAGCGATCGTCCTTGCCCTTGTGTACTTAAGCAGATCCACCATCATTGCGCTCTCTCTCAGAAACCCCTCCCTTTCTGTCTCGCCAGTGCGCAGCCGCGACTTTTATCGCGGCCTACACATAGGACCAAGAAGATGTCTAAATTGACTCAAGTTCTTGATCGATTCACAATGTCGGGGAAACCTTCAAAGTCACCAGAATCCAGAAGGCACTCGGTTCTTTCAATCGTCAATCGGGTCTTCGAGATCACCGGACACAATCAGGCATTCACTTTACGTTTCTGGGATGCCACCTTGAGGACAGACCGGTCTTACCAGGAGGTCATCCGGAGCTTTGAACTGGATCCAGCAGACTCTCATGCGCAGCGACGCGTCAGCCAGCACTTCCTGCCGAGTAGGTGCCCTCTGAATCTATCCCATGCAGAGTTGCCCAGGCTGACAGCTCCCAGGCCGCCTGTACGACGTCAAACGCCCCGAAGCTTCCCAAACAGTGGGGGCGACGACGCCGGAAGTCAACATCCTCAAAGGCGACCTCGTAAGCGTGGCAAGCAACAAGGATCTAAATTCTGAGCTGGGAATGATGCTCATTCGCCACTCTCTGAATGTTTTGACTGCGTATGAGGAGGACGAAAACATGCGGCGCCAGGTCCTCAATCAGATCCGTTCTTCGTGGTGTGAATTCGGCAAATCACCCAGCTGGCCTGAGACTCTCGAGGACATTGCATGGATGGACGACGTCAAAAGGCCACTGAGAGACATGTTATCCAAGGCGCTGGGGGTGACGGGTGACCCAGGCCCTCTGCGCGTTCAGTTGAGCGACTCGCAGATCCGCCAGGCTGAGGACGAGCAGTGGACGGTCCCGTGCATGGCTCCGTGGCTCGTAGCTTGCCTTTCCAAGCTGGATGAAGATGCCACTACAAAGAGCGGGGAACATCCCGTAATCATTGTCGGGTCGCGCGCAGCGTTCGCCCAAATCATTAGGTCTCCTTCGTCATACACGGCCCGAGCGTTCCCCGCTTGAACATAGATGAGCCATCACTAGCCTACTGTACATCCTGAATGTGACCAAAACCCCGCACTCTACCCTGTTCTGTCTCTGCACGTTGATATATGAAGCCTTTTCATCGAGCACTCGGCTGCCGAGTGAGGCTATCTGACCACTGCTCACAGAAGGATGTCGGGTCTGATTTTCGACTCGGCTCTCGTTTTGAGGCGAGAGGACGCGCGCCGTGCCGGTGAGGACGCTCGTGGCGCGACTAGCCCTTCTTGCGGGTGACTCTGATGCCAAGTGTGCTCGTGGGTAGATCATGCGATGACAAAGTAAAAGAGAAGGTTCGTAAAACAACATCTTATTATGCACCGTGCGATGGGTCTCAAATCACGAGCCGGGTGGCAAGAAGCCTGATCGGATACGGCCTCGCATCTCTCTCCGACCACTATGGGGTTTCTATTTGCTCTCTCAGCATTCAGTCCGAGCATCGATCTAGGCGTTGATTTATGCATCGAGCGACACCTCGCTGCGCATTACTTTCCCCCCCCCCCCCCCCCCTTTCCCCGCCCCCCTCTCCCCACTCACCCCTCCCCCCACCCTCACCCACCCCCAGAGGGGCAACAGTTTCAAGTGATGGGTCGCTCAGGTGACGAGACTGCTGCCTGCAGCCTCACAACGAAAGGAAGAAAGGAAAATCCTTTCATGCCAGCACAGCCCGATCCCCCACTCGCCTTCGTAGGTTGCAAGGCGCATCTCCCTTCCTTACGAAACTGCAGAACACAGCATGAGTCTCGGCTCGGACATCCTTTCGAAACAGAATTTCGCTGACCTTGTACTCGTACCGTTGCTTCTCACCTATCTTACTGTTGCAGACCAAGAAATCTGAGGTTCCAAGGACCGGCCTGGAGATAATCCCCTCACATACAGAACGCCAAGCTTACAAGTAAAAATCTCTCTATTCACCTTGCGACACAACACAACATGCGCAGCATCAGATCCAGCATCGGTAGTGCTCTCTCGAGGCAGCCCGACACTGTCAAATCTATCGTCGAGCACGTAGCATCCAAAGCCAACGAGTCCCAGACCTACGTCGCCCGCTTTCTTGAAGCTTGCCTTCGTAGCGTAGCCTCTTACGATCTTGTTCCCGAATTTTACCAATTTTACCAAGTGGCATCCACCGACCAGGACGCCCAACGGCGGGCCACTCAGTACTTTATTCCCAGTAGGTTCTGAAGCGTTCAGCTCCAGGGATGTCTCCGCGGCTGATACGATCAGGCTTGCTGTACCATGGCGACGCCTCTTGGCCCGCCGGGGACGCCGAGCGGATTTCAGACACGCGCACTCTAGCTACTCTCACGGTTGAAGTATGCGCCGAGTCGGTCAACTTCCCGCTGGACCTCAAACTGAGTACTGAGCCCCTTGACACGCCCGCAGGCAGAATTTTCATCGCACATGCGATAAAGACGTTGCGTAACATCGCATGGCAGTCTGCCCCCTCACAACAGGTCGAACTCATGCTGTACAGAACAGGGTATGCGCAGGGGATGCCGAAAGACTCGAGGCGCCCGCAGTCCGTCAGTCAGCTGACCCAGTGGTCCCTCAAAGAGCTTGAGCGCGTCAAGGGGCGTATCGGTTCTGAAGGAACTGATCAGCTCATTGTGAGCGAAGAGAATCTGGCAGCCGCGGAACACCTGTCCTGGACGACCAGGGGCATTCTGCCCAGCTGGCTGGTAAGCCAGGCTGCTCCGAGGGCGCAGGATGAGCCTCCCTGGGAGTGGGATCCCACGATCACGGTGGTCCCATCCAGCGAACCGGTCGCCAAATGGATACGAGCCGAATCCCCTGCGCGAGACTACGGCAATCCGGCGCTGAGACCAGAAGTCTGGCGTTTTGCGAGGCTTTCACTCCGTGCGCAACCACTTGAATGAACTATGTACAAGGTCCTCTTCTCGGACCCTCTCACCAAGGTTAGACACTTCATCCTGCCTCATGCACATGATCACCTCCATGGGTCCACAAGTCGTGGTATTGCTATACACGATGGGTACCTCCGACCTGCGTACCGCAGGACTGGCTGCCTGACTTGACGAAGAGGATGCCCAATGACTCGATGCGCCTGCGCACGCTACAGCGAGGATGAGAGCTTGGCAAGACACCTGCACTGCTTTGAGCTCCCAGTAGACACACACTCTCTCTGCGGGTCGATGAGGGCCGATAGAGATTTTATCCGGTGTTGTCCAGAAGTGACAGACGAGCCTGTTCTGATCCCTATCTTCTTGCTGATTGATCTTCGAGTGCACGAGTCCACCTGCAGATTTGCCGAGGCGCGATGTTACTGTCACCTGCTCGAATTCGGAGTCACCTCCAGTCTCTCAGTTTCAAAGACGCCGCAGAAAGCGAGGATCTTTGCCAGGACGCCAAACAACGGCGTGTGGCCAGACCGGTTGATGTGGAGTGAAGGGCTATATTTATCGTCTCTTCTTGCCGAGTACCGCCGGGGAACATGGTGAGACCACGCCGAGGGTTTGCAACAAATACATAGACGAGCGGTGACAGAGCTTCATGCGCATACAGATTGCTCTTTCTAGAATCGATCCGTGTATCTGGCGCTGGCCCGTAGGCTTCTCGCTATGTACCCTCAGTGCTACATATCCACAGCCTCGACAGACGGTCCGAGTCCCGGGCTCTGCGCTCGGTCCGACAGCCGGTAATGAGGGGCTTGACGCCAGCCTTTGCATTCGTCGCTTCCGACGATCACTATGGATCGACGAGGCGTCGAAGAGGCGTCTTCTGATGAGCCACTCTGGACGATACATAGTCAATGGTGAGGAAGAAACACAGCTCAGAAAGTTCATTCTGTTTTCGGACGCGTCTTACGCCGGAATATCCGGACCGACAGGCCGGAATGCGGTGAGTCCAGGCTTATCTCGTTTCAGGCACGGGCTCAGCATAAAAGCACCACGTGTTCTCCTGTTGGAGTCGAGTTTTTGGCCACCTTATCTTCTTTCAGAGAACCCATTCCATCCTCCTTCACCACCATCTCGTCTCGCATACCCGGGCAGCCTCGCCCCGCGGTCCCGACATCGACTCTCATTAGACCCCGATTGTAGATCTGAGCGCCTTGTCCCTCGTCGACAAAGGACGTCCCCCCTTTTTGAGCGTCGTTCCAGCCGCCCCACCCCTTCCGGCAAGATGGACATATAAACACCTACCCACCTGCCAGTCAGGCGACTTGGTGCTCGAAGCTGGCGACCGCAGTCTTCTCGTATCGGCAACATCGGCGAGGTGCGACGTATAGCGCTTATCTCACTCCTTTTACTCGGCGCATCGTCTGACTCCGACCTCGCCACGCACGTTTGTCCGTCTCTTCACGACGAAACGCGTCGGACGGTAGAGCGTCGGCCAAGGCGGCATAGAATAGACACGGACACACGTTCGCACCCTCCCTTCATTGAATTGCGTGCGAGCGCGGGACCCAAACGACTACACGGGCTGAGAACGCGTCGGCCTTCGAATGCGGAGCGGCCTCTCGAGACTTGACGAATAGACACCACTAGACAGCTAGATCCTCCACCTCCTTAGACATTCTCTCGACATCCTCTTCACCTAGTAATCACCAGCACATCACACGACGACATGTCCCTTCAACCAACTACCGAAGTGGCGGCCAAGGGCGTCTCCACCCTGCCCACTCCAGTCCTCTCTGCGTCCACCTCGACTGAAGTCTCTCCCGCCTACTCTGAACTCGTTTCGCCCCCTCTTCCGGCGGACGAGCTCTTGGATATCGATGCTGGCGCAGACGACTCTGTCGCCAGCAAGGAGAGCGTGCCTGAATGCTGGGGACATCGCGGGGTGAGTCATGCATCCTCGTACCATCACCATCACCGTCAGGTGCTCGGTTGTCGATCGCTGATCATCAGGCTTCGGCGACTTTTCGTCGGTCCTACTTGTCAATCCAACGCTAACCGTTACTGATGATCAGCCGAAAACACCCGCGCTTCGTTCGTAGAGGCCATCAAGGCTGGTGCCGACGGCATTGAGACCGGTGAGACTCGTTCAGCGGAGTCTGAAGTCGCTGATGTCAGACATTCACATCACCTCCGATGCTCAGCTCGTCCTCTTCCACGACCCCGAGCTTTCGCGCACGACCAATGGCCAGGGCAAGATCGGTGACCAGCCGTGGTATGGCGTCCTTGAGCACGTGCGGACCGTCAAGCAGCCCATCCAGCCCATCCCGATGTTCAAAGAGGTGCTGGATCTCTTGATGACCCCTGGAAACATGCACGTCAAGCTGAACGTGTGTCTCCTTCGTCCCGGTGAATGGACGGTCATGCTGACGGCCAGATGGACTGCAAGGTCGAGAATGAGCCCGAGCGCCTGTTCAGCCTCATGAAGGACATCATCGAGTCTTATCCCAACTGGCAGACTCTCCTAGCGCCTCGCATCATCTTGGGCATCTGGCACGTGAGTATCATGCTGTCACCGCCCATGAGTCGAGTCACTGATGGCAAGCCCACATTCATTGCTCCCGCCGCTCGGATCCTGCCCTTCCTGCCCCGCTACGCCATCAGCATGTCCATCCCCGAGGCCCGCACATACTTCTTTACCCACTGCCAAGGCTTGTCAATCCACTTCCCCGCTTTGGCTTCGGCCGACGGTCAACTCCTCTTGCAGCAGTGCAAAGAGGTCGGGAAGAGGGTCTGCACCTGGACTGTCAATGACATCGAGGAGATGCGCGAGTGTGCGAGGTGGGGTGTGCAGAGCATCATCAGCGACAAGCCAGCACTATGGCAAGGTCTCAAGAAGGAGGTCAGTCTTTTTGCGACTCGCTCAGCATAGGGCTCTGCTGATCTACAGATCCTGGCCGATAGGCAGAAAGCTCTGCGCCCTACATGGGCTTCGTACATCCGCCCTTGGATGAACCAGCGATACTGGATGTCTCACTATGTGAGTAGTCTTTGCAGCTAGGTCATGGCTTGGCTGATCTGTTAGGGCAAGCTCGCCCGCGAAGAGACCGAGTACCTCGAGAAAGAAGCTGGCAAGATGAAAGACGTCGTCGTGCCCGACGTCTCGCTCAAGGTGGCCAAACCTGCTGACGTGATGGCGTGAAGGGGGAGTTATAATGGGGAAGGAATGAGAGGGGAGGAGAGGACATTGCGCATCGACACATTTGTATATACATCACGACAACACGACGACACAACATGACGATCTACGCCCCGCACATAACCGAGTACCTACAACACCCATGCGCCCGCGCTATGTGATGATTCCCCATGATTCTCCCTCTGGTCTATATTTTGCGAGCCGCTACCAGTTGTTCTCCTTGACGATCTTGGCTGCCTCGAGAATGTACCGCCCCTCCTTGTATCGCTGTTCCCCGTTGGGCGCCTTGATGTACATCCACCCGAGGGACGTGTCACACGACGCGCAGTGCAGATCGGCGACGGTATGCGTGCCGGTCCTTCGTCTCAGCACTATTCCCACCCTAGCTTCAGCGAGTCAAGGAGACGCACAGCAGCTTGCGCTCTTCGCGCTTGCCGAGCGAAGTGTTGATGGTTGAATTCATCAGGCTGCCTTGTCAACGACGCCTCCCTCCCTCCTTCTCACGGGCCAGGGGCGCGACGTACTAAGCCCGGCCGGACCGCCCATTGAACGCCTTGGACACCAGCTCGTCCTGCAATGCCTGGTCTCAGCTACTACCTCTGGACCGCGTAGCTGCTTCAATTCGGGGTCATACTCAAGACCCACCACTATCTCCGAGCACTTGTGGCATGCGAAGACCTCCTTGTCGTCGGGCAAGATGTGCAAGTCTAGCTTGGACAGAGGGCCGCTTGGCTGGACAGGAGAGGAAGATGAGGCTTGGCCCCCTGAGGGGGGTGAGGTGGGTGAGGACATGCCTCGTCTGCCCTAGATCATGGGCTATAGCGATGCGGATGATGCTTGTCGCCACCCGGACACGGTCGTTGTCGGTCAGACCGGCGGCGATCACCGCTGCCTCCACTCCCCTAAGCCCCTTCGTGTTTTACGAGCAGTCACTTGGTACTTTTTTGATGCCCCTACTCCGACCTCCTTACTCGTAGCTATTCTGACCGGCCTCGAGATGGACCAGGTGAGTTTTGGACAAGATCACGCCCTCTGTCTATACGTGACTCCTGCTGCGTGCTCATCGCAGGACGCCTTCCGCTCCCTGCTCGCCTCCCGGCCGGCAGCGTCCTCATCTCAAAGCTCCTCCAAACACGTACTAGGCAAAGCCGCGCCGAAACGCTCGGCATGGGGACTCAAAGCATCAGCCAAGACGGAGAAGCTCTTGGCTGAAAAGGCTAAAGGCACCGAGGAGGCAGAGAGCAAGCCGGACTTCGTGCCGCGGCAACAGAGACGGGTGCCGGTGAAGGAGAATGGGGAGCGGTATTTGGACAGGGCGGCCATGCGCCGGGAAGGCAAGGAGGACGAGTACACAGAGGTGAGTCGCACCTGCACTTCGCAACACTAAGCGAGACTGATATACAGGTCGCCAGGACGCTGGAAGACTTTGAGCGGCGGCAGAAAGAGGCGGGAGCAGATGATCGACAAATAGCAGAGACGCGCAAGCACCTCGGTGGGGATGCCGAGCATAGTGTCTTGGTGAAAGGCCTCGACTTTGGCCTCTTGGCCGCTCGGAAGGCTGAGCTGGAGCGGGAGAAAGAAGATCTGGCGGATGAAGAGCTGGATGCGCTCCTGGGAGGACCGAAGAAGGTGGAGAAGGTGGAGGAGAAGAAGGTTGTACAGGAGGAGAAGATGGGCAAAGGGGTGAGCAATTGAGGCTGGTCTGTGTATATGGGCTGATGTCGCAGTTCAAGTCGATCGGCAAAAAAGCCGAAGAGCCTGTCGGAGGGGAAATTAAGAAGAAGAAAAAGAAGAAGAAGGTCAAGTCGGAGTCAACTGCGCCCGAGGTCAAGCAAGCAATAGCACCAACAGAGGATCAAGCGAGCAAGGGCGAAGCTTCCGCCGTGCCTCTACCACCGCCTGCGCAGGCCGAGGTTAAAAAGGAGGCGCCTGTTCCCCCTCCGCCGGAGCCAGAAGACGAGGAAGACATCTTTGCTGATGTTGGTGGATACGACCTCAACGCCGGTGAAGAAGATAGCGGGAGCGAAGATGTTAACAAGGCGGATCTGGCGGAAAGCTCAAGGCGTCCTCAAAGGGGCGATGGCTCTCGATCGCCTAGGTCTCGAAACAGCTCGGAGGAGGGGAGATATCATTCTCGTTCGAGGTCCCGCGAAGACCGCAGACCCCGATACCGTAGCGATAGCCGCGATGGAGACTACGACGACTATCGACGACGAGACGAATCCAGAGATCTAAGGAGAAATAGGGAGCGCTCGTACTCGCGAGAACGCGATGGGAGGTATGACCGATACAGCCGCAACGATTATTACCATGGCTACGACAGGCAAGACAGGCGGGACGGGCCGTCCGGTAACGATAGAAGAGACCGTTACGACCATTATGACGATCGCCAGAAATCGCGAGATTGGTCTCGATCGCCCCGGTGGTATGAAGGCCAGTATGACCGACAGAGCAAAGACGAGCAACGAGCCTACAGACGCTCTCCTTCACCTCGACGGCGCCGATCACCCTCTTACTCTCGCTCGCCCTCCCCTCCTGTCCGCCGACACTCGCCTTCGCCGACCCCACCTCCGGCCAAACGACCGCGTCAACGTACCCGGACACCCTCACCGACCATGTTTCAACACCACATCTCCTCCCCCGAAAGCTCAGACTCAGAGGACGAAGGGCCCCTTCTGCCCGGTGGGAAGCTCCTGCCGCTCGCGTCTTCCGCTATGGGCGACATCAAAGGTTTCCTTGCGGCCGATGCGGATGCCACCAAGGCAGACGAGAAACGCCTGCGTAAAGCTCAGTGGCGGGCGCGGCAGGGTCTCGCCCCGCAAGAAGGGGTCGATGTTGCCATGCTGGAAAAGAAGCTGGGAGACAAGCAGCGTGCGAATCGGGAGTATCAGCTGGTCATGAACCAGGTCAACAAGGCTCAGAAGGGCGACGAGGGGGCTGGAGGTGCCGCCGACGAGTGATCAAGAACCTGTACCATTGAGCTCAACATGGAGTCTCTCGGGTCTATGACCAGATCACTCTGGGCTTGCGGCAAGTCTGCATGGGCTGCTGTAAAACAATACGGTGCTCGAGATTGTCAGGCAACAATGCAGGCCGAGCGGTAAAATGCATATCATCACACGAGAAACTGCGGCTTGACTGCGACTGGCTGGCCGTTGGCGGGATAGAAAGTAGCCTTGGCGCCTGCGTCGTCGGCTACTTCCTCCCACAGCTCACGTCCTGGCGTGATGGCTCGACTCTCGCCACCGAACCTGCCGGGCGCCTGAATCACGACAGACCCCGCCCGCGAGGGCGCGGCATCCGTATGGAAGTCTACGCTCCAGCGCAGCCCCGAGGCCTCGGGCTCGCGGCACACACGACCAAATATAGTACCGTTCTCGTCCTGGTTGGTCATCGCCACGATCCGTTGCAGACCGTAGTATATTTGCCATTCACGAGCCCCAGACGTCAGTGTACCACCGGGCGTGAACGTGTGCATTGAGGGATCTGCGAGGGCTCGAATCATCGACCGCAGGGGATGAGCGGCACTGGACATTTCGTGCCCAGAAGCGAAAAGGAGAGTGTTGAGCACTTCCAGCCCCTCCTTCAGCTCGGCGGACATCGCTGAGCGTATTTTGTAGGATCGATAATTTAAAGCCTCTGCCTCTGAGTGGCGGTCTGATGCACCTGAGGCTGCGAGGACCAGCTCCTGAAGCTCCGTGGGAGTGAGGTCTTGAGAGGAAGACATTGCGAAGATTCACCGGCGAGGCAGAAAGACGAGTGTCAAGTGACAGAAGAGGTAGCGAGGAAGATGCAGTCTAGGTTCTTCTGCGGTCAATGGGGGGGACTGGCATGTCTTCTTCGATGAAGGCTGCGAGAAAACACGTATTGAAAACGGCAACCGCGAGGGTCAAGGGTTCCCCAAGCTGATTGGCAACAATGTCGAGGGTTTTGGAACGAAAAGTATGAAAAGCGCTTGACACCCAGACAAGACATCGTCTGCCGCGGACACAGACGTCTTGCATGGTTGCCAGCTATCGCCCCGTTCTGAATGGTGGAGCGCAAGCCAGTCCAAAAAATACACCGACTCTGCAGGCGAATGACGTACAGAAGACGGACAGGTCCCTTGATGGACAGGCTCAACGTGTGATTTCAGGTTGAATCGGCGTGGGGCCCAAGACAAGGTGGTGCTTCCCTCCTCCATTCATACGTGCTTTGCTCTGATGCGACTTCAGACTCAGTTTCTCTCGTCGGGCCTGCCCAGACCATTTGCGACGTCAGAAGGTACGGCCCCGCTGGTTCCCATCACAGCCAATGATGATAGATTGTACTTGAGATTCGGCCTCCGAGCCTCCGCTTCCTGAGTAGACAATGGTGCCGTAGTGGGCTAGGAGGCAGTCATCCCACTCTATACACCGGCAGTTCATAGTGCGAAAGTATGCTTGGTGTCAGATCAAGAGATGATAGCGAAAGGTGAGGGGTCGGATGGGAGGGAACAAGGCGGGCGCGACTCAGAGCTAAATTCGCGCAGGACCGAAGCTAAGAGGAACTCGTACTAGACAGGCCAAAATTTTGCTAGAACTGATGGTGAAAATGCGAACTGGACATGATCAACGAGGCGGGTTGGGAAGACAACTGATAATTGTGCACAGCGTTCTGCTGAGACTCTCTCCCCCGTCATGAGGACCAGTGCATTGACATGGCGCACAGAGTAAGAGATATTTGTGGAGCTGAACTCAATCTCTCGGCAAGACCTTCACCAGCCTCCATAGGGCCAGAGCGATTGGGCGTGGGGCAAGTCTGCACGGACTGTTATTACGCGATATGGTGCATACACATGGCGGAAATGCGAAGCCTGCTGAACAATGAGCGGAAGGCCGGGTTACAAATTCATTCGGCCCACTCGTGCGCCAGGAAGTGTGGTTGGACGGGTACCTCAACAACATTTCTCGCCTTGAAAGTCGCTTCGAGCTCTGAGTGGACGCTTCGCTCCTTCCAGAAATCTACAGCTTGCTCGGTATTTGTTTGATCCTCACCCTGCAGCTTCCCGGGGTGTTGAAGCAAGAAATAGCCGGAACTCAAGGTGTACCAAAAGCGGTAGTCAGCCTGCCACTCGGGCCGAGAGCCAGCGGGGGTGGAAGGGATGATGCGACCTCTTAGCTCCTCCGGCGAGGCGCACATCTTCACCGTGGTCTCGTTTGGACCGGTGTATACTCGCCACGCCGGATTATCCTCAACCTCCCAACTCGTAAGAGTGAAATTGTCACCTTGCAGAACAGAGGCGAACATCGACAGCATCGGGTCATGCTCTCGGATGTCACTGTCCTTACAAGCTGCACGAATAAAGTCTAGCATGTCCATGCCCGCCCTTAGCTGGACCGACATAGTTTCCCTTGTCGCGCGAGTTCGGTAGGTCGGAAGGCGGGAGCCGGACTGAGAGCTACCGGCCTCACTCAGGACGACCTGCGAGTGGGATTCTTGCCCGGGGTTCCGGGAGGATGGCATTGCTAAGGCAGCACAGCGAGACGGGCCGAAATGAACGGCGGCGAAGAGGGAGATAAGGTGTTGCTGCAGTGGGCGCGACCATGTTGTCAGAACCTCCACGCCCACCTATAAAGGATGCGAGCCAGTGCAAATTGAAAACATCGATATCAAATGCGAGGTTTCAAAGTTTCTACAGGATGTTTGGCAGCAGTGCCAGATGGCCACCCCCAAGTGCACAATGCTTGCACAGTCGATGAAGGGAGGTTACGGATAAGAAAAAGATGGGGTGCATCGCAAATAGTCGCAGCCGCAGATCGGTATATGGGCATTCAAGTATGTACAGGTAGGATCCTAGGTCCTTGGGCGAGATCAAGCGACCAGGGGCAAGACGGTTGCACGTTACCGCGGCTGGTCAGCGCTTCGATTAGCTGGGGCGGGTCGTGAACCTTGGAAGGAGCAGGATTGAGTCACCTTCTTTTGATTTGAGCCTCGCCACGCTGAGACCAGATATGGAGTGCTGGGTCAGGACCGCCCCAGACTCTCTCGGGATAGAGCTAATTGTGATTCTGGAATCTGAATCACTGGCAAGCCACTCAACTTCCCACACTGGGGGCGCAGAGTTGCGTTTGGCTCGTTTTGATCTGCTAGCGGAACGTTTGGCCGTCTTTGACTTCTTCTTATTACCAGTTGTTGAGGCGTCCGAATCTGATTCGGTGACCCATGAAGGCTCGGATTCGGCCCCGGCATCCTTCGATCCACCGGCCGCCGTCTCGGCCGCGACCTTTTTGGCAGTAGCGACCTTCTTAGCGGTCGCCACCTCTGTTGGGGACCGTATGAAACCGTATGAACCTCCCTCGCCAAAATGAACCCCCGGCCTCCAGGTAGGCGACCATGCCCTCTTCACTGATATGGGTGGAGGTAGTGGATCCGGCATATGTTCCATCTGGCAGTTTCATGCCGATGACGTGGCCCTCGTCTATCATTCTGAACGAGTGCCGACTGGTCCGGAGTCGCAGACCGTCACAGAAGAGTCGCAGGCTATTGACACTAGCTGGATCTGCAGCGATAAAGGTATCTTGAAGCTGTGTCAGGAATTTGGCCGCGTCAGTCAGTGCGTGGTCTGCAAAGGCCTGAACTCCAGGATCTTCAAATCCTCGTCGTTCTCCACTACTCCTGTTGGGCAAAAGTAACGATGTGTGGTGGGAACACAACTGACAATCGCCCCCTGTTTTCTGCCGGAACTCTCCCCGCCATAAAGATCAGTGCATTGACGTGTACATAGTAAGTGATATTTGTGGAGCTGAATTCAATAGCTCGGGCAGACCTTCACAAGCCTCAATACGGCCGGAGCCGTCCGGCACGGGGCAAGTCAGCATTGATCGCTGTATACAATACGATACAGCAAGAATCCGTAACTGGCGCGATGGAAAGTTTTGATCACAACAGAAATCGTGGCTGGACGGGAACGGCGGGACCATCCCGGGGTTTGAAGGTAGCTTCGCAGCCCGAGTCACCGGCCTTCTCCTCCCATGTGCGGTAACTGATTCATCTTCGTTCAGCAAATCACCGGGCACTTGAAGTGAGAGATAGCCCGCATTCCAAGAGTTGGCCAAAGTCAGAAAGTCAGCCTGCCACTTTGGCCTCGATCCCACGGGGGTTGCAGGGATGATCCGACCGCTCAGCACACCCCCCTGTAAAGACACCCACGCGGTACATTGGTTGAAACCGGTGAACATTGACCATGTAACACCTCCCTCCTCCTCTTCCCCTTGAAGAGTGAACGTGGCGTCGTCTTCATCAGTTAGAACGTAGAAGATCGACCATAGGGGGTAGGATTGCTGGAGCTGACTGTCCCTACACATGAAATGGAGATGGGTGAGCATGTTCAGCCCCTCCTTCATGTCGTCAGACATTGCCGAGCGTATCTCGCGAGACCGATGTGTCAGTCGCTCGACGCGATAATCGGGCTGATCGAAGGCTGCGAGAACCAGTTGAACGAGCTCTGCCGGAGTCAAATTTTCAGCGGAGGACATGGCAAGTTCGGCGCAGCGAGAGGGCAGACGAATGTTGACTGGGAAGTGGTAGCCAAGAAGCAGACCGCGGCTCGGGAAGGGGAGCGAGCCGAGGAGGCGGGGGAAGTTGATATTGGAAGACACCACTATAAAGGATCCAAACGTACGTAAAGGATTGAATTGTGTCGGAATCGGTGAACGCGAGTTGGTATGTGAGTGACTGCCTTGCTGGTCGACTGATATGCCAGGATGAGTTACCAGGTGACAGATGAATAATACATTCTTCGAAGAAGGTATCCTCTCCTTCTCAGTCTGTATATGTAGAGTTCTCACAGGTAGTCGGCTACTACGGACATGTCCGTGATGACGTATTCCATTACAGTCGCCTCCTCCTTTGTCCTCGGGCGTCGCGACCGAGCCTAGCGACGGGCGTCTCCTTGACGACGGTCGTGAGGGTGTCGACATGAGAACTGCAGAGTAGGGCGTGCAGTGACGGGCGCGGTGATATATGAACCAGCCAGGTTGGGCGCCCGTTCTTCGTCCATCTCTCTTCTTTCTTGAATCCTCGAGCGACACCCCAACTTGCCAAGTACGTTAACGATGCCTGCTCGTATCTACACCGCCGCAGACGTGTCTGTATCCCCTCCTGCCTCGTACGCCATCGTCGATGCCAACGACGATTCGACTACATACCGCATAGGCAACGGTAGAACGTACCGAGCGCGACATGTCGGCTTTGACGGGACCCTCACTCAAGCCAAGAATCGAGCGGCGGTACGTGGCAGCTACTGAGTGGTATTCGCTGACTAGTAGGATCTCTCCAACCAGCTATCTTCAACCTTAGCGGCGATGTCGGTTGATGAAGCTGGCCGGCACCGAGCCCATGTGATGCGCACCGCCGTGGCGTTCATAGCAGCGTGGGACGGTCGGCTGAGGATCGTAAGGGCCGCCGACAGTGAGTCTATTCCGCGATTACACGGCTCATTACCAGAGTGTAATGCCTGCGAAAAGGCTGGCAAGCCTTGTGTCGTAGCCGCTATAGTACTCCAAGGAGGCGGGTCCCGCGCAGTTTCCTCGCAAGTACTGTTTTGTTCCTGCCAACTACGCTTACCTCAGCTGCGTGCGTTGTCACTCCCAGCATGGAGTTTCTTGCGACATCCAGCTCGGTCTTGCCCTAGGCAAACGTCCTCGGGGCACCGTTCGCGAAAGTGCCTGGCAGGAACTGGGCTCGACTCTGCAGGATCTACGGAGCGAGCTGTCGTCTACTGACCGCATGACCGCCCATGACAAGAAGCGATGGAAGGGGTACGTCGGGCGAGCCTTGTTTGTACGTTAGCATATTTGGTCACTTACGGTTGCTAATTGGTAGATAGTCGACGGATTCCAGGTCAAGACGGAGCACAGGTCTCCCAAAAGGCCAGTTGACTATTCCAAGTATAGAGGCCGCGGCGGCTATGCACAGGAGTCGGACCCATCCGACGACGAGCCGACCGATCAGGAGGACGCCAAGGCCGATGACGATGCGTAGTAGGTGTTGTAGATTGGCGCTTCCTTCCTCTTCCGGGGCGTGTTGTACATAATTATGCGTTTTCTTGCATGTAATGACCGTCGCGTAGTTGGAACAACGAGTGTAGGTTATTGACAGGTACGCTTACGCGTACCTGTTAGGTACGAATCTCTTTCTCCTACTCTGGCTCTCCGAGCTTGAGTAGGCGTCGTACATGGTGGTGAAGGCAGGGTCGCTTTCCACCTCTGCCGCTGGTTCCCATGTACTGTCACTGATAGGCCATCCTATCCACTTGATACGGTAGTGTTTGGAGGTAATCCCATGTTTGTCCTTGACCATTCGTTCGTCAAGGATCGCCTCGTAGGTATAGCCGTTGTCATCTAACACTATGTCGCTGACGGGCGACTGCGTAGGTTGTAACTGGCTAGTACTTGTTTCCTCTGAGGCGTAGAAGGGCTTCAGGTATTCCACGTTGATCACGTCGTGGATCCTGTAGGACTCGGGGAGGTGCAGCTTGTACGCGTTGTCGTTGACCTTTGCTGCCACCTTGAATGGTCCTAACCACCGGTTATCTAGTTTGGCTGATGTCCTAGCTCCTTTGTAGTTTCGAGCAGAAAGTAAGACTAGGTCGCCCACTTTGAATGTCTGTAACCGGCGATTACGGTCATATTGTCGCTTGTTCTGTGCCCGTGCGTGCTTGATCTGTTCTTGAAGGTACTTGAATCTTTCAAATATCCTGCGTGTATATGTCACCCCCTCCTCGCTTTCGTGCGAGGAACTTCCCAATGGGTCTGTCATATTCTGCCTAGGGGTGTAGCCGTACCAAGCATCGTAGGGGGTCATTCTGGTGGTTCCGTGCACCGTGGTGTTGTATACGAATTCTGCTGTAGGAAGCAGCACGGACCAGTCGTCCTGTTCGTAGTTGGCATATACGCGTAGGTACTGGCCCAGCCACTTGTTGACTATTTCGGTTTGCCCATCCGTTTGTGGGTGGTACGCGGTAGAGAACTTGAGGTCACAGCCAAGCTTACTGGTGACTGTGCGCCAGAAAGCTGACACGTACTGTGCTCCTCTGTCCGAGATGATACGGTCTGGCAACCCCGTTCTTGGGTAGACTTTCGTAAGAAACGCCTCCGCCAGGGTAGGGGCGTCGAGCTTGTCGATAGGTATAAAGATCGCCGCCTTCGTTAGCTGGTCTACCCAGACGCTGATGTTGGTATAGCCCTTGGAGTCCGGTAATTTGGTGATGTAGTCGGTAGAAACAGTTGACCAGGGTCGCTCTGCCACGGGTATGTCTAGCAGTAACCCTGGTTGTAGTTGGTTGGTATGTTTGGTCTTTTGGCACGTTTCGCAATGCTTGACCCATGTTTTGACGTCTCGTCGCATCCTCGGCCACCAGAATCTTGCAAGTAGCCTGGATGTGGTCTTAGCCACCCCCAGGTGGCCAGCCGTCGGTAGGTTATGAGCCCATATGAGGACCGTGGTTCGTTGCTTCTCGGGCACGATAGGTAGGTCGTGGTAATAGAAGAGGCCGTCCTTGTGTTTGTATTCTTTGGGATGGCTTTCCGTAAGAGCCACGTATCTTTGTTGTTCGTGCACATCCATGGCGCCTTTAAAGTCTTCTTGAGCCATAGGGTCCTTGTATTCGACCCTAGCTGCTAGGTACTGTGCTGAAGAAAGCAACGCCTTGAAGTTGTGCGCGTTGAGTTCTGGTGACAAGGTGGTTGCTTTGGTGTCCGTAGGTCGATAGTCTGGTCGTCTGGACAGGGCATCCGGCTTGGTAGCTTGTTTGCCTGGCCTATATTGGATGACAAAGTCGAAATCGGCCATGTACTCGCTCCATCTAGCTTGCCTCCTTGTCAATTGCTTGGTAGTTAAGAAGTACTCTAGACTTCTGTGATCGGATAGTACGACCACTCGTACTCGGGTACCTTCGAGGTAATGTCGCCAACTCTTGAATGCGTACACGATGGCTAGGAACTCCTTGTCGTGAACTGGATAGTTGAGTTCTGCCGGATCCATCTTCCGAGAAGCATATGCGATGGGTCTGGTCGTACCATCTGGATAGGTGTGTGACAGGATTGCTCCCAGAGCGTAGTCCGACGCGTCCGTTTCTAGTAATAGGGGAAGATCTGGGTCGTAGTGGCTGAGTACGGGAGCCGTAGTCATCGCTCGCTTGAGAGAATCGAAAGCGTCCTGCTGTTTGGGTCCCCATTGGAAGGGCGTTCCCTTCTTGGTTAAGTCGTGTAAGGATTTGGCTATTACCGAAAAGTTCCTGATGAATCTGCGGTAGAAGTTGGCGAACCCTACAAACGATTGTGTCTCCTTCAAGTTCGTAGGCGTGGGCCAGTCTTGTACCGCCTCCACCTTCTTTGGGTCCATCTTGATGCCGTTTTTGTTAAGAACAAAACCCAGGAACTCCACCTCGTTGCTGTGGAATTGGCATTTTGAGAGTTTGGCGAATAGCTTATACTCTCGTAGTCGTCGCAGGACTTCCTGTACGTGGCGGGTATGGTGTTCCAGATCCTTAGAGTACACCAATATATCGTCGAGGTATACAGCCACGTACTTGTCGAGTAGGTCGTGGAAGACGTGGTTGATAAATAGCTGGAACGAGCCTGGTGCGTTGCAGAGCCCGAAGGGCATGACCAGGTACTCGTATTGTCCGAAGGGTGTGCGGAAGGCTGTCTTCCACTCATCCCCCTCCGCTATGCGGACCAGGTTGTATGCTCCCCGTAGGTCTAACTTGGTAAACACGGTCGACCCACGTATCTGGTCGATTACGTCGCCTATCAGGGGCAAAGGGTATTTGTTCTTGATTGTCATGGCGTTGAGCTTGCGGTAATCGACGCATAACCGCAGACTTCCGTCCTTCTTTTTGACGAATAGGACTGGTGCTCCTGCGGGGGATCGTGACTCTCTGATGAAGCCTTTGTCCAGGTTTTCTCGCAGGTACGCCATTAGTTCTTCCCTTTCTCGTGGGCTAAGTGCGTAGATAGGCCCAGCTGGTGGTACCTTGTCCGAGCTCAGTTGGATGGCGTGGTCGAATTGCCGATGTTCTGGTAGCTTATCGGCCTGTCCTTTATCGAATACGTCTTTGTAGTGTGCATATTCGGCAGGTAGCTCTGTCTCAGTAGGCGGTTCTGCCGTCGTAATGGCGGTGTAGAGCCACGCAGTGGCCTGGTCTGACGTCTTGTCTGTTGTGTCCCGTGGTGCTAGAGTTCTCGCGCTCCAGTCTACCACAGGCTGCACTTTGTCCAGAAAGGGCATGCCTAAGATCAAGTGTGCTATGCGTATAGGGGAGACTATGAAGTCGGCGTGATAAGGTTCGAACCCCCTTCCCAGTAGGACTGTAAGCTGTACTCGGTGGGTTAAGAGTCCGTACTCGGATACCCTGCCGTCCGCCATTACCAATGGCGTTGGTCGTTTGAGTTTTGTCATGGGGAGGTGATGTCGAGCCACATACTCGTCGTCGACGAAGTTGGACGTTGCTCCCGTATCTAGGAGGGCCCTAGCGGTCTCTCCAGGGATTTGTGATAGGCCAATTGGGACGTTGAACAGCCTTGTAGGCGTTTCATAATTGGCGCGTACGCCGTCCTCTTTTGATGTTCTTTTGGACCCTTCGAGGGGTTCCGTTTTGGTTAAGTACAAGGCAGACGGATCCGCCCTGCACGTCGCCTTCCTAATGTAGTTGCGTACTACGTTCTGTGTTTTAGCTACATACGTCTTCTGTTCCGCCTGTTCAGGCATCAAATTCTTCTCGTTCCACCCTTGAATTTCTTGATAGCCTAGGTCCGGTATCACCTTGTGTAGACCTTTGTATTTGGCCATTACCCGGTTGAACCTGTCTCTCAAGTTTCTTTTCTGGGGCTCGCTTGGTGGAGTGAGTCTGACGTTCACTCTCTCTGTCGCCATCGAACCTTCTTGGCTGTTGACGTCTGCGTAATCGCCTGTTACGTGGTTCTCTGTGGTCTGATCGGTTGTGTCGGTTTGGGCTACGTTGATCCGGTGTGGCGGTAACTTGTTCTGTGGTCGAGTCCAACAATTGTTGATCGTGTGGCCCATTTTCCCACAATAGGTGCAAGCCCCTGCCTCTATACGGGCCTTACGTTCTTCCTCCGAGAGAGGTCCTCTCGGCTGTTGCGTGGACGTCCTGCCACTTTGAGGCTTAGGGGTTGTAGACTTGTTCGTCGTGCGTGGTGGTGACTCTCTGTTACTTGTAGTGTCCAATCCCGCTTTTGGGCGGAAATGCCCTCGTACTTGTTGACTAGGGGTATTGAATCGGGTATTTCCTTGGTGTCGGCCCGGCGGGTTTGGTCCCTGAAATGGGTGCTTGGGGTGCACTTCTCGGTCTGCGTCGTCAATAGACAGGGTACGCTCGACTAGGTCGTTGAAGTCGCTGAATGTAGGGCGTGGTCGTTGCGTCATGAGTTCGCATTGCAGGTACTCACGCAATCCCTTGTAGAAGGCCATGCACTGCGTATCCGGTGACTGATTGGTCCGTGCTAGGATGGTACGGAACTTTACTACGTACTCAGAGGCCGACATGTTGCCTTGTCTGAGTCGGTCCAGTTCGAAGTAGGCCGAGAATTCCTCATGGTGACGGCCAAAGGTTCGTCGAAGCTCGGTCATAAACCCTACCAGGGTGGTAGGTTCTTGATTGTTGTCGACTAGGCCAGTGTACCACTGCTCCGCCTCGTCGCGTAGGTAGCCAGAAGCAAAGATCACTTTGAGCTCTTCGGTCGGGTAGATAGGTGCTGCGATTCGCAGGTATCTTTCGACTTGGTGCACAAAAGCATCCAGCTTCAGTCGGTCTAAATCGCCTCTAAAGACATCCGGCTTCTTGATATTCTTGGCGGCCTCGGCGGCCACTTTGATGTCCACGGGTTGATTCAGCCCCGTAGTTGTCATGTACGGTTCTGTAGTCGACGTCCTCGGCTGTGTAGGTTCTCGGACAGGCTGTCTTCGTGCCTGCTCCATCTGTTGGAGCTGCATCTCGATCCTAGTTCGTTGGTCGAGTAGCTCCTGATACGTGGGACCTTGGCTAAGGTGCGGGGGATTGCCCCGCACAAAAGGGGTAACTCGGGGAATTTCTTCCTCCGCTAGTCGAGTTGATAGATAGTGCGAACCATGTACTCCGTTCGTATCCACCGGGTACGTTGTCGGTGGAGCCTCGAGTGGAGCGGTTCTTGAGTCGCTGTTGCCAGTCGTCGGCTGTTCTTCGAGTGGTTGCTCGAGGTTGGACAACGGCGACGAGCGAGTAGTAGGTGACGAAGGTTGAGGGTGTATCTGAAGGCTTGTGGGGCTATTATTGGCAGGTAGGGTCGCCTGGACGTCGATTCCCGGCGCTCCTCCTGTTGGGTTCTGTCTCGTAGGTCTTCCTGACATACCTGTCGTCCACAAGTATGGGAAGAATGTATTAACTGTCGGAATCGGTGAACGCGAGTTGGTATGTGAGTGACTGCCTTGCTGGTCGACTGATATGCCAGGATGAGTTACCAGGTGACAGATGAATAATACATTCTTCGAAGAAGGTATCCTCTCCTTCTCAGTCTGTATATGTAGAGTTCTCACAGGTAGTCGGCTACTACGGACATGTCCGTGATGACGTATTCCATTACAAATTGGAAAGGACAATCGAAAATGCAAAGTTCAAGGCTGCGGACTGTTTGGCGACTGTGTCGGGTAGCAGCCCCGTGCGCACAACGCTTGCACAGTCGAGTGCGAGTGCGAGTGCGACTCTCAGATGATCGAGAGGAGAGATTACGGTCGAGAAAAGCATGATTTGCATCATAGCCAGCTGTATCTAGAAATCTGTGGAAGTTCGTCATAACACTGTATATGTGGAATGAACAGCATCCGTGGCCGTTTGGCAACGAATACATATACAATTGCAATCACCTTCTCTCCCGCCTCACCCGGATACTGGAATCGACATAAGGCGCTCAGACTCTTCTACACCTTCGCTCAGGTCTGCGGAGCTGAAAGAACTGCATGCAAGGACACCGCGCAGGACATTCGCCCTGGGAAGTAGAGTAATGGACAGAATCCCACCCGAGAGACAGGCCGAACTTTGTTGATAACTATTGAAGCTCGGAAACGCATAGGCCTGGTAGGAGATGGGTGAAACGTTCATGGGTTCACGCCAATGGGCTCGGCCGAATCGGCCTGAGACTCAAGACAAGCGGCTCGACGTTCGAGGTCTGATCTGCCCTCGTATACGAACTATGTATACGCTTGTGGTGGCGTTCTTCTTTCCATTCGTCGAGATCTTGGTCTGAGACGATCGACTTCAGACGTAGCTGCTCCCGGCCAGGTTGCCGAGTCCACACAATCGACCATTCGTTATGAGGGCCGAGGAAGACCGCAGTCACAGTTCTGGGCTCGCCATGGTCGCAGTCAAACGTAATCCTGGTTCCGTCCCCCTCACGGTATCTATGAATGCGACGTGGGTCTCGCCTGGGACCCGAAGTTTCGTAGCTGAAACCAGCTGTTTCGTGTCGGAGACCAGCGCGAATAACGCTCAGAGAGGACGTGGCTTCGGATCGGAGGCGATTCCCAGCCTGTATAGCTCTTCGATGCCGTCGAAGCCCATTTTGAGCTCGGAAGACACAGCGCCGCTGTTTGCCGTCATCGCAGACGAGGAGAGATTGTATTGGGTGGCCTCTGTCTCAGCCGTTGATTGCTGAGCAGCGTGCTGCTCCGAAACCGGGTCATCCGAGCCAGACATTGCAATCTGTGAAAACACAGTTATCGGTACAGTATGTACTACCGCGATTTTGACATCAAGAAGGCGGGGAAGAGCTATCGAACCCGCCAGATGAGGATGCCCACCCTTTGTCCCCGCGCTGTGAACCAGCGAAGCCACTTTGAGCCTAAAAGGATCAAACGAGAGAGGAGCGATTTCAAATCAGGTATGGCGTTGCGTCTACGAGGGCTTCTTCCGTCTTGTGGAATTTCCGCTCGTCCGGAGAAGATGCGAAGTTCACGCGTGCATGATACGTCACTATGCGGAACCGTGCGTTTACTCTGCTGCGCAACTTCGAGTTCGCTTTATCCTTACCTTGTGGCATTTTGAGTAGCTCAATGAGTAAGATCCGGTGAGGAAGGATATCGAGCGGGCAATCAACTGAGCAATGGAGGTGACAAGAGAAATGAAACAGGGTGATGATCGGTCCCCGGAGGGACGAGGAGGGGGGACCCGGGATTTCGTAGAACAAGGTATGTCGTTGATACTGAACAGGCGGTGACCAGCCAGGTAGAGTAGGAACACACGACCGCGGAAGAGGCACTTAAGCTATCGAATACGCACGGACCTCGGCTCAGACAGTCGTCCCCCGATTGGAAGGATCTGATGCATTGAGAGGGAGCACATATTTAGAGCCCAATATTGATCGACCAGCCTGAGAGCTATTTACAGGATTCGCTCTGAACGCGACGGCATTGAAGCTTGGATCATGAAGACATTCTGATCCGTCAATACAGGATGAAGGACAGACAAGAAAAGACGAAAATTAGGTGCCATCAGCTTGTCAGGGGAGGTGTACGATCCACACAGGACTTGGATATCCGGGTCTAGCTGCGGGCCTCCCCTCTGAAAACACTCAACAGAGACCTACATATTGAGAAATCGGGGCGGGACTTGCGTGACTTTGGACCCCTTTTTCAAGGTCGCGGAAACGGTCGCGCTCAGGACCTCTTCTTTCCAGATCTCTTCTTCACCCCCAGCCGTGGACAGATTAATGAGGTACGTGGGGTCTGTCCTCCAGTATATCGTCCAGCGCCCTGCTGCTGTGATGGTGCCAGTATGGGCAGACCCTGACGCGGTGATCACAGCCTCATGTCCCTGGGTGCCGACCTGATATTGGGATTGGGTCGCATCGCTTTTATAGACCTCGGGCTTATAGACTACGTCCTGACCGCTTGAAACGACTTTGCGAATTGTTTCGAGTGGATCATTTGAGGGGGTAGGTAGGCCGGTGGCAAGCTTTAAGCGTTCAGTCAGGAAATCTATTGCATTCTGCAAGTTGTCGGAAGGAGTCATTGACATTCCGTAGTGGGGTGAGAGTGGAGGATCCAACAGGCAAAGGTGGAATGAGGACCGGTAGGGAAAAGTCACGACAACCAGTCAGGTGTAAGATGCTCGAATGATACCAGAATATAGTGTGGAGGAGGCGGGCGATGTCTCCTGCACATATTATATAGACTTCTGGGGCGATGTGAGGGAAGTCCATTGTGAAAGGAAGCGTTGGAAATTCAGAATTTGCCTCTCAAATACCACCAGAGGCCAGATGCGGATTGGCAAGATGTAGCTTGGGGTCCGGCCTGTTCTTGCCAATGCTATTGAGCACCCTGGTTTTGATACTATCCAAGCGCGTGCTCATGGGCTCCTACATATGGTAGGGGCCGACACGACTCGGCCTTACCCGACTGGAGACCGCCCTACATGCGCGGTACCCCACGACCTCTCTGAGAGGGAGGCGCACAGCCTCTCGCGGCAGCGATTGATCAGGTCCCTGCCTCAAGACTGATCAGCTCCTGCTGTGCTTCAAGCATTTTATGTAGCAAGATACTCGGGCGATCGCTGACCTAGGACAGTATGAGATGCATCAAGTATAGGCAAAATGCAGACGACATGAGTACAGAGTAAACAGCTCCGATCCTTGGAAAATTACTAGATGTCATTGAGTAAGGGAACATGGCGTCTTACGAGCCTTAGCGGGGGGGTGCCGGCTCACATGGGCCTATTGCCATCCTCCATCTGACTCTGTCTCTCCGCAAGAGTCTCATCGAGGGGTTGAATCCTTGGGTGCGTCCGCATGACCAGGCCGTCTTTGTTCTTGAGATAAACAAGACTGTCCTCGCCGATGCGCGTCTCCGTATACACAGAGCATTCCTCAGCATCGTCCGAACGGGTCCTGATGATCAATCTCGACCCGCCGGCTTGGACCGTCCACTCCACTTCCCATGTTTGGTCAAGAGCGCCTCCTCGGTCATCTTGCGCATCGGCCTCAGACCACTTACACTCAATGCGGTCGTCGCTTTCACAGCGACTCTCCCACTTGATGATCTTTCGCTTGGCACCTTCCTCTGAGACGAGAGGTTCCGGAGGTGGGAACTGTCGCAATTCGGCGAGCTGGGATATAGTAGTCTTGTTAACGTCGGGTGCGTTCGTAAAAATGGCCTGCTGAGTCCCACCCTCGAGATCATTCGCGGTTAATACGACTCCCGAATGATCGATGTAGACTCGAGAGACAGTTCTCCACTCGTCGAGGAATTCTCGCTTCGATAGAATGTGCTTGAAGCGGTCAAGGTTTTTGTCTCGAAGGCCCCACATGATTGTAGACCATGGGGTTTCCGGAAACATCTTGGCTACTTCGGAGGCCTTGCAAGCGTCATGTAGGTCTGTCAGGAACTTCGCCGCATCCCGCATCCCATCAGTCCAACCCGCTTGGAGCTGTGCGTTCGAGAAGTCAGGCTGCGTGGAGCCTTCTTGCGTCGCGTAAAACTCATATAGAGCTAGCGCATCTTCGGGACTCCACTCCATGGCAATCATGGGGGCACGGCGAGTCGGTATGTTGGTGATTTGCCAGAAGGACATGTCCGGAGCGATCCAAAGTCTGGGAGACAACAAGTACGAGTAGGGTACAAGCTCGCGAGCGTGTTGGCGAGAGGAATCGGTGTGTAAGAGGTAGGTGGGGGCGGGGGGGAAGGATGCCCGCGAGAGAGGGGAGGGGGTAGTGGGGGAGGGGAGCGGGGGGAGAAGGCTATGGTGGCAAACAGATGCAACGGCAACTCCGGCACATAGGATAGTCAAAGCTCGAAAGCAACGAAAAGATGAGAATAATTTCAGGACAGGATTCCAAATCCCAACGTCTAAACGTGTGCCACTTAGCGATCTCTCATACGTCTCCATGAAAGGTCTGATGCATCGTCGCGGTTGGAGGGTCGAAGACAATGCCCAGGGCGCTCTGCATGTCAGCTATGTCACTCAGGTGGTGGCTAGAGAAGAGCAACACCCAGCTAAGCGGGCTTATCCAAAGGCCATGGACAGCAAGACAGCTTGAACCACGCACGGCGCGCGCTTCTCCTCAACGGTATGCAGGAACGATGGGCTTGAGGATGAGCTCGCCCAAAGGTCTTTGCCACTCACAAACTTAAGCATGCCCTTGTGAAATCCGCATGCCTCGGGTGATGCTTATGTCCGGATGAACAAGGTGCATGGACAGGGCGATTTAGTACACGTTCAGAATAATACGCACAAAAATCATGTCTGAGCACTTCCATCTCATTCACGGAGGCGACCAGGCGGTCACCGAGGTGAGCTCAAAGTATTCATCGAATGCGCGGTGAATTGCTGCGCTGTCCGGCCGATCTCATCCCGGGACTGGTCGGTCGTGAGAAGAGCGCACGATCCAGGTTGGTATCTGGCGGAGAGTTGGCTGTACGCAAAACCTGAAACAATGGGGTAGCGTCAGCATGAAAGCCGGCTTTGGGGTCGCTCGACGCCGGACCAGTGCCACTAACGAGACGTTGACGTTCGCGCCATAAATCCATCGCAATGGGCAAGGGCGACAATTCCCATACAAACATTGTCCAATCTAGTTGCAAACAACGACCTGATTGGACGAGCAGTCGTCCGGTGACCGTCTTGTGGTCACGCTCCACGTTGAAATCCGTTCTCACGGGGGGCTCTCTCGAAATGTATATCCCTGTTAGGGTTTCAATCGGTCCAGCCAATGCTGATCGTATCCCTGACATGCTGCGTGCCTCAATAGCTTGTTCGAGCGCTGTCCTTGAAGTGGCTTGATTGCTTCCCGTTTCCCGGCTGGCCTTCTCCTCGGCTGCAGTCTTCTTGCGTAATTCATTATACCATAAATCGTAGACGGGGTTCTGGAGTGGGTCCAACGCACTAGATAGCTCCATTGCAGTGTACCAGCCAGGCTCTATATCTGTCATCCTTCTGGCTATGAGACGGAGGAGAGAGGAGATGTTGTCGAGCTAGCCGCTTGCAATCCGACAGGTTTGATGAAGAGCCAATTGGGGTGCGTGACTGCTGAAGAATCTTGCAGAAGCGCAAACCTGCTTTCAGAAGCGTCGTGGTGGAGAATCAATGGAAAATCACGTCATTGAGCCTTCCGTGCAGCTCTGGCAGAAAGGTGCGACCGTAAGGTTTGCCAATTCACCGACTGCCTGGAAGCTGCAAGTACCGCGGGGTCACCTTCGAGCCGTATCACCTTCGCCTACATCCTTTGTCCTAGTAGAACAGACCCTTACTAGGAGGACATCGAGTGCGAAATTGTGGCGGGTCACAACGAGATGGGGTGGGGATGCGGCAACACGGCAAGCGCGCAGTGGTGCCGGGCACGCTGATGCCTGATGCCTAATCTCTTCTACTCGAGTACAGCCCGGCAACTACACACTTACCATGCGGCCGTGCGTGGAGAGATAAAGCCCACGATGGACGTTATCCGGCTCGGGGGTGTCGTGGCGGCGGATCCATGGGCGTGAACTTTTTCGCCCCCCTCCGGAACTCGAGAACAAATGATGGTTTCTCGGTTCGATTGCACCTGAGACGTTAACGGCCCACGTGTGGTAGCTGAAAGGGAATGACTGCGGTTTCGAGGCAGCCCTGTCACGGTTTAGCTATGCATGGAGCACCCGTGGGACTAACGTCGCCACGGCGACAGTGAGCTGCAGGAACGGGATGATGCGAATTCGGATCTTAATCGCCATGTACGCTCTGGGCAGTCCACTACTTTTCGACCCCACCAGGTCTCCAGACCACGGCGCGACACAGTACAGCTTTATTGTATTAGAGCTTCATACTGATACTGGGCGGTCCCGCACGGATATCTAGGGTCCCATCAAAGCGAAGGATGATCTCGTAAGAGCTGTGTCGCCTACATTCGAGTCGCCAGTCGGAAGGATTGAAGTCGGGGGACTATTTCATTCACACAATGCATTGAAGTTTCTGGAAACATGACATGGCTACTTAGAGTTGGGACCAGTCAGACGACCAGGAGGCTTGCGATGCTCGTCGCCAAATGTCCTTCACCCAATCCTCTCGCTGGCACAACACCTGCTCCAGGCTATCCTGCTCCACACTCTTCCGCTCCTGGCTCTCCTCCCCTACATGTTCTTGATGTGGTTTGGCGCTGGAGATGATCAGCGCATCGTTTTCGGTGGCGCCGGACCACTCCGTAGCATTCACAAACACGGAGATGCAGGATCCTATCCTCCTCTCTTCCCAAGTCGGGCTTTCAGACTGGGGCGGTGAGCGGAATTCGAAAGTCTCTTCCGCCAGAGCGTAACGCCACCGTGCGTGCCATGTGTTCTCAAAGTTGTGCAACATTACCTCCGCATTACCCTTGCCAGCAGATGAGGTCACCTCAACCACGACGCCCTTGTGCGTCGATCTGAATATCTGCTTGAAGGAGCTGGCCCGGTGCTTGGGGTGTGCGGTAACTCTGGTCCGCTTCATCTCCGAAGTGCATTGACCATTAGCCTTGAGCTCTTGAAGACCTTCCACGAAGCAGTTGAACGGTATATGGCTGCTGGGAGTTGATTGTTGTACATGGCCAGTCTTGGTATGAGCAGCATCATGCGTTAAGTTCACGAACTCCCACACGGCCAAGAGACCTGGAGGCAGCCGACTGGCCTCAGGCCCCAGCTCGTCTACGGGGGAGTAGCTTGTCGGAGACTCAGTAAATTCGGTCCAGGAGACCAAATCGACCTCCGTATCGACGCTTACGATGGTGTTAGACTGGTCGACCATGCTTTCGTGCGAGTGGTTGACAGGGTAATAGTGAAGAGGTACGTGTGCGACCGATGGCTCAGCGGGCACAAGAAGTGCTAGGGGCGATTGAGACCACTTGCGAGGTTTTCAGAGGTCTATGGACAAAGTTGAAGTCTGCGTAGGAAGTCTCGTCTCCATATACTGTATGGTCAAGCGGAGATTGTCAAGCAGATGTCATCATTTACAAACACTGGACAGCTGAGAATCGGCGGGTCAGTGGGGATCCGAAGGACAGCGCACGGTCTATGATCTGAAACCATGATGAACGGGCACCGCCGCGGCCTCCTTCCAATACGCGAAGGCTTCAGAGTCTCGAACTAACGAGTGAGAAGACCTCTCTCCTTTGAGCATGAGGGGGCCGGTCAAAAGGCGAGATTGAGAGTGAGAGTTGGGGGCGGCGCTGTTTCGTTGAGACGAAATCCGCTTCTACGCAGTACACTAGCTCACGTCCGTAACATGCTGTATGCCATCGGTGCTGTACGAGTATCACCTCTTCGCGTGATAGTCCATTTGACGTTTGTGGGGATGAGGCGGTGCTTGTGGCCTGTGACCTGGTTCGTCTCCGTCGTTGTCCTTGTGGACTGAGTTTGTGCATAAAGACGTCTGGGCCTGCCGGGCGCGCAGGGAACAAGATGTCGTTGGTACTTGAAATCATCCTTGCGCGAATCACCCTCTCCCTTCAAGCTCCCACCTGTCTCACTCATGCGCCAAGGGTGTGTGGGAGGCGAGAAGGTATGGGAGGCAACTGCGCGGCGGCGACAGTCCGTAGGCGTGACAGTGAAGGTCGAGAGACGGACTTAACCTTCCTATGATGGCTTGGTTGCATCACGCTCTCAATCACGCCGAGACGTCGACCGAGGGAGACTCGAGCTCGAAAATGGGCGATAGGTTGATGGCTGGAGCACGCAGTGGGTTTGGGGGTTTGGGGCACTGTTTGAATCCATTAGCCTGCTAGTTTGGTTCATCCGCCTGGCTTAGAGGAGAAAGAGACGAGAAATCGCGCAAAGAGGCGACATTCAGTGTCCCTCTGACAGATCAGAGCGCAACATGGGAGACCAAGGACGCACTAGCATCCTGTGGTGCTTCAGATCGCGTCAGGTTGGCGTACGTCCTGCAAGAGGCATCTGTTTTCGCCCTCTGAACGGGGCGCAGCTAGCCTTCGCAAGGCTCTCGACACTTGCCGTATCACCGGTCTGGGGTCACAAGGGTGCAAGAGCTGACCCAATTTCGTGGAAAAATAAGTCATGAACATCAGAAACAACGATTTAGGAGTGGAGAGGAACCCACGAGCCCGGGTTTCAAGGACCATCACCGCCAGTCGGAATTCCCCAGGTCATATGTGTTGCGGGTAACAATAGTCTGCTGCCTAGATGGCTCAAACTCGTGTACCTGCTCCGGGCTCAGAAGTCAACAAAATATTGCTTTGCGGCAAAAAAGAGCCCACAAGAATCGGAGGAGGTGAAATGGTAGATTAGGCACAGAAACACAAGATAAAGAGATGGAGGAGAGTGCAAAGTATGTATGTAGTGTACGATGTCGCCGTGAGGAAACGATCAACAACGCCTGGGTTTTGCAGTGCCCTTCTCCTCGTCCTCATCAGTGATCCTGTGTTGGGCCAAAAGATGCATGTCGGTTCGCCTCTCGGGCTGGCGGGCAGTAGTAAAATGTCCAGAGATTCCTCCACGACGTTCCTTCTCGTCCCCTGTGCTCCTCTCCCCCCCCCCCCCCCCCCCCCCCCTCTCTCTCTCTCTCTCTCTCTCTCTCTCTCTCTCTCTCTCTCTCTCTCTCTCTCTCTCTCTCTCTCTCTCTCTCTCTCTTCCCTTTCCTTCTCCGTCTCTCCCTTCCTCTTTCCCGTCGGGATCCACTGTCGCACGAGAGGGCGGGCGGGTGCGATCGTGAGTCCGTTGACGGGAAGGGCGGGCGGGCGTCGAGAAGAAGACGGTAGAGAGACGTCTTGTCCTCGCACAGAGCCCTCAAGTCACTCGATCGTCACGTGACCATCCAAGAGCTGGACTTGCCGCGGGCTGCTTTACACAAACTCAGGTCGCCCTGGAGCCAAGAGTAAAGAATAGGGGCCGAACTGTGGATTTAATGCCTGTTGGGGATGTGTATGTGGCAACAGGGGTTCCTGTGGACCCATCTTCTTCCCATACCTCTTTTGCATCCTCACGGAAACACTTGGTTCTGAATTTGCAGGTGTGGGCATCGGTCCGGAATAGGATGTCCCAATATCGCGTGTCTGAATATTCACTGGGGCTGATCCAAGCATTGAGAATATATTGATCATACTTGTCAAACTCGAATGACATAAAGACATCGTTCGTTCTGGCGTAAGAGTAGGTCAAGCGTCGGCCTTCATACTTGGGCGCTGGCTCTAGCAGGCGATAGTCACGTTGACCGTTGATTAGACCGCGCCAGATGGTGACTGTGGTAAGGGTTCCCGCATCGACATGAGGAGCCCCGAGATTGTATAGTCTCTCGACAATATCAAAGGCGTGCTTAAGCTCTTCAGACATTGCGCCTTGAGTCTCGTTAGCTGCCGTATCGGACAACTTCACACCGCTTGCATTACCCCATCCTGAGGTCGTACTGTCAACGGTGTTGCTAGCACTCATTCTAAGTATCAGTAACGATTAATACCAGGCTGATTTGGTTTAAAGTGTAGATCGATGTAACCACCGGTGGCAAGAACGGGAACCTATATATAGTAGAGCATGTATATGCGCGCTGAAAGTTTTCCAACAGAAACACGGAACGTTCAAGTGTAGATGAAAGGATGGATTGCCAATTTCTTTGAGGCTTTGCAATTCTTGTTTAGCAAAGGCCACGAAATCATATTTCATTTGAGCCCAGACGATCCTACCCTTTGTTGAGGGGCAATTCGACATTTGACATCGCTTCGAGATTTGACTCTGTGGTGTAGCCTGATGAAGAGCACTGGCCAGACTGTTAGAGATGCGCTCGGCTTACAAGATGTGGACGCTTCCAGACCGCGGTCTCTGAAATTCAGTTGGGCATGACGGGGACAGTCATATGCAAGAGAATGCGACTGGGACGGTCGAAAGGGAAGCTCCAAAAACCCAAACGCTGAAGGGCCGGGCTCTCCCTGAGGGCGGGTATGCCTCCGGCGGAAATGCTGCGGCGAGCGCCTGGGACAGAGAGAAGAATCAAATCAATAGTATCATTGACAAAACAGATACACACCCTGCACACACCCTCTATCATACTAAGTTTCTTTATCCAAACTACCTGTGGGTCGAAGGGGCGCCTGCGATGATGTAACCCCAGACATCTAGCTCGCTGGTTCCGTGCTCCTCTCTGACAATTTGCCAGCCGTCATGCTCTAAAGCTGCAGTCGTAGAGAGTACACCCCTGGCTGCTGTTCCCCAATCACTGACGGCTCTACTGACCGCCGCGTCCGCATCGACCGAGAGTGTCTGGTGTCCGCCGGATCTCCTTCCACGGATGAGGCTCCACTGGGCCTGCCTACCGTTTCTCTCTACTTGCCACGTAACGACCATACACGCATTTTCCTTGAAAGAATCCCACTGACCGCCGCGGCTTGACCGATGCAGCCGGCATTGGGTGAATTCCAGTCTAGGTCCCCTGTCAGGCTCTTCCGTCGCGCTCACGTACTTGGGGTCCTTCGTGAATGTCAGCTGTTTTGAGATCGACGCGTTTCGATACCAGTGCATTTCACCTTGGACACCCCCAATCCAGTCGGGCGCCGAATTGAGAGCGGTCCACAATCGCTCAGCGTCAAGGCACGATAGCCAGCGAGTGCGCGTAGTGATTGATGTTCTCCCCAGCTGTGTTGGGATGGATACGCTGACCTGAAATGCCGGTATGACATTGGTGCTGGATTGCGAATGCAGCAGCTGGGTTTCCCGGACACGTGTCATCAGACCAGCCAGTCAATGCTTGTCAGATACAGTAGGATCCGTTGCAAAGCGGCACACAAGTATGACCCAGATATGAGCGGGTTGGCTGTTACTGCAGAGTAGGCCTTCGTACGATAGTCGCTATCCAGGCTGCGCGATAAACGGAGTTACAAAGGAACGTCGCTGTGATGACGCATAGCACAAAACAGAGGGCTACGCACGGATCCAGCCGTGATCGGAATGATGGAGGGATCTCGAGGCTTTCGGAGAGACCGCCGACCGATATCCCAAGGCTTCCGAAAGAGCGGAGCAGAGCACCCTCGTTATTGGACGTATTGTGTCCTCAGATGACAGAGGCCATCGGCAGATCACGAAGGAAGCTTGAGTGCTCGCATTCACTGGTTGGGCTTTTGGGGAGTCTAAGGATGCCAGGAGGCGATGCGGCTTTCTCCTAATTCGGTGCGAGAAACGTGAAGGACTGCTCATTCCGACCGGGGGAAGAGACAGCAAAACGCTATGGCGAGACCTCGCCGTACGTAAGGAGGCTGGTCTTCTCGTTCGGTTAGTCTCCGCCGCCGAGCGTCCCAAGTCCCCGATTGTACTGAGATCGATCCAAAAGACACAGGCCTTGAGCACAAAGAAGGGTCCACGCCATCCCGATTCATGGGTTACCAATGCATGCGAGTGAAAAATTCTGCATAGAATCCAAGTGAATGGTTCTCTTCGGTCTGTCGCTAAGAATCGAGTCTCGTGGGCCATGGTACGCGGGACACCAAACAGGGCGGAGAGAGGCAAACAAGCAGCAAGCGCCAAGAGAGGCGCGGTCCTGTTCTTACCTTTCATCGAGGCCTACTAGGGGTATCGATCCCAAGATCGCACCGAGGCATTTGACTTCAGGCCTTCGAAACCGGTATCTTGCCTACACGATCATCAGCGCGGGTTTGAACACAGGAGCTGTCCGACCGGGTCTGACGTACACTTTGTGCGAAAACCAGATACGCGTTCGACGTTCCACCTCTGGCCACTGCGCCTCGTCCACCAAGCCCTTCAGCGGTTCCAGATCCTCGAAATACTTCCCGGTAGGTGTTTCTTCCATCGCCTCCGACCCCGAGTATGCCTCAAGGCATGCTGTTGTGAAATCCGCCTGAACCCACCATTTCACCCACAAAGAGTGCCCTCCTGTCCCTTTGTAGGTGTACAGTCTAACGAGCCCTTCTTGCGGTCTCATGGGTTTGGAAACCCCGGGCGCTGGTTCTGTTGCAGGTCCCTCGCCTGAGACTAGTAAGGACGATGTCATGGACGGTGTGGCGCCCATCGAGGGCTTGATGTCGCTCTCAGCTTCCGACTTCCTTCCGATATCCTGCCAAAACTGGACAACCGCAGCCTGTGATCTGCTCTTTGTCTTTGCGCTAGTTGCCTTGTCTTCCCACAAGGTGTCCCAATTTTGGGACTTCCGCAAATGGTGCGTCATGTAGAGCTTGGCACAATTCTTCCTCCTGGGCATATCGCTGATGACCAAGAGATGATTTGCCGGAGGCGCGATGCTGGACTCCTCCGCTGTAACGGAAGCCGACGTTGCGGACATGCTCAAGATTGATGATAAAGTTGTATGTGACCAATTCCGTGAGTCCAGGGTTCGCGGGCAATGCCTTTGGTTCTGAAGCTCAATACGATTGGTCTGCCGTGTATAGTGCTAAATACAAGGTTCTGAAAGAGTATGCTTGCAAGTCGAAGCTGAGGCTGAAAAAAGGAGCAGCTCAATCCTTTCTTTGTCGGTGCCAATTAGCTGAAAGTGCCACATTCGCAAGTGCCACATTGAGGAGATTCCGGATCCGGTTAATCCGGTCTTTCCGGCGGATCTCCCCGTAATGACGGTCAGTGGCAAGACGACCACCATTCACCATATTGACATCGTATCTCTTCTCCCAACACGGCACGATGAGGCTGTCCACCGCTCTCCTGCCTGCCAGCCTGGCGGTCACTGCCCTCGCGGCGCCCAACAAAGTACCCCGAGCTAATATCCGCCTTCCTGCTGTTGGCTCTCCCGCCGAGCTGGCCGCGCAAGCGTTCGACTCGGCTCAGTCGTGGTTGCACGGTGCGATCCAGCAGAGCAAACACGAGTGGGAGAAGATCGAGTCGGGGGTCAACGAGAAGCTCAAGGCGGAGCAGGTGCACGAGAATGGCATCGAATGTGAGTCGGAAAGGTCCCATGACGGCTTCGATCCGGCTGGGTATTGATAGGATGGGTTGACTGACCGCGTAGACCTCTCCCTCACTCACCCAGCCTTCCCTCTGCATCGCTTAAGGGTGGTAGAGCCAGAGATCTGCGACCCGACGGTAAAGCAGCTCTCGGGCTACCTTGATATCTCCGATACCAAGCACCTGTTCTTCTGGTTCGAAGAGAGCCGGAACAAGCCGAAGGACGATCCGCTGGTGCTATGGTCGGTCAGAGAGCGTCTTGGGGCTATTGCTCACTGCAGGCTCAACGGAGGTCCCGGCTGTTCATCCACCACTGGTCTCCTCTTTGAGCTCGGCGGCTGCAACGTTGTTGACGGAGGTGCCAATGTCACGTGGAATGAGCACTCTTGGAACTCGGTTGCCAATGTGCTCTACCTTGACCGTGAGTAGGAGCGTCCGCAAGGTCACCTTGTACTGAGAGACAGAACCTGTCAATGTCGGCTTCTCCTATTCTGAAGGCGACCAGGTCAACAACTCGCCAGCGGCCGCCGAGGATGTCTACGCCTTCCTCATGCTCTTCATCTCGCAGTTTACCAAGTACTCGGAACAGGACTTCCACGTAGCGGGAGAGTCATATGCTGGTACATATATCCCCAACATTGCCAGCACGATCTTCAAGCACAACTCTGCCCTGCAGCTCGCCTCTAAGCCTGATCTCCCGGTTCTCAATTTCAAGTCGGTTCTGATTGGGTAAGTCGTTAGCTACCAAGAACTGCGAAGGCATAGCTGAGCAGCAGTGATGGTGTCACCGACCCCTATCACCAGTTTGGGACGGTGGCGGAGTGGGCCTGCAACTCGAGCTATGCTGTGTACGAGCCCGACTCACCGGAATGCGCTGCCCTGCCGCCCAAAATCCAGCGATGCCAGAACCTCATCTCTGCTTGCTACAAGTGAGGCTTCGCGGGTACAATGAGGGAAGTGGCTGATGAGCAGGACTGGCTCGCGCTTCGCTTGTGTTCCCGCCGGCATCTACTGCTACTCTGGGGTCTTTGGCGATCTGCAAGAACTCGGTTTGAACATGTACGATGTCCGCCGCACCTGCGACAAGTCGCCCGAGAAGGACGGCCCGCTGTGCTACAAGGAAATGGGCTGGATGGAGACGTACATGAACAACCCTGCCAACAAGAAGCAGCTCGGCGCACCGGACAACGTGCAATTCCAGAGCTGCAACATGCAGATCAACCAGAACTTGTACGTCTTGTTATGAGACTACAGTGAGAATGCAAGCTGACGAGCAGCTTGCTTGCTGGCGATGGCATGCACAACTCTGCCGCGCTCCTACCGGAGCTGGTCGAGGCTGGCATCCGAGTCTTGCTGTACGCTGGCGAGGCCGACATGCTGGTCAACTCGATCGGCTGCGAGTCGGTCCTTGCGAACCTGCCCACTTCGTACCAGAAGGAGTACAACAAAGCCAAGGCGCACGACTTTGTCGATAAGAAGGGCAAGACTGTGGGTTGGACTAAAGCGTCTGGCGATGGCAAAGACAGTGGCAATGTCGCATTCGTCAGCTTCCACAATGCCGGCCACATGGTGAGTTCAGTGTATTTGTTGTCTGGGCCTTGCTGATATCAAGGTACCCCACGACGATCCCGTTGGCGCATTGACCATGTTTGCCAAGTGGCTCAAGAACGAGCCGCTGGCGTGAGCGGGAGAAGCCGTGAGAAGTGAGGTTGTCGGAGAAACCAATTGTCGGAGCATACAATGTAGTCTTGATTCGGATGCATTCATACATCAGCACCAATACAGGCAGTCTGATCTATAAGTCCAAGTGGGCACGACTTTACATGCTGTACCAGAGACCGAGACCGGCGAGTGCGAGAGCCGAGACGAGGTCGAAGGCCGAGGTGAGGCCGTGGAGGGTGGCGAACTTTTTGTTGAGCTTGGACATGGCCTCGGAGGGCTGGGGTCAGTGGAGTCACAAGACGAAACACGAGCAGGGGACGAGTCAAGTAAATAGGAAAATAGAAGAAAAGAGAAGACAAGGGAAGGGGATAGAAGAGAAGAGAAGATGTGGAAATGGCAAAGGAAGGGGGTGAAAGAGGAGGCCGGTTCCTTGGAGGTAAAGGGCGAAGGGGCGACGTATAGGACCCTCGCTACGCTCGGCACCAACACTCACAGCGGGCTCATCGTACTCCTTGCCCTCCAAACGCTCCAGGCGATGTCGCTCAAGCATGACCTCGGTCGTCTTCGGGCCCAAGTACACCAGGTTCGCCAGCTGCGGCACCAGCGCCGCAAGGATCATCAGCCCCTGCTGCCCCTCCTCCGAGGTCGCCCAGTGCGGCGGCACGCGCGGCGACGAGATCAGCCCAGGGTGGAACCACAGGTGCGTAAGCAGCAGCGTCGAGGTGAGCAGGGACGAGGTGCTGAAGTATAGTGGGGTGAGCTTGGACTGGAGCGTGCCGAATGTTTGACGGGGGAGGGATTTGTACGTCCGGAAGCCGGCCTGCGGTCAGCCCTCCCACAGCAACCTTAACAGTCATATCCCCTTCTTCCCCCTTGCTGCAGAGTCGAGAGCGAGTGGGGGTAGCGGCGCCGGACTCACCAGCGTCTGCCACACGTTCGTGCCGAGTGCCGTGCCCCATGTCAACAGGTAGAACCCCTTCATCGTGAATGGCGCCAGGGCGCTCTCGAACAGTCCCGCCATGCTGATCGTTGTCTCTCGAGTCCTCGGTATGTATTGACAAGTGTCAGGTGTCAAATGTCGGTCGTGATAGAGTCGAGGACGAATCAGACGTGTCGATTTCGGATGACCGTTTACGCGGCAACACTCGGACAATGGATGGATGGACTGACGTCACCAATCCCCTCGCTTGGACCACCGTGGGAGACCACTGCTACAGTATTCATCAGGTCGTAACATGCTCATCAACGTCTATTGTACACAGCGACGACTATCCCCCGACCCCTACTCGTCCACCTTCGTATCGCTGTCTGCCATCCTCTCCAGCGCTTCCTCCGGATCCACCTCCACCTCGTCCTCCGCTACTCCATTGACCAGCGCCAGGTGCCGCAGGTAACCCGCCTCCCAGCCGCCCATCCGGTCAACTAGCCACCCGTCGTAGTACTCGCACCCCTTGGCGTTGACCGGTCCGTCGTCTTCGCAGAACGCAAACTGCGGACAGCCGCCACATGGTACCTGCATCTGGCCGAGTGGTACCTTGAGCCGGCTGGTAGCTCGATACACCACCGCCGTGTCGGACAGGTCCCGCAATGTCCCAGCCGCCAGGAAGGCGTGAGCGTTTGGCGTGTCCTGTAATGTTTTGTGGCGATTCTCTAATCTGTGCGTATAGGCATCTAGGTCGTCCGTGTCAATCGAGGATATGGATTCTGTATCAGACGAAGCTGTGTCGGAATCAGAGTCATCGTCCGAGTCATCCGAGTCGTCATCAGAATCCGTGTCGTCTCGATGACGCTTTTTCGACTTTGAAGACTTTTTCGACTTGGACTTGCGACTTCGGTCCTTCTCAGCGTCGGAAATCTCGACCAGCTCCTCCGAGTCGAAACCGCCATCGTCCATATCCTCGGTCGCGTCCCGGCTTCTCTGCTTCTTCTTGTTTTTCCGCCTCTTCTCCCGCTCCCTCTCCTTTTCCTTGGCCTTCTTCCGCTTCCGCTTCTCTTTCTCTTTCTCTTTGAGCTCCTTGAGGTACCGCTTCCTCTCCTTGGCTTTGAGTTCCTTGGCCTTCATCTTTTGCTTCTGCTTTTCCTTCTCTCGCTTCTTAGCCTTTATTTGCTCGTCCTCCTCATCTTCACTATCCATCTTGGCTCGCTTATTTGCCGGCTCATCGTCATCATCATCCTCGTAGTCGGTCGGCACCTCGACTCCGCCAAGGGGTTTGACTGCCTCCACCACCCCATCGAGCTCTAAACGACGCATACACTCCATGACATGTCGAACTTGGAGAACGGCACTGGTGATTTGCTTGTCGGTAACTTCTTTGAGCAAGACATGTGGTGTTGGGAGGTTGCTGATCTTAGCTGTTGGGTTGATGGGATTTGAGATGAGGCGCTTTTGCTCGTCGGTGCGGTTGGCTCGATTGGGATATGTCTGCACGTGAGCAGGAGACAATTAAAGACCAGGGTACCTGTATGTACCTTGCTATATACGATACTATACAGAAACCGGCAGATCGCATCGACCAGCTCCTTGTCATAGTCTTTCGTATTGTCGAACCAGATGCCTCCCGCAATCTCCTCTGGCGGCTTGAGATGTGGCAGAATGTATAGAGCAAGTGTCGGTGCCTGCGAAAACATCAGCTATTGATGATGGTCACGGTGGTCTGACTAACATTGATGCCCCTGAAGGTTTTGAGGTGGCCTTCCTTCTCTAGCTGCTCGAGGGTCTTCCGAAGATTGACCAGAGGCATTGTCTCCTTGCCGATCTGGATATGTATACCTTTGATGCTGATGCCTGGGTCTCAGCTACTATCAGAACAGAAAATCAGCTGCTCACCTCGGTTGCCTGCTGTACGGACGACTCCCAAGATCACCTTTTGCGGCTCGGTCAAGGTTTGCTTCCTGCCCGTCAGCCTAGAACATTTAGGGCCTCTTGCATCGTCGAGAGCCGAAGTAGGCAGAACGATGACTCACTTTCTCGCATCATCCGGCTCTCTCGCACGAAATACGACCGATCCATCATGCCCCTTCTCCATGCTGAGCAACTGCAGCTTGATCAGCATCTGGACGCAGCTCGTCAAGACTTTCGGCTGCATCCCAGGAATGCTAGCTTCCAGCTGGGTCTTCGTCATCGTCTGCGCATCAGCTCCACCGGTCCCCGTCTCAGTTGTGGTGTACTCGCCATGTTCTTGGCCGCTCGGACCTTCTTCCACACCTGCTGGTCGGAAGGTGCGAGCGACATGATGATCGGCCTGCCTCTCGGCTTGTGTCGCCTGGCGGGGAATGAGGTGCTGATTTGCGCCGCTCACAGCGCCAATGATTATGGCTATGAGCTGTACATGGGGCTATAGGGAGGGTGGCAAGTCGCTGCCTAGGTGAGAAGAGGGCGAATTGGTATCGATCAGAAACAAAAATCGTCTGAAATTGACCCCCGGTCACTCGTCCGTCGACCATGTGGCAGTTGAGATGACGTGGCAATCGTGATAAGGGAGATTGGCCGGTGCCATTAGCCGGGTGGGCAACGACGGCGACGGCTGTGATGATGAGCTCTACGTCCCCTCGCACTTGACATTGCACACAGATCGGGTCGACCGCTGCTGGGCCAGAGGGACACCGAAAAAGGGAAGATACTGGACAGGAGCTCTAGGAGACTTCGCTGCACCCGTCGCCCATGTTCAGATAGCATCGTCCTGCCATGGCGACGCAGTCGGACGAGCTGGACGGCATCTTCGTCCGGCTCGCCAGCAAGTTAGCTGGCGCTTTGCGGAGTGAGCTCAGGCTGATGGGCAGAATTGAAGATGTTCGGCTGGGTGCCGCTGCGGATCTGAGGCAGGAGGTCACATCGTACACCCAAGAGTACCCGGATGGCGGCAAGTCTGCCTGGCAGAATGTCTTTCATCGCACGTTCGACCTCACGCGCTCGAACAATACGTACGAGCGCCTCGGGGCGTGTATTGCCATAGGTCAGCTCGCGTCACGGTCCTCATGGCAGAGCTGACGGGGCTAGATAGCATGCTGGACGCTGTCAATGAGGACACGCCCGACCGGGCTTTGCAGAAAGACCTCAGGCTGTACGAATGTCAGCTTTCTTCATATCATGGAGACATGCGAGCTGACATGCGGACCTGAGACCTCTGTTGACGTGTACGGACTCGGCCGTCATGGTAGCTGCGGCCCATGTAGTCGGTGTGTCCGCTTCTGTCGTCTTAGATCGGGAGCTAACTCGCAGGCAATATGGTCCGTATTGCCGCTGCGACGCTGGGAGAGTCTTTCTTCAGCAAGGAAATCGGCCAGGCGCTGCAGATGCTTGAAGGTCAGCAAACAACATACCCGGGCAAAAGCTCAGCTGACCTCCAGATTCTCGACAAGAGGTCGGGAGGTTCTCTGGGGTTCTCATCCTGCACCAGTTCGCGCATCATGCTCCAGGCCTGTTCCATCCTTTCGTCTCTCGTGCGCTTGACAAGATCTGGATACCGCTCCGCGATTCCCGTGTCAGCTCGATCCAAGTTGATGTGGCACGAGCTGATGCGCAGACAATGGTGCGCGAACGGGCGTCCATGCTCATGTCGGCCTGTTTGGACATCATCAAAACCCGTGAAAAGTCCCAGACGGAGACTTACAGGAAGATCTTCGAAGAGGCGAGAGCGGTCCTTGTCAGAGCAAGTTCGACGGATGCCATTCTGGGGTCTCTACTGGCCTTTGGAGCCATGTTGCAGAATCAACAGCTGGTTTGTCGGTTTGTGCGCTCACATGGCGTATGCTCATCATCAGTCTATGGCAGAGTACTATCGCCAGATATGCGACCTCACGCTCAAATATCGCGACAGCAAGGAGGTAGTCATCCGAAAAGCAGTCATTACCCTCATCCCGAGCATGGCTACCTACGACACCGACGAGTTCCAGGTCACCTACCTGCATCGATGCATGGCGTATCTCTTACAGGCGCTACAAAAGCCGACGGATCGAGACATTGGTCGGTCCGCTTCCACTTGCCTTTTCGAAGCTGACACTTAGCCTATGTCGCACTCGGTCATATGGCGGTGCAACTTGCCTCTAAGATGAGACCCTTCATAGATGATATCATCAAGACAATCAAGGAGCACCTGAGAATGAGAGGGTCGGTTACTTCCGGTCTTCGTGGTCTTTAGCTGATAGGTCAGCAAGAAGAACGCGCCTTATGAAGCGCCTATCTTTCAGTGTCTTGCGATGCTGACCACGTCTGTCGGTCCGATGTTGACGAGGCAAATGCACGAGGTACTGGATCTCATGTTCCCATGGGGACTGAGCGAGGCTTTATACCACGCCCTCGAAGTCATCGCCAGCCACATCCCACCTCTGCTCCGGACAGTGCAAGGTAAGTCAGATGGAGATCAGCGAGAGGGTTCGAAGCTGATTCTCGAAGAGCGTCTGCTTGACACGTTGTCGATGATTCTCATAGGCACTCCTTTCCGTCCACTCGGCGCCCCTTCCACAAGGAGCTTGTCTTCGAACTTGGCCAGAGATATCAACCTTCTGCAAGTGTCCGGAGGAGGACAATCCTCAGATACGCTCGCCTTGGCTCTGAAAGTACTCGGAAACTTCGACTTCAGCGGTGAGCTCGCAACACTCTGGCGCCAGCAAGCTGATTTGTCAGGACATAGCTTGAACGAGTTCGTGCGTGAAGCTGCACTGCCGTATCTCGAGCACGACAGCCCTGAGGTGCGGAGAGAAGCGGTATTAGCCTCTACACAGCTGTTCATCAACGACCCGATCTGTCTCATGACCTCCAGCTACTCCATCGAGATCGTCAGCGATGTGCTAGTGAAGCTCTTGACTGTCGGCATTACCGACCCGAATCCCGGCATCCGGAGAGCTGTATTGGAGAATCTCGATGAGAAGTTCGACCGACATCTTGCGCAAGCGGAAGACATCCGATGTCTGTTCATCGCTCTGAATGATGAGGTCTTCCAAAATCGCGAGCTGGCCATCGGGATCATCGGGAGGCTGGCTCACCACAATCCTGCCTATGTCATGCCACCTCTGCGCAAGTCTTTGATCAATTTGATCACTGAGCTGGAGTACTCTACGAATTCGTAAGCAGTTTGAGCGGCCACTTACGGAGCTGACGTGTCAGCAAACAGAAGGAGGAGTCTGCCAAGTTGCTCTGCCTGCTCATCTCCGCCGCGGCTGCCCTTGTCAAGTCATACGCTCCGACCATCCTCACTGTCCTGCTACGCACAGCTGGTGCTGCGGATACATCGGTCGCTGTCGCGGCTCACTGCGTCACATGTATAGGGGAGCTGGCTCGAGTCGCCGGCGAGGAGCTCATACCGAATGTTCAAGTGATCTTGAAGCTGGTCATCGATATGCTTAATGACCAAACCTCTAGTCTGAAGCGGGATGCGGCGCTGAAGACCCTTGGGCAGATCGTGTCAAACACCGGAGAAGTCATCAAGCCATACGTCAACCATCCCCAGCTTCTCGGTATTCTCTTCCGCTTCTTGAGGACTGAGACGAGTCAGGATATCCGGCTCGAGACCATTCGTACGATGGGTATGCTTGGAGCCCTAGACCCTTTCAAGCACAAGGTAGGCTATCTCCCAGACGACGTCCTCAGACATGTCAGACTAATTTTCAGCTGCTCCAAGGGGAAATGGACGATCCGAATGCCGAGACTTCTGGCCCGAGGGTGACCGACATCACACTCCTCATGAACCTGCAGACTCCGTCGAACGACGAGTACTACCAGACAGTGGTCGTTCATGCGCTAGTCCACGTCATGAGTGACTCGACGCTCAAGGAGTACCATTACGAAGCGGTCGAGGCGGTCATGCTCATCTTCCGTACTCAACGTCTGCGATGCGTGTCTTTCCTACCTCAGGTCAGCTTACCTTCCCTTGGAGCCTGCCGAGCTGACAGCTAGATCTTGCCGGCCTTCCTGAGCGTCATTCGAACTGCCCCTTCCCATCGACAAGATGTCTATCTGAAACAACTTGCCAACTTGATCTCCATCGTCAAGCAGCACATCCGAAATTACCTCAACGAGGTCTTTGCTCTCGTTCACGACTTCTGGAATCCGAATTCCTCTCTCCAGATCACAATCATCCAGCTGGTTGAGGCCGTTGCGCGAGCAGTCGAGGGCGAATTCAAGGCCTATTTGCCTCGACTCCTTCAGCAGATCCTTCGATCGTTCGATGGGGACTTGACGGTCAAGCAACTGCCTGAACGCCGTCTCAACACGCTTCTGCATATCCTTCGTGCGTTTTATGTCTTCGGATCGAGCATCGAGGATTACCTCCACCTTGTGCTCCCCGTCATTGTCAGGTCCTTCGAGAACCCTCATGCCCCGGATGAGCTGCGCAAAGCTGCCTTGCGAACGACCGCACAGCTATGTCGCAAAGTCAACTTTTCCGACCACGCCTCGCAGATCATCCATCCGCTTGTCCGCACTCTCGGCAACTCGGACACAGAGCTCAGAAATATCGCCATGGACACTCTATGTGTCCTCGTCTTGCAATTCGGGCCTGACTATGCCATCTTCATTCCCTTGGTCAACAAGACCCTCATCGACCAGAATATCAAGCATCCGGGATATGACCAGCTGATCACGAAGTTGCTGAATCGCGAACGACTTCCTCCGGATCTCGGGCCTGTCGAGCGTTTCGCCAATGACCCGATGGCAGAGATGAGCGTATCGGCGGAACAAGCGAAACTCCCTGTCAATCAGCAGCAGTTGAAAGCCGCCTGGGACTGCAGTGTGGTCACGAGCAAGGCAGAGTGGCTCGATTGGATTCGCCGCCTCGGCAACGAGCTCATGCGAGAATCGCCCAGTCAGGCGATCCGAGCAAGTAGGAATCTCGCCGAGGTCTATCCGCCTTTCGCCAAAGAGCTGTTCAACGTCGCGTTTGTGTCTTGTTGGACCGAGTTGTACAAGGGCTACCACGAGGATCTCGTACATAATCTCGAAGTTGCCCTCACCAACCCAGGTGTACCGCCTGATATCGTCAACACCATCTTGAATCTCGCAGAGTTCATGGAACACGACGACAAAGCTCTGGCAATCGAGTCGCGGCTGCTCGGAGACTATGCGGCGGTCTTCCATGCCTACGCTAAGGCTCTGCATTACAAGGAGATGGAGTTCTTCGTTGACGCTTCCGTATCGGTGGTGGAGGATCTGATCTCTATCAACCAGAAACTGCAGCAGTCCGATGCTGCTTGGGGCACGCTCGAGTATGCTCAGACCAATATGGAGATGACGTCCGATGTCCTTTGGTACGAGAAACTTGGCCGGTGGGAGGAAGCTTTGCAGGTATGGAACGACCGCGCCGCCGATCCCGAATCGACATACGACGAGTCGTCTATCGCTATGGGCAAACTCCAGTGCCTGCATGCGCTCGGCGAGTGGGAGGAGCTGTCCGACTTTGTCCAGATCAGATGGGCCAACGCGACTCAAGACGAGAAGAAGCAGATGGCACCACTTGCTGCGGCTGCTAGCTGGAGTCTGTATCAATGGGACCTGATGGACGATTACATCGGCGCTATGAAGAATGACTCGGCAGACCGCAACTTCTTCAAGGCCATAATCGCCGTGCATCGGAACCAGTTCTCTTCGGCCTTGCGACATATCACCAAAGCCCGCGAACGGCTCGATGGCGAGCTCACCTCGCTCACCGGCGAGAGCTACGGTAGAGCGTACGAGTGAGTCCAGCCTGCCGACAATAGTCCACGCTGATTTGCAGTGTGGTCGTTCGTGTGCAGATGCTCTCTGAGCTCGAGGAGATCATCTCCTACAAAGATCACGCGGACCAGCCCGATCGTCAATCGACCCAACGCAAGACTTGGCAGAAGAGGTCAGCTGACGGGTAGAGATGGCCGTGAGCTGACCCGTAGACTTGAAGGCTGTCAAAGGGACGTTGAGGTATGGCAGCGTATCCTTCAGGTCCGCTCCCTGGTCTTGACCCCAAATGAGGACATGGAGACATGGATCAACTTTGCCGATTTGTGTCGCACTTCCGATCGACTCAACTTGGCTGAGAAGACCCTCACCTCCCTTGTCGGAGCATCGTACAATGCGTTAGATCCGGAGGTGAGGTGGCTGAGATGATAAAACAACGCGGTGCTGATCTACAGGCTCGGGCGCGAGCGCCGCCTCCAGTGATCTTCGCTTGGTTCCGCCTGATATGGGCGAAGGGTCTGCTCACCCACGACAAGGACGAACGGATAGCAACGACTCAGTACCTCCGAGACTTCACCATACAGCTGTCGGAGGATATTGGTATTCAGCCGCACCTGCAAGATCAGGCGGGCAACCTCACCCTGCCTGATCCGAAAGTGTATAGCGAGTATACCAAGCTGCTCGCTCGATGCTACGTCGAGCTCGGCCAGTGGACCACCGCCTTGCGAGACAACGACCTGGCTGTCGACCCGCAGGGTATCATCGCCGACTACGCTCTGGCAACGCAGCTCGATCCCGCATGGTACCAGGCATGGCATACCTGGGCATTGGCCAATTTCGAGGTCATCACACAGCTCGAAGTCTCCTCTGATGGTCTCATCGGCGCCCACTTCACCTCGTACATCATACCAGCTGTCCATGGCTTCTTGCGCTCCATCGCTCTCTCCCCAGGCAACTCTCTACAGGACACCTTGCGTCTCCTCACTCTATGGTTCACATACGGCTACCAAGCTGGCGTGTCCAACGCTATCTCCCAGGGACTACATCAGGTCAACATCGACGTCTGGCTCGAGGTCATCCCCCAAATCATCGCCCGTATTCATACCCCAAGAGCTGCCATCCAGCAGCTCATCGTCCGACTCCTGCACGATATCGGCTATGCGCACCCTCAGGCACTCATCTACCCCCTCACAGTGGCGTCCAAGTCTAATGTCGCTGCGCGAAAGACGGTCGCCAGGTCGATCACAGCGAAGATGCGTGAACATTCCGGTTTGATAGTCGACCAGGCAGAGCTCATCTCCACCGAGCTCATCCGTGCTGCGATCTTGTGGCACGAGATATGGTACGACGGTCTCGAAGAGGCCTCCAAGCATTACTTTGCCGATGGTAACATCGCGGGCATGTACGAGGTTCTCGAGCCCCTGCACGAAATGGTCGAGCGCGGGCCGGAAACGCTGAGAGAAACGTCTTTCGTCCAGTCTTTCGGCCACGATTTGCGGACTGCTCATGATCACCTTCGGCGGTACTCCTTGCATGGCGACTCGATGGAGATACAGCAAGCGTGGGATATCTATTATGCCGTCTTCCAGCGTCTCGGCAAGCAGCTCAAACTCCTCAATGTTATCGAGCTGCAGTATGTCTCCCCGAAACTGCTGGCTGTGCGAGATCTGAAGATCGCCGTACCAGGAACTTATCAGAGTGGCAAGCGCGTTGTTGGCATCGCGTATGTGTTGCCGACTTTCACTGTCATCAATTCGAAGCAGCGCCCCCGGAAGTTCTCCATGAAAGGCAGAGATGGGAAGGAGTATACTTTCTGTCTGAAAGGTGAGACATCTTCCACATGAGGTGAGATATCGGAGCCTGACAACCAGGGCACGAGGATCTTCGCCAGGACGAACGAGTCATGCAGCTCTTCGGCCTTGTCAACACCCTTCTCAATGCGGATCAAGAGTGCGCCAAGCGGCATCTTTCCATCCAGCCGTTCAGTGTCACGCCTCTCTCGCCCGGCGCGGGTGTCCTTGGATGGGTCCAGCATTCCGACACCTTCCACATGCTCATCAAGGCGTATCGCGAGTCGCGCAAGATTCTTGTCGATATCGAGCACCGCCTCATGCAGCAGATGGCAGACGAGAACTACGACTCTTTGCCTCTGCTACACAAGGTCGAGGTATTCCAGTATGCTCTCGACAACACGACCGGTCAGGATCTGTACCGGATCTTGTGGCTCAAGAGCCGCAACTCCGAGGCGTGGCTGGAGAGACGGGTGACATATACCAGGAGTTTGGGTGTCAACTCGATGGTTGGATACATTCTGGGATTGGGCGATCGACACCCAAGTAATTTGATGCTGGACCAGATTACCGGCAAGATCGTCCACATTGACTTTGTGAGCCGCTACTACAACTTGAAGGTGCAGCTGCTGATTATCAGGGTGATTGTTTTGAGGTCGCTCAACAACGAGACAAGTATCCGGAGAAGGTGCCTTTCCGCCTGACTCGCATGCTCATTCACGCAATGGAGGTGGGTGCTTGCTTCCGGACCTCGGAGCAGTGGCGCTGACAACCAGGTCTGCGGCATAACGGGTACCTTCTCGCGCTCTTGCGAAGTGTCCATGGAGGTCTTGAGAGATAACCGCGAATCGCTCATGGCCGTGCTCGAAGCCTTTGTGTACGATCCTTTGCTCGCCTGGCGTTTGACCGCCACGAATCAGCCTGGAGGTCGGGTCGGCGATGCCGTCCAAGAGGTCTCGGACGAGGCGTACAAGACGGCCAGGAAGAACAAGGCGAGCGAGAATGAGATTCTGAATGGTGGGTGGAACCCTGAACTAGGAGTGGGCGAATGCTGATGGTTAGATGTGGAGCGGGCAGAGGTCAAGAACGACAAGGCTCTGCAGGTAATCGAGCGCGTGAGGCGCAAGTTGACTGGACGAGATTTCAAGCCAGACCAAATCCTGGATGTCAAGCAGCAGGTAGAACGGCTGGTGGAGGAAGCGACGAGGACAGAAAATCTCTGCGTGGCATTTTTGGGATGGCGAGTCCATTCTGCTGTCTCATCTCTGCATAGCTGATGTTCAGGTGTTCTTTCTGGTGAAGAGGCGTGTCAATTATACATCTATCACTACCTGCATGGCGACGTGAAGCGGCACGGACATATTCGAGCAGCGCTCGATGTACAGTATAACATGACGATGTATACGTGCGAAGACTCTGAGTGCAAGTGGGAATGCATACAGTGGGTGCTGAACAAAGCAAGATGAACGGTAGGGCATAGGCATGGGGTGGTGGAGCGTGCGAGTACTGGTACTAATTCGAATGGAGGGCTCAGAGACCTCGCCACGACATGTCGCCGTGAATGTCCATTGGCGCAGAGAGCACCATGGTCTGGGCGTCCGTGCCGATATGAACGGTGTACCTCCCCGAGGGGACCTTCCACTCGTCATCCAGGACATCCCAGTGCGACACGGAGTCTGTGATGTCAACGACTTCCCTCTGTTCATCTGTGAGGCGAGAAACTTACACTTGTCCAGCTTGAGGCGCACGGTCCTGCTTTCTCCAGGGGCGACGTCGTACACTTTATCAAACGCCTGCAGGGTATACTGCGGGACCTTCAACCCCGTCGGCGTCTCGGGCGGCGGCTCGACCCATACCAAGACCGCATGACTGCCCGTCACGCCGCCCGTATTGGTCACTTCCACCTCTACGTCCGCTCCCCACTTGCCGGCGCCCCACGCCGCCTCGGTGGCTCTGACGCTCAGAGCACCATAAGACCAAGAGGTGTAGCTCAGGCCGTGGCCGAATGGGAAGAGCGGCGGGATGTGGCGTGCGTTGTGGTGTTTGTACCCTAGCCAGATGCCCTCGGAGTACGTGACTGCTCCTCGGGCAGACTTGAACTCTGTGGCGGAGGCGACGTCCGCCTCGGTCCGCGGGAGGGTCAGGGGGAGGCGGCCGGAGGGGCAGACGTGCCCGTAGACGATGTCGGCGATGGCGTGCCCGGACTCGTTCCCGAGGTACCAGGCGTAGATGATGCCTTGCACCTTTGGGGCCCAGGGCATGGTCACGGCTGACCCGGCTTGGATGACGACCACTACGCGCGGGCATGCCGCGGCCACGCGGCTGATAAGCTCGTCGGTCCTGGCCGTCAGCAACGAAGAGGCTTTTTCGTGGGCGACTCACTCATACGGCATAGACAGGTCGGGGCGGTCGTACCCCTCAGACTCCCAGTCTTTGTTGAGACCCGCGACGACGACTGCCGTGTCGCACTGGCTCGCGAGCTTCACTGCCTCGTCCATCGTTGTGGCGGGATCGTAGAGTGGTCTGAAGCCCATGCGGACGCCCGGACGGGCGATGGGCCCGCTGTGCGACGCGTGCGAGTCTGGCGGGGCACGCGTGTCATGTATGACGCGGACCTTGTACGTCTGGTCTGGTCAGCTGCTGCTGTCTTCCCTTTGAAGCCGACAAAACTCACCCTGCCCGCTTTGACGGTAACTTTGCCGACCTTCTCTTTGGTCCCAAGGTTGAGGAAAGACGTGCCGGGGCGGTCCTGCTTCGTCGCGTTGTCCACCACGAGCGTCTCGTCGACCCAAAGCCACCCCCGACCAGTGACGACCAGCCCGTGCTCCCACACACCGTCCTGGTCCGGCACCCAGTCGGCCAGAATCTCCACAACATATCGGTCGTCGTGCTCTTCCAGGTGGAAGTCGTACATGAACATGTCGCTCGTATTGTTTCGATCCTGGTACACCGGCTGGGATGCGTAGCCCTCTCCTTTGAAAGGGTAGTAAAGCATGTCAAAGCCCGGCTTGCCGTCGGACGGAGCGGTGAAGGTGTCGTCCCAGCACGGCAGGAACTTTGATCCATGGCACCCCAGCACGTACTCGAGCTGTACGCCTTCTGGGCGGCCTTCGACCATACCCTGCCACGGGGTCTGTGACCAGCTGGCATTGAGCTGTGCGGCCCCGCCTCCGGTGAGAACCTTGGCCTTGGCGTTCGGGCCAATCACTGCGACTCTGCCGGAACGGATAGGCAGCACGGCCGGTTCGTTCTTGAGCACAACGATACCCTCGACAGCGGCCTGGCGGGCGAGGCCGTGGTCCGCGCCGGTAGGATCGTCGCGCGTGATCTCGTCGATCGTCTCTTCGTACACTATCTGCGGGTTTGCTCGTGTCAAGCGCTGTACCCATTTGAGGAGGGCTCGCGCGGCTTTGTCGAGCTGCTGTGGGGACAGCTTCTGCGACTTGAGCATGTGCTGCACGAGCCTGGGGAGTCAGGGCAGAACCGCAATGAGATCCCACTAGAAATCTTACCCAATCTGCCTGAATCGGGCTGGACCTGGCATCTCAAGCGTCAACCCGCTCTTGATGGCCAAGTCGATCGAATACGTCCCGTTCCAATCGCTCATGATGAACCCGTCGGGCCCGAACCCCCACTCATCGACCAACAATTTCTGAAGCAACCACGGGTTCTCAGAGCAGTGGGTACCGTTGAGCTTGTTGTAGCTCGTCATGTACGCCCAGGGATCCGCCAGGCGCTGGACGATCTGGAACGGCCGCAGGTACACTTCGCGCAGGGTGCGGGGATCGATGATGCTGTCCTGGCCGTTACGCTCGTGCTCCATCTCGTTGGCCACCAAATGTTTGATCGTCGTGCTGATACCTTGACTCTGGACGCCGCGAATATAGGCGGCCGCCATGAGCCCGGAGAGCGTGGGGTCTTCGCCGAACTGCTCAAAAGTCCGCCCGCCTAGTGGGTTGCGAGCGATATTGACCGTGGGGGCGAGGAGACATACGGCCTTGCGGGCTTTGGTCTCTTCGGCCAGCAGCACGCCGACGCGCTGTGCGAGAGGGAGCGAGAAGGTCGCTGCCATACATGTCGCGCACGGCAAAGCTACGGCTGGGGCTGTCCATCAGCAGGTGCAGATCCCAGGAGTGATCCACTCACTCATCTTGAAGAATGAGCCGCCACGAGCGCCATTCGGCCCGTCGGTCATTTTGATGCTGCCCGAGTCAGCGGCCTTCCAAAACAGAGAACGTGCAGCGGGTCAACGATGCTACTCACCTAGGTATGTTGAGCCGCTGGATGGGAACAGTCCTGCAGCGTCAGCGAGCTGCACACAGCAGCTGCCGGGAGACCTCACGTCCAGCGGTCCTTCCCCGCCAACAGTGATATCTTCTCTTCGTCCGTCATGACCTTGAGGAGCTTGTCGATATCAGCGACGAGAAAGCTGCGGTCCATGACCCTGTTCGGGTTGAGGATATCCTCATCCTCGTTGCGGGGTAGCGGCGCAGCGGGCGATCTCATGCTGGTGGGAAGTCAAGTGTGAAGTTGGGGACAGTAGTGGTGGGCTTCGTGTGGAGTGCTATAAGTGCGATGGAGAAGTACGGCGCCTGAACGGTCGGCCAATTCGCATTTCGGTCAATTCGAATCGACCTCTCCAGACATGAGCGATGAGACGTGTTCCCCTGGCCGACAGTCGAAACGACACGGAGGAGGAGCGATGAAAAGAATGGTCTTCTGCCCGAGAACGTCGTCCCTTTCTGTCTTGCACCTCTGAGACGCTTCTGCCCGGCTTGTACTCCTGACAGTTCGGCCATGTTCTTCTTGGCTGCTTCTGTCTGCGCGCTCCTTGCAGACGAGAGCGATGGATTCGTGTCGCAAGTCGTGAGATGACACGCTTCGGACAAACCCCGGAAGCCGGTCCGATCTTACCCGAAGTCCTCCGGGGCCACTTTCCCTTGGCTTTCCTGGACTCGTTTTTCGGCGTTGCCTTTTGCATTCCTGTTCGACAGCTTCCTCCAGGTGGCACCGTTCGAGCTGTCAGGTGAGTGGACCCACAGGATTGAGGGTGGCCTGACATGGCATAGACAATTGTGCGAACTGACCGAAGCGAGCCGTGATAATCTCCTTTTTGGCCCCCGTTTCGAGGAGATAAGCCCGTGGCCCTTTATGCGGCTTCGATGACACGTCGCTTGCAGCATCCGAGGCCGCCGAGGAGTCCCCATGCACTGAGTGAGCCAGATGGAGCTGCCTGTAGCTCGCCGTTGAGAGATTAGGCTGTCGAACCTGTCGTGCCCGCAAGGTCAGGTGTGAAAGGCCAGAAGTCGCCGGCAGCCCGACGCAAGGTGCTCCAAGTGCCCCGAGCGAGGAGAACCCTTTACCAAATTGCCTTGTGCGCCTTCGATGACTCGCTTCTCCGACAGTACTCACTTCTAGCCGTGTAAATCTCTCGGGACACCATGCGTCACTGACTACAAGCGACAACGAGTGAGCTGCAGCGCCGCCTGAGTCCAGTGCTGACAGATGTAGCGCGGGCCTAGAAGTAGCTTTGCGCCGCGAGACTCAGAGGCTCCATCTTCGGACCTGACCGTCGTTTATGATCCAGTAGACTTGAGCGCCTCTACTGAGATTGTTTTTCCGCCAGCCACGCCCATCCATCATGCATCTACGACCTCCCCACTGCACAGCACGGGATACCAACCGGCCCCTCCAGCTCAGACAGGCTGGGATGAGATCTTATCCGGATCTGTGGACGCTCAACCGGACGCCGAAATACGGCTATTTGGGTCAGACCCGACTCCGTATGATGCTTCAGTCATCACACCAGTACCCCTCGCCCTTGGCATCGCCGGCATTGCGGCCCCCAAGCTCGAAGATGTCATAAAGAGAGATGTAGCAATCTACGTCCTGTCTCTATACTTCGACTATGTGCGTCTGACCGGTCCTGTCTTGCCCTTGTAGTTGATGGAATAGGTATACCCTCTCGTTCCCCTTGTACACCGACCGACGTTCATGAAGCGGTTCCATAACCAAGACGACCACAAGGATCCCGTCTTTCTGGGTTTGATACTCAGCATCCTGGCGGCGAGTTTGATGCAGGTGAGTTGTCGCGCAGAGTCTATCATTCTTTAACTGGCGCCACTGACCTCTTTCTATAGATTCCGAAGGATCAGATACCCATCGAGGCCGAATCTATCTCTGGCCTAGCTCATCGGTGTCACCGCACTTCACGCCTTGTGTGCCTTGATCATTACGATCCACCTTCACTGGAATTGGTGGTTTTACGCTTCTACGACGCCGTTTTCAACTTTTGCGCCAACAAAACAGGCGCTTGGGGTAGGCTCCACTGCTCGAGGCGAATTGTGTGTCTGACAGCTTCAGTGGCTTCCCTTGGGGAGACTGTTCGGTTATTGTGTGTGCAGGGCATACACACGGAGACCAACACTGCGGATTTTGGTGAAGACACTCGACACATCGCATGGCCTTGACTGACATCCAGACCTGATTCAGATCGAGCTGCGCCGCAGAGTCTTTCATACTGTGTACTTGTCCGACAAATCTGCGTGAGTATCCTTTGTATACCACAGCCTTCCCGGCAGTGTCTGACACAACAGTGCGTGCATGCAGGATCAGCCGATCATGCTGCGGTCGGAAGACTGCAAAGTACCGCTTCCGTCCGAGCTGTAAGCCCTCGACCAGGCTACGAAGTCATGCTTACAGGCAGGGATGACGAATACATCACTGCGAAAGAGTATCTGCCACCACCACCAGGCTACACGTCCAAAATGAGCGGGCACAAGTACGTGATGCAGAAGATTTGCATAGCACCCCCGGCTGATCCTTAAGCGCTGCTGCCAAGGTCTTCATGTGAGTCACCAGTAGGTGACCGTCCAGACAAATCGCTGAACATCAGGGTTATCGAACAACTTTTGATTGCCCGGCAGGCCATAAGGCGGACAGCGACACTTAGCCCAGTCTTAGTGATGGAGCATCTCCGCAAGCTCGGTTCTCTGGCGCAAGAGTTGACAGCTATCATCAATAACTTGCCTCAGCCGCTCAGACACGCCTCAGTAGAGCATTCCCCGAGCGCCACGTAGGCAGTATTGACCTCACGGCGACACAACAAGCTGAACGACCAGTATGGATGATGGTAGTTTGTGGAACGCGTCCTGGTCCACTCTTGGCAAACGCCTCACCGAAGCGACTCAAATCGCCCCAAACGACAATCTGGGCGATCATTCTCAGACCGGATCGGCTTTTGCAGTCATGCAGGCAAACATCCATGTCACATATTGCAATGCGCGTCTCTTGCTGGTGTAAGTAGAACGAGGCTCGAAATGCTCGAGCACTAATGTATGAAGCTTCTGCCGGGATGAGGTCATCAATAGAAGTGGAACACAGGGTGGCATCGCTCGAAATGGCGAGTCATCCCTCTCCATGACGATTTTCGCATGTAGCTGACGCCGTGCAGCGGCACTGCAGGTGATGGACCATTCCTTCCCCCAGCGAGATACGAAAATGAAGATCGTATATGATCTACTTGATGTAGTACGGGCGTGAGTCAGCTTATTGCAGCGCAACACAGCCGACTTACCATTTCTAGGATCCCGCTTCATGCGGTCAGTCGTCCATGGAGATCGTGAAGAGAAAAGTGATTGACCTTGACAGCTCGCCACGAACTCCCGTTCCATCGTTAATAAGATCCGATACATTGCATGTCAGTTACTGGATTCGCCTGCCGATCCTGGCTTTGAGGCGGCACTCAACGATCCAATGCCCTTGGTGCAATTCTTGGAATTGCTTACTGAGATTGAAGAGGTCAGTTGGCTCTGTTTGGGTGATTCGGTGCTTATTCAAAGCTCATTGGGAGATGATCTCCTTTTCTCTCCGCCTACATTATTTCCAGTACATTAGAGTGTTGTATAAATCTGCATGAACCGACAGGTATACCGAGAAAGATATGGTTATGAGTCTCCAGCTGGAAATCTCCTCTCAAGCAAGGGGGAAACTGATGTGTTCGTCGTTTGTGCTGGAAGGGTTGGGACGAGACCAGCATCTCAGGTACGCGCGTCGAATGTCGCCTCTTCCTTTTTGTCCACCGAGGCAGCGCGTTCGAGGTCCCCGATGTCTTTCTTGGTCGTAGTGTCCTCTGCGCCCCTGCGACTCCTGCCCAAAGCCACTCGGAGACTATCGTCGTCGTAGACTTCGCTGGCCTCTTCAACGGTAAGCCCCCTCGTCTCCCTGACGAAGAAGAAGAACAGGACAAGGTATGCCGCAATGACCGCCAGGTACACGATGAAATACTTCCAGGCGATAGCGGCGAGGGCGACGGGATTGACAAACTGATTGAACGTCTGCGAGACATTCTGCGAGAGCAGAAGCAGTGCGGCGGACTTGGCGCGCAGACCGTAGGGCGAGATCTCGGGGACGTAGAGCATAGGGATGGGCGTGAGGGCGATAGCGTATGCGGCGTTGAAGACGTAGATCCACGGAACGAGGGCTATGCCCACGCTGGCCCGCTTCGTCTCGGCGTACGAGCCGGATAGGGCGGTGATGAACACGAAGCTGACCAGGCACCCAGCGAGCGAAGTGAGGAAGAGCTTGCGCCGGCCGAACCGGTTCGCGAGGGAAGCGCCGGTCATCGCTACGAACCACGACCAGATTGAGATGCCGCCGTTGATGCCGTTCGTCTGGGCGGGCTTGGTGATTCCGACTTGCTTCAGGATTGGGGACAGGAAATAGTTGACGAGACCGTTGCCGACCCATTGGGTCGACGTGCCGATGAGGATGATGACGAGGAAACGGCGGATGTTGCCGCGCGTCTTGAAGAAGTCGAGCCAGCCCGCCGAGGTGATTGCATGGGAAGCGTCGACTTGAGCTTGGATCTCCTGCATCTCGAGCTCAACAAGGGGATCGTGTAGATCGCCGTTGGCGCTATCCTGTTCAGCGCTTACATTGACCTCACGAAAGGTGACTCACTGATATGTCGCGAGGATGCGCTGTGCCTCGTCGAGCCGGCCTTTCTGGACGAGCCATCGAGGCGACTGGGGTACGAACCAGACTCCGATACCGAGGAGAACTGGGCCGAGACCTTGTACGAGGGTCGGGATACGCCATGACCAGGATGAGCCTCCAGGGTAGAAGACCATGGCAAATGTCAGCCATGAGGAGAAGATTGAGCCGATCTGCGATTGTCAGGTTGAGCCTCGGGTTGATGGTGGGGGTACCGCTCACGAAGTAAGTTGTGTTGAGCAGAGCGCCGGCAATGTGTCGGATACGAGGATGAGCTAGCTCAGGGATCATTGACGCTGCTGCGATTTCTGGCCAGGCTCAGGACAGGACACTTTGGGGAACGGTCAGTGAACTTACGTGCAGCGGCCGTGCCGATACCAAGGAAGATACGTGCACCGACAAACTGACCCAGGTTCTGCGAGAAGCCCGCAAAGAGCGATCCGGCCAACATGAAGATTGCGCCCATGATCTGGACGATGAGCACCATCTCGTCTTTCATGGTGTCTTTCACTTACCAGGGGGATCTTACGACCAAGACGGTCCATCATCCAGGCAATGACGAATGTAGACGGAATTTTAGGCCTACAGGATCAGTTACACTTCGAGCTGCAAATGGCAATCGACTTGCAGGTAGTATGAAGCGGCGATGAGGCCGAGCTTCGTGCCTGTAGGGTGACCGAAATGGGTTTGCCAAGCCGGCAGAGCTTGCAGGCCATTCAAGAGGGAGCCATCATACCCAAGCGAGTAGCTGGAATATGTCAGATACAGGATCTGTCGGGACCACGTCCGACTCACACGCAGGTGTACAGGATGGCGATGTGCACCATGCCTGAGAGCCATCAGCTGGGAACATCGGACATCGGATTGCAGCTGACCTCGTCGCATGCCTGGGTCTCGCCACCATTTGGCATTGGTGTTGTTGAAAACATCGTGATAGGTGATCGGTGCCGACATTTCGTTTCGATGTCCTCGGAAATGGAGAGCAAGAGCATCTGATGGGAAGAGAAGCTGGGTGAAGGTATATATATGCGGAAGAAACACCTTCCGAAGGCGAAAAGAACGAAGTCCGGGGCATCGAAGGAGGTCCGGGACGCCGCAGTACAAACTCCGCGGCCCCGCGTGCTGCGGTTCTAGTCGGTATAGACGCTGACTTGCTCCATGATTGTGGGACAGGAAAGAGCGAATGTTCAACAGCACGAACGCAGAGTCGTCCAAGGCGGAGAAAAGCTTGGCATGGCCCCGGAGCAACCCCGGAGCATGCCTAGTTACGGGTGTTAATGTAGCCGAACCGACGAGAAGATGTGTTTGTGGCACTTGTCATTGCCATGTGTGCGTGCGCGGTATGATCCGTGCTGTGTGCACGTCCCTCCGAGGTCAAGTGGAGTCTCGTGACCCGTGGGTCTGCCGGCGCGGATGACCGAGCTGCTAAGCCCTCCCATGCGCTTAAAAACCTCGGTCGAGGGAGGCCAGGCCTCGACGAGTGAGCCAGCCTCGCAGCGGTTCCTTCCCCACTTTTCCTGCGCAGCACGCGACGAAACATGGGCGCGCTCGGAAAATGGAACGGTCTGTCAGACGAGCAGGTGGCCTTCTTCATGAAGAATGGTTATGTCAAGCTCGAAGGCGTTTTCAGTCGGGATGCAGCGGCGGAGAAGACCAGGAATCTGTGGGTCAGATTGGGCATGGATCCGAACGACAAGTCGACGTGGACGAAAGAGTGGATCAATATGCCTGGCACGCCTTCTTGACAAGCATCAAGCTCGGTGGAGCTGATGGCAGCAATGGAGTATTGGCGAGTCGAAGACTTTGCCCCTCGGGCATGGGCCGCCATCGGAGATCTAGTAGTGCATTGATCCTTCCGCCACAAGCGCTCGAGCGAAACTTGAGCGAGTGTTCGTATAGCACTGACCGTCAGGGTGGACATGACAGACTTGCCGACGAGGAGCGGTTCCGGTCCTGGAACGATGCTTGGATCGTCAATCTAGGCAAAGCCGAGTACGATGACGGGACGTCTGTTCCAAATCCCCAAGATCTGGTGGGGTACAATAACCAAGTGCTCCGCAATGATGTTGTTGGGTGGCATTGTGACGGGGATGTGAGTGACAACTTGCTTCTGCGGAAATGAACGCTGACACTCAGTGGTTTCTGCACGTCAGTCAAGAGCTCCAACGTCTATCGTCGCTGACTCATGGCAGTTTCTCGATAGCGGTGAACAAGCTTTGGTATCTCCTTTCATTCTTCCAGCTGCCACAAACTAACGCTTCCCAGTTGGTCGTGCCAATATACTCCGACATCAAGCCTGGCGGCGGTGGGACCTACATCGCCCCTCAATCAATTGGTATGGTCGCCAAGTGGCTTGAAGCGCATCCCGAGGGTGTCGAGCCGTCAGGGTTCGACTTTGCCGCGATGCGAGACCAATGTACCGAATTTGTCGAACTGACTGGCAACGCGGGTGACGTGAGCAGGATGATCATCGGCGAGGACTGATCGATGGCTGACGACAGTGCATCCTCATGCACCCCTTCATGCTGCATGCCGCGTCTCCCAACAGACTAAGGATACCACGGGTCATTACGAACCCCTCGGCTTCTTTGCGAGAGCCATATCGCCTCAAGCGGGAGCGAGTCGAGGATTTTTGTCTCGTAGAGCTCAAGACGCTGGAGGCGCTTGGTATTGATCCTGCGGTCGGCTCTGACTTCTCGATCAACGGTCAGCGGCGCCGACTGGTCCCAGAGAGACAACTCCGTCAGGATGCGGAGCGGGTCAAGGAGCAAGCGAGGCTGGCAGCAATGCAGGAGCGGAAGCAGTGAGAGAGCAGTATCTTGCTCGCTGCGGACTTCTTGACAATATTGTACATCAAGATTTTGACACGAGCTACATGACTATGGCAATCAGTCGCTACGGACAAAGATTTACAGCAAAGTAGTGTGGGCTGTTCATCGTCGCTCTGAACATTCATCAGATTTCGTTAGTCGTTGTGCCGATCCTGGGGACAGTCGACAAGTCGTCGAGGATCTGCTGGAGTACAGGTAAAGAACTTTGGGTGGGCTTGGGTTTAGCAGACAGTCAACGCAGTGCCCGCCCGATGAAAAGCCATGTCCTCTGGACAGTCAAAGAGGACGATGTTTGAAATGCTGCTGTCAGCGTGGTCGGTATTTACAGGCACTCACACGGTCCTGTCGTTCACTTGCGCTTGGTTTTCGGCGGGCTCAGGGGTCTTGGGGCGCGTCGGCTCAGGCTGCGGAGTGGGGCCAGGCGGAATCTCCCCTGCGATCGGTCACCACTCAGTCGACAGAGCCCAGAGGACAGCTCACCATCATGATATCCGGCATTGGGATTGCCCCTGACCTCGCTCGTAGGAGCGGCTCGTCGAGCAATGGGGCAAGAGTCGATCGGCTCATCCCATCCAGAGGCGTGGGGACGGGGGGGAGGAGGTGGGATTGGGACTGGCCCCGCCGGACTTGGACGCGGCCTCGGGTGCACGGGCGGCGGGGCGAGCATGCCAACGATTGGGTCGGAGCTGGGCTGCTGTTGGGATGGTGTTGGCGGCGGCGGGTAGTTGGGAGGAGGCGGCGGAGGTAAGGGGTTGGACCGTTTGAGAGGATGCTGGAGAGGGCCTTGAGCAACCAGGAATCCGTCGAGCGGCAGGACAAAGTAGCTCATCCCTGGTAGTGAGTAGAGGAGTAGGGAATGAAGTCTACTGGAACGACCGCGAGGGTTGCGAGGGGGATGCAGTGGGCGAAGATTATATGTGCTTCTTTGTGTACTGCTCGTTGGGGCATTGTGGCGATGACGCGCATGATTGGGAGCTGGGAAGGATGACACAGCACGAGAAGCGAAACAGCGGCGAGGACGAGGGACTTGGCGTCATGTAGCTTCTCAATGCCCCGATCACGGCCCGGAGATGTAGATAACGCAGACAAGCTCGGGAGGAATGTCCGGCCGTGTCCTCGTAAACACAGACACACGCCCTGTGCAAACGCACTTAAGGGGACGCACGGCGAGCCTATACGTACGGAAGATAATCATGGCTCCATACATACACCATGTAAGTGAGAAAGTAATCAGGTGCCAAGCGGGCGTGTCAGGAGCTGCGATCCCAGCGCATATTCCGCTTTGCAAGAAAGACGTACTATATTTGGTTTACATGGTTACAAGGTCCTCGGGCTTGCTTGATCGCACTGTGATCCGACGTTCTGCTGACGAATTCGAGGGTGTAGCTCACAAGAGGGCAGGCTGTGCACAAGCTCATGCACCACGAGGGGTTATGCGAGAGAGCTCGCTAGTGTCAAGTTGAAGGGTCCAGTCTTTCGGCAGGTGCCGGGACACAAATCCCTGCAGTAAGATTGCTCCCTCCGACTGTGTAACAACTCTTTGGGCCTCCGCCGTCGAGCGTTTGAAAGTGCTGGTCCTCATTCAGCTGGTGACAGTCTGTATCGCAAGCTGTGACACTCACGGCAGATCGCACAGCCTTTTTATCGACTCTCTGAATTCCGCCGAGTCGAAGGCCTCGGAAAGCTCTCCTTGCTTGATTGCCCTCCTAAAGAGATATTCGGCATTGAGGCTCAGTTGTATGCCAATTCTAATCCGTCAGCATCGCCTCTCCCGTAATCCTAGCCTCACCTCTTCCAATCCGACCCTTTCGGTATGTTAGACCTCGCCAGGGAAGAGATTATTCGAAGGTTCTGGCTCGCCATTGATTCTTTCAATCTCTCATCCCCGAGGGTTTGATTAGCCGCTTGGCGAGCAGAAATACTAGTGAAGTTGCTCGCTCCTCGGATGTTTCTCCCATACATATCAATGAGTGGGGTCAGCGCTATCCGCTGTCCTTCTTCATGCCAATCAAAGGTGTTCCAGTACCTCTTGAGCAGGCACAGAGACTCGGCGAGATGGCGAGACGAGCCGCAGGTAGAAAGAGGTATGTCTGTGTTCATCTGCGGGGCCATTTTGTCGTTCTCCGCAATGTAACTTCCCAGTATGATCACCGCTTGATCCATTGCAGTCTGGAAGGCCATGTCTACCGGGTCGTGCGCATCTATCGCAGCGATCACTGCTTCATCATTGAGCGCAATTCGAGAATTGTAGGCGCAGCTTATTCGCCATCCCATGTGGTTCCACATTCGATCTCTGAGCCTCCCCCCTGCCCCGAGGCTCAGCTCATCAAAGAGCGGCTTGTCACGTCCACGACATTTCGCGTTTGTTTTTCTCCAGTCTGCGCTTTACACATTATCAGTCGCTGTGAGGCGGGAATCCCAGGAAGACCACTCACCACAGTCCTTTCAAAGTCGTTATGTCTGCTTGGACCTGTTCGTCAAGGCCGAGTGAGTCCCGACACAACAGGTATGATGCAGTGCAAGTGTGCTGGTCCGCTATCCTGCGGGGGTCATCATGACACAGGACTGCCCGCTATACATACAACTCACCGATCCAATGAGACCGACCGTCTCGCGCTGTTGCATCCCTTCGGCAGATCCAACTGCTCCCGCAGGATCTCACGATTACATTCAATCATTCTGGTGATGACCTCATCTTGAGGCGGATCTTCCAGACCGCAGCTTTCCGCAAGTATCGAGAACATCTCGCGGAATCCGGGGTGTAGGGCGGCCTCTGAGCGAAAACTGGTTACAGCAGCCTCGACAACCCCTGCGCTCGCCTCTATCCACTCATCGGCCTGTGAGCTGATGTTGTAAGCTAGCAAGCCATAATTCAGATCTAAGGAGGAGGCGTGCAGCGCCTGACGTTGATCCTGCAAAGACGGTTTCGTGGGGCGCTTGGGATCGAATCGCCTCCTTTTCCCACCCCTATACGGTGCCCTTCGCCTGTCTTGCGATGCACTCTTCCGGGGATGCCTTGGCTGGCGTACTCCTAAAGCAAGTACTCCTAAAGCATCCTTAGACAGCAGAGAATCGGTGGCCGGCACTGAGCCCAGGACAGAGACCTGTGGTGTACCGTCGCCCGATTCTGAGTCGGTGATGCCATGGGCGGAGGGTTCGGCTCCCTCTTGGGTCATCCAGACTCGCTTGCCGCTCAAGACCTGTTGCAGACGACCATCACTGTCTGAGGATGAATCCGATGCGAAGTCCACCGAGTGTTCTTCTGGGTAGGATCTACCGGAAAGGCGATTCCACAGGTCATTCAGGTCGTCGCTTGTCTCGGAATCAGACGCCCACGTCACCTTATGATTCTCATCCACAGCGCAGTCGTTATCATCTTCATCTTGGACGCGAGCGGGGCCATCCATTTTGGCCTTCTTGTCCGAAAGCAGAGACCGCTGGGATCGATGGACGATCCGGTCTCCCGAACGAGGCTTGTTTTGAGATGGAATGTTGCCCAAGGCGACCGGGGTGCAAGATCGGTCGGTTCTGAGGCGGGTACGGTCTTGAGCACTCTTGGGGGCCCGACTATTGGTGGTGGGGTCTGAGAAGGGCAGGGAAGGCGGTCCGCCACTAGCGCTGCTCGATGCGGCCAACTTGTGGACAAGTCGGTCGGAGCCCTCAGCTTCAGGAGAGGTCGAGGAAGTGGCTGATGGTCGGTCCGGGATATGACGGCCGCGTTTGTGGTCCATCGCTAAGGTCTGAGTGGAATAGCTATAGACGTAGGAAAAGAAATGGTGAAAAGGGGGGGGGGGGGGGGGGTAGAAAGCCTTGGGGTCTTACTGTAGTTTGCCTACGAGCTGCCATTCATCGTACTAGAAAGGAGATACTGCAAGGAGCTGCCCAGCGACAGAAACCTCGAGGGCTGAGGCTCTGTTCCGGAAGGGCCCACACGGTTCGGAGATGAGAAACTTTGGAGATGGGGAACTCTTGGTTCCACCCTCAATGTAGAAGTCGCCCCGGATTGGGGTCTCCGGTGATGCCCATCCTTGGTCTATCCGGGACTGCGCCGCCTGGCCTCTACTTTCGCTATGGAAACCCGGGCCTTCAGACTATCGCAATATGGCTTACTGAAGTCCAAAGCGATCGCGAATCATGAAACCCTGCTACAAGGCCTGTGCTTCAGGCTTCGCTGACATACCTCACATACTAACAAGACCTTTCACTGAAAGCCGAATGAAGTTAAGATCTGCCTTTGAAGCTTGGCACCAAACCATTTGAGCTATCGATAAAGTCACTCGAGCGGTACATCATACCATCTGTCCAAAGACCGAGTTCCACGGTCGCGATTGGCCCCTTGTCTGTCAGCGTCACCGTGCTCGTGATTCTTTCTCCAGGCTCGTTCTGATCGGTCATATACATAAGAGCTACTATATGGGCGTCTTGCATACGTGTATCAGCAAGCAAAGCTAGGAATCATGGTCTGCAGATGGGGTCCCAGAGTCCCGACTCTTCGTCCAGTCTTCTGGCAAGTGCCTGCCTACAAAGTCGTACAACACCCTCCCTTCCGACCCCATCAAGGTGTTGACAAATTGCTCGACCGAATCTTTGTATGGTCTCACACCTGATCAGCAAGATTCTTGCGATGGTAGAAAAGCTTAGCTCACGATAGGCCGCCAAGAGCTTGTAAACATTGGGACAGAGTAACTATCTCGGGTACAGGACCCTGTTTGATTGCGATATCTCGTAAGTAGCGAGTGTTGAGATACAGTTGTCGAGTTAATCTGCTTTGTTAGCCAACAGTTCACTCACACTTCGGTCTCACCTCCTCCAATCGCCCCGAAACGCTTGACCTCTCCGCGTCATAGAAAGCACACGGAAGTTCTGGGAGATCATTGCGTTCAAAGATTCTGTTTCGGATTCGGCGCTGTTGAGAGTCTTATACCTTCGGCCTAGAACCGTTGTCCCACATTTGTTTTCAAAGATGGACCTGACTTGCCTCAGAGCCTGTTCCATACCCTGCTCATGCCACTCATCCGACATCCACCGACTCCTCAGCTGGCAGAGGGACTCAGAAATGCGAGTGAAAGAGTGAGGAGTGTCGCTATCCTTGGCTTCCTCCTCATACCGCGACAGAACACTGCCTAGCATAATGACCGCATGGTCCATCGCGGTCTGTTGCAGGAGTCTTCGATCCTCATTCGTGTAGCATGGGGCTTCAGCTGTGCCACCTGACTCCCCGACAGTGTCATTCGTCTCATCTGCTAAAGAATTGAAAGCCTCGCATATTGGCGAGTCCATGAGTCGCCACATAGAATCTCTCATATTTGACCATGCGCCGTGCGTAAGTTCGCCGAGAAGAGTTTGATTCTCGCCTGTTCCGTCCATGGAGGTAGCGGTCCAATGTTCACTGTAGCGAGTATTAGCGCTACCTGGTCTTGGCGAAAGAGATGAGGCACTGACTACATATCGCGCAGATCCGTCAAGTATTCTTTGGCTTGGGTGGTCTCCTCTATGGGGTGGAGACGAAAGAGAAATTCGGCAGTCGAGATATGTTGCCTGACGGCTCTGCGAGTCTGAGTTCCGGGTACGCTATTTGCATCACAACTCACTTGTGCAGGTCCAACACTGCCTTCTGTCTGCTCACTTTCTCCAACAAAATTTCGCTATTCACTTGAATCATTCGTTGACTGACTTGATCTTCAGGAGGGTTCCTAAATCCGCCAGACCGGGCAAGTGGCTCGAAAATGGCGCGAGAATCTGGATCGAGCGTCTTCCCTGATCGAAATGTTTCCGCGGCCTGCAGCACATCCTGGGCAAACGTGCTGACCCAAACCGGGTCTTGACTGCTGAGGTTCTGCGCCATGATGCCCAAGGCTAGATCAACTTGTGCGGTTTGAAGCCTTTCGGACAGCCTCGTTGTATGCTCAGTTGAGATGCCCATATGCTTGAGGTCGGTCGAAAGGCCCGGTGTGTTACTTGCCAGTCGTTGCGCGCTAGATCCGTCTGGACGGCTTTTGAAATTCTCATTCGTCGCCATGCCTGAGCCAAGGCGACTTTCGAGACGGTGACTCACATCTGTGATCAACCCACTTCCCACCTGAGCAGAGGTTGCTGCTTCAGCGGCGCCCACCCTGGTCCTCTCGTCGCGCCTAGCAGAGGCGGGTCCGAGTTCGGTGAATTTTAGGTCCGGAGCGTCGGTGATCGAGCTCAGTGGATCCTGCCCTTCCCATGTGTCTTCGGATGACTGCTCAATGTTCTGGCCCTGGGAGGTGACCCCCTTGGAAGGCGCTGCACTCAACATTTGCTTCCCTTCGACAGCAGATAGCCGAGACCACAACTTGTCCAAGTCTTCGCCGCTCGTCTCTGAGTCCGAGGAAAAGACAATCTGTGTGGTCTTCGATGCCGTGCGCTGTGTCCCAGGGGGTTTACGGGACGCCGTTTCGGGTTGGGGCTGTCTCGTGGGTCGTATAGGGTGTGAAGGGCTCCTCGAAGTTGTAGCGACCGAGCCTAGAGGTTCCGAGTGCCTTTCCGGCCGGTGAACACGGTACTTGGGGGACTGGGAAGTGGTGACACGGCGCTGCAGACGACGAGTGGGTGCTCTGACCGGTGTCCTCACATTGCCGAAGATTTCCTCGAGGCGATCTGAGCCCTCGGAGTCTGAGGCAAACTGGGGGGCCTTGTCGGCAGACTTCTGCGGAGGACTAGTAGCCATCTTTTACGAAGATGCTCAAAATGCTCTGAACGTACAAATGGAAAGATTTCGTGTGGCGAGGGAATCAAGGACTTGCAGGAGTCTTCTTCGCAGTAGTTCGGAGCTGAGGATGTGAGTCAAAGGAGAACGTGCTAGTGTTTTGCATTTCCCATTCACATGACATTCGAGAGGGTCCTTGAGTCGGGCTTTCCATCGAGAGAATGGTACGCCTCCATACGGCTTCGCTTTTAGAGTGGTTGTTTGCATTAAAGAACATACTGGTGCAGTCCAATCGACCTAATGCCTAATTCATGTCAAGGTAAACCCTCAACGCACGGTCCACAGAAACTAGATCGCCAAGAAAATCATATTGGTCAAAAAGTATGAATACATACGATCATGGCAGATCTTCTCCTTCCGACTGCATAGAATCGTCTTCCCAGCCGACCATGTGTTCTTGCAATTGAGATTGCACGAAGTTGCGCATCTCGATGATCTCCGGCTTCATCAAGACTTCAAGGTAGGGTTCTGTCTTCTCATCGTCAAAGTGGCTGTGGAGGACCGTAAGCGGGGATTCGTCACTCTGATCCGGGGAAGCACATACCATACCTCGAGCAGGATCTGCCCTCCTTCCGAGAACTTGGCTACGGGATCCTGTGTCGCGCACGCTCGTCTTCTGAGGTACTCTGCGTTCAAGCCTAACTGAGCTGCGTTCCTGTTATGTCAGCTAAGGTATGTTCGGCCGCTGGCGGGTCACCTCTTCCACTGCCACTGGGTTGCTGTAGCCCGTCCAGTATCGCACAGTATTCGTATGTTGTGTATAGCGGTCGCATTCCGCAGTGTCCCATTCTTCGCGTGAGAGCAATTTATAGACTTCATCACAGTCTCGGCGCGAAGGCCCTTGTTTTTGGCGACCTGACCATACATGTCCTGGAAATGAGTCAGGGCAATTGCATTGCCTTCCACGTGCCACTGGCTATTCTGCCAGTTGTTTCTGAGAAGGCAGAGTGACTGTAGTACGTGAGCGGTCAAGCCGTCTTCTGGACCATTATCACCCTCATCTCTATTTCTTTCACGGAACAGAAGCGCCATCACCGCTGCGGCGTGGTTCATGGATGTCTGACGAAGGCTGCCGAGATCATAAGATGCCTCATCCGAAGTCTGTGCCGTGTACGTGAGGGGACCAAGCTGGGAGTTGAAAGTTGCGGTTCGTGACCAGCCCAAGATGCTCCATATGCGAGCTCTCAAGCCCATCCCCGCACCCTGGGTAAGTGATCTCAATAGCTTGTTGTCTCGGCGCGGATTGCCTGACCACGTATTCCTCCAATCCGAGCTGCAGGGTTGATCAGTCTTGTTTGATCGGATCGGACTTGAAAGAATACTCACTACTCTTTCTCTAGAATTGTCAGATCTTTCTCGAGCGCGTCCGTCGTCCACTGTGACCCTTTGCGGAAGAGAGCTCTCGTGGCAGCCAAGTGCTGTTCAACTACTCTGCAGACGTCATCATCAGTGTCTCACGACTGCCACGTCACAGACCTCTCTACACAATGCCCACTTCTGAGTCCTCGAGCGTTCTCCAACAAGACGGCGCGATTGCTCTCCACCATGCGACGACTGTCCTCATCCTCTGGCAACTGTTGGTATCCGCCGCAGACGGCAATCGCTTCAAAGTCAGCCACAAGCTGCGATGGGAGGACAACGCCCTCAGATCGAAGGGTCTTGGCAGCTTCCCGCGCAGTTTGGCGGTACTTCTCGCTCCAGGTTTCGTCCTGCTTCTGTATGTTATAGTCGAGTAAAGCGATTGCCAGGTCAAGCTCTGATTTTTCCAGGCTGAAGGGTTGGGCATTTACAGACCAACTTTTCCTATTCCTAGTCTGCGCTGTCCTGGTATCGCTCCTTTGCGTGCGTGGGCCCTCTGTGCTTGCCTTTGCGTTGGTAGACTTACCTTTCGGGCGTGGTTTGCGGGACAGAACCTTGCAGGACCGCTTTGGTGCCGAGACGGCGTGACGTTTCTTTTCCGAGCTTGACTCGGCGTCAAAGAGCAGAGAGAGCCCGTCGTCTGATGCCCCAGCCTTTTTCTTGCCTTCTAAGATCATGTCAAGGAAAGCGGTGTCATTGGAGGAGGATGAATCTGAAGCAAACTCTGGGGGAGATGCGTCTTCTGACTGAGGCTCACTGCGATTGCTGTCAGGCTCAGTCTTGGAAAGACGGGCAAACATGCTGTTCAGATCTTGCTCGCCTTCCTCAGAGTCGGAGGAGTCAAACATATTCTGGTCCTCGAGCACTGAAGTTCGTGGCTCTTGAGGCTGTCCCGAGAAAATGACAGCGCTTGGTGCCAACGTAATAGGAGTGATAGACGAAGGGTTCGTTCGGCTCGGTGCCCTATCTTTCCCTCGAGTAGCGTCGCCACCCCACTTGGGCTCGCTTCGAGTTGAGACATGCTTCGATGCAGCATACGGAGCCGAGCGCCGCGAACCAGAGCGGCGACGACTCACAAGGCTGTCAGGCGATACTGAGAAGGCCGGAGCATCCGTTGAGGTGCGCGTAGAGCCTTCGCCCGCGCGTCTTCTGAACCAAGCAGGGGTGCGGCGTGATTCAGACATGTAAGCAGGGAATATCTCTTCGGGCTGGCGAGGAAGTCCTATCTGGGCCAAGGAGAAATGTTCAAGATGTGGTCCGTGCGGTCACTTTCTAGAAGCAAGATGTTTAAGGAGCATTCCGACAGCCCACAACATCGCTTGGAATCGACCTGACTTTGAGTGTGACAGGGGATAGGCCATTAAAGGAGAGAGTGCTGGTGCTTTCTCCTTGCCAAAGGAAAGGGGCAGAATGTGGCGACCAAGTGGACGCTCGAAAGCTGGTCGAAATATACATGGCATTGCACGTACGTATATTGCACTTGTGGTGGTAATGACATGTATGCACAGCGCAGAAAACTCCTCAGACTCTCCCACCGGCCTAGAACCTTGGACCACTATGTGTACACTAGGGTCATAGCCTCGCTTGCCGGCTGTCTCCCTGGCTCGAGGTGTCCTGAGCCAGCTCGCCACCCTCGCTCAGAAACCCACCTTCAGTTGGTGTCGTATGGCAGATGTGGCAGAACGGTCCGGGTACGTTTCTTCCCCAATCGATGACCCCCAATGGAGGGGCTCAAAATGCCAGCCATTCTTCCAATCTACATCGCAATAAGCGTTCACACAGTCACGTATGTCCTTCACTTCGGGCGGGTCACTGAGCACTCCTACGAGCTCACTCGTGAATATGACCTTGCGTGCACTGAGATCAGTATCACCGGGAGCAGTCATACAGCTGGCAGAAATCGGCCTCACTGAGCTTTACTCAATCTCTCCGTTCCCTCCTTGAACTTCGCCTTTTCAACCCCTTCCGTGCGTCGAACCCACTCTGCGTTGAGAGTAAGTTGCGAGATGAGCCGGCTCGGTCAGCTGTCAAGCTCTAAGCAGAGGAGAGGGACGCGTACCTCTTCCAATCTGCGTGACCGTGAATAGTGCTATCGGTTCCATGAAGGACACGGAGATTGCCAATGGCCGTCTTGGTTGTCATTTCTCGGTCCGAAGCTGTTGTCACAAAGTTGGACAAACTTTTCCCGTCTGGCTTAGCCCCACCTTCGCGCCAACCGAAATGGTCATCCAGCTGCACCAGGGCTATCTTCTTTCCTTCCTGGTGCCACCCCTTGCAGTGCCATTTCTCCTCCAGAAGACTCAGCGACTGCATCAGATGAGACCTGTAGCGGTGGGCCAGCATGTCTTGGCGATATACTTCGGCGGAGATGCCTTCCTTGACTGGAAGCAAATGCGCCAGCATGGCGGTCGCGTGCCTCATGGAATTCTGGCGAAGGTTGTCTTTGACGCGATGTACCCCTATAGTTAGGGTGAACGTCTGCATCGCCACTCGCGTATTGTAGGTGGTGGTGCGCGACCAGCCCAACATGCTCCACATACGAGTCCGCAGCTGCATTCCAGCGCCGTGCGTGAGAGAAAGCAAGATATCTCGATCTCCGTCCTCTCCCGTGCGCCTAGTCCGCCTCCAGTTATATCTGTCACTGTGACGTAGGTCAGCCTTACCGGGGGAGGTGCGAAACTGAGGACTAACGATTCTTCTTGGAGACGCGATTGGCACTTCTGAGCCCCGCTTGTATTCCACTGGGGATACATTTCAAAGAGATACGCGGCCGTAGACAGGTGTTGCTGCAAGGCGCTAGCCGTCAGTTGCCAAACGTCAATGTCTATGATCCGCACACACTGGCTAAAGGGTAATTCGTCCTCGACCCTCCCCGCTTTAAGGACCTCACTGTTGCTCTCGGCCATGGCTCGACAGGTCGAGTCCTGAGGCAGGTCCTTGAAGCCGCAGAACTTTGAGACTTCGTCGAGTGCCATTTCGTCAGCCTGGTCGAGTCGAGCACCCTCCATGCGGAATGTTTCGAAGGCTTTCTTGACGACGGGACCGTACTTGCTGGACCGAACTTCATCCTGCAGGTGAATGTTGTGATCCAACATCGCCAGTGAAAGGCAGTACATAGACTCCCCAATCCAGTTGTTGAGAGTCTCGTTGGGAAGATAAGAGTCCCCGTCTTTCGGGCGGGGTGTTCGAGGTACTTTACCGGTCATACCCCTCTTGCCACTGAGAGCTTTGCAGGGCTCTGCGGCTTGAGCGCCAGAGGTGCTTGCCGAACCGCCCACTGTTATACTGCCCGCCTCCGCGTCCGACATTTCGGATGGGTCTTCCGACTCAGAGCCGGACTCGGACTTGGCGTCATCGCCTGTAAAGGGCTCTTCATCACTTGAGACGACGGAAGGCATCGTAAAATGAACCCGAATCCTCTTTGGGGATCGGGAGGAAGGTGCTACGGCGCTAGGGCCCAAGTCAATGTCCGTTTGGCGCTTACCCCGGGTCCGTGCGCGCGTCATATACGATGTCATGTCCGATAGTGCTTCCACGGGAATGAAGCTGACTTAACGTTACTGAGGGATGCGTACTGGAATCATGTATTTGGGCAGCTGCGTGATGAAAGCTACCTGACGCACTGCGCAGTGTTCCATCTGAGTTTTGCCACTGCAGAACAATGGAGACTGTCTAGCTCCTGCCGCTCCCGCGAATCAGCCAAGGCCAACTCCATCACAGTAGCCGCTGGACTACTGTGCGCCGCGAGCCACCCTTTGTCTGGGCCTTCGCCTTATAAGACGCGTACTCGTTGCTGCCAGAAGTCCGCAACTAGGTGGAGGCGAGTGTGGCAGCCGTTTTGGCTGGGATGATTATTGCCAACCTCTGACAGGCTATTGCACATGCATCAAGGCTCGCAGCACTGTGAAAGCCGGGCATATCTGAGTCTGCGGTCTGATAAAGACAACGATCTGGTCAGATAGCTGCATCATCAAGACGCATCTTGAAATTCAGACGCCCAGACTGGGGTCTGAATGGGCAGTTTAGTCCAAAAAGCGAAAACCCTATTGAGTTCACAGCAGTGTGGGATCTCCATGCATGATTTCTGACCATTGCAGCCCACAGACCTTAAACTTCAACGCTTGCTGCTTCCTGTGATAGGCCTGGCTATGCTATAAATCCTAAATGCATGGCACAAAAGTGTATAGAAGGCAACCCCTAAGTGGCTCACCCAAAATGGCTGCCACACTCGCCTCCAGCACTGACTGGGGTTCAAGCTATGAGTCGGCGATCTGTGATAAGTGATATGGGAGGTGCGGTAAATATCGCCCTGATAGGTCCATTGGGGGCCCACTGTTCATGATTCGATGCTCTCATGCATGCCGGCAATACCAAGCAGATCGCATGGCTACCTTTCCTCAATGAGGAGGAGCTCTCAGAACCTGCGCCGTCCCTGCGAGTAGGGGAACATCTCGGCCTCGATCTGCCGCCAGACCTTCCACCCCGCCACCGTCTTGGCCTGGGCCTTGGTGGTCCTCGTTGCGAGTTCCTCCCTGACAGTCAGCCCGTTCTCGCACCGCTTGTGATCCTCTCCCGGGTCCGTCGTCGCGGACAGACTCACCACACTCTGCCTTTCCTATCAGAGACCGTGCACTTCATGGTCCACCCCGGGGAGAGGGGTAGATGGACATCTTCATACTTCGCCGTGGGCCAGCTGTACTTCTGGATATGCTCATGCAGCGCCGGCAGCGCCCCGACGGCAAGCTCGTTCTCCCTCTCCTCGCCGATGTTGGCGGGGTTATACCCCGCCTGCGCCAGAGGTGTGAAGAGCGCCTGCAGCCAGTCCGAGACGGCCATATACGCCTGCGCCTTTTGTGCGCGCGCGTCCGCAGCCGCGCGCTGCAGCTGGTCCGTGTAGACGGCGCCGACGTGCGCCTCGAACATCTCGGCGGCGTTGCGCTCATTGTTGAGGATGGACGTCTGGCCGCTGGGCGGCATGCGGATGGTTGCGGGGATGCCGTAGGTGCTTGAGAGCGCGGCGAGCGTTGTGCTGCTCACCAGGCGGCTCTTGAGCGTCTGCCCGTCAGCGTGCGCCTCTAAGAGCTGCCCGGCTCACGGTCGCCTCGCCCTTGTTCATCTGGGGCCACAGCTCGTGCAGCAAGAGCACGACGCTCACGCCTGCTCGTCAGCGTGGCACTAACCCCGAGCGTGGCGTGCTGTGCTGACCGAGGAGGGCATCGCCCACATGCGCGAGCTTCTCGTAGTTGTCCTCGACGGCGCCGGTCTGGCGATAGGCTGCAGAGTAGGATCGGTGCGTGATGGCCGCCTTGGCGATGGCGGGATCGTGGATCTTGGGCAGTGCCGGGAGCTGGTCGAGGGTGAGGCTGTCAAGTAGGGAGTCGAGCGGGTCGTTGGTGGTCATCTTGGCAGAGAGACGCTACTTCCACCGAGTGAGGAAGTGACACGAGTGCAACTCATCAGAACCATAGCTGCGAGCAGCTTCTCCCAGGGCATACACGCCCCAGTCGCGTGTCGGACAACAAGCACCTGCGTCCGCATGCATATCTCTGTATAGGGGACGAGGTGTTTCACGCAGACAGACATAGTGTGCCTATCAGTGAGAACGGCCTGCGCCCGAGGCTATATGCCCGCCTGCAGGCATACATCATACGCCGCATGCGTCGCCGCGTGCTTCTTGCTCGCCCGCACGGCCGTCGCGCGTCTACGCATCAGCCCTCCTCCTATGTGCTGGAGCTCGAGCAGACTCACAATACTACGCCGTCCAGCTTGGTGGCCGTGACGTCGCACCGCCACGCGCCGTCGACGGGGAAGTAATGGTAGATCGGCAGACCCGACTCTTTGAAGCTGAAGTGCTGGTTGAGCTTGGCCATGGCGCCCGAGACGGCCGCATCGGTCTGCGCTGGCGAGGCGGCGCCTGGCGGGGCGCCGGCGGGCGAGGCGGACTGGGCCATGCGGTCTTGCTCGGCTGTCATCTGTTCCAGGGCGTGCTGGGCAAGCGGGGCAAAGAGGGGGTCGAGCCACGCGGCGAGCGCATCGAGCGCGCCGCCTTTCGACATGGCTGGCGGGCCGCTCGCCAGAGCGGCCGTGGCCAAGGGCTCGGAGTCTGCTCCTGCCTCCTCCTTGACCTGCGGATCCTGCTTGACCTGCGGCAGCGGCGGGGGATACCGCCGATCATAAAAGACGCCAGCGACATACGCCTCAAAGACATCCGCACACGTCTTCTCCGACTCCAAGAGCACCGGGCGCTCATGCCGCAGGGCGATCAGTCGAGCCGGCAGGCCGTACCGCCTCGAGAGGTGCGCGAGCGTCTCGTTGCTCACCAGCCGCGCCTTGAGCGTCGTGGCCGGCCCGTGCCGCAGCCCGGGGTACATGTCGTGCAGGAGAAGCGTGACGACCGTGCCGATCAGCCCGTCGCCCACATGCTCGAGTTTCTGGTTGTCCCCGGCCCCGCCGAGCCGGTCGGCTATCGGTATGCTTGCAGCGGCGAGGCTGACGGGGCTGCGCCGGCCGCCGATCATGCCCGAGTGCATGAACACTTCCCGCGCGAGGGCCTGGGAGCGGATGGGCGGGAGGGGCGGGAGGGCGTAGTCGGGGTATGAGGCGTTGGTGACCGAGGCGCGCATGGTGTTTTTCCGCCGGGGGGTCGCGTGCGGCCGCGCTGCCGCTGAGGAAGATGCGTCAAGTGAGGAGGAGGAAGATGAGGGGGACGTCTTTCGTTTGGTGGGCGTGCATGGAGGAGAGGCAGTCGACATCTCGGCTGTTGGTTAGGGGAAGGGACTGGAAGGGACCGGAAGGGTCCTTTGAATCAACGGCTGCGGGTTGCGGGTTCACAGAGTTCACACCAAGCACGAGGGCATGTGCGATACGCTCCTCGTGTCCAGACTCCTTGAACCTGGTGCGTTCGTGTTCAGAGCTTTCGACGACCGCTTAATGTCGACGGCGATTACGGATGGGTTGGACAGGACAGGAGGTGAATCAGACGACAGCTGTTGTGTTATGGTACATGTACCGAAAAACACACAAGGAAATACCGAACACTGATGGTGAAATGGTATCATGCATCGTTGCCAATCGGATTCGATGCGGCGGGGGTTCGATTCCCCCTCAGTGTACTGTTTTTCCTCCTGCACCCCAGTCGCACGGAAGAAGCATATGCAACTCTTGGCACGCTCTTTTTACTCTCGGCGGAAGGTGTAAGCACAGATACTCGTCGGCGACATTGGTATGAATGTGGCACTGTGGCTCGGACCATCATTCAACTGTTTCATCCCTATATGCCGGACAAACATTGCTCTATCTCTGTCAATTTCTTATGCATTGCCTCAATATGAAAGATATCAGCAGCAGCCTGCGTGGTGAGATCATCGGCATGCAAAAAGCTGGCGCTTCTCAAAGCAAGATTGCGGAAAAACTCGACATCCCTTCCGGCACAGTCTCCACTACCATCCGCCGCTTCAACGCCACTGGCTCTACCGACTCGCGCCCGCGGGGCAAGCGACCGCTCAAGCTTGATGCTTGTCACGGGGCCTGGCCGGTCGTCGACTGATAGGCCCTCTCACACGTGCTGTCTGTCGATCTGTCTCTGTCCTCCACGAGAAGGTGTGTCCTACAGCCTCTCGTGCGTCGACAACACGGCTGCGCCGTTACTTTCTATCCATGGGACTCAATACCACGGTGCTAAGGACGGTCTACGGGTGAGGACTTGTATATATATATCACCCGTGCCCTCCTCTGCACCGCCTTGGGCTTTCTCCTTGAAACACCATCGACGAGGCTCGAGCTCTAAAGTCGTCGAGGCTACTCGAGCGTCGTCGAGGCTACTCGAGGATCGACGATAGGCTCACGTGTTTGACAGGCGTGCTGGGCTGGAACGAGGCTCGTAGGCGTGCTTTGGTGATCATGGAGGCGTGGCCGACGTGACACTCTGCCCCCCTCTGAAATCGAGCTCCTGCGAGATGGCGGGCGAGGCGGGGCAGCTTGTATGGCCTGAGCCTTTGCTCCCGCCTCGCGCTAAGCCGTATCTTTTGGTCATTCCTCGCAGGGCTGATCCCGAGGGTCTGTGGGTGTGTAAGCAGGGCCTGGTCCCGTCGACGGTCCGTCCTTCTTGGTCGCTCGAGGTCTCGCGCAGCTGGTGCTATCTTTCTAGGCGCTAGTCGGGGCGTAGGCTGTGTTGCCGTCGTGGAGTGACTAACGGGCACAGGTAGTGTGCAGCCCGCATGTGTCCCGACGCGCGTGGTGTCGAGGGTGATCCCTGTGCTGGATAGCCCGCCCGTTGCTGAGCTATAGGCGTCTCATGCTGGAATTTGCGCGTATGTAAGTCGACCTCGAGTCGACCTCGGCCACGAGGCCGGGGTCAGATTGCCCAATGCGGCAGTCGCCGCGAGATAACCGGTGATTGCCGCTCCGCGCTACGCCCTTCTGTCGATCATGTTGCTCGTTGCTAGGCAACAAGTCGCCAAACTGTCGTGAAAAGTCGTATTGCCTGCTCTCGTCGTCAAGTGCCCTCTCGTCCCTCGTCCCCGCCATGTCCCCTCCAAAAGGTATAAACCCCCTCTCGACGAGGCTACTCGTCCCGTCCATTCCAAACTCTCCACTCCAACGCATCATATGTTCTCCAACGCCACCGATCCCTCCCTCAAAATCGTCCTTCGAGGACGACCTCTACGCCTGGTCACGATGACCAAAACCCCTTCCCCCAGCCCCACGACGCCGCCATCCTCCCCCGAGTCGGCTGTCGACGCTCCCCCTCCTCGACTGTTCCCTCGATGGGCGGTCCGTCCTCGAACTCCGGAGTCCACACCGGTCGAGGAGATCGACGAGCTCGTCGATGAGCTCGACTGGTCGGATGCGGCCAGTGCTGCGCCAAGCGGTGAGTGATTGTTGAGCCACCCTACTGCTTGTATTGATGCCCAGGGCGTACAGCGATTCTGCGCTCGCTAGCAGACATACACGCCGAGATCCGTCGGCACCAGGGGACCGTCAGAGCCGCTAGGGAGAGTAGCTGTGCTACCTCCTCTACGTCCAGCGGCTACTCAGACGCCTCGCCCCCGTCCTCCCAGGCTTCCGACGCGGCTTTCGCTGGCGAGAGTCGCTATCGAGAAGCCCACTCCTTGCCGTTCGAGCCGGCCTCGCCTCGGCCTCTTCGCCCCTACATTGGTGGTGGGACCGGATCCCCCATCATACCGCCCTATCCCCTCGTCCCCCTCGGCTCGCCTATCCTTCTCCTTCCCCCGCCTTCTATGCCTCCGCCATCCCGCTCTCCGACTCCGGCAATCAACCCACGCCGCCGGCGTCGAGTCGAGTCGCCCGGTTCCCCAGGCAACACTCCCCTGCCAACGATACCGCCTCCCCTCTCCCCAACCCCAAAGCGTCGTCGCGTGTCGCCTGTTGGCGGCATGTACTCCTCTCGCCTGCGTTCAGCCTCAACCCGGTATCTTGGGGTGTCTGAGGTAGCCGATGCTCTCCCGGCCGCCGTGGACAACGCAGGTGTAGGAGAAGACGTCGTGGAGGGGAGCATCTCGACGGGAGACGGATCCGAAGCGGGCAGCGAAGGATCCGTTGGGGAATCCGAAGCGGGCAGTGGAGGATCCGATGGGGAGGGAAGCGAGGCGTCGTCGAGGCGACTCGAGGCTGGCCCTCGAGTCCGGTGTAGGAATGCGCTGGACCGCGCCTTTTTCGGTACGTCCGCCATCTGTTGAGGTCCCCGCTCATTCCCAGGGCCATTCTACCCGACGTTCGGCCGGGGATCGAATAGGACCCTCCCATGGGCCCTGGTGCGTTGTTGTCTTCTACTCTCCAGCCTCTCACGCTGATCTTGCAGGCTCAGGCAAAAGGGCGACCTCTCCGCACGCTCAACGGCCGCCAGCGATGCCAGCGGTGTCGTTCGGACAACTTGCCGTGTAGGGTCCTAGATGGAGGCGGGCCGAAGTTGAAGTGCTACACCTGTGGCACAGCCTCAGGTTGCTCGTTCAACTCCAGCCCGACTCCTCGACGACCCGCCAGCTCGTCCTCGACACCCAGAGCTCGCCGGGCTGTGAGCTTCGCGGATGTCGACCCGCCTTCGCCGACTCCCGCCTCCACGCCTGTTGTCGGCCCGGCCGCCTTCACCGACCGACTTCGCCGGTCGGTTCGTCAACCCGTGCCGGCTCCCGTGCCGCCTCCGACGCCGCCTCCGGTGTCGACTCCTGCCCGCCCATCCGCGCCAGCTCCCTTGTCGTGGACTCCCTCGACGAGGCTCGACATCGGTGTCCTTCAGCACCATGTCACGCTGGCCCAGTCCATCCCGGCGGACAGGGCGTACCACGTCGAGGAGGCGAGGCGGCACGCGAGGCTCCTGGGGCTGGACCTTAGGGCGATGGTCGGGCCCATGTTCGACGACGTGGCGGAGGCGAGTGGTTCGGGGTCGTGAATGTAGATAGTGTACATAGTTCTTTCTTAGCTCATGTTCATATGCCGTGTTGTTCATGTTGTACAGGGGATGCAGGGATAGGACTCAGCTTGGGTGACGAATCTCGATCCAGATCATCGTCACCGCCAGTAGTCCATGCGTTATATTCCTCTTGGTTTCCCTGGGTTCCTTTTGTGGAAGCTCTCGACGCTTTCGAGAGCACCAGTAATGTTCTCCACTGGTTCCCAGGTCGTCTCCTCATCTGTTCCTTCGTACCCCACCCACTCGACGAGGTACTCCACCTTTCTGCCCCTTTTCCTCGAGTCGACGACGTTCTTCACCTCATAGCTAGGGCCCTCGTCGTCGACCTCCACTGGTGGCGGAGGGTCGTAGGTCTGTCCAGGGATCCTCGGCGGGTGGTATGGCTTAAGAAGGAGGACGTTGAAGACCGGGCTCACCCTCATCGTCGCCGGCAGCTCCAGCTTGTACGTTGATGGACCCGTCTTAGCGAGGATTTTGTATGGTCCCCCCCATTTGATGTCGAGCTTCTTCGAGGGTCGACGAGTCTTGATGTTCTCCATCGACAGCATGACCATATCATCCACCTTCAACACTGGCGCATCCCTTCTCTTTGCATCGTAATACTTGGCGTACCGCTCATTGGCTTGCTGTATGGCTTGTTGGCAAGATCGGTGCACCTCGTCGAGGGACCCAAGCTTTTCCTTGACCGACGGTATCTCCGCTCGCTCGGCGCTCTCTCTCAAGTCATCAGTCCATCGCGGCGAGTACCCAAAGTTCGCCTCGAACGGGCTCATCTTGATCGCCGAGTGCTGGGTATTGTTATAGGCGAAGGCTGCTCTCTGCAGCAGACTCGACCAATTGTCTTGTCTGTGATCGCAGAATACCCGTAGGTACTGCTCGAGGACCTGATTGACTCGCTCTGTCTGCCCGTCGGTTTGGGGATGGAAGGCTGTCGACAGGCTGATCTTGATCCCCAGGGCCCCACACAGTGCTCCCCATAGTCGACTAGTGAACTTGCTCCCTCGATCAGATACGATGGATCTTGGCAACCCATGCTGCGCCACGACATTGTCGATGATGAGGTCGACGAGTCCCGCCGTTGTGAGGCGAGTCGTTGTCGGCACGAAGATAGCCCACTTCGTCAGGCGGTCTACCACGACGAGGATGGAGTTGAAGCCCTGGCTGCCGGGGAGCTCCTCGATGAAGTCCATGGAAATTGCTTGCCACGGGCCTTCCGGGACTTCGAGACTCTGGAGGAGACCCTGAGGGCGCTGCCTGCTTGTCTTTGTCCTCTGGCAGATGGCACAACCCTGTACGTAGGCCTCAACATCGCGCCGCAGCCCCAGCCAACAGACGTCCCTCCTGAGCAACTCCAACATCTTGGTGATTCCCGGATGTCCCGCTAGGATCCCCTCATGTCGATCCCTTATGGCTCGGAGCCGCCCATCGCCCTTGCCAGTGAGGTATAGCCGCCCATTGAGTCGCAGGGCCCCGCCAGGCTCTACCTTGGCTCGTGTGGGCTCGTCGAGGCCCATCCTTTGAACCAACCCAAACAGCTTGGGGAATCCCGCCGCATCAATCACCACTCCGTTCTCCTCCTTCTTGATCCTCTCCAACTCTTCTCCAGCGTGCTCGAACTCCTCATCCTCCTCCCAGGTGCTCCGAGTACCCGTCTGCGGATCCTCTCTTGCCTCTGGATCTGGACTCGACGAGCCTCGTCGAGGCTCCTCGATGAGTGCCCGAAGCATGTACCCCAGCGACGTCTCGACCTTGCTTTCTTGGTCAAACCCAGGTAAGGCCTGCACTCGTTGCTCCTCCAGGTCCAATCCATCAGGCTTGTAGTCGGGCCTCCTCGACAGAGCGTCTGGGTAAGCCGCTTTGAGCCCGGGACGATACACGATTCGGAAGGAGAATCCTGCCAGGGCGTCGACCCATCGCGCAACCCGCCCACTCAGTTTCCTCGGCTCCATCCAATAGCTGAGGTTGTGGTGATCCGTGAGGACCGTGCAGCTTACTTGCAGAAGGAGATGTCGCTTCCGCTTGAACGCCATCACTATCGCCAGGAACTCCTTCTCTGTAGTCGTCCAGTTCAACTCTGCCCCCGAAAACGACCCAGACTCTATGGCCACCGGGTGCTCGAGGCTCGTCGAGGGGTTAATCTGTGATATCACAAATCCCCACCCGTAGAGCGAAGCGTCGGTCTGCACGATGGTCTCGAATGCAGGGTCGAAATGGGCTAATACAGGGGGCTCGCTCATTCGCCTCTTGATCTCTTCGAAGGCTCTTGCCTGCGCGTCTCCCCAACCAAACGGGACTCCCTTCTTTGTCAGCAACACTAGGGGGAGCGCTACCTTGGCAAAGTTGGGTACGAAGCGGCGGTAATAGTTTGCCAGACCCAAGAACCGGCGTACTTCGAGGAGGTTGCTTGGTGCTGGGAAGTCGACGACGCCTTTCACGTACTCCGGATTCGCTTCCACGCCTTCTCGGGAGATGACAAAGCCCAGAAAGTCGACCTTCCTCTTCTCGAACTCGGATTTCGACGCTTTCACATACAGTCCCGCCTTCCGCAACGCCTCGAGTACCGCCTTTGTGAGGGAACGAAGCTCGTCGAGGCTCTTGGCGTGGACCAAAATGTCGTCGATGTAGATCACCACTCCCCGCCCAACGAACTCTCTGAGCACCTCGTTGAGGAAGTGCTGGAAGACTGCTGGCGCGTTCTTCAAGCCATCTCGCACTACCAGGGACTCGAACATCCCCAGAGGCGTCCTAAAGGCGGTATAGGCTTCGTGTCCTGGCGCCATGCGAAGAAGCTGGTAGGCTCCCGGTAGGTCGAACTTGGTGTACCACTCTGACTCCGCCAGATCAGCCGTGACTTGGGAAATCAACGGCAAGGGGTACGCGTCCGACACTGTTGCCTCGTTGAGCTTCCGGTAATCGACCACCATTCGCCATTCGCCGGCAACCTTCTTAGGGACGAAAAAGCTCGGCGACCCATACGCCGCGTTCGATGGCCTGATCTTGCCCGCTGCTTGCTCTTTGGCGAGGAGCTCCCTGAGTGCTCTCATTTGATCCGGCGACAGTTGGTAAAGCGGTGCGACCCGTAGTTCTGCGCCCTCCTTCAGTCTGATCCTCAGGTCGTATTCTCTACTCGGCGGAAGCGTGTCGGCGGGTCGACGAGGGTGGAACACATCGAGGAACTCATGGTAGTACTCCGGAACGATCCTTCGCACCGCCTGGGACTCCTCCTCTGACAGAGTGTACTCGTCAAACCCAAGATGCCCGTCCAAACGCCCCACCACTTCCTCGAGCTCGTCGGTGACAGTCCCTCGCAGCCGCTCTGCGGCGAGCCTGTTCTGCTCCCACCGATTGATCCGCAAGGGGATATGGTTCGGGGAGCTCCTACGGGACTGCCCCGCGTGTTTTCCTCTCTCTCTTCTTGCCCTGGTAGCCAAAATGGCCAGATCACTTGAAGCAGCCTCGACGACCGTCGACGAGGCCACCTTTTCTTCTCCACGGGTGACTTCCATAGCTCCCATGTCCATGACTACTCTCTTCTCTTGCATCCAGTCGTACCCTAGCACGACGTCTGCACCTGCGAGCCGCGTAACCGCTAGCCGTTCTTCACTTGTTTCCCCAAGCGTCTCCACCGGGGCCACCACTTCGTGGGTGATTTCGCCCGCGGATGACGGTTCGCCGTCGAACAGGAGGACATTCCTGGGTCGCTCCAACTTCTGTTGGGTCAAGCCCTGGCCTTCGGCGTAGTCCTGATCAATGAAGGTCCCGCCTGCGCCTGTATCTAACAGTATGCAAGCGGCCGTCCCGTCCACTTTTCCTGCTACGACAGCTTGATGCCTTCCCAGCCTGCAAGCCTCACCGCTCATGCATTCCTCGGCATCACTAGCACTCTGTACAGACTCCTTCTCGGACTCCAGGTCCTCTGCTTCTTCTTCATGTTGATCTTCCTCGACGAGGGAAGCGGACCCCGTCGGTGGGTGAGTGGGCGTCGGATTAGAGGATTTGAGAGGTGAAGTCGGTTGTTCAGGAGGCGTGAGGGCGGAGAGTGTGTATGGAGCGGGGCCTCGAGTTTCTCCTTGTAGCTCGGGACCCCTCAGGCTTCCCCCTGCGGCTCCTGCTTCACGCGTTGGCCGGGGTTGAACGAGCCTGGGCAGTCGCGCGCAAGATGCCCAGCGTTTCCGCACTTGAAGCAAAGGCCCTGGCTGCCTCGCCTCTCGTGCTCGTCCGGAGTGAGCCTAGGGCGAGGAGGGTAGACTCGTCGAGGGGCTGCAGCGGAGTTGAGACTCGACGAGGTTGTCGGGCCAGGTGAGGGTCTGGGGTTCGTCGCCGCCGCTCCAACCTCTGACGTAACCGCTGTAGATCCGCCGTTGTTGCCGCCCAGGACAGTCTTCTTCTTCTCTCGCCTGTTCTCCGCCTTGTTCTTCTCTGCCTCCCTTGCTCGCAGACTGTTGTCGAGGCGGACCACAAACGCCTGCAGCTCGGCAAAGGTCTCGAACTCTTTGGGGTGCCTGGCCACCTCGTCCTGAAGCACGTCGGAGAGCCCTTCCTTGGCACGAGCCGTTGCTTGCTCGTCGAGCTCCCATGAGAGGACTGACGTGTACTCCCGAATCTTGGCGAAGTATTCGGCTCCCGATCCCGTCTGCCGCAGCGAGAAGTATTTGCGTCGAGCAGTCCCCTTCGCGTCGGGATCCCCAAAGTTCTCGCGCAGGTAGCGACGAAGCCCAGCGTAAGTCCGAATTTTCTCGTCGAGGTAGTCGCCAGCCTCGACATGCTCTCCGTTCTCGTTCAAATCGCTGTCTCGCCCTGTCGCCAAGGGCTGAATCGCGTCGAGCACGAATCCCCTGAGGAACGAGATCACATACATGACCTTGTGCGTGTCGCCAGAGAACTTCGACGGCTGCAGCTTGAAGACCGTCTCGCACTGCATGATGAACCGCTCCAAAGCGGCTGGGTCCTTGCCGTTAAACGTGTCAGGCGGGTTCGCCTTCGGCTCGGACGGGTTCCCAACGCCTGGCGAGCCCTGTCGTTGCTGCGCCTGCTGCTCGACGAGGGCCGCCTGAAGCTGCACGATCTGCGCGAGCAACTGCTGCACAGACGGCTGATCACCCAATGGTTGGGCCATGTTGGTCGCGGCGGCTCTCAGTCGAGTGTCCACCGGTAGTCGTAGGTTTGTGGGTAGAGCAATGTGCTGATGCTCAGGATCTGTCGACGTGGTTCGTCGAGTCGATGGTGCCATGAACTAGTCGTGTGAGAGGTAGTTGCACCGTGGTATACTGTCACGGGGCCTGGCCGGTCGTCGACTGATAGGCCCTCTCACACGTGCTGTCTGTCGATCTGTCTCTGTCCTCCACGAGAAGGTGTGTCCTACAGCCTCTCGTGCGTCGACAACACGGCTGCGCCGTTACTTTCTATCCATGGGACTCAATACCACGGTGCTAAGGACGGTCTACGGGTGAGGACTTGTATATATATATCACCCGTGCCCTCCTCTGCACCGCCTTGGGCTTTCTCCTTGAAACACCATCGACGAGGCTCGAGCTCTAAAGTCGTCGAGGCTACTCGAGCGTCGTCGAGGCTACTCGAGGATCGACGATAGGCTCACGTGTTTGACAGGCGTGCTGGGCTGGAACGAGGCTCGTAGGCGTGCTTTGGTGATCATGGAGGCGTGGCCGACGTGACAATGCTCACGCCAAGAGACGAGTCCTATCCGACATTGACACGAACCCACAGCAGAACTGGGACGAGATTGGGGCGAAGGAAGGCGTCTGTGGGAAGACTGCAGCTAGGGCGGCGCATAGCAAGGGCCTGCACAAGCGAAAGGCCCGTGCCAAGCCGTATCTACGGCCTGAGCAGATAGCCCAGCGTCTGAAGTGGGCAGCTGAGGCTCTGGGAAGGAACTGGGCGGCCGTGATCTTCACAGACGAAGTGATCTTTGAGAAGGGGAAGAAGATTGGGGCGACCTGGACAATCCGGCGTGCTGGCGAAGAATTCTTGATCAAACACCTTGTCCCAACATTCAAGCAGGATCGAGAGACCCTCATGGTATGGGGAGCGGTTGCGATCGGTCACAAGTGGCCCCTTCTACGACTCACGGCCTATAATGTCGACCACAAGGATCCAGTGAAAACGATTGATCGGTTTGCCTACGTCAATTACGTGCTTGAAGATCGTTTGGCCGGATACTGCTCAGAGCTGCGGCGAGAAGGCATACAAGGTGTCAGAACCCTTGAAGATGGGGCCGGTCCGCATCGATCTCACCTCGCTAAACAGGCTAGGGAAGAACTGCACATTCACCAGTTATTCCACCCCCCAAACTCGCCCGACTTGAACGCCATTGAACCGCTGTGGGGCATCGTCAAACGGCGAGTATCAAAACTTCGACCTGTGGCCTCGACTCTCGACAAGCTTTGGGAGCAGATAGAGATGGTTTGGGATCAACTGGACCAGGGAACAATTGATAGGGTGCTTGGGGGGATGGAGGAGAGGAGAAAAGCCGTTGTTGCAGCCAAGGGAGGACACACGCGTTTCTAGCCCGTAGAAGTGCTACCAACGCCCTGATGCACCCACTCACCAAGTCTCATGGCTGTAGCTCATGTATTGCATGCATAACAGGCGACAACAGACAGGATACAAGGTCCCGGTGAGACCGCCGATGGGTGCCACATTCATACCAATGTCGCCGACGAGTACATGAGCATATTGTCCGTGAGAGGACGACCTATGACCGACATGATGCCCTCCCTTTTCCCTGTTGACATGGTAGGACTTTACCTATTACGAAGAGAGCGACTATAGACCGAGGTAGATATCTACAAGATGACCACATGCGGGTGGAGACGACATGATGAGGAGAGAAGCACTTTCAGAGGGAGCTAGGAAGCGGGCGAGACGGCGATGGCAGTGGAGTCGAGACGCGGCGAGGCGAGGCGAGAGAGCATGGACAAGGCGGAAGCGACATGGCGTGGCTGTGGCCATGGCGAACGGGCGGTGTATCGGACAGGAAGACAGGGACAGGGTTATGCACACTGCACAAGCCATACTGCAGGACACGAGGACATGGGCTAGAAGAGCCCGTTGGACCATATAGACCGGCCGATGGAAAAGTCGAGCGTGTCCGTCGGGCCGCCGACTACGGCCGCCTTGTGCTGCGCGGCGATCGAGGCGTTCCAATACGCCTCGTCGGGGACACATGCAGTGTCATACTCTCTACCTTTGAGCGTGGTGTGATCTTCGGCCGCCGGTCCCCATGTATGGTACGACCCCTCGCTGCTCGTGCTGAACCTTGACGACGAGGCAGTGGAAATAGACGACGATGAGAGCCGAGGAGTCATGTTGATGCTCGTGGCTCCTGCGACGCTGGAGGGGTGCATCGGCTGAGGGGATGTGTCGATTGACAGGCGGAAGGGCGGCATCGACGGTGATGAGAGCCATGGAAGGCTGAAGTCCGCCTCGACGTCCCGGCGGGACCCGTCTGTGTTGTTTCGCGTGGTCGGCGTCGAATCGCGGGACTTGGATGGACTGAAGCGCTCGGCCCCGATGGGTGCGACTGCAGCCATCCTGCTCGTGTGACCAGAGCCAGAGCCGAGCAGCGGAGTGTCGTCTTCGTGCTCCTTGACAGTGTGCAGCGCCGAGTGCGGCGGCATAGACGCGCGGCGGAGTTCTTGTCTGCCACCAGCACTGTAGGAAGAACTGGGCGATGTCGACGGAAGTGGATATGCGCTCGACAGCGCAGGGCCAGTCGAACGGCTTGGAGTGACTGGTGGACTGGCAGAGTCGAATGGGCTGGACTGGAGTGCCGATGGGAACGAGGATACGTCGTGCGTGGGGCGAAGAGACGGCAGGCGAAGCTCATGGTATCCGTGCGCAAACTGGCCGTCAACATTTACCATCTGCAGGCGGGACGACGTGAACTCACTTGGCACTGCTCAAAGTACTTGCACACCCTGCCTGCCTGCCAAGTCAAGCACAGCTCGGTCTTGTACGAGGCCGGCGCTTCCCCAATCGAATGCATGGATTGCGCGGGCGAGTCGGAGAGATCCGCAGCCAGACCGAGACTGATGTCGCTGTGCCTCTTGGAGACCTGCCGTGGCGAGACGTACGCCTCGATGTTCGGGACCGAGTTGGACCGCTGAGCCTGATACAAACCCCCAAAAGCTCGCGCGTCTAGGTCGGAGAGAGCGCCAGGTGTAGTGGGAGTAGTAGGCGGCTTGATGACGTCAAACGGTAGCGCTTGGAAGCGAGGCGGCAGCGCGCTCGAGGTAGGTGTCGGCCGGAAGAAAGTCGACGCGCCAGGAGCAGATCCAAGCGGTAAGCGCGCCGCACCGAGAGAGTCAAACTTGGTCCAAAGGCGTTCTGGGATCCCGTTGCCCTCGCCTTCTGTCGTGTGCAGCGCAAGCGCCGGGGCGGTGATGCCCTCCCTGTCGCACGCAGCGAGTATGTCCCCCTTGATGATGTCGGGATGGGTGACGAGCAGACTGGCCAGCACGCGGTCGTAGCCCGACTGCCGGATGGTGTGGGGGTTGACTCCAGGCGAGGCGTAGGCGGTGATGGGATGCGGGAATGCGGCATTGTACGGTTCGGGCAAGGGCACGTCGTCGTCCGTGTACGGCAGCGGAGAGAGTGAGAACGGTTTGGTGAGCGCTATGCCGGACGGAGGGGTCAAGCTGCGGGAAGCCGCGATGATGGCTGGAGCGGCGGGCTTAATAAGCAGGAGGTTGGGGAGGGAGGGCGCGTGCATAAGCGCCTGCTGGGGCGGAGAGGGTTGAGGGAGGTAGTCGTTGAGGATGATAGACTGGTCTGTCCGTGCGCTTGCCGGAAGAGGCGGGAGGTAGCTCGGCGCAGAGGCGGAGAAGAGGAAGGACCGTTCTAGTAGGGGAAAGTCGGCGAGGTCGGCAGGGTGGAAAGGAGACCTTGTGCCGCCAGAGGCAGACAGCGGGGCCGACTCGGACGAGGACGTGGCGGTCGAGATGACCGAGGCACGCCGAGCGGAGACGCTGGCGCCGAGATTGCGCACGGCCGCCCCGACTAGGTGGCGAGGCTGGCGGTCTAGTGCGGTTGGCCAGTCGTCGGTGGTGCTACTGGCGTCATTGGCAGAGCTAGGGTCGTATGTGGGAGTAGGAAGAGACGAGGCGGTTCGTCGAAACACGCCGGTGGGTCCGGGCGTACCGTGCCCATCTTCTGTAGCTGGAGTCAGTCACTATACGATGCCAAGAGAGAGGAGGACGCACCTGCGTCCGCGATGACGCAAGCTGGCGACGAGCTCTTGGCGGTGTTGAAGCTATGTGTAGGGGTAGAGGCGTCACAAGCAGCCACGGGAGAATCGTCGGGGGCTGCAGACTGAGAGGTGATCTTAACGGCGGACTTGCCGCGGTGCAGAGAGGCGGGACGGGGATGCCCAAGAATAGGGTTGGAAGAAAGGGTATGTCGCACGTTGCGTGGCTTGGAGGTGCGCCCGATGTTGGGAGGTGTAGGTGTAGGTGTGGCTGACGAGGGGTCCAAATTGGAGTGAGTGGCCGGCCCGGTCGCCGGGCGGGAGGTGACAAGCGTCATCCCGAAGTATCCTGCGATGCAGTTGGCTAGCTGATGGTCTTAAGCGTGAGCGACGGGCAGATATATAGACGAGGCGTCGCTCACAATAGGAAGCTGGACGCTGTGGTACCGTGTGGTGTTGTGCAGCCGAGGCAAGATCGAGTCAAGCGAAGCAGGTCGAAGCGAGGCTTGGGCTGTGGCTGACGAGAGAGAGAGAGTAAGCTAAGCTATGCTATCCGACTGGAGAAAGAAGCGACTCGAATCGAGATGAGGCGAGGCGAGGCGAGGCGGTGGTTGCCCAAGACACAAGACGCTAGAAGGTGTGATAGTGGAGAGAAGAAGGAGTGGGGGCGGGGACGGATCGGCTGGTACCGCTATCGAGGGGTGATATCGGTCGCACGCGGGCGGTCACGGGAGCGTCGGAGCGGGCGGATGGTCAGCACGGGTGGTGGGGAGAGAAGAGGGTGAGGGTGAGGAGGGCGGCGAGTCGCCGGGGACAAAGAGGCGTGGTGGAAGAAGCAAGTTGAACGGTGTAGGTGTGGGTGTTGCGCTGTGTGTGTGTCTGTCTCGGTGTTGAGAGAAGAAAAGAGAACGACGGCGGGGGGTGGATCGGCGGCGAGGGAATATGAGTATGTTATATACGGGTGATGCGACCGATACCTGGATCGCGGTGCACCATGTGCCGGTCACTCGGAGTGTCATTAAGTGATGATGATGCACATATGGATATGAATATGAATCGGTCAGGTCGCCAACGCTCGGACCGCAGAGGTAGGTTTGTTGCTCGCTCGCTCGGTCAGTCCAAGGGGAATGACCCTGAGATCCACACGGACGCGACATCAGACTCATCACAGTGTTCAGTGTTCGGGTAGTCAGCCGGGGTGGGAGGGATAAAGGACGTGCGCACGTCGGCGGAGCGAAGTGAGTGGTCTGGACACTAATTGGAGTCAAGGTGCGAGCGTGTCTGTCGTCAGGGAGTGATGTCGGTCGGTCGTCGAGTTAGTCACCGTCCTGCTTGTCGGCGTCGCGCTCGGGTGAGAGCGTGGGGGTGAGGGGCGTGGGAGATCAGTGCAGGTCAGATAGCGCAGAGCTAAAAGAGATCGGCGACGCGTGAGAGTAGAGTTGGGCGGGTGGGGAGAGGCATGCCAAGCGCTTTCCTCTGCTGGAGTGGCCATGCAGCTCCAGCCGCGGCCGACCGTCGGCCGTACGTGCGCCCTTTTAGGTCCATAGATGTGTGTGTGTGCCTCGTGATGAGGGTGGGAAGGGTGATGCTGGGAAAGGGGATGCCGGTCGGTACCTCAATTTGACGCAGAGCCTTCCAGATGGCTGGGAACGAGCGGGAAGAGATCGGCAGTGCATCCCCAAATCCCAAGTGAGAATGGGCGCTTAGCGTGCTCGTCGTCTGGGCAACTGGGGCGAAGCGGGGGCGGCGAGGCCAACTCAGCGCAGTACCCTCCCCCTCTCGACTCGATGATACAACTGTGCGGCTCGGGTCTTCTCGCCATACCTACTCCTAGTATCGTGACCGACGTCCGACCAGCGGTGTCGAGCATGGTATTGCAGCGGTAAGTACACCAAAGGACCTCTGGAATGGCAGCAAGAGAGCTTATTCGGCTCGTGAGCATGAATCATCAAGTGATCACAGGAGGGTCAGTATCTCGGCTTGCTGCGGGTCGCGGATCGGTGTCGATTCGAATGAATGAGCGCCGTCCTGTTTCACGACAATCTTCCCAGCGCAGTGCAGACCAGCCGGGCGTAGCGCGATCCGTATTGTAGCAAGGTCGATGCCGGGCTCAAATACGGGCGCGTGCTGGTCGTGAAGATCGAAAGGGTCTTCTGCAGACCAGACGGATCTATTGTCTACTGTCCCTTGCAAGTTGGGCGTAGAAGTGTTCTCACGAGGCGGAATCTGCTTCTCGAGGACCTCATGTTTCCATTATCCCCCTTCTGTCGTTTATAAACCTTGTTTTGCCCGTGCTTGACATCCACGGCCATAGAAATCGAAAAACGCCCCATCCCGTCCGCTCTGGGAAGCTAAATCGATTATCGCCCAGTTAGTAGCACGGTGGGGGACCACGTGCGAATCCTGGGTGCTGTGGTTTTTGCGTCTCGCGCTCGACAACTTCCCTTTTTCAAGCAGCATCGACAAGGAGAGAGAGACAGCCCCCCAAAGGTGGACAACGACGAGAAGCGTGCGATAAAATGCGTGCTGATCGCAGTCGGAGTGATCATCACCGCCCCCATCACCCCGGAGATTTACACCCCAACATGAAACATGACCCCCTTCTACCTATTGCGACCACACATGCATCCTCCGGCTATCACCCCGGGGCTCGCTAGTGATCCGACAACCACCGGTACTCAAACCTGAAATCGCTCTTTTTGCGCTGACACCAACTGTTCTCCCAATCAAAGTACACATACCCGCCCTGCTCGTAATCCTCCGTGATCGCTTGGGGGTTGTACGCCCGCTGGAACCACGTCAAGTACTGTTTGTGGAACCGCCACGACTGGGCCTTGAGCTCTTGCGCCGCCAGCCATCTTCATGATCAGCCGACCACCAGATCCCAAATTAACGAGATGCTCACTGCTCGTACGTGCCGGTCATATAGTAGAAAATGTAAAACAATACGTCCTGGTCCAGCCGGCTGATGTGCGTCTTGTCGTCGAAGACCGGTAGGCGCGTTTGGGGATAATACGACGGCGTCCGTATAGGATTTTGCGGATGGTAGTACCGCGGCCTGCCACTTCAGCATAATTCTTCATGTACTTAGATACTCACGGCTCGGCATCCGTTTGATGTGGCACGTTTGCAAAGCTCTGATCCAACGCCGAGTGCAGCTCGTTGACGTCGTTTGCGCGCTGTTGTGAGAGCTCCTTGGCCATGTCGAAGCTCTGCATGAGGTTGCCCATCACCCCTTGTTGTTGTGCCGGGCTAGGCGCGGAGATGGCCGATGCCGCACGGGAAGATTCGCCCTGTTGCGGGTACGCCTGAAGTGGGATGCCGTTTGTCGACGGCGAGAGGACCGACTGGGATGGTGCAGATTGACCGGGGGCGGGCGATCGGGCGACAGGAATGCCAGGTGGAGGTGGAGGAGCATGTCCGTTCGTCTGGGCGGGCGCCGGAGCAGCGGCGGGGGGTGATGCCGACGACTCTGCCTGAAGTGCACTAGTGAATGCTGCAGGGCTGGCGGTGTGGGGCGATGGCGACTTCTGTGTCTCGAGCACTGGTGCGCTTTCGACGGCCGCGTGGCTTTCCACAGGCTTGGCCGGCGTTGCAGGTTCGGGCGACATGACAGTTGCCGACGATGCTGCAGGCGCAGGTACCGTTGGCAGAGAAGACGACGAAGCTGCTGGAGCGACGGCGGCAGCGGCGGCGGCGGCATATCGGATGGGAGGTAGGGCTGTCGCTTTGGGCGTAGGAGCCGTGGCGGCGGCTGCGGGGAGAGGCGGGACGGGCGGTGCTGCTTCTGCCGATTTCGCAGGCAGCTTGACAGGTTCGGCCTTCGTGCTGTCCAGTGTGGTCTTTCTCGAGATAGTCTTCTTCGATAGGACCGGACTGGGCGGAGTCTCGTCCGTGGTTGATGGAGGCGCCTGTTTTGCCGGTGTCGACTTTCTCTCCTTCTCCTCCTTTGCGGGCGTTTTCGGCACGTCTGCAGAGTCGAGCACCGATACCGAGTCGAGATTGGACAGGTCGTCGTTGTGGGAGAAGTCGCCCTGGAGGTAGTCTTCCTCTTCTTGCAGGTTGAGCTCGTCGTAGATTCCAGTATCGTAGTCAAAATCCTCCTCCTGCAGTGTAAGCCATGTACACAATCGCAAAAACACAACTGCTGACCGAATTGGATTCGACAAAGTACTTGACGTCCTCCTGGATGACCTCGACCTGGTCCGTGTTCAGCTGCCCGTTCTCCAGCATGCGCTGCACGACCTCGAGCCGGCCGATATGCCACTGCCGGCGCTCGTTGAGCTCCTCCAGGCCGTGCAGCTTATCCCCGGCGGCCTTGTTCTTCTTCTTGCCCGTCTGCAGCGTCTCGGCCTCGGCCTCGGTCGCCTCGATCTGCCGCGAGAGCTCGTCGGTCGTGTTGCCTATCCAGTCGATCATCTCCCGCTTGGCCTTCTCCGCGGGGTCCAGTCTCGACTGCGCGATGAGCCCCTCCTTCGAGAAAGCCTTCATCTTCATCTCCTTCTCCAGCGCCTTGAAGCGCTCCATTTGCTGCCGGTCAGCCTTACGTGCCGGTATAGAGGAGCACTGACCGTCTCGATCAATTTGCGGTTGTCCAGCAGGGCCGACTTGTCCTTGATGTCCGAGCTCCCGAGCCACACCTTGATCTGGTCCCGCATCCGCTGCAGCTTCTTGATCTGCGTCTTGAGGTCATTCTCCAGCTTGTCCTTCTGGGTAGAGTTGGACGCATGGTTCAGTTTCTCGAACGTCGAATCGAACGCCTCGACACCCTGACTGACCGTCTTGAGCGTCTTGTCGATCTCGGCTACAATCCAAACGGATCAGGAGATGACAGCAGAAGGCAGAGCGAGAGGAGCATGGGGCGGTTGGCGAGGAGAGGGATGCCGAGCAGAGGGGGACCGAGCGTTGAGAGCGGCGAGCAGTCATGTGGTGGATGAGGTGATGTAGCAGCAGAAAGAGAGATCGGTTCAGCTTGGCTCCACCATGTCCAAAAGAGACTCACCCTGCAGCTTTCGCAAGGCCATCTTGACGATGTATCAGCTCAAAGTGATCACAACAAAGGTCTTCGACGTTGCTCTCATCTAACTTGGACGAACTAGGTAGATCGTGCAGGAAAGTGCGCGATAGGGCGTAGCTCGTTATTTCAATTCTTTTTTAGCTCTGAATTTCTAATCAGGTATTCAAGTTATTGGTTCTCAGGCAATTTGGAAAACCTAATGCAATTCCTTGTTCTTTGGTTCCGTTAGACATGGGGGGGTGGGACACCCCCCCAAGACCCCCCCTTGCGCCTAGCGGCGCAGCCATCGCAGCCCTTACGGGTCAAGCATCCGGCAAAGCCGGATGTACTGTAGAACATTGATTAGTTGCAAGCTAAAGCACTTCATCAAGAGATGCGCAAGTGCTTGTTGGGCATGCTAGGCTGATCAGATGATCATAGGCATGCCAAGCTGGTCACAGGGGCTATGTCACAGCTGCCACCTGGCAAGCCTATTGCAGTCTTGTCAGACTTGCGCTATTGTAACCATTTTGGTGCAATGATAGGGCAGGGTATGGCAGTAGCTATGTAGGCGATTGGTTCTGCTACAGAGATCATTCCATGCATCAGCCTCATGCATAGATCTTTATTCTCTGATGAAAGGCAATTTGGCAAGGACACAATGCATATTAGGATTGTGCTGATGAAATCAGAATGGCCGGAATTTTCTTATTTAATTCCCCCATTTACCGTTTTCGTTCCAGGGACACCCGCAGAAATTCGCCCCGTAAGAGCTACGCTGACAAGGAGAGACTGGGAGCAGGTCCCTCCTCATCGCATGCCTATTCAGATCATGTCTGACTATCGGTGATTGATGCGCCTAGTTCCGATAGTGACTTCGCGTCAGGCGGTGGAGGTCGTTGTCAGTGGACGCGACTTTCTTCTCTCCCTTGCTCTGGATCTTCTACGATTTGCATCAGCGAGGATGGCAAACAAGCTGAGAGCGGCCATCGTCAAGGTCAGCTGCCTGGATCGCTCGATCTCACTAGCTGATGGACAGGTCTTCTCGACCAAGCATTCGCTGACGCTGCCGGCAGCGGCGCTGCAGTACATCGAGCAAGTCCTGCAGGAGGCGAGTGAGCTAACCGACTGCGCGGGTCCAGCTGACGCAAAGAATGAGATACCTGAGACAGAATGGGCGACGGGCCTGGAACTTTGGGCGAGAGAGTATCTCAAGGGAGAAGGTCAGCTGCCAAATGTCGGCTATGGTCCCAGCTGACACCTAGACTCGTCCTCGCTCGTCTCTCTGTCTGGGTTGAAACGAGCATACGAGATCCTGCAACTCGGCGTGAGCTTGCTCGATTCGAGGTTGGAGAAGCTCACAACTAGACCAACGATGATGACGATATGCTCGACCCGAGCGAGATCAACATCGATGCGCACTTCTCGGTGGTAGATGCTTTCGACATGCCCGCTGTGCGCTTCGATGCCGTCCGAGGGGGATTCACGACGTCAGTTTTCCGACACAGTGTGAAGCGAAGCTGATGGACAGATCCAAGACCAAGCCGTCGCTAGGCGGTCAGGCGCCCAGCAAAGCCGCTTTTCTCAGAGAGAGATGGGGAATCATCAAAGAGGTCAGCTGCCCTAGGGACGTATTGTGTAGCTGACTCCTAGATTGTTCTGCGCAACGAGAACTTCACACCTCCTGCAATTGGAGGTCACGACCGAGCCAACTATCTCAAGCTCACTTCGACACGGAATCTGCTTGGAAGAGCTGGGCAACTGTTCCTGCTTTTCGGGATGTTGTCGAGAGATCCGGAAGGCAAGTTGTGTCTCGAGGACGGCGAGGGGCGTGTGCGGTTAGACATGGAGGACGCGGTCAGTTGGATAACCGGAGAGGGGCACACAGCTGATCTTCAGGTGCCAGGAGAGGGTCTTTTCACTGAAGGCTGCATGGTCCTGATCGAGGGAGAGTATACAGTGGACGAGACCATACGAGTGCTGGCCATGGGTCATCCGCCCAGCGAGAAACGGGACGTGGCGAGGTGAGTACGATAGCCGAGCACCGAACAGGGCTCACGAGATAGGGGCCTGCATGGGCATGTAGACTTTCTCGGCGGAGGGGCCATGTCCCTGAAGGACGAGGTGAGACAGAGCTGATCGCCCTAAGTGCTGCTGACAATCAGCAAAAATACCTCCCCACAGTAGCTGCCAATACACAAGTCTCTTTTGTGGTGCTATCCGACGTATGGCTAGATCACCCCAAGACACTGCCAGCTCTGAGAAGGATGCTTGAGGGGTACGCCGAGTCGGTCGAGTTCCGACCCATGGCATTTGTCTTTTGCGGCAACTTTTCGCAGAAAGGCTGGGAAACTGATGGCGGCCTGAAGCGATATACGAGTGCGTCAGCTTACACGTCGAAGAAGACCGAGCTGATAGAGGAGATGGCTTCAACGCCTTGACTGATCTGCTTGTATCCCTTCCTCTGCTTCATCAGTCACATTTCATCTTCGTTCCCGGCCCGCTGGACCCATGGTCCTCGTTGACGTTACCTCGTCCGCCTTTACCCGGCACCTTTGCGTCTCGCATGAAGGCGAGACTACCTCGAGTGCATTTTGCCAGCGACCCATGTCGCATACGATACTTTGGGATGGAGATTGTGATTTGCCGGGAAGACTTGATGGGTCGCATGATGCGGAATTTGGTGGGCGTGAAGAACGAAGACGGCGCCGACATGAAGCGATACGTGAGTTGTTGGGAATGCGGGCAATGAGCCGAGCTGAGGGGCAGCTTGTGCAGACGATTCTCGACCAGGTTCACCTGTCCCCTCTACCCCTCTCCATCCGCCCGACGCTGTGGGAATTTGACCATGCCCTTCGTCTATACCCCATGCCTTCTGCGGTTATACTTGCCGACAAGTATGAGCGGTACGAGTTGACCTACGAGGGTTGTCACGTCTTCAACCCCGGCCGGTTTGTCTCGGGTGGGAGTGGCGGCGAAGGGGGTGGGGAGTTTGAGTGGTCGATGTATTACCCTGCCACGGGGCGGAGCGAGCGGAGGTGAGTTCACTCGCAGGCGAGATACAAGTCGTGCTGACATGCAGCGCCTTGTCGCTAGAGTGAGGGCCTCAGAGCCAATGTATCAGTATCAGTATCAGCATCCAGGTAGTCCACATCGCATCGATGCATCCATCGTGTTGTATTGCGCTGCCTTCCTGTCGACATGTCGAGCTCGCACGTTCGCCCCTCCCACTCGATGTCCAGTACAGGACAGAGAGAGCCGATGAGTATAGCGGGCCGTAAAAGTTCCTCTGCCCCCGCTCCGTTTCTCGACCCCCTGTGTGATTGCAGGCGTTAGAGAGCACAGCTATCTGCGCGTCGAGGGTGAACATCGCCAACATCCCGAGTGCTCTCCCTATATACGGCGACGGACATTTCGGGAGATAATGCAAAAATGCCACTTGGGATATTCTTTCGGTGGGTGGGGAAGATAATGCCGACAGGACGAAATTGCCGACGACGGTGTGGCGCCCTTCCCACCAAATCGTGCTTTTCGCTGCGACCCTTCAATCCTAGCTGTCTTTCTTTCTCATCTTTCGATCTTGACAGGACTCTTGCGCGTCCAGTCACCGAACCTATAGCAATATGGTGAGTCTTGTGCTCGACAGGCGACAGGCGATGGGCGGTATCGCACTCGATGGCTGGAGGGGATGGAAGGGATGCGGTGGGACGTTGAGGAGATTGGGATGGGTGTTCGACAGAACAGAGGGGCTTGGACAGTCCCCAGAAGCAGGATGTCGGGCGGGTGTACTTCACTCAAAGTCGCCGGGAGCAAGCAGGGGCGAGAACAGATGGATGGGGGGATGGAGAGATGGTTGGATGGACGGATGGACGGACGGACGAGGGAGGGAGAGACGACTGATCCCAGGCCGACTTTACCACCGGCGAAGAGGCCGCCGCCAAAAAGGCGTCCCGCTCTTTCAAAAAGTACTCGTACCGCGGCGTCGAGCTCGACCAGCTCCTCGACCTCAGCAACGAGGCGTTCATCGACGTGAGTGCCAGCCAGCCGAGCGCAGCGAGGCTCCCCTTTCCAGCGAGGCTCCCCTCAGCGAGGCTCCCGTCTGAGCGAGAGGAAGTTTGGCTGGGCTGATGCTGATGCGCAGCTCGTCCACGCCCGCGCGCGCAGGAGGTTCCAGCGCGGACTGAAGCGCCGCCCCATGGGCCTGATCAAGAAGCTGCGCAAGGCCAAGCGCGAGGCAGAGGCCAACCAGAAGCCCGCGATGGTCAAGACGCACCTGCGGGACATGATCATCATGCCCGAGATGATCGGCTCGGTCGTCGGCGTCTACGTGGGTCCCCCTTCTTTCTCTTCGCTTCACACACCGGTCACACCGGTGTGGAAGGCGGTTTGGGCTGGGCTCGGCTGACGCACGCAGAACGGTAAATCGTTCACGACGGTCGAGATCAAGCCCGAGATGACCGGCCACTACCTGGGCGAATTCTCCATCACCTACAAGCCCGTCGGACACGGCCGGGGTGCTAACATGAAGGACTCGCGATTGTGAGCTCCTCGTGGTATTTCTGAGGTGTAGTCCAGCTGACGTGCAGCGTGCCCCTCAAGTAGGGTGGTGTAGGCTTTGTACGATCGAGATGGATTTCTTACTGCATACCGGACTCACGTGATGACCTTTCAAGTACAGACTAATACTGCTGCATGCTAGACTAGAAATACTGACACTCGGACCACACCATGCAAGGCGGGGAATGCTACAGATCGTCGCCAATTCAAAACGCACCAAGCCTACACCTCCATCCCCCGTATCGGGTGCCCACTCTTCCCACTGCGCAGCACTTCCTCTGGACTATCCGGCCCAGGGACATGCGGCTTAGTGGGCGACGCGGTCGGCAGACCCTTGGCAGCAGTCTTGGCACTGACTTTCGAAGGTGACCGATCCGAGCCAGGTACAGACGTGGTCTGTGTTTTGCTGAGTGGCTCGGCGTACGCCAGCGTCCGCTTGCAGTAGAACAACATGTACCCCTTCTGCCCCTGAACAGCGGCGAGCGTGGTCGGCGTGACCTTGTCGTCGTCGCAGTGCCACCACTCGTCGCCGCTCAGCACGTCGGCCCAGTAGTGCCCGTTGTCGAGCTTGCCCTCGTGTGTCACGACGGCGAAGAGGTCGTAGAGGAACAGGCTGTCGGGCAGGTGGGAGTCGTGGTGCGACTCGGTGTACGGGCGCATGTCGAGCACCGAGGGGAAGCGCACGGCCGATTCCACTTTGGTCGCGAGGGCGTTGTGGTGCCCGAAGCGCTGACATCAACGGTGGTACATTTGAGCGGGTGGAAGACTCACTTTGAGCTGGAAGGACAAGACGGGAGGCAGTTTCTTGATGAGCAGCTTTCGCGTGGCTCCCTGCAGATCAGAATGTATTCTCTCTTGCGCACAAAGAACCCACCAGGCCCTTGGCGCCTCCGCAAGACGAACAGTCGTAGCCCTTGCCCATCTCGCCTACCCGCTCTTCCGCACAGAACCGCCTCAGCATGCCTGTGAGGCTGAGCGTCTCTGTGGGCGCCGCGTTCGGGGGGAAGTCGAGCTGGATATCCAGTATCGGGTCGATTGTAGTTGAGGTAGTGTGACATGAAGAGCACTTGACGGTAGACAAGAGCGACCCGGCAAAGGTTTGGTCTGACTGTCAGGTTTCCCTACGGCACGAGGCTGTCGACAACTGACGAGCAATGCAATTGCATCCCGACAGTTGACCCTTGGCATGGGCGTGTATTTGGTCGAGGGCGGCGAGGAAGAAAGAGTGAGCATCTGAAGTCAGTCTTGTTCGAAGTAGTGGTCTACACCAACCCTGCTGCCCGTAGCCCTCGAGTTCGGCCGAGGCGTGCCACATTGCGTACAGCATGGTGATGGGCCCAAATGGGCTCTTGTCACCTCCGTGGAACTGCAGTCAGCATCGCGTACGAGCAAGAAGCCCTAAAAGTAGCAGTGGCTGGCTCACCTCTTCGAATGCCCTGTCCATCTCACAGCACATGCACCCTTTCTCCCTGTCCTGCCCCACCTGCCCGGACTCGGCAGTCAAGCCAAGAAACGGGCGCCCCGCACCGAGACCTCTCGAATTCGGGCACATAAGGCGGTTATGCTTATCGCTCAGGAAGTACGCCTTGAGGAGGGGATTGTGTAGGAAAGCCTGCAGGATGGCCGAAAGGAAGCAGGTCTGGGAGAGGTTGAGAAGCGGGCGCAGACCTGCCGTTGAGCTTGAAGTGACTAGAAGGACGATGGACGCACCGCTGCACGGCACGACCCTGCCGCTGGGATCGGGCGGATGCTCGGACTGGTGATAGTGGCCCCGCTTCCTTCCGCGCCCAGGACCAAGCGCCGACGCCTCCTGCGACATGTCGTTCTCCTCTTCGACCTCCAATTGGGCCTTCTCAAACGCGCGCTCGAACAGCGAGAGATGGTGGATGTCACTGCATTCGGAACACCACACCGAGCCGGTAGAAGGGTCTATACCTTTACTGTCAGCTTTCCCGCTTTCGAAAAGCTGAGACTAAACGCACCGAAATGACAGTCGGGAGAAGACAGCCAATGGTCGCCCAGGCAATCCTTTGAGCTACCGGCTCTCCTTGAAAAAGCTGGCAAGCAGCCGACAAACGGACAGGTGAGACATGTCCATGGTCGTGTGAGAGGTGCAGAGCATGTATCGCACGTCGCAGGTGCGATCTGCGACGAATAAGCAGAGCAATGCTTGAGAGGCCCTTATCCTCGACAGGGAGAGACGGATGATGACGCACCTTTCTGCGCTTGGCACGCTGTAGAACAGCTGCAGAGCGTACGACTGTCGAGTACCTTCGGAGCACTTTGTAGTACTGATCGTAAGTGGCAGACCTTGGTTCGAGGATCTCCGTGACATACCTCTGGCCCATTGAGCACCTCTGCGAGGTGCGGACACACCGCCAGGTCGGTGGGCGAGATAGAGCTCGGCCCGGCGTCGGTCATGGCTATGCGTGGCTACAGTCGAGATATCTCGGGCAGCGAGTTCGCTGGAGTCACTGTCGAGGTTTTGAGAGCCCAAAACCACACTTCGGGCGTTGTCCAAGCTCGTACAAATGCTTTGAAGACGGTCCAGATGCCTCTTTAGCAAGGGACGACCGCCCGTAAGAGACAGCCCGATCACCGCCACGTGTTTATCACGTGACTATATAGCCGATAACCCGATTTGGATTCACACGTCATCTCGAGTGGCGACGCGACGAGAGATTTCGTTGAGACGCGTCATTGAAAGTCGACATTCCGAGACAGCATATCGTGACCTGGACGCCGACGACAGCGAGCAGCACGAGCAGGAAAGCCACGACGCCGGGACAGACATCAAAAAGAGGCAGATGACGAGGCATTGACGGGGATATCGGGGAGCACGACACATCCAACATGACCCAGCCTCCTCCAAATCCTCTGCTGCAACCTCCCTTCTTCCAAATCCCAGGAATCGACCCCTCCTCGCCCATATCAGTGCAGACCGAGCAGATTGACCAGCTCAACACTTTGTTACTGCAAGAGATCGATGCGAACTTTGCGAAATTCCACCAGATTGTCACTACGCGGATATTGCCAGAGATCAAGCGGTTTGCCATTGCCGGCGAGCCCACGCGGGAAGCAGCCAAGGTCAGCCACAACCTCATACACGCAAGTGTATACAGTCTGATGCTGGTGCTCATGCGCAGTTCTGGCGCTCTTTCTTCGAGGCGGCTGCTGCAGTCCCCATTCAGCTGCCGTCCGAGATCACCCTCACCCAATCGCCCTCGAGTCACTCGCACCAGGCTTCATTTGCAGATGGGTCCCTCGCCAACGACTCGTACCTCGAGCAAGCGACGGCCGACGGGTCATTTATGTTCCAGCGCGAGGGCGTCGTGACCAGCACGCCGATGGCCCACGGCAGGCACGCCGGGCGGCCGGACAACAGCTGGGAGCAGAGCATGGAGAGCCCGTTCGATTCGGTCGACAGGCGGTTGCGAGAAGACCTCAGGATCGGTGGCGCCATGTCGCGCAACGGCCACGATGCAGAGAGCACGAGTGGGGAGGTGGACATGCCGACGCCGAGCTTGCCGTCTGGCTACTCTCTGCCCGGTCTTGGCAAGGGGTACGGCAGCACGGTCGACGGGTCTGCCGCGGACTTTTCGCTCGACTTGGGCGCGACGCCAAAAGCGATTGGGAAAGCGAAGATTGGTGCGCGGCAAAATCCCTTTGGCTCCCCTGCTCCCGCGGCTTCGTCGTCCTCTGCAGCAGCAGCACCAGGAGGGCGGTGGAACGGGATCGCGGACCTGCGCTCGACCCCTTTGAACGCAGGCAAGATCGCCAGAGCGCCGCAGGGCAACGAGTGGATGACCGCCGCGGACGACTCGGACGACGAGCTCAAATTCGCCATGTCCCCGCCGGTCACCATGACGTTCGGCACGCTACCGCCGCGCATGCAGGCGGCTGTCAAAGTCAGCCAGACGCCCAGGAAGGCGGCCGTACCGCCCCCGACAGGCGCTGCGGGCCCGAGCAGTCAGCCACCTGGAGTGGCAAAGGCAGAAGGAGGGGGTGAAGACGTGCGGAGGAATAGTCAGGCGCGCATGATCCTGGACGACCTGATGGAGGAGATGGAAAGGGGCTACGAGCCGTCCCCGCGCATGCCGACCCCCGAGGGGCTCGGGCGGTACTCGATCCTCCCGACCGACGCGGCGCACGGCAGAAACCTTTTCGCAGACCTGTCTGCCGCCGGTGCCGCCGGCAACGGCCCCGGCACCGGTCGGGAAGCAGCAGCAGGCCATCGCAAGAGCCTCGCCAACACTTCATTCGGCTCGGACATCCTGCAGACGTCGTCCAGGGGTATCTACACCGACGAGGATTCCGACCTCATGGACGGGGACGAGTCGTACGACACCATCTCTGGCCCGTCCATCCTTGGCTCTGGCCCCGGCGCCGGCTTCGGCGCCGGCTTGGGCGACGGCCCGGCTCCAGCTCATGCGGCTGAGCTAGGGGCCCAATACGACGACAGCTTTTCTGTCATGGAGAGCCCGCCGACCTCTGCGGCGTACTACCACACGGCCAGCGACACAGGCTCTGGGCCCGGTGGCGAGGGCGCGAGTATGGTGTTTGGCGGGCCGAGGCGGCATGGCGCGGAGAAGGACAGGGCGTTCGAGCTCATGCGCCGTGATGGCGAGATGGAGACGTATTTCGGGGGAAAGCTCGAGGATGCTGCCGGCGACGATGTCGCAACGTCGCCCACCAACGCCGTGAGGCGGTAGGTGCAGCCACCTTGTGGCGTACAACCAGATGCAGTGCATTGTCGTGATGGGTTCGTTGCTTTGGTGCAAGTCTACAATGCCTCTGGGCGAATATAAGTTGGCGCATGGCAGGGCCAGATGCGGTATGCTGAGTCTGCTCCTCACCCCTCACTCCTCACTCCTCTTCTTCCCCTTCGAGCGGCTCGTACTCGTGTTTCCCCTTTGTGTACCACCACCAGCCCACGCTGCCCGCTGTGATGAGCAACAATACGCCTATCCCCGCCAAGGTCAAGACGAGCCAGCCCCACCTGCGCATCAGCAACGCCGTATGCCTCCTGCCAAGACGGCACTAACCGTGAGAACCAGTGAGGCTCGTACGGCACCAAGACGCTGTCGAGCATGATGACCCCTCCACCCAGTGTCATGCCGCCTCTCCACAACTCGTCCCCTCTTTCATCCTCCTTGTGACCCTTCCCTGATTGATCTTTCTTCGTGGCATAAAGCCAGTGGACTTGTTGCTTGTACGACTTGCGCCAGCGAACCGAGGCTCGGCCGCTCGCGCCGATCCTCGCAGACGTATCGCCTTTGTTCTCTGAGCTCCGGGCATTCCTCACGCCAACCAGAAACGAGTTGTCTCCCGTCGCACGGAACACTACATCCCCAAACTTGGAGCTTGAAGCTAGCAATGTCGAATACACAACATCGTCGTCCATGCTCAGCGGTCGGCCGTCAGACGGGGGCGAGACAGCTTTCGATGATCCGGACATCGGTGTCAGAGGCTGAGTCGGGATGATGTGCAGTTGCAGCAGTTTGAGCAGTTCTTCCCGATGATCTGGCTGGAGGTAATATGTGATGTTGAGTCGGGCCCACGCTTTGTCGGTGGGACACAACAGGGTATAGCTAGGCATGGCAAGCGAGTCGACGTCTGGCGCATCGGTCGGCCCATCCCCGTCATTCGACTGCGCACCAACTGGTCGGACCGCGCCCTCCAGGCCCGCCAGCATGATCTCTTCGGCGGTAGGCTGGCGGCCTTCAAGCACCCATGTGAGCCCGGCGCGGGCTAAGAGATCCGCCATTGTGCTCTGCTTCGAACCCATGACAAGCTTGCCGATCGTGAGATCGACGTCAGCAGGCATGACGACCTCATCGATAGTGTGGATGACGCCGGTGCTCGTCAACGAGTCGCCTTCGATGACGCTTGCTGGACGAATCTCGCCATTGGCCGGCAAGGCGTCTCCGGAATCATGCCCCTCCCACTTGCTCGGGGATTGAAGGTAGATAGTGCTGTTCTTGCCTTTGGTCTTCCGGAGAACGATCTCTGCGCCTTCCAGTGTCTTGTAAACTTGTCTTCCAGTCTCGGAATCACCCGTGTAAAGGACCTGCTGGATGGCATGATACTTGAGCACCTTCCGCAGCTCGTCCTTGCCCTCCGGTAAGAGAAGGTAATTCATCGCCAGGCCCAAGGAATTGAACGCTCGATTGCGGGGAATGAAGAATGTCGTCCCAGGGGAGTGCTTCACGAACTGGTCGAGATCTGCGGCGTAGACGGCGGCAATGAATGTTGAGAGCTGCAAATCGGAGACGGCTGTTTGGAGGACATCGTCCGGCGGCATAATCACCTTGTTAATGAGATAAATCACGCTCTTGCCAGACTTGACTGTGCATTCAGCTTTGGCGCGAGGGAACACGATCGAGCTGACCTGGCTTCCCGACGACTGCGGCACCTCCAAAGCGTATCTCGCCTTCGACATCTTGCCAATCCCGGCCCACGCCTCCGATAGTCTCAGAGACATCTATCTGCAGCCTCTGCCGACCACCGCTTAGCGCCTTGGTCCTCAACTCAGTCCCCACCAGCATGCCGTCCTTGATGTCATCCACTAGGAGCCGTCCAGGAAGGATATGATATTGCAACAACGCGGCCAGGGGACTGACATCCTCAATGGGGTCGCACGTCGGTGGATGGGGTAAGGGGTCGAGTAAGTCTTGTGACTCGGGATCGAGAGTCGGCCGCTGCGCGTATGGGCACCTTGATAGACTGGTCAGGGGAGAGAAGACGCCCGGCTGGCCCCATTTGTCGTTGAACTCGAGCACCTCGTCGGTCGGTGCGAGGAAAGTCCACGCTTGTTCCACCTTGGTGTCCTTGCCCGGCTCTCCGACGTATGCCGCCGACAGGTTGGCGGAGCGCAACAGAGAGACGAATCTTGTGGCGTTTAGCGACAGGAGGACCTTTTCCGCAGAATTCAAGAGGGTGAAGTTCGACGGTAGAAGGAGGGTTGGGACAATGTGAACAACGCCTGCACATCAGCTTGGGGCACAAAGGTCGAGAAAGTCTTCTGACCATTTGAAGCGAATATGTCGATGGCATCGGCCGCGGTCCCGTTCACGGTCAGGCTGCCGCTGCTCGCCGGCTGGACCAGCAGCTCCAGCTGAGACGCGGACGTGACTGTCCAGTCAGCATAGCATGTGGTGCGCTTGGAGCTCTCAAACACGTACTCGTCTTGCCCTCCTCCGGCCAGACATCACTCCAGCCCACACTGTCGTGCTTGAGGTCAAGGACGACTCCACCGGCAAATATCCTCCCGACGCCTTCACCACCAAAGTCCGACTCAAGGTACCCCTTCTCGAGCTCGTCAAGAGCTGACTGGAAAGCTCTGTTCGAAGGTGCAAAGACGGTCAGATGCGGCGATGTTGCAAAAGATTCGGGCAAAGGTCCTGGCAATTCGTCGGGGAGTATGCGCGAGAGATACGACAGCTCTGGGTGCTTGCTGACGATCTCGGCTGTCTCCGGTCAGCTGACTACGAAATTCGTAGCACGACAACTGACAGATCGAAGGTGGCATATCCAGCACCCCATCCAGGCCAACAAGCAAGCCGTTCCTGGTCCACTTCATGCCTGTGACCTCCTCAGCCGCAGGCGGGTCGTCCTTGTCGCCGCCGTCTTTGCCTTTGCCTCCCTTAAGTGCCGTCGCATTCTTCTCTGGCCACCCGCTGCCGTCCCAAACCGTCACTCCTCCTTCTCCCCTCCAGTCTATTGCTACTTTTCCACGCTCAGAACCTTCGTCAGATCCGGCCTTCGCTATCCTCAGCCTCTGCCCATGACCGCCAAGCAAGCCTTCGCCTCCTCTCGGGAGCCATGGTGGACCTGGCTCAGGAACAGGCGGTAATGGCGGTTGCCTCGCGATCGGATATAGGAGCGTCGTCTCGATAGTGATATTACTAGAGTTGCTCGCCCGTACAGCGTCGATGGGGAGGGTGTAGTTGAGCAAATGGTACAGCAAGTGCTGCCGCAATGCCCAATTTTGGTTGTCTAGCTCATCGGTCTCGGAGGTGACGTCCTCGGTGAGCCATTCGTCCAGTCCTCCTGTTCCCAGCCAGCCATATGCCCTCGGCTGTTCCTCGGATTGTGGCCGATTGGCGTCTGCCCAATCTATCCATGCCTGATCGGTGGGTGCGAAGAGAGTGGCATTGGACATGTGCGCCAGCATGGGTATGCATTTCGCCCGCTGTAGGAGGTGGAGTAAGGTCGTATGCGTGGTCGACTGGGACAGTGCCGAGACGATCGTTTCGTCAAGAGCATCCTCGGCGGTAACCTGGGGTCGCCCGTGCTGCGGGAATTGTTGTGCCGAGCTGCCCAGTACCAGTGACAGGACGAAGAGAGCTGCGGAACGCATGCTGAAATACCGGTGGTCTCAGGCGCTGGTTTAGGGTAGTTGACGCAGCCGCATGCGAGCTTGAGATGCAGGACGGACAGTGGAGAGTAGAGAGTAAATGTCGAGGCTGAGGTGTCGAGGTGCTGTCGCCAGGCTAGGCCGAAGGGGAATCACGTGGTCGTGCCCTGAGTGGCAAAAGTACCCATACCGTGGGAAAGTTTGAGGCGGGGGTAGTCGCAGCAACATCTTCGCAGCCGGCTTCACTGGATTCTCTCCATGGCATTGACGTTACTCACAGGTCGAAGACGCAGGGATTGAGGTGCTGTACATTGGGCTCTCAGAATAGGCAGCTCCTCTGCCATGAGCTAGCGACCCAAGCGAGACCGAACACCGCCCAGCCGGCCGAGCCAAGATCCTCAAATGACGACCTCGTCCAATGTCATCCCCCACCGGCCCAATCGGCCCATCACTATACGATGCGGCTACGAGTCGACGACGCGACGGGTCACTTTCCCCTCTGCTGCTACATGCCGGCTCGAATCGCTTCGGCTGCGGATCGAGGAGTGCTTCCACCTCTCCGCGTCCCCATTCTTCTTCACCTATACCGACGATGACGGGGAGGAATTCTCCATACGCTCCGAGGCCGACCTGACAGAAGCCATCGCGTATTTCATATCGGGTGATGACGAGCAGCTCGGATCAGCCTACTCGGGCAGCAACGGCAACTCTGCCAAGCTTGCCCTGCCGCCGCAGAAGATCAACGTCCGACTCGAGGTGGTCGTGGAATACGACGGGCCGAGTTTGAGTGACACCTCGTCCATCCTCAGCGGACGAAGTGGGCTCGAGAGCGACGAAAGGACGAGCGAGGGCAGCTGGACCTCGAGCGGCTACACCGAGAGCTATCGGAGCTATGCGCGCAGCGGGCGCATAGAGCCGCTCGTCGAGGTCGATGAGGGGTTGTCGGACGAGGTGGGCAGCGTCCTGTCTGAACAGCTTCGGGCAGCTATGCTCGATGACAACCGCCAAGCTGGTTCGTCCTCTGGCCGCGGGTCTTCTGGGGGGGCCGCGTATCCGTCTCAGCGGCCGCAAGCTCCTCCGACTTTGACCGGTCCCGACAGTGCCCCGGCACCGTCGCTTCTGACCCACTCTGAACTTGGCAGTCGGTGGCTGCAGGAACAGAGTCGGCTGGTGCGGCGTGGAGGCGGCCCGAGTTCGAGAAGAGCAGCAGCTGCGAGGGGCTTTGGAAGTGACGAAGAGGAGGACAGCGATGATGAGAGTCGGGGCGACTTTTCTTTGGTCCGAGACGCTCGCGGCAGTGAGTTTGTCTCCCTCTGGTGGTCGCGCCAGGCTCATGACTACTAGAATACTACTATTCATATCAGTCTTCCGAGGCAGATTCCCTCGCTCTCGATACAGACGTGCACCCCATCGAGCGGAGCGCCAGTCCCGTGCCCCCAAGTGGTCCGGACGCCACCTTCCTCGCCGAGCCGGTCAGAGTGGCCGAGCCTGCCGGTCCGCCTATACTGGCACCGGACTGCTCAGCATGTGGCATGCGTCTCGAATACATGCGCTACGTCTGCAACACCTGCGGCGAGGGACAGATGTGGCGGGAGGATGCCCCCGACAAGGGTGCTTTCGTTCCCCCTAGGCTGCCGAGCGTTAGTGATGGGAGCTCCGAGTCGACCGAGACGGACGGGACAGGCAGTGATTCTATCGGGTCCCGCACAGTCTATCCGACTTTCGCTGTGCGGACACGCAGCGCGTCAATATCAACCCGGGCGTCCCCTTCTCCGCCTCATTCCGAATCTGGTGATATGGCGGACGGAGAACCGGCCAGACCTGTCGGCTACGAGTTGTGCCCGCAGTGCATTGAGCACCACGGTGTCATGCATGCTAAGGCCGCCGCAAAGCTCGCCAAAGTGACCAACGCCAGAGGCCGTAGGCGAATAGGGGAGAAACGACACACGTTCAGAGAGAAGATTTGGGCCGCTCAAGGGTGGACAGATGTCGAGTACAACGAAGACGCCGAGTGTACGATGTGCCGAAGTCCCCTCTTCACACATCGCTACAAATGCGTCTCATGTCCCAAATTCGATCTCTGTCGGTCATGCTATCAAAAGGTCAATGACATCCACCCGGCACATGCCTTTCTGCTGCTGCCGGACAAGCCTGTGCCACTCGCCGGCCCATCATCGCTTACAACGAACGGATATCACCCTCGACCGGGGGTCCCGGCGACACAGCCTGTCCGGCATCCTGGGACGTTCTGCCACAACTGCATGCAGGACATTGTTGGCCCACGCTTTCACTGTGCGGTATGTCCCTCTTGGGACCTGTGCATCCAGTGCGAGGGTGTCACGGTGCCAGGTGGGGCATCGGGGCATACGGCGGACCACATCATGATGAAGATCCCCATGCCGCTTGACTCGGCAGAGGTGGAGGCGGTGAGTCGACGGGCGAGGGACAGGTGGTTTGCCCAAGACCTGTCGACCGTGGCGGCGGATAATCGGACGGCGTCGACTTCTCGGTCGTCCCGGTCATCGTCGCCGACCAACGAGACCATCTACGGAGGCGGTTCACGGGACGGACCGAGCCGATTCGCCAACACGGCAGCGGGTGATGCATTGGACCACGGATGCCGATGCAGCAACTGCGACGAGTGGATCATGGGCAGGCGGTATCAGTGTGCCAATTGTTCCTCCGATCCTGTAGCATACAACCTTGTCAGCTTCTTCTCTCCAGGAAGCAGCCGAAGCTGACACCCAGTGCTCCATCTGCGAGGTCAGGTCGTATCGGGTGCACAACCCCTCGCACGTGTTCTTCAAATTCGACCGACCCGTACACTTCCCCCTCAAATCGCCACAGCCGCTCCTCCCCCTATTGTACCGCGCGCGCGTCGGCAACATACCCGCCCGAGCAGTCGTGGACTCACGCAACCCCACGTCGTACCTGCAGCACGTGCTCCACAAGGAGACGCTGTGCGATATCCACTCTGACCAGATTCGGGGGATATGGTACCGTTGTGCACACTGCGCTGCGGGCTTTGACGTGTGCCAGGACGCCGAGCAGACCGCCGAGCACGATCCTACGCATGTGTTTGTGGTCCTCAAGGCGCGAGTGGACATGGGGGCGTTCAGGAGACTGGCTGATCTTGGCTCGACGCATCACAAGCCGTTGTTGTATCAGCAGGTGTATCAGAGCTAGTTGGGTGTTAGATGCAAGTGCGGCGGAGATTTAGGAAGTTACTCGTATCTGATAAGCCGAACCGGAAAATGTCGGCCGAAACCCTTTTTGTCAACTCTCTCTCTTTCTTCCCTCTCTTCCCTCTCTTCTCTCTCTTCTCTCTTCTCTCTCTTTGCACTTGCCTGTCGCCTCGGCCTCGCAGCCACCGAGCTCGGCCTGCTCGCAGTCGCAGTCACGAAAACCATACGCACCACCTCACATGCTCGACTCACCGATGTCGCATACCATGCCGAGGACTTGCGAGGCGGACAGACCGTCGGTCTGAGCGTGCACGCGGCCACCGAGGCCACATCAGCTATCCGAGAGCGAGTATAAAGTCGCCTGCTTGGAGTTCGCAGGGAGACCGCCGTACATAGTTTGACCACACCGAAATGGACCATGCGCAGAGCGTGATGAGTGTGCTGGAGGCAGTGTCGACACCGGGCCTCAGGACGGCTGTGAGTTCCTCTTCGACATGACTCTCAGACCCCTGACCCGCTCTACACGCTGCATCTGTGCAAGGTCGCCGCTGATCCCAGACTGCCGCCGCCGGCCCAGGCTCGCACGAGCGCTTCGCAGTCGAGAACCACTATGGCCGCCTCATGTACCTGCTCTTCGGCTCAGCCATCGCGCTGCACACTGCCGACAGACTCGTCATTGCCCTTCGGAACCGCCTCGCCTTGCGGCGATATGGGCAGGCTGGACTGGCGCCGAAGACGCGCCTGCAAGTCCGAAGGGACACGTGGGTGGCGAGGTGGTGTGAGCGAGTACACACGACGTGGAAGAGGATGGTCGGGACGCCTGCTTTGTTCGGCGGCAGACGGGCCGAGGCGTGGGGATGGCTGTCGATTCCGACCCGTTTTCAGGCTCTTTGGGTGCGCACGAATTCATTGCATATGTCGAAAGGGGCTGACGGGCAGATTTTCGCATATGTTGCGATCAATGTCTGGTTTTGCTCCGTCGACTATACCGACATGTATGGCGTACTTTGAGGAATGACGAAGCTGACGGACCCAGAGACCCGCGCTTCGGTTTGTCGCGCAAGATTGCAGATAGAACGGGTATACTGTGTTTCTACAATATACCGCTTTGCTGGATGCTCGGCATGAGGAACCAAATCACCATCTCGCTCACGGGCTGGTCGTTTGGTGTGTCCACTTCTGGAACATGGGTGGTCGTCCTGATGGCGCAGCACAGGCAACATTGGCTCATCGCTGGGTTGCTCGAGTCGCCGTCGTTCAGGCTCTCGTGCATACCATGTGAGCGCTCACTGCCTCTTCTTCACTTCCTTGACTGACAAGCAGCGCATACGGCTACAGGATCTGGTCGCATGGGTCACTGCTGATTTTTTTTGGCGAGCGTTGGTTCCTCTGTGGCATAGGAGTAAGCTTATCCGAGTGGCCAAAGTTGAGCTCACCCCAGGCCATGACTTGCTTCCTGCTCTTCATACCGCTCTCCATCCTTCCTCTGCGCCAAAAGGCGTACGAGGTGTTCCTCATGTTTCACAAGCTCTTGTCCTTCGTGATATTTCCCCTCCTATTCCTGCACATCGAGATCTTCCGCGGACACCCCTTCCATCCGTATCTGTACGCTAGCATTGCCGTCACTGTGAGTGTGACACTCGACAAACGATCCAGGACAGTCACTGACTGCAGGTGCTCGACCGTATCGCCCGCAGTATCCGTATTGCCAGGTTGTCGCGCGGGGCCAAGACACGCCCAGAAGACAACACCACGGGCAACATCACCTGCTCCCCAAGCGGCCTCATCCGACTTGAAGTGACCACGGGGAGCCGTTTCGTGCCCCAATCGGGCGAATACTATTACCTATACTTCCCACAACAGATCCGGCCCAAAGAGAGCCACCCGTTCTCCCTCGCCTCTTATCGACGCGACGATGAGGGTTGCACGACATTGCATTTCCTTGTTGCGCCGCAGAGAGGAGCTACCTTGCGCTTGTTCCACCAGATAGAGAAGCTGCTCGGACATCCGATACCTGTCACTTCGAGCGTCGCGCCAGTCGAGGGCCAGGTGCTTGAGACCGAGGGAGAGCCTCAAGGTGCCAAGCTGAAAGTCCTTGTTGAAGGCCCGTACGGCCACTCTTCGGATATTCGACCGTATGAGACGCTCATCCTCGTGGCCGGCGGGTCCGGAATCACCGCTGTCCTTCCGACGCTGCACGAAATCTCCCAGGCGGGAGGGCGAGGCAAAATTCAGCGAGTCGTGCTAGTATGGGTGGTGAAAAGCCTCGCGTACGCAGCGGATGTGCTGGGCAACGAGCTGTCTTCATGGCCTGACTGGGTCGAGGTCCGGGTGCATATCACGACTGGAGGAACGGAGGGGGACGACCTCGCTGCGTTCTTGCACCGCCTGGCGCCGCGCCTCGTGCCCCACGAAGAAGATGTCCGGGACGGCGCCGAGGTGGTATGGGGAGGCTCGGGCCGCTCGCCGGTTGTGCATATGGTCCCAAACGAGCAGGGCGAGTCGGAGCTATCGACACTTGTCGGCGGGTCGCCCGAAGGAGAAGTGTATGAAGAACCGCCGTCCAGCTCGACGACTGCAACAACTCGCGTGGGCAGCCTGGATGACGTATCGAGCGGCGAAGACAAGGCGTTGCTACTACTAAAACAGAGCCCGATCGTCCATGCTTCTGCAGGTGCCGATCCCGGAGACGTCGAAGCGGTCGCCGCAGTCGCAGTGGTGGACGAGGTGCTGCTGCGCCGCCCACACACGCATCTTGTCATACGGCAAGGGCGCGCAGACATGGCCGCCCTGGTGCGCGAGGCGATCGATATGTCTGAGCCGCACGAGCGGGTGGCGGTGATGAGCTGTGGGCCCGGCCGGATGCTGGACGACCTGCGCAGGGCGATCGCGGGCGCGTATGGGTATGGAGCGGGGCAGGTTCCGGGCTGGCGACTCGAGTACTTTGAGGAGTCGTTCTTGTGGTGATCTATCTGTGTTGGCTGTGTATGATTACATTGTCGATGTATGACTGTATGGGTACCGTAGTGTAGTCAACACACCGTAAAGTGGAAAGGAGTACGTACGTGGCCCTGGCCGCACGGACGACACGCCGTTTCCTGCCACACTCACAATGCACTACGCAATTCTCTCGATGTGTTGCTCTTGGCACTGTACACAGCTCGGCACCTCTCATCAGACTTGGAGAAAGGTGCCTCGCGCGGCACATCCAGACGGCAGCGGACGCTGGAATGTACAGTACATACTGTACATGGAGAGACGTCGCAGGTCGGCAGCGAGGAGGCGCGGCCGTATCGCGAAACAGACCAAGCGAGGCTTCGTGTACCAGGCAGCAGCACGCTCTCCACGCCCGAACGGTCCGTCGGCCCCGTGTTGACCCACCGTATACCTCGTGCAGCTTGGGGCAGTGGCAAGCCTCACACTACATACTTAACCCGGCCTAGCCTGGCGAGTCCCAGATCCGCCTCTCCTTTCACATCCATCCACCCGCCACTGGGAACCTCAATAGGTACTCGTAGTTACCTCCACGGAACGAGACAAGTAGAGCGACGCCCAGAGCCTCATCAATGGACGGCGGGTACGCTCCCGCTCCCAAGGCGAAAATATCCATCTTGCGACCAAGCTGGACCCGACGCCGAGTAACAACTATGGACGTTGTGCCGTTTCCCCGTCCGCCCCCTCCGCCGCCTCAGATCGAGGCGAATACCGAAGGGTCTGTGCCGCCGCCGGCGCCAACGGCACAGGGCGAGTCTACCGACGGCGGAGGGCGCAGGTCGCCCCCGCCAATCTTCAGCAAGATCCGGATGCTCGACAGCTACCGCTCATCTCTTTCGCACTCACGGTCGCGCTCCCATTCCGTCCGACGCAAGCCCGTGCGTAAATCCGCCTCGGACCCCTCTATCCCCTCGCTGTCCTCGCTACACGACAGCGCGCAAGATTCCAGCGAAGCAGCGGCAGCATCTGCCGCTGCCGCTACCGCTGCCCAAGACTTGTCAAAGTCCAAGACGCCCCCGCCTGCTCGGGTGGCTCCCAAGGACAAATCGGCGCTGGGGCGACTCGACACGCACGTCCCGAGTCCCGAGCTCGACCTCGAGTATTTCGCCCAGAACAGCACGCGGGCGGGACTGGACGACAGCCCGCCCCCTGCACCTCAGCGCCGCCGGCCCCTGCCCCTCCCTCCGTACAGCGCCATGGACCCCGCTCAGCCGTTCCCTTTCGCGCCGGGCAGGATGCCGTCCCACCTTGGGCATACCGCCCCGGGAGAAGAGACGCCCCGTGCGCTGCGGCCGGTGGAGCCGCCCGCGTCCACGCCGACGCCGGTGCTCGAGCTGGACAGGCTGCATATCGAGTATCCGTTCACCGACCGGCCGGCAGAAGGCGGCAGCACGATGGGTATGATTGGGTCGAGGTCGAGTGGCGCGAGCTCGACCACTTCGGCGCAAAGCTGGTTTGACGCGCTGGACAAGGAGTCGCGCAAAGTGCCGCCTCCATCGTTGCCACGGCCGTCAGTATCGGCCGCCGCGACGATGCCAGCGGCGACCGAGGCGCCAGTGCAGAAAGCCAACGATCCCGAAGTGTTCGGCCAACACCCCAGCCACGCCAGCTCCGCATCGATCTACAGCCAGCTCAGCGAGGCGGGCGATTATGGGACAGCGAGCGAAGGGAGCCTTACGGCGAGCTACCATACGGCCGCATCGTGGGCGTCGGACGAGACTGCCGCGCCGGCACCTGCGCCGCCGCCCCCGCCTTCCACGCCAGAAGGAACGATCGCGAGGTCGCACCTGGAAGGGGAGAAGGAAGGGTGGGCTCACGGAGTGATGGGCATGATGCCGCATTATTGGAGGAACGACAAGGCCAGGACGGGATGAGCAACGTGTGCAAGACGATGTACTATACTCGAACGACTCAGTATCGCTGTATCACCACTGTCTTGTAGGAAACTCGGCAAGACCGAGGCGATGCATCCGTCTGTCTGTCCATTGCTTGCTCGTTATTGTGGGTGAGATGATGGATCCCATACGTGCAATTGTTGTGAGGTGAGAGAATGCTCCTACCACATCTTCCTCCCGTTCAGCCCTCGAGTGGCCTGAGCCTGATTACCGGGCCCGCTCGCGCCGGCTGCCTGGGTCTGGCCATACACTCCTCCATAGTATCCACTGGCCGGCGCATCTGCCACCGAGCCATAGTGAAACTCGCCAAGACCGTTCGTCCCCATGCCCGATCCGACGGCACCAGCAGGATGTTGCTGCTGCGGTCCTGAATGGCCGAAGCGACCCCCGGCCTGACCTTGTGATTGCGCCGAGTTCAATCCTCGGCTTGCAGCTGCTATCGAGGCCGACCCAGGATAATTGTACCCGTATCCAGCGCCAGAATCATGAATTGGCGAGGTGAAAGTACGGTTGCCAGTCGAGTACTGCCCCTGAGGGGTCTGATAGAGGTTGGCCGAGGCGTGATGCGGCGACCCGAAGCGATAGTCGGCGCCTACGGGCGAGTACATCTCCTTGTTCCCGCCAGACGATGCCGCGCCAAATGCTGCGGCCGCTTTCTGATCCTGGGGCCGAACAGCGTACCCGTATCCTGATGCCGGCATTGACGAGCCGAAAGCAGCAGGCGACCAGACGCCTTGCTGGCCAGCCACAGGTGGAAAGCCATTCATGGTCGACGTCGTGCCGTTCGTGCGTCCATATGAGAGACCAATGGCGTTAGGGTTCGCGCCCTCGCCAGAGTTCATGCCGTGATGGGACCCGCTGGGTGACATATATTGGCCGTAGCCAGACGTAGACCGTAGGCTAAAGGCGTTGAGAGGCACGCCAGAATTGGCCGCGGCAAATGAGGAAGGAGTGTAGCCTACTTTGCTCTGAGAGGCAGGAGGGTCTGATGAGGAAGGGGCATTGAGAGTCGGGTAGAGAGGCGTCGAGAGGTCTGCAACTTGGCCCTGTTGGCTTGCGGATACAGACAGAGAGGCTCGGTCGGATGCCCCAGTCAAGTCGGCTCCTTGCGACTTGTCCGCCTGCTCCCACATGCTCTTGAGATGCTCGTGACGCTGTTGTGAGACGTGAGCTGCCCATGGAGTCTGATTAGGGCCGGGGCCATTTGGTGAGGCCACATGCCCGCCAGCTCGAGACGACGTGCCGGACGGGATGTGCGATGGAGGAGTCTTGGGTGTCTGTGATTAGCTCAAGTACTGCCATACCACGGTCAAGCTCACCTCGGCACCGCTTGCCACTGTGGGAACGGCGTGCTGTTCATCCGAGGCATCTCCCACAGTCTCAAGCGACATCTTGTTGATCTCATCCAACAAGGAATCTCCCTCCAGCTCGCTGCTGACCATGAATCGTACTCCCGGTCGAGCTTCTCCGACGGCCTTGTCGGTCGATATACCGACACTGTCCGTGGCGAATCTGCCTTCTCGCTCTGCCTTCGCTGCCGGAGACGGCTTAATTGGTGATTTCCGCCGTTCTGGCGGGACCGGAGCCGCGACGCCATTCCCGCGATCGCCCGGTCGACTATCATCCGTCCATCGCGAAGCGCTTTGAGCGCGGGTGGCCTGGCTCTTGAGCAGCGACGAGGCTGCAGTGCTGGCCGCCTGAGCGCCGGGAAGAAGACTCTCGATCGAGCTGGGAGGAGCGATCGGCTGAGTGGGCGTGACCCCTTCCCGGACAGTCTGCTGGGCTCTCTTGCTCCTCTTCTCGACTCTCTCAAGTTTTCGAGGTGATATGCTGACAACAGGTAAGCTGATATCCCTCCCGAATCGCTTCGGCTGGCGGGGAAGGAGTAACTCGGGGAGCGACAGGTTGAGAAAGTGTAGACGAGCAACGGGCGGCTCAAACGACAATAGCCAGCCAGGAGGTCCGTGTGCCACCTGAGTCTCTGCCAGTCGAAGGCGGTTCCGAGGTATAGGTAGTTTGGCTGGAGTATTGCGAGGCAGGACAACTTTGAAGGTACGCCAAGCTGGAGGAGGGGATTTGGGCGGAGCAGGCTGAGTGACATCGAAGTACTCGACCACTAATGATTTGGCGGGTTTGATGGCAGATGCCAGGGGCTGTGATGCTTGGGCTGTATTTGGGACAGGGCCGGTACGACGCGAGGAATAGGTGATTACAGCAGGTCCTTCTTGACTCTTGAGCTGCTCCTCCGGGAGCTTGGCTGGGGCTGCAGGAGCAGGAGATATGCGAGCTTGCTCCATGGCGGCTTTGATCCGACTGAGCATGTCGTCAAAGTTATGTTTGGGCGTTCCAGTCTTCTCGGCAGCTTCACCAACCCCTGCTCGCTTGATCGCTTCTTTGAGAACAGACTCCTCCACTGGTACAGGAATCGGCGGCTGCCCAGGCAATCGCACATTCACGGTCGGTTGTGATGTAGCCTCGACTGTTGGAGCCGACGGAACACTGGGCAACTCGCCATCCCGAGTGATGGTCGACTCTACAGCAGAGTCAAAATACATTTCGGCCGTCGGCCGGTTGACTCGATGGTTGGCGGATGGTGCTTGTACTTTAGTAGTGGTGGGTGCCGGCGGTGTGATGTCTGCTACCGGCTGACTGGCCTGCCGACTCCGCCAGGAGGATTCGGTTCCGCGAGATGCATCAGCAGGAGGCTTTGAAGGGAGACTGGGCAAGACAGTAGGGGCGACCTGTTTGACAAGAGGAGCTGGGGCGGGTGTGACCTCAGCAGGAGGTTTCGGTCGCTGTGCAATGGTGTACGAAGGGGTCGGGGCGGGTGCCGGCTTGGCAGGGACCGAAGGAGCGGCGACCGCAGAAGCAGAAGTAGCCTTTTTGGGTCCAAATCTCTCTTCCAGCTCCTTCGCCTTCTGTCGCGCTCGTTCTGCTGCTGCTTCCCGCTCTTGTTCTTCGGCCAGCCTTCTCAGACGTGCCTTCTCGGCAGCTGTATGCATCTCTGCGGCTTGGTCCAGAGTGGGATCGGTAGGCGAGGTGACGACGGCTTCTTCTGGGGCCGGAGGAAGATGAGGGGGATGTGGCAAGTGAGATCCGGGTCCTATGCCTGGTGGTAATGTACCATCAGGCCGGCGCACCTCAGAGAATGACCTGCGAGGATGGTGTGATACTCCTGGCGGAGAAACCTCTGGGCGTTCTGCCTCGACTCGAGCGCCCCATGCTTGCCGTGTGGTAGAAGCGGGGGCAGGTTGTTGATGTGGAGGAAGCTCTCTAACCTCGCGCATGGGAGGTTTAGGCAGGTCGGCAGGCGGAGCCGTCATGTGGGGAGGCAGCATTCGACCCTGGTCGCCGCCTTGAAGGTGTGGCGGCAAAGGTCTTTCGAAGGCGCGGCCGGCCGCTGGAGTCGGTCCGGAAGCTCTGGGCTCTTGCGAGGGTTCGGTCATGGGTCGAGACATGAGACGCGTTGGCTGAGGCAGAGCAGGCTGCCCTCTAGGCTGGCTCGGTTCCATGCGATTCGATTGGGCATTGAACAATTGGCGACCTTCAGAATCCTGGCGCCGCGGCGCTTCGATAGGCGGGGGTTTTCGAGGCCAGCTCCGGTCAAAGTCTTCTGCAAAACGATCTGTCTTGCTGACTGGGACCTCATTGGAAGGCTCACGAGCTAGGGGCTCATCGTGATGTTCGTGAGGATGGGCAACCATGCCGTCCCCAAAATCGATCACATCATCGTCGTCATCCTCATCCTGCTTGTCAGCACTGGATGACAGCCGATGTACCGTTGACGCACATCCCAGCGATGAGCACCCGCGGCGTCCAGCTGCGAGAACACATTCAGGCCCTGCAGAATTGCCTGATTGTGGGCCGCCTGAGCCTGCGCCGCCAACACGGCTGCTTTCTTGCCTGATAAAAGTAAGCTTGAGTGGGCAAAGTATGGGTATCTCACCCTCGGCCACTTCCGAGGCCGTTGGGAACTCCCTCGACATCCCTAAACCAGGTCGCCTCGAATCGGAGGAGACAGTCCGCCACGCACTCCTCGCTGCGCCTCCTCCGATCCCCTGGCCCGACCCCATCGCCACGGGTCCCATGCTGGACAGCGTTCTTCCCTTCTGTGGTGCCGGCTGATGTAGAGTTCCCGGCGCCGGCTTTGAGTCTGGCAGAGGTAGAGCGGGTTTTGCCCATGGCGAGCTGTTGGCGGAGGAGCTTCCTGTGGGAGGTATAGGGGAAGGACCGGTCTTGGAGGAGGGCAAGGTGGTGAGTTTGGACGAGACGAGTTTGGTGGAAGCGGTAGCGATAGGTACGGGTGAGGCCGCCGGACGACCTGCGGGATCAGTATTTCGGTGTAGCCTGCGCTTGAGGAAACTAACCACCGAGACTGCTGATCTTTGCGCCGGCCACTCCCGGACCCGGTGCAGGGCTGACGGTCTTGCTGAGGAACTTCTTGTTGATATTGACCGAGCTGAACTTCTTGGCGGCCGGCGCAGAGGACGAGAGGGGAGGGGTGGACGTTCTCGACCCTGGCGTGACGGATCGCAGGGTCGTAGCGGGATGGGCGGGGGACTGTCCCTCTTCCACAGCGGGATCGTCTGCTCCGTCGGCCAAGACATCGGCAGTAGAATGAACCGTATCAGCTCCTGCGTCACTGGCAGGCTTCTCCGAGTCTTCGGATTCTGCTTCGAGCGAAACCGAGATCTGAGGGGCGCCATTGAGATCGCGGGATGGGAGTTGATCGTGGGTGGGGTCATCCTCAATGTCGACTTCGCCCTCGAGGCCGTCCTCGACCTCGTCTTCGCTCGTCGCGCGAGCCGCGTCTGCGGCCTCGTCGCCTTCCTGCGCCTCCTCTTCTTCCGCTACACTTTCTTGCTGTCCAATCGCCTCTTTGATCACAGGTGGATCGATAACGAGCTGTTCCTGCTCGCCTGTTTGAGCCTCCTCTACAGGCCCTGCCGCGCCCTGACCGATGGTTTTATCTGGAATGAGTTCATTGTGAGTCGGCAGATCGCTCATTTTGCGCTCCTGGCCGGTCAGCGAGTGCTCACGTGAGGTGATGACCAGTGAGATGTGGAGATGCTCACATCGGGGAAAGGGATGAGGGCCTGCTTCGGGAGCAGAGGGACGGCTGAGATAGGCTACCAGATCCAGTGTGGATCGTTCCAAGGCGCCAAGTGCTGTGCGATGTGTCAAGAAGCAAGCGAAACGAAAAGAGATCGTGTCGAGCGAGGATGGCCAAGTTGCCGCTGCTGACTCGGGTCAAAGGAGGCGATTTTGACCGATTTGCAGGACGATTGCACGAAGGGGGAGAATCGAGAGTCTTGAGGAGTGGGACGGTCAAGATATGCTGGGAGTGGAAGAGGAGCAGCTATCGCTACTCTGAAGCTGTCGGATGTCACCAGTATATCTCTGGTCGCCGTCTTTCGTGTCGCTGGTGGTCCGACGGGATCAAATTGGCCACTCGCCCAGTGACGCGCTCAGCAGCTCCCGGCCAAGTAGAATTCTCCGCAATCACCGACGAGTGTGGCACTTCTGCATCGGATCGCCTTGTCTACCACCATCATATGCGCGCAGCCTTATTCGTCGCTTTCCATATCATCGTCTACTCCTACATCATGGCAGCAAGACCAGCAGCAGGCATCATCGCCTCGGTCAGCGCGAGGGTCACTGCGCGCCCAGCGTTCCGTCCGGCCGCTTTCAGCAATGTCGCAGCCGCCATCGCCGCACCTCGCCGGTTGATCCACACCACCCCTTCCTCCCGAGCAGCCGAACCATCTACTGCACCTTTCCGCGAGCCAACAGGTGTTAACCCTGCCGAGACGACCAAGCAGCTCTCTGGCCCTCTGCATCAGTACGGGCAGTACCTCGTGACCTGCTTGCCGAAATATATCCAGCAGTTCTCAGTCTACAAAGACGAGCTCACCCTCTACATCCCTCCGAGCGCCGTCGTCCCGACACTCACTTTCTTGCGCGATCACCAGCAATGCTTGTACAAGGCCGTCATGGATATCACCGCCGTCGACTACCCCACCCGTGCCATGCGATTTGAGGTGGTGTACAATCTGCTTTCTGTAGAGCACCAGAGCAGGATCCGAGTCAAGACGTATGCCGATGAAGTGACGCCGGTCCCTTCTGCCGTAGGGATCTACAGCGGGGCCAACTGGTATGAGCGGGAAGCATGGGACATGTACGGCGTCTTCTTCGAGGGACACCCGGATCTGTAAGCTTTTTTGCTGAGCGCTTGCATCCAAGCTTACAAGCAGACGACGTATCTTGACCGACTATGGCTTCGAGGGACACCCGTTGAGAAAGGACTTCCCCCTGACGGTAGGTTTAGCTCCTCATTCTTGAGGATGTCGCTGATCGCAGGGCTACTCGGAAGTGCGATATGACGAGGAGAAGAAGCGGGTGGTGTACGAGCCATTGCAACTCACACAGGCATTCCGGTGAGCTCCCAGACACGCGAAGCCAGATCTGAGCTGATCAACTCAGTAACTTCGCCGATGCAGCCTCGCCTTGGGAGCAAGTCGGCTCTGGAGATCCCAATGTCCGCCCAGAGGTCTGTTGATCGTGCGAATGTGTGGGCGCTGCTGATGCTGTCAGGAGTTCAAGATCCCTCCTCCCCCGCCACCCAAGGAGGAGCCCAAGGATCAGAAAAAGTAGATCGCTGTTCCGGATCATCGACATGCATACTTTTGGCTATCGCAAACCCGCAAGCATGGGGCAGCGTACACTCACTAGGCTTATCGGCGAAATCTGGCCAGTGGCAGGCAAAGAGCGCCCTGGATCATCAAGATGGGCTCTCAACCGAGAGAGTATAAGCGTCCGCTCAAAGAGATCTGGTAGGGCAGTGCGTGGATTACGTGCATGCCTCTTGGTACGTTGTTACAATGCACATCCCGCACGACGCCCATGCCTGCTCAGGCAAAGTGGGCGCCCCGAATACCCACCTCTTCCATGACAGTGTCTGCTGCCAACGCGCCCTGCTCCATCGCGCCCTCGATAAACGCCCGCCAGCCGCTCGCCCAATCAGCATTGGCCATGAGCACATTGCCATGTCTCGACTGCAGCTCGTCCAGGAATTTGCTAAGGAAGCCGGCAGAGTACCAAGCTGGTCCGGCGAGCGAGTAAGGGTCACTGATCCAGTCGTGGAAGTACTTGGCTTCAGCCCTGTCCCGTGTCCCGTCACCTCATCGCTAGGGGCCACTCACGAGCTGCTTGATGTTCATGGGGTGGAAGCGCTTGAAGGCCGTGACGAGCTTCTCCGGCTCCTGCAGCGGGTTGAGGGTCTTGCGATTGTCGCCCGCAAAGCTCGTGAGGCGAGTCGACTTGCCGTCCGCACACCACCCGTCGCCGTACACATACAGCAGGTCGCCCGGCCAACAGCACCCGCGCAGACCGCGCAGATCTCCATCTGCCTTGGCGTGCACCTTGGTCAGGTAATTGACCTGGCCAACCGCGATGGCCTCCCTGCGCAGCGCAGAGAGCGGGGGATCGAACTTGACAGTGGGCAGCACGGCAATGGGCAGCGTGTTGATCACGCGCTTAGCCCTGAACGTACGTCCAGCCTTCGTGCCAAGCGTGACGATACCGTCGGCATCTGTGAAGGACGCGACGGGGACTTTGAACGCGTACTGCAGGCCGAGGCGGGCGGCATCGTCAAAGATGCGCCGGGCGAGGGTGCTCTGCCCGCCCTTGATCTTGTACAGCGTCCACACCTCCTCGAACGTCTCGGGCGTGTAGCCCTGCAGCGCCTGCGAGCGCAGGAACTCGAGGAAGGCCGTGTTGGCGGTCGTGCCGCCCGAGCAGTGCGGGACGAGCGACTCGATCAGCGCCTTCTCGTCGGCGCTCAGCTGGTCGGCGATCTGGTCGATGCGGTCTTGGCACGACAGCTGGTCGATCGCGGCCACGTCGGCGCGCTTGACGCGCGAGTTTTCGAGCGACGAGTAGGGGAGCGGGCAGATGGAGCGCCCGTCGGCGCCGTCGACGTTGATGAATATCCGCCAGGCGCGCACGGTCATGTCTGCCGCTTCTTTGAGCGAGAAGCGGCGCGAGCCCGAGCCTGAGAGGCGTCAGCCGCAGTCCGTCTATATGACGACGACGCACCCGTGTCCAGCGTAAAGTACTCGGCGCCTCCGCCGTCTGTGCGGGTCATCGTCACCTCGTCTTTGAGCCCGTAGCGTATCATCTCCGCGAAGAGGCGCCCGTGGACGTGCGAGACCCATGTCCCGCCCATCTCATATGTCGTGCCTACCCTCTCAGCGACATCCACTGTCCAGTATACTCTGTACATACCGTCGACCTCCGCACTCCATGTCCGGCCGCCGACTCGATCTCTCGCCTCTAGCAATAGCGTCTTAACCCCTTTCCCCATCAGCTCGGCGGCGCAATCACATCGCACCCGACACACCAGCTTTGACCAGATCCCTCGCAGCGATCAAGCCCGTATATCCCGCTCCGACCACAATGCAGTCCCACACCTGATCGGGGCTCTTGACGCTCTCCGCAGGCTCAACGACGCCGTACGTCTTCAAGCCCGCCTTGAGCCCAGCCGTGCCCTTGCCGGGGGTATAGCTGTGCCCGTCATGGGACAACTTGGCCTCGTACACTGGTGCCGGTGCTGTCGGTGGCATGGCGACTGATCACTGGATGCTCGATGGACGGGGGTGTGTCGGGCGAGCCCAACGAGGATCATATACCGCCCGGCAGCCGTGTGCTGCAATGCAGATGGAGCACCGCATCCTATCTGTCGTGTCGCCTGCGTCTGCTGGTGTCCATCTGCAGCTCGTTATCGTCGTCGTCGAGCTATACGGCGGCGCAGACGCGCGGGCACGCGCGGGTTGACGATTGACACGCGCGGCTCGGGTTGGTGCGAGATAGCGTTTGTTAGCGCAGGGACGGTGATCGTCTATCGCGTTTGGGACCCGGTATCTCCGTCCCTTTTGACGGCTGCTGGCAATACGTACATTCGACGGTGCCGCAAGACCTTCAGCAGTCAGTGGCATGGGCAAACGAGTTTGCAGAGAGCCGCCGTCAAGAGGTGTGAGTCGCACTGTTCTTCAGAAACTTCGACCAGTTGAAACAGCTGCTAGGCGTTGACCCAAGTCACAAACCTGAATCAGACACCGCTGCGCACGTCCCTCTGAAATTGCACTTGCACATCGCATGCATACCACCACGCATTCCAGCTCTCCTCTTTCTCTTAGCTACATCATGTCTCTGCTTACTCTTCTCCGCTCGCTGACAACTACGGTGACTCATGCTACAACCCACTCTCAATCTCTCACGTCGTGCACGGACTCCCGTGCGTCGCGCTCGTCGGCGACCGCCACGAGGGTGTCGACGTCGACTTCGACGTAATGTCGTTTCCCGTACCACACGAAACCGACCAGAATAGCTATGATAGCGCCGATCTCGAAGACGACGCCCCAGTTGAACACGTCGACAGTAAAAGGAAGGTTGGACGGATACTGCACATACATCAGTCCGTGCACTCCTTTCCGCGCGTCCGTGGACTCACCGAAAGGACGACTAGAGCAAGCGCCTGGTAGCCGATACCGATGCTGTCGGTGAGATAACCCAAAAGCACGGGAATCTTGAAGAACCGGTCGGCAGGGAGATTCTTTCGGCCGTGCATAACAGCGAGAATCACAACGAACACTGGGCGTCAGTTTGTGCTTGCAAGCTTGCCAGAGGAGTTGCGTACCGTAGGATAGATTAAAAGACCCGACACAGGCCACGTTGAGGGCATTCCAGCCAGCGGAGCCGGACAGGTAAAGCGCCGAACAGGCGATATTGACGATGGCGCACACGGCGAGGGCGATGATGGGAAGGCGGTATCGCGGGTGGAGCTCGTGCAGCCTCCAGCTGGCCGGTACCATGCCGTCTTTTGACAGGGCCATTGTTTGCCGCGAAACGACGAGCAGAGCGCCTTGCGAGCCGTTGTATGCGACCAAAGTGATGATCAGGCAGTAGATCGCTGCGCCGGCTTTTGAGTGCAGCGTCTCGTACACCAACGTGACGACAGGGTACTGGTTGATCGACTGCAGCGTCACGTTGATGTCGGAGGCGATGAAGCCGAGCATGATGGAGACGACGATACCGCAGGTGGCGCCCATGGAAATCACGAGCATCATGATCTTGGGAACCATCTTACGGGGACTCTTGACCTCTGATACATTAGCGTCAATCCCACAGTGATAGGATAGGCGTACCCTCGGCAAGATGCGTGGTGGCGTCGAGACCAGATGCACAGGTCACAGGGGCGAAGAAGCCGAGCAGCAGAGTGCTGCCAAGGCTGTTGGCGGGATCGGAGTACCGGACTTCCTGGAAGACACTGTAGGCGGAAGCCAAGGGCGAGGCTTTGGCCAGCATGACGATCAGGAAGGTGAAGATGCCGACGACCTGGATGATGACGACGATGACGTCCATACGGCCGAACCATTTGATGCCCCAAATATTGATGATGAACATGGGAACGTAGAGGGCGACGTTGACGAGCCAGATGACCCATTTCTCGGGGACCCAGTCTTGCTTGAAAACCTGGACAAAGGCGACGACACCCTGTGCTGTCGAAATAAGTATGCTGACTGAGGCAGTCAAACGAGGCGCACCTGCAAGAACCACGGTCGAGGAGCATTGGAACATCCAGCCTACCCAATTGATGATGCCTACGACCCAGCCGGCCAGAGCCTTGTGGCGTTGAGGCGCGAGGTAGATGGCCATGTGGTAGACGCCCTTGCGCAAAATCAGAACGCAGTCAGAAGGTAGCTGTGGCGGGACTCACACCGACGGTTGGGATAACAGAGGCGAGTTCCGCGATGGCCAAGCAGGTCAGACCCGCGCCAGTGTAGGCGAGGATGTAGCCGTACAGAAGCGCCGGGATGCCACCATTGGTGAAGGCAGCCTGACATGAGGGTCATGCGAGCAAGCAGAAGCAGCCACTCACATTGAGCAAAAGACTGCAGACGGCAGGCACATTGTTCTCGCAGAAACCAAGGCAGAGCAGTTCATACCAGCTTAAGTGAGACGCATCAGCCTTGATCGTCCGGAATTGTACATTTGCCGCTCGACTCACGTGAAATTCTTGGCGATGTGCTCGTGCTCGGCGAGCTGTGCAATGTGTTGCGATTCGGACACTGTGTAGACCGTGCCATGTATGACCTCTTTGTCGTCGAGGGAGCCCTCGACCTCGCGGCCGCCTTGGCCGCCGGGGACAATTATATCGTGCGGGTCACTGCTCATGTTCATGATGCCGGGTGCTGGTGCGGGTACGAAATCGGGCTCGAGGTGTCCACCGTGGGCGGGGCATGGTCCCGACGAGACGGAGACAGGCGTTTATTATACGATGCGCGGCGCATGCTCACAGAGCCGCGCGAGTGGAGAGACAATGTCACTGTCAAAAGCGGAGTAGGCGTAGACGTGACTGATAAAGACGAGCTCGTAGACGTCCTCACGCCTTTTGCCCAAAGAGGCAACCAGGTGGGCAGCTCCGCCGAGATAAAGCCGGCCTATCGCGTCTATATCGTCTCGAGGTCTGTGCGCTTACACGGTTTACGTGCGTCTCTACCTACCAGTGACATACCCGCTCTCTTGCCGCCTTGACGGGCTGTTCCGTTTCTCCTTCTATACCTTGACCGCCCATGCCTCGCTCTTCCTCTGGCCATGCTTACGTCGACCCAGACGACTTTGACGTCCGGCAGCTCCGACGTCGGCCCCGCAAACCCGAGCAGCGGCGACAAGTCGAAACCGGGGGCCAAGGCTGCTAGGGTGAGGAAGGCCCACAAGCGCAGTCGGACTGGGTGTCTGGTCTGTCGCCAGCGTGAGCCTCCAGCACGCCAGCGCAGGCTCGATGGACGCTGAGACAGCAGGGCACAAGCGATGCGATGAGGTGTTCGCCGAGGGGAGCTGCCAGACCTGGTACGCTTGTCCGGCTGCTTATCTGACGCTCTGAGGCCTCAGCTTACGGCCAGCCGTGCGAGCGGGTATGAATGTGTACCTCCTCCCGCCGACCGTCGCCACAAATACAGCCGTCAGCTGGCCCACACCGCCGCTCTGTCGTCCCAATCACCATCCAGTCCCCACAAGGTGCCGTCCCCCGCCGACCCTCTTGTCACAGCAGCCATCCCGCAACCCCAGATAGTTGATCCAGGCCCTTCACGCCAGGTGGCCCAGCCAGACTTTCTGCGAGATGTCAATGGGGAGCTCACGGCGTCCTCGACTGCCGTGGCCGAGTACATCCAGAGCCTGTTCAACACTACCTACTTTGACACGAACAATGCAAACGATCCCACCGAGGTCCAGTCATCCACGGTTGCGTCAAATGCGTTCCCTCTTTTCAGCCCGTACCCCGCACCCACGCAGGTCCAACAATCATCCACGCCTTTCAATACGTCGGGAGACTCGTTGGCCTTCTTGAATAGCGATGTGGCTGGGCGCATGCTCCTGCCAAGCTTCTATGCAGAGGAGCCTGGTGCGGCGGCCCAGGACGATTCGGCCAATCCCCTAGACGCTCTATTCTCCGGCTCCGAGGCATCGGCATCGCCCACCGCTGCTCCAACCCGACCTCACGAGCCCGTGGATGACCCGGATCTCGTTGCCGCCAACAAGCTCACTACACGGACCCATCCCTCGCCGACATACATACGGCCGACCTATGAGCTAGGAAGTGACGGCACTGTCCAGTGGTCTCAAGTCGGTCCTCTATGTGAGTCCATCCATCGTGAGTACTTAGACAATCAACTGACCTCACAGACAAGAAATACCAAGGTGTGCTTGTATTCTCTTTGTGAACGTGGATACTAATCCCTACAGAGTCTTGGCACCGCAACAACACCCAGCACATAGAGCATCCCGAGAGCGCTGAATCTGCCCTGTCGCCGCTTCGGTCCACGACACAAGCTGCTATCCTAGAGGCGCTGTCGGTTCGCGTGGGAAAGAAGACCACAGACCAGAATCAAGGAACGATGTACTCCAATTTTGCCTTGTCCCTTCTCGGCGAACCGGGCAAGTTTTCCCTCAACGAGTCTCTCAACGCGGTCTGCGATCTTCGTAAGTCGTAGGTTTGCTAGTTTTGCGGGACTGATCATTCAAGAAACGTACAACTTTGTCATAAGCGGCTCGGCACACAGCTACGCAGCATTACTGGTGGGCGAAGCTGTCGTCCGAGGCGCACTGGGAGCTACTCCCACTTTGAGTCTGCTTGAGACTGTACGGAAGAACGAGATGGGCACACTTTGCTTTGCACAGGGAGATCTGGGTCACTGTCTGTGTGATGCGAGCCGCCTACCAATGTGGGTCGCTCCGCGGACAGCGCTTGACTAAGTGCTGATGTGATTCAGCTTCGCTCTGACTGGCCCAAGCTTTGCGTCCGACGTGTCGGGTCTTGCCGATTCAGTAGGCGGTGTGACCTACACCATGCCCCTCATTTTGCAAGAAATCACGCATACCATCATTATTGCCTCTGTCACTGCTCAGCAAATCGACTTTGCGGCCATGGAAGCACGCATACGTGCTCTCTTTGACGACGACAAAATCCCAAAAGTCTGGTCACGAGCAATAATCATCGTTCTGTACCAGCGACTCAAGCGTGCGGGCCCGCTTCACCCCGTGATACGCGCGATGGCGTGGGAGATCCTCCTCGAGCTCGAGCCGGGTCCGTGTCGGAAGCATGAGGTCTTCCCTCTTTTCTTGGCTGGTGCCGTCGCGACGCTAGAAGTGCAAAGGAAGGCGGTGAGGACACGCTGGGTCCGTGCACCGGAGCACGGATTCGAAGAGGCCCAAGCGTTCCTGCAATTATTATGGAACGAGATGGACGAGACGGGCTATGCGGCCGACTGGCTGGAATTCATGAGCAGGCATAAGATAATGTTGGCTTTCTTCTAGGGCTCCGAGGTGTTCTTGTATCGTTGATATTCGTTGTATCTCTGCATTGCATATGGTCCCCCGCCCGGGATATGGAGGCAGCCCTTAGACGCTTTTGACGTCCGACTCGTTCTGCATCCGGACCTTATCCGTCGAGCCGCTGGCGATTCGCGTATAGGCGACTGAGGCTCAGATGGAGCCCCAAGAGGGCTATCGTGTACTCATCAGTCGCTAAAGTGCGTCAACGGCCTCGGCGGCAAGTAGACGACGGGGCCTTCATAAGGTAAGGCGCCATGGACAGGGGAAACTGCACTTTCTGATCGTCTTGCCACTGAACAACCTGATCCTTATTCTTAGGAAGCAACACTGCAATGATCGCCGACGACAGACTACACGAGGCCGCAGGGAAGCTTTCGGCGGTCCCGGCCAACAAGAAGGAGGGACGTCACACCTATCACCCGCTCGAGCAGCTCGCCCCGGCCGAGATCACAGAAGTCAGCATCTCGCGGTCCACTCTGACGGAACTGATCGGCAGGTGACCGAGGGCATCAAGCGCTCGCACCCGAAGGACCTGCTGCGCTTCAAGTTCGTGTCGCTCCTTGAGCCGCGCAAAGCACAGCTCGTCCCCTTCCTTACTGCGGCCCGCGAGAAGAGGTCGCTGCCTTTCGTTCCTCGCGTAGCCAATGTGCTCTACTCGAGCAATGTCGGCGAGGACATGGAGTGGTTCGAGCTGCTCTGGAGCTTGGACGAGCACAAGCCGGTCTCCAAGGTCAAGCTGACCTCGGAGTTCAAGCCGCAAGGTGACCCAGACGAGGTACTGTGAGTCTGCGTCAACGTATGAAGACGCAGCAGAATCTCGGCTGACGGCAGCGATCTCGAGACTATCATCTACCAAGATGACAAGTTCAAGGAAGCTCTTAAGAAGTTCAAACTCCCCGCCGGCAGCCGGATCCAAGCCGATACCTGGTCGTACGGCTCCGACTCGGCCTCGCCCATCCCTCGCCTGATCACCTACATGGTGTACTTCCTCCCGCCCAACGCCGACAAGGACAGCAATCACTATGCCTACCCCCTGCCCATCTGCCCCGTCGTGGACACTGCGACCCGAAAGGTGCTCCATGTCATCGAGGCGCCCACCGGCGGCGTGGGCGACGGCAAGAAGGACACGCTGGACAGGGAGGACCCGGTGGGCCACCTGCGGAAGAACGAGTGGGTCGCGGATCTCATGGATATCCCCGTCCGCACGGATCTCAAGCCGATCCACATCACCCAGCCCGAAGGCCCGTCCTTCACGATCGACGGCAATCGCATCCGCTGGCAGAAGTGGGACTTCGTCTTGACGTTCAACTACCGCGAGGGTATCGTGCTGCACGACATCCACTACGACAACCGCTCGGTCTTCTACCGCCTGGCTCTGTCCGAGATGACCGTCCCGTATGGCGACCCGCGCGAGCCGTACCACCGCAAGCAGGCCTTTGACTCTGGCGACTGCGGTCTCGGGCTCTGTGCCAACCAGCTCGATCTGGGCTGCGACTGCCTCGGCCTCATCAAGTACTTTGACGGCCACATCGTCGCGCCCGATGGCTCGCCCAAGATCATGAAGAACGTTATATGCATGCACGAGGTTGACGACGGGATTCTCTGGAAGCACACTCACTATCGCACGGATACCGCAGCGGTGACTCGCTCTCGACACCTCGTCCTGCAGACGATCTGCACCGTGTCAAACTACGAATACATCTGGATCTGGAAGTTCGACCTCGCGGGCGGGATCCACTTTGAGACTCGCGCGACAGGTATCTTGTCCACCTCCTACATTGATGCGGGCAAGCAGTCCGAGTGGGGAGCCGTGGTCAACCCCGGCGTTCTTGCGCCAAACCACCAGCACGTATTCAACATTCGTATCGACCCCGCTATCGACGGGCACTCCAACACTGTCATCCAAGAGGATTCCTATGCTATCCCGTACGGGGAGGAGAACCCGCACGGTACCGCATGGAAGATTCGCAAGACCCCCATTACCAAGGAGGGCGTGGCGGACGCGAATCCGCAGAGCAACCGGATCTTCAAGATCATCAACAAATCCAAGCTGAACCCGTAGGTCGCCTCTGGCCTTTGTTGAGCATGTGAATGCAGCGGCTAACCAGCTTAGTGTATCCGGCCGCCCAGTAGGCTACAAATTCACGCCGAACCCAGGGGCTCTCATGTTCGCTCAACCCGACTCGATCGCCCGCAAGCGCGCAGAATTTGGCGGGCACCATATCTACGTGACCAAGTACCGGGACGATGAGCTGTACCCGTCCGGCAACTACACGTACCAATCGTCTGGCAATGCCAAGGGTCTCGAGTCGGACATGATAAGACGCGGTGACAATGTCGAGAACGACGATGTGGTGCTGTGGCACTCGTTCTGTCTCACCCACAACCCGCGCATTGAGGATTGGCCCGTCATGCCATACGAGAAGCTGGAGATTTCTTTCAAGCCGGCAGACTTCTTCGAGTACAACCCGTCTATGGATGTGCCTCGGAGCCGGCAGGAGGTGAACAAGTCGACTTTGTACAACGGGTTGAGCGAGTCGTGCTGCAAGTGACGGGATGTAAGGAGTTGTCTTGTAGTATCATCATGCATCGTTCTTTGACATGACATGATCAGCTGAACCCTCAGCACGTCGCACGGCTGTGAGCGCCTGACTTTCTTCCCTGGCCGCGACGATTCTGAGGCCGACTCATAAAGCCATCACTGTGAGACAATTGCGAAAGACATCTCCTGTGTGCTAGATGGTGAATTCCGTTGAAGTGGAACAGCACAAATGTGACTCGTTATGCACTGCATCTGCTAGTTACAGTACAGAAATCACGCCCGCTTGTCTTCGGCCGGAACGAATCAGTCTACACGGTGTAGCCTCCATCGACGATGCTGTGAGCGATATCAGCGGAAGTGCGACATCGCAGGGCAGAGACGTACAGATCATGCCCAGTGCAGAAAGTGCTCGCATCCGAGGCGAGGAACAAGTAGGCACCTTGCAGCTCCCGGTACTCGCCCGTGCGGTTCAACACCTGCCTGCTGAGCGCATTGGTGATCTCGAGCTCATCCGCCCCTTGCGCATCGCCCATATATCCCGCTGCACCAATCAGCACTGATAAGCTACACCGCAGGTAGACCAACGAGATACCGAGTTGACGCGGGCAAAGTCTTTGAACTCCTGGGCGAGGCTCTGGGCAAGCGACTTGGCCGCTGCCTTGGACGAGTTGTACACCGCCTGGTTGAGCGGGCGAATGTTGGACGTGCCGGCCGCCGAGGCCGTGATGATGAAGCGACCAGTGTTGGACCCGGCAGTCGCGTGCGCCTGCCAGTACTTGCCCAGCAGGGCGGCCTGGTAGATGATGGCGGTGTAGTTGATGTGGATGATATTTTCGATAGCCTTTGGGTCGACGTCGATTATGGTGTTGTCTTCCTGTATCACGCCTGCATTGGCCACCTATCCCATATCAGCTGGACCCGCACCGACTGACTCTAGGTCACTGACCCAGATATCGATCTTGCCGAAATCTGCAATGATGCCATTGATCACCTTGTCCGTTGCAGCGTGGTCTCTCACTGCGCATCAACCCTCGCACACGCATCCGCCCATGTAGCTCACCGTCCAGCTGGACAGCGGTCACCTTGACTCCGTTCGCCTTGGCGAGCTCCGGCGCCCTTCGCACAGCCGCGTCGTCTCGCGAGTAAAGCATGACCACATCTGCCCCCGCCTCGGCGAAGCCCTGCGCAACGGTATCGCCAATGGGCCCCGAGGCGCCCGTGACGACGGCGACTTTGCCCTTGAGCGAGAAGAAACTGGCAAGTTGAGAACCAATCTCATTGAGGCGGAAGAGGCAGCGCTCACTCTAGGACCCGGTTGGGCAGCTGCGGTGCTGGTTTCCGTTCGGGCGACATGTTGGGTGTCTGTCTGGTGTGAAGTGTGAGCAGAATACGGTGCACAGGACGCCCTTATGTTGAGGCGGCGCGTCGGCGCAATGCATGCTGATAGTTGTCGCCCGTCACTGGCGCCTGGAGGTGACGCAGAGACGTAGCGGGTGAAGTCGTCTAGCGCGTATGATACGGTAGTTATACGGACGGCATACCTTCAGTAGGCGCACAGCGAGTCGCACTTCGCCTTTGACTTACTGGCGTAGGCGGGCTAGAGAGGTGCCGCGATAGCGCCGAGCCGCCGCGTGCAAGCATCGTCAATGGTCATGGTTCTTATGTAGCCGCGCGCGTGACACGCGTAGCCGCGCCGGACCACATCCCTTCGATCTTCGACTTATCTGGTGCCCGGTGAGGTGTGGGGGAGATATAGCAAATGATGCATTTGCAACGTGCAGTTTCGTGGTGAAGCTTTCTGAGACAGCTTGAGATGGTCGGACTCGCCCACGGAGACGAGAAGTAGGCGGCGGTTTGACGTATGCTGATTGTTGACTGACTGGCCTGCAGGGCGACACTATGCTATCGTCAAGCTGCGGCGCTTGCATCGCAGGCGGCCCGACGGGTAGCAGCGAGCGTCAAGCCTGGCGCGCGGCTGGCCGACCTCAGCCTGCGCGGGGACTGGCTCATCATGAAAGCCTCGCACGGGCAGGTCAACCAGGGTGCGTTGCTGCAGATTGGCAATGGAGCACTGCTGAGTCGGAGGGATATGCCATCCGACGACGGTCCAGCGGAACAATGTCATTGCCAACTATGCGGCCGACAAGTGTGACGAGGTCATCGAAGAGGGCGACCTGGTCAAGATCCAGGTCGGAGCGCACGTCGACGTATGTTCCGCTCTGGGGTGACGATCACGAAGCTGAACTGTAGGGCTATGGAGCTGTAGTAGGTATCAAGTGAGTCCACAACGTGTACACCTGCGCCATGAGCGGACTGAGTGCAGTGTGTCCGCACGAGGGACGGACGACTATGGGAGACATGCCGAGCTGGTCAAGGAAGCTAAGAACGTTGCAAAGCTCGCCACCGACCTTGTCAGAGTCTGTGTCTCCTCTTCCCATCGCGGCAGTCTCTGACAGTACCCAGCCGGGCGAGCGGTGTGCTGCGATAGCCACTGGAGTGGAGAGCTATCTGTCTGGAACAGCATATAAGGGGGTCATCGGGATGCCCGGACATGATGTCAATACACCGTCGAAGAAGGCGGTTCTGGGCTGACAAGCAGCATACTCGGTTCAATATACAAGGCCCAAAGTTGATGAACCCCTTCCCGGAGCCAGGCATCAGTACGAGCGACGATGTCTTCGAAGAGGGGGAGGTGTATACGGTGGAGATATGGCTGACAGAAGCGGAAGATGCCATGGTGGGTTTCGCAACCCAAAAGAAGTCCTGCTGACAGTCCCAGCCTGTAGTGGCAACGGACATGGAGACGACGTTGTACATGTTTCTCGAGAGCGGGAAAACGGATGACGCGGGTCCCGCTGGAATCAGCGAGGATGCGCAGCTACTGGCGGATGAGATCTTCAGTTCAGTGAGTGATGGCGCTTTCCCAATGGCGATGAGAGTGAGTCTTGACAATCTTTCAGTTTAGAAACCTGCCCTTCCATTCTCGACATCTCCCTTCGTCCGCAAAACCAGAGTATGTCCAAGAATTAGTAAAGGCAGGCGTCCTCGCAGCCTACGCGCCAATGTGGGTCGCTGTTCCGTGCGACGTTTCGTTTGCTAATTCCGCGTAGGATCATCCCGGAGCGGACTGCCACAGTCGCCCAGTTTGTCACAAGCTTCATCGTCACCGCCACAGGAGTGGAGATTCTGAGTCCAGAAGTCTTGCAGTAGTGCCGTGGGTCAGCCCTAGTGAGTATCGCTCCGTCGATAAAAACAATTACTGCGGTGATGCATCTGCGCCATCGTTTCCCGTACGTCTACTGACGGGTCATGATCCCATCAAGCCACTGCAAGAACGGTGTGATGTACCGCATGTGATCCGGCGGGTTCGGACTCTGCACAATGTCAACTTGGCGCTTCGCGAGGCGGACTACTCACCATGATCTGATTGTCAAAAGCGTGACCGCCGCCCTCGACCCAGACCGCGACATGCGGAATCCCAAGCTTGGTCAGATGCTCGTCGAGCGCAACACTCTGGGCGTGCGGCACCTCGATATCGGCGGTACCGTGGATGACATACGTGGGGGGCAGATCACCAGCTGACCGAACACGCCGCAGCACACTGTACTCGCGGCACCGCTCCATGAACTCGGCCTCGTTCGCGCATGTCTCGCCGCGGAACAGCATCCACAGCATGAGGCGGCCCTGCTCAGTCTGGTACTTTCTCAAATCCATCCGGAGCTTGTCCGAGTCGTCAGGCCGCAGATCGGGAGTACCCCAGTATGTCCGTAGGGAGTCGAGCGGCAATGCCGGTTCCAGCTCCCAGTGCCACGGGCAGAACGTTTTGGCTTCCGCGAGATCTCGCTCGTTCGACAGTGCGACAAGCTCCTCCTCCGTGGTGCAAGGAAGGTGCCACCCCGGAGGCACGCAGTCTAGCGGCAGCTTGGGCTTGACGTGGAAGAAGGGGTCGGCAAAGTCGACGATACCGTATAGATCCAGCACGGCGCGCGGTTTCGGCTCGAACATCAGCCCGCAGAAGAGGGAAAGCGTCCCGCCTGCCGAATCGCCCGCCACGACATATCTGTCAATGTCGATATTGCCCTCGCCCACCAGGCGGGGCAGGTGCGTCCGACACCATGCGAAGCAGTCGCGGAGATCGGCGAGTATGTCGTCCATTGAGGCGTGAGGAATCAGGCGGTATGACGTCGAGACGATATGATACGCTCGTTCGATGTGGAAGGAGGGGTAGACCCATTGATTCTGCGTTGAACCGTCAGCATCTACCAACTCAAGTCTATGCGGTGTCTCGCTCACGGGGTGGAAGTGTTTCCCGCCGATGAAGGCCCCTGGTTGTCAGTGTGACTTGAGGCTCCGAAAGAGGGGCTCACCACCGTGTATCCACAACAGCCACTGTGCTTTCGTCCCGGCAGCCGCGGGAGATGGCCATAGTCGCAAGTCGACCGGTACACCATGCTCGACCTTGAAGGTGTGATCACTGAAGCCTGGGGGACACGGAGGTGGGCTGGGCACGGTAGACATTCTCTGTACGGTTCATTGAAGATCGAAGGGCCCTCGAAGCCCAATCTGAAGCGTCTTTCATACGACATCGTGGTCAGTGTCAAGATGGATAACCGCGCTCGGCCTGGACGGACTCGACCATGATCTTGCCCCGCAATTAGCCGCCATGAGAATGTAGTCTCAGTCGCTTAGTGCGTGTAGAACAGTCACGCGCCATGCAAAATAGGCTATTGGCATACTGACGCAGTAAAGAAGAGCCTCAAAGGATGATTACGGACCGTGTCAATTGTTGTCACTTGATCGCAGGCGCAAACGCATCATGCAGGCATATCTATTCGTACAGGACAGTCATGAGATGAAACACGTCAAGTATGCTAAAGAGGTGTTTTCTGCATCTACTTCTTGACGCTGACGATGGTCCCGTCTGCCTCGATGGTCTTGATCACCCTGCCTGGGTTGCCGACCACTACACTCCGCGGGGGCACATTCTTCGTCACGACAGTGCCGGCGCCGACGGTCGACCCCTCGCCTGTCTGTGTCAGAGCTGCGAAAGAGATCGAAGTGCTGCCAGCTCACCTATCGTCACTCCGGGCAGAATGATGGCCCCTCCTCCAATCCAGCAGTCGTCCCCAATCGTCACAGCGCTGGCGGCCTCTTTGGGCGGCTGGGCATTACGGATCTCCGGGGCTAGTGGATGTGTCGGCGTGTATATCTGCGCGTTGGCCCCAATCATGACCCTGTCGCCAATCTTGACTGCATGGTCAGCCCTTCCCTTCCTTCCTTTCCCGACACTTGAACTGACTCGGCGCGACGTCGATCAAGGTGCAGTTTGGACCGATGTAGACGCTGTCGCCAAAAGAGACGTTAAAGCCCTGTCGCACACTCAGCATCTGTCTGACGCAACGCATCGCCGAGGTACTCACATACTCCAGAGTCAAGGTCGGCATGATGGACACGCTCTTGAAGTTTTTGAACTGGCACCAGCCGATCAGCGCCTCCATGCGCTTCTCGGTCGGGTACAGCTGGTTCCAGTCGCGCACCTTGACGCACGCCCGTTCTCTCAGTCTGACGAGGTACGGATCCATGCACCCGTAGTCGTGCCCCGAGATCATGATCTGCAGCTCGTGGGTGTCCTCGCCTGGCAGCAGCTCGGGGAGGACGTCGGCCGGTGGGAGGGGTATGAGCGACATGGGGAGCTGGGGGCGTCAGGTGTCTAGGACGAGTCGTGAGGTGAATTGGGGAGCAGGCTGGTGTCGAGGGATAGAGAAGGCTTCTTTGTTCGTCATATTGACCCGCAGAGGAAGGCCGCAAGGGCAATCGCGTCTAGACCGTCTGCAGAACTCGGCATTCCTCGATACCGGCTGTCGAATCCATGCAAGCAGCGGAGTCGGGGCTCCCACTGCATCTCTGCCGAGGATACTGACTCCTGGCATGCATGCATGCATGCTGCATTGCTCGTATTCAGACTAGCACTCTCACCCAGAGCCCGACGTGGATCAAACCATCCGGAGGATCTTCGGAAGAAATGCAGTCTTACGTAAGGTATTTACCGGAAGGCAAAATGCACCCCTCGCGCTCTTTCTTCAACGTCGTCTTTCTCGCATTCTCTACGTGGGCGACATGCAGAGTCGCGAGCATGTAAGCACGCCCAGCGATAGTGTGGTTGCGGCCGATAGCGCCGGCACGTTTCTGACATCCTTTTCTTCTGTGCCGCTCTCAGCACGTCACAGCGCCGAGATCCTTTCAAACCGGTCGAGGGGTCGCCGTTTCGAGCGAGAAGACGATGGACACTGAGGCCCAGCATCGGCCGACGAAGGCCTGGTCCTTCTTGACCAAATCACCATTTCCAACTTATCGCTCTCCGACTCCGCATCCCTTGACATCATTCATCGCGACCCCTCGGCGCCCTGCTTGCATAATCTACCGGCCACTGCCCCTCCGAGCGCACCCCCACCCATCACCCCGCGCCTCGTCTCTTCTTGCCCCACTCCTCATACCCTACTGCCGTGCCACAAGATGCTATACTCACTACTGACCATAATCCTCTCTGTCACCTACGTCTTTGCTCAGCCCCTGACTCCCTCTCCTACTCCAACATCGCAACAGCCGCAAGTGACACCTGCACCAGCCCTCCAGGCTAGATGCGACAGCGGGACATGCACGGGCGGCAGCACCGAGACCACCTTGACCGCCGCGACTGTCACGACGACCATTCAGTCCATCACGTCTGTGCCCTGCACCACGACCGTCTTTGTCACCGACTCCACCACGACCACCTCGACCATCTACTCGACCGAGACCATCTCCATGACCTCGACCATCACCGAAGAAGGCACCGTCTACATCGTGCACTACGAGCCGACGCCCATCGTCCAGTCAACCACGTACGAGACCGTCATTCCCGTCACCGAGACCCTCACGTCGTACTGGGTCACCGAGTCGGGCACGGCGTACGACTCGACATACACAGGCTCGACGGCAACCCAGGGCGGCACCACCGGCTGGGGCACGGCAACCTCCAGCCCCTGCGCTACGGCTACGGCCACCGGCGGAGGTGATGCTGGTGGGAATGCCTGGACGCATGTGGGCGGGACTGCGGGCGGTGTTGGCGCGACAAATGAGGCTGTGGGGCTGGCCGCCACCTCGACGATTGGCGCCGAGGCCGGTTGGGCGACCGGCACCGCCGTGGTCGCGCAGACGGGCGGGACGTCTGCCGTCTGGTCCGGCAGCACGCGGCACGGCCTTGACGGTAGACTGGGCGCCGTGGTTCTGGCCGGAGTGGTGACGGGACTTGTGCTGACCTGGGAGCTGCGCGGTGTCTTGTAATCTTGCTACCATCCCCTGGCTGCTGCTCGTAATGCATCCCGTATCCTCTATGCTGTGTCACGTGTGTGGCTGGGGAGTCCTTCGACGAACCAGCTACTTTCTGTTTCACCAGGAGTCTTACATCCCGCTTTCATGAGCAGCATGTGGGCGACACTATTGAGACCAGTCGTGGGCCGAGCGACAGCTCGTAGTGTGAGACGTATGGGCTCCTCGAGCTCAGCGGCCCGGACATCCACTACGCCAAAGCTCATCCGCATTGCGGGCATAGCAGGTCTCGGCGCCGGTGTTGCCTACTTGGCGACGTCACAGGGTATGTGCATTGACGCTCACAAGGCTACGCTCATAGAAGACCTGGTCGAGGCTCGTCATGGCATGCGGGAAGCTCTCAAGCAGCAATGGGTCTTGCAGGCAGATACTGCTCAGCCCCAACAGGCATTAGCGGAAGAGACCGTTCGGGGTGAGTCTAACTTTGGTACGATCTGGACAAGCCTAAGCACCAGTCGACCTGGACACATCGATGGCCCACCCCCTATATCTCAACCTCAGCACAGTCACCCCTCCTCTCACTCTTGTCGGTCTTGGCGTGCGGAAGGTGTCTTTCCTCAAGGTCAAGGTGTACTCGGCTGGATTCTACCTCGAAGAGACCGCAACGAATGGACTAGACGACGTGCCCGGTTGGCATGTGAGACAGTATGGCTTCTGGTGCTCGCCAACGGGCTGATGGGTAGACATATACAGCGGCACATCTGCTCACGCCCCCCACGCCGTCTAAAGAGCTAGGAGGCTCGCCCCAGCTGAGCGGGGAGGGCCTGATGAAGAGTTTACTGGACACGGGTGTCCGCTGTGCCGTCCGTATAGGTATGTGCATTCCTGTCTCTCGGTGCTACTGCTGACATGTAGTACCCGTGAGAAATACCGACTTTGGAGTGAGCCGCATCGGAGAAGCTACAACGGATTGTTAAACCGCAGCACCTGAACCATGGATTCGCCCGGGCCGTTGGGGCCAGGCAGAAGTTGGCCAAAAAGGCTGGTCAGCTGAGCGAGGCCGACGAGGCGGTACGTCTCCCCTAGCGTACTGGGACATGGGCTGAAAACCTATGTAGCGCATAGCAGACTCGCTGCAGCAGCTAAAATCGCTCTTCCCGCCGCAATCGGTGCCAAAGGGCAAAGCGTTGATCTTGCTCCGCACGCCTAGTGGCTTGACCGTCGAATACGAGGTGAGCTACCATAGCGCGAAGGACTCTTTCTGAGCGGCAGGGCAAGGTGCTCGGGACTGTCAACGACCCCTGGATGGCGAGGGAGCTCATGCTTGCCTACTTTGCAGACAACAATGTCATCTCACCCAAGGTGCGCCCGGACATCTTTTCGAAGCGAATACAGCTGATTTCTCAGCTCAAAGAGGACGTCGCACATCAACTGGAGAAGCTGTCAAAGCACTGATGCACTCATTCTTGTCTGTAACCTCATGTACACCATGCAGCATGCTTTGTTCACGCATCGTCGACGAGGACAAAGCAGCGTGACGTAATGGATGCTTTGCCAAGTCGTCTCCTTTTGCTTTTGCCACCCAAACTTTGACGTGTCTCTTCTTCCTCTTCATCCCCTGTCGCACGACCACACATATCCACAGGTTTATAGAAGTAGACGTAGAGGGAAGTGCGAGGTCCGATGGAGGGACCGGGAGCGGCAGACGTCGCCGAACATGTCGTCGCCTCGCCCGTCATCCCCGCTCCGGCTCTCGACTATCGCTGGGTCCACGCCGGCTCCCAGACCCTCGACCTGCTCCCTACGCCCATAACCACCGCCTCCACATCGTACAAGCCTTTCTCGAGCGATGAGTCTCAGCGCATAGAAGCGCAGTGGCAGTCTCTGCCAGAACAGGCGCGGCGTATTGCGATAAACGAGTGGGGGCTGGGAGATGGGGAGGGCACGACGTCGGCGCAGAAGAAGAAGGAGCGGCCGAGGAGCGACAGCGGCGCTTCGTCGACAAAGGGCGCAGGGGGCGTAGTGGACGGCGAGGTCATTCGGAGTGGGGAGGAGCAGCCGAGAGTGGATGAGGTGGATAGGGAAGGCAGGTATCGCGATATCATGGCGGAGGCTCAGCGCGAGTACGAGGACCTCGAGTTGATTGCGGGGGTGCCTGTCAGCCAGGTAAGCAGAGCACCGCGGTGTGGGAAGCAGTAGATCGGCTGACGTGCAGGACTCGCTGTTCGAGGTGTCGCTCAAGACGCTGTCTCTGCACCCGGTATTCTGGGCGCACAGAGGCCCACGCGTCAGTGTGTTGAGAGGCAGCTGGTTCGTGACGGACGAAACGAGGCCTTGTTCTTGGGAGCTTGGCGAAGCGCTCGAAAGAGCCTACCTCGAGATCAAGCCTTGGCTCGTGAGTCCAAGCTGCCCGAAGCAGAAGTGACACTCATCTCAAGCCATCGTACAAGGATGAGCTGGCAGCTGCGACCGCCCTGGGCCCCGCGGCTGAAGAGAAGCTCAAATACACCCTGCCAGCCAAGTTTGGGCAAGGGCTCGGGGTGATATTTGAGGATGGCGAGAAAGGGCGTTTGATCACGTATGTCGACCCTTGTCTCGTTGGCATCCACTAAATGGGCAGAAGCGGCGCTTTGACGTACTTGTCTCGAGCATTTTGGTCGTCGGTCCGAGCAAAGCCGACTGGAACATACGTCTATCGCGGCTACGCTTCGGCTCAGCATGCCAAGCAGGACAAGGACAAGGGTAGCAAGAGCCGTCGTGGGAGCAGTTCCAGCCAACGGTCAAATGAGAAGACATCGCGGCCCTCGTCGATCATTGAAGACCGTCTCCCACCCGCAGAAAAGGCTCCCAGCAAGCCAAGCGAAGGTGATATCCCTGGCCCGAAAGAGTCGATGTCGGATCATCGCAAAGCCTTGGAAGAGGAGAACGCCCCGGTGGTGGACTCGGACGAAGATGATCCGCCCTGCACCGATCTGATACTGGTCATTCACGGCATTGGCCAGCAACTCGCGACGCAGTACGAGTCGTATAACTTCGTGTGGGCACATTCAAGACCTCCGGAAAGTGCAGCTGACAAGTCAGGTATGCTGCCAACCAGCTCAGACAGCTGTTGAGGAAGCAAGCTAGCAATCCCGCCTTGGCTTCAATCATCAGAGATCGACGCGCTCAGGTCTTGCCGGTGCAGTGGAGAGCTCTGCTTGATTTGGATGCGGAAAAGACGAAAGAAGATGAAGAGCACGACATGTTCAACAAGTTCACGATGAATGACATCACGATCAACAAGTCCATCCCGTATGTGCGAGAGTTGACCAATGCTGTGAGTGGGAGGCTGGAGCCGTTCTTGAGCTCGGCGTATTGATCATAGGTCTTGCTGGACATTCCCTTGTTCATGTCCCACCATCGCGAAAAGATGATAGAAGCTGTCTGCCTTCAAGCAAACAAGCTATATAGACTGTGGATCGCACGGAATCCCGAGTTTGAGAAGAATGGTCGAGTCCACATCATTGGTCATTCTGTATGTCCGACGCCATATCTGATTATGATGGCTGACTGGAAGCTCGGATCTGCCTTGGCTGCGCATATCTTGTCCAACCAGCCTACGAGGATGCCCGCTCTTTCCCAATTACCTAGACAGGTTGTTACACAGGTCCGGAATCGATTCCTCTTCAACACGTCGCATTTCTTCCTTTGCGGATCGCCTCTTGGTATCTTCCTACACCTCGACCAAGCTCAGATCATGCCTCGTAAAGGTCGAGAACGGACAATGCATTCTCCACAAGACGAGGCACTCGATCGTGCCGGCAAGTTTGGCTGCATGGCGATCGATTCCATTTACAACATCTTTTACACCAACGACCCGATAGCCTACTCGCTCAATGCCACAGTGGACGTTCGACTCGCGGCACAGAGAAAGCCTCTTGCCATCACTTCGGTGACGGCTCCGTTTTACGCGACGGTCACGGCGGGGATCTCCCAATACCTGCCTGCGTTTGTGGGGGGCGGCGGCGAGAAGAAGGTGATCCGACCGGGCACGATCCGCCTTCCGAGCGGGATTGAGATGTCTGGTCCGTCCGGCGAGGAACGGCTCAAGGGCACATTAGGAGAACGCCGATTCTCGGCGTTGAATCCGCACGGGAACATTGACTTTTACCTGGCATCGACAGGCATGAGCGAGTACCTGGGCAAGTCTTCTCTCCGCCGATGCAAGGTACAGCGCAGCTGATGACGCAGACATGATCACCGCACATGCGTCTTATTGGTCGGACCCGTCGTTTGCTGCATTTATCCTCGCCGAGACGTTCTCTACTCGGCTGGATCTGGTGCGGACGGGCATGGGGCTGGCGGATCAAGTCATGCCGGAAGGAACAAGCCTCTGACCCGAGCTGCGTGACGATGACGACCATGACATGTTGTAGATATGTAGATCGTGTAGAGTAGAGCATGCATCAGGCGTCTGAAAGCAGTCGGCCGTATAGATGGTTATCGGAAGAAAATGCAAGATCCGGCCGGCCGGAGCTTGGTCCATTGTCAGATTTGTTGTCACCTTTGCTCTGTCTCACCAAAGAACTCGTTAACTGAATGGTATCCCATCTCTGCACATCCGAGGCAGGGGCGACGTAGGATCAGCGTGAGACTCACCTCAGACATGACTACATAAACGGGCACGGGATGCGCAAAACTCCCCTCAACACCTCTCACATCTTGACTGCTCGTAGTTATCGCTAATTGTTTCTTGTTGATCTCGCAGCGTCATGCCGGACATCAAGCTCATCCAGGCGCAAGACGCTATTCCCTCTGGCCCCTCTACATCACTCAAGCCTCCTCTCGCCCATAAATCGTGGAACATCCGCGTCAGCCCGGCCGTTGTGCGTCCTTGTCTGTCTCCTTGCGGTTGGTCGAGCTGAAGCAGCAGGAGAGGTCGAAGAACCCTATCCGGGTGACGCTGGCGCACATTACTGCCCAGGCGCCCTCGACCTCCAAGCCCATCATCAACCTCGGCCTCGGCGATCCTACCCACTACCCCCTCCACCCCCCGCCGCCCGGCGCGCACGAGGCCGTCTCTGCCGCCCTGCTCGCGCAGCGGTCCAATGGGTACTTGCCGGGACCGGGGAGCGTCGAGGCGCGGAGAGCGGTCGCCGACTATCATGCAAAGTGGGATGGGGTGTCGTACCTCCCCGAAGACATCGCCTTGGTGCGTGTTTGTGTTTTCAGTCCAATGTGGACGAGGGATCGGGATCGGCTGACGGCCAGACACACGGGGTGGGCCACGCGCTGGACATGGTCTTCTCCGTCCTCTGCCCCCCGCCCTCGCGCACCTCCAAGCCGTGCAACGTCCTCCTTCCCCAGCCGGGCTTCTCGCAGTACGCCATGCTGCTCGACTCCATGGGCGTCGAGTACCGGCACTACCCCCTGCTGGGCGAGCGAGACTGGGCGATCGACCTCGAGCGCCTCGAGGCGCTGTGCGACGACGAGACGCGCGCGATCGTGCTCACCAACCCGAGCAACCCGTGCGGCAGCAACTACTCGGAGGAACACCTGCGGGCCTTGCTGGATATTGCCGACAGGCACAAGATCCCCATTGTCTCGGACGAGATCTACGCCCACATGGTCAGTACATACCTCGTTCCACTTTGGTATATGTCGGGGCTGACATGCAGACGTGGGGCTCGCCTTTCCACCCCATAGCCTCTCTATCCACCACCGTGCCCGTCCTCACGCTCGGCGGCCTGTCGAAGCGCTTCCTCCTCCCCGGCTGGCGATTCGGCTGGGTGGCCCTGCACGACCCGCTCGGCGTCGCGTCCGATGTCAGGGCCGGGTTGGGGATATGGGCGAACAGGATTATGGGCCCCAACAGTCTCGTCCAGGCTGCGTTGCCCAAGATCCTGGACACGCCCGCCGAGTGGCACCAGGAGGTGATCGAGAAGATCCGCGTGAGCTGAAGCTTGGTGTAATGCACGGGCCAAGCTGATATCCAGACAAACGCAGATATCGTCTCGGCAGCCGTGCAGGCCATTGCGGGTTTGTCCTGCTCCACGCCGACCGGCGCGCTGTACATGCTGGTCAAGATCGACCCGAAGGTTTACGCGCTGGACGACGTCGAATTCTGCACTCGGCTGTACAGGGAAGAAGCGGTCTTTGTACTGCCTGGGATGTGCTTTGACGCGCCCGGGTACTTCCGTGTGGTGCTTGCCACGCCTGCGGATGTGACTCGCGAAGTGGGTAGACGGCTGGTAGACTTTTGCTCTAGATATGGACACGAATAGACATAGACGCGACGGTCGCGCATGCATATGACCCGGGGATATACGACGACGAGTATGGGTATCTTCTGGCAGTCTGGTATGTGTGCTCGAGTATCGGGACAGCAGAATCACCACTACTATCCCACATTGATGATGAAGTAGTAGTTGTCTGCGCGTCAGCACGGCGATTTCAGTCAGAGATCCAGATGTACTGTCGCCAACAACGTTCCCCTGGGCTGTGAGCGCTCTCCTCGGACTTGGAAAGCTCAACTTACAGGAGGGTCGTACTCGCAGGTCCCCTTGTAGCTTGTGCCGTATTTTGCGGGGAACATGGACCCCGCCGCGCACTCGGCAATGTAACAGCCTACATTGACAGACGCCTTCCAGACAACCTGAGTATAGTGGCCGGTCTGCTCTAATCTCTCAGCTCTACATGAGGATATGACAAACCCCGACTCACCGCTGAAACCAGGGTTGTTGGGATTGTAATCCGCTGCTAGAATCAGACATGGTCGTGACGTGTTGAAGGGCACTGACCCGCTTCGCTCATCCACATCTGGACCGCTTGAGCCGGCGTCAGCTGTCCGCTCTGGCTAGCCATATTCTCCCCCGAGTTTCTACCCCTCAGCCCCGCACAAATGTCTTGTCGGGCATACGGCTCACGTGTGTTTTCCCGCGTCACAATTCTCGGCGTTCGCTTTCGCACGGGCCACCAGATCCGGCGACCATGTCAAGTTTCCCGCGCCGTGCTGCGCGCGCGCGGCATTGGTCGCGTCGAGCCACTCCTGAGTCTCGGCGTCCACGCTCGTCTGCACCGGCTGACTGCTCGTCGTTTTCGACGCGGGGGTCTCCACTTCCCCAGAGACGTCGCTGACCGTCGCGGCAGGCGCTACAACGACCGTCGAAGTGACCACCACCACTTCGATGATCCCGCCGCCGCTGCCGCCGGCTGAGCCTGAGGCCGCGGACGTCTGTCCGCCCTGCACCGCCAAGACACCGCCGCCGCTCAGGTGTGCGACCGATGCCGACGACGTGGCAGTCATGGACGAGGCGACCGACGAGGTCGACGCGCTATCGTCGCACCACGGCAGGTCCTCCTCGTCGACGTCGTCCCAGCTCGTCGAGAGCCACGAGCCCGACCATCCCCGCTCCTCCAGCTCCTCCTCGCTCAGATCTTCATGGATAAAGCGCGGGTGCACGTCCGCGAGCGGCTGATCGTTGAGGACGCGGATAGCGACGGGCGGTCCGACGGCGGATTCGAGCTCGGGCCGGCGGCGCGAAGGTGGGATGTGCAGCGCGCGACAAACGAGTGACAGGGCAAGAAACGCAATGACCCGCATTGCGAATGGCTGACGGCCCGCGTCGGCACTATGAACATGAGGATCGTGGGTGAGGAGACGAGAGACACGCTGTACTTGGCCTGCGCAGCTGACGATCAGTCCACGAGCGTGAGTCGCACGGACTGCGCGTGTCAGGTGGGCGGTCCCCTTGCTACGGTGAGCGGCTGGCGTCAGAGCCCACATCCTTTGGACGGTGACCCAGGTGTCACCGTGATCCTTTCACCCCTGTCGGTGTGTCTGACGCGCGACATGCTGTATGTACCCGCACGCGCGCGTATGGGCGCTGTGAGCCGTACCGGATGAGAAAGATGGCTACATGACAAGCACAAGCATACACAGAGCGCATGAGACACAGGACCGCTGAGTCCGTCGGCGCCGCAGGGCAGACAATGGATAAGTAGCAACAGTGAAACTTCGTCCTTCTTTTTCTTCTTCTCTACGCGTCACGCCATACCGCCCTTCACATCCGTCAGATCCGACTTGCTGCCTCCCGCGCTCTCAGGTGCCGGCGTCTCCATGGCGAACGTCGGCGAATTGGCGGCTTTCCTCGCCTCCGCTGCAGCCTCGCCAATGGCCTTGATGTTCAGATTGCGCATGAACAGCGCCGAGACGAGACACATGACGGCGAATGCCAGCGTGAGCCACCAGACCTTGTTGAGCGCGTGCGAGTACGCGTCGAGCACCTGCGTGAGCAGGGCGCCGGACAGCTCGGTCCAGATCGAGTCGGGCGCGGCGCTGATCTCCGCCTCGAGCAGCGGGTTCAGCCCGTCGATGTTCTTCAGGCCTTTGCCCAGCTACACAAATCAGCTTTTCCAGCCGTGCGATGTAATCGGTGTGCTGACGAGGTTCTGGAAGATGGATGTGCCCGTGTTCATGGCGACGATGCGGCCGAGGAAGCCCCAGAACTAATCAGGCGTCAGCCGCGTTCCGGTGATTGTGAGGAGCGACTCACGTTGATGGCGTTTGTGACGTGGGGCACGAGGTGGGGCTCGTTGAGGTAATCGGCCTGGACCAGCACGATGACTGCACAGTCAGTCACTGCGTGCCGAGAATGCGAGGCGGGCTGACTGATGTTCAACACGCAGCCAAAGCCCACACCGCCAATGACCTCGTAGACGATCAAGAGCGTCAAGCCCGTCGAAGGCTTGATGGTGCTGAGCAGCCCAGAGGACACCGCGAGGAGCGCGGCGCCAACGATGACGGTGTACTTGGCGATACCCGTGCGCTGGGCGTCAGCCTCAGCGCTTTCTGGCAAAGGGGTACGAACCTCGGCGAGTTTGCCGGCGAATATGAGAAAGGGCGACATGGACAGCTGCACGCCGAGCAGGAGGACGCCGGCCCGCACGGCCGATTTGCCGTCGATGGCCTCGAAGTGCAGCGGCAGGTAGTACAGGTATATCACGACGATGCCAAAGCCGAAGAACGATGCCCACATGCCGGCACTGGGATGTCAGCCGCTAGCCCCAATACCTGACCATTTGCTCTCAAAGAACACTGACTTGATGTGACGGCGCCGGAGCAGACTGAGCGGCAGCATCGCCTGGTCGCCCATGAACCAGCTCCAGCCGACCAAGAGCAGGAAGCTCGCAGCGGCCACTGCGAGTGTCTGAGCGATCAGCCACATCCACCTCTGCGGTGAACGCCGGACTGACGGTGATGACTGCCGCGCTGTTCCACTGTTTGCTGATCCCGGCCCATTGCAGCCCGATACCCAGGCAGGTCACAAAGCCAAGTGTGAACAGCGTGGAGATCCAGTCGATGCTGACGAGCTTGACGAGCGTGCCCCGGTGATCCGGCTTGCCGTCGTACCGCGGGAATAGGTTGATCTTGGGGAGAGTGAGTGCCAGCGAAAGGAGGGCCACTCCGCCGATGCTGCAATGTCAGCGGACGGTCTGGTACTGTTTGTCTGTGAGACATACGGGCCGTTGATGTAGAAACACCATCGCCAGCCAGAATTACCGGTGTCGGTCAGAGCTCCTGCGCCTCTCAGCTATGACTACCATAATGAGCTAGGTCACTCACCGCCGACGAGCGGACCCATGACCGAAGCGAGGATGAAGGACTGGCGAGTTAGCGAGAAAGATCTTGAGGTTTAGAAGCACATACCACGCCGAAGAGGCTGAAGTATCCGGCCCTCTTCTCGAACGGGATGAGCTCGCCGCCGATCAAGTACGAGGCGCTGTGATTTCAGTTGACTGCGGCTCAGTCGAGACCAAAGGCTCACTTCCACAGTCCCGCTCCGCCTAGTCCGGCTACCGCCCGGCCGACGATCAGCATGTTCATGGATTGTGCAGCTCCCTAAGCGTCAACAGCAAGCTCGAGCTATCAGGTACAGATGCTTGAGACTCACGCAAATCATAGAGCCAGCTTCGAAGATGACTACAGCCGCGAGATACACCCAGCGCGGCGAAAGGACAGTCATGACCTGGGGCATCAGAGACAAGATCATTCGCGGAAAGGTGCGACACACTTGGGAGTAAATCAAGATGCAGCCTGCGCACGGGATGAAAAAGCTGACGATCAGCATGTCCGGTGTAGATGATGGATCGTGACACACGCAGTGTTGAGCCACTCGACTGATCCGTCAGCATTCTATTGACACTTGACTGTCCACTGCTTACCTCTGTCCAGCGCATGAAATTCCGACACGATCTTGGGCACCGCGACGACGATGATGAACTGGTCCAGGGCGAAAAGGACGACGTTGAGACTACATATCATCAGTCTCGCTGGGCGGAGCGATCTTCGGTTTAGAGACCGGACGCACCACATGGAGAAGAAACAGATCTTGAACTTGGTGGTCTTGAAGAACGCATAGTCGCTGGGCACCGTACTGATTCCCAGCTCCTCGCGCTTGGCCAAAGAGGTGTCGGACATGATGTGGGTCCTGGAAGTGAACGACGTCGGAGACGTCTGCCCCTCATATTTGTCCTTGAGCGGCATGTCGGGTGTCGGTAGTGAGTTCTGCGAGCGGGCGGGCGGGCGCCGTGAACCAGCGGAGATGACCAAAGGGAGCCTGGGACGGTGTGACTTTGACGTGGGGGAGGAAAGAGTGTGTCGGTCGGTTTCTCGTCAGGCTTTATGAGCTCCGCGGAGCGTTCGCTCGCGTTGCGTCAGTTGCCAAGGCGACTCGGCGGGATCAGCAGCGAGGAGTGTGGTCGTCTGTCGCTAGGCGAGGAGCAGAGCACACAGCGACACGCTACTCACATACACGATTAGCAGCTCCCTGTAACCCTGCCCCATCGTCAATTGGACCGAGGGGACCTATCAAAGGTCCTGCCCCTGGAACTGTCGGCGCCCTTTGCCGAAGCGCGCCGCGCTCGCAGTTGTCAAGGGCATGGATGCGCATGGATGACCACATGGTCGACATCGCGACGACAATGGGAGAGACTCAGTCGTCGGCCTAGATCAAAGGACTCGAGCTCAAGGGCCCTTGATCTTGGGAAGGAAAAAGTGCCCGATCAAAGGCGGGTTTTGCCGACCGCCCAAGAGATGGTTGGGCTCTGTGCCAGCCATCCACGTACCTTTGAATACGAGGAGCAGCCGTGTGAAGTGATGCGTGCGTGCGTGTGGACGTGTGTGTATGTGCGGGTGCCACTCCCGACGTCCCAGTTTAGTCTGTATCAGATCACGCGCAGTCGAAAAATCTGCGCACTTGTGTGCTGGTCGCGAAGGCACTCAAAACGCTGACATTCAGCAGCCGAGGTCACTTGTCGTGGCGTGGGCTGACCGAGGAACATCGCCGAGGCCCTCAATCGTCCATACAGCACGTGTCCTAGACACATGCAGTTGTTTGCAGCAGGTATGCACAAGATGGATGCATGATGATCTATTGCTTCAAGCGGCTTGTCCCTGCAGTTCGGCGTAGTATTCTACACTATCAGCTTGTCCCCGATGAACACACAATCCCACTCACTTTCCGCCTCATTGATGCAGGTCACATTCGCCTTGAGCTTGTTGATCGTCTCGTAGTACTCGTCCTCCTCGACACTGTCAAAGACGATGCCTCCCCCGGCCTGCAGATACACCACGCCATCCTTGTACGTCATGGTCCGCAACGCAATGCAGGTGTCGAGCTCGTCACGAGCAAAGTCAAAGCGGCCGACAGCGCCAGCGTAGACACCCCGGCGCTGTTTTTCCAAACCGGACACCAGCTGGATGGCCTTGACTTTCGGCGCACCGGAGACGGTCCCGGCCGGGAAAATTGACCGGAACGCGTCGAACCTTGTACGTCAGTCATGCACCTCGATGAGGTTCGTGCCCCTCACCTGGACTGATCATCCCGCAGCACACCACTGATCTGGCTGGTGAGGTGTATCACGTGGCTGAACTTCTCCACCTTCATGAGATCATCGACGTTGACTGTCTCCGGCTTGCACACGCGGTTGACGTCGTTGCGAGCCAAGTCGACGAGCATGATGTGCTCAGCGCGGTCCTTGTCTGACGACCGCAGCTCTTCGCCAAGTCGGGCGTCCTCTACGACGTGAGCTAAGCGGGTAGCAAGGAGACAACTAGCTCACCCGCAGCTGTCTTGCCTCGCCTGGCCGTCCCGGCGATGGCATGATTGTACACCTTTCTGCCCTCCACTTTGCACAACGTCTCCGGGCTGGCCCCGATGAGCTGCACGTCTCCGCAATCAAGGTAGAACATGTATGGCGACGGGTTGACACGACGGAGCTGTCGATAGATGTTGAAGGGGTGCAGGGATGTCGGACGAGACAGTCTCTGGCTCGGCACAGCTTGGATAATGTCGCCTTTGACGATGTGCTCTTTGAGCTTGGTCACAAAAGCCTCGTACCCTGCTTTGCCCACATTGCTTGTGGTCTCGTTGCCGAGTTTTATCGGACCCTGCTTGGGCAAAGGCACCTCGGAAGCCGCGAGCTGCGCCCGCAGTGCTTCTAGCCGGCCAACGCATTCCTCGTAGAGAGCCGGGATCTGGGATGCCGGGCTGTCATCCGGGACATGTATGTGCGAGACGAGCTTGATGGTCTGGTAGATGTGGTCGAAGATGATGAGTGTTTGGGCGATCATGAAGAACGCTTCGGGCAGGCCGGGGATAGGGTTTGCCAAAGGGGTTGCGGGTTTTGTGACTGGTTCGAAATGGGCGATGGAGTCGTAGGTGATGAACCCGACCGCCCCGCCTGTAGTTCAGCCTGAGCGAGTCAAGCAAGTCAAGTAGCTCACCGGTGAAGGTGGGAACGGACGGGAGCTTGACATATCGATATGGCTCGAGCTCCTTTTCCAACGCCACCAGCGGGTCACCGGCGACATCAAAGCCCTCTCCCGTACGCAGCACCTTGATGGGGTCTGTTGGGTCAGCTACGGCAATATTTCAATCAGTTGGCATGGAATGCACCTGCTCCCACAAAGCTATATCTAGCCAAGCTCTCGCCTCCGACCACGCTCTCCAGCAAAAAACTGTACCGACTCTGGCTGGCAATCTTGAGATAGGCAGCGACGGGAGTGAGGAAGTCTGTCGGGAGGTCGATGTACACCGGGATGAGGTTCGGCGTCTTCGGTTCTGAAGAGGCTGTAGTAGGAGATGGCGCTGATGTGGAAGGGTAGGTCGAGGCTGCGGGTTCGGCGAGCCTCGTCGGGCAGTAAGATGAAGACGCCAATAAAGAGGTGACCTCTTCGAGTGAGGGGAGGGTCTGATGGGCCTGCTGTTGAGCGACCAGCTTTTCTCACAAGGGGAAAACGAGCTCCACTCACTTTTCTGTGCATGTCGACAGCTATCTCGACGCCGTCTGCTGCTGTCTTGATGTAGTGGTAGAAGCACAGATGGTGTCGGGTTGGCCGACGTTTCAGCTGTCAGTCGAAATCCAGAGTCACGTGACACTTGTCAATGGTCCGTCTCGATGCTGCCCTCGCTCGTCTCAATCACAACAAAGAGATATCCCATCAACGACCTTCATTCCTCGACCCATTCCTCGCCTCCCCTCGCATGTCTCAACGGCAGACAGCCCTCTTCAATACGAGACGAGAATTAGCGCACTCTCCATGCTCCCGCCGTCGTCGTCTGGCGCGATCACCGGCTCGTCAGGGTCACCAAGACGAGCACAGACCTACGACAGCTATGCCTCGGGCAGCAACAGCAACAGCAACAGCAACAGCAACAGCAACAGTCAATACGTTGCGCGTGGCGACCGAGGGAGCGCAGAGATAGGACAAGGAGGCGCGGGCAGAGACTATGCGTATGGTCATGCGGGGAATGGGCACGTGAGTGGCGGAGATGGGAGGGCAGGCAGGAGCCAGAGTATGAGGAACCCTTCGGCCAGTGGTGAGTCGCTTGGGCGTTGATGCATTCCTTCACGACCACTCCGCCACCCCTACCCTGCCCGGTCTCCCTACAACGCGCGCGCCAAGAGGCGTCCATGTCGCGTTACAGTCACTCGCCATCAGGTCTAGCTCGATCCTTCCCCTCGCTCCCCTCATCCGACCTTCATCCAGCTGACATGACACCAGGTGCCATAGCGGAAGACCCGCCGTTGCCATCCTACAATGCTCTCATGGCATCAGAGGGCATCCAAATGTCACACTCTCCTCAACCATTCGACGGCCCGGCCACGTCGCATTCCAGGCAGCCGAGTGCCGATCAGGCGACCTATCCGCCGGTCGATTACGGCTTGCCCACCTCGCCCTATCCCCCTCACGATCAACAACCTCCACTGCGACGACCGTTGTCAGATCCAAACGACCTCGACTTCTCACAGCTAGCCATCACCCCAAATGCCCCTCCAGCCAGGCACAACACTGTCCCCGCTCAGCCCCAATCACATCGAGGGCCTTTACCCCCGCGACAACGAGCGGTGACGGGTGGATATCCCGGAGCTGGAGATGTCGACCCAGCCGCGAGCGTGTACAGCTTGGACTCCGGCATCGGCGCGTACGGTGCTGGCGAACAGGCGGGAGCGTACGGGTACCAGCCGCAAGGCCAGCAGCCCACATGGGACCCTTACGGCGGAGGTGCGTATGCCGCGCCGCAAGATTACTCGAATCCATACTATGCCGCCGCCAACGATTTCCTGGGTGCTCCCCCTTCGTCGTATGCCCAGTCGTCGACCAGCCTACTGTCCGGGCGTCAAGAGAGTAACGTGACTTTGGCCAGGACCAACACCAGTGCATCTGCGCTCTCGTCTTCCTCGTCTCTAGCTCGCAAGCCCACCGAAGTCGTCGGCGCCTCGTCTACGCGCAGAAGGGGCAACCGAGCGGCCATCGACATGAACAAGCCGCCGTATACCAAGCAATACGTCGACGACTATCGGAGACGGATGAAGGACGATCCGGACCCGGAGGCCCAATTCGCTTTTTCCAAATACCTGATCGAGGCGGCCAAGAAGCTTGGGGACGAGATCAGCATTTCTGATCCGAAGCTGGGCCGAAAGTACCGCGACGCGCTGCTTCAGGAGAGTTTGCGGAATATCAAGAAACTGGCAGAGGGCAAACAGCCATACCCCGATGCCCAATTTTTCCTGGCCAATCTGTACGGGACAGGCCAGCTCGGCCTGCAAGTCGACCACGAAAAGGCCTACTACCTGTATCTCATGGCGTCGAAATTAAATCACCCCGCAGCGACCTACCGCTCCGCAGTGTGCAACGAGATCGGCGCAGGCACGAAGCGGGACAATGGCCGGGCGGTCCTCTTCTATCGCAAGGCGGCGGCGCTGGCCGACACGGCCGCCATGTACAAACTGAGCATGATCCTCCTGGGCGGGCTGCTGGGCCAGCCGCGCAATCCCCGCGAGGCAATCGTGTGGCTTCGCCGCGCCGCCGCACAGGCGGACGAAGACAACCCCCACGCCCTGCACGAGCTCGCGCTCCTCCACGAGAGACCGAACAACGGGGGCGTCGTCCCGCACGACCCTGTCATGGCGCGGGACCTCTTCACCCAGGCCGCGCAGCTGGGCTATGCGCCGGCGCAGTTCAAGCTCGGCGCATGCCACGAGTTTGGCACCCTCGGCTGTCCCATCGATCCCAGGCGGAGCATCGCGTGGTATACCAAGGCGGCGGAGAAGGGCGATAGCGAGGCCGAGCTAGCCCTCAGCGGCTGGTATCTGACCGGCTCGGAGGGCGTCTTGAAGCAGTCGGACACGGAGGCGTATTTGTGGGGCCGGAAGGCCGCCAATAAGGGCCTCGCCAAAGCCGAGTACGCGGTAGGCTGTGAGTCTTCTTCTTTTTCTTAAGAGGCCGTCAACTGTCAGCTGACCTGCGCACAGACTATAGTGAGCTTGGGATCGGCGTCAAGCAGGATATGGACCAGGCCAAGCGTTGGTACATGCGCGCAGCGGGTGAGCTGTCTGACCTACGTTCCTCTGCGCCGTGAGCTCACAGGACAGCACAGCAGCACAAGCGGGCCATGCAGCGGCTGACCGAGCTCAACAATGCCAAGGGGGCCAAGGGGAAGAAGGCGGCGCGACCCACAAGAAACGAAGCATCCAGCGAGTGTACAGTCATGTGAGGTGTGGTGTGGCAGAGGAAGAGGTCATGTTGTACGACGCAGGCGACGTGCACCGCACAACCAATGCATGCAAGCGCTAATGGCACCTGATACAACACGCCTGACTATACACAAGATACCATTGTCCGGCATGTCGCTATCTTTCAAATGACGCCTTGTTGTTTGAGCATCCTCGCCCATCTGCCATCAGTCAAAGTCCATGAGCAACCAGGATTGACTTACTGTTCGCGCTTGAGGTTTGCCTCCTCCAGCTCCCTCTTCAGCTTTTTGTTCTCGAGATCCAGCTCGTTGCGCCGCGTCGTGGCGTCTTCAAGATCGCGCCGCAGGGCATGGTACGCCTCCTCTGCGGGCAATTGGGCGTCGTTGAACATGCCATCTAGCTCCGTGTTGAATGCCTGCCAATTAGCAAGTCAATTATGTCATCACGATTCACTCGCTTCATAGATGACATCCACCTCGAGCTGCGTCTCGGCAAGTTGCTGACGCAGGAGGTCTTGAGATTCTTTGGCTCTTGTCACTTGCGCCCGCAGACGATCAACTTCGGCCGACTTTTGAGCATGTTCCGTCTGGATCTCTTTCGCGAAGATCGCGCCCTTGTTGATATCCGCATGACACTGACGTAGGTAATTGTCGAGCTTGTCAACGGTAGCCACTGCCATCTTGTCGTTCTCGTCGTCGGCTCCGTCCGAGTTGAATCGCGGAGAGTAGTCTGTCTCGAGATCGACCAAGCGTTGAATATCGCGACGATGAGGCGAACGTGGCAACGAGGGATTCCTGTCGAGACGCCCGGCCCCGACGAATCTGCGGCCCGTCTGAAGATCACTCTTCAATCGTTTGATCAATGAGCGAGCGTCGGCAATCTTCTGTCGGCTCGCTTCGACCGCAGCAATTAGGTCCAAATGCTCGACGTCGGAAGCGATTGTGGAGGTCGAGACCTTCCGTGGTGTCAAAACCCCATTGCTCTTTGCCCCTGAACTTCGTCTCCTTTGCCCGTGGGAAGCTAGAAGGGGCGAGTTGTCTTTGATGGTAGCAGGTGATCGGGTGGGCGATCGCTTTCGAGGCCTGAGCTCATCTTCAGAGTGTTGTCTCTTCGTCGGGGGCACAATTGTTGGGGTCACGCTCTCATCGCGAAGAGGCAATGTCTCACGGCCGGGAGACACTCGTCGACCTTTGCCAGAGACGACACGTAGCTGGGTGTGTGCCGACCCTACACCGTGCTCGACAGCGGGACTTGCCGTATTAGCGATCGTAGGTGCCGGTTGTACTCCGGATGTTTGCAAGAAGGCGGACATAGTTGGGCTGCGAAGAGGATTGGGACTACGGGGACCTCGAGGTGGTGGGCTGCGCGGGCCAATTGGCGCTGACACATGCATTGGCGCGTCCATCGAGGGAGAAAGTACGCGAGGCGAGGTGAAGACATCGCCGGTAGCAGAAAAGGGTTGAGTCGGGGAAGGAGTCTTGTTGCGGATGCGCAGAGGGGCTGTTGTCGGAATCGATCGATACTGGTCAGATTGACTTGTTGCTGTGCCGTTTGTGCCGAGGGTTGGCTCGACCGAAGCTGCAATCTTCGCCTCAATGCGGTCTCGTAGACGACTAACGCCCTCTCCTGCGCTGGAAGTACCTGTTGTCCCGTCAAAGAAGCGGTCTTCTGTAGAGCCAAGGCCTGGCGCCATACGCTGAGACGCGCTTGATCCCGGTTGTTCTTCCGTTGTTTCTTCGTCGACCAGCTCGTACGCCGCCACGAGCGGAGCAGGCTGCTTGCTTTCCGTTGCGATTCGCTTCTTCGCAGCTTCGCGACTGGCGATGACTTTGGCATCTGACAGTACCGCCATTGATCTACTGTTGTTGCGAGCAAGATTGAGTCGTGCTTCAAGGTCCACCTCACTCTGGTCCTCTCGCAGCTGATACGGTCCAGCGGTAATGACTCCATCGATTTGGGAAAGACGGTTCGACAGACTCGATCGGTCCGAAGAGCGACTGGCCGAGGATTTTGTTCTCTTGGAGCTGCTTGTCCCAAACGGATCCTTCCCCATCTGACCCGCTCCAAAGAGATTCCGCGATATTGTGTCCAGGTTCAACATTGATGGTCGTAAACGATGAGATGCCGATGCGGGGGTGGTTGGGGCTGAGGATGTCGAGGACCGGAATTTGAATATACCGCTTTGGTGGACTGATATAAGCGCGCAGCTCCGGACTTTTGAGCATATCCACTTACTCGTTGAGATGATATGCTCGAGTACCTCGGAAGCGTCCAGCACATGTCTCTCTTCCTCCTCAGTGCTGTCAACGTGGTAAAGTCGTATCATGCCTCCCGGCATCACCTGCAGCCGGAAAGCCAGCAGGGCATGCCCCAAGACGGGAGCTGACGAATCTTCACGTTGATCAATATAGCAGATAACTTTCGGCGGCGCGCTAGAGGGTTTGGCGTCGACGATGGTCGAGTAGAGCTTTGCGCGACCGAAGGTGTCTGATGGTCCGAGGGGTAGCTCGGAGCTGATTACAATACGGGCGGCAGCTGCTCTGAGCTTGGCTTGCGCTGCCCATACATTGTCAACGAATCTGGATTTGTCCCGACGGACTGTTGCGAAATCAAGACCGTTGTAAGGCGGGAGGACGGCCGTGTACGTTCGTAGAGATCGCGCCCATCTTTCGTTTTGGTCTGCAGGCGGTTTAGGCATGAAAAGCTGGAAGTCTGCAGGGATCAGCCGCAATGTGAGGTCAATAAGACTTCAACGCACCGCCTCCTCCGATATCTGTGACGATGATGTCGGCAATGTCGACAACGCCCCGATAGAAGAGCTTGTCCTTCTTGCCCCCACTTTTGTCCAGCACCGCCACTCCTCCACCTGACTTGATGAGTCGAGAGACATCATCTAAACCGGTCACCTTTCTGCCCGACACGGCGGATGAATGCCGCTTGACAATCATGATTTTGTCATCGAACAGAAACAAAGTGCAATGCGAAGTTGTAGAAGCAGCATGAGAGGGAGAAGTGGACGAGGAGGTCGAAAGAGAGTTCAACGAGTTTGACGAAGGCAACACAGCTCGATCCACCTCGTCCACATCGATCGAGTCCACGAAAGATCGCTGATGATTGAAAAATGTAGCCTGTCTGATCAGCAAAGAGGGGTTATGTTGGCCGCAGCTTACCGGAAAGCCTTCCACGTTTCTCTCCAGGCAGTATAACACTGTCGCTCGAATGGTTTGCTCATCGGGGTCGCAACGCGCTATTCGCGAGGCGATAGTAACACTCTGCGCCAGAGCCTGCCGTTGACTGGAGGTTGGGTGCATGCAGCGCATCATTGCTGGATGTCAGCTGCGCATTGCGTATCTTTTCTTAGCTGACTTTGCCAAAGCAGGGTATACCGAGGTATCCTCTGAACAGGCTCCATCAACAGCTCCCGCAAACCGATATTGCCGATACCGTGGGTAGAGTATTTGGTCCTCTCGATGAAAGCAGCAAAACCCGGGTGTTTCTTGACCATCTCACCAAACGTCTTCTGCGATGCATCTTGGTTGCCAAGGTAGATCCTGTAAGGCTCAAAGGTCTTCTCCTTGAGCTGCCTATGAGCAATCATTGAAGGTGAAGCCTAGCCTGCTCACGTGTCGGAGGCAGATGTCACCGATGCTGTTGGTGGTGGCTCGCTCCAAGTCCACCAGGAAGCATTCTGACGCCTGTACGATCTGGTCGACATTCGAGAACAATGCTTTGATCTCGTAAAGCGGGATGATCACCTCGGCTGGATTCTTCGCGAACAGCTTCAGCGGAGATGCGTATCGCTGCCGTTAGCCCCACTCGCTTTACGCCTGCTGCATGACCTACGTCTCGAAGAGCACGGACTCGCTGCAGATAGCTCTGCTCGGTTCTGATCAGCTCCTCAAGCAGAGCCTCGAGCTTCTGGCCAGACGAGGATGACCATTCTGATCCTACGTCGACATGCGGAGGGGTTTCACCATCAATCTCGGCGGCAAGGGGGGATCCAAGCTGCTCCAGGACATGGGTGATCTCTGTCGACTCAGCTGCGAAAGAGCAGAGGGCGTTCAAACCCACCATCACCTTCTTCGTCCAGCCGTACATCGCAGAAGAATGCCCTCTTTGTGATCTTTGCCCCAGTCTCCCTATCTGTCGATCTCGTCGAGCTGTTCAAGTCGATCGCTTTCGGCGGAGGCGGCGGCGGGACGGGCGACACCATATGCCGCTTGTAAGGCGAGATCATGATGCCATGGGGCGAGAAGCTCAAGATGGAGTCTGCTGCTATATGATAAGAGGGAGAAGAGATGGTGAAGAGGCAAAGGTGAAATGGGTTGAATGATGAATTGAATAGTCTTCCCCCTGTTTGGCCCAGAAAAGGCAGTCGCGTACGATAAGTTGTATTCTTACGTAATTGACCCCTTTGAACGGTGGCGTTGTCGTCATCAGCGTAGCTCTTACGGGGCGAATTTCTGCGGGTGTCCCTGGAACGAAAACGGTAAATGGGGGAATTAAATAAGAAAATTCCGGCCATTCTGATTTCATCAGCACAATCCTAATATGCATTGTGTCCTTGCCAAATTGCCTTTCATCAGAGAATAAAGATCTATGCATGAGGCTGATGCATGGAATGATCTCTGTAGCAGAACCAATCGCCTACATAGCTACTGCCATACCCTGCCCTATCATTGCACCAAAATGGTTACAATAGCGCAAGTCTGACAAGACTGCAATAGGCTTGCCAGGTGGCAGCTGTGACATAGCCCCTGTGACCAGCTTGGCATGCCTATGATCATCTGATCAGCCCTAGCATGCCCAACAAGCACTTGCGCATCTCTTGATGAAGTGCTTTAGCTTGCAACTAATCAATGTTCTACAGTACATCCGGCTTTGCCGGATGCTTGACCCGTAAGGGCTGCGATGGCTGCGCCGCTAGGCGCAAGGGGGGGTCTTGGGGGGGTGTCCCACCCCCCCATGTCTAACGGAACCAAAGAACAAGGAATTGCATTAGGTTTTCCAAATTGCCTGAGAACCAATAACTTGAATACCTGATTAGAAATTCAGAGCTAAAAAAGAATTGAAATAACGAGCTACGCCCTATCGCGCACTTTCCCTGCACGATCTACCTAGTGAGCTGTGTCCTCCTGGTGTAGTCTTGCATCTTCAAAGACCTTGACGAGCAGCTGCGGTCTCGCTGCATGAACCTGCCGGTCGGCGAAAGCGGCCTCACCAGGTGATACGACGCCGAACGGACCCATCATGAGCGATACCGGCCCAGCTTCGCCCCGGCCACGGCGACAGAACTCGACCGTTTCCTCAGCTTCGTCCGGTAGGACCGTCCGGCCAAGCTCAAACAAAGGACGACCACGAGCTCATGCACCCTCATCTGGGTTTCTATCGAGATTCACGGGGAGATCTTCCGACTCTCGCCCAGCTCCAGGTGACTCGGATAGCGACGAGGACCTTGACGATTATGATGGTTCTCAGCAGTACTCGGAGGCGGGTCCGAGCGACTACTACCGGCGGAGCCCATCACCGCCGTCACTTCAGCTGGTCGATGGCTGGAGAGACCTTTCGGGTCGAGCATATCCTGACGACATCGAAGACGGGCCCAGCGACGAGTGGCGAGCGACAGATGCCCAGACTCCAGACGAGATCTATGATGGAAACCTATCTCCCGGACCTGCTGCAGGCAACGACATGGAGGAGTATCAACGGAGATTGACGGACGTTCTTTCGCTCAAGCTGAGAAGACGCTCGCCTTCGCCCTCTCCGTCGTCTCTCGCCTCGGCGTCCTACAACGAGAAGGACGGGATAGGCGACGAGGAGTTTGGCGTCATGACTCCTGCTTCGCCGACATCGTCTATACGGACGCCCAACAAGCGCTCCTCCATCAATCCTCTTCTGTCTCGATTGAGGTCTCACGGCCGCTTCGACCCTGTTTCGTCTCTCCCCCGACATGTCAGGCAGGCTTCAAACTTTTCCCAGATCTCCATGTCGCGGACCGCATCCTCGACTTCGATACGTGTTGCAGACAGAGATCCGGCTTTCATTCTCAACCCCTTACGACGGCTCTCAGCACAGTTGTCGGTCGAAGCGCCGACGGTCATGGATGTCAACGGGATGATTGCCATCGGAACAGCGTCGGGTCGGACAGTCGTATTCTCCTTCAATCAGGATGTACGGCATGTTCTGGGGACCGAGACCTCCCCTGTCACCGCCGTGTGCATCTCTCCCGATCAGACCTACGTTGGCGTTGGGCATGCGGACGGTTCCATTAAGCTGTACGACTTGTCTTCCCCCAAGACTCCAGCCAGAAGCACCGTCGGCTTGACACTGGACCAGGTGAGAGGTGGGCGTCGAGAAGGTCACTTGTCGACCAGTCGCATCCTGCACATAGGCTTCGTTGGGGTCCGGCATACGTCGATAGTGTCCGGAGACGAGCACGGTAGGGCTTTTTGGTGGTCCTTGGGCAGAGTCATGGGAGTCGACTCCAACGACGTGGTCCGCATGCTTGGCACTTACGAAGCGCGACGACCTTCCACTCTCTTCGCCGTCCGCCCTCTGAGTCCCGGTGGTCACTCTTCCGACACCTTCGATTTATGTGCCTTGATGACACCGTCAAAGCTCATTGTTGTCGGTATGAAACCAAGTGCAAAGACCTGGTTTCGGCGGATGCGAGACGTCGAAGGCAATGGGTGTGCTGTTTGGCTCAAGGCTGGAGAGCTCGAGCCGGCGTCTGATCCCGTGCTTGCTTATAGCTGGGGCACTAGCCTCCATTTTCTGCGAGTCAAAAGCGGCGAGAACCCATCCTTCATCGACGGACAGCGTTGGAATGCGCCGGAAGAGATCCAGAGTCTCCTCTGGTTTGACGCCAATCATCTCCTAGTGACAACATCGACATTGAATCTGCTCGATGTGCGAACTATGACCTTACTAGAAACGACTCACTTCGATTATCGATTAGTCTCGTATCCTTCTCTGCGAGGTCCAATCATCGGAAGCAGTCTGGATGTCTACCGGGGGAAGCTCTTCATGCTGGTGAGGCTCTTTGACTTGATCGAACCTGGAAAACTACTGATGAAAGACCGCATCTTCGGTTTTGGTTGGCACTCTACAACAGTGGAATGACAGGATTCTCGCACGCGTCCACCAAGGGGACTTCTTGGGATCCATACATCTCGCGATCGAATACTTCGAGTCGAGGGCTCCAGGCAATCGCATCGGTCTGCCGAATGACGTCCAATTGGCTCGACCGGTCATTGCGACCAAGATCCGGGAGTTGATCCGCTCCTCGCTCGCTTGGGCCTTCTCCGAGGAGAGAATGCGAGACGACACGCACTTCAGTGCGGATGGACGGGGGGTAGACTTGACGTTGCTATTTGAGAGTCTGGCATCCGCCTGCATCGATGCCTGTCTGGCCATCGACGACACAGATTTACTGTTCGATGCGGCCTACGAGCACTACGCCGCCGCGGGCATTCAAGGGATCTTCCTGCGCCGTTTGGAGCCTTTCATCTTCGAAGATCGGATACCTCAATTGCCGCCCGAGGTAGTCAAGGCTCTGATCGAGCTGCACGCGGACGCGTCGGAATGGTCTCTGGCCGAAGCGGTCATCTGGCATGTCGAACCGATGTGTCTAGACATCAACCAGGCGATTTCCATATGCGAAGAGCATCAACTGTGGGACGCTCTCGTCTACGTATATACGAGGGCTCTGCGCGACTACGTGACGCCGATGAAGAAGCTCGAGCCGTCCAAGCTTTTCCCATTCATCGAGTTCACCCTGTGCGGCGCATCTTATCCTAGTGGAGAAGCCATCCCACAGGGCGAGGCCGTGGCAGCCCGTATCTCCGCATACGAGTGGATAGCCGCCAATCTGCTCCACCTTCTCCACATCGACACCGAGGCGTTCTTACATACGCTTGACATCGCGTTCGAAGACCCTTTCCTGGACGACTCGACCTCGATCACTCGGCAGACGCTGGTCAACCAAATGCTTGATGTCATGTCGCATATGGAGTTTGACGCGTCCGAGATCACTTTGCTGCACATCTTTGTGGCTCGCAACCTGCCAAAGTACCCGCAGTTCCTCCTCCTACCACCCTCGACTCTACATCGGATTCTGATCTCACTGTGCAATGATCCCGACTCGGAGTCGCGCGAAGATCGTCAACTCGCCGCCGAATTTCTATTGTCAGCGTTCACTCCGCATGACGGGGACGCCATGTTGAGCTTGTACGAAGAGGCAGGATTCACCAGGATACTGGCGTCAATTTACCGAAAGGAACAGAAGTGGGGTCCGCTGATCGCAACGCTCGGCAAGGAGCCCACAACGCAATCTTTTGAAGAATTGAAAGGTCTGGTGGCGCGAAACCCGAGCGCAGTAGCAAAAGTGATCCCTCGGCTGTTGGAATCCAGCATCGCATCGACGGCCGAGCTCCTCCAACGAACGCCCGCCCTTCATGCCGTCGCGATGAAGCAACTGCCGCCGCTCAAACGCTTGTCGTATCTGTCCAGTCTGGACAAGATGGATACCGCCTTGCGTCACGAATACGTCCGACTGCTCGCTACGCACCAGACGGCGTCAGTGATAGGCTACCTCGACCAGCAGGGAGCCAAGGCGTTTGATCTGGATCAGCTCGAGGCAGACTTTGAAGCCGCCGGCTTCTCAGAGGGCAGAGTCTGGGCGCTAGACCGGGCGGACAGGCCAAAGCACGCGTTGCAGGTGGTCGAGACCGTCATTCGCGACGAGGCGGTGACTCTGGGCCAGGCGGCTATAGACGACGATGAGGGATCCCTCCACATCGTCCTGCAGACCATCACCTCGATCTGCCGCATGGGTACACGCATTTGTCAAGAGCGCTTCGCGACTGAAGAAGTGGAGGACATGTGGTTCGGCATGCTGCATCAGCTTGTCGACCTCGTCCACTCGATCAGCGCCTTGTTCCCCACGAGCGACGGGTCAAACAACGTCGCGCTCGAGTCGGTGAGGCAGCTGGTTCAGGAGACCCTGTCATCACTGGTCTCGTCTCACGCGCCCGCGGTATCCTTCCCCCGGCTCTTCAAGCGCCTGGTGGATGCTACACCCTCTTCCAAGCGATCCTACTCGGAATTCCGCTCCATCCTTGGCGGCATGCTGGCTTCGCACAAGGCAGAGGGGGAGATGCTCCTCATGACTACCCGACTGATGCAGAGCGACCTCTTCCTCCAGGTAGACGAGTTGACACGGCGAAGACAGCAAGGGCGACGGCCCGTGGACGGCGTCTGCCAGCGCTGTGGACGGGGCATAGCCAACGAGCATATCGTGTTCAACGGGTCCGAGGCGCTGCACGCGGGCTGTAGTGGTGATAGCATACCCTCATGAGATATCCAGCATTTTCACAATGTCATCTTGGCCCGATATGATGGCCAGCTGTAATGGCGTCTGATCGTCTTCGTCCTGCTGCTCAGTCGCGGCCCCTGTATCATGGGATTTACCTTTGCTTGTCGGTCCGCGCCGTTTTCCAATAACAGCTTGGCAAGCGCCACGTGACCCCGGTCTGCCGCCAGGTGCAGAGGCGTGTAGCCCTGCGCATCAGCACAGCACCTCAGCCTCTGTGGCAAAGAGACGACGTACGTACTGGCCCCGCTCATTGACGCACTCCGGCCGGCGCTTCAACAGCTCGCGCACCTGGGGCAAATCATCGTCCAGCGTAGCCTCATGTATCGGGCTCAGCGCCTCTTCCCCCTCTCCCGCCTGTTCCTGCTGGCCAGGGGCCATGATGCTGACCGACCGCCAGCCAGGCCCACGGGCCTTCTCGCCCGCCCAGCCAATCTCCTTGGCGAGCTGGACGTATCGCTCGCGCGCACCAGCGGGCGTGGGGTGCGCCTTGGCCTGCGCTGCCCATGCGTCCCATTTTGCCCTCTGCGCCGGGTAGAAGAAACTCGGGCGCGCGTCGGCTCTGCCCTCAGCTCTCGGGAAACATATGGAGCAACGACGGGACTCGCGGTCCCGCGCCCGTGAGGGCGTATTTGTACAGGCCGTATATCTGGCCATTAGAGTGACATGAGGTCCGGAGTGGAGAGGGCGGACCTCTAGTTTGACTTCGTTCGGTAGTTTGGCTGCTTCTGGGTTGGAGGAGAGCCAGTCGGCTGCCCGTGTGAAGTCGTCTTGCTCTTGCTCGGCCTCGTCGTCCATCTTGACAAGTGACAAGGCGGACGACAACGCAGAAGGGAATTGGTCGACCTCCACCCGAGTTGGCCACCCACCACCTACTTTACATTGGCTTCGATCTGCCTTTTGACAAGCTCTGCACCACAATACAAGCACGCGTAGAGCGGCGTTGACCCGACAGATAGCATGGAACTCGCACCAGACTCCAGCGGTGCCGGCGCCTCCTCGTCCCGCGCCGGCCCCGTCGAGACCAGCTCAGGCCTCCTCATCAACCTGTACGATCCCCCCTTTGGACCCATGCGAGGCTTGACTCCCTACCAGGCATCCCCTTCCTATTCTCAACATTTCTGAACACCACACCCGAGCCCGCCTCTCCTCTGGCTCTTCGCAGAAGGGTGCGCTCAACACCTTCCCTTGTTTGCGCAAGGGTGTTGGCTGACGAGGCAGTCCTCGGTGCACTGCTCGGCACGCAGACCGGCCGAGAAGTATCCATCACCAACTCGTTCGAACTTGTCTACACGGCTCAAGATCTCGATGGCGCCCAGGGGCAATACGCACTCAGCAACGAATTCCTGGATACGAGGCGAGACCAGTGTGGGCCCTGACGCTGATACTGCTAAGTACGTCTCGGCTGACCGCGCAGTCAAGCAAGTCTTTCCGACTCTGGACGTGGTGGGGTGGTACACCGTAGGGCAAGAGCCGACGACCGACGACTCGGACCTGCACCGACAGGCTAGCCAGCTAATCATCTAGCAAGCGACGAGCTGACGCCCCAGATCTCCGCCCTCGTCGATACCTGCGTGTTCCTCCTCTTTCAGCCGGACATCCCCTCGGGCTCACAGAACCTCCCGATCCAGACGTACGAGTCGTCGCTGGTCGAAGATACGAGCGGCCAGGCGTTCTTTGTGCAGCTTCCTTATAACGTCGAGACCGGCGAGGCGGAACGGATAGCAGTGGATGGAGCCACGCGCGGCAATTCTGACGAGAGCCTCGGTAAGTTGGACATGGCTGCCGAGTATGCCGCAACTGACAGCACAAGTCGTGGGGCATCTTATCACCCAGCGGAATGCGATCAAGATGCTGTACGACAAGATCAACGTCCTTCTGCGATATGTCGCTGCGGTGGTGGACGGTGAGCAGCATATGGGGTACCTCTCCAACTGGACAGCGCTGATGATAGGTACTGCGCCTCCCGACCATCAGATTCTGAGACAGATAGCTGCTCTCGTTGCTTCTCTGCCCGCGGCCGATGCGCCCGACTTTCGCGCCGAGCTGCAAGCGGTATGCCCTCATAAACACTCGCAGCGCAGACGTTGATGCCGCAGGAACAGGAGGATGTGCAGTTGACTAGCGTCTTGACAGAGTTGACACGGCAAGTGGACGCTCTCAGCGGAGTCAGCTAGCATCTTGCTGTGTAGAGGGGGCCGAAGCTGATCTGTCCAGTATGCCGACAAGCACAATACCGTCTTCACCAATTTCCCGAGTTCAATTGACGAGTTTGGAGCGAGCCTGGCGTGGCAACGATCCAACAACGACTTTGGCCGTCGCCGCCGTGGCTGAGGGATTGTGTCTTTCGTGCTGATTTACATAAGGCGGAGCATCATGTGAGCTTTCTCGCTGCGACGGTATGCACAAGTCAGTCGTACCGCTCGGCTAGCCTGTCACGTCACATGCCCATCCATCGTCTTGAAAATATAAGGTTGGGCCCAAATACAAATAAGTTGGCCCGTGTTGTCCGGGATATTAGTGGGATTAGTAACCTGATTGCCCTGAGATTAGAAAACTGTGGCTCCCCGTGTCACGTCCCTGGTTCACACTTCTTCCCTCTCTCTGCTTCTTCTTCACGTCTTTCTTCTCTATCCGTTTGCTCTTCTTCATTCGACACTTGGCTTCGCTCCCACTCCACGAAAGCCACGCTCTTGGTGTGATTGCGAGTCAGTCATCTGCTACGCTCTGGCTCGGCTGCGCATCTCGAGTCCGACAATGAACCGGTGAAAGGTTAGTGGCCCATCCTCCCTTCATCCCGCTTGTTTGCCGAAATTACATCACCCATTCTCGCCATTCCCGGCAGGAGTGATCACTGGTCACTACCCTCGTGCATTCGAAGGGACCTCGGTCTCGCTCGTCCGCCCCTGCCTCGGGATTCCGGCCTCGCCTGCGCCCCGCACTCGCTCACCGTCACAGCCAAAGCCCCACTTCCCGTCCCAGCAATCAGCCGCCATGATGAGCGACTCGCGACAGCGCGCTCCCTTCCCCCACACCTCGTCGTCCGCGGACCTCACGTCTCCCGAGCTGCGGTCGCCTCTGCGAACCTTTCCCCAGCAGTACCTCCCCAGCGGGCAGACCCACCTCCAGCAGCACGCGTGGAATGGCGTCGTCTCCGCCGAATCCGGAAGCGTCGCAGGCCATGCTGCTTCTGGTCCGTACGACCATGCTGTGTATACCGGTCCTTCCAATGCCCGCCTGCATCAGCCGCAAACAATCGCCGGAACGCTGTGGAACGGGAACGGGAATGGGCACATGCTCTCCAAAAAGGACAGCAATGAATACCTCTCGTCCTCGAATGGCCTGTACGAGAGGATGAACGGGTCTGCGGACCCCGCCCTACACGCTCCGACCTATCTCAGCGATGCCCCGTCGCCCTATTACCGCTCCCTGTCCCCTACGCCAAGTCGGACCCCCACACCTAGCCCCTTTGCCCTACCTACCCTCACCCTGCCCGGAGCGTCGACCATCCGATTCGTGTCGCTTTGCGGACTGTGGTACTCGTGCTCGGCACTGTCCTCAAATACCGGCAAGGTCATTTTGAATAATTTCCGCTATCCTGTCACCTTGACAATCGTTCAGTTCTTCTATGTTGCAGCTTACTGCATCCTGTGCAGCCGGCCAGAGCTTGGATGGACAGCGCGGCTCCGATCCCCGTCGAGAGCGATCCTCAGGGGCACGCTGCCTATGGCAATCTTCCAAGTTGTCGGCCATATCTTTGGCTCGCTGGCTATCAGCCGGGTGCCAGTCAGCACTGTTCACACCATCAAGGTGGGCTCAGCTGTGGTGTTTGGGTCAAGCTGACCGTCAGGCGCTGTCGCCATTATTCACGGTGCTTGCCTACGTAATGCTTTTTGGCGTGTCGTACTCTTTCGCGACTTACCTGTCACTACTGCCCCTCACATTGGGTGTCATGTTGGCCTGCTCCTTCGACATGACTGTGTCGAATTTCTTTGGGCTGTTCTGTGCATTCGGCTCCACGCTGGTGTTCGTCTCTCAAAACATCTTCTTTAAAAAGATCATGCCGACCAACGCGGACTCGACAGTCGGCGCCGGTGGCCCGCCGAGACTCGACAAGATCAATTTGTTATACTTTTCCAGCGGCACCGCATTCCTGCTCATGATCCCGCTTTGGCTATACTCGGACGCGTGGCGGATCCTCGATGGCTGGCTGCATCCCGTCGCCTCTGCCACCACCGGTCCATCAGTGCCGTTCTACTTCTTCCTCAATGGAACTGTACACTTTGCGCAGAACCTACTGGCATTCGCCATCCTGTCCTCGACCTCGCCGGTGACATACTCGATTGCCTCGCTCGTCAAACGTATTGCCGTCATTTGCCTCGCAATCGTTTGGTTCAAGCAGGCTGTCCATCCCGTCCAGGCGGTGGGCATCGGCCTGACCGGCGTCGGGCTGTGGATGTACAACAACGCGAAGCGGGATGTGGAGAAGGGAGAGAAGAAATTCAGACAGGTCGAGGCTGTTCGGGACGGTATGCTACCCATCAGCAAGACGGATCAGCGTATCCTCGAAGGGAGATTGGATCACGGGTTCACCAAGGAGATACACAGCTCCCCTCGGCCAATCTATCCGACCAATTTCCAAAACATGTCAAAGTCGTCGGCCGTGCGGCCCACGACATTCCAGCTGCCCCCGGCAGCCGTACCCGTATCCGTGCCGAGCAAGCCGCCGCCGCCGGGAATCAACGAACTCAACGAAGCGCCCTATCCATCGCCGCCGGCGTCTACCACATCCTCCCCTCCCGCCCCTATCCTCATGGCGCCCCTGCCTCGTCAGAGACGCCTCTCTGTCGATCGACACGACTCGGACTTCCATCTCCCGCCGCCCTCATCCAGACCGCTCACCATCGGCGAGGAAACAGCGACGATCCCGCGCCTCCTCTCCCCGCCAAGCATTGGCGTCGCAACAGCATCTTGAACATTGGGACATTTTCATTCTCAGCATCATTATCATCATTTATTGCGTGTACATATATGGGCAGCGATGGGCACATAGACACTAGACGCATGCACAGGATCTGGATCTACCAGCCCACGTCCCAGATCTCATCCACGGGTCTTGTGGTGAAGCGTTTCCTCAGTGCCGTCAAGCGCGAGCCCCAATCGTCCGCCCCAACGTATGCCCCGCACATCCTGCGTTTACCCGTGAATGCCGATCGCCCATGCATGACGCGCCAGTTGTCGATCACTGCGGGTCAGCTGGATACCCAGTGGCAGGGGGAAAGAGGACACACCGACCACTGTACCAGGGGCGAGCTGCACCCAGTACTCGGCGTCCTCGCTCTGCAACAACCGCCCAAATTTCCTCGCAGCATCATACCACGCCCGCACGTCGTCGGCCGTCCACCCGCCCGCGCCGCCGGTGCCAACGACGCCCCTATCCTCGTTGTTCCAGCGCAGCTGCACGAGCGCGCCGGCCGCATCGAGGCTGAGGACCGGCTGGCCCAAAATCGGCCGCAGCACCGTGCCGGGGGTGCCGGACGCGTGGTGCGGCAGCCGCAGGCGCGCGAGCGTGTCGTATGCCTCGGGGTGGAGGACGGACAGGAGGTCGGCGGCGTAGAAACCGTCGACGAGGAGGCTCGTGCCGCCCTCGCCGCCCGTGTGCGCGAGCATGTGGAATACCTGCAGGCCCGCCGGGTCGGTGAAGTAGGCCGTGTCGGTGTGCGCGGGCAGGGCGTGCGTGCTGTATGCCAAGTCGCCGTGCGACATGTCGGACGTGAAGTCCCAGAAGCCGCCGTCTGGGCTCAGCCAGCCTCCCCGACGCTCACATAGACACCTCTCGACAGGGGGAGGCTCACAGTGCGTCTGGCGGATATGGCTTATGCGCCGGATGAGCGCCTCGGTCGCTTCGGGCGTGGGCGGGACGCCCTCGACGAAGCAGAACCCGAACTCGTCCTGCCCTCAGCTCCCGTCCCTACCTGTAACCAAGAGGAGAATGTACAATCTTTTCCAACCACCGGAGCACGCCCCTCTCGGCCTCTTCAGCGTCTGACGCACTGGTAGCAACGACCGCGTCGTACGACACGGTCGGGGGGTTGACGGCGATCTTGGCGTTCCACAGCGACCGCCTGTGCTCAGTCAGCCTTGAACGACTTCCTCTCATCTGTGCTGCTCACTCTCTGGGCGGACTGCTGGAGGATGGTAAGGGTGGATCGTACGCCGCTCGCGCGAGGAACGACCAGGGATACGTCGACACGTGCGAGTCGCCCGCCCAGACGATCCGGACATGGTTATCGAGCACTTCGACCGACGCGGGTGTCGTGCCGGTCGACGACTGGCCGTCAGCTTCTACCGGGGGGGGGCGGAAAGTGGGAATGAGGGGCTCACATCTGAGAGTGTGACGAGCCTCTGCTTCGTCTGAGGGTGAAAACATGTAGAACAGCGGCAGTGATCCCGTAAGAACTGATTATCGCTGGCCGTCACTGGCTGCACATGCACCGGTAAGAGGGGCAGGGGTGCTTACAAGGATGTGGACGACCCGTCCGGCAGCGTCAAGAGGAGCCGGTTGTCCACGGCAGATACAGCCGGGCGATGCTCGTCTATGGCTGTGAGGCCGTGTGCGAGGGGCAGAGTGCTGTCTTGTACTTGTGCTTGGGCGGCCAGAGAAGAGTTGAGACGCCTATGGTGTTTAGAAGAGCGCGAGCAGGTATGATGGACCACTGACCGGTAGGGTGTGATCGAGGAGGAGATTGGGCGTCGACGAGAGAGCAGTCGGGCGGGGCGATGGACTGCAGCAGCGCCCAGTCGGGCGAACATGTCCCTAGCGCAGCTACGAAGCACTCTATCTCGTGTCTATGGGCGTGAGTAGGGATGCGAACGAGAAGCAACGTGACATTTGTGGTTAATGTCATTGCCGGATTTCTCGGTTCTCGGTCCGAAGTCATCGCTCTCATTCATGATCATTCAAGCACAGAACATGCATGCAACCGATAAGAAGATGACATGGCAGAGCAACGGTATCACCCACGTCCAGCGCGCCCCAAAGATGAATATGACACCCGCAGATAGTCGCAGCAGTCGCACGCATAGACGTATTGCCCTGCGCACCCGTAAACAGATCATCGACAGCTGCACGGCGGGGAGCTCACCAAGGTTTCCACTCTGAAGGCTCCTTGTATCGGATCGGCACGACCATGGCCAGTGCTGGGACCAGAGCGAAAACATTGTGGTCAGAGGCAAAAGGATGACCGGCCCATACGTTCCTGCCCCACACGACGAGAGCAGGCGCATTGAACGGCAAGGTGACGCCCAGCAGTAAGAGCACCATGAGATTGGCGGTCCGATCGCCCTAGAACTCAGCATGTAGCAGGTCCATTCGCAGCGAGAGATAGTCTCACTCCGTGTTCGGGTACCATAGTAGTGATCAGACCTTGCGTCAGGAACAGAGCCACCACGGAGAGCTCTCGCGGTAGGAAGAGGGCCATCGACAGTATCGCAAAGCCCACGAGCAGAAGGGGCCACGAGCGTCCAGAAGGTCGACTGCTCCATCAGCACCCTGCCTTGGAGCCCCGACCGCTGAGACCAACCTTTGTTGTCCCGCGACCCCGCTCACTTTGCCTATGACGACCCGCGATATGGCAAAGATCCCCGCCTGAAGCAGCAAGAAGGACAAGCATGTCGATCCCAGAGTGAAGACGACGAGCAAGGGGACTATCCAGAAGACTCGCCAACCGCTATTGCCGAGGAGGATGCCAGGTGCGACATCATGCACAAACCTGATCGAGTGCAAGAGGACTGCCATGGTCAACACGATGGTGATTCTTGGTGCAGCGACCCCGCAAAGTTCGCCAAGAGATTGCCACAGGTCAGCGTGTGATCCTGATTCTGTCAGCTTGGATCGCAACCAGTCTCACGTGGGTAAGAATAGGCAAAAGATGCTCACCCTTGTGCGTGCGGGATGACAGATGGAATGATAACACCAGGAATGTCCACGCGGTCGTCCAGGCTAAAGCGGCAGCACGGTAACGCACAACGATTTTGGCGATAGTGGCAAGCACATCAATCTGGACTGATAGGTCTGTCAAGGGACAGTCGGTACTTTGGTAGATTGCCAAGGTCCAGTGATGCGGACTGGTCGGCGAGGCGAGGAACGGAGCATTCGAGGAATGTGAATGTATTACGATAGGCTGGTCTGACGTGACTGGGAAGAACCGGCACTCGTTGGGACCACCGCGGAGCGCTGCGTCGCACGCGCGTATCATAGGCGGGTAGCCTGCCTGTCAGCGCCGGCAGGACAAGAAAGCGGAAGACTGACCAGAGCACTCATGTACCTTTGCTACCACTCTATGAGCCATGAGTGCGGACGGTCTGTGGCCCGCCACATCGACGTAGATCGCTGACGCATCCGAGGGTAGGTCTGCCATGTCAGCCACGGCGATAGCCGTGAGATAACTCACTGTGCAGTGAATGTGAAGCAAGGCTCATTCTCAAAGTTTGGCCAGTGGAAATGGACATGGGAACGAGAGTGGAAAGACGAAGCGTTGACAGAGACTGCTCGTGCTCGACCGTCACCACGAAAGCGACATCTGAGGACTGTACGCCTTCGCCTTTCAAAGGGAATGGGGCCGAGCTGTTGACAGGAGAGGGAATCGCTTGAACATCGTACTGCAGCTGTGTGCACTCGCTCTCACCAGTGCAGCCTTCCAGCTGATATACGGGGTCGCGAAGCTCCGACGACGATCGAGAGGGCCGGAGGATGAGTGTCGTGCTAGAGCCTTTGACCGGCAGCGTCTGCCATGTCACTTGAGCATCTGTTGCGCCTTCAGGACGCGAAGTCGCCGAGGCTGGGTCAAGCCATCTGGACGCATAGGCGAGCTTGCCGTCTCGTGACTCCCGTGATGCAATGCCAAGCAACGCTCGAGCGACTCGCCAGCGGACCTGATGACACCATACGATCGCCTGATGCTCCACCGGCGTCCATACTCCCGGCATACCAGTAGTGAACACCGTGAACCCAGCACCGGCCTCTGTGATCGAAGTGGGCACCCTGCAGTAGTCGGAGATGATCTGCGTATCGGACACGCCGCCGCAGATGGAAACAAGCCCGGGCGCAGCGGGCGAGAGGGGACGAGAGTTGATTTGAGAGTAGATCAGGTCCATGTCGTACTCGATGGTGGCCGGGGGCATCAAATGCGGGGTGGACATGGTGAGGATCATATCGACGGAGTCGCTGTCCAGCTCGTCGCTCGCCAGTCGGGCGACGATACCGCCCATGGAGTGCCCGAGCAGGGTGACGGTGCGAGGACGGCGGTCAGGCGGGAGGTGGTCGTACTCTGCCAACACCCTATACACTGCCTTTGCGACGAAAGCAGCTTGCGCCCGAAGGGTCTGAGAGTGCAGCGCCGAAAAGTCCTCGTTGAAGTCGGCTACATGGTCAGCTGCAAGATCTCTCTCTACCTTGGAGCAGGACTCGCCGGCAAACACGTCGAGCGGTACATTGGTCTTCATGTCGCTACGCCGCGTCCCGGGCTCAGCCCATACTTGGCGCGTCGCAGACGAGGCGATGGACCGCACTTGCTGATACGACCCCGCGTTCCCGGGCAGGAACAGCACCGGGTGACCTGAGGGCTGTCCGTCAGGCGAGAGAGCCTTCTGAGCCGGCTAAACACTTGCCTGATCTGCATCCCAGCCCGACTCGCGGTAGAGGTATACGCGATACTTGCTCGATGGGGACTCGGGCCAGTCGAGCAGGCGGTACGAGGGCCACATGTAGCTCATCTCGCAGCCCCACACGCCCGAGGTCGCCTGGTCCACCTGGAAGGCGTGGAACGCGATGCCGGCGAGCAGGATGGCGAGGACGCACACCACGAGAGCCGGCAGACTCTTGGACCTCCATGCTCGGCCAGCTCCCGTGGGCTCTGGGGCTGGGGTGTGCCGGGACATGACATCTTAAGCAGGAGTGTTGTTGTAAAAGACTCAAGAGGTGTACTCGTAGGTGGTGGTGGTCTGGGGTGGAGGTCGACGTCGGACATCGTTACATACAGGTGCATCTGGTCTGCTGATATGCAAGTAACTATGTGTCGCCCGGCAGCAGTATGGCAAAGTTGTTGCGCTTCGCACCGTCATTCTCTACCGCCTTCCTCCTAAACCTGTCGCGCTGAGACAGGTCGGGCTGGCGCCATGCCCACAACCAGTATCCGACCTTGCCGTTCTCCTTGTGCCGCTCGGCCACCAGCTCAAAACCGACAACTCTCATCAAGGCGCGCAGAGAGTCGGCCGAGAGATAGCGCGAGTTCTGCACGCAAGGCAGAGGCAGCACGAGGAACAGAAGCGACCTCTCGTCCGGCACGAGCTGAGCGTGGCAAAGCTGCAGCATCCTCCCTGCGTCCGTCAGCCTTGTTCCCCCACCTGGACATACCTCTGTCTTCGGGCCGATCTACAAAGTTGAGGACCAGGCTGCAGCTGGTGACGTTGAACGCCTCGTCCGGCGCGGAAGGCAGCGGACGCTGAAAGAAGTCTTGTTCCAGTATTCGGGGATGTTGCGAGTGTAGATCGATTGGGACGTGGGTCACCCATCTGGAGCACGACGCGAAATTATCGGGAGTGAGAGCTCCCAGCTCGAGAAGTCTGCACTATCAGCACTGTGCCAAGCTTGATGCTCGCAGGTGGCACACTCACCGCACATGACCGCCAGATGTGAGGTTGGCTTTGCGCTCGAGGAGCCAAGGTATGAGCACGGCCGAGCTGTCGCCGCCTCGGTCGCTCGATTGCCCCTGCAAGCTGGCACGTTGGTACGCCTGCAAGCCGCCAGTCTCCTCCAGCTCCTTCTTGGTTCCCTCCAGCTGTTGAGAGACCTTGGCGTGCTCCTCGCTGGGTGAGGCGAGACCTTTTAGCTGCCTCTCCAACTGTGCCTGTCGTTTGCGGAGCGTGTGGTACTTTGCGATGACGGACTGGGTCGCCTTGCTGGACGCAGACTTGAGACTATCCGAGCTGGTGATTGGCTTCTTGCGGAGGTGCTTGGGACGCCCCATTGATGTTGCCCAGGCTCATGATGCGCATGCAGATGTCAGACGAGTTCTAAGCTCGCCAAAGCTTTTACCGTCATGGAAGCGCGCGCCTAAAGTTGTAGCCGCGAACTACATCGAGGCTTCTATGCGCTGTCAGAAGATGGTATATGCATGCATCAATGCGTCTCTCAGGAGCCCTGCTAGGCTTTCAATTGGGCGCAGATGGCCAGAGATGGGTGATACAGCATTCCTTGATCCACCCCAGACTGATCGAATCGGCAACGTCTGCGAAATTCCATACAACTACACCACGGCCTGGCGCTGGTGGTCGTCCGCGTTCTGCTCGACCTGGGTGTGCTTGAACTTGCGCGCGGGCGTGCGGCGCTCAAAGAGGATGTCCAGCTCATAGTACGACCTCGCCTTGGTCTCTGGCAGCCGGAACCACGCCCACAGGAAGCACAGCGCACAGATCGGGCCCCAGAAGAAACCGACCTTGCCCTGCCAGTTCCACTCGGTCGGATTGAGCATGTACGGCGTGAGCACGCCAAATGTCACCGAGAAGACGTTGTACGATATGCGCGACAGGCCGACGGTCTTGTTGCGCAGTCGGGTGGACGACACCTCGCCCACGATGGCGTAGGCGACGGGGCCGACGGTGCCGTCGTAAGTGAAGAGCCAGACGATCATCATGGCTGCCTGGGCCCAGCGGGCGCCGTTGTGCCCGTGGTCGGCGACGATGGACAGCGCGCCGATGAGCAGCTGGCCGACGGCGAGGCATGCGAGGCCGGTGACGAAGATCTGGCGCCGGCCAAAGTGGCTGCCGAATCAGCGCAGTTCAGTGTTTCACTGATCATCTTGACTCACGTCAGGAGGAACCACGACGAGACCGTGCCGACCAGTGCGGCCGAGTACAGTCCGATCGTCATGTCGAACGCGTAGAGCGTCTCCAGCCCGGCCTGCTCGAAAAAGTACGTCGAGTAGTTGGCTGACGCTTGTCAACGATGCCTGACCCGCCGTCTTCAAGCACGACTTACCGAACTGCAGACCGCACATTATCTGACACGTCCACACCACGACCGAAATCTCGGTGCGGCGGAGGTCGCTCCCTCTAAAGCAGTCGGCCCAAGAGCTGCCCTGCAGGTCTTTTTCCAGCTCGTTGGTGCGCACCATGGCGGCGACCGCGTCTTGGGTCTGCGAGTGCTCGTGCTCGGGCGCCAAGCGGCGTATGGACTTTTCAGCCTGCTCAAACTTGCCCTTGCGGACCAGCCACCACGGCGACTCGGGCGCAAAGAGGAGGATCAGGAAGAGCGGGACGGGCCACGCCCATTGCCTGCGGTTCAGCTACACATGGACTGAATAGGCTGATCGGTGTGGCTCACACGGCAAAAGGCATGCGGTAGGACCACGTCCCTGTCATCGAGGCGGCTTTGCGAAGAATGCCAGCGCCGATGAGATGCCCGATGACCCATGCGAGGTTGACCGTCGTGGTGAGGTACCCTCGAAGGGCGATGGGGCACACCTCGCTGGCGTAGGCCTCGGCGAGGGTCGAGCTGGAGTCAGAGGCATTCTTCTCAAGTCTGTAAAACTCACAAGACGCCCCATGGTAGGCCGCACAGTATCTCTCCCGCGAGGAGCGCGCCGATGTTCGGGGCGAACGTGATGAGTCCGATGAAAGGGCAAATGAGAACCAGGTTGGCCAAGACCGTCTTCTTGTAGCCGAGCCGGTCTACCATGAAGGCGCCCATCATGATACCGAATACGGATCCGATGTTGGCGCCTTGCTGCGTGGCGGCCTGCCAGCCGGCTGGGATCTGATATCCTTTTATAGATGGGTAGTAGGTGCCAAACTGCTGTCAGAAGAGCGGGCGCTCGTCTCGCCACCGAGCTCACGTGCTGCTTGAAGGCAGGCAGGCCGAAGAGGCTGCCCAGGAGGAGGGTATCGTAGCTCTCCATGACGATGCAGAAGGACGCGGCGACGGACCACCCAATGCTCTGGCGGTCAGCCACTGCACGAATCACCACACATCTCTGCACGGATCACGTTTCAACAGACACACACACACGCACCTTTCGGTATGTCTTCAGAGCCTGGCCGAGGGACATGCCCTTCTGGTAGGCCTCGTCCCGCTCGGCCCGCGCCTTGACGTCGTCCCATTTCGCGGCGACCGCCTCGACGTGCTCTGCCGACGCCTTGTCTTCGATCTCGGTGGACATGTTGGCGGGCGGGATGGGATGTTCTGACCCCCATGGGCCTCCGGCGAGGTGACAACCTATATAGATGCGCGGGGACCCAATGAGCTCATTCGCAATTGCAAATATCTCGGCGTCTTCGGCAACAAGCCGATCTGTCTTACCCATCCACCCATAGTTATAGGCGACTTGAGAGTAGCCGTAACCTCCTCTCACCTCTTTCACTCGCTATCGTCGGCTTCCTGGCCCCGCGGGGCTCTGCTCGCATGACGCCCGAGCCGGGGAAGCGCGCAGCGCGCGCATGCTCGTCTTGCAACCGGCAGAAGCTCCGCTGCGACGGCCAGCAGCCATGTTCCCGCTGCGTCGACGCCAGCGCCGAGTGCATGTACCTCCCCTCCCTGCGGGGCAAGACGCGGAAGAAGCGCGCGCGGACCGACGAGCAGCCGAAGCCCGCACCAGCACAAACCACAACACAGACACATACTCCGGGTCAAACACAGGCGGTATCGCAGACTGCAGATCCCCAATGGCAGCACTGGCAGCGCACAGAGGGCCTGTCGGCCGGCGCTGGGTTCACCGTCTCGTCCTTCTGGGGCGACAAGCCCAAATCCGTCTCACCACCGAAGTCCATCCCGCAGAAGCTCACCTCGCTGCCCCTGCCGGGCGATGCGCACAACCCCCTGGCTCTGCTCGCCGAGGCCAGCGCGACCACCGACCATGATCCGTTCAGCCCCCTGGCGGACGCCCGCGATAAGACTGACTACTACGCCCCGTCCGAGCGTGAGCTCAAAGATGAGGCGCCGAAGATCATGACTTTTATCAATGTGCACGAGTGGGTCTCGGACACCATCCCTATGCTCCGCTGATGGCAGGGCGGAACAGCTGTTTGACATGTATTATCGGTATCTCCACCCGCAGCTGCCTGTACTGGACCAACCACACTCCTCACCACTGGCAGTTGCGAGACGCTCAAACTACCTATTCAATGCCAGTGGGTCAATGACAGATAAGCTTGCCTTTACTGAGTTTAGTCTGCTGCGTTGCGGCGCGCGCATCCAACATAGTGCTCTGGGAGCGGCTCAAGGATTTCGCGCGCTTCGAGATGGAGCGCATCCCGAAAGAGAAGAATATCGAAGTGGTCCAAGGGCACCTGCTGTACGCCAACTGGAAGTGGGTCGCCCGTCGGCCTGTGGATCATGCTGACCCCAGCCTGATACGCCCAAAGAACTTTGAGCAGGATCTGACATGGATCCGCGCGGGCATTGCCGTTCGTACCGCCATGGACATCAACCTGCATCGTATCGCAACAGTCAAACAGGCCAAAGAAGGGCTGCCTCCGTGGCTTCTGCGGTCGATCGTGCGCACTTGGCTCATGTCGTATGTCATAGACAGGACGCTCTCCGCCCAGTTGGGCAAGCCAAGCAGCATGCGGGGCGAGAGCAGCGTGGGGTCGTACGTCGAGTTGATCTTGGAAGGCACGCCCACCGCAGATGACCTATGGGTCGCAGCGGCTTCAGCGAGTCTTTGACTCCGGACCATTCAGTGCTGATAGCCAGGAATGGACACAGATCCTCGCGCGCGCAATGGACGCCTTTCGCCTGGAGACGAGTCTGGGCAACAGCGCCCTGCACACCCTCGTGCATGTGTTCAACAAGCAGTTCTGCCAGTGGCGCGACAAGTGGTCTGCGCGCGTTGGCGCCGCCGCAGATGGGTCGAAGCTGCCCATCGCTGGTGTCATCGAGTTATACCATCACTATGCGACACTGGTCATGCATAGCTTCGGGCTTAGCCGGGCAGGCTTGGATCTGCCCTCGACATTTGCACAGGTGAGCGTCGCAAGGAGAACGTGGGCTTATGAGTAGTATATCATAGCCGCGATGCGCGTGATCAACACGTTCGAAGCGTCTTTCGAAGCTCCCGGGCTCACTCGGGGCTGCCCAGACCTCATCTTCACCGCGCTCACCTATGCGGCAGTCTCGCTGCTCAAAGCCACGCAGCCGCAATTCTCCCACCTGGAGGCGGATCGCAATGCCATCTTCATCGCGTGTAGGAAAGCGGCCGATATGCTGGCCAGAGCCGCGACGACCGCAGAGCATCTCCCGGCGTCTCAATCGGTATTCCTCTCCCATCTCATCGCTGCGCGACAGACAGTACGTCAGGCTCCGACGACGATCCTCGAGCCCATCGATTTTGAGGCATTTGGCCAGAGTATCTTGGATGACCAAACGCGGACTTTGTGGCCTCCCACCGATCCAACGTTGAGTTTCGACGCCGTGGAACCACCGCAGCAGTACACGCTTCCGGCGGCGCTGGGCCTAGGCGAGACGGATCAGGATTTGTTGTTCACTCTAGATAGCTTCTGGTGAGTATCGTGTAAGAAACTGCTGGCCCCGCTGACAGTCGCAGGAAGAGCCTGTTAGAGGGCACGCCAGTGCCGTCTTGATTGCCGTAGCCAAGTTGGCCAACGTGACTAAGTATAGCTGTACATTTGTGTGCTCTTGTACTATCGGGTTAACGTGGGGTGGGTGCCTATGCAGTGCTAATCTTTGCTATCGCTTGAGTATTGGGATTGCACGCTGTGCCATGATGCCTCTTGACATTGGCTACTTGTCCTGAGGGAGGTCCGGCGCGTCGAAATCCTTGGTCATATGCTCGTCCTGCTATTAGCGGCCCTAGCCAGCGATCCAGCGATCAAGCACTCACGTAAGCTCTGAAGTGGATGGTCCTGCCCACGGCGTCAATCTCGTCCATCTCGTCCTTTGTGAGATCTGGCAGACTCTCCGTCTCGGCCATCTTGCGCAAGTTCTCCGGCCTCGTGGTCGAAGTGAGCGCCACCACACCATGTCCCATCGTCCACAACAAAAGCACGCCCGCCTCGTCGACCTCCTTGCCAGTGTCTTTCGACAGACGCTGGGCGATGCGCGTAAGCACGGGCTTCAGGGGGCCTCCAGTCGGGTGTCGCAGCAGCGGGGACAGGGTGCCGTACGACTGCGTCACGATATTCTCCTTCTCTTGCAACTCAAGCAGGGGCCCGAGGTGCGCAAGGACATAGGGGTGGTACTCGAGTTCTTGCATCAGCGCCGGGGCCGGGACGCTCGCGCCAACTCACGGTTGACCACCGGTCGGATCTTGCACCCTCTGAGAACCTCCTCCAGGTCTTGCGGGCGGAAGTTGCTCACGCCCAGTGCGGTGCTGGACAGTGTACCATCTTCAACGAGGTCCTCGAGGATCTTCCAGAATTCCAGGATTTTCCCTTTGGCCGGGACGTACGGGTTGTGCACGAGCAGCAGGTCGGGCTGGAATCCGAGCTTGTCCAGTGTGGATTGGACACTGGCCCGGACGGCTTCGGGGCTCGTCTCGAGCTCGATTGTCTCGGATTTCGGCGAGCCCGCCTTGGAGTAGCGGTAGAAGACTTCCATCAGCGAGCCTCTACCTGGCCGGAGAGGACTCACGCTTCGAAGTCACGAATACGTCTTCTCGCCTGAAGCCCGCAAGCTTGATCGCCTCTGCCGTCTCCACTTCCGTGTTGTAGATCTCAAGTCAGCCAGCTGGAGCTGAGAGAGTGCACGCTGCCCACCTGCGCCGTGTCGAGGTGCATGATTCCCGCTTTGAGAGCTTCGGCGCAGAGCTCAGCCGCCCGGCCAGTATGCCCCACCATCGCGCCGTACCCCAAGGCAGGGATGGATCTGCCATTACTCAGCTTGACTGTGCGTACCATTTTGCAGGACGAGAATGATTGTCGGTTGAGAGTGAACGAGACGCGCTAAGTCCAGTTGGGCCGGAGTAAAGACGACATAATCAGCCTATGAGTAGCGGCTTCTTCGGCTTCTCGGCCTCAGGTCATTGAAGCATGCATGACTCTAGCAAGGCGGCTCGCCTCTCTTCGGCACATTGCCATTGAACTGGGCTACCTCCGGCGCCACCCAGATAGACCCGTCTACCGCCTTCCACACCGTCATCACCGTGACATAGACCCAATGCAACGTGACCTGGAGAGACAAAAAGGTGCCAATGACGCGCAACGCGGGCGAGCTCAGCTCTGTCGCCAGTGCGGTGGTGGCCGTGGCAAACACCCTTGACTTCAGCTGAGACTGAAACGAACAAGTAGAGTAGCGCTCACCCGATGGGGAACGTCAGAGCCCACAGTCCTACCGAGAACTTCTTGAGCCAGAAGAAATCGCGGTTCTTCCAGGTGTGCTCGGCCAACATGGCAAACGCCAGCGTATACCAGACGAAGCTGGACATCAACCGCGTTACACAGGTGGTGATCTTGCAACTCACCCAAGACCCCAGAGAACCAGACCCGTCACGATGCCTCCCGTGTACGCTGCGTCAGCAATGCGGAGAGACGATTCAACATTGCCGTTCGGCGCCAGAGAAACTCCATAGTCGTAAGCGAGCTCTCGGATGACTTTTCCCAGTGTGATGATGCCGAAAGACCCCTGCCCGCACGGTCCAAGTGGCAAAAACACACTGGGCAGAGCTGCGGGGGCGGGGATCCCGCCGATGGCCGTCCGGTAGATCCACAAGGTCATCACGAAACATGCCAAGGGCACACCAGTGCCCCATACAATGTACGAGACGATGACGGTGGACCTCGCGAGATCCGCGTCGAACGGAGCGAGGGCCGAGGCGACAACGCCGCCGGACGCGGCTGCGACGACGCTGGACACGATTGGGAGAAGCCAGGTGGCGGCCATGGTGTCGGGAGTATGGGAGTGTCTTGTGAAACTGTGGTCGTCAGCACGGTCTATGGGAGCGCCTCGCTCACATCATGTAGATCATGCCAAAGTTGACAAGGATGCTCAGTGCTACGTCGATCCACCAGAGACCCAAGGCGACCTTGGCCCAGCGTTCGCCCCATGCTGGGACACAGACAAAAGCAATCATGTTCTGTCGTCAGCTGCATCCCATACCTCGTCTCCGGTACTGACGACGATGGTGGCAAAGCCCATTGGGAGGCACCCCCAGAACATGCCAGAGACCAGGTGCTTGCCCACCGCAGTGAAGAGACGATAGCGCGCATACCGGACGACATTGCCCAGTACGAGTGCAGCGAAGATGGCAATGTTAAGGACGAAAATGGTGATGCCGATGATTTGCAGCCACTTGGTATTGTAGGGCAGATTGTGCAGAAGGATCGAGGTGATGCCCGTGCCCATGTTCAGTGAGAAGAATGCCGGCGAGAGATTGCGGCACGCATGGTCCAGACTCGCACTGGTCCTCTGGAAGAAGCCTGCCTTGCCCTCATCGCTGGCGGCCCCTTTGGGCCCGGACGACCTGTCCGAGCTCACTTCCACCACACCGATATCTGGTTTCAGGTCAACGGCGGACATGTCGATGCTCAAGCTGGACTTTGTCGAGGTGTATGATTTGAGATGGAGTGGGGAACGACTTCACGCCCGGCCAAGTGTCACATAGTGGGATGCTCTCCGCCCCTCGGACCGAAGTGGTCCTGTTTGTCAACGTCGTCGTCAACCTTGTCCATAGATATTCGGAAGACGACTGAGCATTCGGAAACTGGATCATCGAAATACGATGCCTCGGCGACTATGTCTCTTCGGCTTCTTCACTCGGCTTCTACACGATCCACCATGAAGCCGCACGCCTTGCCGAATGACGCGATAGCACGCAGTGTCTACTTAAACCCCATGGGACGTGGGAGGCCTCCACAACAGCTCGATCAGCCACAGCCACCATGCCCATCGCAACACAGACTCAGACTCAGACTTTGACCAATGACATCGGTCACCTCAAGCTCCGGGGCCAGTCACCGCCACGCACGAAGCGCACCACGCCATTGAAGTACAATGGGAGCTTTGACAAGTACTCTGTAAGTCATACCTGTATTAGCGGGGCTGATCGATAGCACTTTGAAGTGACCCCGTCTATCGGACGAGAGTTCACCAAAGACCTGCAGCTCAAGGCTCTGCTTGATGCGCCAGACTCGGAAGCACTGCTACGTGACCTCGCGGTCATGGTGTCGCGCCGGGGTGTGTGCTTCTTCCGCGGGCAAGATATATCGGGCGAAGAGATGCTCGAACTCGCTACGAGGATGGCAGATGCCACCGGCCGACCCAAGGAGTCCAAGCTATGCAGTGAGCTGGCATGGACCGCTGCTATAGACGATGCTGAGCCCAGTCCACCCCGTGTCCGAGGTCACGCCCGAGCTCATGACGGGCCGAGCGAACAAGACTATGGAAATCTCAGCTTCGAGACAGCGCAAAGGCGGTGGCATCAACCGCCGATACGAGGACGTCTCGCGCTGGGCCTCGGTGGCCTGGCACACCGATATCTCGTTTGAGCGCGTACCGTCCGACTACTCGATGTTGAAGATCAACACCTTGCCTCCTTCTGGGGGTGACACCCTGTGGATTAACACCGCCGACGTGGTTGAGCGCATGTCCCCGTCGTTCAGGGAGTACCTTGAGGGCTTGACCGCCGAGCACAATGGTGAGTCCACGCATGCCGGCTTGCGCCTTTGCTGACGGATTTAGCGCATTTCTTCCACGAGGAGGCGCGCCGGCTCGGGATCAAGATCAAGACCGACCTCGAGCGGGGCCACCCGTTGAACAAGGACGACACACTGGAGGCGCACCACCCTATCATCCGAACGAGTGAGTCGAGCGCATGACGGGATGATTCTGGCTGATGTAAGACCCCATCACCGGATGGAAGGCGCTGTATGTGAATCGCGGCTTTACGAAGCGGATCGACGATGTGTCCAAAGACGAGTCGGACATGATCCTCAACTACCTCAACAACATCGCCATTCACCAGATCGACATGCAGGTGAGGTTCAGGTGGGAGAAGGGTTCAATTGCCCTCTGGGACAATCGGTCGACCTGGCACAGGTGGGTCATGAGTGGCGAGAATGCATGGACAAGCTGATTGTTAGTGCAACGTTTGACTACACCGAGGAGAGAGTCGGCGAGCGAGCGTCTTCCATCGGCGAGGTTCCTTATCTTGACAAAGAAGGATCCATGCTGCGATCAGAATCGCTCGCGCAGGATGGCGTAAAGTGGTAGTAGCTTGTAGAAGCTTGTACTGTACGTAGATACTGTATGCGCGCATGTCATTTTGTTGAAAATCATCCGCTGCCACTCCACCGTCCTACTCTCTCTGCATCTTCTCACCTCTCCACGCAGTCCATGGCCTAACTACTCGCTATGCACTGCACACGACTGCGGGACTAGCGACATATCGTAGACCCCACTTCATCCCAGGCACGCCGAAGCAGCAGAAGTCTCGGCGTCGCGGACTCATCCCAGATGCACGTGCGCTACTAAGATATAGGAAACAAGGCTGGGTTCATTGTCCATTCTAACATGTCGGGAAAAGCCTGCGATGCCTGTCGGGTGCGGCGCACCAAGGTGTGTTACGTACCACAGGTGTCGAGCGCCTAATGCCAAAAGACAACGAAGGACTCACCTGCAGTGTGACCGCTGTCAGCCCTGTCTGCGATGCCGGACGAGCGGACTAGACTGCACATACGAGGTCCAGCCCCGGAAGAGGGGCCCAGAGGGCAAGTGCGTCTTCTTTTGCGCTTCCTCTGCATCTATGGGCTGACAAAGTAGAACGGTGGCACGGCTCAAGGCGGCGCAGAAACTGATTTCGCATGACCGTCATGGCTCACCAAGAATACAAAAGCGGCGACGCGAGCGGTCGGACGCATTCACGATCTCGTGTTCAAGCTCATACGGACAAGAAGATGAAGGGGTCTCTGAGATATCCCTCGATACGTCGCCCGAGATGGCGACCTCTGAAAGCCCGAGCGTCTTTGAAGCGGCGACGAGTCCTGGAGTCAGCCTCAGATCGCCGGGGTCCGTTCCATCGACCGCACGGGAAAGGCCAAGAACTGGTCTGCCCGACCAGCTGGACGTATCCGCCTTCGTGCCCAGCCCCCTGCCCCTCGTCTCCCGACGAGCGCACCAGCAATCCGCCCTGCTCGACCGGCTCGCTCCGTGCATCCCACCATTGGTCGAGCAGTACCTCAGCGCCATCCACCCTCTGGGCCCGCACGTCGACCGAAACGGGCTCCAAACCCGCTTGGCACAAGCCGAGCACCTCTTCGATGCCAATTTCGCCGCGCTAGTCCTGTCCATCATCGCGCTGCCGTTCGTCCTGCCCGGCCATGCGCCTTCTGCGCAGAGGGAGGCAGACAAGCTCATGGCGGCCGCCGGGGCGCTGCATCACGGCACCCTCCACGCTCACCGTGCGCGAGATTGGAAGCCCGACATTGTCTCCCTCGCCACTGCGATGCATCTCAGCTCGTACAGCCGAGCGAGGGACGACGGCGCGACGTATATCCGCCAGCGCCACACCACAGGTATGATCGAGATGCTCCGCCTGGACCGCCCCGAGGGCTATGCCGCGCTTACGGGGCCGGAGAGAGAGCTGGCGCTTCGATTGACGTGGATTGCTGGTGCGGGCGAGCGCTCTTCGGCTTTGTTGACCAACGCGCCACTCGCCATTCGGCAACGGACCAGTCTTCTCTCGGGACTACTCCCGGCGCAGGGGACCGACGCTCTTTCGCGGTGCTTGCTGCCCGGTACGAGGCTATACGACTGCCTAAGCGCCCCCCTGATAGACTGTATCACTGGCCGCTGCGACTGCCCCGCTCTACAGGCGGATCAGATGGCACGGCCTCTACAAGCCCCAGCTTCCATCGACATCGCCATCCAAGCTCTTGGGCACGCTACGGCGCCGCATCTTCTGCCAGAAGCGATCATCGCCACACACGCCGCGCTCGACGCTGTCGACCTCAACGCGATCGTTTCACTGGTGCAATTTGCCGATGCCGTGCTGACGCGCGAGTTCCTCCACGTCAAGATCTGGCAAGGATGCGTGTCGCACTCCGTGCTCGAGCTGGCGGCTGTGCCTTCGCACCCCGGGCTGGGTTTCGGCTACCCCCTAGAACGGATCTGTGAGGTGGAGAGGATATTGAGGGTCTTGCCTCGGCAAGCCGTGGCTGGCAACGGGAGGGCGATGGTGCGTATATACTCTCGCTGTGTAGCCGATACTTGCTTATACGCAGACTCTGAAACTCCACACCCTGGCAGAAGCGGCCGATTCCGTTCTGGCGCTAGACTTGACCGTGTTGATGGGCTCGACCGGCTCTGTGGACGCTGCCCAGAGAGCGGTGGCGTTCGTGCGCAACCTGGTGAACGATTTACAACATGGCGCATGGTTCCGGTGGGAGTTGACCTAGCATGAACCGTGCGCCTGGCAGCCAAATCCCGCGGTGCATTTCGTACCAAGAATGCATCTATCTCCTCATCATCTGATGCCCCTCCCTGCAACTTTTATATGACGGGGGATTCAGGCAGCCGGGACGCTTAAGGCATCATCGATGCTGCCACCTCGGGCGCCCTGTTCTCCATTCCTTCCACTCCCTCGTTTCGAACGAGGGTGACACCGCGCTCGTCGAGCTCGTCGAGCTTCTCCACTGTTGTGGATTGGAACTGGCGAGCGGGAATGCGGCGCGCAAAGAGGATGTCGATCTCGCGATACGAGCGGCCCCTCATCTCGGGCAGACGGAAGAACGCCCAGACGAACGTGAGGGCGCACGAGCCGAACTGGGGTTCAGCATGTACCCTTGTCCGGTCATCAACCGCCTCCCACTGCTGGAATGGAGGAGGAGCAAGAGGGAAGGATACTCACCCAGAAGAACCCGGCGCGGCCTTGCCAGTTCCACGCGGTAGGATTGACCTGGTACGTGTACAAGATCCCGCCTACGACGCCGCAGATATTGTACGCGACACGGGCGAGGCCAACCGTCTTGCCGCGCAGACGCGTTGACGAGGCCTCCCCGACAATGGCATACGCGGCGACCTGCAGAGGTCAGCACTCGCAATGTACGAGATGCGAGGTGGACGCACGATGGTTGAGTCCCACGTCACAACCCACACGAAAGTCATCGCCGCCTCTGCCCACCGCGCGCCCTGATGCGTGTTCCCCGGGATGGACAGAATGCCAATGAGCAGCAAGCTGCGCACTGTCAGAATGTCATGATCTACTGCAGAGAAGGGACACTGACGTGAGAGCCAAGATCACCTCGCCGACAAGCACGATGCGCCGGCGTCCGAAGAACTGCCGTCAGCCGCCTGCTTGGTAGAATGCTGATTACACTCACAGAGAGGAAGATCCACGAGGTGGACGTGGCTATGATGGCCAGTGCGCGAAGACCAAGGTCCAGTTGGAGCGCGTTCGTGGTGGAGAAACCGGCTGGCATGTTAGACATCGCCAGCAGAAGAGGTGAAGATTCTTGCTCACCTTGTTCGAGGAAGTATGCGGGGTGGTTGGCGAGCGAAGAGCCGGTCAGGATCTGGCTGGAGAACATCATGCACGCAATTTCGGTTCTGCGCAGGTCCACACCACGGAAACACTCCTTTTCGTCAGCACCTTAGACGATGCATGGCTCTTGACACACCAAGTAGCTCGTCCCGGCATGGAGCGACTCTTCAATTTGGTTGGTGCGGATCTGAGCGTCTTCAGCATCCTTCCAAACGGTACGCGACCGGAAGACTCACCATCAGTGCCACCGCTTGTTTCGCTTCCACATCGCTGCAATCTGTTCGGAGACGTTTGACCACTTTCTCGGCGCGTTCGTACCTGCCCTGTCGGACGAGGTACCAGGGCGACTCGGGGGCCAGGCTGGCAATGACAAACAGGGGCACTAAGAATTTGTTCAGACTATTTCTTCCGTCACACGAGGCGGCTTCTCACCTATCCACATCCACTGGAGGGCAAAGGGCAGCTGTGAGTCAGCGTCCGCCCTCATTTTGCAATCATGCGCAAGTCGAGCTCACCCTGTAGGCCATCTTGGACGTCCAGCCATGCGTAGCAAACACCGTGCCGGACCCGATGATCTGTCCAAATACCCAACACAGCGATACGAAGCTGCATCTTAGCTGTGGGGCCAGTGCCTGTAGCCAAGAGGACATACGTGGTCAAGTACACTCGAAGCGCCACGGGGAGAAGCTCCGAAGCGTACGAGATGGCCGACTGCCCCGTCGTCAGCTAAACCCCTCGGTCATGCGAGAGATGGTACTGACAGTGGAGAAGCAGCCCCAGTTGAGACCGCACAGGAACTCGCCAACAAAGAGCACCTGGATGTTTGGGGCAAAGACGACGATGAACAGGAAGCCGGTGATGAGGATGAGGTTAAGCTGGATGGTGCGCGGGTAGCCGTACCGCTGTTGGAAGCTGGAGAAGATGAGGATCCCGCTGTACGTTGAGCTGATGCGTAGCGCGGGTGACAGTGGGATGGACGTACACCACCGCACCAATTGTCGGTGCGTAGCCGATGGCGCTCTGCCATGCGGCGGAGAGCTGGTAGGTCCCCTTGGAAGTGAGGTAGCCGTACTTCTGGCGGAACTGCGGGAGGGCGGTCATGTTGCCCAGCACTACGATCAGCACAACACCCAGTGACAAGGAGAGCCGGGACTCACGCAGCGTGTCATAGCCTTCCATGACGAGCGTCATGGAGATTCCCATCGACCACAGGATGGCCTTGGGATACTTGCGCAGGCCTTCGCGAAGGGTCATCTTACCCTCGAGCTCTTCGGCCGTGACGGCGCTCTGGGTGACCTCGTCATGCTCGAGAGTGGGCTGAATGTCCTTCTCGTCTTCTGCCATGACATCAGCGTCATAAATCTGCTACGACAGACGACGGTGGCTCACCGGACGACATGTTGTCTAGTAAGAGGTCGTTGCTTGTCGAGCGCTGGTGGAGTGGTCTAGCTTCTGATTTCTGACCGTCTTTATAATCGAGCCGCTCTGATCGCATACTCGTTCCCACGACGTTCGAGGCGCAGTCCCGGGAAGCACATGCCAGCGGCATCTCGGGCAAACCGTGACGCTCACGCACGAGCATCAGCAGCCGCAGCGCAGGGCGTGACCATGGTCGAAGGGCGTCGAGGACAGCGGCCAGCTGAGCTGTCGTGTGTCTGCTTCGCGAGAGGGGACGACGGTCTGTCGAAGTTTGATCACGGTTTCCCCGGCACACATGCCCAAATTATGGACGCACGTGCATGAGTTCGTCATGATGTTCGGAGAAACCGTGGTTATCTTATCTCTCCGGCCAATCATCGTTCAGGTCACTCTCGGCGAAACCGTGCTGAACAGTCGGTCTCTGAGTATTCGACGCATCGCACTCCCGGCCTGTGAGCGATGATCACATTCCGAGGGTCTGAGCTAGTTGGTAGTGACACGGTCGATTCTCTTGAAGTACAGCAACCTACATTCCACGTGCTTGCCCGACACTCCAGTGTGCTCACACAATCGGGCGAGCCACGTCCCCACTCTCATCTCAACAGCATCGTCTTTCCTCCTAGACTGTCACACGAACAACAGCAAAATGACCGTTGTCCATCCTCAAGTCAAGCAGAAAACTCGGGATGTCCGCAAGCTGCTCGCGGCATTCAAGATCCCCCGGCAGACCAATGCCAGTGAAGCGATGCTCGTCTCGGCCCACAGGGGCTTACGGTGGAATGGTGCCGTGGAGAATGTACGTCTCTCTCCTCCCGCACAATGTAGAACAGCTGATCTACAGACATTAGAGGCCGTACGTCGGGCGGCAGAGGCGGGATTACCCAGTGTGGAGATCGACATTCGCAGCACTGCTGATGGCGTCGTTGGTCAGTGTCTTTCTTTTGTACAGACCCAGCAGGAAAAGGCTAGGAGTAGAGAAGAGAAAGCTGACCCCAGTGTGTCTGCATGATGATGGCCTTGGCCGCATCTCGGACATCGACACCAAGGCCCTTTGTCCAGAAGGCAGGTCCCTCCCCATCCAGTCATTGTTGTCTTTGACGATGGAGGTATGGACCGATACGACCCCGTCACTGGGAAGGGCTTCAACCCCCTCGTTGCGGATCTGACATGGAGCCAGCTCGAGGAGCTGTGCCTGAGAGACCAGCACGGCAATCTCACGTCGGTCGTGCTCTCCTAGAGCAGCGCCACCTGACCACCAGCAACGAGCGCGTAATGACTCTCGCCGATCTGTACGTATGCAGGGGCTGTCATATGTGTGCGGAGCTGAAGATAGTCTTGCCGGGATCCGCGCTGCGCACATCGACGTCCTCGTATTTCTCGACTTGTACGTCCGTCCTCCCATCTCAACAGAGACAGCTGGAGGAGCTGCCGCTGACGGTGTGTAGCAAAGACGCCGCGAGCATCTCGGCGTCATACGATGTCGTCCGGCAGTACTCTAACACAGCGGACGTACCGGCCATAGGTGGGTCACTGGTCGAAAGTATCTTGAGGGGACTCACCGCGCAGAGTGGTGTGTGTGGAAGACGGCGCTCGAGTTCGTCCCTCGCCCAGAGGCACTCGAGAGCGAGACCTGGTATACCGAAGTATGCGGTCATTTCTCGTCCCACTGACGCTGACTGCGAGTGCTGTCGCCAGTTCGGACATGGCCCACTGTGGATCCCCGTGTTCGACCCAGACTTCTGTTCCGATGAAGAGGGCAAGTCTCTTCCCGCACGAGAATGACGGGGTAGGCTGACCGCCAGCACTGCGTGTAGCAGAAGTGAGCGATGACATTGACATGGTGGTGCTGAAGCCGACCACAGGCATGGAGCGAGCGGCGCTACGTTGTCGCATTCGAAGTGGGGCTGCGATCCCCCCGAGGGCCTTTACTGCAACTCGTCAAGTTTGCCCGAGAACGGGGTATAAGCCTTGGGTTTTTCGGCGCGCTGGGTGATGTTGAGGACGAGTAAGATGTCAATTGTGCTTGTCGCAATGCTCACGGCAGCCCGGAATGCCCATCAGACCGTCTGGTGCACTGGGAACAGTACGTCGACCCCCTCTGATTGTGAATTGATGAGGGCTGACATAAAGTCACGGGATGGTGACGTACGACCAGATCCTCAAACCTGGACAGTCTCAGGACGGACACGACCACCGAGGTGACATCGGCGAGTCTTGCGACTTGAGCGAGATAGCGCCGACTGATCCCTTGTAGAGCTGTTCAAATCCCTCGGATATAGCTGGATCATTGGTCGGCGGCTCACTTGCTGCCAGAATCGAGCTGACCCGAACAGCGGACCGGACACGAGAAGTCGAGCCCTTCTTTGAGGCAGCGGCCAAGAGCGTGATGGCCACCAATCCTTAGATTGGCTATGTCTCTGCCGTTGAGAAGAGGCCGACAAAGCATGCAGTCTGACGGAATCCATCACACTAGAAAGATCTTCGGTGCCTGGACCTGGCCAGCTCTCTGATGACTCATCTCGTAGCAATGTTAACATGCGATTCATCTCCTGCGCTTTTGCTCCGCTGCCTGATCTATGCCGTCGCCTCTCGCCCACAGGCGGCCTTTATTAAACACATCTTAGTTGGCCTTGGCGTCGACCTTGGCGATGTACGCGACCAAGTCGCAGACACGGCGCGAGTAGCCGAACTCGTTGTCGTACTGCTGGTCAGGACAAATCAGGATTGAGATTCGATGAACCCACCCAGGAAACCAGCTTGAGGAAGTTGGAGTTGAGGGCGATACCGGCTTTGGCGTCAAAGACGGAAGACTCGGTGGAGCCGACAAAGTCAGTGGAGACGACTTCGTCCTCGGTGTAGCTACGCGCGTAAGCACAGCGTAGCATGTCAACCAGGCGGCCCTACCCAAGGATGCCCTTGAGCTCAGGGGACTCGGAGGCCTTCTTCATGACCTGCTTGATCTCATCGTACGAGGCACCCTTCTCGATGCGGCAGGTGAGGTCGACGACGGAGACGTCGGAAGTGGGCACACGGAAGGACATTCCGGTGAGCTTGCCGTTCAACGAGGGGATGACCTTGCCGACGGCCTGGGCGTCAGCTGAGCCAGGTCTCCAAGTGAATGCAACTGACCTTGGCAGCACCGGTCGACGAGGGGATGATGTTGGCGGCAGCGCCACGGCCTCCACGCCAGTCCTCTGTTATGTCAGCGTGTGGATTTCCCTCATCGATGATAGACACTGACTGTTGGACGGACCGTCGACGGTCTTCTGGGTGGCGGTGGTGGCGTGGATGGTGCTCATCAGGCCCTCAACAATGGTGAACTGAAAAGTCAGGCCACTGCTACGTGGTGGAAGTTGACTGGACGCACGTTGTCGTGGATGACCTTGGCGAGAGGGGCCAAGCAGTTGGTGGTGCACGAGGCGTTGGAGATGACCTTGTACTCGGGCTTGTAGGCCTCGAGGTTGACACCGCAGACAAACCTTGCGAGTCAAACGTGCTCATCTCCACCAAAGGACGGACATACATGGGTGCATCGGCCGAGGGAGCCGAGATGATGACCTTCTTGGCACCACCCTTGAAGTGGGCCGAGGCCTTGTCGATGGTGGTGAAGACACCGGTGGACTCGATGATGTACTCTGCACCAGCGGCGGCCCACTGGATGTTGGCCGGGTCGCGCTCGCCGTGGACGACAATCGGTTTGTTGTTGATGTACAGCTTTCCGTCCTTTACCTCGACCGAGCCCTTGAAGCGGCCGTGGGTCTGTCGTGGAGTCAGCGAACGGCAAAGGGTTATGAGGATGAGGATGACTGACAGAGTCGTACTTGAACATGTAGACCTGGAGGATACATCAGCTACAGCGGCAGAGATTTGTGAAGGAACAGCGGACCATGTAGTCGAGGTCAATGAAGGGGCTGGGCGTCAGTCAACTGCCAGGCTACTTTGCTAGTGGCGAGAACTTGGCGTAAAGACTCACTCGTTGATGGCGGTGACCTCGATGTCTCCGTGGTCGATGGCATTCCTGTGAAGCGTCAGTCATCGTGGAATGAAAGAGGATGGCCGAGGGTGTTCACCTGAGAACGATACGACCGATACGGCCTGTCAAGAGTCAGCGATGCTCACATCAGAGAGAGACATGAGAAGGGGAAGGGAGAGGGAGAATGGGTATCGCAACGAGTGTAGGTCTAGCTACGCGATACTGCAAGAGTAGATCGAGTGGAATGAACGCCGCGGGTAGAGGAATGGAAGGAGGACTGACCGAAACCGTTGATTCCTACTTTGACGGCCATGTCTGCGATAGTCTGTTGGGTAACGGGGGATGAAGGGTGGCGAGGTATATATCTGTACGCGACTCGAAGGCCGTGTAGCTGTGATGCGAGGCGATGCTTTGCTTAGTAAGACTAGAGAAAGAAAGAGAAGAAAGAAAGAGAAAGAGAAGAGAAAGAAAGAGAGAGACGTGGGTCAGAGCGGGTGTGCGAAAACGCCGGACATCCAATCCCCCTATTTGACCGTACTCTTTCATCCCCCCACTTTGCGACTCGATAAAGCCTCAGACACGTGTCTTGTTTTGATACCGTCAACACACACATACACACGTCAGTGCACTGTCACCCGCTCAGGGTCCATCAATCAGATTCCCATGCACTCAGGGTCCAGGTGATGAGGATGACGTATGATTCCTGCAATGCCGGCGGCAATGACTCCACTTTTTGATGGTCAAACACGTAAATGTACACGGATCATCTCTTCTGTTCAGCTGTTGAATTGACGCGATGATGGCCTGATGATTGATATGCATGAGGCTAGTACATCGACACACGCACTGTTGACAGTAGGAACAAGAGCTGCAGGGGCAGCAGTAGTAGTTTGAATGGTGCGAAAAGAGACGGAGACGATCGGAAACGGGTGACGTCGGAAAGCCCTGAAACAGCTCCAAAGATGAAAAAAGAGGAGTAAAACCTCGGCGTGGACTGGACAGTTGCTCATTCTGCTCCGTCGCCGTCCGGACCAATGCATGGTCTGATCATGCAAGTGTTATCGATCCGCACCCTCGATTGCGTTGCACGCCGAGGGTCATCACCCTAAAAAGTATGGTCTCCGTGACCGACCCATCAACATATATTAACCGGCGCTGGGGACCCATGGACCCCGTCGCCACTTCTACTTCTGCATTTCTATTCTCTTGTTGATTATCGTCGACGCGCATACTATACACGCAATATGATGTCGTCTCTCGCCATGACTTCGACCGCCAGCAGCCAGCTCCCAGAGCCCAGCAGCGGCCCCGACCTCGCGTCGCTCAAGCGCGCCACATTTGAGGCTGACGGTGTCCTGTTCGACATGGTGAGCCCCACATGCCCCTCCCTGCTCTAGTGACGCAATGTGTATGTGCCTACGCTGACCACCGTTCAGGACGGTACCCTCACCGACTCGATCGCCGCCGTGGAGGCGGCGTGGACTGCCAAGGCGCACGAGCTGGGCCTCGAGCCCAAGGCCGTCATCAAGGCCACTCACGGCCGGCGGGCCAGCGACAACCTCATGGACCTCGTGCCCGGGCTTAAGAAAGAGCACGTCGACCGCGAGGTGGACCGTGAGTCACCCCCCTCCCAGAAAGCCCTGCGCCGTGCTAACTTGAACAGGCTTTGAACGCTCCATTCTCGACTTTGCAGACACGCCCCCTCAGTCCCGCAAAAACTCAATCTCCTCCACCCCGCGCTCCTCGTCCATGCGCAGCTCGCAGTCGGGCTCGACGCTCTCGTCGATGGGCCCCATGACGCCGCTCGACCCCGCCACGCCCAAGTCGCGGCGCCAGTCGTCCAACTCGCTCGGCCCCGCGCTGTCCATGGCGCTGACCAAGGTGCAGACCGAGGAGCCCGCCCGGGGGTTCCACGACTCGCCGTTTGAGGACGAGGAGGACGTGATCGACATGAGCGTGCGGATCCTCCCCGGCGTGCGCAAGATGATCAACTCGCTGCCAAAGGAGAAATACGCCGTCGCCACTTCCGGCGCAAAAACCTACTGCCACGGCTGCCTCACGCGCACCGAGTGAGTAGTAGTAGTTATTCGTGGTGAAGTGCTTGGCTGATGGGGGCAGGATCGCCATCCCCGACGTGTGCGTGACCGCCGACGACGCCCGGCTCGAGCGAGGCAAACCGTTCCCCGACCCGTTCCTCCTCGCCGCCAAAGATCTCGACATCGACCCGAAGCGTGCCGTTATCTTTGAAGACTCGCCGTCCGGCATCAAGGCTGCCGTCGCGGCTGGCTCGACCGTCATTGCCGTCTGCACCTCGCACCAGCGCGAGCAGATCGAGGGCCTCGGCGCCCACTACATTGTCGAGACCATGGAGCAGGTCTCGGTCGCGCAGAACCCATCGGGCACTCTGTCCTTTACTGTATTGCACTAGTTATTCCGCCCTTCACCGATATTTTTCGACTGTATCCCTAGTTAGATGTTGCTTTAGGTGAACCACACCACCATGGTATAGAAGTAGATTAGCATCTGGCCCATGCATCGGCTTGAGCACACACTTGCCTTGCAGTGAAACACGTGAAGCGGTGGGAGGCTGAGATGACCCGTCTGACGGTCGTGTACGACTCCGAGTATATGTCCCATCTGACGTGCACGGCGGGAAAGATGGCTCGCAGTGCCCCGCTGACGACGGCGAGGTGATCCTGCAAAGCTCATATATAGTCGCAACATCGAGGATGTCACTATTTAAATCAGTCAGAGCTCCAAGTCATCGCCCCCAGAAGCAAAAGCAAAAGCAGCAGCAAAAGCAAAATGGTTTTGGCGCGGCGAGGATGTGCATACCACAACGGCGACACGGTGCGTGGCGCTCACTCACATGCATGCTTTGGGGGTCTGTGCTGAGAGGCAGAACGGCGCGCTGTACGACTCGGACGGCAACGTGTGCAGCAGTCTCTCGCGCGAGGACAAAATCTTTGTCGGGGCCGCCGCGGCGCTGTGTGAGTGGGGTGCGGTGCGGTCCGCACGGACCGGACCGATTTCATGTTCATGTGCCATAGGGGAAGGGGAGCTGACCGCATCGCAGGCACGCTCACGCTCGCGGCGATCGGCTCGATCGTCCTGATCAAACACCTGCGCGCGCGGCGCAAAGCCCGAACCAACGCCTTGTCTCAGCAGAGAGACCAACGCCCAATGTCCAGTATGGGCTCGCCGCTGCTCCCGTCCATGTCCATGTCGGCGCGCTCGCACACCTTCTCAATCGTCCCTCAATCACCGGGGGGACAAGACCTACTTCTCTCGCCCGCCTCGACGTCGTCGCCTTACCTAGACGGCGGCAGTGGGTCCTCAACGAGCTCGCACGCGCGCTCGCCGCGCTCGGGCTCGCCGTACTCGCCCAACCCCGAGTCCTTCAATTTCCCGATCCTATCTGCGGACGGGCACCTCCTGCCCGCTGCCCCGGCCTCGCGGCGGCAATCGTGGTACGACGCGAGTGTGGAGTCGGCCAGACCGTTGCCGGAGGCGCCCGCCCCCCTCCTTCGACATGAAGATCAACGCCACAAGGGGGGCCCATCGGAGCAGATCCTCTCGCCGATCCCGCGCTCTCCGCAAAGATGGAGCTACTCGCCCGCGCCCTCGCCAGAGCGCGCCGAGGTGGTGGGCCTCTACCCAGGCATGGGGATCCGACACGACGGCTCGATCGAGCTCTTGCGTGACGACGTGGACGTTGGACCTTCGCCGAGCGTGGCGTCGTCGCCGCGGATCAACAGGGTGGACCGGCGTTTGGGGCTGTACCAGCCGCAGAGCGCGATCTACCACCGATCTCTGTCTGCCGAAGGGGAAGATTTGTCCGAGGCGGACATGGGCTCTGACGAGAGCCACAGGGGCTACTGAACAGTGTGTCTTCACCGTGTACGTGTACCGTGTAAGAAGCAATGTGGGATGGTGATGCATTGCCGTGTTCAACAACATGGGTCGAGTGATACCAAAACCTCAAGACTAGATTCCATTATCGTTGTGAATGTGTGTGACTACCGTGTCATGGCGTTCTGCGCCTCTAGTTGTACAAATAGATCCTGCGCGTTAGCGTTCACGCATTCTTCTTGCCGCAGCAAGACGTACTTTAGCAGTCGTGTCATTTGCCGACGGGGGCGGCAGACCGTTTTCTTGAAGCACGAACTTGACCAGTGTCGCCATCTGACTGGCTGTGATGGTCGTCGTGCCCGAAGGGGGCTGCCAGTCCGCCACGGTGGGCCGCAGGAACTCGTGTTGCAGCAGTTCAGGGATGGTCAATCTGTGCTCCTTGCGATACGCAAGACACCGTCGCATGGTGTCGATGGCGGATGAGGACACTGTCACCGCCAAGCTGTTGGGATCGACCGGGTTGCCATCGGCTCCAGTGGCATATTTGGGGATGGCCATTGAGGGATAGTCGATATGGTGATTGGGGTCCGCGATCGCATTCATCTTCGGTAATGGTCCGCCGCCGATATGCTGGAATGGAGGGTTCCCGTAGATCATTTGGTAGAGGATACAGCCCAGCGACCACACATCGCTTGGGTAGGAGAGCTACAAGTCAGTCTTCAGTAGGAGAATCATGGCGCACGCACCTTCAACACCTTTTGATTGTTCATTCGCTGAATAGCCTCAGGCGACATGTAATTGACAGTGCCGATCTGCTATGAGTATCTACACACGCCCATGCAAAGAGACGCACCTGCTGATCCCTCTGGATGTTGACCGTATCATTGGCGACTGCTTTTGCAATGCCGAAATCGATGATCTTCAATCGACCTTTGACAAGGACGAAATTGGCGGGCTTGAGATCGGTGTGGACCACATTCTGCAGGTGCACAGCCTGGACCGCTTCCAGCATCTGCGCAAATCAGCTTGCATCTCGCACGATTGGATTCGCTGACCTGCTCCCAATAGAGACCGACAAAGTACATGTTGACCCGTTTGCCTTTTTGTTCATCGAGCAACATGGCAAAATCAATCTCGCCACATTCCATCACCTGACGGATCAGCGACAGGCAAAGTTAACGGCACAGACGCACCATCATGAGTAACTTGGGTCGATTTGCTTGAGTAAAGGTGATTTGATGGTCTATCAGCTGGATGATTCTATCGTGTCCGCGGAGTCGCTTGAGCAACTCGATCTCGTTCGTGTAGCTGTGGTACGTATCGGCGTCCGCCCGCTCGAGGGATACTCTCTTGAGGGCATAGATGACGCGTTTCACGGGACAGATCACAGAATAGACCTTGGACGAGCCGCCTTTTCCAAGTATCCCGATCCTCTCGTAGGTGGCGCCATTGACCTGTAGATCAGCTCTTCAGTCCCCCATCAGATGCTGAGTTTGGCTGACCAGGAAGTAGCGCTTCGTGGTAGTGGTAGCGTTCCCAGGCTGGGTCGCGTGATGTGATGCTGCATCCGGTTCCGCGAACTGAGCGTTTTGATTGCTGGTCGGGATCATGCCGGTCACATTGTGAAATGAAGATGAGGCAGGAGGTGCCGGAGCCACACGATGTGCATCTAGCTGCAGTTCACGCGGCGAGGTCCTTCTCTCCGCATTCGAGTCGCTCGCTATTGACTGGGATGACGGCTCGCGGATTGGACGGGTTGTCCTCTCCAGTGAAGCGCGGCGCAGGGGATCCACATGCGAGGGATATTGGTGGTGTGACGGTCCATTCTGCTCAACAGCACGCTCAGATGCTGCTCGACGGCTTTCGATCGGCCGATCAGGACGAGACGACCCGTATTCGTTCGGGGGCTCCTCTTGTATTGCCGCGAACGCTCGGCTGGCGAGGTCTGGACTTTGACGGGAATAACGACGTGATTCAATGAGCGGCGGAGACTGATCGGGGTCTTTCGGGGTTGACGATAGCGATGCGGACCTCAAATGAGGAGACGCTGACATCAGCTTCCTCTGAAAACATAGGACAGTCAGCAACTTACCGACTAAAACAGGACTGCTCCTCGCCTCTTCTTCGCCATTGTTGCCCTCGCCATCGGTAGGCAGAACGACACGCCGAGCCGGCCCGCCAAACCGAGAGAGCCCTCCTAGTCGTCTACCGGTCGAGGCAGCATTCAGCGTACGCTCGGTGATCCCCGGCGTCACGTATGCGCTCCGCGACAGGGTGCTCGTCGCTGAGGACTCTGCGCCTATGGATGACGACGACAGGGTGTGTGAGATGCCGGGGCGCAACGTGGCCGTATGTGTGTGCGGCGAGGTATTCGACAACTGGCAGTCAGCGTCCGGCGAGCGACCGCTCTCCTCGCAAACTCACATCATGTCTGTCAAGCGCATGCGTGGGGATGTCCTCCCTTCGACGCGTCAAGGGCGCCGAGACCACCCGCTGGAAAGGCCTCGTCCCATACGGCCTGCTCGGGCCCGCCTCTGGCTCCTGCACGAACGAAGCCAGCGAGCGCGAGCTCGTAGCGGATGCGAGATTCGGAGGCGTCGGGACCATGGACGAGGCCGAGGCCGTCGACGCGTCCGTCAGCGACAGGATGTGCGCCGAGGACGCCGAGGACTGCGCGGACGAAGCGCCTTTCAGCGGCGGCGTGTTGATCGTGGCATAGCGACCTTTCGCCTGTGGTGGCGTCGTCGTCGTTGCGGAAGAAATGAGCGCTTTGGTGGAGACGCGGTTGATGTCGAGCGAGGCCAGCTGCTTGCTCAACACTTTGGCTGCGGACGTCTGGGCCTTCTCCTTGGTCACTCCCCAGTCAAAGTGGAAGTCGGGCATCTCGAACGAGTCCTCGTCGTTGATCCATTCGAGCGGCGTGATGACTGTCGCCGTGCCATCTCCTCTAAGCATGTCTCCACCGCCCAGCGCGGCTGCCTCGGTCGCCATGGGTGTTTGCTGATTGAAGGACCGCGTCCTTCGAGACGCGGCGCGTGCTATCACTTTTCAGACTAGACTACGGTCCAGCGTTGATGATGCCGATTTATGGCGAGACCTGCAGGGTATGTCGATGTCCCAAACGTCTGCCTTCCCGGCGCAGCGACTGAGCTATAGTGCAAAGAGCAGACAAACGAAGCAACATGGGGAAAAGAAGTCAGTCTCGATATGGGGCCACGTGGTGAAAGGATCTCTGTTGTTTACCCACCTTTCAGGCACCAAAGTACTATGTCTATGCTTCTGCTTCTCTCGATGCATTCTGCTTGCATTCTTATTGCTTTTGTACTTCTACAGGGTGCCTACCTCTCATCGTCCACATGTCCCTCCCCAAACACTGCGCCCCCTGTCTTCTGCTTCCTACTGCAAACGGACGCTTCTACGTGACTGAGCCGACCCACGGTCGATCGGCAGCTCTAAATTGATGACGGATATGCTAAGAACCCTAAGGGGAAGGCGGCAATGGCGGAGGCGACCAGAAGACATCGCTGTCTGCCCGGGCCGCGCAGAGCTACAGACCAGGAAAGGGAGAAGAGAATGGAAGTCGATGATGAGGGGAAAGAAGAAGGGTCGAGAGATTGACGGGTATCTTGAGAATGTGGTCGTGCGTGTAATTATGATGGTCGTGGTCGAGGAATGGATCCGGGAATGAGATCGAGGAGAGCATGGGAGCTCATGTCAAGGTGGAGTACAGGAAGCTTTGCTCAGCACGACGCAAACTCCCACGCAATTGTGCTCACAGGTTGTTTGTTGCCGCTATTGCGATGGTGTTTTCTCGAGGATGCCAGCTCGCGTGCAACTGAACGAGGTCAGTCAAAAGGCCCGTCGATCACTGCAGATGGGCTCACAATCTTCTTGCCGAAATCGATGCCCTCTGTCTGAATGGTCTCCTTCTTTCCAGGCGTTTTGCCTCGAGCCCCGCCGATCTTCTTCGCCTTGAACGCGGACTTGTCGGCCTGCAACACCACGTCGTTGTCTGAGTTGACGTCGTATATCCTGAAGTAATTGTGATATGATCCTGTCAGGACGTTGCTAGTTGTCAGCCATCATCCTCACCCTCCATACGTCCAGCATCAGGTGATCAGAGGACACATACTTTCCGTCGCCACTGAAGGTACACTCAAACTTGTCGAAGATGCAATCATTCTCGTACAAGTCGCACAGCTTCTGCCGCAAGTGGTCGTGGATGTTGATGGTTTTGACCGGTTTGCTCTCCATAGCGATGTCCCAGATCTTGAGTGTCAGGTAATCGCGGGAAAGGATATATCGACCATCCCTGGAGAATTTGACATCCGAGATAGACGAGATGATCTCTGAGAAGAAAGATTTTTGCGTTGGGTCTTCTTCTTCTTCGAACACTGAGTTGTAAGCGCCAATTGACAAGGAGCAATATGTCGGCAAACATACGTTTTGCGTGCTGATCGCATAGAGCTGATTCCCGCATGTCGGCTAGTTTGATTGTCCCTTTGGAGCTCGAGTACATGAACAAGTTACAGTGGATGGGGTGGAACTCGGCAGCTGTAATGACTTCTGTGAGTTCTTCCATGTTGACAGGTTTGATGTCGACGATGTCTGATATGCGTCAACGACGCTGATATTCGGCGCGCAAAGCACGTACTGAAGCTCTGATCGCTGATGTTCAGGTTCCACAAGTTTACTCTCAGATCATCCGCTGATATGTATGTCTCGCCGTCCGAGTTGACTGATATAGAGTTGATGTGATAGGCGTGAGCGTTCGCATAAACCTTTCGCGGGACCGCGGCGGTGATGGAATCGTGCGTGGTCATTTTCGGTAGGCGCAAAGGCTGATTTGGTGACCCGGGTTGTACACCATCCGAATGATTGTTCTCCGCCACGACTTTGATCTGCTTGTCGAACACCTTCCATAGCTTGATAGTCTTGTCTGACTCGTCAGCTAGAGCCCTGACCCACGGTAGCTGCTCCTACCGTTGGTGCTCAATAAGAAATGTGCCGCGTTCTGTCTCTTGCACCATTTGATCCGATTGATCTTCTCCTCGATTTCGAGTGATTTTAGATAATCGAATTCTGGTTCATGCGATTGGAACTGAAGAGGGTTAGCAAGTCCATCCATTCTCATGCGCCGTCACGCACTTCAGTGTAAAATTTGTACTCGCAACCCCGTTTCTGTCCGTCAGACCGAGCATGAGTCCCTGTGCGACGCTGTCTCACCTGTTCGTTCCGCTCAAAGAGGACGACCCGTCCGCCCTTGTCACCCGTTGCCAAGTAGTCTCCAGTGTGGTCAAACTCGACGGTGGAAATGATGTCGGCTACACGCGAGGACAAGTAGTGGGGATGAGACATGTGATGATAAGGTAGAGAGACGTATCAGCTAGAGTCTTGTGACCTGCTGAGGGAGGACGACTGACCCTCTGTGATATCCTCCACTTCGCCCTTGTCGCCGAAGCATTGGGCGAAGCGCCACTGGTTGCTCGGCTCTGCATCCATGGCCGCAGTGTCTCACCGGCTACTTGAAGCTTCTGCAGCTGGCCTGAATCCAGGTCGAGAAAGAGGAAGGGGGAGATCGAGTAGGGCCTGTTCGGGGATGAGGCGTCAAAGGAGATGAAGGGAAGGTGAAGGGGGCCCTCTGGGAATACCCGCCGGCTGCTGGTTCGACTAGCCTTTGTCGTGTCAAACGACACTTTGGTCGACTTGTTGACGGCGGGTTTTGGGGATTGGGCGATGGAAAACGCAGGAGAGAGTGTGATCGTGCCCGTCGCGTTTGTCTTTACATCCAATTGGGAAAAGTTGCTACGAAAGACAGAGCAGGTACAGGCAGTCGACCTCTAGTGAGGAGAGAGGGAGGTGTGAGGGGGGAAGACAAGTAGTCAAATGGTCGGTGGTGGTAGGTGGTAGTGGTAGTGGTGGAGTGTGTTACACCTTGTTGCAATCGTCACCGTCAGGCGAGGACAAGGGGAACAGAGAGCGGGATCAAATTTCATTTAGTTACGCGATTCGATTCTGGGTGACAGGCCTACTCGATAACTGGGTTTGGCAGCAGATAGGCTCGCATTCATTCAATTGACACCTCCCACGGTGTTCCCATTGGTCGCCGCTCGAATACATCTCTTGCCCGTCTTTCTCCATCCTCCTCTTCCTCTCTCTGCCTCGACTCCTACAACAACCTCGTCATCATGATCCAACCAATTGTAGGCAAGGTCAGCAGCTCTGGCCGTACGTGCAGATCACGAATCTGACATTACAGCTGCGCAAGCGCCTCATTACCGACATCTCCATCGCGTGAGCAGACGCTTCACTTCCGGCGACTCCGAATCTTTCAATGACGGCTTTCACCCGTTGTTGGAACCTTTGGGCGACCGTGGCTGACCCACAGACTTGGCTTGGGCGTTGCAGGAGGATACATGTTCTGGTGAGTCTATACAAGCCGTCCTGAGGACAAGACTGACATTCCCAGGTACCAGGTCCACCTCCCGATGAGTGCGTCTCAATACCTATGGACCCAGTCACCATACTTGCGCGGTCACTGATATAGCAGTGAAGAAGCGGGACGACTACTACCTCAAGTACGAGAAGGCAAACTAGTCGGAGCGGTTTGGACACAGCCAAATACATGCAACGATTAGCCCTCGCCTCCTAAAGATTGCTGTTTGCGTGGACGCGGACCTGACAGACGTACGGACCTAGAAATCGATTGTCCTGGATCTGATGTTCGCGGTGGCAGTGATGAGCGCAGGAAAATGACTGCTCTCGCCCGGCCGGAAGGCAGCGATGGCCTCGATCAAAGGATGCGGGACGGAGGGGTCGCCCAGTCAAGGGAAATCATGTTGAAACGACACCTCGCCTGCCGACTTCCCGAAGTTGTTAGCGGTGACAATTGCAATTGCCTCTACTAACGGTATTGACCCGCAGCGAGAGCACTGACTCGTCTTTCTCGCAGATGGGTCTGTTCACGATTCTGCACAGGCTATTTATCGACCCACACCCGTGGATACACGGCAATTCGATTCCCGACCACATCGAGTACCGACATCACTACGGCGATGATCACCACGAATACGTGCAGGGAGATCACCGCTGGCTCGCCCTCCCCACCGCGAACCATCCGAAGAACAACTTCAACCACGGACTGCCTGCTACAGTGGAGGCCCAACGGGCAGCCGCAATATCGTCGCTTGAGCGCGGAAAGATAGACGTACTGGATAGTTCGCCGTGGAGACGCCCTGACTGAGTTGCAGGCTTTCTTCGATCAATTCGTGCAGTTACTGAACTATTTCCAGCATCCGGATCTCCTAAAACCAAGCAAATCTCAGAATTATCGGCACACGCAGAAGAGAGACGAGGGCGGACAGCTTGCTCGCCCTCCCCATCAGGTCATATATGTGAGTGCTGGAGCATCACGCCCGTCGAGCCGCTCTCTGAAGGGCAGAAATTCCGCTTGCCCCGTGAGCGACTGACAGTGTATGACTACCGCTCGGTCATGTTTGTGCATCATTACGCTTCGGTAATGGACGATTGCTTCAAGATCCCCGTGAGTCACCTGGCCGCGCCGCCCGACCCGCCTGGCATGCCTGGACTCGAGCTTAGCGTATAGTGCACCGATTTCCGCTTCGGCTTTGGCCCAATGTTCACCGTCATCCCGGTCCTGGGCGATATTGCGGATCTGGTCGAGTACGCGGTCAACCTGCTCATCTGGGTGTACATACCCTTTCACTGCGGGGCATGGCGGATCGTGTTCGCCAAAGCGTTCAAGATCGAGATCATCAACATGTTCTACGGGTCAGTACCTCGCAGTCGCCACGGGCGGGCCCGGCTCATGTCCAGACTTATACCTGTCATCGGGGCCTGGTATCAATCGCAGTCCCGCCCCAATCGCCGCAATGCCCGGCTGCTGGAGTGCTTCATGTCGGTCAGGAGCGCCATGGCCACGGACGAAGGTCCAGAGAAGGGTTCGAAGATGTGGTCCTCTGAGTGCTCGTCGGCGTATGATTATCCCGTCACGCTGGCGGATTATTTGGGGAAAGACGTGGAGTATCCGAAGAAGGTGCGGGCTGCTTTTATGGGGAAACACGAAGAATACACGGCGACCCGTCGGACAAGTAGCGCATAGCGAAGCGTGACCACATGAGATATGCATACGCTATATGGGAGACAAGGAGGTCCTAGTCTTGGCCGGTGAGGAAGAGCAGCGTAGCCACGCTACACGCTGTTGTCAACCTCCACTTGCGAGGTCCACCTGAACCATATTCGCATTTGCCTGCTTGACATCATCTTCCCCAGGCTCCTACGGTCTCGATGAGACTCCAGGCTGAAGACGAGTCTCTCAGCGATGGGTACCAGCTCCGCGCCGAGCTTGACCCCCAGCACCTCGGCGATGTGAAATCCGTAATCACCATCGACGACGATACGCTCGCTTCGGCGTCTCGCGACGGGACCGTCGCAGTATGGAAGACATCCGGAGAGAAGCCAGACGTCCGTAGCGCCTCAAGGAGGTGTTTTTCATGAGGATCAATGCCTGACGCCCAGTTCGAGCTCGCCGCATTGCTGCAAGGTCATCAGGCATACGTCAACTCGCTAGCATACATCCCCGCCTCTTCGCAAGTCAAGGACGGTGAGGTCCTTGGGCTCGCCCCCGGCATCTCTGACCCTGCAGACCTGATCGCCTCGGGCGGCAACTCCTCCATGATTCTCCTGCACTCCCTCTCGACTCTCGACTCAGAGCCGGTAGACACGCTCATCGGGCACGCGCTCAACGTCTGCGTCCTTGATTATAGCGAGGAACGAGACTGCCTCATCAGCGGAAGCTGGGACCACACAGCGCGGGTATGGACCCGCAACAGGTCCGAGTGGTCGACTAGCGTGGAGCTTGTGGGGCACGCAGAAGCTGTATGGGCCGTTGCGGTGATCAACGGCTCGAGCACTGGCTTTTCGTACTTGACCGGTGGGTCTCGTTTATCTTTGCAATAGCTAACATCGGCAGGTTCAGGTGAGGCATCCCGGGCATAAATACTCACTCAGACTTTATTGACATGATGTAGCCGACCAGCTGATCAACGTGTGGGGGCCTACAGGAGAGATATTGCATCGATTCAAGGGCTCGCCAGAGCCGGTGCGCAGTCTCAGTCTGTCTCCGGGTGGAGACTTCTTCCTGTCAGCTTGCAACGACGGGTGCGTGGACACGGCACTTGTTGTGGTGTGTGACTCACGGTAGGCTTGTGCGGAAGTGGGACTGGACCGGCAGCGTCACGCAGATCTACAAAGGGCACGAGGACTATGTCTACGAGGTCAAGTGTTACCCGGAACTCGCGCTGTCCTGTGGAGAAGACCATACTGCAGTGAGCTCCTTCTTTCTGCTACCCGCCTAGAGCTCATCGACTCTCAGCGGGTTTGGCGCAGTGCGTTCTCCTCGTCGTCTATACCCACTCGCTGTCAGCCCGTTGAGCACCCATCTGATACAGCAGGGGATGGGCAGCTTTCGGCTACCATCTTGCATCCCTGTCAGACCGTCTGGACGACAGCAGCCTTCTCCAATGGCGATGTTGTGACTGGCGGATCGGACGGCAGAGTGCGAGTCTGGACGACAACTCCAGAGCGCTATGCTCCTGCCGAGATCCGGGAGGTCAGTAACACTCTGCGGACATGAGGGGAAGGTCGCTCAAAGCCAGACTTACAATGAGCGGATCAAGACGGTCAAAGCGTAAGTGACAATAATGATGCCATGGGAATCCTCTTGACCATAAAGAGGGCGGAGAACAGAAGCAGCGGCAGAAGATCCAAATGAAGAGGATCAGATGGTCATTGACATTGACATCAGGTAGGGCCAAGTCGATGCTGGTATCCCTTTCTAGCGCTGATCATGTGGTGATGATGCACCGCCAATACCACTAACATTCCGGATGAGCGGTAAGCTATTGTGGCGGAGTCATTGCCTGAGCGTTGACGCTGGCCAGATGATCCGACAGAAGTCGCAACGAGTTTTGGAGAGACGCACTCACTCTCTGAAAACTACGTTGCTCGGATCGAGGAGTTCATACGGAATCACATCGAATCGACCCGAAGAGCGACATGAGCATGCGGCCGAGGCTGGGGAGCAGAGAATGATGATACCCTGCAGATTGTCTATATCAAGCATATATATCTAGATCTACCTTGTATTCTTACAATCTAGCTTCCCCGATATGTGGTGTACGAGAACGGGCTGAGCAGGAGCGGGATATGATAATGCTGGGACGGATCAGAGTAAGAGAACGTGATCTGTGGCATCAGCAAAACAAAATGGAGAGAACAAGGGAGGTAACACTCGCTTCGACAATGGGGTAGAACGACGCCACATTCGCCGACTGGAAATATGGACCAGTGTGAAAGACCATCTTGTAGATGCCCGGGGCGAGCGTGAAATCGCTCGGCAGCAGCTCGGAACATCGTCCGTCCTGGTTGGTCGAGCTTCCCTTTTGAGCCGTACCCCCAGCCAACTGTGTGAGTCTGCTCACCCCGCGGCGATCTTCTGCGGCAGTTCGACGAGGCTGTGTTCTGGCTCGGCGGCGCCTTCTATGCTGAGGCATACGAGCTCGACTTGGACGTCGGCGGCGGGCCGGCCTTTCGATGCGTCAAGCACTGCGTTGTTAGCAAGACAGCATTTTCATCCTACTGAATGGCGAGACGAACCGTGGCATGTCACGGGCGAGCGGGACATCGCCGACCCAGGAGGAGCGGGCAACTTGGGGCTCGCGGGTCTAAGGTTTCTGCGGGGTGATTCCAAGGAGTCAGGAGGAGTGGAGGAGAGGGAAGTGAGAAGAGCAGGGGAGGGAGGGCCGAAGGAGATTGAGGGAGGTTGCAGCAGAGACGAGACAATGAATACGACAGACGTTAGGTGGTAGTTGTCACCCGTAGGTCGTAGGTCATAGCGGGAGATCTCGGATGTCACGTGGCAGACTAGGTAAATCGGCGGTGGCGCGTCGCCGATGGGGCGTAGCTCTGACTCCGGAAAATTTTGGACTTTTCATCTCTCATCTGTACATCTACATCAGAATGGCTTTCCAGTCAGCTTTGTTCAAAAAAGCACTCAGGCAGCACCAGAGAGAGCAAAAAAAGCGACATCCCAACCCTCATGATGAGCACAAGCATTCCTGCTCTCAACAAAGCCGCCCACAGCCAGTCAGACACTCTCCCTATCACCCACCCCAGCAACAATCCTACCTGCCTCCTGGGTCAGGCAAAGTCAATGGAGAGAAGAAGCCATGGGTGCCCAAAAGACCTGTTGTGAAGTCCTTGTGAGTCAGGCTCTCTCTTGGCATGACACAAAGCTGACTTGTAGCTTCAATGGTCCAGTCACCAATCCCCAGACCTTCAGATTGCCCTTGTGGAAAAGTAGGATGCTGGATTGGCTGAGGAAGATGAGAACACTCAGAGGAGGAGAAAGCCCACCTGGAACTCCTCTCTTCACTCCTCCCCCCACCCCTGAGCCTCCTACCTGGTCAGATCCCCCAACTCCTGCTGCTGATGATCCTGTGTGGGATGATTACAGACAGGAGATGGAGGCAGATAGAGGTAGTGTTAGTAGCTAGAGAGAGCACAATGACATGCATACACCCCATGAACTTGAGATTCAGCTGATGCATCAAACACTCAGAGTCATGCTTGATCAACTTTTATTCAGTCTACCTATGCATTGTCATTCATCTTTTTCTCTATACATTTATTCTGTCATCTGAAGCATCTGACGTCTAGACGCATCCCTTGCTGCCAATACACGTCCTGATACTCCCCCCCTTCTACTCTCTGTGTTCAAGCTGTTCAATCTTGCCCAATCAAAGCCTGGCTTGAAAGCAAGGCCCTCCAGAGATCTTGCTCTTGAGATTGCCACAAATGTCAATCCCGTTGAGAAGTCGGCTGAACCAAGATCAATCACTGCCTTGTCCAGCGTCATACCCTGTGATTTGTGTATGGTGATAGCAAATGCAAGCTGCAGTGGCAGCTGGCGTCGAGAGCACCGCTGCCCGTTTGTTGTCTCCCATCTGGCTGTATGGGGCACAATGGGAACCAGTGGTATGTTGTCTGTGGTGTGCCAGGGTGTTGGTCCAGTGTAGGATGGGAAGGCGACCATGACCACAGAAGGAACAGATTGATGAGGAGGCTCAGATGGTGAGAGCCCAATCTGATATACTGTGCCCCTGGTGCCATTGACCAATCCCTGCTCGATCCAGAGGTTGCGAGAAAGCATGACTTGAGCACCAATCATGAGGAAGACAGCAGGAGCAAGCCCCTGTGCCTGTTCCTCTGAAGCCTGGGCTGCTCCTACCCCTGTGTGCTGAGCCAGAGAGCGCAGTACAGGCTGTCCAGAGCGAGCCAAAGTGTGTAGGTTGATCTCGGAGACACTCTGCTTTGTTGCACAAAGACATACAGCATCTTGAAAGGCCTGCTGAGATGCCGGGGAAAGGTTCCCCCAGAAGCGAGAGGACAGAAGGGTGTAGTCCTCCTGTTGAGGTGTCCCGGTGTGCAGGCGAGCAAGGGTTGCTTTGAAGGCAGTGGTGGTAGGGTCGGAGCCTTCCTGCCTCATAACAGCATCAAGCTGAACGCTCTCAGTGAAAGCAAGGTAGATATCTCGGCCAATGTTGCTGAGCCTGCCTAGATAGGAGGTTTTTGTCGAGCGTGCAGTGTTGTACAGTGGAGTGTCTCCCACAGGGGGCAGTTGACCAAAGTCGCCAATGAGCAGGACAGACAGACCGGCAAAGGGCAAGTACGCTGTCGACGGAAAGATTTGACCAAGAGCAAGGTTGATTCTCCCCAAGGCCGCCCTTCCAACCATGCTTTTCTCATCAATGATGAGGTATCGTGTCCCATGCCACTCTTCCTGGAGGCTGGCAAGCTTTCCCTCTCCAAGCTTGTCATGACTTTCCTCTATTGAGCCTCCAAGACCAAGGGCAGCATGGTATGTTGAACCAGCAATGTTGAATGCCGCCACACCCGTGGGGGCAAGCCGGCGGACAATGGGATTTGTGCTGAAGTCGAGATTGTTGTGCTGCCCAGATTGGAGCCCTTGAAGAGCTTGGGATATGGCGTCAATGAGGAAGGATTTGCCTGTTCCTGCTGTCCCATCGATGTTGAGGAGTATTTGAGGGACTGACTCTCCAGAGAGCAGACGGTTGGCATGGCGCAAGACCTTGTCAAAGATGAGGCGCTGTGTGGTGTTGAGTAGTTGGGGATCGACAGTGTTGCGAGCTACAGAAGGCTGAGACTGCTTGGTCAGCTCACAGTATGCAGTGGATTGTAGGCCACTGCTCACCTTCTTGCGTTCGGTTTCTAAGTAGCTTGCCCTCTCTCCTATACCATCTGATCCCCACTCCCTCCCCACTGCTTCCCAATCGTGGGAAGTATCAATATCACGTGCTCCAAGCAGTGGCCCATTCCACCCATCTTCATCAAACTGAGGGCCCATTCCAGCCAGAACTTGCCAGTCATCAAGCTCGTGGTCATTGACTTCTTCACCCTCAGAAAACTCTGAGTCACTGTCGTTTTCATTGTCACCCTGTTGTTGACGGATGGGTCGCTTGGGCAATGTGTCTTGGTGCCCCTCTGGGTGGTCCTCAGTACAGCGAGAAAAAGCTTCTGTCCAGGATTCGTCATCAAGCTTGAGCTCTGAAGGGTGTCGATGAGGATGGTGGAGTAGTAACTTTGCCCGGCACCAGTTTTGGTGATCCTCAGACTGAGGGTCTGATGGATAATACAGCGGCCAGAGAATGATGATCTTTGGGTGCTTCCTTCGAGTGGCGTTGCGACCTTGTTTCCGGTAGAATTGAAACCATTCGTACAGGCTGATGCCCTCATGCTCTGGCTGGCGTGCCAAGTAGGCATCGTGCCAGTCTTGCTCCTCCACACCTTGGTCCAGTCCCTCATCTTCCTGCCTCTGCCTCAGGCGTCTCTGTCTCTTTTCCAGTATGCAGAGTGTGCCAAACTCTCGTGATGCAGACATCATATGTCGACCAAAGAGCTGATGACAGACTTCCTGAGCACTGTAATCCCTCTCGGTGACAATGCGGCTGAGCATCTTCTGGAAGACAATTCGTGAAGATGTTTCTTGCTCCAGGCGGGTTGAGATAGCCTGCATTATCTCGCCAAAGTTGTTGGATGGTTTTTCGCATTTTGAAGCATACTTGGAGATGTAGGAGGCAACTGCACGGGGATCTGTGCATGGACTGATGTCGGAGTTGGCTCGCCATCCCAGTGCAGTGACTGCATTGTAACTGTTGAGGTGGGTGTCGTTGCGTGGTGTGATGAGTTGCTTGTTTCTGTTGGGATTGACAACCAGTCGGAGTTCTGTCTCCAGCTCCTTGGGGAACTTGAAGCGACAGACAAGCGGACTGTTGGGAGGAGATCCTTTTGGGCGGCGAAGACAATAGGCAGTGCACCTCGTGTGCCTCTGGACACGGTTGAGCATCTGTGCCAGATCTTTGAAGCGAAAGATGATTTCGTCGCTACTGTGGGCAGAGGGGTGCTTTGGATGAGGCGGAATGTCCTCTCCAGGATTGATGGTTGACACTCTGGTGGACCAGAAGTCAAGGAATTCCTGGACACTGTCCGGATTGTTGATATCAAGGGTGTCTGGGGATGGCGCCCCCTTGAGCCAAACCAGTCCATGGACATGGCTGGAGCCTCGATTTTGCCATTCAAAGCGATACCACCAGTCCTCTATTCCAAGCAGGGGTTTGAGGACCTTGGCCAAGAACAGCTCAAATCTTCGATAGAACCAGCAAGCTGCAATTGCTGGGTTCTCATTGACGTTCTTGGCATTGATGCGTTGTCGATCAGGTTCGCTCATAGTTGGTAGCGCTTGGTCCGGCATGTGGACGTGGAGATCTGGCCACTGAAGATCCGCAGCTGAGAATGTGATGAAAGCATGTGGAGTGCCCAGTTGACGGATCATTGCAGCAAGATTGCGACTCTGCTGTGCCCAGTAGGGTGGTGTTCCGGTTAAGGTGGCTGCTGATCGTCGCACTCGAGATGCCAGCTGCTTGGCTGGGTCGGACACCATGGCAGCAATGTCTGCAGCAGAGAGGGCTCGGTCCTCTTCATTCCGGCTGACATAGAAGCAGGAGAGCCGTTTTGCTCGCCACCTCATGATGCAGTTGAAGGCATAATAGCTGACTGTCAGCTTGGCTTAATGCTGAGAGATGCACTCACCGGAATCGAGGGTGTTTTGCAAACCTTCCATCCTGATAGTAGAGCAGGTGACGGAAGTAGTCTGAATCACGTATTGTGGTAGGCCGTTGTTGATGCAGATCCCCCTGGCCGGTGGGGAAGAGGAAGGGGAAGGCCTTGGTGAGGAATGGGTTGCTGATGTCGTGCTCATTGATTGGAGTGGAATGCAGCACAGGTCCAGTGAGGAGCAGGGGTGCTGGTGGTCCTCCATCCACCACCTGTTCCAGTGCTTCCCGGATCTCCTCCACAATATTGTTGCCTTCTCCAAGGTTTGGTATAGCCAGCTCTGGCAAGCTTGTCTCCTCTGCTGACTCCTGCTCAACTGGCCCAGTGTCAGGCTCAGGTGCGCTGTACTGCACCTCCTCCAAGTTGACAGACCGCAGCTGATGGAAGACAGAACCGTTTTCAGGAAGGGAATTGATTGCTTCCCAGTTGATCTCGACATTCTGAAAGGCTGGATGGAAGTGTTGTAGTGCTTGCAGGTTTGCGAGAATGCGTGACCGCTGGACTTGGAACTCTGGTCGGCGTGCAAAATCCTCTGAGGGATTGGCAGCGTTGGCGGGGGCTTGGGCATTTGTCGGCTTGATGATGAGAACATCAAGGTCGGTGACGGTGAGGGGAAGTCGAGAGAGGAATCTGCCACTGTCATGGGCATAGAGACAGGTGTGGCCTCCGTATTTGGTTTGTCCACCACCAACGCGCCATGTTTGAAGCAGCACATGGTAGGGAGAGAGGAGCATCTCTTCCACCTGTGAGGGCAAGTCAGGGACTGCTCTGCCAGCTGCACGGCACAGTTCCTGCAGAGAAGGACCTGTGAAGTCAGTCATGAGAAGCACATACAATCCTGGACACTGACCTGGATCCATACAGTTGGCAGATGTCCATTTCTCCCCATCAATTTGACAACGTGAACATTTACCCTGTTGGACCTTGAGTCCAAACCATTTCTCATTGCAGTTCTCGCAAGTCTCCATCGTCTCAGCTGCCATTGCTGAGTGGAAGTCCCCAATACACCCAATGGCAGCTTCAGAGAGGCAGATGTCGTCAAGATCGTTGGGTGTTGCAGGAATGGGCAGGAAGGCATTGCCCAGCATGTCGACTGAGAGGGATGACTGAGTTGACTGTTGTCGACGATGATAGGCTGCTCTGGAGGATTCGCGACAGGTGCTGCAAGTCTTGAAGCGGCGAGAGGCTGTCCCTGCTTGGAGAAACTCGGAATGTTCTTTCCAGGTCTTGCACTTGAAGCAGCGTGACTGTCCAGCATGGCGATCCAGGCGTGGTGGTGGGGCTGGTGGCTGTTCTGTGACTCGGTGTGCAGCACCTTGAGGCGGGCTGGGCGGAGTGGCGTAGGGCAGTTGAGGTGCACGTCTGGTTCGTGTGGGGCGGCCAAGCTCTACAGGATGTAGATCCTGGTTGCGACGTGGTGTTGGTGAGGTGACCTCATGGCGCGGGCGTGGAAGACCTCTCTGTGTACCAGGCGTAGGCTGAGAGCCTGGGGTGACTGGTGGCAATGGCCGGGTTGTGCGAGTGGGTGTGCCTGGCGCTGATTGGGAGTGATGCTGCTCCAAGCAAGATTGGCATGTGTTGCGTGGGCGACCTCGATTGTCTCGAAATCGAGGAGTGGCAAAGGTGAAGCCACATTTGATGCACTCAGCATGACCATGCCGTGACCGGGGTGTTGCAAGTGGGACTGGCGGTTGTTTGCGACAGAAGGAGCATGTTTTGAAGAAGTCGCTGCTGCCCCGCCCTGAAGAAGCCTTCCGAAAGTGATCACCATTGAGAGTTGTGTGCTGACCCAAACAGCGTTGGCCTCGAGAGCAGTGCATTGCTGCAATATCTGGGACTTTCTGCATCAGTATGTGCATGCATCGCTTGAAGGCAAAGCTCACATTGATGTTATGGACAAGCCAACACTTGATCATGCATCAACTTGCAAGAAGTTCAGCTGTACTCATCAGCCCATGCATGCATGACAGAAGAATGGGCGACTTACAGTGGGTCCAAAGTTAGGCATGCAATAGGAAGTGAGAAGATTAGGTGTGCAAGGCAAGCCAGGCAGCCTGAAATCTCTAAGTGCTCCGGAATTTCTTTATTTGATCCCCCCACATAAACAGTCAAACTGCCAGGGCTTCGCCAGATTTGAGTAGAGAGGGGGATGAGGATGAAAATTCAAAGTCCCCTCCACCCTTATACCCAGCCTGCCGGAAAATTTTTATTTGGCCCCCCCACTTACCGTTTTCGTTCCAGGGACACCCGCAGAATTCAGCACCGTAAGAGCTACGCTGACTACGTACTCCACCTCGCTCGGCCATCGGTTCCAGCAATTCAGAAAAGCCAACTTTACTGGCGGATAGTATTTCTCTCGCTGTCTTGTGCTCGACTCTGCCCATCCCCAGTCCGAGACCCTGCCTTGGGCTTGGTCTTTGACATGCCGCAGCACGACCTGACGCCCACGCCGCCTTAGGCCACTCGACGCGCGTCTGTCCACTCCAACTTTGCGGTTGGACTTGTGAATACTCCTTATTCTTACTCTTGACCCTTGTCTACGTCGGCCGCTCCGCTCTGTGACCAGCCCGACAGTCCCGACAGTCTCTGTACATATCTATCCTATCATTGGTTTGAACTACACTACGATAGAGAACACTTCGCTGTGCGACCATCTAAACAACCTACCTTTGACTCGCTCGTCAGACCTGCACAATGTCCCGCCGGACCTCGGCAGACGAGCGGCGGTCGACTCGCGATGCTGCAGGTGTGTGATCATGTTGCCCCAGCTGAAGGCACTTCTCATCTTATTATAGGCCCGCCGACAACGTCCCTCCACCGTCATCACACCCGCAGTTCCTCTGCTGGCGATGCCAGCCGGATCGAAGCGGCTGCGGCCACAGGCGGCGGCTCGAACATCTCTCCCATAAAACCGAGGAACAGCCTGAAGAATCAGCCGCCGCGCATCGTTCGGACGTTCGAGGAGGTGCCCACAGTCGTCCCCGCCGAAGAGTGGTACGAGGAGTTGGAGTGCGGCATGTGCGTTCCCGCCCTGCCCAAGACCACAATCCTCGGCTGACACCCAGATGTTCTCATGTTCTGTGAGTCGAGTTATCTTGCTCTTGACGCGCACGTATGACTGACGCCTGGCAGGGGCTGTCCACAGACACTGGTGCCATGCGGGTACGTCCCGTTACTGTTGGCATCTTCGGCGCTGATGTCACTGTAGGCATTCTTTCTGTGGGCCTTGCGCTTGGGAGTGGATCAAGACTCATAGGGTCAGTATGTGCGCCCGGTCCGATGCTCTGCTGACTTGGCAGAACTCGACGTGCCCTCATTGCCGTGTACAAGTGCACGAGACCGTCGGACTCGTGCCCAACATCCTCCTTGACCAGATCATCGATCGCAAGTTGAATGCTCTACACGAGGGCAAGGAGAAGAGTGGTCTTTTGGCCGACAGAGCCGAGAAGCTCGAGTAAGTTGAAAGTCGGTCCGACCCATGTCGATCTGACGGAGCAGACAATGGAAGATCATCCAGGCAAAGAATCCGTCGTCCACCAAGACTCCCCCAAAACGGACTCGAGGACTTGACGACATCATGGTCCGTCTCTTCGACCACAACGCTGGCTCGGACGGCCAGGGCGGGCGGCGTCGAGCGTCCATGCACCTCGCAGCGCTAGGCGCCCCACTTGCCAACGATGGTGAAATTATCCTTGGTGGTCCTACTTCGCGCCACTCAGTTCTGCCTCAGCTGGAGCAGGTCCGACAATATCGAGAAGCGCGATTAGGACGAGAGGCCTTGCATAGTCTCCGCACCGTAAACGAGACTCCTGAGCACAGCGCCGCTGCAAATGCAGCTGCCTCGACCGCCAATACACCAGATGCGCCGACATCGCCGAACCGCTCCCGCCGTCACGCCCGACAGCCACAAAACACTCAAGTGACATTCGTTGTGCCCGAAAGTCCAAGGAGGGAGACTGGTCCTACGCTGCCCCAGCCCCAAGCGCTGCCGGAGAGAACAGCAGTGCCAAGCTCTTCCCGCTTGCCATATCCTCGTTCTCAGCCTCTCGCTGCCCGTCAGGCGCGGGGGAGACGGTATGATGCAGCAGGCGGATCGAGAAATCATGCGATTGAGATCGAGTCAGACAGCGAGTAGGCGGGATCTTGGCGGTGCAGGGCGAGATATTATGATTACGATTGTCCTCTTCATGATGATTATGCTATGTACATGATTCTGTGATGCAGTTGAGCTTGATTGGTATATGGTCGTGCAGGGTCGTGATGGTCGTTAAAGTCGTGCCCGGTCAGGGGATTGTGGTGGGTTGCCAGTGTCGGTCAAATATCGTACCATCTGGTACTCCTTGTGCTTGAAACCGCACTTCTCGTAGAATGCTGCCACGGTCAGCGTACCCAAGAACGCAAACATCACGCACGTATGTTGTTCTGGCTGCAGTCCAGGATGATCTTGTAGCATCCCTGACTTCGCCCTATGTCCTCTAAGGTGTTGATGATTTTCAAGCCCAGCTTGCGCCCCTGCATACTCTTTGACACAGCGATGTCCTCGATGTGTCCGACCAGTCCGGCATTGCGGACGAACTTTCGCTCGATCACGAGCGTACCACAACCGACGATCTACCGTCAGCGACCGGCGTGTTAAGGACTCGAGGAGGATAGTCACTTGATCTGAGGACTTTTGCACGATGACAATGGTGAAGTACGTCCCGGGGCAGGCGCGGAGATTGCTAAATGTAGCTGGCGGCATCAGTCGATACTCTGAATATATGTAGGTGACACCTACCCTGGTAGGTCTCGTTGGACAGTGCGGGTGCGGATGTAAGGACCCTCAGCAGCTCGATGTGCCCTCGAGCATTATCGTCGGCCGCCAGAGGGCGTAGCTACAGCGTCAGACACGTCTAGACGGTTCTTGAATACGACTTGCCTCGAGGTCCGCATCAAGCCTGGAACGAGAAGTCGAAGGGATCAGAGCTGGATCGAACAATAGCTGGGGAGGAGACATGGCTGCCGGCTCGCTCGCCGAGCGGTGAGTCGACCCCGGCTGAGGTCCGTCGCAGACGGGCGCAGTCCAGATGGATTGGACGCTTGTTCGTGCGGATCGCCTTGTTATGTTTGCTGGGACGTCAAGCAACGCAACTTGACACGAAACAGGAAGCAGCGCTGCGGGGTAAGTTAGGCGTCCCATCCCTGGGGATTTCGTTAGGCGTGAAGCTGGTTGGTGGCAATTCGCGATTGTCCAGTACGCTGAGCTCTTACTTCTATTCTGTCAAGCCCTGCCTGTATGCCCCGCCGTCGAGACTACCTATCAGACGGCTCAGACTCGGACGCCTCCGTGTCTCAAGGGTCTGAGAATGGGGCAAACTCGCAGGAGGACGAGGACTCCAAGGCGGAGCGCAGGCTGTTCGAGTACAACGGCCGGAAGCGACGCAAGACAGGGGGTGGCAAGGAGGCAGCATGGGAGGGCATCTTTGGCGAGGAGCCCGAAGGCCCAAGGGGAGGAGGAAGGGGTCTAGGATCTAAGCGCGGAGGCAAGAGAGGTGGCTTCATGGGCGCCAAGACCGACTGGACCAAGTACGTCGCTGCCTTCCAGCTCTCTTTTCTGTCTGACACCGACAGAGCACCCTCTTTCGTCCCTACTGCTTCCGGGTCTAACGAGAACCCGGCAAAGAACGGCTCGGACGGTGGCGCCAGTGTTGATGAATCCGAGGATTCTGTCGAGTCGGGAGAGTCGGACGGAGAGAGCGATGCCGATGTGTCGACGCGGCCGGCGTCACCCCGTATTCGCGATGCCGAGCCTGACGAGGACGAGGACGACCAGCCACGACGAGGGATGGGACTGGGATTCAGAGCGGCTTCATCTGCTGACTCCAAGCCCGACTTCAATACTGCGTCTCGCGCCGAGGACGTCAAGCCCAAAGTCGGTGGTCGAGCGGGGATCGGGATGGCGAGTAGGACCGCAAGGGCAGACGCCATGAACTTTGCCAGCAAGTCGGAACCAGCTGAAGAACCGAACAGAGGCCTTGGAGCAGGTCGTGCACCACCAAATGGGACCAGCGATCCCGCAGCAGCGAGTGTCTTTGGGCGATCTTCGCCGTCGGTCGCCCCCGAGGCGGGCTCATCGCGCCCGCAGTCCGCCTTTCGTGGACGTCAGCAGGAGACGAAAGCTTCAGCTACTCCCACGGATCTTTCAGCCAATGAAAGAGCGCACTTCAGGTCTATCCAATCCTCCTTTGGGGCGCGCATGCTCGCCAACCTTGGTTGGGAAGCCGGGAAGGGTCTAGGTGTCCAGGAGGACGGTCGCGCCGTGCCAATTGAGGCCGGCAAACACATGCGGGGCCAGGGTATCTCGTCTGGGATCAGAACCGAGGATAGTAAACGAGATGCCAGGCGAAGAGGGGAGAAGATCTCGGACGATGAGGAGGACGTTCCAGTCCGGCGGCGAGGCAAGGCTCGACAGCCCGGATCGGGGTCTAAACAGCCTGATCAGGAGTGGAAAAGCCAAAAGAAGGTCAAGGTCAAAGTCGAGCATAAGACTTATGAGCAACTGCTCGCGGAGGCTGGTGGAGCGGGCAGCGCGGCCGGCGTTGGCCAGATTATCGATGCTCGTGGGGGAGAGGTAAGTCTCGGGAGACATGGGTACGGACTGATCGCTGACAGGATAGCTCAAAGAAGTGCAGTCGATGTCGGCTCTGTCGCTGTCGACGTGGACACCGACCTCGGACTCTATGCAGCTTCCAGAGCTCCGCCATAATCTGCGCCTCATCTTGGATGTTGGCAGAGACGATGTCATAGCTCTTGCACAAGAAGGGAAGATGGTGCATGAGCGGCGGACGTGGTCATTACGGGAGGAGCAGAGAGCACGGCGACACCTGGAGGAGGTCGAAAAGGGTGTGTCTCTCGCTTCTACTGGATGATCTTGGCTGAAGTCCAGAACTCAATCGGCTGCAGAGTATCTCTGCTGTGGTCGAAGCAATCATGCAGCAAGCAGCGATACAAGCTAAGGCCTCGAATCCGTCACTGTCACCTCTGAGCGCGGACTTTGATCGACTGGTTGGCGAGTTCAAGAGCGAGTATGAAGAACTTGCGCTCGACGAGGTGGTCGTAGGCGCAATTGCTCAAGTGGTGAGTCGGCTGATTCAGGATATTTGCGCGATGTTGACGGTTAGCTACAACGGGCATTCAGTGAATGGCGACCGTTTGACGTTTCTTCGGACTTCCTGTTATCGTCACTGAAACCTTGGCGCAAGGCATTCCGGCTGCCTCGAGGTGATGCCGAGGATGCTCAAGCCCTGACATCGAGCGACACAGGACATCGAGCTTCTATGGGTGACGAAGGCGAACGAGACATGACAGCGTGGGAGACCTTCTTGTGGACGAACTGGCTACCCAAAGTCCGTTCAGCTATCAAGTAAGCGCGATCTTGCTCTTATACAGATTTTGGCTCATGGACAGCAACGATTGGAACCCCTACAAACCTCACGCAGCAGTACACCTGTTGGAATCCTGGGACCCCTTGTTGCCACCGTTCATACGCGACAACGTTATAGATCAACTCGTTCTACCCAAAGTCAAAGCCGCAGCCGACGAATGGGATCCTCGTCGCTCAAAGGCAGTCAAGGGACCGAAGTCGCTGGCCGGGATCATCTTCCCATGGCTTCCTTTGCTTGGATCAAGAGTGGAGGATGTCATGGACGGTGCCAAACGAAGACTCCGGACGGCCCTTCGAAAGTGGGTGGTCAAGGATGGTGTCGCCGACGAGCTGTCACGATGGAAGAAGGATGTAAGTACCTCCCTGGGCTGTAAAACATGGCTGATCGAGAAGGTCTATTCCTCCAGCGAATGGGACAAGCTCATGCTGCAAAATGTGGTGCCCAAGTTGGGCGTCTGCTTGCGGGAAGATTTCCAGATCAATCCCCGCAGTCAGGACATGGTCCCCCTCATCGACTGGATCATGCCATGGCATCTGCTTGTTCGCCCTTCGATATTCGCTCATCTGCTCGAAGTCGAGTTCTTCCCCAAATGGCTCAACGTCCTGTACCTATGGCTCACCCACCCGACCTACAAGCCGGACGAGGTGGCCACTTGGTACGATTGGTGGAAGAAGCAGTTCCCTCAAGCCGTCCTCGATATGCGCGGTGTTGCCCATGGTTTCGACGCTGGCGTGAAGCTCATGATGGACGCCGTCAACCTGGGAGCCGATGCCCCCAAGCGGCTACGCAAGCCCGATTTCCAGCCTTTACCGCCCAGCAAATCCAGTGCCAAGCCCGTCGCTACCCCGGTCAAACGCCCTCAGAGCGGCGCGCTCGCACACGATGCGGACATCACCTTCAGATCCCTCGCCGAGGACTACGCCGTACAGAAGGATCTTATCTTCTTGCCTCTTGGTCAATCGCACCGAGAAACCGGCAAACCTCTGTTCAAAGTGTCCAAATCCGTGGATGGGAGAGGCGGCATCACGGTCTATGTCGGTGATAATGCTGTCTTTGCGCAGATGGAAGACGGCTCATTCCGCGCCATTTCGCTGGAGGATATGGTGAAGAGGGCTCTAGCTTGATGATGAAATGCATCACGCTTGCAGCAGTTCTGCGACCTTTTGCATACCGGCGTCTGGCCCTGCGGATGATCTGCCGTCCACATACACGTCGACTTCGGCGCGTATCTTGTCAAAGTCCTCGTCGGGGTCCTCTGTATCGCGACGTATGTAGATGGTCCTCATACCTCTGGCACGTCAACCAGAGGATGTCGCACCAGACTGAGACTCACATTGCCTTGGCAGCGCGCAGATCGTACGCATGAGCAGCCACCATGGCAACTTCTTCCGGCCTTCGGTCGAGCAGTTCCAGACACCTTCTGTACATTGCGGGATCGGGCTTGCCGCTTCAGTACCCTCGTCCGCTACGCCGATGTGAGGGGGACGTACTTTTGTATGGCCTATCAGCTGGGAAGAGAACGCCATGTGGAAGGGTATCCCGGAAGACGACAGGATGTCCAGCTGCAGCCGCGTGGTACCGTTTGCCAACACGACCCTTGAGTTCAGCTCGCTCCCCACTTGCCGTGCGAGCAGCTGGCTCACACGTCGAACTTCTCCCGCAGGCGCTGGATACCCGGTATCACGTCCGGCCATGCTACCTGGCGATGCCACGCCCGTACCAGCTGCTCCCTATGTCCATCGGCCCAATTACCGATACCCCTCTCATCGACGAGGCGGTCCAGCACTTGTCGGTGGACAATGTCGATATTGGGACTCTGCTCCCCTCGGCTGAAAGACGCAAAGATGGCCTCGAAGAACCCCGAGCGCCAGTCCATCGCCAGCTGCCGTAGGTCGCAGGGAGGGACGGGTTCGGGCAGGGCGCGGCAGGCGGTCAGGATGGATGTGAGCCAGTCGGCGCAGGTGCCCATGAGGTCGAATGTGAGGGAGCGGACGGTGCCCAGTGGGCTCGGCACCTGAGCGGCGGCGGCGCTCATGGCTGTTTCGTCTTGCTTGGTAATATACGCAATGCAGGATGCAATAGAGTCGTGGTGTCGTGACGATGGACCACCTCCACCCTGGGCGGCCACCTCAAAACTCGACGTTCATACCTGAAATTCGACCGTGTACAACTCTTGGTCACGCTGTATAACAGACCGCTGTACGCAGCCCCTCACAGCACGCGCCGAGTAACAGAAGGACGGACTTGACACGATGGGGATCCTGGAGAAGATCGAGGAGATTGAGAGTGAGGCTCACTGCTGGTGCGAGGGGCGAGCGCTGACTTCCTCGCAGAGGAGATGTCGAGGAGTGAGTCCCTTCGGCTAGCAGCGCTGCGTTCGAGGCGGCGGCGAGACCTGAAGGGGTGTGCTGACGACTGCTAGCCCAGAAAAAGTAGTTCTTTGAGCTTAAGTGGCTCGATGATAGCTGACGATCCCCCTTTTCCAAAACAGCAAAGGTATGTGATCTCTGAGCTGCAGCGAGTCAGGAGGCTGATGACCATAGCTACCGAGTATCATCTGGGCACTCTGAAAGCGAAGCGTGCGTCTTTCGTGCTACATACTTCGAGTGGACACTGATATCTGGCCAGTCGCGAAGTACCGAGCTCAACTGCTTGAACCGGAGAAGAAGTCTGCAAAGGGAGAGGGATTCGATGTGCTCAAATCCGGAGGTCAGCCCCATCCTCTGCCCAGTCGTTAGGTGCTGATTCGTCCTAGATGCTCGTGTATGTCTCATCGGCTTCCCTTCAGTGGGCAAGTCCACCCTGTTGTCCAAGACGACAAAGACCGAGTCGAGCGTCGGCGCATATGAATTCACAACTCTCACCGTGAGTCCCGGCGGCGGCTGGGCTCACTAAGTGGCTGAGCTGGACAGGCTATCCCGGGTGTACTGGAGTACGAAGGCGCCCGTATACAGCTGCTCGATCTGCCGGGAATCGTGCAGGACGCAGCCAAGGGTCAGTCGGCTCGTGATACCTCGGCCAAGCTCACCGAGGTCAGGCAGAGGGCGAGGTCGACAGGTCGTGTCAGTGGCTAAGACAGCGGATCTCATCATCCTCATGAGTCAGAGTCTCTTGTCGTGCCATTTTGAGACGCTTACAGCGCCAGTCGATGCGACCAAGTCGGCGGAGCAGAAGAAGTTGCTTGAGATTGAGCTTGAAGCCGTTGGAATCCGGTTGAACGCTCGCAAACCGGACGTCGTATTCAAGCAAAAGGCAGCGGGTGGTGTATGTGATTCTCGAGTCTGTGACTGCCAACTGACAAGCAGATCACCGTGAGACGCGCAGAAATCCGGCACAAAGAACGAACTGACAGAGCAGATCAACTGCACAGTCAAGTTGACGAAGACGGATGACAGAACCATCCGGACCATCTTGCAGACCTACAAGAGTGCGTGACCCACCTTGACAGAGCATGAGGGCACTGAAGACTACAGTCCACAACTGCGACGTCATGGTCCGCGAAGACGTGAGTTGCCCGAATCATAGACACCGTTCGGTCTGATGGGGCAGATCACGACCGACGAGTTCATCGACGTCCTTCTAGGTACCAGGAAATACATCCCCGCACTGACCTGCATCAACAAGATCGATGGCGTGTCGATGGAGACGTTGGATCGGATGGCTCGCGAGGGAGACGGCAAGACCGTCATGATCAGTTGTGAGATGGATCTGGGTATCGACTGGCTTTTGGACAGCATATGGCGGGCAAGTATTCTTGAACGTGTCCAGAACGATGTGCTGATCTCTTAGGAGCTGGGTCTCGTAAAGTCAGTCTGGAGTATGCCTTTCTCACCCGAACGACTCCTGACCTCGTCGCAGGGTATATACGAAGAGAAGGGGAGAGAACCCGGATCTGACAGATCCCATCTGTCTCCGTCAAGGCGCTACAATCGAGACGGTCTGTCATGGCATCCATCGAAGCCTCGCCTCGCATTTCAAATACGCCCTCGTGTGGGGAAAGAGCAGCAAATTCAACCCTCAACCACAAAAGGTCGGCCTGACGCACCTGGTACAAGACGAAGACGTGTAAGTCATGGCGCGGCCAGCCAAGTATGTTGATGATCGCGCTGATGACTCGCAGTGTCAGTATCTTTACAAAGTAGTACACTGGTCTGCGAGTCGCACGCCAGTCACCGCCCAAGGTTCCCCAAGCCGCGTTTGCTGTTCATATCGTGCCGGAGGAGGAGATAGGTCTCCTCCATCTAAACAGCGCCATCTTTTCATACGACGGTGCACGGGTGGACGTAGGGACAACTCATGGCTCCTCAGAGCTGCTGTACCAATCTAGTGAATGTATGTATGGCATTGATGAACGACGTCCGTGCGCGAAAGGAGGATCTGTGTAGCGGAGGCAGCTTATCAATTGTGGGGTTAAATAGCCATCGGAGGTGATGCTCCCGGTCGGGCGGGTTGGATCTGATCACTTACTTTGAGAGCCTTTTCTTCACCCGGGATGCTGTGACTTGCAGGTAGCAAGGACTGCAATTATGTCTCCCGTCGCCTCGTCTCCCATCCCAGCGTTACAAGCGTCGACAAGCTCGACTGTCATCCCCAAGCATCGCCGGAGTCGTACAGGTGTGATCTACCATCCGCCGCGTTATCGATAGCTGATGTGTCTCATCAGGATGTCTGAGTTGCCGGGTCTTGAAGCACAAGTGGGTCACACGATCAGGTTTATACGATCAGGACTGACATACTTGCAGGTGCGATGAGGCTAAACCTGCCTGCACGCGATGTCAACGCGGATCCCGAGCGGTCAGTCACCTCAACCACCCTCAGTCGCCGCCGCTGTGCAGCGTCACAAGAGTGCAAGCACCGGGCTGTACGGACAGTGAAGGGGCATGCTGATCATCCAGTGCACCTATCCTTCGCAATCATCATCATCTTCTCGCAAACCGTACGACCGAAACACCCAGACACCGTCCCTCGCGAGTCCGTCTAACGAGCATACAAAACAGGATTCACCCAGCGATATGCCGCTCATATCCACCGACACGATGCTGGAGCTCTTCAGTGTCGCAGCTGCCGGGTCGTCGTTCCCGACATTCGACCCCGCTTGGAATCTGGAGCCCATCGATATCTTGCGCACGATACTGCCTGCGCCGGAAGAGCGTGACTTGGTGAGCGTGACGATGCCCCCGTCGCTCTTGCTGACTATAGATGCGTCACTTTATCTGCTTTGGTTAGCTTTCCACCCATTCGAAACGTTGTCAGCTGACCAGCAGGCACTGTCAACCTGTGCGCTATACCTCAGACCGACAAGCCCGTGCAGTTCTTCGACATCTCGTACTGCATGGAACATCCGCGCGGCTCCTCGCTAGAATCTGACGCGCTGCTTTTGTCGCTCCTGTCGATTGGGGCGGTCCACCGGTCCGCCATCCACCATCGCTGTGCCAATGGCTACCTCTCTACGATGCCGCGCGGGAACTGGGGCACCCCGACCGCCCGTCTCGGCAGCCCGACCACGGCGTCCGCGTCGAGAATGCGGATGGTGGGCAACCATCTCGTCGCTTCCGCCATCAAGAGCTCTAGCACCGCGCTCGTACTCAAGGATCCGAGCGAACCTCCTCCACTTTCCGTCGTCAACACACTGTTGACGAGCATGGTATGCTCCATCGTGGCGTCTGGCATGTCTGCCGCCGTCCAGTGGAAAGAGGCTTTCGACACCGCCCTCGACCTGGTAGCACGCTGGGGCGGGCCGGCTAGGCTGCTTCAACAAGCATCGAGCGTAGACGCCGCGACTCTGAAGCGCACGAGGGCCATGCTGGAAAACCTTGCCATTGTGGATGTTTGGCGGTGCATGTCGACTGGCTCGGCGCCGCGCTTGTTGACTGAGCCGTTTCAGCCTTGGTGGTGCGTACTGCTGCTGCCAACAACCTGTGGTCGTTGACGTGCAGGTATGATTTTGCGGACGAAGCATCTCCCGGGGCGCAACTGGAGCCCTTTCACTACACATTTGGAGCAGATAGAGGAATGCTCGAGCTGGTCAGTCTGCTTTTACCATGTCCCTGGCTGGGCAACAGGCCGAGTCAGGCTCAGTGCATTGGTGCTGATGATAGATGAACCGCGTCAATATTCTCGTGCACGAGCATCAGGCGCTCTCGGTTCTCAATGACCAGACTCTGCATCTGCGACATAGGCAGAAAGCTCATGATCTCATGTTGGAGCTAGACGTGTGGGAAGCCGGGACCAGTGCGAGCTTGACTGTCCCGCGGGTGCACTTGGGGAACAGCATCATTGCGCAAACACTGCGGGTCAGTTGCAGGCACTTAGGGGGTTAGAGTGGACGCTGAAGTCGTTCAGGTGATTGTCAACGTCGACCTTTTCGAGAAAGATCATGCGGATTCGGTCGTACAGACTGCTGCCTTGTCCGGGATGACGCTCCTCGAACGCGCTAGAGCAAATAGGAGCGAGACGACACCTTGGGCAAACCGCTTCCCCGAGATCGCCCTACTGGTCCCGATGATCATCATCGGTCAGTGTCCCAGCACTACCTCAGGGGGGAATTTCGGTGAGAGCAAGCTGACATACACAGGCAGCATGATGCTGGACGAAGCAGGTCGGAATCGAGCCCGACAAGTCGTCATGTACATGCGGTACCAAACTAGTTATGCCTACGATTGCGAAGAGGCGCTCAGGAGTCTGAACACGGTAAGTTATCTGAGACCGCTCTCGGTCCAGCCGACCAATGCTGATGCCAAACTAGTTGTACGCACTTCGCGATGCTGGCGACCCGAAACCATCGTGGCGGACGGTAATCGGGGATGTGCTGTTGTTCTGACCGGACTCGCTATGAAGGAGATCTGTAACATTGTATGCTAGAGTGATGGTTGTACCTCTTTGCCTGTCCAGGAAATATGTATATCTCGCCAGTGAACCTGGACGATGCGAAGCTCGAGCCCTGCAGGAACGCGACCCTGCGCACGGAAGAAGTTTGTTGCATGAAAGTGCCTCACGTATATCTCGTACACCCACAGCAAATGACAGGATATGCTCACAACATGATGCGCCCAGGCCATCTCACAGCGTGCTCTTGCCTTTGCTCAAGCGGGATAGACGCTCCGGAGTCACCTCGAACGCTTTGGGCAGATTGACCTCTTCCCACTGGGCGCCCTGCATCAACTCGACCAACGCCGGAGAGCAGGTAAAGGTCCTGGCCTGCAGTGTCAGCTCCGCTCTCGGAGGTGTATCCCAGGAGACCCACCATACCGTGTCCGTTGTGCGCGCAGGACATCCACTGGCCCTCTTTCCCTGGTACCGCGCCGACCAACGGGACACCATCGGGCGTCTAAATTGTCAATTGCCATAAGGATAACTTGCGACGACTGACATAGCCTGTGATGCCACTCCAAGAGTAGTCATACCTCACTTGCGCTCCGGGCGAGTCGTCCCTGCGCTCAGCAAAACCTACAATCATGTCTCGCGTCAGGGGACGCACCATTGGAATCCCTCCGACCCAAGCCGACGCACACTTTTCAATATCGGTTCATAGTCAATAAGACTATCGTCCGTCGCGAGCGCAGGGTGTCGTTCGATGTGCTCATACAGCTGCTTGGTGCCTGTCGGACTCCCGCCAAACAAGACCGCGCCGTCCGAAGTGGAGCGCGGGTTGATGGTGAAATAGTGATCGTCATAGAAGACCATGTACGAATTTTGCAGTGTCTTGGACCCCGAGTGGGATGCTGGCGGGATGACGCGGTTGCACATGTGCGGGGCGGGGCGGATCACGGGGCCGAGCTGAGGGAGGAGGTACGCCGCATAGGCGTTGGTGGCGTGTACGACGGTTGGACTCCGTATGTCCCCTCGGTCGGTGTGCACGGTCCAGTCGTTGGCTGTGCCGGTGACTCCAGTGACTGGTGTCCATGTCTGGAGATTCATGCCCCGTGCTAGGCATCTTTGGATAATGTGAGCCACTGCCCCTCAGCTCTCACGTTCTGTTCCTGTTTACAGCACTTCTAAGGACATACCCAGCTTCCAAGGATGAAGCGTCGACGCGTCCCAAGCGTAGACAGCCTTGGCGCCCTTCAGTCGGGACATTCTCTCGGCCTCAGAGGCGTCCAGGACGGACGTCACACCGCTGCGATCACCTCCCGCTTCCACAAAGCGCCGCATGGCATCCTCGGCCTGGTCGTACGCTTCCTTCGTCATCATCACATCAAGCTGCACATCAGCCGCAATGGATATTAGCTGAGCCGAAGTGGCGCACGGTCTTGCCTACCCATAGATCGCAGTCGACTTTGTTGTCCACTACGTACCGCCTGAGGGCGGTCCACGTTTCGAATTCGTTCTTCAGAATCTGGGTCTCAGCCCCCCAGCGACAGCGAGAGGAGCATGCCATACCTCCAGCGCCCGCTCTGTACCGTGCTTTGGCTCGTAGTCTACAAAGCCGCGCCACAGGTCGGGCTTGCAGTGGCCCGCGTTCCGCCCCGTTGCCCCCGAACACGTCTCGCGTGCTTCGAGCATGACGATGGAGGCTGGAGGGGTCGGGCTGTCGAGCAGGTACATGGCAACAAGTGCCCCCGAGATCTGTCTGTCGGCCAGCAGCTCTGGGTCCGGATATGACCTACCCCAGAACCGATGATCACCACTTCGGCGCTCGCGGGCAGGTTTGGGGTAGAGCGGTGGTCCAGGAGGGGACTGCTTCGGACCGATTGAAGCCAGTGTGAGGTGCACATGCCCTTTGTTAGAGGTGGTCGAGCAGCGGACGCACCAGCCGCCGGAACGGCAGGCGAGCCACTGCCTATAGACTCGTAATCGGTCTCCAGACGCATCTTTTCGTTTGCGGAGTCTTGCGTCCCAAAGAGCGTTCCAGGCCAAGCTTGTCTCTCGTTCGTCAATTTCCCACTTGTCAAGGAGCGTTTCGACGAAGTGGACATATATCAGTAGATGAGTCGGCACCTGCGCACGACCTGAACTGTTAACACTCGCGCTCATCGGGGTCACGGCCCGATCAGCAAGCTGTGAGGGGCTGCGTAGAATGCTTCGAGACAAGGAGAGCGGCAGCGCTAAGGAGCCGACTCTGAATAACGGTCAGGGTTGGCGGGTCTGCCCTGCGCCGAGCGGCGCTTACGGTTACGGTTACGGCTACGGCAACGCCAACGCCAACGGCTGATTCCAGCAAGCGCATCGCTGCTTTGTATTGGACAGGCCATCCCCGCCGACCGATACCCCAGAACTGTGAGCACTCTGACCCGCCGCCTCATCTGCGGGTGCGGCTGGTGAGGGGGAGGCAGCATGCCTCGGCAGTCGTCCGTCATACCGCTTCCTGGTCGCTGCTCCCTTCCACTTGGCTGAGCGAGGATAAGTAGCTCGCCCTCGGAGACGGGAGACCCACCATGTCTCCATCTCGCTCCCCTTCAATCCGGGTGATCTCGTCTCTTCCCGCAACTTCATCGGTCGAGATGGACGAAGGCAAAGAGACTGCGAGCGTCAATGTGCAGGTGCTGCAGAACGATGGCGCCGCACACAACATTGACGTCTTCAACAACTCGGCCCAGCGGTATGTACGCTGACTTTGTGCGACGTGCAGCTGACATGTCGAGGGGTCTGCGAATGCGTCATCTGCAGCTCATCGCCATCTCTGGCGCTATCGGCTCGTCGATCTTCCTGTCTGTCGGCGGGCCCATGGCCGGCGGCCCGCTTGCGCTCATGATTGGCGTGTGCATCTGGGCGAGCGTCATCTGGGCACGTCGAGAGCCCTTGCTATCTGTTGAGATGGGCTGATGGGTCAGTGCGTCAACAACTGTGTGATCGAAATGTGCACTCTTTTGCCTGTGGAAGGCGGGTTCATTCACTATGCACATCGCTTCCTTGACCCAGCGGTTGGGTTCTCTCTCGGTTGTAAGTCGCTCCTCTACGTACCGCGGGTGGTCACAGCACTGAGATGCAGGGAACTACTTTATCTGCCAGTTCACATTGGTCTGCAACGAACTGACCGGTGCGTGTATCGTTGACATGTGTTGCGTGTCGACAGCGGGACTCACGGGCAGTTCTCAACGTGCTCGTCGGGTACTGGGACCCCAACCTGTCGCCCGCGATCTGCATCTCCGTCGGGCTGGCTTTGCTCTTCGCCGTACAGGTCTTCAACGTCCGCGCATATGGCGAGAGTGGTGGGTCTCCTCCCTTGTACGGTTCTCCACTGACCGAATAGAATTCTGGATCAGCATCCTCAAGATCTTCATGGTCATCGGGGCGTTCTTGTTCACGTTCATCACGATGCTCGGCGGTAATCCAAAACACGATAGATATGGCTTCCGGTGAGACATGCTCTTCCCATACTCGGCTGATTGAGCTCATCGCAGGTTCTGGAAGACGCCCGGCGTGTTCACTGCCACCACCGCTGCTGGCCGAGCTGAAGATATTTGGCACGCCCTACAGTGGGGCGCGTATGCGATCGTGGGCACCGTGAACTCTGCCTGCTGTGTAGTGTGCTGATAGGGAGACTGGTCCCGACTACATCTCGCTCGTCGCTGGCGAGGTGAGGCATCCTCGTCGCGTCCTACCGAAAGCGTTCAACTCGACCACGTTCAGAATCCTTCTGTTCTACATCGGTGGTTCCTTCGCAGCCAGCATAAACGCCGCAGCAGACGACCCCGCACTTCTCGGCGCAAAGGGCACAGGAGCAGTCAAGTCGCCTGTAGGCCTTCTCTCCTCATGCCATGAGAGTCATCTGAGCCGCAGTACATTATCAACATGGTCCGGCTGGGCATCCCCATCCTCCCCTCTGTCCTGACGGCGAGTCTGCTGGTCGCCCTCTTCTCTTCGTCGTCAGCCATGGCGTTCGCCGCCAGTCGGACGCTGTACGGCCTCGCCCTCCAGGGCCAAGCGCCGCGCCTCTTCCTGCGGACCAACCGATACGGCCTGCCGTACCTCTGTGTTCTCGCCGTCTTGCTCCTCAGCTGTCTCTCCTACCTTGCTTTGTCGAGCGGCACCAAGACTGGTGAGCTGCTCTCTCAGACCTGCTGGCGGCGCTGAGGGGGTAGTGCTGAATTGGCTCATCAACCTGTCCACCGCCACGCAGTTCGTAACGTGGATAGCCATCGGCGTGTACGTGCTCCCCTCCGACTCGCATTGACTGTATGTTCATTACTCCAGCACCTACCTGCGCTTCCGAGCGGGCATCCGGGCCCAAGGTCTCGGGGCCGATTTCCTTCCCGTCCGCGGCCGCTGGCAGCCCTGGTCGGCATGGTACGTGCTCTTCTGGGCGCCGTTCGCCATGATCCTCAGGTGAGCCGCTGCTCGTCTGGCACTGTGCCGCGCCCTGAAGTGACAGCGGGTACTTTATCATGGGCCCCGGGGAGTTTGACGTCTCCGACTTTCTCTTCACCTACATCTCCATATTCATCTTCATCGCGCTGTCCATCCTCTGGAAGCTCAAGGCCGTCCGGCAGGGGCAGCAGTGGGGATGGATACCCGCGGCGGAGATAGACTTGAAGACGGGTCTGCCGGAGATCGAAGAGTTGACCCTCAAGTCGGAGGAAGAGTGGGCGACCGAGCCGCAGACCAGGCTTGACAGGATCGTTAACCGCTTGTTCTGAGTCAGTAGTAGCGAGAGACCGAAGGGATCGAGGCGTAGGCACGGGAGGGTTGTCAACGTAGTGTTGAGTCATGCAAGATGTCGATCGTATATGACCCGCCAGGTCACATGACAACAGATAGTGCTGGCAACAAATGCGAGAACGCACGGAACAAGTCGTCCTCTTTCAACTCAGGTAGCTCAGAGCAAGGCATGCATGAGCACAGAGCTTGACATTCATATCAACGCGCTTTGCACATCGTGAAGAGGGTGTTACATCATTCGTCCGCGATATCGTCACTAAATATATGCACAAGTGGAGCAGTGGGGGCTCGACACAATCAAGAAACATCCCTCCTTACACTTTAATCTCGGCATCTCGTCGGATGGCGTCGACCCGTTGGTCGACCTCGGCAAACCACGCCAAAGCCTTCGTGGCCTTCTTTTCGGCTGCCTCGTTCTCTCGCACGAGCTCGCCTCGAGCCTCCATGGCAGCGCGGAAGCGCTCGCGCAGATCCCATGAAGCCAAACGCATGACCTTGCGGACCTCTTTGCCGATGCGGGTCGCCTGTGCGTCCGCGAATGGAACATCGGCGCTGTCATCATCGACACCTGACGATACAAGCAGCCGCTCCTGGATGTGTCGACCAATATTACGAGGAACCGATCGAGGAAGCTCGTAGACGATATAAGCAACAGCGCCGACGGTAATGACACCAAGAGCAGGGCCAAACCACTTGCGAGCCGCTGGGTTTGAAGCAAACTCAACGAAGCGAATGGCAGTCTCCAGCATTGATCGCACCCCGACCGACTTGCCGCTCAACATCGAGAACGCGCCGAGAGCCAGAGACGCCGCGCCGAGGCCGGAAACTTCGGCGGCGAAAGGCACCAGCTCGTGCGAGGGGGAAGTAGTCGCCGGTATGGCCGAGCGCACGAGGAAGATGTGGTGTTGAATATCGAAAATATCGGACACCGTGACATTTGCGAGAGAGCGCTCGGCAGCGAGGGCAAGACCGACAGATCCGACGCCGGACGGTCGACGCGACATGGGACGCGAAACGGGCCCACGTGCGGTGAACATGGCGTTCGGGTTGAATATGCGGTTGGACCTTTCGACATCGTTAGGTAGGTGCTTGTCGCCGATAACGCCAACACGAACGACACCTTCCGAGGTCACCTTGCGAGCGTCCTGCTCGGCAAGCTGGGATGCCAAGTCCAGTGACGCAAGCAGCACCCGCTTGATTTCTTGCGCGTAGTCCCAAACACCGAGTAGACCGGGATACACAGGGAGGCTGAGACCTGGTGCCGGAGCGGCCATTTCTCCCCTGCCAACGCGCTCCAGAGCCTTTTCCATTCCTTTCCGTGTCCGACTCATAGCCAGCTCCGTCGCCGCCTCCTCCTCGGCGACCAAGCTCTCCTCCAAACCATCCTTGCTCTTGTTCATACGATCAAGAACAGGTTTGATTCGGTCAAGCTCAGCACGTGCTACATCTCGCTCTTTCGTGGCCACGATGGAATTGGCCGCAGCTAGGAGCTCGACATCGGCCAAAAGGTGGGTAACGTAGTTTTCCGCGGGGCCAAGCTTCGACTTGGCCCGGTTGACCAAGACGAAAGATCTGAGGCAATGCTCGAGGTGAGCGAAGGCTTGGTCGAGATCTTCGGCAGACCCATCAGCGTCGGTACAGCCGAATGCTACTTTGGCCGAATCAACAAAGTGCACAAGATCGGCGGCATCCTCGTACGTGCTCGGGCTGAGCTGTTTGATCTGGTCCAGGACCAATCGACGACATCGCTCCTTGTCTTTGATCTGGTCGAAGCGGTTCACGACGATGAACAGATGTGCCTTCTCGTGTCCCGCTTGCCAGATGAACTCCTTGGCTGACAGGGTGAAATGGTTCGCCGCGGAAACCACAAAGACGACGACGTCAATCTCCTCTTGTCGTGCAAAGTTGGCTGTCGTTTTGATGGAGTCGCGATTGAGACCAGGCGCATCGATGAGAGAGATGTCGACCACGCCATTGTGCAGAATGGAAGGGTTTGAGATGGAAGCATCCGCCTCTCGAAGATACACACGTAAGGGGGCATTGGACGCATCGGCCTCCGCATCCGCAACTAGGTCCTCGAGCTTCGCGATGCCTTCCGTTGCGTATGTGGATTCGTCGGCCGAGTCATACTCAACATTGCGGTTCGGTATATGGATTTCCTCCTTGTCGTTATTCTCCTTAGCACTGACCACTTCGACGAAACGCGTTGTGAGCGGTTGTTGATCTGTTGGCATGACCTCGTTCCGTCTGAGCAAGGCGTTGATAAGTGTCGACTTGCCGGCATTGAGATCTCCGGTCACTAGGACGCGTGACTGCGCGTCGTGGATTCGTTTCTGCAGCAGAGCGAGGTGGTCGAGGGAAGCGGCAAGGCGATTGTCGAGCAAAGCTGAAATTGATGATTTTTCGAGATGACTGATCAAAGACTTGGCATGACGGGTCGCGCCCATGTTAAGATCGAGACGTAGAATGGAGAAATCCTCTGCGTCAGATGAAGTCATCGGACCCGCAGCATCCTTCGATTGGCCTTCTTCCGTGGTGACGGGCGCCGTGGGCTGCGGAGGGACGACTGTCAGAGACCGTTTGAGGGTGCGTCTAGCCGTCGAAGCCGAATTGAGGACGACAGCAGTCTCATCTAAGGGTTCATCCGCAAAAGTGAGCGTCCGCCTGACCATCCCTGGTCGATGCGCTGGATATCAGCCACCAGTCACTCAAAACGAAATGCGAATACTGACGCATGGAGGATGAGCCTGCATCGGAAGAGGCACTGAGGTGTGGGTATCGCACCGTCCATTGTTCGCCATTGAAGTTTCTCAGATCTCCCAAGAGATACAGGGACGACTGGATGGCCGAGCCTAGTCTGAAACCGAGTCAGCTGGGCACGTGCAACGAATCACCTGATGCTTCACCTGTCTCGCTTGATCTCGTAGTCCTTGAGCACCTCATCAGCAGCCTGCCTCGCCCTCAAGGCCGTATCGTCCGATCCATAGTGTGATTCCTTTTCGATGGAAGGGGAATCGGGGGTGGCGGGTCGAAAGGAATGAGGCTGAGTCGGAGGGTGAAAAGGCTGCATAGCGAAAAGGCGTCAAAAGATCTTCGAGGTGTAGAGTGATCACAGGGCCGGCGCCGATGGCCTCGAAGGAGCTGGCCTTAGGTACAAGACCCCATGGAAGACAATGGGGAGGAGATGTGAGAGAGAGGATTATTGAATGTTGAAAAAGGTGAGATACGATGATGACGGCTGACCGGGGACCAACGCAAAATTGAATATTCTATATATATTTGGAATTAATCCCGACAGTCGTTTCTATCGCAGGTCTGCTTTCCCTACAGTCACCATTGGTTTACCTACAACCGCCTCCGCATCGCATACAAGGCTGCGAAACAATGCGGAACCCCCCTAGAACAGCTGCTTTGTGACCATCATGGCCTATGGACTACACTCCGGGGCGCTCATGTGACCCGGAGGCACAAAAGCCTCCTCTCCGCGTGTGCGGAGGTGCTTTTGTCTAAGCCGAAGTCTTTTGTCTGACGCGGAGTGCGAAGAAAAGGCACGGAAACCATTGGAGACATTGAGTCGTCCTGCACGCGCGAATCATCAGTGGTTTGCACTCTTGTTGTTCTCGCTGGCCGAACAAAGAGCATAGCGGGCGCACCTCCGGCACTGCGGAGGAATGACAATGACATGCGGAGGCGTAATATCGAGGGATTTTCAGTTTGAGAGCTCCATGAACTGAATGGCATTGTTCTCCGGCAATAGCTAACCCCATTGTCTGACGGGTCCGTGCTTCTCCGGCCATCGAGACAATGAACATGAAACAATAGACATCAACCAACGCTATCCGTATTGTTTGTTGCCCGAGAGATGGGCCTGTGCCCAAGTCTAAAAGCGTCCAAGTTCAGCTCTCTGGTCTCTATCTTCTCCATCATCTCCCTTCCCATCTTTCCTCGCGATTGAATCTTCCTCACGCACGTCCTCAACATGGTCAAGAACACCAAGAACGCCTCAGCTGCGGCGGCTGGCCCGTCCGCTACCGATCGCACCGTCCCACCTGCCGGCTATCGACTTACCAGGCATCAGAAGTCTTTCCTGAATAAGGAGAAGCGGCACCATCCTGTCTGGCGGGACGAGGCATCGCTTACAGACTTCGAAAAGAGGATGGGCGCTCCTGTTCAGCCTTGGTGGCATGCAAAGGATGTCCTGCTGCCCAGACCGATGGAGCTATGGGGTGTCGACGAGGTGGACTATCTGGACCTGCCTCCTACAGACTTCCGGGCGTCCCAGAGCAAAGGTCCAGCGTGTCGGGGCAATTGTGTTGCACACCGCACCGGCTTTTTACCCGCATTCGCCTATGAGTGAGTTCCATCTATGTTGAACATGTCAGGTTGTGAGCGGAGACGCTTTGCGGCTCGCAAACATGCTGCGGAGGTGCAGCTGGAGCCTCCGCAATCGCAAAATGCGGGTTGCGGAGGCTGCAGCTGCACCTCCGCAGCGTGTTTGCGAGCCGCAAAGCGTCTCCGCTCATAGCCTTGCCATTCGCAGACGTTTGTAGTGTTCATGCTAAGGGTACAGACATAAGGAGATTGCCTGCTCTAATTGTGTCGAGCGTAACAGCAAGACACTCATTACACGGCTTTATGGCCGAAACTTCACCACATGTCATTCGTGCTGGATGAATAGCAAGAGGCATTGTGATGTGATGAGCATCCCGCTAAACACGTACACGCCGCTTGATCCTCATCCCGACACGCAAATTCCGCTCGAGGAGTACTCAGAGGCTGGAAGCGAAGGCGAGCCAGAGCTAGATGAGCTAGATCATTCCGATGTCGCGCCCGCTGCTCCCAAGAAACGGACGCGTAAGACACCTCATCCCGCCACGCCTACTCCTGCGAAGAAGAAGTCACGCGTCGCTCCATCGACTGGCCGTACCTTCCATCTCAGTCCTACGGAGCGTGACGTTCTGTCCTCGCCTCTTCCCGGCTTTGAAGAAGAGGTAGCACCAACTTGGCGCCAAGTCCCCACGTGGGCAACATCCTCGCAGCCTGCAGAACAACGGAGGACATCCGTTCCGCCTCCGCCGGCAACCTCCGCACTGCCCGTCATAGACGAGGCATATTTTCCGCCTCCGCCCCCGACTGCAGCTCCGCCTCCGAACATTCCGCCCTTTGTGCCACCACAGCGGCAGACCGGTCAAAATCCAGGCGACTTAATGAATCGCTGGGCGCAGTTACGGATCACCTCCGGTGCTGCTGCACCTCCGCGTCCTCCACGAGCCGAGACCCAACCTCCTCCGCAAGTCAGCATCTCCGCCACCACAAATATCCGACAAGCCTCCGCTCCAGTCCACACTGCTTCCGGTGTTGCTTCTGATTCTGTTCCGCTACAAGCTCCAGGACCGTCAGCTTTGCAAGAACCAGTACAGCCTCGGGACGCGGAAGCAGACGAATCTTTCGCTTTGCTACTTGCAGACCTCTCCGCAGCTGGGGACGAGGTGGTCGTTCAGCATGGCGTCACGGCCAGAGCCTACAACGACTCTCTTCGGGCCATTACGGCGGCCATGCATACCTCACAGACGCAGATGAACACCGCTTTCACTCTCCTTGGGGCGAAACTTTCAAGTGTGACAGCCTCCGCCCAACGACAAGCGCATAAGTTCGAGAAATTCGAGGCTGAGCGCAACACATTGAAGGCTGAGAACCGGCGGTTGACTGAAACTCGTGTCAATCTAGAGACAACAGCGGCTAAGCTGCAATCTGAGCGACAAGAGGCTTTGGTCGATCTGTTTAAGGAGCGTCAACGCTGGGACTCTGAGTTGAAGGAGCAGGAGAAGCTGCGGGCGGAGCTGTCTCAGGATGCAGAGCAGAAAGGCGCACTGTGGCTGGCAGCAGTACGCGAGCGAGAACAGGCGCTCAAGGAGAAAGATGACGCCATGCTGGAGGCGGACCGGACGATCACAAGTCTGGAAGAGGCTCGGCAAGTTCTTGTGGCGGAGAGGGACGAAGCTCTGCGGAGAGCGGAGGCAGCGGAAAGCGCATTGGCGATGCTGACGCGTCCACCGCAGCTCAACTCGACGGTCAGTCATGCTCTGCACGCTTGCACAACTTCGCTGATGTTCAGGAGGAGCTTCCTCCTAATGCGGAGAGCTCGAAGGAGCAAGGACCGCCACCTGCCTCTGATGTCGTACAGGCGGAGGAGCATGTAGATTCCGCGGCGGCCGCGTTGTAACGATTCAGCTGTAGTATGCCTCATTTCTGCATGTACACAGATCGGATATGCATTGACTCATCACGGCGACGTCTAGGCAAAGAAGGACTGGCCTCCGCTGCCATACAAACGCTGTATCAAAAGTTTTGGAGCAGCTCAGAACGCGAGAAGACCCATCTCCTGAGGTTGGCGCCGACGTCAGGACCCAGCCAGTCTGCGTTGTCTGGCTGGGAAGCCGCGCTCATGGATACTGCTATTCGGAGCAGCATCCTCCGCAACTGGTGCGCTCCGGAGGGACTGAGCGATCCTCCAACAGATTCCGCTAGTGTCGATCCAGGTTGGAAGCCCAGAATTAGCTCGAAGAATAGGACCAGTGCCAGTGGTCCGCAGCTGTCGCTGTCTACCTGGCGTGGCCAGTTCAGAGCGATTCGGGTTGTATGCGAGAAAGGAGCCACAATCCAGCTTTCGGTCTCCGCCTCACTTGCAAAACCATTTTCCACTTCCCATTTGAGCCGAGTGCGCAGGGAGACAAGTAGGTTCTGCTGTCAGTCTTGTCGTTGGGGAGGCCGCAGCTGTGGAGAGGACGTACGTCCTCTTCTCTCCGTCCTAGCATGGCTTGTCCGTCGTACAGAGCGATCACCTTCTGCGGCCCAAAAAAGACCATTACCGCCCAATGGACTCCGCCAATGTTCACAAGAGCGGCCGAGATCTCCGAACGCCACGATCCATCTCGTCCGAGTCCATGGAAAGGCAAATCCTCCTTTGTCGGGAGCTTGAACGCAGCTGTAAGATGATTGAAGCGGAGGCGGAAAGGCGGAAGACTTGTCGGGCGGTGCGGAACAGCAGTGAGACTGGCCGCCTGCTGCCTCAACTCATCCCCAGCGTTCACTAATGTCCATACGAGATCGTTCGAGTACCACTCCTCCGTTGATGATAGAATCCGGAAGCACCGTGAGGACAAGAAATTGGCAACGCCATAGAGCCGTAGTGATTCCCGGCGGATCCCAGCGATCGTCTTGTCGGACTTCAACAACATGTCGATTCCCGACAACGCACCCTCCACTGAGCCGCTCAGTGGACTGCTCTCGAAGCTGAGAATGGCCGCGCGATCCTCGACACTTCTCCACGGCATTGCCGAGATTCGACGAGCTGCTTCTTCGGTCATATCCTGTCGCGCGGAAGTGATTTGTGCTCGTATGAGAGCAGGCTTTTGGCTGTTGGACACGGATGCGTTCGGTTGCTTTGTCCTCCGCTGGTCAGGAGCTTCGTAGGCGTAGAGAAGCTGTTTTGGGAGACGCCCGCCGTCAAATACCTCGCTCAAGAGGCCAACTCGAGTGACCTTGGCGTCGTCAAGTTCCCACCACCCATCCTCTGTTCGGATGATCGCAACGTAATGGTTCACATGCTTGTAGCATATGATCCCGCGGAGACGAAAACGACCCTCGTCGATGGCATGCGGTCGGCGCCCATCCCCTGAGACTGACCCTAACTCTAGAGTCTCGGCCACGGCAAAAGAGCCATTGCAGCTCGGTTGACCAGTACGCTGATCGAGCGTCCAGCATATCTCAAGCGAAAGAAGCGGAGGTGGGGGCTTAGCTGACGATGGAGAAAGCTGTCCAACAAGCGGCATGGTCGTCTGTCGATTGCACAGCGGACATTTGGCACCCTTGCGTGGGAGATGGAGCGCTGTCTGTAGCATGGTGCGCATCGTTGCGGGATTGTCTCCGCGGAAGGTGTGTTGACCGGGGAGCAAGGTTATCGAGGTGAGCTGTGCGTCCGCCGCAGTCTCTAGCTCTTGGATCGGTTCTCTGTGCTCGCATGGACCTGGGAAAAGCCATTGAAGGTGGCAGCGCAACAAATCAGTGAACTCTGAGCCGCCAATCCCCTCGTCCAGGCGCTGGAGAAGGCGCAGCAAGACCTCAGAGGGATCATGGTGCCCGCTGACATGGTTGTCGATCAGACGGTCCCCTGGCGCGTCAGCCAGCCTCGCGCGCGGCCTTGGAGGGACGCACTCAATAATCCCTCGTTCATCGAGGGGTTGTTCACCACATGAGACGTGCGAATGTCCAGCAGGAATCCTTCCAGAATCTTGACGGTGCTTGGGATATATGCGCGGAGGACCTCCTTCCCCTTCTCAAAAGCAGCGACAAAGACGTCTTGCCGCAAGAGAATATGAAACAGGCTGAGAGCGAAGCATTGTTGTCCACTGACATTGATAGCCCCTACGGGTCGCTGAATGACATTATCGGGAGCGTAAGGCAGAGCAAGGGAAGACTTTTGACCAAGCACGCTTTTAGGAGCAGAGCGACCGGGATGCAGAGGCTGTGTAGCCTTCGGACGTCCAGCGGAGGCAGATCGCTTTTGAGTATCTTGGTTCTGAGTCGAAGCTCCGGTCGGTCCAGATTGTCGTTTGACGGCTTGCTTGTCTCCGCGAGAGTGCCTCCGCATGATTGGAGATACTTCGGGATCGCCCATATCGAGGGCAGAGGAGTCAATATCGATGACCGCACTCCTAGCTGGCTTGAAGGGTGGCAAAGTGGGCTCCGGCTGGGTCGTTCTGGGTACAAACTCTTCTCCGTACCACTGGCGGAGATCGCTGGAATCTTCCTCCGCATCCACCGTATGTCCATACTGATGGAATTCCTTTCCCTGTGAGATGCACGTTCTTCTCCACGCTGGCGTTGAGGCCTTCTCGATCGCGTATTGAATGGCAGCAAGCTTATTGTCAAACTCGGAGACAGATCCACATCGTAAAAGGTATGCCCAGGCATAGAGAGCACGGCACTGCTTGCCGGTCTCCTGGAAGTACTCGCAGGTACAGTACTGTCGTCCACTTTGCACTCGAGCGCCGCAATAATGTTTCTTTTCGCTTTTCTCCCCTACCGTCCGGTAGGTCTGGACGAGCTCCGGCATAGAAGCGGGTGTCTCGGAAAGATCGCAGATGTGCAGCAATCCCAGAGCCCATATTCTCAGGCCCAGACGACTCTCTCGGCGGATTTTCGGATCGGATCGCGCCTGCTCTGGCGGAGATGCTTCGAAGTGAGGGAAAAACTGTATGACAATGATGGCGATCAAACGGTCGATACGCTTGTTGACCCTCCCATCGAGCCAGACGCGGTCGAATGAGCGGAAAGCGCCCTCGACAAGATTGTTGGTCGTGAGGGGTCCGCCGCCCGCAGCATTGAAAGGTAGACCGTAATCCGCAATGTACTGACGCCATCGCGGGTGGAACCACCATTGCGAGAGCCACAGGTCTATCTCCTCCCAGACTTGTCGCGCGCGAGAGGGAGCAGCGAGGCTCTCAACATCGATGCGGAATCTCCGGTAGAAGTCATCCCACTCCTCAACGGCCGGACAGCGTTGACATCGCCTGAGTGCTCGAAGGAACTGTCGACACTGAGAGAAGCCTTCCAAGGATCGGCCAAATAGGCGAAGAGCTCTCGACCTCGCCGCTTGCATGAAGTGGAACTGACACAGGCGGATAGTCAATCCATCCCATACTTTGATCAATGCCGCTCGCTCCGCATCGTCGCAATCAATGGTCACGAAGCCCGGAACGAATTTCTCGGCAACCACAATGTCTTCTGCGTTCACAAGAAGAGGTTCCAGATGCTGGGCGGCAAGGGTAGACCTTGAAGGGTCGTTGAGAAGCAGCTCTGCCTCTTTTTCGATGGCCGCCTTGACCGTTTGGAGGAAAAGCTCGTATGTGGCAGCATCTGCATGACTAGAAACCATACACGCGACTATCAATCAGCAGTGAGCAGACGAGAGCAAGCAACTCACTCGGCACTAGGTGTCCGTACTCGTTGGAGGTGCATAGGACCGTCAGAGGACAACGCAAGGCGTTCTTATTTCTCCATGAGCTATCTAGGTTCATCCCGTTTTCCATGGCGAATCGTATGGCGTTCTGCAATCCATGAGGTGGCGCGATGATGCAGATGAACCTGGAGTTGCCGTCAAATGTCGGAATCCGTGCGGTCTTGAGCAGCGGAGGGTATTCACAACTGCGGAGGTAAGCTAGGCACTTGAGCATGGTCGGATCACTCGCTATAGAAAGCTTTCCGGGTGCTTCTCGTGAAGAATCTCAATGGCCGCTAGGGGCATCAGGTCTAGGCGATCGCGCAGAAGAGCAGTATGCTGCGCCGTCTGAAAATCCCCTGTTTGGGGCTCTCGGTGTTCAAGCGGTCTTCCGGGAGCTAATTTGCTCCGATGTTCATCTCCGCTGCCTTCGCTATGCCTCCAGAGTTGGCCAATCTTTCGCGAAGAGAGGCTAAGGGACGTGGCTGCATCGTGGAGAAAATTGCGGGCCCACGGAGACACCTTGAGGACCGAAAGGCTTATCGGAATCTTGTGGAAGTCCTCGTGTCCGACGACAAAGTATCCTCTACCTGCAGCGACGGAGGCCGGAGTCATCTCGAGCTGATAGTCAGACAATGTGCGAGTACCCTGGGGCCTATGCGGAGCTTACAAGGAGATGGAACGGGCATTGTGGCTTCGAAGTCGTTGTTCTCCGCACCTCCGGCTCATCCTCTCCGCTCTCCGCTTCATCATCAACCAGACGTAGGAAGTCCTGCTCTCCAGCCGCTTCATCTAGGCGAAGTCGATACACTGGCTTGACTCTCTCGCAACTCCCATTGCACCGATAAACCCCACGCCAAACGCACTTGTCCGGATCAGAGGAGGCTACCGACCGCGAAATGCTGAATTTGGCGTAACGACCCCTAATATCGTACGGTCTCAGTCCAGGTGGACCGAGGAAGCGTACAGAGAGTAGATCCGAGACAGTCTGATACAGTAGGCTGTAATCGTGATTCTGTATAGAGGTGAGCCAAGTCAACCTCCGCATGGAACTTTGCACCCACAAGCTCGTCAAATTTCATCGGGAGTTGATCCAATCGCACACTAACCCGCTCATAGGCTGTCGGATCGTGTAACCTTGGGCCTCGTCCTGCCAAAAACGTCCTCACGGTGCGGTAATTTGGACCGCGTGGCCGAAGTTCTGCATTCTCCGGGGGTGGTGTATCTGCGGAGGCTGCGGAGATCTCTCCCTCTGACTGGGACTCCTCCGACTCCTCAAGAGCTGCACGGAGTCGATACTCCACAGCTTGCAGACTACTCAGCGATGATGGAGCGTTCTGCTTTGCCGGCTCCGACCATACCGAGTGGCGCTCTGCTTGGGCATCGGCTACGAACTCTCTGAGCCGCTGAGAGGCCACCCGTCTGCGCTTGTGAGGACGTCCAGAGCTCTCCGATGCAGCGGATCCGCTCTCGGTCGGCAGGATTGATCGCTGGACTTCTGAGGCAAGGTTGGCAGCTCGGGGTGGAATTGCGGAGGGCTCGGGCGTGATTGACAGCTGGGATAGAAGTTCTGCTGGCCTTTGCGGGTCCGGAAGATCGTCGAGACTCATATCCGCCCTCTGCAAGGGTTGCGCTGATGGCATAGACGAGCCTCGGGCTTCGACTTCGGCAAGGGGACCAACGCGGTACTGAAATTTTGGGCGACCGGGCTTGCGCGAGGCCAAACTGCCAGCAGGTACTGCAATTCTAGGAGGTGGGTGGCTGCTCATCGTCTCAGAGGTAGAGTAAGTTGTGAGTAAGAACCTCTGCCAGGTCTGCAGCGCACTGAAAATTTCATCTGTAGCTGAAACAAGGGATGCGGAGGGTTGAATGATGAGCGGAGATGAGTATAACATTAGCAATCGCCTTCGGAGGTGGACTGGGACCAATTCCCCAGAGTCTCCCTGGTGTATAAAGCCTTGCAGTGTCAGCTCCGCCTATGGGGCGGTCATGTAAGGCTTCTGTGAGGTTTGCGGAGACCTTTATGGTCAAAACAATGGTGACTGTAGGGAAAGCAGACCTGCGATGGAAAGGACTGTCGGGATTAATTCCAAATATATATAGAATATTTATACATGCGGGACCAACGGATGGACCCACGCGGCAAGACTCGGAACCTATTTTTATTGGACTGGTTTTCAGTCCAATTTATCCCAAACCTGAGCGGGGGTCGCCGCTCAGTCATCGTCACCCAACCCGCGACTGCTTTGTTTGTTCATCACCAACTAACAGCAGCAGCGCCATAATGGCGGCCGAGGTCTTCGCAGAGACGCCCTCGAGGCTTCTCAGGAGGGTCCAGGAGCTCGAGGATATGGAGATGCCCTCGCTGCCCAGTATACAGCATGACATCGACTTTGAGAGCAGCGCCGCCACTAGCGAAAGCACGTCCAGCGAAGGGGAAGACGAGGACATTGGCAAGGCGCAAAGCCGTGAACATGACAGTTGGAGTGTGAGTGGATAGGCAGCTCGCGTTGAAAGAGGAACGGCTGAATATGGCAGGACTTGGCTACACCTCACGCCGTGCGCGCACAGCCCTATAGCAATCTGTCGGCAGATCTGTCGGGGGCCTCGAGCACTACATCTGCACCGTTTCCACCGATGCACGACTTGGAATCTGCCAACACGCCGTCCCCACTCGCTGCCTCGACCGCTCGCACATCCACACCATCGACCCGACAATACCGATATGATATTAGAACAGCGCAAAGGTCGTCGACGGGAGACGAGAGCGGTCTCCACACTCAAATCAACGGCACCTCAAAGATCCCCAGTCCGTTCAGTAGCAGCACCGTCATTGGAACTCAATGGCATACACCAGCCGAGATGAGCGGAAGCTTCTCCGGCGAAGAGATCAGCGAACAGACCCGAAGTCCAACCAATTCGAGCCGATCCACTGAGGAACCAATGCCAGAGGGAGCTTCATTCGTGAGCGTGGTGAGACGCAGGAAACAGACAACTTACGAATCAGGCGTCGCGTCGTTCGGACATCACTGGTTTGGTAGACACGCCTCTTCCCAAGCGCCCAGCCCCGAACCATGTTCTCGTTGCGCGCCCGAGACGTACAGGCATTGCAGCACCCAAAGTAAACCAGTCGCCATCGGGAGGATCTCCGAGCGGGTTTCAGGCCAGTAGAGATGAGCCTCAATCTCCTATAGACCAGATTCGAGTGCCCAGCCTGACCCGGAGTGAGATCTCTGAGGATAGCACAGCAGGCGAAGCTCGGACACCTGAAGGTCCCAGCAGGACGGTTCTCGTTGCGACACCTAGGTCCCTGCAAGATGTCGATCATGCAGAGCCGGATGGCGATGTCGATCACGAATGGGCCCGCGAGGAGCAGACTGAACATGAACACCGGGAGTTTGAGGATGGAACCGGCCTCCCGGATGGCGACAAATCGCGATCTTTCCATTCCGCCCTGTCGATGCGCCGAACGACACCAGGACAAGGCAGATACGCCGCCTCGCCGCTGTCAGCCATACGCTCTATCTCCGCGTTCCGCTCTACTACGACTTCAGTCCTTCAGGATCTCACTGTCTCCATCCAAAACGATCAGTCCCCTGTGCCGCAGACCCCGTCGCCTGCGGGTTCTGATTCGGTTTCGATCAAGCATCCCGATTCCACTCCTCGTGCACCTCTTGACGATACACAGAGACGGAAAAGCCATATCTTGGCGGTTCTTACATCGTCCGGGCTGCCGCGTAGGACTCCACGTCTTCCAGTTCGAGGCACACCACATCCCCTTCGAAGAGTATCCGTCCCAATGACCTCATCGTCATCGACAAGTGGGCCCTCCGCGGACGAGCCAACTGCTAGATCCATCGACTTTCAATCAAGCGTCAGTCAGGCATTCACAGGCGAGAATGATTCGTTTGTTTCGATTACATCTTCGGCCGACCTGACCTCGGACAAGCGAGCAACAAATGTGCATCAAGCATCGATGCGTGGGAATACATCTTTTCCGAACATCTTACTGCCCACAGGTGGCGCAGCAGGAGCTTTCCTCAGAAGCGTCTCAGAGAGCCGGGCGGACGGTATTAAGATCCACAAACACCTGAACGCCATGAACAAGCAGTTGTTGGAAACCAACGCAGACCTGGCCCGAGAGGCAGAAGCTTGGCGAGATGAAGCCGACCGATTACGCATCGTCTTGCAAGAGGCCGGCGTGCAGTTCGACGAGATCGATGTTATGGCGAACTTGGTCGATCGTTCAATAAACGAATCACACCCCGCCCTGCAAGAGGATACTCAAGACAGCGAGTCGCGCGACCCACACCTGCAAGGACTCGGAGTTGAGGGCTCTCGAATGCAAGAGAGACTGTCAGAACTCGAAGCTCAAGTCGAGGCCGACGAACGAGCCAAGCTTGATCTACAAGCAGGATTCGCGGCGCAGACCGAAGCACACGCACAAAAGTTTGCGGAGATTTGTGCGGGCTTCGAGGAGCAGGTACAAGAACTCGAGAGTCAACTCTCCAGATGTCGGACCGAAAGCGAACAGCTCAAAGCCGATAAAGCTCGCCTACAGATCATTGCCGAAGAAAGCAGCACTAGCGGCCGCGAGAAGGAATTGCAATTGCAGATAAGGCATTTGGAACAGGAGCTGGACCGTTTCCAGACTTCAGTGCGAACGCATGAAGCTGAAGCCGAATCCTTGCGCAAGGAACTTTCTACGTTCCAGGACGAGCGACAACGATACCTTGAGCAGGAGGATCGGCTTCGTGCGAGGGTGGCTGAACTCGAAGCACAACTTGCAGAAGCTCAGTCGCTGGCCAACGAGGGTGAGGATTATAGAAACGAACTGCGAGCGGAGCTGCGGGAAGCGAGAGCGATCGAAGTCGATCTTCGAGGGCGCCAGGCCGATCGCCGGGTCAACCTCGCAGATATGGAGAGCCCTTCGAGAGTGTCTGCCTCTGCGTCGGAGCAGGATATCGTGACTGGAGAACACAAGGTACAACACGAAGGCGCAGAAGAGGAGCGTCTGCGTGGGATCGTCGAAGAATTGCAAGAGACGATTGCCATACAAGAACAAGAGCTTGAGGCTGAGAGGTCAAAGCCCCGGCTGGAGAGTCAAGATGACGAAGAGAAGAGTATGATGATTGCACTGGAAGAACGTCTCGACGAAGCGTATCGAGAAATCGGCCGTTTGAAACATCAGCTCTCTATCTCTCCGCAACGACAGTCTGATCTCGCCATTCGAGACGTACGGATTCAGTCGTTGGAGCGAGAGAAGTCTGCTCTGCAGCAGCGACTGGCCAGGTCTCGGCCGGACAGCACCAGCTCCCCGAATCCCCCATCGAATCATACAACTCCTTTCGTTCACAGGGCTATCGCTTCTCTTAGGACGCCAAAGACGCCGGGGCTACTCAAGGAGGTAAGCCAGTCGCTCCTAGCGAACTTCTTGCTGATGGAGAGCTTTCTTGGCTGCAAAGCACACTCGGCAATCCGGACGAGCCCGTTCTGCAAGCACAGGTAGAATACCTTCAATCGGAACTTCAGAATGTCAACGAGGAGCTGGACCACAACTTCAGCCGATTGGAGGCAGCCGGGTTGAGCGCAGTTAATCTCGCTGAAAAGCTAGCGGCAGCCGAAGATCGCATAGGTCAGCTTGAAGACGAGATTCGAGCTTTGCTGCAGCGCAACAAGGCATCGTTGGTGCTCGTCAATGCCCAAAGAGAGGAGATGAGGTGCGTCTCTTGCGTCACGTATGAGCAACAGAAACTTATAGACTCAGTCGCGAGGCTGATGAGCGCTTGCAACAAGCTCTGAAAGTTGTCCACGAACAGGTCGAGCAGTTGCAGGAAGGTAGCAAGACGGAAAGACGCCGGCTGCAGCATGAGCAGCGTCGACTACAAGACGCCATGCAGGATCTGCGCAAAAGGAGCGAAGAGGATATCTCGCTTTATCGACATAATCTCGAAATGGCAGAGGCCAAGGCGAGCAGCGAGTCGCAACGGGCTTCCAGATTAGTTGCAGCCGCACAGCAAAAAGTCGAAGCCCTCGAAAAGGTCAGTCTTTCTCCTCTTAGTCGTCCTAGAAGCTAAGACATAGGACAAGACAGCCGCCATCGCAAACGCCGATCGGCTCCACCAAGAGTTGAGTCGACAACGTGAAGCATACCAACAACTCCAGAAATACGGACTCAAAGGCAATCCTGTTGAGACTTCGAAACAGGCTGAGAGCATCCGCACCCTGCAAATTGAGCTTCGTCTGAGTCACAACGAGGTGGCGCATCTCCAAACACGACTGGGCCAGGCGGAGTCAGATCTGGCGATCGCGCACCGTAGGATAGAATCTCTGAGTGAGGAACGAGCCTCTGTTATGCGAGACTTGCTCGAATTCGAGTCTGCACTCAAGACACAACATGTCGAGAACCGCAAATTCGGCGCCGCGCTCCGATCATTGAAAGAGCAGCAGCACATTGTCGTCCCTTCAAACGACGCGGAGGAGATGGAAAGACGGCTCGATTCAACCAGACGGCAGCTACATGCAGCAATGCAGCAGCTCGATGTGGCCAAGACCAGAATGACTCAGCTGGAGCAGACGCAAAGGGCAGAATCGGCAAGGTGAATCGATCATACATCTGAAGTAGCAACCAGCTAATACAAGCAGTGCTAGTTCCGACGCTCTGAACGCACAGCAAGCCAGATTCAAATTGCAGGCTCGCGATCTTGCCTCTCAGATCCGTTATCTCAAGGCAAAGTATACCCGAGAGGCTTCCTTCCGCAATGCGTTGTCGCTGCAAAAACGATACCTGTTGTTGCTTGTTGGCGGGATGAGTCTGAAGTGAGTCGTCTAGAAGCAGTCATAATGGCGCGTTGACAATGTAGCGAGCAAGCAACCCTGAAAGCCATCGCATCCATGGGTTTCCCGCTGCCACAGACCCCACGCAAGGTGAAGAGCTTCAAGTCGGTCGGACTGGCGGTTTTGAGCATCGTGAAGGCTCGGTGAGGTCTTCTGGTCTTTACTTGCTCTGCAATGCTGATAGCCAGGAACTCAGCGTCTAAGTGGCGTGCCGAGAGAGAGTTGAAGCAAGGGGCCGTGGAGAATCACGAGAGGAGGCGGGTGGCTTCCTGATGTATCTTATCTGATTGTGCGCATCATCGGTGATATACCAGACTGTTTCGGGGGGTCTTCTGTATGTACGATGAATGTAAAGTAGACTATTCACATTTCAAGTTGTGCATGCTGGTTAGAGGCGAGTTACTGCCGATGCATCATTTGCGCCCGAAAGGGTTCCAGCCCCACCGCCTCTTCTTGGCCGATGGTGCTGGCGCTGGCAATGCCTTTGTCTCTTCTTGTACTTTGACTTGCACGTTCACGTCCACGTCCATGGGCTCCGGCTCGTCTTTCTCCGCTTGGGCGTCACCGTCTGGAGGCGGTTGTTTCTTGCTCATGCTCCTGGTCTTGCGCACACTGGGCGACTCATCGGTTACAGCCGCATCTTCTTCCACGTCGTCTTTCGGCTCCTTCCCTGCTGGCCCATCCCGACCTGATGTGGCCGACGCCCTGCTCTTCCGCTTCCTCGCGCTGGACGTCACCGACAGCTGGACATCTTCGCCGAGGGCATCTTCCTCGTCTGACTTGGGAATGAAACTCCTGTCTGTCACCAGCTTGCGCTTCTTCTTCTTGCCGCTGCCTGATTGATCGGCCGCGACGATTTCGGCGGGATCAGCGATTGATCCCTCGTCCGCCGACGGGGCGGCTTCGGCGGCTTCCGCAGGCACAAGCGAGTCTTCGCGCTCATGTTTGCGTTTCTGAGACCTTGTACGGGTGCTGGGTCCCGGCTCTGTGGGAGCAGGTGCCTCGGTCTCGTCGTCTTCCGGGACAGCGATGGAGACGGATCGACGAGTGAGAGATCCAGGGAGTACAGTCTGGGATAGCTGCGGGCTGACTGGTTCGGCATCCTCGTGCTGCTGGGATGCAGCCTCGGCCTGCCGGGTCCGTAATCGAGTGACCATCGGGCTGGCGGGTTCCACAGAGGCTGACAGTCGCTGGCTTCGTCTGCCTTTGAGGATGGACGGGGACACCTCGGCCGCTGGGGACGGTTCCCTGATCCCTTCCACTTTGGTCTCAATCTTGATCGCGACATCACGGTCCTCAGGCTCAGCGGTCGACACGGTGCTTCGGCGAGGCCGTCGAGGAGTCATCGAGCGCCTTGCAGCCGTCGGCGTTCTGATGATATCGGTCTCTTCCTCGACATCTTCCGCTCTCGATCCGACCGGGGCTTCAAGCAAGTATATGTGGCCGTCATTGACCATCTTGGTTCCCACAAGACGATGGAGCTGAGCCAGCAGTGAAGGGTGGATTCGCGGGTCGTCCACTGTGATTCGTTGTGAATGAGCAAGAGACTCCTGCTCGCGGGTCGGAGTCCCATCCGTTGAGATCCCTTCTTCCTGAAGCTTCTCCGCGTCTGCCGTCACGCATTGCGGTGCGAGAACAACAGCAGAAAGATCGCCTTCGCGTAGGGGGAGCCTTTCGTAGGTACACTGAGATCGAGTGAGGGGCAGATGCGTGATTGTGTTGATGGAGGATCGCCCACGTCGGTGCCTAGTCGTTCGAGTCGTCTCAGCTGGGGCATCTCGGAACGAATCTTCGCCGTGGTGATGGCGTAGAAGAGGCTCTTCCTGAAGTTCTCGAGCCACAATGGTTTCTGAAAAGTCCACCAGTGAGGCCGAAGCATCCCGTTCACGGTCTTCAACCGGACTGGGGGCATTGTCGGCAACATCGCCCGCAGCCGCCAGCTCAGAAGCGGTTTCCACAGCCGGTGCAGTCTCCAAATCTGGAGCGGGGATTTCCTCTTCAGCTCCGACACTGGGAACTGCTGGCTCCTCCTCTTCGTCACGTCCGACTTGTGAAGATGACTCATCAAGGACGGTGACGGGTTCGCCTGCCACTGGGTACTCTTCATCTACCGGTCGATCAGCAAATGTTGGCGTTCGAGGTAAATCGCCAGAAGGGTCGACGTCGGCCGAAGGCTTCAAGTCGTCCTCACGGAACACCGACTGTGCTTCGTCCAACTCGACGTTATCCGGCAATTTAGGCTCCGACAGAGGCGACGCAGCAGACTCTTTCGGCCTTGGAGGAGGGGTGGATCCAAGTTGTCGATCATCTGTGGACTCGAGTAGAGGAGACGGTGTCTGCTCCACTGATTCTAGAGATGGCTCGACGGTGACAGTCGCAGGATCCGGGTTATGGGCCGGGGGCTCGACAACGAGAGAAGGTGATTTAGAGCCGCTTGGTTGCAGATCGTGCGGGGAGATGGGCCCTGTCAGGAAGGCGTCTGCCGGGGCTTCGTAGGGGTTCGGCATGACCGTAGGAGTATCGGCTCGCGTGGGGATTGCACTCGGGAGCGCCGAGATCTCCTCTTGCTGAGCTGGTGGCTCTACAACCAGAGAAGGCGACACCGATCTTCCCTCTGGTCGGGGATGAGGACTGAGCGGGATTGTTTGTTCGGTATCTGGAGGCGGCAAGTAGGGGTCTGGGAGCTTGTCGCCAATATCCGCCACGGAAGTTTCCAAAGCTATCTCCTTGGTTATTGGTGCAGGTAAGTCGGTGGTCTCGAGCTCGACGTCGGAGCGTGACTCGATGGGCGAGGAAGATTCTGCACCTTCTTCGATCGGAATATCTTCAACTTCACTCGGGCCTCTGGGTCCATCGACAGAGTTATCGATGTGCACCGGCGATGGAGTTTCTTCGGATTCGTCCGTGGTCTCGACTACCTCCTGTACAGCAACGTCCTGGACTGTCGAGGCTGGATCATATGTTATTTCGTCCGCAAACTCCACAAGGATCTGGGCTGATAGAGCATCAGCCGATGGACTGACAGCCTCGTCCGGGTCCGCGACGAAGGGGGCCGTGATGTCAGCCGTCGGTGCTGATGGCGTTGGCGTATCGACGCCCGCACTGATGTCCAGCCGGTCGTCTTCGCCAGGCTCTTGCTGCGCTTCCTCTTCAATGCCTTCCATTTCTACATCGCTCTGCTTGGGAGGCGATATGGCCACTCGAGGCGGGGGAGTTGGCTCTGGTGGGTGCGCCTCCTCCTCTGGCACACTGGAGTCTGTCCCGGCGCTGGATTCTCGGCTTCGGTCCGACTGATCCCCATCCTCGTCTGCACTAGCCTCGTCATCATCTGATGAATCGACAAGCTCGATGATCTCGGGCACTTGGGAGTCCGATCGCATTGGGTCGGTCTCGAAGTAGGCTGCTGTAAGAGTCAGCACGAGTGGAGCCCGAAGGAGATACATACCTGTGTCTTCGTCCCCAGGTGACTCCACGGTCTCGGGCATCAAAACCTCTTGATCCCCTTCTTGCTCCCCATCTTGGGCCCCCGCATCCTCTTCTTCGGCTTCATCAAGCTTCTCTCTTAGCTCATCTCCTGAGGTCTCCGCTTCCACGACAAATTGGATTGCTCCTTCTGTGTCCAATGGCGTTGCCGGATCGAGCGTATAGATGTCATTCGGGACCACAGGCTCCTCGGAAGGCATGTCATCCAGTACCTCGCCGATGAGTGGGCTGTCCGACGGCTGAGACAATTCGTGTGCGCCAGTGAGCGATGGGATGCCGTCCGACTCTTCCAGGGCATCCTCGTTGGACTCCCCAAGGATTGCATCCGTGACTCTCAAGGCGGCTTCCAGGGCATCTGGGTGCGACACTGGCTCGGCCAAAGCGTCCGCGGCCTCTTGTGCGATCTGTGTGAGCAGATGCGGGTCGATCAATCGGTCGTCAAATGCAAGCTCCGCCTGCATGGGTCCTGACACACTGGGATCCAGTAGCAGGTCGTCTGGGGCTGGAGGAAGGGCGGGATATATCGGATCGAACATGACCGAGGGCAAGGGTTGGCTGATCGCCTGTTCGTGATTTGGCAAGGGAGGATAGATTGACTCTGCGAAAGGTGTCGGTGCCGGTGAAGGAGTCCGCTCGTCGTTGACTTCTTGAGGGACTTCGGCTTGGAAGAAAGACGGCGTTGGGTCGGCGCTAGAGAAGAGTGGATATTGTTCAGGCGCCTCTCCGGTGGGCTCGGCGTATTGCCTGTCGATCTCGGCGTGGTCGTCTGCGAAGTACACATACTCGTCGGTGGCCATATCAGATGCGACGTATTGCTCGAGTTGAGGGTCGATGAAAGCCGGTATCTCGTCCCCGGTTTGCTCTGGTGCCGCTAGTCTTGAGACATCTTCGGCATATCCTCCCTCGTCCCGACTTTCTAGCCCGTCCGCCGCACTCTCATCCGGCTCATCCTCTTCGTCGTCGTCGTCGTTTGCCGCCTCCTCTTCCTCCTCCGCTTCCTCTTCCTCCTCCGCTTCCTCTTCCTCTTCCTCTTCTTCCTCCTCCTCGTCTTCATCCTGATCATCGTAATCGATCACCTGGTCCTCTTCCGTTGAGTCCTCATCTTCATCCGTGTCGCCCACATAGTAGACCTCGTCGCCCTCATGTCGCGTCGTCACCGCAGGCGCTGTCTCGTCTTCCTCGTCGCCATCTTCCTCCCCATCGTCGCCGTCACTAGCAGACTGCCCGGAGAACTCCTCATCCCCCTCGCTCAGGTCGTCCGCCTCCTCCGAAGGAGCGTCAATGTCGTCCAGTGCTCGTCGACCAAAACTTCCGTTTGGCAATGCACCGAACACTGCATCTGCAAAGCGTCAGCAAGCGGCTCTCCGTACTCACAGCACCCACCATCATCCACATCAACGTCTGCATCAGGCTCATCCTCGAGCACAGCCGATGAAGGCGTTGCATCGCGATACTCGATGGGCGAAGGGGATCTGGACGGACCGGGCGAGTCATCTGGGTGCAGGCCCCGTTGGATCTTTAGGACAAGCCCGTCCAGCCATGCATTGCGAGCGGGCGAGTCGAAGAGGTCGTAGGCTGAAGGCCGCTTGACCATTGAGGGCCCGGCGGGCGTTGCGCGAGGGATCATGCTTGAAGGCGGGCAAGAGGGTAAAGTGCAAGGTTCAAGCTGCCTTGCCAGGTATGGACCGGACACAGGGGCGCTCGACGATTTCCTTCCAGCTCAGCACGGTTGTTGGACCCCTCGACCCCTCGCAGTCGACCTGGCCCCTCTCACTCGGTGATAGCTGTGCTTGGGGCGACTGATGCAGGAATAACGAACAAAAGGTTGCACCTTGATCGTATCGTCATGACACTTCAGCACGGCGTGTATAATTTTTCCGGCAATTTCCTCCATTTATCCCGCAACTTCTTTCAGTGGGGCTCCTCATTTACCCCTCAAGTCCGTGCATCAGTCCCCTGATCGCATACATATAGCCCGCAACTCTTGTTATATGGCAGCGATTGGCTCTCTGCACTGCAGCTAGTCCTCTCAGAGTACGTCAGAAGCACTCATCTGGCTGTTCGCTGGCCCCAAAAAATTTTCAACCCTGATCGCACCGACTTGAGTCACCATCTATCATTCAACGCTGAACCCTGACTTTGACTCAGAGCAGGATTGAGGGCGAACCTAGACATAGACACAAACAAAGTACAGATGCAGTGTTATGTTCATGCTCACACCTCTCGCGCATAATGACTCACGACAAGAAGCCTATAGCCCTGGCGATCGCAGGCGGTGTCGTGCCACAAGCACCTCGTCGAGGCCCAGGGCGTCCCCGGAAGGCCTATGTTAACGGGCCAAAAAAGAGGCCCAATGAGCTCTTTGACCCTCCTCCGGCGACCCCTCCCGTAGCAGCAGCTGTCACTCCGAGCCAGCATTCTGAGGGTTCCAGCGTCCCACCTTCCTATCGGTCGCATGCGACACAGCAGTCGGACGCGCCTTGGTCACCATGTTCAGCGCGATCAGCTGGTAGAAGGACTCGGGCTCTGATCGATAAGCTTGCGCCAGCTTGTGAGCGAGTCATGTATGTGACACAGCCCCTGGTCGACATCCCCGGGCTCGATCGCAAGCTACACGCGCTTCATGTCTCCCTGTACGATCGTCTGCATGAGACACCTTCCTATTTCGAGCAGGAAGTAGCTCTCTTGGATCTTCCCAAGGTCTTCGACGCTCTCGTGGGTCATCAGCTCTAATAATGGTCAACAATTGCCTAAGCTTGCAGGAACACGATTGGGAGATCTATCAGCAAACATACTCGGCTTGTGTCGAGGTGCGACCGATAGATCCTCCTGGATACATTCCGGCAGACATTCGATCAAGGCGATTCCATCTCTCCATACCTAATAGCACAGGATTAGAGCCAGATCGGCTTGTCTGGCGGTCGATATTCAAGTGTTCGCGAGCCTGTGACGAGGCTTGCCCTGGCGAGAAAGCCCAATCGCGCTCGATCGGAACTGAGGAGTTTGTCACCTATGTGAAAGCAAGGCAGTTCTTCAATCGCATGATCCCCGTGACGACTGATGAAGTGGACGAGCGGAGAGTGGGGACCTCTCATGAGGAGGATCGACACAGGAAGAGGCGTCGTCTTGCGAGTCCATTGCAAACTGCGGAGTCGAACGAGCAATGCGGGCAGGTGTTGGTGGTAAGCGATCAGCAAGAAGACGGGGCGATCAGCTGATCGAAGGTGCGAATGACAGTACGAGACGTCCAGAGAGGTGTTTGTCGGATCACCTTACCGACATGTCACCGGAGACCATGGTCACTCTCCTGTCTGCGAGTTTCGGGTTACGTTCGCAATCTTCTACAACGACTGGCGAGTCAAATCGGAACAACGCCGACTCAGCTGCGAATACGTGCGTTTGATTTCTCATGGCAAGCGAACCAGTTGACAGTTTCAGGGTTCCAATCGAACATGATAGAGGCCGATGAGCATCTGCAGTTTCTGCAGCGAGAAGCACCCCACCGCCTGCCTGCCTCGAATCGCGTGTATGAGTCCTCTGTTCGCACCGCATTGCGTCGCCAGAGGCTGCACGCGGACCCTGTTGCCGCGATCGCCATGCTACAGGAAATCCATCACAGTGATATCATTCAGTGAGTCTCTCCATAATGAACCTGATGCTTACTTGCAGCTTGCGATTTGCTGAGATTGAGGGACGGGCCGCGATGCCTCAGAGCCTCGATGATGACTTCTCGTGTATCATTGCTCCTCAGCATGCTTTGGAAGCCGCGATCCTTCACGGCCCGGTTCGGGGACTGTTTCTAGACACGTCGCATAAGAACAAGAACTCCCTCAAGGCTCCATTGACAATGGTGTCTACGTTGGGAGACACTCACCGGATGACCCCAGGCAAGTCCTATGCGAACAGTCAAGCACGTCAATTGACCATCTAGTCGCGGCGAACGTGCATACTCGGATCAGAGGTGAGGATTACACGGCATTCCTGCGTGTCTTGAAGGAGGCAATTGTCAAGCTAGCAAAGGCGATCGCAAACGGCGAACGCAAACCAATTTGCCTTCCGCAGTTCCACGAAGACCTTATGAACAACTGCCGCGCAATTGTACAGGAGGGCTTCAAGCCCGCCATGTTCATGATCGATGCGAGCGGGGCCGAGCGGCGAGCGATCTTGACAGTATTCCCAGGCTGTTGCATCAGAGTTTGCCAGTTTCACCTGATGCAGTCTTGCAGGGCAGTGTTGCGAGGGCATTTTGGGCCGACCCCCATCTCCGACACCCATACAGAGACCGCTCTCCGCCTCATTCGCCGACTCCAAAGATGTCCCTATCGATCGCAATGGGACCAATACTGGAAAGACTTCGAAAATGATATGCGCGGCGTGGTGGGCGGTGGCCGGCAAGGAGAAGCTTTTTGGGAGTTCATCTCCTCCTATTTGCTGCGAACGTGGTTTAGCGATCACTGGAGGGATCATGCCGTGGACTATGGAATGCCGGGGCACATCACCAGAGACGGGCCGTGGTCAACGAACAACTATGCGGAGGCTTTATTCAAGACGTTCGACGCCGTGTTCCTGCTGTGCAGGATGAACAAACCGTGCGTAAAATTTCAGCCTGGTGCGCCGCGACTGATCTACAGAATCGACCGCCTCATCATGGTTTTGCTTCAGATCTACTTCCCCTTTTATAGACATAACTGGCTGGAACGATCGCGACCTGATCCGAAGCTTGTTCGACAACTGTTCGCCGGATTCAATGCTTGGGAGGCCGATCGCGTCCTTCGCCTTGACCAAAATGAGGTTCCATTGGCATACCGAGGGCGCGCGAACCCGGTCTTCTCGATCGCTGGAGATACGGGTAAAGAGATTCAGTACTGCGGATGGTGGATCGCCTCGGAAGCACCCCTCCAAGGTGCGAACGGCAACTCTGAGTGCGATGCCCGACAATTTTGCTCTTGCACTGCATTCGAACAAACCGGAAAACGCTGCGAACATCTCTGGGCAATGGCCGCATTCGAAACGGCAAATGACATTACCACCTACGAGCAGAAGTCCTTCAATTCCTCCGCCAAGATACAACGCTACATGCGCTCATTGGCCGGACAGGCGGGTAAGGGGACTGGGGATGACTCTGCGTTCGTCTCGGGCGCTGAGACAAAGCGAGAGATTGACGAGGTTCTGGGCAACTTTGATTGGACATACACAAACGCCGAGAATGGACTGCTTGAGACCGATCTCGATGGATCGTGGTCTGTTGGGCCGATCGCAAGACGACATCAACCTTCGACTCAGCTGCTCAAGCCCTTTGCAACAACTGAGGTACCCCATAAACCCGTGCTCGCGATCAGCGACCAGGCGGAAGACCTGGCCCAATCTGTCTCCCGGGGAATTGGCGCTCGGGCGAGCGATCATGCAGAAAAGGGGTCCGGTGAAGCGTCTCGAGTATCTGGTCCTGCTCCTCACGTCATATCGCGAACCCACAAGCTTCCAACCCACCAGAAGGCACAGCGATCAAGCTTGACTCCGCGACCGGGAAAATTGACCCCACAATTGCCTCCCACGGGATTCTTGAATCCATCAACGGACTGCTTTGCCCTGTGTATCCTGGGAATGTGGTCGCGTCTGGCGGCGCTCGATAGCCTGGACTCCGCGAATCGCGCAAAACTTCTTCAGACGGAAAATCCAGCCGGTGCCGTTTTCCCGTACATTTTGCAAGCAAGAGAGGCGATCCAGAACGGTGCAGCTGTAACACTCATGGGCCTTCAAGAACGTCTCATGAGTGAGTTATTCGAAGCCGTCACGGCTCAAGTCTGATGATCAGATGCCGATCTGATCGATGACCACTCGTCAAACCAACACGATCCAGTTGAGTTTCTCGAAAAACTAGTCCAACACATGGATACCTTGGTCGGCGATCACAGCTATCGGCTGGCATTTGAGCACGTTTCTGCAGTTCGCTTCCAGTGTCGGGCATGCGAATCTCATCTGCCATCACAGGACTGCACCAGTATTCATGGCATCAGCCAGACCGCGTACCCGGCGAACGATTCACTGTTCGATCGCAGTGTGACTGGCCTCGTGCGCCACTCCATTGAGGGTGTACACGCCCTCCCGCCACTTGCCTTGGCTTGTGGGAGCTGCGGGCACCATGATCTTCTGAAGTCCGTGATCGCCTATTCGCAGCTTGGCGATCTGTTCGCAATTCATCCTCAATATCCAATGAAGGCCTTCGAGACCGACGAGGCTCAGCGATCGCTATCTTTCACGATCGAACATGAGGTTGACATTCCACTCTTCTACTCGAATTCGGGAGCGACCTCAAATGTACGATATAGTTTATCGTACGTGATTGTTCGATCGGGCGTGGACACGAGTGCGGGGCATTATTGTCTGATCTTGCGGCACGAGGGAAATTGGTGGAGACTCAGCGATCATAGAGCGACCAGGCTCAGTGGCGTGCAAGACGCCTTTAGAGGACCGTTCCTACCAATTTACCTTGTCTACGAACGAGCCGTACCACGAATCGCGGTTTCGTCCTTGTCAACAGTCAAGCCAGCAGAGGACAAGATCAATCCCATAGTCGCCGCGATCTCGAATCGAAACCTGCAACAAGCAGCTATGGCAAGAACTGCACTCTCACACCCAAAAGGCCTCAGCGAACGTGTCGTACCCCCACCGCCATCTCCTAGCCTGATGGCTGGCGCGGCTGCTCGGTCGAAGAGGGTAAAACAACGGTCCCAGGCGGTGTCCAGGTCCCTCAACAAAGTGTCAGAATCGCCCGAGGTTGTGTTGGTCAAAACAAACGCCCCGCCACTGGTGGAGTTTGATTATGCCGTGCTAGCCGTAAAACTTGAAGAACAACACGCTCTTGAGGCAGAGGCGTTGGTCCGCTACCAGAAGATAGTTTGGGCAGACGTGCGACCCCTCGTCTCCATTGTGCCGGTCTTGCCCGATGTTACCTTCGATTTGTTCGCAGTAGGTCAAAGCGAATTGGAGCGACAGCGCAAGTCGGGAAACGTGATCGCGGGAATGACAACGTTCGGACGGACCTTCGGAATGGACACAGATGACACCATGAGATATTTCTCGGAACAGACAAGGTGGTGGACCAATTGGCTGATTAGCGATCTGTGTCAAAGCGTCGATGTAGCGATCTCCGCATCTCTGCGATCCCCTGCGTGGCGGGGCGAACACGCCATGGCAGACCTAATCGATCGCCCGATGGGTCGACTGGCGATCGCACAGAATCGCTACCCCTTGGAAGTGCTAGGACCGACGGCAGCTTGGAGGAAGAAAGTTACTTTCATTCCTATCAGCGCGGCGCCGAACTTGCATTTTTGCACATTGGCGATCTTTGGCGAGCAACGCCTCTTGGTGTTCTACGACGGGAAAGGGGGCGCATTGGATCATCCGCACTTATACTCTCTCTGGCGCGATCAACTCGATCGACGTCTCGAATGGGAGCTTCAGCGCTGTCTGGTGGACGAGGATACCAATCGAGGTTGGATTATCTGCCCTAACACATCGACTTGGCGCGAAGCGATCGGCTGGTTCGAGCAAGAGGATTCCTACAATTGCGGGCCACTGGCCGCAACAGCCGCCGTCTGTTTAGCTCAAGGTCTCAAGCCTTGTCGACAAAATCTGGATGATTCAGAGCAGAATCGTCGCCTGGGACTAGCGCCTTCCGAGGGAGTCAATCTAAGGAGAGCACTTTGGGTGCACTGCATGGCTGTGCTCTGGGCAGAGGGCAGGTCGAGCTGGTCAGGCGAACAAGAACGGGCCACACTCAAAGAGTGCATCTTCGAGGTTAGGCAGGACATATGGAGAGCTTGTTGAGGAGTAGCGAGACTGTGTAGATAGGTAGGAGCCATGTGAAGCAGTGGGCTGGTTCGACTCCTGATCGCACTCCCTATCTATGATTTATTCAGAGCGATCGCGTGATACATGACTATATACAGATGCGATCTAGACATAACGAATCGAGAACGGAGTCTATGTGTATACAGGTTGGCGATCGCGATATGTACAGCTCCAAATCAAACATGGATAGACACATGCGCTACACAATTTGCACCGCTGCTGTGGAGGGCCCAGCCTCCTGAGCAGTCACCTCATCTCCGCCGCTCTCATACTTCTCGACATAGTGCTGGCAACGCGCCCGCAGAGATGCAAGCTCAGTCTGAACAGCGACAGGAATCTCTGAGTGTTCTTGATGCAGAGCAAGAAGCTGTGCCTCGGTCTCCTTCAGTCGCGCTTCAAGTTTCTTGTTGTCCTCTTTCATGAGCATGCTCTCGTCCTCGGTGTGATTCGATCGATCTTTTAAGATCTCAATCACGTTGCGTGCGCGACCGAGTAACCCGTCGACTTGCTGCTTCGCTATCTCCGCATCGTCTGCTCTCTTGCTCGCGCGATCGCGCTCCTTCACTAAGACCGTGTGACGACCCTCAGCGACCTCTTTGGCTTCGATCGCTCTGGCCAGCTCGGTTTCGTGAAATTTGGCCTTGTACTGCAATGTGGATATCTCATGATCCTTGCGCTGGAGCTCGATTCGAAGAGCCACGATCTGTCCATCTAGACCAGACAATTGACGCTCGTTCTCTTTAAGTCGAGCACCAAGCTGAAGTGTGATCGCCCGCGATCGCTCGAGCCCTTGTGCAGTACTCCTCCACTGAGTGACAGCGATCCGCATCTTTTCCTCGAGATGAGTTCGCAAGTTGGCTATATCCGTGTAGGCGTGAAACAAGGAAGTCGATGTAGCAGCGATCGAGTCTCCCATTTCTTCCTGCCATTTGATGAACTGTTCTGCGCCAGGAAGACCAGCGAACGGAGCAGGGTCGACATGAGTTGTGCGAGGCAGAGTCGCGACTAGGGCAGAATCGGTGCGATCGGTCTCTTTCTGAGCGCGATCGGTGCTTGCGGGTCCCGCGATCGGGCCGGCAGACGATGTTCGGTTTGCGATCACCGGCTCCCTGAATCTAACCGCTGTGATCGCCCCTTCTTTGGCAGGTCCCGTTGCGATCGCAGGACCTGCTGAGCCGGGCTGATCGGACGGCCCCATGAGCCATTGAATCTCAGTGTCCAGCTCTTCGCTTGGCATCCGGGTGAAAGACGCGTCAGGTTGAGAGGGCAGCTCGCGCAAGAACTCGTCGATCGTGTTCATCGCTTTCTTCCGATACGCGAGGATGTCCTCATTTGTCCATTCGGCGACCGGTCGCTCAAATCGCTGCTCGGCTGGCGCGACCGTGTGCGATTCATCCACGTTGAAAGCGATCGCACTAGGTCCTGGCTCGGACAGCAGATTCTGGTCCCCCGGAGCCAGCTCAAAAGGCTGAAAGTTAGCGATCGCGGCAAATCACTTCGATCGGACTTACAGGCTGCAATTGCGGGAGATCAAATTGCTGCTCTTCCGTAACATCACGTTCGGTGTCCGTCTGTGCGTAAGCGATCAGGCTCAAAACACTGCGATCTCCTAGAGAATGAACATACCTCTTGCGAACGAGGGGGAGAGACAGCTTTGCGCTTTCCCAAAGCGCGATCGGACAGCTTTGGAGCCGTAGACGAGCCTATTTTTCTCTTTTTGGCGGGACTTGTCTGGCTCGCTAGCGATCCTCGGGCGATCTCCTTCCGATGCGCAGGAGTCGGAGTCTTGGGCATTGAGTGTCGACCCTTAGCGATCGGAGTCTTGTGCGCTGATGAGGGTGGCGCCTTGTTGCGATTGCGAGTGCGATCGTCTTCATCCGCGGACATCTCCGGTTCACCCTCGGACTGCTCGCGATCCGTACGTTCAGATGAGCGATCCGTATCGGACTCGCGATCGCCGGAGTTGCTCGGCTCGAGCTCATCATGTGCCGCCTCCTGCGCTTGACGCCGTTGTATAGCCCGTTTGAGCTGATATCCTAAGAAACCGCATCCGCCCTTCGTAGTGGAGATGCAGTACTGGCAGGATATGGCTTTGAGCGTGGCTGGATCCCATCCGACGCACACGACTGGTTTGCCGGCGGTTTCGGCTTTTGCGCAATGCCAAGGTGCGAACGCGTATTCGTCGTCGAGCGGCCTGCGCGTCAACTAAGTTCTTCACAATGGGTTGTGAAATCAAGTGTTCGCGGGCGAATCGCCAAGTGATCGCATTCTGGCGGCCAAAACAGTGCGATCGCACAAGACATAGATCTATGTCTTGTGCGATCGCACTGCTTTGGCCACCGGAATGCGATCGCTTGGCGATTCACCCGCGAACAATTGATTCACACACCCGAACACGCTGCTTAGATGGTAGATTGATTGCGAGCGGACTCACTGGTAGCCAAATGCAGGTAGACGTCCCTTGCAGCAATCTTTGGCCAGCTTCTTAGCTGGATCCTGATCGGTGTAGCACTGTGGCCCCCGCGAAGCCGCTTGAGACCACCATTCGTTCTCAGCTGGTCTGTACGGGATGAGTCCAAGATCGCGAGCCGCGTTCGGGAAATAGTGGTCGAGAACATGGCTTAGATCCTGTACTGCGCCGTGCTTCTCAACGAATGCCTGCAATGACGCGTCGTCCCGCCATATGGGGTCGAGAGGCTGATCACCCGCCTGCCAGGCTTTCGCATTTCGGCCGCTCAGCGTACTGGGTACATGATGCGTCGCCACCAGCGACGCTGGTGGCTGCGATGTTGCTCGTTGTCGCGGCGGCATCCCGATCTTGGCGAGATTAGTGAAGATAGAGACGAGGCTATCTGAGAGGATGAGAAAGTGAGAATACAAAGTCAAGCGAAATCGCGTGGGAATCAGGGCACGGACACCTCAAAGGTGTTTACAGCGATCAGAGGTAAACAGTTGATTGACCATCTACGCGTCCAAATCTGACTTTGTCGAGCAGAGAAGAGCTTCAAGATCTCCGGGAGCATGCATCAGTGTGCTGTAGCGATGTATTCGACAAAGGTGAGCTGGATCGACAACGAATCGCAGAGTCATTGGAATCATCTGTTACCACCTCAGCGATCAACATCCTTTCTGGATTGCGATCAGGACTGTGAGCAGCGATTGAGCTCCAGCTCAAAGCGAGTATGATCACGGTGCATTCAGGCTCCCAATCTGATGTCGGCAATGCACGGGTTGAAGATTTGAGAGAGTTGCGGGCTAGATGTATGCGATCGAAGGTCTATTGTAGGAAGTTGAGGGGGACATGAGGAGCCCCACTGAAAGAAGTTGCGGGATAAATGGGAGAAATTGCCGGAATAATACAATTGGCTTCAGCACGCGCGTTGAGGTCACGTGACATGGACCAGCGACAAAAAGTAATTCAACCTCGCTGCTAGGACCACTGAAGAAGCAGCAAGGCAATCACCGACAACATGGCGCTGCAGGAAGTGATACTCTCCGCCTGCGGCCTCGACTCTACCCCGGGGGCAGGCCCCTCCCGGCCCAACGCCAACCTGACGCCAGCCATACAGATCCACGACCTGATGACATCTACACCGTTGCAGTCGTACAAGACCTCAACGTCGGCGTTGCACTCTCTGGGCTACGTGGCGTCCAGTCACGGGCGCGGGGGGACGGTGATGGCCGTACAGGAGGGAAAGGCGCTCCTGAACGTCTGGGCGTGGCAAAAGGTCCAAACTCCGCCCTCTTGACTTTGGACATATGGCTGACAAGTCAGGACCAGATGCACCTCAAGCTGCATCTGCCCGAGAAGCTGTCCTGCTTCGTCGTCTCGCCAAACGGGTGCTGGGCTGCGGGCGGGACCGTCAACGGACACGTCTATCTATGGGAGGTGCGTTCTCGAGAACTTGCGGCGAGGCGGAAGCGAACTGCAGCTCAGATGAACAGCTCGCTTCGGGCCTGCTGCTCGCGTCTTTCAGCGCGCATTACCGAACGGTCGTCTCGCTCGAATTCTCGGCCGACTCGCACGTCCTCCTGTCGTCCTCGCTGGACAGCGCCGTGCACGTCTACCTGGTCTCGCGGCTCGTGCAGGAGGACGACCTCGGCAAGCCGTACGGCAGCTTGCGGGACCACACGCTGGCCATTCGCGACGTGGCGATTGGGCGCACGGCCGGGGTGCACGGCGGGCGGTGCTGGACCGCCTCGGAAGACGGGACCGTCAAGGTTCGCCCTTCCCCTCTTCAGCTTCTGCACTGACGGCTAACCTATCAGATGTGGTCGCTGCACCCGCCGTTCGACCTGCTGTGCACATTCAGCCTGCCGGCTTCGGCGACGCCCAGCGCGCTGTGCGTCGACCCGTCCGAGCGCTTCTGCTACGCCGGCACGGCGCAGGGCGAGGTCGTCCTTGTGCCGCTGTTCAAGCGGCGGGACGAGCTCGGCCAGCTCGAGGCTGTCGGAGGAGGCGGGATCGGCTCGGCGCCCATCAAGACGGACGGCACGGTCATCAGTGTCAAATCGCCCATCACGACACTGGCGCTCTCGCTCACCGGCACGCACCTGCTTGTTGGGACGCAGGCGGGAGAGGTACACATGTACGCGCTGCCGTCGCACCAGCATCTGCGGACGATCAGCCTGGCGGGCCCGGTATCGTTTCTGCGCACGATGACCCGACCGCCAGATATGGTCGGTGTGCCGCACAAGGCGGAGCAGTGGCCGGTGATGGAGATCAAGGCGCTGGAGAGGGTCAAGTCGAAAGTCACGAGGGACAATCAGGAAGTGACGATCCTGCTGCGTCCGAGCAACCTGGATGCGATCGCTGCTCTCCGTCCGGCAGACGAGGAGGACGAGCTGTTACCTGTGGGGACTGTACCCGCGGGAGAAGCCGACAGGATCGCCGCGCTGGAAGAGGAGAACAAGCGCCTACGGGCCAGTCTGGACAAGGCCGTGCGCATCAACGATAAGATGTGGGCTGGAATAGTGGACATGAAAATGCTGGAGCAGGGGAGCTCGGGCGGCAAATGACGATGGATGCGTGTATGTATGATCTATCCCATTTCGCTACGCTTGGGTATCGTATGAAGGATAAATGATCTAAAGCTATGATTGTCCTTGTTCGTGTAGATGTCGTCAATGTCGTTAGATGGTGTCGATGTCTGAGGGCTTCACAGCAGGTCCCACGAGCGCCTGGTGGATGACGAGGACGTCGTGGTCAGACCGGTGCCCGTGCAGCGGTCATTGGACGATGTTGGTATGCACGAGAGATACTTGCACCATTCGCACGCCTTGTTCGGGTCGTCGGTGTCTGTGAACGTCAGCCCGATCCTGATCTCTCGACTGGAGGAAGACTTACAGAAATTCTTGACGGTCAACACAAACGCCACAATCAGCAACGGTATCGCTGCAATCCGGAGGCCCCAGACTATGTATCGGTGCCGCTTCGTCTCGCTGATGGAAGGGTAGAGAATGATGCCCATGAGTAAACCAACGGCAAAGCCCTGGACATCAGCATCGTACCACCGGGCAGAGGCTCATGCAAGCTGACGCCGAGGTGAGCGAGCCCGTCTACGGCGTTTGGACTGGATGTCAATGTTGTCAAGATGTGGGTTGAAGAGATGCCTACATGTATCCGATGGCGATTCCGATGCAAAACTCAACGAGCAGCAAGAATGCCTGTAAGTTAGCTATGCTGGGGCTGGTATTATCACCCACCTTGAGCTTTGGCCGCGGCTCATACTTCCAATGTAAACCCAGGTCGACGCTGACGCAAGCGTTCTGCCAATAAGCAAGTATCAGGACATGCCGACACCTCGCCTCACGATCGCAAAGAGAGCCCCACTCGCGCCAACCGACGGAATGCCGGGTCGATTGAAGCAGCCGCCCAGGACGAAGCCGTAGATCCCGCCGGCCAGGTAGGTCATGAGGAAGGGAATGGTGCCCATCTCGCGTTCTATCTGAGCCCCGATAGTCACTTGAGCTGCCATGTTGAACAGGAGGTGAATGACCCCAACGTGCAGGAAGATTGGCAGGACGAAACGCCAGGACTCTGGCAGATTAGGTCGCACGTCTAGCGGGAGATGGTCTCGGACGCACGGTTCGGATCTTGGCCATGGAAACCTCCGTGCCCGCAGATCTCTTCGATGGTGCATGAGCTGGTGGGATTGCTGCGTCTTAGCTGGTTCAAGTGGTGCAGGGTAATCTGTATTCACCTTGAAGTGTTGTTCAGACAAGCGATGGCGTAGTCTGGAGGGATATCGTCGATATACTTCATGCAGCTGAGCGATGAGCTCGTTCGTAGACAGCCTCTTCGTACTGACGGAGGGAATCTAGCTCCGATGTTGACAAGCACCTCGGAGCTCGGCCCTATCTGGGAATTCTCAGCACGCAGATCTAGGTGAGACACTCCGGCTTACCATGTAATTGAAGCTCGGATGAATGGCGATCGGCGAGCCCGTGAGCTGGTTGTTCCGTACAATCTCATAGACGAGCAAAGCCGTCATGACTTGCAACGCTTAGCCCTGTTGTGTTTGCGAAGAGTGAAGCGCACCGACTGTGAGCGTCCAGGCTGCGACAGGCCACCTCTGTCCACCGATTCCCCTCTTCTTCCGCTCGATCTGCTGCTCGACAGGTTCGATCCCCTGCTTGACACCGAAAAGCGCAAGGAGCCTATCCAAGCCGGTCGGGAACAGCAGCATACTGTACAGCCTCCCAGGCTGCTGCAGGCTGGGGCTCTTCGGATTAGGCGGGTAGGGCCAAGGACTCTCCTCAAACTCTGCCGACTTGAGGTTGGGCGTATACCCCTCTCCCTCTCTTCCTCCAAAAGCCCCAGCGTCGTCCACCAGGCCGCGCATCTCGACGTCATCCACACGACTGAGGGCCATCTCGCTGGCCGGCCGAGCAGAGTCGGAGCGATAGTACGCGCCCTCCTCGTCGATGTAGCTCAGTCCGCCCATTGACGGCTTGTTCCGTACTTTGTCTCTTCGACCACTGGCAAGGGGCTGTGTGACCGGCTGAGGCAGAGGGAACGCCATCAAAGAGGGGGCTGCGGAACGCTGCGAGGCCGAGTCCCACGGCCCCAGTGACGGCGACGAGGGGTCTTGCCGCATGCGGTCCTGCTCCTCTTCGTAGGGGTGATTCGAGCCCAAAGCGGACATCGGGGGATCGTATGGCTCGTTGTACCGCTGCTTCTCGTCTGCGAGATCCGCTTCTTGGCGAGGAAGCGGTCGATTTTGGATCGACCACTGATGCTGCAAGTGCTCGGCGGATGTGTACCCATCGTGTTGGTTGGAACGCAGCGGCTCGAGCACTGTTGTACCGCTCTCGGGGGAGGACTCGTGCGGGAAGGGCCGTTGCGAGGAGGGAGGTGAAGAGGGAAATGCCGGACCGGGTTCGTCCATCGACGAGGTGGGAGGATCGTATGCGGACAGCTTGGCCGGATTCGGATTCGGGCGAGGGCCCGCGAGCGGCATGGCTGAAGATGTATGGTCAACAGAAAGACTTTCCAGAGACTGTCACTGTTGTCAGGAAGTATGGATCACACTGATGCAGAGTTAGGGAGGCAAGGGGGCGGTTTCGGGGTGGCGTAGTGGAGCACTGCGGCGAGGGCAAAGAGCTGATCCGCAGTGATGCTTGGTGTCTCGAGGCGGTACACCGTAGTGGCTGAAGAGGCATATGTAAGAGTAGAGATCTGGTCGCCCCTCGCTGGGAGTCTACTTGCCTATGCATAACTCAGCATAGCCCTCTTCTCCTTGTTTCTGGTTCTCGACTGTCGCCTGGATGATTGATCGTGTTACAGCGGTGCAGCCACTACGTCAGGCACCCGATTCAGACCGCGATTAAGACGGAAGCGGCGATCGCCGGTCCAGTGCCTATCTCGGGACCGTGACGTACTCGCCTCGACCGTCGACCACGAGCACTCTCTATACCATTGACTAGTGCTACAGCGTGTTCGAGCGCAGCGCCACACCCGGAGCGCCGCCATGTTCAACGCGCCTCGACAGAGCGGTGGACGCCTGCTCTCCTCCTCCGCATTCATCTCCTCGTCGTCCTCCCCGAGCTCGTTCGATCCCCTCGCATCTTCCACCCCCAACGTGTCGTTCGGTGGCGATGTAGACCCTTGGAGTGCGGTGCCGAGTCCAGCTCGCGTCGCGACACCTCCCAGACCTCGGAGGGATACCGAGGAGAGCGGACCGATACCTCCTGTGGGAGTCATTGCGCAGCCAACGCGGGACGGTCTGAACGGCTTGATAGGTCAGTGCGATCGATTCCCCAGTCGCCAACCGGAGGCGAAGCTGAAGTTACGTAGAAGATCCTCCTGCACTCTATCTAAGCTTGCTGGATCAGATGGAGACTGGTCCAAGTGGGGAGGTGTCCTTGTCCTCGATCCATCGCCTTTTGGCCACTTCGCAGCTGCCCGCCTCGACTATCGAAAAGGTATGCTCCTCCCGCAGCTTCTAAGGTGAATGAAGCTGATGACTGAAGATCATCAACCTGACTTCAAGAGACAAGTCGTGTCTGTCTCGACAAGAGTTCTTCTGTGCGCTGGCGCTCGTTGCACATGCGCAATCGGCACCGGATGATACCGACATCTCTGTCGAGTCCCTGTCTGCTGCTCTGCCCGACCTGCCCTTGCCGAGATTAACGGCCCCAACCGAGTCTCGGACGAACGGCTACACCGTTCCCACTAGCTCAATCTCCACCTCGCCCTGGGACACTGCACCGAGACAGAACGGCGGGACGCATACCTTTGCGGCACCAGACTCGCCGCTCAACGGCACGGGCAGTATCGGCGAGTCATCCCGCGAAGCTGAAGCCGAACGGGGCTACTGGAAACGCTTGGAGAATGTGGAAGTGTCACTTATTGCCGAGAAGGAGGGTTGGTTCTTGCAAAAGTACCGCGTCGAATCGGACAAGCGGACGGACGGCGCGGTCTCACGACGATATTCCGACTTTGTGTGGCTACTCGACACACTTGTCAAACGCTATCCTTTCCGTCTCTTGCCGGCGTTGCCGCCAAAGAAGATTGGCCCCGATGCGTCTTTCCTGGAGCAACGGCGAAAAGCATTGAAACGATTCATCAATCTCGTCGTCAACCACCCGGTCATGAAAGACGATGGCGCACTGAACGTCTTTCTGACCGAGCCGAACTTTGAGGCCTGGCGAAAGAGGGTCAAGGTGTCTACCGAGGAGGAGTCGGCCAGCAAAAAGCTGAACCCTGCTCAAGAGATGGCGATCCCCGCGGATCTGGACGAGAAGCTTGGGACTTTGCGAGACCACCTCCCTGGTCTCCTAGGGTCGTATCAGAAGCTGGTGACGGTCGCGGAACGGCAGCTGGCCAGGCTACAAGCTGCTGCAGCGGACGCATCGAGGCTCGCGCTGTCTCTGGACAGTGCTGGGGAGGAGATGCCCAAAGCTTGCTTCCGCTGCGCTGGCGGAGGTAGCGCTTGCTCTCTATGCCGCGGAGTAGGTCGCGGATTGCACGAGATCGGCGAGACTTGGGCGAGGGTAGCGGAGCATGGGGAGAAACGAGTCAGTAGAATCCATTTAACCACAGTGACTGGTGCTGATGTTTAGGCCTTGGCGTTGACGCTGGGCAGCATCGAGACATTGAAGACGCAGCGGGATTTGTATCTTGCTTTCCGAGACTTGTTCTTACGGCACGACCGTTAGTTGTGGCCGAGTCGGGATAGAGTGGTTGCTGATCTTAGGTCTGTCAAAAGACACGGTCGACTCGTTGCGCAAAAAAGTGGAGAGTCGAGGGAAGAAGATCGAGACAATCCGCGCAGGGCAGAAGCCGGGATGGGAGCAGGAGGCCGACAAGCTGATCTCGCAAACGGATCAGGACAACTCGACCATCACCACGCTGCTCAGCCGGCGCGTGTTCATCCGGGCGTGCATGTGGCACGAACTGGGTGTGGTGTTCCACACACGACAGGCGGCACAGGCCACACTGGGCTGGCGGGCGTTCGGCGCAGCAGCGAGTACTGCGGCGGGCGCGGAGGCGGCGATTTGGGACGAGTTGAGTCAGCGATTGGAGAGCATGCCTATTGAGTGAGTATAATGGGTCGGTGTCAATGTTGTCTCTGCCGATCGTGGCACTTGTGTCTGCTAGCATACCATATTCCAGTCCAATAGCAAGCAATCGCATGGATCCCGATGGTTTGCATGCCCAGCCACAGCGATATACGTGTAGAACACGGTGAGGTGAGGTGCTCAAGCAAGCTTCTTGAATACTTTCGGTGCGGCGCAGCCCTGCGCATCAGCATTGCGCCATGCGGCCTCAAAAAGAGAGGGGGGGGAGAGCGAAGACGCACGTCGACGCAGTGCATGAGGTGGAAGAGCTCCTCGACGCAGTCCTCGCCGTGCCATCCCTCGCCCGCCTCGACCTTTTCCGAACAGTGCTTGAAGTGCTTGGCGGGCGCCTTGCACTCGCCCTCCTCGCACTCTTGGCGAATAGCAGGGGCGGGCTGCGTGTCAGATTCCCCTCACCCTCACCAACATCAACGATGTCGCCGGCGACATCGAATCAGACGCACATCTTCCGGCTCTTCCTCTTCCTCCTCCTCGTCCCCGCCCGACGCTGCCTCCTCGTCCCCGCCGTCCTCCTTCTCTTCCTTCTCCTCGGCACTGTCGTCCTTGTCCTCGGCGTCGTCCTTGGCAGGCGCCTCGGCGTGTGCCCTGCGAGTCAGCCGCCTCCAAATACATCGTCGTCGACATGGTCGCAGGCGATTTTAGATCCACAGCGTTTCTAGAGGTGACACACTCACGTCGGGAGGAAGAATGCGGCTATGGACGAGAAGAAGCCGGGTGCTGCGGCGGCGGCGTCGTGCTCCACCTCGAGGGGGGCGGATGTGCTCGGTGCCATGGTGTGCGAGATGAGATGAGGATGGAGACACTAGACACTGGAGCTGGTTGGCAAAGTTCGGCTCGTGGTTGGACGGCTGGGCAGGTCGGTCAGCCAGGGACGGGTGGAATCGGCAAAAGCATCCTTTCCTTTGACGTGGCATTTCTTTCTCGAGCAGCCCAGTCGTGTATCACAATCGTACTCGTGCATAAGTAGGACCTACGAGACGCTACGCTCTAGTGTATCTATCTATGTTCACACCGACGAACGACTCGGCCTCGGCCCGCGATCGCACACGCCGATGCGCCGATGATCGTGTCGTGTCGCAACGAAAGAAAGGAATCTGAGAGAACGTGATACGTGATACTGGAGCAAATAATTGTTCAGGCTGGGAATGTCCGCTGCGTCCCTCCCCTCTGCGCCCGCCGTGCAACACCCCGCGCCGCTTGCTCAGGCCGCATGGGACCCGTCTTGCAGCAGGAGCCAGTTGCCCGACTTGCGGTGCGGCATGCAGTGCGCGGACAGCGACGTCGCGTTCGACTTGGCGTGGGTGTGCGAGGGCGCCTCGAGCGAGGGCACAATCAGCTCGTACCCGCGCTGGCAGGATCCTTCTTGTCAGCCCACACCAGTGCGCAGTGCCCAAAGGCATTTTTCTGGAAGGTGACTCACCGATGACGCATGATCCGTGGGTGCAGCTAACCTCGCTGACGCCTTCCAAGCCCTCGCAGTCTGCGACTCAACACCGGCACGTCGCACAGGCAGCACGACTTACCTGCGCCCTCACCCGGGCAGCCACCGCAAGCACCCGTGTCGGACCACACGCTGCGCGTCAGCAATGTTCTGATGATTCACCGCGCTGACTGCTCACTCTGTGCACTTCCACACTTTGCCCGCCTGGCAAGCCTTCTCGTTCGGCTCGCAGCTGAGGTAGTCCTCGAGCACGCGCGAGGACTCGTCGTACTTGCGCTCCTCGACGACTTCTTCCAGCTCGCGCTTGTTGGCCTGCGCGCGGCCGGACGGGTGGATCTTGTGGCACGACTTGAGGTCGCCGTCGTCCTTCAGAGTGGCCGAGTAGCCGGACTGACGTCAACAAGAAGATGGGGTTGCGAAGCGGAGGGGGGCCCACCTTGCAGAGACACTTGCCGTGCTTGGCATCATATTCTCTCACGTCAGCCACCACTCCACCAACATAAAACAAAATGATTCCAGGCTCACTCGCGTTCTTGGCCTTGCACACGCACCCAAAGGTCGCCTTGAACCCACCGCCCTCGAAGATAATGCTGATCTCTACATCGGCGTCGTCGTGGCACTCGCACGAGCCGTCGTCGACATCGCGGTACAGCGGGGACGGGCACTGGCATGGCGAGCCTGTGCCCGGGCCAGTCCCGCTGTTGCAGTTGCACGACGGGACGAGGAGCGAGCTTGCCCTTGGGGCCAAATCGGACCGCGGGTCGATGACCGCCTGAGCGACCGCCGCGAGGGGCAGTACGAGCAGCACGAGCGAGGAGAGGAGGGCGAACGCGCGCATGTCTGACAGGCTGTTGAACGTCTAGCGTCTAGCTTCTAGGTGCAGCGAGGACAAGGTGCTCTGCAGAGAGAGCGCTGACACTGTCGACGAAGCAGACAAGACGAGAGGTGACAAGGGGATCGAGAGGGGGTAGGAGAGTGGGAAGAAAAGACGAGAGGGCGCTGGTGAGTGAGGCAGAGGATCGAGCACGGTCCTCATCGGCTTATGCTCTGTGTTCAGTACAATCCCTCCCTTTGACCTGGCTGATTGCCGCTCCCCCAGAAGACGCTAGCCGCTTTCAGACCCCGCTCGCCCTGGTAGTCTGGATCGACGTATGTGTGTATGTGTGCACAAAGAATGTCGTCGTCATTGTCAGCTGCCGCCCCGTCATCGCCTATCTGAGCTTCGAAGCCGTCCTTTGGTGTCTCACCACCCTTTTGAACCTTTCTCACGGCCAGACCACGACTCGTCCCCACCTGTTCGGTTCGGGAACTGTATGTGTGTGCGCGCCACTGATTAGCTCTCAGATCTCAGGGACCGTGCGGGAATAGCCCATGCCCATGCTGCATCACGGTTGATCACTCTAATGACGCACCGCGCGCCCTCTTCCACGCCTCTTCGAACGCGTTTCGAGTGGTACTACTCCACCTGAGTCGCCCCGCCCAGCCGCTGATCACCACGCCCCACCATCGACTCCAGCTCGCCCTTGGTCCACCGGCACGCACACCGTACACGGCGATACCGATACCGATAACAACCACGCCGACGGCCACGGCGGTCCCAAGCTTGTTCTTGGGGATACGCAGGTGGGGCAGTCGGGGCCTGAAGGAAGGCGAGGATACTTTGTCTCCATCCTCGTCTTCATCTTCTTCCGCCCCGCTCGCACCGGGCACGACAACCTCCTTGTCAACCATGTTGGCGAGTTGGACCAATCCCAGTGCCAATATCGGATCAGAACCGATCCCGGCCTCCGCATCATATGTTCGCACCACGCTGCCCGGGCCCATGATGTCCGTCCCGCGGATATCCCTTCCGTCCCAGGGGTACTGAGACATGAGCTTGTCGGTGAGCGCGAACAGCTCGCTCAGCGGGATGGGATCGTATGGATTCGGTTCATCGCCTTGCAGCACGTTCGATGTGATGTCCTTTGCATTCGAGTCAGGCGGGGTCAAGCGATCAGGAGTGTCCGGATAGAGCGGCGGTAAGCGGGCGAAAAGAGGGTGTAGCAGACTGGGATCGTTTCGGACGTCTGCACCGAGCCGTTTGACGAGTCTGAGCATCTGCGGCTTTTTGGCAATGAGGATCTGACATCTCAGCAACCGAGAGACAGTCTCGACACACTCGGCGCCCGTGACTCACGGCGACCGCCAGGTAAATGGCAGAGATGGGGTTGCGGGCGAGCACAAAGTCGAATAGCCGTTGTATCGGCTCGAGCGTGTCGACATCGTGCGAGAAGAGGCAGAGGATCCAGGAAAGGGCGAAGAAGGGGAGGGTGGGTACGGGTGAGATTTGAGACGAGAACTTGGCTAGACGGGGGTCTGCTTTGCGCAGTATACGTTTGAGGATCCTAGCTGGTGAGACGGCTCTCGAGGGGGGCAGCGAGGATTGCCTACCGTAGCAAACCCATCATGGGCTCCAGGCCGCTACCCATGGCGTCTCGGACACGGCAGAGGCTGACAATCTCCGCACATCGTCTCAGCGTCCTCCATGCCTCTGTGTTGCGGTCTCTAGACGATGCCTTTGGGACCTCCTCTTCCGCGACCTCCTCTGCTTCGTGACCATTCCTCACTTCCCGCTCGCCGTCGGCACTTGGCTCCCTAGAGCCCGGCCTGGACGCAGAGCGCGATCTACCCGTCCGACGTGAGACAGGCCGGCTTCTTGGTGAAGGAGGAGGCACAAAAGTCAGATACAGGACAGACATGATGTCATGAAAGCCCTGCTCGTCAGCGCCAACACCTCTTGTAACAACGGTAGGCATACTTGGAAGTAGCTCAGAGTCGGGTACTTCCTCAGTATGCCGACGATGAGGTTTTGCAGGTCCGCCTGCAACTCCTCCTTGTCGTCGGGAGGGATGCCAGCAGGATACGTGACGAACGAGCGCTTGGTATCAAGCAAGACCTGCTGCTCATCCTTGTGTTCAGGCAAGAGGCTGGGGTCCGAGTCGGCCTCGTCGTCTGCAAAGTATCGATCTGAGCGAAGTAGCACTGGCCTCTACTTGAGCTGACATCATGGGCATGCACAATCCAGCGACGTACCAGACTCGGCGCCGCATCTCCTCGCTTCCAAAGCCACCAGGGAGGGCTGAGATCTTTCGGAGCTGCGCCAGGTCCCCATCGTCCAGAGCTCTCAGCACGACCTTTTCTCGGCGCTTCACCCATGTGGGCGGGATGCTCGGGCCCGCCTGCTTCTCGTCCATCCCGGCTGTAGCTGTTCGTCGCTGGTCTTTCGCAGAGTGTTGATGCTGCCAAGACAACTGACGCGTGGAAGACATGCGGTTGTCAGTGTCGGGTACTGCCGATCATGACGTCCGTTCCGGGGCCAGGGCGAACCTCACCGGCATGCCGAAAAAAGTTGGCTTCTGACTCCTTTTGCTTTCTGCATCGGTCTCAGACAGGTCACAAGCTCAAAGCTCGAGAGAGGCAGAGGAGGAGCATGATGCCCGCCGCAAGCTCCTCAAGAGGCGGGATGCAACAGGCATCGCTCAACCACACGCTCATAGCGGGCGGCTCGAGCTCGGGCTCGCCGCTCAACCCACACCTGTCCACCTCGGAAGAGGAACAGCACGCGCGCGCCCTGCTCGAGCTCTCCATCGCCCTCGTCGAATCGGCACTGGACATACTGAGCGCCACTGCATCCAGCAGCAGCGCCATCACCGACGCCCAGCTGACGCAGCCGTCCGAGCTCATGCCGGGCGGCACGATCGGCAAACACTTCCGGCACGTCATCGAGACGTTCCAGGCGTTTCTCCTGCCGCTCGTCGCGCGCCCGCCGGGCGTCGGGCACGCAGTCGTGATGAACTACGATGCGATCTTGCCGGCGTCGCGCAAGCCTCTCGCGCGCAACGTCGCGGCGTGCCGCAAGGCGCTGGCGAAAATCCGGGACGACCTCCGCACGTGGGGTCAGCGGGCGGGAGCGACAGTGGCGGCCGAGAAGACGGGCGCGGCGGGCGTTTCGGGCGAGGTGGGGACCAGGGGACTGGCGGGCGAGATGCGCAGGGAGGTCAAGCTGGTCGCTATTACCCCGACGAGGCAGGAGATGCGGTCGAGCGTGGGCAGAGAGGTGGGTTGGGTTGGGAGCTGCGCCTTGGGGATGGGGCTGATGAGCAGCTGTGGTTCTGCTCGTTGCATGCCATACACCATTTCTCCATGCTCCGGACTATTGCGGTACATGAGATGGGCCTCGATCTGCCGGTGGAATTCGGCACTGCCCCATCCACACTACTGTGAGTCTGCCGCAGCTCGCCGCCTAGGTCCTCAAGGCGCTGATCGCAAGGTATTGGGGCAAAGACTGGAGACCGACGAAAGAGTCGCGGCAGTCCCAACGAGTGAAAAGCAAGCTCTGATCGGGGCATTGATCCACGGCATACATTGTACATATGTTGTTGCACACATTATCATCAGACATAGAGTCCGTACCACCTCATATGCTATCTCCCGCCTTCACGCACCACGCCGTACACCTCCTTGCCAACCTTCCACCATGCGCCGCCCTCGCCGCCGACGCAGAACTGCCCGGCGTACTCAAGCTCGAGGGGATGGAGGCGTTTCCCCACGATGACTACGCTGTGCAGCGGCCCGCCGAACTCTTCTTCTGACAGCTCGGCGAGCTCTGCCAGTGTGCCCGAGATGATGCGCTGGGTCGGGGTGCCCACACGCGAGAGGGACATGACGAGCGTCTCCTCGGGCTTGCACAGTGACCGCGACGGCCCGGCTTCGCTCGTCTCTGCTTCCCCTGCCTCAGATGCTGTCGGGTGGCGCTGCGACTCGGTCAGCAGCATTTGCTGGAACGCGGTCTTGGGGTTCATAAAGCGCGGCGGCTCGTAGATGAGCCGTCCCCTGACTTCTCAGCTCCGACAGGCCACTGTCTAGCGGAGCGCCCACCTGGCCATGTTCTCCTCGCTCTGCTCGCGGACCTTGATGTCCAGCAGGACCAAGGTATGCATGCCCACCCTGAGGTTCTCCTCGAGGCGGTCGTACCAGCTGTCCGGCGTCCACGTCTCGGTGTAGAAGACCATGGACAAGGTCTGGCCAAACGAGTACATCTGCAGGCCGGTCGAGCCGAGCGCAGTGAGGATCGAGGCGTTATGTATGACCGAAGTGGGTATGCTCAGCTCCCGCGCTCGCAGCAACAAATCCGAGTGCGTCGTCGCCCTGTGGCTCCTCAGTACCGCTCCTGTTCTCAGCCAGCGGGACGGACATACCCGAGGGGGTCGCCGACGACCAGAAAGGCCACGTCGACCTTGTCGGCATCGCGCATGATCTCGTCCGACTCGAGCTCGACCATCTCGCGTGTGGCAGTGATGACTTCGCGCCCGTAGAACGCCTCCTGTGCCCTTCAGCTCCGGGTACCAGGCTGGCAAGTGCAGACGGACCAGCTTTTCCTTCTCGATCATGAGGATGGAGGTGTACGACTCGAGGTAGACCCGCGCGCACCGCTTGACGGCCTCGAGACCTTTGACGGTGATGTCTTTCTCATCGCTGAGGCCGAGGCCGATCACGTACAGCATCGTGCTGCAGACTGTGCTCGATTCGAGCTGAATTCAAGGCGAATGCGCTCAACTTTTGGCCAGCTCGGCGTGTTCTCGGAAGGTTGGGAACACCTTGAAGTACCGTGAGAAAGCTGCTTGGTCTTATCAGCTGGTCGGGCGAGCTGGAATGCTGAGCCGTGCTCTTGGACAGTACCGGGCATGAACGATAGCATGGCGGGCATCCTTAAGCATAACTCGACTTGCCTGACGGTCCGCAGCTGACAATCACGACTGACCCGGCTGGTTGGTCCCACTTGCCAACGATGGCAATTGCAGTCGACCCGCCGACGGCGGGGCAAGAAGAGCCCAAGACATACACCGGGATCATCAACTTCAACGTGCACCGGGACAAGCTTGGATACGACCCCGACGTCCACCTCATCTACACCAAAGGCGCCGACTGGCCCAACGAGGCGCACCCTGTGCAGCTGCGCGATGTGCGGGCCGACCTGAACAGCGGCGAGTCGGTCCTGGAGCAGGTGCACCGCCGGGGCTGGGCAGTATGGAAGCACGCGTCGGCCTACGTCGGCAGGCTGGGCGAAGATGGGGGTCTGGCGAGCCAGAAGTACCTCAAGGAGACGACAGAGTGGGTCCGCATGCGATGCGGTGGTCTGGTCGGCTGAGGGATAGCCTGATGAAGAGCTTTTTGGGCTGTTCGCGGGTGATCATGTGGAACTCGACCGTCCGACACGGCATCATCAAGCCGCTGATTGATGTGCCGCTCCAGCCTGGGCCAGAGGAAGACTTTGACCCCATGACGCGCATCCAGCCGCCTGCTCCGGCCGCTCACGTCGACCAAGACGAGGCGAGTAAGGTGAAAGAGGCGGAGGAGCAGCAGCTGATCTGCAGCCACAGGGCCGGAGGGTAGTGCGCATGTCCACAGGCGAGGACCCCGCCTCGTTCAAACGCAGCATGATCATCAACCTCTGGCGCCCGCTCAAGGGTCCGTCATCGAATACCCCAAGCTGACTGGAGCACACCGCTGATACTGCTCAGGGCCCGTGACCAACTACCCCCTGTGCATGATCGACTTTTCCTCGTTCGACCTGGCCGACACGCACTCCGGCGCGACGCAGTACGGCACCTCTGTGCGGGTCTTTCATAATCCCAAGCAAGAGTGGTGTTACGTGCGGCATCAGATGCCCGACGAGGTGGTCGTTGTCAAGTGCTACGACTCGTGGCAGGGCCAAGATGGCGGTGCGCTCTACGCCCCGCACGTCGCGGCGGACATTGATGATGGAATTCCTGGGATGGAGCAGGTGCCGCGGGAGAGTGTGGAAGTGCGCTGTGTAGCCATTTGGGACTAGCTAGCCCGTTGTATGCGTCTCTGGGCCACGTTGTATGTCACGCTAGAGCGACAATGCATCAAGCATGTCTCGCACACGATAGTCGCGATCCCATTGTCCGTTGTGGTCGTAGCCAGCTTCTTATCGGGTGAGAGTAGCTCTCTTCCGAGCGCAGGTAGTCTTGGTGGCCTTGGCGACTGAAGAGGTGGCGCTGGAAGGCGCGACGCCAACCAGAGCGGCTCCCGGTACACCGGAGCTCAAGACGCTCGCACTCGACATCATCATACCTGAGCTGGTGCTGCCCATCGACATGGACGCAGAGTCCGAGACCATCATATCCGAGCTAGAAGAGGCTGCGCTGGCCGTGCCGATGGTGTCTGACGCCGTAGGAGTGGCAGTGACAGCGGCAGTAGCGGTGGCTCCGCCAGACAGGAGGGTAGTGCCGCCGTCCAGCGGGCCATCAGTGTTTCCCATAGAGATGGAAGTAGCCACGGCTATCCCGCTCAGAGGCGCGGGGCTGCGATCCTCAGCGGCCATCACACCTGTCGCCGGCGCGACTCACTGAATGTTGTCCGCGATGACCTGGGCATACTGAGGAGTGGGAGTGGGGGCAATCTGGCTGGCCGTGCCGTCCTGCACTGTCGGCGTCCCGGACCCGACCCACTTGTAGACGGTGAGGGTGGAGTCGCCGCCGCAGTACCCTTTGCCCATCGTCATGCCGCCGCAGTCGAGCGCGCACGAGCTGGCCGGGAGGGTGTTGGACTCGGACGCCCCGCCGTCCAGCTGGTTGTCGCACCAGCATTCTGGGCGTCAGCGTCCAGCCTGACCAGGGGGCCTGACTCGGTAGCCTGAGTCGGGAGTTAGGGAGCTGTGGCGCATCAAACGCACCCTTGGAGTACTCGACACCCGCCAGGGTGTACCCCTTGCCGGCGCAATACTGCATGCACATCTTGGGCGTCATGGCGTCGTCCGTCAGGCTGTCCGCCTTGAGCGCGCGGCCGGACACTTCGGCAATACACCCGACGCGCTGCCAGTCCTTGGGCACTGCGCGTGAGCCAAGACTCCACCGGGGGGGGCGTGGACGACGCACGGACGTAACCGACCGGCGTGAACTGGGCCGTCTCGGTATAATTCGGAATGGGTGTCCCGGTGGTGGTACCTGTACTCCTCAGCCCATCTCTCCACTTGCACGGCATACGAGGCGCTCACCGCCCCAGAGTGGGTTGTTCCTGCACTCAGCTTTGCCCTGGGCAACGTGACATGTCGAGGGACTCACCCCGGAAGGGCCGTCAGGGGGCCGTTCTCCCCGATCTCCTCGTCCACCATTAGCTTCTCTGGAATGCAGTTGGAGCCGTTGCCGTTCTGGTTGGCGGCCTGAAGCGTTGGGCAGTTGCTGATGATGCCCGAGACGGAGCATTGGGCGCCGTACTTCCAGATCTCGGCGAGGGTGCCGACGGGCCAGCCGTTGGAGAAGTCGCCGTGCATGCCATAACCGACGTAGTCGCCCTGCGCGAAGACGCCTGTGCAATCAGCATTCCGCCCACAGTGAGGGATCGGGGCGACTGACGAGCTTGTTCGCGGTACTCATAGTCGTCCTTGACATCAGCCCCAATACTTCGTCTTCATCAGCATAAATCGGCTCACCTCGAAGAAGAACTCGTAGAACAGCTGGAGATCAGCTTCCGACTTCACCTTGTAGTCTCTACGGAAGGACTTACCGACATCAGGCGGTACGGGTGCGTGTCCGGGCACTTGCCGCCGCCGTCATATTGCCCCTCGGAGGGGTACGACACATGTGCCGAGCCCTCGAGCCAGGCATTCTTGCCGTCCCTCCTTATCAGCTACCCGACTTGGGTTCACCCCTCCACTCACCAGCAATTCGGGAAGAAAATCTCGGCGCGCAGTCCGCCCGGACAAGACTGCGGCGGGAACTCTGCCTCGTCAGCTTGGCCCCAGTCACACAGACGACAGGACAGACCGTGCGTCTCGGGCCCGTCCACGCCCAGACACGCAAAGCGCGCGGCGTTGCTCGCCAAGCTCGTGGCGTTGTACGTCGTGGCGTACGGATTGCCCGCGACGGACCTGAAACCAGGCGGGAACTCATAGACGAGGTCGTCGGCGCCATTGCGTCTGGACAAGTAGTACCTGCCTCTCAGCCCCACAATCCACAGTGAAAGTCTGCGGCTTACGTGTTGGCGCCTTTGAACGGGACCAGGGTAAATGTGCCGTTCGTCTCGTGGCGGTAGATCTGCGGGACCCAGTAGTTGGACTTGTCGATGCTAACCGGGGCGGTGGTGCACTGTCCACTGCGCGAGTTTTCGTACGTGTACGTCGGCTGGAATGCCGACGAGCCGACGATGGCGTGTACTTGGGGTCAGCGTCCCGTGCGCCGCGCCGTAGGCGCGATAGAGGAGAGGAGACTGGGCGAGACGTACCATGGCCTGAGACGCCGCCCGGGGAGATGATTGGGTCCATGCGAGTCTGCAACAGTGGCGAATGGCCCAGGATGAAGAAGCTGATTGTCAGTTAGTGCACTTCAACAAGGAAGGCAGTGATATAGTACGTACGGGAGGTCGGTCGTGTCGTCGGCCCTGCCGACGATGACGGGCGGCATCTCCGCAATTGGCGAGGCGAGCGCGAGGCGCGCCAGAGTGAGAAGCACGGACCATGCCGTGAGCAGCGGCAGACTGCCCGGCACCAGCTTCATATTGCCCGAAAGGTTGAACAAAGAGCGTCAGTTCAAAAGAGCGAAGTGGTACTGTAAGATCGGTCAAGAGCAGAGGGGTCTATCGTCAAGACATACAAGAAGGAAGAGGGCAATGGGCTTGTCCATTCGCCCGGGTTAAGCCTTGTTATGCTGCAAGGGTGTGCAGCTGTAGCGAAAATACCGCATCTTGGCAGATGTCAGCGTCCATGGCCAACAAGGAAAGGCCTCCCATCGGCCAAGTCGTCAGGGCACAAAGGTCAAGGGGCCAAAGCCCAATTGCCAGAGAGGTAGGGGGGGATACTATATCAAAGGACGTAAAAGGACGCCAGGGCTCACGCCACAAGGCAGCTGGAATCGACCTCCGGGTCCTTGGGGTCCATCGGAGCGATGGCGCACGGAGAGAAAGGGGTCAGAGATGGCGATGCGAATCAAGGGGTCTGAGGGAGATGAGCACCGCCATGGCTGACTCGAAGGGGCCTTTGCATCGCCATTGCCGAGATTGATTGTCGAGCCCCGGAGAACCTTGCGAGATGGATCCGAAAGGCGTTTGACTTCCCGGATACATGGACCTTTGTGAGTCACCTCGTCCGTGTCAGTGAAGGAGCCGTCCATTGTAGGAGCAAGCGTGGCATGTGCATGAAAGACCAAAATCAAATCTGCGTCCGTAAAGTAAAAGATGCGCTTCTATGCCCAGGCAATATATGTACAAACACTTCTCTACATTGCCGCAGTCTGCCTCTCCACCCTGCTCCTGGTCAAGCTGCTCACTTGGACCTGTAAAAATTCTGCCATGCCCTCGCGCGTCCGCGCAATGCGCAGCAACACCTCTGCCATCCTCTCGCTATCCTCAGCCGCCCCGTCCGCAAGGCTCATGCCGGCCATGCCTTGGCTGAGACCGCGATTCATGCCACCTGGCCGGGCGGCAGATTTGACTGCCGCTTGACATTTCTCCTTGAGCGCGGGAGTGGGCAGGTCGATGTACTGGCCGAGGGTGATGATATCCTTGTACGCCCCCGCCTGGAGCTGCACCAGGGGCACACCGTGCTCGGTGCCGTGCTCGGATGCATTGAAGAATGCTTTAAGCAGCTGAAGCCACTTGAAGACGACATCTGTTTCGGGACCGGATAGCGGTTCTCGATTGGATGGCCGGTCTGACAGAGGCGGTACGAGCAGGGAGATGAGGATGTCGATTGTCCGGCGCCAGAGGAGAAGCATGACCTTCAGTCTGGAAGGCGCGGTGAGCGTGACAGAGAAAGTGGAGAACTGTCCAGTCAGCTGGGGGTGTACTGCAAGGTCGGTTTGCCTCACGTTATCATTGAGATAGTCAAAAAGCGGTGCCAGACTTGTCTCGATGTCCTCGGGTGTCAACACCGTCTTCTTCGCTTTCTTGTCCTTCAGAGGCCTCGTCAGAGCTCCGAGCGTCGTCAGACTGAGTTGACTCTTGACGAACTCGGCCATCTTCTCGACTATCTCGCGAGTCATGTCGTCGGCCGCCCGCTCAAGTGCTCGGTTCGCCACACTGAGATGATAGGCGACATCGTTCTTCTCCCCACCCGCCATGGTCACTCGGAGATGAACCATGCCGCGGCCAAGGGGAATGACGATATCTCGAGAGGGCGACGTGGTATATAGCCGAGGGTCAAGCTTGAAGGTGGAAGTGCCGATCAAGTCGTGCTTCCCAACGAGCTGGCGATCGTAGGCGGAAAGCTCAAGCGTCTTGAACGTACCGACTGAGGTCTCGAAGGATTGTTCCCTGAGATCAGTTGTCCGCCCCGATGATTGCACACTCAATAGCCAAATGACTCACCACCTGGGATCCTCCGCACCGAGGATAGTCCGACTCTTAAGCAGTCGCTCTCCATTGTCTTTGTCCACCACCACAACAAACGCATCGGGAGCCTTGTTGCCCTTTCCACTCATGTTCTCTCCACGCATGACCGTGATGTTGAATACGCTGCGCGCAGCGACAGCGTTCATCTTGGGCTTTATAATCTTCGCACATTCCTCAGCTTCCATGGCGAAGTTCAGGTCGTCCAGTGAGACCTGCGCCGCGCCCATGTCCGTGAGTTTGACACAAGCTGCCGGTGGGACCATGAAGCCTTCCTGAGTCTTCTTCTTTTCAAGACTCCTCACGGCCTGTTGACCTTTGGCGAGCCAATTGCCAGCTTTACCGCCCATGCCTCCCATCTTGTCTAGACGGTTCTGGATCTCCTGGGTTGGTGTGCTGGATTTCGGGGTCATGTCGGCCATGAATAGAGCTTGGACAGTGAACGCGTATTGCGAGACAGCAATCGAACAAGTCTTGGAGAGGTCGGTCAGGTAGACTGCTCGCTTGTACTCGCCCAATGGCAGATCATGTAGAATGACCTGAGCTGCGGCGCGCAGGAACTCGAAGAGGTCGATGACGGATTGCGAGTGTTTGTTCTCTCCTTCTGGTACCCACTGCTTGTCAGCTGGCTTACTGGATGAGGTCTTTCAGCTCACGCTGTCCATGCCAACGGCTCTTGATACCCAATCATGCACATTGTTGTCCTCGGCGTCTCGAAGCCAGGCCTCCACATGTGGCTGGAAGAACGCGTCGAGCTCGAAGCCGTGCTCCTGGCCTGGGCATAGGTCTTCCCAGTGTGAGAGCAGCCTGCCAGTGCTTTCGTAGAGCGGGAAGACATCCGAAGCGGCAACTCTGGGGCGGTCCAGACCGGGCAGCTCTGCCAGGAAGAGGGGCAGCTGTTTCGACAAGATGATACCAGCCGGGTTGAGTGCCGGTCCGAGACCATCTCGCCATACCTTTCGCACCGTCGACACCTCCTTGTCCATCCACTCAGCAATCTCTTCGAACGCAGCGACTTGGGCATCCTTGCCGCTCTCGTTGACATGGCCACTCCCGTTCGGCTCGCCCATACCTCCCATACCGTAATGAGACATGGCCATCACGTACTCGCTGACGGCCTGGCCCTTGACCTCATCGGTCAGGTCTTGCAGAGCTTTGTTCGCTGGAGGGCGGTCGAGAAGTTCTGGTGCGGCGCGAAGGATGGGCAGCACGGAGGGGTTGGGAGGTGGCGGTGGGACCGATGAAGTGGGGAAGATGGAGGAGACGGAATCTGCCAGGAGAGCCATCAAGTCGCCATGAAGCTTCGTGATGATGGGCGGGAGGTCTTCGTTGGGGCCGATGTGGGGAGCGATATCGCTCACCGCCTCGACAATCAGATGCCCAAGCTCTACCTCTTCCCGGGTACCGATAGAGTTGCCCCAACGGGGCACCAGGGCCTCGAGCTCGCGCTCCTTGCCTCGACGGCTTTCAATCCCCCAGATCTCCCTGCACCTCTCGATGAGATCTTTTGCCTGAGGCGTATTGCCCGCCTCCGTCGCACGGGAGGTCAGCCGAGCGAAGACCTGTCCTTTGCTTGGCGGTGTGAAGTAAAGCTCGGCCGATGAAGAGAAGGAGAAGTCGACCGGGGAGCTTGGCATAGCGAGCTCAGGGAAGTCTCGCAGAAGGCTCTGCAGCGCTTGGTGCAGGGCAATCTGCCTTGAGCGTTGTGATGGTGGCAGAGTAGATTGGCCGGTCATTGACAGGGCGGACATCTGGCGCTTGAGATCGGTCAAGTAGGACAGCTCGAGAGACCCGCTCCTCTTCAGGCTCGCGGCGTCTCTCTCGACTGTTCGGCCCTCGATGTCCCAAACTAGGCCAACAGCTTCGACCATCTCGCCATGACCGTCATCGACCCAGATGGGAGAGGGCTTCCGCTTGACTTCGTTGGCGCTGATCCTCCTGGGCCCCAGCCCGCCCATCTCCGGACTGCGCGCGCCCGGATCAGGAGAGACGGGGAGCATGTAAGTCTGGACTTCTGCCCGGAGTCGGAAGAGTAGGTCCTTGTCCTTATCGGTCTGGGTCCGAGCCAGGGGAGAGAACCAAGATGACCGGGGGAGGGAGTTGTAGAGGAGATTGAGCAAGTGCGACTGATGTATATGAGCTGGACTCGATGGCGGTACGCAGGACGAGAACGCGTCCAGCAAGGTCGGTATCTCTCGCAAGTTCATGCCCGAGCCGGTCTTGGTGCCCTTGGTGACAGTGCCCAGGAGGGACGAGACTGTGGCGTGCCATGCCTGGTCGCCGTTCTCTTCTGCGAGGGTGTTCCAGAATTCGATGAGGAACTCCTTCGGCAGCTTGCAGACGTCCGGGTCTGCTTTTCTCAGGCTGAGGCCGAAAGACTTGCGCCTCCCTGGGGTGGTGGGCGTGGTCTGGCCCGAGCTGGGCTGCTGCGGGTCCGGAGTCCGCAGTGTCGGGGGCGGTGAAGAGAGGAAGGAGTGGGGCGAGCCGAGACCGGGAGAGGAGGCGGATGGGCTGTTGAGGCTGAGGCCAGAGGAGCGCGGGGGCGGCGGGCGAGCCAGGTGGTGATGCAGGAGGCTGCCGCTCAGACGGTGGATCTGCCAGGTGGGGGAGCAGACTTACGCTACTCGCAGAGAGAACAGGTATCCCAGCTTGTCCAGGTCGTCCTTGCCTGTCGTCGTGGTGGTGGTGCTTGCCGACGTCTTGCGTCGTATGGGTACGCGAGGCGAGCCCAGTCCGCCCGCCCCGCCCGAGCCGCCCGCGGAGGACTTTGTCGAGGCGGTGGTGGACTGTGAGAAGGAGCGAGTGGGTGCCATGGATGCTGGGATGGGAGGTACGGGGGGCACGGGGGAGTGAGAGCCTTGTCGGTACATTTTGCTTCAGCACGTCCCACCGTCCACTGGCCACTGGGAAGAGTGGAGAATAGTCCGTGGGAGCGCTAAAGGGCGGGGTAGTCCGGCTAACTGGTTCGGGGAGGGCGGAGTGACGAGATGTGCTGCCGGTGACGACTTGGGCGTCTATCGCCGACGCTCGAGGTCACCGCGGTGCTGTACAGAGAGCAGAGGGAGGAGTACAACGTTGATGTGGGAGAGATGCTGCTGGTGGTGGTGGGAGAGACACAGTTGGTGGTGAGGAGTGGTGGTGGTGGTGGTGTTCAGGGCTCGCGTCCAAAGCGAAGCTCTCTTTCCTATGCGTCGCGTCCAGAACTTTTGGGACCTGATTTCCGGAAACGGCGTGACTACCACGTGAGAAGACCCTCAGGCACTCACATCCCCGAGAGGCACGAGCACGGCCTTCACGCCCTGCCGCCGCCCTCGCCGCACAGACCTCCATCACAGCACAGCAGCATATACAACAGAGATGAATAGCACATCGTAACTCCAAAGACCTGCTACTCCCAGACAGCCACACATCGCACCTCGATACTCTCACGAGGCATAGGCTCTTCGCCGTCGATCCAGTCCTGCTCGCCCACATCGCCAGCCACGTGCGCTGAGAACAGAGCAGACCCGTCGCTGCCCTGCTCAGAGTCGTAGCATTTGAGCAGGAGCACTTCATCCGGCATCTGATGGCGGATGTAGCCCCATTGCTGCTTGGTCGAGTGGTGCATGTCGTAGCCGACACCGAAGAGGTGGCCGTGCAACGAAAGGTCCTCCTTCTCATCGATCGAGTCGAAGGAGCAGGCGAAGAGAGGAGCGTTCGTGACGGGGCCTGACCATCAGCGCACAATGACAGCACATCTCGGCACGCACCGTGAAGCGGTCGCCATAGGTTGACGATCATGACCCTCTTGACGTCGTCTGCCGACTTGTCCATGGCCTTGCTGCAGAGCTCTTTGCCCCATTTCTGCAGGTCAGCGGACCGGAAGCGAACACCAACCCTCGAACGGCCAGGGACTCACCGCATCCTGGTCGACGTGGGCGACACCGGCTACAGGCTGTAGTCGCTCGGTGGGGATGAAGCCCTTCTCGGGACCCTTCTGCCTCTCGACGTGCTTGAGCTGCACGGCCGCGTCATTCTTCCTGCACACCGAGTTCCAAGCGATGACCCGCGTGCACCCTAGCCACTGGCGCATCATCCTTCGCCATCAGCTACGCGGCACCTGAAGGACCAGGTATACTTACTCGGCAGTCTCGTCCAAGTACAGCTGAGTGCCTTCCTGGCTAGGCAAGCCATCGAGGTGCTTGCTCTCGTGTCTCGCTACGCCATATCCGAGCTCCTTCAGCTGCTCGTTGGGCGTCTGCTTGCCGTCTATCAGGGGCCGCAGGTCGCTGACAGCCACTCGGACGGACTCTTTGGGTCGCTCTTGTGGCGGTGGGTAGGTGAGGTAGACATCCTCGGAGTGGTCCAGTGCCGAGGCGGGCAGGGTGAACGTGATGAGAGCAGAGAGCGGATCGGCGACGGCTGGCATGGCGATCGTCCTTGCTGTCGTTCAAAAGGGCTAGTTCGCTATCGCTGCTGCGGCTGTTTTGTGTTGACCTGGTGTTGTGAGGAGTGTCGCTTTTTTGTGAAATGGGCGGAGAGACTGTCTGTACGATGATATGTGAACACCGAGGTGAGGAATGCCGTCCGCTTCGGCGGGGGCGTCCGCCTGTTCTCAGCTGTTCGACGCCGCTACGCCTCCGCACGAGAAGAGCATCAGGTGGATTCCGGGTCTCCCGACAGATAAGCCAATGAGGAGTCCCGGTCACACCGTATCTTCCACTTGACACTTAACGTATTCGCCCACATCCTGTCAGTCACACTGCCGTACACCCGTCCACTGTCGCCGTCTCGCCGTGAAATGAGTGCCGCATCCCCGTGCGAGAGAAGAGCATCGGACACATCCGTCTCAGGCACCAAGCCAAAAGAAGACTTCTTCCTGAACAGCACATGGTCATTTTCGACTTGACTTGCAGACGCAGCGCTCTACTCACCCGATGTTCATCTGAAAGATCGTGTCGAGAATCAGGGTGACGGCTTATCAGACTCTGGAGAAAGCAATTTGGGTGCTCCGGACAGGTCGGACGACCAATCGTCGACCCGCGAAAGCCACAGTCTTATCTCCTCTTCAAGGCTGTCGATCGACAGCAACTATACTCCCGGGCTGTATGCCGCTGGTGCTCAGCACGCGGTTCCGATGCTTGGCAGGAGAGGGAGATGGGCACGCTTGCCCACTTCTTATAACTAATACACGGACGGGCGCAATGATCGAAACTGATCCCCCGCCTTTACTGATCTTGACACGATCACCAGACTGGATAGCTTGTAGTGCTCAAGATGGGTCTCAAGTTGCGCATGCCAAAGCTCGAGGTGGAGGGTGCGCCCGATCGGGAGAAGGCTCTGGAGAACAATGATCTCCTGCCGATCCCCCTCGAGAAGAGGTGAGCGCCTGCGATGCGATCGTTCCCCACAGCGCTGACCATCAAGAACATGGGGTTTCTGGACGTTCAACATTTTCTGGTTCTCGGCTGTCGGGTGAGCATCTCGGATGACTGCGAGACAGCAGATCTGATCGGGAAGAACTGTAGCAAACTGGCTTGGCGGTGCATCGTTCTTGACCGTGAGCATTACGAGCAGTGTCCAGGGCGATAGCTGACCTGACAGTATGGCATGAGTCAGTCTCACGTTGACATGTATATCGGATTGCAGGACTAACGATAACAGGCGTGTGGGACGGCGTGTGTTGCCAGGTCTTCGGCTACTTCTTGATTTCCATCTTCATGGTCCTCAACGGCCGAGCGGGTGCAGTCTACCACGTTGGTCGAGCCACCCAAACCCCGGTCGTGCTGACCACTGCTAGATCTCCTTCCCTGTCTACTGCCGGTCATCGTTCGGTGTGTTCGGCGCGTGGTGGCCCGTCTTCAACCGAGCCCTCAGCGCGTGTGTATGGAACGGTGTCAACACGGGTGAGCTTCGCCGGTTGCCCGCACAGAGCCCCAGCTGACAACGCAGTTACTGGCGGTATGTCACTTTGTGTTTTTGTGTACGATCGCTGACTGTCCCAGGCCAATGTATCGGCATCATGCTGCACGCCATCTTCCCGTCGTACGCCCGGATCCCCAACCACATGCCGGCCGCCTCGTCGCTCACCTCGGCCAACATGGTCGCCTTCTTCGTGTTCTGGTTCGTGACCGCCGCCCTGTGCTTCATCTCGATCCCCAAGTTCCCCATCCTCATCAAGATCAAGCTCGGCGCGTACTTCCTCTCGTCGGTCGGCATGCTCGCCATGGCCCTCAAGGCCGCCGGCGGCGTAGGCAACACGCTCACCACGCACTCCAAGGTGCACGGGAGCACCAAGGCGTGGCTGATTGTGCGCTTCACGCTGCTCGCCGCCGCGGGGTGCTCGACGTTCGCCTCGAACGCCTCGGACTGGCAGCGCAATGCCACGCGCCCCAAGGATCCCATCGTCGGCCAGGTGTTTGGCTTCCCCGCGTCCAACTTTATCACCACGACCCTGGGCATGATCGTCGCCGCGTCCTCGCAGGAGATCTACGGCACGGTCGTCTGGAACCCGCTTACCTACCTCGACATGATCCTCACCGACCACTATGACGCAACCCATCGCGCCGGCGCCTTCTTTATCGCTCTTGGCTTCACGTACTCGGCGTTGTTCTCGTGCATCTTCGAGAACGTCTTGCCTGGCGGCAATGACATCAACTCGCTCTTGCCAAAGTACCTCACCATCAAGCGCGCCTTTGCGATCGTCATGATCCTGACCATCGCGTGAGTCGTGGATCACGAGGGCTCAGGACCGTACTGACGGCTACAGGATCAACCCGTGGTACCTCCTCGGCAGCGCTTCCATCTTCATCAGCTTCCTCGCCTCGTACCAGATCTTCCTCTTCTCCATTGCCGCCATCCTCATGGTGAGCCTCCCGTTGGAACTCCTCGAGGCTCATACTGATCCTGCAGACCGACTACTACATCATCTCCAAGGGCCGCCTCGACCTCGCCTGGCTCTACACCGCCGACAGGTCTGGCCCGTACTGTAAGTCTCATGTCCATTGCAATGTGGTATCGCAGCTGACCCGGCCCAGGGTACACGTACGGGTGCAACTGGCGCGCCTTTGTCGCCTACCTCGTCGGCGTCGGCTGCAACTTTGCCGGCTTCCTCGACGCCATGGGCGTCATGGACCTCGGCACGAAGCTCGAGCGCTCGTTCTACTTTGCATTCATCACCACCGGCTTCGCCGCCGGCAGCACGTACTACATCCTCAACCGGATCTTCCCGCAGACGAGCTATCTCCTGAACAAGGGCACCAAGTTTGAGGAGTGGAGCCAGGAAGAGGTGGAGATGTACGCCGCGGGCAACATTGGACCCAAGGACATGCGCGAGCGGCGCGAGACCGGGTCGAACGTCGAGGACGTGGACGAGAAAAAGGACACCGACGGCGTCCACACCACCGTCCTCGAGGCGTAGTCAAAATTGTCGACTGATACAAGTCGAGTCTCATTCGGGGCGCGAGAGATAGATAGTTGTCGTAGAGATTCTGGTGGTTGTAGATGAGGGTCGGTATGCATGCAGAGTGACACCGTGACACCTTGGCCGGCATGTCGGTCATGAGCCACAGGAACGACCCTTCCCTCGACCGAGGTGCCCCGTTTCATCTCTCCCTGGCATTGTCACGACTGTTCTCTTTCTTTCACCTTCGACTCTGCCTCCTCGCGCCTGGACACCTGATGATAGATGCTTACCCCTGGCACTGACCATCCGCGGCTGAAACACGTCAACGAAGCACGGAGTAAAGTATCCTTTCCACGGACCACTGACCCAGCCTTTGGGCCGTAGCCTGTGGCTTTGACACCTGGCACCTCGGATCGATCTGGGGCAAGGGGCCTTGCGGATCGATTGCAATCGCACCCAGTCCCGGCCCGGCTGACCCATCATGCATGGTCCTTGCACCAGGAGAAGAGCGATAAAAGGACGCAGTGTACGATGACACCCCACCTGCCATCCCCCTTTGATCCCTCCTTGATAGACAGACGACTGGCAAAGCTTGGCGCTGTCTGCTCTGTCGTACTGTACTTTGCTGACTGACTCGCCTGGTCTGGCGGTCTGCACGGGTCGTTGATCGACCTCTCCACGCTCATTCGCACTCACGCTCCTTCATTATCCGTTCAGGTGCTTTGACTCAATATGCCGCACTTCCACTTCGGCACTTTGTTCTCGATCCTCGCGGTCCTCGTCAATGTCGGCCTGGTCGCGGCCGACGCTGGACCCCACGGTGTCGGCACTCTTCCGTCGGTGCTCTCTCCAGTCCACGACAAAAGGCTGATTCGACAGGTTCATCGTTGTCTCCCATGCTGGGCTGCTCTCGGCCCGACTGGACCCCATCGTCTCCCCAGGCGAGGTCTCGAGCCATAGCGAGTTGCACCTTTCACCTTTGAAAAAGTAGCGGCTGACTCCCAGCGCACCAGGTAGTGGGCGGCTCGTCATTCGGCCCGACGTACGACTATGACACCACTCAGACCTCCAAGTCAGCTGCGCTCCAGACTGTTGAAGAGGCGAGCTGACGCCCAGGTGTACCAGCGCCAACGTCGCCGTCGACTTTTCCAACTACTGGGCGCCGCAGCTATACCGCAAGGCCGACAACGGCTCGCTGTCGCTCGTCAAGCTCACCTACGCCAACACGTATTACCTGTGAGCCGAGCCCTCCCGCCATCTGTGCGGGTCGCAGCTGAGCACAGGACGCGCGCGCAGGACGGCGAAGAGGTCACGCCCTTCCCCAAGGGCTTCAAGATGATGGCGGGCGACGCGTCGCGCAGCACCTACAACGCCTCGGACCCCGCGCAAGTCGCAGTGAGCTACGCCTGCCTGGGCACGAGCTCCGCCGAGACGCCCGGGTTCCCCGAGCAGAGCTGCCCGGACAACCTGCGCGCGCAGGTCTTCTTCCCGAACTGCTGGCGCGTCCTCTCTTTCGCTGCGATGCGATTGCGAGACGGCGGTGGGGCTGACGAGCAGGGACGGCACGAATACCTGGCTGCCCGGCTCGGCGCACGTCGCGTACCCGTCGACGGGCCCGCCGGACCAGGGCGGGCCGTGCCCCGCGACGCACCCGAAGCGCATCACGTCGCTGTTCTTCGAGTGGCACTACGAGGACGACTATGCGTACACGCCGGGCGCGCGCGTGCTCGCGACGGGCGACACGACGGGCTACTCGTTCCATGGCGACTTTGCGATGGGCTGGCAGGACGGCGTGCTGGAGGACGTGTACGCCGCGGGCGAGGCGTGCGCCGTCGAGTTTGGCCTCAAGGACTGCCCGCCGCTGACGGACCACTTGAATCCGGATGGCGGGTCGTGTGTCGTCGACAAGGTCTGGGTGAACGAGGTGGGTCGGCCGTGTCAACCTTCTGGGACGACGGAGGGCTGATACCCTATCTAGGATGTTACGGGCCCCTTTGCCAAGTTGCCCGGCGACAACCCTCTTTTCGGAGAGGGCCAGGCGAAGCCTTCGACGCCGGGGTATGTCGAGACGACCAAGTTGCTCGGTACGCCGTCGACCGGCGATGGCGATGGGGATGATGCTGGCTCGTCTGCGTCCAGCTTGACCCTGGCCACGACTGCCACTTCTTCCGGAACCTCGACTTCGCCAGCAACCTCGTCTGCCACTGCCACGTCTTCGAAAGCGAGCGCATCCACTTCCAGTCCCGCTGGGGGCGAACTGGTCGTCGAGACCAGCACCTCTTCCGCGTCTCAGGCCAGCCACACTTGCAGCCGCAAACGCAGCCGCAGGTCCCGTCATCACTAAAGACCTCCTCCCTCCAATGGACATTGCTGGACAATACCGTTTATCCTATTCTCTCAGTGCAGGCACTAGAATGATATCACGATCTCGGACCATGATCGATGCATATGTGACAGGAATGGGCTATGGATACAGGTGTCGTTTTCGGTGGCTACATTGTGGGTGGCGCGTGCGCTCTGCGAGGCGCGTGGTGTCCTTGTTCTAGAGCACGAATACAGGGAACTGGGCCAGAGCCGAAGCATGGGTCATCCATTGAGTCGACGTGCGAGGGCTTTCTTCTGCGCCAGTCGCTCCACTTGCAAGTCAGCGAGGCCTCATGCGATCCAAAAGGAAATGATAGACTCACTGCCGCTCTGCTTCTGCCCAAACTGGGTATACGCCGCCCCGCCCGTCGAGCCTCGGCGCTTGTCCGACCGACTGGAAGACAGCTTGGCCTCGAGGTACAGCCCTCGCTATCACGTCATGCCCTTCCTGACCCGCCACGCGTAAGAGACGTACCGTGTAGAGGTACAGCTCGCGCTTGTACCGCCTGACATTATCCTCCCTGTCGTCTATCTCGACGACGCCCACACTGGTCGCAGGGGTGGACTTGCCATCGTCGCCAGTGCCGGTCCCTGTGCCGGTCCCGCTACTCGGGGGCGACACGCCACCATCGCCATACGAGTCGAGGCTCTCGATGGACGTCGAGCTGGCGGATGTCGTGGAGCCCGCAGACAGACCCGGCACGTCGTCCTGGCTACCCGATTGGGACTGCTTTGGTTTCTGCGGCGGGGCGGCCTCGAGCGGCTGGCTCGCCGGCGAGAACATGTCTGCGCCAATCTCGCCGTCGAGCTGCCTGACCTGGGCAGCGGTCGTAGGTGGGTCGGTATGGATGGACATGGCGGCGAGGGTGGAGGGGAGGGAGTGCAGCGGTGGCGGGGACGGCGGGGGTGGCATGTCGACTGGGCGCGGGGTGAGGTCGCCCTCTGGCTCTGTGACGCGGAGGCGAGGGGCCGCAGACGGGTCGGGTGGGGCTGGGCGAGAGGACGAGGAGGAGGCGGTGGGTTGTTCTGGGGTTGTGGGAGCGGGTGCGGTCGTGGTGGGCTGCAAGTCGTCTATTGGCGAAGCTGACGAGGCCGACGCAGGTGGACGAGGGGGTATATAGGGCATGACCAGTCGGTCAGACAGTGGTTTAAATTACAAATTGACAGTGGGCGTCGCGAGACAGGGAAGAGAGGTTGGGTCGATTGGATCCCTCCCCCCTCCTTTGGTGCCTCGTAGTTAGCGAGAATGACGAGTCCGGCTCGGCTGAGAGGAAAGAGAAAAACTAGGTGGCGTGCGACGCTTTTGCAATGTGTAGAAAGAGGCAGAGGAAAGATCTGGATCTGTCTATGGGATTGAGTCTTCTGGAATGTCATTGGCAGACGCGCGACACCAGAGCTGTCCGTCATTGGGAGAATTAGAGTGTGAGAATCCAACTAACTACAGAAGGTCCAGGTCCCATCAGCTGCCAGCGACCCATCAATCATTCCCAGGGTACAAAGGGGGGCCTGGGCCGGCGGGCGTGATGATCATGACGCGTGCAAAGGACGCTGATGGGCTGACGGCCGCTAGCGCCACTCACACACGACGTCATCTTTTCCTCGGTCGGACTTGGTCGGAGGCCCCGGAACCCTGGTCGCCGATCACGGGCGGGGCAAGAGGGGAGAGAGCTCAGGGTCCGACCTCTAGCGAGTCTCGGCGTTGCGGCGCCTGCGGATCGTCGTGGCGCTCTGTCTTTCTTGGCTTGGCTTGTAGATGCATACAAGCAATGTGAAATGAGAGAGTGTACAATGCTAGATGTGGATGCAATGTGCAGTCTCACCTGGCCCTCTTGCCAGAAGGCAGCAGCACACCTTCTCGAGCGCCCTCCTCGCCCGACTCGTACTCAAACTCCCCAGCGTCCGACTCTTCCTTGCCCTCCGTCCCCTCCTCCCATTCCCCTTCTCGACCCTTCACGTACCCCTTGTCTTCCCGCTTCAATCGCTTCTTCATTTTGGGTTTGCTGATCGTTGCCGTAGCGTCCTTCGCCTTGACTCGGCAGACCTCGACTGGCACCCCCGCGGACAGGAGCACATCGATCCAGACCTTTTGCGTCTCGCTCAGATTGTCGCCGGGACCTTTGACCTCGATGAACCGGATGAGCTTTTCGTCCCACTTCCACACTCTGAATGCGTCAGCTTCCCCTTCAGCACAAGACAAGACGCCGAACGCACATGAGATCAGGCACTCCAGACACCCGATGGCGGTACTCTTCGCATAGCATGCGGCAGATGCCCGCCATGGCCCTCCCGCCCATGCATTGCAAGATCTCCTCGAGGTCGTCGGGAGGGTACTCCCACGACACGCCAACTGCCCACGTCCCCCTGGCCCGTTCTCGCTGATCCACTTCGCGCAGCATGTCGAGTGCTTGTGAGGTCTTGCTCATGGCCAAAAGTCTCGCCTCTATCAGAGCCTCTCTGGCCGGCGCAAAGGTATCTTCTCCCAGGTCCAGAGGGGCCGTCTGGTAGGGCGTCTCGAAAGCGCCGTGTAGAGGGTGGAAGAGGACAGGCCACATGAGCAGGCCGAACAGCGTGGTGACGATGGACCCTTCCGAGTGAAAGCCCTTGTAGCCTCGCTTCTCCCACCACTCGAGCACCCATCCTTCCACGGTCACCTCTCCGTCTCTGCCAACCCATACCGATTTGCCAACCTGTTGAATTCCGCCCCGCGCCACAACGTCGTCTTCGTCACCCATGCCAAGACTCGCAGCACGCTCGCGGTCGCTATCATTACGTCGGAATTTCGGCTGGCCTAGATTGTCTGGTACGCGCGGCGCAGTCAACTCGCGCGTCTCGCATTTCAGCAGCTCGGCGTGGGAGATGTGTCGCTCGTCCGCGGGGAGGTTTAGCTTGTTCTCGAGGCGAGTCAGCCGCCGACTCAAGGCAGGTCGGTAGACTGCGATGTAAGCACTTTGGCAGATGACAGCTCATCTCAATACCAACTCATATGGGTATCTTCGTCCAGGAGGGCGTCGATGCAGACTTGCGTAGCATTTCTACACTTAGACTCGACTTCCTCCGAGGAGCTCTTGAAGTGGTTCATGAGGACCAGGGCGAGTCGGTCATACCAAGCTCTGCGAATGAATAAACAGCAGACACACTGCTCTCCTGTACTCACCCTCGCTTCCCTCGTCTCCACCGGCGCTGCTTGAGCAGACCGCGAAGTACCATGCACTCCGTCTCGTATTCGTGCAGCATCCCCAGTGCAGCTGCACCTTTGTAGACTATACGTGTGAGAACATGTGCTGATCATCAGCTGATGCGAATCGAGCATGCGCTGGCATACCTGTCATGAACCTGTCCCCTACTAGACCGCCACGAGTCTTCGATGCGTCCACTGCTTGTCCCTTGTCCCCCTCAACCAGACCCAACCAGAGCGGCCAGACTCCTTCCCAGATCCTCTTGACCACTTTGGCGCCTTCCACGCGACTGAGCTGCTGAGACTTGTTCCACATGGCCTGATTGCTTCGCTGCTCTTGCCAATTATCGCCTAGTGCATCGCCCACGACCGCCTCCCAGTGCACCGCTCTCTCCCATGTCAACAGCTCATCTCGGTTGTCCCAGATGATCGAACGAGTGGGCGAGCCGTACGAGGGGTACCGCCGCTTGTGCGATGTGACGAGGATCGATGGGAGCATGAGGGAGGAGCCCGAGGCCACTGGTGGTGTCCGAGAGAAGATGAGGTTGACGCGCGAGATCAAGGCGTGCAGCTCGGGGCTGAGCTGAATGGCGTGATTCTTGAGGAACGGCAACAGTTGCGCAAGAAGCAAGTCCTCCGAAGTCTTCGTCTTGGGCGAGGAGGGTCTGGCGCCAGGCAGAGTCATCTGGACGGGTTTCTTCTTGGCTTTGGTCGGAGTGAAGCCAAGCACAGTCTGCTTGGTGGCCACGCCTCGCAGCGCCGAGACGACTGCCTCCCTGTTCCCAAGCATGTTGAGAGGGATCTTACGACCCCTAGCGACTTTGCGCAGGTCCTCAGCGGAGATACACGTCATGATCTGGTCGAGGTTCATCTCCGTCTCGTCTTTCGCCAGAGCCACCAGAGGAACGACTGTCTTGGGCAGCAGCGAGAACTCCTCGTCGTAGCTCCCCCTCGTGGGGCTGACCTGCAGCAAGGTCGACGAGCTTCCAGAGACGGACCGCGAAGATTCCGGTCGATTTGGCGGCGGCGTTGATATGGCCACTCCCTCATCATCGATCTCCACCCGACCGACTTTCGCAGCCCACAAGCTCTCGCGAATAGCTGCCGCAAGGTCAGGATCCGCTGCCTCCTCCTCTTCAGATAGACCGGTGGGAATATCGTCCCACGGCTTGGAAGGCCGCTTGCCGAGGGCCTTGAGAGACTGGACTGGTTTCGGCGCAGGTCGAGGGGGAGGTGAAGGCGGAGCGGGCTCCGCGTCGACAATGTCTTGCGGGACCTTGAGAGGGCCAGAGAGAGCTTGCATGCCCCGCCTGACACCATCTTCCCCTAGCTCGGCCGAGTAGGCAAGTAGCAGAGACGAGTACGGATGTATCTTGCCTTGCCTCCTCAGCAGCAGGCGAGTGAGCAGGTAGTGCGGCTCGTCTGGCATGAGCCGAAGCGGGAGGATTGTGCACCGCTATCTCACTCACATGGCAAGCTGAGGATATGCTGGAGCACCCATATCTCCCTCTGCGTGAACAGGTAGCTCTCGCTCTTCAGGACAGTCGTGATCATCTCTGGCTTTTCAACGACGAGCCGACGTGAGTTGCCTCGTGACTTACCGTCAAAGAGCTTGACATACATCGAGATCCTCCCCGTATCATCCTCGTCATGCGCCTCCTTGCCCCTTCCAGGAGTCCCGTGCTGTTTTCGAACATCGTTGTCACAAGGAGGTGTCGGGCTCGGGGTGATAGGAAAGGCGCCGGTCGAGTAAACGGGCGGTAGGGTGAAGGATGGAGGGGGAGGGGAGGAGTTCATCTTCGCGGTTCGAGAGTCGGACGCATAGGGCCTTGGCGACCTCTGCTCGTCGCACTCGCCCTACACCTGCGGTTCGATACGACGTTTGTTGCAATCTGAAGAAGGATAGATTCATGATCATCGAGGTGACGCGACCCGGTAAAAGCGCCGACGCGCCACTAGGTAGATCGTGCAGGAAAGTGCGCGATAGGGCGTAGCTCGTTATTTCAATTCTTTTTTAGCTCTGAATTTCTAATCAGGTATTCAAGTTATTGGTTCTCAGGCAATTTGGAAAACCTAATGCAATTCCTTGTTCTTTGGTTCCGTTAGACATGGGGGGGTGGGACACCCCCCCAAGACCCCCCCTTGCGCCTAGCGGCGCAGCCATCGCAGCCCTTACGGGTCAAGCATCCGGCAAAGCCGGATGTACTGTAGAACATTGATTAGTTGCAAGCTAAAGCACTTCATCAAGAGATGCGCAAGTGCTTGTTGGGCATGCTAGGCTGATCAGATGATCATAGGCATGCCAAGCTGGTCACAGGGGCTATGTCACAGCTGCCACCTGGCAAGCCTATTGCAGTCTTGTCAGACTTGCGCTATTGTAACCATTTTGGTGCAATGATAGGGCAGGGTATGGCAGTAGCTATGTAGGCGATTGGTTCTGCTACAGAGATCATTCCATGCATCAGCCTCATGCATAGATCTTTATTCTCTGATGAAAGGCAATTTGGCAAGGACACAATGCATATTAGGATTGTGCTGATGAAATCAGAATGGCCGGAATTTTCTTATTTAATTCCCCCATTTACCGTTTTCGTTCCAGGGACACCCGCAGAAATTCGCCCCGTAAGAGCTACGCTGATGACGGATTTAGGATCTTCCCGTCACCTGAGCATTTGGTGTCATCGCCAACAGCTGAGCAGAGTCGCCAGTTGCACGCGCAGTGTGCGCGCTGACAGAAGCTTCTGGAGCTGACCATCGGACACTGAAACATCGACAGATCGCTCAAAAGAGCAGGCTGAAAGCTACTTCTTGCCATCGAGCTGCTCACTAACGAGACACAACTCTACTATGAACACTAAGCATAGGTTCACGATGTACGTCGAAGACGCTTCCACTACAACCTGGAAACCCTTTGGTACGTGGAAACCTACGGCGAAAGCGCATTAACGTCCCGCAGCTCCGCCGGCGCCGGAGGCTGGTCTCGATGTCCATCTGCAACACGCTCTTGACTTCCATAGGGAGCACCAGGATATCGCCTTCGACCATGTTTGTGAGATGGCCGAAGGCGGCGGCTACGCAGCGGGCGAAGTCGGTGCCGTTACAGGCGCGCAATTTGAACCGACAGTAGCCTTCTTCGAGTCAATGATGGAGCGCACCGATGAGTCCGTTGAGTATTCAACAAGGCGACAAAGGCAAATCAGCTGGGCCTCGCTGAGTCTCCTCAATGAGCGGCTGACGCCCGCCGAAATGGCATACACAATGTACTTGATAATACGCGATACAGATGCACTCTTGAGCGAAGACAAGATCTCCCCAGAGGCAGTGAGACCTTTCGTTGACAAGACCGTCTCGCGCCATCTCGGTCTCTCGCTGCAGTACTCGAAACACCTCACTCGAAAGGGTCAACAGCGCCTTGCATCCACCAAACATCCATCGTGCGCGGCCGCGGACTCGACTGCTGTGGGACCCGGGGCCACCTGATTCCCGTAGAAACTGGCGTACTTGACAGGGTCTGAGCTGAACGATGCGTGTGCCCTGGACTCACTCACATGTACTGATGTACCTGGTTCTATGACTTGGCTCGCGCGTCGCCACGCTGTATATGGCTTAGCTCACGTCTCACTCGGCCTTTCTGCTTCGTAAGGGATGCAGACTGTTTGCCTCGGCCACGAAATGGAGGCAAACCCCTTCAGACTGAAGTTGCGATTATTATGTTTCACCGGCCTGCCTCCGATGAAGAGAGGATGCTCCTCTGAAAGGAGGGACAGAAACTCCTTATCGCGCAGAATGAGGGATCGGGCTGTGCATGGAGCAGTAGCCATTGATTCTTGCTCTCCTCTACTTGCGAGCGTAACCTGAACGAGGAAAGCCCGCTACACGATGCTCGAGTATCTGCATGAACTTCTTGACAGAGCCGTGGACCGTGCGGCAGCTTCTGATTTCGCCCAGAGTCTATTTACCGACTTTGTCGATTGTCAATTCCCATCCGATGTGCCGGCAATGGAGGAACCAGCCGAAGTGAGGACGGCCCACGCTATGAAGAATCGTGACTGCTATACTATGAAGATCTTGCTGCACGTCATGGGCACTCTTCCTCCCGAGACCGGACCCCCGGTTTCTGTGCCCAACGAGCACTGGTTGACTTACAATTACCCGTGTCAAGACCCCCGAATCGAGCAAAGTTGGACTCAGGTCTCCTTACTCAGTGGCGGTATCACCCGGGATGCCCTCGCCAAAGAGATGTATATGGTATGGGACGACGAATTGCGCCGAGGAGCGAATACCACTGCGGGAAGTGATTTCGGTCAGCGAGTCCGGGATCTGATCTCGACGAGGCTCGACACTCTACGGTGGGCGTCGGAATGGACTTCCCCGTCTGCCCAGACGAATCCTACACAGGACCAGCCGTGAGAGCCGCCCCTGCGGCGAGACATAATGTTCATATGCATATATGCATGAAAGACGGGATGATGTAGACGAGCGGAAGAGCTCTGTGAGTCCCCGCCTCTGCGTTGCAGTGACTTAGTTGTGGGTGAGTTGCGCCTGGGAACCATACTGAGTCATGGCATGCGCGTCTTTGTCCTCGTCGCCGAGCGAGTCGAAGTCGTCCTTCCTCGAACCTCCCTGAGGCGTCAGCCCGAGCAAGCCCTTTGACCTGTACACGCCCGCGCAAACTCACCTCAACGTAAGCCTCAGTCTCCACATTGACGTGGATCTCCGTGGGCTGCACCTGGCCGCGACTGTGAAGGCCGAACACGCGCGGCTTGTGCGACTGGGCTTCAGCTGACTATCGAATGGGGAGAGCCTGGAACTGACGGTGTAGTCTCTCCCCGACTCATTGACGGCGGAGAGATTGATGCGCGCGTTCAGGGAGAACAGCAAGCTGACGCCGTACGCCTTGCCCTCGAGGGCCGCCAGGAGACCTCCCAGCAGCGAGCTAGGGGTGATTGCTTCCAGTCAGCACGACGAAACATCGGATCCATTCCGACGTACACCACTCGATCACGTACGCCAAGGCGAGGAGCGCCGGAGGGATCTGCGACTCGAAAGTCAGGCGGACCCAGCGACCGATAGTGCGGTCCGTGTGCGCCCATCTGCTTGTGAGCTTCGCATGTACACGCCTGAGATGGGACACACCCTGTCTTGGACCTCATCAGCGCCCACAGAATGGACACCGTGATGATCAAGTCGGCCGCCGTGGCTGCAGCTGCCCACACTGTTCCTTAGCGACCAGAACTTATGCAATCAACAGATGGGACAAACGAATGAGAACAGGACCACTCTGCGTCGCGCCCAAGAGACTCTTCTGGCGCCCGAAGACAATCTATACTTCAGCAAAGAGTCTTTGAGTGCTGGCATCTTCATTCACCGTCGTGCCTAAACCTCCAGCGGCGGCGGTCACGATGCAGACCTACTCCATCAGCTTTGCCTTGAAGAGTTCAAGCCCCAGAGCCGGACTCACCCAAATCGCGATCAACAAGGGTTTGTTGCGGTTGTTGAGGACAAACGCGCGGCGCGCGAAAAAGCCCTGCACCACACTGACCGTCAAGATGTCAAATGTCTGTTGTTGTTAGCTGCACTGCCCATTCCTAAGGGAGGTAGCCTACGGGCATCATCATCAGCCATCGGACTTCAAGCCAAGGGCTGATACGTCAGCGTCTATCCTTGATGCCTCCCCGTCCGGGGCTCACAGCCATTCCCCAAAGTGGGTACAAAAAAGATACGCTTGGTTCGCGGCTGCGGACTATCAGCGACGGGCGTACGGGGTATTGTGGGGCTTACTGTTGAAGCAACTAATCACGAAGTTCATGAAGGCCACCCAACCGACCACGATCTTGACCCAGCGGGCGTCATCGGGCTGATACCTGCGGGCTCAGCCTTTTCGCATGGACTCGCTTTCGTCCGCCTCACTTGTAGTACCGGTACACCTGGACGGACAATATTCCGCTGATTGTCAGCATACAAGTGTCGGTCTCACGCGACGAAGAACTCACGCAAAGAAGAGATCAATGATAAGAGAGGCAAACTCGCAGGCTATTGTCAGCTTTCGTCAAGTGGCAGTATCACGTATTTACCCAACATGAATTGCTTGCGATCAGCGCCGGCACGTTGTGTTTGGGAGAGTACGTACCGCCGAAGAAGCAAAGAGGGTCTTGGCAGCGGCCTCGTCGTACCCGTCGATCTCGCTAACATAGCGCTTTGCCAGCACCGGCAGGACATTCAGTACACCGGCCGGCATTCCGTCTCGCCGTGGGGACGCGCGTGTGTCGGTAGGGGATACAAGTCGTGTATGTATCAACGTCGTACGTGCGACGCACGGGGTGGGAGCTGTCCACACGACCGTCTTATACCATGCATATTCATCGCAACCGAGATCCCGACCGAGAGTGCACATGCTGTCCGAAGTCCTACCTGTGCTAAAGTTTTTAGGACCATGACGACTGATGGATTGATGCCCACACGGGACTCGATCTCCGAGCACTGGCATCTCCTGCGCGAAGACATGCAGGCGTTCTCCCTCGTGCCCAAGCAGCCACATGTAAACGAGGAGGTCAGTGTGCTGTTTCGCTCCATTCGCTGGATTCGAGGGGGCTCCTTTGGTCTCTAAGGCTGCATCGCTCCAGGCACTGGTCTACCCAGCGCCATGGAACATCACACTCGCCTTCGCTAGTGCTCGTCAGCCGCGCGCGCTGAGCAGCGACTGAGAATCAGGAGCCATCGTGCGACCGATGGAAAACGCCACTTTGATGCTCCATCTTGGAGGCGTCGTCAAGCGCGTTCTGATCCCCGAAGGTTTAGCTTGTCGCGCTATGGAAGAAAGGCTATTCCTGTTCTCACTCATGGCAACGCAGCGCGTGGTTCAACGACGGTGAAGTGTCCACTCGAACACGCCCTCCGACTGTACTCAAGACCCTTGTCGCCCTTAGCCTGTTGCGACCATGCGCGCCAGTTCTTTGCTCGGGGCGCGGTTTCCGTGGGAGTGGTACGGTGGAAGTTTGCCCTAGATCTCTTGAACTCGGAGAGGCCAGTCCCGACAGAACCTGACGTGATGATTGAGCCTATCGATGTACCAGGCAGTCGTCGCGCGTGAGGTGGGCACTCGAGCGCTAAAGCCCTAGACACATACCTGGATACCGGGCAGTGTTGTTCGTTGCAGTGGGCGCATTGCGGAGTACCATGTATTATGGGCTGGCGGAGATTGAAGGCCTCATGATGTCGCGGAGACCTGCTGAGCATCCATATCCTTGGTATCGTAGCCTTCGCATCGGCACACTCTCGGGGAGCCAGAGCAAGAGGCACAGAGCCACCCCAAACACAACGCCCAAACCTGACGTCAGCCAGTTGCTACAATTCGTCACCTAAACTGTCACGACTTGTTGCGGTCCTGGTGGAAATGTGTCGTATCTATGATTACCGCAGCTGTCCACGGGTAGGCTTCAACCTCATCGGTTGGTCTCAATCTCCGAGCCTAATGCAAGCTTATGCACGCAGATCTAGCATCTCAATCTCGCCCGTGCGTTTCGCCACATCGATCCTCGCCACATGATCCGTGCCACCTTTCACGCCGAACCCCTTGGACGTCCGCAACGTCCTGCCAAACCATGAGGAACAGTACTTCGTGCATTTGACAAAGAATACATACTCCTGGAACACCTTTTATCGTTACGAGATATGCTCAACTGGTTCTGAACGATGAGTACGCGTCCCTCGATAGTCCGAATTTTTTCCCAACTCTCCCGCGCGAGGCGTGAGGCCCGACCGACGAGACCAAGTTCAGGCTCAGTCTCCCAGAAACTTTCTCAGCCCACTAGCGATGCGCCGGAAGTCCAGGTGAGTGACACGCAGTATGTACCATCGGGTGGAGAGCCAAGAGTAGAGGGGCAGACTGCAAGCACGACCAAGCAGAAAGATACCTCGGGCAGCGTCGCGGGTAGTGATCGTACACCGGCGAGTGGGGATATACTAGAAGAGGGAATCTGCAACTTGATGCAGCGTTGGCATTCCCACCAAACGTCTCAGGAGAGGGAGACAGTGATCCAGATGGCCAATATCTATCTAGCTCAAGGGCATTCAATCCGCTCCTTCGAATTGATATGTCAGCTTTTCGGGATCCGCAACAACGGCACAACGGGTAACGTAGAGCTGACTTTGTGGCGACACAAGCTCGGTCAAGCTCTGGCTGGGAAGGAAGGGGGCGGAAGACAGTACGCGACATTCCTGCACGAAAGCGAGGTGTTGTTGAGGGACAGAGGGGTCAGTGCCGATGAGATGCAGCAGGGGGCCAAGCTCTGGATAAGCAGATGGCAGCACCTCAGCGAGGAACACAGTCGGTCAACACGCAGTGCTGCGTATTGGCAAGCAAGGTCTCTGATGGACCAAGAGGCGGCCTCGACTTCTTGGGCGGAAGACCTCGTGGGGTGCGGCGGCTGAAACGCTGCCCCATCTGGGCAAGTTGTTAGGGACATGCATGTGCACATGTGGAGTATGGATAGAGCATGTTCAGAGGGGCGAGAGGTTGCCCGGACGACAAGTGGGCGCTTGCTGGGGTATGTAGTCGGATGGCAGCCTAGACCATCTCGACGGCATTCCCGGTGAGTCGGGCCTGCGAGCCGTAGTGCGTGTTCTGCATCTCGTACTTGTCGTCGATCGACTCGTGCGCGTCGTCCTTCTGCGCAGCATCAGCATCGACGCCCACTAGTGCTGAGAAAGGACTAGGGAGAGAGAGGGGCAGAAACGCACCTGTACATAGGTCTCGACCTGCACGTTGATCTCGGTCGGGCGGATCGCACCGGTGGTGTACACCTGCGGGCGGTTCTTCACACCAATCAGCCCGGCCGCACGATCAGAAGCTGGGCGGCTCACGTGGGTGGTGGTCTGCTCCGAGTCGACCGGCTGCATGGCCACGCGGGCATTGAGGGAGAAGAGCAGGCCGCAGGTGTACGCCTTGGCCATGAGGGCCTGGAAGAGCGCGCCCAGGAGGGACGACGGGGTCTGGGACCACTCGATGCAGTACGCCAGGCCGAGCAGAGTGGGCGGGATCTAAGATGAGCGCCAGACCGCTAGCGGGAAAAGGACTTCTGACCTGGGCTTCGAAACTGATACGAAGCCATTTCCCGATGACCTATCTGTCAGCTTCTATTACTCGTTGATTCGACAGCTGCACAGACTTTGTCGGTGTGCGCCCAGCTGCCGCGTCAGTTTCCGATTTGAGTATAGGCCGAGTAGCTTACCCAGACTTGGAACGGAGCAGCGCCCACATGATCGAGGCGGCAATGATCACGTCGGCTGCGGTGGCACAGGCCGTCCAGGCTGGACGAGTCAGGAGCCACAGCTACGATGAACACACAACGTACTGATGAGATAAGGGCCCTGACGGTCAGCTGCTGCCACAAGCTCGGCAAGGCGAAGGACTCACACTTTTGTCAGCGCCAAGGAGGGTAGTCTGGTGGCCTGGGCAAATGTCAGCAATGGCCATAGTATTCCTCATCATCGGTCAGCGCACCGAAGATGGCCTGGGCATTAGCGCGGGGCCGTGGCAAAGACAGGCGGCACTCACGGTGGTTCCGATCGCTCCCGCGGCCCTGCAAGTCAGATGAATTTACTGCAAGACGGTCCAATACTGACGAAGCAATCATCAGTGTCTGGTATTGTTAGTGAGATTCGTGTAGCATGCACGGGATGACGCACAACGATGAGACCGAGCAGGATAATACTGTTCTTGTTGAGCAGGTACGCTGAGAGTCAATATGTAGATCGCCATACCTTGCCCGCGGCCGGTGCGACGCGACGCTCCCTCTTACTCACCTCGATACGCAAAGAAGCCCTGGACGACAAAGACCACAAGAACTGCCAATCAGCGTCCCACGCCAGAATAAGCAAGCCGTGTAGTCACTGTCAAACGTGGGCATCTTGGTGAGCCTTAGACGTTAGCCACCTCTTCCTTCTCATAACAATTTTCGAAAGAGCGACTGACCATTCCACCTCGAGCCAAGGGCTGGACGTCAGTCGCGCTCGAACACGTACTGAGATGCAGGTGACTCACAGCCATTCGCCAAAGCGCCTGCAGAGGAGGTAAGAGATGTACACCCCTGGTCGTCCGTCAGCTAATTTCCCTGACCCATTCCCATGGACTCGCAGTAGTCTACCTGTCAGCACCGCAGCTGACAGAAGAGAAGGACGTACAAGCGGTGATGACAATGTTCCATGCGAATGTGTAGCCGACGATGAGCTTGGTCCACCACTTATCGGTCGGCTGGTACCTATCTCTCAGCCGGATGTGGGGATACTGTACCTTGAGGAGCGCACCGGAAGTACGAGTAGACCTGCATGAGGAGCACGCCCCTGTTTCTCAGCCTCGTCCACCTTGTAGAGTCTCGCAAGGGAGAGGACGCACATGAACAGCGTGTCGCCCACGAGCGAGGCAAATTGACATCCTAACATTCAGCCCAGCAGTCGTAGTCACAGCGGGTCGCAAGAGGAAGTGTCGGGACACTCACCCAGCATGAATTGCTGGGAGTCAGCGTCGGCGCTCTGACCTCTCAATAGAAGTTAAGTACTCACCGCATCGGCAGCGAACAGCGCCGCGGCCTGCGTCTCGTTGTATCCGCCGATCTCAGTGGGGTATCCCATTTTGTCGTGCTTGGTCGTGTTTTTGTCAAGCAACAAGAATGGAACGAGCGGCTGGTGGTGGGCGGTCGGGAGTCAAAGCAGAGCCACGGGAAGGCGATGAAAGCGGTGTTGAATCCCACCTTCTGTCGGTGCGCTGGTGCGGCGATACCAAATGGGACGGGGCGATTTCTATAGAAGTACAGCACGAGGCAGACCGTCGTCAAGCAACAACGCGTTTCCTCTTTAAAAGATCGAGAGACGACTCCTGCTCGACAGTTGCAATTTTCGTCCCACCGTCAAGTGGAGTCGTCGCCCTCTGCATCCGATCCAAGACCCCAGATCTCTCTTCAATCTATCAGAGTCAATCCCGACAGCATAGCATGTGAAGCAGGCGGTCAGAGCTCCGCCCATAGTGGGCTCTGGTCAGTCCAGCCCTGTCGTTGGCCAAGTGAGGGGTATGTACCTGGTAACGACCCCTCTCGGACCCCTGGACTAGCCCCATCGCACAACGGGGTCCAATGACCACGCAAGGACCCCCTCAGACCGCCAATACAGACTTGCGTGCCGGTCCCTGGCCTGCACCGCCCAGCACGACCCCCAAAGGTATCAAAGGCATCATCCCTGGTCAGTAGCGCACGGAAAGCGGGTGTCTCGGAGCGTCGCCAGGGAAATGCTCCGATTCCCATTCGTCATGCACGCATTGTCTCGCTCGTTCCTACCGGCATTTGGCGCGTTCAGTTTCGAGGTGATGGATTAGGTGAGACCTTTTCAGATGGACCGCATGCTCGTTATTGATGCCAGGCCCGCAGTCGCGCTCCGTAGCCCCATCACCGGCATCCTCGCTAGCGTTGGTCGATTCGAGCCTGACCTTTGATCCGTCCGTCGGAATTGGCTTTGATGAGCGCGTCAGTAGTAACAGCTCCTCGCGGTTCGAATAGATGGCAGACTCCATTGTGCATCTCAACGAGTCAGACCAAAGACATTTACCTCTAGCCAGTTGAACCAAATTTCAACGAGCGTCGAGGCAATGTACCCTATCCCAGAGTAGACCCCGAATTTGGTCAAGACTGCGTGCTCATCAGCCCTCCTTTCGATCGTGCTGGACCTGACAGGTGCTCACCCTCGGCATCATATCTTAGCCTCTCAGCCTGGCGCTGTGCCCTGGATCGATTGGGTCTGGCTTTGGCCTTGGCCTTGGCGGTGGCGCCCACCGCGGCCGTATCGTTGACGTGGGATGAGAATGGTGGGACCTTTCCAGGTCGACCGGTGCTGAAAGCGGAGTCTGTCGACGAGGTGCTGGCCGACCGGGTGATGGGCGAAGGTACGGGGGACGAGTCGCTTGACAAAGTCGTCAGGTCCGCACGTTGCAAGTCGACAAAAGAGGGGATGGCATGAACTTCGATGGACGGCGAGCCGGCATAGTCACTGCGAGTCAGCCGGGAACCCGAGAGAGCGCAAGTATGGCTGACGTAGCGGCGGTGTAGTGCTTGCGCGTCGGCAAGTCCACGGAGAACATCTGAGAGGTTGCTCGGAAAGTGGGTGGAAGAATCCTCAGAAGTGTTTTCTTCGCAATGAGGCGCCAAATAATGAGAGTGCCAATGCCTGCAGTGTCAGTCAGCATTCAGGCGTATAGCCTCAACCACATACCGAACACCATGCGATAGACCATGACGAAAACAGCTACCGCGAACGGCTGATCGAAGAGGGAGCGGGTGACGATGCCTTCGTACAGGTAGCCCTGCTTGAACGCCCACCAGTGCCCGACAAAGACGCCGAGCATGACAGACAGCATGGCGATCGAGTCCTCAAAGCAGGGGCAGTCTTCAACGGGCTCGGGGTGGTAGTGGATGATGAAGAGGGTGAGAGGGAAGAGGATGGCGGGGACTATGCCATGAGCTGTAGCATTGGGAAAAAGTGACACCCACATGTCCATGAGCCGGAATGGAGCCACGCCTCTGCAGGAGTCTCCATGACGATCCACCATATCCAGCATGCAACGCCCAGCAGACTGCCAGCCACTACATCGGCTGAACGTCAGCAGAATCAAGAGTACAGAAAGTGGCCGACCTATCGAGTGCATGCCCGTGTACAGACGTCCACCCACCACACTGGCAGCGTATACTGTCAGCACTGCTGAATGAGCCAGGTATCTCGTGGCCTCAGAAAGGTCTCACCTGTATATCCTACTGCCACACTCGGTCCTCCCAGGCGTGCTCGTTCTTCCCAGAGCCATTGAGCTGCGAAGAGCGCCATGCTGACCGAATTGGTGGAATGTGACGACAAGAAGCCTGTGGATGAGCTTGGATCGGAGACTGACCATGAAGCTCGCACCATATTCATTCGCATGCGTCGACATGGCTGTGATCAGCATTTCACATCATTCCAGCCTCGAGATACCAACACAGCCGTATGACGGGCGGACTGAAGGGCCGCGGACAACAGACGAGATCCTTGAACACAGACGAAGTGTAGATGCCCAGTCCGACCACATTCAGCATCCTGCCCATCAGCTCCCAGTCCAGTGTCATAGACTCACCCTCTGCCTTTCAAAGGGAAGCCGAAGAAGAAAAACATGGGCAAAAAGGTAAGGAAGAACTCGTGCGCTTCTCGTCAGCCTTCTCTGTCCTTCCCCTGCGCAACGTAAAACGTGTGTGGTGGCTCACTCCCGAACAGGGCCGTCCAGTAGAAATACGCATCCCGCCCTTCACTCCTCGTGCGCCGCTGCCACGCGCCCAAAGCCTCGCTCTCGCCCTCCAGCCTCCGGACCAACCACCGCCTCCAGCCCGCGCGCCACGGCGGCAGGGCACGATCGTACACTTCGTCGGGGAGACGGCCTATCGTGTCGCCCAGCTTGAGCGCCGAGCCGGGCGAGCTCTGGTGGACCGCTTTGGTGGGTGGGATCTCCAGGTGCCCCGGCTTCAATGTGGACGTCGACTTTGGGTCGGCCCGCCGCGGGCGGAGAGAGGGACCGGCCCCGGCCACACGGGTCTGGGGCGGCATGGGCGGAGCGCCAGAGATGCCAGAGAGGACCGGAGTGTGCGGGGGTTGTAAGTCAGGTCTGATAGAGGTGTAGTAATGTTGATGCAATGTATGCGAGAGGTCGGAGACGCGGTCAATGCGGGCAGATTCACCGCGTATCATCGCTTGCGGGGCTCCAGGCCGATAAGTCATATAGGCGGCTCACGTCTCGAAGTCTCAGATAGGCATGCCACCTCACACCTCCACGCTACTCGTACTCTCCTCCGAGCATAGAACACTGACTCACAACAGCCAAAATGTCCACGGCCTACGCCTCAATCAAGGTCAGCTCCATGTCGAGGGAGAGGTCGAGCTGACATCTAGGCAATGCACGCCTCATACCCCGCATTCAGCCCACCGGTCGGGAGCGCAACTCTGGGCTACATCGCCTTCTTCTTCCTGCTCGCCTTTTTCTCCCTCTCTTTCCTGTTCACGACGTGAGTCTAGCTTCTCCTCTCGTCGCCTCACCCCATCCTCATGCGATTGAGCCTGAACATGACCTGGGCAGAATTGGAACGAGTCTCGGGCGCGCAGCTGATGCCGCAGACTGCCCAAGTCTCGCAATCCCCTCCCCGAGCTGGGCACAGCGCTTGGCGCATCCATTCTGGCTGGCGTAGGAACCGTGGCTCTATTCTGCACACTCGGAGTGTACGTTTAGCCCCCAAGATGATCTTCTCGACAGAAGACGTGAACTCGGGGCCAGCACTGGGACTGGAAGGACCTCTCATCGGGTGACAGCCGCTGCGCATTCCGTAGCATCTCCATTTACGACTTGACGAAACGCAACGACCGATATCTGGTCGCACCTTCTACCGCTAGAGGAATGCATACAGTGCAGGGTATTGTATCTACAGGTCTGTCGGGACCGCTGGCGCACTGTCGCTACACGTTCAAGAAACAAGATATACAGCCATGACTCGTTTGTACACACAAAGGGCGGCTTCGCTGGCCTCTATTTCGCTTTGTTCATACACACCTATCGAGAACCGACGCAAATCTTCAGCCTCGCCGGCTAGCATTCATCGGTACTGGTAGGTTGGCGGCTGGGGCATGGAGTATCCTGGCTGTGCTTGTGGCAATGCGTAGCCTCCCGATACCGGTTCAGACATGAGGGATGCGCGAATTTGAGCGTCTGACAATGAGCATCGTCTCCATCTCGCAAGTTGTGACGGGTTTCTGACTTACATGGGTCGGTATAGGCCATCTCCATCGTTCGACTCGTCTGACCGGCACCTGCTTGTGCTTGATTGCCCGGCATATCGCCGTCAAATGCACCATAGGCGTCCATGCTGGGTCGGCTCATAGCAGAACCGGTCGGAGCCTGTTGAACAGGGTAATAGCTCTGTCTCTGTGGACGCTGCGCTTGAGGCCGGTCGTATTGGGCTTGCAAGTTGTCCTGCTCGTACTTATCCTCGTGCTCTCCGTCGTGATCCCGATCGGTGTCGGGCTGTACTTGCGCGTAGGAAGCGGGACTAATACCGGCACCGGCGCCATAGGTCATGTTGGGAGAGGTGGGTGGGATGAAGCCGGGCTCGCGATGAGATCGGCGGCGGTCTCGCCTGAATTCCAGTCCGGCCAGTACAAGCAAGGCTAAGAAGCAGCCAAAAGAAAGCCTGCTGATCAGCTAGCCCCTGTTGAGTCGCACGTTCTGCTTACCAATCGAATATCGCTGACGCCTTTTTGGTCGTGCACCATTGTCCCAGCCCCTTCTTGTAGCTGTCTCCCAGGCTGGCATGGGGATCGTTGTCCGAATCCTTGCATCCTTTTGCTGTCCAGGCTGGTTGTCAGCGGCCACCCGATGCTGGACCTCAAGTACTGACCACTGATGGTGACAATGAGAGAAGCGATGATCATCAACAGCGAGCCAAAGGCATGGAGGATAAGGGTTGAACGAGGTTCGGCGAGGAACTTGGCGGGGCGTTTCATTTTGTCCCATCTGAGCATGAGAATTTACTAGACTCGATAGAGGGTCGAGAAGGCTACGAACCTATCGTAGACGAGTGGAGTGACCAGCAAGAATGTGGACAGAACGAATGTGATCACCAGAAGGAAGATTGTGAAGCCTGTGCCCCCGGCTGGCGATCAGTCTTGAGATCACCATTCGTTTCCGGACACGCTCACAGACTGAGAACCACTTGGCCTGGAAGCCAGCCACGCCTCCCATGGTGCAGATCGCCAAGAATGTGAAGAACAGCTGGGTTCTGTCAGCCAAAAGACGCGCTCAGGCTGTCATTACCTACAGAGCAGCAGTGCAAGATGAGACGGGATCGCGAGAGCGATGGCTGGCCCACGTCAGCTCCTTTCGCTGTAGCCGCCAAAGCTTCTTGAACTGCTCACCTCTTCCAATGTCGGTCCATCCTGGAAAGGGTCGCCGGTCTCTGTCCTGCGCAGAACGTTGAGATCCTTGTCGAATCTGAATGCCTTGCTCAGCTTGTTGCCTGCTGTCGAGGAGGACGGAAAGTGCATGTTGGAAGCGAACGATTTGAGCTTTTCCATCTTGGGCGATGGCGATGGCTAGATCGCTGGTCTATATCCTTCTGTCTGTGAAGCGATGATTTGTGCAAAGGTGGTATGGATGGGTAGAAGGAGGAAGAAAGAAGGAAAGGCCAGGTGGCGAGTTGGATGAAAGCCGAGTCCGGTGGGCTTTGGGCTTTGTGTTTCTCGGTGGATGTGGTGGCGGGAGGATGAAAGGAGGTGGGTTTGATGCAGAAAGAGTAGGTGTACGCCTTGTACGACGATGAGAGAGGTGCGAGGTGTGGAAGAATGCTGCGAGCTGTGAATGGGTACTCTGCTACTGCGTCAAGGGTTGAGTGATGACATGCGGTGCTCGAGCCACCCAAAGTGTTTTGCCACCCACCCCGGTCAAAAGCAAAGATAGGCGCGTCCATTCCTGATATGCGGTGATCGCCGACCAGCCCTCGCTCTCCGGCTTAGGCACCGAACCCACGGCAGATGTTCCCGGAAGGTCCGGGGGCCGAGGCTAATGTGTGCGGCGGCTAATAGAAGTTTCTAATCTCTCAAGGGTCGGTGTCGGCGTGGGCGGGTGGGTGAGGTGGGGGGATTAGTAATCTCTGATTACGTTTAACCCGCGTGGGCGGATGGATGGATGGGTCGAACCACCTTTTTTTTTGTTTATTGGGCTAATCTGCCATTGTCCGTGTCACGTCTCAGTCACCAATCCACTGCCTCGCAATATCAATACCACCTTCTTGACCGTCTTTTCTGTTGACTGGCATCGGGTGGGCCGATCTATAAGCCAGTGGTTGCTGCGATACACGTAACAGGTGGGCACACTCTCCCCCTAAAACACGTCGACCCTTCCTTTGCCCCACGCTACTCTTCTCTCCTCTTTTGCTGCTCTTCCCGGTGTCCGGAATGTCCGGCTATGTCTACTCAAAGTATCGAACGATGCTTTTGGCGCATCATCAATGACCATATGGCAGAGGCTGATCGTCGTCAGCAGCCCTACCTTGTGACTTGCCATACTCCCTGCCGCCAAGATGGACTATCACGCCTCTCACACCATCGTCCGTCCCACATCGGTCGACCTCGCCTCGATGCGCGCATGGGGACTCGAGGGACTGAGCAGGACAAAATTCACCTTCGACACGTACGTCCCTCGCCTTTCCCCCTTCTTAGCTTGCAGGTGACACCGACTCACAAACAGCAAAACCACCGCCGCCACCATTCTCACCGCCATCATCTCCCTCCTCATCCTCGAGCAGATTGTATATCGCGCCAAAAAGGCCCATCTCCCAGGCGACAAATGGACAATCCCCATTATTGGCAAGTTTGCCGACTCGGTCAACCCGACATGGGCAAACTACATGTCCCAGTGGAAGTCGGGACCCCTCTCGGCAGTCTCCGTTTTCAACATGTGAGCCATGGCGCCGATCTGTGTACTATACGCTGACCCCAGCTTCATCGTCATCGGCTCGTCCAACGAAATGTGTCGCAAGATCCTCAACTCGCCCACACACGCCGAGCCGTGTCTCGTCATGTCCGCCAAGAAGGTGCTGCTCAAGGAAAACTGGGTGTTCCAGCACGGCAAGGTTCACGCCGACTACCGCAAGGCTCTAAACGTGCTCTTCACCAAGAAGGCCTTGTCGTGAGTCTCCCACCTCCTCCCGTCTTCTCTATCGCTGACTTCACAGGATCTACCTCCCTATCCAGGAGCGCATTTACCGAGACTTCTTTGACAACTGGATGAACGATCCGAGCCCCGCTCAATCCTACATGTACAAGATGCGAGACCTCAACATGGAGACCTCGCTGTCTGTCTTTGTCGGCCCTTACTGCACCGAGTACGAGCGCAAGCAGATCAACGACAAGTATCTCTTCATCACCGTCGCCCTCGAGCTCGTCAACTTCCCCTTTGCCTGGCCCGGCACCAAGGTCTACAACGCCGTGCAGGCCCGCAAATACGTCATGAAGATCTTGTCCCGTGCCTCTGCCGAGTCCAAGATCCGCATGGCCGATCCGAGCGAGGAGCCTCAGTGCTTGTTGGACGAGTGGACCCGTGCCATGATCACCTCTCGTGCGGGCGCGGGCGGTCTTGAGGATGCCGAACAGGCCCGTCTGCTCAGCCGAGAGTACACCGACCACGAGATCGGCATGGTCATCCTCTCTTTCCTCTTCGCCAGCCAGGACGCCATGTCTTCCGCCATCGTCTACATGTTCCAGCTCACCGCCGACCATCCCGAGGTTCTTGCCAAGGTTCGAGAGGAGCAATACCGCGTCCGTGGCAACGACCTGGACGCCCCTCTGACGCTCGACATGATCGATGACATGGTGTACACCCGCGCTGTCGTCAAGGAGGTCATGCGCTGCCGTCCTTCCGTCATTATGGTCCCGTACAAGACCACCAAGGCGTTCCAGATCACCCCGGACTACACTGTCCCGAAAGGATCGATGCTCATCCCGGCTTTCTGGAATTCGCTGCACGATGAAACATGTTACCCCGAGCCAGATCTGTTCAAGCCTGAACGATGGCTCCCGAATGCCGACGGCAGCGCCCCGCTCGCAGACAGCAAACCGCAAAACTACATTGTGTGGGGCAGTGGACCGCACAAGGTGTGTCCTGCTGTCTATCTTCGTGGCCCTTTAGCTGACCGACAGTGTATTGGCGGACAATACGCGTCGATGCACTTGGCGGCGACTCTCGGTACCGCCAGCGTGCTCATGAACTGGGAGCACGAGGTCACACCACTCTCAGAGGACATCATGGTCATTGCTGGGTGAGCCTGATGGTCCTGATCGCGAGTCTGAGCTGACGAGCAGTATCTTCCCTCGAGACGGCTTGAAGCTCAAGTTCACCCCACGAGCACCGCCATCATGAATAGCTCGAGGATAGTTTGACGACGACGACGTGCCAATCATCATTTTGGATGCTCCTGACAGGTGCCGAGCGCGCCTTGATACCCCCCTCCTGCTCCCACACCCCTAGTGCCCCTCTAATCACCACCACCTCGTTGGCCCCGAGCGAGAAGCAGTAGCATAGACTAACGAGATGAAATGCATCATGTCGTTCCCCCTCGAGCGTGTGCTACTTGGGATGCAGTGTGAGGGCCATGACACCATAGGGGAATGAGATTGCGATACCAAACAGCTCATTACTCGCGCCGGAGAAGGAAGGCTTCGATCAATTCCCCTCGTCCTTTGCCGCTGGTCCGTCCACCGGCCCTAAATCACTTTCCACCTCTCTATAGTCACTACTCGGCGCCGTCCGTCATTCTCTGGGTCCAGGACAGTCATCACACGAAACGCCGAAGGACACGCCAGCCAAGCAAGACGTATTCGCCGTCGCTTGCATAGCACATCAGGTCCCCCCTAGCCAGCGATCAGGCGAATCGAGACAAACTTGTCCGGACAAGACGCGATTGCCTCGTCTTCTTTTCGGACATCATCAGCCGCATCACACGACAAGCAGCTTGGCGGTGCTGAGAGGGAAGCAGGAGGTCGAGTAGAGAGCCTGTAGCGGACACTGCGGAGGACTGCTGCGACTGCGCTGCACGGCACGCGCCAGTAGACTGGTTGTCTAGATTATTGGACACGTCTGTGCGCCGCCTCGCGTTTACGTCCGGACGGCGGTCCATCGATACCAACACACCTGTCAACAATCACAGCGTAGCACGCAGCTCGGTCACTGCATCATCAACACGACATTCTGCATTCCTCGACAGGCCCGCTGCCTCTCTCGCTCGCTCGCTCGCACGCTGAGTGATGAACAATGTCGGTCCTGCACCTCTAGCGCGCAACTCGTCCGCCTCATCGATGGAGTCGGCAATCGCCCCCTCGTCAGCCTCGGCGGGGTCCACCCTCCCGCCCTCGTCGTTCTCGTCGCACTCGCACGCCAGCACCGCGGGCGACCGCACCTCCGCCTCGTCCATCCCGTCCACCTCGTCCCACTCTGTCCGGGCCAAACAGCCTCGCACACCCATCTCGACCGCTGCGCCAACTCTGCCTGATGGATCTGCGTCGGGCACAGGGGATGATGGGTTCCTCGGCGAGGTGGCGCGGTGGGATAGGCCCGGCTCGACCAGCGCGATGGGGAGCGTCGGCGCGCGCACGAGCAGACTCGTGTCGAATGGAGTCGGGAACGGGATTGGGAAATGGGCCAGTCCGCCCCCTCCTGGTCCGCCCCGTGAGCCCCTTTGACCTCTCACTGAGCGTCACCCCCAGCTGATGTCCAGCGTCCGAGCCGCCTCCGCTCCCGCCTGCGTCCAGCACGTACGCCGCGCCTCTGCCACGGACGACATTTGGGCGCCCAGCCGGCCGTCTATCCCAGATCGCATCCTCCTCTCTGCGCAAGCACCCCTTCCCCTCCAATCCGCCTCCGGCGTCCGACCTCCCCCCGCTCCCTGCCTCAGCGGTCCCGTCGCCGCCGCGCCAAGCGTCTCTTGGCGATCCCTCGACGATCGGCCGCCCGCCTTTACATGCGAGATCATCGTCCATGGCATCGGCCCATTCGCAGACTTCTCCTCCTGCCTCTCCGTCGCTGGCGTCTGCTCCGACCATCTCGCCGCGCGGCACGTCGCTCTTCCCTAATCAAGCTGTACCAGCTTCGGCAGTAGCTGACCTTGCCTCCCTACCTGCGGCGCCGGCTGCACCTGCCGCCTCCACCTCCGTCGGCTCGTCCAGCGTATCTAGCGCTGCGACCAAGTCCGGTCGCACCCCCTCCAGGCAACTCCTCCAGAACGCCCTCGACCTCGCTCAACGAGCTGTCGAGCTGGACCGGAGTAACGATGTGGCGGGAGCGCTCGCGATGTATACCGAGGCAGTGACCAAGCTGAAGAGCGTCATGGCCCGCGTGGGCGTCGAGCCAGGCAAGGAAGATCCGCGCAGGCGACCAGGCGCCAAATCTGAAGAGGAGGGGAGGACACTTCGCGGGATCCATGATGCCTATGTTGCCCGTATCCAACTCTTATCGTCCATGGACCCAGAACCAACCGCTTCAACGTCCGCCTCGACCCTCGATGCGCCGTCCTCATCTTCCACCCTCTCTGGCACCGCCTCCAGCGAAGGAGGCGGACCCTCTGCGTCCACTGCGACGCTTGTTCCGGACTGTTCGCACTCGCCCAGGTCGAACATCAGCGGCACGTCTGGCGAGAGGACGCCGAGGCCGTCGCTTGACGAAACGGCCATCACGGGTATCGGCAACTTGATGATCTCCTCAGAAACGAACCAGTCTTTCCGATCCGTCAACTCTTCCCCTGTGCGCCCCTGGCACCCCTTCTCCGCGTCCGCGGCGGCATCCTCGAGTCAAGGGCCGAGTCTACTACCATCGCCTGCAGTCGCTAGTCCGCGTTTGCCGAGTCCAGCCCGGACCTCTCAGAACGCCCAGCCGGCTACACCTGCCTCTCTACCCGTGCTCGGCTCGCCAGTGGAGGAGGCCACCCCGAGAGATACGTTTCGCCCTTCGAGTGGGCCGACACAGCCAATTCCGCCGCTCCTCGTTGAACCGCCGCCGCGGAAGACGAGTATTGGGTTGGGACATCCATCGCGTCCTGCCAGTCGCGATCTCATGAAGGCGCGCAAGTTGTCCAAGTCGAGCACTGGCCTGGAGGACGAAGTCGACCTGTCAGGCATCGACGGGGTCGAAATCCTCGATCAAGTACCTAACGGTCATCCCATAGCCGGCCCCTCTTTCAATGATCGTCCCCTGCCGCCCCTGCCTCCTCAGATAGAGATGCTATCTGGCTCACCGGCCACGATGACCAGCTCTAGGTTTTTAGTCAACAACTCGACGGCGCTAGGGACGATCAGCCAGCGGCGTCAGTCGAGAAATGCGAGTGGGTCGCTGGGATCGGCGACCGAAGTGATCGCTGCGATTCATGGCGATGTTCCGCCTGCTCAAGCTGGGTCAATACGAGCTGCTCAACCACCGACTACAGCTTTCCCCGGACAACAGCAAGCTCCTCCTGTCATCCTGGACGCATCGGTCCTGCCGGCACGACAACGATCGCGCTCGCAGCCCGGTCAACGCCGTCCATCTACATACGACGAGCCGCCAGAATTACCGCCCCTGCCGAAGATTGCCCACAAACCCTCCATGTCATTCGCGTCGGTATCATCTCGCATCTCGTCGTCGTTCTCGCATACCAACTCGCTCGCACCTCCCTTACCTGTCCACTCTCGATCCTCCTCCCAGGCATCGCCGTCGTCCCTGCCACCCATGCCCTCTTCGGCTGTGTCCGCGCGGTCAGGCCGTTCGGGTGCATCAGCCATGTCGGCCGGCTCGCTGCTTTCGCCCTTACCAGAGACGCAACCGTCTGAAATTGTCCACAGGCCATTTCATCTGCTACGCTTGCTACACTCGTCTATGGACCCCGAGGGACCCGGCGTCTACCTCACCGGGGCAATACATATCTCGGCGGCCGTTTGGAAGCCGAGCGGGTGGGGCAAAGGCGGTATGCGCGCCGCCGCGCCGAAAATACAAGGCCAAGATGTCAAAGTCCGATGCTTTGAGACGCTCGTCTTTCACCTGCAGGCCGTCAAGCAGGTCGGGCAGAACCTCCTCGATGCGCCGAGGGAGCGGATACGCGGAAAAGCTATCGGTGTAGGCCGAGAGCCGCGCGGTGGGACGGACTATGTCTGCAGTGTCGCAGAGGAGTTTATAAGGGCTTTGGAGGGCCTCGAGGACGAAATGGATGTGTGCCATAAGGCTCTCAGCAAGGCTGGGGTGGTTATGGGTCCTTGGAAAGGCAAGAAGGGCGGGGTGAGTGATAGACTGTCAAGGAGGTGTTCAGCTGATGCGCAGACGTCGAGCGGGTGGGGCAAGCTCACGCGTTCGGTGGACAAGATGGCTTCCGGGTCGGGGAAGCCGTGAGCTGCTCAGATCGTGATAGGATGGAAAGCTCATTGAGCAGACTCGACTCGCCCGACAAGTATGTCGACCTGCTTGCGGCGGTGTGCACCTCGTCGCAGATGATCAGTGAGCCGGCACCCTCGGCGAGTATTTTACATGTGCTGATACTTGTCTAGATGACCACCTGCTCAACTTCACCTCGTCATGTACGCCCGCGTACCATACCTTGCCCGAGAAGACATATCGGGCTCTTGAAGTGCGGTTGAACAAGGCGGCAGAGTTCTTTGGAGCCGTGATCGTGCCGAGTATCCTGGATGACGCCAAGCAGTTCTTTGTGAGTCTCCGTGCTCCTGTGCAAATACACATGGAGCTGACACGCAGTTGAGGTACCTCAGCAGCGGCGTGCGTTATCTAGAGGCATGAGTGTCTCTATCACCTTTGGGACGACGTGTGGTCAGATCGCAGAGGCTATGATGAGCGATATGTTGTTTTGGGCGCGCCCGAGCTAGCTACCACGCATAAACCACTACCATGACCACACCTAGACGACCAATCATATGATCATTCATGCTATGCTCTTTTGGTGTGTTTGTGTCTGCCAAGCGTACAGTATCCTCCTAGATGGCAAAGTGAGCAAGGTGAGCAAAATGAAGAATGCGATACAATCGATCGCTAAAAAAGTTGCAAGATGCAAGATGGCAATTGCTTCTCCAAGATGGGCACTAGAAGTCGTCCAGGCCGATGTCAAGCATGATCTTGGCCGGCTGGCCTTTCTTTCCCGGAGCCACGACGGGCACGCTGACGAGCGGTTTGGGCGGCTCTTTCGGCGCCGGCGAGGCATTGGCCTTTCTGCCCGCATCAGTAAAGCACGAAGTAGCGCTCGGTCAGTGGACTCACGTCCGTTCCCGTAAGATCTGCTCCTGCTCCTTGCGCCTCTGGCCCGCCGCTGCCTGTGCCGCCTTTGCGCGCTTCTTGTTGAACTCGTTGATCTTCTGTATCTTCAGGTCGTACTCGTCGCCCTCGTTCAAGCCGTCGATGAGCGTGCCCGTGTCGGGGTCTCCGCCCAGCGTGATGATCTGCGCGTTGAGCCGCTCGACCGTGTCGCGGTCGTTGCGCCTCTGCGCGAGGTTGCGCGAAGACATGAGATTTGTGATCTCCATCTGTACCGTCGAGCGCTGCGAGGCCGGGTTGTGCGCGCGACGAGCTTGGACTTGACGGTTGATCTCTTCCTGCTGGCTCAGCTTCTACGACATGCGGGCAGCTGACGACCTACGTCAGTCATCGGCCGCTCGCGCAGCGTCTTGATGGCTTCGTGCTTGCTCAAGAGGTCGGATCGGCGTGGCGGCGGCACGCGATCCGCTTGGCAGGTCATGATAAATCTCGAAAACTCGGTCTGCATGTCAGCTACAGTGGTGATCATTGACAGCTGACTGACCTCCTCAAAGTCGCCGTTCGACACGTCGGCAATCCTGAACAGCCGCTGCACTTTGCCATACTGACACAGCAGGGCTCGGTCCTCACGGACTTCTCGCCCCTTGTACTCGATCTTGTACGACCCGTGCCCGTGATCTTTCTGAAGTGCTGGCAGTGTCAGATGGCCGACAGCAGTCGCCTGTATGTCGACTCACCCAGCACCTTGTACACGCGATACTTTGGCCGGCCCATCTCGTCTGTGTCGCCAGCCATGAGTCGCACGTAGGCGTCCTTGACGAGCTCCTCAAATCCGTCCTTGTACAGCATATCCACCATCTCGTACCGACTGAGCCGGGCAGAGTTGATCTCTTGCCGGTTTGCAGGAAGACCATCCAGGTCTGTAACCTTTTGCTTTGGCTCGCGTTCACGTCTGGTAGGGTCGGGACTGCGCCGGGGCGGCGAAGGGGAGTAGCGGAACGAGTCGCGGTGGGATATTTCGCCCTCTTCAGAGTCGGATGCGTCGGAGGCAGAACCGTGACGTTCCCGCTCGGCCGCCTAGAACGATCAGCTTGCACTCGATGCTAGCGTTCGTTCTCCCGGGATGGCGACGCGATCGAGGTGCATTCTACTCACTCGCTTGGCCGCTCTGGCCGTCGTTGCCTTTCTCCGGCTCTTCAAGTCTTTGATCGCCCTCGACGCCTCTTTCGAGACACTCGTGTGTTTCCGCCGCTTCCGACTCATTCCCTCATCCGAGCTCTCGTCTTCATCTCCACCTGCAGCTAGACGATAGATCGCGTCTAGTTGCTGAGCGTCTTTGAGCTTTTGCATCTCCTCTAAACGCGAGGCGAGGATATTCTCGCGCTCAATTTCCGGCATTCCTTCCAGCCTGATCTCAGTGACTACTGCTTATCATTCATGGCGTGTGACTCACTGATCCCTGTCATCCTCGTCGATGTACTTGCCTTCGAGCGGATACGGATTGCTGCTTCCAGGCTTGGCGGTCCTGACTTTGGACGAAGACGCCACAGGCGCGTCGCCTTCCTCCGACTCGAGATCCATGTCCATATCTTGCTCCTCATCATCGGAATCGTCGATACTTGCGCATCAGCTGCTACTCGACGACTAGGATCTGGCAGCAGAGACTGACTATGCTTGCGACTTTGTCTTGCGCTTCTTGGAGCTCTTCCGAGGGTCATCCTCCGCCAAGCCCAACAGCTCGCTCTCAAAGTCGGACATTGTACCGCTCCCTAGCCGTGTAGGTGAGATCAAGGTCCAAAGAGGTGTTCAGACACAAGTCGAGAGGCGCTTCAAAGGTAGAATGTAGATGTCTGGGAGAAGATACAGAACAGGTTCGCTCAACCAGGAAAGAGTTCAGTTGGAAAGCCGCCGGAACCGAGACCACGTGGCCGCACGTTCGACCTCACCGTCAAGCTCTGAACACTCTGTTTTGACTTGAGATCCTTCGTTGAGGCCTCGGCAGCTGCTCAAAGATGCTGCTGAGCAGGCTGCAGGGGCTTATACTGGGTCTCTTGACCCTTTTGAGCACTGCCACTGCCTTGTCGCATGAGGTCGAGCAGCATGTCTCGGACTTCATGGCGAACACTGCGCCCGACGGACGACACACGAACAACTGGGCAGTGCTGGTCTGCTCGTCGAGATATTGGTTCAACTACAGGGTGAGCTAGGCATCCCCGTCCTCAGATCCCAAGGACCGTTGAAAGAGCTGTACTGATACCGACAGCACATGGCCAACACCCTCGCATTGTATCGGACGCTCAAGCGACTCGGCATGCCAGACTCGAACATCATCTTGATGCTTGCAGACGACGTGGCATGTAATGCGCGAAATTCCATGCCAGCGGCCGTCTATGCCAACTCGGGCCGCCAGACAGACTTGTATGGCGACTCTATCGAGGTCGACTACAGGGGATATGAGGTCACCGTGGAAAGCTTCCTACGGCTATTGACGGGTGAGGCTATCGCTTACCTCGTCTTGAACTCGGTTGACTGAACTTGCAGGACGACACGAGCCCCATGTTCCACCATCAAAGCGCCTGCTTTCCGACGCCTCGAGCAATGTGTTTCTGTACATGACAGGCCATGGAGGCGACGAGTTCCTCAAGTTCCAAGACAACGAGGAGATCTCGGCATACGACGTGGCAGATGCCGTCGAGCAGATGTGGGAGAAAAGGAGGTACAACAAGATGTTCTTCGTCATCGATACGTGCGAAGCGGTCACAATGTATAGCAAACTCTACTCGCCCAATGTCATCTCGACGGGCAGCTCCCAGCTTGGACAGTCGTCCTACTCGGTGAGCCTGCCCGCCGAATGAACAGGAATCGTTCAGCTGACGCGCAGCACCACAATGACTGGGATCTTGGTGTGGCGGTGATTGACTCGTATACGCACGAAGTCCTGCAGTACTTGGAGACCCTCAACAAGACGTCTAAAGATCCGCTGCAGGACTACTTCAACATCTACGACCCCGTCAAGATGAAGTCACATCCGGGCATATCGACCGAGCTGTGCCCCACGTCACCTGCCGACATACTTGTCACCGACTTTCTGGGCGGCGTGGCGAGCGTCGAGTTGACACCGGCATCTGCCCGGCTGCCGAGCAGTCTCACGAGACTGCCACATCTCGTCCCGGACTCGAAGCCAGAACTGCTCTCGATGGGCGATGCGAGGTTGAAGGACCGCTTGAGACCAATCGGTCAGATCCAGGGTTACAGCAACCCTTTGATCTCCCGAGAGGGTACTACCATTGAGAACCTCATGACAATCGGCTTCGTGGCGGCTCTTGGCTTCATGTGCTGGCAGATCACCGGCACCGGCCCGGCACTGGAGAAGAGCAAAAATGCCTGAGAGCATTAGACGCATTACATATGTTGTTGTATGACATCTGCACCAATCGCGAGAGGCATCCCTTGTGTGCGACAAGACTCCGTCTCCATCTCGTACAGCCTAGGTGCTTCTGTACGACTCTCGACTGGAGCTGAAATATGACATCGCCGCTCCTGCCGAATGAGCAACGGTGAGATCCATGAGAACCTTGGGTAATCACCTTCCCGAAAAGGCAAGTATCAGTCATGGAGCCCCGCCGCCAAGGCCATTCCGCTGGTCCATCTCTTGTCATCTCTCTCGCCGTATAGATCAGCCTTCTCATCGCTCGCAACGCTTGGTCATCCAATCTCGAGCCGCCAGCGCCCACTCACCACCCGGACCGACACCTTGAAAGAGATAAATACTCCACTCGAGTCGCCCAATCCCCTTCGCATCGTCTCTTCACAGACTCCCTCCAACATTCCGCGCAGACTACTGGCGCTAAGCCTGACAGTCGTCGTCATTGCCATCATAACGTCCTTCATAGCCCCTCGACTGACCATATCACGGCTATCAACCATCTCAAGCTTGCTCCCCACCCGACTCGCACGTCTGAACACCTCCCCGGCCACATCGATTACAGCCGCCTTTGCCTCTTCCGCTCGGCAGTCAGCGCAAGCCGCCTCCTCCCCCGCTCGCCCAATACCCCAGTCTACGAATATGCAATTCAGATACCGACCCTCGGAGGAGCGCGGTGGCGCTGACCACGGCTGGCTCAAGACCTTCCACACCTTCTCCTTTGCCTCATACTACGACTCAGAATACGAGCACTTCGGTCCGCTGCGAGTCATCAACGAGGACCGTGTTGCCCCGCGGCAAGGCTTCCCCACCCATCCGCATAGAGAAGCCGAGATATACTCTTACATTCTCAGCGGGGAGCTGAGCCACAAAGACACGATGGGGAACGTCGAGACCATGCGCCGGGGAGACGTCCAGATGACCTCGGGTGGCACGGGTATCGCCCATTCCGAGTACAACGACCACAAGTCCGAGGAGGTGCATTTCCTTCAGATCTGGGCTCTGCCTTCTCAGCGAGGCCTCAAGCCGCGGTACTTTACCCGACACTTCACCGACGAGCAAAAGCAGGACAAGCTGGCCCACGTTGTCGCTCCTCTGGGCTACCCAGGTGTGACCGACGAGCGCGAAACATGCGACCCGTTCCCGACCCCAGTAAGTCGCTTCTTGGTCGTAGAAAGACCTAACTGACAATCAGATCCATGCCCCTCTTCACTTCTTCACTTCGTTGCTGACGCCAAGCAAGTCGGTCTCGCATCAGCTTCTCCCTCGCCTGCAGCCCTCCCCCAGCAAAGACAAGCAGAAGCTCGTCTACGTCCAGCTCGTCCAATCGAGCGGGTATAACACCGGCGCCGCGAAGAAAGACGGCTCGACGGCACTCATCAAAGTCTCGGGAGGCGGACAAGAGGCGACTCTCGGCGAGGGAGATGGTGTCTTCATCACTGCCGGCAAGGAAGGAGACGAGCTCAAGCTCGAGAATGTCGGCGGGAAAGTTGGCGAGGTGATCCTCTTCGACATGGACGCGTAGATACAGATATCTGAACGTGCGGAGTAGTTTTAGACTGTAGCCCTTCTGTAGCTGCTTTGCTGATTGATGCAAAGCCCCCGCTTAACTTACCAAGAGGCCCGTGCACGCCCATGAGCACGGACTGGACGCGGCATCCCTTTCCGCCCATTGCAATGCCAAGACCAGACTTCGGAAGGTGAGCCGTCAACTGTCGGGTGACACACGCCGCTCTGCATTCCGATGACGATGTTCATGCTAGATCCACGACGTGCCCTACGTTGGTCTCTCAGGACGGTCTATCATTTCCGCCGTGTATTTTCGGACGAATAACGGCAGCCTCGAAACCTCAGCTTTGGCTCCGCAGGGCGTCGCGCTTCTAGCGCAGACCGAGACCGCCGGCTGCCCAGAGAGCAGTGAGGGAGCCCAGTCAGCGCTGAGAGTGGGTCGTAAGCACGGAAGAGAATTGGGACAATCGGAAGAATGGGTCGCCACTCGAAATGGAAAGCTTATCTCGGAACGGCTTATCGTCCCTTGGCTTGGGCTCTCTCGCTCTTCCGATCGGGCTGCCCCGCCTGACAATCCGCCACCTGGTCCTTCTTCCAATCATTGGCCGTCCTCAGCTGGGCCATGCTCGGATGCTGATACACGGCGCTCAGCGCTCGGATGGGGTTCCGGACTCGATCTGAGCGACAGACGGAGAAAATGGGTCGGGATGGCGCTGGACAGACGAGCGCGCGACTCCTCCGATAGGCTCGTTCAGTCGTCTCGTGATCCCAGGCCCATCGGATGCTATTCGACGATACGGGCACAAGATGGGTGGGCAAGTGTGGACAGGGGTTGGGCGGGTCGCCGCTGCAAATCGCGCTAGTCGACGAGGGGCCGCCCTCTGCCTTGCTGTCAGGTGCAGAGTGCAGGGTTCCGACTCGACTGGGTGTTCTTCGGAATGCACGCGGCTTATCGTTCGGGAAGCCGACTGGCGAGGTCATCGCTCGATACATATACCGAAGGGCCGATGCTGACTGGGCCTCATTTGACCCCCTCTTGACCTCTCACACCGTACGCTGATCCTCGATCGAGCAAAGAACCAGCGGTGCACAATACACGATGAGCGACATTGAGTACAAGAAGGAGCACGAGGGCGCGTCGGCGGCGGCGTACCCCGTTGGCGAGGTGCCCGAGCCGACGCTCGTCCATGCGGGCGATGACGAGTTTGGTGAGTCTCCATTAGGGCGGGAATGCGTGGCTGACACCGCAGAGGTGTTCAAGCACGTTGAGGGCGGTGTCGACTACCGCACGGTCGGCTGGATGCGCGCTGCCGTGATTTTTCTCAAGGTCATTTTCGCGACCGGTGTGCTCTCGATCCCGTCGGCCATGGTGTCGCTCGGCGCTGTCGGCGGCGCGCTCAACGTCATTGGCTGGGGTGTGATCAACACTTGTCAGCTCTTTCGGGACTTGAAAAAGGAGGTGCAGGGCTGATACTTAGACACCGCAATGGTGCTCGGTCGATTCCGAAACCGTCACGCCGGCTGCCACACCGTCGCCGACATGGCCAGTGAGTTGCCCGTCTGAGGAGAAGAAGAAGAGTAGAGCTGACAACAAAAAGACTACGTTGGCGGCCCCATCTTCCGCGAGTTTGTCGGTGTCATGTACCTCGTCGCGTACGTCCTCTGTGCCGGCTCTGGCATTCTCGGTGTGTCTATCGGCATCAACGCACTGTCGGACCACGCCGCCTGCACCGTCATCTGGTCGTTCATCGCCACTGTTGCCGTTGCCGTCGGCGCCTCGTTCCCTAAATTCCATCAGATCGGCTGGCTGACATGGGCCGTGAGTCGCCTCATCATGATGTCTCCCGTTACCAGAGCTGACTCGCCAGGGCTTCCTGTCCATCTTCACCGCGGTCTTCATCGTTGTCATTGCCGTCACTACCCTCGACAGGCCGTACGCCGCCCCCGCCGGCGTGACAGAGTACGGCTACTACGCCATCCCGCCCATGGCTGCCACCTTCGCCACGGGCGTCACGTCCAGTGTGACCATCTTCGTCTCTTCCGCCGGCACGTCCGCCTTCATCCCGGTCATCTCTGAGATGCGCCGACCGCAAGACTTCACCAAGGCCCTCTTGACCTGCATGATCTTCGTCACCATCTGCTACCTCACGTGAGTCCCCCACCCGTGCGACACGCGCAAGTCTGAGCAATGCTGACCGTTCAGCTTCTCGCTCGTCGTGTACCGCTGGTGCGGGCAGTACGTCGCCTCGCCCTCGCTCGGCTCCGCCGGCCCCGTCATTGAGAAGGTCGCCTACGGCATCGGTCTCGTCGGCCTCATCGTTTCCGGCGTCATCTACCTGCACGTCGGCGCCAAGTACCTCTTCGTGCGCATCCTGCGCGACTCGAAGCACCTTCAGCAGAAAACCATGATTCACTGGGTCACCTGGCTCTCGTGCACTTTTGGCCTTTCTTCGCTGTCTTTCATCCTCGCCGAAGCCATTCCCATCTTCAACTACCTCGTCGTGAGTCCCCTGTGGCGGGTTCGTTAAACGATACTGACCAGTAGGCGCTCGTCGGCTCCATCTGCTTTGCCCCGTTGGCCCTCATGCTCCCTGCCATCTTCTTCCTGTACGACTCGCACAAGACGCACATGCGCGGCAACGCCCTGCAGAAGTTCGAGTGGGGCTGCAACGTCATCCTCCTCGGTCTTGGCGCCTTCTTCACCGTTGCCGGTACCTACGGCACCGTCCTCTCCATCAAGGACGCCTATGCCGATGGTCAGATTGGCGGCGCCTTCAGCTGTGCCAACAACGCGGCCTGAGCCATTCCCCGTCATATCATATACAGTAGATTATTGTCTGGCCGACGCCGAGCCACGTTGTTTAGAGCGGCCACGAATGGGTTATACGGTAATTGTCTAGATGCATGGTGTTGCACATCTCTCCTCTCCAGCAGCAGTCTGCCGTGTGTCTTTTCGATACCAGCCTCTGCGGTCCGGCCTGTATTCTCACTTACTCGCTCAGCCACCAGCACGTTTCGTCCCTTTCTATGCTTCTGGCGGACCTTACTCATATCCGAAAATCGGTGCTGGCCATGGCTGTTCAGATGGTCTTTCCGGTCATTCGGCCGATGCCATCGCCCACCAAGTTACATCAAGTCGACAATCAAGCTACGCGTAAGCACAGCTCAAATGCGCGCTCGCACAGGCGCCATGGACCATGCAAGAGCCGAGGAGCACCAACACCGCGGGATCCAATGCCGCCGGCAAGAAAGGGGCGGGGCTCCAAGCAGGAAGACCATGTGCTTCCTAATGCCGGCCATGTTGTGTCTTCCATATCACTACTCATGGAGCAGCGCTGACCTCACTGATCTTTGGCGGTAATGCAAAAGCACACGGAGGGCAGCGGACACCCAGCAAACGCCCGACCGGTTGCCTCGCGCTCCCGGGAAGGCCGGCCTTGGCTGGGCTCTTCAACCGGCCTGCTCGCCAGCCTAGGCGCCCTCTTGCTGGTCGTGCTGTATCTGTACCAGGGTCAAGACTTAATCACATGGGCGCAAGCGTCTTGGAGGTCCCCAGTCGGGCCTACGCCCAGGTCTCGGCCTCATGATCCGACCTTGCCTCACATCGTTCCGATACCGAGCTCGTTCACCAGTGCGAACCAGACTTTATGTCTTTCGACGGACTTTGCGATCCGCGCACCTCGCCATGCACCACAAGACCTTCTGGGGGCGAGCGCTCGGACAGAAGAGAGAGTCAGAAACACAACGCATACGTATTTGTCCACGAACGGTGGCGCGGAATTCGTCAATCCTGACAAGCCATGCGAGACGTTTCTCTCGGAACTCATCCTCGTGCTTGAAGCAGATTTCGAAGGACGGTCGATCTTCGAAGATGCGACTACTGAGTTGGAAGATCGCACTGCTCTCGAGACGTATCATCTGCGCATTCCCCTGAATGGGCCAGCAGTACTCGAGGCAAATTCGTCGCTGGGCCTGTTTCGGGGTTTGACCACCTTCGAGCAGCTGTTTTACGCCTCTCCGCCGCAGCGCAGCAAGACGAGCCTAGCCGACAGGCATGGTCGTCGTCAGGTAAATGCTCCTTTCGCTCCGTATGATATCCACGACAAGCCGGCGTTCCCTTGGCGGGGAATCCTGCTCGATACGTCCCGTCACTTCTTCCCTTCTGAAGCTATTCTCAGGGTGAGTCGCATTGCTACCATGAAAGTGCAAATTGACTGAGTGTCAGATCCTGGACACAATGGCTTTGGTCAAGGCGAGTTTCCGCGCTTTCGAAGAGCGCCCGCTCATCTTGACAGTTGAACGTCTTCCAGTGGCATATTACCGACGCAGATTCGTGGCCTCTTGACTTCGCAACCTTTCCCGAGCTAGCAGCGCACGGAGCGTACTCATCTCTCGAATCGTACGACGAAGTCACTATTCGCCAAATAATGCAGTATGCCGGCGAGGTAGGTCCTCGCTTCGCGTGCAGTTGCATGTTGATCTCGATTAGAGAGGTATCGATGTCGTACTGGAGATCGATACTCCAGGACATACATCGTCAATCGCCGCATCGCATCCGGACAAGATCGCATGCTTCGAGGCGAGCCCATGGGCGTCCCATGCCAATCAGCCCCCAGCAGGTCAATTGCGCTTTGCCGATCCGGCAGTGGCCAACTGGGCAGCTGGGCTGTTCGGTCACGTTGCCGATGTATCGGCGGGCAGGTATGTCGGCACGGGCGGCGACGAGGTCAATGTCAATTGCATGGTCAGTCGGCTGGCATGCGAAGTTCTGAGCCGACGAGCAGATGGCCGACAAGCCAACGCAGGAGATGTTGCAAATGCGAGGTCTGTCGCTTGACCAGGCACTAGATGCTTTCACGCAGACGACTCATTCGGCCCTGAGGGAGAGAGGCAAGACCCCGCTCGTGTGGCAAGAGATGGTCAGCTGCTCAAGCTACGGCAGCGATATGGACTGACCAAGAGGCTCTCGACCACGGCCCAATGCCTTCGCTGACAAATGACACAATCGTCACTGTATGGGTGAAAGCGGCCGACGCGCTAAAGGCGCTTGACAAGGGGTACAGGATAGTGCACGCCGCAGCGGACTACCTGTACCTTGTGAGCGCAGCGAGTATCTAAGCCGGGTGGAGGCTGACGCCGTAGGATTGTGGCCAAGGCGGGTGGCTAGGCAAAGAAGGCGGCGGGAACTCGTGGTGCGACCCATTCAAATCCTGGCAGAGGATATACTCGTATACCTCCTCAAGTCGTATGAAACGTCGGCTCACGAATCAGCTTCGACCCCTTTGCAGGTGTCGCAGACTCTCAGAGACACTTGGTCCTGGGGGGCCAGACGAGTCTGTGGGCCGAACAGACCGACGAGCAGAACGTGGAGAGCGTCATCTGGCCACGAGCGGCCGCCGCTGCCGAGGTGTTCTGGGCCGGCGGGCCCTATCCAAGGGGTGCGTCGCCTCTGCTCTGTTCTCTGGGCCGGACTGATGGTGTTTAGGCAGTGTCGAGGCGTTCCCTCGTATGCACGATATCCGATATCGGATGGTGGACAGGGGCATACGTGCCAGCCCGCTGCAGCCGCACTGGTGTGCCCTTCGTCCAGGCGCGTGCGACGAGAAGGCATAGCCCCAAGTCGGGCATCGTTGGTTGTCGAACATAGCTACTTACATACATGTATATGATCTATGTTGTCTACAGCCTCTGTGTAACCTATAGACCCTGCATGGTGCCGGTCCCTTCTGCTCCGATGACAATCTCGCCCTCTCTCAGCACCCTCCACCCGACCCTCTTCTGGTCCATGACGGGACAAGCACCTTGCTCGACCCACTCCCACGATTCGTCCAAATCCGACCCAGCATTCGTGTGCCCATTCACAGCTGGGACTTGATATTCCGGTGCGCGCCCGCGGGCGACAGTGATACTTTGCCGCGCTGGTAGATCGCGGATGGCAGCTTCCAGCCATTCACGTATGGGCGTAGCAATCCAGCGCTCTTTCGACCTCGTGCGCGAGAAGAAAGGGCCGGAGAACCACCCCAGGTGACCGCCGGAGCCTGTGATAGCTGCGAAGACATGTGAAGAACCTTGAAATTCGTCGATCGGAAGGACGGCTGAAGTCAGCTGGCACGTATCATCGTAGCGGGGCAGCTCACCGCCATCGATGATAGGATCGTCGAATGCGTTGATCGATAGCAGCGGTCTGGTCTCACCACATCGCTCCCGACATGATACCTCCGGTGGACTCACCGCTTGACCCCGTGGAGCAGCTTCTTCGGGCACGCCCAGTCATAGTACTCGTCCGCATCTCTGAACGGCCACATCCCCTCCGCTCGCGGCCCGCCAATCTTGCATACCATCACATCGTCCACCCCTTTAAGCGTGACGCCACGCTTCTTCCTGAGTACTTTGAGCCGCGCCAACCATTCCTCGGTCTCCACGCCCCTCCACGCCGAGCGGTACTGCTCGTAGTTGCCGAAAAAAAGGCGGAGCAGGTTCTGCGCCATAGCAGTCGAGTACACGTGCCGCGTAACAAAGTGGTTCTCTAGCTTGATCGACATGGCCGCAAGGTCCCACGGACAGCCGAGGACGACGCCGCTCGAGAGGAAACACCTCCCGGACGATTCGCCCATATAGCGCGCGAGGACCGATGCGCCGAGCGAGAAGCCCACGCCGTGAAGCGGCGCGTCGGGGTACGTGTGCCGCAGGTAGTGCAGTGCGGTGGTCAGGTCGACGGTCGTTCCTGCAGAGTAGAGCTGGGAGGAGGTGACTGGTACGCCAGCGCATCCGCGGAAGTTGACGACCACGCCTCGGACACCGAGGCCGCCTTCGTTCTGGGGCTTGATCAGACGTGATAGGACATTGCGGACGTAGGATTCGTGTGAGCCGCCAGTGAGACCATGGCAGACGACCACGATGGGTGTCGAGTCGGGAAGGTCGTTATGGGAAGGAGGGGTGAAGTCGAGGCCTCTGCAGCTGTCAGCTTTGAGATGGCGCAGAAAGGTCCACTTGCATCGTCCCGCCGTCCGGTACGCGGAGATACGTCCGGACATATTCAACTTTGTCCACCTTGGTGAAGTCCCCCATGACAGAATAGATCGTTTGCAGATGGCCACTATCCATGAGCTATATGACCTTCAGCTGGACAGCGAGACAGCTCACTTTGGCAACCACCAAGAGGGCGTGAAGGTGCCCAGCAAACTAGGAACATTCCTATCCACCCATCTGCCCAGATCGACCTCCTCTTCTCCGACGGCTTCTGCTTCAGAAGCGACGATCGCAGGTTTGCGAGGCCGTATCCGAACGATCTGCCGAGGGTAGTGGGCCAGACCGACCATGCCGAGCAAGGCGAACAGGACCTGGTGAGGGAAGAAGAGGATCGACTCGAGCTGCGTCATAGGGGTGTACCATCTTTTGATCTTGATATCGGCTGGCTTGTGCCCATACCCGCTGCCATTGGCCTGGTAGGACATCGTCAAGGGGTGTGAGACGGTGGGCACTGGTCAAAGGAGCAGATCATCACTCGTCTCACGAGGGGAGGCAAGTGATCAGGTGTCGAGCTGCTTGGAGTCGCTGTGACCAGTTGACCAGCACTCTGAGCCTCTCGCAGGGTTATCGGCACCTGATACCGTGACCAGTTCGGACGAATGCGCTCGAATTGGCCTTGCACGCGGTCAAGGCAATGGTATTGAACGAGAAGACGAGAGAAAAGTCGAATAGACCACGCAAGTTGCAATGTCATGACGACGCTCCGGTTTTCCCGGACTACGAGTATCTTCTGCTGCTACTTGTTGCGAGTGCGCCGAGACGAGGCAGCTGACACAGCTACAACCGGCGTGTGATACACCTCGCTTACTGCCCTCTCTGGTACTGACTCGCCTGCAACGCTGACATACGCTGGCGGGGCTTCCATCTGACCCGACGGCTCCCCTCGAAGCAGAGCCTGCTGAATGGGCGGTATGCCGATCGCTGCCTGGGCGATGGACCTGCGCGTCTGCGGTGTGCCAACAGCACTGCCTGGTCGGCTGAACGGATCCACCCGCTCTTCCTCCAGCCACACATCGTCCGCCAGATCCAGCCTCTCCCTCGGATTCGCCGCGTCCCAGCCGCTGGGCGTCTCGACCGCATCGCCGACAAGTCGCACCGACGTCCTCCAGGCCTTTCTACGACCGGTCCCTGTTTGTCGCGCGAAGCGGTCCACCATCTCCCCTAGGACGTTGTACCACGATGGGACGAGCGTCAGCGAGACGAGGCTGAGGACGGCGATGATGATTTGTCGCCAGCACCAGAGACCTATCGGGTCTGACGAGAAGCCGTCTCTGACCCAGGTCGGGCATGCCAGCGGGCCGGTGAGGAAGGCTCCGAGGGCGAGGCCGATACACGCTGGCAAGCTCAGCAGATACTCTTCTAGTTCTCCCGCGTGTGTGGCATATGAGACGCACTTGCGCTGAGTACCGCTTGAACGATGATGTAAATCGCCTCGGCGCGAGCTGTGAGACGCTGATCGAGAGTGCTCATGCCCGCAGAGGAGCAGCCGTTGATGCCTTGCAGGAAGAGGTAGATGACCAGTACGCCGACCGAAAGGGAGATCATGACCAGGAGAGCGAGTTCGAGCTGCCTCACCATGTCGTGTGGCGCGTACCGCTTGCCCATGGCGAGGGAGAGGGGCAGTCGCGCGATGACGACGATACAATGCGCCACCTATACTCAGGTTTTGCGGTGCATCAAAGAGGAGTTGACCCACTATGTACTGGGTACGCATCGACTTGGCCGCGATGGACTGTTCTGCCGGCGTGGACGGTGATGCGGTGCGATGATGGCCATAATGGTGGTGGTGTGCCATATGGTGATGATGCGAGCTGCGGCTCAAGCTCCTCCGTCCATCTTGTCACAACTGGCTGTCTATGGAAGAGTAGACATACAGTCTCAGAACAGCGAGCCGATGCCAAGGCTCTGAGTGCGCCTCTTCGTAACAGAGCGACGGAGTCGGTATTGAGGTACACACCGCCTTGATGGCTTAGCTCCGTCCATCTGTCACCGTACCTCCTTTACAAGTAGACCCCGTCTCATTCTCCGTCAAAGAGCAAAGCAGTGCACTAGTCATAGATGCATCACGCATCACGTTGACGACGAGCCGATCCCACAAACGACCTCCAGCTCCATCTGCGTCTTGTCCCGCCCAGCCTGGCCCTTGGGTGGTACAAGCGGTGGGGCGGGTTCCAGGCCAAGCAGCTCTGGCGCGTACCCCTCATTGTCCTTGGTGTGCTGTCTCCTTGTCTCCCTCGGAGTCCTGCTTGGGCCCGCTCGCTGCCCGACAGACTCGTGAGGTGGCGGCCTCTCGCGCGACGGCTCGTATGCCGGCGGCGCGTCACCTTGTCCGGCGTACAGCTCCCTCCGTGGCACATTCGGCCCCGCCTCAGCTCCTTCCTTGCCTCGCATGGTCATATCGCCAGGCGGGATGCTCGACACGGGCGTGTCGAACGGCTCCACCCGCTCTCTGGCCTCCTCGTCTCCCCATGCAGCGGTCAGGTCCACCCGGTCGACGCTGCCCGTATCATCCTCAACCCCAATTGTGCCTATACGAAGGACGACCAGCCGCGGGACAGGCGTGACGCTGATATCCTCGGCCGTCTTGCCCAGCTGTGCGGCGATACCTATCAGCCGCCTCAGCTGCAGGTGCCACATGGCCAAGGCGCCGAGGTTGACGAGCGACAAGACGATTCCGATGATGTGGTGCCAACACCACAAGTCGCCCCCGTTGCCCATTGAGAATTCAGCCAAGCAAGTATCGGGACCGGCGAAGAAGCCGCCAAGCGAAGCGATGAGCGAGACTGCCATCAGCCTTCCTCGCATAGCTGGGATGTCGGTACTTACCCAGCCACGCGACGCCCTGGGCGTAGATGTACCACTTCTCCACGCGCACTGTCGCCCACGCCTTTGTGCTCTTCCGGATCGCCAGCACCAGCGCCGCAGGGACGTAGATGAGCGCCGCGGCCACCGCAACGACATGCACGACGAGCAACACCATCCCCCATGCCCACTTGCCGGTCCACGTGTCGACCTCGAGGGCGAGACTGATGGCCGCCGACAGGGCGCAGTCGACGAGGTGCAACCCCTGCTGCTCAGCCTTTCCCGACTACCGACTGAGGAGGACAGGGAGCAGACGCACCATGAGCCATTGTCGGCCTCTGCGAGATGAGCGTTCGCGCCTCTGTCGCTTGTTGAGCTTGATCCGGACGTGCTTGTACCCGGACCAGTACATCCTGCTCAGAGCTGGGTAGTTAGTTGAGCGGTGGAGATATCAGCTCGATCACGGCCGCATCATCGCTACGCTGCATCAGGCCCATCCTTCTCATCGCACTGTGGAGTGCCGACACCGCTAACCATCGCCGACAACGATCTAAATGTTTCAAAGGGCGAACAGGGGCTCGGTGTCGGTACCGCCCGCGTGACCGAGCCCCCTCTTTGTACGAGTATGAGAGCTCTCGGCTATGTGAACGGCATTCTGAAGGATCGAGTAATCTAGTAGCGTCCACAAGAGGCTAGCACAGGACGACGGAGAGGCAGCATCGCTCGAACCAGAGACCAAGAGCAGAGGAAGCCATCCCGGTGCCTGCGATGGTTTTAGCTCGGCCCGAGTCTTTCGTATTCCGACACCGCCTCTCCGTCCATTGTCCTTCCTCTCATCCAACACGGCAAGCTCATTATCTTGGCACAACGGAACAGCATGCTGGCATGCTGGAGCCGACTCGGCATGCGGTGCGTGCCGTACACTTGAAGCATGAGTGGGCAAAGTAGGGAGGAGGCGGAGCAGGGCGGGGCGGAGCGGCGTCGGCATCGAGCAATGCAGGATGCATAGTGCAGGAAAGGATAGATCGTCGTGGAGCCGTACAGCCCCCGAGCAGCATACAATACGGGACAAGCACTCTAGCCTCAAGGAGGGGCAGTACGACTCCAGGACTCCGTACTGACGAGGTATAAAGCCTGCCTGATCCACCTCGCTCCCTCTCACCACCTCTCTCCTGACCGACTCGCAATTACACCCACCCCAGTCACACCTACCACACAGCGAGGATGCACTACACCACCAGCATCGGGGTGCGCTACGCGCTCTTCGCGACACACGCGGTGCTCATCGTCTCTGCGGCACTCGTGACGCAGCTACTTCAGCCCGACCTGATCGGCCTGTGCATGTTCCCGCTCTCGGGACTCATGTGGCTCATCTACGTGCCGCCCGCCCTCGTCTTCACAGCAAAGCGACGCTCGGTCAACTGGACATGCGCAGGCGCGGAAGTGGCCTACTTGGTACTACAAATGGCCGACACGCTGGGTGAGTAGCAGAGGGCTTCAGGATGCCGAGCCAGTCTGACTCGCAGGTCTGTGTATCACCTACTCGATCTTTTACGCAGTGTACGAGCTCGACCGTTTCGAGTACGACTACGGGACTTGGAACTTTTACGTCGCGACCATCACCCTCACTGCCATCCACTTTGTCATGCTCACCAGCTGGATGATCTGGGACATCTGCCTCGTGTACCGATACGCGGCGAGGACACGCATGACGGTCAACCAGGCATTCAACGAATTGAGCGTGTACGAGCTGTACGACGGAGCGCAGGCCGTGCCCCAAAAGCTGCCCGACGCGTACCCGATAGGCGAGGTGTAAAGCTTCTGAAAGATTCGGAGCGTAGTTACGAATACTTGAGGCCGAGTGTAATAACATTCCACAGTCAGCAGAGGAATGATTAGCATGCAGTTGATCGATGAAAGATGGTCGTATGCGACTTGACCGTGGCATGAAGGTGTCATGAGAACAGAATACGAAATCTACATCTCACGGTCTCAAGTCGCGTACCTGTGTTGTCAGCTGTGGCCTCACATCAGAGCAACCACGACTCACTTCCTCGTCCACTCCCGTGCTGTCGCCTCATACCTCGGACGGTCAGTCTTGTAGGTGTGTGCGATCTCGGGCACGAGCGGATCGTCGGGGTTGGGGTCGGTCAGCATCGAGCAGATGGATAGCAGCACTGAGATCAGTCATCACTCCCAAAACGGGTTGCACCGCCTCCAGGCTCACCCTTCGAGATGGTCAATGCCGGCGACCACTGGTCCCTGAGGATATCCAGGCAGATGGAGCCGTTGGCGTTGATGTTCGGGTGGTAGATCTTGGTCGTGAACGAGACCTTGGGAGGTTTGAACGGGTAGTCGGTGGGGAAGGTGAGTGAGCTGATGAGTCAGCGGAATTCGGAGGGCTTGGGGCGCGTCGAGGACGGGCAAGTTGTCGGCGGCGACACTCACAGGAAGAAGACGCCTCCGGAGTAGGGCGAGTCACTCTGGGCAGTCAGCATTCCAACCGTTTCTCATCGCGAGACGTCGAGGGGGTAGAGTCCACGGCATCATTGTCCTGTCTTCAGGCACACCATGCCCGGGCAAAGACCCAATGACTTGCACAAGGGAGGAAGGGGAGATGTACGCACCGGTCCCATGATCGTCGCTTGCCACTGGAAGAGGTTGTCGCCGATGGGTCCGGCCGAGCATGACGATGGGGGGTCCCGTCCGAGATCGATGAGTTCCTAAGCCCGTCAGCGTCAAAGTCGCGGGTGATGATCATTGATGCGGCGGCGCGCGATGCATCGCCAAGGGAGATGGGAGGCGCGGCTCACTTTGTTGATGCGCTTCAGAGCCATGATGCGAGTCTATGTAGCTTCTTCCTGTCCGGCTTTCTGCGAATTGGTCAGCGGTCACAAGACGACAGGCGAGAAGGGCGGTGGCAAGAAGAGAAGCGAGATGACCGAGGGGAGGATGTGATAAGCTTCTGCCGGACGAGGGGGTTGGTCGTGCAGAGAGCTTTTGATAGTGAGGGAGGGGGAGGGACGTACAGCTGCGAGTGGGACCAAGATGCACTTGATGTGAGATGGATGTTAGAGTACAATGTCGAGGTAAAGGTCGTCTGAGGCCTTGCAGGGGTGCCCCGGGCCTGACCACCACCACGCACCAGCTAGGCCCCCGCCAGCCAGTAAGATAACGCCGCGTAAGACCGATCGAGTGGCGGATCCCTTTCTAGCATCGTCCACGCTTCCACAGCCTGACTGCAGACCGGCTGGTTCGTCAATTGTCATACTGCGAGCACGTCTCTCTTGGGAAGCATAAGCAGTCTCTAGGTTGAAAGAACTTCCTGACGCCTTCATCACGCAGTGGCAAGTCAGTCAGTCTACGCATGCATGGGCTATGCAAGAGGTATGTAAGAACGGAAGAGTGTCCACTGGCGCGTCCGAGACCCAAGCGTCTCTAAATGGCAATGACAGAAGAGCCCAGAGACGTGACGGTCAAGAACCAGTTGCCACCGCACATCTCGGCGCTGTTGCCCGAGCAGGCAAAGTTGCAGTTGGACGAGTCGGCCGCCTTGATAGAGGCCGAGTTGGCAATACCGTTACCGCAGAAACCTGGGCATCAGCCATACATCCTGGTATAGCGGGGGTGGTGCTCACACTGCGAAGAGTACTCTGTGCCCGAGTACGAGTACCCGAGCGTCTGGCACTGCAGGGCGCAGGCAATGTTGGTCATGGTGCCCGACTTGAAGAGGGAGGTCGCCTCGTACGTCAGGGCGCGGGCGCCGTTGGCCTCGGCATAGCAGCCCTTGGTCGTCCATCCTGTAGGCAGGGAGACAGTGGCGACCGGCACGGTGGGAGAGATGTACACCATGAGACCGTTGGGCCCGCCACACTTGTCCGTCGAGTCGCCCGCACAAGGCATGTAGCACTGGTCCGAGACGAGCGAGAGCGATGCGCCACCTACGAGCTGCGAGCCGCAGTAGCACTCGTCGGCGTACTCCAGGCCGGCGTACTGGAATCCGCGCGCCGAGCAGTAGGCGGTACACTTGCTCGTGGTCATGGCGGGGTCGGTGAACGACGCGCCGCGCAGGGCGCGATTGGCCACTTCCTGAATGCAGGCCGTCTTGACAAAGCCGTTCGAGACGACGTTGGAGTAGGCATAGTTGGCGTTCGAGTACATCTGCAGGGCGTAGTAGCCGCCGCACGACTCTGTGCCGTCGCCCGAGCACGGCATGCCACAGTTGGTCGACGTCGAGGTGAACGACGCGCCGTTGACGAGGGATGAGCCACAGTAGCACTCGCGCCCGTACTCGACACCGCCGTACTGGAAGCCGCCACTCGCACAGAAGTTGAGGCAGTTGGCGACGGTCATGTTGTCCGAGGCGTAAGACGCGCCAGTCAGAGCACGACCGGACGCCTCGTTGATGCACGAAGCGGTGGCAATCGCCCAGCCGGATGGCAGAGTGATGGCAGTCGGGTTGGCGGTCAGGTCGGATGTCAAGCCAGCGGCATTGGCCTTGGTCGAGACGAACAGACTCATCGCGTAGTAGCCACCGCAGATCTCCTTCGAGTTGCCGGCGCATGGCATGGCGCAGGTAGCGGGGAGCGAGAGCGACGCGCCGTTGGACAGGTAGTTGCCGCAGAAGCACTGCGAGCCGTACTCGAGACCGGCGAGCGGGAACCCGCCGGCGTCACAGTAGGCCAAGCACGACTCGATCGTGTTGGTGCTTACATCCTGGTTGGCGGCGAGCAAAGCACGGCCGCTCACACCGTCCTGGATGCACGCGGTAGAGGCACGCGCCCATCCAGTCGGGATCGCGGCGGCGGACGATGTGCTGGACGACGAAGTGCTGGTCGAGGTTTTGGTCGTCGACGTGGTGGTCGGAGCAGCTGTGGTTGTGCTTGTTGTGCTGGTGGTTGTGGTGGTACTTGTGGTGGTCGTACTGGTCTTTGTGGTGGTGGTGGATGAGGAAGACGAAGACGACGTGGTCGAAGAGGACGAAGACGAAGAAGACGTCTTGCTCGAGGAAGTCGACGAAGAGGTAGAAGACGCGCACACACCACTCGAATTTGGCGCCGAGCCATCCGAGCACGGAGTTACACAGGCAGTACCGTCGGAGCTGAGGACCAACTGGTTGTTGTAGCAATAACAAGCGGTACCGTTCCAGCCCGCGTTGGTGGGGCATCGAAGAACACAGGCCGAGCCGTCGTCTGAGATCTTGTAATTTGTGCTATCGTAGCAGTAGCACTGCGTACCGTCCCAGCCGGCATTGGTGGGACAGCGGGCGACACACGAGGTGCCGTCAGACGAGAGCTTGTAGCTGGAGTCGTAGCAGACGCAAGCGGTGCCGTTCCACCCGGCAGTCGAAGGGCAGCTGGTGGATGCGGCAGCGGCGGACGAGGTGGTGGAGGAAGCCTTGCTGGAACTTGAGCTAGAGCTGGACGATGAAGCAGCCTTGCTGGAGCTGGACGAGCTGGACGAGCTGGACGAGCTGGAGGACGACGAAGACGATGATGAAGATGAAGCGGACTTGCTGGTCGAAGTCGAAGTCGGAGTAGCGGTGGCAGTCGGGCTGGCCGAAGCTGACGAGCTGCTCGACGATGTTTTGCTGGCCGATGACGAGGTGGAGGAAGACGAAGTCGAGGTGGACTTGACGGTCGAGGTGGAGGTCGAGGACGAGGCCAGTGTTCCGTAATCCCACGGGTTCTCTGTGTTCGAGCCGCCGTAAGTCGAGATGGACGCTGCAGGCTTGGGGCTCTGGGTGCCAAAATAGTAGACATATTGCGAGAGATCCTGCCACGAGTTGACACCGGGCGCGACGTTCAAGCCGTAGCTGGGTGTCAGCTATCTGCCTCTTGCACCGCGCCAGGAGGGGAGGTGCTCACTTGTAGTAGTACCACTCCTTGACGTAGGAGAGGGTGTGGCCCTGCCAGCCATACCCGATCCACGTGTCCCAGTTGAACGAGGTGAACTTGATCCACGGGTCCGTTTGGCCGGAGTACCATCCAGAAGCCGAGGTGGTACGCTTCTTCAGCGCACCCTCCTGGGCTGCTCCAACGTCGGCATCGCCGGCTGCGCCGGGGGCGGGGGCGGCAGAGGTGCCGAGCACATAGAGGAAAGAAACGAGTGTGAGGGTGGTCAGTGCTTTGACCATGATGCCGGTGTTGCTCTGCTCGAGCGTCAAGCGTCGAGCGGCGAGTGAGAAAGAAGAGGAGGGGAGGGGCGACCCGGCGAGTCGAGGTGAGGCGGGCGAAGAGGTTTCTCGAGAGGAGGGAAAGAGGTCGGCGGGTCCGTCAAGGATGAAATAGTAATACCAAGCGGGACTAGCAGCAACAGGGAACCCTCGCCCACCCGATGGACCCACCTATATAGCCTCGTCGTTGTGAGCAGGTGGGGCGCACGTTCAGATCCACCGGGCACGACAAGCCTGGCATTCCAGGCCGCCCACACCACGTCGACCATCATCTACCCAGCGCCGCCTTTGGTAATCCGGCGCCACGTCAACGACGATCAGACAGAGTATCAGCGTCTCGACCCTGAGCCTCGAACAGCCTCCCTCGCATCCTCAAGGTTCTTGCTAGTCATTAGCCGTCCGGTTCGGTCAGGACAAGATGACGACGACGATGCTCCTCTTCGACCATCAGGGCTTGTGGTCCTAGAAAACAAGCTTGTCAGCGCCCAACTGGCCGATCAGGAATCAGGTGCCAGCTGTCGCACATGCGTCCGGGTTGGTCGGATGGCCGGCGGGTCGGATGGCGTGTTGGCATGGTCAGGAATCAGGAGATCGCCCACTGGAATGACAGATGCCATTACGTCTCAGCCATCCCATCGTGATCCATTGCCAAGTGAGACCTATCCGGTGGATCAGGCCGATAGCCGAGGACCGATCGTCAGTTGCCAGGGATCTCCCGCCGACTAGAGCTGGCGAGTCACCAGCGACCTCTGGGAGTGAGACAATACACCTGTCCCAATGCCCCGAGGGCAGAACAACGAAACCAAGCCATTCGATTCTTGAAGATGATATATTCCCAGATGCGGTTTGATTATTGTTTGTGATTCGGTGCCTGATATTCGTCCGACGTTGTTGACCCTGACGATCAATTTACTGAGATCTCCTATTTTGTCCGGTTGTCCCGGTCAGTCACCCCCTTCGCATCGTATTTGCTCGTTTCGTCCATCCATTAGGCCCGACAGGATGCTGTAGCGCCCACTTAGATAGAGCGGGAGTATACATGGGCTTGTTTGCCATGTCTCGGTGACTCGGTGACTCGGTGACTCGGCCTAGCTGCCTGCCCACACGTTCTCGAACGTTTGCAAGCCTATCATCGGCCGGTTTCCGAGCGCAAGGCTCTACGATTGCGCGTCGTCCGAGAGGCATGCTTCGGCCTGGTTGATCAAGGACATTGTGCTAGCGCTCTGTCACTGTTTCAGGCATCGTCGAGGTTCCCGACCGCACAGGTCACATCGGCTCTCCGTCCAGATCGTCGTCACCTATCGGCTCTCCATCCAGATCTACCTCCTCCGCCAGAGGCTCCCCATCGAGGTCCTCCATGGGCTCTCCGTCCACGTCATCCTCGTCCATCTCCATCGCATCTCCGTCCACGTCGTCCTCGGCGGCCGGGCTGTCCGAGCCACCAGCAGGAGCGATTGGCTTGAAGGAGGATTTGAAGCCTCCAGAAGTGAACCGGCCGGCTTCCGGCTGGCTCTCGCCCTTCTGGGATCCTGCTTCGGGCGCGGCACTCGGCGTGACATCATCTTCATCATTTGGCGACCTGTCTAATTGGGTTCGGCCGTCCAGCAATGATCGTAAAGTTTCGTTAGTTTCGTGTCCAAACGTCATCCTGAGATCAGCTACTGCAAGACATCACTGATCTCACCATCTATCCCAGATGTCGAGCACAGCAAACACTTGTTGCCTGAAAACATCCGCGCTAATCCGGCTGGTGTAAGCCTTGAGGCTCTGATAGACCGTGTGCAGATGCGCAAACACCGGTGGAAGGCGTTGTTCGATTGCTAGGCGGTACTTCCACACATTGGGCAGCGGGGTACCCTACACTCTTTCAGCCTCGGCACAAGACACGGACGTGTGAGCTCACCGAGTTATGCAAGATGTCCGACACCAAATGAAGTCTCGCCATCTTGCGCGGGACAGGAGTACCGTCCAATTTCAGACTCTGGCACACAATCTCGGCCACCTCGTTCGCAGCCTCGGCATGGTTGATGGCAAACTCCATCGCTCTGGCTATTTCCGCCCTCTTCCCGCTCATCGCACGTAGCATGGATTCGAGTCGTCGCCGAGCAAGTTTGCCGAGCTTGCTTTTGCCAATGCGTTCCTTCTCAGACTCTTCGGCCGAGTCAGAGGAGTACATCTCGGCGAGTCCCTCATCGATGAAATCGTCGGGCGGAGGGGTCGGAAACCGGTAGCGCGAGGACAGGAAGAACTGATAGACATGGTGCTCGGGTAGGCTCTGATCCGACAAGAAGGCGAATCTAGGATTGCTCTTCTCGTTGTCGCGCAACGTATCCTCGAAACCTCGGCCTCTGTCCCGCACCTTCTCCGCCACCGTCCTGAGGAACTTTTGGGTATCCGCATCGACTTTTGCTGTCCACTTTTCTTGCGCGACTGACCTTCGAGGCGGAGGCGAGTGAGATGACGAGGAAGAGTAGGACGAATACGAGTCGGATCTTCTTCGCTGTCTCCTTTTTGAGGACACGTCGCGTTCTCGCGAGATAGACCGTGATCGACTCCGGTCTCTCTCTCTGCGGCTACCTTTGCGGGGTGATGGCGACCTCTTGATTCGACCTGTGGTGATATCTGGTCGTTTTCAGCAGGAATACTCCTCCCTACCAGCTATTCTCACCATATAATGCTTTCGCAGGCCGTTCAACGGAATTACCCCACGTCACCTTGAGGATGTTGCCCGCCCATTCGAGGTCATTGAGGTGTTTGATCGCTCGCTCGGCATCACGGCGATTCATGTATGACACAAAGCCTGTCAAAACACCTCTCCGGGCAAATTGAAGGCCGTATTCGTCCCCTCCGCGAGCTGCGAGTCAGCTTCGTCCCTTGGATCGTCAGGGTTGGACATACGCCACATGATCTTGACCGTGGCCACCGGACCATGCTCTGCGAAGAACAGTCCAAGCTTGTCCTCAGTGACATTGGCAGGAAGGTTGGTCTGCGATTAGGCTCCTATACGCACGCGAGTCCGGATGCGGACACACTATGAACAGATTGGCAGACTGCACATCAGCGCCAGCACTTCAGACTGTTATACCTGTGACTTACTTCCAGGGGAACGGCCGGTTTGCCTCCTTTCTCGTTTTCCCAAGCTGGTGCGGTGAGCTCGCACACCATTTCCGTTGAGTCTGGCAGACACACCTGCCATGGCAGCAACGGACGATCCTTCCACTGTTATCAATCAGACTTGCCTGACACCCAAATTAGAGAATGCTCACACTGCGCCGAGCGGCCGAAACGTTGTTCTCGAACAGCCTCGTTCCTGCTACGTCAGCCTCGTGTTGTACGACCACCGAGCTCTCGTACCTCTTGATCTCCTCCAAGAAGTCATCCATCTTGCGCTTCCCTTTCGGCTTCGGCTTGTTATCTTCCGGCGGCGGCGAGGGGAAGGCAGGCCGCGGCTGCCACATCAGTGTGTACCACCGATATCAGCATGCAAGCTGACCCGTCCGTACATCGCAGCAGGCCCTCTGGGGATGTTCGACTCCGCCTTGGGCCCCGTCGGGATGGACGGCTTGCTCTGCGGCGGCTCGGGCGGGGCGCCTATCCATCAGCCCATTCCGCAACATGAAAGTCGCACAGGATACCCACCACCAGCCCGGACGAAGCCTCCGCCGGGGACGAAACGGCCGCGAGAGGACATGGGCCCACTGGGACGCGCAAAGTCCGCCTCGAACTCTGCCATGACCCGCCGCTGCTCCCTTCTAATGAGCTCGAGTGGCCGAGGACAAAGAAGACACGCACTCTTCTTCGTCCCGCTTGCGCTTCTCCTCTGCTTCGCGCTCTAGATCTTTCTTGGTCTTCTTTGTATTGCCCACCGCGAACGTCTTGCTCTTGAGCGCATTGAGCTCGAGCCGTTTCTGCCGTCAGCCGAGACCCCGGCGCCAAGCTGAATGGTAGGTACTTTGGCGGAGAACGGGGCGGACTCATCGTCAGAGTCGTCGCCCCGGAACTTGGACAGATCAAGCTTGGGCGCCATCTCGTCGCGCGCCAAGTCGTGTCGTCCAACGCTGTAAATCCAGAGAGGCCCCCCGGGATGGTGCTTAAGAACGTCAAAATGGTCGTTCTCGCTATGCGAAAGCCGCTGTTCGCCGGTGGAGGCGGAGATGTCCCAATGTCCGTCTTGCCACCCAACTGCCTGACGAGATTGCGTCCATATTCAGCTCTCACGTTCAAGTGTGAAGAAGTAAGAGTAAGCGGGCAGGCAGGATGGACGACGAGGCGATTCTCGATGCGAAAATTGCCATTCGCTCGCGCTTCGAAAGTCAGTCCGCGATAGACGATGCCAAAGCACGGCGAGAACAACAATGGAAAGAGGCATACGACCGGTGAGCGCCGGCTCTCTCGCAAGCTGGACGACGGGACTAGCTGGGAAGCTGATGTATAGGATAGGGCAGGCCCCGCCGGAACGGGAAGAGGAGCCTGTACACGATGGCCGGACGTTGTATGAGGTGAGACGCTTCGTGTGCAAGCTTGATGGAGGGAAGCTCATCCGCAGAAAGTCAAGGCTGCCGAAGATGCCAAGACGGCCGAATGGGACGAGAAGATGAAGCTGTCCAACCAGTATCGCGGGATCAACGAGGAGGAGTTTCTCTTCCTCCAGGAGAGGGAGAACGAGCGGAAGGGCAGGGAAGCAAAGGTCAGGGAGGAAGAACAGAGAGAGCTGGCTTCGTACAGAGAGTGAGTCTCCTCTTTCATCAACAACCTAAGGTCGTGAGCAGCACGATGTGGCGTCGACAAGCTTCCACGCGAACAGTCTGTTGACTCTTAGAGCCTTGGCGGCCAAGAACGCAGCTCTCGACACCCCGCCCGACGAATCCAAACCATCTTCTTCGTCCAGCTCACCGGCGCCCTCTGCTCCCCGTTTCCCACCGAAAGCGATCAAGAAGGACATGAAGAGCCTCATGAAGGGTGTAGTGGTGAAGAAGAAGCCAAAGGCCGAGCCGGCGGGTAAAGGCCAGACTGTCTCTGCTTTGTCTGCGCCCCTGCCGCGGCCGACTACCCCGGCCACAACCGCTGGGGGAGCCGGGGAGAAGGAAGAACCTCTGCCTGGCATCTCCGTGGTTGGAGCGATGACTCCGCCTGCAGCTGGCGTAAAGAGGCAGGCAGAAGCGGCGGGTACGGACGATCGACCAGTGTCTGTCGCCGCAGAGGGCAAAAGGCAAAAGACGGACGCTGTGGACAGCGCATGAGTCGAGCAGACAGTTTACCATCACGCATCTTCCGGGCATGTATGTGACACACTTGCATGTAAATACATGTATTTCTCTTCAACTTCGACATCTTGGCTCTTCCACTCTTCCCAGCTCCTTGTTTTGCGGACCCGCCGACTAGTTTCCGGGAACACGGATAGGCTCCACCGACCAGATGCCGTCCGCGTAGTCTTGCACCGAACGGTCAGAGCTGAAATCGCCCATCGCGAAAGCCGTGAGGATGGATTTCTTGGTCCACTCGTCCGGGTCATGGTGCCACAGGTCGTCGACAAGCTTCTGAGCCTCAAGGTAGCTGCCAAAGTCGTTGCTGACAAGGTAGTAGTCGTGCTCATACACCTGAAACATTAGCTACTGCACCCATACATCCTGAGACGGCGTACGGTTTTGAGGAGAGGCTCGTAGATGTGACCATCACCGAATGTGCCGCGCTCAATAGCCTTGAAAACTTCGGCAAGCTGGGAGTCAGTATGTGCGTGCCCAATTGGTCATGCGCCCACCTCTGGTGAGCGCTGATCAAGCGGCAGAGGGTTGTATGAGTTGTTGAATCGAACTTGAGCAACATCGTCGTTGAGATGACCAAACATGAAGCACTGGTCTTCTCCGGCGTCTTCGGCGATTTCGCTAGGTATCAGCATGATAAGCTCTGCAAAGCTCATACGTACACGTTCGCGCCGTCAACAGTCCCCAAAAGAAGAGCACCGTTGAGGGCCAACTTCATGTTACTCTGCGTTGTGAGCTTGGCGTTCAAGGAAAGAAGTCTTGCTTACGGTTCCCGAAGCCTCGGTACCCGCAGTCGACACCTGCACACTCAAGTCGGCAGCGGGAACGAGTACTTCGGCGATCGAGACACTGTAGTCCGGAATGAAGCAAATGCGCAAAAGGTCGCCAACGTCTGGATCGTTGTTGACGGTCTTGCCCACGTTGACAATGAGCCGGATTACGAGCTTGGCGATGTAGTAACCTGGAGCAGCTTTGCCCGCAAAGATCATAGTCCAGGGCTGCATGTTCTTGCGCTCCTCCGGGGTGGCCCTTTTGATCTTGAGGTATCGGTGAATCATCGAGAAGATGGTGATGGTCTGGCGCTTGTACTCGTGCAGACGCTTGATCTGACAAGCGAAGATCGAATTGACGTTGACTGCAATACCAAGCTCGGACTCGAGCACATCGGCGAGCTTCATATCAGCTTGTGTCTCTGACGGTATGAGAAAGCTGACTCTTCGCTTGTTGTCCTGCTTGATTGAGCGGAAGGCTCTGCGGAACTCCTTGTTGTCCCCCATGGGCAAAAGATTTTTCAGCAACTTGAGATCAAGCAGCCACTGCTCGCTACCCAAGGTGTGGGTGATGAGCGCCGCAAGCTCCGGGTTGCACTGCAGCAGCCATCTGCAAATGAGATGAGCCCAACAAGCATGATATGACGAACCTTCGAGGCGTGATACCGTTGGTAACATTGGTGAAGAAGTCGCGACCCTTGAACTCGACAAAGTCACGGAAAATGGTCGCTTGAAGGAGCTGACTGTGGAGCTCGGCCACACCGTTGACCTTGAAGGAGCCAACGATAGCCAGATGGGCCATGCGGACATACTTTGGCGTTCCCTCTTGGATGATGGACATACGCTGGATGCGCTCCATGTCGTTGGGCCATCGCTTGGCAACTTGACCGAGGAAGTCGTAGTTGATCTTGTAGATGATCTGCAGGTGTCGAGGGAGAAGCGTCTCGAAGAGACTGAGTTCCCACCGCTCGAGGGCTTCGGGCAGGACAGTGTGATTGGTGTACGCGAAGACCTTGGTGGTGATCTTCCAAGCCTGTTCATAGGAAACGTCTTCTTCGTCAATCAGGATGCGCATGAGCTCCGGGATGGCGAGAGTAGGATGGGTGTCGTTCACTGCGAAGATCAGTCAAGGTCGTCTATCTTCCTGAGCACTGACTTTGGACGCAAACATAGTCAGGAAGCTGACTCCAAGGGAGTTCAAGCTTGATGTAGCGCCTCAAGATATCCTGCAAGGATGCGGACGTCCACTGAGAACATCAGCCGCGTCGACCGATATAAGCGTTGAGCCGCTCACCAGGTATTGCTGTTGCAACCGAAGCAGCTTGCCCTGGTACATATTGTCGTTGGGGTACAGCACCCGGGTCTACGAGGGTCAATGCCGCTTTCAGGGCACAAAGACGCCTTACGATGTTCTCGACGCTGCTACTCGCCGACACGCTGGCGTCGTAATTACCGGCTGATCCATGAGCACAGGACCCCATTATGGATCGCACACCTACCGTTGAAGGAATTCAAGTCGAACCCGGAGATGGGAGTTGCCTTCCACAACCTGATGTTTGCGCAGTTCTTCGTCGCGAAACCGGGAATGGGCGTGTCATATGCGACGGCCATGCACTCCATGCCCCCAGTCCAGTGAGCCTTGTCAGAGTTGGGGATGCCTTCAACGTGACCGAAGAAGCGGATAGGATACGAGACGTCCAGTCGCGCGATCTCCCAAGGCTAGCCGTCAGAGGGCACCGATAGATCCGAGTCACTCACGTTTTCTCTGTCGAGCCAAGGATCAGGAGCCTCCAGCTGCTCTCCAGAGCTCGAGATGAGCTGCTTGAAGATACCATAGTTGTCTGATGGTCAGCTTCCAGCACTCGAACGAACCAGGGAGCTGACATCGCAAGCCATAGCCCCACCCTGGGAGACATAGAGTAGCCATGCTGTCGATCTGCATGTGAGCTCAGGTCGAAGCGGCTCGCTTAACCCACGTAGCAGGCAGCAAGCCGACCGAGACCACCATTGCCAAGACCGGCATCCCTCTCCTGGTCTAGCAAGTCTTCAAAGTTCTGCTCATCAGAGGATTGCACCCGGACCAGAGGTCACAAGAACGAACAAAGCCTAGCTTCCTGGTGGCATCCTCGTAAGTGTTACGCATGCCCAGGTTGAGAACAGCATTGTCGAGAGATCGTCCGATCAGCCACTCGATCGAGAGGTAGTAGATCCTCTTCGGCGCCTTGACGGTGTGGAAGCTGATCTTCTTAGCTCGCGGTGACCGGTCAGAAATGCTACCAAAGGCTCACCCAGTGGTCTCGTTCCATCGCTGCAGGAGCTGGTCTCGAACGGAAAGGGCAGTGGCTTGGTACGCCGCGAGCTGAGGGTCAGTCTCTTGGCATGCATGCACGTGTCTGCAACACCTGCTCACATCGTCGAGGTTGAATGCTTGTCTTGCGAGCGAGGTGGTGACGTGACGAACAACGCTGTTGGCGACCCCTTGAACGTCCTCTGGGTCGAGCTTCTCTTTCTCCAGGGCGATCTTCCAGGTCTCCTCGTCACCGATGGGCCACTCATCATCCATAGTCACGCCCGGCTGGGCAGGGAAGTAGGAGCCTGGGCATGAGCTACAGGCCTCGAAAAAGATAGACTTGTAATTGGCGAAGAGAAACGGGGGAGAAGAGAGGAGGCTTCGAGAAGCCCATGTCAAGAAGCGGCCGAGGGACTCTGGCATCACTACTCACCGGTCAAGCTCCGCTTGTGCGAGGGGCGCTCTTTCCTCGGCGTGACGATCGGCACACCGATGCGACTCGTGTCGACATTGTGGGTGGGTCCGATACTGCCATTCTGCCCCGCAGAGATGGACGACCTCCTGGACAGACTCTGAGGCTGATGCAGCGAGGGCGACCGCGAACCCGAGCGTGAACGCGAGCGTGAAGCTGTGATGTCATTGGGTGCCCCGGACGCGGGGAATCGTCGACGACTTACCAGAGGGCAGCTTGGCCACATTGTCCCGGGTGAGGGACGCCATCTCGACTCTCTAACCTGCTGTCCACTGCCTCTCGATGGAGACAGAGAGACACAGATAGGTGAGTAGAGAGATGTGATGGATGAACGGGGAATGCGTGGGTGGAATGGGAATGGGTGTGGGAACGCGAAGCGGAGGAAGCTCGTACCTCGGCCGGCGTCCTCGGTTATTCACTCTCCGAACCAACACAACCCTACAGAGAACCATCGCGTCAAAGAGCATGCCTGTAACTAGGTCTACTCGTACCAACACTCCTGCATATGCACTCTCCCCACCACGCTACGATGCCTGACTGGCAGACAGGATCTCCTCGACCCGCTTCACCTTGGTGTCATTCCCTCCACCCTTGATCTCCTTGTCCGTTCGCGTTCCTATCCGAATATCGGTCTAGCCTGGCTCAGCTCCTCGTCTACCTTGTTGATGAGAGAGGAACACGCACAGCTATTCTAGGAGTGCCCATGGCATGTACGGCAGCATGACACTCCCCAATCACCCGCATGACGTCCTCCCATGGTCCCTCGAGATTCGTACCGTAGCCGTGGAGCCTGTACTCAAGGCCGCTCTTCTCCAGAACCCTTTGGCACTCTGCGATCTGCGGACCGACTGAAGGCGTAGGCAGACCCATTGGAATGAGGCAGACTGATGTCAGCATGAAGATCTCGGGGGGAGAATGGAAAGCGAGCTCTTGCTCCATGAGATCCGTGACGGTAAACGGGACGCCCAACAAGCGGTGCACTCACAGTCTGCCACAGCGTACAGCTTTCCAGAGCTTCCCTGCGCGCTCGACATCCTTGTCAGGCTTCTGCTGCCTTGTTTCGTCTGAAAGTTCTGAAGCAGCGACGGGTCTGACAGCCCAGGCGAATTCCTCCACGGCAGACCACGTGGCCCACGTTTCAGGCACGATGACACCGTAGATCCCGATCTTTCAGACGACACGTCAGGGTAACTAGGAGGCTTTTCGACTTGGTTGTTTAATGATTAGGATAGATTTTGTAACCACACCTTTCTCAGCATAGCATCTCCGACGTTTGTCACTGCATACTCTCGACCATGTCTGGCATGTGAGCATACGAATGGACGACCCCGACTGAGCGCCATGCGATCCGACGGTTTTTATGACGACTTTGCATGCATAAAAGGACGGTAGAACCCGAGGTCCGATCATCCGCCCCGTCTCATCACCGGGCCCCATTGGCAACCCTGAAGCCGAACCAGCTTCTTCACCGACCGGACGCGACCTTGAAGCCTTCCATTCTTCGATTCTCGCATATTCATTTTGTCATTCACCCTCGAGGTGGTGGCGGCGCAGGGTGGGCGACGTGTGGAGATGAACCGACTCATCCGGACTCGCAGCCAGCACTTTGTCGGCTCGCCCAGAAAGACCGCTTCACCCCTCAAGCCCCGGTACTCCATTACCACCGCAGGCAGATACGGCAAAAGGAGAAGAGTGGGATCTTCGGCGCTTGCCGCTCGACCGATCAATGCGATTGACACCGAGGATGAGGACACGCCGACCAGCGACTCGTCGTCCGAGGCGGAGAGCTCGACGACCACTAGGCGACGGCACACCATGCCCCTCAGCTCGGAGATCGGGTTGCAGATGGTTAATCGCCCCGACAGGCTGCTCCGAAGGAGTCGAGGCCATGCCGATGTCAAGGGCAAGGGCAAGGCGAGGCCTTTAGACGTGTTTGAGCTGGAAGAGGCAGATGAATCCAGTCCTCGCAAGAGGAAGAGACGAGACGAGACCTGGTCAGATACTTCCAGCTGGGTGGAGATGGACGAGGACGAGACCGAGCCAGAATACATTGCAGATAGTGAGCAGCTTTAGGAAACTTGCGGAGGCTGATGTGTAAGGCGATCAACACTTACTCAGAGATGCACCTGCCTATGCTCTACTTCGACTACGGAAGGCCGAACTGATCCGCCTCTGGAAAGTTGCTGGAATGTGGGAACTCGGGGACGATTGGGACTCGATATCGACCGGCGACGAGGACGCGGACGGTGGCATGGGCAAGAAGGATCTAGTTGACGGCCTCATTGCTGCTGTGAGTGCAGCTCTACAGGACTGCTCAGATTCGTGCTCACCTAGAAGCGAGCGACCTCTAGTCAAAGGCCGTCTCCCGGTCCATCTCCCCGCAAAGCTGCCCTTGAAGCTGCTTTCGAGATCAAGCGACTAAGCGGCACGACCAGCTCTGTTCCAGTCTCTCCACCCTCATCCTCGTCGTCCAACTCGGGTACCCGAAGCCGCCTCGACACTGACGCAACACCTCGTGCAATCGTCCTTACACGTTCGCGTGCCCGTGGCGATCCCTCTCTACTTCGCTCCGTCACGCGGAAACAAGTTGGCGCAAAAGAAAAACGTCTTCGAAGAACGTACGCAAGAAGCAAAAACGTGGGAGGGGCCGAAGCGCGGAAAGCGAGATTTGGCGATGATGTCAAAAGTCCTGCCAATGGTCTTTTGCGACACGTCAGGCGATCATCCACTAACTCTTCGGCGTACACCACAACCGACTCAGATCCTCACGAGTCTACTACGCGTCAGACCCCACGGCGTTTGCGCAAGCCTTCTCATCCTCGAGGGTATACCCCTGCCCGACGCTTAGAATCGGCAAAAGCGCGAACGTCAGGCAGTGCCTCGGCTGACGAAGAGACTGTGGATGGCGAGATTGAAGAGACGGACGAAGAGGCAGATCCGACGCCCCTGATACAGCGTCTTCGGCCACGCACGCGCAGCTTCCTAGTGGCGCCTTTACACGATGAAGCCGAAGCAGACGCCGAAGATGAGGCTGAGGACGATGCCAGCCCCGGTCCTAGCAGTCGCACGAGAGCCCGAGATCGTACAAACTCGGACGCATCGTTGATGAGTATAGGCGAGTCACGTATGCTGCCCTCTCGTGCAGCTAAAGCCAAAGCCAAGGGCGCACTCAAGGACATCGAGAGCGACGAGGACGGCATGGACTTAGACTTCACGGGTAATGACGACTTGGTCGAAGAGCCTGAGGCTATCGATGAAGATGCGAGTAGGCCATCATCGGGGCATCTGACCCGTGCTCAGGCTAGAGCGAGCAGACCGGGCTCCGCCGATAACAAAAGCCCGTCGAAACGCCACGCGCGACGTAGCTCGAGGACGTCGCCCATTTTGATTGACGATTCGTCCAGTGATGAAAGCAGCCTGACCACCTTGCCAAACGGATCCGCCGATGAGGATGAAGCTGTACGGACGACACGATCTGGCAAAGCCTTTGGAGTCATGCAGACGCGGAAGAAACGTCTAAGGCAAGAGGCAATCGACGACCCCGACATGGAGGTGGAAGACGAGGACGACGAGGATGAAGATGAAGAAGAGGACGACGACTCCTTCGAGGCAGACTTCGACCTGTCCGAGGCGACCGTCACTTCTCTCACTCGACTTCTCCGAGACGAGCTCGTCCAGATGTGCGAAGCGCGCGGTATCGAGGTGGGCGGGACCAAACCTCAACTAGCCAGAGCTCTACTTGAATGGCGTGACGAGCAGCAGATGACGGAGACCATGTCGACCACATCTTCGCAAGCCACTGCAAGACCCTCCCCACCCCCGACCGGCAAGATCATCCATGCTGTCGGCAGTCATGTGCACGTGTCTGGCAAGGCGACTCCTGTGCTTCTGCGAGATCATGTTCATGCTGCGGATCCTGCCACTCCGCCCCCATCTGATGAGTCCAAGCGCGCCAACGAGGCCGAGTTGAATCTCGACCTGGCCGAGCTGGGTTTGGAAGACTCGATGATCAAGCCTGAACAGCTCGTCAAGCTCGAGAAGATCGGTAGTGGAGGCTTCAAGGATGTCTACGTGGGCAAGTACCGCGGACGCAAAGTGGCTGTCTCCGAGTTCCGCGAACACCTCAGTGAAATGGACATCCGCGAACTCAAGCTCCTCGCCGAGTTCTCTCATCCCAACATCGTGCGGTTCAGGGGCATCTGCATCCCGGACGACAACGGCTCCGTCCCGTGCATGCTCGTGTCCGAGTTGTGCGAGAACGGCGATCTCTTCGACTACATCCGCAATGTACCTACGCCTTCCCTCAAGCGGCTGCTCGGTCTCATGCTCGACATCGCCCGTGGGTTCGAATATCTGCACACCCGCAAGCCGTCGATCATTCATCGTGACTGCAAGTCGTCCAACATCCTGATCAATCGCGCCGGCCAGGCCAAGGTGGGCGACTTTGGCCTTGCGCGCGTCAAGCGCAGCACGCGAAGCATGATCAAGTCGCTCGTCGGGACGGTCAACTGGCAGGCGCCCGAGCTCTGGCACCCGGCGCCGCGGTACGACTACAAGGTAGACGTGTTCAGCGCGGCCATGGTGTATTGGGAGATGATGTCCGGGTGGATTGGCGAGAAGAAGTACCCCTGGGAAGGACACAACGAGCATTACATCTACGATGCGGTCGGCTCCAAGCAGCGTCGTCCCAGCATCGCCGGCCTGCGCAAGCACTGGGGCGTCGAGCCGGTCAACCTCATGGAGCGCATGTGGCACCAAGACCCGGCGGAGCGCCCGACCATGACGGATGTCGTGGCTGATCTCGAGGCACTGCTGCAAGAGTGCTAGCCTGCACTGCGATACCACACTGCATTACCCTACCCTACATCATCCCGCCTACCCTTACGATCAACGTTGTCATAGCATTACCGGTCTCTGTATCCTGCACGCTGCCTCGACTGCATGCCACTCTATAGCTCTGTGTACCGCTACCGTTTCATTTATCATTCGCCTCGATGCTGTGCGCCAAGCAACAGTACATGCATACGCTGCATTGGTCCATGTCTGAACTTGCCGCATCCAGGCGGGGTGGGCCTTCCGTCACAGCATGGGTGTTTCGGTATCAAGCCGGCGAGCGTGAGGGCGTCGAAACGCCCCGAGTATGAAGGGAGATCTTGATAAACGCCGCGTTGGCCGGGAAGTGTCACAAGTGAGAAGGTCAGTCATCATCACTGATAACGCTGCCGCAAGACCACTGGCTCTTGTATGCATGGTGCATGGTGCACTTCTGGACATACCATAGCCTCTGATCGTTGCTGTGTCCGCGCCTCGGCGACGGGATCAAAATTTCCCGTCCATCGCAAGCTTCACCGACGAGACGAAAAGTCTGGATGCTAGTCTTGCCAGGCCGTAGCGTTACTCGAATCCTTTGTCCCCCCCCCGCCTCCCAGGAGGTCATTTAGCGTCGTCCGCGTCGCCCGTGTCGTGTCGGCTCGCGTCGCCTTCCTCCTGGCTCGCCGGCTCGACCGCCTTCTCTTCGGCCTTCGGTCTGTGCTTCTCGCGACGCTTCTCGCCGGCCCCTCACCCTCACCCCTATCTCGACGCTCTGCGCTTCTACCCACACTTACATCATAATCCATCTCCCTGACCCGCCGAGCTATTCATTAGACGCAGAGGCAGCCGCAGACGGCCGCCCGGATCTAGGCAGCAAGCATGTCCGGCCCCGCCCCGCAGGGCATCCAGGTGCCCGCCTCGAAAGTGCACATACCATTCAAGACGGAGCTCCTCAACGCCATGTCCAGCGAGCGCTTCGCGCAGCGCGCCCCGCACCTCGTGGGCATCCTCGCCACGCCCAAAGAGGACGCGCGGACGTACGCCGAGGTGAGCCCCCCTCCACTCCACTCCACTTGACACTGCTCCCAGCGTTGCTGAATGGGCTGACGGCAGTTCACCAAGAAGGCGTGCGAGCAGATCGGCATCAACTTTGAGCTGCGCCTGGTGGGCGAGGCGCGCAAAGGCATGGACGGCGAGGGTGTGGGCATCGACGTCGAAGAGGCCATCCTCGAGGTGTGCACCGGAACCGCACAGCTGGGAGAGGGTGCTGATGTCAGGCCAACGACGACACGGACGTGGATGGTATCATGGTCTATTACCCCATCTACGGCGGCCGCCAGGTCTGCTGCTTGCCAATTGTCACGACCGCAGCTGACGAGCAGGACCAGTACCTCCAGTCGGTCGTCAGCCCGCTCAAGGACGTCGAGGGGCTGAACCACCAGTTCCTCTTCAACCTCTACCACAAGTGAGTCCCTACCTCGCTGCCGCTGTGGGGGCTCGCTGACGCTCGCTCGCGCGCAGCATCCGCTTCATCTCTCCCCTCACCCTGCGCCCCATCCCCGCCTCGCACCTCCCGCAACCGCTGCTCAAGCCGGGCCAAGAGGCGCCCCCGCCCCCCGGGACAGTCAAGTCCATCCTCCCGTGCACCCCGCTGGCGATCGTCAAGGTGCTCGAGCACCTGGGGGTGTACAACCGCATGCTCGAGTACGGCGACCGCGCCCGCGGCAAGGTCGTCACCGTCATCAACAGAAGCGAGGTGGTCGGCCGACCGCTGGCCGCGCTGCTGGCGAACGACGGCGCGAGGGTCCTGAGCGTCGACATTGACTGTGCGTCCCCCTGCTGTGGAGAAGCTTCCTGGGGGAAGGGCTGATGATCCAGCTATCGTCGAGTTCTCCAAGCGCCCCTCGGCACCGGGCGGCTCGCCCACCGAGAGCTCTCCGTCTGCGGACGCGGCGCTCAGCTCGTCAAAGTACAACCCGCACCACGTCGTATCGCCCACAACACTCACGCTGCAACAAGTGCTGAGCATATCCGACGTCGTCATCTCGGCCGTGCCGTCGCAGTCGTACAAGGTGCCGACGGCGCAATTGAAAGACGGCTGCGTGTGCGTCAACGTAGCTGGCGAGAAGAACTTTGAGAGCGACGTGCGTGATCGCGCGGGCATCTATGTGCCCAGTGTGGGCGTCATGACCATCGCCATGCTGCAGCGCAACTTGCTCCGGCTGTGCGATTATCAGCTCGTGGCCAAAGAGGCCAAAGTCATGTAAGCCCTTTCGGGTCTGTATATAGATGTCACGATTATATGTTGCATCTGTCCATCTTTAGCGTATCATGCAACACGTCAGTGGTGTCAGTACGCCTGCCCGTCCGAGGCCGCCATCATCATTTGCATTATCCTTCTGCACATCACACTCTGCGGATATCATAGGTTGGAGGTAGGAGGGGAGGGAGAGTCTGGAGTAGAGGGGAGATCGTTCTTCGTCGCTTCGTGTAGTTTCTCAATCGTCGGACATGATCATCATCGGAAGAAAGCGAACGCGCGTGAACGTCGGAACACCCCTTAGAGCACCTTCTCGTGCTCAAAGCTCGAGGGGGCGGTTGTGCCGGCCGAGTTGAAGCCGTCCTTCTGGAACGGGTTGGTGCCGGCGGCAGTAGTCGTGTTAGCACGGGCTTTGACGTTGCCAAAGACCGGTCGGACGACGTTGTAGTAGAGGACCTCGGCGCCGCGGGTAGCAGGAAGCATGACTAGCGGTCAGCCAAATATCAGAAGGATAGGTAGCCGAGACGCACGGTAGATGATGAAGAGAGTCTTGAAGACGTAGTACATGGGTACCCAGTAGAGGATGGCGCGGACACCCATGGACTCGACGAGGTTGAGCAGGCCAAAGACGACCTGAAATCAGCGTCCAATTCTCTGGTGCTGATTCCGACCCACCCAGTAGGTCAGCCATTGCTTGTCGTCGTTGGTGCCGGGAGACTCGATAGCCTGGATGGACAGGTACGCAGGGAGGAACCAGCCGATCATGTTGGACACGGGCTGAGCGAGGCCGAACATGTTGAAGAAGATGAGGGTGACGGCGCTGCGTCGTCAGCGCGGCTGAGCAAGGGAAGGGGAATGATCTCACGAGCCACCGAGAGCGAGCACACCATAGGCCTTGGGGACCTTGGTGCGGGTCTCTAGATCCCGGAGCATAGGGTACTTGTTGAGCTGCGCGTCAGCACAATGGTTCGTGGCCGGCCACGTCACACGACTGGACGTCGTGTGTTCGTGCCGGTTCCATATGAGAGACTGACCTCGGCATCGAGGGCGTTGACCTGACCCGAGACAAATTTGTTGGCCTGCTGGGTGTAGGGGTGGTTGAGGAAGTTTTGCTTGATCTGTTGAGACTGGGCCGACATCTGCGAGGGAAATGTATCAGCGTTTGCTCATCCGCGTGTCGGTTCTCCCGAGAGATGGTGAATTACGCGGCGAGGTAAGAAGGCGCGACTCACCTTGTCAAAGTGGGAGGTGGTTGGCAGGCGGTGCTGTTGCGAGGAGGTAGAGCGTGAGCTGTTGTAGTGGAATACGAGCTGATTCCAACAAGAGTGACAATCAGAAATGAAGGATGGATGGATGAATAGGAGGGGGAGAGGCTATGACGACGACGACGACGTGGGAGAAAAGGGGAGAGGGGAATGGCCGCAGCCCCCCCGTTTCGTCCTATGACGTTAGAGACCGACTACACCAGTATGCCACATCAACTGTGTGCCGTCATAACCCCGCAAACACCGCCCGTCAGCAGAGATAGGCGTGCGAGAGCTTCAGCCGCAGGCTAGCACGCGGCATTGGACGCCAAGGTGTGAGGGAGTGAAAGAGTCGCGTCGATTCCTGCAAAGTCTATTCATTGTATTCATTCATCGTCTCGACCGTGTAACAAATCACAGTGGTAGCAGTCCCATCTCTCTGTTCATTTCGACTAGAGCAAGCCGTGTACGATTCAATTCCAACTCGGATACGATCGCCGCCATCACCGGCCATCGTCACTTGTGTGACTCACTCCCCCTCCTTCCGCAAAGCTGCCCGTGTGTATAGACCCCGATAGCCCGGCATTTCAGTTTGGTCTCTCTCAACTGTATAGAACAGGTTCTACGCCCCGACTACGACCCTTGCGCTCGCATGCTCGACTCGCCCCGCCTCAGTCGCTCGCCCAAGATTGCTCAAAATGCGGGGCAGCATCTCTCGGTGGTCGTCGGACCGAGTAAAGGGCGGCGGTCAGGATTGCGGAGCAGAGGCACCCAGCTCTTGTTCTTGAGGTTCGGCTGGGTGGTTCTGGTGATATGGTACGAGGTGAGCTGCTCAGGCTTTTGTGACTATCCCAGCTGACATCCCAGGTCGGCGAGGTGAGCTGGCTGTTCGTCTCAGGCTCAGAGGCCGCATGATTGACACCACAGTTCTTCTCCTCCCTTTCTTCATGTCGTTTTCCGGACGCGCAACTGCTACGCATGCCCGGCTCCGAGTCTCCGACACACGTCGTATTGCTTGCCGATCCACATGTCCCGCATCCCAAGCTATCCTACCCTCCAGAATCTCGACCATGGATCAACTTTTTGCGGCAAGGGATGGACGAGCTGTTCATGCGCAAGAGCTGGAACGTCGTGATGCGGCTGGGAAGGGTAGACGTGGTCTTGGTGCTGGGGGACATGTTGGACTGGGGTCGGGGCGTCATGTCCGAACAGGAGTGAGTCGTCTGATTGCCTATGCAGACGCAAAAGGCTCATGGCAGATATGACGACTACGTCGCATTGTTCAGGTCTATTTTTCGCTTACCTCCCTCGGTGCCGATGTTCTATGTACCGGGCAATCACGATCTACCTCTAGGCCCGAATCGCCTCTTTTCCCCACATGCCAGGGATAGATACGCACGGCATTTCTCCCCGCCGAATGCCATTTTGCCCATCGCCAATCACAGCTTGATCTTGCTGGATGCCGTCGGCCTGGTGGAGGAAGACTATAGGCGCTATGCTGCGGAGATGCAGTTTGGAGAATGGGACGGCGTTGAGGGCGGGGTCATCGAGTTTGTCAAAGCCCTCGGCGAAGGTGCGTTTGAACTATAAGCCTCCTAACATGGCTCATCCTGCAGAAGACCACCTAGGCCCCACTATCCTCATCTCCCATATCCCCCTTGCACGTCCCGAAGCTCATTCGTGTGGACCTTTACGCGAGCGCGGCCGCATCCTCAAAGGTGCCGGTCCAGGATACCAGAACCTCCTAGGCAGCGAAACCTCGCGATTCTTACTTGATCAGATCAAGCCTTCAGTGGTATTCTCAGGAGACGATCACGACTACTGCGAATATACCCATCAGCGAGGAATCAGGGAGGTGACGGTCAAGTCGTTCTCGTCGTCGATGGGCATACGGCGACCAGGCTTTCAGCTGCTTTCCTTGATCCCCCCGCCCACAACGCAGTTCTCGGAATTGACTAAACCCGTAACTCATGCGGACCGTCCATGCTTCTTGCCCGATCAGCTGGGAGTGTACAACCGGGTCTATCTACCGCTTGCCCTTGCCACCATCCTATACCTCCTTATCACCAACATCCGCACCGCTTGGCACATGTCGAATGGCCTCGGGCTATCACATCTGTATGGCGACCTGAAATCGCGTTTCAGTCCGAATCTGCAGTCTTCCGAGCAGATGCCTCAGGCAGCGGTGACGGGCCGTCGTCTGTCCGATCGGCCAGTCCCTCTCACCCTTCCCAGTCGGAAATCCAGTCAGCAACTTTCCGCGAATGCTCAAATGCAACCACGATCAGCTCGATTGCCGTCATTTGGCATGTCCCTCGACACCCCCACAAGCCGACATTCCTCACGGTCTGCGCCCGTCTCTCCGACCTTGACCCCTAGAGTTTCTTTCGATGAGAAGACGGCGTCTGCATGGGGCAACTCGAACGGTGTCATCACTGAGGATGAGGAGTCTCACTATGCGCCATCGACAAATGGCGGCAACGACTCGCCAAGTCTCTCTCGGCGGTCGTCCTACATTTACATGCACTCAGGGAAAGACCACAACGCGCCGCTGACAGCCGAGCCAAATTCGTACTTTTTGCCATTACCAGGCCAAGAAAGACAAATCGGTCTGGGCCTGTCGTCGCCGAGTCTAGGACCTGGCTTTGCGGCTCAACAATCGACACACTCTATACGCCGGGTATCGTCTGCCATTTCTATGACGCCCACCAGTTCGAACGGGAGTTACCTCCCGCCCCAGGGTTTCCAGGGGTATCACCAGCCTGGCGGTCTGGGCATCTCCAATGGTGGACCGTCAGGGATACCACTACCACCTGCCAACCCTCGGCGAGTGACAATGCCACGCATGCTGTCTACGTCGGACTGGTCTGCCGCGGCCAAGGCCAAGGACAAGACGGTGCTGGGACTGATGGTGGACAGCATCCCCCTGCCTGGCCAGGGTCCCGGACCCAAGCGCGGCGGAGTGATGCGACTCGTGAGGGGTATGTGGGGCTTCGCGGGTTGGTTGTGGCGAGCACGGAACGGCGTTGTCGGCAAGAGCTGGCGAGAGACGTGGGCTGTGGCGTGGCCTGCGGGTGTGGTGTGGGTGCTGGTGAATGCGCTGTTCTTTGTGAGCTAGCGGGACACTGGGCGGGACACTGGGCAGGTGATCAGAGACATCTTGGTTGTTTGATGTATGCATGGTACGTCCTACAAACAGTGGTGGATCGGGCGCCAGAAGAGCAGAGAGGGGGAGTCTTGGTCGTAGGGTCTCAGCCGCGCTTGAAACCACCTCCTTGGCCAGACTGTATACTGCAAGTCAGCTCCATTCTGAGAGAGCTCATCGAGGCTGTGTCGCAGCCATAGGCTCGCCATCGCCATGGCTATGGCTATGGCTATGGCACGGACAATGCCTCGCTGCGCTCGGCAGTCGGCAGACTCACCCAAGCTTCTTTCGCTCGTAAAACGCATCTACCCTGCTCGCGCCCATATTGATAATCTTCGGACACCCGTCCCTGTCCTTCTCGAGCCGCGTGCACTCGGTGCAGTAGTAGGCGTCTGATATGGCCGGGCTGCCGCAGATGATGCATTTGCTCGACGTCGCGCCGAACGAGCACTCGTCGCATATCCGCACGAGGGTCATTGGGCGGACGTACGAGTCGCAGATCGGGCTGTGCGTCAGCGCCTGCTTCACTGCATTCCTACTACGACACGATCTCCTGTCCTGCCACGCAGCTAGCTAAACATCCTCGCCGGATGACTAGCAAGAAGGAGTATGAAACTTGGACTCACCACTTGCCATCGCACTTCTCGCACATGCGCCCGATGGCGATGCCCGGCTGGCGTCGACACATGAGCAAATCCGGGTGATGCTTGGACTACATCGTTAGCCACCTCCTCCTCACTGCTCATCCTCGGTCAACTCACCATGTTGCGTTGCTGTGGATGTAGAGTTGAGACGGCTGAATAACCCTGCAGTCCTCTATCGTCTCGCTCGGCGGCGAATCTCATGTTTACGTAAACTGTCTCCTTTCCTCGGCGACGCCGGCGAGGCGAGCGTGTACCAGAACGTACGAGAGGTCGAAACTGCTCACTTGCCTTCGTTGCAGTTGCTTGCAAGAAAGGTGTGGGCGAGATGGCCACCACCGCCGGGTCCCGCTGGGCCAATAGGGGTCTCGACCGATTGTGGTTCTGGTTCTGCGTCATCCACATCGTGCGTCCCCCCGTCCACTCCACTCCCCTTGAATACCTGTCGTGATGATCCACCTAATCAGTTGTTCCTTCCGAGGCTCTTCATTCCAGCCACGCGGACAAACCTCTGCCCAGATCTGACCCCTCCTGCCCCGTACAGCACCAGCATACTGGTCAAACCCAATAAGGAGAGGAAGATGGGAGTCGCTGACGCGCCCAGCCCATCTCGCTCCTGTTCGACGTCTCGTGCCTCTACCCGGCATGGGTGCTCGCGCGCACGCCCGTACCGGGCATCGTGGCCACCTACATCCAGATGACCCGCGACCCAATAATGAAGGGCGCGGTGTTTGGCCCCGAGGGGGACTGGGGATGGCTGAGGACGCTCATCCTTCTCGAGGGAGCATTCCAGGTTCCTTGTTTTGCCGTTGGAGCTGTGGGCCTGTGGCGCAGTGAGTCACGCCTCCCCGTCCTGCCTATCCGTGTTCCAATCAAATCTTCTGAGATGGCATGCTGACCCGCAGATGACCCGCGTGTATGGCGTGAGCCTTCCTTGGCCTGAATGAGATCATACAACGTTCTAGTCGCTGACAGCAGCTTTACTCCTCGCGTACGGCGCGTCCGCAGCGACATCCATGGTACCTGTCACCCACGCCGTCTTCACCTACCCCACCCAGCCCCCGCTCAGCACCTCCGAGCTCGCCATCATCATGGGCACGTACGGACCGTGGCTCGTCATTCCCCTCGGGATGGCCTTGCACATGGCGTCTCGCATACTCGCCGTGCTGAAGCGAGACCAAGTCGCTCAGCTGGAGAAGAAAGCGTTCTGAAGACCAGTCTGTACTCTTATACTTCACTTGTATCTAAAATAATCGCGCAACGAACAAATCTGAATGACACATCTGAATGAAACCCATTGGTCGTGCAGACATAGCATCATATCACCAAACTAGGTATTACCGGCTACGAAACCAAACGTGCGAGTGCTTGCAGAATGCGGGGTGGGCCGAGTGCGGGTGTGTATATAAACACGTCGAGCCGAGGGGTATGTAGATGTCAATGCCGGGTACCCAAAAGCGGGCGGGGTACAAGCGGTCCGGACGATCCGAACGAGTCGTCAACATGGCGCGAGAACGAAATGTATAGGCGGTCGGGTAAGGTAGTCTATGGGAGAATGGGCGAGCGGGAGGCTTGGGCCTATTGAATCTTGACAATCTCCATGCCGGCACTGGTATGCCGGTGCCCGTTCTCCCTGCCCTCTTCACACAGCTCGATCGAGTTGACCCACTTGTCTTTGAGGGCTTCGTCGATACCCCAACGCGTCTTGGGATCTGGGTCGAGCATGTGCTTGATGACATTCCGGCATTCGCGTGGGACGAGGTTGTTCAATGGCGCTGGTGTGCCGGCAGGTGGCACTGGAGCACCCGCCTGCTGTTGCGTGGTGGCTTGGGCGTCTTTCGGTGGATATTGCTGGAGATAGGTGGCAAACGTCTGGTCGGACGCCTTGGCTACTCTCCACGGTAGTTCCTGGAACTGCATGCAGTAAAACACAATGGCCGCCGCCCAGACGTCGACGAGACGAGCGTCGTACTCTGCACATTGGGTCAGCTTGGCCCTGCGCGACTGGTACAGCGTGACACGAAGGGCAGAATTTGTAGGCTTGCGACGAAGTTTGAAACGGGAGATAGGCTTGGACTTGGACTTGGGCTTGAGAAACGACCGCGGCTCACCCTTGTGATCAAAGAGTTCGGGTGCAATGTACGGTTCAGAGCCGCACAGTCCCTTGGACATGTGCGTTTTCTTCTCCCAGCACATACGGAAGACGTCAGAGACACCAAAGTCGGTGATCTGCTATCAGCGAAACCACCAATCAAGAGGGACCCCCCGCTCACCTTGACATGACCCCGGCCGTCCAAGAGCAGGTTCTCCGGCTTGATATCCCGATGGGCAACACCCATTGAATGGAGATACTGAATACCCATCAAGATCTGCTTGAAGGAGCACTCGACTTCGCCACTGCTCATGCCGCCCTTCTTGATCGCCGCATACAGATCGCCACCGGGACAGTACTCCATGACCTCGCACCAATGCTGGGACTCGTCCTGAACAAGGTCGACAGTCTCAACGACATTGATGTGGTGCAAGGTGGACGAGATGCAGAACTCCGAAGTGAGCTTCTTGACGTAATCCTTCTCGGTCTCGTTCTTCCTGCGCTTCCGGAACTCCTTGACAGCGTAGAGCTTTTCTTCTCTCCGATCCCACTTGTGGGCGAGACGCACGACGGCTGTGGCGCCTTTACCGATAGCGGCCTTGTCGCAGATGCCATACTTCTTGAGGAGAGACGCGGTCGAAGCGTTGTCACCACCGTAGTCGGAACCCTTGGTCGAGCCGCGGTCAGAGCCCTTGGCAGAACCAGACGCCCGACGGTTGAGTTTGGGGCGCTCGTCTCCGCCAAGCCCGATCAAGTCCTTGAGAGTGAACTTGTTACCAGAGGCAGCGATGACTTCCTCCTTTTTGCCAATCGCCACGGGCTGCCCGCCAACGGTCGCCACGGCCTTCTTCGGGTCGACTGGTGGCATGACTGGTCGCTGAACGTCACCCGCAACACTCTTGTTCGACTTGTTGGACAGCCTGCGCTGCAGACCGCCAGCCGGAGGGTGTGGGTCGATGCGAGCGTCGACTGGCGGTTGGGCATGCGGATCGGCAGAGTCCTGCGTCTTCTTCTGGAACGAGGGCGTGCGCGAAGGAGCGCGCGAGCTGGCCCGAGAGTGATCCGAGTCGGAGTAGCCTGCAGGAGGCGTATTGGGAGTCAAAGGAGGTGACGAAGTGTGGTCTCTGCTACTGGGAGGGTTGGGGCTGACGGCACGGGGACTGCGAGTGCCCGCTTGATGCGGGGCATGGAAGGCAGAGCCGTTGTCGTTTCTGGGGATCTCGAGCTGCGGTTTCTCGCCCCTTTCCTTCTTGTGCTCCTTGTCCTTGCCCTCGTGGTGGAACATCTTGGAGAAGAAGGATTTCTTCTCCCCAAGAGCGCCAAGCATATTCGGTTTGCTAGCCGAAGGAGTACGAGCGGGCCTGGTCTGCAAATGGTCTTCTTTGGTATCTCGAACCGAGGCGTGCGAATTGTTGCGAGACATTTGGGCCGAGGCAGTGACAGAAGGCACATGCAGCGAGGGATTGGCAATACCAGCCAACGGGCGAACGTTTGGAAATGGGAAGGCCTGATCTGAAACTGGCTTCGCGCCGACGAAGGTCCCGTTCTGCGCGGGAGAATAGCTGGAGTGGGCGGTAGCGCCAGCGGAAGAGGGGGCAATTTCGTTCAGCGAGATTGAGTCTGGCTTGAGACCGGTGGCTCCACCGGCGCCGAGGGGAGAATGATGATGAACGGCATGACCGTTGGCAGGGTTTTGGAGGTGATCGACAGCCTTGATATGAGGAGGAGAGGCAGGTTCCGGCTCTGAATCGGGGGTGACTGTGTGGTGCGAGGGCGTGAGAGCTGGAGTGGAAAGATGGGCGGTGGCGGCAGCAGTCATGCCTTGTCCGGCGATAGCATCTGGAACACTTTTGATGGCCGCCGGGTTGCCAGTCCAGGGATGGTCATTTAGTGCGAGTTTCTGTGTGTGTGAGCTAGGACAAAGTGATGGCCGCCCATGCGATACCGACCTGCTTGATATCGTCCGCTAACAAGGGGTCATCGATCGCCTCGGGCGTCTCGACGCTCTGTGCGACGGCCGCGGGAGACATGATCGGTTGTTTGAGGGTAGGGTTGTGGTTGTGGAATAAGTGGGGAAGATGTCGACTCTGGGAGACGAAAGACACGGATGTGACTGTTATTTACAAGCGCAAGCGCCGGTCTTAGGATCTATCCGCCATGATCAACGGCGAGGGTGAGGAGGAAGAAGTGGTTTTGTAAACTCGCTAGCAATGCAGAGTAACACTGCAAGACCAATTGTCCGCCGAGCGGGTCGCGGTGTTGAAAGGAAAGGGGGGTGGCGAGGATGGTCGGATCAACGGAACGAGTAGTGCAAGACTAGTGCTTGGTGTCGATCAAACGTGCGTCGACAACGACTCCACGATGACCGATGACGCTGTCACTGCAGCGGCTTGGCGATGAGGTATCGACTAGACGAGTGATCGAGATTCGGGATGAGGACGCTGAGCAAGCCAAGTGAGGAGTGTGGGATTACGAGGATGGGTGAGCGGTGGGTGAAAGGGGGTGGAGTGAAAGTGGCGATGAGGGTATGAGAATGGGCTGCCAAGGCTGTGAGTCAGCGACGAGGACAGCGACGACGTCGGTGGGCATGCGAAGGGCGTCGATGCGATCACGAAGGCATGCTCAATGATCACATGGGCTTGCGGGACCAGTACCGTGGACAAGGGTTCAATGGTAGGGACGAAAAGCCCGGTCGGGAAGGGAGACTCACAGGTGACAAATCGTCAACCAGGCGTCTTGCAGGCGATCGTGCTATGCTTCGGACAATGCTGAAGCGCGTCGAGGGGTCGTGAGGGGGGTTTGCTCGACTAGGAAGGGTCCAACGTCGATGCAAGGTGTTGGAGGTCGAAACTGTCGGTTTGTATGTGATTTGTAACGCCTCGTGAAAAGCGCACTCGGTCGGTAGGCAGGCTCTGCAAACTGACCCTGGGGCCGTCGCGCCTTCAACGCCTGTCCTGTCGACGTGCAATGACGGTGGCAACGGTGTGGGCTGTGCAGTTGATGGTGTGATGTAGTGCAGAGAAGGTTGAGATCGAGAGGCGGGACGATGTCTTATGTACTGGAAGGTTGTGGACGTGGGCGGCGGGTCGAAACGCTGGTATCCTATTGAAATCCTAATTGGAATTGGAATTGCCACGAGGGATGAGCGATTTGTCGAATGGGGGTAAACCTAATCGGCTGCTTTCTGCTTACACCTGACTGTGCAACGATGGCTACAAGTGTCTATGCTGGTATGATCTAGCAATGGGAATGGGCTGTTGGAGGAGTACGTCTGCAGCTTCTCTAGCTCTCTTTCTCTCTTTCTTTCGCTCCTTCAGAGGCCGGCTAGAATCCCTCTCGACCAGGGCCAACACAGGTCCCGGAAAAAGAGGGAGGATCGATTAAATGCGTTGGAAATAGCTCACTCCCGCTTGGCCGTCGGCATACGGTTTCCTGCTCTCCGAAGGTGACTGCCTCCCGCCGCCATGCATCTCCCTCTGCTCCCCTATTTATTCCTGTCGCGCGTCGTGCTTCAGCTTCAGCCACAGCTACTGCTGACCATTGTCAGAGGATATACGGGTATTTACATGATGCCTGCCTCGTAATGGCGTGCCATGTCTCCCCGATGACGCGCACTGGTCTCTCTCGGCCCTAGCCAAGAAACACGGAACCAAAGGATCCAATAGGAAAATACCTCACATACGGCGATCACCGCTCACAAAGCCGGAAAGCACATCGTGCGCCTAACCTTGAGTAAGTTCCCTCTGCATAGGCCAGCGAGATAAGAGCCGGGGGGAAAACTGCGTTTCCACTTTGCTGTCATGGGCCATATTCAGAGCCCGCATGGTATTGTCCGCCCATCTCGACGTCATACTGCCATGCAGCGTCGGAGGTGGTTCCAAGGAAAAGATTTGCCTATTTGTATGGTCTTATCGGTCGCGGCGCTAGTCGGACTAGGGAGTGCAGTGCTCTCGGCACCCATGGTCTTGGGCTAGATCGCACTCATAGCTGGTCGTGGTCGATGTCTGTGAGCGTAAGTGACAGGACCCGAGCGTGCCTGCAATGTCTATTGTTGTATTATGCAGTCGCCGCGCGCAGTCAAAACCTGACCTTGGTATCGCTCGTGGCACAGGCGGAAGCGAGCGCTCGTCCATGGCTGCAGGGCGGAGCGGAGTCGAGCGGCGTGCCGCGCCGTGTCGTGGCGTACTCTGTCTCGAGCAGTCCGTACCTGCGTCTACTCGCACGACAACGCTTCTCTCCGACTGACGAGCGAAGAGGGCGACAAGCAAGCCAAGAGCGAGAGAGAGGGAAGGGTCGGTGATTACCCCGTGGAGCCTGATTGGCCTTTCCCCGGTGGCAGTTTTGATAAGCCTCCATTGGACCAATCCTCTCTTATCCCCCCCTCCCATCGCTGTAGACTGACGCCCCAGTTGCGCGCCGAAAATCTCATGACGACGTGCTCCACCAGTCAGCGCCGTTACTGCAAAACTAAACGTTTAGCGATCCGCCAAGGGCATACCAAGGGTTTTTGCTTCTTGGGCTTGTGTGCTGCACACGACCCACGCACAGACTGGCGCATCGGTGGAGCGTCACCACCTTCTTGTGCCTGGAGATAAGACGGGTGACAGTGTCGTAATGACCAGTCAACGTCCAGCATTTCTCACCCGTCTAGACCTAGGCGAAAAAAGTCACACCGTCTGTAGACTTTGGCGAGTGAGAAGGGTTATAAGCTGGCCATACCCCGCTGTGCTGTCTGGTCACGCTCCATCTGCACGACTTTGTGCCCCAACGCAGAGCACAAGACCTTACGGTTGTACGACCTAGCTTACGCCTGTGCCTCCACACGCTACACTCATCATGGGCAAAAGTATCATTCAGCGCCTCGAGACGGGGCACCCCGAAGGCCTGTCTCGCACAGAGATGTTCCTCGCCAACGAGGACCTCCTCCCCGTCTCAGACGACAAGAAAACCTGGACGTGGTTCTCTTTCGTGAGTCATTTCCCTCCATTTCCTTCCTCTCCTTCCCTGTGTTCTGTCTGTTTTTTTTGTTCGCTCACCTGCAGGTCTCCTTCTGGGTCGCCGACTCGTATAACCTAAACACGTTCACAATCGCATCATCGATGATCTCGTCGGGTCTGACATGGTGGCAAGCGTTCATCTGCGTGATCATCGGCTACTCGCTCGTCGGCCCTCTGCTCGTCCTCAACGCCCGTCCGGGTGCTGTCCACGGTATCACCTTCCCTGTCGTCAACCGCACCACATTCGGACTGTTCGGCTCGCTCTGGCCAGTGTTCAACCGTGCCGCCATGGCATGTATCTGGTGAGTGACCCATGCAAAGCATGAAAAGAAGTGGATGTGGCGGATAGGAGGATAGTGGAAATCCGTGCGGTCCGTGCTGATGTGGAGGTGGGGCGTGCAGGCTTGGCTCGGCGGCGAGTGTGTGTACGTCTTGATCCGGTGCCTGTCTCCAAACTGGCAAGACCACGTCCCGAACCATATGGCCGCCTACACCCAGACCACCTCTGGCAAGTCGCTTTCCCCGAAGCATAACAGCCAGAATTGACATTCAGCGTACATGATCTCGTTCATCATCTACTGGCTGCTCTCCCTGCCGACCGTCTATGTCCCCATCCACAAGCTGCGGTACTACTTCATGGCCAAGGTACGTCTCTCCCTTGTCCATGCGTCCTGCACCATGCCTGACTCGTAGGCCGTCGTCGGACCCATCGTCGGCTTTGCCCTATTCGGATGGAGCATCTCCCGTGCGGGTGGTGTCGGCCCCACCCTCTCGCAGAAGGGCACGCTGCACGGCTCGGCCCTCAGCTGGCAGATGCTCACCTCCATCTCGTCGTGCTTCAACAACATGTTCACTCTGAGTGGGTCTCCTCTTCTACCCCCTACTCCTTCGAGTCAAGCTGAGACGCAGTCACCAACGCGCCCGACTTCGCGTCCCGCGCCAAGAAGCCGTCCGCCGCCGTGTGGCCCCAGATCATCGCCATGCCCATCGGCTTCTCGCTCACCTCATTCCTCGGTATCGTCATCGCCTCGTCGTCCGTGCCCCAGTTCGGCACGCAGATCTGGGACATTGTCAAGATCATGAACCAGATGCTCGACTCGGACCCGTCCGCCAAGACCCGCGCGGGTCTCTTCTTCATCTCGGCCGGTTCGTCTCCGCCCCTTGACCTGAGCTCACACTGACATCAGGCTTCATCTACGTGCAGCTCATGCTGAACGTCGCTGCCAACTCGATCTCTGCCGGATGTGATCTCACTGCGCTCTTCCCGCGCTTCATCAACATCCGCCGCGGCGGCTTCATCTGCGGTGCGTTCCGCACAATGCAATAGTGAGAGGTGGTGGCTGACGTGTAGCGTGCATCGGCATCCTCATGAACCCTTGGCTCATGTACACCTCGTCCGCGACGTTCGGCAACTACCTCGGCGCCTACGGCGTCCTGCTCTCGTGCATCGCCGGACCGATGATCACCGACTACTGGCTCGTGCGCCGCGGCCACGTCCGCATCGCAGACTTTTACCGCGCCGACAAGACGTCTTGGTATTTCTACACTTTCGGCATCAACTGGCGCGCCTACGCCGCGTACCTCTCGTCAGTGTTTCGAGAGATTCGGGGTTGGATCAGCTGACCCGCAGCGGCTTCGCCGTCAACTGCCCCGGCTTCATCGCGACCCTCAACTCGAACATCAAAGTCAGCATCGGCGCCCAGCGCATCTACACCCTGTCGTGGATCACCGGCACCGGCGTCTCGGCCCTCATGTACTTTGCGCTGTGCTACTTCTTCCCTCCGCCTGGCATGAACCGCAAGTTCTACGAGGTCGACGAGTCCGCCGGCGAACCCCTCGTTGGCGGCCACGCGCGCGACTCGTACTATGGCTACGGCAGCAACGGCTCGGGCGACCGCACGCCCGAGTACGGCGACAAGGACCTGCCTGTCGACAAGACGTCGCCGAACGTCAACATTCTTCCTGCTCATTAGAGTAGAGCTGCAACATGAGAGAGTGGGAGTGCGATCGAGATTGTAGTAATCGTCGGATGACGTCATGGAGGGGATGAGGATGGTAGTAAACTAGACAAGTTGTTTGATGCAGTCGTGCCGTGTCCACAAGCATTCCACACCATGCCTCGCAAGAGAATCCCTCGAGCTGTTGCAGATGCGAAGGCAGAGCAGTCCAAGTCGAAGGCCGCCTCCGCGGGCGAGAAGCGCAAAATCGAGGATGGGCCGAAATCACAGTCACGAATCCGGAAACGCAAGAAGGATGGTGAGCCCGAATATGTGTAGGATTCGATCACTGAGAGCCAGGACCGCCAGCTGAAAAGTCCAAGTCGAGCGATCCGGGACGGCTGATAGACTACCTCTTATCAGACGCATGCGCGAAGCTCGCCCACCCCCCAGTCCAGCCGCCCAAAAAGGGCGGAAAGACGTACGTCGATCGGCCCGACAAGGCAGAAGACCAGGCAGCAGCGGCGGCAGCAGCGAAAAAGGAGAAGAAGCAAGACGATAACGAGCCCGCGACCGGATCCGACGTCCTGCACTATCCCCAAGATCCAATGACACCGTTCCAAAACCTCATCTGCGCGTGTATCCTCTCCAAGCCCCTCTCGCACAAACTCGGCCTGCGCACCATCCAGACCCTCTTCAACGCCCCCTTCTCCCTGCGCACCGCCAAAGCACTCCTTGACGCGCCGTACGAGAAACGCAAGGAAGTCATGTACGCCGCGCACACCCAGCATCGCGAGAAGACCGCCACCCAACTGGGAGACGTCGTGCAGGGCCTGGAGGCCATGTTCCCGCCCTCCAGCCCTCATCCGAATCTCGATACCCTTGAAGGTCTCAGGGCCAAGCTAGAAGGTATGAGCGGGGTAGAAGCGCAGGATGTGGTCCGGGCCGAGTTGACCAAATTGAAAGGTGTTGGACCGGGCGTGGTCGGGGTGTTCTTACGCAGGGTGCAGGGCGACTGGGAGGAGGTGTGGCCGTATGCGGATGATAGGTGTCTCGGCGCGGCCAGGATCTTTGGGCTCTTGGGTGAAGAGGAGGACGCTGAGACTTTGGGCAAGCTCGTCGGTGATGGGGAGGAGGGAAGGAAGAAGCTGGTCAGGGTATTGGATGCGCTCATTGGCCTGGAGCTGGAGGGCAGGTTGCAAGATGCTAGGAGAGAGGCTGGAGCATAGGATCTAGAGTGACGAGTCAGATATTACAGGCGTAGAGCCGTCATCGTGCATCTATGCGTCTCTGAGAGACGAATCTCTCGCCCGCAAAAGTACGGGTTACGTAACCTTCGACCACGTCAAGATATTTCAAGCTCTGATCGCCGGTCATCTAGTCATTCGCACAAAGAGCGAGTAGAGGGTGGTCATCGAGCTGGGCCGGATGAGGTCTCACCTCGTCACCAGAGGCTCGATGACATGAGCGCCGCCTCGACGTCGTCACCCTCCGACGTTCAGCTTGAAGACTACATCTCGGCCTTCAACGCGCATGTCGAAGATTCCTGGCAACATGTCCTAGGCCGGTCAGACCCGTACGATCGAGATCACAAGGGACGGGTCATACAATCGAGCCGTGTTCCGCCGACTCTAACACTCTGGACACCGAAGGAAAAGTATGCCTTCTTCGCGGCGCTATCCCGGCACTCGCGGTACCGCACAGACCTCATCGCCAGCGACATCGGGACCAAATCCGAAGCAGAGGTATTGTGGTACTTGCAGATCCTCGTCACAGGGGTGAGCGACGCCCGACGCGCGCATCGAGGACTCGACAAGACCAAGCTCGACCATCGAAAGGTCTGGCGACCCGGCTTTGCTCCCTCCGCTCGGGAGATCTCGGAAGATGCTATCCAAGAAGAGGAGCGACTCGCCCAGCAAGCTCGCGATCTCGCAGACAATCTGGATGACACCCCACGGGACCGTCGGCAGAGACGAGAGGCTGCCTTCAAGACGGTCGCGAAGGAGATGCGACAGGGGCCGCAGCCCGAGGGCAAGCCCTCGGTCAGCCAGATGCGCGGAGAGCTGAAGGCCATGGTCGAGGGGCGATGTGATGCCGAGGAGTGGCTGGAGCATCTGGACCACGAGACGCTCGATCTGCTGGACGGACAACTGGCGTCCGAATGGAGCGAGTGGTACAAGGCTCGATCGGGCAAAGGCGGCGCTTTCGACCTCGAAGCTCAATTTCGCGCGGCGAATGGCGATGCGGACGTTTCGGAACAGCCTAAATCAGCAGTGGAGTCTGCACCTCATAGTGCCGATGCTGCGAGTGGCTCGAGGCGCACGTATAAGCATGATCCGAAAAAAATGGTCCGCATGGCAGATGAAGCGGCGCGCCTCCAGTTCTTATCCGACATTCCAGCCCGCGAGAGAACCGCGGAGCAGGAAGCTGAGATTGCCAAGCTCTTCAACAAACAGCGAGCTCGCGAGCGATATCGTACAAAGATGCTTATCGCTGAAGGCCTGTCGGCGCAGGATATTAACCGATGTGGCGGGGCCGACAAGGTGTTCGCGAGCAGGGCGATTGTCAGAGCCCCAGCCGAGCCTCCGGAACCATCCTCTGCCTCATCATCAGCCATACCGGTGCACAATGAGGCTCTGCAAACGATCATCTCCCGTCACAAACTCGATGTGGTCGATTCCGCTGATATAGCCATTGAGCGCGGATGGGAGCTGCTGCATCTTGGTCGCCTCGCCGAGTTGGTCCGCAAGTTCGACGTCGACCCTTCAGCGACAGAAATCAACGGGACCGTGCTGGATGAGCTAGTCTTGCTTCTCAAAGCCTTTATTACCCCTCTGATTCATGCCGCCATTACAATAGCGGAAGCACGATCCGATTCACGCATCATCACGTCTCAGCAAGCAAACGATATACACGAGGATCTTTCTGGAGGTGTACATGCGCAAGACGTTCACCAGGCGCTGGCAACTCGGGAGACGTCTTATCCAGGGGCCAAGCTGACCCAATCATTACTTGACATCGGCGTGAAAGACCTGGAGGTGCGGCGACCGATTCAGTTTGGCCTCAACAATCTTCCGCCTGGTGATCTTGCGTGGTCGCAGATGTCCTGCATCACGCATCCTTCGGGCTTCCACGATGCAATGTCGGCTATTCATCTGGTCTCAGCAATTGACCATCGGCTACTTCCCGAGATTTCTCTCGACTCGAAGAGTGGATCTGCCGATGAGCTGGAAGAGGAAGACTATGTCATGGACGAGGACGAAAGACTGGACAAAGCCCTCAACAAGCTCGATTCCGCCTATGATCGGCTGCTCATCGACTGGTCTCGTGATCGAATGCTCCAGTCTCAATCCATGAAGCGGAAGCGCCCGCCTCAAGAGGGGGACCTCACCAACCCGTGGAGCTGCGCTCTAGACGATTCCGAGTCCGAGTGCGTAACAGCAGCGCTCAACGCCAGGCAAGGGTACGAAGCTGTTTTGCGGAAAATTGCGAAAGACCGCAGAAGGCGGATCGGCATTGAGCTCCGCACAAAGAGGATGAACTTGGCCGAACTACGCCGAGAGGCTAAGCATAGAGCGTTGTTGGCATCGGACTGGATCGTGTTTGATGAGGACGGGGACGACGAGGAGGACGATGCGCCGGATGAGGGCGATGAGGGATCGGATTCTGAGGATGGTCAGTCAGCAGCTGAAGAGTCGGGATCCGAAGAGAGCGAGCAAGATAGGGATGGCACTGATTCTAGTGACGAACAGTAATGATGCATGACTTGATGTGACATATCTAATCACATTCCTGGCTCTTCAGTACAGCATGCTCATATTCACAGGGCGTATGGTGCACACCGCACATGATGTATGGATATGGTACTGGAAATTCACACGATGCTTGGATGACACGGGACAGGATCTCCGGCCAAGCAGAGGCAAGCCGCAGGTCAAGCAGCGCCTCAAAGAAAGAACTCAGTCCGTTTCTTGCCAGTGCTGGTCGTAGTCTGCTTGAGACGCGTCGGGTTCCTACCCTTCGACCCCAAAGCGTTGGAACCCTGCGGATCGACTGCATTGGCGTGGCGGTGGGTAGTGTGGCTTGTAGAGAATTGAGATGGTCCCCAGCTCTCTGTCCTGTGAACCGTAGCCGTATGGCTTTTGGGATCGAGCACGGTCGTCTTGGTCCTTTTGATGACTGTCCCGCGCTCTGGACTGTTCGTACGACTGACATGGGACAGTCTCGATGGCGTGGCCGGTCTGTGCGGCGGCGAGAGACGGGATCTTGACTCTCGGGTCGGGGTCGTTGGGCGGCTCATCACTCTCGCTGTGCTTGGGCTCCGTTTGTCTCTGACGAGCACCAGTCCACTCGTGCTGACAGAGCGACGGTGTGAGGAGCGGGATCGACTCGATCCACGAGAACTGGGCGGCTTGGGGACATTGATGATAATCGGAGGAGCGGCTGAGGGAGTAGGCGGATCATCGTTGCGCGTGACCGGGCTGCTGCTAGTGACCGGGCTGCTGTCATTGGAGGAAGTGCCTGATTCACTGGGCTCAGGACTGAGCCGCGGGCGAGTGAAATCCGGCGCAGTGCTCGTGTGAACTGGGCGGTTTTCAGCGAGGATGCTCTGGATGGCATCGAAACGGCCCCTATCCTGGCGCTCGACTTCCGAGAGCAAGCCATCGGTCGCATGTCTCGGTATGGTGCTGAATGTCAGCAGCTCTCTGTGCATTTTTAAGAGTCACGGGCTGACCCAAGTGGTATTTTCTTCCGGAAGCCTATATCTGCTTCGGACCGATCCGAATCGGGGTCGACAAATACCGCCAGTGTCGTGGCAGTCCGCTCCAGGTCCACTGTCGTGTCATCATGGGGAACTTGTCGTTGTGCTGTCGGACCGGGAATGACTGGTTCTGTGACTTCGATGAAGTCGTCTTCGTTCGTGGGAGGAGGCTCACGGTACTGTGTCCGCAGGTGACTAAGACATACACGACAGTAATCTTCGTCCCAGCCATGGTTTCTGGCATTCGCCAGGAGCCAGTCTCCTGGACACCAACCTACGACGCGCTGGCCCCAACCGTTCAGATAGACTTTTTCGAGGATCTCGTACGAGGGCTGACTAGGATGAGGATTCGCGGCCCCTTCAAGCTCTACGTGGGACTGGCCGTTGTGAGGAGGTCGCCCAGTTCTTGAGGCAGACGATGAGTCGGCATGCCGACGTCCCTCGGTGTTGGGAATGTGCAGCATGACTATGGCAGGGGATCCTCTTGACTATATGAGCCAGTGATCAGTGTGAGAGGTGGCGAGGAAGGGAGAACGCAGTCTCGATTCTCCCTCTTATACATTATCAGGGAGTCCCAAGAGAGGCTGCAACCAAAAGTCGCTAGGCGCTCCTGGAAGGAGCTCTGGCCTACTATTGAAGAGGTCGGGCATCGTTTATTTGCCCTCAGCAGGCCTATATAAAGGAGGAAGATTGGGGCTTCACGGCCACGGCGGAGGGCCTGCAGGAGTCAGAAGCGATGCCAGCGAAGCCTTCGGGCATGCGAAACATGGGCTTGTCTCGGTTGCGCTCAGACCGGCCCAGACCAGCCTTTCACAATGTGTAACCGTCGGTATAGTGCCACCGTCATGCTCTCATCTGGCTTAAATGAAAACGCCCGCCCGCGGTACAAAACTTGCTGGAGCCGGTAAGAAGGGGTCCAAGCGAACCGTGCGTACGTATGCACAGTATAAACTCTAATCGAGCGAGAAGGGAAAAATCCCGGGGCAAATGGCTCAAGCAAAGCGTACACCGTGTTAACAGGTACTTTGTGCTAAACCTCACAAAAGCAACGGAGACTACGGATGTCGTTCCGAAGTCGCCTGTACTTGGGTCATGCCTCATCACCCAAGTCCTCGTCCAAAACCCATCGAGCGCTTATACCACCCACCCGCCACTTTGCTGAAGGAGAATGTCTTTGTCTCGTTCTTCTTCTCCTTACGACCAGACATCTGCGTATCTCCTCGTGTCGTCTTTCGGTTGCCCGCGACTCTTGGTGTTTCACTTTGCGGTAAGCCTGAGGTCCTACCTGGTGCCGCAAAAGGTCGCGTGTCAGCCGAGGTGGTTGGTTGTCTCAGTCTTGAGTCTGTAGTCATTTGGGCGGCATGAGTAGCGCGCGACGGGTAAAAAGGCGGCGCACCCATAGAGTCCAAATTCGAGTCTGGGAAGCAGGGGTCCATGTAGCCCGGGTTCGTCGAGGCCCTTTGCACCGCTCGATGATATGCTTCCCGTTCTGCTGCCTCCCGCTCTTCTTGTGCTTTTGCCTCTGCTGCTGCTGCTGCCTCTTCCTCGGCTCGGTCCTCGGCTTCCAAGTCCCTCCATACTGGCTCGAGGAGACGATCAGTCTGCCAACCATTCCACGCGAAATTACACGAATCTGACTCGGTGTATCTCCTGTTCTGCGTGACGCGCGAGTCATGGAAACTACGCGTGTATATAGGGGTGGCAAGTGGCGACATGGCGATGTCGTCGGGCGGATCATACAAGTAAGTTATATCTGTTGTAATCTCTTGGCTCTTTGGCGGTTGAGACCGTCCCATTGCTGCGCACGGGCGGATGCTCGGTTTCACCCTGGCACCCGTAGAGGTGCCTGCATCCGTGTAGGTGATTTCGCTGGGAGGTATTTCTTCAACGCCATCGTCATCCTCCAGTGACAATAGATTATCGAGCTTTCGGGCTTCTCGACCCATCGTGATTGGCAGCCTGGACGAGTGAGTCGACATGTCAAACTACAGCAAGTCGATCACACGGATGCTGACTAGCCTACTTATACATGTTCCGAGTCTGTCTCTCATGACCACTTGAAACGCTGTGATATGTGTGACCTTGTGGGAAATTCGCGCGTTCTCAGCAGCGGGACTGAGACCAACTCCGCTGGAACTTGCCTGGGAGTCTGAGAACCGGCCGGAACATGACATCCCGTGCGACGGGTCTCCTGCCGGTGTTCACCCCTTGGTGAGCGCCAAGGGATCATAGCAGCGAGAAAGACATGTGTGTGAATGGCAGCGGTCAAAGACAGCTGCTTTAAGTGTCGCCCCATGTGCACTTCTGCTGGGTCTCTTTTTCATAGGCGAGATCGATAAGAAACAGGCTGTCTATTGTCCGATTCCATCAACCATCGCTTCTACATGTACCAACCACATGTATATTGCCCGCATGGCGATAGCTGTCTGGCCGTCTGCTGGCTGTAAGACGCAGCGCTTACGTCGCACTTTCATGAGATTACTAAATAAAGAAGGTTTGTTCTGCCGATGGTTCATCTCCAGTCTGGATAATCCCGTGCATATGCGCGGCTACCGCCTACACAGAAATCTGCGAGGCCTTTACAAGATCACTTTTTCTTCTTGCTGCCAGGCGGCGCCTTGGGTGTAGACTTTCTTCCTTTAGCAAACGTGGGATTCTCATTGCAACCGAAAGACGACCCATTCCGCCAGCCGTAAGTCACTTTCGTTGCCGAGATTGTTTCTGGCGGCGGGGAACGTCCGTGCGAGGCGTCCCCATCATGAATGTCGAAGCGAACACTTTTTGTAGGACGAGTTGCTGGATCCAGGGCAGGAGGTGGGACAGCCGCTATTCCAGAGAAAGGGGTTCGCATCGAGGCGGTTGTGTTTGTAGGCGGCAGCTGAGAAGAGCTCATCGCATCAGCCATGCTAGGATCATACTCGGTCTCGGACCACTCGTCCGATCCGCTGAGCTCCCCAAGTTCCATGTCTGCTGGCGAGGGGGTCGCAGATGAGCCGAAGCTAGGTGACGGCGGCCCAGCAGGCTTCCTGGCGGTATCCAAAAGAAAGTTGGACGTGTAAGGGCGACCAGCACTGTTGACCAACCTATCGGCTGCCGATGCCCAGCTAACCGTCGTCCAGTTCGCAAAACAGCCTCCGCTGCCCCTGGTGCTGGGTTGAACTTTTCTAGACACCTGCGGAGATGCGCTTGTCGCGGCCGAGGCACGTGTATGAAGACGTTCACTATTGAAAGTCGAAAACAGGGACGGTGTTGGCCCCCTCTCGTGATATCCATAACCGAAGGTGGAAGTGTCATAGAGGACCATGGCAGTATTCGAATCAGTCGTGTCGCCATCGTCCGAAAAAGCGCCATCATTCTCGGGATCGAAATCCTCATCTTCCAAGGAGGGGTATTCCAGCGCAAGGAGTGGGGCCTGGAAAGAGGCAGACATCGCTGCAGTCGGCTCGCCGGGACTGGGCAGCACGACAAGTAGCCACATGTCTTAAGACGCCCAGACCGATGCAGGCACAACCCTACATCATCGGAGTGGCCCCCAAGGCGGAGTCCGTGCGTCAAAGGAGGTATTCAAATGTCGCTTCAAGCGGAGTGGCGACATGCACGGTAAGGACTCCTTCCCCCAGCAGCGTATGATCGGACCTGCTTCATATGTACACACGCGCGGAGTACTGCTCGGAGTCTCCCCCCTGGGGACTGTCCCTTTTCGTGCGTGCCCGGAGCTCGTTTCTGCATTGCTCCTACACCCATTTGATGCTACATATTGCTATTGAAACGGCGCGACAAGCGACAAGGTCGAGGTCAATCACCTTGCGTTTCAGGCCAGATTGTCGTGCTGAGAGTCCTTGTCATGCACTCGCGTACTGTAGGTGACCTGTTCTGGCTTGCGGTGTCATCCGATCATGTCATGGTGTATGCCATCATTTCTACCAGCACCGTCTCGCCAAAGGTCGCCTCTCCTTCGCGCCTGCTGGCCCTGTGTCGCCGCACTGCTTCCCGTCCTCGGCGATACATCTCTCCGACTTCGGCGTCATTGTGAACGTTGCGTCGATTCCTCCGATGGGTCGTCTGTCTCGCATGTGTACCGGCATCAGTCTCCTCACGATGTCTTGCAGAACTCCCGCTCGTCCTAGTGCCGTGGCTCGTCCCAGTACTTCGACTCGTCCCGGTGTCTCTGCTGCTACCTGTATGCCTACTTCGAGTTTCGTTGCTGCGTCTGCGAGCACTCTCGGAAGGCTCGACGTCACTGTGGTGCCGTTGATGTCGCCGGTGGGAAGTGACTGTATCAACAGGTGGACGTTGTAAGTCGGCAGACCCTCTGTGGCTCTGAGGCCAGTTCTGACGATGAGTCTGAGTGTCTATTGGCCTGGGTTGAACGACACGGGCGTCCATAGTTTCCATCGTAGCAGACCGTTGCGGCCCAGAAGGAGGTTCCCTGTGCCTAGTCGCCTGCCTCGAAGTGCGACGACCCCCAAATATCGCACCAAGAGTCAGCGGCGGGGGTCCCACGCGTTGCGTACTGGCTGTTTGTGCTGAACTTGTCGATTCTCGCCGTTGGTCCGTCCTCGCAGGTCTTCTGCGCTGCCGTGACTCCTGAGGTTGTCGATCGAGATTTCGGGGCCGTTGCCTTCGCCGCTCGGGGGGACGGTCATCCGAGATCGTCCCCTCAGCGTGTAAAAGGGTGCGAGGTATGCTTGTACCTCTCTGCTCGTATTGTGGCCGTTGCAATGGATCTGTCTGAGTACCATGAGTGGACAACTCACTGAATGTAGAGGAGTGAGCATCTGTGAGCAGCCCGGAGTCGTGCGAGGCAGATGGACCCCGTTCAGCGGCCTCGACAGTCTCTCTCGAGGAGTCGAAGGACTCCACCGTTGGCGATCTGAAGGCCCGTGATGGGGTTCGCGATGTTTTGTCTTGTGAGTCCGTGGGACGAGCAGGCCGTAGGACCGAATTGGCACCTGAACGAGCAGAGGGTGAGGCCGGCATAGTAGGATGGCGAGCGAGAGGAGGTGTGAGCATTCGAGCGGGGCTAGCGATCGGAGTGCGCGAATGAGATCGAGAGGGAGATGGATCATTAGGATTATGACCGCCGACCGGCCCCGATGGAAGATCAATGGGGCTTTGAGAACCCACGGAAGCTGACGAACCGATCGAAACTGAAGACCCGAAGCTCTTCTTTGACCTGATTGACCCGCCAACGGAGCGCTCGGACAAGTTGTCAGGCAGGATGTGCGGATTCGAGGCTTGCCAATCGGTCGGATTCCCTTGCGTCTCAGCCTGGAAGCGCCTGGGCGAAACGTGTGAGGCAGGAGAAGGAACCCCCCTAACGCTCGATGAGGAAGAGAAGGAGGGACGGGCCGAGCGACGAGACGCTACGGAATGGACTTCTGATGTGTTGTCAGGGATCAAGGCTGGACCCCGGTCAAAGTCTTGTGCTGGTAGTGAGATACCTGAGTCATGACGACTCACGTCACTTTTTGGAGTGCTCGGACGCACTGGGCTGACGATGCGTATGGTGGGAGCAGGCGAGGCCGAGAGGTTACCCATGTACATGGTTGGCGGGATTGGTCCTGGTGACTCCGGGTCTTCTTGACTCTCCTCAGTAGCCAAGTCGCCGTCGCCAGAAGCTGAGCCGGACGCCGGAGAAGCATGTCCAGATCTGAGCAGTGCTTCCGAGCGCTCCCTTTCGGCCTTCTCATCTCCTTGCAATGCGGCTCCATCTTCTGCCGTCTCTTCAATCTCGTAGACCTGGTCAGGTCGCCCACGAAGCGCTTCAGGCGGCGATCCGTGCTCATTTCCATGATCTGATCCGTACTCTAGTTCTTGCTCTGAGTTGTGCTCTGACTCGTATTCAAACTTGTGTTCTGAGTCATGCTGTGGTTCGTGCTCTGGCTCCGACTCTAAGTTGCGTGCTGATTCTGGCGATAATTCCGGTAGTACTTCTGGTAGTAGTGCTGGCAGTAGTGCTGGCATTGATTCTGGCCCTGGCACTGGCTTTGGCACTGGCTCTGGCTCTGGCTCCGACACTGGTATAGGATCCGATGAAGGTTCTGCCTCGAGGTCTGTTATGTGCTGGCGGTCTTGATCTGGTTCGTTCCCGCCAAGATATCGGCGTCCGGTCCCTTCAGACGATGCCCCATCCTCCACGTATTCCTCGACGCTCAACTCATCAGCATATGCCCCATCAGACTCCTCTTCCTCAAGCCGATCTTCGGGACCCTCTTCATAAGAACTTGTGGAGAGTTGCTCATCTTCTTCTTGACATGGACCCAGCGGAAGTAGGCCTGAAGGATGCACGTCTACGTCCTGACAGGAAGGGCCAGACGGAGTGAATCGGACCTCACATGGTCGAAAGGGCCGAGATCCCGCCAAGCTCGGCGGTCTTGTAGAGCTTGATCCATTCCGATCCGACCGCTTCCCGACTCTCGAGCCACTGCTACCAGCAGGTGAGACCGTTGCTTCTCCTTGAACATACCTTTGTGCGTGGTTAGGCGGTGCCTCTGCAGCACAACTGGGACCGCGAGCTGTCATGATAAGGGTACCTTCCTGATACGTCGACCTCGCCGCCTCCAGGAGCGTCTCAAGCGAATCGCCAAAACGCCTTGCTCGATCCCCTTCGCTGTCTATCCTTCTCAATAGCCAATCGATCTGCTGATATGCAGCATCGGGTGTCCCTCGCCTGGCTTTTAGAGACAGCAAGGTTAGCACCCTGCGACCACTTACGACGTGATATACTGGAATAAAGAACTCTCGGTTCGGCTCCGTATCTTAGGAGGCTCCACCCACGCTTGCATCCTGTCGAGCAGCTGGGCGACAAGCTCCCCTGCGGCTTTATCGGCCTCGGTCTCCGGCAACTTTCCTCGTGAACGCGATGAGCGAGACTCTGATTGTCCATAAGACGTAAGGCGACTGGAGCGGGAAGCGACGCTGCCACTCCGAGGGGTGTTTAACGCATCGTTCTTTGTTGATCGTGAGATAGGACGCCGAGATGTTGCGCTTGAAGTAGCAACGGAAGGCGGTCTTGATTCTCGCCCATGGCCTCTCCGCTCGGACATTGACAGCGCGTATGGATGGGAAGCGCTGGTCGATCAATCACAAGAGGGACTTGCTTCAGTATGGCAGTCGCCACACATATAAGAACCAGATGATGTGATGTGTCGCAGACCCTCGATTCGCGCTGCCTTCCATGCTTCTGCGCCAAAAGCCGTTCCGCAGGCATCGCGGGGATTCATGGGGAAAACACCAGTTTGTCTTGCCAACGAGCAGCAACCTTTGACGCGGTGGTCAAGCTTTGGCCAAGCGGTGACAAAGGGTAGTCTTGGGCGTGAACGTTTCACTGCACAGCTACAGCTGTCTGACGTATCGGCAGTCCGTCCAGACTTCTCAGCCCCCTTGATTCGGACGTCGCGATTTTCGAAGCATGTAGCGAGAAGCTTCGGAGAGGCTGGTGACTTGTTCAAGCTGGCTCGATCCTGTTGGAAGGCCGGGGGTCTCGCGCAAATGTCCGACGGGAAGTAGACTCCTGCAGCTGAACCTCGCAGCTCTTGACACTGCATTCGACCGAATGGACTCGACCGAATGACACGATTATGGGAATTGATCTGATACATAATTGACGGAAACCACATTACAGCAAAGGCTCACGAGATGACCGGACACAGGAGCTGGGTTACAACGCAAAGGCAGCAGGGGAAGGCTCAATAGCCGTCCAGATCCGGCGGCGGCTCATCAATGCCTCTGCCGCCCTTTAATTCGCCTCGGTACCGCATCCTTACGCCCATTCGGATGCGGTCCTCCCATTCCCTGAACCACTCCCCTTCTTTCCTGCCCAGGAGATAATGGATTCCTTGAGGGCCCGGCAAGAGCGATGTCGCCCGAGGAACTTCTGGATGCTCCTTGTGAAGTTGTGAAAGACGTTCCTGTGCTGCTTCAAGCGACTCTCCCGGAAAAGTTGCAGGAAGTGGAGGGTATGTCTTCAAGGCGTCTGGCCCTCAGCAATGGGCACGAAACCGGCGGCATACTTACACTGAGCACGAGCTATACTCCAAATGCCCCCTCCCCTCGCCGAAATCCTCCTCCAAAGCCATATGATGGGGTACACCAAGAAAAGCCATGTCATCGCATAAAAGAACGCCTTCACTATCAGCCATGAGCGTGACAAGGAGATTGGACCCACATTGCTGAGCGCCCTGCTGAGCCAGTTGTCTGCCTTGACGATGACGAGGCGCTCTGACATGTCTAGCGTGACTCGAATGTCATTCGAGTTGTAGTCCGCTGAGTTGATAGCGCCTTTGATTGCTATACGTCAGCACTGAATTTCGGCACATGAGTTGGCGATTGACCAGCGATCAAAGCATCGGTATCCCAGCCCCAGACACTCTTCACCATTGTAAACTCTTTGAGCATTCCTGGACTCGCACAGTAGGCCTCGCACCACCCCTTGAGGGCCTTGCAGGAATTCGCCTCGCGAATGATCTCCGGGTCATTCTCCTCATTGAGAGTATCTCTCATCGCTTGATATTGCTGACCCGCCGGAGTATCCTTGTGTTTGTCCCAGAAATCGGAGTGTTCGTGCATTTCCGCGAACACCGGCAGACCCTTTGACATTCTCCATTTACCCCAAGCCTCCCAAAGAGCGTTTTCTGAGCGAGTTGTAGTGCGTCCAATAGAAAGCGGAGTTGCTCCAGCCAATGAGGTATACTGATTTGATGAAGCGTCCCGAGTCTGCGGCGCGAAAAGGGCCCCATAGGTTGGCTTGTGAGAACCTCGAAGACCGGGTACGTGCTGGCGTGACGTTGCCAACGCAATGTTGGCAATATTGTTCTCATGTTTGACAACAGGAGACAGGTCGATCTGAAGTGTCAGCTTCAAAGAATGCAAGACGAGTGATGTTGAGTCTTACGAAGAAGTCAAAGTCGATCACACGCTCCATTTGGCCCTTTTTGCGGTGGCGTTGAGTGCCATTGTCGTTTACGATCTCGTCTCTTTCGGGTATTTCAGTATGCGCTCCGACGCAATGGATCTTGACAGGCGGGATCCGCAGTGCTTGCCACCTCAAGAAGTCGTAGAGGGTCCGGGCTAAACATTAGCTGCCGAACATACTTGAACTTATCGATAACTCACGGTCGTTCAATCTACGGTCGTGGGAGAGGATGATTTGTCCGTTTGCCTTGGTATCCGTCTCGATCATCAATACTCGCGGGGACGGTGGTGTTGCGAGATCCTCTGCATTCGGTGGGGAGCTGAAGAGATGGGCGCTGGTTTTGGGCACCGAATATATCTGAGCATGGGACGATGACCCCTCGGCTGGTGGCAAAACCGACGGGCCTGGTGCAAAGTCGTATGCTGGTGGGGACTCCACAGAGATCGGGGATGTATCGGCTGCAGTCTTGTTGAGCATTTTGGAGATCTGCACTGTTCCCCGACCTGTTCTCAACCTCCTGACAGGCGATGTTGACCCGTACAATAAGTATCGATGACGGTGTGAGAAAGCGATGCGGCTGAACAGGCGGCGCTCTCCGCCCGCTTCTGTCGTGCACGTGGCGACGATTGCGTCACGCTTCTTGCAGGCAGGCTCTGAGCAACTCTCTGTTCGTTCAATATCGTCCCGTCCTGCAAGTGGCGAGTTGAGAATATACCCACCAGGTCATGCCAGGGCTGCAGCCGACACAGCAAGGTAGGAGGTCGTCAAACTGGTGCCCGTATAGCTGCTGAGTTTACAAGATATCGATCAATTTGTAGCCATCACACAGGCTTCTCCTGAACAAGCACAACATTTCCTTTCCACCGGCACCACTCTTGAGGTAAGTCTCCTTTCGGATCGCCTCGATCACCCTCATTCCGAACTCCCACGACCAGCTCTGCACGTCGCACGACTGCGCTCAGAATCTCTGTGGTGGTGGCTGACGCGATGAGGGTGCCATTGAAGATTACTTTGCCGCTCAAGGAGACGAACAGGCACTTGAAGCCGACGAAGAGGAAGAACTCGACGACCTGATGGCCGAGGAACCTGAATCTAATGACGCTCCTCCCGCTGTGGGTGGCCCGCGAACCCTTGGAGGTACGGCCGCGACCGACACCGCTTTGCCTGCAGGCTGGGGTCAACCCGCTCGGCGGACTGCAACGATCGGTGAACTGAGGGCTGCCGAATCTGCGTGAATATCTGCGCTCATGTTGATTATGAGAAGCTGATGAAGAGGAACCGCAGTCGTGGCCGCTCTGACTCAGACGTGAGTCATGTTGCATCGCGAAGAGGCGTCGAGCTGACACTGACAGGACGATGACGATGACGAGACTCGTCGCGGGGAGACCCTGTTTGCTGGTGGTGAAAGGAGGTGAAGATTGGCTACATCCAACTCAATGATCAAGCTTGCTGAAATGGATAGCGGTCTGGCTATTCAAAATCCGGATCAGAATCCGACCGGCGGCGTTGTCAACCTAGTCGGTAGCATCCTTCGTCAGGCTGCGGCAAACACACCCGACCCGGTCGCCCAGCGTCACCTGGATCTGCCAAGACACGGCTCAACAGCTTTTCAAGGGCAGGGTCATGCTCTTGGCTCCGAAGATGATCCAGCGCCTGAAGCAATTCCATTGGGTTCCTCGACGACTGGCACGGAGCTGCCAGCCCAGAGTGCTGGGCGTGGTCTCTTTGGGTCGTTCTTCGGGGCGGGCCCTGCTAGCCAACGGCCCGCAGAGGCTGCTGAGCCGGTCGTCCGTCATCTCACCTTCTGGCGAGATGGCTTCACAATCGAGGATGGTTCTCTTTACCGGTACGAGGACCGGCGATCACGGGACATTCTGGAGTCCATTCAAGCCGGTCGCGCTCCTCTGAGTCTTTTCGGTGTCGCCTTTAATCAACAAATGTCACTCGAAATCGCAGAGCGGCGATCAGACGACTATGTTCCTCCGCCAGCCAAGCCTTTCAGTGGAGGTGGCAACAGGCTTGGCTCACCCACACCTCAAGTGGCAACCGCGGCGGATGCTCGTGGCATGCCTGGTGGCCTTCCCACCTCTGCGGCATCGGGTCCGACCTCGTCCTCGAGTACGCAAGCGATTCCGAATAGATTCGAGGTGGATGAAAGCAAACCTACAACTAGCGTGCAAGTCAGGCTCGCCGATGGAACCCGTCTAGTGGTCAGGGCTAACCTGACCCACACTGTGGCAGATTTGCGAGGCTTTGTATCAGCGTCAGCCTACCATGTCCGCCTCTCGTATTCCTCACTGAGGCCTAGTTCTCGACCTCAAACCCAGCAATTCGTCCTGCAGACCACGTTCCCAAACAGAGAGCTTTCCGATGCCTCACAGACGATTGAGGAGGCCAAGCTTCAGAACGCTGTCATCGTACAGCGGCTTGTATAAGCAGTCGCCTGCTGGACCATGCAGTGGTCCTGATCATGTGCAATAGACAACCATGCATAACCCACGAAACATCCTAGTGGGAATAAGCCCCTTGCGTTGAGTGGCCGAATCGGTCGTTGAGACCCCTTGCGTCCCTATGGATCAGCATCGCCCCAGAAGCTATCACGACACTCGCTTGATCTTCTGCGCCCTCTCGTGGTCGCTAAGAAATTTGCCTCCCACTCCCAGCATCTTCTCTCGGTCCCAAATGACCTCCGCTTCGTCTGTCTTCTTCGGCTTCTTGGCGTGTTGCTCCATCAGGCTAGCACCTCTATGATCGTCATTGTGTCTCCTGACCTCTTCTGCAATCTCCGCATCTCGCCGTCTCTTCCGCCCATCCTCGATGGCCTCAACAGTCTTCGGTCGCGAATCATTCGGGGCCCGAGTGACACCCGCTAGCTCATCCTGCTCCCGCTGCGCTCGCTCGGCAGGCGTCTCAGTCCATGCCGACGAGTCAATGTCCCCTGCGCGCGAAGAGCGATTGAACGTGGTTGGCCTTTTCCGGAGCGGGTCAACTGACCGTCAGTCACACTCCCTGCCTCAGAAACGCGCACCTGCAGCCAACACGCCCGTTGTCGGGGGTACCAACATCCACTCTTGCCTTTGAGGCTTCTTTGGGCCGGACTCTGCCTCCGCTTTGGCTTTCTCTCGCCTTTCCTCACGCTCAAGAAACTCCTCTGCCGCAGTCTTGCGCACAGATGGAGCGTGATCAGGCTTGGGCCCAATCTCGTCATCAGAAGACTCGTCCGCGTAGGACGCTCGTGCCGAAGAACGTGAAGGCCCCGCGGCTGGGGGTGCTATATTTTTTAATAGGCGCCTGTTCGAGAGATGAGAAGGTAAGGCTGGACCGAAATCGTCCTCGTCGTCCTCGTCAGAGGATGGGGCAGGCTGCGAAGGACGCGAAGGGCCTGCCCGTCGCTGAGCCGCCAAGTGCGGCGGGAGAGCCGGTCCGAAGTCGTTCTCTTCGTCGTCATCAGGTCCATCATTTCTGGACACTCCACCAGCTGAAGCGGCGAGGTGAGCCAAGTGGGGCGGGAGGGCCGGTCCGATGGGCATGCTGGATGTGTCCTCGATGCGAATGAAGCTTTCAAGACGACTTCTTCTTGCACAACTGATTGTGGCAAAACCAATGTGGCGCTTTTCGAATGTGGCGATTTTGCCGTGTGCGCCTTGAAAGCATGCTTATCTAGGGAGCATCAATGGTTCTCTGCACTGTCGGCCCGAGTCACCGTGCGCTCGTGAATGTGGCGCTGACAGTGCTCGATAGAAGCTCGGCGAGGACTTTTCCAAGAAGGGGGCATCTGGAAGAACTCAGTAGAGTACCCTGTGAGACGTTTTTATTCAGCCCTCAGACTTCAACCTGCAGCTACGGGAGCCGCTACCGGCGTTGAAAGCGCCACGTTATGCAGAACTTCCAAGGAAGAAAGATGCATTAGATGCGCACGCATAGTTCTGATGGGGCAGGCGAACCCTCCGGTCAGCCTGTTGGGACCCCTTACACCCGTGCATCGGTCAGACCAAGAAGCCGGGAGTCGACCTGGGAAATCTACGTAGTGACAACACGGCCAGATGAAGCGGCCCTGTTGGCATGATTACCGCTGTTGCAGGTCGGCATACGGATAGCGCTGATTGCCGCTTAGGACTCTCCAGTCCTCGCGACTCGGGTACTACAACGTGGATTGAGTCAGCTTGGTCGAAAGCCACTCAACGGTGGAGTCCCGTTTTACAGAAGGCGATCATTTGGGTCTCGGTCACTTCGACTTTGAACTGATGTCATAAGGTGTCCAGGCTCCATAGAAGCGACGGAACATTCGGGTGGACTAGCCCAGATCTTTGAGGGGTTTATTACGCCACACGCCTTCTTGCTTCTGGACTCGCCGGTACTCTACTAGTAAAAAAGGAGGGGACGAAGCTAGGATTTGCGGGGACAACGCCATGAGGCATCAGCCTGGAAGACCTTATCCTTGCAGTTGGATGCCCACTAGCACTTCCCTCGCCTTCGCGGATGCTGTGAAAGCGATGAAAGGTTATTGCTTGGCAATCCGCAGTATTTCATATGATGAGTCTGGCTCTTGTGTCCATAAAAGCAAAGACGGGAACGGTCCCTGATCATCTTGTGGTGGTACAAGTATAACGCCACACCAAGCGGTAATCATCCTCAACCCAACAGCCCTGGGGCCTCTCTGGCCCCGAAGACGAACGTAGAAGCAGCTGGCCCCCTCTTCCACAGCGTCGATGATGGCAGCTGAAGCAGAAACCCAATGGTGGGACCCTCTGCTTCTGGACTCTCCTATGCAGAGGGAATGGGTGATAGATGCGGCAAATAACCTGTTATGCTTTGACGATGCTTTCCCGAAGCCTCCGCATCATCCCTCTTCGTGGCTTGATAATAGTAAAGATACATCACCTAAGTCAGGATCAGAATGGCCGGGTGGCCCGTTGCTCCGATCCGATTCCGGGGCAACTTTCGATCCCAAACAATCGGATGTGTGGTGGAATGTGCCCTTGTGCAGTGCGAAACCGCCCGGAATTTCCATTCCTGCTCCCCGCGACCCTCCCGCCGTTGAGCTCTTACATGACAAGTCAGGGCGAAGTAGAGCAATAATCAAACCTTTCCTCGATCATGAGCTGACCGTCACGGTACAGCTACCTACGACTGAAGCTACGTCGCTGTCTATCGCTTGTTGGGAAGATTGGACGAACCTCCTATTAGAGGGAGGAGCCCACAACGGTCTAGCCGCAATGACATATGCTATTCTATGGACGAAGGAGGCTACCGCCAAGATTTTTGGATCGGCTCAAGATCTACATGAATTGGACAGTCCGCAGAAAGCTTCCTGGGACACGTTGGTGCTCTCTCATTCGATAAATCCGACGCAAGAAGCGTTCGTTCACCTCAATCACAGCAGCATCGACTTCTTTCTTAAGAATCTCGACCAGCCCTTGAGTGTATCAGATATGCAGGGTACCTCACTCGACTCGGAAGCGTGGAGAGGAGAGACAGATACCGCGTCTTCCTGAATAGTCCGCTGGATCATCCGTGGCTTCGGATCCGCCTGCTAATTCTTGTATGAGGCATGACACACAATCCGGCCCACTGGGTCGCACTGAACATGTATCTCTTTCATGAAGTAGCCCCCTTTGCCCGGTTTGCCTCTGAGGATAGCATAAGGTCAGACCAATAAGATCATGATCGAGTGTATGTACACAGACCGATTAGGACGACAGCTCATGGCCTTGTATTCCACTCAACGTCGTGTAGTAGCCTCGCGAGTCGGGTTGGAGCGTGAACTGCCCCGCCGGCCGATCTCGAGAGCTGATGCCCCGGGTCGGAATGGAGGAAGGCGCCGGGCACACATGCTGGGTGACATAAATGCAGGAGACATCAGACACGTCCGCGGCTCGTTGACCAGCTCTCCAATGAGCATCGATTTTGGACTTGGCGGCGCAAGCGGCACATGTTGGGGAATTTGCATATAAAATGGAAATAAACTTTCGGCCTGAACGCATTGGCTCTTGGGTTTGGCAACACCTCTGGATGTGCAAATCGTGCGAGCTGTACGTAGCTCCGTCTGCCCAGGACAGTTTTACAGGTTGCCAAAAAGCTTCGGCGGCCCCTCTCGTCCTCTTTGCGCGTCGCAGAATGGAGCTGCACAGCGTTTGAGCCCAGGGATGGGCATCAATGCTGTATGTTGCAAGGTTTTGACGTCCACCTTCTAGCCCATTTGCGCAGAATAAGGTGATTTCTCAGCTGATCGCTTTCGAAACGTCGTGGAATTTCTCGTTGAGCTCCTCTCATCCATCTAACAAGCATGTCTATGATAAGCACCACAGATCGCACCATTGGCATCTCTGCCTCCCAGAAGCCATCGCACTCCGATGAAACCCACTCTTCTGATGGATCGTGAGCCAATAAGTATATCGCTCATGAATGGGCTCTCAGTGAAAGGACTGTATGCGTACCACTTCAAGGGTCTCTTTGTCAGTTTCCATAGCTTTGACGTCATTCACTGTTCAGGTCATAGTGTCCTGTCAGCTTCTTTCTTCAAATGTATCGCATGTCCCTCTCTGCCCTAGTCTGTAACCTCACAGGGCTTTCAAAGGCCTCGGAAATATGGGAGCTGTTTCTTCAAACGGCACAAAGCAACCGTACCCAGTGATTGCACCACCATGAATGATTACGGTAAGCCGAATAGCCGCAACACTTCCATTCAAGCGCGACTGGCGGTGTTGCTCCTACTGTAAGTGCAGACCCGAGCTCACCGATCATGTCGTTTGGCGATGAGAGGATGCGCCCGGTGATGTGGCGTGGCAGTGTTATACGTCAAAGAATGTATGGACTCCCCAAGCAAGCGAGACGCTCGCCGACATATAAAGACGACGTAGAAGAAGGCGTGGAGGTCTTTCTATTCAATGGCGCCCTTCGAGAGTAAGTCCCTTCTCGCGACAGTATCAATGTTGTGATCAGGCTGAAAAGTATCTCCTCTCCGGGATCGCATGACTTGAGCAGTGTTAGTGCTCGAGCAGCCTCCAGTCTCTCAGTGCCAAGTGTCACAGCACAGGCGCCTTGTTTCTCATACGTGTATGGACTGACTGACCAAGCGTTTGGGGTCTGAGGTATTCCTCCTTGTCAGCCCTGCAGCACCGGGGTATCAGTCCCCAAGCCCTTTCACCGGGAGGCTTTCGATTCATCGATCCACATATCGTATATCAAATCAGATTTCCCAAATGAGCCTGCATTTTTGCAAGACATCTGCTTACACGTTCCTCGCCAATACTCCAGAAATACAAAGAGCTAAGTTGGCAATTCATCAACCGGCCACTGATGGAACGCAAGCCTCGCTCAGTTCCTCGCCTCGTCAGTCCAGAACTGCTTAAACAAGCAGTATGAGACTCCCCTCTCCTGGATGTCAGATTCTCCAGCTCTCACTCGTATTCTCGGCGAGGACGTCACAGTCCCTTTGTCTCCATGAGTGTCGCAGTGCCCTCTCTCTCGAATTCGCGAACTAGTATTGCAACACTCCCTCAAATGCTTGTTTGGAATTGCCGAAAAGATTTCCCAACGTCGGTTTTGCAGGGATATGGAATGGTCAACCTTTGAGCTGCACCCTGAGGGCCAAGCTATAAGATGGTTAGCTGATCACTGTGGCCGAGACAAGCCGCAGGGATCTCCATAACCCAGTCTCTCGGTCCCTACTACTTAGCTATACTTGACAGCGACGTCTTCGGCTTGATCACTACCTGGCCCGCGTATCATGGGCGGGGCAGACTGGGCACCGGTCAACCTGGAAAGCTTTATGCAACGCCGGTTCGTCGTGGGACCATACAATGACATGCGCCGTCTTGGGCTTGAGACATCGACACTGTCTGAGGGTACTGGTAGCCCGCAAAGTTTAGAAACACAAGTCTTTAAGCAAATCAAGGGCCTTAGCGCTAATCATTCTGCCCAGAAGGGATCCTCATGGTCAGGCCCTCCTCATCTGCTAGACAGCTCCGATCACGAGTGCTGCCTTACTATCGATGAGTCATACGCATTCTCCGTCAAACCCTTCGCCGGAAATGCCGAGAAACTATTTGAGGTGGAGACATGGGCTCGGCCACAAGTACAGTGCAAGGACACTAGTGAAAATCAACTTTTCGCTGAGGTCTACTTTGTGCGCATCCCTGACCAATCGGCTGGACAGCCTGAAGAAGGAGAATTTCTCCGGTATAGCGTGCGCGTCACACGAGACCCGGAAAAGTCAACTCGGCTTGTACGGTCTTGTAAAAGATTGACGAGTGACGATGATTATGATCATCTGCGCCGGGATGAAGGCCCGTATAGTATGCTAGCCTGTCTGGGGTATGTCTCCGTCTGGACAGACATTGCTCAAGCAGAACACTTCAAGGACGTAGTACAAGACCCAAATGAGGGATGGGTCCTGGGTGACAGTGTGCATGCAACTCAACACGGCTACGTGTATACTGATCAAGACGGTGTGACCATCTTCATCCGACCGTCGTTGACGAAGGCAAGCCGCACTCTGCCCCAGTCCGCAGGACCGGAAACGACTCGCTAGCTGTTGCCGGCATCGTCACAACCCCATTCAGCGGCGGACAGAAGTCAACCTGACCACGTTGGCTGCCCCTGTTGGGGAACACCAGCTGTACAAACTTGCTATACGGCCTGTTTCTTCCCTTCCCCGTCATGTGTCCTTTCTCGATGGGCCAGCTTTGTAGCATTTCACAAGTATGACATCCCACCTCTGTGCTAACGACCTCAATCACCCTCACGAAACAGCAGTGCTGATGACCCCATTTTTGTGGACATATGCATACTCTGCCTCACTGAGAGGAGCGAGCACTCGACGTCAAATCGGACAACCCGACCCTGATCGACTGTAGTCAATGGGACACATGCTGACTCTACGCTAGAGCTTTCTTTATAGTCCGGCTTGGTCCTAGGCTGCTATCACCGCTCCGAACATGGCACTCAGTGCCCATCGAGTGTCTGTCCCGAATTGAGTAGCTCCACTGAGGCCGAATGCGAGGCTCAGGCTGAGTCAACGAATGTTCAGGAGTTCTGTGGCCTGACAACCCTCAGCGCGGTCGTGGTGTGCTGCCTGGCCGGCTCGACGATCGGCTCATCTTCTCGGAAGACTGTTCACCACTGTTGAAGCCGTTACAGTGTTTCGGTTTGCGCGACTGAGTACCGCGAGCAGCGAGGCTGAGTGATGTGCCATATAGACAAGCCCCTTCACCAACTGTACGATGCAGGCAGACTAGGCGATGATGCTATGCATGTTAAGCTGTACAACAACTGTGTATCGAGACTCGCCCGCGTACTATAGATGCCGCGCGTCACCACCTTTCAAACAGATCTCACGCCGATTTAGTCGCGAACAGCCCGGTCGTTCGGCCAAACCAGCCCCACCAGCCACGCAAGGTGTAGCCTTGATATCGCATCCAGATACCAAAGACTGCGGCGATCGCAGTGGATGAGACGGTGACAGCGGCAATCATGCGGACCCGCTGTGCCGGGCTCATGCTACTCGAAGGGCCCTTCGCGATCGACGATGTCGGATTGAGTGCCACCCGAAGGATCGCCACCCATAGATTAGGCATCGGACCGAGTCTAGCGCTCACAGCCATGGGAGCTGGAAGACCCAGACGCCGACAATACACGTCAGGCTGGACTTCATGTCTTTGCTGCGCCAGATCAAGGTCGGATTTTGTGGCTACGAAGATAGCCGGGATATGGTCCAATGAGTATTGTTGACGCAGGTTTGAGATATAAGAAAAGGAGTTGGTGTCCGACGAGTCGTGCACGTAGATGATGATGTCTGCCATGTCGAGCTTTTTCGAATTGCGAAGTGTTTCTGACTCGTACTTGCTGCCGAATTCCTGCAGGACAAGATATTTCTCAACGCCCTCCATCTCGACAGAGTTGACCACGGAGAGCACTTTGGTCGTTGGCTCGTATGATCCCATCCAGTCTTCCCCGCCTTTGAGACCTTTGTTGACGAATGATCGCAATAGACTTGTCTTTCCGCTCCCTGTCGCGCCCAAAACATAACACAGGAAGACTGATCGCGTGACCTTACGTTGGCGTCGATCCTGTTTTCTTGGCCGAGTCACTTGCAAAGCGGTCGGAGTTGGAAGATCGGTAGCGGGCGACGACGAATAACCAAGGCTGTCCGTCAGCGTGGCCACGCTCGAGGAGTGCCTCTCTGACTAGGCGAGATAATTGAGAGTTGTCCGATGGTCAAGCAAAGTTGTCATGCTGCTCGTTAGCCATTGAAGGACCCATTGGCGGCGGGACAAAGCGTACCTCCACTGTGCTAGCCATCCTTGTAGTGTCACACGGCCCATATCATCCGTGATGGTGGTGTTCGGGAAGCCTTGGGCGAGCCAAGGGTTTCCTGGCGATGTCGAGAATAGGTCATCGAGCTCAGATTGACTAAGAGCACCGTCTTGATCCTAGGAAGTAAGCATCATGTTCGACCTAGAAGTGTCGAGCACAGACTTTGTCGTATGACTCGAAGATATCGGTCAAGAACTGATTGCCAAGGGGCGAAAGCTCGACGGAGCAGTCATACGGGACATCAAATCTATCATCAGCATCGGCAGGAGTCCCAAGATATGGGCATTCGCACCGTGGCGTCAAAAAGTCCTCCCGAAGGTCCAGGCTCTCTCCATAGCCAAAATTGCGCAAGACGGTCCAAGTCGTCTCCATTCGTCCCTGTTGTATGAAGATGGTATGCAGGTAGAGGAAGCCGAGTTCCGTGATACCTTCGCCGCTTGGCGACATTGTTGGCGAGTAGTGTAATTGTCCATAATTTGGGTCACGAATCAGTGGTGTTGACGGAGTCGAGTGAGGAAGGAGAGGTATTGGCTGGACGAGGGATGGGTTGTATGACCGAACGAGCTCGAGAATTCCTTCGAGCTCTTGAGCTTGCAATGGGGTGGAGAAGCATTTTTGCTGCTCGTCAGCACAAGATATTACCGAAATGAATAGATGCACCTGGAATTGATTCAACTCGACAGCGTTCAACAATCCATCCTTGTCGACATCGGAAATCTTGAAAATCCGCTTCAAAGCTTCCAGGCATTTTGGTTTGAGCGCCTGTGCTTCAGGTGAATTCTTCTGTGTAGTCTGCCCAGCTCACATGTTCTCTGGAGTCGTAGAGAGGCGCAGTCGGATGCAAAACTGCTTTTTGGGCGAAATAGAATACCTCGGACACATTCAACGGCAGTAGTGCAGAACACTCGACCACTGTTTCCACCTCCTGGCAACGTCAATAATGTTCTCCACAGTCTCGCATAGGGCAGACTAGCCTTGAATTCCCTCATTATAGGTGCGATCTCATCCTCAAGACCTTGATTTGTGACCTCGCCGCCTCGAAGATCAATCTTATTACCGACCAAGATCACGGGCACCTGTAATCAGTCCCACTTCCTCACGATTCACAGTGCCTCTCAACACGAACATTGATGCCCTCTCTGCGGAACAAAGGCAGCCAGTACTCCGCCACGCGCTCAAACGAGCTCGGCTCAGAAATGCTGTACACCAAGCAGATGACATGTGCCCGTGTCAGTTGCGACAGAAGATGAGACCGCGATTTGGGATTCGCTGCTGGTCAGCGCTCGCTCGCCCTTTTCCGTGGAGAACTTGCAGGATGTATCTACAATAGAGGTTGTGACATTTTCCGGTGTCACCTCTGGTGGGATCGTCACCTCGGGCACGACATGTGGCACCTGCACATCAGCTTACCCGTTTCTGGGCTGATTGCAGTGAAGGGAGACGAACATGATTGACGAAGGATTCTTTGATCAGCGAGGTGATGATAGAGGATTTGCCGACCCCGTCTGCTATATCAGACCACGCTCATGCCATAGCAAGACCAAGCCTACCATCGCCCACCAGGACGATTCGTACGAGGTCGCGTCTAGGCATCTTCCTCGAAAGGTCCAAGCGCAGCGAGGATGCGTCGAGGTGTTGCCGTTCACAATCTTCAGCTTGACCGATTCAATGATCTATCAAGCTCCTCTAGCTGCGTCACTGGGACCCTCTAAGGCCCTCAGACCTTCCCCGCTGATGCAATGACGCTGTGTCTCGCGCTTTTCGTCAAAAGTTGTAGATGGATTGTTGCCGGACCATAGACGCGGCTCTCCACTCGCGAGCTTCCGAAATTTGATCCCGCTCCTGCCGGCGGAGGCCCCGGTGGCAACACATGGACAAACGATGGGCCACAGGCTGTTGACAGTGACATTGACAGCTGCGATACAGAGCCGCTCGTTGGCTCGGCCATTCATACTTAGCGCGCCAAACCACATCAAGCGTCATTGTGCTAGTAGCTCGGTCTGCAACGGTGTAACCCGGCTCGTAGTCTCAGATCTCGTCAGCATGGCCTCTTCGTCGCGCCCATCATCGGTCAGGGGCTTGTACAGTGAGTCTTCCGGCTCACTTCGCCCAGACGTACGAGGATCGGGCATTCAGTGCTAACAGGCAGCTCCTCCGGCAGAAGAATGGGTCTTCCTGCCTCCCAGCGTCAATCCTCCAGCCCCATCAGCGCCTGCACCCTCTCACCTGCCCACTCCCTTTCCTGATGCCGACCTCCCGTTGCCGGAAGCCGGAATGTACGGCCCTCTCCAGCTCTTTGCGACAGAGTACTTCACCACCGCCTTGGGAATGCCATTCGAAGTGGGCAAGACGCTGTTGCAAGTCGAGTACCGCCCACGAAAGCGCTTTCAGCCGCCCGAGGAAGTGACCGAGGTCGCCCCAGAGAAAGATTGGGGAGGCGAGGATGACGAGGTGCATTTGCTGAGAGTCTTGGATGTGTGACATGCTCACTGTCAGATGAGCAATCCGGAAGAGGCAGATCTGTATTTCACAGACCGCCTCAGCGCCCCGGCAGTACCGGTAGATCTGCTCCGACCGCCGCCGCTTCCCGTGGACAATTCGGGCTACCTACCAGACTGTGAGCGCTCGCGCGACAGCGTGGCCCAGCTTATACTTAGTGCCTGCATCATGGATGCTCAAAGATGATCCAGACGTCTCCCGATCGAACGGTGTGCTTGGTATGCTCCGACGCATTCGTCACACGCACAGCGAGGGGATACCTGCTTTATGGAAATCGCAGTTGGTCACTACCCTCCACTCCGCCCTGTCGACCATCCTGCAGCCTCAGCTGCACACTTTCCTTTTGGTCCTGCTGCCGTCACCATCCGTGCTGCCGCCGGACGTGCCGCTCACGGCCGTACCAGCACCGGCCCTACCGCTCGCAATGCAGGTAGGGAGTCACCTGTTGACGCATCTGCTTCTCAGCCCACTTGAGATCCTTCGCTCGCGCCTGATTGCCATGCCACTCAGCCACTCGGAGACACCAAGCTCTGTCAGCATGTTCAGGCATATGGTCGACGAGGAAGGAGGATTCTCGAGCATCTACTTCCATCCGAACCTCCTCATTCCGGCAGTTCTGGAGCACACCCTTCGACCGCTCCTAACCCTAAGCATACCGTTGCTGCTCGAGCGCCGATGGGGCATCTCGCCCGAGTTCAGCCCCATCACGTACAGCATGTGCGATCTCACACTCGGACTCGCCAGTTTACTGGTGCTCCTGCCCATCGAGACTGTGCGCAAGAGGCTTCATCTGCAGGTCAGAGGGCGTAGAGCCAGGGAGGGGAAGAAGTTCAAGACGATTGTCAAGATAAGAGAGAGACCTTATGTCGGTGTCGTTGAAGCGATCTGGCGGATTGTCACAGAAGAGACCGGCGTCAGGCGGAAAAGGCATATGACGGAGAAAGATGAAGGAGGAGTCTTCGCAGGCGTCCGGCAGCTGTATCGCGGGGTGGGTTCTTATTCAAGGCACAGGGAATCAGCTGATCAGTAGTTCGGGATGGCTGCCACGGCACACCTTACCGTGTTCGGATTGGGCCTGGTCAGCGCAGGTCTGGGAGGTCGGGGCTTCGACAGCGGGTGGAAAGAGATCTAGCTGCGGAGAACGCGACGAGAAGGGGCGGTCAGGCAAATCATGATATGCAAGGTGCTTGTGGCCGTATGGTAGTCTACAAGATATGTATGTACAACGTATGTCTACTCTCTACCTTGCCGCCACGTCCCTCAGTCGACCGTCAACCAGCGGGCAGACAATCGCCAAGTTGTCTGCCAAGGCTTGCAGCTCTGCTTTCTTGCTGGCATCGACAAACAGGCTGGGAGCGCCTTGATTGTTGCCTTCCCTGACGTGATTAGGCTTTTGATGTGTCTGAAAGTCTGGCCGTCTGCCCGATAGCTGCTGCACCTGCTTGACGGGAGGACACCGCATCTGCTCTCCTTGCTATCCGTCAGTGCTCGGCTTCAAACGACCTCGCCGCCAACTGACCAAGCAGTCGACCTCGCTCAGATGCTCGTGCTTGGCAATGTGCATCGCGTCCCGGATTGCCGCCCACGAGTGATTGACCACATGTCGCCTGCCTGTACCTGTCCCCGTACTCGCTGGACTATCCCAGGGATTTGGCTCTCGCATCCCGCTGTATGGTGATGCGGGGGGCGACATCAGGTTCAGTCGTGAATGGGCAGTTCTTGGAGAACTGGTCGGCGAAGTGGAGGGCGAATGATGCTCGCGGCGGGCTCTGTCAAGCACTGTCTTTGTGCGGGACGAGAGGTGTGCTTCATGGGATTCGCGGAACTGCTTGTGCCGAAAGATATAAGAGGAGCCGAGAAGGAACGACCGGATGATGGACGATATCATGAGTCCGGTCTCATCATCCACGATAAATGTCCGATTTTTGAGGGCGCCGAACCCGTCATACCTAGCAGTCAGAGGAGATACAGAGCAGACATGTCGTCACTGACCCTTGAGCCATGTACTCTCGAGTAATCTGGGGTTCAGCAAGTTCATTTGTGCCGATGAGCAACTCACAACCCGAAACGTTCTCCCTCCCGACTCATTCTTGATCTCTTCGCCGCGCTGAGGCCGACGCTGCTTGACCTCCACCCGAGTACCGTCTTCTTGTTCCACGAAGTCGACCATATCTTCAGGATCGTCCACATCCTCCTTCTCGACAGGAATGATGAGGTGTATTGAGTTGACCCTGCTACCCGAAGGTTTCGTGTGGTCCCACTCGACTTCTAAGCCTGATACTATGGGGAATCTTCCTTCCTGAGCGGGCCATTTGCTCAATGCCGATTCGAGAGTATCCCAGATACCTTTGCCATCAATCTACGTGTGAGCTCCGATGAGATGTGGGCGTGTCACTCACCTCGATGCAAACGACAGGGTCTTCGAAAGGGAAAATCTCCAGTATGTCTCCCAGCGTGATCTTGCCCGGTCCGTACTGACTGTCTCCCCTCAATGTCCCACCACAAATGATCACGGCGTCTGCGCCACCCTTAAGCTCCCGTCCTTGCCTGCTCGCGTCCGATTCCAGAGCTTTCTCGTGATCCGCCAGCTCCATATGATCGCCTTTCTCGACAACATCGTTTTTTCCTTCCATCAGACTTTCGGCATATGCGTGCATCAGCACATCGGCCACCCAATTTCCCAGGCCCGTCTCCTGGGTCCTGACCAGTTCTGAGCGGGCATCAAATGGCGTCAGTGTAAAGCAGACCGGTTTTGAGAGTGTGTCGGACACCGAAGAAAGGAGAGACTTGAGCAGATCATCGATAACACTCGATGCAGGCGAATTGGGTAGGACATAATGGTGCTTTCCCTTCAGCGACCCGATCAACCGTTTCCGCACTGATCCCGTCGGCGTGTGCTTGAGGGTCAAGGTCGCAGAAGAGAGATCTCGGAAGTCGGTCCCAGATTTGATCAACCTGTGCTCAGTCGGTGGTAATTAGCCCCGATAGTGGTACATACATCACGCCGTTATCACCTTCAGTGCCGGCGGCATCGTGATCCCCGGAATAGCCATCCCAAGAGCTCGCTCCTTTCCCAACCTCAACCGTAAGTGATTGCCTCGAGAGCATGAGATGACCTCACATAATAGATCTAGGAGCGTCAGCCAGGTCTCGCACGAATGGGAAACATGAACCAACGTGATCATGTCCACCAATGAGCAAGTCCACACCGTGGGCCTTCTCTAGGTCAGGTTCGCTTGCAATGGCGCCTAGCTCATTTGCTAGTCTGATGTCCTGCTAGTCAAACTTGATCGACAGACAATTAGAATTGAGCTACATTTGGGACTCTGCAATGCGTGAGCGCGATGATCAGATCGACTTTGTGTGGGCCGTCGGGGTCTCTCAGGCGTGTTGACAATTCAAGGGCTGTTTCCTTCATCGGTCGATATTGGAAGTGTTCAGGCCATGAGGGGATAGTGGCTATCCAGTCTCTGCACATCAGAGATATTCTCAGATCCTAGATCACATACTGCTCAACCAGGCCAATGACCCCTATCCTCACACCGCACCGTTCTGTCACCCAATATTCCTCCAACGGTTCGGGAGTATGGCCCGTTGTATCGTCGGTGATGTTGGATAGAAGCCACGGAAAGCGAGTGTCGTTTATTAGCTTCGTGAGGTGCGGGTATCCTGACCATCAGTCGCCGATAGTTTGTCGGAGCGGATGGACCCGCCGAAATCAAAATCATGGTTACCTGGTGATCAGCACTGTGACCCCCAATGTCAGGAGCAATTGCGCACCGACACAGGCCACATCGACTTTCAGAGCATTCATGACTGGTACCTTGTGATCAGACACGCCCAGTCGACCAATCCCCCAGTCATAGCGATACTGACCATATGCGACCCCCGGGTAACGCTTGATTCGGTCGAGGGGTTGAAGACATCGCCAGCGAAGAGTACGAGCCCCTCCTTGACATCTCGGGTGTCGTCTTCTGCTTCGGGTGATCGAGTGGTCCATTTTGCCCTCTCTGTTAACAGGAGCTGTCCAAATTGCGAAACACTGATGTGCCCGTTTCCACTCGATGATGAACCTGGCGGTGCACCTGGCTGAGGGACATAGCGTTGATTGACCCGGTAGACATCATTGAAGCACAGGATCGGGAGCTCGACAGACATGCCGAGGCTTTTCAAAACACTCGTAGCAGTCGCGAGTCTGGCGGGCCCTCGCCCGACTCGGTCAGGTCGCAGTGTGAGCAACTGAAGAGATCTGTTCAGGACAGCATTCGCTCATGCAACATCATTGATCCGCACGTGCCGCGTGGGGCTCCGACTCGGTCGATTCTTGTGGCTGTGTGGCGTTGTGGCGATCTGCTGAGACTTCTGCCAGAAGCCTTCTATCTATGGAAAGGCATGTCGGGCGCAGCACACTCCACTGCTCACAGTAACATGAGCAGCGTTTGCCAACGAGAAGCAATTTTTTGCATCGGAAGTGACTCAAGGGGGATTGGGGCAGGGTCAATGGAGGACATTCCACGCATCGTTGAAACTGGCAAGACGACGTCTATGTTGGCCGGCGAGCAGCTGCGCTTCCAAAACGGTCAAAAGTCGATGTTGGAAGTACTGCAGGGGCTCTTGCGTGGAATCATGAAGAGGTGAAGGGAGGATCAGTATAGAGCACGTCGCAAGCTTGAGGATGCATAGAGTCTTCTTTGGATACCAGAGACGCACAGCCACGCAAGTCGAGCTTCTTGCGATGTGGGCTTCATATCCATCCCTTCGAACATTGGAGGACCAGTTTATCTGAAAGGCTGCAGCTCTGAAGGACTATATATAATGCAGCCTGAGGTTGTCTGACATACTGATCGCGGAATTGTTTGAGAAAGGGTTCCTCAAATGACAGAAAGCACTGATTCGCACAGCCTTCCACGCACTCCATCATCTACCGGGGCTACGGTTGCCTCGCGTTTGAGTCAATCAACATGTCCTCGCCACTGACAGACATAGTCACCTTCTCCGCCCCAAGAGGATGAAGAAGAACCACCGACACCGCGGCTCAGTCCACAGCGCTCCACGCCGACACGGCAAAGAACGCCAGACAGCGAGTCCGAGCGCTCCCAGCCGACAAAGGCCCCACTCGACCGCGGGTTCCTGGAGACAGCATGGCGGGAGTGTATCGTCGTCCGCTGACCACGGAAGAGCTCGATAAGTTGAGGACAGACCAGTGGCGAGGTCAAACCCTGTCTCTCGCTCCTCCTCCGATCGCACGCCGGATCTGAGTATTCCTGGGATGCCTGAGATCGTCGCAACCTACAGCACGATCGTGCACGGGCCCCCAGTCGTTGTTGTACAAGAGCCGCCGGAGCCCTCGGATCTCAACAACAGCTAGGGGCTTCGATCACAGAGGGCTGTTACGCCCACTTAAGGAGTCTAGCAAGGACCTAGCCGCGCGAAGGCTTCAAGAGTGGCAAAGCTGATGCTCTGGCGAGCGCGTCTCTAGACTATCTCAGGGCTCTCGCAGACTTGACAGCGTCGCTCGGCAACTATCATAAGGCGGTAAGCATCACGCATCTGTAACACCAAGATGGACGCTGCGTCAAGCTGATTATTCTTCTATCATCTCCATTGAATGCTCTTCCTCGTATGCATCCCATTCATAACCTCCCTGCCGTTGCCTGTATAATAAGAGGCTAGATGAGACACGAGAAGCATGGGTGCGTTTGAGGTCTTCTTGTTCAAGTTTTCTGCAGCCCCACCGGGATGAAAAGAATTATGAAGCTCTCCTCAGACAGAGCTTAGAGATGAAACGTTTGCGGCATTGGACGGAATGCGCTCCAAGGCCGCTCTGGGTCCTCTACCCCTGCACGGCGAAGGCGACCTGCGACACTGCTAGAACTGAAGCTGTGCTTTCGATTGGTTATCACTCAGGTCTCGCGGTAAAAGTATGTGGTCCTTTGTCTGACATTTGCCAATTGCAGAAGAGGCTCCGCGCTGCTTGTCAGATCTTGACCTATAAGTAGACACACGGAAGCCCATTGTTGCCTTACGTCCTTCTAATCTAGAACCTATCGCGAAGACAGCAAGGTGTCAAATCGACCGGTCTGAGCAGCCCTCTCGAGTCGCTCTGCAAACCACAAGCACCGGCATGACCGACGAGGATGCCTACGCTGCACTTTCTCGGGCATCCCTGAACCGGCAAGTTAATCCTGTCGTCCCAACTTGGAACTGGGATGGCGTGCCCCAAGCCCATCGCGCTCCGTCAAACATGGCATCCGGAAACATCACGACCTTAGCGCCCGTGCCGCCGCCTGCTCATCGAGATGCTTCGGTGAGCATCGGGCATCATAGCGTAAATGCATGAAACGCTCCTGACGCCCAGACTCAACTGGCGACCACACGCCCGCCAAATCCATCAGCACCCTCTAACCAGCGCAGGTCCGGAGCAACACACCCAAACGAGACTGTCCCGGCTGCTCCGCACTTCCATCGAGACCACAGTCAGCCGTCATCGAATTTGCAAGCTGTTTCTGCATTGCCTCGCGGTACTGCAAGGGACAGGTCGTCATTCTCGCGGCAAGATGGACCGCAAATGGAAGAGGCGCCGTACAGCTCTTACGGCGAGAGTTACAACGACGAACCTCCCTCCGAAGATGGCGATTCATACTACAGTGAGGAGCCCGTGAGGCAAGCGGAAGTCAGGCCAAAGACCCGCAAACAACATGGAGCCGAAATGAAGCATGACGAGCGTAAGAAAATCATCGAGCAATGGCAGCACGTGCCGAGTACCCTCGTGGACGCAAAGTCTGCCGCTCGTAGTCTTACCCCCTCCGGCAAGCTTCGTCCTGGCGAGACGGTCAGTTTTTTGGGATTCCACCTGACAAGGACAAGGTGATTGACGATGATCCTGCTCTATACGATTTTAGTGTTTTGTCCCTTCATACTGTTGACAGTCTCTGCGATCAATGACCATCTCATGCAATGAATGCTCTGTCCCTCTCGGTGTCCCATGTCCGATACGCATCATGTGCCCGGCTCACTGTAAAAGCCGCGAGTCGATCTTAAACGAGGTTTAGCACGAAATGAGATTCTCCCGGCGGCACGAACGGCGGAAAGGCTCCGCGGCCGCCTCTTGACCGGCAGCACGGACCGGTAGTGCCAAGCTTCTTTGCTCGTTAGCTGCAGAAACGTCATACCATCTCGAAAACATGTTCATTACAGCCCCACCTTCCCGACACCCCAATCAAACCAGCGTCTCAGACCTTCTACTGCATTTTTCACATGGGCATCTAGCTATCGGCCCGGTGACCACATGATGCGGGGCTGCGTCGACCGGTCGTCGGCCCCCTCTTTCCCCTCCCCCACACCCCAAATGGAACGACCCGGGACACTCAGCTGATCTGTTTTGATTCTTCCCACTCAACATCTCACGCTGGACCAGCTACAACACCATGAGCCAGCAAGCGGTCGCCAACAACGTCATCAAGGCAGAATCTCATGTCGTGCACGATGAGAATCTGGGGCAGATCAGCGGCTCCCCTCATATGACGGACGATGATACAGCGACCCTTACTACGCGGGAAGGGACCAAGTTCCGGGCCCCTCCGGTAGATATGGACGTTGCTAGGCAGCTCAGACCTTCCAAATTGCGCGGCAAAGCTCTAGGCGCCATGGTGAGCCAGGTCGAGATCGATGGTCCAAGGCTCATGACCAGGTCACATTTGTCGCCGGCACAGGTGTAAGGTTCTCAAGATGTGGAGCGACGTCCGAACTGACTTGCAGTTCACCCTGTTCGGGTACGACCAAGGTGTCATGAGCGGCCTTTTGACGCTCGACACATTCGAGGCCACATTCCCTCAAACCGCCGGCGGGTTCGGCGGCAGTCACTCGGCGACCCTGCAGTCACTGCTCGTTGCCATTTGTGAGTCACCCTGGGGCGCTGAGTGGGCGCTTACCTCAAGACGAGCTGGGCTGCATGACCGGCGCCTTGTCGAACCTGTATGTCGGCGACAAGCTCGGTCGTAGGCACACAATCACCCTGTAGGCTACATCCCATCCGTCTCAACGCCATTGCTCATACCCTTAGCGGTGGTCTCATTATGATCGTCGGCGCTGTACTGCAGACTGCGGCTCAGGACTACGCCATGATGCTTGTGGCTCGGGTTATCACGGGGGTCGGCAATGGTTTGCTCACTTCCACTGTTCCCGCCTACCAGTCCGAGTGTGCAGCTCCTCACCGCCGCGGACAGCTCGTACTCTTTGAGGGTTCACTCATCACCTTCGTTGGTATCACTCCTCTCGTTCAGACTGTATTGATGTCAGGGCATCATGGTCAGCTACTGGGTCAACGTCGGCTTCTTCTACTGGAAAGGGGTAAGCACTGTATATCCCCTGACGATCAGAGCTAATTTGACAGAGCTCCGCTTCATGGCGCTTCCCTATCGCCATCCAGATTCTCTTCGCCTTGAACCTCATCATCTGCATGGTCAGTCGCCCCTGCCAGCTTTCCGATCCAGTGCGGGTGCTGACGTGAAGTACCTCTTCCACTTGCCTGAGTCGCCGCGATGGCTTGCGGCTCGTGGGAAGTACGAAGAGACCCTGGCTGTCCTCTCCGCACTGGAGAACGAACCCGTCGACAGTCACAAAGTCATGCAGACCTATCAGGGTATCTGTGATGCCATCGCGGCTGAGGAAGCTGGAGGTTTCTCCTTCCGCGAACTCGCGACCGGCGGCAAGGCTCAGAACTTCAGAAGGACGATGTTGGGCATTCTCGCTCAGTGCTTCCAACAGATCTCTGGCATCAAGTACGCACCTCCCTCACTCAATAGGTTGACGCTGATTCCAGTCTGATAACTTACTACCTGACGTCGGTGCTCAGCTCTATGGGCCTGTCGGACGCCCTATCCCGTATCATTTCCGGCGTCAACGGGACCTGCTATTTCCTTACATCGTAAGCCGCTTTCGGTGATCACGCCAAGTCGGATGCTCATGTCAGGCTCATTGCCATCACTATCATTGAGCGCTTTGGCCGACGGCCCCTCATGCTGTGGACAGCTTTGGCTCAGGCCGGGACGATGGCTGTGCTCGCTGGTCTGTACAACATCGAGAAAGCGGGAAACAAAGGCGCACAGGGAGTCAGCGTTCTGTGCCTTTTCCTCTTCAACACCTGGTTCAGTATCGGTTGGTTGGGCATGACCTGGTTAGTCCATCCACGGTATCAACCAATACGGGTAGCTGAGTTCGCAGGTTGTACCCGGCCGAAGTGACACCACTGAGGATCCGCGCACCTGCCAACGCCCTATCCACTGCCTCAAACTGGATCTTCAACTTTATGGTTGTCATGGCTACCGGGCCCATGTTTGCCAATATCGGCCTTGGCACGTATGCCCTCTTCGCGTCACTCAACGCTTTCATCATCTTCCCCGTTGTATACCTCTTCTTCCCTGGTGAGTCCGCTTCTCACCGAAAATGACGGCAGCGCGCTGACACTCTCAAGAGACGAAGAAGTATTCGCTGGAGGAGCTAGACATTATCTTTGCCTTAGCCTACGAGGAGAGAAAGAACCCGGTCAAGATTAGTCTCTCTGGAAGTATCCCTGAAGCAGGTAGTAGGGAGGCGCACGAGATTCTCGGAAGGGTCGATCGGGACGCTAGGATGAGGCGAGCGTCCCAAGGCGATGACGGCGAAAAAGGAAGGCGCCCCTCCATGTCGGGCGTCAAGAGGGTGCTGTCTCGGCATGAGTAGGCAGAATCGCAATGGACGACCGAGAAACGCAGAAGTACTCGAGTAGCCGTAGTAAACATAGTCGTGGCGCTATGCAGCTGGCAAGTAGTCGGACTCAGATGCACACGACCACAAAGCCAATTGCCACTCTGCGGGGTGCCACTCTGACGACGTGACCAGCCAAAATGATCTTGCATCTCCTTCTCGACCTTGCATTTCGTTCGTGCTGGCCGGTTCGAAGCACTCAAACCTCTGGCAAGAGCTGCAGGCTGCGTCTGTACTCATCGGAGACTAGGTCCTACCCTTTGAAGAGAATAATCGTCTTCTCGCCATCGGTGCGGTGGGCTCCTCCTTCACCTTCCCGACTCTGGCAATATGGACGCCGCGCAGTTGACAAAGATTGTCGGCGAGCTCAACGATGCGAATGCCAAGGGACAGACTGAAGTCAGTCTGACCCTAGCATACGCATGAAAGAGCTGACTCGATAGGATGTCATACGCCTGTTGACGAAGATGCAGGCGGATGTTCTGCCTTCGGAGGAGATCCTCAAGGCATGTCATCGCACTGCCCGTCCAGCCCCTTTGCTAATCCGGACAGGCATCCAAAGCCGGTATCGCCATCGGTAAACTCCGCAGCAATCCCTCGCCGGGCGTGGCCAACCTCGCCAAGGACCTGGTGAAGAAGTGGAAAGAGGCTATCGAGGAGAACAAGCGGAAACGCAAGCGAGACGACGGTGAGGAGGTCAAGAAGGAGGACGCCGGCAAGAAGGTCAAAGCAGAGGGTGCGGTCGCTGCTCCGTGCCGTGCGGACGTGCTTTAACTTACACTGCAGGTTCGACCTCGGCAATACCGTCTTCGGCTGGGACGCCTGCCGCTCCTTCCCCGGACGTCAAGCCAAAGGCCGAGGAAGCGTCTGGCTCCCGCTCCATATCCCCCCAACGACGTCCACCATTATCGACAATCGACTCGACGCGGAAGGTACCGAGGGATGCCAAAGCGGATGGTGTGGCGGGCAAGCTGAAGGCTGAGGTGGATGATACCGCTGGCGATGATTTCCGGAACAAATGCGTGGAGCAGCTGTACAATGCTCTGGCGGGCGACAGTACAGCAGGTCGGCCTCATCTGTCATCGTCGCCATCATCAGCTCACTGCTACAGAATCTCGGATATTGGCAGAGCGGTGTCGTGCAATAGAAGCGGAAGTGTACAAGGCGCAAAAGTACATGACCAACAACGAATACCGCGCAAGTGAGTGCAATGGCACTCATCATGCGAGGGGTACAGGCTGATCCCAGAAATACGGTCGTTGTTCCTCAACCTGAAAGACAAGGGCAATCCTGGCTTGCGGAATGAGATTGTCCTAGGTTACATTTCGGCAGAAAAGCTGGTTGGGATGAGTAAAGACGTCTGTCCTCAAATTGGACGGTTCGGGATCCGAAATTGATGCTTCAGGAAATGGCTTCAGAGAGTGTGCGAGCGATGAAGGAGAAGATTGCAAGCGATAACTTGTTCAAGGCAAAAGCAGTGGGAGAGACGCAGGTGCGCCCTTTGCGAACCCACGAGAAGGTTGAGCTGATGTCCAGGCCGAGACAGACGCATTCAAATGTGGCCGCTGCCAACAACGGAAATGCACCTACTATCAGATGCAGACCCGGAGTGCAGATGAGCCGATGACTGTGAGTGCACCATTTTCCGTCGTGAAGCTGCGGCTGACCCGAAGACTTTCGTCACGTGCGTCTCCCTGATGGCGAAGAGAAGATATGAGCTGACGACTTTCCCTTTGCTTCGACATGCAGATGTACAGTGAGCTCATTCTCGCTCATTCAGATCGCTGTGGCTGATCAAGCAGAATTGCGGCAATCGCTGGAAGTTTAGCTAGTATCATGAATTCTTGCCAGTTCAACTGTCTCTTGGCGAGACCACTCCGTAGTCACAGCCGCATTACACGTCTTGGGCGCAGAGGCTGCTTCATGCATGTCATGCATTGAAGACGTTATCAATGTTACACGCCCGGATGCTTCGGCCGAATCCGGCGATATGCGATCGGCGGGCCGGCGGTAATCAGCGTAGCTCTTACGGGGCGAATTTCTGCGGGTGTCCCTGGAACGAAAACGGTAAATGGGGGAATTAAATAAGAAAATTCCGGCCATTCTGATTTCATCAGCACAATCCTAATATGCATTGTGTCCTTGCCAAATTGCCTTTCATCAGAGAATAAAGATCTATGCATGAGGCTGATGCATGGAATGATCTCTGTAGCAGAACCAATCGCCTACATAGCTACTGCCATACCCTGCCCTATCATTGCACCAAAATGGTTACAATAGCGCAAGTCTGACAAGACTGCAATAGGCTTGCCAGGTGGCAGCTGTGACATAGCCCCTGTGACCAGCTTGGCATGCCTATGATCATCTGATCAGCCTAGCATGCCCAACAAGCACTTGCGCATCTCTTGATGAAGTGCTTTAGCTTGCAACTAATCAATGTTCTACAGTACATCCGGCTTTGCCGGATGCTTGACCCGTAAGGGCTGCGATGGCTGCGCCGCTAGGCGCAAGGGGGGGTCTTGGGGGGGTGTCCCACCCCCCCATGTCTAACGGAACCAAAGAACAAGGAATTGCATTAGGTTTTCCAAATTGCCTGAGAACCAATAACTTGAATACCTGATTAGAAATTCAGAGCTAAAAAAGAATTGAAATAACGAGCTACGCCCTATCGCGCACTTTCCTGCACGATCTACCTAGTCTCGACGATTCCTCTGTCTCTCTCAATACATATCTCTGCTCTCCGTTCTCTTGTTCGTTTGTTATCAACATAAACACTACCTCCAAGCTGTCTCTTCGAAGAGCCTCCCTCGTCCTCGCTCGACACCGATCCACTAGACTACCCATCAACACATCCTCCGCCCGCAGAGCAGCACATAGCTCAGCTCCCCCACCACCACCGCCACCGTCCGCTGCCCAACGACCGCTTCTCGCCGGTCTCCCCCTGCCTCCTTCGTCCGACCGCAAGCGGAAGCAAGACACCATGGCCCCTATCTCTCTTGACGCGCTCAAGGTGCGCGAGCCCAAACCTCACGGCGAGAAGAGCAAGAAGATGCACTCGCAAGTCGTGATCATCGGCTCTGGTCCTGCCGGCCACACCGCCGCCATTTACCTCGCCCGTGCCAACCTGACCCCTGTCCTCTACGAGGTACGTCCCCTTGCTGCTATGAGAACATAGCTGATCAGCAGGGTATGCTTGCTAACGGGTGAGCGCGATACAGGAGGTGTAACTAGGCCAAAGCTGACTCAGCAGGTTCGCTCCCGGTGGCCAGCTCACTACCACCACCGACGTGAGCTAGCATTGTGTGTAGGCCGTATGGTAGCTGACGTCCAGGTCGAGAACTTCCCTGGGTTCCCCGACGGTGTGGGCGGTGCAGAGATGATGGACAAGTTCCGCGCGCAAAGGTGAGCTTGCTTGTGCCGGATGTAGAGCGATGCTGACACTCCAGCGAGCGATTTGGCACCAACATCATCACCGAGACCATTGCCAAGGTCGACTTCTCCCAGCGCCCGTTCAAGTACTGGACCGAGGGCGAGGAAGAGGAGGGTGACTTCATGACTGCCGACACGTGAGCACTTACGGTCACAAAGGAGCGGCATCGAGCTGACAACTAGCATTATTATTGCCACTGGTGCTTCCGCCAAGCGGCTCAACCTGCCCGGAGAAGACACCTACTGGCAGTCCGGTATCTCGGCTTGCGCCGTGTGTGACGGTGCCGTCCCGATCTTCCGCAACAAGCCTCTTGCCGTCATTGGCGGTGGTGACTCTGCCGCTGAGGAGGCTACTTGTGCGTTACTCGACCTGAGTAGAGAGAGTGTTGCTGACTTGCAGACTTGACAAAGTACGGATCGCACGTTTACGTCCTTGTCCGCCGTAACGAGCTCCGCGCGTCCAAGATCATGGCCAAGCGGTTGACCTCGCATCCCAAGGTCACCGTGCTCTGGAACGTGAGTCTTCTTAATTTAGGCGTCTCACGATCGATGTTGACTCATAGACCGTCGCCACCGAGTGCAAGGGTGACGGCGACCTCCTCCAGAGCCTCCAGCTGAAAGACACCAAGACCGGCGAGGAGCGCGAGCTCCAGGTTAACGGTCTCTTCTATGCCATCGGTAAGTGACCCATAGTTAAATCGACATACAGGAGATCCTGACACACAGGCCACGAGCCCGCAACCGCCCTTGTCCGTGATCAGCTCGCCACCGACGAGGACGGCTACATCCTCACTGTCCCCGGTACCGCCCAGACCAGCATCAAGGGCGTGTTCGCCGCCGGCGACGTCCAGGACAAACGTTACCGCCAAGCCATCACTTCGGCCGGAAGCGGATGCATGGCCGCCCTCGAGGCGGAGAGGCTAATCTCGGAGGAAGAGGCCGAGGACGCCGAGATCAGCACAGAGAACGTACATGTGCCCGCCAACGGATACATGGGCGCGGACAAGGAGTAGGCGTAGACGAGTAGAATGGGAAAAGTGGCATGTCGCATCTCTTTTGCACCCATCGATAGACTTAGATGCATGTACTACGACCACAGGCCAACGCGCTTGAGCATGGCGCCAGTGTTCAGCAGCCCCTAGTCCTCTTTTGTTCAACCGAGAATGTCGCCGAGGGCGTTGGCGGCTGCCGCATCGAGGTCCTCTGGCTTGGGCTCTTCAGGCGGAGGCGGAGGCGGCGGAGCTGGGCCAAGGAAGTCCTCCTAAATCATGTCAGCTGTGGTATATGAGGGGTAGGGTCCGCTATGCTTACCTCGGGAACATAGGCGACGACAATGGTGCGACCACCGAACTGCCGACCGCCCAGAGCCTCCATAGCCTTCTTTGTACTCTCCACATCGCGGTACATGACGTACACACGCCCAACGCCGGACTCGAGGTCCGCACGACGTGCCTTTTCCGCAGTGACGACGGCCGAATCGCTCGGCTCCCACTTTTTGCTCTTGGGTACCGGGCGGGGCACGCGGACACCCTCGACCTCGCCGTACTTGGCACACTCGGACTGGATGTCCTCCATGATTTCCTGGTACTCTTCGTCGTCGTACAGCTCGTCGGCGGTGACCATGTTGAGGAGCAGCATGACGCGCGAGACGGGCACGGCCTCGGGGTCGACGGGCTTGAAGATGGCCGACGCTGCGTATCAGAATTGGGCTGTGACTGGGGATAAATTAGACTCACTTGCCAAGTAGCCTTCTTGACCGGGCATGAGTGGCGTGGCGGCGCTGTTCTTGCCAACTGCTGCACGTTGCACGATCAAGGTCCTGTCTCCGAGCTGGAAGCCATTCAAGCCCTGGATAGCGATATTCGTGGTCTCCGTGTCGACATATTCGGCAAAAGCAAAGCCCTGAGGTCAATGACCGGTATTGCACAGAATCGGTATTTCCCACCTTTGATCCCTCGGCATTACTCTCCTTGACCAGGTTGAAACTCTTCAGTTCGCCGAAGCTCTTGAGCAGCTCCAAGACCTGACTATCCTCAAGCTGAGTGGGGAGACCACCGATGAATAGTCTGTTTGGACTATCGCTCATACCGCCACCGCCGCCCATGAACTGCTGCAGCGGGTCGAGGCCGCCATAGTCTTTCGGTCTTCGCACACGGAGAGGGGTCTCATCGCACATGATGTTGTCGAGTGATAGAGCACTGGCAGCTTCTTCCATCGATCGGAACTCGAGGAAAGCGAACTGCTTCTCCGCATGCACCTGAACGCCTTGTATCGGGTCACCAGGTCCCTCGGCCTCGCTAACCAGGCCGCGTTCGTGCATGGTCTTGTTGAAGAATTCGAGGAGGTATTGCTCAGTCATGCTCTCTTCGATGCCGCCAACGTAGATGCGCTTCGCTTGGCGCTGGCCTGCCTGGCCAGAAGGAGGGAAAGAACCGGCGATGAGAGCCTGAGGAATGCCGAGTTCTGGGGGAGGAGGGCATCTGCCGGGGCCGTAGGTGAACATGCCTATTTGTGAGATCAGGCTGAAACGAATAGCAACCAGAAGAGTCAGCTTACCAGTCATTTTCGCTGCCATTGCGCCGATACCCGCAAACTGAACCGGCCTGATGTCCCAAAGACTGTTCTTCACCTTGCGATCTTTGAGTGGCACGGTGCCGGGAGGAGTAGGTTCCCGAGGCGGAGTTTGGCCCCGTCCCCTACCACCGCCGCCATTCCCTTGCTGCCTGCCCCTGCCCCTGTCTCCACCGTAGCCCCCATCCCGGGGTCCCCCGTATCCGCCAGGAGGGCCGCCGCCGCCGCCTCCACCATACGTCCTTGGGGGCGAGTACTGCCTCATCGGTTGAGCGAAAGGCTGCTCCTCGTCCCGCCTAGGCGGGCGAGGCGGCCTGTCCCTGTAGCCTCCCATAGGCTCGGCGTAGCCACCATCGTCTTCTCTCCTTCGGGGAGGTCCGCGGTCGTAATCCCGGCGCCGGTCGTCATGACGGTAATCCCTGCCCGAATCCCGGTAGTCGCCACGATCGCGATGCCTATCACGGTCGTCGTACCGTGGGCGCTCGTCGCGCTCTTCTCGGCGATGCCGGCGGTCCCTGTCATCTCTTTCATAGTCGCGGTCGCGGTGAGAGCGATGTCCTCGACCTGGCAGGATCAGCCGTAACAAGCCGGGGTGAAAGGAGATGACTGACCATCGTCTTCATGGTGCGATTTTGGGTACGCGGAGGCGGCCGCCTCGAGGGCGTCTGTCTGTGAGTACACGGGGCTCTGGGTCAGGCTGTGCACCCACCGTAGCCTTGATCCATCTTGGTGTGATGAACTTTTACGGTTGAGCTGTTAGAGGAGAAAGAAAGGTTGGACTCTGGTCTCTACGAGTAATGGTCGAGCACCGAGGGGCGGGATTAAAACACGTCACGGGCAGTGTGGCACTCTCCGTGGCCCGTGGTAGTGTATCTGGCAAGACCGCATGCCATGCATGCGATACATGCTGGTATTGCTTGCGCGACGAGCGCAAGAGGGAATCACCAAGAAGACCTGAGCAGTCACATCCAATCTGATGCGGACATAGCGATTCGCTCAATCCCAAAAGACCATCCGAGGTGCAACTTTCCCACTGCAACCCGGTCGTCCAGCTGTAGCACATGTCTTGTTGTAGCGACGGTGCGACCTGCACGCTGCCGTGACTGGCCAATGCCTTCAATGACTCGCTGGGGACATTGAGAGCTTGCAGGAAGAGAGTGATGTCTGGCGAGACCAAATATAGCCCCGGCCGTCCGCTGACTGTGCTCCACGCAGCCAGGCGCTGCGATGGCTGCCACGAGCTGTCAAGCCTCGAACCATCCCGATAAGATTAGCGGCAATTCAGCACCCTGCCAGACCCTGCTGTGCTGTGCAGAAGCAACGGCTTGCCAGATGACTTATGTAAATGCGCATAGCCAAACGCGCCGGAAGGGGCAACTAGAGGGAGTTAGTGCTGGGCAAGGCCAAGACATTCGGATCGTTGAAGTTGCTGTCGCTGGCTCGGATGAGTCATAGCGATCGACAGGCGCGCGTGCATCGTCCGATACCTGTCTCTCCTTGTCAGAACTTCCATCCACCGTTGTTCATTGTCGCTCGTCTCGGGAAGGCCGTCAAACGCTTGGAGACGCGGAGAAGACAAAAGAGGGGACCACCTCGGACGCGACTGTTCTTTGTGTTTCAGCACAGCTCGCCCGGTCTCGTCTCTCTTGCCCGTCCCATTGCGTTACCAACTGCAACGTTGCTTGCACGTCTTGCCTCGAACAACCGAAGCAGGCAAGAGCGGACGCATCAACAAAGCATACGAGCCTTCAAGGGTATTCAACAACGGCCGCTCGGCCCAATCACTCCGAAGCTTCTCAAAGGCCTTTCGTAGCTCGAGCCGATCAAGGAGTTCACCGGAAGATCGACCTCAATCTCGCGCACAACTCCAGGCAGTCTGTTGACCCATCTCCCGGCCACCTCTGCCGTCGTATCGCGCGTCGTCGTAGCGAGACGGTATCAAAGGCCACCTACCCACCTCCCTGCCCCTGCCTGGACTAGACTCGTGCCCCCTTGACGACACGAGGCCCGTCCGGTCGTTCCCTCCACTCATCGCCTCTCGCCGCATTTAGACCTGGGACTGCTCTTTTGGATTCTCTTCTTCACCTCGGTTCCCACGAACGAGGTCGACCATCCGGCATGACCAGCCTGACCATGGCTTCTCTGATCACGGACAAGGAGGGCGAGGGCACCATGACCGCGCCCTCGTCCAACCTGTCCACGCCGGAATCAGCATCGGTAGCGACACCGCTCGTGCAGGATGAGGAACTGGACCGGGGGATGGACGTGACGCCCCAGCCGAAAAAGGCCATGGCGAGAAACGCGGACAAGGACAGACAGATCATGCCTCCTCCGCCTGTTCCACGCCCCGTCAACGTCAACGTTGTTGTCCCGACCCCGTAAGTCATCGCTCTCGCCCGAAGTCCTGGTGATCTGTGTCGACGTCGAGCTTCTCGAGGGCGCTCAAACGCCCTCGCTCACCTCGCCGCTTGGCATCTCCCGCGCCCTATATCTTGCCACTGGCAATCGCGCCAGCTTGCACCCCATCACTCGTTACACCATCACAATGCACTGGCTGATGTCCAGCCCCGCTATGACCCGCCTCCCATCGCTGCAGGACCTGCAGAAACATCTCCACACGCCCCTGCGCCGAGACACCTCGTCACCTTCTCCCGCATCGGGCAAGCCCATCACGCCGCCCAAGCTAACGCTATCCACCAATCCAGCCGTGTTGGGCGTGGGCGCATCAACCACTTCTCCCTTCAACGCATCTCCATCTTCGCGTCTCAAACTCCCTGCGAGCGCCATGATGCGCACACTCTCGGCCGAAGGTCGATCAGGGCTCATACCGCCCAGTCCGACGAGGCGTCGAGCCGAATCGGTCTCACCGGTGGCCTCGTCGCCGGGGGACGGGGAGACAAGCAGGCCCCTCGCGGACGTTAGCGATGTCTTTGGAAATCAGATGGGTGATGTGCCGTCAGGTGCGAGCATGGAGCGAGCCGGCAGCCAGAGCGGATATATCAAGGGCTACAAGGATATCCCGAGTCTCGATCAAATCCGCGAGCATGTCCACAAGGCGCCCGAGGCAGTCGAGGCCACAGGACGAGAGAACCACGGGCTGCCTCCAAAACCGTCTGCGGCTGCGAGTACCTCCGCGCACGGGCTCGGGGTCAGCGGCGTCAGATTTGCGGATCATACGGCTCCGCAAGAACTGCCGTTGGAAAACAAGTGGTGAGTGTTCCACTGAAGAGCGTGAACTCCCGTCTCAACTACTAGGGTCATATACTACGACTCCAAGACCTACAAACCGGATCCCGCAGGCGTTACACCGAAAGAGGGCGACACCTTTCTCAACGACTACGAGAAGAATCTCCTCACGGTGGGCAAGTTTGAAACGGTGAGTTTGATGTCCGCCTCAAAGCCATGTGCTGAATCGCAGGTGCAAGGCTTCTGTCGATATATGAACAACATTCGCTTACCAAGCTCTTTGGAGAAAGGTGCAAACTATCACCTATTCAAGCAGGGCATCCGGCCCATGTGGGAAGATCCTGCAAACGCTGAAGTGGATCTGCGCCTTGGTTCCTATGAGTAACGTCACACTGACCCCTAGGGCGGCAAGTGGACACTGCTGTTCAAGCCTGGCTCGCCTATATTTGACTACGCGTGGGAGCAGCTGGTCATGTCACTCGTTGGTGGCTATCTGGACCCGGACGACCAGATCTGCGGGATTGTCGCTTCCAACCGGCCAAGGCACTTCCGCTTGCAAATCTGGACACGCGGCAAGCACGAAGTCGCCAAATTGAATGACTTGGCCAAACGGGTGCTCAGCTTCATCGAAGGGGATCCGAGGGAGATGGATGGCATGTCAATGGAGTTCGAGGTGAGTCGACCTTGAGATGGCCCCGCATCAGGCGCTGATAACAGTTCAACTCCTCAACGAAGCCCCCTCCTGGGCAGTTTCTCAACTTCCACGCCCCTTCCAATAACGGCCTTCGCCCACCCCCAATCGGCCTCACCTCGGCCCCAGGCTCGCCCAATCTGTCTGCAGGTCCGGGGTCAGGCGTCCTTCTTCCCTCTCCGACGTTCAAGCCTTCCGGCCTAGGGACCAACGTACAGGCTCCACTGTCTGCCACGTCTATGACGCGGCTAGGCTCGGGCCAAGGCTCTCACGCATTTGCTGGCCCGATGGGAGGCCGAACCTCTGGGGGTGGGGGAGGTACTGCCAGTCGGCGGAGCAGCTTCAACCCTGCGACAGTCGCTGCAGGCGTTCGCTAACCCGAGCTTGGATGGGTTGGACCGGCAAGGGCGCCGTATATAAGTTGTAGCATCACATGAGCGCGCACGGACGCCGAGACACACAGCATGGAGTCATGTACAATGATACATTGAAGAGTAAGGTCTTTGTGGAGTCGTAGAGCGCTTTATCCCCTGCTCAGAGGCTCAACAAATACATTTGCCGTACACCGAACGACTAAGAAGCAGACGATTCCCGCCGTCGGGCTTGCCGCAGTGGAAACGCCACCGCCGTCGGACGCCACACTCGTCTCCCATTCCCGTCAGCTGAGACCTACGCAGCTGACCCCTCCTCACACTCGTCACCCGTTATTGCATGCGCCAGCCCGGCCTCGGTCTCGCATCAGCGACACAGGAGACTTCGTAGCTGTGCAGGCGTGGACGGTTGTCGAGACATCATCAAGAGGTCAAAGGACCCCGCCTGCCCGCTCTCGGCTATACATCGTCATCGTTCCACTCGGTGTCCACTTCTTGCTTTACAGCCCGGCTCCCAGTATCAACTTGTACCTTGCATTTTGGGCAGCTGCATAGCTTGCACTGGACAGGATGGGTCTGAATAGCCCTCTGCCGGGTGAGCCTGTTCAACAATTGCGCGACGAGCTGGGCTGACGGTAGTGCGGCTCTCGGAAGAGACGAGGAAGGCGGCCAAGATTTTGCGCTCGTTTGTCGATGGGAATAATAACGGCCTGGACAAGGTATGGCCCCAGACAGCTGTGGAACATTGGCAATCGCTCATGGCAGGTCATCCCCCGGTCTGTGCTGGAGCGCGCCGAGGGCTTTGCGATCTTCACGGTGGTCAAGGCTGGATTCCTCTTCAGTGCCCGGGCCGGAAGCGGCATCGTCATTGCTCGCTTACAGGATGGATGTGGGTTTGCGCATAACACAATGGGTGTGAGCTGATCGAAGCGTGGAGTGCTCCCAGTGCTATAGGCTTGGGAGGAGTGGGGTTCGGTGGCCAGGCTGGGGCAGAGTGAGTCGAGCTGTGAGAGTTGGCCGTCCCATCAGCTGACGAGCAGGGTGACCGACTTTTTCATTGTGTTGAACGTCAGTTGTCTTCCCCGCTACACTTGATATAGCTGACGAGATAGTCCCGCTCAGCCGTGGCCAGTTTCATGTCCGCCGGATCGCTCACCCTGGGCGGAAACCTCTCGGTCAGCTAGGATGAGAGTACATGGTACCTGAGCTGAATGCAGGTTGCTGTGGGACCTCTGGGGCGTAATGCAGAAGGATCCGGGGCACTCAATACGAAGGGCCGCGTGGCCGCCATCTACTCATATTCCAAGACCAAGGGTCTCTTCGGCGGGGTCTCAGTGGAAGGCTCGGTGATCGTCGAGCGGCAGGACGCAAACCGGTTAGCGTACGGCGGCAACATCAGCGTCAAGCAGATCCTCTCGGGCGTCGTGGACCCGCCTGATTGGGCACAGGGGCTCATCGGTGAGCTGGAGCGCGCCACCGGCATGCCGCGTGGGCAGCGATGGGTATCGGACGACCTCGATGGTGAAGGAGGCGGCATGGGCTTCACGCCGCAGGGAGGACGCAGCAGGTCCGGCTCGACAGCCACGGGCGGATATGTCTTTGGCGAGGGCATTGGTGCATCTGGGTCCGCGCCTTCACCTGGGAAGGGTAAAGAGGGAGGAGGCCGGAGTCGCAGTGGGAGCGTGTGGTCCACCACTGGCTCGGACAAGGATGCGAGCTCCAGGGAGCAGCGTCGTCCCCCCGCGTACAAGCGCAATTCTTCATTCAACCCGTTCTCATCCTCCGGCCGCAATAGTCCCAGCAGCAAGATCATGAGCAGTTCGGAGCAGTACAATGCGGGCCTCACGTGGGACTCAGACGGCCCTGTGTCAATGATGACTCGCCCGAGGAGGGGCTCGTCGAATCTACGAAACGGCCAGCGCCCCGACCTCGACGTCATCTTCAATGGCCACACGCCGGCTCATCTCAAGAAGCCGTCCGTACCGCCTTCGCCAGATTTGCTGGGCAGCACAACGCCTCCGCGGGGCGAGCGGAATGGCGAAAAGGATCTGCTAGGCAGTTGGGAGGCAGACGACAAGGGTCTGAGTGCAAGATTTGCAGCACTGGGCGTCGGAACAGGAGCGCGGAGCAGGAGCAATTCCCGACCAACGCCTCTGGGTCAGCTGGACGAGCTGAGTCCGCCCCCGTCCGCCTCGTCTCCCCTTGCAACGCGGACGAATGGACATTCCGCCTCGCCGTTTGACGACGCGGTCAGGTCCTCGCGAAGCTATGTCCCTACCACCCCGCCTCCTCGGACCCCACCCCGAGGTGGCTATGGGTCTGACTACGGCGCCGACTCGCCGCGGGACGAAGGGTATGCCCGTGCTGTAGCGCTGTACGACTTTGCCGCTGCCGAGCCAGGCGACCTCGGGCTGAAGAAGGGCCAGAGCATCTTGGTGTTGGATAAGGTGGAGTCGGGCGAGTGGTGGAAAGGCAAGAGCGCCGACGGACGACAAGGGATCTTCCCAAGCAAGTACGTCGAGGTGGTGCATATTCCGAAACAGCTCAAGGGGGGCGTGTGGCGGAGCGAGCTGAAAGCTCGTACCATGGACGTGGAGTTTTGAGCACGAGGTGGAGGTGGGCCAGTGTTGTAGCATTAGGGAAATCTAGATATTGCATATGGTGTCGACGCCTACAACATGTCCTATCCTATGTGGCTGGTCTCGTATATCGAGTTCGCCGTTCTTGGGCGTTTGGGTATCTTTTCTGATCGCCGCAGGTGTCGCTCGTCGCCTAGATCTAATGCTCCGTCGGGTCACGTCGCTAGAAGAGACAGGCGCCCAGGTCGAAACACAGCAACGCCCCACAGAGCGCTGCCAAGCACCCCGTGCCGGCCGCTGCACCCGATCCCATACCGCCCATCGGTCGTTGTTGCTGCTGGACATAGTAGTTCTGACCGCCGCCGTACTGCTGCTGGCCGTACTGCTGCTGGCCATACGGCTGTTGGCCATAGGGCTGTTGGCCGTACTGCATGCCTTGGTTCGGGCTGTATTGTGGTCAGCCCCCTCCCGGCGTCTTGACACGACGTAGCTCACCCGTAGTACCCCTGGCCACCCTGACTGGGTCCTTGTTGCCAATTCTGAGGCATCTGGGCGCGCGGGTACCACTTGCCGTCGTTGGCCTGGTACATGTCGTTGCCCTGCTGTCAGCGGTGCTGCGCCAAGGCGTGCCAAGACTCCCGGCCGGAGTAGCGGGAGCGGCAGGGAGACTCACTTGGGCACCGGATGGCTTGTCGTTCATGTTTGCTGATATCTGTGTGTAGAGTAGAGCAAGTGTGAGAGGTTGAAGAACAAGAGAGAATGGGAAATGGGCGACGGTGGCGCGGGTCTGAAATATAACAGCTCGACGTAATGCCTGGTTACGCTCTTTGCCACCCATCATCGGACCACCCGAAAAGCGGCGATCACCGATAATCAGCTGATCACCGGGGCAGCACAGCCTTGGCGCTGCGCTGCTGCACAGATGATTCCAGTGCGGTCTGGCCACGTCCAGAGATCTGGGCAGTCACCGAGTGAGCGGGGCACAGCCATGTCGTCTATGAGTGCTACGACGCAGCGCAGCTACTCGGTATCGCACCAAAGAGATGATTTCGAGTCATAATTCGTGCATGCTCAAAGCGGCGAAGGCCACAGCTCTTATACTACTACAAGATACCTGCCCGCTGCCGCGCTACGGCTATGGTCCGGTACGTGGAGATGTCCTGCGCCCGAGTCAAGGGCCCCGAACGTGCGCCACACTACTGGAGAAAATAACGCATCGCGGTCCTCCGGCTTAATATCAAGGTCAGCTCATGTTGTATCCCCATGACGTGTGGTCGGTCGCGCATACCGCCGGCCTATGAGGAAGGCGGCAGGGCTCGTCCCAGAAGAGACGAGAGGCGAGGGGAGAGGCGGACGTGGAGGCGAGTCGTGCATGGGGTCGAGGATGGAAGTTGAGAGGTGATCGATGGGGATGAGTCCCACTCAGAGGTTTTCGAGTGATGTTAGCGGCTCCTTCCTGACCTTGAGTAATCAGCTTCGCGGTTATCTAAACGTTCGCCTATCGTCTGCACGTCGTCGAGTGCGAACAAAGTGTCAAAGAAGAGGGCGTGCCCGTTTCGTCTTACCAGTTCGTCAACGTATATGTGCCCTTCACTTAGTCACGCCGTCGCACTGACCCTGAACAGACAATAAGATCAACGGTGCCTCTGCGAGGCAGGCACGTCCTGCCAGCATCGACCAGCTCGCAGAACAGCCTCTTCACTGCTCATAGCACTGTACATAGAATCCCCCTCGAGGCTACATCGAGGCTTCTCGCCGTCGCCATGACCGCCCCGCGGCCGCATAAGCAGTCCATGGCCGAGCTCAAGCTTCGGCGGCTCACAGAACACAATCAGCGACTACGGGAAGACCTCGCTCGGCCTCGAGTGCGCATTAGTGAGGCGTCGACTAGGTGAGTATCCCCCGTCCTAGAGCGTTTCGGCCGTGCCATTCTCGAAGTTCACAAAGGAATATAGCTGACGCTTGGGCAGCCTGATCAAATTCTGCACCTCGACCAAAGATCCTCTGGTACGTCGGTTGCTGAAACGTCTCTACGGAAGAGCTGACTCTTAGCTGCCATCCCTCTGGGGGCCGCCGAGGAAAGGGGAAGACCCGTATGCCCCGGTCGAGCGGGGCTGCTGCACTGGTCAGCTTTCCTGAGCGCCGTCTGTAGTTAGCTGACATGGCAGTCATGTGAGACCCTCGGCACACGCTATCTACCGTCTATCGCATTAGTCTGGGATCTTTGGTCGACCTTGTTGTAGCAGTACCATGCATATACCTAGGTGTACAACACGAAAACCCCACAAACATGGCGCTCGCTGGTTCATCCGAAGAAGTGAGCATTGTCTTTTGGCGGCCGCACAGTCTGATTGAACGTCACCAGTCTATCATCAGCTTGACCGTATGCCCGCCACATTCTGCTCACCTCTTTACACCCTGAATCCAACGACGGGTCGTCTCGTCGTTCAAGACATGTCCGACCTTGTCCTGATAGATCTTCTGCTCTGCCGATCGCTCATGAATACCGACACTCGTCACACCGATGGGCCATGCCGCGTTGCCGATAGACATTCGCAAATACGCATCGTTGGCTTTCTGATATTGTCGCTGTTGCATGTAGTGTATGACCTCGGCCAGGTTGCGAACAATGTCGGGCGGGAGGTCGCGATTACGAAGCTGTTTGAAGAGAGGTTTCATATTCTGCCCAGACTGAATCTGTGCGGCCGCAGCGTTGCGACCTGTGGCCGTATTTTTCACATCGTCCGGGCGGTCGTCGAGCCACTCTCCCCATTCTCGCAGAAGGGCCTACATGATCAGCACAGCCCACCTGAAGGGTGCCTCCTACGCTCAACCTCACCTTGAACGCCCAATAGATCTGCGGATGCAGCTTGTTCATATCCTTTTTGACGAGCGACAAGTCGATCAGCGGTAGATCCACAAAGTTCTTGTTCTTTCCCTCCGGCTCGTTTGCCCCGCCCGCAGCCTCTTCAGCCGCTTTCAGGGCCTGCGCTGCCCTCGCACGCTTCTCCACGTCCTTCTCGGTCATCTGCACCTTCATGACGTCCATAGCTTTCTTGAAGTCCGTCTGCGACTTGTCCCGCTCGTCCAGCAGCTCGAACTTCTTCAATCGCTGTCTTCGATCTCTATCTGTTTCTCCAAATAGCCGTATGGGCTGACCATGTGCCCGTAGACGTCGTATGCAGTCTTCGGCAGAGATGTTGAATGTCTCTTTCGTTTCTGCGTCGGTCGTCGCAGCGGGACTCATTGATGGTTCGGGCGTGCCTCGAGCAGGAGTTGGCGAAGCGGCCATACGTGCCAGCGCGGTCGTACGAGCTGCATCAGCCTAAGAGTCAGAGTAGGGGCCGCGGAACAGGATCTGAGGCCTTACCTCATGCCTCATCTGGGACGCTCTGGACTCGTTGCGAGCCGCCTCCTCTTCCGCTCGTCGCTTCCGCTCTTCCTCTTCCCTCGCAGCTTCGACCTCTCCTCTTCGCACATATCTCTTCGACGGACCGGCGCCATCATCTGTCAGAGCCTTTCTCTTGGAGTTGATCTCCGCCAGCAGCCCGTCCATCCTGTTCAAGATACGTTTGAAGTCGAGATGGAAACGGTTCTCAATTGACCGTGCCTGAGTGGCGACCCCGCCAATCGTCGATATTACCGAAACGCCGTTGGTCGGGCGAGAGGGGCCTCGGCTGCCAGCTTTTTTGCTCTTTTTTGCCTCGATTCCTTTGTCCGCGTCTCGTTCATTACCTTCGTATCGAAAGGTAGAAACACATTCTTTGCACACTTTCGGCCTGCTACAGGCTCAGATACATCCACGACACTCTCTCTTTCGCAACAGAACAGATAAAATGGTGAGTCAAGGCCTCGGAGGAGGAAGTGGCGAGGCGATGCCGCGTGTGGGCCTCATGCTGATCAACAGTCTTACGGCGGCGGCTCGTACGGCTACGGGGGTGGTGGTGGTGGTTACGGCGGTGGCGGCTACGGAGGGGGTGGCGGCGGCTACGGCGGCGGTGGCGGTGGTTACGGTGGGGGCGGTGGTGGATATGGTGAGTCATATACTCAAGCAGCTTCTTCTCATATCGCGTCCATCTGAGGGAATGCTGACAGGTTTAGGAGGAGGCGGCTACGGTAATTATCAGGGTTCCAGCGGCTACGGCTCGTATGGAGGCATGTCCAGGCGATGACGATCGTCGGTCTCAGGATATGCTGACGCATCGCAGGTGGTGGCGGCGACCGCATGTCCGGCCTCGGCCAGGGACTTTCCAACATCGATTGGTCCCAGACCCAGCTGACCAAGTTCGAGAAGAAGTGAGACATCAATGGAAATACTCGCACATCATGCTGATCCCTAGCTTCTACATCGAGGACCCCGCTGTCACTCGCCGCAGCGACAAGGAGATCAACGAGTTCCGTACCGCCAAGCAGATGCAGATTCAGGGCAAGAATGTTCCTCGTCCGGTCACATCCTTCGAGGAGGTCGGTTTCCCCGACTATGTCATGTCCGAGATCCGCGCCATGGGCTTCCCCAACCCCACGCCGATCCAGTGCCAGGCTTGGCCTATGGCTTTGTCTGGTCGGGACGTGGTTGCCATTTCCCAGACCGGTTCGGGAAAGACCATCTCATTTGCCCTTCCCGCCATGGTGCACATCAATGCTCAACCTCTTCTCGCCCGAGGAGACGGTCCCATCGTCCTGATTCTCGCACCCACTCGTGAGCTCGCGGTCCAGATCCAAGCCGAATGCACCAAGTTTGGCAAATCGTCTCGTATCCGCAACACGGCCATCTACGGTGGTGCTCCCAAGGGTCCTCAAATTCGTGATTTGCAAACCGGCGTGGAAATTTGTGTCGCTACTCCTGGTCGTCTCATCGACATGCTCGAGTCGGGCAAGACCAACCTTAAACGTGTCACCTACCTGGTCATGGACGAGGCCGACCGAATGCTGGATATGGGTTTCGAGCCTCAAATCCGGAAGATTGTCAGCCAAATCCGACCCGACAGGCAGACGCTGCTTTTCTCTGCCACCTGGCCGAAAGAGGTCCAGCGTCTCGCCATGGACTTTTTGCATGACTACATCCAGGTCAACATCGGCTCGATGGACCTCACTGCCAACCACAACGTTACCCAGATCATTGAGATCTGCACCGAGTTTGACAAGCGCAACCTCTTGCTCAAGCACCTCGAGACCATCTCAAAGGAGAACGCGAAAGTTCTCATCTTTGTCGGCACCAAGAGAGTCGCAGACGATCTCACAAAATTCATGAGGACGGACGGTTGGCCAGCATTGGCCATCCACGGTGACAAGTGAGCTAGCTTTCTGACGACTTCACGTCCTCGAGCTGACAGGTAGACAACAAGGAGAGCGTGACTGGGTTTTGGCCGAGTTCAAGTCTGGTCGCTCGCCGATCATGCTTGCTACCGATGTCGCATCTCGTGGTCTCGGTACGTCCCCTTCCCGCTTCCACTGGTGGCTCGAGTGCCAGTGTGATGTGCGCATGTTTGGAGTCAGACAGACGCAGAGCAGGTGTCCGAGTCAGTCAACTCGACAGGTCTTTCAGCATGAGGTGTTCACACGTGCTGCTTTGTCGGGTCACTTGCCGCCATCGTGGCAGTCGAGTGGTCCGCACGCCGGCCGTCAACGCATTTGCCCTGTATAGGGGTGCTGATGCGCTGTTGGGCACCCTGTTTCTGACTTGGACACCGGCATCGGCTCTCACGGTGTACAAAGCACTGGGCGTCCACCTTCGGGTACGGCAGCTAGCCCGGACCGCTTGTCAAATGCCTGCGTCGCCTGTCTGTGGGACCATACAAATGCCACGTCGGACGCATGCCCTCTCGGGGGCATGAGGTTCGCCATCACACTTCCCGGCACTCTGCTCTCGCAGCACAGCCCATCCCCCCTCCGCAACTCTCGCGATGCTTGATGTTGACGCTGTGCTTTCGTTTTCTACTTACCTGTACGCCGTCCGCTTCCGTCATCGTATCTGTTGATGTTGCTTCAAACGCATTCTGTATCCAGACGTCCGAGACATCAAGGTCTGTTGTTCTCGTGGATAGATCTTGGTTTGCTGACATGACAGTACGTCATCAACTACGACTTCCCCAACAATTGTGAAGACTATGTTCACCGAATTGGTCGTACAGGTCGTGCCGGTGCCAAGGGTGAGTGTCTCGATCTAAAAAACGACCGCCGGGTTGCATCCCCTTCCGCAGATGAATCGATGTCCAATCCTGTCGTATAGAGTGTGTGAGGCAGCTGCTGACTTTGCAGGTACCGCCTACACATTCTTCACTACTGACAACGCCAAGTCAGCCAAGGAGTTGATCGGTATCCTCCGCGAGTCCCGCGCCGAGATCCCCAGGGAGCTTGAGGAGATGGCCATGTACTCTGGCGGCGGTGGTGGTCGAGGCCGTGGTGGTGGCCGAGGCGGTGGCGGCGGTGGTCGATGGGGCGGCGGTGGCGGCGGCGGTGGGTACGGCGGATCTGGCGCGAACGCGTACGGGGGTTCGGGTGGCGGTGGCTACCAAAGCAGGTGGTGATCGCCATCTGTTCGACACCTCTGACCCATTGTCGTTCTCGCCTGTACTGACCTTTCCGCCTCGTCCACATACCCTCCGAGGTTCTAGATATCATTGCGACCGGCGCATGGGAGAGCCGTGTACGCTGTATAGACACATCCCCCCATGCATCTCCTGCTTGCTGTACGCAAACGTTTGTAGAGTTCAGGCCACGTGCGAGAAATTCGCCACTCGGGATGACGTCGATCTGGGCGCGATCAACGAGATTTCTGAAAACGCATGCTGGTTGCGTTGTCTGCGTTTGTCTTTGTGCTTTCATTCTTGTGTTTCTGGCTGTCGTACCTGCTCATATGGCATCGGAATAGCATCGATTCGCCGCGTTCCTTCATCCTCGCTCATCTGCGCACTCCAGGTTAGCTCGCCATGTTCCAGGCAGGCTACTGGACGTGGCGTAGGGCGGTGGTCGCCCTGCCCGTGGCGTGGACATCTGGATGGTTGGTATACTACGGTGCGTCCGTTTCTGACACCTCTCTTTGCCCACAGATTCTTCATCAATGCCTGGCTATCCGCCGCCCCAGCGACCTTTGCTGATCCTCAGCTTACACCGACACCATTCGACGCTCTCACATACGTGAAAGGATCAACATCCTACAAAGAAGCCTGGACGGTATACCTGGCGGATACGACCCGTCCAAGCCGGCCACCGAGGAGGAGAAAGATGCGCTGAGGAAGAGGTGAGCATTTCAGTGGATGAGAAGCGTTGATCTTACCTTCCAGATTTGCCAGTCTACGTTACGCAGGGCGATTCTGGAATCCTTATGTCGAATGGAGGGAGCAGGGCGCATGGGTAAGCTCCACATGGAGTTGAGCTCGCCCTCGCTCACATGACAGGAATGGGCGCTCTGGAAGATCGTACTCTCGACTTTGACGCTCAAGATGTTCTACAACGGGTGAGCAGGCGTGTCTCAGGTGAATCTGGCTTATTTCCAGTGGCGTACCTCCGGAGCGGCCTATACCCGACCTCCCCATCGAGAGACCCGACTTTTCCCTGCTCTTCCCGTCCAGTGGTCCTCAGACAGCAGAATCATCAGGTCTTTCGACACCCCTGTCCTCGGCGGAGAAGGGCAAAGCGAGGGAGACGCCCTCGCAGGCCCGCAGGCAGGATGACGTCGAGGTGACGGACAAGCTGACATTGACTTGGGTCAGCTTTGGGCCGCGTCGCAGCAGTATCAGCTGATGGTCAGCTTGGCCAGTCAACTTCGTATGTCACGCTCGACAACCTTGCCATTCTCACCGATCCCGCGTTGTCCGAGCGCACCCTCCCATCCCGCCTTGCGCCTCAGCGTTTACGACCGTCGCCCTGTACGCTCGATGAGCTGAAACGCGTCGATGTCGTACTCGTATCCCACAAGTCAGCTCTCTCTCTGATGATCCATGAGCTGACAATCAGCCACTTTGATCACCTCGACCCAGAAGCTGTCAAAGAGCTTGGCGACAGCTGCGAGTGGATCGTTCCCATAGGTGTCGGACCCTTCTTGCGCGAATACGGCATCACTCGGGTCACCGAACTGGAGTGAGACCGCATAATCCACGTAGTGTCAAAGCTCACCCGGCAGCTGGTGGCAGGAGAGCCAGCATACCCTGCGCAGGACAAATAAGCAAGACAAGCATTTCACCGTTACAGCAATACCACTCATGGTCAGTCGGTCACTAAGGCCACGATGAGAGTTGACAATCAGCATTGGTCGGCCCGCTCGCCGAAAGATACCAACGCCACACTCTGGGCCGGCTTTCACGTTCGCTCCCATTCTCCAAAACCCAAGTCGTTTATTCACCTCGGTGATACTGGGTTTTCTCCCACCTTGTTTACAGCTGTCGGACGCGTCTTGGGACCTATAGACCTCGCGGCCATCCCGATCGGCTCGTATGAGCCCCGCTGGCACATGCACCTCCAACATACGGATCCAGAAGGAGCCGTACGAATGGCCCTTCAGATGGGCATCAAGCGTGCAGTGGGTGTCCACTGGGGCACCTGGCTCATGAGCGACGAGGCATGTGAGTACCAGCAGATGTTGACTGCCGGGTGTAGCGCTGACGCCAGACAACAAACCACCCGTAGACTTGGCACTGGCAAGAGAGAAGCTGGCAGTCGCACAAGAGGCGTTCACAGTTCTCCCTGTTGGGCACACCATGACAGTAGATTAGAGTTGCATCTGTCTGGATATCTTCGCTCTATGGTCATGAAAGTCGTTTCCCCGATCTCATTATATGTACAAGAGTTCGTCTGATCATCAAGTCGTCATGTCGTCATGTCGTTAAGTCGTTAAGTCGTTGGTCTTATTTTTGTCCGTCGAGCAGGAGGCGTGATTCATGCATAGCATCTTCATGGAGCTTGCGCAGAGGGAGAAAAAAGTGTAGTTTCGCTGTTTAAAACGGCTTGACACCGGTGGGACTCGAACCCACGCCCGTGAGGATGTGCGGACTCGCCTGAAGCACACGGATTAACCACTTTCCTACAGTGTCGAATCGGCGCTTTTTGATTTTGACGCTATATGACTGTAACGTCACCACGAATCTAAGCAGCTCAAGCAATTTCAGAGCTGAGTCTCTTGCAATGGGAGAGGAGCACTTTGGAGGAACGATTTTGGCGACGAAGCACTATTCTCCTTCGTCTGCAAGCGTAAAGATGAGCCAGGCCACTTCTTCTCGGGCTTCTGTAGGCCCAGCTGGAGCTGCCGAGGAAACGTCGATGGATGACAATGTGCGCCTTTGGCGGCTCCGTCACACAGACTCATACTCATCGCAGTTGCCTCCCATCGTCAAAGGCGCCTCGCTCCTGATCGCCTTCCGACTCGAAGGCCGGCGCGTACTCCTCATCGGCGGTGGAGCGGTCGCCGCCTCTCGCCTCTACTTTCTGCTCGAAGCAGGCGCGCACATCACCCTGATCTCACCGACCGTCTGCCCCGAGATCCAGCAGCGCTTGCGCACCAATGGAGACGACATACAGTGGCTGTCCCGCCCTTACGCCGGGCGGCAGGACGCAGTGCGCGTGGAGGACTTTGCGATGGTGCTCACTGCGATCGACGACAACGCGCTCTCGCTCGAGGTGTGCGAGCTGTGCCGCGCCCAGCGCGTGACGGTAAACGTCGCGGACGTGCCGCCGCAGTGCGACTTTTACTTTGGGGCGCAGGCGCGGCGGGGCCCGATGCAGCTCATGGTGAGCACGCAGGGGCAGGGGCCGAAGATTGGCGTCATGCTCCGCGACATGCTCGTCAAGGCCTTGCCGCCCAACTTGGAGGAGGCGATCAGCGGCGTCGGCAGTCTCAGGAAGGAGCTGCGCGCGCGGGCGCCTGGGGTGGGCGGCGAGCTGAGCAAGCGCCGGATGGAGTGGATGAAGGCGACGTGCGACGCGTGGACCCTCGACGAGATGGCCGACTTGCGTGATGCGCAGGTTAGGCAGAGGGTGCTGGACGAAGGGTGGGATACGGGCAAGGTCCTGGGGCCGCGGGACGTGGGACTGCGGCGGACTAGACTGCAGTTGGGGCCGGAAGTCTGGTCGGGTGTTGGAGGATTTGTCACTGGGGCAGCGATCGCCGGTCTGCTCGGTATCTATCTCGCCAGGAGATGAGGACAGTGGACGACAGGCAGGATTACATGGCATAAAGCATCACACAGCATCTAGTCTCTAGTACACACCCTCCCAGCATCACTGCTTGATAGCCTTTTTGTCCTCGAACCGGTACAATTTGTTGTCATAGATGTATTGAATGACCGAGTTGGGCAGCAGATACTTGATGGACATGCCTCTCCGCACAAACAGCCGCACTTTGGTGGATGAAATATCGTTGTAGATGAGTTGCTTGATGACAATGACGTTGCGTCTGCTGTGAGCTTCGTCTCTGGTTGACTGACCCACCTGTGATGGTACAAAATGTCGTGTGAAAGAAGGAAGGCCCAAACGTCCGAGCCCGCCCGCTCGACGATCAGACAACCGAATCGTCCAAGAATGATATGCAACTAAGGGGTCAGCCAACTTCTCATAGCATAAAGATGCGACCTACATCTGGCTCTGACCACACCCCCGGTTCACCGAAACTCTCAATCAGATCTCCTCCCGCAAGCAGCATGATCTTGTACCGCCTCTTCTTGCCGTCGCTCATGATGAGCCCTCCCTCGCCGGTCTCGCCCCCGTTGAGCATCTCGTCAAAATGGTCTAGCACCACGGCGGTACGCTGATACTCGGGCTGTCCGGCCTCCCATGGATCGACCATGAGCCATGTCGAGGTGTGCTCAACAGCGAGCTCGCACATCCGTACTCGGTGCAGAGCCGGAGCTAGACCCGACTTTTTGTAATGTGACGACACTGGCGAATAGTACCCGGCCATGATCTCGTACGTGCCCGACTCGACTATCTCGTCTTTGGCCATTTCGAACATTCGTAGATGGAGATAAGTAGGAGGGGAGAATGAACCACACGCGACTGCTCATGAGCACGCACCAAGCAAAGGTGAGTAGTTTGGCTTACCGATGACGATTGGAATCTTCGATTCGTCTACGATCAGCCTTGGGTCCATGTGCGAGTGCTCCACTCACCCTTCATCCTCGTCCTTAGACGATGTCTTGGGAAGCGGTAATTCGTGCCAACCTCCCCACGAAGATACTCCTCGGTCCCCCACTCGTCTGGCGGCGGTGCCCTCTCATCCAGATCTGCTTCGCCGTCATTCAACCCCGTTAGGGCATCATAGCCAATCTCGCGGTCTCGCGACTTGGAACTGATCTTCCGAGTCAACGAGTTGGTGCTATTCCGCGTGGACGTTTCGCCGATATCCAAAGCCTCCATCTTCTCGTGCAGAGGCTTGAACGGCTCCTCGCGGTGAATGTCCGACAGGGGCGGCGAGTCGGCTCCCCCATTGGGCGGGGTGGGATTCCGGTCGTTGCTCATTGCGCGGGTGGGACTCTGCCCGACGGGCGAGGGGGGGTTGCCAAAGAGGTAACCTGAAACGAGCCGCCTGGAGCGCGACGACGAGAGATGGTCGTCCTGACTCTGACTCTTGTCGTTCTCGCGACTGAGCGATCCGGGGGGGAAAGTCGGATGGAAGCCGCGTTGGGGGATGGGCATGGCGGCCGATGACGACGCGGTGGAAGGGGAGAGCGGACCGGGGGATGTGGACAGGGAGACGGTGTTGGTGCCTCTGCCGGATGAGGCCTCGCGCGAGTGTGGCTGATGCGCCTGGTCGAGGTTGAAGTACTCCGGGTCGGTCGGAGGCTCAGCAGCTGCAGCGGCGAAGGGAGGTCTGTCGTCAGTGCTGAAGAAGCATGCTGGGTGTGCGGATGCGGGGCCTCACGAGTCATTGTGGAACGAATGCAGGCCCATGGCCGGCAACACCGGCGCGGGCGACTTGAACCCGTTGGCCGCCATCCTGCCACCAGCGCCACTCATGGAGCGCTGTCGCCGTCCTCAAGTACGTGTAGGAGTGAGGCCGGTGACGATCCAGTCGGTCACGCTCTCGTGCGCCTGCCCAAGAATGTGGGGCAGAGGGGGCCAGAAGTATCCGATATCGGCCGAGGTGTATGTGTAAGACACTGTTGCCTCGTTTTCCTGCTCGAGTATATCTGAAGTAGTATCGTGTCGTGTGCACAGTCGCCTACGAGTCGACTCGCACGAGCAGTCTCGGGATGTTGAGGGGGGGCTGTGGTGCTTGGTGCGGGGTGAACCCGACCTTGGCTTTCTTTTTCCTCTCTCTCTCTCTCTCTGTTCTACATATCCGGAATACCCAGGCAGTCGCTTTCGCCATCTTACATCGGAAATTGCCTCTTTTAGTAATTTGACCGGTTGAATCGCTCAGTCGCTTTCCCCGGTGTATAGACTTTGCCCCTGAACACCCCGAACCACCGCTTACCCCCGAGCTACACTCTACAACACGTCACAAGACTGCCTCTGCGACCATGGCGAGGACAGAGGAGCAGGAGGAGGCCCTCCAGCAGCTATGGGCCATCACTGCATCCTCGACGCCGGCTCAGAAGGAGCGAGACGAGCGTCTGCTCCGAGAGAGCGGTTACGATGTCCAGGTGAGTCGGCCCGAAGGGCCAGCGGCCACGTCCCGGCGCTGAACGCCAGCGCACCGTCGAGCAGATCTTCTCTATGTCCGGGACCGGCGCAGTCGAGGATGCCACCGGGGGCCATGGTTCGTCCTCGTCTGCCGGCCCGTCGCGCCAGTCGAGCTATACCAACTTGAAACGCTCGCCGGACCGAATAGAGCGATTCGAGGTTGACGACCGGCTGACCGACATCGGTCCGCCCCCCGGGGCACGGCGCCTCTCCGGTTCACGTCCAAGGCGGTCTGCCGTGACCAACACGGGACTGAGTCTCTGGAGCGTGATCACTTTTCCCATCCAGGCCATCCTCGGCGCTGTCTCTGGCGCATGGTATTTCTTCAGCGAGTCGTGTCTACCTATGTATAGGGGCCTCGCTGACGTGTAGTCCGGACATTCCTGCCACTATCGCTCCTGCCCCGCCTACCGGCCTTTCTACTGCCTCCCTCGTCCTCTCGTCCTCCTCTGCGCGTGAAGCAAGATCCTACGACCGCATCGTTGCACTATGTGCGAGATCTCGAGACCTTTACCGGCTGCTCGCATACCGCCGGCACCCTTCCGGATTTCTGGGTCGGCCCGTATCGCGAGTTCCTCACCGATGTCAGGAGACAAGGCAAAGTGGGAGTTGTGATTTTGACTTGTGGGGAGCACGAAGACGATGAAGAGTTCAAGAAGGATGTCTTGTGCGACAGCGAGCTGGTCCGCGCGCTGCGTGAGAAGGAGGTCATGGTGTGGGGTGCAGACGTCCGCTCGCGGGAGGGCTACCAGGGTTCGTGCACCAGCTCGATCCATCTGCCGAGCTCATTTCAGTCTCTCAAACACTTCTTACCACAACCTTCCCGTCCCTGACGTTCGTCTCGCTCCTTCCGCCTGCAGCAGGATCATCCGCCCCACACCTATCCATTCTCACGACTCTACAGGGCCCGCCCTCCACCACCACCTCGTCCAGCGCCGTCTTACAGACGCTCACCAATTCAGTACTGCCCCGCACATCGGCCTACCTTGGGAGACTACGCCGGGAGCGGGCTGCCATTGAGGAATCTCGGCATCTGCGGGAAGAGCAGGACCGCGCTTTCCGCGAGGCCGAGCGCAAGGACCGCGAAAAGATGCAGGCCCAGCGCCAGGCGGAAGCGGCCGAGCGAGTTCGCAAAGAGAGGGAAGCGCGCGAAGCGCAGCGGATTGTAGAGGACAAGGCGAAGCGAATTCAGTGGCGTCGGTACGCGCGAAAGCATCTCCTGCCCCCGTCGCAAGGTCCGATCAGGGTTGCTTTACGGACCCCACTCGGTGCGGAACGGCATATGCGACAATTCGAGCCAAGTGCGGGCACCGAGGTCCTTTTCGTATGGGCAGAGACACTGCTCATTCCCTCAAATGAAGACGAAGAGGATGACCCCGACTCCCCACCTGTGGACTTTGAGCCTCCTTCCGACTTTAGGATCGTCACTCAGTATCCGCGAAGAGAGATTGAGCGTACGCCTGTCGGTGGAGAAGCTGGGTGGGAGACAATCAAGGCGGCTGGTGGAGCGCTATTTGCGGAAAAGTCGGAAGGCAGCGAGTGGGGTGTCGAGGAGTTGAGGGCACTGCATGGCGAGGACAGCGACGAGGAGGCAGAGGATTGAGCGTGGCCAGTATATCATTGACACTTTAGCATTTCCATCTCATCATCATGCACTGCACATAGCCATGTATCCAATCCCAAGCATGAGTATACATGCGGTACGTACTTGTCTACAAACATGGTTGAGCAGTCGCGTGGCTATGCTAGTAAATTACCTGAATTGAAGAATGAAGAGTATCTACATGTTGTATTGTACTTGAACTGCTGTCCTCTTACATGCCGCCCATCCTGTGCGTATGCTTGCTATCGGGTCGACTTTGAGCGCCTACGCTTTGCGCGCAAACTCGCTGGCCGTGAGACCCAGCTCGAAGGTCGTCTTGAACGGTTTTGTCGCGACGATCAACTTGGTCTTGCCCTTCTTGCCACTTGCGCCGAGGCCCAGCCCGGCATGCGGCGCATCGTGGCGGTTCAGCACGGTCCTCGCGAGGCTCTGGCTCTTCGGCAGGACGCCCTGGCCAAGGGGCAGCGAGGAGAGAGGGGCCAGTGGCGATAGACCGCGCGGGACGGTCTGGCGGCGAGTAGTGGATGGTCGTGCGTACGGGTGGGCAGAGATGGGCGGCGCGATGCCCGAGATGCCTGTCGGGGTGAGGGAAGGGGAGGTAGATGGGAGAGGCTTGGCCTTGGGTTTGGGCGAAGCAGGGGGCGAGTAGACGCCGTCAAAGTTGGGCAGGTCCTCGGGCTCTTCGGACGAGCAGGACGATGTGGGGCTCGAGCCGTTCCGGCTGCCGTGGCCGCTGGTGCTGCTGCTGGGCAGGCTGGGGATGCTGGACGCAGAGAGCGAGCGCGAAATGTGCGAGGGTGATTCGGGGATGGTGGGGAGCGAGTGGAACGACGCGCTGCCTTGCGCGTGGGCGTTCATCGTGCGTCGTTTGGGTCGTCGGTGGCCGGTGGATGTAGGTCGTGGATCGAGAAAGGGAGGGTCTTGGGCTGAAAGGCGTCTCAGCTCGGACTTCGAGGCAGGATCTCAGTCGTCGTTGTCTCTATCTCGACTGAATGGGCGGTGGGTGAGGTCGATGTGAGAGATGAGAGGTAAGAGGAGTGGAGAGACGATCGAAGCAAGTGGCCGTCGACGCGTGAGGACGTGTCCACCCCAATGTCTCTGAGATGAAATCTGTGGGGCAACCACCGCACAAAGGTGGAATGTCGCTCAGGGCTGATGGAAGCCGGGGCAAAAGGGGGAAGGCGTCCGTGGGGCTTCGAACGTCGCGGCTATGCTATGACTTCTCGCGGGGCATGTCAGATACGCTGACGAGGTGCCGGATGGTCGAGTATTGTGAGCTCGATAGCAGTTTGCTGGATGCTCGTCGTCGAGAGATGGCAGCTGGCCGACGTCGCCCGCCTCTTTGGGCAGAGCCAGTTGTGTCCCCACAGAATTGACCGCCACGTGGTCGTGCCCGACCGACGGACCGGGTTCGGCCGAGCTCAGGCACCGAGCCTCGCATTTAAGCATCTCTCGCTCTTTACCTTCCTGTCTTGTAGACAAGCCAGAAAGGACTAAAGCACCTTTGCAACGCTCTCCAGCCCATCGAGCTCATCGAGCAGAAAGGACGCCCATAACGGTCGGGTGCAAGGGCAGGAGGATTTAACGGCTGATCCCCCTACCCCTCTCGTCTCCCAGGTACTCACCGCGCGGCCTTTGGCGCATAATGGAGCGTCCTGCACCTGCTGAGCGAAGCAAAAGGAGCACTATGGCTGGGTCCGAGCGTGAGAGCGCGCGAGAAGGAGATGGGAAAAACACGGGTCATCTGGCCTTCAAAGGGAATGCTCGGTCTGGGCGACACCTGAGAGCGCGCGAGCCGTAGGATTGGGTGCAGCTTGCTGGCTATAGCCTTTGTGCTCGCCTGCCTGCTTGTTCCCATCCCATCTCACACCTGTAGCAGACCTGTTGTTGCCGGTTCTCACCTTGCCATGCTCATCTGAGTAACCCTCTACACCTGCTCACGCACGCAAACGCCAAAAGTCGATATTTCACCACCATCTGCCCGGCCGATAACAAAGCAAGTCGCTGGTCTACTGGAACTTCCAATCGGGCTCCTACATCCCGATACGCCTACCTCCGCCCATTCTGACCAGATGGCACCCAGTCGCCCAGATGTATTGGCGCGTTCTCAATCCTCTAACACCGCGTCCTCCTCATCCACCTTCTTCCTCTCGGACAAGTGAGCGCCCGCGCCAAATTATGCCATTGGCTGATACCAGCTCCCCTATGATCTCTTATGCGAGCTCTGATGGGACCTCGCCATGGACAGCAGGCTATGCACGGCAAGCAGACGGCTACGACGAGACCCTCCACCTGTCCACCTCATCTAACAGCCGTATAGCATTCAATGTCTCTGGTCCGTTTGGCTGCCACTTCTAGATAAGCGAACTGACTTGCAGCATCCTCCTTAACTCTCCTTATACCCACTTACCAGAATTGTACGGCGACGGTCTCGGTCAATGGCTCGTCCCCTACCGTTGCTTGCGCGACAACCTCCACCGGCGGTAGCACGATCCCCTTTGCCCTGTATAATTTGCCAGATGGTATACACCAGGTCGTCTGGGATGCTGGAACGGTCGCAGACGGAGAAGAGGTGATCTTCTGGGGCGTCGATGGACAACGGGATGTTCCGAGCGGCATGACCAACGTCACCGTCGATAACGCTTATGCTGCTGGTGGTGCGGTCAGCCTGACTTACGAAGGCACCTGGACGCAGGTCGTTGGAGGTGGTAGCTCCACGTTGAGCGAACAGTCAAACACTGCGTCCTACTTCAACAAGACCGTCGCTGTCAGCCAATCTGCCGGGGCAAGCGTCTCGTTCTCGGGCAAAGGTGGGTTTTGTTGGCGGCCGTCGCTGCCCGCTGGGCTGAGAAATAGGCTCAGCCATGTATCTTTACGGTCCGGTAGGGCCCGACTATGGTTCTGCTTCGATTGCCCTCAACGGACATATTGTAACACCGCGCCTCAACCTGACAGTCAGTCTGCATTGGCACCCGAACGAAGGAAGCTCATTGCCAGTCTCCCTGGTCGCTATCCTATGAACTGCTATGGTTCCAGACGGGACTGGACGACTCTGCCCCGACCAACTTGACGATGACCGCACTCGACTCGGACAAATTGGCCCTCGATTTCATTCTGCTCTCTGCAGACTCAGATACCCTTGCCCAGCTGTCCGTCTGCTAAATCTTGCTTATGACCCAAGCTGATCCAAAGACATGTTGATTCATCCACTCCTTTCGTCGCAACAACCGTGGGCAAAGTCGTCTTGTACGGTCTGATTCCTGTCCTCGCCCTGCTCGTCATCGGACTCGTGACGTATTTCTGTCTCCGTAAGAGAAGGCCGGCCCGCCCGCTGTCTCAATCAACAGCCGCAATCTCTCTCAACGACCAGTCCAACACGTGGGAGAAGAAACGGGCCAGTGTCTACTCTGCGCAGTCCAACAACAGTGCCGAGGATGTGTTCGTGTCGTATGATGACGGCCGGGCTCAGCGATTATCCGATCGGTGGCATGCTTCGCCCGTCTCCGCATCATCTTCGAGGTCTGGTCAGAGGCTCTTCCGAACGCTTTCACCGCAAATGCCTTCTGTGCCGGAAAGCACGGCCACCAGTCCGTCCGAGTCAAGTGCAGCCTCCCCCGCCAGCTGGGTCAGGCCATTCCACTCCATACTGGGCAGTAGCTACGCTCGCTCCAGCCGACGCGTCACCGCCCTGCCGGCATACACGCTAGAGAGCTCGGAGAGCGAGGGCACACATTCTACTCAGGATCACGCCCATGGTCCCGTCGAGACAGAGACGACTTGGACGAGTGCCGAAGCGGAAAAGGCGGTACTGGACAAGGCCTACGGCGGCTCTTCGATTCCCCTCACCCGCTCCCTCTCGGATGCAGGACCTTCTACCGCCCATCAGCAACTCGACGTCGTCGATCTTGAATCTTTGGTTGCGCCTTCTCGGCCAACTTCGACCATAGGCCGGTTGTCCACAGTTGCGCCATCGTCTATCCTGTCCATCTTCGGCGCCCCGCCATCCTTACATCGCACTTCTAGCATACCTGGAGACGCGCGCTCCGAAATTGACCGCGCCTCCCGCCCGACAATCAACACCGACGTCGCGACTCTCTTCCGACCGTCCGCGCCGACTCCCAGCCGAGGTGACAAATCAGGCGGCATCATCATGTCGCCTTTCACGGTAAATGGGAGCGTAGCTCGGGCAAGCCTCATGTCCGGCACATCCTCGCCTGGATCAGCGTTGCGCGCGTGGATCGCCCTGCCGCCCACGGCGTTCGTGCCCATGGGTAGGAGCAGGACGCAGAGCTCCGTGGTGAGCGAGAGAAGCGCCGCCAGGCCGGATTCGGGAATCGTACCTACCGACAGTCCGTCCACTGTACGAAGTGGCAGGAGTCAGCTGAGGATGGAAGAGGCTGGCGGGTCTCCATGACTCTTAATGATCCCTACTTACATTTCACGATTCTAGAGGACATGCATATTGCGAGTTGGGCGCACTGCATGCGGATGAAGCAAGGCGTTCAAGGTCGGATCTTTACACTGGTTCTCCTGACCACTTACATCGGACGAGACGGACGTTTTAACGGACGGTACGCTGATTTGTTGCTGTGCGACACCTTACACGGGGGCGTGGGCGGTTGGCTTATGTATCGATGCAGAAGCTTCCCCTATTCAGGAGGCCAAAGAGAGTGTCCCGACCTCGGCAGTGGGCATATGGCAGACCTCCAAGGCTTCCACATGGCGAAACGCAGCGCGGAACTCGAGCAGAAGACAAGTCACGCCTCTCCGGCCTTCTCGACTCAGAAGCTTGCCTCATTTCGAATCTGCGAGAAGCTTACAGCCTCAAAGGTAGCGGTTCGGTCGAAGCAACACGCAGCAGAAGGGATCTCCTCTCTCGAACTCGTCCCCGAGGTTCCCCTTTGTGTCCAGACTCCAAGCTATAGGCACATGAGAAGTATATAAGACTCGATCTCGATCCCCCAGCTTCTACGATCCAAGCTCTCCTGCACACTCTTTTAGTCTTGCTCAACTTTTCGATTCAAGTTTTCATCATGACATGTAACAGAGGCACCAGTGCTATCCAGAAAGCAGGTGTCAGCGCCACCAACGCCACCGCCCGCACTGCCGCTGGTAGGGAGCCTTCGCATGTCAATGGCCAGAGTCATATAAACGGCTCTTCGCCTACCAGCCAAGGAGACGACTCCTCGAACGAATTGGTCCGCCCCGCCCCTAACGGGGGCCACACGGGAGGCAGCTTTGCTGGTAGCACTTCTAATGCCTCTACGCAGACTGGAGGCGCAAGCGAATCCGCCCTCGCTGCTCCTACGGCCACAGCAGGCGGTCGCAGTGGGACCGCGGCTCGTGCTGTTCCCTTTTTCGGACAAACGCGTCTCCTGAGCCCTGTGGGGTCGACTCCTGGCACGACCGACGTATGTTCGCCTGGTTTGGATCACGCTGAACCTCTCTCCGATGAATCAGACTACGAGAACCAAGAGAACATTATGCCACCAGGCGATCCCGGTCCTCCCTTGCAGGCTACGTTGACCCGGGCTACACAAGGGGGTCCTTCACCCGGAGGTCCCAGGGATCCGTCTGGGGGAGGCGACGATGATAGTGGCGCTGAAACAGACCATGAAAGCCAAGATTGACGTCCTGTGCACACAGCTTGACTGTTGCTACTTATGCATCTACTACCATCGTCTGTCTTCTACTAGGACTAGTCCGATAGCTTTTTTTGGAGGTCTCTGTCACTGTGACTCGCACGAGTGTGCAATGAAGCGTGCAGACCACATCGCAGTCGAGACGACTGGAAAATTCTTCTGTCAAACATGTCGCGTGTGAAGTCGTCAACACTCTTGGATGGCCTCGCCTCGGTGTGTTTCGGGAGATGGCGGAGGTGCTATGGACATGGCAGGCCGCAACAGGTCACACCATCCGATCCTTTGTGGTGTCCGGTGATGAGAGGCTTAGGCAAGAGCCCATATATGTGGCGCGGCCTGCATCCTCTCGCTACTGTACTCTCTACTCGCCACCGACTTGATCCCTAAGTACAGCCCAGTACTTCTGGCACTGATAACCAATGAGTTCCCGCACGTCCGTGCAAGAGCCGTTCCCGACGAGCCCTTCGACGGGTCCGCATTCCAGCACTGGCTCGCCGATGAACTTGCGAACCAGATGGTGGGACCCGAACATGTCGATACCCAGCAATTCGCTGACTGGCCGCGTGACGGCGTATGAAGAGCTGTACGGGACCCGGGAGTCGCACCAAGCACCCTCTACACCCACGCTGATTCGTCGCGGCTCATTCGTTAGGACGTCTGCGTCGAAGGCGGCTGAGTCGACAACGAGAGAGCAGAAATAGGGCGGAACGAGACCGTCCATCGAGGGAGGATATGACATAGTCGCCGATCAGTATAGTCTTTCTATGAAAAGTATGAGCATTGCCGCGTTGCACTCCAAGCAGGTAGTTGCACCGATCTGACATCTCTCGTAAGGAGGCCCATGGATCAGCACTCCTCGAAAGGCTGGCGGAGGGGACGGATGTCCACTCCGCAGATTGCAGGAACTCCTCTCCGTATGACATGTTCATGACGTATTACCAAGCAATCAAGGAAAGATGAGGGTGGGGAGGACCACCTATGTAGATGTCAGAGCGGACTTCGGGGCTTCGAGCGGAGTCGGGGTACAATGTGCACCACTTATGAGCGCATAATACGTCACCTGCACATTGCGCGGCTGTTCTCGTTCAGTGTGGGCCTTGATGATTCGAAGGCGATTGGACGGTGCACTCAGTATTGGTGACGCATATAAGGAGGTTCCCATACCTGATATCCACTCACACCGCACAGCGCATCAAGGCGACGACCCAACATAGGAAAGGACGGCAACTCCTCAACCAAGCGTAACATTTTCTACATATGGCGGGGAACAAAAGCAGAATCGGGTCGAGCAGCTCCTTAGCGACTGCAAGACCATCGGAGGGCATCATTTCTGACTACTACTCAATAGACACCACCTGGGAGCTGAACTCGGCTCACGCCGAGACGTCCTTGGCAGCTCGAATTCAGCCACCCACCGGGTCGATGGCGACAACCGTGAAGAGGCCGAGAATGATCGCGTTCAGCTCCTTGGTGACAGTCAGCTCGAGACCTCTGAGTGCCGCTGCGCCGACCACACGATAGTTTTCAGAAAAGAGGAATAGAAATGATTTATCCGAATACTAGTGTCTTGACCCGTGAAATTCACGGGAACCTGTGGGCCACATGGTTTGTCTCATGTATTCTATTATACGGTGCGGGCTTCGGGCGTAGTCGGAGTCATCGGGACATTCCGGAGTAAGCGGTCAAAGGTAATTGTCATTAGGAAAACGGTCTAATGGGTGACCCCGAGAGAAGCTAATGACATTAGTAAAAGCCACATGGTTGCCACATGGTTGCCACATGGTTGCCACATGGTTTGTCTATCGTGTTCTTTTATTATAGTAGATGCATGACTTCCCACCGAAAGTGGCAGGAACTTCGGAACCGCCACACGCGCACGGAACATTTCCAGTTTTAGACAGAACATCTCGCGAGAGTCATCTGTACACGATACGTTGGAGTTTGATGTTGAGACCGATGACATATCATTCAATAGACTTTGAATACAGCATATAACAGTCCAAACTTCTCTTCTTCCGTCGTCCCCCTAGTCCGTGCGGGACCGACTCCTCTCCTTCTCGCCTTCCTTTCTCCGTCCTCACGCTTAGTGGGCGATACCGCCGCCAGCACCTTCCTGGGCAGCGTTGCGCTCAGCCGCGGCGAACTCGTCGACCTTGGTGGACTTGAATTTGCGAGCTGGAACTCGGTCCTCGAACAAGATGTCGAGTTCACCGTAAGTGCGTCCCTTGGGTTCGGGAAGACGGAAGTAAGTCCAGACGATGCCAATGCAGCTGGTAGCGAACCAGAGGTAACCCGACTTGGGGCCAAGGTTCCATGCTGTAGGGTTGAGCATGTAGGGGTTGAGAATGCCGACGATGATACCACCAATGTTGTAAAGGTTTCGGGCAAGGACGACAGTCTTGGATCGGAGACGGGTGGAACCAATCTCGGCGACAAGCGAGTAGCAGACGGGACCGACAGTGATGTCGTAAGTGAAGGTGAAGACGATGAGAAGTGCGCCGATCGCCCATCGGGTAGAGTCGGAGGGGTGAATCGTGCCCAGGACCGCGGTGAGGATCATGATGCCGGCGAGTATCACCTCACCCCAAAGGTAGAGGGTTCGACGACCGAACGGTTTCATCAAGAACCAGGATGAAACTGTGCCAATACCGCCCACGACGAACATGATGAGGTTGAGGGTGGACGCGACGTTGGGGGCGAGACCGGCGGATTCAAAGTAGTAGGTAGCCTGACCCATAAGAGGGGAACCGCAGGTGGTCTGGATAAGCCAGACGATGCAGGCGATCTCGGTTCGTCGAAGGTTGACGCCCTTGAAGCAGTCGAAGAATGTGGTGCCGACCTTGTTGGCCTGCTCGAGCTCGTTGGTGTGGTGCATCATCGCCACGGTCTTCTTGGCATAGTCGGCGTGCTGGGATCCGGTGAGACGGATGATGGAGCGCTCGGCATCCTCGAAACGGCCCTGTCGGGTCAACCACCAGGGTGACTCGGGGGCGAAGAGGACAGCGATGAAGATGGGGATGGGCCAGATCCACTGGATGGCGAAGGGGATGCGGTAAGCCCACTCGGTGGTGTTGTCGATCAGAGCTCGGTTGACACCGGAGCAGATGATCTGCCCAATGACCCAGCAGAGGTTGACGTAGGTGGTGAGGAAGGGTCGAATTTGGACGGGCATGACCTCGGCAGCGTACGACACTGTCATCGTCTGAAATGTACCCCATGGGAAGCCGAGCAAGAGGTAGCCGACGAGAAGCATGGGAAGGGATTTGGCGAAAAATTGGATGAACAGCATACCGGTAAGCGAGACGATGGCGATCATCATGGTGAGGCGGTAACCGAAGCGCTCGGAAGCCCAACCGGTGATCTGAAGACCGAGAATCTGACCAACTTGAACCGAGACGGAGAGACCGGTTTGCCATCTGGCGGGAATCTCCCACTTGGCGGCGGCAGCGTCGTAGATACCGAATCGCTGGGCAAAGGACGGGTTGGCGTAGAATTGACCGAGGAGAAGCGTGTCGTAGCCCTCCATGATGATGGCACTGAGGTGAGCAGAGAAATAATGAAAGCCAAGAGACTCACGCAGAGAAGCAGAGGGAGTAGATGACACCCCACTTGTACATCCTCAAGGCATCTTGGATACTCTGGTGCTTCTGGTGCTCGACAGCGTCGACAGCATCGGTGATGTAATCACCAAAGTTCTCGGGAATGACAGAGACCCGTCGTCCTGCAGCGCCCACACCGCCACCGGCACCCAGACGGGGGAGAGTCTCGACAAACTCGCCCTCCTCGAGATTCTTGACGTCCTTCTCGTTGTCGATGTAAGACATGGTGACTCGACCCAAGCGAGTTCCAATGAAGAGGTAGAAAGTGGTGAGAGCGATCGAGCTCGTGGATGGGGATGATACTGCTCAGCCTGCATCTTCTATATGTTCTCGTGCCAACGGGGAGCCAAGAAGAGACTGAGGGGCACCATGTCGCCCCGTCGCGGGAACTGCAACAGAGTTCCTCCGAAGATCCGCCATGAGAGTCGTAGTGCCTTAAGCCCCTCACTAGTCTTGCCGTCACTCTCACTTGCAAGGCACTTTGTAGATCGAAGATGTGCCGACGGTCCCGCTAGCGGGGTTCCCGTAGACCAGGCCCCGAACGTCGTCGTTTGTGCATGTGATCATAAGTTACGCTCGCCTCCTCTGACGCACAAAAAAGCCACCAGAAAAGCCACCAAAGGCCGCGCCGAAGATGTGCCCCGATGACTCGCCATGGTTTCGTGCGACTCCTCCCGGTAACCTGGGGTACCGATATTCGTAATGCTCACTACCTCACTGTTTGCACGAAGCAGGGGTGAGACGTTGACGTGGACGCCTCACGGGGGACCATGCCGATGGGGGGTGTGCGTGAGTCACTGGTCAGATTGAAACTATCCCGAGACGCCCGCCGCAACTGCGGCCAGCCAGATTCCAATGGTTTTGGCTCCGATCGGTCGAGCCGTAGATTTCCCGAATGGCGACGACTCACCGAGACTGGGCTTTGGGTACGGTAGAAGGACGAACAGCGGAGCGGGAAGCATTCCGGTTGCTGCACGACTCATTCAGTCGAATATGGGACTGGCCGAGCCCAGGCTGCTCGCGATCGCCAGACAGGCACTAGCCGTCTTGTTCTATATTCGCTTCGCACCGGACCGGGACTCCTCGAGCCCTCACTTGTTTCGACGAATGGTCATACACCACCTTGCTCTCATTTCCATCATGTACATCCTGTACGAACCCGGGGACCCGCGAGAGGGCAACGTTGCAGAATTTGGCTCCTTATACACCCCTGCCAAGGCATCGAGGAACGACCGATACTCGAGTAATGCCGACTGGATGGGGGACCTGAATCACTCCCGGCCGTAACGGGTCCTCGAGCGGGCAACTCAGATGCCGATGTCATGAGGCGCTGAGGGGAAGATGCCGTACTTGGTCGCAGCTTGGACTGACGTAACTTCAAATCCATTCGCACCTTCATCGTTCAAAGGCGGCGGTTGTTGCTTACCGGGCTCGAGATGCGGATCTGGGCTCCACACATCCCGGCTACAATACCATCGCAATCGCCAAGCTCGCACGGTCGCGGGGGAGACAAGACGGGGTTGAGCGGGGTTGGAATCGAGACGTTCGGACGCGACCGAGCCGCTTTAGCAGAAAGGGGACCATCTTGAATGCGCGCTTGTCCAACAGTTGCACAAGGACACTCGCCCGGAGCTGTCGACCTTGATCGATAACGGCGTCTGCCTGGTGTCCTGGGTTCTGAGCTGGAGACTGCATTCCTCGCAGCATTGACCCTTCGTCGATCCAGACGTCCGCATTCCACCCCTCTCCTCCTTCGCCCTCATTGAGCCGTCGGGTCAGAGCGAAATACGCAAGTGAAGACACAAGGCGACCAGCTCACTCAGACACGCCCCTCTGCGGCCATCGACCGTTATAAACCCTGGCCGGGGGCAAGTCGCATCCCGCCCGAGTCGGCAGCAAGCGCTTGCCTGGTCATACCGGTGGATAAGACCGACTGCGATCGCCCTCGATATAGCTGTAGCAGCGCGAGGCTCACGATAGATCTTCCAAGAGGCCCGTTGCACGACCTTATCGCCAGAACGAGTCATCATCACAACTTTCTGGCGGCAAGGCTCAGGAAACCCATGGCGATAGCGGCATTCTGAACGGGGAGATGGGAACCGCATCCCACGCTTGCAAATGAGGCTGTATGGATTTCCGACAAACGAGGAATCAGGCGATCAACAGCACCCACTGTCAAGACCGGACGTGGGATAGTCCGCGTCGAGCTGGGAAGTCGAGGTTGCCTCGCAGGGAGTATGCAATCGAGTAGGGTTACTAGAAGTAGACTGAGAGTACAAGAGATACATTCGACTAGAGATCTTCTCTACTCGAATGTCTACTATATGTATTCGAAAACCGTTCAACTATACTAGACAGTCCGAGTGCCGCATTTAGCAGTTCGGCTACTTCACCCGGATGAGGCAAGTGGGCGGTTGGCTGAGTCAGGCCGTGTGGCACTTGGCCTTGTCTCATTCCGCCACAGTCTCAGTGCCACAGTCCTGACACCCACAGAGGTGTCACTGCCACGTCAAGGAACGAGGTGGTCGCGTGCATCAGGCGGACTTGTGAATTTCTCGCCTCAGCAAAGTGGGCGGCAAGCAGAGCCATCCTACAAGAGTGGGTATGAAACCAAGGCCCTCCGGGCAGTCGAATGCCATTCAGTCAAATGAGAGCAGAGGGACTGACACATCTTCCACGCGTCATCCTGAGGTTCGCTCTCAGGCCATACTGCCTTGTTGGCATTGCTTTGAGACGACTTCTTCAGCAGCGCAGTAGCTCTCCTGCTGACAGTCGTCCTTCGAAGAAGGCCAGGCCTCTACATCTCTCGGACACGAAACGCTCCAGTGCCAAGTGAGACGATCAGATGAGTACGGCCGATCACCTCATCGCGATCAATCTGCCCGAGAGGTCGGGGGCGAGAAGACCGCCTAACAAATCCAATGGATGTCTGGTGGCGGAGCTCAATGTGCTCCACTTATCTCGGCCTGACGCTCTCATACCGAGCCAGCAAAGAGACCCGAGCGGAGTCGAACAACTATTCAACATCCCCTTTGTCGTTGCAAATACACAGCGGCGATCAGCATGGGTCAGCTCAAGTAATAAATGCCCGCATCAGTTCACTCGACAGCTAGTCAATAATCACCCGCTCCAAGTTGGCGATCCACAACATTCATTCCACTTGACCAGAATGGCCGACAACGAGACAAGGGCTCCTTTGGTTCCTTCCGCTAAAAGCGAAATCACGATCAAGCCAGCACCGGAGAGTTGGAGTCCAGAGATCCCTCCTAAGTGGGCGGTGAATAACGCGTATGGTGCAACCTCTTTGACAGGCACAATGTACTCTGACTGGACCATTCGGCCTCTCACAGAACCCACCTCAGCATTTCGTCAGGGAGCATCGTCCTCCACGGCGCCTACGAGCACTTCTAAGACCGCAGACTCGAATCGAGAAAGTATCCCTTCTACTGATCCGCCGCAGAATGGCAATACTGCTTGACAACGTGCATGCATGCTTGTGTTCGTGAGCCCTTTGCCAGCAATACTGACGAGCAACTTCGGTGGTGAGGCCTGGACCGAGGGTGACGCATTGCACAGGCAGAGCGGGAGGGAGACAGGTGCGATGTGAAAAGTAGGAATCATGGGGCGCAGCCCAGTAAGAACTCAGGAAGCTCGCACTGACAGGCGGAATGTTCTACAACACCCTTCTCCAAAATGCCATTCGTAGAGGAGCCAAACAGTCAAAGCGAGGCAGAGGGGGTGTCACGATGCTGCGCTCTCCCGTTGGCAGAGGCCCTCTCGCACAATATCAGAGTCAAGAATAAAGGATAAAGGGGTAGAAACGAGGATGTCGAGGTAGGATCCTCGTCGAGGTTGGATCCTCGTCGAGGTTACAAGGTCGTCGAGGTAACAAGGTCGTCGAGGATACAGCGTGAGTGCGACTCAGCCACGCTGCGTGCCACGGAGAGAGTGAGATCGTCAATGGTGATCCATGAGACTCAATCAGAGAGTGCTGAAGAACTACGACGGGCGCCCGGGGCATCCTATATGACTCTGCGCCTGCTTCCCGCCGTCGCGCGTTCATTCAACGTCTACTCCCTCGTCGAGGTTCTCCAGCCCGAGGTAGGTCACGTGTCGCTCACGTGAGAGGTGTTGGTCACGTGCGTAGGTCGTCGAGGGCGTGGCCGTCGTGACACTCTGCCCACCTTTGAAGTCGAGCTCCTGCGAGACACGCGCTATCTCCATCCACTCCAGCCTTCATCCTCGTCCTCGTCCTCGTCCTCGTCGAGCACACCCGCATTGCCGATCCATGAGTCGAGATAGCAGTCGAATGACGTCGCTTGTACCGGGAGCGAAACTCTGGCGACAAGTCGTCGAGCGGTCGTCAAGGAAACGGTGAAAGGACTGCCAATCCGTCGTCGAGGTAGCCTCGTGTTGCTCGAGGGCGTCGCCATGTCGCGGGGTGCTCGAAAACGACATAAACAGAGGGGGGAGAGGGCGTCAGCGCTCTCATCCCCACCATCAACCTCAACTCACGCCTTATGCCCTGGCTACACCTCTCGAGACCAAGAACACTCGACGCATCCACCTTCACCACAAGCTCGCCCCCTCCATCTCCCTACATCCTCTTCGACAGCAGTTCTCTAGACAACGCGCTGTCCTATCCTTCTCCTACAACCCCTACGGCAACTATAGACGAGGCATCTTCTGACTCAGACGGGTCAGTAACACTCTGCACAGAAACCGATTCTCGATTTGAGACTGTCAGTGTCGACTCGATGTCCAACCCATCCCCATCTCGTGCCGGCACCGCCCAACCCGAAGGCACCCCCTTCCCATCCCCCACGCAAGCCGCCTCGACTGCCGACATCCCAACAGTCGACGAGGCTGTTCCACTCCCCGCCGTCGGAGCCATCCCACCGCCCGACGAACAAGCTGCGGAGCTACTCAGCGATGCGCCTGCCGCGGCTGTCCCACAGGAAGAGGGGGAGGAGGAGTTGGATGTAGAGGCTGATGTGGACGAGCTAGCGCCCGACACTCCGGCATCGTCGAGCTTGTCCGAGGAGGAGATTTCTCCTAGCCGGCGATTTGACCCGCGAAATGCCTCCGAGGAGGCATACTATGTGAAGAAGGGATGGGGACTGCCGGTCCCGGAGTCAGAGCCATTGGACCGTTCGTTCTTTGGTAAGTAAAGTCTGCAAGTTTCGCCCAAACTGATCAGTAGGCTCCCACTACCCCGACCGAGGACAACGGGGATACAACAGATCTCTGACATGGGCCCGGGTGAGTATTGTCAGCTACTTGGTATCCTCTGACATTCAGCAACAAGCGGGTTCACGGCCGATCCGGGTTCTAGAAGGGGATGAGCGATGTGAGGCGTGTGTCACCGACGACCTCCCGTGTCGCATCGTCGAGGAAGGCAAGAAAGTGAAGTGCCTAACGTGCGGCACCCTGGCCTGCTCGTTCGGCACGGTAACTCCTGGCCCCTCGTCATCGGCACGGCGCCGTCAGGTGTCCTTCGCCCGCGGCACGTCTCCCTCGCCCGTCACGCCCGGCGCCCGACGCTCCGGCCGACTCGCTGCAGCCCGGTCCACGTCGACGACCTTGGCTGCTGGCCTCGCCAACATCGACCTAGCGGGCACGGTCAAGGCTTCTGGGAAGAAAGGGAAGGGAAAGGGAAGAGAGAAACGTCGGGCTCGCTCTTCGTCCTCGCCCATTTCGTCACCGTTGTCACACAAGAGGCTCCGCTCGGGGCATCCTACCTCGACGAGTAGGCTGAGCCCGCTCCCTCCCCCTGCTCCGGAACCGATGGATGACGCTGGCACGGGTTGGCTAGGGGATGGCGGACTCGATCCTGTACCTCAAGCCGGACCATCAAGGACTTCTCACTGGTCTCCACCCCCTCCCATGATGCAGCTACCGCCGCCAACACCACCACCACCCGCTCCAATGACCTCGACCTCTGCCCCAGACCGCCGGTGGCAAGAGTTATTTCAATTGAGTCACTTCGCTCGCCGAGAGACTCAAGCACCGATGCGTACCTACTTTATCTCACGGGCGCGAGACATCGCAGGTGACTTGGGTGTTAACTTCGACGAGTTGACACTTGGGGAGTTTCTCGAGGGAACATCTTGACCGTAGCTTGTCTTGTCTCTTACTTCTTGCTTCTTGCTTTTGCCGTCTTGACTCTTGTATCTTGCCGCATGTATGTCTCTCACCGCTCACTGCTTCTCAGCCTATGCTCTGTCGCTGCTTCACTTAGGCCCTGGTTGCTGCTTGGCCTCCTGGTTTCTCCGGGTTCTCCTTGTGGAACTTCTCAATGCTCGCCCAGGCTCCATCAATGTTCCCTGCCGGTTCCCATGTCGTCGCCTCATCCGTTCCCTCATACCCGAGCCACTCCACCTTGTACTCCAATCGCCCTCTCCTTTTCCTCGAGTCGATGATCCTCTTCACCTCGAATGATTCCCCTTCCTCGTCGACTTCCACAGGCCCTGGCGGATCGTATGTTTGTCCTGGGAGCGTCGGTGGCTCGAATACCTTGAGTCGGTCCACCGAAAAGACTGGATTGACCTTCATTGTGTCGGGCAGCTCAAGCTTGTACGCGCTGCCCGCCTTTGCGATGATCCTGTAGGGTCCACACCATTTCAAGTCGAGCTTCTTCGAGGGTCGTCGAGTTTGTATGTTTTCCATCGACAGCATCACTTGGTCCCCTACCTTCATCTCGGGGGCCTCCTGATGCTTGGCATTATACCCTCTAGCGTATGCTTCATTGGCGAGCTCGATGTTCTTCTTGCACAACGCGTGCACCTCCTCGAGCGAAGCAAACTTCTCGACGACTGATGGGATCTCTCGAGCCTCTCCCTCGACGACGATGGATTCTGCCCACCTTGGGGCGTAGCCGAAATTTGCTTCAAACGGCGTCATCATGATTGCCGAATGCATTGAGTTGTTGTACGCGAACGCCGCTCGCTGGAGGAGAGTAGCCCAGTTGTCCTGCTTGTAGTCGCAGAAGATCCTCAGGTATTGTTCGAGGGCTTGATTTGTCCTCTCTGTCTGCCCATCCGTCTGAGGGTGGAAGGCCGTCGAAAGGCTGACCTTGATGCCGAGGGTGCTGCACATTGCACCCCAAAGCTTGCTGGTGAACTTGCTTCCTCTATCCGAAATGATGCTCGTGGGTAGCCCATGCTGCGCTACCACATTGTCGAGGACAAGGTCGACCAAGCCTGCCGTGTTGAGCCGAGTTGTCGTAGGGATGAAGATAGCCCATTTGGTGAGCCGGTCGACGACGACAAGGATCGAGTTGAAGCCCGAGCTGGCGGGAAGCTCCTCGATGAAGTCCATGGATATCGAGGACCATGGCCTGTCAGCAATCTCCAGGCTGTGTAACAGTCCATGGGGACGCTGACGCACCGGTTTGCACCGCTGACACACTGCACACCCTCTCACATACTTCTCCACATCCCGTCTTAGTCCCAACCAACAGTACTCCCTCCTAACCAGCTCCAGCATCTTCGCAACTCCAGGATGTCCAGCCAATTGCCCCTCGTGGTGATCCCGCATGACCTTTACTCTTGCCTGTTTGATGTCCGGGATGTAGAGTCGCCCGTTGATCCTGAGCAGGCCATCCTCGTCGAACTTGAACTTGCTTGCCTCGTCGAGGCCCAGTCTTTTTGCCAGTGACCATGCCCTTGGGTTCTCCTCCTTCGTAATCCTCTTCTCCCCTCTTAACTCCCCAAGCTCCTCCAATGTATCCTTCAAGTCCTCATCTCCGCCCTGCCCTTCCTTTAATTCTCCTCGAGACAATCCCCTCAATTCTCCTTCCTCGTCTTCTTCTCCTTCTTCGTCTTCTCCTCCTTCTTCGTCTTCTCCTCCTTCTTCGTCTTCTCCTCCTTCTTCGTCTTCCACCAGCGCTCGCAACATGTAGCCCAGACTGGACGTGGCCGTACTCTCCTTGTCGAAGCTTGGCAGGGCTTGGACTAGCTCTGGTTCTGCGTCCTTGCCCTGTGGAATATAGTCGGCTCTCCTCGATAATGCATCCGGGTAGGCTGCCTTGGTTCCTGGTCGGTAGACGATCTTGTATGAGAAGCCAGCTAGGGTATCCACCCATCTCGCAACTCGAGGGCTGAGTTTCTGTGGCTCCATCCAGTATGTGAGGTTGAGATGGTCGGTCAAGATCGTCGAGGTAACCTGCAGAAGGAGATGCCGACGCCGCTTGAAGGCCATGACGATCGCGAGGAACTCTTTCTCCGTGGTGGTGTAGTTGAGCTCCGCTCCTGAGAAGGCACCCGACTCGACTGCAACAGGGTGTTCTTGTCCTGTCGAGGAGTTCACCTGCGAGATGATGAACCCCCATCCGTAGACCGAGGCGTCTGTCTGGATGATAGTCTCGAACGTCGGGTTGAAGTGAGCGATCACTGGTGCTTCGCTCATTCGCCTCTTGATCTCCTCGAACGCCCACTGCTGTCCATCTCCCCAATGGAAGTCGATATCCTTCCTTGTGAGGTGCGAGAGAGGCCCAGCGAGCTTGGAGAATTGCGGTACGAAGCGTCGGTAATAGCTCGCAAGACCGAGGAACCGTCGAGTTTCGTGTAGGTTTCGAGGGGTAGGGAAATTGCGAACACCCTCGACATACCCACTGTCAGCCTCGACGCCCTCGTGCGAGATGATGAAGCCCAAGAACTTCACCTTAGTCTGCTCGAACTCCGACTTAGACGCCTTCACAAACAGTCCAGCCTTCCGCAACGCCTCCAGCACCGCCTTAGTCAATCTCCTAAGTTCCTCGAGGTTCTCCGCATGGATGAGAATGTCGTCGATGTAGATGATGACCCCTTTTCCCAGGAATTCGTGCAGGACTTCGTTCAAGAAGTGTTGGAACACGCTCGGCGCGTTCCGAAGTCCGTCTCGCACCACCAGTGACTCGAACATTCCTCGAGGGGTACGGAATGCTGTGAACTTCTCATGTCCAGGAGCCATCCGGAGCAGCTGGTATGCTCCCGGCAAGTCGAGCTTCGTGTAGTATCTCGACTTGGCTAGGTCGTCGGTCACTTGGGATATCAGGGGTAGCGGATACGCGTCTGGCACCGTCATCTCGTTGAGCTTGCGATAGTCGACAACCATTCTCAGTTCTCCTTGGGCCTTCTTTGGTACGAAGAAGCTTGGTGACCCATAGGGCGAGTTCGAGGGTCGAATCCTTCCAGCCTTTCTCTCTCGATCCAGCAACTTGTCGAGCGCATCCATCTGATCTGGGTTCAGGCTATACAGCGGGGCCACTCGTAGGTCGGCTCCAGGTTTAAGCGTGATGCGTAGGTCGTATTCTCTACTTGGAGCAAGCGTCTCTACCCCTCGTCGAGGATGGAAGACCTCGAGGTATTCGTGATATCGCTCCGGGACAAGATGTTGCACGGCTGCTTCCTCTTCTGGGCTGAGTTCGTACTCGTCATAGTCGGGTAGGACGTCGATATATGCCTCCTTCTCGCTCAACTCCTCGGTCACTGTGCCGCATAGCTCGACTGTATTTCCCTGGTTCTGCTCCCATCGGTTGAATGGGAGCTCAATGCTGTTCGCCTTCGATCGCCTGCTCCTTCGTCTACCTTGTCGCCTTTCCGCCTTGGTCTCCAATGTTCCTGATAGTCGAGAGACCTCGTCGAGGTTCTGTGGTCCGTTCTCCTGGTTCGTCTCTTTCCCGCCTGTCCTCTTCCTTGTCGCCTTCTTCCTTCCAGCATCCAATATCACACCGTTCTCCTTCATCCAGTCATATCCCAACACCACGTCCGCTCCTGCCAATGTTGTCACACCTAACTCTTCCTTTCCTTCACCGCCTAGGACTTTTACTGTTCCCGTCACTCCCTTTTCTACTTGTCCTGCTGAGCTTGGTTTGCCGTCAAAGAGGAGGAGTTGCCGGGGTCGAGGGAGTGGGTAACAGGGGATGTGATGCCGTTCAACGAACACAGAGTCGACGAAGTTACCAGTGGCCCCGGTGTCGAGCAGCACCTTCACCCCGTCGACTTGATTGACGCTTCCTGACACGACAGCCTGCTCTCTGCCTAAACAGCAAACCTCACCACGAATGCATGCCTCCTTATCACTAGCTATTCCGTCCGTGGCAACCAGTGCCTTCTCATCTTTCGCTTCTTCGTCGAGGTTCGGGATTAAAGGTGATTGTGATACAGGGGGGTTGGGAGGTGAATGGGGAGGGGAGGTGGCCGAGAGGATGTCTTGATGGGGCCGCTGGACCTCTCGTATGTTCTCAGCGTCCCTCAAGCTTTTGGGTCCTCCTGCTTGACGATAGGTCGGCCGGGTGCAGGGCTGCCTCGAGGAACGGGAGGTCGTTGCCCGGGAACACAGGCGTTGGCGAAATGACCGACTCCGCCGCATCGGAAACAGAGGCGCTGCTCGTTCCTCCTCTGACGTTCGGCAGGGTCGAGACCTCCAGGAGGCGTTGACCTGAAACCAGGCGGGCCACTAGGGGCTGGCGATGGACGCGTCGACGGGATCGGCGGGAGAGGTCGGTAGGTCGACGAGGCAGGGAGAGCAGCTTGCTGCTGGGTAGTCGGGGCTGGTCGTCGTCGAGCTTCTTCGTACCGCTTGACCTCTGCCTTCTTCTCAGCCTCCCTTGCTCTGAGCCTGTTGTCCAACTTGATGACATAGGACTGAAGCTCTCCGAAGGTCTCCAGCTCCACTGTGGTCCGAGCAACCTCGTCTCGAAGATTGTCTGAGAGGCCCTCGAGCGCCCTAGCTCTAGCTTGCTCGTTGGCTTCCCATCCCAAGACCGCCAGGTACTCCCTAAGCTTCGCGAAGTACTCTGCCGCTGATCCGGTCTGCTTCAAGTCGAAGTATCGCCTCTGAGCGGTCCCCTTGATGTCGGGGTCTCCGAAGTTGTCCCTCAAGTATTTCGACAGCCTCTGGAAGCTACTGATCTTCTCGTCGAGCTCGTCTCCCGACGCGAGAGGTTGGATAGCGTCCTGAACGAATCCTCTGAGAAAGGAGATGGCGTAAATGACCTTGGACTCCTCTGTGAACTTCGAAGGCTGTAGCCGAAAGACGATGTTACATTGCATGAGGAATCCTTCGAGTTTCTCCGGCTTTGAGCCATCGAAAGTGTCGGGCGGGTTGGCCTTTGGCTCGCTCGATGATGCGTTGGTCGAGGGAGCGGGGGAGTTGGCTCGTCGAGCCTCGATGGCAACGAGCTGTTGCAGGATCTGAGCGAGGGAAGCCTGATCCGCCATGTTGTTGGGTGTGCTAGACCGGCTAGCAGGAGGAAGACGAAGGGACTGTGGTAAAGCTTGGTGCTCGTGGTTCGGGTTGAGTGATGTCGAACGTCGAGTCTCGATGGGCATATGCCCCGGGTGTGCGTGGTTGTGCGAAGAGGTAATAGCACTCTCTGATACTGTCACGATGCTGCGCTCTCCCGTTGGCAGAGGCCCTCTCGCACAATATCAGAGTCAAGAATAAAGGATAAAGGGGTAGAAACGAGGATGTCGAGGTAGGATCCTCGTCGAGGTTGGATCCTCGTCGAGGTTACAAGGTCGTCGAGGTAACAAGGTCGTCGAGGATACAGCGTGAGTGCGACTCAGCCACGCTGCGTGCCACGGAGAGAGTGAGATCGTCAATGGTGATCCATGAGACTCAATCAGAGAGTGCTGAAGAACTACGACGGGCGCCCGGGGCATCCTATATGACTCTGCGCCTGCTTCCCGCCGTCGCGCGTTCATTCAACGTCTACTCCCTCGTCGAGGTTCTCCAGCCCGAGGTAGGTCACGTGTCGCTCACGTGAGAGGTGTTGGTCACGTGCGTAGGTCGTCGAGGGCGTGGCCGTCGTGACAGGGGGACAGCCACCCGGACTCTGGTGGCCCAGTGAGGCCCCATCGAGCCGATGATGGACATGCGAGTGACCCTCCGCAGACCCACCCAACAAGCTCCCGCAATGGCGACAACAACGACTCTGCGGTGGTGGCAAACGGGTCCCGTAACAACTCTCAAGCTGAGGATGAGGTTGCATCTGAGGGGCACAGAACTAGTGATGACTATGGTAGAGCTGCAACGGTGGCCGGTCGCGAGTCCTCTGTGAACGCTGCTGCCATGGCGTCAACTCGTGGACAATTCACACTTCCACCTGCCTCGACGACGCCTAGCGGTCAGACCAATCTACCGGCAGATCTCAACTCCCCGCCGGACTTATACTCCCCGACTAGTCACATTGGGAGAAGGCAGGGGCGCTCGTCTGCCCATTGATAAGGCCTCGCCGGCAATGCTAGCGCTTCTCATAGTCCGGAAAACCGGCTTCGTTAACATCACTAGCTGTTCTTCAAGACAGTGGCGGCTTGGCATCGCGCAGTGATTGGTTCTTCCTGCTCGATACCAGTGGGGGCCTGCCGGGCTATGTCTTCATCTACAAATGTAAATCCTCCCATTGTGACATGCACAGCACCCTGCTTCTAGTCTGGACCGTCTAGGAGCAGCGTAGGCTGTTACCAGCCTTCGATGACGGGATCATGGTCACTCAGTTTCTGGATTCTCTAACCTTCGGGGGATTATCGGGGAATGAGTCACTGGCGTAGGACGGTTGTCGATCGTCTCTCCCTGGTCTTCACCAGGCTTGAGCCCAGAACAGGCCCTCCCCCACTCCCGGAGACTTCACGACCGACCCAGCTCTCCCCACCTGTCAAACCTTTCATTCAGTCCTTCTTGTCCAGCCCTCGCCGGACTCCGACACCGCATGTAAGAATCCTTACCGCGGGGAAGGCTTGGGTTCAAGACCGCATTTCGACAAAGGTGCTGGATAAGGCGGCGCGCACGGAGTACAAGATGCCGACGACTGAAAACGGAGCGCCACCTCTGCTTCAGGGAGTCGGAGGGAAAGAAGCATCACTGAGCCGTACGTGCTCCGGCCGCTACTCCGCACTCTTACTTACTTAACCCCTATCCCACGCACGATCCGCCCAGCACCCCTTGCTGTCTGCAAATTCAGAAGTTCTTCCACTCAAGTTTCCCCAAATCCTCATGTCGTTAAGCAAACCTGGTGACAACGGTGTAGACTCAGTCTGTGAGTTGACCGCCAAGGACGGAGCCGCTCGTTCCACTTTTGCCTCCAAGGACGTCCCCAGGGGTCAACAGGGCGGTACCAATGTAACACAGGTGTGGCGTAGTTACATGACTCCTTCGACGAGACCTCCTACGGCCGTACCGTCGAGTCGTCGCGCCGGTTTGACGGTCTCTTCGAGGTTGACTGATGACGAGCTTAGCAGTCACTCGAAAGCAGAAGGAGGTCTTCTCCGACCAAAGGAAGGTGATTTTCCACCTCGCTCGGCTGAGGAGGCGGTTTCAGATTACGACGAAGCGTGTCAGGTCGAACACAGCACCCGTGCTCGAGTACACATTGAGTCAGGTCAGGATGAAGGCGACGGTCCGAACAGCTCAATGACCCACAGCGCACTTTCGGTGCGCACGCTACAGTAAATCCCAAACAAGGCCGCGGGCTCCGCTGTAGATTCAAGCATCTCGTCAGAGTTGCCCTGCGTTGGCACGCAGGCCCCACAGTCTCACAGTCGCTCCAGTAAATAGTATGCAACATGCGGTTTCCGTCAGCCTACTCTCTCCTCGTCAGCACAAGGCTCCCGAAGGGCTCCAGGGCGCGGACGAGGTACCCCTTTGCATCTTCATAGCTGAGATCTGCATCTCTTTCTCTTCTGCCCTTTTTCTTGTTTATGCATGCATGTCTTCATGAAAACCGTGGCACAGGTCGTCTAGACACCTTCGCACGCCTGGCTAATCCCAAAAACGAACAATGTGCGTTTGCCTGCTTGGTGTGAGAGACACACTCGGTCTGCGGAGCCAACGCGGGCTTGCAGCAGTGTTGTTGATCCCATGGATCAGGGTTGAGACGAGCTTGCGAATCGCATCCTCGATCGGGTCCCTTGGTAGAGATGAGAGGTGGTTGAACACCTGCAATGGAGGAGGCCATGCTCTCTCATATCGGATTCTTGGCGTGTTCTCACGTATGCATGGATCATCCCCTAGAGCCATCCTACCGTAGCTCTCGACCCTTGCATGACAATTTGCCAAACCCGTCCCCCTTCTGTTACACGGTGTCGACAGCCACGTTTGAATAGGCGGGTATCCATGGGAGTGTTCCCCTGAGCTAATGCCCAGTCAGGGGACGACTGTCCCATCCAGTCTCTGCCTCTGCATCTCCACAGCATTATTCATATCTCGTTCCGCGGACGTACACTTTCTGAGCCTGCGGATCAGAACTAGAAGAGCAGCCAGAACCACTGTGTCCTGAAGACTCTGGCTTGGAGTGGAGTACCTGCTGAATTTACGTGCGCCCATTGGAAGGGCACTGGGGAAGCCTTTCAAGCTGTGCCAGCACAATGCCACAACCGCAATCTCTGCCCGCATTTGGCAGATTGATTGGAAGAAATCCTCGCTGTTCCCTTCATGCTGAAGCTTGGTAGAGACGCCCGTTGCGCCTGCCGGTCTGAGGCATTTGCCACAACCTTTCCGCAGCCTCGTAAACTACATACCATCGTCATTCAGTCAAGGTCTTGTCCTGATTCGATTCGTTCGTTGTACAGCTCATCATCCGTCGATACGTACATCGTCTTCCTGGCATACATCATGGCTGACCAGCTCGACGCTCAGTCGCCGCTTCGCAGGTCAGCTAGACTCCAGTCTCGACATGCTCCTGCAACGAGCAGCTCTCCGCATACGACTCTTACCGATGCTTCTCAGAACATCCCTACATGGGGAGTCGCTTCGATGTCAGGCCCCAGCGGTCATATGCGCAACATGCGGGCTTCCGCTGAAGATTCCACCTCTACACGACCTGCAGGGTCGGCACATGGCGCGATCCCGACAGGGCACGCTTCCTCACTTGCGCAAACGACTCCTTCAAATACGGAGCAGCGCACTAGTGGCTTCTTAGGCTCTGTAGCACGGTTGGTTCCACCGACGAACTATCACTGGCCGCCCCCTGACTGGGACGCATGGCAGTGGGGGATGCGCATGGCACAGCGGCCTGCCCGTCAACCTTATCGAAACCCGTCATGCCATGCTGGCCGAGATGGGCAGCCGCACGCGACGCCCCCTATCCATCCACGGACCTACTACCAATGGCCGCCTCCCACAACGAGCGGGTCGTACTATCAAACCGACAGCTCCGCTCGCCGGTAAGAGTGAACCGAGAATCAAGAGATCATGTCTCGCTGTCTTGGTTTACATGCATCATTCGACACTGATCACCACAATGCATACAGTACATCATCCCTGTTTGCTCTGAGTGATCCGGCGACTTGCGTCGGCCGCTGGCATCAGCCACCGGGCATTGAGACTGTATCAAGCTTTTCGCGATTTTCACATCCCAGACACCCCAAAGTACATTCTCTGTTGAAGATCACAATGTCCACTCGGGCTGTACTCGTCGCCGCCATCATATAAAAAAAATCGCCAATTTGCCGGCGCACGACCGTTGTAACGCACGGAGCATTTAAGGCTTAGATCGATCATGTGAGGGTGGGCGGCCCTCCGCCTACCGCGATTGCAGGCTGTCCAACTTCTACAGTCCGATATCGTCCGCTAAGCGTGCCCCTGTAAGCGAGGCCTCCGTCAACGCTCCTCAGACGATTGCGGCAACAAAAGGCGAGGACTCCACCACCGCTCGTCAGGCGACTGGAGAGCCTGAGACCAGCGAGGATAGTGATGCCGACTGATCATGACACCCCATCTCGCATCTCTTTCAGCTCTCCTCTTTGCATATAGTTGCTGCATGCACACCTTCATGTCTGGCATCAACGCCATGTACGTACTGAATGTCAAGCCCGTCTGTTACAGTTAATGCTCGCAGTCCGAATATACGTCCGGAGTTCAAGTGAGCTGTTGCACCGTATCGTCTTTCGCGCACCCGCTGTCGAGAGGCGCCTCCAGTGCACATCAACGGGATCAAGGTTTCGAACGTGACCTCTTGATGTCTTCGAAGGGCCATGCCCCCATATCAGAGGTATCATCTGCACTGTCTACAAGATATGATTAGGCTGATATTTTCGGATTAGTTTCAATGCGCTTCTTGGGAAGGATAAGGGGTGAGACTGCATCGCGCGGCTGTGCCTCCCCTTTCCCTGTGTAGACATGTGCTCCCTTGTCTCTGCCACGTCCAACACGACAGCCACAGTCGCCAGGCTGACCTATGGGGGACGTTGGAAATAGCAGCGGCCCCACTAGGACGATGCGATTCCATGACCGCAACCCTCGTCAGCAGTGGCAAACCGCCTTCCACACTCCACTCGCCTTCACAACGATCGCTGTAGCCATCTCTGCGTCTCATGCGATGGGGTCGTGGAGGGTGGAGATTGGCCCCCAGCTGACTTTTCGCAGCCGGTGGAGCCGACTGGAAGGCCCCACTCCTTGCATGGGTGCCATTCGGCGTTCTCGGAATGACGCTACCGGCTTCTCCATCGCCAATACTCCTGGACCATTCGAAATGGCTCGCCAAGAACGCACGTCTCTTCGGTTGACTGGAAGGATAGACAGTGCGTCCATTCCATATTGTCGTGGCGAGACTTGCCGAAACGCTCCGAGAAATGCCGCTGAAAGTATGACGCTAGGCTGGGGCATCAAGGGAGGCTGTACTCGTGATCCGACACGTGTCGTCCACCCACGCGGTTCGTCCACCGTCAACATCGTCGTTCTCATAGCTACATCTCTCTCTATCTCCACCATGCATAACGCTATGCAGCAGGCAGTCCGCGAGTGCACAAACAGCCCCGAGAAGAGCATACGACAAGTTGCTCGCGAGCACGGGGTCCCCCGTATGACGCTCAACGATCAAATTACCCAGCGACACGTCTCTGACAACAAGGCGCCGAATCGCATCCTCTCTGTGCTGCAGGAGACTGTCCTGATCAACAAGATCAATGACTATGCGTCCCGCGGCACCCTCTTGACACCTCGACACGTCCGCAGCCTTGCAGAGCGCCTTGCAGGCCGCCACGTCGACAAGGATTGGGTAGGGCGCTTTGTGCGACGACATTCAGACCGTCTCTGCAGCCGCTATCACACCTATCATGAGCTCTCACGACGGCAAGCGGACACCCCAGAGAGAAGACGCGCGTGGTACAACCTTGTGAGCAGCCCTGAGAGCATTGGACGCCCCGCTGACGCTTGCAGGTCAAAGAGCTGTATGATTCTGGCCTCTACACGCCCGCGGGGATCTTCAACATGGACGAGACCTACTTCACGCTGTCTGACACCCGCAAAGTCCGTCGCATTGGCCCATCAGACCTCCCCCGCAACGCCCAGACTGCTCCAGGCCGCTCTGGGACTGGAGGGGAGCACATCACTGTTGTCGCGGCCGTGGGGATCGACGCCGCCTGCATCCCGCCGCTTGTGATCTACAAGGGCAAGTCTCTGCAGGAGCAGTGGTTCCCAGAGGGCTCGGGGACGACACGACACCACGCGACGGTCACGGACTCGGGCTGGAGCAACAGCTACATCACCAAGCAGTGGGTAGAGAACTGCTTCGATCCGGCCACCCGCGATCGCGTAGCCCCGGGCCGTTGCAGACTGCTCTTTCTTGATGGTGCCGACATTCACGACAAGGTCGACATCCTTGAGGCCTGCTGGGATCGCAACATCGTCGTCGTCATCCTGCCGGCCAGTCTCACCGACCGCTTTCAGCCTCTTGACGTCGATCTCTTCAACCACGTCAAAGCTGCCTACTTTCGGCGGCTGGAAGACTATCGGGTCGCAACAACCAATGAGAACGCGCCCAAGGGTCGATTTTGGGGCTGGTTCCATGAGGCTTGGGAGGAGGCGGCAACATCCAGGCAGATCCGCAGCGCCTGGAGAAAGGCTGGTCTCTGGCCGCTCGATGCAAGCGTCATCATTGGTTCCGAGCCGGAGCAACCCGTCACCCCGCCGCCGCAACCAGCCCAGGATCAGCTGCAGACGCCTCAAACGATCCGCACGCTTCGGTCCTACACGCGGAAACTGCGTCGCAGCGAGGTAGATCCCAAGGCAGTGGCGGAGAAGGCCCTCAAAGGGCTTGAACTCAAGATCGCCGAGCACAGTCTCACGCAACGCCAGCTGGCAGGCCTGCAAGAGGCTCAGAGGCTTGACAAGGTGGCTAGGGGGAAGAGGAGGAAGGTCACCCATCCCCAGGGACAGCTGTATGACCTGGAGCATCGAGAGAATCATGCTGCAGAGCTGGCGGACCGGCGCGCAAGGGAGACAGAGGCAAGGGGGAGGAGGAGGGCTGCTGCACAAGCTACAGGCAACAGGGGGGCTCAAGAACCGCACCAGGCATGCACACCGGGCCCTTCTACGGCTGTGTAAAGTCTCATGGCCTCAGCATGCATACATCATGACTTCTGCTCGTTGACGTCGACGGCGGCGATGTCGATGATGGTGGACGAACCGCGTGGGTGGACGACACGTGTCGGATCACGAGTACTCCTTTCACATCGTGGAATCTGCAGGCGTGCTCCAACGCCTCTCGAGTTCACTATATATTCATGTCAGGTCGTCCAAAAACCCCAACAACAAGCTTACTTCGAAACTTATTCTATTCGCCGACTTCTCTACTTGCCACTTCCCTTAGGTATATACACAATGACCGAAAGCCGTGCTACGGAAGCCCCTGCCCCGACTGAAAAGGGCAGCCTGCCTGCCGACCCTGTGACGGGGGAAAAGGCTGAAGTGCCATCTTCATCATCAGTCGCTCCCAGTGCTGGGACCACCAGCGCTGGTGTCAACGCATCGAAAACCGAGGGAGACAAGCAGCCCCAGGACTTCATGGAGCCCAGGGCTAAGCACTCTCGTCCTTGGTTGGACAAAGATTCGGAAAAGCCAAAGACTCCAATCATGCATTTGCCCTCGCCCTCAGAGTCGGAGCCACCCGGAAGGTATGATAGTATCTTTAAGCCTATGTCGACGCACGAGCCTTTCGTGGTCCTCAACAGTCATGAGCCGTCACCATCAGCAGACACTACGACTGTTGAACAGCCCGCTCAGCCGTCCACTCCTTCCAGGCCACCCAAGATCGGCCCGCGAGAGCTCGACTCGGGGTCAGAAGATTACCCTTAGAATCCCCAGCGTCTCTTTTTTCTTGAACCATGAGCATGTATACACACCACAATGCTACTTTTCGGTCTGCCCTCTTCCAGCTGCTGCTCGCATTGCATCAAAGACTTCTGAGGATAGGCAGTCCGAGGACCCTTGGGAGTGCTGTAGCGGAACTCGGACTAAGCTCATTGTAGAGCCAGCACTCCCGATCGCGAATGCTCGGGACTGGCGAGACCAAAGCCAGGTTGTACCTTGTCAGACATCATCTGTAGCGACTTGCACTGCAGTGTTCGGGTCACACGATAAGCAAGAGACGAGACCCCGACCAGATACAAGGCGCGCTGCGCAAGAATGTACAGCCGTTCAGCGGGGAATTCTAGACTCGACGCTCGATCCATACGCCCAAGCATTTTTAGCGTCGGCCGTATCGGATCGCGATCCCCCGCTGCTGCCTGGCGCACCAGGGCTCTCTGTTCGTTCGGCAAGGATTTAAAAGCTTGTCGAATCCATCTAAAGATACTTGAACCCACCAGTTGCGGCCACACACCTGGTAACGACTGACGATGTGAAAACAATACACTCGGCATTTTTAGGCTGACCCTAATCGTAACTAAGGTATCCATGAGAGTGGCGTCTCATGCGCCCATGCTCGTCGGCCTCGGATCTCGTGCCAAAAGGCAACGGCGGCATACCTCATAGCGCGGAAGAACCCCGCATTGTACTATACCCTCCCGTGCCTTGCCATTACCCCGGCGAGGACAAGCAGAAGACTATGGAAGTGTTGGCCATGACACGCATTCCTCTTGACTGGCTTGACGGCTGCTGTCAGGGGCTCGCCGGTAGCTGGATAAGGCTCGGAGCCAGAAGTCTGATACGTCCTTGCGGGAGACAGCTCATTCCACTTCTCGCTGCATGTGACTGCCGAGGAGGGTCTTGAGAAGGATTGTCCTCTTGTCGTCATCAACGGAGGCCAGCGGAAAGATGTTCGCCTTCTTGCTACGCTCCGCACCCTCTGGCTCTTTTCATGGGATGGAACCTGCTGGCGCGCTCCAAAGCGTCTCGCGTATACTATATATTCGTGCCAGGCGGTCCAGAGCCTCCACGACAAGGTTTCACGAAACTTGTCTTTCACCGGCTGTTCCACTTGTCACTTCACTCAAGCTTACGATGCCCGAAGATCGTGGTGTAGAGCACTCTCTCCCAACTGGACGGCGTTCCATACCAGCCGAGACTGAAGCTTGTGGACCGCCTAGAGGCCCGTCTTCCACGGCCGCCTCTCTCAGCGTCGAGGCGCCCAATGGTGAACTCAACCCTTCCGAGTGCGAGCGATACACGGAGGTCCAAAAGGACAAGAGGTCAGCCAAGACACCGGATCCCCGTTCGCCGGACGTGAGCTCGGACGAAGAGTCTCCTCAAACCAAAAAGTCAAGCGTAGCTCGATATCAAGTGTTGCCCTCAATTTCTCAGCGAGAGGGTAACTGGGATCGAGTCTTGAAAGAGCAGACCGTACCCCAGGGTCTTTCCAGCTGGCAGCCATTAGCTGGAACAGAAAGGCCAGCTACCGTTGCCCCCGATCTGGTCTCATCTGACGATGATGCGGATTTTGCTCGGCCAGGCCCCCTAAGGAAAATACAGCCAACTCTAAAGGCTCAGACAACGATCCCGGCACAGGACGCTGACCAGCTTCCTCCTACACAGGACACTAAGCGGTCACAAAGAACTTCTAGCCCGGTCGTTGACCGATGAGCATGTACACACTTCACATTGATGTCATGACTCATTTCTACCGGCTGCTAACCTTGGGCGATTAAACCGACTGCATTTTAGACTGAAGCTTCCGCGGGAGCCGAGCGCAGCTGACTTCGAGAAGTGCACACTGTACCCCGCGAATCGAGAGACACGCTGCTCCGTTCGGCTGAGTCCATAAGGCTCGAGCCAGAGGAAGTCTTGTTCAACTGGCTCGAATATCCTTTACGACCCTTGCTAGAGACGGCTCGCTGCAGGTTTCGCTAGACGGCAGCAGCATTCGCTTGTCTCTGCTGAGAGGAGCGTCGAGGCGGAGTGGCCTCACATCTTCGCCTTCTTGCTGGGCTCGGCACCCTCTGGCTCTGTAGGCGTTATCGCGAGTAAGGGCGGAGGATCAACGCACGGAGCACAAATAAGCAAGCGAGGCGGGTGCATCTAAGCGAAGTTTCCTTCCGAACTCGGGGCTGACTGAAGGCTTCTGCGTGTCTTACATCTTAAAAAGATTTCTTGCAACTCTTATCTCGCGAGTGAGGGCGGAGAGTAAACGCACGGAGCCCAAAAGGAGCAAGCGAAGTGGGGGCATCTAAGCGAAGTTTCTTCTCAAACTCCGGGCTGGCTGAAGGCTTCTGTCCGGCATATATCTTAAAAGACTTCTTCCAAGACTTGTCTCTGCGTTCTTCCAGATTTCGAAGACACGGCGTCACGCCCCCACACAGAGCTACTATACAGAGTCCCACTAGAATGTCTGACAAACAGAGTCTTGACGAACGCCTTCAGAGGCTCGCCAATGCCAATCAAAGGAGCTTCGATGCGACAACTGTTCAGGGGCCGAACACTCGAGCCACCCGCATCGACTGGCATCCCCGCGGTCCCTCAGACAATGCGAGGTCGCAGGCCAGGGGGAGCTTGGATTCCGGTAGGATGACCAGGACCTTTTGTGAGTGCCCAGAGCCTCAGAGACAGAGGATCCGTGCGGACAGGTGTGCTGACGTTTAAGACCCCGGAGGACACCCTACTGGTAGCGGGGCTGGCACAGCCTACAACGCACCGATCGGCCCTCCCGCCACAGGAAGTGCGCCGCCCACGAGGGGTTTTGACCAAGCCGCCAGTGGACCATATATGACCAGCGCCCGGGTCGCTATGCCCGCCCAGCAGAATCCGCAGCGGGATAGTACTGCAGCCCCTACCCGGGCGCCGCGTTCATGGTTCGAAGAGGAGGACCTGTAGTCCTATCTGCGCTCATACAATCTCTTGTCTCGTATCTGATCTATGCATATGCCCAACTTGACTCTCACTTGAAGCACTGAACGCGTACAGCCTAAGCAAATGACAGGTAGAACTCCCTCAGACTGAGACTGACGCTGCGGGGCATTAGGAACTGGTGGGCCTCGCAAGAGTCCGCGGCACGCCTTGTCGCCTCAACTTCCAGCCGAGAGCTGCGTACGCTCGGGTGGCGACACTGAGACGCTCGCATCGAAGGCCCCGCCGGGCTCCCTTGTCCCATGCGCACGGAGAAAGGTGGGCGTATGGCCCGACCGAGCTGCGCATCAGATGTCTTCTTACTACTCTACTGCAATCCCACACTCGACTCTCTACGTGCGCTCCTGGCTATAGCAGGCGACCATGTCTGCCAACGCAACAACCTTTGACCCCACCAGCTCGGCAGACTCGAACGACAAAGAGAATGAAGTACCAGCAGGAACACGCAATGCAGCGAGAGCTGCGACGCTCCCGAGCTCGCCGCCGCGCTCGCCCTTGAGTGAAATCACTCCAAGTTTCGATCTCAGGATGCGCAGAAGGACCAGCGGTTCGTCTGCTGTCGAGCAGCCCACATTCAGCGCTGCGTCGTTCGGTGGTCCGCTGACATTCCGAGTCCGACCGCCCACTGCGCCGTCTACGGGCGAGGGCGTCGGCGATACGGACGCGAGTCGGACGGATCAGTCGACTGCTTAGCGTCGCGACTCGGCCCTTGACGGCCCCCGATCCCGGCGTACATACGTAGCACCCCCGGCCTACTATTCAATTTATCACTGGTCTGGTTATGACAGCCCGGATGTGTTCATTTCGCCTCGCCGTCACAGCTGCACATGCATTTATTTGCCTGCGTATCTCGATATCACACAGCACGGGTCGACCTTCTAATACTTCTTGCATAATCCTCTCCTCGGGTATACTTTTTACCATGAGACCCGCCGAAACATTCACTTCCACATCGTCTAGTGAGTGATCTCGACCACAAGGTCGCCCTGGGCGATCGAGTCGTTCTCCGACACAAGCACCCGCTTGACCTTGCCTGACACGGGCGAGGAGACGACCGACTCCATCTTATCATCAGCACTGCTCTCACCGTCTCGATAGTAGTTGGACCCACCTTCATTGCCGACAGGACGCACAACGGGTCGCCTGCCTTAACATCCTGGCCCTCCTTGACCCGCACGTCAATGACCACACCCGACATGGGCGAGCCGACGCTTCCCGGGTCGCTGGTCGCCTTCTCCCTCGACACGTGCTCGATCGCGGCATTGCGGTCGGTGATGACGACAGCACGGGTCTCGCCGTTGAGCTCGAAGAACACCTCTCGGGTACCCTTCTCGGTGTTGAGAGGGCCGACCGCGAGCAGCTTGATGATGAGGGTCTTACCCTGCTCGATGGAGATGGCGAGCTCCTCGCCAATGGCAGGCTTGCCGAGGAAGAATCGTGTGGGCACGACCGACAGGTCGCCGTACTTCTCGACAAAGCCCTGGAACTCCTCAAAGACTTTGGGGTACATGCAGTACGACTGCACGTCAAAGTCGTTGATGTGGCTACCGTACTTCTCCCTCAGCTCGTCCTTGATCTTCTTGAAGTCAAGAGGCTTCATGGAGAGACCAGGACGAGCGTCGATACGTTCCCTGTTGCGGATGATGTTGGTTCGGAGAGGCTCCGGGAATCCGCCGTACGGCTGGCCAAGGTAACCCTGGAAGAACTCGACGACAGACTGAGGGAAGTCGAGCTGGGCGGCACGGTCGATGACGTCCTGCTTGGACAGCTTGTTCGAAACCATGAACTGGGCAAAGTCGCCGACGACCTTGGAGGACGGTGTGACCTTGATGATGTCGCCACAAAGCTGGTTCGCCTCGATGTACTTCTTCTTGATCTCGATCCACTGGGTGCCAAGGCCGAGCTGGGAAGCCTGGAACTGCAAGTTCGTGTACTGACCACCGGGCATCTCGTGGTCGAACACACCAGAGTCCGAAGCGCGCACATTAGCCTCGAAGCAGCCGTACAGCACGCGGATCTGCGACCAGTACGTGTTGAGAGCCTGGATGTTCTCGTGAGAGATACCAGTGCCGAGGCCGGTCTGCTCGAGAGCAGAGACCACGGCACCCATAGCGGGCTGCGAGGTCAAGCCGGACAAGTCATCAATGGCAACATCGACAACATCGGCACCGGCCATGGCGCAAGCGATCATCGAGGCGGCAGCGATACCGGCCGTGTCGTGTGAGTGGACGTGGATGGGGAGGTCGGGGTGAGCCTTTCGGATGGCGCCAACGAGCAATCGCGCAGCCTCAGGCTTCAGAAGACCAGCCATGTCCTTGATACCAAGAACGTGGATGCCCTCGTCGACGAGCTGCTTGGTGAGGTCGAGGTAGTACTCGAGGGTGTACTTGGTGCGCTTGGGGTTGGCAACATCACCAGAGTAACAGATGGTGCCCTCAACGACACCGCCAGCCTTCTTCGCGGCGTCAATGCCGAGTTTGAGGTTCTCGACGTAGTTGAGCGAGTCAAAGACACGGAAGATGTCGAGACCGGCCTCAACAGCCTTCTTCGAGAACTCGTAGATGGCGTTGTCGGGGTACGAGGTGTAGCCGACGGCGTTGGCACCACGGACCAAAGCCTGCAGAGGGATGTTGGGGACGAGCTTCCGGAGGGTGCGAAGACGGTCCCACGGGTCCTCGTAAAGGAATCGCATGGCGACATCGAAGGTGGCACCGCCCCAGCACTCGAGCGAGTAGGCGTTCTGCAGAGCATGCGAGGTCTCCTTGGCGATGTTGGCCATGTCAACGGTACGCATGCGGGTAGCAAGCAGGGACTGGTGAGCGTCACGCCAGGTGGTGTCCATGATGAGACAGCCCTTGTAGCCGCGGATGGCCTTGGCGAACGCTGCCGGGCCCTCGTTGACGATGATGTTCCTCCAACCCTTCTGGCACGGCACAGAGGTATCGACAACCTTGCCAGCATCGTCGACGATCTGCGGGATGAGAGCTTCTGTCTTGAGTCCTGGCTCACCGGACTGCCCCATGATGGACGATCCGTTGACTGCAACATCTCCGAGGTATGCAAGCAGCTTCTGTGCTCGGTTCTGGGATTGAATGAGCTTGAAGAGAGCTGGGGTGTCGTCGATGAAGGTGGTCCACGTCTTACCGGACTCGAAGACGGGGTGAGTAAGCAGGCGCATGAGGAAAGGGATGTTGGTCTTGACACCGCGAATACGGAACTCGACCAATGCACGGAGGAGCTTCCGCCGAGCGACCTCAAAGGTGGCACCACTGACGGAGCACTTGACGAGGAGGGAGTCGTAGTGGGGAGTGATCTGGGCGCCGGCGAAGCCAGAAGCGGCGTCCAGACGGACACCGTTACCACCAGCGGATCGGTATACCTCGATCTTACCGGTGTCGGGCTGGAAGCCGGCAGCGGCGTCCTCGGTGGTGATACGAGCCTGAATAGCGAAGCCACGTCGGTGGATGTGCTCCTGGGTCAAGCCAAGCTGCTCAAGGGAAACACCAGCGGCAATCTGGATCTGAGCGGCGACAATGTCGATGCCGGTGATCTCCTCGGTGATGGTGTGCTCGACCTGGATACGGGGATTGATCTCGATGAAGTAGTGGCGGCCCTGTTGGTCGACCAAGAACTCGGCGGTACCAGCATTGCGGTAGTTGACAGCGTTGGCGAGCTTGAGAGCATCGTCGAGAATGGCCTGACGGATGGACTCGTCGAGATGGGGAGCGGGAGCGATCTCGACGACCTGCGAGTCAGCAAGCACAGATAGGCCTTGTGAGCGGGCACACCTTTTGGTGTCGCCTCTGCACCGAGCAGTCTCGCTCGAAGAGATGGACACAGTTGCCGTGAGCGTCAGCGAGCAGCTGGACCTCGATGTGGCGGGGTTTGTCAAGGAATCCTGCAGCTCAGCAGGGGCCTGCAACTCGTTGGGAGGTACTGACGCTCGATGAAGACGGTACCGTCACCAAAGGCCGACTTGGCCTCGGAGACAGCCCGCTCAAAGTTCTCCTTGAAGCTCTCCTTGTCTCGCACCACACGCATACCACGACCGCCACCTCCCATGGCCGCCTTGATGATGACGGGGAAGCCGTACTCCTCGATGAAGTCGTTGGCGAGCTCGTAAGACTCGACGGGGCCAGGGGTTCCGGGTACCACCGGGACCTTGGTCTTGATGGCGAGGGTACGGGCCTTGGTCTTGTCACCGAGGGCATCGATGGTCTCTGGGCGGGGACCGATGAAAGCGATACCGGCATCCTCTACCTTTTTGGCGAACTCTGCGTTTTCGGATAGGAAACCGTAACTGCAGGTCAGAGTGCTGGTGAATAGCAGGAGGGGATTGCTGACCCGGGATGGATCATGTCGACGCCGTGCTCCAGGGCGACCTTGACGATCTCGTCCTGGGAGAGGTAGGCCGCGACGGGGGTGAGACCCTTGCCGACCATGTACGACTCGTCCGACTTGTATCGGTGAGCGTTCATGCGGTCCTCGTACGAGTAGATGGCGACGGTGGTCATGGCGAGCTCGTGGGCGGTACGGAAGACGCGGATGGCGATCTCACCGCGGTTGGCGACGAGGACCTTTTTGAGGGGCCCATGGTGGCCGGCTTGGCGCTTCCGCAGTGTCTGGACGCTGCTCGTCAGCTGGTGTAGCACCGGGCATGCGGGAGGTGGCTGACGAGTGGACGGCGGGCGAGCCTGGCGAGCCGGGTGTGCCGGGGACCGACTGGTCCACGCCGAGGTGGGAGGCCCACGAGCTGATCTGTTGGGCGTGATCGTTTGCAGCGGCAGCGGCAGCGTCGGTGTGCGAAGCGGGAGGCAGGTGATGGTGCAGCGAGCGGTGGGTATGAGAATGGGGAGCATGCGTCAGCTGGTGCCCGTACGCGGTCATGCCGAGGTGGAATGCGCGGTGAAGAGGGTGCGGCGAGAGAAAGAGAGATAGAGAGGGGAGGAGGGGGGGAATGAACGTTTATGGATGCGGGCAGTGCTTGGCGTGTGGAGAAGCGCAGTACTCACGGCGCTAGGAGCCTCGGCCATGGTGTGGGCTGATGCGGTGATGGAGTGAGTGCGAGGAGTAGCGCCAAGGAGGGATAGTTGCGAAGGGAATAAAGGAATGGGAGTGGGGGGTGGCCGGAGTCGCTCTGACCGAGTAGCCGACAGTCACCCTTTCCCCTTGCTCTCTTTCTAAAAAGAGGCTTCTAGCTGCTATGCAGAGATGGTGATGGATGGATGGTGGATGGGATGGGATGGAATGGAAATGAGCTGGTGAGAAATAAAGCCGTCTTTGACTCGGCGGTTGATGTGGCTGTGGCCTATCAGAAATCGGCAAACGGTTGGGGAAGAGGAGGGTCTTTTTCCAAGTGTCAAGTGGGAGATGATAAGATGACTCTATTCGCCTGCATCGGTACAGCCGGCCCCGCCGGTCCCCCGCATCTCTCTCTGTGCTGCCGTCTGTAGCTGTTGAATCCGTCCGCGGCCACCCGATGACCCCAAGTTGCCGTGCCCACAGCCACAGTCCCACACTCGTGACACTTGGGAGCGGAATTCGGAGTCGGCTAAACAAGGATGTGTCTGATCTGACATCTGACGTGCTCTCCTTCTTTCCCTTTTGCGATCGATGCATTGGCCCCTGCGCCAAATGACTTTTTCGTCACACTCCCCCCCCTCTCTCTCTCTACGCTCGGACCGACATACCGGATTGGCCATCAGATCTACAGCTGCAGGCCTAACAAATATGTCCGCTCGCACCGAGGAGCCTATCTATCGGCATTGTTCGGCCAGTACCACGCGTCGTAGCTAAAAGAGAAAGCAAGCGCGTCACCAGCAGCGCAGCCCATCGATGAGCAGAGCCGAGGGGGCGGCGAAGAGGCAGGCATGACCGACTGGTACGACCACCGCTCGGGGCTCGGGGCAGAGCGCACCGACGCTACGCTCAAGTGAGCACCCTCCCCCTGCAACCTCTCGAGCCTCGCTGATGAATCAGAGCAGATACCCACCGGCCGATATGGCGCCTGTTCCCTCTGCCGCTGCAGCAGGTGCAGCCGCTGCACGATGTCGACCCCGCTCGCGGACCGGTCGCATCGCTGCACTCGCACTGCCTCGCCGCCATCTCCAAGCACTTCCACCTCTTCAGCCCCAGCTCGTTTGACGGAGTCGACGTCTCACTCGTCCGGCGGGTGCTCAGCCGCGTACGTGCCGACAGGCGCTACGAGAGTGTCCAGAAGGGTCAAAAGCACGCCTGCAGGCCGGACGAAAGCACCGTCTGGGGCTTCGCAGCGCTGCTCGACCCAGAGGGCACGGCGCAGCACCACACGCTCGCCCTCTCCACCGACGCCGTCCTGCCCGCGCTGGGTCGCAAGCCGACTTCCCCAGAAGATGCACTTCCATTCCTCGAGCTGCCGCGGATGTTTCGGCAGATGCCCCACGACGGGTTCTGCATGCTCACGACGCTCTCGCTGAGCTCCATCAACAGGGTCGTCAACGACAGCACGATCCAGGCGCTCAGAGCGTGTACCCATCTGGACGTCCTCTGGACGCGCGGGTGCCACTTTACCGACGACGGCATCCGTCTCCTGGCCAGCAGCCTCCAGCTGCCAGGCGCAGAAGGGGGCGAAGGCAGGGGGATGTGGAGATTGCGCGCGTGGTACTTGACCGGCTGCAAGGGTGTGGGCGACAAAGCCATGCGATCCCTCGCCCGCTGGCCGGGCCTCACCTTGCTCGGTGAGCTCCCTCGAGTGCTTAGGGTCGAGAGCTGTGATTGACTCCAGATCTACGCGAGACGTCCTGCACCACTGTCGCTCTCGACATTTTCAACCGGCATTCCAGAGCATACTTTGCCTGCCAGAACGCCGACCTGCAGCCATGCACCGACGGCCTGCGGCAGCTCTTCTCCCTCGCCCCTCCTGGGCGGATCATCGACAACCTCGCTCTCACCCTCACACCAACCCCGCCCTCCCCGCCAGAAGCCGGTCAATCCCGCCTCCGACGGCACCTCGCACTCCACATCGTCCCCACCACCCAGCCCTTGGACCCCTCCTGGCTCCCGCAAGTCCCAAAATCACACTCCCGGCAAAAGCGCATCCCTCACGAGGACGGGCTCGACCCGAACCGGAAATCTGGTTCAAGCACGGTGTACCGCTCCGACGGGATCGGCCAAGTATACGGCACCGACGTCGCGCGGATACACGACGCGGCGAGCGAGTACCGCGACGCCAAGCAGCGGCGAGAAGACGCGATCATGTGGGCGGAGTACTGGGAGGAAGAGCGCCGGCCGAAGAGGGCCAAGCGCGACAAGCTCGACAAGTTCCGCCCGTGGGTCAAGAAGAACGAGAAGCGCGAGGCGTGGGAGCGGCCGGTCCCCATGGCCGGCAAGATCTTCAAGGAGAAGAAGGCAGATGCCGACGCGCGCAGTCGCGAGTTTGTCGCGGCTACTCTCAGGGCGCGCCGCGCCGAGGACAGCGACGATGAGGATGCCCTTGCGGGGGCGGGGACTGGGATCGCACAGGTCAAGGGTGACGCGGGGATGATGCTTGTCAGAATGACGCGCGAGCACTGGGAGACGCTGCAGTGGGCCAAGACCCCCGTCGTGGAGGAGACGTCGCATTTGTTGCCTGGGGGCTCGGGCAGCCAGAAGATCCGCCATGGGCGGATGGATATCCTTGACGACCTGCTCAGCTCGGCCAGTCAGCCCACGAGCACTCTCGCGCCGGGTCGCAGATCCGCCCCGACGTCCTTGCCGAGCTCGTCCCCGCCGTCTGTCCTCTCGTCCCCGCCGCTGTCCAGCGCGCCGCCGACCCAGAGCTCGTCCAACCCGTTCAAGAAGCCCTCGGCGGGCCCGACCAACCCTTTCGGCGTGAAGCCTCTCGCTGCCTCAGGAGGCGTACGGCCTCTCGCCCCCGCTGCGTCGACCGATGACAACGTCTCGTCTCAAGGTAGCATCTCGACCCACGGTGTGCTGAGCCAGAAGACGACATCATCGTTGTCAGTCGATTCTTCCGCCGCGGTGAAACGCAAGCGGTTCGGCGGGCCTGGGGTCAGTGCAGAGACAGCTCCAAAGGTGTTCCGTATATTCTCCAAATCCCGCTAGACACTACCAACCGAAAGAAATGTTGTTGTCACACTGCCGTGCCCCTGCGCTACACAAACATGCATGCTACATTGTCTCCATCACTATGCGACCGCAAGATCAACGCATGAGGTCAAGCGACACTGCCTTCTTCGTTGAGCGACGCCTCGGCCGCTTGTGCCGACGCGGCGGTCCATACCCATCTGATACGTGTCAGTGGGTCTACCGACGCATAGGAGGCCTGGGGTCAGACCACAGAAGGGGTGGTGGGGAGCGGGGACAACTCACTGGTACGGCGCGGTAAAGTCGTCTATCTGCGGCGCCCCACCCGAAGGTGCGGGGGCGGAGGAAGAAGAAGCGTCGGGTGCATCGGCAGCGAGGACAGAGGACGCCGAGGCTGAAGCTGAAGGTGCGGCAGCGGCAGCAGCAGCGCCAAGTGCTGCGGCAGAAGCCGAAGCGGAAGGTGCAGGAGAAGGGAAAGCATTCAACACCGCACTGGCCACGCCAGTCTTGGCCGCCGCGGCCGCCCCGACCCCAGACGCCGAAGCAGTGACTGCGTCGCTGGGCAGCGCGTCCTCCGCGGCCGGGGCCTGGAGGATGATGGTGCCGGTCCGGGAGGGCGGCAGGGTGCCGCTGGCAGTGGCCGAGGCGAGCATGGCCACGTCGTCCGTGTCGGCACCCTGGTTCGTGCCGGCCGTGCTGTTCTTGTTGTCGTCAAAGTCGGCCGACGCGGATTTCAACGACGGGTTGGACGGCGAGAAGATGAGCGTGACGTTGGACGCCTGTTGCAGGGGCGCGTCGGCGGCGCTGTCGGTGTCGGTGGACGGCGTGCTGGAGGGCAGAGAGGCCGTGCTGGCCGACGTGATGTCGGCTGCTTGCGCCGACGCGCCAGAGGACGACGCGGACGCGGAGGGGACGGAGAGGGGAGAGATGGAGCCGGTGGCCGCAGGCACGGGCGAGACGGCCGCGGCGCGCAAGAAGCTAGAGGCGGACGGCATGGCAGAGACGGGCAGTGCTGCCGCGGCCGCGTCGTTGTCGCCGCCGCCGCCGTTGTCGGCATCAGGCGAGGTCGAGTTGTCGCTGCCGTCAGTGTCGTCCACCGAGTCGGGCACGTTCTGCAAGACGTCCTGGCTGGCCGGGGCGGGCGTCCAGTCGGGGCTGATCACGCCCGTTGTGGGGTCGTACAGGAACACCTGGGACGCGTGCGGGTCGGACCCGCCATTGGCGTCGACGCACGGCTTGACGGTCAGCGGCGCGGCCGACGTGGGCGTGGGGTCGAATGTCGCGCAGTACCGCTCGACGGTGGCTGTTTCCGCCACGAAGATCGGCAGCTTGAGGTTGACCTGGATCGGCTGCGTCGTCGAGTCGTCAACGTCCGCAGCGGTCGCAGCGGTGTCGGTGCCGTTGCTGCTGGTGCTCGCGCTGGCGACGGACGGCACGGGGACTAGGTATACCTGGGTACGAATGGTGTTCGAGGCGTTGAGGACGAACGAGGCGGCACTGGCGCTGGCATCGGACGCAGTGTCGTTTGATCCGGTGCCAGAGGTGGACAGCACCAATGAGGCGATCCGCTCCCCAGAGGGGTTGTCCACGGCCGGCGAAGTGACGTCGATGTATCCGGGTGCACCGCCCATATCGATCGCTCCGGCCCCTGTGCCGCTGTCGTCCCTACGGTGTACAATCACTGTCTCGCCGTCGTGATGATGGTCCCAGTGGTCGTGGTCGTGATCGTGATCGTGGTCGTGGTCATGGTCATGGTCGTGATCGTGTCGCTTGGAAGCGCCATCCCTCGCGATCACCTTGACCCGATGATGGTGCCCACGGCCAGTCTCCACGATCACAGGGTGCCCGTGTCGCCCATCGACAAATACGTCCACATCGCGATGGTAGCCGTCGTAGTCGTGCCACCGCTTGGAGGGCTCGTTAGATTCCTCAGGTGCAGCTCGTTTGGATCCGAGGAACGCCCGGCCGAGGGCGGCGAGCGGGCCGGTGAGTGTGCGTCGAGCCTTGGGCTTGGGCTGAGCGGACGCGTCGACGCTCACGGGCGCTTTGCCATGGTATACAGAGCCGCGCAGTGTGCGTGGAGCGTGGACAAATGACTACTCGTCAGCCAGGATAGAAGAACAACAGATGACTGGCTCACCGAGGAGGGGCCAGGCTTGCTGAGTGGCCCGGATCTTTTGTGATCATGGTCGTGGTCGTGATCATGATCGTGATCGTGGTCGTGGTCATGGTCGTGGTCATGGTCGTGGTCGTGGTCGTGATCATGGTCGTGATCATGATCCCGATGCACATGGTTGTGCTCATGTACATTCCCCGCGTCATGCCCATGCCCCTCAACCTGCTGCACAATGTTCACCTGAGAATGCCCATGAGCGTCAATGTGGACCGGCTATACGGTCAGCTTCGGCTCCACCCACTGTCTGAGCCGACCCACCTCGCGGTCGTTCCGGCTCGGACCCCTACGCATCTTGCCCCTCCACTTGCCGTGTACTGCCGCGTCAGGAGCAGAAAGGACGACTTGCTTCCCTCGCGGCTCGACCGCTTTTCCCTACTATGAGCACTCCAACCAGCAGCGATGCCTGAGCACCCACCAGAGAGCCCAACTTGAGCCCGATATCGGCGACCAGCGCCGGGACCTGTTCCCCCTGTTCAGCCGGCCGAGTAGGCAGCACGGCAGCCTGCGAGAGCGCCGCGCCAACAAGGACGGTGGCAATAGCCGACGTTCGTTTGATCTGCACCATTTTTGCGGAGCCTTTGTGTTATCCTGCTGAGAGAGGCGAGTGCGGTGACGGATGGAGGAAAACGAGGGGTAGCGTCGAGCTGTGGGCGGGCACCTGGCCGAGAGGAGGACGGGGCGGCTTGCGCAGCAAGCGAGAGGAGAGGTGGAGAAAGAGAAGGAGGGGTTTGGGAGAGGTGCATGATGCGTGAGTGCGACTTATATCCTATCTTGTGGTGATGACGATGTTTGCGACATGGCTGGGGATTGGCCGATTCCGGTGTTTCACCTCTTGCCATGCACGAACCCGTCAGCTGTCAGAGCTTGTCGTCGATTCCGGAGCTGTATCTTGCTCATTTTGCCAAGCCTTGGTACTGCAAGCTGCATCAGGATTCCGGCGACGTCAGCTGGCTGGCAACTTCACGCCGACTGGCAAAAAGGATGTTTCGGGAAGAGGTGTGGCCGCCATTGCAGACTTGCTGTAAGCCTCTGCCGAGCGACTGGTCACGAAGGCTCGGCACAGAGACCACTTCTGAGGCGAGGGGCATCTGCCATGAGTTGACAGAGAAGAGACAGATTCACAGATGTGATACGGACGCCAGGTGATTTGCCGCTGTCTGCTCGGCCGGGAAGATCCGCCTTTGCCCATCAGGAATGCCGCCACCCACACTGACCAGTAAAAAAGTTGGTGACACATACTCTTCCTCATCCCATCTCTTTCTGCAAGCACCTCCAAGCACCTCATCATGCGCTTCACCATCGGCCCTCGGCCCATCATCGACCCCTCCGCATCATCCGACTCGCAGCTACCGCCCGATCATCCCCCAATCCCATCTTCCTCCCGCCGCCCTCCAGCCCAATGCCCCATGCACATGTCATCCAACCCCGGTGCGACGGCCGGACCGGCCAAGTGCCCCGTACAGCACGGCAAGGGCGATGCGCTCAACCCGCTCAACTCTATACCGGTAGGACTCTCAGCGACAGATCGCGCGCCCGGCCAGAAGCTGCACCTTCCCACAGATCGGACGTCGTCCTCGATCCCCCGTCCGAAAGAGGCGAGCTTTGAGGGGTACGGCGAGGGGCCTGTGTGGGACTATCCGAGTCCGCAGCAGTTCTACAATGCTCTGGTGAGGAAGGGGTGGGAAACGCCGGAGGATAGTGTGGAGATGATGGTCGAGATTCACAATTTTTTGAATGAGCGGGCGTGGGACGAGGTCATGCGCTGGGAGAAGAGATTGCCGGGGTGAGTAGAGATTCAGATAAGGGTCGTCCGGTCTGGAGCTTGCAAGACTCGATGTGAGGTGTGCATAGAGCGCTCGCTGACTTGTAGTGGAGACCAGGCTCAACTCGCTCGCTTCCAAGGGCGGCCAGGCGAGATCTCACCGAAGGCTCGGATGCATCTCTGGCTGGGTCAGATCTTCCCTTCCAAGTTCAAGTCAGTCCACCTCTCCTGGTGTCGATCAGGGGCGTTTCGACCTGTCTCCAGATGCCCTGGTCAAGCTCGACCCACCGCTGACATGTAGCACCACACCGCCTTTTGACAGACACGACTGGATCGTCACACGGCCAGCAAACCCGTCCGCCACCGTCCCGAGTCCAGCTAGCGCGAAGAGCGAACAGAGCAGCGACCAGACCATCACCACGCGCTATGTCATCGACTATTACTCCGCACCGCCAGACGAAGATGGCAACCCTGTCTTCTCGCTCGATGTGCGACCGGCTCTGGACAGCTTCGAGAGCGTCACGCAACGCATCAAGGTGTCTGTGGAGGAGTGGCTGGGCACACAGGCGCCGCAATAGCGCTGAACATTGTCCACGCGTCACTCAACACAATCTGCGCATATGTTATGCCGTCTCGTCCACTGGTCATCGTGAAGGGGTGCCCGCTAGATGGCTTCCAAGGTCTCCTAGAGATACATATATACAGCATTACAACAGTCCCCTCTCATATGTCCCAGGCATGTCGGTTGTGCCGATGTCACTGTGCTGGCTGTGTCTCTGCCGCTGTTCTCGCCTCTTCTTTTTGTCGCACGAGATCGAGCTCTGCGTCTAGCAGGCGCGAGACTGCCATAAACCTTTCGCATCAGCTTCTCCCCGCATCTCCCTCACAGTCATACTCACTGCGATCCGCATTGCACGCCCAGCTTCTGCATGCTTTGCAGCTGATCTGCCATCGCTTCCAGCTGCACCTCCGTCTCGCCGAGGTTGTGGCCGAGTTGTCGCAGGCGGGACGCGAGAGCGGTGTAATGTCGCCCTTTGAGAGTCGAAGCGGACGACATGATGTGTATGTGGGCCGAGTCGCGTGCAGGTCGGCGATGTAGGCGTATTGTCTGCCCGTCTTTGCAAGCTGAAAGTTGCTTTAGCAGTCGAAGATCTACAGGCAAGGGCAGCGGACGGCGCTCGCCGCTTTTCAGGCACTGTTCAGCGCGACGCGTCTTGACATTTCCCTGAGGTGCTCATAAAATGGTCCTATGCTCAACGTGCCAGCCACCACCACCTTCTACTACTTCAAAGACTCTCGTCTCGACTATACGCGCGCATCCACATAGCCATCAGCATCGCCTTGGTAGACAACGGCAGGATGGCCAACGTCGGCGTGCTGCCCGTCGCCACAATCCCTGTGAGTTCGTTGCTTGATCTCTGTTCTCGAGACCTGACGACAGGTCGACTACGCCGAGGAAGTGCGCAAAATCGAGGAGTTTCTAACTCGCTATGTCCCACAACCCCGCTCACACCGCCGAGGCCGTCAACAAGCTCAGCAGCTGCCGGCAGACGACGATGAGGCAGCAGAGGAGGATGAGGAGGAGCTCGCCGATGACCTGGACGACCTTGGGCTCGACGGCGGACGAGCCAGCCGAGTCAAGGAGAAATACCTGCGTGTTTTGAGAAGAGTCGCCAACCGTCAGACGGCCGAGGTCGTCGTCGACCTGAACGACCTGCGCAAGTTCGACAACGACACCTCTCTCCTGCAGAACATCCAACGCAACACCCGCCACTACATCTCCCTCTTCTGCGATGTCATTGACAAGATCATGCCGGAGCCAGACCACGAGATGGACCACACCTCCGACGTGCTCGACCTCATCATGCAGCAGCGCAGGGAGATGAACGCCGAGATTGCCGCCAACCAGGGCGGCGCCGCTGAGACCGGCATGTTCCCTCCTGAGCTCATGCGGCGGTACAGCGTGTACTTCAAGCCCGTCTCGCGCACGGCCGATGTGCTTGCCGTCCGAGCAGTTCGCGGCTCGCACCTCGGGAAACTCATCACCGTCAGAGGTATCGTCACGCGTGTGTCCGAGGTCAAGCCGCTCTTGCTGGTCAATGCGTACACCTGCGACTCGTGTGGTAACGAGATCTTCCAAGAGATTGCCCAAAAGGCCTTCACGCCCCTCGCAACCTGCCCGTCGCAGCAGTGTGTCCTGAACAACACGCATGGCCAACTTCACATGCAGACTCGCGCTTCGAGGTTCAGGCCATTCCAGGAGGTTAAGATCCAGGAAATGGCAGACCAGGTCCCCGTCGGCCACATCCCCCGGTCCATGACCATCCATCTGTATGGTACCCTCACACGATCAGTCAACCCAGGCGATGTTGTCAACATATCTGGTATCTTCCTCCCGACACCGTACACCGGCTTCCGCGCCATTCGCGCAGGACTTTTGCAAGACACTTTCCTTGAGGCGATGCACGTTCACCAGCTCAAAAAGCAATACCACGCGATGGAGCTTACACCGGAACTCGAGCAAGCTATTCATGGTTTGCAAGAAGACCAGAACTTGTACTCGAGGCTCGCCAACTCGATCGCACCGGAGATCTACGGCCACGAGGACGTCAAGAAGGCGTTGTTGCTGCTTCTTGTCGGCGGTGTGACGAAGAGCGTCGGAGATGGTATGAAGATCCGCGGAGACATCAACGTTTGTCTAATGGGTGATCCCGGTGTAGCCAAGTCGCAATTATTGAAGTATATCACCAAAGTGGCGCCGAGAGGAGTCTACACCACCGGTCGTGGTTCATCAGGTGTGGGTTTGACGGCAGCAGTCATGCGGGACCCAGTAACGGATGAGATGGTATTGGGTATGTCCGCTTGCTCTCCTCATGGCCTGGCTGACTTCTGTAGAGGGAGGTGCGCTCGTGCTTGCGGACAACGGTATCTGCTGCATCGATGAGTTTGACAAAATGGACGAATCGGACCGGACAGCCATTCACGAGGTCATGGAGCAACAGACCATTTCGATCTCGAAAGCCGGTATCACTACTACATTGAATGCACGAACATCAATTCTCGCCGCCGCCAACCCGTTGTACGGACGATACAACCCAAAAGTATCCCCTGTAGAGAACATCAACCTTCCCGCCGCCCTTCTCTCTCGATTCGATGTCCTGTTCCTCATCCTCGACACGCCCACACGAGACGACGACGAGCGTCTCGCACAGCACGTCACCTACGTACACATGCACAACACGCACCCCGAACTGGACTTTGAGCCTGTTGAACCGACACTGATGCGCCACTACATTGCCGAGTGCCGAAAAGTGCGGCCGATTGTTCCTCCGAGCATATCGGACTATATCGTCTCGTCCTACGTCCAGATGCGCAAGCAGCAGAAGGAGGACGAGGCCGAAGACAAGAACTACTCGTACGTCTCGGCACGTACCCTTCTTGCGGTCTTGCGTCTCTCTCAGGCGCTGGCACGGCTGCGAATGGACGCCGAGGTCGGTCAGGGCGATGTCGACGAGGCCCTGCGGCTCATGGACGTGTCCAAGGCCAGTCTTTACGAGCACCAGGCAGGCAGGAATGCGGGCGAGGACCAGACAGACACGAGCAAGATCTTCCGTATCATCAAAGATATGGCTGCCAAGGGAGGTCAGGGCCGCAGACGGACACGGGGCCGGGCCGACGAAGAAGACGAGGACGAGGACGAGCTCGAGGAGCTCGCCATGGTGGACGTGCGCAATCGGGTGTTGGCCAAGGGCTTCACCGAGACTCAACTCATGGACACTGTACTCGAGGTGAGCTGTTGCAGATCTGATGTTTACCGCAAGCTGACAGCTAGTATGAGAACATGGGCGTGCTTGTTCGGACGGCCAACGCTACGAGGGTCCGATTTGTCGCGGTGGACGAGTATTGAGAGTCTGCATCTGTGTAGTTATTGTGATCTTCTGCCCTTCATGACCCTTATGCATATGTTCGCGGCCACCCGTCAGCGCCTGGTGGCAATGTCGCATCAATGCATGCAGTATGATGATCTACAACGAACGGTCGGTCGTGAGTCCGTGGTCGTCGATGCGGTCCAAATCGGGACGATGGTGAGAAATGGGTAATCGCGATGAGGGGTATTATACGGAGCGAAGGGTCTCGTCTCTCATTTTCGGGAGTCTAGTGGGACAAGTGTATCGGAAATCAGAGCGCCCGCAGGACGCTCAGCTTCTGGCCGCTGACGCAGCCGACCCAATCGCCTTCTTGCGAAAAGGCCAGATTGTTGATTTCGCCTTCGCCCTGCCACGCCTTGGTCGGATAGATGTCAACCGCCCTGCTCGGGGACGGCGTCGCATTGCGCCCTCCCGCCGCGTCTGTTGAGGGTGCGGGCGACAGAGCGTAGGTGTTCGGCGAGGCATGGCTGTTTGTGCCGTTGTGCCCTGGACGGCTGGCGGATGATTTTGGCCGCGGAGCCGGCAGCGGCTCCGTGAGGTCCCAGAGGAGGAGTTGCTGGTCATCGCCGCAAGAGGCGATCCATCCGCCTGATGAAGAGGGGTGTGAGCCGCCTGCACCCCATGCAATGGCGGACAGAGGGGCTTGGTGGCCGATGAGCTCGGCCACTGGCTGGCCCGGGGAGCGCATGTCTAATATGAAGACTTTCGAGTCGTCCATCCCAAAGCACGCCAACATATGTCTGATAGTGAGCATTCGTCCAGTACCGTCAAGGGGAGGACTCACTGCTCGGTATTGCTGAACGCTATGCGAGCTAGTGGCGCATCGCCGGTCGACTCGTACAGGATCGTCGAGTGCTCCAATGTACGCAGATCAAATGCTCGAAGGGATCCGTCAGCTCCGACAGAGACAAAGATATCTGTTGATTGTGGTAGCCACGACCTGCCATCAGTCACGACCCGCCAAGTGCAGCCGGGAACACGTGCTCACAGGTCATACACTGCCCGATCGTGCGCAATGAGCTGAGTGAGGGCTTGAGAGGTATTGATATCCCATAGCGTCGCTGTGGTGTCGAAGGAACACGTAACAATGCTCTGAGTCGCCACGGGATTCCAGCTGAAAGATGTGATCGGCGGTAGATTGGACGCCGGTGCTTTGCTCTGCTCTTCATCAATACCTTGCCAGAATCGATTGTGCTACCACTGACATTCGTAAGGACACTCCGAGCCCTCAAACTGTAGGCGCCGGAACCGTTTGAGAAGCCGTTGCTCCCAACGTATCCGCTTCCAGCATCATCATACTCAGTTCCCAGCTCCCATATCCGCAGCACGTCGCCGGTAGTTGCCAGCAGCTCTGTCTCGTCCCCCAGGCCTCTTGAGCGTTCGGCAGGCTGCCAACCGACTTTGGTCGCTGGGAACTGCAAGTTTGACTGGGCTAGTGAGGCGAAATCGCTTTGCGGGGAGTAAGGGGACGACGGGCCTGGATCGAGGTCGACGATTTGCAGCTTGTTCGTCGGTCCGGGGTAGTAGGAGGTGAGGGCGATGCGGTGAGGGTGAGAAGGTGCGTTGGAAAATGCGATACCGTACAGTGGGTCTGCTCGAGTCAGACAGGCTCAAAGCGCCGATCTGAGGAGGGTACTTACACGGAGAGGTGTATTCGAGGACCGGAGGAAGGTGCATCATGACTTCGTCCATTTGCGCTTGCGGACGCCCGCAGGCGAGCTGTAATTCGCGTTCAGGTCCTCGAAAAGAGGCGTCTTTTTGCTGGTCACCTATGACAGGCTACCGCACCAAGGCCACATGTGATGAGGAGCGGTATGTCGGACATGCGGGCTGAATGAGAGCTTAGTGTCGCAACGAGGTGAGGTGAACGGAGGGGAGACCTGCTCCCAGTCGGCGCAACGCGCGCCAGGGTGACGTCACGTGATTCAGATCAATCTCCCTTTCTCCAAACGGAGATGGCGACCTCGACGATCAGCAGTACGGCGACAACGGCTTTGCATATCTCTTTGGACGGGCTGGACGGGCAAGGACGGTCATGTCCACGGCCGACTATGCCGCCAAATACGAGAAACGCAAAGGCTGGTTGGAAAAGGTCGAGAAGGCATGGCTGGACGAGGCTCAACGTGAGCGCCCCTTTCCACTGTTGGCCACCCAGTGATGGGGCTGGTGCTCACCATCAGGACCCGCCGGAGCTCTCGACTCGTCTTTGAAGAAACATACGACTCTCCTGAACAGGCTGAGATCATCGCTGCTCATCGGGCCGGCAGAGACGCTCATCAAGGAGATCGATGGTCTCACCTTGACGAAATATCTCGAGGAAATAGTGGCGGCTGTGGTGGAAGGCGCCAGCAGAGGCAAGGGCGACCCAGATGTCGCCGTAGAGGTCAGTACACTATGGTCTTGTGACGGGTCTCACTGAGCGTGCAGGTCATCATCCACCTGCATAGCAGATTGACGCCCGACTTTCTGCCTCAGCTGCTAGCCACAAATGCCCTGTTGGCAGTACTAAGTCCTTCGGGCCCGAATGCTTCCAGTATCAAGGATGGCGGGGACAAGGACAAGGAGAAGGAGGAGAAAGATCGCCTGGCGAAGCAACGCATCGCTCTGCGTATCGTCGCGGAGCTCGCGCTGGCAGGTGCGTGGGCGGAGGGTGCTGCTAAGGGAGGGGACGAGGTGGTCAGGATCCTCAAAGGCTTCGTCAGTCGCGCGGTTGTCGGCTACCTTGCTGACCCGCTGACGAACAGATGAGCAGTGATCCGCAATTCACCAATCTCCCTCTTCTTACATACTTTCTCAAGCACCTCGGGCGCGTGTACATGGGTCCGATGGGCGATGCCACCTCAAATGAAGAGGCTGCCGAGCCGGGCGAAGAGTTGGCGCCAAAGGCCATCCAGAAGAGCGTGAGAGACCTCTTCTTGGGCTATTTTAGCAATGCCAGCAAGACCCTGGTCAAGGGCCAGATCGTAAGCTGTCTTGCACGACTTGCATGGATAGTGGCTGATCGTAGAAACTGCTCGAGCAAGACAAGCGTAATCATGAGGCATACATCAAGTCAGGCGAAATCTTCGAAGACCGCCAACACGCGTACGAGCGCATGACTAAGGCTGTCGAGCGACTGACGACCGGCGTTCAGACTCTGGCGGACCTTCTGGGACAACAGGCACCAACGCTACCTACCGCTGCTTCGCTCACTAAGTCTGGTCTGCAGATTGTGGAATCCCAATCATCGTTCACTGTGCGAGATGAGGGCGAAGGTGGCGGTATCTGGGACGACGACGAGGAGAGGAGATTCTACGAGGACCTGCTGGATCTCAAGCAAGTGGTACCGGCCTCTCTGCTTGGCATCAAGGAGAAAGCCCATGACCAAGACACCAGTACCGCAGCGGAGGAGGAGAAGCGCAAGAAAGACGAGGAAGACATTCGCCGCCAACTGGAGCAAATGGATCTCCAAGACGACTCGGGCAAAACTGCGAATGGACACGACGAACTGGTCGAGATGTCCAGGCGAGAGTCGACCGGCTCTGAGGATGCTGCCGCTCTCATGGAGGTGGACAAGGTGGCTGCAGCCGCGGTGGAGTCTGAAGCGCTAGCAAGCAAGGAGAAGGACACGGACGAAGAGCTGCAATCCGCGCCCGTGGCCAGACTGAACGCCATCTTTGCCACCCTACCTGAAGCCAGCAACAGAGAGATGGTCGACAAGCTGGCCACCGACTTTGCCTTTCTCAACTCGAAGGCCGCTAGGAAGAGGCTTATCATTGTGGGACTATCGGGCTAGTTGCTGGCACGGGCTGATTTCAGTTCATTGGATCCGTGCCAAAGAATCGCACCGACTTGCTGCCACATTACGGACGTCTGCTGGCCACTTTGGATCCCTACATGCCTGACGTCAGTGCAGGGGTGCTTGAGCTGGTTAGTCAGGCTGTAATTGTGGTTTATCGGAGCTAAGCATTCAGTTGGACGAAGAAATGCGATACCTACAGCGCAAACGCCTCATTCGTGAGCTCGACGGTGTTCGGCTCAAGGTGAGCAAGCTGGCATCGTTATGCGTGGGGTCTATCCTAAAGTCAGAATGTGCGCTTCTGGGGCGAGCTGGCGAAATTCAAAGTTGCAAAGCCCTATGCTATTTTGCACGTCCTGAAGGTCTTCCTTGACGACTTCCGGGCCAACATAGAAAACATCGCCAACCTCCTTGAGACATGTGGCCGGTTCTTGTTGCGATACGAACCAACCGCAGTGACCGCCAAGAACATGATCGAGCTCATGCGGCGGAAGCAAGCCAATTCGCATCTCGACCAGCGCCATCTCATTATGCTCGAAAACGCGTTCTATCAGTGCAATCCACCCGAGCGCGTTGCCCGTCAAGTTGTCGAGCTGCCTCCGATGCAGCAGTTCGTCCAGTATCTTCTGTATCACGTGCTGGAGAAGAGGACTATTGATAAGGTGCTCAAGCTCCTTCGCAAGCTGCACTGGGACGACGAGTCGACACACGATTTCATCTTGTCTACGTTCACGGATATCTGGGAGATCAAGTACGGGAATATTGAGCACGCGGCGGCCCTCGTCGATGATCTGGCGAGGTATCACCCCGACTTCAGCATCGCTGTCGTTGATCAGGTCTTAGAAGACATCCGGCTTGGCATGGAGGTGAGCCCTTGCCACAGGATATCTGGCTGAATTGGCAGGAGAACATTTTCAAGTACAATCAGCGACGCATAGCTTCGGTCAAGTATCTGGGAGAATTATACATGTACCGTGTCGTCAACGCCCCTGTCATCTTCGACACTCTGTGGTCTCTGATCTCCTTCGGCCACCGTAAGCTGCTATATTGTCTTTCAATGCAGCTGACTAGCAGGCGAACAGTACCCTGTTCCTGGTCGCGAAAGTCCCATCGATGCGGTACACGATTTCTTCCGAGTCCGGCTCGTGTGCACGTTGCTCGATACGTGCGGCTCGTGTTTCTCCAAGGGCTCTTTGAAGCGCAAAATGGATCACTTCTTAGTATTTTTCCAGGCGAGTTCAGCTTGGTGGCCGTTGACAGAGCTGATAGTCAGTTGTACATCGTCTGCAAGATCGAAACCCCGATGGACGTCGAGTTCATGCTCACTGATACATTCGAAGTGAGCTTCGCGGATTGAGCGTCATGCCGCTGACGTCCAGACGCTTCGACCAAAAGATGCGCGTCTGAAAACTTTCGCAGAGGCGGCCGCTGCTGTCGATGGTATTCTTGCCGCCGAAGGCGATGCGGATGAAGTTGCGACAGAGGGATCCGAGTCCGATGACGAGGAGGGTGACGGGCACGCGCCTCGGGCGCCAGGATCCGCTCCAAATTCTCCAGATCAGCCCACCGCGCCTCTGTCGCCCGACGATGATGGCGAGTCGACACCGGATGAGGGCGAAGAGGTCGTCCTGCTGCGAGACCCACACGAGAAGGAGGAAGTCGACCTCGAAGCTCAGGCAGACTTTGACCGAGAGTTTGCCAAGATGCTCGTCGATCCTTCTCTGGCGGTCCGAGGCAAGGCGCCGCCGGTATTCGATGCGGCCGTCCCGCACATCCGCAAAACCGAGAGCATCGGCCCGACCACTCTGGCCAAGCCCACCAGTCCCAGCGTTCCGAGCAAAGCAGCTCCGATGAACGGGGAGAGCGGGATGCAGTTCACGTTCTTGGCGAAGAAAGGAGGCAAGCAGCAGGTCAGCTATTGATAACACGTAGTGGCAGGTAGCTGACGGACAGCTCCGCCCGCTGGAGGTCCCGATGGACTCGACGATCGCGATGAACATCCGCTCGCACCAGATGCGCTCCAAGGCGGAGCAGGAACAGCTCAAGCGCTTGGTGTTGCAGAACGAGCGCCGCCAGGGCATGTCCGAAGTGCAAGGTGCGTCGTCTCACTTTCATAACCACAACGCTTAGCGGGCATGGCTGAGTGATAGCATTGGAACAGCAGCGCGGCGGTATCAAGTGGCGGTTCAACCCGGGCTAGCGTCTCGGCCGGATCCAATACTCACTTGGCGATCCTTGAGTCTATCCGTGTGGCTACTTGCCATGATAGACAGCCGATTTGAGTGTCTCTGTGACCAAGAGCTCGGCTGGCTGCTGCCTCTTGTACTGTGTATACAGACGAAGGCGCAGCACGCGTTGCTGCTCTTGGCATGACACCAGCTCGTCAGTGTGACGCGGGCCGAGTTTCGAGACTCGGTGCCTGGTAGCTCTGGGACGGACAAGACATACATGCAATGCAGATGCTCTTCTTCATGATCTACAAATGCTCTCCACTCGTGCTAACCCTTCTGGCCCCACGAGATCCCCAATCAGCTTGATCCGTCTTTGCACCTCATCCGACTCCACCGACACGGCCGCAGACCAGTCCTCTGAGCGGCACACCAGCGCTCGGACCACATCTTCCGGCGCACGCAGCATAAGCGCACGCAGCATCGTCCTCCTCTCCCCTGAACTCCCATCCGCGGCCATGTCAGACCACAGAAAACGGCTGATATGAAAGACAGCTTGGTCCCACGTGAACCCGCTCTCTTTCCTCACCCACCCTTTGCCCAGCGCTCGGCAGTACGCGCCCAACACCTCGAGGTCCCTCTCGGGCGGCGAGAAGAATGCATCGAGCCCGTTGGGCAGTTCGAGGGGGACGCCAGAAGCGGGGATCTTGATTTGGCGCAGGGCCGACTCGTCGCCCCACACGGCTAGGCGGTAGTCTTTCGCGTAGGCCGAGGAGAGTGGAACGACGAGTAAGGCGGAAAGGACTGGATGGGGAAAGGTCGTGTTGCTCAGCCCGACCAAGTCCGAGTAGAACTGGAAGAACGGGGCGGAGCCTAGTCCAAGAGAGGCGGAGGAGGCTTCCTCGAGTGGAGCGAGGCTGACTCCTGATGCGGGCGCAAGGGAATGAGGTTGATACTCTACAGGGCGGATGGTGGATGCCAAGAGGTCCGAGAGGGCCTGTTCAACTACCGCGTCACGGAAGATCTCTTGGCCTGAGGTAGTGCCCTGATTGTGCTCCAGCATGAAGACTTTCATGAGTCCCAGCACGACGTCTGTGCGGGTCATGCCTCCCTGTCGATCACCAGTGACTGAGCCGGCCTCCGGTTCATGGCAAATTGGCTCTGGAGGGAATGCTCGGCATTGCTTCAGCGCCAGGTGGAGAGTGGACCGGACCACCTCCGTCTCGGTAAAGTTCCACCCAGGGAGAGACTGGGCGACTTGCAGTGCGTCCGAGTCGGCCGAACGGAGGAGCTCATCCAATGTCGAGAACACCCAGTCTCGCCGCAGTGGCAGACCTTGTGTTTTTATCACTTCCGTCGCGGATGCGTGAGGCTCAGGTAGCCTGAGAGCCGAAGTCGACTTGAGATACAAGTGATGAGGGATGGACGGCGCCACTACGCTCTTCACGTCGGGCAGGATGATGTACTGGAGTAGCGGCCGAAGGGGGACGAGATCCACATCGCCTTCCGAGGGTCTCGAGGAAGCGAGAAGGGAGTCGACCAGGTCGAGCGCGAGGGGTTCGTCGCCTGGCCTGAAAGAGGCCAGAAGCGCGAAGACGCGTTTGGCCCATTCTTCTGGTTCCACGGCCTTGACACCGTGCGCAAGAAGGTCGAATTCGATCGAGCGACCCCATGTTGAGCCAGGGCCGTGAGGTTGCAAGCGAGATAGTGTATCTACCTGTACAAGCTGCGCAGGAGCAACTGAAGCGAGTTGAAAAAGGCGGTCGAGCCTCACGATCGCCGCAACGACGCGTGATGGCTGAAGGGAATCGTTGACCAGCTGCCTATCCACAAGGTCGGGCAACTGGACGGACTTTGCTAGTCGAGCGATGTCTGCTTCACCGTGATTTGAGCTATTGATCCTCAGACCCTCACACCACGCCACCAGGAGCCATAGCAACGCTCCACTGGCGTCGTCTCCGTGATCTGAATCCGACTTGCGGACACTCAAAGCTTGCTCGACCCAGGCGAGCGACTCCAGCTGCGCCCACGTCAGATCGTGTTCGGGCGTCGTCCGATGTGGGTCTATAGCACAGGTAGTCCAGACAGCCAGGAGGTCCCAGAATGCCCCTTGAAGCTTGGAAAGCAAAGAACTTGCTTCCCGCGAGGAGGCCAGTTGTGCGCCTAGGTCGGCGAAGACGTCGCGAGCGGTGACCGCTGTGGAGGAGGCGAGACCGTATTTCCCAAGACCGCCGAATACCCGCAGTGCCAAACTCGCAAGCTCTGCACAGTCAGGCACGCTGGTCCACAAAGATGGGATGATGTATTTGAGAAGGGAAGAGTGCATTCCGTTCGAGACGACTAGCTCGGCGGACGTGCGGGACCCGTCGATTAGCTCACAGAGGAGCCGTATGGCTTGGATCGAGGGAGGGTCGGAAGGCTCGTACGGCCAGGGTCGATCGAACACCTGTGCGCGCAGGACCTGCGGTAGCGTCGGCAGGACAAGATCTGCTTGCTCCGCGTTTCGTGAGATGAAAGTCCGCAGGATAGTGATTGTCTTCTCTGCCGAAGCTCTCGGCAAGAGGTCGCTCGAGACAAGGTCCATCAGTGTCGGTATGAGGCTTTCGAAGGGAACGAGGGCAAGGTCGGCAGCGCGATCTGTCCTTCTCTCCTGCTTCTCGCTTTCCAAGCAGACGAACAGAAGGTCTACACCTGCGCGCAATAAGCTGGTACCCCTGCCTTGCAGTCCCATGATGGCGAGCTGTACACCGCTATCCAGCCCTTTTGCCTCCAGCACACTCGCCGCTGCTTCATCTGGCAGTCTGTCATTGACGTACTGCTCGAGTATCCGAGTGAGCACACCGAGCATGGTCACCCGCTGCCCTGGTACGGTCGAGCGACAGAGCCAGAGAATCTCATCCATCGTGTAGCCCGCCAAGTCCGGTTGATCCCCATGATGATGCAGACCTCTCGTCGTGGATATACTTGCGCTCTGAGCGACGGTAAGGGGTCGGCCTGACAGGTCGAAGCGGACAGATGATGTCGCAAAGGCGGAAGAGGATGGCACGGGCGACATCCATGCGAGCTTGTCAGGCTCGGACGGGACGTCGGCAAAGTACATGGCTTTGAGTTTGGCGGCATCTGGCGGATCGTCGGCTGGTCGATGAGCTTGGGATGCAGTAGAGGCGTTCTCAGCTGCGCTGATCCTTTCAGAACTGCCCTCATGCGGAACGCTCTCGGGAGGCCGTTGCGACCGGGCAGCCGCGCGGTGTCGCAGAGCATCGAGGACAGATGATCCGAATCGTTCTTCCAGCTCGCGAAGCTCTTCTGCCCTTTCCGCAGGAGACATACGCTCCACCCTCTGTCGGTTCTCTTCGTCTACCTGAGCTCGCACTTGGGACGCCTCGACATCCGAAGGGTTTCTTTGTGGTCGCCTAGGAGACGAAGGACCGGCTTCGGGCTGCTATCGCTTTGTCAGCTCGCTCGCTCGCTTGTTGCGCATACCCACCGCGGTGTCTTTCAAAGGCTGTTGCCGAGCGACCGCTCGCCTCTTCAGAGCTGCCATGACCCCATCCCCAAATCGCTCGCGCAGCTCTGCGAGCTCTTCTTCCCGTTCTGCCGCAGACATGGCGGCAACCCTGGCGCTGTTCTGCCGGTCGACATCCCGTCGGATCTGGTCCACCTCACTTGTATCACCTAGTGGCTGTGAAGATGCATGATCATCTGGTGCTGTCCCGGAAGGCAAGATAGTCCTGCGAGGAGCTGCCACTGACGAGGTAGCTGGGGCGCGGGGTGGTCGTGCTGACCGGTGTTGGACAGAAGGAAAGCCCGCGGTGGAAGGACCTGCTCGTGGAGTGGGGGCCTTCGGTGGTTGAGGTGGTGCAGAGGTGCGCTCGACGATCTGGCCGAGGATCATCTTGCCAGGGCCGCGAGGACTGGTGCGAAAAGTCAAAGAATAGTTGAATCCTGTCAGACATACGAGGACCACCTCCACCTCGAGAAGCGGAGGCAGAATTTCAACCAGGAAGATGGTGCTGCACGAAGCATGGTGAATGATAGAAACCATGTCGACAGAGGTAGTCTCAAGTATGCATGACAGAGCGGTACGAAACTCCTTGCTCCTATCTACACATGTCGTCAAGACTGATTAGTCCCCGTCCAGTGGAGGCAAAGACGGATCGAGGACATGCCCAGTCAAGAGCTTGCTTCTGCGCTGCGTATCGATATCGACACACCTCGGGGACAGCACAGAGGGACAAAAGGTCCTCGACGCTGGTCCGAGGGACTGAGAGCGGGCGTAGGGTTGGCTGCAGGGGTGAGGTGTGAGGTCAGTAAGGTGCGACAATCCTAGCTCAGGGGACTCTTTTCACCACCGAAGCTGCATAAGTTCATGTCTCATCTGTAAGTCAGCTCGAGGGCCTCGTGCCGTTGGATGTGTTGGGAGGTAGGCGAGTCAGAATGAGCAAGATGAACGCCTCCGTCCCTCCAACGCTGAGTGAGCGGACGAGGGACGTCGTCCTGACGTGCAAATGTCGCGCTAATTCATCCGCTAGTCCGGAGATGGAGAGAGTAGTGAAGAGTGAAGGGTGAGACGTCGGGGTCGCTGAGGACTCACCTGTACGGGTCACAGCAGCGCAGTCTCATAGTTGCAAAGAGCAAAGAGCTGCTTACCGGTTTTCGAGACTTGGCAGTGACTCCACGTCATCATACACGAGGGCAGAAGACGGGAGCAGACGTAACACGGAGCGAGCAATAGACACGCGTCATAGGGTTTGGTCGTGTCCGCTTAGGTCACGCGAAGATTCCGTGCCTGAGTACCTGCAAAGCACAGCACGGTCAAAGATCGCAGTGCGGCGAAGAGTCATTAGCAGCAGCGAGCTGTAGCATCACTGCGGCGAGGCGGACACGTTCCAGACTATGAACTGCGCTTGTAGTCTGGGGGTCCGCGGTCAGCGAGCTGCTAGTGGCTTGTCGACTACTACGAGTCTACTCGGTCAGTGAGTCGGCCGTGACATGTGTCTCTCTTTTTCCCGTGCCGTAGCCGGGAGGAGGGTGGTGGTCAGGGTTCGCGGCACGAATATAGCTCTTCTCTCTCGAGAAATGCTGCGGCGAGCATCCCGCAGCTCGCACGACCTCGCAGCTGGACTGCACTGATGACATCCTGCACTACGGGTCAGCATACTTGCAAGTAGAGGATCGGCAGGAATAGCTCTACTGTATGTCTGAGACGATCACGCCATAGCCGTTCCCCTCTGTAGACCGGGCAGATAGGGTTTGGGACGTGTCCTTGACTCTTATCCTATTCTGTGGCTCGTGGCTCGTGGCTCGGAGAAAGCAAGACAGCATGCATGCCATTCAATGCCTGACGTAGTCCCCCCATCTCTCCATCTCCCCGCAGCCAACCAACCTAAGGGGGAAAGAGAGAGAAAAGAGCGTGGCGTCGTACGCAGTTCAGGCCGGCGGCGCGGTAAATCTCGAGTATCAGCAGCAGCAGTAGGCAGCAAGAGATCGTCGATTCGGACGAGATCGAGAGAGGACAAAGAGTACGTGAGCCTCGTTATCATCTCATCTCCCATCTACAAGCAAGTTGACATCGACAGAGACATCCTTGACACTACCTCGCCACCATTCTTCATCTTTGATACATAGCAGATAGCTCGGTCGAGACGTCATCGCCCCGCCCTTTGCTTCCTCCGATTCTCTTGGCGAATCCCCTTTCTTTTCCCCCTTTGCACTGGCACAACGCAACCTTAGTCGCCTCCTCCTCCTTCTCTTTGGGCTTGGCATCGCCATCCTATCCACGCTTGGCAACGCGAGATCGACCATTCGACATTGCAACACGACATCGGTCATCCTGGACACTCGACACCGAGACCACGACCACAAAGGTACTCACCTCGTCAAAACACGCCGCCATCGCTTCCTGCCCTGCCCTCCCCGACACTCCGGCTGCGTAGGCCCGACAGTCACCCATTATAGCTCATTAGCCATCATCGCTCACTAGTCGCGCACCGCCCCCCTTCACCATGTCCAAAGCCACGCCGTTTCCCCGGTCCACCGCACGCTCGACCCCCATCGCGGATGGTTTCCTTTCGGCAAGGATAAGTCAGGCCACCCGCCCGCAGCCGGCGCCCCCCATGTCTCACCGCTCGACGTCCTCCCGTACCCTTTCGTCGGGATCCACTTCCACTTCACCAACATCTCCGCGCTCTCCTACTTCCTCTGCCTCCATGGACAGTCACAGCAGACCGCCCCCCTCGGCCTTCCGCTCGGCCTCGGACGCGCCGCTGCCGGTACCCTCACTCCGCGCCACGAGCGACAAAGGGAAGCAGAGGGCGCCAATGATGGACAGCGGGCGAGAATCTTTTGCAGAGGCGGGCAGGCGTCCCTCGGGTTCTGGGAGGAGCAGGGCGAACTGGGTCGTGGATGTGCTAGAGGGACAGAAGGGCGGCGACAGGTGGCGAGATCGCGAGAGGGTCATCCTCGTCCTTGGCAGTACGTCCACCCCCTCTCCAGCAGATCTGCCAACTGATCCCTTGCAGAGCCATCTCCGTCGTCTCTCGCCCCGATCTTGCACAACCCAGCCTTTTCCGAAACGCTACTTCTCGTCGGCTCTCAGACACCTTCGCCATCCATCGAAGCGCTCACATCGCCTTCTTTCTCGCAGGCGGACCAGATTTTCCCCACCGTACAACCTTTCGGCCCTCGCTCGTCCGCGGATCATCCGCTTCTGTCCATGCTTGAGCAGGCCACCCAGCTTGCTCAGAACTTCCGCCAGTCCCACAAATCGTCCAGGCGAGCGACCACCCCTCGGCGTGGCTCAATGGACTCCACTGCCTCACTCTCCCCGCCCGACACGCCACGGACAATGCGGAATCGCCAGCTTTCCACAAACTCCATCGAGCTGTCCGAGCCAAACCAGAATGACCGGGGCCGCCCGCAGAGCCTGTTCAACATCCGACCATCGGCTTCGAAGAGTTCGTCCGATACGAATATGGACAGCTCGTCATCGCGACCCTCTTTCCGCTCACGCATCTCCTCCATGCCATTCGGATTGAACAAGCTAGCGGAAGACAAGCCGTCCGCTGCGGTTGGACCGACCTTTGATGCGGTTCTCCACTTCATCGCACCGATGTCAGACTATCGACCTGGTCATGCTCTCAAAGATATGCTGCAAGAATCGGTTGTCGTGACCACAGGGGTTCTGCCCATGATCTCGCGCCACGATGCATTGGCACGCAAGACTACAGTGCAGGAGCTTTCGGTTCCTCTCCTGCACATTATGCCGTCGCAGGTGCCCGCGCCCCTGCCAGGTGTCATCGAGAACTTCCTCCTGTCTCTCATGCCTTCGTACTCAACAGGCAAGGTCTGGGGCGCCGTCGTCAGCCCCACAGCGTGGGCCGCACCACACATCGACGATGCGATAGGCGAGCACACGCACCTTAGCGGTTCAGAGATGATGCTGTTTGGCGGCGTCAAGTGCGATCTGCCCTACGCCAGCGATGCGAAGGCACGGGCCTTCCTTGGCTCGTGGGACGGATGCGTGTCCTTGCCCGGTGAGCTCAGCATCAGTCCTCCTCTGCCTGCGAAAGACGCGCTGGGCGTCGCTCCGCAGCCGTCATCCTACTCGTCTATGACTACGCGCAGCACACCCGCCCTCGCCCCGGCTGTCGAGCTCGACTCGCCCCTCTCCGCCATCCTTCCTAACTACACGCAACAACCATCCCATCCACCTGCCGGGCCTACACCTGGCGGCGGCTCCGGGCGCTCCGCCTCAGCCGCCTATCACTCGTACTCGCTTTCACGGGACGGCCGCCGATTCTCCCGCTCAGGCCTGAGCAACGTCACTCACGCCTCCGACCTCCTGCTCACCCCGCCCACGCCTGAGATGCAGGAGCTCTCGCCATCCGATACCTCGCTGCCTCTGCCGCCGGGCGCTCTGAAAGGTCGCGGCAGCGCCACGAGCAACTCGTCCTGCTCGTCCTCGGCGATGGACAGCAGTGACGCCTCGGTGCCTTCGCCAATCGGCACTGGCCGCGAGAGCGAAGGGTGGCATCAGCCCGTCCCTGCCCGTCTGGGCGGTGGCAAGTCCTCCAAAGGCCTCAAGGGCTTGCTCGTCAAGGCGAGGCTGGTCAAGGCTTAGACAGGTCGGAGGATAGCGGAAAAACCGGCTGTCTTTGGATCAGAGGACATTCATTGCTGGACATTCGATCCCGCTGCTGAATCGCCGGGCATTAGAGCCCGCACTGTAGTGCCGTATTGGCGTGTACGCACATACTGCTGCTACTTCATAGTGCTTATGACGACCCGTCACGCGTCGAGGACGAGAGGACGGACACTGGACGTAGGCGAATGCATGCGCGCAGTTGCTCTGCTTCTTCGTGCTACTTGTACAGCTACAGACAGAAGACATACAAAATTAAAAACAGTCGCACGGGCCAAGTTACAGAGTCGAAGAGAACGAGAGGAAGCCCGTGCGCAGCCCGTCGCGCCATATATCCTCCTTGGCCATATGTGCAGGGGACGACGGCACCGACGCGCGCCTCTGCGGTGTAGATTCTGCTTTCGCACCGGCGGCTTGCACGGCCAGGGGAGCCGTCGAGGTGGCGGAATTGGGCGGGGGCGTGACGGGTGATGTCGAAGGGGTGGTGGACGATGATGCCGACGCTGTCTGCGCGGGCATCGTGGTGGTCGGAGTTGGAGACGATGCGGGGACGGCGACGGTCCTGAAGAGGTACGGAGCGCGCGTGGAGAGACTGAGGCCGAACATCCCACGCGGCGAGGCTGGCGCTGGAGCAGGAGCAGGAGCCGGCGCGGCTCCTGGCGCTGGGGCTGAGGTAAGGCTGGAGCCCGCCAGATGAGCGATAGCGAGCGACATGGTCAGATTGGCAGATCAGATCAGTGAGGGCAGGTAAGCTGATGGACGGGTTGGGAGGTCGTGTGACGCGACTGAAGTACCGCTGTGCGCCCGCATGGACCTTCTGCTCGAAGCGCGTAGTGCGCAGTGCGTCGCAGGTGGAGCGGTCTCGTCAAAGGATGATCAGCGCGCGCTAGATGAGTGACTGCGCTAGCGTCGTCGCGCCACCGAAGGCTGGCACGAAAGACGGCCATCGTCGCGCCTGCCTGCCTGCCTTTGAGTGCATGATAGTATGCAAATGATCGACTACTCGTAGCTAGCATTTCCGATCGATGCCCCGCCTTTTCTCCTCTTCTCGATATTCGAACATGACCTGTGCTGCGACGAACAGGCAGGCCGAGGCGAAGACCAGAAAAGCCAATCCTGCCAATCAGCTTTTGCGCACTGGAAACATACAGTTAGCTGACCGGACCAAGAACCCGATATCTGCGCTACAAGGTACCTCATCCCATCTAGTCCCAGCACGAAGCCCACGAGATTAGCGGCCATCATCAGGAGGATATTGAGTACCGCTCCAAGGGCGCAGACGTGGCGGTACCACGGCTCCTCGCCGTACTGATTCTCAGCATGACACATAGCCTGTATCACTTCGAACTGACCTTGACCTGCGGCAGCATCGCTGTCGCAACGAGCTCTGGCAAGATGAATAGGCTGACAAGCCATCCCCATGCCAGCAACCGAGTCGACAGATCATGCCACAACGCCACAAACGTGAAGACGACCAAAGTCGACAGAGCCTTGCGATTGTTGCCACCCACGGGTATGTACAGGTACCTGCAGAGTGAGCATTACAAGCGCACCCTCAATTCTGGAGACCAACCTCACTACCCAGAGATTGTAGCTCCTGTGCCAGCTCTTCCAGAACTGCATGGTCGAGTAATTGTTAGCGACACAGCGTATCATGTTTTCGGGAGGATCAATTCCGTCAAGCAGGGCCCACAAGCGAAAGAAGCGCCAAGGAATCAGGAGCTGTGGCGTGAGCTCCCTTGTCTGCTCTGAGGGGACTGGCGCACTTTGAGCCATACAATGACCAGGTTCCAGAATCCGATCATGCACAGCTCCGCGGTTGTGTCTCCCTGCCAGGCCTTCGTGTCCTTGACTGCTACCACGTACATGGTATGTAGGATCGCTTCCATAGTCAACAAGCAGAATAGGAATCGAACCCCGTATAAGAGTCGTTCTCTGAGTGGTATGATGAGTGGTCTGTGGAGCTGACCATCAACTTGGCGGACTCGATGCAAAGGGCGACTGACCTGGTGCACGAAATCGTTGAAGGTGATGATGGGACCGGCGATGTACAGCGGAGGGTAGAGGCAATAAGCCACGTAATTGAGCCATGAATATTCCTCGGGCGCAAGCGATGTCTTGACTCTGCCTCGGTAGTCAAAGGGGTCCTAGGGATCAGATCACCCCAGGCAGCGCGGAGTTGTACTGACCTGTGAGACTGTCACCGTCATGGACTGCCAGTGCCAGTCCATGCCGAAAGATACGATCCTCAGCATGGTGATGTTGAAACTGACATGCCACCTGGGCAGAACCCCGGCAAAATCATCCTACGTCTTGTCATTATCAGCGCCCTCGTCTGGGCTGAAGTACGTACCAAAGCGCCCAGTGCGGAATGTAGTTGACCCAATTTGTAGCCGTCATAGCGTTCATTCATGAACAAGATCCCCATGTTGCCTGCCATGAGTGCTGCGGGCCAGCATTTGGCTACAAAGGTCGATTTGGGGCTTTTCGCGGCGACGTAATTCAAGCACAAAATGCTCAGGATTTTGATCGCACTTGCGCCATGTAGAATGACGAGCATGCCCACGGCAAACCCTGCGATGAAGGCCGCTCGAGCTCGGGGCGTCATCGACGGCGCAAAGTATCTGTACAGGTGGGAGCAGACAAGATAAGCCGAGGACAGCTCGAGAAGGGGAATCAAGTTATTGCGGAAGGAGCGATATTGTGGATCACTCATATCCTTCGGGTTTAGCCCCTTGACAATGCTTCGTGTCCGAGCTCACCACCCTGCCACGGAATAGCCATCCCTCACTGAGCTTTGATGCGAATTGCGGGTAATTAGGATGACTTGCTGAATGTCAGCTACGGCGCCGACGCGAGGAAGCGTACGTACGCAGGCTCAACCTAACGGGTATCCACACCATCATCGGTACCACCACCGCGAAGACCAACGCGTAGAACCGGAACTCCTTAGTGCGCCAGCGGGAGGGTCCCGCCTTGAGCGCTCTTGGGCCGTGCGGACGCCCATCATCGATTTGGACCGTCAGATCTGTCACCCGCAGGGTCTTGCTGCTATGCATGATGTCCGTATCCGTCCCGACGACATCGCTGGCTCGATGAGACGGCAACATCTTCTCAGATTGAGATTTCTGGGTGTGAGATACGAAAGCTGAGCTCGACGGCCTTGCGCACCTGCCGCCTTAGCACCGGTCCGCCCATGCAGGGCGCAAGTCGATTCGAGTGTCACAATCCCCTCTTGAGCATGTTGTTCCGTCTTGTGCACCTCTGCAGAGCTATGCGCGCGCTCTTTGTGGGGCGTCGAACATGAAAGATGGAATGCGCGTCTAGGCTGTCTCGCGTCGACAAAGGAGCATCAGGGTGGAGGCGAGTCAATGTGGCACTTTACTCTCGCGTGGCGGCGACCGGGCAAATGGCATCCCTCCTTTGGCACACAATGATCCGTGCAGAACGCAGCAACGGTACATGGCGCCTACACCGGGGGCGGTAACACCGACCTCAATACATGCTCAACGTTGTGGGATGATGTCGCTTTCGTCGAACAGCGGCGCTCACGAAAGAAAACCCCATTCGAGACCCGACCGGACTGTGACTTCTGCTGCGAAGGTTGACACCTGCCATGTCGCCCAAGACTAGCGGCCGCAGTGCGGTCTTCGGATCGATCGGTCAAGATACGTTTACAGCGCAAGGTGCGCATGCAAGTCTGAAAACTGGTGGGAACCATCACAAGGGGAGGGATCTCGTGCGCGACTGGTCTTTGACCTTTCAACCGTGCGCGCACACTCTTGGCCACTGTGACCTGTAGCGGCGGGTGGGCTAAAAATGATGGGCATTTCCGGAGTCAAACGGTCATTTGCTTAGTCAGACGCTTTCTCACGGATGAGCCAAGTCCCGTCCATTTGGACCCTCAATTGACGCAGATCTGGAGGATCGTCGTCGGGCGGAGAAACTGTTCCCACGAATCGCTCATTTCCTGGAAGGTAGACGGGTATTCGCGGCGAAACGGCTGTTCATCACCCCTCCGTTCCGCGAAGACCGCCGAACGTCTTGGGGGCCCAACTTCTGCAGCTATACGCAGAGCGCGGTGCACCGAGTAGCCCCGAACGCACCAGTATTATTGTTTCTCCGGAACGATACCGGCGCTCAAATTCGCACGGCCATTCATGTTCTTCTCACACGGAGCCCGCCATGACGCCCCCCTTCCGGAGCGCCCAAAAGAACACGTCGCCGACCCTGAACGACAGCTGACCCCACACGATCTAGCGTACGACGTCGACTGCCGCGAATTCGATCGACGTGAACTTATTGTCACTCGGCTTCTCTGTTCCGAATTTCGGAACGCGGCGTCGTGACATTGCGACGGACGGAATCCGGACTTATGTGAGAGCACCTGGTGTTGCACAGTAATGTAGGCGGGTAGAGCACAGCGTCGCAGGACAGTACATCAGCAGTATAGGCTGAAAGGGCTGGAGAGCCCCACAGTGTTGGCGGGACTCGGCTGAACATGTCTCCATATTCCTCCACTTTTGCCCAGACTGCTCGCGGTAAGCTCTTCAACGATAAGCATGCTCACGGCCGAAATAGCGGCTCGATGATGCAGCGATCGCCCCAGCGGACCGCCGCACGGGACAGCCGAAAGCTTGTTCCAAGAGGTACAGTCCGTCATTCCCATAATTCCCAGAGAAGCGCGAAGAAGGTCGGCACTAGAATGACGGCAGAGGGGTGCCCCACGTGAGGGTCCTCAGCGCTCGCTGACAACTCCAGCGGAAACAAGAAAAGGCGCAAGACCAGCGGCTGCCATTGTGCCGAGGATGGTCCGACGACCCAGACAACCTTCCTCCTGCATCGTCCCGCTCCTTCCCCGACTTCCGGCTGCGTCCTCGTTGTGGGACGCCCAATTTGCCCACAGAACGCCCACATTACGGGCTGCAAAAGATCCGGGTCCAAAGATGAAAAACCATGACAAGCTTCTCGGACGTCGGCACCAAATTCGCCTAGGTCGCCTGGGATATTTTCGCTCTCGGTGCTTCCCGTTTCATGCTTCTCGCCTCTCTCGCCTCTCGACACGAGATCTAGGAACACGATCCAAAAAGGAGCACGTTTCCATCTTTACCCTTGACGTTTTGTCCCCGACCGAACGAGCAAGCATAATTGCTCCTTCGCATCCCTGGGAACGATCCGCCACTGACCTTCGCAAGACGGGGCGGACAAACCCCTCATGCTTCGTCCAATCAGCGGTCGGTCTGGGCACGCGACTGCGGCAGGGTTTCAGCCCACTCCAAACCCAGCTCCCGTCTTAAACTCGTCCAATAGTCTTGATGCATGTTTGAGATTTACCGCCGAGCTGCGCTACTCCACGATCGCCTCCCCACACGGGGCCTGCCCGGAATTTCCGCAAATAAGAGAAGGACCGAGTTATGAAGAGGCGGTGAGGCTGAGAGGCTCTGTCGTCTCAGGCGCGCGCTTGTGCTGGGCTCGTGTCGTATCGTACCGGTCCCTGGGACCTGGAGCGAGAGAAAGCCTGCGAATGATGCTTTCTCTCAGGGACACTTGTGAGCAGGTGATCAGGATCTCCGGACTGTTTCTGTCCGTTAGTTCCTCCGTCTTCCTGGATGTCTGACAGCCGCGCTTCTTCTCGAGCGCCGATGCCGGTAATTTGCAGCCCCAGCTCCCAGATGGCTGCGAGCGTGGTGACAGGCGCAAGGCGGCGCAGAGTGGATGTGGCTCGTCTGACCGACCCGGCAGGATCCTCCCGCGCAGTCGGTGCTCCGACGGCTGTCGTAACGTCACCGAGGCGTGAGATCCCCCCTCGACCCCCTTGCCCACCTGGCTGGCTCTTACGCAAGCGAGCGAGCAAGACAGCCGGACGTATAATCGCTCATCCGGCGATTGCGACGTTCGTATCTCTCGGCGGCACCCGCAATTTACCCAGATCCTCCGCGAAGGCCGGGCGTCGTGGTTGCGGTAGATGGGATGACGGCAATTCGGGGGACACGAGGGGAAGCATATGCCTAACCCCTCATCCCACGATCTGTCGGGCGCGTTGACAAATCCGCCCAAGCTCCAGGTCGCCGCAACCGCACCGCACCGACGACACGAGCCTTGGTGGCGACCTGCCGTCAGAGGGTCGTTGTATATTTTTTTCATCCCTCTTCCTCTGGACTCCGAGCCCCCCACCCCGTCTCTTGCTTCCGCTGCGCCGCCCTGGACTAGTGTCAGTAGCGAAAGGTATATCGCCCCCATGTCGTTGCCTGCGAGGAGAGATCGTCTAGCTCGCTGCTGCTCTGGTTTTTTTTCGGCTCCTTGACAAGTCTTCAACCACCTCCTGTCGTCTGATCTTTCAAGCGACATCACACTTGTAATTGTACACGCATCCCCTCTCTCTCTCGACTGCGCGACCCGATCTCTTTCGACCCACAGCTACGGTACACAGCCAGGCGGCTTGGCGGCATTTTCCATTCTCCATTGCGTCCGAACGCGCGCGTACACACACCATGAACGCCTACCCTTCATCGTCAACACAGCAACCTGCTGCTATTTGCGCCCTCAAATCTCCGGCAGATGCGTGCGTATATTGTCCTGCCTGCAGGCGCTCATAGGAGGAAGCTCATATTTCAGCATACATGTTCTCGAAGCTGTCCGCCTGGGTCTGGTGCCCCGAGTCACCCGACGTCTGACTGGTCATGAGCGATCCATGATCCGGCCTGGTACCGTCTGGGTCTGGGAGGAAGGTCAGCAGCGTGATCCTAATGTTGCGACATTGACTGACCAAGTTAGAAGAGACGAATATGCGTCGTTGGACAGATGGAAGGAGATGGGGCGCTTCGCGCGTCGGCGGTGGTGGCTTTCTGGTTTACACAGAGTGTGTCAGATGGTCCGGGGTGCAGACACTCGTTGACTCTAGATCAACGGAAACGCACTCGCCACCGCCCGGGCATCCCGACTCAGCCTATCATCATCAGATGTACGCCCCACGGCAACAAGAATCTCTCATCAAGCAGACGTACTCGACTTCGATGACGCACCCCGTCACTGGCAAAGTGAAGAAGTTTCACGTCGTAGCCTACTCCTCGAAGCACAATCCGCAGGGCGATGCGCACAACCCTTTGCCTTTACCTCACCAATTACCTCTGCTGTCTACCATGAAGGTCTCGCCGGGAATTTGGCCAGAATGGGAACATAATCGAGGAGAACCGTCAATCCGTCGGCCGATGCCCAGTACTTCTCCGTACGCAGTGCCATCGAGGTTACCACCCGCCCACACGAGCCCTATGACCGTTGCCGCACCGATATCTCCTTCTTTCCAGCCGCCATCGAGATCCACCAGTCCATCGAGTTATGGCCGACAAGGAGCGTGGGGCGGCCATTCCCAGCGAGATCCGAAGGATTATTATCCTCGACCATCTCCAGGCTTGTCAGCTGATTCACGCTTCAACCCATATCACTCGAGACCATATCGAGCGACAGACGATAGTCACTATGACCCTCCCGTCATTCGGCACATCTCCCCGCCCGCCCGTTTGCAGGCTCATCAAGAGCACCGCGTCCCCAGCAGCAGTCATTTATCGACGAGCAACCACACCTCCGGCGGTCACTGGTTCGCGCCGAGCATAAAGATATCTCCAGACCATCTGTCTGCACCAGTGCAGCTGCCGCCGACCCCACACTCGCCGTTCGACATGCAGTCCGGGTCCAGAGGCGGCAACTCCCCGCCAAAGTTGTCCATCTCGGGCCAGCTGCTCAATCGCGATAGGGAAGCGGGGATCATACCCGGCAGTTTGACCCTTCCACCTTTGCGCTTCGGCGACGAGAAGATTCGCACCCCAGGCGGCAGCCTGATGATTTACAACCTGAGTTCTGGTTCCAGTTCGGGTACGGGCGGCGGCTCAAAGGACGAGCGGGGAGACAGGTGGGACGAAGACCGAAGGAAGCTCGGAGAGCTGGGCAGAGTGCCGCTCTAGATCTGGATTATGCCAGTTGTAATATCGCGCAGTCGCGCAGAGCAATATTGTGCAACACCAACCCGTATGCTACATTTATCTGTCCTCTCATGGCCATTTCGCGAAGCCGCCCTCCTGCCTGGGTCCGGTGCACACCGGCCGATGAACCCCTTTCAGATCGCTGCTGGTCATTATTTTCCGCATGTGTCCTATTGCCCTCTGCGCGTCAGAACTGACACGAGCTGCTGAAGCGAATTGACCTCGCAGCCGGAACATTCCCATGCGGTCCAAGAGCGCCTTTCATTGGCTTTCCCACACGTATGACACACCCAGCCGCTCCAGATACTGTTCGGGTCGGAGGTCGGGGTATCTTCGGTCGGCTCGTCAGGACATAGACGCAGTCGTAAAGCCGATGGGAGGATCCTCGTCTCCGGCTTCAGAGGCAGCGGCGGCCCTCGACATGCTGCAGGTCTCAGTATGTGATTGGACGCAGCGGAACGACGGACCAGCCCTGACAGCCTGTCTTGGGCACGCCTCGTTCAAGCAGAGTCCTTCCCCCTCGTATATCCTGGGCGACGATGTGGAGCAATCGACACAGGTGTAGTCAGTGACCTTGCACATTTCCGGTCGCTTCTCCGACGGTTGGTGATCGTCATGAGCCACGTCCCAGGAATCTGCGTCCATCGCCTCTTCAAGCTCGTCTTCGTCAACTCTGGTCCACCAAGGCAGATCCTGATCCCAACAATGATCGAAGCGGACCATGGGCTGCACGAATAATGAGTCCGATGCGACGCTCTCCGTCCAGGTCGCTGTGATCCAGAACCAGCCGAGGACGATGATCGGCTGAAGTATTCTGAAAGGAGCATTGGAGTAATCATGAGTAAGAGCAAGTGCCACTGGAGTCCGATATCTGTGAGTCGCGAAGATAGCGGCCATGTCGGCGGTATCTTTGGCCGATGTCGGGTCGTGCTGTCGAGGTCGATCATGACCTCTGTCATAAGCCTTGCAGCAAGGCAGTGATCACCCTCACAATGGCACGATGATACTACCGGTGTGCGTGTCTGCGTTGAACCAACCACAGCGGGGCACATCGCCTTCTAGAATGATACCGCGGGCGATCCCTCCTTTGCTTATGCTGACTCGAGCCCCGAACGAGGTTACTGGGTCATTGAAGTACTCCAGAACACCGAGCTCCGCAAAAGACTCTGCCCAGACCGGACAGACAGCGCGATTGTCCCACGTAGGACGCTCCTCGTTGATCGTCACGCGTTCATGATAACGAGCAAGAGCGTTGGCGTCCTCCCGACGAGCAGGCGGTCCCGGCTTCCGCTTCGAGCCTAAAGCGGCCTTGAGCTTGACCTCTGCCAACTGGTCGTCTATCGCATGCTGCTTCTTGCCCCTGTGACTGACTGGCGACGTCGACCCCTCTCGCTTGATAGGGGCCTTTCGGCATTTGGCAGTATGGCCGGTAGTCTGCTTGAGCACTTTGGGAGTCCGCTTCATACCATCTCGAGCAGCGTCGTCACCGCTCGCCTTATGCTCGAGGACCGCCCATGATCTGCCCGGAGTACACGGCAGACCCTTCGTTTGGCACCGAGCACAGACCGGCTGTGAACGCGAGCAGTGGGTAGCGATCTTTGGGTCCGCGCATTCCTGGCAAGCCGGAGGTATGAAGTACACCGCAGTCTCTGATGATGAGATCGATTGCTCCCTTCGACCTTCAGCTCATTGATGCTTACGCGTGTCCCGGGTTAGACTCATCCAGATACTGCTCTGATCGATCCGCTGATCCACATCTTTCGGCAGGTAAGCGGGTCGGAACAAGGCGCCCTCGGGTATAGGTAAGTAGACGGGTTGAGGGGCCGTCGAACCGACATGCGGGTTGCCCACATGATCTTCGGGGTATACTGCATCAGAGGGGGCGGTATATGGGGGCTGCGTGCCCATGGGAGAGTGGGGTCACTTTGCCTCGAGAACGTCTTCTTGCCACTGATTGTCACCAATGAAGCTATGTCGCCCGGGCCTCCAGTTCAGCTGTGACTCTTGCGAGGCCTCATCAGCATGCAGGACAATGATCTGGGAGGGACATGCTAAAGCGAAAGGAGTGTACTCGAGTAGCCAACAGCCCGCTCTCCGAACAGATACATATACGATGGCGCACCCCTCCGGTATGAGTCTCTGGTAGCTCAGTGGTTTTAGAGCGGGAAGCTTATGCGGGTCATTTTACTCTTCCAGGCCGTGGGTTCAACTCCCACCCGGAGAAACAGTCAGCCATGATCAAGGCGATTTTGCTGGCATCTTTTGCGATGCGCAGACGATTGTTTGCGTCATGAATGGAGTTCTCCACCCAGCGCGTGCAGGATGGACATTAACAAGAGTTCGTCATGAGAGTGATGATGTCCGCCAGAGCGGAATGAAGAGTGGCAAAATATATCACTTGCGCTTGGACTGAAGTCGAGCACGATTTAACTTCTAAACTCCTTTTTTGCTGTCGACGATGAGGTTGTCGTCATACTCTTGATGAGATGTCTGGCATGCTCACTCCTTTCGAGGAGCGTACGCCTCTGCTAGGTCCCACTTGTGCTGGTCCATCGTCGAGAATCCTGAAGGAGGTGTGTACCATATCTGACGCCGTTCCGGTAGCTTGGGGCTAGTCCACGCCCAGCTGATCGTGTAGACACAGGTGTACCCTATCATCCATCTGATTCGTGTCGACGTGTTGTCTCATATTGGTCAGTCATCTAGGATCTCAGATGCCTTGAGCTCATCTCAGACACACCTTTGACCCACGAGCAGCTGCTCGCTCCGGATTCTACGTATACTATCGTTCGGTGAGCTTCTTCTTCTCCGCTCCCGAGTCATTCTAATCACAGCCCGTTGACCGAGAAGTATCTTGAGCTGCAGAACCCGGCAATCGGTGAGATGTGGTCGCCTCGGCGGCTGCAGAAGCTGATAACAGTGTTCTGCCTCCTGCTCAACAAGATCCAGTTTGAGAAGGACAGTCAACAGCTATCTGTCTCTACCTTGAGCTTGTCTCGAGCTACCCTGTGCGAGATCTTGGCGATCCGGGTGCTGCGTGAGCCAGCTGCCTCGTCCAACAGCGCTCTCAAGCTGACTCTGTAGGCGGTTGGTCTGAGCGAAGCTTGCAGCTTGCTACCGTCTTACTTACGCCATGGGCGCTGTTTCAAGGCGCTTCGGAGGAGGTTCGGGAACATGCCAAGGAAGAAGGAGACGAGGATCTTTTGACTCAAGGCGGGACGGCTCTTGAGATGGCCATCATCTCAGGCTCGAAGCGCTTCATACGGAGTCCTTCGTGTCAAAAAGTCATCGGTGAGCCTGGCGCCCCATGGACTTTCAAAAGGCTGACGAGGCAGAGGGGATATGGTCCGGGAAGATTATATACTCGGCGCTCAACACGCACGCCCTGATAGCTGATGTGGGCTCCTCTCATACTCCCTAGCCGCATGAGAGCTGATTCTCAGAATTACAAGAAGAAGCCCATTCAGATGTACAACCCCCACAAAGCTCCTCTGCTTGATCACTATCGGTGAGTACAAGTGATCCATCCGCATCTGTGCTGACTGTAGATTGAAAGTCCCTCGGATACGCTCGGCACTGGAGTACTTCAACTTCCTGATCCTCTTCATCACCTATGTCCTTGCGATCGAAGGTATGGCCGATACACACCTGAATTGGCGGGAAGGGATCTTCATTGTCTATGCTCTCTGTGAGTCTCATCCAGCATTGTGAAGCACTCAATCTGACCGCAGCCTTCTCTTTGGACAAACTTGCTGCCATTAGGGAGCACGGTTTGAAGGGTGAGTTAACGATGTATTCAGCGCGACACTTGGGACTTACGTGCTCAGTCTTCAGCAGCTCTCTTGTGAATGGCTTCGACCTGGTATTCATGCTCATCTACGCTGTCTACCTGACGGCAAGGACCTACGGCTTCCACTACGGTGATCCGGCCGCCTTGGCACTCGGCTCCGACTGGCTGGCCATGGGGGCGCTTCTCATATTTCCCCGCCTGGCGTTCGTCACATTGGCGAACAACTTGCTCATCCTGAGCCTGAGATCAATGATGTCCGAGTTCTTCTGCAAGTCCATTCTACTACACACCAGGCAAAGCTCACGATCCAGTCTTGATGGGTGTCGGCTTCTTCTGCTTCTTGGGTGCGCTCAATCATCGTAGCCTCACGTGTAGACTGACGGCTAGGCTTTCTTTACGCCCTCTTTACCCTCGGCCAGGGTCGTTTCGAGCTGCTCCAGATCGGGTGGTGGCTGCTTGACATCTATTTCGGACTCGATGCCTCTGGCTTTGAAGCTGCACGTGAGTCCGGCGCCGATGTCAGCATCGTGCTGACAAGAAGATCGTTTCCATCCACTACTTGGACCGGTCATCATGATAACATACGCGCTACTGTCAAACACGTTGCTTTTGACGGTATTGGTGGCGATTCTTGGGAACACCTTTGCCACGATTAATGCCGACGCATCAGCCGAGGCGGGTCAAGGCCTGATAGCCATTGCTTGCAGCTCACCCGCAGTCTATGTTTCGCAAGGCCGTTTCAACCATTGAAGGCGTGAAAGCCGGTGAGTTAAGAAGCAGTTACACGTGAAGAGCTGACGAGTTAGATGCAGTCTTTAGCTACCAGCTGCCCTTCAATCTCGTAGCCGTGGTCTTCATGTGGCCCATGTACTACATCTTGAACCCAAGGTGGTTTCACAAGCTCAATGGTAAGACAACTTCTCGGGCGGCTAGCTATGCTAAGATCAGTCTTCATGATCCGGGCCTCCAATCTACCGGTTCTGCTCGCAATTGGCCTATACGAGCGGCAGCGCTATCGCGAGACCAGCCTGATGGAGCAGTTTGGAGACTTCACTGAGCGATATGTTGGCAGCCTGCCGAGGCGGATCAAGGCAGCTGGTGGGTGGTGCCATTAGAGTTGTCGTTGTCGGCTGACAACCACCTAGCCGGCTTTGACACGTTTGGCTCTCAGCGGGACGTTGGAATAGTATTCGAGATTGAGCGTGAAGTCGGATCGTTCTACAAAGGCTGGGAGGATGACGTCCTCGACGACGAGCCCTTCTTGCCCGAAGCGGCCGAACTGCCAACCGACGAAGAACGAGCCGACGACATGAACGGCCAGGCGGTCGGAATAACCCCTACGACGCAGATGAAAGAAGACGATGACGCCTCCGAGCAAATGGTGATCCTTCCCACATCTCGGTCCGACCCCGTGACCGCCTCTCCCGCTCGACTGGAACACGACACGAGTGCATCGCCGTCCCGAAACAGGCGCCAATCCATGCCTGCGCAAGAGTCACCTTCGTTCGCCGTGCCGTTCCCACCAGTCGGGCCACGGCCACGGCGGAACAGCTCCATCCACGAACCCTCCCCGCTAGCGCGGCTCTTCCTGCGGGACAACGACGACGGCCGAGGCCGGCGCACGTCGGCGGGCCTCGCGCTGTCCAGCTCGATGGGCTCCATGTCGTCCATGCTGTCCGGTGCCAAAGCCCGCACGCGCTCGCATCGCAAGTCCGACTCGCAGCCTCTGCCGCAGCTCCAGCTGGACGGACGGCGATTCAGCAAACAGCCCATCCAGCCTATCGAGGAGGGCAAGAAGGTTTCCTTCATCCAGCCTGCCCCGGTCGCTCGCGAGCGCGAGCGCGACGTGTCTCCGAATACAGATGAGCCAGTTGTCACAGAGCGGGGTTACGGCTCGACAGGCTCGTTTGCAGCTGCTGGCAGGGCGCTGCAGGCCGCCGGCGAGCACGACAGTGACAGAGACGAGCCGAGCGTTCGTCCATCGACAAGGAGCAAGCGGATTGCTAAGGCCTCCGAGGTGCAGGAGAGCATGTCGGACAAGGAGGAAATGGACACGACCGCGGTCGTGGGCAGCGTGGACGAGCGGCTCAGGAAGATCGACGAGCGGCAAAGCAGGATAGAAGACATGCTCAAGTTGCTGCTAGAGCGAGAAGGTGGTACTGGCCAACACACGCGCGGCCGGACGAGCTAGTCCCACATGTTGTATGCATATACACGATGAAGTCTCCCACGCTACCACACGGCGGTGCGGACTCATACCGGCTTGTCAGACTAATAAACACTGCGAGTTTCGCATGCGGTTCTGATTCTGTTCATGGTCGTGGTCGTCGTAGCTATGACAAAGCGAGGCGATGCTGATGCTGTTCTGACTGAATGTATGTATGTATGGCCGGCCGGTCGGTACCGGCAGGCCATCAAGAGAGGGAATGTCCATTGTACACGGGAAACATGAGACAGAGAGGATCTGATAGCTAATAGCTAGTAGCCATACAGGTGAGTCTCGGTCGGGGCGACGAACACTTGCGGGAGGACGACGACGCCTGTGCCGCCGTACGTCTTGCCCTTTGCCCATTCGAGCCCTTCGCCAGAATAGCTGACTGCCGGAAGGACCTCGACGTCGCACCCATCGAGGACGGTGGCACCGGCCGCCTCGAGCCACCGGCGTTGCTGGGCGAGGAGATCCCGTCGGCTGGTCTCGGGACAGTCGGCTTTGCTACCGGGGGCGTTCTTGAGCGGCGAGAACTCTTCCTGTCGGTCGACCTCGAGCACACAGAGTTTCTTGGTGAACGGGAAGACGTCAAAGACGAAGAGCTCGAGCTTCATGCCGTTCGGCACGGCAGGCTTGACCGGCTCGCCTGTGACGAGGTCGACGGTGGGGATCTTTTTGCGCGCAATGTGGAATGCCATCTGCTTCTCCATCGCCTCCATGCCTTCCAGGAAATCGACAGTGTAAAAGTGGTTGGCGATGTTGCCTGCCCAGAAGGAGAGGGTGCCGTCCTCGGCGCGAGCCTCGGCTTTGTCTTTGCTCAGTTCCGAGTACTCGACCACGGAGAACTTGTCCCCGCGTTTGGCCAGCACGCCAACTGACTCGGTGGGGTTTGACTTCCGTACCACTTTGGCGCCCGCCTCGGCTCCGCGGGACATGCAGCATCCCATGAAGACGGGATCTGCTACGCGGACCAGGCAGTTATCGACGCAGTAGCCGTGGATGTACTCGACTCCATGCGCCCGAAGGTCCGACATGACAGTGGTCGTTGTCGTTGGGTTGAGCGGCCGGCGAAGGGCGGCATAGAGACCGCCGTTGCCATCGGGTGCAACGGCGACCGAGGATGGCGAAGAGAGCATCAGCTTGCCTGATTCGGACAGTGCAGGCAAGACACCTAACCGTAAGCTGCAATACCTCCCAACGTGCTTGCACGACTTACCCTGCTCGAAGAAGATCACACTGTCCTTGCGCAGACCGAAATAGTCCATCTTCTCGAAATATGCCTCGGTGGCCTTCCGCGTCGGACCGGATGTCATGACATACCACCTGATCGTCACGCTGCCCTTCTCCTTGCCGCAGACCTCCTCGGCCACGCGTTCCAGCCGTGAGATCCTGCTTGCTTGATACTGGAACAGCGTGAGACCAGAGGGGAGCTTGATGTCGTACATGCCCTTTGGCAAGCTGGAGCCCAACCGCGTCCCTTGCCCTCCCGCCATGAGCAGCACGGCTACCTTGTTCTCCGCCACAGCGTGCAGACCGATCTCTCTCCACTTGGCCTCCTCTACGGGGTTGTTGACCGCGCTGGCACATGCTTCTTGCGGAAGTGGCAAGACCTCTTCCGGCATGGGCGAAGGAGGACGGGACGAAACGCGGGCGATGAGGTTGCCGCCGAGTGCGAGCGAGTCATCGTGCGTGACATTCTCTGCTGGCGGCGTGATGGCGCCGTCAGCGGCCACGGCCGTTGCGTAGATCCTGTTGACGCGATTCACGTCGATCGACGCGAGTTGTGATACGAGAGAAGCTTGTTCAGCGGGGGAGAGGGTGTCGTAGAAGGTGAAGACGTGCGACTGGCCCGCGGCATCGTACGTCGTACGCAGCTTGGCGAGCACGATGGGGTCTACCGGTGGCGGCGAGGAAGGAGAGACGGCATCGCCATTGGGCAGCGAGGCCGTCATGTCGAGTGACGAGGGGGTCGTGGGAAGATGCTGGCGAGAAAGAGCGAAGAGAGAGGTGGATGAGAGATGGGAAGTTGAAGCGGGAGAAGCAGATGAGAGGCCACAAGCGATGAGTCGCGTTTGCGTTTGTTCGGACGGACGTAAAGGGGAAGGGATACCTCTGTCGACCGAAAGAGGTCAAGCCGAGACAAAGGAATGACACAACACACACACTCACACACCGCCTCGAGATGCGATCGGCGGCCGGGTAGCGGTAGCGGGGTAGGTGGTGGTAGCTGGAATGGAATGTGGAAGTGAGATGTATCCGAGACACGCGCGGCCGGTGCTCTACTCGTAGTTATTTGGTGTCGAGATGGGTTGATGGTCGTCTTGACAAAGAGTGACGTCGGTGCGTGATGTGATTGGAGAGGAAGGGTGGGCTTGGATCTCGCTATGGCTTACGAGGCGATCAATGATCACTGATCACTGATCAATGATTACTGATCACTGCCATTCAAAGGAGTAGACTCGTAGATCCGTGCTCCCCAGGTACTGCTCTACTAGTCGGAAGCGGCGAGGCGTTACTGGGAGACGGCAACGGAAGGGAAGTAAGAGGGCGGCTGTGCACCAAGGGAGGGTCGTCGGTCGGTCCGTTGGCCGTGGGGAGGCGATGCGATGCGATGAGAAACACTGTCTGTCCGGTGGGATCACTGGTAGACACACAAGGAGGAGGGAGAGGGGAGAGACTAGGCGAGAGCGCCGAGAATAGGATGAAACAAAACGAGCAACAGTTCAAAACAGTTCAAAGAAACGAAAGACAGGGACGCGTGCAGTGTATCCGTGCACCCTGAAAAAGACCAAGTTACCGCCACCCGGCCAGTGAGGTCATAAGCAGACTAACATAGATGGAGATCATGATAGACTCGCACCCACAAAGCTTTTGGCTTTGCACACGCCGTCCTTGGTGCGGATACGATGCACCTCTTTCGTCTCGGGGTTGACCCAGGCAGCTTCGAGATTGTCGAGTGTGATGAAGCCCTGTTCATCATCAGCATCCCTTGTGCGGCCGCCGAGAGCACTGCTTACAGGCTGAATCGTCTCGAACACCTTCTTTTTCGGGTTGAGCTGGGTTTCGGGGGTAGCAGCTGCAAAGTCAGCTCTCTCTTCCACATATGATCGCAGAGGAAGACTCACTCTCATACTTTTCGCCCTCAAAGTAGATCCGCTCTCCCGGCTGAGATCCTGGTGGAGGGAGCACAAATTCGACCCCTCCCTCGACTTTGCCATCCTTCGACGAGGCGCACAACAACATGGCGAAAGACTTGACGCCTCGCATAGTCACGGGTTTCAGGTTGCACTGACCGTCAGCTACCACCCGTCATTCTCCAATCATACTCACGATGACAATGATCGTCGCTCCCCGAATCTCATCCTCGCTCATATACTTGACAAGGCCAGAGCAGACTGTGCGAGGCTCAGCCTCTCCGACGTCAATCTGCTCGACATATAGCGAGTCTGCGTCAGGATGACGCTTCACTAATTATCAGCTCAAAACCCTGCAGCCAGCTGCCCAGACTGACCATCCAGCACTTTGCCAACCCGCATGTCAATCATGCTCGGTTGAGGACCCTCATCCTTGACCGGCTCGGCCTTTGGCTTGTCCTTTTTCTCCTTCTTTTCCTTCTTCTCCTTCTTTGCCTGAGCCTTGCCGTCTCCAAGCACGGCCTCTTTGACCGCCTCGGCGGCACCGGCAACCGAAACTGCGGCAGTGATAGCCGCCCCTGATGCGGAAGCCACCGCAGAAGTCGCGGCTCCTGTCACTGCCTCGACGATGCCGCCTGCCGGTGCCGGAGCAGCTGCCTTCTTGTCCTTCTTCTCCTTCTTAGGCGGCACAACGACTTTGCGTTCGGGGGCAGGAAGCTCGGAGACGTCGATGTCTAGTGGCGGGAAGGAGTTGGGCAGTTGGGATTGGGCAGATTGGACCGGGGAAAGGGATTGGAGGTGAAGGAAGTAGCGGAGCACGGATGGGTGGGCGGGATGCTGAGAAGAGGGAGCGGATGCCTGGAAGATTATTATGGCACCAGTGATCGCCCGAAGAGTAGACAGACCATGGAAGGATGCAGGTGACAGTACAAGCTGACATCTGCACTGGAAGGGGCGTTCGAGTGGAGGTATGTCAAGAATGTGAGCTTCTCCTCGAGGCTCTGAGGATCAGCTAATAGTCCGTCCTTCGATAGAGATGCAGCCGGACTGACCGGTATGCTCTGGCTCAAAGCCTCGGTCTCGCCTAGCAGCTTTGAGATGGCCGCCTTGTCCTTCTCAGACGAGCCCGCCAGGGAGGGGTCGGCCTTCTCGGCGGCAGCCACAAATTCGGGGACGCTCATGGCGCGGCTATAGCCTCTGAGTTGTATCCTCGATCTAGGTAAGGCGACGGTGCGTAGGCGCAAGGTGTACGTGAGCATGCACCGACGAGTCGAGAAGCCAAGTCGACGGGGTCGCAGCGGTGGACACTGAAATTGCTGGTCGACGCTCGGACCCGGACTATCTATTGTCTCGCGAGTGAGAATTCCCATGACGTGGCATTCGAGTCGATCACCCGATTTTGGTGAGGTCTCGTGCCGGTGGCGGTTGCTCTCTGACATCTACAAAGAAAGGGGGAGGGTTGAGACCTCTCACTCGTGATCCTCAACTCGATATCGCATAAAAGACCTCGCGACATGTCAGGTCAACAAGGCAACTTCAACCCGGGGGCCTACGAGTTCCGCCCCGGCGGCCAACAACCGTTCGTGCCCCGCGGCCAGCAGCCCAATGGCCAGCAGGGGCAGGCGCCATACGACCCGTACGCCCAGTATGGCCAGGCGCAAGGGCAGCAGCAGGGGTACGGAGGGTACTCTGCGTACGGCGCCGGCGCTGGTGGAGGCGGCTACGGACAGCAGTACGGCCAGTACGGCGGGTACCCGCAGTACAGCCAGCAGCCCCAGCAGCAGCAGCCTCAGCAGCGCGCGTTCGTCCCTGGGGAAAGGCAGACTTATACACCTCCCCACGCGCGATCGGTGCAGGGCTTCCAGCCCCCTTCTTTCCCCTCCTCGTCCACCCCCGCTCCTGCCGGCTCGAGCGAAGCACCCAAAGCCGCCGCCACGTCGAGCGGCAAGCCCGTGTCGCTCAGCATTGGAGGTGCCAAACCCGCCCCGTCCCTCAGTATAGGCGCCGGTGCGCCCAAGGCGGCCCCGTCCCTCAGCATCGGAGGGGGAGCCAAGTCTGTGTCGCTCAGCATTGGCAAGAAGCCAGAGGAGAAGAAAGAGTCTCCAGCACCCACACCGGCGGCGAGAGCGTCCCCTGCGCCTTCGCCAGCACCCACACCTGCACCTGCCGACCCGAAACCCGCTCCTCCCGCCACAGCCCCCGAGCCTGCACCGTCGGTGGACTCGGCTCCTCCTCCACCCGCCACCGACGCCCAGGCAAAGGTCGTCAAGGGCGCGTCGGGCACCTCGACCCCTACACCTTCTACTGCTCCCGCAGCATCCGCGACCAACTTTACCAAAGTCAGCGCGAAGAACGACGCAGACGCCATCTTCAAAGAGCAGACTGCAGCTGGGGCCGAAGCCATGCGGGACCTGTACGGCGACGACGTCAAGGACCCCAACGTCAAAGGACACCTCAACATCATCTTCACTGGGCACGTCGACGCCGGCAAATCCACCATGGGCGGTCAGCTGTTGTTCTTGACCGGCGCGGTGGACAAGCGGACGATGGAGAAGTACGAGCAGGAGGCCAAGGCAGCCGGCAGAGACACGTGGTACTTGTCATGGGCGCTCGACTCTGGCAAGGAGGAGAGGGCGAAGGGCAAGACTGTCGAGGTGGGACGGGCGTACTTTGAGACGGACAACAGGAGATACACCATTCTGGACGCCCCTGGTCACAAGACGTACGTGCCGAGTATGATCACCGGCGCTGCTCAGGCGGACGTGGCTATGTTGGTGAGCCTCATTGTCATCGCTCTCATGCACAGCTGACAATGTAGGTGTTGTCTGCCCGAAAAGGCGAGTTTGAGACCGGTTTCGAGCGAGACGGACAGACTCGCGAGCATGCCGTCTTGATCAAGAACAACGGTATCAACAAGCTCGTCGTCGTTGTCAACAAGATGGACGACCCGACCGTGCAATGGGACAAGGCGCGCTACGACGAAATCTGCGGAAAGATCACTCCTTTCCTGAAAGCTTGTGGCTTCAACCCGAAGACCGACTTGACGTTCATTCCAGTGTCTGCGCAGCAGGGAGAGAATATGAAGGATGTGGTGCCCAAATCTACCGCGCCGTGGTATGAGTCCGTAAACTCACTTCACGCCTTGAATGTCGCGCTGACAGTGTAGTGGCCCGTCACTCCTCGGCTTCCTCGACAGCATGACCATCATGGATCGTAACATCAATGCGCCATTCATGCTTCCCATATCGGAGAAATACAACGAAATGGGAACCATGGTCATGGGCAAGATCGAGTCGGGTCGAGTGAAGAAGGGCGACACCCTGCTATTAATGCCGAACAAGGTAGGTCCATCACTCGGGATTGTTCGTACAGGAGTGGTTTACTGATGCTCAGTCCACTATCGAAGTGGCAGGTATCTACACAGAGCAAGCTGAGGAGATGGAACAGGCGTTCTGTGGCGACAACATCCGTCTGCGTCTACGAGGAATATCCGACGAGGATGTCTCTCCCGGTTTCGTGCTCACTTCAACTACTCGGCCTGTCAAGGCTGTCACTGCCTTCAAGGCAGACTTGTCGATCGTCGAGACGAAGAACATCATCTGTTCGGGCTACAGCTGTGTGCTGCACGTGCACACCCTGGCAGAGGAGGTGACGCTGACGGTGTGTCCTCCACTACAATCTTGATCCAAGTCGCTGATGCTTTAGTCCCTCCTGCACTATTACGACAAGAAGACAAAGCGCAAGTCGAAAAAGCCACCTCAGTTTGCCAAAGTGGGCATGCGCGTATCTGCATTGATCGAGACAACTGCGCCTATCTGTATCGAGACATGGGACGACTACAAGATGCTGGGCAGATTTACGCTGCGAGACGAGGGTAGGTCGTGTCTCTCACGTCGAAACGCCACTGATCGCAGGCAAAACGGTGGCCATTGGCAAAGTCACCAAGCTGATTGAGCGCACCGAGGATATGCCCGATGTGGGCGCCGTGTCATTGAACGCGTAAGGACGAGATGTGCCGATTTAGAAGCGTCAGAGATGTAGATCATCACGTTGCATCGATATCCATCCAGCCTCCATGCATGCTGTAGAGTACGACCGGGCAGTGGAATGGAAGGATGACGGCAGCGGACGGAACATTTCGCTTCCGTTGTCGTTGTCGTGTGCAGGCTGGCTTGTTCCTGGGCGTCGACGCGGCGGCTTGCGGCTGCGCTGTGTTTGCAATGTCACCGACTGACCCGAGATGCATCCTCTTGCACACTGGCATTCTGGGATGACCTGAGGTAGGGGCATGGTGATTGCGGAGGCAGTGAGTCTCTCTCCCGTCCGTCGCTGGACGGCGTGGCTGACTCCGGACAGTGTCCAGCGACCCGGGGCCGTCCGCACCGAAAACGAGCACCACGACTCTGGGAGCAAGCGCAAGAGAAGAGAGACCCAAGGGGACTCGGCAGATCAGTTGGGACGCACTGGGGGACGGGAATGTCATCCCACTTGCTGGTGCCAGCCCGCACAAAGGCAAAGAACGAGCCTCGTCGTCGACAGCCCCGATTCACCCTGCTGCAACCACCGCGCTTCGATCGATCCTCGAGCCCCCGTCTCGCTCCAGGCCCTACGCCAGCCTCTCTAGCAATCTCTCCTCCGACCCGGCGGCGAGGCCGACTCTCCCCCCGAGCCTCTTGCCGGATCATCAGGGCGTCGGGTGTTTAGGGCAGCCTGTCAAGGTGGACAAGGAGCAGAGCAGGTGGTCTTGGTTGGGTGAGTGGCCTGCTCCGCCGGACAAAGGTCGGTGGGAGGGAGGCTGAGATGCAGCTGGGCTGTGTGTGGGCGCGGTCATGTGCCAGTGCTGCCCATTTGGGGCCAACGACCCGAACGAGTACTCGTATTAGTTGGGACGACCGACACGACACGAATTGAGACGAGGCTCTGCATACATGTAAGCGGATGACAATATGGACAAGGGATCGTGTACACAGCATGCCGCGACAATCGCAGTCACGCCGCATCGGTTGAGGCGTCCTCTTCGACCTCGAGAGCGTTAGCGGCTTCGGCCGAATCGTTGTTGACGTCGAAACGCTCCTCACTCCACATAGAACCTTCATCGTCCGACGACTCGCCCGGCTCAGCATCCGCAGCGAAACGGGACACGGTGACCGAGCAGGGAACCTCGAGCCACTCGGCCTCGCCGACAGCCCCAGATGGGAGGCGGGTCGGATACTGCCATTTGGCCTGAATGCCGAGATCTGCACCGTCCCGCGTGTGGCTCTCGAAGGGCTCTGCCTTGAACTTGGCTGCGTTCGACGTGTATATCATCAGGCTCAGCATGTACAGTGGGTTCTTGACCCTGCGTCTCAGCTCGCTTCTCGACTGCAGTAGCTTGCGCTGCCCATTGACCCACTCATTAGTGACCTGACCCTCGGCAGAAGCAGAAGATGTCGCCCCGAGCCACTTGCCCAGAGTAACTCGGCTGCCTTGGGCCTGTTCTGCATCGAATGTACGGCAAGGGTACAGCCGCAGATCAGCCGTCGCGTGCCCCAGAAAACAGGGGATGTAGATGTCTTTGAGGCACGCGGCCAAGGCGACGGGCTCGTCCACCCCGTCAATGCGAATGGACGCAGAGCGTGGCACGCTCAGGTCTATAGTCTGAACCGCGGATTCGTGTGCCAGACAGATGGACGAAAAGCTGATGGTCTCTATTCCACTCGTTGTCATTGTGGCAAATGCTGGCGGCGAGTTGTGGCCAGGGAGGTGAAGTGTGGACGAGGGGGAAAAGAAGGTTCGTTCGAGCGGCTGCCTGCGCCAGTGCGGCAGTACGATCTGCAAGTCGTAGAGCACAAAGGGCACGGTCAGAGAAGCAAAGAGCAGTACACTTTGACAGGCTCAAAGGTAAGATCCTGATGCGGGCCAGACCTGAAGTATGAGAGGCGTGAGGTGCGACAAGCTGACGTCCCAAGAAGGCCGCTGGGAAGCCGTCGCTGACTAGAGGAAGATGGATCGCGCCGATGACCTGCCGTTCCGTGCGACACTCATGAAGTTGTGCGTCGATACATTCATGACTATTCCCTACTCACCACAAGAACGACGTGGACCATTGCGAGCTCTGCGCATCAAGTGTGATTATGCCTTGCGCTACATCCACACGCTCTGGCGTCTCGGCCTCCAAGGTGGCATGCGCCGGCTTTCGATGCTCACTGTATCATGCGGCGATGTTTGACTTCATAGTGGACCCGATATTCGAGCGGCCTGCATTTTCTCATAGGCTGATCTGTTGAAATCAGTGGGGGAAGTCTTCCCCCGCATCGTGAAGTACAGCACTTGGTGCGTACTGGCACAGAGACTACATCGGCCACCTGCTCCCCATCGTCAGTGGCGGTACTCTGACGCAATTCCAGGGGGTGTCAGTGTAGTTGGTGGAGGGAGAAGCCATTCCGCCAATGTCAGGAAAGGGTCGGGATCGGTAACCCAAGAACGGTCCTGCACGGGAGGCCAAATCACTCGTAGCGCCAGAGTCGTCAGCTGCCAGGTGTTCTGGTCGAAAGGATCGGGATCCTCGTTCACCTCTGTGACGACACCCAGCCCCGGTCGGGGACTGAATCGCGTCACCGTCACGTAGCTGGCTATATCCGTCCACTCGGGAGGGTTGTTGAGTTGCGGCAGCTCTATTTGCGTGGTAATTCCAAGCTCGGCAGCGTTCAGCTCGCCCGACGCGCACGGGGCTCTGGAGACGTTCAGTGTCAGGCCGTAGAAAGGCTCAGGGTATCTGTTGATGAGCTGAAGTAGTCAAAGCATGACCTACTTTGGGTCCACTACCTCAGTGGGGACAGCGCCCCTGAGCATGCGCTCAAGCGTGCATTGTCTAGCCGTCTTGCGAAGCCGATCCAGGAAGAACGTCGGGCAATCTTGGCGGACAGGCAAGCTCTGCGATCTTCCCTTGGGCGAGTGCCAGTGCTGTATGTCCTTGAGGCAGGCCGTGACTGCGAGCGGTCCGGCGAAGCGATCGGCATTCAAGATCGAGCGGCGTGGCACACCGACCCGGAATGTCGGCTCGACGTGCTCGTGCTCGTGACATGTGTACTCGAAATATTGCAAGTTTTCGTCGATCATACGATCCTCTGGCATTGTGTGAGATGTGAGAGACGCTGCGGTGAACCGCGAAAACACAAGGAGGTCCATCCGTCCTTACCAGAAGTCGCTAGAAGCAGGCTATCGGTACAGGTATTTCGAATCATCTGCAGAGAAGAAGTCGCAAGAAGAGATCTGAATGAAATCAAAGGGAGGCCACAAAAAGAAGTGGCCTTGTGCTTCGCATGAGGCTGCCGATTGCTGCTTACGGGAATGCAATCAGGCCCTGTCCACTCGAACGACGAGAGGGTGACTGTCAGATTCATTCGGCCTTGACATGATGTCTATTCATTTTGCGAGGAGTACAGCCAAGCACCGTGCCTGAGTAGAGCCGGGATGAGCGCACGGAAGATTTGTCTTACAGCTGGCAGCGGCCAAAGTCAGCTAGTTCCATAGGCTTAGGACTACCTCCCTGTGCCTCGACGACGGGGCGGATGCGACCCGATCCAGTAGCATTGAGTGGCTGACGCGTCTCTGATAGGTGAGTGAAGATACGAAGGCGACGGTCCGCAGGCCACTCGACTATGTACAAGGCCTTGGCGTGCGACAGTAGTGACGAATGTGACACCCACAAGCTGGCCGCGGTAACTGGGCCGTCAAAGCAAAGTTGTGCATGGACAGATGTACATGAATCAGGAAATGAAAGCAGCTGAGCCATTCGGAGATAGTCATGATTACCAGTCGGCTCAGTCTGCTGGGAACGCATCGTCCGCGAAAGGATCGGGGTCGGCCGCTGCGGTATCGGTAGGTTCGTCCTGCTGACCTTGCTCCCAGTCGGGGAGACGGATACAACGGATAACCTGTACGGAGCAAGGTACTTCGCGCGTCTCCTCGGCTCCCGTACGAACGGAGCGAATGGTGACCCAGGCCTGGATGCCCAAGTCTGCAGCGTTCCGTAATCCGGGTTCTGAGGATAAGTCCCGAGGCAGCCGCTGCCGATACACCTGTAAGCTCAAGGCGTAGAATGTACCGAACTCCCTGCCCATGAGCATCACCACTCGCGTCAGCCGGGAAAGACCCACGGATTAACCAGGACCTGCCTGTCGACAGGATCACGTCCCGCAAGCATCTCCTCAAGCACAGATCGGCTGGCTTGAGCGCTACTTTGGCTGAACGTCCAGCATTCATCTGTATAATAACGGGATGGGTTGTGGCGTCTCCGGAGGCAGAGGTACTGCATCTCCGATACGCAGCCGGAGACGGCAATGTCCCTAGTCACTCCGCCGACATCCACCGAGGCCCTTTCTGGTATCGTCACGCAGATCTGCTGGCTCGAATCCGGGTGATCAGTGCACCACCACTGATCGAAGTAGACAGTTTTCATTGGGCTCAATGCGTTGGGAGTGATGCTGGGGTGAGGTGATGTGGAAGCAGTTGTTGCGCGAAAGTGCGGTGAAAAGACAGACAAGGCGACCTCTGCACTCGCATAAAGCTGCTATAGAGAAGAGAGCAAATGTTTGCCGCAAAAGAAGCAAGTCAGAGTAAAGGAGCAGCACTTTAGCCGTTTGACAGCATGAAAGGTGCATCGTACGGGGGGGCCACTCACAAGCTGAGGCTTATTCGGATGGAAGCAGGTTCCAAGCTGGCCCATCATCCTCATCCCCTCTAGTGACGGTTCTGCATCCTCAAGTGCCGACCGGGGCTCGGTCTCTCAGTTGGCATGAGTGCCCATCCGAGGGGGCAACAAGTCAACGTATGCGAAAAGCGAGTCCTGCCCCCAATTTCCCAGGATCCATATGCACAATCTGTTCGTGGCCCGTCAGATCCTGCGACCCACTGGCCGATGCCTGATGCAAAGCACAGATTCACGATGCTGGTGTAGCGCGTGAGAGCATCAGCAATATTTGCCGGATCAAGGCCGCGAAGAAGACATCAGTGTATCAGTATCAGTTGCGAGAGGTAGCCATGTCTGTCTCCCAAGCTGCCGTCCTCTGAGTAGCAATGATCGTGTTGCATGCGCAGCCGACTGGCCCTAAAAGACACCGTGACGACTAGTGCCCCGCCTTCGGTGGGTTGTAGAAAAGTTTCCGTGTTTTGATGACTGACCACTTGAACCGCTTGACGTAGAGCGACAGAGCAGTCATAGTGGAGAGAACAATGATGGCCTGAGATGAGCGATCGCCAATTTCAACTCCACAGGGAGCCCACCTGCATGCCCATCTTCTTTCGCTGATCGTGTTCTGGCTCGGCGGCCCAGGACAGGAAAGTAACGACATCCTTTGCCATCTGCGATGTCGTTGCCGGCGTACCGTCCTCGTACTCGACCAATCCATCGTACAGCACACGGGCCATGGCAATACCGCCACCAGGGAAATACCTGGAGGTCAGCCGAACGCGCGGAGACAGTATCAGCGCTAGACCTACGGGTTGTAGTTCATGCCTTCAGCAACGTGCACACCGGGGGGAGGGTCAACGTAGCCGGTAAGAAGGGAGTAGACGTAGTCGGCACCGCCGTGACGGGCTTTGATGATGAGGGAAAGATCAGGGGGAAGACCACTGGAATTGTCAACTCAGGCCCATGCGGTGTGCATCTTAGTGCTGACCCGTTGTTACCGGCCCGGGCAGCCTCGTCGTTCGGGTAAGGCGCAGGCATGTAATCGGCGAGTTTGCCGGGACGTTGGAACATCTCTCCCTCGTCATTCGGTCCGTCGGTGTACTCGACCTCCTCAGCCATGGCCTTGACCTCATCGACAGTGTGAGAGTTTCCGACAAGGTTCCGCCATGCGATACGGTCGAGCGAGTGGCAAGCGGCGCAAACCTCCCGGTAGACTGGTTGTCAGTGTCCACATTCCACTCCTACGGCCAACTTCTTCCGACACGTCCCGCTGGTCGAGGAGAAGCCGAGCCGACACGTACCCTGGTATCCTCTCCTGATAGATGCATGGTTGAACGTCTCGAACCACCCCTTGTGCTCGAAGGGGTAGTTGGCGGGATGCAGACCGTTCTCGGCGGCCGTGTTCGCGCTGGCCTCGGGCAAAAACGGCACTCCGTACATGTGGGCGTACCAAGCTATCGAACCGACCGAGGCGGCCGTGGCGGAGAACAGGGCAGTGCGGGAAGAGAGCAGGGAGGAAGGAGAGGACTGGGTAGAGGCAAAGCGGGCCTGTATAATCAGCGATATCCGATCAGATCTCCATCCTCCAACCCAGCTCGACGTGAGCGGAGAGAGGGAGGGGCGAAGATCTTGCCCAAGTCGCAACACACCTTGCCTATGCTCTGCAAGGGAGATGCCCGTGCCGATGCCCTGGCTGCCAGCCTGGGGATGGACTGGGACAACATGGCGGGAGAGGTAGGTGTGGACAAGGTGTTGAAGAGAGAGAGAGTGAGAGATCTTTGAGATTTGGTCCCCCGTCTTGCTGGTCTCGGTGGGACGGGTGGAAAGCCAATCGGGGTCTTCCTAACTGTGACCCAATGAGCCACCTACCGGAATTATTCGGAAACTTGCCAGACCCCGACACATACTCGGCTTTGTGGCACTTGACTTCAACCGGATGTTCAACTGGCATCTACAAGCGTTTTGGTGTCGTCCGTAGAGTCGAGGGAGGAGAGGAGACTTGAGGAGCAGCCCTTGAGAGCGACGAGACATCGTGCCCCACGACCACAGACACGATGCACGCCTTTCACCACTCCCTCCTCCCCCCTTCCTCGGTCCATCACTCGCTCTTCCTCGCCAACTTCACCCCTTCCACCATTTACCCCTTACCACAACCACACACGAGCTACCCCGCACCGGACACCAAAGTCATCGGCAACCTCATCGTCGCAGGAGGGCAAGATTTACGCTTATTTGAGATCCGAGAGCAGCATGTGCCTGTCGCTTCCACATCCCGTCGAGCAAACGGCGGCGTGACCGAAGGCGTGAACATGGACGAAGAGATGGCCGAGGAGCTCGGCGACAACTTCTTTGATACTGGTTTCAAGGACGTGAGCATGCATCGAGTGCACCTTGTCAATTTTCGGTAGCTCACGTCTGCAGCGGGCCCCGGTCAGATATCAAACGTCACGAAGACTGCATTTGTTATGCCAACATCAGCTGCACGGCTGGATCACGGGGTTAGCGCCACTCCGCACAATCGAAAGTAGCGTCGACGGCCTCGATAGGCTGCTGGTGTCATTCAAAGATGCAAAGGTGAGATACAGTTTGCTGAGCTTCGAAATGGCGCTTACAGCAGATGGCCCAGTTGGAATGGTCCAGAGGTGACATTGCGACTGTCTCATTACACACCTACGAACGATGCCAACAGATGGTAACAGGCGATCTCGGCTCGTATATCCCTCTTCTAAGGAGTGATCCTCTGTCACGAGTGGCCGTCCTCACTATGCCCGAAGACTCGCTCGCCGTCCTGCCGATGCTGCAAGAACAGTCCGACCTCGACCTCGTACAGGAGACCTTTTCAAGGTATGCCCAAGTTTGGCGAAGTGCAGCGCATACTCACCTCTTAGGGATGTCCCATACTCCCCGTCTTTTGTTCTGTCACTCAGCGACGTCTCACCGACCATCAAGAACCTGCAGGATCTCCTATTCCTTCCCGGCTTTCACTCGCCCACTCTTGCCATGCTTTATTCACCTCAATATACATGGGCAGGGAGATACAAGTCGGTCCGGGATACATTCTGCCTAGAAATCCGCACCTTCGATCTTTCCGCCGGCGGCACTTACCCCCTTCTCACTTCGGTCTCCGGCTTGCCTAGCGATTCGCTCTATATTGTTGCTTGCCCGGCTGAGCTAGGCGGAGTAGTGCTCGTCACCGCCACTGGTATCGTACATATCGATCAATCAGGTCGCACAGTCGCAGCGGGTGTCAATGCTTGGTGGTCTTACGCCACGTCTCTCACTGCCAACGAGGAAAGCGAGGACAGGAAACTCAGCTTGGAGGGATCGAAATGTGTCTTCGTGACGGGGAGGGACATGCTCATTGTCTTGGAAAACGGCGATGTTCATCAGGTCAGATTCGAGATGGACGGCCGGGCGGTCGGGACGATAAAAGTGGATGAGCAAAGCAGTTCGGTCCCCCCCCCTTCGAGCATTGTCGGTGCCGGTTCCCAAGCCGTGTTCGTGGGATGTGCGGAAGGCGACTCCTTGCTTGCCAAAGTGGACATCAATAGAGCAACAGCGGCAGTCCCGAGTGAAAAAGAGGAGGTCAAGCCAGACATGGAGGTGGACTGGGACGAGGACTTATACGGTGACATTGATGGGCCGACAGCCAACGGGCTTTCGAACGGAAACAAGGAGATGGCAACAGGACCTGCCAACATCAGCCTCTCGACATACGACATCTTGTCGGGTCTCGGGAAGATCGTGGATATGGAGTTCGGCATCGGCGCGGATGACAACGGCAATCGTGCCCATCCTCAACTTACGGCGATCGGAGGCGGGACCAAGCGGTCAACAATCAACGTTTTGCAGGTGTGTCTGCTATCCTGAGAAGCGTCACAAAATGCTTATCGCAGGGCTCGATACCTGTCGTGAAGCGCGCCAGATACAACGAACTTCAAAACACCGATGCCGTTTGGTTCTTACCCATTCAAAGGCAAGGAGCTCAGCGTTTCAAGCACATCCCCGATGAGGAGCGAACAACCATGCTACTAAGCTCCGAGGGAAGCCAGACTAGGGCGAGTTCAACAGCGGCCTTGATATCCGGAAGTTGATGTACAGATATTTGCTCTAACTGCCAAGCCAACGCCAGAACAGATCGGACGAGTGTCTGGCCAGACTCTAGCTGCCGCATCCTTCTTCCACAGGTCTAGCGTGCTGCTGGTGACCGCAACGCAAGCCATTTTGCTCGACTCTGACGGCAAAGCTCAGCAAAGCATAGATCTGGTTGTAAATGGATCGCCGGTAGTCGCTGCCAGTATATCAGACCCTTACGCCGTTGTCCGTCGTGCAGATGGGTCCGTTTCGTTCCTAAACGGCGACACCGTGGCCCGCACGATATCCGAACAACCGGGCGTGTTTGCAGACGACAAACGCTTGGAAGTTGCTCAAGTCTTCGCCGACACTACAGGGGTGTATCGCACTTTCGAGCCAAGACCCGATCAAAGTAGCCCTGGCGCTGCAGGCATGAATGGCGAGCAAGAAGCCACATTCACTCCTCATAAGCCAGCCCAGCAGAACCGAGGTCAGCGCACTCAAGAGCATATCCGACGCCTGCAGGAGGAAAAGCCTGAAATATCTGCGGATGCCCCGAGCACAGAGACGGCTATGAATGCTGCGAGGGGCACACAGTGGCTCGCAACGCTTTCGACCCAGGGCAAATTTGAGATACGGTCCCTTCCTGACCTTGCTGTCGTATTAGAAAGCGACGGGCTCTCGACCAGCGTTACCAGCTTCACAGACGATCTGATGGCGGCGTCCGGGGAGGCAGATGATGATCGCCCCGATGAGGTCAAGCAGATGATCTTCTGCCCCGTCGGCGCACGCAGTCCACGACCTCACCTGCTGGCGAGTAACCCCCTTGCCATCCTCTGATCTTGCTGACAAGTAGGTGTGTCACGCATCTGGTCGCCTAAATATATATGAGACACAGCCACGCTTCACTCTCGACATGGCGGCTCAGAGCCGACGGTCGCTAGCAGTCCGTTTCCGCAAAGTCCACACAGATCTGCTCTCTCCTTCTTCCCAGTCGACAATCCCGAGCACAGTCATCCCATTCTCGAATTTGGAAGGGCTCACTGGCGCCTTCATTACCGGTGACAAGCCTCAATGGGTCGTCTCTTCCGATTCACACCCACTACACACCTACGCACTCAAACTTCCGGTCATTGCCTTTGGACGCACCACTCACACTGGTGGCGAAGGCGACTACTTCCTCAAGAATTCCGAAGGGTGTTCGATTTGTTCGATTCCCGCGGGATTGGGAACAGAGTGGACAATGCCATGTGAAAGGTATGAGATGGAACGAACGTACACGAACCTTGCATTTGATCCGACTTCTGGCTTGTACGTTGGCGCCAGTGCCATCAGCGTCCCTTTTCAGGCGTACGATGAGGAAGGCGAGATCCAACAGGGCCCGGAAGGTCAGTGGTCTGCTCAAATGCAAGGCAGTCTACTGATGCACATAGGCGAGAACCTTATCCCTCCTAAAAACGAACGGTCGACCTTGGAATTGTTCTCGACGGGCGGGAAGCCATGGAGAGTCATAGACGGCTACGACTTTGACCAGAACGAGAATGTCCTCGCGCTTCAGGCTGTCGTCCTCGAATCTTCATCAGTCCCAGGCGGCTATCGTGACTTCATCGCAGTGGGAACTGGCTTCGACTTTGGCGAGGATCGAGCTACGAGGGGTAACACGTACATCTTCGAAGTGGTCGAAACCGTACCACTTCCTGGCGAGGAGAGGAGCTGGTGTCTCAAGATACGTACCAAGGACCCAGCCAGGTTCCCCGTGTCCGCGATCGGCAACATCAACGGCTACCTTTTGCACTCTAACGGGCCCAAGGTGAGGCAATTGAGCAGTCTGAAGATCGTGAAACATGCTAATTGCAGATCTACGTCAAAGGTCTTGACTACGACGATCGCCTCATGGGCTTGGCATTCCTCGACGTGCTGATCTACATAACCGACATCAAGGTCTTCAAAAACTTCATCCTGCTCTCGGATTTTGAGAAGAGCATCTGGTTTGTGGCGTTCCAGGCGGACCCGTACAAATTGACCGTGGTCTCTAAAGACCTGCAGCCCATTGGCCTCGTCTCGTCCGACATGCTCGTGCACGATGGCCAGCTCGCCTTCCTCACGCACGACCGCGAGGGCGTCACGCGCATGCTAGCGTTCGATCCGGCCGCCCCCGAGTCAATCAACGGCGAACGACTCATCCTGCAGACAGAGTACAATGCTGGTGCACCGCTCGCGACGTCGTCCATGGTCGCCCGTCGGCGAGCAGCGCAAGAGGAATATGCGCCTCAGACGCAGATTGTCGAGGCGCGCACCGATGGTGGGATATCCGCGCTCGTATCGGTCAAACCGGCGCGCTTCAAGCGTCTTCAGCTCGTCTCCGACCAGCTTGTACGAAACGCGCAGCACATGGCCGGTCTCAATCCCCGCGCGTTCCGTTCTGTACGAAATGACCTTTTATTGAAACCACTCAGTCGTGGTATTCTAGACGGCGGGCTACTGCAGCGATTCGCATGGCAGCCTCTCGCGAGGCAGAGTGAGATGCTTCGCCAGATCGGCACGGACGAGGTCACGGTCGCTAGCGATCTCCAGGCCCTTGGCGGGTTCTGGTAGTCTCACAACCTGGTCAAAAGTACAGTGAAGCGTACGTACATTGAGAAGTTGACACGTATGCATTGCTGCACAAGAGCGGGTTTGACTATCGAGCCAGGCTGCTCTTTCTCTCTGCGGCATCCCGTAGTGCATTGGTCACTCGCTCAAGCCCTTCCAGATTGATATCGAGAAAATCGACATCGGGCAATCTGCCCTCTTTCATTGCGAGAAGAAATGACCGTAGATGGCTGAATCTCTCAACCATCTCAGGAAACTGCACCATCAGCTCATACACGCCATTGCCGGAGAAGAGACGCGTGCAGAAGTTCGCTCCAGCCCCGAAGTGCTCGGCGTGACCCAGAAGTAGCAATATCTCTGGTGCCCATTGTCCGATTCGCCGAGCAAAGGCAAGCGCAAAGCGCGAGGCTTGGTCCAGTCGAAATCTTTAGGTCGCTTAGCTTTTGGCGTACTGCCTCCCGGCGGCTTCTTTGGCGACGGCAAGACTGGTTTCACCTCCCCTGCTCCTGTAGAGGAGGCAAGGTATGCCTCGCCCTGCTCCTCCTCCAGTCTCTCTAGCTTCACCACGGAATAGATGTTCGTCGGGACAGATGGATGGGCAGCTTTGATCGCCACGCTCTCGTACATGTCCCATATTTTCTTGCCGACCATGCACACGACTCGTGGACGGTACTTGATCAGCTTGCGCGAGAACGAGAGCACGTTGAGGCGCATCTCGAGCGAAGACAGCTCGGATTGCTGTGGTCAGCAGGGTACATACAAGAAAGACACAAAGTCACTTCGGATGTGGGCCGGTCGACGAGATTCGTCTGGCGATTAGACTTCTGAGAGGGGGAAAGAGGCAGAGCTGACGAGCCCGTAGTTGTATTCGCTCGGCATGAGGTAGTCCTCTGATGGGGACAGCTGACGGTCGGTCAGACCGGACTGATGTAGTGCTCGCTGTGCTTCAACGAAGAGCACTTCGTTCCTTGACGATGACCTACCCAGAACTTGTTTGTTGGATGGGCGAAATGATGCCCTTCAGTCGATGACCTCTTACCTCAGAAATGAGCATCACAACTGGATCTGTACCAGCGAGAAGTGCTACCTGGACTATGGGATCAGCATTCGCAGCCCTGCTCAGATTCGCCTCACTTGATTCCACAAAAGAGGACTGTTAGAGTGAGTTTGGCTGGGCGCAGAGGTGCAAGCTTACTGTCTAGGTCGTTTGCTATGTGATCCGGGATGACGCGCAGATGAGCATACACTTCGGGCCCCGCAAATGGCCTTGGCTTCTTGCCACTCTTCGCCTTGCCCTGGGGTGTGGACGGACCGGGAGATGTAAGGTCATCACGGATGTCGGTCTTAGAATCGTATTCGTCGTCATCGACAAGCTTCCTTCGCTTGGCTGCATTAGATCGGGGTGCTGAGGAGGGTGACCTTCCGGGTCGCGGTGAGGGAGTGGAGGGACCAGGCGCACTGGTCCTGACTGCTCTAGTCGAGGTCGGAGAGAAAGAGTATTTCTGCAGCTTGGCTCCGAATGCAGCTGCTCTGCTTTGTGCTGCGACCTCGTCCTCGTCGCTCATGTCGGACACAATCGCAATGCATGGTTGCCTGGTGGACATTGAAAGTGGAGGTGAGGGGTATTGAGTGACGTGTCAAAAGTTGCGAGAATTTCTGATGTTATCAGTTCCCCCGGTGCTCCCTGAACGCGACCTCCTGGATGGTGTCCGAGCTCTACAACTTTTTTTGGGAAAGTCTCATCGTCGACATCGACCCCCTTCTATCCTCACTGTGACTTGAGCCGAGCCCCAATCTCGCAGTAGGTCAGCAGTGGCGGGGACAAGATGGACGTGAGTGCCATGTTAAGGCTTACTTCGTGCAAGGGGAGTCGCCACTGACACGCCCTGCAGGCCCAGTACATGCAGAACCTCCATCAGCTGCTCGAGGCTACCCTGGTGACGGACACGAACATTGTCAAGCAGGTCAGTCATCACCCATGCATGTTGCGAGGTCGAACTGACCGATTCCAGGCCACGACACAGCTCAACACCCAGTTCTACAAGAAAGCACAATGCATCCCCGCCCTGTATGAGATTTCGGCCACCAGCCAGAACCAAGGCGTGAGTTGGGCTACTGTGAAGCGATAAGAGCTCACCAGAAGGTGCGGCAACTGGCTGCTGTCGAGCTGCGAAAGCGGATATCAGCGGCAGACGGCAAGCTGTGGAGGAAGAACAACGTGGCTTTGCGCAATCAGATCAAGGAGAGCTTGCTGGCGCGTCTGACCCAGGAGCCAACGTGAGCTCGAACTGTTCTGGCCAGATTCTTGGCTTACACGCTGCAGATCGATCGTCCGACACGCACTTGCTCGCGCCGTATCAGCGATCGCCGATCTCGAGCTCACTGTTCAGCCAGTACAATGGCCCGGGCTCATGCCTGGCCTGTACCAGGCCGCCCAGTCCGCGGATAAATCCCACCGCGAGACCGCTGTCTACGTCCTCTTCTCCCTTGTCGATACCATTGCCGAATCATTCGAGTCCCACCTCAAAGACCTCTTCCAGCTGTTCGCTAAGACCCTGCACGACCCCGAGAGCAACGAGGTCCGCATCACTACCCTTCGCTCCCTCGCCAAGCTCGCCGAGAGCATCAGCACCGATGACAAGCACGACATCAAGGCGTTCCAGGAGCTCATTCCCTCCATGATCCACGTTCTCCAACAGGCAATCGCTGAGGGCGACGACGACGGAGTCAAGCACGGCTATGATGTCTTCGAGACGCTCATGATCCTCGACACACCCCTGGTAGCCAAGCACGTGCCAGAGCTTGTACAGTTCTTCATGCAGGTGGCCGCGAACAAGGAGGTCGACGAGGAGATGAGGTGCGGCGCTCTGAATGTCCTGTCGTGGATCGTCAGGTAGTGAGTATCCGTGCGCTCTATAGGCGGTCCGAGCTTACTCGATTCCAGCAAGAAGAGCAAGGTTCAAGCGCTCAACCTCGCCAAGCCGATAGTAGAGGGGCTCTTGCCGATAGGATGTGAAGATGACCCGGAGGACGCGGATGAGGACTCGCCATCGCGAGTAAGTGTTTCATCTATTTGGAACGCCCGTCGCTGATATACAAGCTCGCTTTCCGCACATTGGACGCTCTGGCTCAAGCCCTGCCCCCAGGACAGGTCTTCCCTGCCCTCACTCAGCAACTCCAGGTCTACATGTCCTCCAGCGACCCGCGCATGCGCAAATCTGCTCTCATGGCTTTCGGGGTTTCGGTCGAGGGATGCTCAGAGTTCATCCGCCCCCACGTCGATCAGCTTTGGCCCATGATTGAGGGAGGTCTGCAGGATGGCGAGATCATCGTCAGGAAAGCCGCCTGCATCGCTCTTGGCTGCCTCTGCGAGTGGCTGTCGGAGGAATGCGCTACTCGCCACGCGACCATCGTACCCATCCTCTTCAACCTCATCGTCGACCCCTCCACACAGAAGAATGCTTGCACATGTCTCGACTCGTACCTCGAGATTCTCGGCGACGACATCGTCAACTACCTCACTCTTCTCATGGAGCGCCTTCTTGTCCTGCTCGAGAACGGCTCGATCCCAGTGAAAATCACCGTCACCGGCGCCATAGGCTCTGCGGCTCACGCTGCCAAGGAGCAGTTCAGGCCCTACTTCGACCAGACCATCAAACGACTGGTTCCGTTCCTCACCCTCAGCGGGCAGGATGACCAGAGCGACCTGCGAGGTGTTGCTACCGACACCATAGGCACAATCGCCGACGCTGTTGGTGCCGATATTTTCCGCCCATTCTTCCAGGACATGATGAAGGCCGCTTTCGAGGCTTTGACCATGGACAACAACCGCTTGCGCGAGAGCAGTTTCATCTTTTTCAGTGTCATGGCAAAGGTCTTCGAGTCCGAATTCGCGCCCTACCTCCCTCAATGTATCCCAGCTCTCATCGCCAGCTGTCAACAATCTGAATCTGGAGAGGAGTTGCTGGAAGATGGCGAGTTGACTCTTTTCACAATAGACTGCCTTGCTGACGTACAGGCGAGGGCAACGCTGCCGATCCCGCCGCGCTCGCTCAAGCATTCTCGACAGGTGCCGGTAGCTCCAAGGGCTCGAAGGGGTCCGTGGACATCAACGACGATGATGACTACGAGGATCTCGAGAACGACATCGATGATCTGGACCGTCTATTCAGCAATGTCAACTCGGCCGTCGCTATCGAGAAGGAGGTTGCCGCCGACACCATTGGCGAGCTATTCGCTGCCACGAAGCAGGCCTTCATTCCGTATGTGCACGAGACAATGCAAGTCTTACTGGACTTGTTGGAGCACTATTACGAGGGCATCAGGAAGTCGGCTGCCGGTGCCCTTTTCGCCTTCATCAAAACCACCTACGATCTCTCTGAGCCCCCAGAATGGGTACCCGGCGGTGTGGTCGTGAGTCTTCCGGTCTGACGAAGAGTCTTCCCTCACTGCTGGCAGAAGGTACCGTTCCACCACGACGTCAAGCAGCTCGTCGATGCCATCTTGCCTCCAATCTTCGAGATCTGGAAGACCGAAGATGACCAGTCAGTTCCTCTCTGTGATCTCACTCCTGCTCTATCACTACGCATGATGACAACCTTACTCAGCTCACTTCGACGCCAAGGCGCATGAGACATGTTTTATCATCCTTTTCCTGAACATCCTCCCTTCCTGCATCCAAATGCTTGCGAGATAAAGGGCGAGCGCTGATGCAAAGATCTGTGGTCATCCTTCTGTGCTCTGAGCTTGCCGAGACGATGAACAAATGTGGTCCCGCTCTAGTGGAAGGGCACCTGGACGAAGTGGCCACATTTGCTATCGAGATTCTTGAGAAGAAATCCTTGTGTCAACAGGACCCTGACCAGGACGACAACCCGGATGTCGACGCCGACTCGTCCGAGTACGAGGCCGCTTTGGTCTCGAATGCTGCCGACGTCTTCGGCGCTCTTGCATCGGTTCTCGGCCCAGACTTTGCGCAGGCATTCGGCCAGGTCTTGCCGTTGATCTCCAAGTACTCGGAACCACAACGGACCAACACGGAGCGATCGATGGCCGTGGGCTCGTTGGGCGAGATCATTGTGGGGTTGAAAGATGGTGTGACGAAGTTCACTCAGGTCAGTACCCTGATCGGTTGTGCAACAACTGCTGATTTCTAGCCTCTACTTGAGATGATTTCTCGCGGGCTGCACGATGAGGAGCCAGATGTTCGATCGAACGCCGCTTTCGCTGCCGGGGTCTTGATCGAGAATACTTCGGCCGACCTATCCCCTCAATTCCCTGCTCTGCTTGGAGCCCTCAACCCTTTCTTCAACGTCCCCGAGCACTCGGCCCCGGCCGTCTACAATGCCCGAGACAATGCAGCTGGCGCTGTCGCTCGCATGATTGTCAAGAACTCGGCTGCACTCCCCCTCGACCAGGTCGTGCCTGCTCTCGTCTCTGTCATGCCATTACAGTTCGACCCGCTTGAGAACCGAGCAGTGTATGCCGCCATCTTCAGCATCTTCCGCTCAAGACCTGAGCTCCTGATGCCCCACATTGATCATCTCTTGCAAGCATTCGCCTTCGTTCTGCTAGACAAGAGCCACGAGGACGACTTGACGGATGAAACAAAGGCCGAACTGCGGGCGTTGGTCGAACACCTCAAAACGCAGGTGCCAGACAAGGTGGCGGCAGTGGGCTTCCAGTAGAGATCTAGGAATCTAGGAGCGTCCGAGAGGGTGAGGAGGGGAGGTTACATTGACGTTGTGTGTCTTGCCACCAGTTGGGACACGAGAGAGAAGAAGCCGATATCCAGAGTGTGTAATCATACCCCATTTAATGATGCACGATGTAGATACTGTAGCTTCCAGCACGGTTTGAAAGTCAGACACACGTATTCGATCCCCCCGTTTATGCCGCACGCATCTCCATTCCACGCTGCGCGCCAGTCTGGACGGCATCCCACTTCTTCACCTTTCGATCACTTGCGCAGTCGCATGCTCACTGGTCCACGGGAACACCGTTCAGCATGTCCAGACCGAGTCTGCTGCAGTTGCAGACCGATGCCCTCTTGACTCTGCTGAACCTCAATCAACCTTCGGCTGGCTCGAGCTCATCCACCGACCCATTCCCCAGACCCACTTCACCTTCGGCAAAGTTCGACGATGCATCCGGACCACTTGTATGGAAGGTGCTCATTCTGGACGAGCTCAGCAAGGATATCCTCGCAACGAGTCTGCGCGTCCAAGATCTCAGGGAGCAAGGGGTGACGCTACACATGTGAGCGCCCGCACACTTCTGTATGGGAGACCGCTAACTTGCTCCCGGCAGGCAATTACACTCTCCACGACCGCCATTGGCCGATGTCCCAGCCGTGTACTTTGTATCACCCACGCTGGCAAATATACAGCGTATCGCTGCCGACCTGAATCCGCCCCTCTACTCGTCCTATCACTTGTCGTTCACCTCGACCCTGCCTCGCGCACTGCTCGAAGAGCTCGCCTCGCTCATCCTCGCCAACGACCCGAGCGGGCAAACAGGACAGCTCATTTCGTCGGTACATGACCAGTTTTTGGACTTCGTCGTCCCGTCTCCCAACCTGTTCTCCCTCCTACCGAGGCGAGAGATTCAACGGGAAACAAACGGTACGGCGAATGGAGCGGGTGGGTCCAAGAAGGGCCAAAAGGCCAAGGAAAAGGAGGTTCCAGGTCGGCCGAGCTACGTCGTCCTGAACAATCCGGGAGCGAACGAAATGGAAATAGAGGAGGAGATCGACCGGATCGCCCGCGGTCTCTTCAGCGTCGTAGTCACCATGGGGTTCGTGCCAATTATCCGGTGTCCGCGTGGGAACGCCGCGGAAATGGTGGCGAGGAGGCTCGAGTCGCGATTGCGGGATCATTTGGCTTCGAGCTCCAATCAGAGGGGAGGCGCTTCGAGAGACGGGGCCTATGGCTCGGACGGTCTCAGCAGTCTGCAGCGTCCGCGTAAGTCGCCGCTGAGCTAACAGCCCACATGCTGACGGGCAGTACTGGTCATACTAGATCGCAATGTCGACCTTGTTCCCATGCTATCGCACTCATGGACATACCAAGCGCTCGTGCATGACGTGCTCGACATGAACCTCAATCGAGTCACTGTCGAATCGCCAGAGAATGGCAGGCTGCAGAAGAAGTCGTACGACATTGACTCGAAAGACTTCTTCTGGGCGAAAAATGCCGGCAATCCTTTCCCTTCTGTCGCAGAGGATATTGATGCCGAGTTGAGTCGGTATAAGACAGACGCAGCGGAGATCACGCGGTCGACGGGCATCAGCGATGTGAACGACGTTTCCCAAATGTGCGAAATGCCCTCTTCTTGCAACAACTGTCGCTAAGATTGCAGAGATTTTTCCTCTAATACGGCCAATCTAAAGACCGCCATCACCGCACTACCAGAATTGACAGCACGCAAACATACGCTCGACACCCACATGAACATCGCTACTGCTCTGCTCCAGGCCATCAAAGAAAGAGGACTCGACAACCTGTTCCAGGTCGAGGAGGCTGCGGCCAAACAACCAAAAGCCACCATCATCTCGACACTCAAAGGTCAGACAGATGAGCCGGGGCAAATTGCTCATCCGACTCCCGATGACCAGCTACGACTCGTGATCATCTACTACCTCTCGTTGCTCGATCATACCATGAGCAAGGAGGATCTAGCGGAACTGACCGAACTGCTCAGGGAGGCGGGAGCCGACGTCCGGGCTCTAGACTACGTCAAAAAGGTCCGAGAGGTCACGCGCATGACCATGATGGCGAGCCAGCCCGCCGTAGCCGCTCCCACTCAAGGTGGAGACTGGACGAAAGGATTCGGTGCCCTGGGCAGCAGAGTCAGTATCTTCGCAGCCGCGAATCAGGTTTAGGCTAATCGCACCAGATTACCGACCGACTACGCGAAGGTGGCATCAGCGGCGTCGGCCTGGACAATCTCATTTCGGGCGTCAAGAACTTCTTGCCGGCTCGCAAAGAGCTCACTGTCACTCGTCTCGTGGAGGCGCTCATGGAGCCGTCATCTGCGGCTACACAGGCTCTGCAAGACACCGATGATTTCTTGTCTTTCGATCCGAAGGCTACCCGGTCTCGAGGACCGACACAACAGGCGGCAAGCCGAGGCCGTGCTCAGTACCAAGAGAGCATCGTCTTTGTCGTTGGCGGCGGGGGCTACGTAGAATATGGGAACCTGATGGAGTGGGCCGCGAGGTCGCAAAGAGAGGGAGGAGGCGGTGGCAAGCGGATAACCTACGGTAGCACGGAGATACTGAATCCGACGGCTTTTGTGAAGACGCTGGCCGACTTGGGGGCAGCTTCTTAAGCTTGTCTGCCACGTACGAGGGAGCACTATGCTCGATGATGCATAGAGTCGATGCTTGTGCCGAGACTAGTTACGACTGCAGGGAAGCCGTTGCCCTCCCCCACTCGCCGTCACGTGTTAGAGTGGGGGGAAAGCAGAGACGCGCCTTGACCTCTTCCATGGTGATGGCAAAGATAATTGACATTGATCTCATCTCATACCTGACTAATGGACGTCTGACGACGCCCCATAGCGCCGGCCATACTCAGCGTCTCTCAGCCTCACACAGGCCGCTGAGAGATGGAGGCTGGTCTGGCTCCCCCTTCACCCGACCCGGGCTCAGGCCCGGGTTTCGACATCCAGGTCTTTCGCGACTACATGCTATCCCTTCTTCAGCCGCTCATGGCAGCATCGGCGGCAGACTTGCAAGACTCCCTCTTCCTCGACTCGCACTTTGAAGAGAAGTGTCTGCGCTTTGCCACCGATGCTGCGTGTCCAGTGGTCTACATCACCCGAGAACGAGTTACCGATGTGGACACTGAGAGCAATCAGCTCCTGCGCACGGCCTTCCAGCTGCACCTACCCCCAACTCCGCCCCATTCGTCCAATATCATCTCCACCCTGGCGCTGATCAAGACCTCCCCCAGCCTGGATCCTACATCGCCTCTCGGTGCTCAGCTGCACTTCGTCCAGCTGTCTTCGGGGGCCGTTCCCGCCTTGGTCCCAGATGACGGCAGCCCATCGGGTGCATCGACCGTTGTCTCCACGCCTCAAGCGTCGCCATATGACGGCCTCCACAGCCTTGTGCACTGGGGTGTCGCGCCCTGGTTCGACTCGTATGTCACCTCGAAGCAAGGGCAAGACGACGGTGTGGTCGCCAAGAAGAGCAACGAGGCGCAGACCGGTATACCAGTGACCAAGAAGAAATTCGCAGAGCTCGAGCTATCCCTTCTCCACCTCAAGCAGAACGTCGAGATCCCAGAGACGCGGCTTTCCGTGCACTCGGCCATACGCAAAGCCGTCGCTGCTTGCCACGCATCCGGCTCGCGCGTCTCTGTCGACTCTGTCGAGCCCCAGTCACTCATGTCGGACCCGGCGTTCCTCAACAAGCTGCAAGCCGATGTGAACACCTGGATCAAGGAAGTGCAGGCGGTCACCAAGCTCTCGCGCGACGTCTCATCCGGCACTGCCTCGCAGGAGATCAACTTTTGGCTGAGCATGGAGCATGCCCTCGAGGGTATCGAAGCCCAGCTCAATGGCGACGAGGTCAATTTGGCATTGGACGTCCTGCGGCACGCCAAGCGATTCCATGCGACCGTCAGCTTCATTGCAGACACCGGGATCAAGGAGGCGATTGACATTGTGCACAAGCACAACATTCTTATGAAAGACTTCCCGCTCGACGAGCTGTTGGCCGCTACCGATCTCAACAAGATTCGGGATGCCGTCGATCTCATCTTTAATCACTTCAATAAGAAGCTGAAGCTATCCCCATACCCCATCCGCCGCACCCTTCCTCTCGTTGAAGCCATCTCGCAGGACTTCAACGACCAACTCCTCCGAGTCCTCAGCAATCAGAGGCTCATGTATATGGATTACGCCAAATTTGACGATCTAATGGCTATGACAGCAAATGTGTTTATGACCTGGGACGAGAATATGAAAGACTTTACGAATGTGGCACGAGAGGGTGAGGCGTTCTCGAGTCGTGGAAGCGCGGACTGATGGTCAGTCTCCAGGAAGCGAGCTGAAAAATTCATCTCAATCAAAGTCACGCCGGCTCATGCCAAGTTGCAGGAGCGCCTCACGTATCTCAGAGGCTTCCGCAGGTCGCATGACCAACTCCGCAACATGACCTCGTCGACACGCAATCTGAGTGGTTTGGGTATGGATGCCCCCTTCGATATCGACATGGAGGAGGAAGTTCGGCTTTCGTATGAGAGCGTCAAGACGGTCGACGTGCTCGATGTTTCGCCCGAGGGATCCGACATCTGGTACACTGCCGAGACCGCCTACAACGACAGAGTCGCCCGGATTGAGAACCAAATCATCTCTCGTCTCCGAGACAAGCTGGCTACAGCGAGAAATGCGCAGGCGATGTTCCGCGTCTTTTCCAAGTTCAACACGCTCTTCGTGCGACCAAAGATCAGGGGCGCCATCCAGGAATATCAGACCCGTCTTATCGAGTCAGTCAAGGATGACATTCGCCGCCTGCGCCAAAAGTTCACGGCGAACTACCGAAACTCGCAAGCGGCTTACATGAGTCAGATGCGCGATCTGCCCCAAGTCTCCAGCGCGATCATCTGGGCCAGGCAGATTGAGCGACAACTCGTCACTTATATGAAACGAGTCGAGGACGTCCTGGGCAAGGGCTGGGAGAGCTATGCTGAAGGCCATAAGTTGCAAGTCGAAAGTCAAGCGTTCCGTCAGAAGCTCGATACCCGTCCGTTGTATGACGCCTGGATTGCCGACATCTCTCGCAGAGGCAATTTGACAGTGACCGGCCGCCTGTTCGAGGTTGTCCGGACCCGAGCAACCGCACAAAATGCTCAAGGGCAGTTGCAGCTGATGGTCCAATTCGACGTACAAGTTATCCAGCTCTTCAAGGAGGTCCGATCGCTCATCTGGCTGGGCTTTCCTGTTCCGCTCACCATCACGCATCGGGCGAAGGACGCAAAAAGAGTTTATCCCCACGCGGTCAGCCTCATGGAGTCGGTCCGCGTATACACCCAAACGATCGAGCAGATCGACCGCGATGAGGACGTGGCGATGCTTTTGTCTAGCTACAGAACTCACACTCAGCAAATGATTGCAAAGGGTGAGCGCTCTTTTGAAGTCAACGCTAACAGCAGGCATGAATATGCACTGGGATCATCTCATCAACGCATATGATGGCCATCGCCTACTGTCAGGAGGGGATGCTCGGGAGAGCCGTCACTTTGTCTTCGTCCGGGAGTTCGCCAGCGTCACGTCCCTGCTTCAAGACAAGGCTGCTGCGGTGATCGAGATCGGCCGGAACATCGCAGACTTGGTCGAAGAACTGAGAATCTGCCCATTTACCACACAGGCGTTCACCGATCTGCTGACCCATATACAGAAAACGGTGAGTTTGTGCTCAAGTCCTTGATTAAAAGCCTGACCATAGGTGGACCACCTAAACCTCGAGAATTACAGCAACCTCGATGCGTGGGTAGCAATCCTGAACGGTCGTATCACCGCTGTTCTGTCGACTCGTCTAAGTCACGCCATCAACGCCTGGTGCGAGGAGTTTGGGAACTCAGATAACGCAGGTCTGGTCAACGGAGACGTGCAAGACCTTTCAGGTCACTCTGATCTCTCTCTCGAGCCCCTTCTGCACGAGATACGCATTCGGAATCAAGTTATCTACTTGGATCCGCCTATCGAGATCGCCAGAGCCGAATGGCTGTATCAATATCAAGACGCGCTCGGGATCGTATGCGATCTTCCAATCGTGCGCAGCTCGCGATACGAGATCAGCCTTCAGACAGACGACGTGCCGGGAGACGACCTGACATACATGTCTATCTTGACCACATTGGACAGGCAAACCCTCGCCAAGCCGCTCGAATTGATCGAGCAGAAGGTTCAGTCAGTGAGCGAGTACGTCGATAAATGGCTGCGCTTTCAGTCATTGTGGGATCTCGAAGCGGACGATGTCTACTCCCGGCTCGGAGAGTCTCTGTCCCAATGGGGAGAGCTATTGGCGGACATACGACAGGCCCGTTCGACATTTGATACCTCAGACACCCGCAAGAACTTTGGAGTCATTGCTATTGACTATGCCAATGCTCAGAGCAAGGTCAATGCGAAATATGACTCGTGGCAACGCGAGTTGCTCGCACGATACGGCGTTCGCCTTGGCACTGCCATGAAGGACACATATGCGGCCATCTCCAAAAGCCGGTCCGATCTTGAACTGCTCTCGATTGACAGCACATCCACAGCTCAAGCCGTTTCTTTCATCACTCTCGTACAGGACCTGAAGCGCAAAGTCGCTACCTGGGGACCTGACATCGACGAATTTGTGGCTGGTCAAAAGACTTTGGAGCGCCAACGATTCGCCTTCGGTCCAGATTGGCTCTATGTGGATCAGGTGCAAGGGGAATGGAGCGCCTTTACTGATATTCTCAAGCGCAAGGACGATTCCATCCAGGAGCAAGTCGGTATGTCGGCGCGATTATCCGGACTTCACGAGATGAGCTGATCTGTCAGCGGGGCTTCAGCTGAAAATCGTGTCTGAGGATCAGGTCGTGGACGGGCGAATAAGAGAATTCCTTTCAGAGTGGGACGCGAATAAGCCTCTGCAGGGGAGCATCAAGGCAGAGACGGCCATGAACACCCTCAACGTGTTCGAAGCACGTCTCGCCCGCTTGATCGAAGAGTATGACTTGGTGCACCGGGCCAAAGAGGCACTGGGTCTCGAGCACATCAAAGACGACAGACTCGAACCCGTTTCGGAAGAGCTGCGTGATCTCAAGGGAGTCTGGACCGCCTTGTCCGGAGTCTGGAATCGTATTGGGCAAGTCCGGGAGATGCTCTGGACCGCGGTCCAGCCTCGCAAGCTAAGGCAAGAGCTCGACGCCATCTTATCTTCTACGCGAGATATGCCATCCAGGATGCGACAATATGCTGCATACGAATATGTGCAGGAGACGCTCAAGAGCCTTCTCAAAGCCAATGCTCTCATCTCTGAGATGAAATCGGAGGCGTTGAGAGATAGGCATTGGGCAAAGCTATACAAGACCTTACGGCTCCCGGGAGGTCTTCAGTCCTCGTGGGTCGTCCTCTGTGAGCCTGAGCTCGATTGTGACCAACAGAATGACTCTTGGACAAGTCTATGATCTTGATCTGCGGCGCAACGAGCAGTTGATCAAGGAAGTGGTGACCCAGGCACAGGGCGAGGTGCGCCTCTCCGAATCCACAATATATCCAAGGCTGATTCCCAGATGGCACTCGAAGAGTTCCTCAAACAGGTCCGAGAGTCCTGGACTTCATACTCCCTCGATCTCGTCAACTATCAGAACAAGTGTCGTTTAATCAGGGGCTGGGATGACCTCTTCAACAAGTGTGGCGAACACCTCAACTCACTATCCGCCATGAAGCTTTCACCATACTATCGCGTTTTCGAGGAAGACGCGATGTCGTGGGAAGAGAAGCTCAATCGCGTGCACGTCCTTTTCGACGTCTGGATCGACGTCCAGCGACAATGGGTCTATCTCGAAGGCATTTTTACGGGCAGTGCGGACATCAAACATCTCCTGCCAGTCGAGAGCGCCCGCTTCCAAAATATCAACTCGGAGTTCCTGACCGTCATGAAGAAGGTCGGCAAATCGCCTTTCGTCCTTGAGATCCTCAACATCCCTGGCATACAGAAGAGTCTCGAACGCCTGGCAGACCTCCTCACGAAAATCCAGAAAGCCTTGGGTGAGTATCTGGAGGAAGAACGCTCGTCATTCCCGCGCTTCTATTTCGTTGGTGATGAGGACCTTTTGGAAATCATCGGCAACTCGAAGGACATCAGGCGTGTCATGAAGCACCTCAAGAAGATGTTCGCGGGCATTTCGACTTTGCAATTGGACGACGACGAGACGATGCTGCTCGGATTCGCCTCGCGCGAGGCTGAGGAAGTCGCTTTCCGATCACCGATACTTCTGAAAGATTTCCCACAGATCAACGACTGGCTTGCCAAAGTTGAATCCGAGATGCGAATATCTTTGGCGGAGCTCCTCATGCGAGCTTTGACGGAGTTGCGTATCCTGTTCGACGTAGACAAGGATCTGTCTTTGCAATCACTCCTCGCATGGGTCGATTCATATCCCGCGCAACTGGTTGTTCTTGCAGTGCAGACAGCTTGGACCGAACACGTCGAGCGCGGATTGGGTTCCAATGCCCTTCCAGCGGTCCTAACCTTGATCGCCAAGACGCTGGATCTTCTTGCAGATACGGTACTAGAAGACATCGCCATCCTTCAACGACGAAAGTGCGAGCACCTCATCACCGAACTTGTCCATCAACGAGATGTGATCCGGAGTCTGATCAGCAATGGCACAAGGGACATCACAAGCTTCGACTGGCTCTATCATATGCGGTTCTACCACGACGACAACGTACAAGACCCGCTTCTGCGCATGCAGGTACGCATGGCGGATGCGATCTTCCCATATGGTTACGAATACCTAGGCATTCCGGATCGACTCGTTCAGACACCCCTTACCGATAGATGTTATCTCACCCTGACGCAAGCACTCAACAGTCAGCTTGGAGGGTCACCTTTCGGGCCCGCGGGCACAGGCAAGACTGAGTCAGTCAAGGCTCTTGGCGTGCAGCTAGGCCGCTTTGTGCTCGTCTTTTGTTGTGACGAGACTTTCGACTTTCAAGCCATGGGCCGCATCTTTGTTGGTCTTTGTCAAGTCGGTGCATGGGGTTGCTTCGACGAGTTCAACAGACTGGAAGAGCGGATTCTGTCCGCTGTATCGCAGCAGGTGCAGACCATCCAGCAGGGCCTGTCTGACGGTGTGTCCAATCCCAATGCCGAGGTAGAAATAGTAGGCAAGAAGCTCAAGGTGAACCCACGGACCGGCATTTTCATCACGATGAATCCGGGGTATGCTGGTCGCTCAAATCTGCCCGACAATCTAAAGAAGCTTTTCAGGAGTATGGCGATGACTCGACCCGACCAGGAGCTCATCGCGCAAGTCCTTCTGTTCTCGAAGGGCTTCAGGACCGCCGAGAAGCTGGCCTCCAAAGTCGTGCCCTTCTTCAATCTTTGCTCCGAACAGCTCTCTGCGCAACCGCACTATGACTTCGGCTTACGAGCTCTCAAAAGTGTGCTCTCGGCCGCAGGCATACTGAAACGCGATCGTCACTCCAGTTCGACAGCAGATGACACCGATGGATTGAAATCGGAGCAACAAATCATGATCCAGTCTGTGACTGAGACGATCGTGCCCAAGCTCGTTGCCGATGACGTTGGTCTCCTGAAATCGTAAGTTGTGTTGTGCTTTGCCTCAGGATCCCGCTGAAGTTGAGGTTGCTGCAGGATGTCTTCCCTGGCATCGTCTATGTGCCGGCGGAGCTGGATACCCTCAGAGCGAAGGTCGTGGAGGTCTGCGCCGAGCGATTCCTTGTGCCGGGAGAAACTTGGGTCGACAAAGTCGTCCAATTGTATCAGATACAGATGATTTCGCACGGCCTCATGCTGGTCGGTCCTTCTGGCACAGGCAAATCACAAGCTTGGCAGGTGCTCCTCGAGGCTCTCGAGCGTGTGGACGGTGTGGAGGGAACCTCGTACTCGATTGATCCGAAAGCGATCGACAAAGAATCTCTGTACGGCACGCTCGATCCCACGACTCGAGAATGGAATGACGGTCTATTCACCCATATTTTACGAAAGATTGTCGACAATGTCAGAGGTGAGACGACCAAGCGGCACTGGATTGTCTTTGACGGTGACGTTGACCCGGAATGGGTTGAGAATCTCAACAGGTCGGTACTATAGTCAGCAAGGACAGCGTCTTGCTAACGTGCAGTGTTTTGGACGATAACAAGCTCTTGACCCTGCCAAACGGAGAGCGCCTGAACCTGCCGCCCAATGTTCGTGTGATGTTTGAAGTCGAGCATCTGCGATACGCCACCTTGGCCACCGTCAGTCGCTGCGGTATGATTTTCTTCAGCGATGACATCGTGTCAACAGCAATGATGTCCAAAAATCAGCTGCAGCAACTCAGCCAAGCATCGATTGGTGGTGATGACGACGAGATCACTGAACAAGGGGCTTCGTCCAGTCAATCCGACGCGCAGCAACAGATGGTGCTGCTTGTCGGTAAGCACTTTGAAGAAGGCGGTCTAGTGATGTCCGCATTGCACTTTGCCTCGACGAGTCAGCATATCATGGATTTCACACCAATTCGTGCGCTCAACACCTTGTTCTCCTTGTTGAGAGCAACCATTCGCAACGTTCTCGAGTACAACAATCGCCATCCTGATTTCCCGCTTTCGGTAGATAAGGTCGATTCCTACGTCCTACGGCGACTACTACTCAACGTTGTTTGGGCTTTTTGTGGAGACTCCAGACTAGAAGCTAGAGAGGGTCTATGCCGCCATCTCCAGCTACAGTCCGGCATCGAATTGCCACCGGCAGGGACAGGCGACATCCTCATCGACTACGACGTCGACGTCGCAACCGGCCAGTGGACGTCCTGGCAGTCTCGCGTGCCGGCCATAGAGGTGGAAACCCATGCCATCACTGCCTCAGACATCGTTATACCGACTGTGGATACGATTCGGCATGAGGAAGTTCTGTACAGCTGGCTCGCGGAACACAAGCCTCTCATTTTGTGCGGCCCGCCTGGTTCGGGTAAAACAATGACATTGTTCAGTGCGCTACGCAAGCTGCCAAATCTCGAAGTAGTCGGCCTCAACTTCTCCAGCGCCACCACTCCTGAGCTCATACTAAAGATCATGGAACAGTATTGCGAGTATCGCAAAACGCCCAACGGAGTCGTACTTGCGCCGACGCAAATCGGCAGATGGCTCGTCGTTTTCTGCGACGAAATCAACCTGCCGTCCTTGGACCAGTATGGAACTCAGCGCGTCATCTCCTTCCTCCGCCAATTAATCGAGAACAACGGCTTCTGGCGGACTAGCGACCTCGCCTGGGTCACTATGGAACGCATACAATTTGTCGGAGCCTGCAATCCGCCGACGGATCCAGGTCGAGTTCCGCTCAGTCATCGGTTCTTACGCCATGCTCCGGTCGTGCTGGTGGACTATCCCGGTGAGACCTCGCTCAAACAGATTTACGGGACGTTCAACCGTGCGCTCTTGAAAGTGGTGCCTTCCCTTAGAGGACAGGCGAACGCGTTGACGAACGCGATGGTGGCCTTCTATCGAGCATCTCAGACCCGATTCACCGCCGACATCCAAGCTCACTATATCTATAGTCCCCGAGAGCTGACCCGCTGGAGCAGAGGTATATACGAGGCACTCAAACCTCTCGAGACCCTTTCGAGCGAAGGCTTGGTCCGCGTATGGGCGCATGAGGCCTTGCGCTTGTTCCAAGACAGACTGGTGGCGAGCGACGAGAAGCGATGGACAGACGACACCATCAATGCCATTGCACGGGATCACTTCCCCACTGTCGACATGGGCGAAGCCCTTCAGCGACCCATTCTGTTCTCAAACTGGACCTCCAGGCATTACATCCCAGTCGATCGTGAGCAGCTTAGAGAATACACAAAAGCTCGCTTGAAGGTCTTCCACGAGGAGGAGCTAGACGTTCCCCTCGTACTCTTCAACGACGTCTTGGATCATGTGCTCCGCATCGACCGAGTCTTCCGACAAGTTCAAGGGCATCTCTTGCTTATCGGTGTTAGCGGAGGCGGAAAGGTGAGCTCTGTCGGCCTGATGGCGCTGACAGCAGACCACATTGTCCCGCTTTGTAGCCTGGATGAACGGTCTCAGCATATTCCAGATCAAGGTCTCAAACAAATACACTGGCGAAGACTTCGACGAAGATTTGCGCACGGTCTTGCGCCGCGCCGGATGCAAGGGCGAGAAGATCTGCTTCATCATGGACGAGTCGAACGTACTCGACTCTGGCTTCCTCGAGCGAATGAACACCTTGCTCGCCAATGCCGAGGTACCCGGCCTTTTCGAAGGCGACGAGCATGCGGCCCTCATGACCGCCTGCAAGGAAGGTTCGCAAAGAGACGGGCTCATGCTCGATTCACATGAAGAACTGTACCGATGGTTCACACAACAAGTTGCGCGCAACCTTCACATCGTGTTCACCATGAACCCACCCGCCGAGGGACTAGCTTCGCGTGCGGCAACGTCTCCAGCGCTTTTCAACAGATGCGTCTTGGACTGGTTTGGCAATTGGTCCGATCAGGCCCTTTACCAAGTCGGATTTGAATTCACGCAGACTCTTGACCTGGAACGAGCTTCGTGGAGCCCTCCAATGCCGTTCCCTGCCAAGTATGAAGCTCTGCCCGACATTCCCACTCATCGCGAAGCCGTCATCAATGCCATGGTGTTCGTGCATCAATCCATGAGAAGTATCACTGCGAGGCTGGCTCGGACCCAGGGCAAGCGAAATCACATCACGCCAAGGCACTTCCTGGACTTGTGAGTACCTCCCGACCGAACTGAGGACTGACAGGCAGCATCAATCATTACGTGCGGCTGTTCAACGAGAAGAAGGAAGAGCTCGAAGAGCAACAGAGACACCTTAACGTTGGTCTGGACAAGCTGCGCGATACCGTCAGCCAGGTCGAAGAGCTTAGAACGAGTCTGGCGGCAAAGTCGAAGCAGTTGGAGGCTAAGAATGCAGAGGCCAACCAGAAGCTGCGTCAAATGGTAGCTGATCAGCAAGAGGCGGAGGCTAAGAAGGTCGCTTCCATCGAGATCAGAGCCGCGCTCGAGCAGCAGGACGAATACATCCGACAGCGCTCAGATGTTGTCAAGGAGGACCTCGCGCAAGCTGAACCGGCGGTCCTCGAGGCACTCGCCGCCGTAGGAAATATCAAAAAGCAACATCTGTCTGAAGTCAGATCTATGGCCAACCCTCCCGAAGCCGTCAAACTAGCTATGGAGTCGGCCTGCTCGGTGCTGGGACATCAGATAGATAGTTGGAAGGCAGTACAAAGCATCATTCGGCGCGAAGACTTCATTAGCAGCATCCAGAATTTCGACACGAAAAAGATGCCTAAGTCTGTTCGCGACCGAATGATGCGTGACTATATTGGCAAGCCAGCGTTCAACTTCGAAACGGTCAACCGCGCCAGTCGCGCTTGCGGACCCCTCGTCCAGTGGGTGATTGCACAGGTGCGCTTCTCCGAGATCCTCGACAAGGTCGCTCCTCTGCGCCAGGAAGTCGCTTCCCTCGAAAAGCAGGCCGAAACAACCAAGCAGCAGGCCAAGGTGGTGGAAGAGACCGTGGCTGAGCTCGAGGCAAGCATAGCTCGCTATAAGGAGGAATACGCTCTCCTTATCAGTGAGACGCAGTCTATCAAGACCGAAATGGACCGTGTACAGAGTCGGGTGGACCGAAGCATGACCCTCCTGCAGAGCTTGTCATCCGAGCAGGAGCGCTGGGACAATGGCAGCAAGACCTTTGAAGCCGAGATGAGCACTATCGTTGGTGATGTTCTGGTATCAGCCGCCTTCTTGGCCTATAGCGGCTTCTTCGACCAGCGCTACCGAGACTCAATGCGGACGGAATGGTTCGAGCATCTCTCGGCCGCTGGTATAACCTACAAAGCCGATCTTGCCTTGCCTGAGTTCCTCTCTACCGCCGATCAACGGTTGGGCTGGCAGGCCAACGCTCTCCCCAACGATAGTCTATGCCTTGAGAACGCGGTCATGCTCAAGAGGTACCACCGATACCCGCTGATCGTTGATCCGACGGGCCAGGCGGTCAATTTCTTGCAGAACGAATACAAGGATCGCAAGATCACCGTGACCAGCTTCCACGACGAGTCGTTCCTGAAGAACCTAGAGAGTGCCCTGCGTTTCGGCAACCCGCTGCTGATTCAGGACGTCGAAAATCTTGATCCTATACTCAACTCTGTGCTCAATCGCGAGCTTCGTCGCACAGGTGGCCGTGTTCTTATTCGCATCGGGAACCAGGATATCGATTTCTCACCGGCGTTCACCATGTTCCTGTCGACCCGAGATCCGTCTGTCGAATTCCCACCCGACATTTGCTCTCGGGTGACTTTTGTCAACTTCACGATGACGCGAGCCAGTCTCCAAAGTCAGGCGCTGGACAAGGTCCTCCGTGCTGAACGTCCCGAAGTCGATCAGAAGCGCCAAGATCTCATCAAGCTACAGGGCGAATTCCGCCTGCGTTTGCGTCATCTCGAGAAGTCTCTCTTGCAAGCCTTGAACGATTCCGAGGGGTCGATTCTCGACGATGACAAGGTAATCGGGACTCTAGAGACGCTGAAAAAGGAAGCGGCCGAGATAAGTCGAAAGGTAGACGACACCGAAGCGGTCATGCGAGAGGTCGATCAAGTGACTGCAGAGTACGCCCCGCTGGCTCAGGCTTGCAGCAGCATCTACTTCACTTTGGAACAACTTGCCGGAGTGAATCACTTTTACCAGTTCTCGCTGGATTACTTCCTCGAGATCTTCGACTCAGTCCTGCTGCAGAATCCGAGACTTCAAAAAGTCACCGATGCCACCTCGAGGAGACAGATACTTTTCGACGATCTCTTCCTGGTCGCGTACAAGCGAACCTCTCGGGCACTGTTGCATTCCGACTATCCGATTTTGACCGTCTCACTGGCCAAAATGCGGCTCGCCGGGGAGATTGGCTTGACCATCTCAGACGAATTGGATGCCGTTCTGGAGGTCCCATCCGGCTCAACGACGGGCGAAGTGAAGGTGACGCCGGAGCAGAGACGCGCGCTCGATAGTCATCTGGGTCAAGGAGTCGCCAAAACCCTGGAAGATGATCTTTCCGCTCATAGCGCCGATTGGGCGGCTTTCTTTTCCGCCCCCAAGCTGTCTGCAAAACTCATGCCATGGCCTTGGGGACCGGCCGATGGTGAGTAGCACGCAGTTAAACTTCATTGATACTGACAAAGAGGCCTCGTAGTAGCAGCACGGCTTGTCACCGTCATCAAGATGTTCCGACCCGACCGACTGCTATCAGCACTCTCCGAATTCGCCGACCAGTCATTCGGACTCAGCCTGATGGACGAGACCGATGCCGATCTTCGAAAGGTGGTGTCGAACGAGATCTCCCCCAACAACCCTGTGGCGCTCGCATCCGTACCGGGGTACGATGCTAGTTACCGAGTGGACAACCTATGCAAGACCGTCGGCGCCTCGTGCGTATCTGTGGCGATGGGATCCGTGGAGGGCTTCTCGCTCGCCGACCAAGCGATAGCCAATGCTGCTCGTGCAGGGTCCTGGGTACTGCTCAAGAACGTTCATCTCTCCCCCGCTTGGTTGAGCCAGCTGGAGAAACGGCTGCACAGTCTCTCTCCCAACCGTAACTTCCGACTCTTCCTCACAATGGAGACATCTCCAGTGATCCCCGTCAATATTTTGCGTCAATCCAGAATCATCATGAACGAGCCGCCTCCCGGTGTCCGCGCCAATCTGCTCGACTCGCTGCAGAATTTGTCCCAATCCCGAATCGCGTCCGGCCCAGCAGAGAAATCGCGATTATTCTTCCTTCTAGCGTGGTTCCATGCGGTTGTGCAAGAACGTCTACGCTACCTGCCGTTGGGCTGGACTAAAGCGTATGAGTTCAACGATTCCGACTTCGAAGCGGCTCTTGACACCATCGATTCATGGCTGAGCGGTCTTGCAAAGGGAAAAGCAAATGTCGATCCTGCTCAGATTCCGTGGACTGCTCTGCGGACGTTGATCAAGCAAGCGGTATACGGCGGTCGAGTTGACTCGGACTTCGATCAAAGGACTGTCGACGCCTTTGTGGAGGGAATCTTCACTCCTAGAGCCTATGACGCAAACTTCAAGCTTATCGAGGGCGATAATGGCGGGTTGGCCGGACCGGAGGGGTCGCAGATGCCGCATTACGTTCAATGGGCACACGATCTGCCAGAACGTGAGCCACCGGCTTGGCTGGGTCTCCCTGCATCCGCAGAACTGCTTGTTGCGGCCGCGCAAGGTATGTAGATCGTGACAGATTGGACTGGTCACTGATTTTTAGGCGAAGCTGTCATCACAAAACTACGGAAGATGAGAACCCTCGATGATGAAGACGATATCCTGGCGGCTTCTTCAACGGCCCCTTCAGGCTCACCTGTCTGGATGTCGACTTTGAAGGCACAAGCCGAAGGATGGCTTAAAAGTCTGCCAAACAACCTGAGCGAGGTAACCGCACCTGACGGACCCCTCGCTCGATTTTTCCTCAGAGAAGCATCTACGGGATCCCGATTGCTTCACATTGTCCGGCGAGATCTGTCTGATCTGATTGAGGTGTGCGACAGTAAGCGGGCTCAAACCAACGAGATGCGGAACCTGATCACGGATCTAAATCGAGGTGAGTGGTCATATGGTTGAGTCAAACAATAGTGCTGATTTCGACAGCGACGACGCCGCGGCACTGGCTGAGATACAAATCGCTTTCCAGTACTACGCCCCCGTCCTTCATCAGCGACTTGGCATCGCGCCTGACCCAGCTCGAGGACGTTGCGTCAGGAGGCAGGCTTGCATCACAGATATGCATCGGCAAACTCTTCCAACCTGAGGCTTACATCACGGCTACACGGCAAACAGTGGCGCATGCCAATGGCTGGTCGTTAGAGCAGCTCGCAATGCGGCTCGAATTCCGCGAGGGACATGGAGATCACAGATACGGCATTGAAGGTCAGTAATGAGAATCGGTTACAAGGCCCTGGCGCTGATCATTTCAGGCCTCAAGCTGGAAGGCGCTCATATCTCTGGAGGCTTGATGCTCAACGACGGCGAGTCGACCTCGCTGCCTACTTGCTGGATTGTCTGGTATCGCTTCGACGCACTTCCGTCACTCACGAGCCCTGTCAATTTGCCCGTGTATCTCAACAGCGAGAGGAAAGACGTCCTCTTCTCCGTAGATGTGTCAACGGCCGGAGTGCCGCAAGCTATCTTTGCACAGCGAGGCGTGTGCCTCATCGCTGCCTGATCATTCGTAGAGGACCGAGTATACGCATGTGCATGCAGATTTCCCAATGACAACAAGAGACACAGCTTCGGCCTCGGTGTAGATCATATGTATCCGTCGCCCCCATGCAAGACCATGCTCTTCCCTCTGACGAGCTCATCGGCGAGTTTGCGCATACCCAGCCACTCGCATTCCTCCTCGACCTTCCTCCTCTTGCCGTCCAGAGGTCCGAACCGGCCGTTGATCAGGCGCTGGGCGATGGCATGGTACAGCACCGCATCTCGCAGAAGGAGGACGGTCACCTCAGTAACCGTTCCTTTAGGTTTGGCGAGCTTTAGCGGAAAACGGGGTGCGAAGGCCCTCCGAGACTGAATGGAAGGTGCGTTGAGCGGCAAGTTGCTTTGCAGAGTATACGACGAAGAGGGCGAGGGGAATTTCGTCAGTTGCGTGTACTGATTCCGCCTCACCGCGCGCTTGGCCGTGGACACGGTGGGGCTTGGCCGGTCTTTAGCGCGCACGGGGACAGGCGGTACAGGGGGGACTTCGTCATATTGGTCCCCAAGTTCGGTCGGCGACGACACCCAGAGGGATTTGAAGTATTCGTCTCTGCTCATCAGCCCTCTGCTTGCGAACGACGAGTCAGAGGGTGCACGCACCGCAGGAGATTGTCAAGCTCGTCGGCTGCTTCTGCATCCGCATCCGCGTCGGCATCGCTCTCCAGCTCGCTTTCGTCCGCACTACTGCCATCCGTCATGCCCGGCCCATCTTCCCCATCTGCGTCCGTCTTTAACGCATCTTCAACGAATCGCACCAAGTTGCTGAACGCCCCTCCGCGCTGCAGGACGTCCAGCGGGAGAGTCACGCGGGAGCTGTTCACTGGCAGGCTGGACGAGTAGGCAAAATCGAGGTTGACGAGGATGACCGAATGCTCGTCAACGGCGGTCCGTGTGGTCTTGCTCTTCAGTATGGCGGAGAATGGTGTAGGAGGTAGGGACGCTTTGGGCGGTGGCGCAGCCGTAAGCCGCCGGCTGAGGGTAGAAGTACCTTCTGCGGTACCAGGCTTGTACGATAATGCTGGCGCGGGAGGTACTTGTGGCGTGATTGATGTGGGACCCGGGGCCGAGATGGGCGTGGCGGGCGAGACGGACATCCGGGCCGTATGGCGTTTCTCAAGCAAGGAAGCCGACAAGGAAGGGCCAAGATCGAGATTGAGGGTCACGTCTATACTTGATTTTTTCGAGAGCCTCCTGAGCGAAGTCTGCGAAGGGCGGGTGCGGATCGGCGCGGTGACAGGTACAGGTGGCACGGGTATGTCGTCGTAGTTCGCATACTCCTTGGCATATGTCTGCGCAGGGGTGGACCTCCCCACCGACGCGTGCGAGATGGACGGCGTGCGAGGTCGCTCTTCCGTCGTAGATGGTAAAGAGGGACGAGTGATTAGGTGCTGGTGCTTCATCCCGCGCCGCGCCTCGCTCGGCGTGCGCACAACTTGGGCACCTCCGCCCAGACCATACAATGCCGATGAGCTCACAGAGCTCTGAGGGGTGTGACCTGACATGCCGGGAGAAGATAGCTTGGGCATGTGAGGTGAGCTGGTTGAGCCGAGTGGTGAGAAGGCGAAGAATCGTCGCGGGGATTTGGGTTTGAGGTCGGGCAGGATCGACTGCTGATTCGTCCCGGACGACGTGAGGGTCAAGGTCGGCATGTCTGGAAAGGGCTTTTGTGGCTCACTCCAACAGGATATGATCAGGCTAGCTGATCGGGCGCACCAGGCGTAATAAACTGGAGGTGCGGAGAGGATTGATCCTTGCTGAACGCAATGGAGCGGCGTGAAAGCGCAGAAGTAGAAAGGAGGTGAGATGTTGGGAGCGGAGGGGAACAGACCGCTTTTTGGGTGCACAAACTCGGTCGGCCAGCCGACGAGTTCGTTTTATGAACAACAAGACAATCAGACAAGATAGATGCAAGGAGATCGTCATTCTCGCCAGCACTCGGAGCCCTGAACCTTCCAGGACCTACAGCTGCGATGATGCTCCATCTTCGCCATCATCCTGAACCAAAGGCCTTTTGTTCATGGTCAGTGGTCCTTCGTAGGCTGTGCATCGGGCCTGGAGCTGGACTTGCATCCTTTTGGAGCGTCCTCACTTTTGCCTTTCTTTGTGAAGATTGCCATCTGAAACAGTGACCGAGTAGGGGCGAGGTCAGTCACAAGGACCCTATTCGAGGTGTTTCAGATCGAACAAAGGAAGGTGAGGAATCTGTGCGGCACTGTAATCTTGGAGTTGATGCTCGGTCAGTGGGCGAGAACAACACTACTGCATGGCGAGACCCGCCGCCGAAGCGCAGGGACCTCGACCTGCTCTCTGATCCTAGCTGGAATCTGCTGTTACATGTCCGGCGCCCTAAACCTTGCGCTGCTTCGCCAGAGCGGCGAGATCCATAGGCGGATATTCCGAGCCTTCTGGTGGTTGGGGGTTCTTGCGGTTCACAGGGGAGGCCATATCACTGTAATATTTAGACGTGATGTTCAGCCAGCTTGCAGACCACGTACCGTCTCAGCTCCACAAGGATGGTCTCTAAGGTGAAGTCTCTCTTCCAAGCAGCGATGGAGGCGACGCGGGAAAAGTCAACCTGGGGAAGTGTCAAGATCAAAGCGTCCTGGCTGATGGTGTACTGACCAAGCCTCTCTGCTGGTCGACGCATGGGATGTTGATGCGTGACTCAAACTTGACAAGAGGAGGGACGTCTAAGGGTCAGCTTAAAAGTATACAGCAGCTGCTGAGAAGCGCACCAGGGTATTTGTCGCCGCAATAGATGGACAGGGAGAAGATCCGATTCTCATATGCGGAATGGGGCGGGCCAAGAATGGTGCCGTTCCACTCGTACATGGCGAGGTCATCAGTGTCCTTGAGCGTCAGCTAGCTCCTGGCAGATCTATGGCATTCGAGGTCGCAGAACATGAACCTACCTTGAGACCGTACGAGCACGAGCCATCGCCGATACCCTTCTCGCCGTGCTCGAGCTCGGATAGGAGCCTGAAGCTCCGTGGGACTATTCCGTCAGCATCAGAGGGACGACCTGAGCTGATTCAAGCTCCTCCTCCTCGCCTATACAGCAGCAGAGCGCCCATACGTAGCACCCGAAAATTGGCATGCTCAGTGCGGGTCCGAGAGAGTCGTGTGAGGGGGTGGTCTTGGTGAGAGAAGCAACGATTGACCTACCTTTGGCCATGATGCCTGCCTACTCTTGCCCTCGAGCTCAGCCTAGACGCGAGACCGGCGGTCGAGTAGAATGCCAGTCGCCAGTGAGGGGTTGAGTGGCAAGAGAGAGAGGAAGTAGCAACGATGGCTTCTTGAGTGTCTTTGCGTCATGCGATTCCAGTCGGTCGGACTCGGAAGGTGATAACGATTAAGAGATCCCAAGCTGTTGTCGACCATGAATCCACGTCATCCTCCGTCACCGGTTTGTCACTCTTCCGACATGTCCACTACCGACTACCAACGCAGTGCTATGTCAACTAAGACACCTGGCTCTGAGGAAAGGCTCGGTGTAGGGGATCTATTGCCCCTTGTGTTCCTATTCATGATCATCGCCATGCCGACGAAAGCTTGGCTGATACTGCCGCTGCTCGTCCTCGCCCGGCTGCTCAAGAGCAAGCCTTTGCCACCGAGGGAGACCATCATCCCGTCAAACGAGGAGCGGGTCTTGCTCCTTGGTGCCAGCTCTGGAGTAGGAAGGGATCTCGCCCAAACCTACGCAAGGCGCGGTGCCAGAATGTATGCGGTGGCTGTTCGCTAGCATGAGAAAGCTGAATGTTAGATGCATAGTCGCCCGCAGGAAGGACGAGCTCGAGCGGGTCAAGCAGGAATGCCTCGACATTGGACTTGCGTCGGAGCGTATACTTGCGTTCGCTGGAGACATCACCTCTGTCTCTGAGCTCGTGGCTGTCCGTGATCTCATCACCAAGAGTGAGTGGAGTCGCTTGAGCACGTTCTGATGGTCAGACTGGGGCCGTCTCGACACCTTGCATATTCTCGCCGGACTACCCTCGACCGACACGCTTCTTGGACCAGCCGGTGTGAGGCTCGACTCAGTAGCGGGACAGTCAAGTAGCGGTCATGGCAAGCGTAGAGAATTCCAAGTGAACGGGACGTCGTACGCCGATACCATGGAGGGTATCCCGAGTCAAGCTGGACTGGAACTCATCGCTGCCGACGCCCGACGGTGCGCAGAGGTCAACTTTGTCGGGACGCTTCTCTCATTATCTTGCTTCGTGAGTTCAGACCTGGCTCAAGGGATGCCAGCTGATCCCCAGCTTCCCCTTCTCTCGTCCAGCTCGGCTGCACCTGCGGTGCATCATCTCTCCTCTGTTGCAGCGACCATACCTGCGCCACACCGGGTCATCTATTCGGCAACCAAGGCGGCCGGCTTCATGGCCATGGAATCAGCGCGGGTCGAGTGCGAGGGCTCCGGGGTCAGGTTCTTCAGTGAGCCCATGGCAACGCTACTGGCCAATGCTGAGATGCAGGTCTTCTGCCTGGGACAATTGCAAATGACTTCCGTCTCAAGACCTCCAGCACTGAATCTGGCGGGAGAGACGAGACTAGGCTGGACATCAAGCATGACTGGGAGAAGCTGCTGCTTGCGCCGCAGAAAGGTAACTCATGGGCTAGACAGGCGCCGAGCTGACCGATAGTTGTGGACACCATCATGCACCATCTCTCATTAAGTCCAGCGCCTGCACCTACCATCCCGTATCCACCCTTCAGCTGGTTCAGACAACTCGACTCTCCCCCTCCGCGAGTCGTGCATCTTCCGCAGACGTATCGTTGGGCGACGTTGGCGAGCTGGACGCCGCTGGGTTGGTGGTATATTGAGCCCAGCGCGAGACGCAAGTACGGCCTGCCGGGGCGCTAGGTAGATGTACAGCCGACGGTACACATAGAATGGAACGGTGCTCGGTCTTGCATGCAGCATTGCGCACGTTAGCAAAGGGGTCGAGATGACTGCCACTCGGCAAGGTGCCACCTCCACTCGAACCCTGCTGACAGCACTCAACTGTCGGTGACACTCGCTATCTTAATCTATACAACGACGAAGCATCACATGCCGCCATGATTCACGCGGTGCTCATCTTCAACACGCATGGTGAGTGATAGTAACCAGACTGTAAAGACTGCTCGGAGGCTCCAGGCGAGGCGGCTTACGCTTCGTGCTTCGCTGACCCCCAGGCAAACCGCGCCTGTCCAAATTCTACACGGCCCTCTCCGCGCTCGTGCAACAGAGCCTCATCTCGCAGATCTTCTCGCTCATATCGGACCGGCCATCGGGCGTATGCAACTTCCTCGACGCGCCCGAGCTCGTCTTCCCGCTCTCGCCAGCAGCGCAAGGCAAGGGCAAGGGGAAAGAGGGGGAGAAGGGGGACGCAGATGACGTGAGGGTCATCTATCGACACTATGCCACTCTGTACTTTGTGTGAGTATACTTCCCTCCCTCCTCTGTGCGCGGCGCCAGGCCTCGCTGCGCTCCGGCTGACGGCAGTTTCGTCGTTGATGGCGCCGAGTCCGAGCTGGGGATCCTGGACCTGATCCAGGTGTTTGTCGAGTCGCTCGACAGGGCGTTCGAGAATGTCTGCGAGCTCGACTTGATATTCCACTACGACGAGGTGCACCACGTTCTGGCCGAGATTGTGCAGGGGGGCTTGGTCCTAGAGACGAACATCAACGAGATCACAGCGTGTGGTGGGTACCACCTTTCCCCACCCGCGCGCCTCTCGCTGTTATGTGTATAACTGGGCAGCTGGCTGATCCCAGTGCAAACGTCCGCTAGGAATCGAAAGGCGTCCATCGCCTCGGCCAACCCGATCATACCGTCCATGCTCGTGAATCCTGGCTTTGGCAGTGCTGCGGGCAGAGGACTCGGCAGAGGAGGAAGTTCGGATGGACCGAGACGCTGGTTGGCCGCAATGGGCGTCTGAGATCCCTTGTATATGCTATGGCTATGATAGTACTGTTGTTTGCAATGCTGGTAATGATTCACACCTCTAAGAGGATGGTACAACAGAATGTCCATTGGTCTACTCCGATTCGACTTCATCCCCAAACAGATCCAGCATGACTTGTTCTCCAGCTGCCTCCTTGTGCGCTCCCTCTTCAGCCGGAGCTGCCACGACGTCGGGTTCGTCGCCTTTGTTTGCTGTCTCTTCTACTTGATCGGTGTGCCCGTTAGCGGGCGGTAGGGGCGCGTTGGGATCAGGTAAGAACAGTCGAGTGTAATTGGCGGGCTTTTCTGGCGGTTCGGCCTTCTCGTCAGCGCCGCCAGATCATACAGGAGTTACTCACGGGCACCCCAGCGAGAATGTCCTTCTCCAGTAGACCTGTCTCGCAGTACTCCCTCCAATCCCGAAGGCAGTCTCATTCTTAGCTGCGTCAACCGACTGCATTCAAACGCACCCTCGACCAAAAACAGGTCCGCGCCTGTGGCGCCTTCGGCCTCATCCCAATATACGTACAATCCAAAGCGCCAGGCGAACTCGGCGACAGCGGCTTTTGCCAGACTCAGGGGGACATCCTCCAGAACGGCGAACAGCACAATGCAGCCTGCAGCGGCGATGACAGCTGCGGGGTATACCACGCATAGTGGAGCGATGGACCTAGACTCAGCAGGACACTCCGGATGAGAAGCCGACTCACATCTGGTTGAACAGCATCCAGCCAAACTCTCCCAGACGACTCTCGGTAGCCCCTCTCGTTGCTTCAACATCCGAAAGCCCATTGCTTTGGCCGTTCTGCGCCGCAGAGTCGATATCAAGAGGTGGACGCAGCTGATCCAAACCCCGGATTGCCCGCAACAACACCTCAAATGGCTGATCGACGTCCATATCAAAGCACAGAGTCTCGAGCACGATCTCCTCGCAGGAGAGAACCTCGTTCTCCCATCGCTTGTACGGCAGCGATTGAGGTGTCTGACGTTGAGTTGGAGCGAACAACCTAGCACGCAACTCACCGGATCGTCATGGCCCTGAGGGAACCATCGGTACTGGTGCCCGTCTTCGAATTTGTCCAGGCAGGCATTCACTATGTGTCGTAGCTTGGCAGGCTCTTCTTCAACCTTGGACGCCAGAAAGAACACCGTCGGTGCCACAAGCTGGAAATCAGCTTGGACAGCTTCAGGTCGTCTGGCGACTGACTTTCTCCTCAAAATCTTGCAGAGCTTGCCGCATGTAGAAGCGATGCACAAGTACACTGGCTACAGTCATCAATCCGCTGGAATGGTGCAACGGCCTCGCCGATCAGCTTTCCATCGCGCAGGACAGCCGGCGACTGACATCTCCAGGCGTCCGACAAGCGACCGGATATACTCGATCGTCTCTCTCCGGCGCTTCAGCTCCTCCTGCAGCGACATTCCCCGCGCCTGAGAGGGCGTTTGCCGGAGTGCCTCCTGCGTGAACAGCCATTGCTGCTCGACCGCGGTGAGCGCTCTCATGACCAGGCTGCAGGTGGAACAGACAGACAGAGGCGACTGCTTTTGCAGCAAGATCACGACCACGTGCAGAGACGAGATAGGCTTCCTAAAAGTGGGTAATGGCAAGCCTATAACCGAGATAAGTCGAAAAGTCCGAGCGTCGTCTTTGCTGTTAAGTCGGTGGCCAGTTCGACTCACTTTGCCTCTTGTAACTCCTTCACAGCTGGATGCGGACAGCTTGGAGGTCGCTAATCACATCGCACAGTAGCTTTGATATCTCCCGACACTCTAGCATCTCCAAACTTTCCCGCACGATGGCCTCTGCATCCGTCTCCAAGCCGTCCGAGTTCACCACACCGGTGAACAAGACCGCCCATGCCTTTGACAAGACCATCCTGGACGCTCTGCTGGCACGACGATTCTTCTTCGCCCCGGCCTTTGAGATCTACGGCGGTAATTATCCCTAAGTTGCTGTCATCAGGCGCTGACAGCAGGTGTTGCCGGTCTGTACGACTATGGACCCACCGGCTCAGCTCTTCAGGCCAACATCCTGGACGCATGGCGGAAACACTACATCATCGAGGAGGACATGCTCGAGCTCGACACCACCATCATGACACTCTCCGAAGTACTAAAGACTTCTGGTCACGTCGACAAGTGAGCTCCTTGCCCAGCAAGCTCGAGCGAGCTGACGAGACAGATTCGCCGACTGGATGGTAAAGGACGTCAAGACCGGCGAGATCTTCCGGGCGGACCATCTTGTCGAGGCAGTGCTGGAGGCGAGACTCAAGGGCGACAAGGAAGCTCGCGGTATCAAGGACGAGCCACCAGCAGCAGACGAGGACGACAAGAAGAAGAAAAAGAAGAAGAACGTCAAATCCGTGGCTGTCAAGCTGGACGACGAGGTCGTAGCCGAGTACGAGAGCCTTTTGGCGCAGATCGACAACTTCACTGGCCCGGAGCTTGGCGAGCTGGTGAAGAAGCACAAGATCGTCAACCCAGAAACCGGCAATGAGCTCACCGAGCCGGTCGAGTTCAACCTGATGTTCGAGAGCAACATCGGTCCAACGGGTCAGATCAAGGGGTACTTGCGTCCCGAGACGGCTCAAGGCCACTTTGTCAACTTTGCCCGGCTGCTCGAGTTCAACAACGGCCGCGTACCGTTTGCCTCGGCACAAATTGGCAGGAGCTTCCGAAACGAGATCGCGCCACGGCAGGGTCTGCTGCGTGTGCGCGAGTTCACAATGGCTGAGATTGAGCACTACGTCGACCCGCTCGACAAACGTCACCCGAGATTCGCCGAGGTCAAAGATGTCGTGCTTGCATTGTTGCCGAAAGGAGTGCAGAGTGACGGTCGCACCGACATTACGCACATGAGTGTCGGCGATGCCGTGGCACAGGGGATGGTGGACAACGAGACGCTCGGCTACTTCCTCGCCCGAACACAGCTCTTCCTGACAAAGATCGGCATCGACCCGGAACGTCTGCGATGTCGCCAACACATGGCCAACGAGATGGCCCACTATGCTTCCGACTGCTGGGACTTTGAGATTCAGTCGTCGTACGGCTGGATCGAGTGTGTCGGCTGTGCCGACCGTTCGGCGTACGACTTGACCGTGCACTCGGTCCGCACCAAGCAGCCGCTGAGGGTGCAGCAGAAGCTCGACGAGCCGCGGATTGTGGAGAAGCTGGACGTAACGTTCGATGCCAAGGCGTTCGGCATGAAGTTCAAGAAGGATGCCGGGACGATCAAAGACACACTGTTGGGCATGGAGAAGGAGCGGCTGCAGTGCGTCAAGGACGAGCTGGAGAAGGGCGCGTCGTCCGTCAAGTGCGCGGATGGCAAGTCGTACGAGATCACCTCGGACCTGGTCAAGATCGAGCCGATCACAGTCACCGAGCACGGTCAGTGTCTGGTCTCATTTTTAGTGCAGCCTCGACTGACGCGTTAGTGCGCGAGTTCATTCCCAATGTCATTGAGCCGTCATTCGGTATCGGCCGTATCCTCTACTCGCTGCTCGAGCACTCGTACTGGGCCCGCGAAGCCGACAAGGCCCGAGCTGTGCGTCTACCCACTCTGCGCAAAGTCCTCACACTGATCGACAGGTCCTGTCCCTCCCGTCTCTCGTGGCGCCCATCAAGTGCCTCATCGTCACCATCTCTCAAAACCCAGAATTGCGAGCCAAGATCCACGACATCTGTAAGCACCTTTCCATAGTGATCTCACGCACTATAGCTGACGACGTGCAGCGCGCAAGATGCGCGCACGCGGTATCGCCAGCAGAGTGGACGACTCGAGCGTGTCCATCGGGAAAAAGTACGCGCGAAACGACGAGCTGGGCACGCCCTTCGGCTGCACCGTCGACTTTGCCAGTGCGTCTCGTTTTGTCTTTCTCCGTGCTTTATGAAGAGGGCTGACAAGCAGCACTGCAAAATGGCACGATCACCCTTCGGTGAGTCGGCTGTGATGGTCCATGGGCATAGGGGCGTTGCTGACGTTGTAGGGAACGCGACTCGACGTCGCAGTTGATCGGCCCGATCGAGACGGTCATCGAGGTAGTGGACGAGCTTGTGAAGGGTACCCTGGATTGGGCCGGCGCGTCCAAACGACTGGACACGTACAGCGGTGTGCAGGACGTGGAGTAGGGAGACTCGTACGCGCAGGCTTTGCGGTAGATGCAGATTACTCAGTATGCAATGCATCCTGCATTAGGCACTGCTCTGCGTAGTCCAGTAGGCCTGTACGTCTCGCAAGCCGAGCGGGCAATGGGAGAGAGGAGAGACACATAGCGATACATCGGTGAACAAATAAAGGGCTAGGGGCAGTATCGTATTTGATCTCTTACATGTCCCAAAATACACTGAAAACAGATGGCCGCGGCGAGCGGCGAGCCACATCACACGAGATCCGCCTTGGTATTATGTAGCGGGCACAGGCACCCCCGACGCCGACACCGACGCTAAGGCGCAGATAACGTTGGTCCGTCGATCTAGTCTACTAGTCCCGATCGTCTGCACACTGCACACCCGGCTGATCCGGGATCCGACAGGAAGGAAAGACACTGTCCGCATTGCTCACACTGGCCACAATTGCTTCGGGCGAAACTACCGGTTGAAGGCGAACTGTTGTTGCGGGTACCCGGCCGACATAGTCATGGGGTTGGTGAGGAAGGGGAAGGCGCGCTGGGATACACCTGGCTGTCCTGGTTGGCCTGGCATTGGCTGTGTAGGGAAAGGATTTTGTTGTGTAGGCGTCGGGTGGTCGCCGTCATTAGGCCTGAATCCCATAGTAGGCTGCGAGAGGGGCATAGGCACATGTTGCGGAGCGCTGGGGCGTCTTGCAGCAGCGGGGACGCCCTGGAGGGACGGTTGCGCATATGTCTGCGGATAGTTCGGAGCGACACCAACGGATGAGGCGACAGATGACGAGGTGCCCGGACGCGAGTCGCCGCCGGTCCAAGAGAAGGCGCCAGACGACGACGACGTAGGGACGCCGTAGAATGAGCCGCGGTCGGAGAACATAGTGGCAGAGGAGTCGCGGCGATCATAGTCGGATTCTGAGGAAGACGAGAGCGAGGCACGCTGAGTCCAGCCGAGGCTGGCAGAGTTCATGTACTGAGAATTGGCAGCTTGTGCCGCAGCCTCACGCTTCTTCTTGCGCCAAGCCTTGCGCATCTCCTTGAATTCTGAAGAGTCGGCTAGAAGCAGCTTGAGTGAAATTGAGACTCACCTTGAGGCAGACGCTTCTCGCCGTGTTTTTGCATGGCAACGTGCGCGTTGAGATGGTTCAAAGTGCCATACGACTTTTCACACCCGTTCCAGCCGCAGTGATACAGACGCTCAATCTCGTCGTACCTCCTCCTAGGTCGCTTTTTGTGGGCGGGACCGCCCAGGGGCACAAAGGTCAAATCGCTGCCCTCGCCCTTGCCGAGATAGGATGCGCGCATGAGGCTAGGCTGCTTGGTGTCCATCGAGTACGCCCTGTTACCCGGGAACGCAGACGGCGGATGTGTGATCATCTCGGGCATGGACGCCATGCGAGCATCGCGGAAAGGCATCGAGGTCTGAGGAGCAGGCGAGTACTTGTATTGGGCCGCAGTGGTTGGCTGCTGATACTCGATCTGATTGGCGATGGTCCGAGCGGACGGGAGGGACACGTTCGAGTGCATACCGCCAAAGCCAGGAATGCCATCCGATGTCTGAGGCCGACCAACATTCATGCTGGGACGATAAGGTGTCTGATTCGGCATCGCGCTGGCCTGGTTGAAGACATTGAAGTTCGTCACATGTGAGGGGGCCGACATTGAGCTGTTGAGCATATCGGCGCCCCACGAGCCGGGCACTTGCGACTCAGACGAGCGTCTGGCGGCTGGGTTGTAGTGCGGGTCGACGGACGGGGCCTGAGGTGAGATCATCCTGTTGGGATCGTTGTCATTCTGTGGGCTGCCCGAGGCGAAAGGGTTGATGAAGCCAGAGTTGGTCTCCTCGTCGATCGTGGCCACCTTGTCCTCGACTGTAGCGGTGGCGCTGCGGCCGAAACGCTGACGATCGGCTGCACTCATGCCCCAGCCGCTTTGGAGAGCTCCGCCAGCGGTGGCTGGGCGCCGTGTCTCGCTCGTGGACGGGCGGGCAAAGTCGTGAGAGATGGGAGGGAGCTCGGCCGAGGAGAACGAGCCGCCGGCTGAGCCTGCTGATGTGGAAGAAAAGGAAGAGCCGGTTCCAAAGAAGGGCGGGACGCCGGAGAAAGAAGAGTTGATCGAGAAGGAAGGGTTCATCACCGAATTGGGAGTCTGAGTGGCGGGCGACATGCTGATGGGTTTGGCGTTCTCGCGGTAGGCGTCGAACGGCTCGGCCGGGGGCGCAAAGGCAAAGTCTGTCGGCGACGAGTTGTTTGACCCGGAGCCAGGTGTGGCTGTTGGGGCCATCATGAGCGCGGTGCTGGATTGGAAGGGGTCGTCTCCGCAGGAGAAGAGCTCTGCCCAGTCAAACGTCATATCGCCAGGACGGACGTCGAGGGGCGGGTCGAGGGGTAGGGCGGAGGGGAGGAGGGTGGAGAGAAAGTCGAGAGAGGCGGACATTGTGGCCAGCACGAGTCGGGAAGAGTTAGAGGGAGAGGGAGGAAGGAGGTGGGGGCGCAGCCCGATGGAATGAGAGGATAAGGTAGAGAGGAGGCGTGAGAAGGAGGAGCACAGTGTCAGCTGAAGCCCGGGCGCGACATGGTACGCATGCAGAGCGAGTGAATCCACACCGCATCTCGGTGAATCCCGAGACGGCATGCGGGGCGTGAAGGAGGCGGGGTCAACGAGGACCCGCATTGAGCGTGTGTGATTTGGTGTGGTGTGGTGAGTGTGAACAGATGGTCCCGAAGCGGGGGTGGTGTCGTCTGTCCGGACGTGGGAGGGAGGGAGGGGAGCCGTGACGGGACGGGGAGTGATCGAAAGGAGTCAGATGCTCACGATGCTTCGAATGAGATGAGATGGCTGCTCCGTGTTGCCTCCGTATCAGTTCCGCCTGAAGACTCGGTGCGGTCGAGGTCGAGGAATACGAATGGACGAGGCGGGTCGGGAGTAGCTGCTGTTATCGATTGTATCCGTCGGATATCTCTCCTCTAGGTCGTCTAGTCCAGTCGGCACGAGTATGTCGTGCGTCGCGTGTCGTAGACTGTTGGCAATGGATGACGGTCAATGGTCGACCGACAAGGGAGATGTAGATGTGGTTGAGACTAGCGTAGGTGTAAGAGTAAGAGTAAACTCGTTTGAGAGAGGGGTGGAAGATGGGAGATGGGAGGGTCGTCGATCACACTAGCTCCACCTGTCACGCGGGGTATCCCTTGTTACTCTAGAGTAATGCTTCCGTCAACAGCCGTTTGCCGAGCGAGGTACAGTACGACGTCGCGAGAGAAGGAGGGAGGGGGGACGCCGTAATTGACGGCCAATGTCTCTCTCTCGCAGCTGGAGTAGAGTAGTTTGAGGCGAGGAGTGCCGGGGTAGGGTGTAGTAGAGTAATTAGATTACCGTTTGTTCGTTTGCTTGTGCAGTGGCGGCGGTGGAAGGGGGAGAAGGGTGGGGGTCGTAGGCGGCAGAAGGGTAAAATGTCGACGGACCACGCCCGCCCGCCGCACAGGCAGCTGCCCTGCTTGCCACGAGAAGGGGAAAAGGAGGGGTCAGGGACTAGAGTATCCGTGCCGCGCTAACCTGAAAACGCATCATGATTGAATAAAGCGGTCCGTGCTCCCGACAGCAGGGGAGGAGAGGCCCAAGGGGGAGAGGAAGGGGGGACAAGGGCGATCGAGGCGCAAGCTCCACTCCGGCCGAACGGGACCCTGAGCGCCGTCGAGACCGCGTGGCCGCCACTTTGACGGGTGCCCAGTCCGTGGCGAGGCATGACAGGCTGGCTATGCACTGGTCGGCGAGCAGCGACTCCCTGGTATGGCAAGAAGAGGGTGCACGGGGGAGGCGATGAGCCGCCCAGAGCAGCAGGGAGGGGGGGGGGGGGCGGGGGGGAGGGGGCAAGGAAGGAGCAACAAGCTGTCGTCGGGGGCATTCCACGTCCGAGTCAGCATCCTTACATCAATCGCCTGTTGCACCCCTCGCACCCCCTTTCTTGGAATGGGAACGGCATCGCATCAAAGGCCTGGCGCCCATGTGCTCTTCGGAGACGCTACGGCCCGCAGACCAGACCAGGACACAGGCCGTAGTCTGCGATGCCGCAGCAGCACCGATTGCGAGATGCAGATACGGGAAACTGCACTAATTTAGCGCCATCCCGTCCGGCGTCGGTCGCGTCGTTCGGTGTACGTTGTCCTCTTCGACGTGTTACGTGTGATAGATCTCCCATCTCATCGCATCATCCAAAGCAGCAAGTCCTTTGGATCTCATATCTCTTTGTTCATCTCATCGCATCGCGTCGCATCGCCGCATGCTGCTTCCATGCTTCTTATGCATCGGCCCACCGGCCAGCGCTCACATCATCGGCCATCCCATGTCCCCCTCCTTTCCTTGGCATCCTCCAGAACGACGACCGACGAGGTCGTGTTCCCACACGACCGACTTCTGTCGGATTGGATTGGGTTGGGAGGGCTGGTGGCGGCAGATGAAGGAACAGGCTGGACCTGACCTGACTGTATTCAAACTGAATATTGATCGGGCCCGTCGCCGTTTCCGTCTCCCTCATCCGAAGTATGCTTGAAACATACCATCCCACATGACATGTCATCTCACCCGCCATACTCAAAGAGGTGGCAGGTGTTTCATGTCCGCGCTAGTTGTCTGGTCTCATATGTGCTGTACATCGTGACACCAGATGCTGTACAACCTGGGAGCTTACGGCTTCCAATACCACACCGGGCCGTTTGGCGTGTGTTCTTCCTTGGCCGCATCGGTCCATATCTGCCATCAGCACTTATCACCTGCGCTCAAGACAGACTCACCCCCACGTAGCCACGCTTGCTGCCGCGTCCGCCGAGCTGCACGCACTCGAGCTTCCAGCGGTCCTCGCCGCCATACCGGATCATCACCGTCCATCGCACCTGCGGCGGGTCGTCCGCTGTCAGCCTGACCACACCACGTATACTCGTCATGGGCGCTGCGGCAGGGTACGTGAGACTGCCTGACTGCTGTGCCGACCGGCCGTGGAAGTAGATGGGCGGCAGGAGGTCGGACGTCGGAAGGGACGTTGAGAGAGCCTCTTCGCCGTCGTCCGAGCGCGGCGGCGAGAGTCGGGACGAGCGCGAGAAAAAGTGGTCATGCTCGACATGAGTCGGCGTGTGCGCGCGACTGCTCGAGGCCGAGCCACCCACGGTGGCAGGAGGATCGTCAATGACGAGGTCGAAATGCATCAGATCGCCAAGCGCCTCGTGGTATCGCGAGAGGTCGAGGTTGTTCATTTGCCTGCGGAGCTGGATGAGACGCGGCTCGTTCAGGGCGATCCAGTCGGCGTAGTCGACAAACGCGTACGAGCCATACCACCTCCCGGTTACACCGGCCCAGTCCCACACCCGGCCATCGTCGCTCTCTGGTCGACGCAGGTCGTTGAAGCCCCATCCGCGCACCGGCTCCAAGCCGTACGATAACGGCGAGACGGCTTTGAGCCACGTATCTTCGCCCATCATCCACACGTCTCGCGCGTTGGCCACTGCGATTCAGTCAGCGCAGCACCATCGAGAGGGCCAGAAGGCCAAATACTGACTCATGACCGAAGCAATGGCGTCGACCAAGACCCAGTCCACCTTACCCTCGGGCGTGAGCGGCGCCCACTCGTTGCGCTGCTGGTAGTTTGCCGAGTTGTACACCACCTCGCGCAGGAAGCCACGGTGATGTCGATGCGCGACGATCTCCTGGCTGAACTCGGGCGGGAGGAGCGCGTGCAGCCTGGACAGCTTGGGATTGATGACCTCCTTCCTGCTCCGCCGATTCGGGTTGCCCGGCTGCTCGCTGAGCGGCCGCAGCAGCGGGCGCGTCTCGCGCGTAGAGAGGTGCAAGACAATGTGCTTGAACACGTCGGAGCGCAGCATCTCCTCGAGCATCGCGCTGTTGGCCGTCTCTTCCCGCGCGAGCGGAGACGGCTCGTCCGGGTGCGGCGAGGCGGGCAGGTCGAGGTACATGTCGAGCAGCGTGTCGCAGATGAGGTCGAGGTGCGCTGGGAGCTCGGACCACCGGTCGGGCGGCCACTGCATGATGCACTGGACGAGCTGGCGGTCGCGCACGCGCTGCGCCCAGTCTATATCCATGCGCGGGGCGGCGAAGGCGCCGGCGCGCCGCGGGTCGTCGTACATCTGAAGGTGGACGTCTCGCCACAACGTCTGCTCGGGGTTCTGCGGGTCAGCTTCTTCGCCAGGTTAGGTAGCGAATGGCGCACGTTGTAGATGTACGATCGCAGGCTCTTGCATGTGCGAGCGGCAGAGGCGAGCGACGGCGGGTCCGCCACGGCAGAACACCACAGCACACGATGGACAATCTGGCGTCAGCCCAGCTTCAAGGCAGAGGAGGTGGGACACACCTCTATCGGCGCGCGCAGCAGAGCGCTCTGCAGCTGACTGGCCCCTTGGCTCAGCGAAGAGTAGACGCCATCTTCGTCCGCGCCCACGTCCACGTCCATCGCCGATCCGCCCGACCCAGAAGCGACGGGACCAGCCGTCGGCGATCGCGATCGCGATACGGTCCTGCGCTTCTGACGCCCATGCTCGTGCCGATCGTCGAAAGCCGTCTGCTCCAATTTGCGCACGAGCGGCGCGGACGACGGGGAGAGCGAGCCGCTGGGATCTGGGCGCTTGGCCGAGTCGAGGTCGACCTCGTTGCTGTGTGTCGGCGGCGAGAAGGGGTGGGCCGGCGCCTCGGGCGCTGCTTGAGTTGAAGCCATCTTCGTGCGTGCGTGAGGTGTGTTGGCTGGGTGGAAGAGATGTATGATACAGAGAATACAGGGGACGGGCTACAGTACAGTGTGCGGGTCTCGATCTGGCCTAGCAGAGGGATAAGTGATGATGGCCGAGCATTAGTGCCCAAAGGTCGGCGTTCTCGTTCTCACCGGGGAGACGGACACCGCGAGCGAGGGCACGAGTTGAGGGTGGAGGTCAGAGCGGTCCCCGTGTACCCCTTTAGCGCGGTCCAAGTACCATTGATAGTAACACAAAGTGGCCTTTGGCCTTTGAATGCATCGAGTTGAAATGATGATCTACATACAGCACAGATGGACCACCCCGCACCGGAATGAGATGGATGACACGAGTCAATGCAATGATATGACCGGCCGAGGCGTCCAGACGAGGATTTTGATAATCGTAAGTGGGGGATAATGCGAAAGATGAACAGTCGTCGAAAAGCATGAGAAAGTGATACGAATTGTCTAGACATCGCGGCGATCATCGAGATTGTGCAGCAGACTTGCGAGGCACCGCTTGGTGACAATGTCGCCTTTGAGCAGACCGGTGAAGGTTCCGTCGCGAAGAGCTTCCGGCAGGCAGGCTTTGAGTGCCTCACGAGCCCTTCCAGTCAGAGCTGCACTTTGATCATTTGGGAGATGACTCACCTCGGGTTGTCGCTCATCCGCAGGTAGCACCTGACGACGTGCTTCAGCAGTCGGACGGCTTGGCTCTCCACGAGGGCCGATACCATGTTGGCGAGAACGGTGCCAACCGCGTAGAAACGCTCGTAGGTCTGGCAGATGTACTGCAGGCCGAGGTCGTCGAGGAGGATCTTCTGCACAATGAAGATGGCGACGGTCTTGCTCAACTCCGAACCCGTCTCCATGATGCGCAGGCATAGCGGAATGATCTCGGTCGACAGAAGGAAGTTGATCACATCCGAGTTGTCGTTCTGTTTGACCAACGCGCCAATGACGCCAAGCGAGGTCAACCGCAGGTACTCGAAAGGTCGTGTCTTTGAGGTCGTGTTGAGGAAGGGATAGAGGAATAGCGGGATATGAGCTAACCGTGAGCAGTTGCACAGGCTTGTGTAAAGCGTGCTCACCATTCAAGAAGAGGCTCCTCGTGTCGGCATGACTGGCTACGCATTGCAGCAGAGCGAGCGCATTGCAGACGCGATTGGAAGCATGGGCGGTGAGGGTTGGAGGTGACATGGCCGGGTACACGTTGACGATCTCAATGAGAAGGGAGGACATGATGCCTACAGTCAGCATGTTACCAGGATCCGCCGCCAAATCGATTGTTCATCTAGACACTCACCAAATCCGCCCCACAAGACCAGGGCCAAGTCCTCGTACATCTCCCGCTTCTTGCTGAGCTCCAGCAGCGCCGTCTCCCTCGTTTCTGGGTCGAGCAGCTCGGCAATCAAGACATATATCTTCTCCTCTTCACTTCCGGGCGGAGGCGTGGCCCCGTTCGGCAGCAAAAGCAGCTTGCCCGTCTGCTGCATGCCTCCTTGACCTTGACCTTGAGCCGCTCCGCCGCCATACTGCCCAGGATGACCGGTAGGGCCTGGCGGGTTGTTCAAGTGTTGCGCCAGGTTGTTGAGAAGGAGGGGGGTCTGTGCTTGTGGACCGGCCTGAGGGACTCCCGTCGGCGTGGCGCGCGAAGGGGGTTCGGTGAAACCTCCAAGGCCGGCCATATTGCCCTGTTGACGTGATGTGCCGCTCGGATCGGGAAGGTAGGTGGGCTGGCGAATGGACGGATCGTACATCCAGCCTTGAGCTCTGGTCGACGCGCCTGCTGACCCGCTCTGACTGGGTGGGGCGAGATTGGAGACGGCGAGATTGGAGACGGCGAGATGGTGTCCTGCTTGAGCCCAGGAGGTAGATGGATCGGCGTTGTCGGGTGTGGGGGGCGCTGTGGGCGGTCGGTTATGGAACATGCTACGTCCAGAGGCGACTTCTCAGGTGCGTCCGCTGTTGATCAAGTGACAAACGGCGGGATTGTTGTGATGGTAGGAGAAGAGAGTGAAGTCGATCACAGCTTTGAGTGAAACACGGCTACTCTTGGATCTCGTTGCAGCGGGATCAAATTCTCTCGAGTGTGGCATGCTCCAGAGTCTGGGTCGACGTGATGGTCTCAGAAACGTCTGACTCTGTGGTCGCACACCCTGAGAACAGCGCAGCGCGGAACACTCAGCATAGAGAGCTCAGACGCCTCAAATAGCTGTAGAGCGCGGGTTAAGCATATTTGTCACCGTCTCTGATGAAGGCCTCGCCATGTGGACAAGAAAGATCCGCCTTTCAGAGCAAATAGTCATTCCAAGCGCAATGCATTAATCACGATGAACAGTCACTGGTCTCTGGTACATGTGCATGTAGGCGATGGCATACCCTAGCTAGATGCGAGCGATGCAACAGGAGGGACTTAGAGAGGAGCATCAGACATCACTTAAGTGGCAGGCTCGAACAACGCTGCTCCTGTGCCTGGATTGAAAGTCAGAACGATGTCACAACCTGCATCAGACTTTCACGACTCAGCACAAGACAGGATCGCGGTGACGTCGGGCGGGCGCACAAGAGCCGAGCAGAGCTGCACGAAAGCACTGTTAGGCGCTCTCGTATTTGCTTCTGGATAGCACTGGCATCATGGACCCCTGGCACATCGTCGACCGCAATGACAAGAGCTATGTCGCCCAAGATGTCCCGAAGCGCATGTGAGTGGCAAGGTCCACTCAAGCTAGAGTGTCTTGTGCTGAACCCGCAGAAAACACATCCAATTCCAGCCCTTCACGCCCAAAGACATCGTCCGGATATCGGAATGCGAAGTGTCGATACCAGACTTGTACACAATCCATGATGATGGATTGAGGTCGACCGCCAAGGGCGGGCCGTTAGATGGACGCTTGGTGAGGGGTCCTCGTGTAGACCGTATATGACGTGCTGATAACAGGGACCGAATGAGAAGGGTCGACGATGTCTGACGTGTGGGGAGGAGCCAGCCCGATGCGTCGGGCACTATGGCTACATCAAGCTTGCGCTTCCTGTCTTCCACATCGGCTACTTTCGCCCAACGATAAACATGCTGTCCTGCATCTGCAAGACCTGTTCTCGAATCCTCCTTCCGCGAGAAGAGCGCGAGACCTTTCTCAATCGCTTCCGACGCTCCAGCTTGGACAGTCGACAGCGGACAAGCGCGAATCGAGCAATCCTTGCCTCTTGCAAAAAGCAAACGATCTGCCGGCACTGCGGGGCCATCAACGGCCCGGTGAAGAAGCTGGGCCCTATGAGGATCGTCCACGAACCTTTCCGAGCTGCCAAGGTTGCAAAAGAGAAGGAAGAGCATCTGGAGAAGTACAGGACGGCCATGGCGGATGACAAGCATGTTACGAGAGACGGTCTGAAGGGAATATTTGAGGATCTGAACCCGGTCAAAGTGCTGGCTCTGTTTCAGAGAATATCAGCAGAAGTGAGCTTGGAGATCATTGCGAATGCCACTGATCCCAGGACTGCGAGCTGCTATCCCTTCATCCTGATATAGGCCGACCTGAAGACTACATCTGGCGTTACGTGTCCGTGCCGCCACCTGCCATCCGACCCTCTGTGGCTTCGGAAGCCGGCAAGTGAGTTATCCTTCCCACATAACGAAGACATCGCTGATGATCAGCAATGAGGATGATTTGACAGCCAAGCTGGCTGAGATTGCGCACTGGAACAAGATGCTGCAGATAACGATGGACAACGGACGAGGACTCGAGCAAATCATGAATAACTGGGAGACCTTGGGGGCAGCCGTAGCACTATACATCAACTCGCAGACGCCCGGTCTGGCAGCTGCAAGTGTACGTCCATCACCAAGTCATCATTTCGCACTGATAGACAGGGTAAACCGAGTCGAGGCTTCGTACAGCGGTTAAAGGGCAAGCAGGGTCGATTCCGAGGTAATCTGTCCGGCAAGCGTGTCGACTTCTCTGGCCGTACCGTCATTGGGCCAGATCCGAACTTGCGTATTGACGAAGTGGCAATACCGGAAAAGGTCGCCGTCAAGCTGTCCTACCCAGAACGCGTGAACGATTATAACATCACGGCTATGCGGCAGGCGATCATGCACGGCTCAAAGGTGCATCCTGGCGCCAATGTTCTCGAGAAACGGCAGGCAGATGGCTCTACTATGAGAATAGCTTTGCACATGATGAAGGACGCGGACAAGAGGCGGCAGTTCGCACGAGAGCTCAGGACAGGCGACATTGTCCACCGCCATGTCAGGGACGGGGAGTGAGCAAGCCTTCTGATCGAATGACCTATGCTTATGCCAGCATCGCGTTGTTCAATCGACAGCCAAGTCTCCACAAGCTGTCTATCATGTGTCATCGTGTACGAGTCCGGCCCTGGCGGACATTCCGCTTGAACGAGTGTGTCTGCAACCCCTACAACGCTGACTTTGACGGAGACGAAATGAACCTTCGTAAGCACTGTCTCCGGTCAAGCATCGACATTGCTGAGAGCAGATATCCCTCAGACAGAGGAGGCAAGGACAGAGGCTTTGGAGCTCATGTCGGTCAAGAAAAACCTCGTCACGCCTCGAAATGGAGAGCCTATCATCGCCGCCATCCAGGACTTCATCACCGCATCGTTCCTCCTATCTCGCAGAGATCGGTTCTTCAACCGGCAACAATTCACCCAAATCTGTTCGTTCTTCTGCGACGGCAACCTTGACATTGAGATACCTCCACCTACCATATGGAAGCCTCAGCGAATGTGGACTGGCAAGCAGATCTTCAACCTCCTCATGAAGCCAAATAGACATTCTCGCATCCAGGTCAATCTCGAAGCGAAATGTAGGACAATGAAAGATCCGGATCCGAAAGATCACTTCCCACCCGACATGTCACCTAACGATGGCTACCTGGTCATCGTCAACAGCGAGATCATGTGCGGAGTCTTCGATAAGAACACCGTCGGAGACGGCAAGAAGAAGTCCGTCTTTGGCGTCATCTTGAGAGATTACGGACCTGAGGAGGCCGCCTCGGCCATGAATCGATTGGCGAAGCTGGCCGCTCGATGGCTTGCGAATCAGGGGTTCTCGCTCGGTATCAATGACGTTATTCCTGGACCCAAATTGCACAACAGCAAGGACAGCAAAGTCGAGGACGCTTACAACTTCTGTGATGGGCTCATCGACAAGGCCAAGAAAGGTCTCTTGCAGAATGCTCCGGGCTGTGACCAGGACACCACCCTGGAGCAAGAGATCTCAGGAACGCTGTCCAAAGTGCGAGGAGAAGTCGGCGAGCTGTGTATGCAGGACTTGAGCCGGCATAACGCACCCCTCATCATGGCAACTTGTGGTTCGAAGGGTGGGTTCGTCTAGCCGCAACACTCGCTGCTGACAGTCCAGGTTCCGTCATCAACGTCGCTCAAATGGTGGCTTGTGTGGGTCAACAGATTATCTCCGGTAATCGTATCCCGAACGGCTTCCAAGATCGGTCCTTGCCCCACTTCCACAAGAAGTCGCGCAATCCTCCATCGAAGGGTTTCGTCCGAAACTCTTTCTACACTGGTCTCTCGCCAACCGAATTTCTCTTTCACGCCATATCTGGGCGAGAAGGTTTGGTTGACACAGCCGTCAAGACTGCTGAGACCGGTTATATGGCGCGTCGGCTCATGAAAGCCATGGAGGATCTGTCTACTCACTATGACTTGAGTGTCAGGAATTCCGAGGGAGGTGTGGTGCAATTCCAATACGGAGATGACATGCTCGACCCGGCCTGTCTCGAAGGCGATGCGACCCCCGTGGACTACCCGCGAACATGGACCCATGCTTGCGTAAGCTGAGTATTGACGTCAGAGCAAGCTGACGAGTAGCGTATCGCTTCGCGTGAAGGCAAGGCTCTATTGCCGTACGAAGTATTGCAGCTTGCTCGGTCTATCTACCCCGAAAGTATGGAGGTCGCACCTCCACCGCCAAAGAAGGCAAGGCGTGGCCAGCCAGCCGTGAAGATTGAGCCCGGCACGTTACCTGCAATGTTGCCGGGTTGGGACAACTGTCATTCGAAATTCCGCGAGATTACCTTCAAATTCATTCAGGAGAAGATTGTCAGAGTCATGGCGGAGCAGCGCCTGTCAAGAGGTCTGCCTCCTGCTGAGACGCCTGAGGATGCCGAGGAATACGGTGATCTGCTTGTTCCCCAAGATTGTAAGTATACTGGCAGGTTGCAAGGGCCGGCTGACGATCAGTTGCCGTCAGACAGGTTTTGGACAACGCCAACAAGGTCTCTGCCGATCAAATCCATACTTTCCTCGAGATCTGTCGAGTGCGATACTTGCGATCACAGATAGAGCCGGGATCGACCGTTGGCGCTGTTGGCGCTCAGTCAATCGGAGAGCCCGGTACGCAAATGACCTTGAAGACTTTCCACTTTGCCGGTGTCGCCTCCATGAACGTCACCTTGGGAGTGCCACGTATCAAGGAGATCATCAACGCTGCAAAAATTATCAGCACGCCGATTATCACTGCCGAACTTGTGAATGCTACTTCAGAGCATGCAGCCCGGATCGTCAAAGGAAGAGTGGAGCGGACGGTTCTGGGAGACGTACGTTCTATTATTTTTTTGCGCGAGTAGGTGCTGATGATAGATCGCGTCCGTCATCGAGGAGACATGGACGGATCAGAACGGCTATATCGAGGTGCACATTGATATGGAGGCCGTGCAACGGTTGCAGCTGGAAATTACGATGGACAGTATTCGTGACTCCCTCTGTACCTCGAAGCTGAAGCTTGCGGCTCCCGTAAGTTCCTCTCTTTGCGATCGAGTGGCGGTCACTTATGCCAGTCTGTCACCCCGCTTGACAAGCTGTCGCGTGTTAGAATCTATATTGATGAAGGCAAGAAAGGCAGGGAGAACGAGGGATTGTACGAAAGGCTCAAAGCGCTCAAGCGAGCCTTGCCAGACATCCAGATAAAAGGTCTGCCTCAAGTTGATCGGGGTGTCATCACCAAGGACGAGAAGAACAACGACGTCAACCGGCTGCTTGTCACTGGGTACGGTCTCGCAGAAGTCATGGGCACAGACGGTAAGTTAGCGGCGGGATGTGAGGTCAGTAGCTGATTAGTCAGGTGTGGATGGTCTGCGCACAAAGACCAATCACGTCATGGAGACCGCCGACGTGCTTGGCATCGAAGCCGCTCGCCAGACCATCTACAACGAGATTCAGCATACCATGCAGTCGCACGGCATGTCCATCGACCCTCGGCACGTCATGCTTCTCGGAGATGTCATGACGTACAAAGGCGAGGTGCTTGGTATCACCCGTTTCGGTGTGCAGAAGATGAAGGACTCGGTTCTCATGTTGGCAAGTTTCGAAAAGACCACGGACCACTTGGTAAGCTCTCCTCATCTCGCTGGTCAATATGAGCTCATGTGCTAGTTCGACGCCTCTCTGTTCTCCAAGAAAGACTCTATCCAGGGTGTCTCAGAGTGCATCATCATGGGCACACCTGCCCCAGCTTGCGGCACCTCTATGTGAGCTTGGAATGACATGACAGAAGCCTGAGCGATACTGATGTGCAGGGCCTCTATCGTTACGCCTGCACCCCCTATTCCCCAGCGCAAGCCCCTGCTCTTCGAAGAAGCCTTCAAGCGCGGCAGAGAACGCAGAGAAACGGTCATGGACTGGGAGTAGTTTCATTTCATTGCGTCTTGCACATCATCATCATCTCCATCATGGCATAGTCATCAGTTGCATGTATACTGTATGCTCTTCGGCTCTGTCTATGGGTGTATGCCAGCGTGAAGCAGAGTAGGTAATGGCGAGACGACGGACAACGGACTTAAGCAGTGGCTTCAGCAGGAGTACTCTGCCCGATGGGTTGGCCCAGCTCGATGGCTGGTGCTTGAGAAAAAGCAGACGTGGCCAGTCGCTCATCCATCGCCACGCGGACATGCCCGTACACCTCGTCAACAGGCGGCGACGAGTCGACCTCGACGACCTTGCCGCGAGCACGGTAGTAGTCCACCACAGGCATAGAGGTGTCGACGAATGTGCCTGGAATCAGCTGCCCTCTCTGTGCAGGTCTACAGTAGCTGGAGGCGGAGGCGGAGGGTAGGACCCACGGAATCGCTTGACGATAGACTCCTTGTTGTCGTCCGCCCTGCCTGATGTCTTGCCGCGCTCGAGCAGCCGGCCCAGCATGACCTCCTCGGACGTGTTGAAGAAGAGGACGAAAGATGATTGGCAGACCTGCTCGTCAGCTCTGTCTCCGGTAGGCTCACGAAAGCTCACCGCTTCGTCAAACTTCAACGCCTGATCCATCTTCCGCGGGAAGCCATCGATGAGAAATCGCCCCTTTCCGCCTTGCCACGCGTCTGGAGCTGTCGTCGGGGGCGAGGCGAACGAGTCCCGCATGGCATTTTCGAGCAGCTATCGATCAGACCACGCCCAGCACAGCGGATTCCCGCGGCGAACTCGCCTTCACAGTCACTTCCATCGGCACGATCTGCCCCTCTTTGATATACGTCTTGATCATCTCGCCAAATTGCGAACCTGGGCGATTTTGCTCGGCCCGAAGTAGGTCACCGGCTGCCTGTCAGCTCTGTAAGCAGCAAAGGGCTCGAAGCTGACCAGAGAGGTGGGCAAAGCCGTAGTCGCGGACCAGGCGCTCGCATTGCGTGCCCTTGCCTGATCCTCAGCTCTAACTTCAAAAACTCAGAGCCCTCGTACCTGCGCCCGGACCGCCCAAGACAAAGATCACAGTAACTTTTGACGAGTCGAAGACGGGCTCATCTGGGAGATCGGGCACAGTCGCGTCGGTCGTCGGCGCTGCTGTATAGATCAGCGCCCCTGTGGAAACGAACGAGATGTGTGCACATGCCTCCAGAGGCCGGGGTGGAGGACGTGGTGGGAGCAGAGGTGCTGGGCTCTTCGTGCTTGTCCTTGTGGAAGACCTCTTTGATCTTGTCAATGACCGTCATGCTGTATCACCCCTTGACCTCCGCACTGGACTTGGGATGAAGCGTAGAAGCGTGGACGAGAGGCAAAAGAAGGAGGATATGTGGAATGGGCGCGTTTCAGTGGCGATCCGCTTGTGGCAATATCCGACGAGGCGGATGAGCCATTCCAGCACTGGGCCATGGGGGGCTTTCAAGATATACATGAGATACGTGGTCATCAAGGTCACCAAGGTAGAAAAAGGTGCCCAGACATGCAAGACTCTCTTCGAGGGGATGAGAGGATGTATATCAATCTTCGCCTCGGTCCTCCCTGCCGCCCGGATCTGCAGCGTCGTCCAGAGCTCGTTTGGCCATCTGCCTAAGGATGTCTGGTCGATCTGCGAATTCCAGCAAACGCAATCGCAGGGCATAACATACTGCTCAATCAATTGACGATGCGCAAAGCTTCCTTTGGTCACTCACCCCGCTCGATCTTCTCCAACGATCGATTGGTCTCTTCTTGCTTTTTGCTGAGCTTGAACACGAGGTGTGGTGGGATCTGGTCAAAGCCTGATGGATGAGCTGAGTGAGTTGGCCAGCGCGAAGATGACTGACGAGACTTGACGCTCCGCACAAATTGGCAGACGGCCAAAGGGGTCTCGTGATCGCCCGTGCTGAGCGCTTGTCGTCAGCGTTAGCTTCGTCCTCGGAAGGGGCTGACGTACCATTCGTCGCATAGCGCATGAGCTCTCCAGTCAGATCAGATATTCCAAGCACGTAGTCTTCCGAAGTGACAACGACGAGCTGCACATAAGTCGCACTCTGCCAGAGGGTTGAGCTCGCTGACCGGCTGACCGGTCTCGCTGTCTGAGACCCAGCGCTGTACCTCTTGAGGCGAGATGAGTTCGCCTTTCTCTAGATAGTGCAAGAACGACACCCCCTCGATGTACTCCTCCAGCCCTGGTGACCTGTTGATCAGGACACGGCTCCTGCTGCGGGACTGAGACTCACACCTGGCGATGCCACTTCCACCCCTGGTCATGTCCTTCAACCGAGCGAAGCTCGTCTCGTATCTTTACAAATAAAGAATGAATATCCCTGTCCTTATTACGCGCCTCCTTCAAGGTCTTCTGCAAGGCGGCTGGGGAGGCCGCTGTCGCACCGCGGTGCAGGTGGAAGATGAGTTTCTTCGATAATTGGGTGATTGATCTTGACGTGATGATGAGTCTTTCTCGTCTCTCGTTCTGGCGGTCAGCGTCCTGTCTTTGCATCATCGCGTGATCCCAGACCGCCAGTCATGGGCTCGAAGTGAGAATTGCTCACATCGGCGTCAAGCTCGGCTCTATATGATTCGAATGTCCGCAAGAGGTGCTCTCGCCGCGACATCGCCGCCGCCGACGACTCGGCCATTGCCACGTCTGCCATGATCAAGATCGAACAAAGGGAGACACCAAGGACCAGCCGTCAAGGAGGGTCGCTGAGAGACGCGGTTCATCACCAGAACGTCGGTGCTCGCCGTGTTCAGATAGTTTGCCGATGTTTCCCACGGTATACAAAGTCATCCCGCGTCATCGGTGACCGGGTCGGACCACTTACTTCTCGCATTGCTATCTACCTGTCTGGCGGGCGGGGCTAGCTATAGGCTCAAGATGGCTTCCTTGCGCCGACCATCAGCGGCGGTACGCTCGCAGCCTTTAGCGACCGGTCCTCGTCAACAGCCCAGCGACACTGAACGCAGGCGAGATGCTCGCAAGTCCCGCGTGGGCGATGCCATCAAGAAACGCCTGTCTATGCGGTGAGCCCCTTCATCTGGCTGATGTCGCCCAATTTGACCATTAGATATGCCCCTGGAGAGCAGCTCTTTGACCAAGCCCCGCCAATGCCGATGCAGAATGCGGACTTCCTTTCGGTAGACCCGTATCAACGGCAATTGCAGGTCGCTGCGCCCCTGACCGATGCAGAGGTGGAGGACGACATTGACGACGTCGGCGAATCCAAGTTTGGACAGTTTGGCTCGCCAGAGTTTGCGCAGAGCGGCTTCGGATCATATGGCGTGGGGTTCGGTGACCGAAGCACAGTGCAGGACGAGCAGATCCGACGAAGGGGTGCAGCCGATCTCACGCGCGAGGACGAATGGGACCTGGAAGAGCTGGAGAAGGATGGCCTGGATGTGAACGCTTTCCTCCGACGGACGCTGGCTGGCGCCGATGAGGACGAGAAGAAGCGATTCCGCGCAGCTCTGATGCGAAAGAAAGAGGCGAACGCGAAGGAGCTGCAGAGAAATGTGTTCAAAAAGTATGCCCGGGATCTCGAGGATGGGTCGTGCTCATACACAGTTACGCCGAGTTTGTGACAATATCCAAAGAAATCGGGACTCTGGAGAACGACATGCTCGAGCTCAAGGACCTTCTGGCCCAATGGAAGGACCTGCCGCAGCTCATGGGTATGGAGGCAACTCTCGCGCCTACTTTGGACAAGAATGGTAACCTTGAGCGCAGGCGCACGCAGCGCAACTCTGTGGCCGATCTTCAGCAGCTGTACAAGAGTCAGATCACCAACTTGTGGTCCACCGTCGAGGGATCGCAGAAATATCTCCCTATTGTACCCGGTCGACACCTGGTCTTCGAAACACATCATTTCGTTGAGCTCAATGCCGCAACCTACAAGGCGAAGCAGAGTGTCAGCCTGTTCTTGCTCAGCGATTTGCTCTTGATCGCCGGCCGAAGGCGGACGAAAGTCGCACCAGGCGGCCTAGAAGACAAGGAGAGGGATCGAGGAAGAATGGTGGCTGAGAGATGCTGGGTGCTGGCGGACCTGGTAGTGGTGGACGTCAAGGACAGCGGTGACCTGACCAACGCGCTCAAGATCAAGCGGAACAAGGAAGTTTGCATTTACCGCACATCTCGGCCCGAGGATAAGAAAGCGTTGCTCGGCGCGTTCCGCCAGGTTTCCCAGGAGCTCAGCGAGAAGAAGCGCAAAGAGAGCGAGAAGGAGCAGGAGAGGCGGAAGACCATGTGGCTTGGAGAAGTATACTCATTTCTATGACTAGATGCGTGGCGCTCATACATCAGGGGGGCGCGACCAATCGACCGGCGAGTGGCATACTGAGCGCGTCTCGTCCTTTGTCCACTATCGGCATCTCGTTGGCGGATACCAAAGACCTTCGATGGATTGACGAGTATGGGGACGAGCTCACCATGGCTATTGCGACAAGGGATTGGGACGAATCTCTGAAACTCATCCTCAAAGGACAAGATCTGCTCAAGACCTTTGCGGCACATCCTTCTGCCCAGGCCATTCTACAAGCGAGGATGGATCATCTGCGACCCAACCTTGTGAATCAAATTGCTCATGATCTGTCTTCGCCAGATATCAAGAAGGCTCAGGCGGTTCGGCTCGTCGGCTATCTTCTGAAGCTGGATCGGCCTGATCTGGCTAGGGACACGTTCCTCAAAGCGCGAAAAGATATCATGCTCAAACGAGTGAGGGGCATCAAATGCGAGGGCGACATCAGTATATACATCAGCGAATTGTCCATTGTGTGCTTCACGATCGTGCGACATACTAGCGAATGGTATAGAGCCGCCTTTGAGGATAACCGCTTGGCTTCTGGTGAGTCCGCAGATCTCCCTCGACTCGAGTTGATTAGCAGGCTTTATCACTTGGGCAAAGGCCCAGATCGAAGAGTTTGCCGATATGTTCCGTCGACAGGTCTTTGCATCGACTATCGAACATGGTATTGCGGACGAGTGCCTGAAAGTGGTAGCCTCGCATAACCGCAAGGTATGTACGGCATGTGGAGATGCTCCATCTGACGTATAGCTGCTCCGTGACGCTGGTCTTGACTTTACTTTCCTCTTGTCTACTCTGCTCCAACCACCTTCCTCTGATCCTAATCGCCCCCAAAGCAACATTTTCGACGAGCCATCCTTCGCCGCTCCGACACCGGGAGCCATCTACCAATACGAACCTTCACCATTTGTCGGCTCTTTCAACACGCCGATGCCACCTGAAAACGATCTGGACGAAGGAGCTAAAGTGACGGCGCCTTTAGCCATCCGATCTCGGCCTAGAGACCTGCTATCGCCCTCGGATATGCCAGATACGCCTGGGCTCGTTCCACCACGCATCGCTAGACGAACGCCAAGCGCCTCATCTCGCTCTCGCACACCCCAGGATGATGAAGATGGTCTCCGATGATTACATGACGACCCCTCTCGTATACGACCTCATGACCTGCATGATTGATGACAAAAGAGCGACCCGGAGAGGCGCCTCCGGATTGTCGCTAGAATGCCCAGACTTCCCAGAGAAACGAGATGTCGTCCTGCCAGGCACTCATCTGCACGCCCTCAGGGTGATTGCCGTAGTCGAGGCGCATTGCCGTCCCATTGGCGCTGAGCGCTCGAGCTGGCTGGTCGAGCAGATGGTCGAGCGCCACAATGGAGCAGACGCCGACGCACCGGGCGTGATCGACTGAGGGCTCACCGCAAGTAGCATTGACCGTTGTACTCGGGACGAACAGCCCTTATGGTGTCAGCTGGCAGCAGGACCGGTCCACTCACAGAGCAGCTTCGCCTTTCTCAGAGTTCCTGATACTGCTGATTTGCACGAATACATCACGCCCGCGTGATCGGCACCAATTTCTGCGCCCCATTGGGCGGCAAGACCTGACTCATCAATGATATCGCAGCATCAACCGAGGAAGAGCACACATTTCGGATCACCGGCGTTATTGGCTTGCAATGTTCGCTTCTTGTCCGACGTCAGCAGCACGCCTGTCCCGTTGACGTGACCGTCCCGGTCATCTTCCATCTGCCCAACAGCCCATGCCCACGACGAATTGCCATCGGGAATGACACCGTTGCCCTCGCCGACGAAGCTGAGGTAGAGGTCTCTAGAATATTCGCGGAAAGTGTAATTGCCGTTGTCCAGGGCGAGGGCCGCCGCCGCGAGAGATGATGCCTGGGCAGAGTTGTCAATCACTCCTGCGGCGACGGCCACAGATAGTAACGAGAACAAGACAGCGTGCCGCGCAGAAGTCAAGAGGACAAGCATATCAGGGCAGAATTCAGATCATATTGGCCCACTCATCCTGCAAGATGAGTAACGCAATGCTCGCAAGGTGTGAATGAGCCCTAAGACTTCCTTTGCGCCTGGGTCTCAAACTCCCATGACAATTTTCACGTTACAAGTTCCCATATGGGTAATAAAGGACAGGCTCCTACACTACAGCCTCTCAACTCCCTTCCTGCCATACCTCCCACGCCTGGCTCGCCGACCCTTTGTCCCACGGATCCATCCATCCTCCCCACTCCTCTGGTGTGAGAACCTGGGGTGTCAACAGCCCCGGATGTGCTGAGGAGATTGCCCGGGTGGTCGCTTCAAGAATATGGTTCGACGTTACGAGCTCGAATACGCCAATGCACTCGGCTGCTCCGGAGAACGATTGGCCGCATGCTTGAGCCTTATCTGGGTAGAAGAACCCTCAGAGGTGAGCGCTAGCGTCCTCATAAGGTTTGACCCACAGAGCGTCTTGGACATGACTGCTTCGCCGAGCACTGCGGGCGGGTCTGTACAACTGTACATGACCACCCACTGGAGTGTAAAGTCGTCTCGGTCCCACTTGGGACACAAACCTAAGGTCAGCCACCCATGTTTTACTCCCGCTAGGGAGGGCTTACACTGGCCCGAATTCGGCGCTGAGATCGTGCGTCGAATATCACCACAACTACCTACAACACTTGGCGCCCCATTGACGGTCCCGTCATTGTCGGCCACATTCAGCTGCGCCACGTCCCACGCGTACGGCAAGTCGGCATCGGGCATCGCGCCGCCGTCCCAAGCTCGATACGACAGAAACTTGCCGGTCGAGGGTGACCGAAAGATGTACCGACCGTAGGGTATGCCCTGGGAGTTGCAAGCGACATCCGAGGCGTTGACGAGCATTTGATGGACCTCGCTGACGGAACTTGTCACCTCCTTCGCTATCTGCAGTAGGCTGGTGCCGTTGACCGCAGGCGTGTTGCGTCTGGACACTGCACCGGCTGATATGATACTGGCAAGACCCAGAGCGAGTCTGACAAGCGACGGCATCTAGTCCACTCACTCGCCCGAGGCATGCTGAGCATTCATACGTCCGCCCGCCGATACTTACTTAAAAAGATATAGTCTGCGTCGCGGACCTAATTGCCTCCGCGTTTCGCTTACTGGAATATGGGAAACATGGTTTCCAAGGCATCCCTTGAGACATCCCTAGACCTGCGGGGGCAGGCAGGATCGCGCCGGAAAGGCATTCTGGTCCTTTCAAACAGCTTGTCGCGTACCAGCAATCACAGCTTGGATTGCTCAGCCCTAAATTCATTTGCCTAGTCATTTGATGTGCGGGAGCACGCCCCACTTCGCGGTCTTACAGCCGAGATTTCAACGACCTTGTCACTCAAGTTCAATCAGCAGCGGCGCTCAAATTCAAGAGGGCGAGCTTTGCCTCGGCTCAACATTCGACTCGTTTACGCAGTGGCTCGTGCCGCCAGGCCTTCGCGCAAGGCTGTCGGCTCCGTGCAGGTCCCAAAGCTATCGGCACCGGCGCAATGGTCTGGCAATGGCGCCTCGTGTCCAGTGCAATACGAATCTCTCTGTGAATGCAAGTCTGCACTGGCTGCTTGCGACAAGTGTATACTGGTCTAGCGCTGCCCGCTGACATGGAAGGCTCATGTCAGCCAATCGGGCATGCTCCCCGCGCACGGACTGGGCCGACCACGCAATGAGAGTTTGGGCCGTGGGATCTGACAGAGACATGCGAATAAGCGGGATGTTACACCTCGATCGCCTTCGAGAGAGCTCAACCCATTCATCGCTCGCAAGCCGAATTACTTGTCTCCCTTTCCTCCATGATCTCCCGCTGTCAGCTCAACCGGTTTCAGGTGTTCTGGTGAGAACCGTTTCAAAGGCTGTGACCAATCGCTTTGACACGTCCATTGACTCCCCGTGGACGTGTGACAATCGAGCTGGGAAAGGTCTCTCCATCTTTTCACCTCCATTCTCCTCATCTGGTCACTGTGTGAGACGCGATTGCTTCTTTTCGTCTATAAGAGCTCAACAGACTATCCGTCTTCACCCTGCTCACCCACTTTTTGTCTTCACCCTGTGCCCAATATACATAACAAACGAGAAGAAGAATGTCCACTATCAGAGTCCTCAGCATTGCCGCACATTTCCCTAATGGTTCGACGGCTGCGGTGGACCTAGCCACCGTCACGCCGCTCGGGGAAACCTCAGAGATAATGATCGGCAACTATCCCAGCCGCTCAATGATCCCGAGTGCGACGTTCTCGCAAGTCTTCTCTAGAGCGTTTCCGAGCGCAGTCTCGGTTTTGCTCTCAGGAGGGACCCATTCGCAGGAGACCCTTCGCCAAGATAGTGCGAGAGCCCAGGACACTCTCAATCAATGGCAAAACGCCGGAAGTATCGTCACTGTTCGCGTTGACCTAGACGGGCCGACAGAAGCTTTGATGGAGACATTCTTTGTTAACTTAGAACGCACACGAGCCTATGATCCTTCCGAAAGTCAACATGCTCCCCGACAGGCTCACGCAGCCGACTCGCGCCGGTCAGGAAACAGCAGACGCGACGGAGGAGAGCGCGGGACCTGAACAGCGTTAGGACAGTCAGCTGGGCTATCACACGGCTGACATGCGTCTCGTCATCTCTCACTTCCAAAGGCAGAAGCTTCGCTCTCCAAAATGCATGTTCCTATTCTATTGAGACCCGCATACAAGGGGTAGGTGCAGCAGCACCTTTTCCATGAGAAGGTCTCCCGCTATTTGTGTTGTATCGTTGGCGGCTGCATCCTTACCTTGCGCTGTGGTCAAGCACGGCGAGACGCTGCTGCGTGTCTTAAAAACGACTGACAAATTACGATGACCACTCAAAGCGCCATATTCCAAAGATGGGTTTTCCACCAAACAGCTGCCCAGATAGTCACCACGTCAGCGTGTCTGCGCAGGCCTGAGCCTGTCGGCAGCATTCGTGGAATGTGATGTCAGGTATCCATCGAACTGGTAGCTCCCCCCCAGACAGTATCGGAGGCCTTCGCCGCACCCTTCTGAATGCCACGACCAGCACACCCGACGCACACAATCGTATGTCGCCGGTTCCGGGATCTCTCGACTGGTGCTTTCAGCCTCGTCAGATTTACCAAGCTCTCGCAGAACGACCCTGTTCGCTTGCATTCACGGTGGCCGCGGAAGGAGAAGTTTCGGACGACAAGCCATCAGTCGGCTGTCCACTCTCAGGCACCCATCGGTCCGTGCGTGAAAACGTCGTGTTAGGATGGACGAAATGTCGACGAGACCCACTGTCCTCAAATTACCAGAAAAGGCACAACAGGGACTTATTAACTTCGCCTTCCTCGCGGTCATTCGCCGATTCTGCCTTTCACTTGTCCAGACCAAGAGACAGCGGCAAGCTCGGAGGTCTTCGACCTTACGACTGCTGGGCGGCGGTACGAAGTGTGCTGAGAGGGCAGTTCGAGTCGGACCGACATGGTGAGCTCCTTTCCCGAAGCAGCGGCAGGTGAAGGAGAGTCGGTTGGATTCGTCGAGGCCGTTATTTCATTGGCAATGAAGAAGATGCTGATTAGTTCAGCACTCAAACGCAATTTGCCCGCTAAGTCCGTGCTGGCTACAGTATCACCAGCTCTGACGACGGGCATGCGGATTTTGGCGCTCCGCTAAATTGCATCACTCAATCGTGCGGTGCATCATCGCCGTTTGACTACAAGCGGTATGGAGAGGGACGCCTGATGAAAGTTAATGCCTGTGACATGTTCGCAACTGTATCCGTTTATCGAGTGTCATTGCCCCCCGCAGATGATTGTAGCACTAGAAACGTTGTCAAGGCTTTTCTCCTTTATACCTGTGCGTGTATCAGGTCTTGATATCCTGCTCTCGGCAAGGCAGCGCGAGAGATCGTGGGTCCCCCAGGGTATATATATACGGAAGAGGTCGTGTCAACTAGCCCATCACTGCGACACTGCATAATTTTCCTCACTGCATACTCGCAACCGTTCCCATTCGAGCTATATATCAAGATGTCCGAGACTCAACAGGATTCCCAACGACCCAATGAGGAACTCCCATCCGAGTTGCAGACCGACGACCCTGCCAGCTTCGAGGTCACTCTTGGCTGTTGTGACAAGCTCATCTTCGGCAACGATCCCAAACTGTCACTTGTCTCGCATACCGCGTTGCACTCTCTCCTCTCAGAGACCTTCTTTTCGGACAACAACAGTCAGAGAGACGGGGTTTTCAAATGTGGTGATCCTACATGTGACGGTACGCATACGCAGAGCGAGGTCGAACTTTGCGACTACGCGAATTCCGGGCGGATTTCCCTGAGGAGCCGCCCGAGAGTCGTTGCTTTCACTGCGACGTACGTTTCAAGCGGATTGCCGTCCTGGGTGCAGGCCGAGTCTGGGCAGGCAAGGCCGAAGGGCCCCGAACCCACGGTTACCCAGAGGGTGACCTCGAAGAGGGATCCAAGTTGGCAAGTGGGCATCAGTCAAACGCACGGGACTCTTCCACTGCCACTACGCAGACGGACGCCAGGGACGCTGTCCCATCGAGTCAGGCTTGAGACACATGTGTCGGCAGACATCGGGAATTCCCCGGCTACCTGTCCCCTTGCCTGCATCATAACGTCTTACTTCAGTAGCATTGCGTTGATGAACTTTCTGCCCTACACATCCCAGCCCTCGAGGATAGTGTCTTCCAGTTCATGATGCTCTCCGTCGATAGCTCCGTGGGACTTAAAACGGCAACGCTAGCTAAATCTGGTCCGTGCGCAACGAATCGAGGTATGGGCCATTGTGTACTTGCGAGAGATGTTGAGGAACGCGTTACCCTTTTCAAGGACACGTGTAACGGCAAGGAGCGGGAGAATCCATGATGGACCTTCTTGACGAGTCGGGATGCATGCTCATGACTCAGCGTATCGCAAGGGGTCGTAGAGGAAGGGGCGCCAAGAGCTCAGGACATTGAGGCGAAGCGCACATGACAAAGCTCGCTATCATCCAATGCGTTGAACAAGCTAGCCGTCCAAGGCGGAGGGCGATGATTGGAGACGGGGACCCCAGTGCTCCCGTGTCCTCGTCGAGAACACTGACCGGGGCAGCCATGTGCCACTTGCATGAGCTGATGGTCGTGAAGCCGACTTCGCCTGTCCGGTCGCCATATACATTGGACGTGGATGTGTGAGCAGTGCTGCAGACCAACTCGTAGCGAGGACAAAAGGAGGTTTAATCTACACTCAAATCGTACAGTACATAAATATTCTCGTCCTGACGTGATGCTGTCCCAGAGCGCGGACTTTGGGGGTCTCTGTCATCCGACCCCAAACAGCCCAAAGACCCCGGGTCTGCCTGATCAATCACTGACAAGACAGGTGCGTAGACATTGGGTGAGAGACAGGGTCATCATCTGCAGTAACAGCATGAGCAATGGGTTGTCTGCGTACGTGGCTGCAGAAGAGCCATTTGGGGTGATGTCCGGAACACACATGTTCATGCACTTCCCACCAGCCCATATGCACTGTACAAGGGGACTCCCACATTGTCATGACAATCGCCCTCCATCTGTGTAGACAGATGGCATGCCCAAGCATCCTCACTGAATGATGACAAAGGGGCAACCCGTTCTCATGATCGTTCCCGCCGCACTGTGGCTGTGGGAGTGGAGTGCCGTGTACGCGAAGTGCAGGCCGAAGGCGTAGCTTGCTCGCCTCTGTTCGCACGGCTACATGACTGACAGCCGCCCCACTCATGAGTGTGTGATAGCCGTGTCTCGTGCTTCTCGACAAATCTCCGTCCAGGGGTCTCAGCTCTACGTGCGTCATGCGTGGGACTTGCCATAGTCGGCGCGCGATGGCGCACTCGTGACCCGCCTCACCTTCGCGCAGGATTGCTCGAGCACCCTATAAAAAGGGCCGTTGTCTTGTAAGGGCTGACCGTCCGCTTTCGCAATTTTCCTTAATCATCATGACGACTGCAGCGCGAAGTAACGCGACGAGTTTGTTCAATCTGGACAATCAACGCTTCATTCGTTGGGGCCCAAATGCTGTCGCTCACTTCTCCAATAACCCTTCCGAGTCTGGGATTTCAACACAGGTCTTCAACCGGACGATTGACACGGCTTACTTCGGTACGCGGTCCCCTATCCAGCACGTCGCGCACACGACTGTTTCGACTTGGATTGACCGGGGCACAGTCAATTTTCATGTCACCCGCCTTCATCATCCATTGGTCCTGAGCGCTTATCTGACGAAACTAGGCGCTCAGTTAACTTGGTCCCGATATCCTAACCAAACCACTGGAGTTTACGATGAAGCAATCACCGACTGGAACCCCGATGAATTCCTCCTCACAGAGCGGAGCATCTTGATACTCCTGGAAGAATGGTCATATAATCATCGTCCTTCGCCTTTAGCGTGCCACGGCTGCGTGTTATACAGCCCGCGCAATGGGAACCACGATGTATTTTGACTCCATTTCTGGCTGATTCAGTATACTATAACAGGGCTCAGTGCGTGGCTCAGCTAGCTGAACAGGCTAATCTCTGCCATCTGGACGACCGCCTCCATCCGGTACGATCCTGGAAGCCAGGGAAAGCCTCTGCACGACCTCGTTCTTTGTGCCAGGGCAGTGTAAGCCTTGGACGTCCGCTGGCTGAGCGCCCAATCCCCGTGTCTAAGCAGAATCTTGACCCCGCAATGAGTCACAAGAGCTGTGTGATACACTAACCTCGAGCGTGTGCAAGGGGAGGACGGGTGTGAATGATTGTGCCAGATTCTGCGTGAACCGGCTTCCGGAACGCATCGATGACATCGACCTCCCGCTTGGTCTTGCGAGAGTTGGTCTTCATTATTTGCGTCTTCAATCCCCTATAGCCGCCGTCTATACGGATGAGTATCGATGAGCGTGGTCCCAAGTGTCACTAACGTCGACATGCAGGCAAGAATGGACCCGTATTGCACAACGACGAGAGACATGCATTCGCTGGTCTCTGCAGTCCGGTAAATATGTATCGTCGCTCTGGCGGTCTGTGCATGACTGCTTGCTCACCTGTAGGTGTCTGGAGCAAGCTGACATCGGGTGTCACCCTAGCATCTAGCTAGGCTGGTTGAGGAATTTGTGTGAAGCAAACTAGCTGCTAAAGAAGGCGGGGGACTTGAGTGTCCCGTCCTCTCATCAGACTACCCAAGGCGTTGACGCGTCTCTACCGCAGTCAGCCAGGTGCCGTCTGCTCTCGCACTCGTGGGTCACGAAGCCTGCTCGGGCGGGAAGTTCGGCAGGATCGACTTTGCTGATGGGCCAAACTCCTACAAAATACGCCTGCAAAGCTGGTGATTCACCCATTCATCGCTGCAGGAGAAATATTTGAGGTAAGGTATGCACGCGCACTTGATACTGATCCACACGACGGTGCTGCCACATTCTCGCGACACTCGAGCTCCGTCTCGGCGGAGAGCGGGCATGCCCAAGCATCCGTACAGTGTGATCACTGTGTGATGACAAAGGGAAACCCTCTCTTCACAAGCTCCCCCTTCTCATTGTAGCTAGCTGCGAAGGTGGAGAAACGTGAGTGCGCGAAGCGCAGTGAGAAGGCGTAGTTTGCATGGGTCCATTCGCACGGCTACATGAGCAAACGCCTCGTTCACACATGGCTCGCGACAGATCGTCGGAGCGGTGATGTCTCACTGTTGCGTGTCTCAGGCGTGGGATTCGCCCAGTTCAGTGGGCGATAGCGTCGGTGAGAAGCGCACCGTTATAGGGGCGGTCTACTTGTGCCGGCAGCTCGTTCGCCTCGACTTGTGTCATCATCCCATCTTCGATCGTTATCAACATGACGTCTGCAGTGCCGACTAACGCGACCGAAATGTTAGGCCTTGGCAATCATCGCTACATTTGGCACAATGCAGCAGCTGGTGTCGTAGGTCACCTTACTAATGACCCTTCTCTGTCTATGATCTCCACAGAGGTATTCAATCAGACCATCGACACGGCTTGCTTCCGCCCGCAAATCCCGACTCAGCGCTCGCTGGCCCAGCAATCGGAGGCGCAGAGAACTCTTAAGACCTGGGTCGACGAACGACGAGTCCGATATAGTATCCAATCGTTCAGTCACCTAGATCCAGGGACCCGACGTTTCTTCCTGATGCTGTCGGGGTTTTATCCGAGCCGACAGTCTGGAAGATCGACTGGCTATCACGAACAGGCCGACACGGAGCCGGTCAACGATGAACACTCGTCCAGGCGGGGCGAATGATCTGGATCGCCTTTTTCGATGGGTGTTACCAACGCAGATTCGGACCTTCGTTGGAAAGAGGGGGGTCGTGGGGTTAGCATGGCGTGTCCGATTGCATCGGGCACAACTGTGATCAAAATGTATCGCCCTCGAGTCTCGTTCAGTGGCAGGCCTAAGCCGTCCTGGTGACATGGCGCCATTTCTCGCCTTGCGTCTCCGTCAGAGCTGGGACTGTGTGCGCCTTTCCTCCCCGCTCACCGAGAGTACAGAGCTCGTGTCTTAAGAGACTCGTGCCAGAATCGTACTCCTGGAGGGGTCATACAAAGGCTTAGGGTGGCGTGGCGCACTCATCCCATATAGCGGGCCGAAGGTGCTCGCGGGCAATTGCATTTGTGTGATCAAACGGCCGCAGATTGGGAACCAGAAATCCGATGAACCACCTTGATATTGCGACAGTTGTGTCGTGGGCAGGTTCCTCTCCCATAGTCGCAGTCCTCACTCATGAAGCCGTTAATGGGCTCTCTCGGGCGATGCGACGTGCCGAGCAAGGTCGCATCGGCGATCGTCGACCTGAGATACTTGAACGAGATACTAACACGCTTCCTCGCCCAGGACGCACAGACCTAGCCAGAGCATTGAAGCTGTCATAAGGAAGCGGATAGAATATGTGCAGTGCAATCAGTCACCCCGAGACTTTTCTTGTGGGATTGTCCAGGGCTGACAACCGACCCTGGGACGGTCTTCCACGTCAGGATAATTATAGCTGCAAATTCCATGAGACCTAGAAAGAGCAGAACGTCGGCTTAGAGCCATGTTGAGCCTTCTGTCAGATAGAATAGCAAAGGTGATGTTGCAAAGTGACCGCCATCAAAGTGACCGCTATCAAAAATGAAGCTTATTGAGCTATCGACAGCAGGGAAGACCACCTGCCGACGTCTGGCTTTGTCATATCACTCAAGCCCAAGCTTTCCACAACTCCCAGTCTTCATCGACATCCCCTTGGTCCCACAAGTTGACCACAGCCCCATTCGTAATCCACTCGTCGGTGGTCTTCACGGTCGGATCAACCGAGCTGATGGCACGTGTCGCGTTGTCCAGTAAATGGTTTGTGGGGATAATCTCGAACGTCCCGAGGCAATCTGTGGAATTGCCGAAAGCCGAGCCACACGCACGGGCCTTGTTAGGATAGAAGAACCCTGAATCCTTAGCCGACGAACAGAGTCAATGCAATCTGGGACTGACAGAGTGTCTTGGAGAAAGCCACAGGGGGTTGTGAACAATTGTACATGACTGCCCAGTGCTCTGCTTGGATCGCGTTATCCCACTTCGTGCTTACGCCTGAGTTTAAGACCCTTTTCTCGACCGTGGTGGGAGACTGACAGAAATTGTGACCTGGCGCCTCTATTGTCCGCCGCACCCCTTGACAGCTTGCCACAACGGTGACAGAGCCATCCACAGTGCCCTCGTTGTCGGCATTGTTGATCGCTGCGATGCTCCACACGTATGGATTAGCCGCGTTGGAGGATATCGTCCAGTCCTCCTGAAAGCTGAGATACTTGCCGGTGGACGAGGAGCGTATATAGTACATGTCGTATGGGATAGGCGAGGCCGTACAAGCGACATGTGATGAGTTGAGCACCGACTGCTCGATGCTGATGACTTTGCTGGCGACATCATCGTCAGCCGAGCGTTTGTCGAGAGGGGATTGAGAGACGTGAGCTGGGGCGGCGGCAGCGAAGGCGCAGAGTGCGAGACATACTAGGAGCACGGCCGCCATCTTGTGGACAGCGGTGACTGTCTGAATTATAAAACGAGAGTGTCTTACAGAGCGCAGGCGATGAGAATCTGCTTTCGAACGATGTTAAGAACCATCTCGTCCGGAGGCATCTCTTCACCCCCCACGATTCCCACACGTCAAACCGCCTTTCAGATCACCAATTGAGCCGTCTCGGCCACATAAAGGCATGAAGTCCTCATTGGAAACATCTGAGAGGCTGATATGACCGCATCCCTCCATGCTATGCTATGTTTGATTATCGGTTACAGGGTACTCATGAGAACATCTTCGAGTACGCCTTCCTTTCTTTGTCCTTCCTGGCCTTCAGCCTGCCCTCGACGTCCTTCAGACTCTTGATGATACCCGCATCCCCGGGAACCGCTTCAAGCGCCTTTCGAAGGTCTTCTTCTGCACCCTCGTCGTCCTTCAACAAAGATTTGCCCAGAGCACGGCGGTAGAGAGCCTTTCCCTTCTCTGCCGGTGCTAGGTCCCCCAGACCCAGGACTCGCGAGCAAAGGCTCACGGCAAGAGAGCCGGAGGGCGGGCTGCACTTGACGGCGGCAAGAGCGGCGTTCGTTAACAATGGAATACGACTGTCATCAGCTCTTGCCGATCGCTCGGTCCAGGTGACCCACGTTGCTCGGAATTGCTTCTCCAGAGCCGCATCGTCCTCGCTGAGCATGACTGGGTGAACGTCAAGGTATCTGAGTGCTTTTTGGTATTTGTCCAGGGCGATTGCGAAGTTGCCACCTTTGAATTCCCTAGATGTCAGACTTGGTCGTCCAAGAAGTGAGACAGGCCTTACGAAGTACCAATGTCTTTCAACTTGAGCGCAACCTTCAATGCTTCTTCCGGCTTCTCCGTGTCTACACCCTCCTCATCTGCAGGGTAGTCCTGCCAATCAGCACACTGCTATTGTTCGCAGGTCCCTCTTACCTCCCAGATGTCCTCGCCGGCCGCCCCTTCTTGAGCCGCTTTGCGAGCCTCCTCCTCTTTGACAACCTCCTCGTCGCTGAGCACGCCGGCCGCCGCAATCTTGACCTCTTCGTTTGGCTTGTCCGAAGTGGTCGGGATGTTTTCTATACGTCGCACCAGTCCGCGGTTGGACCTGACCTTCCCGAAGATGACGTGCTTGCCGTCAAGATGAGGAGTTGGAACTCTGCAAATTCAGCGTGGCTAGATGCACATGGGTGGAGCCGCACGTTGTGATGAAGAATTGGGAACCGTTTGTGTTGGGTCCGGCATTCGCCATGGAAAGCAGCATGGGCTTCTCATGCTTCAACGCGAAGCCCTCGTCTTCGAACTGCGTGTCAGTTTCGGACCGAGTTGTACTCACATCCTCTACGTACCTTCTCGCCATAAATTGATTCTCCACCGGTTCCATCACCCCGAGTGAAGTCACCACCCTGCAGCATGAAGCTGCTTCTCAGCTCGCGACCCAGCAATCGTGTGTCTCCTCACCCCTTGATGCATCGGTGAAAGCTAGATCCGGCATATGCAAGTTTCACTCCTGCCGCACTTGTCTTGTCACCGATGCAGAGATGCTTGAAATTCTCGACAGTCTTCGGAACGACGTCGTCGAACAGCTCGAAGGTGATACGCCCGGCGGGGGCGCCTCCAATCGTGATATCAAAGTAGCAGATGGTGTGGGACATGATGATGCCGTTGTCGTGTCTTTGGCAGCTGACGGATATCGTTCCTCACGAGCTGTGCTATATGCTGGTTGCGTCGACAATGGTAAGGGTGGAATGTCATCTAGCAACTTCCAGTGACCGGTGGCCGGGCCACGTGACTAAACAGGAGCCCCGCAATGTTTCGACTGGTAACGTCAAAGCGAATTTCGCTGCCGGGGACGCCTCTTGTCAGCGTAGCTCTTACGGTGCTGAATTCTGCGGGTGTCCCTGGAACGAAAACGGTAAGTGGGGGGGCCAAATAAAAATTTTCCGGCAGGCTGGGTATAAGGGTGGAGGGGACTTTGAATTTTCATCCTCATCCCCCTCTCTACTCAAATCTGGCGAAGCCCTGGCAGTTTGACTGTTTATGTGGGGGGATCAAATAAAGAAATTCCGGAGCACTTAGAGATTTCAGGCTGCCTGGCTTGCCTTGCACACCTAATCTTCTCACTTCCTATTGCATGCCTAACTTTGGACCCACTGTAAGTCGCCCATTCTTCTGTCATGCATGCATGGGCTGATGAGTACAGCTGAACTTCTTGCAAGTTGATGCATGATCAAGTGTTGGCTTGTCCATAACATCAATGTGAGCTTTGCCTTCAAGCGATGCATGCACATACTGATGCAGAAAGTCCCAGATATTGCAGCAATGCACTGCTCTCGAGGCCAACGCTGTTTGGGTCAGCACACAACTCTCAATGGTGATCACTTTCGGAAGGCTTCTTCAGGGCGGGGCAGCAGCGACTTCTTCAAAACATGCTCCTTCTGTCGCAAACAACCGCCAGTCCCACTTGCAACACCCCGGTCACGGCATGGTCATGCTGAGTGCATCAAATGTGGCTTCACCTTTGCCACTCCTCGATTTCGAGACAATCGAGGTCGCCCACGCAACACATGCCAATCTTGCTTGGAGCAGCATCACTCCCAATCAGCGCCAGGCACACCCACTCGCACAACCCGGCCATTGCCACCAGTCACCCCAGGCTCTCAGCCTACGCCTGGTACACAGAGAGGTCTTCCACGCCCGCGCCATGAGGTCACCTCACCAACACCACGTCGCAACCAGGATCTACATCCTGTAGAGCTTGGCCGCCCCACACGAACCAGACGTGCACCTCAACTGCCCTACGCCACTCCGCCCAGCCCGCCTCAAGGTGCTGCACACCGAGTCACAGAACAGCCACCAGCCCCACCACCACGCCTGGATCGCCATGCTGGACAGTCACGCTGCTTCAAGTGCAAGACCTGGAAAGAACATTCCGAGTTTCTCCAAGCAGGGACAGCCTCTCGCCGCTTCAAGACTTGCAGCACCTGTCGCGAATCCTCCAGAGCAGCCTATCATCGTCGACAACAGTCAACTCAGTCATCCCTCTCAGTCGACATGCTGGGCAATGCCTTCCTGCCCATTCCTGCAACACCCAACGATCTTGACGACATCTGCCTCTCTGAAGCTGCCATTGGGTGTATTGGGGACTTCCACTCAGCAATGGCAGCTGAGACGATGGAGACTTGCGAGAACTGCAATGAGAAATGGTTTGGACTCAAGGTCCAACAGGGTAAATGTTCACGTTGTCAAATTGATGGGGAGAAATGGACATCTGCCAACTGTATGGATCCAGGTCAGTGTCCAGGATTGTATGTGCTTCTCATGACTGACTTCACAGGTCCTTCTCTGCAGGAACTGTGCCGTGCAGCTGGCAGAGCAGTCCCTGACTTGCCCTCACAGGTGGAAGAGATGCTCCTCTCTCCCTACCATGTGCTGCTTCAAACATGGCGCGTTGGTGGTGGACAAACCAAATACGGAGGCCACACCTGTCTCTATGCCCATGACAGTGGCAGATTCCTCTCTCGACTTCCCCTCACCGTCACCGACCTTGATGTTCTCATCATCAAGCCGACAAATGCCCAAGCCCCCGCCAACGCTGCCAATCCCTCAGAGGATTTTGCACGCCGACCAGAGTTCCAAGTCCAGCGGTCACGCATTCTCGCAAACCTGCAAGCACTACAACACTTCCATCCAGCCTTTCAGAATGTCGAGATCAACTGGGAAGCAATCAATTCCCTTCCTGAAAACGGTTCTGTCTTCCATCAGCTGCGGTCTGTCAACTTGGAGGAGGTGCAGTACAGCGCACCTGAGCCTGACACTGGGCCAGTTGAGCAGGAGTCAGCAGAGGAGACAAGCTTGCCAGAGCTGGCTATACCAAACCTTGGAGAAGGCAACAATATTGTGGAGGAGATCCGGGAAGCACTGGAACAGGTGGTGGATGGAGGACCACCAGCACCCCTGCTCCTCACTGGACCTGTGCTGCATTCCACTCCAATCAATGAGCACGACATCAGCAACCCATTCCTCACCAAGGCCTTCCCCTTCCTCTTCCCCACCGGCCAGGGGGATCTGCATCAACAACGGCCTACCACAATACGTGATTCAGACTACTTCCGTCACCTGCTCTACTATCAGGATGGAAGGTTTGCAAAACACCCTCGATTCCGGTGAGTGCATCTCTCAGCATTAAGCCAAGCTGACAGTCAGCTATTATGCCTTCAACTGCATCATGAGGTGGCGAGCAAAACGGCTCTCCTGCTTCTATGTCAGCCGGAATGAAGAGGACCGAGCCCTCTCTGCTGCAGACATTGCTGCCATGGTGTCCGACCCAGCCAAGCAGCTGGCATCTCGAGTGCGACGATCAGCAGCCACCTTAACCGGAACACCACCCTACTGGGCACAGCAGAGTCGCAATCTTGCTGCAATGATCCGTCAACTGGGCACTCCACATGCTTTCATCACATTCTCAGCTGCGGATCTTCAGTGGCCAGATCTCCACGTCCACATGCCGGACCAAGCGCTACCAACTATGAGCGAACCTGATCGACAACGCATCAATGCCAAGAACGTCAATGAGAACCCAGCAATTGCAGCTTGCTGGTTCTATCGAAGATTTGAGCTGTTCTTGGCCAAGGTCCTCAAACCCCTGCTTGGAATAGAGGACTGGTGGTATCGCTTTGAATGGCAAAATCGAGGCTCCAGCCATGTCCATGGACTGGTTTGGCTCAAGGGGGCGCCATCCCCAGACACCCTTGATATCAACAATCCGGACAGTGTCCAGGAATTCCTTGACTTCTGGTCCACCAGAGTGTCAACCATCAATCCTGGAGAGGACATTCCGCCTCATCCAAAGCACCCCTCTGCCCACAGTAGCGACGAAATCATCTTTCGCTTCAAAGATCTGGCACAGATGCTCAACCGTGTCCAGAGGCACACGAGGTGCACTGCCTATTGTCTTCGCCGCCCAAAAGGATCTCCTCCCAACAGTCCGCTTGTCTGTCGCTTCAAGTTCCCCAAGGAGCTGGAGACAGAACTCCGACTGGTTGTCAATCCCAACAGAAACAAGCAACTCATCACACCACGCAACGACACCCACCTCAACAGTTACAATGCAGTCACTGCACTGGGATGGCGAGCCAACTCCGACATCAGTCCATGCACAGATCCCCGTGCAGTTGCCTCCTACATCTCCAAGTATGCTTCAAAATGCGAAAAACCATCCAACAACTTTGGCGAGATAATGCAGGCTATCTCAACCCGCCTGGAGCAAGAAACATCTTCACGAATTGTCTTCCAGAAGATGCTCAGCCGCATTGTCACCGAGAGGGATTACAGTGCTCAGGAAGTCTGTCATCAGCTCTTTGGTCGACATATGATGTCTGCATCACGAGAGTTTGGCACACTCTGCATACTGGAAAAGAGACAGAGACGCCTGAGGCAGAGGCAGGAAGATGAGGGACTGGACCAAGGTGTGGAGGAGCAAGACTGGCACGATGCCTACTTGGCACGCCAGCCAGAGCATGAGGGCATCAGCCTGTACGAATGGTTTCAATTCTACCGGAAACAAGGTCGCAACGCCACTCGAAGGAAGCACCCAAAGATCATCATTCTCTGGCCGCTGTATTATCCATCAGACCCTCAGTCTGAGGATCACCAAAACTGGTGCCGGGCAAAGTTACTACTCCACCATCCTCATCGACACCCTTCAGAGCTCAAGCTTGATGACGAATCCTGGACAGAAGCTTTTTCTCGCTGTACTGAGGACCACCCAGAGGGGCACCAAGACACATTGCCCAAGCGACCCATCCGTCAACAACAGGGTGACAATGAAAACGACAGTGACTCAGAGTTTTCTGAGGGTGAAGAAGTCAATGACCACGAGCTTGATGACTGGCAAGTTCTGGCTGGAATGGGCCCTCAGTTTGATGAAGATGGGTGGAATGGGCCACTGCTTGGAGCACGTGATATTGATACTTCCCACGATTGGGAAGCAGTGGGGAGGGAGTGGGGATCAGATGGTATAGGAGAGAGGGCAAGCTACTTAGAAACCGAACGCAAGAAGGTGAGCAGTGGCCTACAATCCACTGCATACTGTGAGCTGACCAAGCAGTCTCAGCCTTCTGTAGCTCGCAACACTGTCGATCCCCAACTACTCAACACCACACAGCGCCTCATCTTTGACAAGGTCTTGCGCCATGCCAACCGTCTGCTCTCTGGAGAGTCAGTCCCTCAAATACTCCTCAACATCGATGGGACAGCAGGAACAGGCAAATCCTTCCTCATTGACGCCATATCCCAAGCTCTTCAAGGGCTCCAATCTGGGCAGCACAACAATCTCGACTTCAGCACAAATCCCATTGTCCGCCGGCTTGCCCCCACGGGTGTGGCGGCATTCAACATTGCTGGTTCAACATACCATGCTGCCCTTGGTCTTGGAGGCTCAATAGAGGAAAGTCATGACAAGCTTGGAGAGGGAAAGCTTGCCAGCCTCCAGGAAGAGTGGCATGGGACACGATACCTCATCATTGATGAGAAAAGCATGGTTGGAAGGGCGGCCTTGGGGAGAATCAACCTTGCTCTTGGTCAAATCTTTCCGTCGACAGCGTACTTGCCCTTTGCCGGTCTGTCTGTCCTGCTCATTGGCGACTTTGGTCAACTGCCCCCTGTGGGAGACACTCCACTGTACAACACTGCACGCTCGACAAAAACCTCCTATCTAGGCAGGCTCAGCAACATTGGCCGAGATATCTACCTTGCTTTCACTGAGAGCGTTCAGCTTGATGCTGTTATGAGGCAGGAAGGCTCCGACCCTACCACCACTGCCTTCAAAGCAACCCTTGCTCGCCTGCACACCGGGACACCTCAACAGGAGGACTACACCCTTCTGTCCTCTCGCTTCTGGGGGAACCTTTCCCCGGCATCTCAGCAGGCCTTTCAAGATGCTGTATGTCTTTGTGCAACAAAGCAGAGTGTCTCCGAGATCAACCTACACACTTTGGCTCGCTCTGGACAGCCTGTACTGCGCTCTCTGGCTCAGCACACAGGGGTAGGAGCAGCCCAGGCTTCAGAGGAACAGGCACAGGGGCTTGCTCCTGCTGTCTTCCTCATGATTGGTGCTCAAGTCATGCTTTCTCGCAACCTCTGGATCGAGCAGGGATTGGTCAATGGCACCAGGGGCACAGTATATCAGATTGGGCTCTCACCATCTGAGCCTCCTCATCAATCTGTTCCTTCTGTGGTCATGGTCGCCTTCCCATCCTACACTGGACCAACACCCTGGCACACCACAGACAACATACCACTGGTTCCCATTGTGCCCCATACAGCCAGATGGGAGACAACAAACGGGCAGCGGTGCTCTCGACGCCAGCTGCCACTGCAGCTTGCATTTGCTATCACCATACACAAATCACAGGGTATGACGCTGGACAAGGCAGTGATTGATCTTGGTTCAGCCGACTTCTCAACGGGATTGACATTTGTGGCAATCTCAAGAGCAAGATCTCTGGAGGGCCTTGCTTTCAAGCCAGGCTTTGATTGGGCAAGATTGAACAGCTTGAACACAGAGAGTAGAAGGGGGGGAGTATCAGGACGTGTATTGGCAGCAAGGGATGCGTCTAGACGTCAGATGCTTCAGATGACAGAATAAATGTATAGAGAAAAAGATGAATGACAATGCATAGGTAGACTGAATAAAAGTTGATCAAGCATGACTCTGAGTGTTTGATGCATCAGCTGAATCTCAAGTTCATGGGGTGTATGCATGTCATTGTGCTCTCTCTAGCTACTAACACTACCTCTATCTGCCTCCATCTCCTGTCTGTAATCATCCCACACAGGATCATCAGCAGCAGGAGTTGGGGGATCTGACCAGGTAGGAGGCTCAGGGGTGGGGGGAGGAGTGAAGAGAGGAGTTCCAGGTGGGCTTTCTCCTCCTCTGAGTGTTCTCATCTTCCTCAGCCAATCCAGCATCCTACTTTTCCACAAGGGCAATCTGAAGGTCTGGGGATTGGTGACTGGACCATTGAAGCTACAAGTCAGCTTTGTGTCATGCCAAGAGAGAGCCTGACTCACAAGGACTTCACAACAGGTCTTTTGGGCACCCATGGCTTCTTCTCTCCATTGACTTTGCCTGACCCAGGAGGCAGGTAGGATTGTTGCTGGGGTGGGTGATAGGGAGAGTGTCTGACTGGCTGTGGGCGGCTTTGTTGAGAGCAGGAATGCTTGTGCTCATCATGAGGGTTGGGATGTCGCTTTTTTTGCTCTCTCTGGTGCTGCCTGAGTGCTTTTTTGAACAAAGCTGACTGGAAAGCCATTCTGATGTAGATGTACAGATGAGAGATGAAAAGTCCAAAATTTTCCGGAGTCAGAGCTACGCCCCATCGGCGACGCGCCACCGCCGATTTACCTAGTGTCGACTTCGAGCTCATCAGCATTGTTCATTTGAGCCGCACAGGATTGATATCGGGGCGCAAGACAGTACGAAAATGCCTACTTTGACTCTGCCGCTCTCTCAGAATCCGCCATTCGCGCTGTTGGCCCTTGGACTGCTTCAAGCCGCCGACATCGCCTGGGACAGCCAAGCGACCGATAGCAGCGCCGTCAAATATGGGAACGCATCAGGAGTTGAAGCTGTGCGAGCTGAGCTGGAGAAGGGACTTCCCGGGAAAGAGGTTGGACTTTGGCGTCCATGGAAGCTTGCATGTTCTGACCGCAGGTCCCTTTGCCGCCAATGCCGACCATCTTCGAATCAAACTCGACCTTTGCGGACGTTCAAGTCTGTTTCGACGCTCTTGACGAGTATCTGGCCTACAGGTGAGTCGAAATCCGTGAGCCTGAGCGCCGACTGAGCCCTAGGACATTCTTCTCCGGACCCAGATTTGGCTTTGGCGATGCGGTCATCTGGGGGACAATCCGAAGTTGGCGTATTTCATTACCACGGAGGCGAAATGCTAATCATGAGGCAACAGCGTGGCAGTAGGACTAGTCAAGAAGCCTGGCAGGCCCCATCTACAGCGATGGTTCGCTCACGTGGAAACTCTGCCGGTCCCGAAAGCGGCTATCGAATGCTTCAACGCCGGCCGTGCCGAGGCAGAGCGAGCGAGAAAGACGAAGCGTCTGGAGACTGTTGAGGTGGTCTTGCCAAATGCCGTCCCGGGAAAGGTTGTTGTTCGATTCGGTATGTTGAGCCTGCTCTACGTCAGCGTTATCTGACGACAGCGCCCGAGCCGTCTGGCTACCTGCACATCGGTCACCTGAAGGCAGCTATCCTCAACCGCTTCCTTGCGGATCAGTACCAAGGGAAATACATTCTCCGATTTGATGACACAAACCCTCTCAAAGAGGAAGGCGAGTTTGAGACTACCATCAAAGAGGACCTCGCCATGATCGAGATCGCATACGACGAGGTGGTGCACACATCTGACCATTTCGATAAGATTCAAGCGTACACCGAGCAGCTGATCCGCCAAGGCGACATGTACATGGATGACACCGATGGCGAGACTGTCAAGGAGCAGCGCCGGGCGGAGATTCCGTCAAAGAACCGTGATGCCTCGATCGAAGACAATCTGGCTCGCTTCAAGGAGCTTCTGGCAGGCTCGGAAGAGGGAAAGAAATGGTCGGGACGCGCCAAGATTGATTACCAGCACAAGAACGGGTCTATGCGGGATCCAGTCGTCTTCCGATACGTCGAGGCTCCTCATCACATCACCGGGTCAGCATACATTGGGAGCTGCGTATGGCATTTACTGACTTGCAGAACCAAGTACAAGGCATACCCGACATATGACTTGGCGTGCCCCATCATTGACCACATTGATGCCGTGACTCACGCTCTTCGTGCAAACGAGTACTACGCTCGCCACGAGCAATATCAGTGGTTCCTCGAGAAGCTCGGATTCCCAAAGATTGAAATTTTCGACTTCTCGCGAATAGACTTTGTCTACACTGTCTTGTCGAAGCGCAAGCTGAAGTACCTCGTCGAGAAAGGCATCGTCCGCGGCTGGGACGATCCTCGGTTCCCTACAGTCCGAGGTCAATATCTCTTTGACTGGAGGACCTTTGAGCTCACGCATAGGCATCCGCTCCCGTGGCATGACAGTCAAGGGTCTGAAAGACTATATCATTGGTCAGGGAGCCTCACAAGCACAGCTTCAGCTTGAATGGGATGGCATCTGGTCCACCAACAAGAAGGTCATTGACCCGATTGCCCCGCGCTACTGGGCTATTGCCGAAGAGAAGATGTTAGTGTGGCCCCCACCTCGGCCCCGGATTATGCTCAAGGACAGGGTTTCAGTCGAAGTCAAGGGCAGAGAGACGGAGGGTATCGAGGTCATCAAGAAACCCTTGCACAAGAAGGATCCAAAGATAGGAGAGAAGGACATGGTCTTCTCATCAAAGCTCGTCATGGAGCAAGAGGACGCCAAATCATTTGGCGCCAATGAGGAGGTCAGTCGATAAGCTGTCAAACTGTCAACATTTCTCACTTCAAGATCACCGCAATGGACTGGGGCAATGCTTTCGTCACGTCAAAAGCGTTGAACTCCTCCGGCGATATTGAGTCCCTCGTTCTCACTTTGCACCTGGAGGGTGATTTCAAGAAGACGTCTAAAAAGGTCACATGGCTTTCGGCCCCTACTGCCGAAAACCCTCTTGTTCCCGTCGTGCTCATCGAGTACGACTACCTGATCACAAAGAAGAAGATGGAGGAAGACGACTCGCTGGACGAGATCACCAACCCGAAGTCGGAGTACCGAATCAATGCTCTTGCCAGCAAAGAGGTGGAGAACTTGAAAAAATGGGACATTATCCAGTTCGAGCGGAAAGGATTCTACATCTGCCAGGGTACCAAGGATGCCGAAGGCAGGCTGGAGTTTGGCTTCATCCCCGAGTAAGCCTGATAGCACGCTCGCAGTAGCAACGACTGACAAGGCAGTGGCCGCGCACAGACTATCGCTCTCAAGGCTCAACCCGCAAAGGAGACGCCTAAAACCGGCGGCGCCAAGGGCGGATCGTGGGGAAAGCCGGCAGCCAAGCCAAAGGCTGGGGAAGCCAGCGCCGACGGGACGCGGACCATGCTCAGCGATGTCGATGCGGGTTTCCAGATTCCCGTCAAGACCAACATGTTCAAGACGGATCGCATCTAGTGAGTACGGGCTCGTTCTTTTTGACGCACACGCTGATGGGCTAGCGGCGAGGAGCCTGTCCGACCAGACGCCTCGAACGTCAAGATGTTCAAGGTTGACCCCATCTATCAATGATCCATTGCACGAGTGCGGGAGACCCTGTATGACCATCTCATATGTGATTATGCAATGTAATGATACAACATGGGCCCCTGCATGTCGTGTGACACGAGGGCATTCTATAGATTGCGACACGTTGACCGACCTTTGGCGACTTGCGCATTGCAAAGGGCAACTTCGACAGGCATGCTGATGAGACTGGCAAACAAGATACCCATACTGTCCGCTGCACCTGTCGCTCCAACTCTGAACTCCCTCTCCATCTTCGCCTTGGGATCCTCCTCCGATACGTCTCCGTCTTCTGCGCCAGATTGTGATCCCTCCCGACCGACATGAAAGAATGTGTTGACGTACGCCGAACCGCCGCACAGACCCTCGAGGCAGATGAGCAGGTAGACGAATGTGATTGACCTGTCTGACCCTTGGTCTGGATTTGGGGCGGGAGGTGTGTACGCAGGGGAGGAGAAGATGAAGCGGGAAGCTTGGAGTGTGAGGAGTACGAGCACGAAGAACTGTAAGAGTGTGGGGACAGGGAGAAATCGCCGAGGTATGGGTGGAAAGCCCAGAGCAAGCGATGAGCGAGAAATGAAGACGAATGTTTGATCTTTCCATCAGAAGTGCGTCGAGTATCTTGCTTTTGACTCACAGGTGAGGGACCAGAATGGGTAGTAGTCTTTCGGAACATGGAAGAGGTATGACCAGATGCCCGAAGTAGGTATAGGGAACACAAGAGTAGGCGCGACACCCTTAGCTGTCAACGTGAACCAAATCGTGAAGGTTCGCTGCTCACTGAGTTGATGACATACTCTTCGACATAGACCAGACAAAGTGGCAGCATGTATCGCAGGAGTAAGGGCCGCAAAAGCTCCAGCTTCTCCTGCGTAGAAAGCCTAAGCTGGGACGCTTTGCCGTTAAGCGTTTCAGGTCCAATGATGGGAGTAGCTGATATCGCTAACGTAGGTGAGTCGATGGGATCCCCGAGAGAGGTGGGCAAAGGCTGATACGCTGCAGTAGGAGCTGCCAGTGAACCGCGAGGCGGCAGGATGTAGATATAAGTTGCCGGAAAGAAAAGAGGCAGGATCTGTGAGTATCAGCCTCTCGCACCTCGAATAGCTGTCGATGGCGAACGCTTGAAATGCCAAGACCACCCTTTACGCCCAATCCTCTCAGGAGCCACCATATTGCGGCGCCCGCTATACCTGCGAAACCGGTGCCACTCGCCCACGCGCCCAGGGCAGTGCGTGATGCGTCTCTTGTAGGTAGAGTCGTCGTCAATTGCAGAAAGGTGAGTTCCCCCAGCCCAGATGAGAGCGACGCTAACGAGATGCCGAACAGTCTAGCGTGCAGTCCGGATGACAGGGCGATCACCTGGGCATGAGCCTGACGATCATAAAGGGGCTTCAATAGCTCAGACGCACCACTATGCCAGTCCAGGAGGCGCACGTGCAGAAGCCGATGCGACGTCCGTACCGTATCTGCCCATTTGAAACGAGTGGCCAGACAACCTTTGCTAGCAACGCCGGGAATATGTTGAAGAAGGCTACTATGCCTTTAGGAGTGGCAGGGGGGACGAGGTCCAGTGCCGCCGAGAGGATAATGACATAGAGTACTGCGTGATCAGCTCTGGCGCGCCGAGGCTTCCTCGTCGACGTTGCGTACCATTATTGAGCAGGCCAAAAATGGCGAACGCAGCAAAGAGACGTGTCCGAGCGTACTTGTCGGTTGTCAACTCATGGGCTGGCTTGTTAGTCGTTAGCTATCATGCGCTGGGGTAATGCCTGACCAGCAATGAACGCGTCCACTCCTTCGCCGTCCAGCTCGTGATCGTCTGGTTCCGAGGCGTCGACATGCTCCGAGTCCGAAGATCGACGATGCACTTCGTCAGCGCCCGTCATCTCGTGCGTCGGCATGATGGGCTGAAGGGCGATGGCGGCCATGCATCTGGGCAGCCCAGAAGGATGAGAGACGTGGTGGCAAAAGCAAAGTCAACCCCCGCTTGGCCGGGTTTCAACGCTTACAGTAATGACCGTGCCTGAAGTCGTCTCGTTACTCTCATGAGTCCGAGTCCAACTCCAGATATCGTTGAACATTCCAAGACTTACAACACTTGGGGACGAGCAGACAGCATGGCTCTCGACGCTCCGGAAAAGGTGGTCTCGCGCCGCGAGGCAATACCAACCAATATGGTCCATTACAGGAGTGAATCCCTCCCTTCCCTGCGCTTGCCATCAGCCCTAAAACATGGACGGGACTGATGATGAAAGGCCGGTCATTGCCTGCGAGGATCGATCCAGAAGCCGTACGAATACCATTTCGCGTTACAAGCGAGCTGCTGATTGTGCAGAGAATTACATACGTAGTTGAGATGATGGCGGCGGCTTTCCCAGCAAAAGAGCACCACATCACTTTGTGTTTGAGGGACGAGATGGATGGGCTGGTCACGCAGAACAATCTTCCCAGCAAAGTGTACAACCACGAGCAGCTCAAGTTAGTACGAGATGAAACACCTTGCGTGAGGCTTACGACAGGTTGGTCGCTTCGCCGGCCACGGAAGCCGTAGCCGTGGTACACTCGCTGCAAAACTCGGCCGTGCGCCCATCGCTAGACTCGAGCGCAGCGTTGCCTGAGATGGGCGGCACACCGCTCAAGTTGGCCTTATTCAACCTGTCCAAGTATATCAAAGAGGAGGACTTTGCCGTTGAGTTCATGCTCCGTGGAGGGGTCAAGATGCTCGTGGACCTCGTTGCCAGGCAGGAGAACCCGTTGAGCGGAAACAGTCTGGCCGTGGGGCATATCTTTTCTGGAGGGCGCTGGCACAGCTGACCGCGACAGTATGCGCTGCAGGGCATGAGAGGTCTGCTGGAATTCGAAGCTACATGGCAAGACCTCGACGACACCTTCGTTGCTCGGATCCTTGCGTTACTGGTCTCTCAGGCTCAGCTCAATGTCCTTCGACCGACCACAGCGATCACTCGAAAACTCGTCATTGGCTCCTCTAACGGCCAGAGCGACAGGAAGGGTAAAGGCAAAGCAAAAGGCAAAGGGAAGGAGAAGGAGCACGGGGAGGCCACTTTGCAGTGTGATTTCGACCGCCTGTATCTCGCTCTGAAAGACTATGGGGAGACACTGCAGGACGAGCACGGAGGTGCGGGTGCAGACAAAGCTATGCGGGTCATCGTTCGTCGGCTGGAGGGAACAGGTGACCTCGAGCTTGTTGCACAGAGGTCAGTCTGTGCCGTCGAGATAGTTTCACTTGTAACGCACAGTCTTGGCTTGATCAACGCCTGTTTGCGTTCTGCCGGTCAGGGGGACAGCAAGTTCTACCCCGAACTGATCGCCATCCTCGAGCGCCTTTCAGTCCGTCGATACGTCTCCGTGAGCCATAGATTGGTATACTTGTTACAACCTGACGTGAAGCGCCTGATGCCGACTTGCGCAGGCAACGTGGTGGAACCTCAGATACTGAATTTCCAGGCGCGGTATGCCGCCATTCTAGATCATAGGCGGTCGAAACCCATCCGACCTATTATCTATCCTGAGCAGGAGCGAATGCTCGATGACATCTGGCAGGCGGGCTATCTAGGAGAGGACGATGCTTTGTCCGCTCGGCATTCCCACGGCCCACATGGTTCGCGCACACCAAAGAGCCCAAAGAGCCCGCAGCAATCCAGTCGAGGTCATGCCGAGCGAAGCCTTGACGGATGGAGAAGGATAGGTCTTGGTCTCGCAGAGGAATTCAGCATACCTGTCACATCCGAGAGCGACTTGTTCCGGGATGTAGGAGCTCTTGGCCTTGAGTGCCTCGTAAGTCTGCCGCATCGCTTACTGGTCAGCGCTGAGACACAGCACTGGTTTGCGCTACACGAGGAGAGCTTTCACAGTGTCTGTTGCAGCACTGTCGATGGGAGCAACGTGCTGATCAGCAGGACGTCATGGAGCAAGTTGCCCAGCCAGAGGATCGCAGATGTCCCATTGGTCCAGCGAGGTAGGTCATGGATCGCTGCGAGCCTCATCGGTGCTCAAGCGCAGCGCCGAATGCGTCAAGATTCTTTGCGAGCATTACAAGATATCGCAAGCTGGGCATCACGCGCCCTCCCACTTTCAGCTGTTCCTCTTGCACTTCTTCCGGCTTCACCATCTTGTCTTGAAATTCTTCTTACGGTGAGTCATTCCGGCTGACAAGCTCGCATGTTGATTTTCAGTATGTGGCATGAGTCGGAATCACGGCTAGACGACTTTGGCCGTCTGTCGTTCCTCGTTCGATCGCAGATCCGTCTTTCGCTGGCGGAGGAGTGGCAGAAAACATGGCTAAACCTCGAACAAGATTTCCTGGAAAGCGATTATCGGACCATCCGAGATCGGCAACTAGAGATGCTGGAGAAGGAGGATGGAATGTTAGCTCGGCCTGGAGTGAGAGAGCTCAAGGAAAAGCTCCAAAGAGAGGCGTACGAGCTGATGGCTGAGCAGCGGTATGCTCTCAATCATCAATAAGGATCAATTTCGGCTAACGGGACAGGATTAGCTGCATGTTGCAGGGCGCTTGGTTCAATGCAGCGAATGTTCTGGTCGCCGGGATTCAAGTAACCAATAAACCCAATCCTGCACGACCGCTGCGCTTCTTATGTCTCGTCCGTTCATCGTCGTCAAGCGGGTTTGGCTGGTGCTAACTCTCAGTCTCCCAACCGAAAAACCATCGCTTGGGCCGACTTTGAAAGTAGACCGAACACCGATCCGAAATATGACTCGTTGCGCGAGCGGATCGATTTGAGCAACATCACGAACATCCGGAGTCGGACCGGCTGCGCCGTCAAAACACTCTCGCCGGATCTGATCTCCAAATCAAGTTTCTCGCTCATGAGCCAAGACTTGAGTCTGTTGGACGTGGATGCGATACACACCGCCCAGCTGGCCGAATGGACGGATGGCTTGCGGGTTCTGCGCGGTGAAGGTGGCATGGCGATGAAAGAGAGCGCGAGTGCCATACAGCTGCTTACCGAGCTCAGCCTGAAAGTGCGTTTGCTGGACATCACTGGAGATGGGATCGAAATACCAGAAAAGGTAGCGGTAGGACCGGGTGAGTCAACAGCTGCTAGCTGGATGAGGTTGAGCTGAGAGCCAGCGCCTCCCAATGTCGATTTCTGGTTTGCTCGCTGACTTTGCTCCATGCATGTGATCTATGCGACTGTCCTGATCTGCAGCAGACGTTACTTCCTTTCGAAGAGATATTTGCCCACGCCCCATGTTTCTCCCCTGTCCATGCCGAAGAACTCTGCGCAGGCCATGAAGAACACCCTGAACCTGTAAAATGTCTTTTCGCCCAACTCGGCACCCATCGATTCCTTGAGGATCTTCAGGCCCTCTGCGCGGTTCTTGTCCTGCAGAGTGAGCCACGCTTCGAGCGTACGGGCATAGTGTCGGCCGTTGAGGTATGACGAGTGGAGGAGCGTAAGTTCGCGCTGGAAGTAGGTGAAGAGGTCGAGAGAAGGCATGGTGCCGCCCGAAAAGAACGTCTGTGCCATCCACCCGTCGTCGGACTCAAAGTGGTACGGCTGGCTCTTGTGGCAGAAGATGTGGACAAAGAGCAATCCGTGCGGCGCGAGCCATGTGCTGATCTTGGCGAACAGCTGAGGGTAGGATTTCATGTGCTCAAACATCTCGATCGAGAGGATGTGCGTGAAGCTAAGCATGAGCCCGCGCAGTCAAGCTGAGAAGAGAGACGAGACTCACCGGCCTTTCTCCTCGAAGTCGTAGGTGTTCACGTCGCCGGTGATGACTGTCACGTTGCCGTATCCCCTCTCTTTGGCCGTGGCGTCGATATACTCTTTCTGCGTGCGCGAGTTGGACAGCATGGTGATCTCCGCCAAGGGGTAGTGCTACTAATCAAACGTTGCTGCCTGGACCATCTATCTGGCCTACCTCGGCCAGAAACAACCCCAGACTGCCCCATCCACACCCGAGATCCAGTAACCTCAGCCCTTCACCCTCTTTCCCCACTCCGCCCAGTGCTTCCCAGGTCCGGTCTTCTGCATGGCCCTCCACCTCGGCACCCTCATCTTTGACACGTTTTCCAACACCTCTCAGACCTTCTCCTAAGCGGGCCTCGACGCAGTACGAGCTGAGTATAGCATCCTCGGCGTCGGCGAGACTGGATCGCTCGTTGGGCCACATGCAGCTCGAGTACTTCATCCGCGGCCCCGTACACAGCTTGAGGAACGCCGTCGGGACTTCGTAGTGCTGCTCATTTGCCTTTTCTTGCTGTTCCGCAATAGGGCGCTGGTACAAATCAGCGATAAAGGCCATCTTGGCGGCATGGTTCGCGCTGAGGCTTCCTGGGCATCAGCGGCCTCTACCGCTCGGCACGAGCGACGCACCATGCTCGATTTCTCGCTGGCGTTTCCGACACAGCTGCCGGATGACAGGACGTAGTACCGTGTCGGGGATGTACCCCTTGTCCAGAAGGCCATAGGCGTAGTCCATGGTGATGTCCGAGTCTGACGCAGATGTCGACGATGCGTGTTGAAAGTTGAGAATCGGCAGTTAACGTCATCCCGACCCAGGGTGACTTCCCCGATCGTGCCTGTATCGATCTCGCTCAGGTACGATCATTTGCGATATAGAATGCCACGTCATATGCCTCACTTGTCGGGAAAGGCCTCGCTGCTGTGCGCTGTGCGTCTCCATGCGGCGATCGCCGATGATTGATTGGTCGTCGGCGACGGATGGGGTGGAGATGGCGACGATACTGTACTTGGAGAAGAGCTGCGAAGTTCTATTCTCATCTCGTCTGACGACTTTACGACCACTACAAGTACAAGCACCGCGCGTCTAGGCGGAGACATCGACTCTCCACCCTCAGAGACAAGAGCTCCTCAGAGAATCAAGTTATCGTTACACTACTCACAACTGGCCACCAACGACCATCATCCGCAAAGATGTCCATGACAGACATGTCTGGAATGTCAGACGGCACGTCCACCGACGGCGTGTCGATGACCATGAAGATGTACTTTCACGGGAGCATCGGCACCGACAGCACGTCCCTCCCCTTCATCTCACACCAGATGCTGACAGCCAGTGTTGTGGTTCTCCTCGTGGATGCCCACATCGGCAGGCGCCACCGTGGGCGTGGTAATCGGGCTCTTCCTCCTTGCCATATTCGAGCGATACCTAGTCGCCTTCCGGCGCGCATGCGACGTCGCGTGGGGCAAAGGCAAAGTCGGCTTCGTCTCACCGACGTCGACCGGGCGCATTGTCCTCGGTGGCAGCGGCAGCGGCAGCGCCGCATCCAGCACGAGCTCCACCACCGCCGGTGCTGCCGCTCGACGGAGCGGGACGAGCGGCTCGTCCACACCGACCGGCTCGGCTGGTGGGAAGCGCAGGCTGTCGGACGACCCGGAGAAGAGCGTGCCGGAGTATACGGCCACACCTACGGACGACGAGGAGGCTCTGGAGGATACAGAGGGCGTGGCGCACTTGCCGCGTGCTGCGCGACGTGCGGCCAGGCGCAGGGAAGGACAGTGGTCTCGGCCTTGGGTGTTCGCCGTCGACGTGCCCCGCGGGTTCCTACAGGCCCTGCAGACGCTCATCCATTACCTCTTGATGTGAGCCATATATCCTCGGAGCGGGCACGGCATTGCTGATGTGCAGGCTCGCGGTCATGAGCTTCCAGATCTGGTGGGTCATCGGGATCGTCGTCGGCGCCGGCGTCGGCGAGTGCTTGTTTGGCCGATTCGGCTCTGGCATGCAGTTCGACCACCATCACGCCTGACCACCGGGATTTCCCCCGAATAGAAACGTGTCATTGTATGTATATGTGTATGCAGGAGCCATGCATGATGTAGCCAGCCACGAACAGACGACAGCAAGGCGAGTCCGCTACTCGTCTGGTGGCCCCGATTCCCAGAGCTCTTCCTCAGTGTCCGGATCCATGTCATCTGGCTCTTCCTCTGGAAAACGAGGTGGTCTCATGAATGGACTGCTGTAACCGGGGCTAAGCGTCTTCACGGAGTCGACATCGTCCTCCGGCTCCGACCATCCCCCTCCACCCGAGGACCGTGATGGCGAATGGCTCAAGTTGACGGGGTCTTGCAATTGTGTCTCCGCTTGCTTCCCTTTGCCCTTCTTGCGCTTCTTGGTCCCCGTCGCCATCATGGTGCCGCCATGCTTTCGCGCCAACTCCTCCATCTCCTCTCTGAGCTGCCGCTCACGCGCAAAGAACGCCTCGTCGGCCGCTTCGTCGTCATCAGAGTCCATGATGAACGCCGCCGACTTGTATATCTGTGTTTCCTTCTCCTTGCGCTTGCGCTGTTTCTTCGGACGCGAGACTCCCTCCTCGTCTTCAGAGCTGTGTGGGGATGGCCGTCTACGGCGTTTTCGGGCGTTGCGCAGGAGCGTCTTCGGGTCTTCCTCGAGTGTGGGCGGATTGGCCAAATACGACTCAAGGGCGCCGATCGAAGTTTGCAAGTTGGCGGGTAATGCAGGCGCAGGCAGGAAGAAGCGTTGGTCCTCGGCTAAGCCCGTCAACTCAGTCCTGCACCTTGACAGATTGGAACGCACGCTTCTCCTCTTCCGTCCGCTCAAAGGAAACCAGTTTCAACATCAACCGGAAATGCGAGTCTCGAGCCATGCCCTGCTTAACACCATCATCGTCGCTGTTCAGATCATATTGTGCGAACTTGGCAATTGCCTCTTTGCTCGGACCTCCAAAGTTGCGCACACGTCGATCATCGTCCGAGTCGGAGTTGTCATTGTTTTGCAAGTCCGCTGTAAGGACGATTTCTTGTCTCTGAGCGAGAGCCACCTCCAGCTCCTGTTTGCGTCAGACCATGTCCTGATGAAGATGGACTCTTAAAAGCTTACACTGATGACCCAGCGAATCCAGCCCTCTTTGCCCGCGCTGAGAAGCATGGCAACCACGACTCGCATCTGGTCTGACCATGATAAATTCTTGTTCTTCTTGAACTCGAGCTCAGCGGGGCCCTTGTCAATCTGATAATTTAGCTGAGTCCAGCCGATCTGCAGCATGGAAATCACCTTTTCCCTGATGCGGGATCTCTGTCCGCCCATACCATCGTCATCCTCATCATCACTCTTGTAAGAGCTGAGTTCCTTCCACCTCCCACGAGACTTCGGTCCAAGCGTCTCCACGATGACAAAAGGATCTTCGGCAACCCGTTTGAAGAACTTGCGTAAAACAAACTTAATGACTTGTAAGAGGTCATTCGAGCTATCTGATTTGGGCAAAGATTGTTGCTCGTCCAGGATGCGGCGGAAGAGCATGAGGCAGGGTACTCGGAAGTAGAGCCCTTCGGCTTGGGCCTTGACCACCTGTCGGTGCATCAGGCCAACGACGCGCTTCATCTGATCGGGATCGTCAAACTCTTGGAATCTTGTGAGGTACGCGAGTACGGTATTGACCACAGCTTCTTGCGCGAATCGCTAGGGGTGAGAGTCCAACCAAGTAGCGACAACGACTTTAGCTCACCTGCTCAAACTGCGTGAACTGGAACGCGTGCTCTTTGTAGCTCGGCGCGTCTCGCTCCTCCATGCCCTCCGCCTCATCGTCGCCGACGTACTCTTCTGGCACCCCTGTCGAGGTGGGATCGGCTGCTTTCCGCTTCTTCTTGGCGGCCTTGCGTTTTCGGACAAACATGTAGGATTTCGTTTTCGAGTACTTCTCAAGCATACGCAAGAGAACGTAGGCGAAATTGATGATGGCGTCGAGGTATGATATGCTTTGGTCCCGATAGCTCGTAATGACTTGAAGGGAAGAATCGAGTACATCTCCGTTGTAGTAGATCTGGTTTTGGAGGATCTCAGCAGCTTCGACGTCTTCTTCCTCCGACGACATCGCCATGGTGTCGATGAGCAGAAGCTGGTACTCAGCTCGGCCCTCATCATTTCGTTGGCCGACTTACAATTTGCGTGAAGCATTCTAGACAAGCCTGCAGCTCGGTGTAAGCCGGCGGCTTGTCATCCATGGTCCACTTCATCCTCATGACGACCCATCTGACAGAGTCCATCTCAGCCATCTCGCCAACGAGGCCCAAAGGCAGCTCATGTGGAATCGGCTGGGGCCTCTCGTCGTTCTCTTTGTCCTTGCCATTGATATTTGCCAGTGCGTGGCGTTCAGTCTCCTTTTGACGGTGGACAAGGAGGAAATCAATAAAGAAATGCGAGAGGGTGAATGTTCGGGTGTTGTCAGCGGGTCGAATCTTGCTTCTCTCCATCCGGATGTCCTTCAAGATCGAGGAGAAGAAGGCTACATGTCAGGTCGGACCGCGAGACTACCAAAGTACCGACTGTTGAAACAAGACTTGATGAACGTCTTTGCGACACCTTGCAGGACGGCCATAGCCTCTGGCGTATAGGAGATGAGACGGCTAGGGTCGTCCTGCCGATCAGCTGCTGTAGGAGGACAATCAGGGCCCGACCGACCACACGCTTCTTCCGCTCTGCCCGTTTCTTCTTGCCCGCATCCAGTATCTTCCCGGGATTCACAGCGATGGCGTTCTGTTTGTGCAAAACTAAGCGTTGGTCTCCGGCTTTGACCGCGATGGTGGTGCCGAAGCGTGAGTGCCGCGTCATTCGAGCCCTCGAGTTGAGAGCCTTGTGTCGTCTTTCACCTTCAAGTAGCTTTGTCAGCTTGTCCAGCGGCGCCTATCTTTAGTCACAGCCCATCACCTGGCCATTCGCACATACCCTCGCCTGGTCCTTAACGAGTTCCTTGGCTCTGACAGATCTGAAAGCGAGGTGGAGGATGTCGAGCACCAGGACATTGTACTGATTGAAGTCCGCCTTGTCTGCGCAAGAGGCAAGAGTCAGAATGAGCTGGAAGTACGTCAACTGTCCCAGCTGGACGACCAGGGCGGACTGCTGATCAGCTCCACGAGATGTAACGATAAAACGATGCTGACCTGGAGGTGGGAGAACTCTTCCTTCTCTCCGACGGCGTGCCCATCTGCAGCCAAGTCCCGGATGGCGAGGAGATTGCGGACGATATGCAGGCCAAGCGAGATGACTCTGGCGTCCCTCTCGTCCTTCTTGGCCTTGGCCAGGGATGGGAGCATGAGCGCTAGCAGGCAGCGCAGGGGCTCGGCCGTCTGCAAGATCATGGCCTTGTATTCGACCTGGGAGCGCAAGAGGGAGGCGTAATCAGTGACGACGTCCGGCTCGTCCGCCATCTCCTTCAGCTCCTGCTGGACGTCGATGGGCCACGTCAGGGCCGCAATCAGATCACCTATCTATCAGCCAATCGGTACCCTTCGACCTCATACAGACATACAGGCGACCAGCGAGACCTTCCTGCCCCACTCTCCGCGTTCCGTGCATTCCATGACAAGTGCCAGCAGCTCCTTCATGAGCCCCGCACGAGCCATGCACCGCGCAACGGTCCGCTCATCATCGGTGTCGTCTTTCCGCCAAAGCCTCTTGAGATCCTTGAGCACCGCAAGCACGCTGTCACCCGGTCGGTACACAGTCTCATAGTGTCCAGGAGAGGTCTCGAGCTCTTCATACCCTCCCAAGGCGTTGACGAGCGATTGTACGGCCGGCAGGAAGATGGCGTATCGGTCGTACGTGTTGAGCCCATCCGGATCGCCAGAGATCGAGGCGGACGGGCCGGCTTCGACATCATCGCTGAAGTAGCCGGAGTCGTCCATAGCGTCGCTTCGGTACCCCAAGCGAGGCGCTGCAGCCAAAGAGCCCAGTCTGGCTGCAAGAGATGAGGTCAAATGAATTGCTACTAGCCAAAATCAAGACGCGTCGCGTCCGAAAGTCATCTCGGGAAATGACTTTCCCACGATCCTCTTCCAACCAGCACCCAGCAACACATTATAGGTGTGCATGCATGAATGACAGTACAACCCGACCCACCCGGCCAGCAGAAGCCCTTGTGCATCATCTCCCTAAGAAGCGCCGCTCAAAGTACCGGACGGGAACGAAAACCAGACTGACAGTAGCCAGAGCCAACTCGAATGCTACATCCCCACTTCTTCATCAGCAAGATTATCAGCGTAGCTCTTACGGTGCTGAATTCTGCGGGTGTCCCTGGAACGAAAACGGTAAGTGGGGGGGCCAAATAAAAATTTTCCGGCAGGCTGGGTATAAGGGTGGAGGGGACTTTGAATTTTCATCCTCATCCCCCTCTCTACTCAAATCTGGCGAAGCCCTGGCAGTTTGACTGTTTATGTGGGGGGATCAAATAAAGAAATTCCGGAGCACTTAGAGATTTCAGGCTGCCTGGCTTGCCTTGCACACCTAATCTTCTCACTTCCTATTGCATGCCTAACTTTGGACCCACTGTAAGTCGCCCATTCTTCTGTCATGCATGCATGGGCTGATGAGTACAGCTGAACTTCTTGCAAGTTGATGCATGATCAAGTGTTGGCTTGTCCATAACATCAATGTGAGCTTTGCCTTCAAGCGATGCATGCACATACTGATGCAGAAAGTCCCAGATATTGCAGCAATGCACTGCTCTCGAGGCCAACGCTGTTTGGGTCAGCACACAACTCTCAATGGTGATCACTTTCGGAAGGCTTCTTCAGGGCGGGGCAGCAGCGACTTCTTCAAAACATGCTCCTTCTGTCGCAAACAACCGCCAGTCCCACTTGCAACACCCCGGTCACGGCATGGTCATGCTGAGTGCATCAAATGTGGCTTCACCTTTGCCACTCCTCGATTTCGAGACAATCGAGGTCGCCCACGCAACACATGCCAATCTTGCTTGGAGCAGCATCACTCCCAATCAGCGCCAGGCACACCCACTCGCACAACCCGGCCATTGCCACCAGTCACCCCAGGCTCTCAGCCTACGCCTGGTACACAGAGAGGTCTTCCACGCCCGCGCCATGAGGTCACCTCACCAACACCACGTCGCAACCAGGATCTACATCCTGTAGAGCTTGGCCGCCCCACACGAACCAGACGTGCACCTCAACTGCCCTACGCCACTCCGCCCAGCCCGCCTCAAGGTGCTGCACACCGAGTCACAGAACAGCCACCAGCCCCACCACCACGCCTGGATCGCCATGCTGGACAGTCACGCTGCTTCAAGTGCAAGACCTGGAAAGAACATTCCGAGTTTCTCCAAGCAGGGACAGCCTCTCGCCGCTTCAAGACTTGCAGCACCTGTCGCGAATCCTCCAGAGCAGCCTATCATCGTCGACAACAGTCAACTCAGTCATCCCTCTCAGTCGACATGCTGGGCAATGCCTTCCTGCCCATTCCTGCAACACCCAACGATCTTGACGACATCTGCCTCTCTGAAGCTGCCATTGGGTGTATTGGGGACTTCCACTCAGCAATGGCAGCTGAGACGATGGAGACTTGCGAGAACTGCAATGAGAAATGGTTTGGACTCAAGGTCCAACAGGGTAAATGTTCACGTTGTCAAATTGATGGGGAGAAATGGACATCTGCCAACTGTATGGATCCAGGTCAGTGTCCAGGATTGTATGTGCTTCTCATGACTGACTTCACAGGTCCTTCTCTGCAGGAACTGTGCCGTGCAGCTGGCAGAGCAGTCCCTGACTTGCCCTCACAGGTGGAAGAGATGCTCCTCTCTCCCTACCATGTGCTGCTTCAAACATGGCGCGTTGGTGGTGGACAAACCAAATACGGAGGCCACACCTGTCTCTATGCCCATGACAGTGGCAGATTCCTCTCTCGACTTCCCCTCACCGTCACCGACCTTGATGTTCTCATCATCAAGCCGACAAATGCCCAAGCCCCCGCCAACGCTGCCAATCCCTCAGAGGATTTTGCACGCCGACCAGAGTTCCAAGTCCAGCGGTCACGCATTCTCGCAAACCTGCAAGCACTACAACACTTCCATCCAGCCTTTCAGAATGTCGAGATCAACTGGGAAGCAATCAATTCCCTTCCTGAAAACGGTTCTGTCTTCCATCAGCTGCGGTCTGTCAACTTGGAGGAGGTGCAGTACAGCGCACCTGAGCCTGACACTGGGCCAGTTGAGCAGGAGTCAGCAGAGGAGACAAGCTTGCCAGAGCTGGCTATACCAAACCTTGGAGAAGGCAACAATATTGTGGAGGAGATCCGGGAAGCACTGGAACAGGTGGTGGATGGAGGACCACCAGCACCCCTGCTCCTCACTGGACCTGTGCTGCATTCCACTCCAATCAATGAGCACGACATCAGCAACCCATTCCTCACCAAGGCCTTCCCCTTCCTCTTCCCCACCGGCCAGGGGGATCTGCATCAACAACGGCCTACCACAATACGTGATTCAGACTACTTCCGTCACCTGCTCTACTATCAGGATGGAAGGTTTGCAAAACACCCTCGATTCCGGTGAGTGCATCTCTCAGCATTAAGCCAAGCTGACAGTCAGCTATTATGCCTTCAACTGCATCATGAGGTGGCGAGCAAAACGGCTCTCCTGCTTCTATGTCAGCCGGAATGAAGAGGACCGAGCCCTCTCTGCTGCAGACATTGCTGCCATGGTGTCCGACCCAGCCAAGCAGCTGGCATCTCGAGTGCGACGATCAGCAGCCACCTTAACCGGAACACCACCCTACTGGGCACAGCAGAGTCGCAATCTTGCTGCAATGATCCGTCAACTGGGCACTCCACATGCTTTCATCACATTCTCAGCTGCGGATCTTCAGTGGCCAGATCTCCACGTCCACATGCCGGACCAAGCGCTACCAACTATGAGCGAACCTGATCGACAACGCATCAATGCCAAGAACGTCAATGAGAACCCAGCAATTGCAGCTTGCTGGTTCTATCGAAGATTTGAGCTGTTCTTGGCCAAGGTCCTCAAACCCCTGCTTGGAATAGAGGACTGGTGGTATCGCTTTGAATGGCAAAATCGAGGCTCCAGCCATGTCCATGGACTGGTTTGGCTCAAGGGGGCGCCATCCCCAGACACCCTTGATATCAACAATCCGGACAGTGTCCAGGAATTCCTTGACTTCTGGTCCACCAGAGTGTCAACCATCAATCCTGGAGAGGACATTCCGCCTCATCCAAAGCACCCCTCTGCCCACAGTAGCGACGAAATCATCTTTCGCTTCAAAGATCTGGCACAGATGCTCAACCGTGTCCAGAGGCACACGAGGTGCACTGCCTATTGTCTTCGCCGCCCAAAAGGATCTCCTCCCAACAGTCCGCTTGTCTGTCGCTTCAAGTTCCCCAAGGAGCTGGAGACAGAACTCCGACTGGTTGTCAATCCCAACAGAAACAAGCAACTCATCACACCACGCAACGACACCCACCTCAACAGTTACAATGCAGTCACTGCACTGGGATGGCGAGCCAACTCCGACATCAGTCCATGCACAGATCCCCGTGCAGTTGCCTCCTACATCTCCAAGTATGCTTCAAAATGCGAAAAACCATCCAACAACTTTGGCGAGATAATGCAGGCTATCTCAACCCGCCTGGAGCAAGAAACATCTTCACGAATTGTCTTCCAGAAGATGCTCAGCCGCATTGTCACCGAGAGGGATTACAGTGCTCAGGAAGTCTGTCATCAGCTCTTTGGTCGACATATGATGTCTGCATCACGAGAGTTTGGCACACTCTGCATACTGGAAAAGAGACAGAGACGCCTGAGGCAGAGGCAGGAAGATGAGGGACTGGACCAAGGTGTGGAGGAGCAAGACTGGCACGATGCCTACTTGGCACGCCAGCCAGAGCATGAGGGCATCAGCCTGTACGAATGGTTTCAATTCTACCGGAAACAAGGTCGCAACGCCACTCGAAGGAAGCACCCAAAGATCATCATTCTCTGGCCGCTGTATTATCCATCAGACCCTCAGTCTGAGGATCACCAAAACTGGTGCCGGGCAAAGTTACTACTCCACCATCCTCATCGACACCCTTCAGAGCTCAAGCTTGATGACGAATCCTGGACAGAAGCTTTTTCTCGCTGTACTGAGGACCACCCAGAGGGGCACCAAGACACATTGCCCAAGCGACCCATCCGTCAACAACAGGGTGACAATGAAAACGACAGTGACTCAGAGTTTTCTGAGGGTGAAGAAGTCAATGACCACGAGCTTGATGACTGGCAAGTTCTGGCTGGAATGGGCCCTCAGTTTGATGAAGATGGGTGGAATGGGCCACTGCTTGGAGCACGTGATATTGATACTTCCCACGATTGGGAAGCAGTGGGGAGGGAGTGGGGATCAGATGGTATAGGAGAGAGGGCAAGCTACTTAGAAACCGAACGCAAGAAGGTGAGCAGTGGCCTACAATCCACTGCATACTGTGAGCTGACCAAGCAGTCTCAGCCTTCTGTAGCTCGCAACACTGTCGATCCCCAACTACTCAACACCACACAGCGCCTCATCTTTGACAAGGTCTTGCGCCATGCCAACCGTCTGCTCTCTGGAGAGTCAGTCCCTCAAATACTCCTCAACATCGATGGGACAGCAGGAACAGGCAAATCCTTCCTCATTGACGCCATATCCCAAGCTCTTCAAGGGCTCCAATCTGGGCAGCACAACAATCTCGACTTCAGCACAAATCCCATTGTCCGCCGGCTTGCCCCCACGGGTGTGGCGGCATTCAACATTGCTGGTTCAACATACCATGCTGCCCTTGGTCTTGGAGGCTCAATAGAGGAAAGTCATGACAAGCTTGGAGAGGGAAAGCTTGCCAGCCTCCAGGAAGAGTGGCATGGGACACGATACCTCATCATTGATGAGAAAAGCATGGTTGGAAGGGCGGCCTTGGGGAGAATCAACCTTGCTCTTGGTCAAATCTTTCCGTCGACAGCGTACTTGCCCTTTGCCGGTCTGTCTGTCCTGCTCATTGGCGACTTTGGTCAACTGCCCCCTGTGGGAGACACTCCACTGTACAACACTGCACGCTCGACAAAAACCTCCTATCTAGGCAGGCTCAGCAACATTGGCCGAGATATCTACCTTGCTTTCACTGAGAGCGTTCAGCTTGATGCTGTTATGAGGCAGGAAGGCTCCGACCCTACCACCACTGCCTTCAAAGCAACCCTTGCTCGCCTGCACACCGGGACACCTCAACAGGAGGACTACACCCTTCTGTCCTCTCGCTTCTGGGGGAACCTTTCCCCGGCATCTCAGCAGGCCTTTCAAGATGCTGTATGTCTTTGTGCAACAAAGCAGAGTGTCTCCGAGATCAACCTACACACTTTGGCTCGCTCTGGACAGCCTGTACTGCGCTCTCTGGCTCAGCACACAGGGGTAGGAGCAGCCCAGGCTTCAGAGGAACAGGCACAGGGGCTTGCTCCTGCTGTCTTCCTCATGATTGGTGCTCAAGTCATGCTTTCTCGCAACCTCTGGATCGAGCAGGGATTGGTCAATGGCACCAGGGGCACAGTATATCAGATTGGGCTCTCACCATCTGAGCCTCCTCATCAATCTGTTCCTTCTGTGGTCATGGTCGCCTTCCCATCCTACACTGGACCAACACCCTGGCACACCACAGACAACATACCACTGGTTCCCATTGTGCCCCATACAGCCAGATGGGAGACAACAAACGGGCAGCGGTGCTCTCGACGCCAGCTGCCACTGCAGCTTGCATTTGCTATCACCATACACAAATCACAGGGTATGACGCTGGACAAGGCAGTGATTGATCTTGGTTCAGCCGACTTCTCAACGGGATTGACATTTGTGGCAATCTCAAGAGCAAGATCTCTGGAGGGCCTTGCTTTCAAGCCAGGCTTTGATTGGGCAAGATTGAACAGCTTGAACACAGAGAGTAGAAGGGGGGGAGTATCAGGACGTGTATTGGCAGCAAGGGATGCGTCTAGACGTCAGATGCTTCAGATGACAGAATAAATGTATAGAGAAAAAGATGAATGACAATGCATAGGTAGACTGAATAAAAGTTGATCAAGCATGACTCTGAGTGTTTGATGCATCAGCTGAATCTCAAGTTCATGGGGTGTATGCATGTCATTGTGCTCTCTCTAGCTACTAACACTACCTCTATCTGCCTCCATCTCCTGTCTGTAATCATCCCACACAGGATCATCAGCAGCAGGAGTTGGGGGATCTGACCAGGTAGGAGGCTCAGGGGTGGGGGGAGGAGTGAAGAGAGGAGTTCCAGGTGGGCTTTCTCCTCCTCTGAGTGTTCTCATCTTCCTCAGCCAATCCAGCATCCTACTTTTCCACAAGGGCAATCTGAAGGTCTGGGGATTGGTGACTGGACCATTGAAGCTACAAGTCAGCTTTGTGTCATGCCAAGAGAGAGCCTGACTCACAAGGACTTCACAACAGGTCTTTTGGGCACCCATGGCTTCTTCTCTCCATTGACTTTGCCTGACCCAGGAGGCAGGTAGGATTGTTGCTGGGGTGGGTGATAGGGAGAGTGTCTGACTGGCTGTGGGCGGCTTTGTTGAGAGCAGGAATGCTTGTGCTCATCATGAGGGTTGGGATGTCGCTTTTTTTGCTCTCTCTGGTGCTGCCTGAGTGCTTTTTTGAACAAAGCTGACTGGAAAGCCATTCTGATGTAGATGTACAGATGAGAGATGAAAAGTCCAAAATTTTCCGGAGTCAGAGCTACGCCCCATCGGCGACGCGCCACCGCCGATTTACCTAGTTGAAGGCGTGAAGCCAGTGACTCACGCTCCGCCTGGGATAGCACGGGCGATCCATCCTGTCCACCACACCTCTGCCATGCCAGCAGTGATGACTGGGATACCCTGACCGTCAGCGATGCGATGACTAGCCGGGGTGAACGCACCGCTAGACCAGCTACTACCGCCGCTATGCCTATCGGCAGCCTTTTGGCCTGGTCCCAGTCGTCGATTGGATAGGTCATCGGGCCGACAGGTCTGCGGAAGAAGATGGCCTCAAGCGCCACAGGAGGCATATATATGGCCGTCCAATACCCGAGGATTGCCAAAAAGTTCTCGAGCGCGTCGTAGAAGTGGGTAGCTGCAACGATTGCAACAGGAAGGTAGACGGCAGAAACGACAAAGGCAAGGAAGTAGCGCGGTACTGTTCGTCAGAGCGGTGGGATGGGACGAGAGGTGAAGCGTACTGCGTACGAGCCATGGCACCGCCACTTGCAGACTGAGGCCGCACGAGTAGATTGTCGGCGCGGTGTTTGCAACGACACTGAAGCAGAACAGGACCATGACGAATCGAGCGGCCTTACCCGCACCGACCATGGCGTACAGGAGGTCTGGGGTGCCCACAGCCGCAGCGTCGGTCCATGTGGCTATGCCCGCTGCCGCCAGCTGCGACGCGGCGCCGAGGAGCTGGATGACGATGATGGGGATGGCAAAGCCGAAGAACACCACAAGGAAGAGGGTCAGGCGGGGCGTGTGGGCAGGCAGAGTGTTGGTCTGGAGAATCAGCAGACACCCTAGGAGTGGCTGAGTCACCCACGTAGTCGCTCGCCAAGCTAGAGTACGACACTGTGAACCCGATGAGACTTGCTCCGTAGCCTAGCACTCCGCTGGCATTCACATCCGTCATAGCCTGAGCAGCCTCGCCCATCGCGGCGTGCAGGTTGCTTCCGTTGATTCCGACAAGGACAATGAAGAGAACAAGGATGATTGGGAAAGAAGCCAGCGACAAGACGTGCAGCGCGCGCAGGCCGACGAACGAGAGCTGCCATCAGCATCAAGTAGGCGAGACCTATCGAGCAGACCCACTAGAAGGGAAATGATGGAGACCACGACGATGCCCACTGTCCAGCTCATAGATGAAGCAGATGCAAGCGACAGGCACTGGCCGCCCAGAATGACAGTGAGGGAGAGGAAGCCGACGAATGACAGACAGTTTATCAGACCGAACACCATCGCCGGCCAGTATCTTCAAGTCAGCTTCGATCTAGCCAGAAATCCAGACAGCCCACCCGAGAGCATAACGGGCTTGGACGAGCTGTCGCATACCTGTCCGCGGCCCGTTTGTGGCCAGATAGGCGGGCGGTATCGAAGAGGCCAGGCCAAAGAGGACGATACATATCGCGGACGTCTTGAAGTCCAGCCCGAACAGCGCAGGTCCGACAACCCCTTCAGAGAACTGACATCAGCGTCCCTTCTCCACTGCCACGCAGCAGAGGACACCCACGGTCAAAATGTTCGTGTTCCACGCCGCGTAGATCGTGAATGTCGGCAGATACTTCCATCCACTCAGTTCTTCTCGCTCCTGTGCCGATCAGCTTCGTCACAGATAAGCCCCGCTCGACAGCACTGACATCCTCTGCGAGAGGTACGATGCCCCTCTCCTCCACGCCGTGCTTGACAAGCACGTCTGAGCATCGCTGCACGTATCCTCTCCAGCCCGATGCGCGAGGTACAGCTGCCCCTTGGGTCGGAAAGAAATCGGCCTCGACTGGAGCTGGTGCTGTCGACTTTTCGGGATCGGGCGTCATGGGTCTCGAGCCCACAGGCGTCCGCAGACTGTGCGATCGGCTGAGCACGGGCCTTGGCAACATGGCGATGGCGAAGCGGGTGCTGACGATCTTACTGATGGAGTATTATAAGCGCATGGCAAACCCAGAAAAAGAAAAAAGATGAGATGAGAGATTGTGGAGTGCGAGTCGAAAAATTCCAGATGATCGACGATCCATCCACCTTTTGATCCGCAGAAATCGGACTTGTCCGAACGCTCTCGGTGCATTGACGGGTCACAGGCGTTGGATCATGCATGCACAACGATAGCTTCTCAAAACATGGACAGGATGGAAAAATATGCAGTGAGTCTAGCAGAGGAATGAATGACAAAGATCAGGCAAGAAGGCTCAAAAAGAGAAATTGACTGAAATTGACTGAAATTCAGCTAGATTCACTGAATTGGCTGACACAAATGTCACAAGTGACAGATGTGACAGATGTGACAGGTTGTGACAGGACTGTGACAGGCTTGCTGATAGGAGGGATCAAGCAGCATAAACAGCCACATGGGATTTATGCCCAGAATGGCAATTGCAGAAGCATTCCATCAAGCTTCAAGGGGATTGAGCATGCTGACAGCACAAACTCAGGCTGCCTGTGCAGCTAGGGCTGACACAGAAGCAGCAGAGTGGGATCAGGGTGGCAGGAAGGGCAGTTGAGGAGGTTCAAATGACCCACTCAACATGTACCAGGATTTGCTTCCGTTAAACAGCCTGTATCGTGAGCACGTTGTGGTGGACACCAATGCCGGTAACGTACCCCACTGAAGATGGCGGCAAAATCGTCCACCGCCACAAGCTCGACCGCCTGGCCGAGCCTCGCGAGCCTGGCGCGATCGCTCACCTCTCCAACGTAGAGGTAACGGCGGAATGGGACGGTATGTGGCTGTGCTCGCATGGCGGTAAGGTCCTCAATCTGTTCCGTCTCGACGTCGATCAGCTCGAGCTGGCCAGAAGGTGCTTGAGCACGATATGTCGAGGAACCAGAGCGCACGCCCTTGCAGGTCGCGAGGATCCCTTCCAGATCGGTGCAGCGAGATGTCCTTTGGACCCAGGCGGTCCATAGAGCGCAAGTCCTTGTCATGGAGGGTGAAGGAGGGGCGCAGGATACGGCTAGGCCACCTGAGTCTCCGGCAAAGGCTAGGGCGGCGAGAAAGGCATCGTACGCTTTGCTTGGCTCTGGACAGCGCCTGGAAAGGTCAGCCGCTGTCTGGTGAGTGACGCCGCAGGACACTAACGCTTTCTCCTGCCAAGACGCTACAACCCATTCCACGACGGACGGCAGTACATATGCGCCCCAGCTTTCGCTGGATCTGACCATGGACAAAATTTCCACAAACTTGGCAGGAGAGCGAAGAATCAGGGTCGGCGAAAATGTAACCAGCGCGCCGGCCTGCCAGATCGGTCGCAGTGTCCATTGCTTCGGATGCAGCGCTAGTGACGGTCCTACTGCGTAGACGCTGGTGCCGCGACGCAGTAGGGCATTCTTGAGCTCCATCTTGGCAAGGCTTCGCAGCAATTTGGCATTACCGATGACAACGACGTCTGCCATGCCGTTCGTGGAGGGCAACGCACCGTTATCCCTGAATGCACCTACCAGAGCCGTGTGCAGAGCATCCGCTGCACCTTCCGGACCAGGAAGCTTCAGTATGGGCCGACCGCGAAGACCACGGAGGAAGTCTTGCGATATACCAAAGCTTTCAAGCAAGGTCGCCGGAGTAGAGATAAACGGGACGATCGGTGCTGGCGGGAGAGGGTCGATGAGCGGTCTGACAGGCGATGGCAGTCGAGGCGCCAAGGATGAAACGCCAATTGGGAGGGCTAATAGCACCAAGGCGAATCCAATCTCACTCGACTTCCATGGACCCAAATTGAGCGGCGACAAATCGATCTGGTCGGCGCGTACCATGACCAGCGCTTGATGCGAGAAAACTAGACCACCAACATCCGGCGAGTCGGTGTAACAGACCCACATCCTCCTTGATTCGCTCGACAAAGACTTCACCTTGCTCCACGAGGCGCGTTCTGCGGGGTCCTTTCTCCTCTGCTCCGCGTGTGTCACCTTAGCCCATTGCTGCATCCTAGCGCCAAGCTTGAGAGCGGAAACGAAATACTCGACATCCATAGGCTCCATGATGAGGGTCGATACCGAGTTCAGTCGTTTGCGGATGAAATCCGTCTCGGCGCTTGAGGGTTTCGATCCGGACAAGATTTGGACGTCGAACCTTGCATCGGCGGCTGGCGGTGGTGCTTGCAGAGTCATTGAGAGGGACGACAGGATCCCGGGTCGATGCGTGTTGGTTGATCTCCAGCCATTCTCAGAGCCCGATGAGCCTTCTCTCCTCATGGGCAGCGATCGCGCCGATATTGGTAGCGGATCAGATGTGGATGAGGCTGGTGCAGGAGGTTGTGAGGAAGGTTGTGAAGGGCGCGTAGGGACACTGTCAGCCGGAGCAGTGGGCCTCTTACGCCGCGGGTCACGAGTCTGGTCGTATACACTGGCAGGCGCGGCAGGTAGGCTCGGTGACGACGCAAGCGAGGGGCTGACGTGAAGTGATGGCGACGTTGTCAGAGACGGACCGAGAACGGATGGGGCTGAGGACAGAGGCGCAAGCAATGTGGGCACGTCACCGCTCGTACGGCGAGGAACGAAAGATAAGCTGGCCTTTGGTCCGGTGGGAACCGGTCGGATCGGCGGCAGCCCTTTCACCGGTGAGACGGGTCTGTTAGGTAGACTCGCAGCTATCTTTCGGGGTGAGAGTGGCCGTGAACTCGCTGAAGCATTCGGTGGCCGGATCGGAGGATGAGTACCGTATTCTGCGGAAACGATGTCCTTGGTCAGACGAGGCTGCTGGTACTTTGGCCGAGGTCCGGTGGGAATGGGCTTCTGTACGGCAGAGGGACCGCTAGGTGCGGGGATCTGCGATCGAATTGCCGGTGGAGAAGGCGAGCGGTCTGCGGGCGAGAATAATGGCTCTTCTGCCACACGGCGAGGCTGGTCGGATTCAAGCGGTTCCTCGACCTCGTCATCGTCCTTCGACTCCGACTTGACCGGTAGAGCGGGCGGAGGCCTTTTGTCGGCAGCAGGAAAGATGTCTGGGGCGGCTTCGCCAAAGGTCGGAATGATCGTGAACTCTTCGGCCTCTTTCTGCTGCTGTGCCAAGATCTCCTCCTCTGTGCGCCTCTTGATCTTGCCGAGCCCGGCGAGACGCTCGATCTTGCCAGCCGCGATCTCTTGCGGCGGCTTGGACGACGCACGCGCAACTTTCTTCGGGCTCACTTTCTTTGCTACAGAGGCAGGCTTGGCCTTTTTGGTGAGCTCAGAGGGTCTGCTCGGCTCGGCCGGGACGGGGGAGGCGGCCTTCCGCTTCTGCGTTGTCTTTGTTGGCGGCTGTTGGAGGCGCACAGGCGGTTCATCCTCGGGGTCCGAGTCGAACAAATAAGCGTACTTGTCCAATGACTCCGAGGACGGTGTCGGCGCATTGATCGTGGTCATTTCCGGAATGACTGTGGTAGCAGTAGAGGGCGTTGGCCCAGTCGTGGCGCTCGTCACGGCGAGCTGATTGCTCTTGTTGGTCGTCTTTGGCTCCAGGAGACCCTTTGCTTCGGCCGCTTTCCGCTTCCTCTTCTCGGCGATTCGCTTCTTCCTGGCATAATAGTCGGAATCCGCTTTGGTGATGGGCAGACCTTTGAGCTCCTTTTCGCGTCGCCGACGATAGACGTTGATATCGCGCCGCGGCTTGGCGCCGAGGAATCGTTCCTTGAGTTTCCAGCGAGGACACTCGACGAGCTCTTCCGGGTCGGCGCGCTTGATCCTCGGTCTCGGAGCATCCCGCCCGGGCAAGATCGGACGCCCGACTGCAGCCCAGAATCTGTGAGTTAGCATGTCGTTGACGATTGGCTAGCTACATACTCCTCCACAAGCGGCGCTTTGTTGGTATCATCGTCCACGACAAAGGAACTGTATGGCTCTTCCCTGCGAAGGTGGTCAGCGCATCGCAGCCGACGCAATGGCTTCGAGACTCACGTGTCCGACTGTGTCTTGAGGTATCCTTCCCACATGACGCCGTAGTGCTGCCTGTCAGCTCAAGGTCTTGCCGCCAAGAGAGTCAGAAACGCACCCATCCGACCCACCCGTCCGTGCGCGTCCGGCGCGAGTCGTACCATCTGGCCCACTTGATCGCGTCTGGTCATGAGCAATGGAGTCTAGGTTGCGAAGACAGCAAGACGCACCGACGATATACTTGACTGAGACGTTACTGTCGATGCTTGTGGGCAGCGACTCGGCCTCAGAGTCGCTGGACTCGGAGGACGACTCTGCCGAGCCGTCCCGCTCGAGCTGAACTTTGCGGAGTTCGGCATCGTGAAATGTAGACATATTGGACAAGTGGCAAGAAAAGAGGGGGGTAGGCAGGAGATGGGGTCAGACAGAAGAAGGAAATGGACAGGAGAGAGGCCTTTTGTATGTTCAGAGAAGCATGATGGTTGATTGTTGTATGTCAAGAAGCACACGGAGGTTGCCATTCCGTTGCCGGGAGACCAATTCACCCTTCCTTTGTTGCGGCCCCTCACTTAAGATGGGGAGGCGTGGGCACAAATGAGCAGTGGCATATGATCTGATGGCGAGGCAATAGTAGTTATAGACTTGTCGCTATGATTTACACCAAGCCGCCATATGCCATGCTGACCAACTTTGTCCAGTCCCACTCCTGCGGCTTCTCGCGGAACCCACGCAACGCCTGTTTTCGCATTGCCCGGGCGACACTCTCGTCGGGCGTCTCGCTCTTCGGGATGATGTCCGCGCAGTAGAATCTCTGCAGCGCAAGCGCGAGCAGCTGAGCCTGCTGCTGGCTCAGCAGCCAGCCAGGGTTGGCACTGCTCCCCTCGGCGCCGCCCGCGCTGGCCGGCGTGATCTCACCGCGCATGAGCACGACGTCGTGCGAGGAGGCGAGGTCAGGGTAGTGCGTGAGGACGAGGTACGGCTGTGCCCACTCGGCGTTCTTCCTGAACTCGTCGAGCGGCGTGAAGATGACCGACGTCGTGGGCGGCAGCTCCACTGCTTCACCCTGGGACGCAGCGTCGGTCGGGGCGGGCGGGGGAGGCGGAGTCGGATGGAGGAGCCATTGCAGGTAGAACATGTCGTACTGGTCCGTCTTGACTGCTCCGTCTGCCGACTCGCGCGGCAGGGGCAAGACGAAGAACGGGTTCTGCTGAGCGAGCGCCACCATCGTGCCGTAGGTAGATGGAGGTAGTGATGCCGAGAGGAAGGAGCTCGCGAGCGAGGCGTGGGTCAGGTGATAAGTCGTCCATATCTTGGATATGGCGTCGGCATCGTGAGGTGTCAGGTGTAGCAGCGGGAGGTTGAGAATCGATCCGAGTGGCTATGATCAGGCTTGCGGGCAGTTCGAGGAGCCGCGGAACAGACACACCTTGACACCTGCTCGGTCGCCCGAGCTTTTGTCGGCCTGCGCCTGGTCCAGCGCCGCCCGGCGCTTAGCAGCAGCGGCTTTGGACGCTTCTGCCTGACCCTGTGCAGCGTCGGACGGCTCGGGCTGTGCAGCGCTGACGGCCTCGCGAGCTTTCTTGGCCTTGAGTGCCGCCCGGACCGAAGGAGCAAGCACCTTGCGCTTCAGCGCGTCGAGATCCTGCACCCCTTCCCTGCCAATGAGCACATGTGATTCATGTGAGAAGGAGGGAAATGCACTTCTGTACCCTCGCCCGGAGCTGCTCGCCGTACTTGTCCTCGTACGCCTTCTTCTTCCTTTCCACCGCCTCGCGAGGAGACAGCTTCTCCACCTGCTCCAGCACATCGTCTGTCGTCAACCACCGGCGGGCCGCCAAAGCGGGCCGGAGCGCCCGTCGCGGCAGAGCGAGACGAGATGAGGAGGCAAGTGGCGCGCGTACTGAGAACGACATGGCTGATGGGAGTCGAGAGGTGGAGACAAGCTCACCAAGCGGAGTTCCGACTTTTCGATCCTCAAAGTGGAGGTCATCCTCTTTGGATGGCCCACCTCTTCGTCTCACCATCAACAAACAGGATGTCCAGCGCAGCGGCGCTGCTGCCGACGCTCTATGCCCTCCTCCCGTCCGACGCGCATCCACGCGCCGTAGCTCGCCTGTCGCTGCTGGCAGTACACATCGAGCCCTTCCTGATACGCGACACGACATACATCGCCACGCACCCCGTGGTCCCTGGCCAACAACGGATCTTGCGCTGTCGACATCATCTATCCCCCAAAGGCAGAGGCAAAGCGCGTGCTTCTGCACCACCTGCCGAGATTGCAGAGGGGGCAGAGGAGGGCGAATGGGAACTGGCATACATCTCGCAACCCCTTAGCGGCAGAGAGTACTCATCTGTATCCGTTCGCGCCTGTGTCGAGGTGGATGTCATAGGAGTGAATGATGAGGGGGAGATCGACAGCTTCATACGCAACTTGGGCTTCAGGTAAGTTGGAGCTACTTGTTAGCTCGAGGTTGTTCAATTGAATGGCAGACTCTCTCATGCCGTGGACAGACGAGGACTGCTGTTCCACCTCCCCATGTCGGGAATGGGCAATCGCACGCTACATCTTTCCATCGCGCAGATCGACCTGTCAGAGAAGACGACACCAGGATCTGAGTCGGGAAAGACCCCTTGGCTCGTCCAGCTCGAACCCAGCAGAGCTGTTCCGACGATCCCTCAACCGGGCGAGCCGACATTGCCAGACTTGATGCGTGTTCTGCAGGATGTGGCAGCCGATCTGGACTGGCTGGAGTGGGGCTCAGGACGGTCATGAGACGACCTGAAACGACATGATGATGTATGTACATGATATGCAAGTAGACTATGCGCATGACTCCTACTTCATCTAGATGAGTGATTAGAGAGCGACAACATCATCATCGTCATCCACAACAATCGCCTGCGCCTCCCCAGATCCATTTGGCTCCACCTTTCTTCTCTTCGTGTCTGCTGCGAGGGCCACGTCCCCGTCATCGTCTGGTGCGGCACGCTTGCCAGACTTGAGCGGGATCGGCGCATGAGGTCCTGTGGAGAGCTGGATATCCTCAACCTCCGGGGACGATTCTGGCTGGGGCAGGGGCGGTGGTGGCCGTCGCGAGATGCTAGGGAGTTCGGAAGGCAAGACGAAGCTACCAGATGCCTGATCATCCCTTATTCGTCAGCACAATGCCTGCTTCCACTTGAGAGACTTACGCCGCGCATACGCAAAAGTGGATAGGCCGGTATCTCTCGTCCTCGTCCATCAAAGTCAACATCTTGCCCCGTTCCACCCCCAGGTCCGCCAGGGTTCGACCATGATTGTCGTCGAAATCCGGATCTGCCAGAACTCTTCCTCCTTCAAGTATACTCCATTCCGTCTCCTCGTCCTCGTCCTGCTCCTCCGGCGTGTTCTGCTTGATAGCATCCCCTATCCAATCCTGCACCACCTTCTGCACGAAATCACCAAGGGTACATTTTGCCGTGTCGACCTTGAACTGCACGTATGTGTCCCGACATACGGCACATTTCGAATTCGGCGCACTGGGTATTTCCGGTCGGAGAGGCTTTGTCGGGTCCGGGCGCAGCCACACGACGCGGGCATCGTCCACGTTGTTCCGAAGCAGGTTCAAGGCCTGCATGACAACCAGGCCGGCGACAATGGCATTGGTCGTAGCGATGGCAGGAATGATATTGCCGGCCATCTCTTTGATCTGGAAACGGGTACGAGTCGGAATACCATATGCGGTAGCTCGTAGGTTGGCAGTGGCCACGACGAAGTCTAGCGTATCATCATCGTCCTTGTCAAAGGCAAGAACGATGTCCGGATTTGCGATTGCACGGGCGGACAATCTGCGACAGCTGGATGATCAGCTGACTTCTATCAATGGAGAGAAAGCTGACCTGTCCACAAATAGCTCCAGATTGTCCTTGACGCTCAATTCCCGCTGATCTCGTAAACCCCGAGACGACGTGCTGCTGCTCGCGCCGTTACCGTTCGCATGGGTGCCATTCGCATGACCATTTGGGGCTGCTCCGTTGGCCTGGGGTGGTACTGGCGATGTGACGCGAGTGGGCGCGCGAGTAGACGCAGCGGTACGGAGTGGCGGCGAAACAAATGTCCCGCTGGTGATGGCTGTAATGTCGAGAGGGACAGGCTTGACCCTACCTTGGACCTTCCACATATCGTCCATAGCCAACAGGCGGTTGATGTCTTCCTCAAACACCTGACATGAGCCAGGTAGAATTTGCGATGGACGAGCTTACCTTCTTGAATACTCTTTGGGGTCCGTCCTCTTCTCCCAGATTCCGTCTGACTTCTCTGAAGGCTGCCGCCTCCTTCTTGAGATTCTCAATTTCCTGTGCGTTCTCGCCGCTTTCCTTGGCCTTGTCCAGCTCCTCCGTGTCCACCGCCTCGTCGTCCTCGCCAAACAGCTTGCCAAAGAGATAGCTCTTGGCCCAAACGATACAATGTATCGGCTCGCTAGGCGTAGCACGGATGGTGCACACGGGGAAAGACTTGGGCACAGGTTTGTCGATACACGTGAAACACTCTGTCTTGTCCTGTTCATGAGCTTTGTGCCTCCTAGCAGACTGGGAAGCTCTCACCCGCAGTATTGGCGTGACCTGACCGGCATAGCCCGCCGTCCCCGACTCGATCATTGGCACGCCTCCAGCTTGACACAGTCGGTTCACATGCTTCCTCGCATCCATATTGTCCAGGGCGTTCATCACCAGTCCGAACGATTTGATCCATTCGAGATCGTTCTGCCCTTCCTTGACGTTCCCGTGTCGGGCGTGGATGCTGATGGACGAGCTGGGGTTGAAGTGGCGTGCCGTCGCGGCTGCCACGAGAGCCTTGGACTTTGAGATGTCCGGCTTGCGGAACAGGAACTGGCGGTTCAAGTTGGACAGGTCGATGGTGTCCAGATCAATCTGATACGTCAAACATAGGCCTCGAGAGTGGGGGGGGTTGAGCTCACGATCTCGATGTTGGCAAAGCCCACTAGGACCAGATTCTTGACTGTGGGCTCAGCATTATCCCACGAGAGCGGCATCGATGGACTGACGCAGCTCGCATCCTATCCCTCCTGCCCCGACCACCAGCACCGGCGTCTCTCTGATCTTCTTGTACAGCTCGGGCCCGACAAGAGCTTCCGTATGCGTCGAGCGGGGCATGATCACTCGTCGGCGTGCCGGGTAAGCCTCGCCTCTTGCCGTCCCCTCTTGGTGATGCTGGTAATGGTGAAAGAACGAATTGATGCGTTGTCAAGACGATAAAAAGTCGCGTCAGCCTGGACGACGGTTGGATCGCCCTCCACATCTCCCCTTGTCTATACACAAAATGGAAAAAATCCCTCATCAGATATTCTTTCAGGTCCCATCAATCAACAAAATCCTCCGTGAAGAGCGATCCGAGCGCGAGTCGAACCCCGTCTCATCAAACCCTACTCCCCGCCCCGCAAGCTTTGACCGACGCTTAACCCCTTCTCGCCACAGCAGATGCAAGAACGGCTCAACTCTCAAATTCGCATCATATTGTGTGGCTCACATCCCTGGCTCTTGGGTTCGGTGGAGGGCGTCCACCATGGTCGTGAGTGATCCTCTGGTCGAGAGGAGGGTTGGGAGGCTCACAGCACAGAAACGATGCCCGCAGTGCCACTCGACCGACCTGCTCACAGACTACGGCGCAGGCAATGTTGTGTGAGTGGCCGTAACTGGTGGCGGCGAGTCGAGCTTGACTGACGATACAGGTGTCAGAGCTGCTTCGCCATTGTCGAAGAGGGCATCTTGGTGTCGGAAGTAGGCTTCTCAGAGTCTGCGGGCGGTAGGGTCCATGTGCAGGGATCGTTCGTGTCGCATTTCGCCAGTACGTCCGAGTCGGCAAGAACAAAAGGCTGGCAAGCTGATGGGATAGCTGGCGTGGCGGGGATCAGGGGGTCGGGGGGACACCAGTCTACAGCCAAGATCAAGGAGGATGGTGAGCTGTCCTATCGTCATGATCGCACAACGGCGACACATACTGACCGACGAGGTCAACAGCGTATCCGGCTTGTGGGCGAAGCCATGCACATCGAGCCCAACGTGATCAAAGGCGCGCAACGCTTGTTTGGCATAGCTGTCGACAACAAGTTCAACCGCGGCAGGCGGACAGAGTACATCGTCGCGAGCTGTCTCTACTTGCAGTGCCGCATGAAGAAGGAGTCCAAGATGCTGATCGACTTTTCCGAGCGTCTCTCGGTGAGGCCCATCCACGTCTTGACCACCGCGATTATCGCTGATCTCAGATCAACGTCTACGAGCTCGGAGGAACATATATGAAATTACGCTCCACGCTATCCATCACCGAGCCCATGCCAGAGGTCGACCCCGCCATCTACAATCTGCGTTTCGCCAACAAACTCTCATTCCCCAATGCCATCATGACCAACACGATCGCCGCCGATGCGTCCAAGCTGATCCGCCGATTCGCGGCAGACTGGATGACCCAAGGTCGGCGGCCCGCTGGACTATGCGGCGCCTGCCTGATCATCGCTGGCCGGATGCACAACTTCCTCCGGACACCAGACGAGGTCGCGCAGGTGGTCAAGACCTCGCCTTTGACGATCCAGAAGCGGCTGAAAGAGTTTGCACAGACGAGCATTGCGAAGAAGACCGTCGAGGAGTTCCGGAATATGTCCGAGCAAGAGCTCCTAGAAGACAATGAGGAGGTGCCGCCGATTGTCAAGGAGCAGCGAGAGCGAGAGAGGCGACAGCAGGAAAAGGCGAGAAGAGCCGAGCTGGCTCGTCAACGCGCCGAGGGGAGTCAGGCGGGGGAGGGGAGTCAGGCGGGGACGCCATTACCGGAAGGGCTTGATACCGAGGCCGAAGCCGCCGTGCGGCAGGTCATGGAAGAATATGGGGAAGGTGGGGAAGGCTCTCAGGCCGCGGACGAGGAGGACGACAATCTCGAGCCAATGAACGCTGGGGACTACCGGAGAGAGCTCGATGCGGCAGGGGACGACCCGAAAGCAGCGCAGGCCGAGTGGCAGCGCGAACGCAGCTCGTTTTTGCGGTCCAGCATGCCTCCCGCATCCCTGTCGTCGACTCTTGTCAACCCCGCATCGATGTCGACTCAAGCGACATTCGTTGACCCCGGCCTCGATCCCGAGCTACTGAAAGCCTCAGGCAAGCGACGCCGAGCCGACGACGACGAAGACGGGATCGGAGATGAGGGAAAGGAAGACGACGAGATTGGCGAGCTGGGGGAGAAAGAAGAAGGCTTCAACCCCGCTTCCAGCCCCTTGGCGGAGCGCAAACCCGCCCGAAGAGCATTCACCGAGTGGGACGACGAGCCGGCGATGATCCACTACCTCGAAGAGACGTACTTTGCGGAAGACGTACGGCTTCTGCAGCTCACCAAGCAAGACGTCGGCACGCGGATACGCGAGTGGCTCAAGGGCCGCGATCCGCGCGAGGTCATACAAGAAATGACGCTCGTCGAGGGCGCCCACAGGGCGCGGGAGCTCGGGGCCAAGGTCAAGGAGGAGACGTTTCCGGATATCGACGACGATGAGCTGGATCGGTACTGGGTCATGGAGGAGGACGAGCGGGACACGCGGGCGCGCATGTGGCTGAGCAGTAATGGCAAGTGGCTGGAGGAAGAGAAGGGTGCGTCCAGGCAGAACGCAGGGGCGGAGGAACATGCTGACATGTAGTCCGGCAGGAGAAACGAGCGGCCAAGCGCGCTGAAGCCGAAGCCGAGGCGCACGGCGCTGGCGGCTTCCGGCCCAAGGTCAAGCGCAAACGCCCTGGGCCGCGCAAGACGCCGTACAAGAGCGCCCGGGAGGCTATACAGGGTATCGCGAGCGAGAAGAAGTTCTCCACGAGGGTCAACTACGATGCCCTGCGCAGTATACCCTCGTTTGGCGAGCCCGGAGCGGACGAGGACGACGAGAGCGGGCTGTTCCTCCCCGGCGGTCTGGAGCGCTTTGACGACGAAAAGGAGGAGGACGAGGAGGGCGGGGACGAGAAGGACGATGAGGACGATATGGGTCTTGGGTTCGATATCACGCGATATGGTGGACGCACGAAGGATTAGCCTCTGTCAGCGCCGGAAATGAGGATTCATAATGAGTATACGACGATTCTGTGTGTTGTGGCCCGATCCGTGACATACATGTATGTCACATCACCTGTCGCTACAAGCATACAACACTGTGTTAGACCCGCCTCTTCACCTTGCCAGCGTGTATCGCGCCGATTAACGGCCGCCCATTCTTATCTGCCAGCCCTAGCCTCTGAGCAGTCCCCGTCTCGGTCGACTTGACAGGCGCATTCACCGGCATACGCTTGAGCGGATCGGCGATCGGCTTGACCAGTGGGATCGGGAACAAGCGAGCCTTCGCTGCCACAAGATCTGTCTTGGGTTTCTTCGCTGGTGAGGTCAGGTCGACCACGGACCTAGTGTCCGACTGTCGAGTGTCGAGATCAAAGGAGAATGTCCGTGCGGTGGGATGAGCGCGAGGCTTGGCTGATGGTATTCTGGGTATGCTCTGCGTCGAGGCGTCCGGATACAAGATCTCGATGGACTCGTCCACCAAGCCAGAATCATGCTCTCCCTCGTCGCTGTCTAACGATACGGGAGGAGAGGACTCTGAAAGTAATCTGCGGGCTTGCTGTCGCGGCACACTGGGCGTGACGCTTTGCGTCGAGATCCGGCTGCGTAAGCGCGTATTCTCCTGCTCGAGCTCCTCTAAGCGGGCCTTCATCTCGGTCCTCGATTGGTGCTGGAGATCAGTGAGTGCAGGCGACACTCTTGACGCGAGATTCACCTGAGCTTGGTACTTTCGCACTTGTCGCGTACGCGTTGCGAGATCTTTTTCCAGGTCCGCCTTTTCAAGCGTCAGTCTTTCTATATTTCTGCTTCTTAGAATGGCCCCTTGCACACCCTCTGATCTCACTCACGCCTTGAGTGATTGGGTTTCCGTTGCAAAAGCCTTCCGGCCCGCTTCCGCATCCGCTACAGCCTGCCGGCGCCTCACTTGCTCTTCCATGACCTTCTTCTCCCATCGCGCATCGCTCTCGGCTGCGACGGTGGCTAGGAGCAGATTATACTTTTGCGGGGCAAGGACGTCTCGAAAGTGGTCGAACTCGGCTTTGACCTGGTCGCGCTCGACATTCAAAGCCTGCACGCGTTCCTTCAGTCGTGAGATCTTGTCCTCCTGTCGCTCGACCTGCTTCTCCAAGCGCGTCACGGGCTCATACGCCTGAGCGGCTTGATGAAACGCGCGCAGAGCCTGTTCGAGGCGGTCCACGTGTGTCTGACCGTCAGAGCTATTCGACATGCGCGCTCTCCATGCGCACCTGCAGCGCCCGAACAGACGCTTCTGACGCCTTGGTTAGATCGGCAGCAACTGCAGATCCCCGGAGATGAACATCGATGACCGTCTCGTAAGATGCGTCTGCCTCCAGGTCTACCGCATCCTCCGCCACTACTTTGGCCCGTCTCGCCAGGTCCAGATTCTGCGAAGTGTGTTGCGATGGCGTCGTCGCGGGCGGCATGTATCGGACGTCGCTGAGCGTGACATAGAGGCGTAACAGGTCCGGCTCCTCGTGCTGCTCGCGCCGGCAATCCTTCCTGCATGTCGGACACCCGAGCGGTGCCTCTCCGCCGGGCTTGCGGTGCTTATCCACGAAGCGCTTCTCCTGCGCGGCGAACCATTGCTGCAGACACTGCTCGTGCGCCGCGTGGCCTGCGGGTCAGAGCGTCCCGGGGTGGCGAGAGGGGAATGCAGCTCACCGCAGACGCTGGGAGCTACAACTGCCAGGTCTTCTCCGAACTCGCTGCGCTCTTCGAAGAGCGAGGCGTGGCATACTGCGCACGAGGCAGCTTGGAAGCCGGGCAGGTACTCGAAGCCGACTGTTGGCATATCAGTGTGATAGCGCGACGAGACGTGGTCGGCGGTTCATTACATTGTAAAGACAGTCGCGTGCTGCCAAGTGCCACATTGTGACTTTGAAGGGGTAATGCCGTTAACACCGGGTGATTACAGTTGGTTCTGGAAAGTCGAGGGTGGGTGTAATCGAGACAGGCACGTGGGCTAGTGGATCTTTGGGATCCTAATGCCCCTAATCCCCTAATGGTTTCCTAATCGTGCCCTAATCGCACCGTAATGGGACCCACCATGGCCAGGCTATTAGACTCTGGTCACGTTCCAGGACCCTGGTCGAACCCTGGTCGAACCCTTTGGGATGCCCCTCACCATGGACCCCCAATGACCCATGCATACCTACCTCAATGACATCGACGACCACTCTGGCACTACTACTCGAGTAGGCTGAACAGCCTCTTCATCACCCTGCCCCCTCTGTTCATCGCCGCTTCAACCCGACATTCCATCGATCAGACCAGATCAGACCACAACGAGCGAGGTTGTCTATCTGAAACGCGAGTCGAGGTTTGGGCGCGCGTCCCCCCTCCAAGGTTATCGGCCGTTTACCTTTCCTTAGCATACACCGAGCACCCTCATTTCTTCTACCCACTCCCTCCTCGTCCCATATCACACTTCATCACGACTCGCCCCTACATCCCCCCATTCCCTCTCTGCACCACTGCCAACACGACGCATCAACTCCCCTCCCGATCGCATCACTCGACACTGCCTCCGACCACCACGCTCTTTCTGCTTTCTGTCCGACTAGGAGCAAAGGGTCAGAGCGCAGAGGGCCGTATAGCGCAACCCTCTAGACCCGACTTGATCCGCTCAAGGGGGAGGAGGGCATAGGTCACACGGGGCGCAGGTCTCTCGTTTCAGAACTACTATCGAGAGACTGCGAGAGGAGCCTCGCTGCTGCTCGACCAACACCTCGCAACCCCTGGCCAGAGAAACTAGAGGAACGAGGGCAGGATCGTCTGCACATTTTTGCATCCTCGTCGGCATCACATCATCACATCGCTCCCACAGCACCGAGGACCTCTATCTGGCGTCATCATCGTCGCCGACGCGTGCGAGACGACCAAAGGGAAAGAGGGCGAAAGAGGAGAAAGGAAGCCTCGGGCCAACTCTGGCATCGTCCCTCTCTCACCTCCCCTCCAGCGACTCTGCCCCTTCCGGCCGACCTCGCGAGGGCTCATTCCACCACCATGACCACCAACACCTCGCCCAAACGCCAGATACGGCATCCTCAGGCAGCCTGTGAGCGACCAGAAGCCCAAAGGGTGCCGCGAGTACGGGGACACAGAGGCTGATCAACACAGATACGGGCGCCACGCCCATGACGCCCACCAACGGCAATGCCAACCCCGACGCCGCCCCCTCCCGCACCATCGAGTACCACCGCCCGACTCGCGATTCGGTCCACTACTCGTCTGGAACAGACATGGCTCTCGGCATGGTGTCCACCGCCGCGTCCGCCTCCAGCTCGAGTCCGCGCCTGCCATCAGGAGGTGCCGGGGGCGGTGCCGCCGATCGTGATCGCGCAGGACATGCACCGACAGCTTATCGTTCCCCGCTGATCTCGTCACCCATCGGCTTCGAATCGCCCTCACACATGCAGCCAACACGCGCAGCACCAGCACCCCCGGGATCCAAACGCGACTCGGGTCTCCCATCCTCCCCAGCACAGTACGCACCCCCTTCCACTTCCTCCTCGCGACCTTATACGGCTCCGAAATCGGCAACCGCGTCTCCCAACCCAAATCGATACTCGGCAGGTCCCGTCTCATCCCATCATGCATCGAGTATGACCACCAACGGCGCACCGCCTCCGCGGCCAACACGCGCCGGTACCCTTCCCCTGGGTGATTTGAACGGAGAGCCAGGACCGCTGTCACCCGGCCTTCCGGGCTCATCGCGCGCCCCAGGGGGCTCGGCCTTCGCCAATCCCACACCTCCGCCCCTCACTCACCAGCCTTTTTCGGCGCCCACAAATCCCTATTCCGCCCAGACATTGGACAAACAGCTGGAGGACACCAATATGGGCATCGGCGTGGGTGTACCGATGGACGTTCAGGAGCCGAGGGACAAGGAGCTCCCGCAGGAGCCGGCAATGCGGAGAAACAGGAGTGGCACGGGGAAGAGTATGGGCAAGGAGAAGAAAAGTATATTCGGGGCATTGAGTGGTGAGTCGGACGCGATTGACTGATCGCTCCCGCTCATCTCAGAACTCTTGACCAAAGACAACAAACCTCCAGTCATCTCCACCCCTTACGACCCGATACATCTGACGCATGTGGGCTACAATTATCAGACCGGCCAATGTGGGTCCCATCCGTGCGGGTAGTACACTTACTTACCCATAGACACCGGCATGCCTTCAGAATGGCAGGACATATTGGACAAGTCCGGTATTACGCGCGCCGAGCAGGCCGAACACCCCAAGGAGGTCCTGGCCATCGTGCGAATGTACCAGAACAAATCTGCGCCCGCACAGGATGACGAGGAGGTCTGGCGAAAGATGGAGAACGCGGGACCTCAACGGACCCCGTCTTCGACCGGGGTCAGTGCGCGTGAGATGTCCAGAGAGAACTCGCAGGAGGTCACACCGATGCCTCAATTTGCCAATCCCAGAGCGGCGCCCGCACCGCCAGCCAAAGCACCAGCGGCATCGGGATCCAGGCTCCAAGCGGATCGAATGCCACCAGCACCGCCAGGCAAGTCACCCGGTCTGACATCGCCTCCAATTGGCCCCAGTGGCAGTCCATTGGACCGTTCGGCTTCGACACGGCTGCCTGCGACCCAACAACCCAGATCGAAACCGCTCGACAGGGCAAACACGACCCGCGCACCCACCAAGCAGGCATATCCGCCTGCTGGCCTGCCCATGGCAAAGTCACGCTCACAGCAAGGCGGACGGCCCGATCAAGGCTTGCCATCAGGAGGAGGCGCTGCGGCTTTGGCTCGTCAACCCACTCAAGGCAAGCCCCAGCAGCAGGTAGCGGCTGCAGCCCCGCGCCGGAGAGAGAATAAGGCGAAAGAGTCTGAGGAGGTCATCCGCCAACTACAGACGATATGTACACCCGGCGATCCCAATCAGGTGTACCGAAATCTTACGAAGATCGGGCAAGGCGCTTCGGGCGGTGTATACACATCAACAGACAAGCAGGGCAACCCCGTGGCGATCAAGCAGATGAACCTTGAGAAGCAGCCGAAGCAGGACCTAATCATCAACGAAATTCTCGTCATGCGCGAATCGGCACATCCGAACATCGTTAATTTCAAAGACTCGTATTTGTGGAAAGGTGATCTTTGGGTCGTCATGGAGTACATGGAAGGAGGCAGCTTGACCGATGTCGTCACGGCCAATTACATGTCGGAGGCGCAGATTGCTGCGGTCAGCCGAGAAGTCTGCGAGGGACTGCGGCATCTGCACTCAAAGGGTGTCATCCATCGAGACATCAAGTCAGACAACATCCTCCTCTCGCTGCACGGGGATGTCAAGCTCAGTGCGCAGTCGGATGTGCGGTTGGGGCAGCGCTGACTCTGCAGCTGATTTTGGTTTCTGTGCAAGGATCGCGGATCCCTTGTCGACGAAGCGGACAACGATGGTCGGGACGCCGTACTGGATGGCCCCAGAGGTAGTGACAAGAAAAGAGTATGGCCCCAAGGTCGACATCTGGTCGTTGGGCATCATGGCGATTGGTGCGTAGGGTTAGCCTGTAACAAAGTGCGTGGCTGATCCGCAGAAATGCTCGAGGGTGAACCGCCTTATCTGAATGAGAATCCCCTTCGAGCGCTGTATTTGATCGCGACGAACGGCACACCCAAGATCAAGGACTGGGACAAGCTGTCAAGCCTGTTCCGAGACTACCTCCAGTGTTGCTTGACGGTGGATGCGGACAAGCGGCCGACGGCAGAACAGCTCCTGCGCGTGAGTTGGGTGACTGGGGTGGCGGTGACGCAGCTGACGTGCAGCACGAGTTCTTCAAGCACACTGCCCCTCTCACGTCGCTGTCGAATATGATTAAGGCCGCAAGAAAGTAGACCTTACACGTTTGCGAAAGATTAGACGCCGGCCCACTCAACCTGCCGTGTCGCATACCCCGCATCCCCATCCCCAGCTTTCTGTCACCGCAATCTTCCGGATTTCGCATTGTATAGCATACGTCTTTCCGCTGCAGCATGTGCAACTTGGCTTGATGACGCCACACCACAAAGTCAAAGCAAGGCAAAGTCAATCAGAATCAGAGACATTGGACATGGACGAGATGACATGTGTAGATTGTGAGACGATCATGTGCGCTGCGTCCGAGAGATGCATCATTGTTCGTACTCCCTCCATGGGCTCTATGGTCTATCTACAACATCAAAGTCGTCAGTTCACGCTGGGCCACGCTACGGGCCGTACACGTAGAAGCCTCCTTGGCTAGGAGCTCGCAGCACCTCTGCCCGAGCCTTGCCGCCCGGAGGAACCAGGTGTATCGCGCCATCCGCACAGACGATCCTGTTCTTCTCTCCGTCCCCCTTGTGCTCAGACGGCGTCGGCGCCCACTCGAAGCCGGCACAGCGGTAGACTTCCACGGCCACTGGTCCCTCGCCCAGATCCTCCGTCGCCCCTACCCCTTCCTCGTCGGAGGCGAGCGGGTAAGTACGCCTCACATGCGCCCCATTGGCGTACGCCGCGCCGATGACCTGGAAGGCCCGTTTCGCCCAGAGCGCTCGAACTTCTGCTTCTGCTTCGGGCCTGCCTTGCTTGATGGCCGAAGCGACGCGCGGGTCGCGCAGCGGGCGCAGGACGATCATGTCCAGCGTACCTCGTGCATCATCGCCGCCAGCCCCACCGCTGCCGCTGCGCGTGGGCATGATTTGGAAGGCGGGCTCGAGGCGGTCTGCCAACGTCGTCGTGAGCACATAGGCGAACGGGCCTTCCAGCAGGATCCCTCCTTCTTGCTCCAGAGAATTCTTGTCGAAGGTGAATGGCTCTTTGAATGTAGCCGAGTGGGGGTCGTACTGCCTCACTGGGCCCAATAGCCCCAGTTGCGCGTCGAAGAAAACCGACGCATTGCGCTCCGCGGCGATCTTGAACCGCTCCAGTCCGGGATACTCGGCGCGCAGCTCCTCAGACGTGGAGAGCAGCGCGGCGTGGAGGCTTGTGGAGAGGACGATGTGCGAGTGCAGGGTGGCGGCGGTGCTGCCGTCCGACCGCGAGAGGGTCGTGCGTGTTATAGGCAGCGGTCGGCCCGCTGAGGTGGATCCGGACAGCAGGGACAGCAGCGAGGAGAGCTTGTATCTTGTGTCGGCATCCTGGAGGGATTCGGCGGCTGTCTTGAGCCTGTCTGGGAGTGCGAGCGTCACGTCGGCTTCGGCCTGAGAGGGGAAGAGCGAGTAAAACAGCGCGTTGGCCTGTGCTTCAGTTACTGAGTGACGAGGCTGGTGTGAGGAGGGTAGGGACGTACCGTGCCGAGCGGCAGCACTGCCAAGTCCCACTTTGCCCCGTCGGCCAGCTCGCCCTGCGTGTCCAAGAGTCCAGCGAGAAACTCGTGCGTCGTGCCGTCTCCGCCGACAAGCACAACCCTCACCCTCAAGCTCTTGCCACCGCCGCTGTCGGTGGCGCTCGCTAGTATTTCGCGGGCAAGCTGACCTGCGTGGCTGGGCGCAGTGGTCGTGTGTACAATGTGGTCCTGCCCTATAGTCTTGAGAAGCGGGACGACATGTTGCTCGACGACTGCTCATCAGCGAGTCCTCTGAGAAGAAAGAAAGCAGGGTCGTACATTCCGGGGCGAGGCGGGCGCCCGCCGCGGGGTTGACGACGACGTGCAGTGTATCGCTCATGCTGCGTCCCGCCGGTAGCAGGATAGATGCAGAGTCGACATGCTCTTGTTCTTTGTCAAAGGCAAGGCTATGATACGTTGGATGACACCATATCACAAGGCCGAGCTATGTAACTTAGGCTCGGCGACACCAAAGTTGGAGGCCGATCGATGACGACAATAAGTTACTCTAGCTTGGCCATGAAATCGATAAGATAACCCGTCCATCGACTTCACCTTCATCTTTGCCCGCCTCTGTCGAGCATACGGGGGAGATGGTCAGGATATCCATACCGACCCTCCCGCCCGCGCCGCGCCTCCCGCCCACCGCGCTCACCCGCCTCTCCCCCACGCTGGCCGCGGCGCACCTCGCCGACTTTCTCGAGGGGGGCAGGGGCAAGACGGTCGTCATCACTGGTGCGGGCGTCAGTGTGGACAGTGGGATACGCGCGTATCGGGGCAAAGAGGGGCATTATAGCAACCCCAACTACAAGTGGGTCTCCGCAACCTGTTATCGCCATCTGCACAGGGCTGATGCCAGGCCGATCTTGTACCATGAGCTCGTGGAGGATACCGAACGGGGGGCGTTGTTCAGGTGAGCAGTGTGCTCGCGGCAGCTTTGCCTGTGACGCTCAACTGATAGTTAGGAAACGATGTAAGCAGAGCTACAACCGAGTGATTTGCTATGATGCTGATCGATCGTAGACTGGGCGCGATCATTCCTCGGCGTGAGCCCTTGTTCGTCGTCTCCGTCTGAAGAGAGCCTAATGACAGTACCCGCCCGTTAGAGACGCACAGCCCAACCCGACCCATATATACGTCGCAGCCCTCCAAGCACTCGGCCTCGCCCCCAAACTCATCACCCAAAATGTATGCCCCTTCCTCACTGGCTCCGAGGTTCGGCTGACGCCAGGTGGACAACCTGCACCCGAAAGCGCTGGAGCTGCTCTTCTCTGCCTTCTCCCCCTCTGAACGGCCGCCCGCCAAACCCCGGATACTCGAGCTGCACGGCACGCTCGCCAAGGTGCACTGCCTGCAACATCGACACGAGCAAACTCGGGACTCTTTCCAGGCGGAACTGGCGGCGCTCAACCCGATCTGGGACGCCGAGGCGCAGGAGGCAGAGCGAACCGGCCGGTCCGTCTCTTGTCTCACACGCGCATCTACCCATGCTGGTGGCTGACGCCCAGACGGCCACGCACCAACCCGGACGGAGACGTCGACCTGCGCGGCGTAGACTTCACGTCGTTCGTCGTGCCCCCGTGCCGGGTCTGCGCCCGACAGCGCCCGAAGAGCACAGGAATCGTCAAGCCCAACGTCGTCTTCTTTGGCGAGACGCTGAGCCACGCGGTGCGCGACGAGTCGCTCGCGACTGTCGCCGACGCCTCGCGCCTGCTCGTGCTGGGCACGTCGCTCGCCACGTATTCGGCGTTCAGGCTGGTCAAGCAGGCAAGCGAGGCGGGCAAGCGCGTGCTCATGATTTCCACGGGGCCCAGTCGGGCCGACGGCCTGGAGGGGGTGGAGAAGATGGACAGGAGGGCCGGCGAGGTGCTGCGCGTCTACCTGGAGCAATTACTGTTGTGCGTCGACCTATCTTAATCGCGAAGTGATGCGGGTGCTGATGCTAGGTCGAGCACGGGGCCAGAGGTGGATGCGGTACGCAAGGTGTTTGATAAAGGCGTCGTGACGGTCCCGCCAGAGGTAGAGGGACCTCGAGCGGAGGGCTAGTCCAGGAGGTCGAGCAGGCATGGCATTCAGATGTAGCACTCATACCCGGCATATCAACTCACCAGCACAACGACAAGACTATGCATCTCATTTGTCTACACTATAGCCTATCTCCCTCGAATATCTCCAAGATATCTCCTCTCAAGCCTCACATCCAGATGCCTTCCTCATCCCAAATGATCACAGCTCGTACACATGATCTGACGAGTCCATATCGACGACCAGACGGCCTGAGCGCTTTTTCTGCAACAATCGCTTGACCTCGGTCCAAATCAGCTCGCGCATCTTGATCGTCTCGCCTTCCCGCTCTGGCCTGTACCCCCTGACCCGTCAGCGTCCACCACTCTGCTGATTGAGAACTCACATGAGGAGGTTGCGCGCGATGTTCGCGGCGATGAGCGAATTGTCCATGCGCCGCTCGATCGGCTGACGGAACGTCTCAACCCTCTGTCGGAGATCTTCGATCGGGGGCGCTTGGAAGCCCGGCCATGCGGCGCGTATGGCGTGCCACCACATAAACGGTCTCCCATCTGCCAAGGGCGCGTCTTCGTCTTCGTGCGAGTGCACAGAGTACGTCGTCAGGCGCCCGGTGGTCAGGTCGTATCGGTGTGCGGTCCAGTGGTCGAGGTCTTGTCGATGTTTCGTCAGAGCTACGATGACGCGGGGTGGCTGGTCGAAGCCGAATGCTATGCAAGTCAGCTGGGCAACGTGAAGAAATGACAACGCACGATACCACAATTCTTCCAGGATCTGCTGTGCGAGGGTGAAATGTTTCTGCGCATAAGTTGTCGCCAACGGCTAGATCTATTTGGACCTACGCTATGCACGGCATTGTTGATGGCCTGAGCCATGTTGGGCGGGACGTACAGCTTGTCACATGCCTTGACAGGAATAGACGTCAAGTTGTGTCGAAGCAATCTGCACATCAGCTGGCGAAATCACCGCTCTTACAGATTGACGCACCGCTTGAATGTCATCATCGTGAAGATGGTTAGAGGAAACTCCTCGACCTGCTGCCCCAAGCTGATCTTCTCCAACGCCCTCACGAAACTTTCGTCCTCCCAGACCAGGGCCCACGAGTATAAACGCTGGGTTACCAGGTCCCACGGGTCCGCTTGGCCGATGCTCGGGCTACTTCCCTCGACGACATGTATGATGTCCTTCTCGCGACGCTCCGGGGTCTGCGGCATGTACGTCTCTGGGAACTTGTTCATCGCCCCGAGTGGTACAGGCATCTGCTGCGAGGGCAATTGCCGAGTCGGAGCCGTCACAAATGTCGGCGACGACATGTCGTGCGATGCTCGTACGACCTCAACTGGCGGGACGGACTGAGGAACAGTCGGTCTAGCCGGAATCGATGGCGCGATTGAAGCAGGAAGTGAGCGCGCGATTGATGCTGGGTTCCGTACAGACTCCCCAAGCGGCGGGGATGTGATCGATTGCGGGGCTTGGCTAGGCTTGTGCGAGGATCGCTCTCTTGTTTGTGAGTCTCGGAACGATCGGATGCTCTCAGAAGCCTGGGGAGGGAGATCTTTCTCAATGGGGTCCGGCACGGCAGTTGGGTGTGTCTTGACGGTCTTGTGAGAGTGATACGACTTGGCATCGTCGTCAGGCGGGGGCACGGACACGGGAACAGGTGCACCCGCTTGACTCGGCGAGCGCGGGATAGTGCGCGACTGGATACTGGGCGTGAAGACCCTCTGGTCCGACTTTGCCAAGTTGCTATCTGTAGGGGCTTGGACGTGAATGGTAGGTGGACCTTTCGGTACCGGCTCGCTCAGATTGGGCATTTCAACTTCCGAGCCCCAGGTGATCACCTCGCCATTGGCATTGACGGCAGTCGGGCCAGGGGCGCGAGGCGAGGTTCCTGGAACACTGCGAGGGGGGACAGTGCCATGCGCACTTGGAACAGCTCGCGTGCCCGGCGCGCTGGCAGCTTGGCGAGTGCCGTAAATACTGGCGGCCGGTAGGGTCCCCTGCCTGCTCGTCTGACCCGGCTCGATGGTGTGAATTGAGCCCTGCTGGGGCTGTCGGAGCATGAACGGCGAGAACTGCGAGTCGGGGATAGGGGGGCCGAAGTGTCCTCCAGGAATGTCACGGAAGAGCAGCTCGTTGACAAGCTCACCATAGGGATCGGGGCCTTGGCGCAGCAGAATCTCGTCTTCGGGCGCAAACTGTTGCTGATGCTTCTCAAGGTCGGTGAAGCGAGTCTCGAAAGCAGATAGGCGATGGATGATCTGTCAATCAGCGCTCCGGCATCCTTATCAAGGAGTAGATATACCTCTTGAGCCCACGGCGGGGGATCAGCGCACTGCTTCTTCAGCTCTTATGTTCTGGCCTGAACGATCCAGCTGACCTCTTTATCCGCCTTCTCAGTGACATGCGTCTTGCCGCTGACTTTCCGGTTCCCGTGCGAATCTCGCGATCTGCTTCGGCGACTCTTGGTCTTCTTCTTCTCGGGCGTATTCTCCTTGACAACAGGCAGATGGCTGACGTGCGGTTCCGGCAACATGTCGCCCCTCATCCTCATATCCTTCAGCTCGATGACACGCGCTCGTGCCGCCCTATTGAGAGCCTTCTTGGCTTCGTCGCCTATCAAATTCAAGCGCGCAGCGTCGAGAAGCTGACAAAGGGTCTCGTCGTGAAACTTGCTCTCGGCCACAAGCTGCTTCACGTTACTTGCAGTAGTGGGAGCAACGGAGAGTGGTCTCGGGGAGGCGGCGGTGACGGTCGCGGCGTCATCTTCAGGGAGTTCAAGTACAGGCCGAGTGGCCGTGCCGACCTGCGTTGCCGTAGCTGCGGATGGGACGCGCCCGGTAGGAGACCGAGCGCCCGCAGGTGGTGGTGGTTGAGTGACAGGCACATTGGGCGGAGGGACACTTGGGACCACCGATGGGCTTTTGACCCTTTTCGTTTCGGGTGAAAGTGACGCCGCACGGTTCTGAGCATTGGGTACAGCTGTACCGACAGCCTAAGCATATCAGCATCGAACAGCATACTGACCTTGTCGTAATGCTCACCGCATTGGACGGTGGCCGAGTCACTCGAATCTGGCTGCTTGCTCGAGCAGCATCACACACCTCGTCCGGAGCTGCACCACGCATGGTACTTTCCTTGGCCGTGCGCGGGCGGGGCGAGGGCGACTTGGCAGCGGGCAAAGCGGGGTCTTGCTCCTTGTCGTCAGCCTGGCACGGTGGGGGGCAAGTGACAGAGCGACGTACATCTGGGATGGTCTCAACAAAGGCGCTACGATCGTCTTTCCGGCTCTTCCTTTCTGGCTGGTCGTCTACCTCTCCGAGATGATGCACTTCAGCCGCGACGCCGTCCTTTGTGACGCCCAGACCCGTCGCGAGACCAGTGTCAGAGCGCATGATGACCAGCGGGCGCGGGATGCCCGTGCCGAGGGGAACACCGAACGGGATGCGGAAGAACGAGCCGCCGCTTAGGCCAGCATTCTGCCTGGCGGAGGAGGGCACCTCGGCCAGCGAGGTCCGGAACGAGTAGTCGGGCGGGATGGGACGACCGTTGTGATGCAGTATGTGGCCGAATGAGGGGCCAGAGGTCGAGGTCTGATATGTCTCGCGTAGGCCTTTTGGACCTGGGAAGATTCCAGGCGGGACAGGGAAGTGCGCGGCGGCCTCGAGGTGGGCCAGCGCTTCTGCCCGCGCTGCTTGCATCGCCTCGGCCTGCTTGTGCGCGGCTTCCTCGGGAGAGAAAGGGTACTCGGGATGCGGATGGTGCACGTGGGGTTGGGTAAGGGGCTCGGTCGCGGACTCTGGGAGCGCGTTGCCCCATGACGGACGGACAGTCGTCGCTGTTGACCGAGGCGGCACCGGGAGTGGCTGAGTCGGCGGTGGACCAGGCGTGCGATCTTGTGTTGGGACGGGTCTTCGGGGCGAGCTGCCTGTCTTTGTGGGGCTCTGTATCATCTCAGCTCGACCCCTAAGTGGAGTCTGTGACCAATTTACCGCTCGCCCAGGACCCAGCTGGAGACTTGGCTCGTTTCCAAAGGTACCCATGCCCATGCTAACAGCGCTCCCAGTCCTGCCGGGAGTCACTTCTCCTTCTGCAATGACCGGGATGCCAGTAGCAACAGGCATGCCCGCTCCACGGGACAAGACCTCGCTCTGCCTCGTCCGGGTCCTCGCCTGTTCCTCCAGGACCTCGGTAGCTCCAATTTCTGCATCCCCATTGTGCGCCGCGCCCAGGGCAGAGAACGGTACAGATGTATATGGCTGCCGGGCAAAAGGGTGTATTGAGCGCGGCTGGGGCGGCGGGATAGTATCGACCAGTGTTTGCGGACGGGTGGGCGGTTCTTTACTCAGCTGAAACTTTCTAGGTGCTTAAAGAGGCGGCTCACGCGAGTCATACGGGCCAAACATGCCTTCTGGCGGATCATCCATCTCAACGCCCTTGACCCATGGAAGCACTGAGTGTCAGCTAGATCGCTGCGGTGTGTCGGACAGCTGACCTTTGGCAACAGTCCTGTCCACGTCAACGAGAAAAAGAGACATCGTCAGCGTTCCACCACAGCGTATTTGCTCAGTGAGGACAGCAAGATGAAAGCTCACGACGGGGTCTGCGCGGCCTTTTGCAAGTTCCCAAAGACGGCCTGGCTCTCTGAGCCGTGGTCCCCCACTGCAGGGCCTCCTGTGAGTTGCGGGGCGAATACCGAGCGCGTATGGGAGGAAGGAGGGTCGTATGTCGAGGAAAGGATGAAGGACGGTACGGGCGACGTGAAGGCCAGCGTCAGCGTCGTCGCCATGACTCTCTGAGTAGGAGACAAGATGAGTGGCAACGAAGTAAAGGGTCCCGAAAGCGGCCAGCGCTGACTGACGAGTGCAAAGAAGAGCGATGGGAGTTGGGGGCAGGAATACCGGCAAAGGACGAGACGCACCTCTTGGCTCCCTCTGGCCCGTCGTCGCTGGCCTCTGGCGCTCCCTCGTCTTTGCCTGTGGAGGCCGCACCACCTTGGTGGCCATGATTCAAGGCGTCCTTTCTGGGTTCAGTTGTTGAATTGTGATGCAGGACGGATGCGTCGAAGAAAGAGCGAGTTGGGTGTCGAGGTAGAGCAGACGTGTATGTGTGCGTGTTGACAGAGAAGTGGCCAAAGGAGGTCGGAGTGCCGAACGCGGCAGCTCTTGCAAGTAGACTCTTGTCGTTGTTGAGGGTTTGAGGTGTCAAAAGAGACGATGCGAGTCAGTGAATGGGGGGCGAGAGAGAGAGAGAGAGCAAGAGGCGATGATGGTGAACAAGAAGCATGAACACGAGGTGTCAACGAGGGCGAGGCACCCGGTCAATTGTCAGTCTTGGTCGATGATGAACAATGAGTTGAGTGATGGCGGCAGGATGAAACGCGTTGATCCATCAATCAACCCCTTTGTACCTCTTCCTCCATCACTCAGCATCCGGTCTCAACAGGCCGACACGTTCCCCATCTCTACCCCGGCTGGACGTCCACCTCTTGGCCTCTTCACCTCCCTCCTTGACCTTGATGCCCAGGAGTACCGGTATCGGCACTGCAAGCAGTATGAGCAGGAAGACGAAGCCGAGTCGGATGTTGCCTGTGAGGTCGGCAATGACGCCGACGACCATGGGGCCGATGAAAGAAGACGACTTGTCTGTGAGGCTGAATAGGGAGAAAAAGGACGACTCGTGTCCCTTAGGCTGTCAGCTCGCTCATGAGAGGTCATCGAAGCTGCACACAGAAGGGATCAGCTCGGCGTAGACGGCGCGGGAGTAGCTGTTGAACGGGCCGTACAGCTTGATCGTTCAGCTTTCGGGGCGTTCCGTGTCTAAGAAACTCACGATTCCAAACCACGTTGCCGCAACGTACATCTCGCCCTCGGTCCGGAGGCCGCCGAACGGCAGGATCAGGCCGATGCAGGCGTAGACAGGGATGATGAGGCTAAGTAGGACGACCAAGATCAGGTACTTCAGGTTGGTGTAGCCGAGTCTGGTTTGAAGGCGAGGCGAAAGAATGGACGAGAATACGGCGGCGAGCTGGACCAAGATACCGATGATGATGATCTTGGCTGGCGACATGCGCAGGGTTGAAGAGGCGTAGAGGATCGCGGTATAGGTCGTAGTATGAAAGCCTACTATCAGCTTCTCCATGTTTTGGCTCTGCAGATCTGTCTCACCGTCCGAGAGGAATACCCAGGCGAGCAGCAGGGTGAAGAGATTTGGCAGGCTGCGGATTTCTTTTGGACGAACCATGTTGCCCACTCGTCTCCAGCCTTTTCCCATCCACGAAGTCGCCGCGCCGAGCTGCTTGCCATCATGGTAACCAGCAGGCAGTCCCAGCGCAGGCGGGATGGTAAAGACCGCCCACCATACGCCGCTGAGGGCAATGGCGATGCACAGCGCCTTGGTCGTGCCGCGAAGGAGCATGACGGGAACCATGAGCAGCGCAAGAACGCTGACGCCCGACAAGAACCCCAGCGCTGTCCCCGTGGACGACAGGCGGGACGTCGTGAGGCTCAGCAGCGCCTCGTACTTGGCCCGCGCACTGTCGTCGGTACTCGGCGCCGATGTGAGGTCCTGCGTCGAGATGGCGGTGACGGCAGGGACGAGGACGGGCGGGAGAAGACTCTGCGCTTCCTCATCCACGCTTCTGCGGCCGAGGTTGCCCAGATCCTCCGGCTGCCCTTGCGCGGCCTTGTATGCCAGCTGCACGTCTTCGTCCTCCCTCGCCAGCTCGGGCAGGAAGGCGTTGTTGCACACGATGGACGTGGCGTACGTTGCGTTGCCCAGGATCGTCAGGCATGCCGCCAGCACGGGCACGTAGCCGTGCGGCTGTGACGGGAAGAAGAAGAAAAGTGACGAGGATATGGCGCCGGTATATGCGAACAGGAGCAGAAGTCTCTTTCGCCAGTACGCTGCGCCGTCAGCTCGACACTCAGCAATGTCAATGCAGCTCACTTGAATCTGCCAGCGGGCCAATCGAGACGATACACAGCGCCTGGATGGCGACGGCGACCGACTTGACGTACATGCTGCTCTCAGCAGGAGTGCAATCTCTAGGGGTGCTGCTGACCTGAAGGAAGCCGTGTCGAGCCATACGCCCAGCACACGCGCCTTGCACACCCGTTCCGCCAAGTCGGCCGCCTCGGCGCACGGCACAGTGAGGTCCGGCGAGAGGTAGCCCACATCTCTGGCCATTTCTGCGCCTCAGCATGTTTGTGCTTGTGCGCGGTCGGACTCACGCTCAAGTGTGATGGGCAAGAAGATGGCCTGGTGTCAGCACGCTCTGCATCTCCAGATGACAGCGGTGCTCACAATCGCACAGGCCGAGAAGACCTCGGCGGCGAAGGCGTAGCAGTACCACGCCCGCACGTGCCGCAGGTGCCCCTCGATCGAGAGAGGCATGCTGGCTGGCTGATGCTATCTCTGATTGTCGGTGGCAGTGAAGAGCATGTTCATGTTCGGAATCGTCGACAGCTCGGGCCCAGTCTGGGTGAAGAGAGAAAGGAAGGGAGATGAGTGGCGAGCATCCAGAGTTGGACTGACGCGACGCGATCTAGACTACAATACACGTCTGGGACGCTGACAAGTTGTGTGGTAGTGAAGAGCATGCATACATGGAATGTGCCATCATGAAAGGTCCATACCTGACCGTCCATGTGCCTCCATCACTGGCCCGGGTCCTGCAGCACCACCAAGACATACCGTTCATCTGCCGTCAGCCACACTCCCGATAGGTCAAGCAGCGCAACTGACCAGGTGTAATGATCAGTTCGTGGCGCTTAGTGCGCACACGCATAAACTTGAGCTCGTCCTGCCCGTCAGCCCAGCACGCTCCGCCTCAGAGTCGACACACCCCCGGGTCGCACTCGCCCACGGCGCGCGTGATGCCCTCCACGACGCTGTGCAGGGCCGCGGCGTACGTTTTGCCGCTCTCCCCCTCAAAGACCGGCCCTGTGCTCTGCACGATACCGCCCGGGGCGGACGTCGGAGCTGCTGAACCGCCTGGCGGGGAAGACGGGGTGGGCCGGGAGAGGATCATGACGCCCCGGACGTTGCGGTAGGCCGAGAGGCGCGAAAGAGTCGCCTCGATCTCTGGAGGCGGGACGAGCGGGTCGGAGTGCTGAGAGGGGCCTGCGGAGGGGGCGTGGCCATTGGTCAGAGGGGGATCTGACGTTGACATGATTCCAGTAGCTGAGCAGCGAGATGGACGGAAGAGAAACTACTCTCTGGACCAGGGGCGAATCGTGGACCATACATGTGGAGGTCAATGCGGCCTTCAGTCGCCTTCCCCAGCATGCACGCAAGGGATACATCGATGCTGGAAATATGCAAGACTGCTACGACCTCTCAATGCATTGCTCGTAATGAACAGACTACTCTCAACCATCTCTTGCTTCTCTCTCCTCTGTTTCTCTTCCCTCTCAAGCTCAGGCACAGCTTCTTACAAATTGGCAAGCAATCACGCGTCTGCGGTCAGCCGTGAACAGGCCACTTGATCTTCGCAAGCCACTCACAGTACGAGTTGCCCGCCTGCGCATAATTCATTGCGCTGAGCTCATCCTCGCTGAACTTGTCCTGGTACTTCTCGTGAGTCCTCTTGAAGTTGGCCACGCAACTCCTGATTGTCGTCGAGATGGGCGGGGGTTCGGAGACCCTGGGTGCAAGCACATCGGCGAGAAGATTGGCTTCCTTGTCAGCTGCGCACATCTGCACGGTACAACGACTCACGCATGAACTTTGGCACCGTGTACGGGAATGCCTCGACCAGAGCCACTGCTCCCAGCACCGCGCCGTGCAACTGCACAAGCTTCGCTTGGTACTCCGGGTTGACCTGGCCGGGTTGACCGCGGCGTTTCGGCAATGAAATCCCTTGTATCTCTCTCGAGAACCGTTCCTTGAGCACGACGACCATGGGCCTTTGTGAGACCCGCAAGAAACCGCTCAGAGTCGAAGAGGCCATCTCCCGTACCTCTTGAGTGCTGTCCTGCAGACACATTGCGGCTACATCCAAGCACTTTGCTTTGCACGTCTCGGAGAGGAGCGAGAGGTTCCGGAAGTAGACCAGTGACAAGATAGGCATGGCGTTGATCCGGGTTCGCCACGACGTTGACTTCTGCATGATGTCGATCAAGCTCGCCATGAGAGGCTCAATGAGGTCCAAGGAGGGGGTAATGGCGGTAATCATACCGAGAAGCCGGGTTGCCGCGCGCTGCAGCTCTTCATTGTCGTTCAAGTCACGCAGTTCGAAGATGGCAGGCAGCAACGGGATGATGTAAGGGAAGGTCGCCGCGGCGTGAACATCGAGCAGCTCGGTGGTGAGCCAGGTGAGGATCGTCAAAGCTGAAGTGTCGTGCACGGAGAGCACGGCATTGGGACCATGTGGTCGGTCTTCCCTCCATTTCGGCAGCTGATCCATGACTTCTCGCAATTGCGCTTCGAAGCGTCCGTGCTTGATCTGCATGATATCCGTTTTGGAGTCTGGGTCCGAGAGGACGGCGTTTACGAATTCCTTGACCGAGGGGAATGACGGGTGGAACTTGTACTGATCCGCGCCATTGATTACGGACGCCATCAGAGTACGAACCTCTGCGTATGGGCAAGAAGCAGATCGGAAGTAGAGTTCGACAAAGCCATCGGACCATGCGTTAAATCGCCAACGCAGACAGCGGATGAGCGACCGAACAAGATTGACGCGTCGAGTGAGATCGAATGCGGAGCTGTTGAAGAAATCTGCATGCAATGCGGTGTCCACGCAGAAGTCAACGAGAGGTTTGTATCGTCTCGGGTCTTTGTCGTTGAGGACGAACTCGATGGACGTATCCCAGCATCTGGTCGTATCGTGCCGAATGTTTGCGAACAGCTCTGGCAACTTCGGAGTAAACCAGTCCCAGAAGACCTTTCTCTCCTTCCCTGGCCAGTCTTCAGAGCCCCTGAGCAGCCCGGAGAGGAACTCCCACATCGCCCGCATCTTGTGCCGATCGTAGACTTTGGTTTCGTCCATCTCTGAAAGATATCCATCGATGATCTGGCGAAGACAAGCAAAGACTTTGAGTCCAAAGATCTGCACAATGGAGAGGACGAAGTCGATGTGAGTAGCAGACGGATAGTTGCGGGTATCCTCCTGAGCCCAATAATCGGCGACTCCTTGCCAAAATTTGGGGTCGGAAACGATTGCCTCTGTCAGTCCCAGGGCTTCTGATGAATCTGGATCGATGACCCAACACTGCTCATCCCAGCCCGTCATTCGGGTGACCTCCATCTTGGTCCCCCACACGAACCATCCAGTGGTTGCACGATCTTGCAGATCCTCGGTGGCATCATTCCGGAAGGAAGCCAGATAGCGTTCGGTGAACTCTTTCGACGTGTCAGTGAGTTCGATCTCGTGAGAGAGTCTGTCGACTGGCTCTTGTAACAGCAATCGACGAGGTGAACCCTCGCAGAGCGACCGAACGGCGACCATGTAGAGAAGGCGTGTGGTGCCGTAGATACCATAGTCTCGCAAGCGCGGATGAGGGTTTGATATGTTCTCCGCAAAGAATTTGGCCAGACGAACATCGATGGGCTTATCTCGCCGAGCAGTGGTGAGAAGCACTCGTGCAGCGAGCAAGTGATACCTCCAGTTGAGAGCAGGATCTTCGGCGATACGGATGACGCGATCGGTGAGGATGTCCACCTGGTCATCCTGCAGTTTCCAGGTCCCGAGGATATTCTCACGCAGTCGCTTACTGACGTCGGAGTTGGGCTGGTATTTCGATCCCTTCACAAGTGTGTCGCAGGCCTCATATACCTTGTCCATGTCTGCTTCATAGTCGATTGAGATTGGCTCTTTCATCCGGCTGATGAGCTCGTCCATGGCCTTCGAAACCAAGGCTTGCACCGAAGCCTTGTTTTCATGATGTGCGCCAAGAAGGGTTTCAACCAGCTGGACCAGGTGACGCCAATCGCGACATATGCGGGCGATGCCAACGATATTGTGCCGGAGCACGTAGAGCGCCCCCTTCATTACGTCGGGATCGGTGCCGGGCTTGAGGTTGTCGAACAGAGCTGGGAAACAGAGGACCCAGCACCCGCGATAGATACGGGTGATCGAGTCCAGTTGATTCTGAGCAGATCGTCTCACTCGTACAAAAGGTGACATGCAGAAGTTGAGCATGCACAAGATCAAGCGGTCGTCCAGCTCGGACCTGGTCCGCCAGTACGTCATGCCCGTGAGTCGATTCTGATGATGGACGATGGCGGCTTTGACAAAAACGGTTCGATGGTGTTTGCGCTGACTGTCATACAGCTTCTTCACTGCAAGGAGCTGGGTGTAGGCTGATTGTGCACTGCTGAACAGCTTAGCGCGGAGACCATAAGCTGTGAGGAATGTGCCAATCGTGGAGACAATAAGCCTTATCGCATCGACCGAGGAATGGGGCTCGCTGGAGTTCTGCAAAGTCGATGCCACACGATGCAGGGTGTTGCCGATGCGATAACGGATGTCGATTGCTCGTTGGTAGCGCGGATCCGAAGGATCTGACAGGATGACACCGGACTTGAACGGTTTGGGCAGTTCGAGAATTTCAGGAGGCAGGTAGCTTTGCCTTAGCACGGACTTTTGAACATATACGAGCTCACCTTTCGGCAATCTTGCCGCCAGTCTTGCTCTCGGCATGCTCCTGCACAAATGTCGTAGTCCCGTGTAAGATACGGTCGATGATGGCCACGGACCGGCAGAAATCGTTGGTCCAGACTTTGTCCCCGTGGGATGGCTGCTGCGAAAGCTGCTCGAGGCGAGACGCAGCCTCTTCTGCGACGCCAAGTATCTCGAAGGCCATGTCGATGTCGTCAGGCGTCGGGACTCGCCAATTCACCTCCACTTCGGCCGAGCGATATAGCTTGCCCCAATAATACAGGTGATTCAGCTTATAGTCTGGTTGTCAGCCCGGTCACTGCTTCTGGACTCACCATCGCTTTCCATCTCGGAAGGATTCAGCATACCGATCTCCTGCGGCTTGATCGCAGTAAGACACGCTAGACTGGCCTCCGTGATCCTTCCTGCCCAGTTGTATCCTCGCTCGTTATACGTGTGTTGAACCATAGACCGCAGGAGATCCATGATCTGTGGGCGGATCTCGGGGCTGGAAAGAGTGACTCGTCCGGGAATCAGAAGGCCGAGGAGAATGGACTGCCACCAATGGAGGGCTGCATCCGATGCCAGCGGGATAGAGGTAGTGGTGGTTCGTATCGAAGATGCGCCTCCCTTGAGCTCGTTGCAGATTCTGCTGTGACAGGTCGGAAGGAACTTCGCAATAGTCCTGTCGGCGTGAATAGCCGCGAGGTTGCGAACGAGATCGCCCACAGCTCCGACAGCGTTAGGTTTGCACGTTGTCGTCGCATACTCATATACTTGTTCAAGGACAGCGTCGAACAGCTTATCGCTCAGAGCACCAAATACATTGCCACAGGTGTGCTGAGATGAGCGAACGAGCGACATTATCGCGTACAAATAGGGGAGACTCACCAAGACACTGGCGCTCACGACAGCTTCCAGCTTTCCACCGGCTTGGCCGGACTTGCCGCCTTCTTCGGGAAGATTGCCAAAGAGGAGCAGGACACGTCCAACGAAATCCGGTACCCAGTCGCGGAATGCCGAAGTAGCCATGCGAAGACGGTCATTGACCTCTTCTGCACTCAGATCCTCCATCTCGAAGTGTGCCGGGTCATCGGGGTCATCGTCCACCTTGATTCTAGGCGCTTGTCGCAAAGCTCTCTTCCCGGGGTGAGCGTTGTATTCGACTTCAGATACGTCACCGATGCAAATGAAGTCGACAATGCTGGATATCGCCATGCAGGTGAGTGTGGTCTTGCCGGGGTCATTGAGGTCGATACCGGGTAAGAGCAGAGTGAAGATGTCGCCCACGAACAGGCCGCCCATATGCCATATCTGGCGGGCACTGAAAGGCTGAGCGAGTGCTGCCAGTGCGTATGCAACAGCGGTCGTTCGGTGTGTCTCTTCGAGGCCCTGCAGCGATGGGACTGCCCGTTCCATGATTGCAGGCATGATGAGATCAGGCTCAAGAGCGGAGAGCTTCTTGAGGGCCGAAACCGCTGGGCCAGCGGATCGATTGTCCTGTAAGTTAGTGCAATCTCTTCCGGACAAGGCCCCCTCACTTTGTCAAACATGGCAGACAGAGCTAGGGGCCGCAAGCAGAGCACGAATTCTCGCTTGATCGCGTCGGTGATACGCCAGGCTGCTGGAGTCTTGCAGCTGGGATCCTGCTCCGATTTCCATCGCTCAAGGAAGGTCCCGGCGAGATGTGAGAGGAAAGCGTTCAGAAAGGCCGACCAGTCGCCGGAATTACTGGGATGGAAATACTGAACATCAGCCGCGCATGATGGGCGCGATCAGCTCACTGATTCGCAGCTGGTCAAAAGCCGCGAAAGGTGGTCCAGAGCCTTACTCCCAGCCAGATAGCGGCGGTTCGTTTCGCTTTTCTTCCCGGCAGCTACCAAACTGTCGGAGCTCCCGGTGCGCTCCATCTTGAGTTCTCCCTGTTGCAGCTTCAAAAGAGCGGGGCGAAGTCCGGAAGAAGATGAGGGTGCTGGAGTGGCAGTGCCGGGTGTGCCAAACCCAGAAGGGAGCGCTACGGGAGCATCCTCGGAAATAGAGAAGATGATCGTTTCTGAGAGACTTTGCACGCGGTCGATGGGTTTCTTGACATCCGTGATCTTGCGCGATGCTCTCTGATCCGCATGGGTAATACTTGACGCGTTCTGAGAGGCAAGGTGGCCACCTACAGGCACATCTGCTGATTAGCAGAGTCGGGGTCCTTTTACTCACTTAGGGATCTCAGGCACTTCGACATGAGGAACTCAAACTCCTGTTCGGAGAAGATTCCTATATCTCGCCTGATCCCTTGCCAGTTGGGATCTTCCAGCTTTTCTTCTGGAGGCAGCATGGCGAGCTTGGGATAGAAGTCGAGGCCATCATCGTCCTCCTCGATGTCGCCGGCGACATCTAAGAGTCGGGCCTTGTGTGCACGCCAAATCCGCTTGTGGTTCGGATTATTTCTCTCGTCCTCTTCGGAGTTGAAGATTGTCCGAGGAATGCGGCCGATGAGAGATGGATCGGAACGTCCTGGATTGACATGAGTCATGGCAAGCTGACCCATGAGGTCGGACGCCTGATCGTCCCACAAACCACTGTTGAAGCCCTGCCACATGCGGAAAACTGAATAATTAGCAATGATCTTTAGAGACTAACGCAAGGAGTCACTCAAGGGCAGCCACTTTTGGCAATGAGTGATTGGCAGGAAGTGGACCAGGAACGCCTGTGTGGCCAATATCGAATCCATGTCCGGCTCCAGCGTCGGCAGGATGGTTTCAAGCATTTCATCGACATCGCCTGGATGGAAGAAACGCTGAGCGCTTTCGGCCACGTTGAGCAGCATTGGAGCAAGATTGGCAGAGTGGCGCTGGAGATGATTTGGGTGAGGGAAAAGCTCTTGATGCAGTGCTTTGTATAGCGGCTGCCAAGGAATGCGGAAATCGTATATGTTGAGATCCCTGTCGCCTAAGAGCGAAGTAAGTTGGTTGCCGACATCGTCTAGGACTGAGGTGGGCGCCATGGGCACAACTGAATCTTAGTTTGGGCAATCTACCCAAGTGTTTTGCTGCTCACAGAGAATCTCCCAGTATAGAAAGACGAGCTTGATCTTCATCTCCTTCTTCATGGGATATCCCATGCTGAGCCATCTACCATCAGTGGTGCGCCTAGCAAGATGGAAAGGATATTCACGCGTTCATGGCTGTATCCCATGTCCGAAAGCCTTGGCCCCATTCGCCTGCCTTGATGCATTCCACGAGTTTCGCGCAGATGTATTCAAGCCGGTCGTCCATCTCTGCCAAGGTCTCTACCTCGTAGGGCAGAGACAGAGGCAGGCCAAGGCATGATGAGCGGACGTCGTTTTCCTGTGAGTCGCAAGGCGGCACGGAAGGGTAAGCCCAGTGCGACATGGGAGCGGCAGGCGCGAAAATGTCGTGAGGTCCGGAAAGAGGATTTTGTTCGATAGGAGGAACATGGATGTGGGTGGTAGTGGATGTGCGACACCACCAGAGGATATCCCAATGTTGTTCCGGGTTTTCGGGATTGGTCATAGTGATTGAGGTGGACGTATAGAGTGGAGGTGAGCGAGTACCCGAGTGGTCGCGGTGTTAGCTGAAGCCAGAAAAGTTGATAGGAATGAGAAGGCAAAAGAGGTGAAGACAACGACCTACCCGCTTTACATAGTCGATGGGAGCGTCTCCATTCGCTTTGCTGTCGTTCGCTCCTGCCTGTGTGCTCGCCTCGCCCAAGCGGTTCGGCACCGCAGAGCTCCACGCATCGACCATAGGCCACGCGTACTCGTCCTCGCTGTCACCTGCGGCTGATGCATCAGCGCCCCTCGCTAACAGGGATGAGCATATCGATCATGAGGAGGAGATCCCAGGAGAAGATCAACGTGCCAAGGGCTGTATGGGCATGTGCGGTATGGCAGGTGATAGCGGGAATGATGGCGAATATCTCGTGGCGCATCAGGTGGAAAGGAATGTACTGACAGTCACCGACTTCGTTGTCCGCCAGCTTTGCAAGCTCCTCCTCCAGGTCGAATTCCTCCTCTTCGTCAAGGAAGTCCTCCTCGTAGTAGTCGTCCTGAGCGATAGTCCCAAAAGTAGGTCGAGAAATGGGGCGATGAGTGATGGCGGACTGATGACCGACGCCTGTAAATGGCATGTCAGCGTCTGATCCGCGCTCAGTAGGTGATACTGTGGGCTGCGCGGGAGGCGAGGCGATCAAGCAGAAGTGAACTGGAAAACGCTTACGAGTCTCGCGATACAACGTCCTCCGACGTTCTGCAAGGTTGCCACGATGCGTCACCGCCATACGCGCGGCCTGTGTGCGATGCGTCGTGCGGCGGGAAGTTCGGCCACACTGATCTCAGCGATCGCCTCCAGTCATGTACGCTTGAGGCGTGGACTGTCGGAGGGGAATGTCCACCTGCACAAGACGAGGCAGTTGATATTATGAATATTGGATTCGCTTCTCTGGTCGTCTGCGATGATGCGAGCCCATGCTCCGGCCGCGTGGCCCGTTTGGAGCCCCGCTGAGCAAAGCCATGATGTGGCTTTCGATCGAGAGAAAAGTCACTTGCAGGAGAAGTGATAACGATCTGAATTTCAATCACCTCTGTGCCCTTCAGCTACCATCTTGTTCTGCCCATACGCGGTCGTACTTGCATCTAGCTCACCGCCAACGGTCGCGCTCTTGCCAAGCCTCGAAAGACTCGCCAGAGTGCTATCAGCAACATGCTCGTCCTTTCCGAGACCGCGATCGGCTTTGTCGTTTTCAAGCTCAGCTCGGACGCCAAAGTAGACAGCAAAGATTTGTGGAAGGAGTTTGAGACGCCCGAGGGAGCCAACAAAGCGTAGGTGCCCTTCGAACACATCCGACATCATGAGCTGACTCCTCAGTCTCAAGGTACAAGCGATCCAGCGCTTTACGTCGACAGCCACCGCTGTCGAAGACCTCTCTGCAATTCAGGATGGCCGTTTGACCGACACCTTGTCGAAGTTCTTGGTCGAGGCTGCTGGAGGACAGGCGGATTCGGGGGAAAAGAAGAAGAAGAAGAAGCTGGAGGAGCAGCTCATTGTCTCTGACCCCAAACTTGGTCTGTCGCTTGGATGTCAAGCAGAGCATCTCTCACCTTTTAGCGTCAACCATCCAGAAAACCCTTTCCATTCCCGTCATGTCCGACTCATCGACACAAGACTTGTTCCGAGGCATTCGCCAGCAGCTAGCATCATTGCTCGGAGGGGTGGAACAGAAAGATCTGAACACCATGTCTCTCGGTCTCGGACACTCGCTCAGCCGATTCAAGCTCAAATTCTCAACCGATAAAGTGGACACGATGGTGATCCAAGCTATCGCTCTGCTAGACGATCTGGACAAAGAGATCAACATATATTCCATGCGGGTGAAGGTGAGAGCCAACGGCTCCGAGAGGCTGAGTGTCTAACGGCAGGAATGGTACGGATGGCATTTCCCTGAGATGGGCAAAATCATTGTAGACAACCTTGCTTACGCCCGGGTGGTCAAGGCCATGGGTAAGCTCCTCTTCTCATTTCGTCTTCTCATATCGCTGACTCGCAGGCTTCCGTACCAACGCCGCCACTACCTCATTCGAGTTAATCCTCCCCGAGGAGCTAGAGGCTACGCTCAAAGCTGCTGCCGAATTGTCGATGGGTACGGAAATCTCTGATGGCGACATGGCCCATATCAACTCTTTATGCGACCAGGTCATCTCCATCACCGAATACCGCACCCAGCTCTCGGAGTACTTGAGAAATCGGATGCAAGCTATCGCACCGAACCTTACCTCCCTTGTAGGCGAGCTGGTTGGTGCGCGCCTCATCAGCCACGCTGGTAGCTTGATGAACCTCGCCAAGCACCCTGCTTCGACCGTGCAAATTCTGGGCGCAGAGAAGGCACTCTTCAGGGCTTTGAAGACCAAGCACGACACACCGAAGTATGGTCTCATCTATCACGTGAGCATCGAATCATCCGCTTCAGATTATAGCTGACACTCAGGCATCGCTCATCGGACAAGCTCCGCAGAAGCTGAAGGGCAAGATGGCACGTATGGTTGCGACAAAAGCTGCTCTCTCCATCCGTGTCGATGCGCTCTCAGATGCCGAGTCGCGATCCGACCCTCAGGCAGCCGAGATCGGCATCACCAATCGAGTCAAGCTCGAGTCCCGCCTCCGAGCTCTGGAGCACCGGGCAGGCATCCAATCTGTTCGCAAAGTCACGGTCGGCCAGAACGGCAGACAACAACCGCGATTCGAGATCTCTGGATCGGCCCCGCAGTACAACTCAGCCACCGACAACATCAGACTGGATTCTGCTGCCAGTCTTCTGCCCACGCAACCAGCAAGCGTTCAGCAGGCCGCCGTTGGCGCTGTCCTGTCAGTGAAAGAGGACAAGAAGGCGGACAAGGAGCGGGAGCGGGAAGAGAGGAAGAAGGAGAAGAAGAAGAGAAAGTCCGAGGCGGCCGACCTCTCGACTGTCTCAGCAGCAGCGGATGTTACGATGGACGGGGACGCGTCGATCGTAGCTGGAGAGACCAAAGAGGAGAGACGAGCACGGAAAGAAGCCAAAAAGGCGGTAAGTTTGGCAGATTGTGATGTGTTCAGAGGGCTCATAGTTAGGCAAAGGCTGCCAAGAAGGCAGCAGAAGCAGGAGAGGACGGGGAGAAGAAGAGCAAGAAGCGGAGAGTGTCGGACGTCGACGGCTCAGCAGAAGCCGTGAATGGCGGAGTGGCAGATGGGGAGAAGAAGAAGAAGAAGAAGCGGGAGTCGGCGGCATGAGTGGGGATCCGGGCTGTCGTGGTGTAGGAGTAGGTGTGGAGGCTCATCTCTCTTCGCGTTTCTTTGCGAGCTGTATGCACATACCCATTGATCATTTTCACCTTTTGGCACCGTTGACACTGACACTGCATAAAAGACATATTCTACCGCTCCGGCGGTCTGTCAGGTGTGCTGGTCCCGCTTCTTGCCGCATACCCACCAGGCATGGGCATTTCTTCGTCAGAAGGCGGATCCGCGTGTGGATATAATGGTTGGTCCGTCGGACCGGGTGTGACGGGTGGTGTAGGGTCGGGAGTGCCGCCAGAGAAGGCTCTGGGAGTGGTGGGTACCGGGAGGTGCACGATGAGTCTGACAAGGTACGGAAGGGAGAGGTCGAATATGAGAGGCGGTTCGCGGAGTCTCGGCGCCACCGAACCTTCGAACGCAGTGTCCACATTTGTGCTTTCTGCCTATCAGCTCCGAAGGGCGACGTGGGAAAGAAAGCAGACGGAAACGAGGGGTGGACGATAGTTCGGGCGTGTCGTTGAGCCACAGGCCCTCTTCCTCTTCGTTGCTCAGGTCGAAGTAACCCCTGCGGCTCTTCCTCCTGCGGGTGGAAGCAGCTTCGACATCCCTGTCGCCGACAGCCGAACTTGCCGGATCATCTGAATGTGCCGGCCTAGGTAGCAGGTAGTCCGCATACGGTAGCTTGCCGCTGGAGGATATGCTGGGGGCGTTGCCGGTGATGTACCAGACTACGAGCGAGGTTACCTGTAGCAGGTAGATCGCAAAATCAAGGAACAGGACGCGGGTCATCGAGGCGGCGTGGGCTGTGCATCAGCTCAATTGCAGCCATACTGTATTGTTGAGCGAGCTACCTTGCCCTACGAAGTCCAATATGAGCCCCTTGCCACCAGCATAACCGCTGAGAAAGTCGAGAAGATGCAACATGGCTCCCGCCAGATTGGCCGCCGAGATCATCGTGAAAAGTGCCAAGAGCGAGCGGCGCGGCGTGGACAGCGCCGAAGCCTTTATCTGGGTCTGCACGAGGACACGGGAGATGAGGACGAGCGTATTGGGCGTGTAGAGGTGCTGGACAAGCGCAAGCGCCGCGGTCGTCGTTCCGAGCTTGGCATCGTCAGCAAAGTGAATCCCGTTGATGAAAGTGCACTTGCCGACGCCACGGCATGGCGACGCTGAGGAGCGTATACCATCGACGTATCAGGCAAAGAAGCTGTCCTCTCCCGCGCTCGTCGGCATCGCTTGCTCGTCCCCTCGGCTTGCTATGGGTGGAAGACGGGTGAAGATATGCAATGCTGACGATGCATGCATGGCTCGAAGCTGGCATACAAGGTTCAGCTTGCATGCCATGCCCGCGGGGCCTAAATTGACCGACGTCCTTTTTGCTTTTTCACCCCAAGGACGCGTTTCTTGTCTTCGTCTCATCTGCGACCCATTCTCTCTCCATTAGCGGGCCACTCTCGTGTCTGTAGGATCGTAACATGCGCTGCGATCCGATGCTGGCAACGTTATCGCTTGCAGCTTGACCTCTCGGGCATCTCGAGGCGCGTCGAGCATGGCATCCTCCTCGCCCTTTCCGGAGGCTGGCCCCTCCCGCCTCGGACCTTCTACGATACTTCAACGGCCTTTCAAGCTGGCAAACCGTCACCCATCGCTCCCGCCCTTCGCAAGCTCTGCTCGTTTCTCTACGCCGGCTCGATTCAGCTCTCCGGCGCTTGCTCGCTTCAGAGGATCCTCAATAGCATCTGCTTACAGCGCCCGACCGAGTATCACTGACGAAGAGGTGCAACGGCGACACGAGAACTCGGTCCAGCGGCTTCGCACAGCATGGGACCTGCTCATGGAGCGCTATGGCCGCGTTCTGCCGGAGGACGACGACGAAATCGATATCTTTACCGAGCAGATCGTAGTACAGCGCGGAAAGGTCGCTCAATTGGAGGGCTTCGAGTTTGGCGATATTAGCGGGTCCGATTCGGAAGAAGACGATCCTGCGTTCACCTTCGAAGTCGACGAGGATGAGCTGAGCGTATGGGACGAGCGGTCTGGCTTGGACTACCAGTTTGAGGAGGAAGAGGAAGAGCCACCTCCTATACCCTGGACTCAGGAGGACGATGCGGATTTGCAGAGTTTCTTGCGAGCCGAGCAAGCCCGAAGAGAAGCCGTTGGCGAGCGTGAATCCACGCAGGACAGCGTAGCGAGCGAGCGGCCTCGACAGATTGTACCGAGTCCTCGTCGACGGAGGGGCACAACTATACTGGATGAAGTCGAATCTGTACAGGACGACGACACCGACGATGAGGTACTGATAGGAGATGTCGACGACGAGAGAGCCATGAGGGGTGTCCCGGCGTCACCCAACGCTTCAACCGTATGTCCAACACCAAGCTCATGTATTATCATACTGATTGCAGTCGCGATCACCATCCCCTCTCCTCGGGGCTTCGTCCCGACGCCAGTCACTGCCTGCTCTACCTGACAAGCGTGCAGACCAAGCTGGAATTCCGAAGTCAACATCCGCTCCGACGCTGCGTGATTTGTTCACGCCTCCTCTAGATTCTCCTCCGGACTCTCCTCCGCTCCCTCAAACCATCTCTCGAAAAGGCAAGGAGCGCATGGCAAGCGAGCGGCCAAACGAGCTTCCTTCGGTAACGGTGGCCTCAACCATGGATCCGGCATACTATTACCAGCGCATCTGGCCTGCCAGGGACGGGTTTGGTTTGCGAAAGTGCAAGCTTTGTGCGGCAGCTGGGGGTGAGAGGGAGAAATTGGCAACCTTGTGTAGAGGCCGTCACAAGGAAACGGCCTGTCGATTTGCAAATCCACAGCCAGTCACGACTGCGCCAAGAGACAAATCGCGTCCACCACAGCAAACCGTTGCTGCCAGGAGGAGACACCGCGAACGGACAGATGAGTCCAGTGCAGAATCCAGTGATACCGAGGCATCTGAAGCGGATGAATCCTCATCCGGAGAGGTCTCTGCGCCCGAACAGATCGGCTCAGATGACGATGACTTGGAATCTGTCAACTCGTACAGCGCTTCGTTGCGAAGTCCCACAGAACGACCGATATCTCCGCCTCGTCGTCCTCGCGTATCTACAAACCAGCGAGACCCGCCAACAAACCTCGACCCCGACCTCCATTATCCATCATTACGCTATACCAAAGGCGGAGCGAGCACTGTCCGGTGTTTTCCATGTGGCCAGGCCGGAGGTCACCGCGCACAGCTGGCCGAGTATTGCAAGGGTCGTCGGTCGCGCAAGCTGTGCCCCTTTGCCTCACTCGACTCGGGAAACGACGATTACGAGGCTGATCATTCAAGTCTCATTGCTTCAGCTCAAGTTTCTGCCGGACGAAGTGATATTTCGAGCGGGCCTGAGACCCCAGCAAAGCGCATCGGCAACTTGGCGAATCGCATCGTGGCCTCGAAGACACCGGAAAGTATCGTTCCGAAGGTGGCAGTCAAGAGACGGGCGCGGGTGATCCCAAGTACGGAGAGCATTACATCTCAGACCCTGCCTTCAGCTGAAGGCTTGAGAAAAGGCAACGTCCCAGGTCGTCCTTCTGCAGCGAAAGCAACGTCTTCAGCAACAGCCCCAGGGTTAGCCCACACCACGAGTTCTGGTTCTTCGCCCCCGTCTGAAGCTATCATGCCTTCCAATTCCATCCTTACGGAGCCCCTCTATGCCGCTCGCAAGGCAGCATCATTATCGACGTCTTCGGCACGCTCTCTGACGCTGCCTCCCAGCTCTCCCCCTCTCAGGGAAGTATCCTATGCACGACAACCTTCGACGGAACCGAACTTCTCAAACAGGAACGTAGCAGCAGGACCACCCTCTTTGCCGCCCTCATCTCCGCCATTTGCCATCTTCCCCCGGGCATCCATGTATATGAATCCGACGCCTTCGCCCTCATTGTCCTCTGGACTGCCGAACAGCAGTCCGCCACTTCGATCGTCTCCTTTGGCCAGCGTGGCTCGGATGCGAAAGCGACCATACGTGCTGCTCACTTCAATGCGGCCCACTCCGCCTCCTTCGGTCGCCGGTACGAGCTCCAGTCCGTTGTCAGCGCATGCTCCCCTCGCTGCACCACCGAAGGGTATTCTGCGACAGCCCTCAGAGGTAGGCTCCACTCCGCATTCTGCCAAACGAGCCAGATTCTCGCTCGCGCCCCGATCACCGGCTCACGAGCCCACGTCTGACCCGCTCGACCCGTACACAGACGAGGAGTCGGATGACGAGCTACTTCTCGACGACACAGATCCGGTTTGTAGTTCGTCACCTTCTCGCGCACGCCGAACACAGAGCTCGAGTAGCTCGCCGTTCTCCTGTGAGATGTCCATGCGCGCAGCGGATCTAGGATTACGTCTCGGGCCAGAGCCTACCGGACGTCTATCATCGACCATGGTCGCTGCTCTGACTCCCTCACTGAGCCCGTGGAAGCTACGAAACACTGGCGCGACACTTGGATCAACGATTGCCCATAAGCTGTCGGATCCAGCTGCTTATTCGCTGCCCACGCCGCCAAGAAGTTTCGGCTCGACAACCTCGACCCAAGGCAAGGCCAGTCCGGCCCGATCTACGCCCTCTTCAGCCAGAGGCTTGATGTTGCCTCCACCAGTACCTGCCTCTCGGCTGTCGGCGCGACCTCTCACACCTGCGTCGGATCCTCCGAGACCGTCTCCGGAGTCGACGTCGGTCCGGAAGACGAGTCACGTCGATCATTCGCGGGCAGAGCAGCTAAGCGAGGAACCGGATGAAGGCATCGTAGTGAGACGTCTGCCGCGAGCGTATCTGAACGCCAAAGCTCGCGCTAGATCCCGCTCGCTCTCTATGGGGCCGCGAGCCGCATCCGTCACGCCAATGAGAGGCGTCTCAGTGAGGCCCAGCACGACACCGCGCCGACGCTCGCGCTTGGAGCGGGACTTGGCTCGTGTCGCACGAGAAGTGACAGATGATGCGGGACTGGAGTGGGGCTTGGACGAAGATGTTGGGGAAGATTGTGCCCGGTCGTGGAGGGAGAGCAGCGTGATCAAGTATGTCATCTAGCGTGTAACTTATGTGCGTGAGACGAGTTTTGGCTCCACGTGAAAATCTGTTGCGATCGATGCCGCTGCTCCGGCTCTGCGAACAAGAGGTGGGTAGTCTAGTGGGCGAGGGGCGTTTTTCGTCTGCACCTTCGTCTGCCTGTCCCACCATCGTGGCATCCGATGGGATGTACGGAGTGGCGTCGTCTACTGCATGCAGATGACGTTTCTTGGCCTCTTCCCCCCGTGAGACATGCACAATCTCTAACCCCATACGCGGAGTAGATATGTAGTGCAGACGCAGTTGGCGCCGCCCAAAATCGTGTGCCGAATAATCTTGTACGACTCCATCGGACTTGTGACATCGGTTGGTCACTGTCAACGTTAATTAGCTTGGCATCGCCGCTCCGCCCAGGGGCCGAGTCGAGCATCTGATGTTGACGTCTGCTCTCGGTTCCAAATATACACTCACTGGCGGCGAGTTGAGCAGTGCACCTCAAATAGCTGCAAGGAGTTCTCATATCTGCTCTGCGCATCCTACTCGACTCGACGAACAACAAATCAACATCGACATCTCGACATGCGTGCTTTCCTCGCCTTCTTCGTCGTCCTCGCTATGGCGCTCACCGTCTTGGCCACTCCTGTCAAGGGTACGTTCTTCGTACACCATCACGCGTCCCTTGGGTCGAAATGGGAGTGATTACATCAGGGCATTTCGCTGATCAGACAGTCGCCAACACCAACCCAAGTGCTGAGAAACGCGCACTGGGCGAACGGGACCAGGCGGTCAAGATGTCCAACATGGAGCGCATGAAGCGCGGACTTCCGCCCAAGGCTCCCAAGGTGCGCTGGGATGCGACTCGAGGTAAGTCGTTGCCTCGCCGGGATCAGAGCGGCCAATGACCGACTTCAGTCCACAAGGCGCGAGCGAGCTAGACGCGGGGCTCGACGAGCATAGTCATCATAGGGCGTCGGAGGAGCTGCGATTCGCAGACGGACATTGGAAGTGAGCTCGGCGTCGCGGTAAAAGATAGGTATAGGTACAGTATTCGTGCGTCATGTCATGACTCGTGTCCACTTGTTTGCTTGGAGGCAATCGTCCAGGAACGCGCGCGTCAAGCAAATGTCTCGGTCCTATCCCGGACCGACGCGGCTGTTTTCTTTCTTCCGAGCACGGAACACCAACTGACGGAGCATGTCGAGTGGTCGTGGCTGGAACAGATTGTCTCGAGGCAAGCACATCCGACAAGCCGTTCTGGATGGCGTCGGACGCCGTGGCTGCGGCTCTCATTGCATCGCAGCAATGGAAAATACATGCCTCGTCAAGTGTGGCAGGAGGGTCGCTCGCTCCTCGCGTCCGTTGGTCACGACCAAACATACGGGCTTGGCTGTACGAGAATAGAATCATCGATGGACTTGTAAATGCATATCATACTACGACGAAGCCTTCTCTGCCTGATTCTCCACCTGGACCGTTCATCCGCACCGTTGGCCAAAATGCGTCTCTCGCTCCTCGCCATCCTCGCTGCTGTCGTCGCGGTCGTGTCGGCCTCCCCTATCGCTCTCCCAGCCAACGAGGTCGAGGCGGCTGGCATTGTCGCCCGGGGCGATGCCACACGAGGTCAGCAGACCTGTTGACGGATGGTCCCATCGCTGACCATCAGCTCCTTTGGCCAAGCGTTCGCCTGGCCGGCGAGAGCTGGAAAAGCAAAGAGCCTCCCGCACAGTCGCCAAGGACGACATGTCCAATGCCGAACGCTTCAAGCGGGGCCTACCGCCCAAGGCTCCCGGCAAGAAGTATGACTCGACCATCTGTGAGCTGCACCGCAGTCAGTACGTGTACCCAGGCTCATGCGACTAGCGGCCCCACACCGGCGACGAAGCTAGACCCTTTTTTTCCAGGCCTCTCGGTGTTGTTGTGAACAAGGACACTTTCCATTTGCGATCATTTTGGGCTCTTTGGCAGAGGCTCCCATAGATGTGAGGCGTGGCGGGTTTTTGTTGCATCGATCAGCTGGTCATGTCCCCCGGGGTGTATGTGCTATGATGGTATCGATGATTGTCGCCTTTGCCCCGCACCTACAGGCCCGCTGCCCCAGATGACATACCGCAATCCTCAGTACGGGATAAGGTCATGCATGTGACGCATACCGCACCCTGAAACAGGAGGCGAACAGGCGCCTCGACTGGCGTTGTTGTTGACGTCAGCATAGTCCGACGTCCCGACCTTGTCGGCGAGATGACCTCGAGACTTATAGGTCGGGCCGCTGGACCGTGGGCGGCCGTGCGAGAAAGATGCGCTTCCTTCTGGTAGCCTTGTTGGCTGTGGTCCTTGTTGCCTTTGCGTCCCCCGTCGATCTCGCTTCCGCAGAGCAAGCTCGATCATTAGCCGCACCGCCGCCCCAACAGGCAGCACGAGGTCGGTCGTCCTTCTTGCCTGAGGATCGAGAAGGCTCGAGGCCTGACCTCTGATCTCTGACATCCAGATCTGCGCGACGAGCCTCAACCCATAAGGCCTCGCACGTATATGCGCAATGCGGTTCGATCCGAGATGACCAATGCGCAAAGGATCAAGCGTGGTCTGCCGCCCAAGGCCCCGAAACGAATGTGGACCTCGACGCTCAGTGAGTCCCGCCTTGCCTCGGGGCAGCGAGGCGATCGAGTGGTGCTGATGCGGACAGCCGCAAATCGACGCGGGGTGAGCTAGACGGACGAGAACGTAGCGTAGGGCTTGTATTTTTCCCATACTGCCGGACAATGCGTTGAGACCATCGAGAGTTCATGCAACTGGTAAAGTACATGTGGTATTGCCCCCAGTCTTCTGAAACGAGGGAATCCAATGCACCGGCCGGTCCACTCAGCTGCGCCATGCGCACCGATCGAAGGAGGGATGACTCTCCGAGCTTAAGATGCATAGGGCCTTCTTACCCCGAGTCGGTAGAACGGACCTGATCACCGCACGGTCCGTCGGGATATGTCGCACCCCGCCTTCGTCCTAACCCGTGCGATGGTCACTGGCACCCGGCAAGGTTGCACCTGCGGCGAGGGGCGTCTGGGTGCCTGATCCGTGCAGCGGTCGCAGGAGAATCCAGCACGACAGCTGGGCAGCATGGTGCACAAGCGGAGTCATCGCTTAGGGCACACCCATACATTGAATGTCAACAAGAGGTCCCTTCTCGCCCGTAGATTGTTACAAGTATGTGCCGGGCGAGTGAAGCAGGAAGACCCGTGCTCTGACCTACTCTAGCCCATCAACATGCGCTTGTCTCTCCTCGTGATCGGCGCCATGGTATCCGTCGCCGCTGCCTTCCCCATGCAGCATGCTCGCGAAGCCATGCCCGGCTCCCTCTCCGGCACTCAGACTGTGAAAGAGGCTCGAGGTAAGCACGACCATTCTCAGGAGTATCGTTGCTGACGACGCAGACATAGATGCAGGGGTTGATGCTCGCTCGCTTGGTGGCCGCCTGTCAGAGATGTCAAATGCGGAGAGGATGCAGCGCGGACTACCGCCAAAGGCGCCAAAGCGCCGGTTCGACAGTACGCAGAGTCAGTCCCGGCAGCATTCTGCGCCGTCAGTGCTGACTTTGCCAGCTGCCAAGCGCCGAAGTCCCTCAAGCGATTAAGCAGTCAAGAGCGCATTATGTAAGTATCAGTGAACAGGGGAAGTATGGACTCCGCCGCATACATTCTTGGAGTCCAGAGCGCATGCAGGAATACTGTAGATGCCTTGCATTAGCATTATGGCAAAAGACTATAAACCTCACAACGACAATATACCAGTTACGCTAAGATCGAAAGTGTCCGTCGAGCCCATGCCTGACCTGTGTCTATGGCGTCTCCTCAAACTCCATCGGAGTCGCCGCTCGACTGGTACTCCTCTGCGCTAGACCCCCTGCTCCTCCGCCCATATCGTTCAAGTTCAGTCTGCTCGAATTTCTCGACAAGGTCGGAAAGGTGTCATGGCCGCCCAATTGGGCAAGACCGCTGGAAAACGAGCCCGCCGCCGTCGGGGTCAAGACTCCCCTTTCCCGATCTTTGTCCAGGACAGAGGGAGGCGTGTGCGGGTCGAACATGCCCATCGGCGGATCGTTCCAGCCTCCTGCCCCATTGCGGCCCGTGCCGTCCAGCAGTTGAGCAGCTGAAGCAGACAACATGGTTGACGAGTTCTGTCGTTGTTTTGCCGGCCACGACTTCGTTCTAGGCGGCGATGCTGCTGGTGACACGGATGATGAGCTCATGCCGGGCGAAACAGAGGGTGGGCGGGAGGAGGGGACGCTCAGACCGTTTGGACCCGGAAAGAAGGGTGTGCCCAGCAGCGGTGAAGGTGGCTGGGAGATGTAAGGTGCCGCGCGATACGACACCATTGATACGGGCGTTGGCAGAGACGCGCGGCGATGCGGACCATAGGGGATGTTCCGGCGGACAGCGTTGCCCAATCTGAGAGACCATATCCGAAGTCGACCGATCAGGCGAGTGTTTTTGGTCATCGAAGGCGATTCGGTGCCGTCTTCCAAAGACCAGTCAGACCTGGTACTGCTCCCGAAAATCGAGGGCCACTGCCAATGTCCATTGCTCACAGGAGACGGAATCGGATCGCCCGATATTGACGGCTTACGACCTCGTCGGCGCGAGGGAGAGCAGGGACTTATCCTGAACTTGCGCCTGAAAAAGGAGAAGAATAGCGCGGCCATTGCGAAGATCATAAAGCCGTAAGCCCAGATCGCCTGAATGCCCATAGAGTCGAGCTTGGTTTCGAGGCGCCCAAGCCCGAGATTCTGCGGTAGAGACCATCGCTGGGGGTAAGGCCTGACGGCCTTGGAAGCTTCGATGACCATCTTGCCGAGTGTCCAGGAAATAGCAGTCGAGCCGACCTCGTCCATCGACTGGAAATGCGCCTTCTTTTGACTGCTAAGAAGACCTTTTTCTCGGGCACGCCGTTCGGCTTCCAAGTTGGTGTTGCCGAGATCTCCGCCGGTTAGAGTATCGTTTCCACCCTGATCAACCAAACGCGGGACGCCAATCCCCTCATGAAGAACATTCGAAACCCATGCGCCTTTGAAGCACTGCATCTGCAGGCGGGAAAGCTCCACCTTGGCAGTTAGCAGCATTGCGGTCAGTGCACTCGATAACTCACCTCCGCACCGAACCACCCCTTCTCTTCCTCGACCTGGTCTTCGATGCTTGACCATTGCCGCCCACAGAAATCGTTCATGCCTTTCTCCCATTCTCCCCAATCCCACACACCTCCCAAGCCTAATACTTGTTGGGCTGTGTACCAATACTCGCTGATTCCGATGAAACCTCTTTGGTCTTCTCGTTCAAAGTCAATGTGGGGCGTCGGCAGACCAGCAAACAAGCAATGATCTGTCGGACACGGGGCATGATGATCGAGTAATGGCCTAAGGTCTTGCAAGCAGGTAGCGAAAGATCCTGTACCTCTGAAGCCTGGCTGAGCATCTGGGTCGGTGGATGGAATGAGCAGATCGACAGGCAGACATGGGTCGGGTATCGGTGTGTCCAGATCAGAAATGGATCCTCCCATAGCTTTCCAGCGGTCAACCAAGACTTCGGCGTACCGGTCTCGCACACGATTCGTACCGAACCCCAGCCATGATGCCACAAAGACGGGCCATTCGACCTCCTCACCGGACAAGAGGCGCAAAGATACCCCTCGGAGATCGTTCCTGGGAAACCCGGAGCGAGTTAATTCGGCTGCGCTGGGGCTAAAGGCGAGTTGTGTAGACGCCCCTCCCATGTCCAGAAACCCGAATGTCGGCGAGTGGTGATTTACATCGACGGGCGTGACCGACTCATGCGAAGAATCGGGTGGCGGCTCAGCCAGAGGTGCTAGAGGCAGCAATCCTGATGATGCACTCGAAACTGCTGAGATGGACGTCGATGGATCAGGGGCGTGACCGAATCCATCCATGAGGTAGTTGACGGCCACCCAACCCCAGAGACCCTCTTCCTCCCCCGTTATCACTCGGATGTTCTCGCCACACGGGCCGGCATCTGATGGGCCAGCGACCGAGAACGGGTATTCGTTTCGGATCGTGGTACAGGTGGCGCTGAGAATCGCATCTCGGGCTTCGTCCGAGAGCAATCGCATGCCAGCGGTGGCATACAGATAGATGGGAGTTCGACGATGCTGCGAAGGAGGTATCTGCTGCAAGGCATGCTGTAGGAGAGGAGCAAGATATGCTGGAATATCATCCGGCGACATGGACGATATGCCTGGAGTGTCAGTTGGTGTGGGCACAAAAGGTATGTCTGACAGACCTGGCTCTACCCTTTTGACCCAAGCGTCCCCATCCACCCCCTTGCCGACTCTCACGAGGCGCCTCAAAGCCCTCTTCTCCATCTCCAGCTCGACGTCTTTGGCCTTCCCTTTGCCCTTCCACACATCCTTGACATCGGACCACCACCACTTCTTCCCTCCCCGCCCTCGTCGCGCATCTTGCACTTCCTGAAGGATCTCGGCCCTCTCGAGGTCCGGGTCACGCCACGAGTATATCTGCAGTCGCGACCCAGAAGATCCCGCATCTATGACGAGGGCATAGTGCGTCGAGAGCGGGGTGACGGACGGCGCCATGCCAAATCAGACGAGGCAAAGTCGACCCAGACCCTGGCTGCGCATCCGGGCGAGCTGTGGGTCGGGGTGCTCCTCGGCTGCGGTCGCGCGTTCACTGAGCGAGGTTGCGGGGTGTGGTGATGTGCTAGTGTAGTGGATGGTCCCGGTCGAGCTTGCAGTCGAGCACTCAGGCAGCATGTACAGACAAGAATCTTGACCGTTCCAAAACAGAGAGCCAGAAAGCACAACGCCCACCCACAGGGGGCGGAGAGAGTTCCCGAAACCTAAAGGGGTTACGTAAAGACCGGCATTTCCCCTAATGGGGAAACACACACTGTCAAAGGCATTTCAGGCACGGTACAAAGGGGAAAGGACACACGGATGCCGACGATAGAGAGAAATCAGCCTCGTCATCGACATATTACATTGCATTCCACCTTTATCATCTTGACAAAGGAAGTTTATAGACGAGGGAGTCCGGGTACAAATGAGCGGACAAGGCGCCAGATGACTCGGTAACAAACGTACATCGGTCGTAACGACACAATTGCGAGATGTCTCGGAGATCAGGCTCGGTGCCACGACGGCGTGCCTCACCACCCTCGCCTCAGGAGGCAGAGAGTCCCGTTAGACCTCTGACACCTCTGCCAGACGAGGAGTACCCTCGACGGGTATCAAAGCGACCACTCGGCAAGGGCTACTGGCTAGCGTACGGCCTGACCACGCTGGTGAGAGCTGGGACGCCTCTGGCTTTGTCAGTCGGACCTATTCGTGCGTGCCCCGCATCGCTGACATTTACAGCTTGTATGCGATATGGTTCTTTGCAATCCGGAAATCCAAGGGGGGCCTTCTTCCCACCATTCTTGCAGCATACTGCGTACTCGAAGTCGTCTACACCGCCTACTACGTCTATCTATTTCAACTGGTCCAGAAACCATCACCGGCTTCGGAATTACCGCTGGAAACGAGAAAAGGGCTCTTCTTCAAGGTGCTCAAAGCTGGGCTTCTCTACCCGGTGCCTTCGCTGCCATTCCCCCTGGACGAGCCGAGGAAAGAAGTTGCGGACCATGCCAACGAGATGTACCGAGCAGGCAGCCTTAGTGCGGCTCAACTGCATCGAGCGAGAGAATGGATGTCCGACCACACCGTCTTGAGCCAACGGGAAGCAGCTGCGAGGATGACCGCCGAGGAGAAAAAGTCAATGGAGGCCTTCTTAGAGAGATTTCCAGGGGAGCGGGAGCAACGCCTGCGCAAGGAGGTTGAGCTCGAGGACCTGAGCAGCGGTCAAGATGCCAATCTCACCGAAGAAGAGATGGCAAGGAGACAAGTCGAGTTTAAGGAGCAGCTGCGGAAATGGTAGGCTTCATAGCAGTGATAGCCGTGTCTAGCTAATTTAATAGGTTTGGAAATGCAGAGTGGTCCGACATCAAGTCGTACAATGTCTTGATATGGCTGGCGTGGTCCTGCTTCGGCATTTCGGTGGAAGAAGCGAGGGCGAACCCAACATGGGCCAAGTTTCTCGACGACACCCTCGCGATATTGGAAGAAAAGACAGGCTCCACATTCTTGAAGGGGTTTGACCCACGGATTAAAGTCATGCGCCTCACGTTGGACAAAGTCAATGTTGGTGAAGCACCATATATTCGATGTCTGACGGCTGATGATCAGGCCAAGCCCCGGCCATTTATAATATACGTCTTGTCGAACATCACAAACTGGTTCATTCGAGACATTCTTTATCCTCATCAGGGAGTCCAGCTGGTTCGTACTGACTGTCTTGTATGAAACCATGCTGATGCGCAGCATCGTGAAGGCGATATCGAGTTTGTCATTATTTCAAGTGAACGGCGAGTCAGCTGACGCTACAGATATCTCTTGCGCATACCGCCAGGCTGGACGCCTGAGAAAGGGAAACTCATGTCAAACGCCATGCCTATCGTTTACCTTCATGGTCTCGGCTTCGGTCTGTTGCAGAACCATCTACTCGTCAAGCATCTAATCAAGTCTCTGCCGACACATCCGATCGTTGTGCCTCTAGCCCCACACACCAGTCAGGCATTCTTTCATCCCCGGCATCTGCGTCCGTGGAATCGGCGGGAATTGGTCGAGACTGTCAAAGCCATCTGCACGCGGTGGAGGTTCTGGGAGGAGCCTCAGGCTGGCAATGGAGGGCAAGTGCGGGGCGGCGTCTCCCTCCTGAGTCATTCCAATGGCAGCGTGGCACATGCGTGGAGTGAGTGGCTTCGTGAAGGTTTCCGGAGTCGAGCTGATCTCATAGTTCTGAAAGACTGCCCAAGTCTCGCCCGTAGGAACACCTTCGTGGACCCGGTCGTGCTGTGTCTGTGGGAAGGCGACGTCTGCTACAACTTTTGTTACCGAGAACCGAGGACTGTGAGCCTGTCATGGTCTATAGCGAGCATGACTGACTGTGAGGCCCTCGAGCTACTTTTGCAGTACTTCATCGCGTCCGAGGTCGGTATCGCAAGCTATATCCAACGCGTAGGTCAAAGGAGGTTTCACCCAATACCTTGCTGACTCGGAAGCACTTTGACTGGGCCGAGAACACTCTGTTCATCGACGAGATCCCACACGCAACCAACCCTCGCAAGACGGCCTTTTTCCTGGGCGCCGAAGATATCATCATCGATGCTCCGGTCAGTCGTTGAGGATTGCGCAAACGTGTCAGATCTGACCCAATAGCGTGCCAGGCGATATCTCGAGCGCAATGGCGTGTCCACTGGCCTCCATTGGGATCCGCATGGAGGGCACGGAGACGGCCTTGCGGGAGCGTCAAGGGATCGAGTGGTCATGTTTGCGGGGACAGGTTCCACTTCAGGCTGGGAGCACTGGCGTACAGTAGGCAGAAGACGGCACACGATGGAAAGCACGCGTCGAGACAGGCGATGGAGCAGTGAAGCGACGGCTGTAAATGATGACGGGGACGACAGCGACCGATATCGCGGAGGCGACTGGGCCGGACGCAGCAAGGAGAAAGAAGCATGACTTTGTGTCTAACATAGATCTCGCATTCGCGATAGAGTAGCATCTTTACGTAGATCTGTTGTAGCGATATATCGGGGTATCAAGCACTCGAGAACGACCCCGAAGATCGATTTCCGGTCCATTCGGTCCGTATTCGGGCCGACGCAATCCGGTACTGTACTTGTCGATGAGATGGCCATAAAAAGCAGAGCATACGATTAGTTCCCTTTGTGTCAAGACCGAAACAAGATGAAGCCGAGAGTATTGCTGATGGGTACGTGAGCGCCGTGTGGCCGGTGCAAGCTGACGCCGCAGGCAAGCTGTACTGGGCGGAGGAGGACTGCAAGGCCCTCCTCGACCCCGTCGCTGAGGTGGTCGTGAGTTCCCAGACATATAGGTCCGATGACGCGGGTCGCTGATATGTATAGAGCATGGAGTCGACCTCGCGGGAAGAGCTCTTCAAGGACTTGAGCCCTGGTGGGCGATACGACGACATCGTCGCGGTATACCATGAGCACCTGTCCATCAAGACCGTGGGACACGCGGATGGAGATATGTTTCGTGCCCTGCCGTCTAGCTGCAAGTGGTTTGCACACAAAGGAGCAGGGTACGACGACATAGACGTGGGGACGGCGGTCAAGCTTGGTGAGTGCGCGCCGCCGTCGGCCTGCCGCACCATTAGGTAAACAGTGGATAGCCGCTCACGCACGCAGGGATCCGTGTGAGCAACACCCCCGGCGCCGTCGACGAGGCCACAGCCACCACCGCCGTCTACCTGCTGCTCGCGACCATGCGGCGGTTCAGCATGAGCGAAGCGCACCTGCGCTCCGGGGGCTTCGCGCCGCCCGCCGCAGTCGAGAGCGGCGCGCACGACCTGTCCGACCGCACGGTGGGCATCCTGGGGATGGGCGGCATCGGATCCAAGATCGCCGACTACATCCGGCCGTTCGGCATGAAGATACTGTACCACAACCGCCGCCCCAGCGCGGACGCCGCGCCCGACACGACATACTGCGCGAGCCTGGACGAGATGCTCGCGCAGGTGGACGTGCTCATGATTTCCATCCCGCTCAGCGCCTCGACGCGCGGCCTGATTGGCGAGAAGCAGATCAGGACGATGAAGCGCGGCAGCATCATTGTGAACACTGCCCGGGGGCCTATTGTGGATGAAGAGGCGATGATCCGCGCCCTGCAGGACGGACATGTGAGTCGCTCTCCTGCTGCTGAATAGCAGTCGGGGCTGATGGCAGCTCGCATCGGCGGGGCTGGATGTCTTTGTCAAGGAGCCCCAGGTCGACCAGCGCCTCATCGACATGCCTCATGTGACCCTCCTCCCTCACGTCGGCACAGAGTGCCAGGACGCCAGGCGCAAGATGGAGGTGCTTGCCCTGACCAACATCCGCGACTTTATCGTCAAGGGCACTGGACCTACCCCTGTGCCCGAGTGCAGATGATAGTTGAGATGCACCATGACATCGCCGTACCGCGCTAGGCTACACACTGATCGATGACGGGCATTACTATGTCTTACGTCCATGAAGCAAAGCCTTCAGCGTGCGGATCTGTGAGCTATAGGTGGTCCTCATCAAGCGGCTACGGCAACCGCCATCACTGCCTCATCCGTCAAGCTCGCAAGATCATCCACATCAACATCCTCCGCCTTCGTTTCCATCTTCAGCTCGAACTTGTATTCCACTTTGACCTCATACTCCTCCTCCTTGACTGCTTCCCGTCTACGCTTGGCAGATCGACTCCTCACAGAGCCATTTTCTGTGTCCGCCGTATGACTTCTCCTCTTCGTCTCTGCTCCTACTCTCCCCTTGCCGATCCTTGCCACTGTCGACCACACTGTGCCCTCCCAGTCCAGCCATTCTTGCAATGCCTGCCGCTCAGACAACTCCCGCGAAGTCATCAATACCTGAGCTCACCTCTTCCGCGCCATTGCGCAAAGACGATGCTCGCTCCCAGGTATCATCCTCGGGTGGATATCCCTTCCACCGCACCCTGAACAGTCCGTCCCTGTCTGACCGGCTCCCAAGACGATCCACGATTCTCTCCACTTCATACACCTCATCGCCCTGCGTCGGCGGCCGATCGTCCTCTCCGGCACATGGCCTCCTGGTCGACCCGCTGGCCCACCTCTCTTCATCGCACCAGGCCGGGTATGATGCCTCGTCGCATGACGGGTCAAATGTCGGGGGCGGTAGCGTCGACAGGTTCTTGAACCCGTACTTGGCAAACGAGGCCACGTAGCAATGGGTCCAGCACAGCGAGTTCTCGCAGCTGAGCGGTGTGAGGCCAGGTTGCAGACCGACCTGCCACGCGTGGGGGGGCGTCTCTCCCAGTCGCGCCCAGAACCGCCACTGATTGTCGCACAACCACCGCAGACCTGCGTCTTCCATCGCAGGGCTGTTGATGACCGTCTCGCCAAAGATGCGACGGAGGTACGAGCGCGAGCCCGGTCCGCAGGTCGCATGCTCACGGTGCTGAAAGTTCAAATGCGGCGACTGGTTCAGGTTGCAGATGAGACACAGGGACAAGAACCCGCCCAGCGTCGGCACTGTACGGAGGACGGCACTGGCGTCGACAGCGTACTTGCACTCGAGCAGTTTCTCCGGTCTGCAATTCAGTGCTTCTCCTCTAGTAAGGGCTCAGGCTTACAGCCCCATCTCCATCATGGACTGCACGAAGCGCAGGGATGCGGCATAGTGCGGCGGGCCAAAGTATTTTGTGGGAGGGACGAGCTGGAATTCGGAGATGTATATCGGTTTCTTCTGCACGACCGAGCGCTCGTACAGTATGGCCTCGTACCGCGCAATGTCGAAATGCTTCCAGGACGGTGTCTCGCCGAGACCTTCGACAAGAGCTTGCCAGGTCGTATCTTTGTAGAACGCCGAGAAGAGAAATATGCGAACTGCGATCAGCGCGACTTCTCGGTGTCTCCCAGACAAGCAGACAAGCGAGGCTCACAGCACACCTCCTGATTGCTCATGTCGCCCACCATGATGACCTGCTCTCGTACGCGGATGCTCCCCGGATCCAGCTGCCGGTAGATGTTGCCAAGGTATGTTTTGGTCATCGTCTCATCTTGGCTGAGCTGGTTTCGCGGTATGCCCGCCTGTCTCCGCTCGTACATGCGGTGTCGCTCGGCGACAAAGCGGAAGTACAGGTACGTCCAGAACAGGTCGATGGTGGTGTGCACTGGGGGCAGTCCGAGGGGAAGGAGCGTTGCCGGCTCAGCGCCATACGAGCTGCTTTTGGTAGCATGATTCTTGTGCACCTTGGGCATCCCGACATGCGTCTCTGACGGTCTGAAGTCTTCATTACAGTCGTTCAGCGTCTGCAGCAGCTCCACGGTCGAATGGTCCAAGCGCGACACGGGCCCCCGCACGACTTCGGCATCATCACGTGCCCACTACCAAGTCATGGTGCATGCAGCCAAGGGTCTGTTCAGATCATGACAGTCGTGGGAGAACGGCTCGGCGTCTCGAGAGAGCCTTGACAGGGAGCACCTGTCGCCTGGGATGGCCGACACGGAGCCTGAGACCTGACAAAGCCGGGCAACGCAAAAGCATCCGAGCAGCAATACCTGGGTTCCAGTCGTCAAGCGTTCACTTGGTCGACGATCTAACACGACGACATCCCTTGATGCTGATAGTTTCTGTTTGATTGACGCAACCATCACCATGGCCAAGCTGACAGCGCCCACGGCCGGCTCACAAGGCTCATACTGAGGTGTATAAGACCCGCTCATCCTGTACTCTTACAGCTCATCCGCTCACCTCTCCTTCGTACTTGACCTTTTGCTTCGAGCCTCTGGCAGGCGAATATCCCCTCCTCTATTCGTACACGGCTGGTCCACTGTCTCTCTACTATACAGATATTCGTGTCGGCTCTCACCATGCTTTCGACCAAGATATTCGCGATCCTTCCTCTTCTTCTCGTCGTCACCGCCTCGCCCGTCAGGCGCGCCAACTCGACCGGGGGTGATTGCCCCGCATTCGCCTTGCAGGACTACTCGTGCGCATCCTGATGTCCATCTTAGCGCTGGAGAGGGCTGAGGGCAGCGACTTTCAGATTAGCGATGGGACAGGAGGCAACGCACAAGCGGAAGCCAATGCCGTCTTTGTGACGCCCTTCGGAGGTTGCGATCTGAGCACCGTGGACTCGACCTCGCTGAAGAACCTGCAGACGATGCGCGAGGCAAGTCCCCCGTTTTCTTGTCCGAGTATCATCGTCTGACATCAGGCCGCCGAAAGTGCCGAGACGGACCTTTTCAACCCAGCCATCGACGCCGCCTCCGGCGCGGACGCCGATGCCCTCCAAGTAGGCAAGATCAAGAACAAGTAAGGCGCCGTCTTGGGACGAGGCAACCAAGGAATTGGGCTAACGGGCAGGGTGCTCAAGCTCACAGGCGAAATCATGGGTCTGCAGATCCAGGCTGCACAGGGCAAAGATACCTCGGACGACATTGCTGAGGAGCAGACCAAGCTCGACTCGAACGTCAAGCTGGACGAGGGGAGCGCAGGCGATGCGTCGCAGTCGGTAGCATAAATCAGAACTGTATGTTGCAGCTGCACACAAAGTAGATTCACCAGAGACATGTCATGTCAAGTACACCCCGACTCCTCTACTGTAACAAGCATGTGTCCATCGCAACAGTGTCCAGCCATACTCCTGACGACGCCTGCCTACTAATCCTCGCCCACCTCGTCGCTGGTGACCAGGCGCTTGACAGTGGTGGCTTCCGCCCGCTTACGAGCCGTCTCGGTGACCCACACCTGTACGACCACCGTCCCGTCCCGCGTGATAGTCTTCGTCTCCGTCTGCGGGGTATACGTAACGAATTCCTCCACGCCGGTATAGTGATCATCGCCGCCGTGAGAGCCGCCTCCACGGCCTGCCGTGGATGTCGAAGCGGCCGGTACCTCCGCCGGCGCGGAGGACGTCACGACAGCTGGGGCAGCTGCGGAGGTCGAAGTGGGCACGACAGCCGCGGTCGACGTGGGTGCCACGGCTCCTTGGCTCGTGTTATCGCCGTTGTTCGCACTGTCGCTGCCGCCGCCGCCACCGACCGTCCCACCGACAATGGCTCCGCCGGTGGCTTGAGCCTTGGCGGCAACTCCACTCGGGGAGATACCGGCGCCGACCCCGCCAGGGCAAAACTCGACCAGGTAGGATGGACCAATACACCCGTGCGCTCCGCCGTTCGGGTCACTGAGTGTGAACAGCTGCGTCGCCGAGCACGCCCATGACTCACTCTTTCGCATAGATATATCCTTCTTCGCACATTGCCTTGTACGGCGCGTAAAAAGCTGTCCCGTCAGCTGGCATCAGCAAACCCGAATGACTCACGGATGTTCGATGTCGGGCAGTTGTTCGCCCAAGCAGAGCCGGTACAGCACGTCGGCGAATCATTCGGGTCGAACGCCCCGGAATCAAGAGCGGCTGAAGTCAATAATCACACTTGCCTCATGACCGCAGACTCACAAAACTGGATGCCGGCACCACAAGCGGACTGACAGCTCCCTGCCCATTAGCCCTACCCAGTGGGCCGTTCGCGTAATACGTTAGGGACGTACAGATTGTCTCGCTCCCGGCGGGGTATACCAGGATCGGGTCGCAATTCGCAAGGATATCCTTGGTCGTTCCACACGAAGCGACGTCGCACGTCCCTGCCGTCCCGCCAGAAGGAGTTATCGCCATGGGCAAGTTGAAGCCGTCAACAATTGACACTGTGCATCAGAAGCCGAATTGGTCAGGCATATTGCGGCGCAAATCCGAACGCACCATCGTAAGTCTCGTATGCGCCAAACGTGAATTCTGCAAGCGTGGCACCGGTCGTCCCGAACTCGGTACCGTCACTACGCGTCAGTAGGCCCGAAGAACAACCTGTGAAGGTCGGAAGAGCAGAGCACTCACCAGGTGACTGTGTTCGACGCGCACTTGCCGATGATGCAGTTGGTCCCGCCGGCGCCACACCCCGTACGAGCCCAAATACGCGCGTTGTTCCCTGCTCATCAGTCGCCCTCGCGCGGCTGACGACTGTATGCCGACGCACAAGTCTCCGGCGCGTCAATGGTGGTTGAAGCCCCCTGCGCCATCTCCCATCCGGGTTCCGAGCCCGTGACGGTACCGCCTTGTCCAGCATAGGCGGCATACACGGTCCCTTTACACGAGTTCTTGATTGTGATCTGCCTCCCTTGTACGCCCAGCCCAGCCAGTGCCAGCTGAGCTAAGAGCGTCCAGACTTTGAGGGAAAGCGCCATGCTCATCGCAGTACTCCACGGTGAGGACTTGCTTTCGGTCCAGACGTGTTCTTATACGCGCTGCCGGGCGCGGCTATGCGGTCTCGGGCAACCACAGAGACGGCTTGAATGTCTGCCCAAAGATAGAACCGGCAGTGAAGGACCGGGCGGTGCGGTGCAAGGTCAGGGAATGGCTATGGCCGACACTATCGTAGGCTGTGAGGTGAGACCGACCAGCGGTCAACTGGCGCCGTCAGGCCGATGACAGAGGATGCGAGTCGACGAGCAACAAATCCGGGATGCCGACCAGCGGCCTTGCTGAGAGTGAGTCCGCAGCAGGGCGACCGGCCTCAGCGTTGAGACGATAGCGGGTGGATGACGCAGCAAGCCTGCCTGCAAGATCATCGGGGGACGGGCGCATGTCAGATCAGACACTCAGTAGCACATGACTGCCAAGTGTCTCACAGACCCACCAAGCCTACCGGTCATGTTGCCTCCCCGTGGGCCGAGCCGGTCCTTTGACACCATTCCGATCATTGACTATGCAGCACGTCGCAGCTGGGCCCGCATCAAAGGAGATACTGTGGTTGATGGATGCCACCATTATTGCTCTCCTTCCCGGGATAATGGCGTTTGGGTAGTGGAGCACTTTGAAGGCCAAGGTTTCTGGGCGGGGCGATGTCTTGAACGGCCCTGCTGTACGCCGAGACAGCGTCAGTAGTCAGACAGGGTGAACAAGGTCTGCACATGTCGTATGGGGCAAGAGACATCTGCATGCAAGTGCAACACCGCATCACTAGATGAGGGGAAAGCTACTAACGGTCGTAGGATCGAGGAAGTCGTAAGAATCTTGACAATTTCGTAAAGGTGTTGATAGGGAATTAAGCTTGACGGGGTATGAGAGCCGGTCTCGACATGCACAGAATCGCTCGTTGGGCTGAGGTGAGGCGGGCGCAGTCTATTTGCCCAAGCCGAAGCGCTTCTTCTGATCACATCAGCCTGCGACAGCTGAGAGAAGTCTGTGAGCTCACCGAGCCCTTTTCGGGGGTCAACGGACGTCCACTCTCGACACGCCTCTTCTTGTCTTCAAGCTCTAGTCTCTGCTTCTCCAGAGCCTCTTTCATCTCGCGGTGCCGAGCGTATAGTTCCTCTTCAGATTGGCGCAGCTTCTGCTCCTTCTCTTGCACCTTCTGCTGGAAGACCATCTTCATCTCCGCCTCCATCTTCGCCAGCTTGTTGTCGTACAATGCCCTTTCCTCGGCCAGCTTGGCAGCCGGGCTGACGTTTAGAGATACCTCGTGTCGAATGTACCGAACTCACTTTGTCTCTTTGAACACCGATTCATCTTGCGGAACACCCATGCTTTTGAGTTTCTCCGTGCGATAGTTCTCGTACAATACATCGTTCGTGTGTTCGCGCAGCTCCTCCATGTGCGAATGCACCAGCATCTGGCGGAGTTTGACAAAGTCGCAGTGGGTTTCATTGTCGACCTCAATAACACCCCACGGATAGGCACGACCCCGGACTTCTCGACCGCCTGCCCCTTTGACAAGGGTATCTGACCCAACGACCGCGAACGGTATCTTGCTCTAGAGCATAAGCTAAGGTGCCGCAGCCCAGCTGTACTGACGATGATCTCCTCGTTCTCCATGACGGTCTCCTCGTCCTCATTGTCATACGTGGGCGGACGGAAGATCCGGATACCATGGTGCTCAATGTCTTTCAACACCTATCTGTCAGCCAAATGAGGATTCATGGCCATATCAGCTTACCCGGTCCTTGAACATCGTGACCTCCTCCTCAGTCAAAGTGTCGGCTTTGGCAATGACGGGGATCAAGTTCACTTTAGTGTGCAATCGGCGCATGAACTCGATGTCGATTGGCTTGAGGCTGAGCGGTCAGTCGATATCCCCGATGTTGTTTCGACCTATAACCTACGCATGTCCTGTCGGTTGGATGAAGTAGATGCAGGCGTGGATGCGGTTGTCCACGAGGGTCGAGCGGTTCACACGGTTCTCCTGTTCGAGGTACGAGTCGAAGCGAGATTCGATGTTGTCCACGATGGGTCTCCAGCTGTCGTCATTATTGACGAAGTCACCAAAGCCTGGAGTATCGACGACGGTGAGCTTGAGCCGGACACCATTCTCCTCGATCTCTGCAGATAGTCAGTCTCAATTCTCACCGCCGACGATGGGCTCATGAGGCACACGGACCTGCACTAATGCTCTCAATGTTCACCGTTTTGCCTCGGTCCTGACCTGGAAGAGGGACGATCTTTGGCTGATACAGCTTGGTCTCAAAGAGGGTATTGATGAGTGTCGACTTCCCTAGTCCCGACTCCCCTTGAAATCAGCCCTTCCGAAGCAAAGGACCCCGAGCGCAGAGGAATGCGGGACGCACCGACTACCATGGCCACAAACTGAAAGCCTCGTCTGCAAGTCAGCTGCCTTCCCAAGACTGTGAAGCTCTGTAGAAGGGTTTTGCAGCTGTACAACAATTCATGCGGGACAGAAGGACCCACCTGACGCTACGCCTGTGCACCTGGTTCGGCAGGTTGCTGAACCCAACCCAGTTGTTCAGCTTTTTCTTGGGCGGCTGTCCAGCAGTCGCTCCGACTCCGCCAGCAGCGCTTTCCGACTTTACGGCTGCTTGATAGGGGGATGCGACACGTTCTACCCCGTTGGGAGAGCCGGGCGCTGCGCTGAAGCCGTTGGGGGACATGCTGCGGTCCCCAGCAGAGGTGGCCGAGAGGGGCTGTTGTTCGTAGGCGTCGGTCATGACGCTGGCAGAGGGAGCGTGGCGGGATGCGGCTATGGTACTGTTCTTTGTGAGATGAACAAGCAAGGAGACGAGCGAGTGGGTTGAAGGAAGACAAGAAGAGGTCGAGGGCGAGGTTGGTGTTGAAGAAGGGCGAGGTCAATGCGCGCAACGCCTGGTCGGACACGGATCGTCTCTCAAAGTCGCGTGGTTGCCATGAGGAGGTGCCACATGACGGAAAATCGGCGAATGCCGCCTCAAGCAGCTTCCTCCATGGCAAGGGCTACAAGGGTTGACTTTTCGTTGCTCTTGCATCTTGAACGCGCAACGATTCGCAACGAACTGGGTCATCGAGGAGAATCGAGGGGGTAGAAGAGGCTAGGAGCTACAGCGTCTCCGGATTTATCTCGAAGACAGGCCCAGAAGATGGTCCGCCTGACCCCAGAGGTGAGCTCATGTCAACTCGCCCAAGACACCTCGTCTGACCTCAGTTCGTGTCAAGAGCACAATCGGTTTGTCCATTCATCACGATGGAGATGTCGTCGCTCAACGGTATTTAGCATCTGAACCCACTGAAAGAACGCGAGCTGGAGCTGAGAGGTGAGCGATATGCGGAGAGCTAATCGGCGCGAAGCTGAAGCTGGAAGGACTGGCAATACCAATCATCGAGAATCTTGCGTCGCATCAGGGGACATATGATACCTTGAACTTGACGGACAACTCGATCACGGTGCTTGGGAACATACCATTGGGTGAGTGCTGGGCTGTTGCGACCGTGGTTCCGGTCCATGTCAGATGGGTACTCATCTCCAGCTCCGCGGTTGCAATCGATACATGCTGCCCATAATCAGATCTCGTCCATCTCACCGTCACTACCCCCAAATGTAAGCTTACGTCCTGATTCTATGGCGCAGCTGACTCTGAAGATCCCCAACCTCACCACACTCGGTCAGTTCATTTGCGAGCATGCTATAGATCGACCGGTCTCAAGAGAGGAGACTAACTTCCAGTCCTAAATAACAACGCAATATCCTCATTATCTACCCTCGCACCTCTAGAATCCCTCACCTCCTTGCGCTACCTCGCCCTCTCAGGCAACCCGATCTGCCAGCACGAACACTACCGCCTCTTCACCATCTACAAAGTGGCCAAGGGCAACCTACACGTCCTCGACTATAAACGGATAAAAGATGCGGAACGGCAAGCAGCGCGGGAACTGTTCACAGACCCGTTGACATCCTTGCCGAACGCGCTTGCTCAGAAGATGTCCACACCAACGGCGGGGAGCATACCTGGATCGGCCTTGGCAGCGAGCACGAAAGCGGCTGGCGTGTTGAAGGGTGGAAAGGGTCGTTTGATGACGCCTGACGAGAAGAGGAGGGTTGTGGAGGCTCTGACAAGAGCACAAAGCACAGAGGAGGTGCGAAAGCTGGAAAGAATGTTGGCAGAGGGTCTCATACCGGAGGGCGAGAGTGTAGACGGGGCAGTGGCGGTCAACGGATCATAGATCTTTGCAGGCCTGGGGTGAGAGTCTGAAAACTCTCTGATGAGCCCCGCTAGGGGAAAAGGCGCGGTCATCACGCCGGCCATTGTAGAGTAACGTACGCCACACAGGACGGTCTCGCAGATGCATAGCATATCTGCTGGTACTGTCTCTCATCTGAGCGCTTCTGTCAGCCATGCAGTCAGATCTGCCAGCTCTTTTGGAGAGGACGAATGGCCCATCGGCGAGTAAGTCTCGAAGCGGATACCGGGGCGCTGGAATGTCGTGCCGGCTGGCAAGCGTGTGTAGCCCAGCTTCTCCAGGAGCGCAAGGGACATCTGGCCGACTGCATTCAGCTCTCAGCTGACAGCGCGTGGAGAGTAGGCAGAGACGTACACTCGTAGCGCACCACCGGATCTTCGCGCCCATGGCCCCAGAAGATCGGCGTGTCTTTAGCGTGCGGGGTAACCGTCTAGCATAAGCCTTCCCGGATCCCGCCTCGACGTGAAACAAGGCTCGCTCACCTGCTCCGCCTTGTGGCTCAGCGGCATCCACGTACTGAGCGCCACGACCCCCGCCAGCTTCCTCCGCCCGCTGATCGCGCTGAGCAGCGCCACCGCACCCCCCTGGCTGAAACCCCCCAGCACGATCCGGCCCTCCGGCACGCCCGCGTCCACTTCGGCCTGGACGAGCTGGTCGAACGCCTCGACCGCGCGGCGCAGCCCCGCCTCGTCCTCGGCAGACGGGTCGGCCAGCTTGTCCAGCGTCGAGAGGTCGAACCACCCGGGCATGCGCATGCCCCCGTTCAGCGTGATGGGGATGGACGGCGCGTGCGGGAGGATCCACTTGACGTGCGCGAGGCCCGGGACGGCCCACAGCTGTTTGGCGACGGGCAGCCAGCCGTGCCCCGAGTCGCCGAGCCCGTGCAGGAAGATGACGGTGGCCGTGTGCGCGCCCTTGGGCGCGACTTTGAGGTGCTTGAGCGCGCTCATGTCGGTGTCGAGCGAGCTGGATGGAGATGGGGCAGCAGCTCCGAGCGAGCTGCTGTTGGAGTGGTATCGGTAGCCGCCGAACAGACACAGAGTGAGCACTGCCACTAGGAACACCGACACTACAGGTCGTGGGAGGCGGGACACCTTGTCAAAGTAGCCTCGGAGTAGTTGGCAGGAAGTAAGTGGTATGAAACGGAAACACACAGCTGAAACCGGATTCCCAACCGGTTTTTTCAGGCCGGACTGCTTACAAGCTCTGCCCTGTGTCGATGTACACTTGCATACACCAGCGAAATCAAGTGGTATACTGTACTCGCCCGCACGCGGTGCGCAGCACGATGAATGGTAAATGATCAATACGCAACAGTGTCCTTGTCAAAGGCGACAATCGCAACAGATCCGCCTCGCAGATCACGCCAGCGATCATACTTATAGATACAGCCTCGGCGTCTCTTCTCCTCCAGCCTCATCGAGTCAAGCTCAAAGCAACGCCATGAGTGCTGATGCACCACCGACCAATGCCACCACTGCACCGCCCATCCCGGCGTACCTGGCCTGTGCGCCACTGCTTGACGATCCGTCGGTTGCAAGGCTGTTCGAAGTGCCGGCCTCGCTCATGATGGCGTTGATGAAAGTGCTGCCACAGGTAGAGTTGATACCGGTCCACAGCCTCGACTGGCCGCCCAAGATTGGGGATGCGCTGATGCCGAGACTGTATGGGTAGGCCGACTCGAACTTGACGTAGGAGACCATGACCTCGCGGGTGCATGGGGTGCAGAGCTGCGACGACTTCATTGTTGGCTGAAGGAAAAGGAACGGCAAGTTGAGCGAGCGGTATGTTGTCGCGTTGGGGTAGACAATAGTGGCGGTCTCGACAGTCTGCGCGGCGTCACGCGAGAACATGGAGACGAAGCGTTTTGTCAATGACGACGAGGTGAGGGGAATGTACAGGTATTGCGCAGCAAACTCGACCGGGTCGAATGTAGTGGCAAAGCTGACGAAAGTGTTGTTGCTGACGCCGGAAGTAGCGCTCGCGCTGGCAGAGCTGGAAGAGTTGGACGAGGAAGTGGTGTTGCTCAGCGAGTTCTTGATCTCGTTGATGCAGTAGTCCTGGTTGGCCGAGTCGACCGAGCACACGGCGTCCAGAAGCGGGTTGAAGACATACAGGATGTCGTAGATCTCGCGCACCTTCTCGTTGTAGGCTGTGCTCGAGGTGAGTTCCGAGTTGCAGGACGAGTACACCTCGGATAGCCAGTTGCGCACGACCGAGTCGGAGCAGCCGGCCTTGCCCTTGCACATGTTGGCGAGCGCATAATTGATGTCTGACTGGGTCACGTTGACGCCGTCAGCGCTGGGGGTGAATGCGGAGGTGATGTTGAGCAATTGTCCGACACAGCTTTGCAGGGTTGTGTCGGCGTCGAGGGACTCGAGGAGCGAGGTGCAGCTCGAGGAGATGCCAGAGGGGATGAAGCTGGAGTTCTTGAGGTCAGCGTTGCTCAACCGCCTAGCTCTGTCCGCATGGGGCATTCTTTCTCGTTGCCGTCTCGCCAGATTCACATCCTTTGTAAATCATCTCCTACGCCTGGTCCCACCCAGAGGCCGCGGGTGTCGTGCTGGTTCTCCGGCAGAGCACAAGAGCACGACGGCCAGACGTCTCTGTCGCATGCGCCATCCTAGCTCTGACTTTCCTCTCCATCTCCACTGCCATGTCTAAACCCGGCCGAACTACGCCAGACCGCTTCCTCCAGCCTCACGCTGAATCTGCGCTCACCTGGGCAGCAGCCATTCCCGCAACAGCGAGAGCAACAGCAGCGGCAGCCTTCATCTTGATGATGATTGCGGGTCGGTTTATAGGAATCGTATGCAGAGCAGGTCGGTCGAGATGTGGCTCGTCACGACGTCAAGGGAGACCTCTGCCTCTGAGTGTCGGCAATGCGTTCGGTCGGCCGGGCGACGCTGTGCTTGTCGAATAGGTGGATGAACGAGTGTGCTGACCTAGTCGATGGTCCTTGTGATGAGTTGCAGTCTTGTAGTTGACAAGTCGAAAGAGAAAGGTGAAAGGTGGTGCTAGGTGGTCCGAGCGGTCCTCCCCGAAACACACAACACACAGCCAAGGCCAGCCATGAAAACAAAAACGGGCCAGACCCTGAAAGGTACCATCAGAAAGGGGGTGTTTGCGCACGAGCACCCTCAAACCGGAGTGGCGTACGCTTGCTTTAGGTAATACCACGTGGAGGGTCTACTGCCGAGATGACGATGGCAATCGTCTCCCATTATAGGCGACTACTCAGTGATCCACACAGGACAAGCTGACAAGATGGGCAAGAGGCGCATGCCGAGGGTGTACCTCATCCGACATGGTGAGATGGAGTCTCTGTCACGTTGAACGATTGCTCATATCTAGGCGAGACCGAGTGGTCTCTCAATGGCAGACATGTGAGTCTCGCGAGGCTGTCACCGAGGAGTGTGTGCTCACGTCCAGACGGGGGTGTCGGACATACCCTTGACGGCCAATGGGGAGAGAATCATACGCGAGATGGGCCCAAAGGTCATCGGAGAGAGCAGTGAGTGGCGCGAGCAGCTACGGGATCTGAACTGACCGCCCAGACCTCATCAACCCGGATCACCTGCGGCATATCATCGTTTCGCCCAGAGCACGCGCTCAGAAGACCGCACAGCTTGTACGTCTACTTTTCAGTGTCTCGCAGCATCTGCATATGCACGAGCAGCTTGAAACGGGATCCCCGCAATAACGAGGCGACGCTCACTGCCAGCTCTTCGGTGATCATCCGCCCAAAAAGTGCTACTGGCACACCGATCCCGAGGTGGCCGAGTGGGACTATGGGGCATACGAGGGCAAGCTGAGCAAGGACATCCGGGCGGAGAGACCCGACTGGGATATCTGGACCATGGGCTGCCCGCCAGGGGAAACACCTGGGGAAACTCCCGAGCAGATGTCGGACAGGGTGGACAGGGTGATCCGCAAAGTCCGCGAGATCCACGCCGAAGTGAGTCATCCCCCTACAGCTGCTAAGGAGTGGTCGACACTGGTGCCGGGTCCAAGGCAGAGAGTGGTCGGAACGGGATGGAATGGCTGACTCGGACAGGCAGAGCGGACCGCGGCAAGCCCAGAAGAGATCGACCATGCCGACGTCCTCATCATCACCCACGGCCACTTCACACGGTGCTTCATCCCGCGATGGTGCAATTTACCCCTGCAAGCGGGCTACAACTTTGCGGCGGACCCGGGAGGTGTCGCCGTACTGGGCTACCAACATATGTCGCTCAAGGAGCCGTGTGAGTGGTAGATCTCGTGAATAGTCAGTTGTGTGGCTGACCATAAGCACTGCTAGGCTTGAATTGGTACACTGAGGAGTCGTTGAACAGCAAATAGATGCATGTCTGGGGAGATCAGGCCGACTGAGGTGTGACGAGCATGCATATTTGGTGGCCGTTCTGATCTGTGTGGCTCATGTCCGGAGCGGTGCCTGAGATAGGAATTTCCAGTCCGCAACTTTCACCAATCTCCAGGTGTGGGCCAATCGCCCATAGACTGACAGTGCCCAGTGGGAGAAGATGGCTGTGAGATCGCACCCGTATACACGGGCATGGCTGATCGTAGGTCTTCATCCCTGTGGAGGAACAGTCGGCAGTCGACCTGGCCTGGATGCGCGAGGCCATGATGATGGTGAGTCCGACATGCCAGATGGGCCATTCCAAGCGGGCCCAAGCGACGTGCACAAGCCGAGAACGGAGGCGAAGGAATGGAGGGCGCACCAAGAAGAGGAGAGCCTGACGCCAGGCCGAAGAAGCGCTCGCAGCATCCGAAGTGCCCGTCGGATGCATATTCATCCACGCCCCCTCCCAGACGCCCCTCGCCCGCGCGCGCAACCGCACCAACGAATGGCGCAACGCGACGCTGCACGCCGAGCTCGAGGCGATCGACCACTTCCTCCCGACGCACCCGGCGCCGCTGGACGACGTCACGCTGTATGTGACGGTCGAGCCGTGCGTCATGTGCGCCAGCGCCCTGCGGCAGGTGGGGATAGGGCGCGTAGTGTACGGGTGTGGGAATGAGCGGTTTGGCGGGTGTGGAAGCGTGTTGGATGTGAGCTCGTCGTGGGTCCTCGAATTTTTGCGTATGCACGGGGTGACGGCTGACGGTAGACCTGCGCTGGACACGCACCCGCCGTTCGTCGCTGAAGGGGGATATCTCCGCGAAGAGGCCATCATGATCCTGCGCCGGTTCTACATGTCTGAAAACACCAATGGTGGGTTGCATCTCCTGCCTGACACTCGACCACGTTCGCTGCTACAGTATCCGGCAAGACTGATTGCCAGCTCCGCAGCCAAAGAAGAAAGCTACGCGGGTCCTCAAGACTGGCATCGCTTCAGTGACGACGACCCCTTCGTCCGCCAGAGCCTCGGGTGTCGCCACCCCGCTAGACACGTCGGGCAGGTCGACACCTGAGCCAGCTGGCACGAATCAGGGTATTGATGCGCCCGACGCAGCTCGGATACCCCTGCCGGTCGGCTCTACGCTGGTCGGAACGCCGCGCGGGGCTGCACCAGCTGCCAGCTAGACCCGGGATGATACCTTTTCCCGACATCCTGCAGAGCCACGACGCCTTGGACTATGGGTGCAAAAAGGTCACCAGCTGCACGTCAGCTCCGGTCTGCGTCACAAGGCGTAACGCACGTCATCCTTGAACAGCTCGCGGATGCGTTCCAGCTCCCTCCGCTGCAGCGCCGTGCGATAGGCGATTTCCTCCAGGGTCGCCATGCCATCAAAGTACTGCACACACCTATACTCGTCAGACAACAGCGTCATATGTATTGTCCTTACTCACAAGTCGAATTTGCTTGCCCATACCTCGTCGGCGGACTCTCTGATGACCCTCAGCCATCTCGCTTCGTCCTTTTGCGCGCGCGCCGGTCGGAAGATGAAGCTTCCCTCAAATGTCGGGACGCTTTCGGGTTTCGGCTCCTTCTCGTCAAGGCTAAAGTGCATGGTGTACGCCTCGCCATCATGCGAGCCATCGCCTTCTCCCGTGTCACTGTCCATCTCCAGCTCGGGGTCGTAATCGGCGTAGCTTTGCTCTTTTACACCATTGGACGAGGCAACACTCTGCCCGTGTCCATTGGGAAGGGGTACTGACGCATCCATGGGATTAGTATTCGCCATGCTCGCTCGGGGCGTGACAAGGTCGTTGGGACTCATGATCAGCGACGCTTGGCCGGACCGGCTGGACCGTTCAGATTTCTCGGATCGCTCGGATCGTTCAGATCGCTCTGATCGGTCTGTGCCGCTCTCGCTGCCTTTCCTTGCCCTCTGGTGCTGCGCAAGCCATTTCGTCCGTCTCCTCTGCCACAGTCTGCGCCAGGCTACTTCTTTGATCTCAGGCCGAGCGTAAATACGACAGCGTTGATGGGCTTGAATCGCGAGATCCTTCTTGAGCAGCCACAACAGTGCTCGAAAGTACGGGTCTCGAGCCTCATGTGTATGTGGCAGGGCAGCGGGGATGATATCTCGGAAAGCGATTGGGGAGGTCGAGATCCTGGACAAAATGACGGGCAAGGGGGAAAGATCAGGGAATGTTGTGGAGAATAGAGCAGAATAGTCTTCCAGACTCATGCTGGAAGGTCAGCGATAATGAAGTTGCTTCTATATGATCACTTACTCATGCTGTTGAATAGAGGTGGGCAGGACGATCGTTCGAAGTCGAATATTGACCACATCGACTAAGATGGCCTTCTTCTTCTGCACCAGCTCCCTCGCGAGTGGGACTACGACGGCATCAAAGTCGAATCGCAATACATGGGCGATGTCGGCGAGGCTTCAACTCAGCACAAGTATGAAGGTTCCCACATTCGACAGGACTCACGCTCTGGTCACATCGCAAGCGTCGATCAACGCTTTCATCAGGGCTCCTTCGGTCTCCTCGATTGTTGCCGCCGTTCCTACCGTTCCCACGGTAGCTGCGACTGAATCTCGCCTGGCTCCCCAAGGGGTTGGACGGTCTTGCGTAGGGACGAAAGCCGGAGCCACGGATTCATTCGGTTGCCCGTCCGCGCTGATACCCAAGCCTCTCAACTCCGTCCATATTTGGTCCGCGCTTTTCGAGGAGCGGTCATCCAGCAACAGCAGAGTCTGCCATGGCTCCACGCGGAGTTTGACGACCCGAGGTTCGTAATTGCTGTTATATTGGGAAGGATCGGCCCAGTCGTCGTCGTCTTCGTCGTCTGAAACCGACGATAGGTCATCGCGATCTTGGTGATCAAGGCGCAAATGGAATTCGTCATCCTCTTCATGGCCATGCACGTCCGGAGGGCTGATCATCATCGTCACCGGTATACTGCCGACGTTGATGGTGATGATCGATGGGAAATGCGAATAGAGCGGAGTGGACGGCCTGTGCCGGAGCTGATGAAGCTCGTAGTGCAGAGCGTTGCAAGACGCAGCCAAAGGAAACTTCGTATTGAAGACTCGAATGGCCTGACTGATAGGAACACCTGGATGGTCAGTCCGTTCCATGGGTACTGCGGCGCTCCCTGAGACGCACTATCGGCGATGAACTTTTCTCGCAATTTGGCAGCTTCGTAGGCTTGTTTGCCGACCCAATTCTCCTTGACCTGCAACTCCCAGGCCGCAGCCGACCACTTGCGTATGACCTCCCTGTACATCTCCTCGAAGACAGTAGCGGGAGTGACGCCGTCTTCGAAGTTCTGACCTGGCTTGGGGTCGGGCTTGTCGAGGATCATCACAAGATGGAACATGTGTAGCTCAGGGATATCATCGTCCTTCCCGCCCTTCTTCGCCTTCTCTTTGTCCTGGTCTGCAGTAGTCGGGCGCTCGGGCGAGCTGGTCTCGAGTTCCTTGGCCTCCATGACGGTCTTGAGATGTGTGCTCCTTACTTCGCGGCCTCGCCTGCCTCGGTCCATCTTGTCAAAGTCCGAGCCGTCGGCTGGTTCCTCCGGAAACTCCCACTTTCCATTGACGCCGACACACATGGGATGGCCTAGAAAGACAATCTCGTCTATAGAGAGTTCGAATTTCCGATAACAGGCGGATCGAGGTGGCGTGAGGACGTCTGCCAGAAATTCGAGTGGATAACCTAGGGCGGCGTTGTACTGGTCTTCCACGAAAGTGTGCTCCGACTTGGCTTCGGATCGAGCGTCATCGTCTTTGACGCTCTTGCCCTTCGGGACAGCGCCATTGCTTTTGCTTTTCTCAACGCCTTTTTCGGGTTCGGGCGCTACACCATTCGGTGCATCCGTCTCGCTCAACTTGAGCGTGTCTCTTGACTCTCGACCACCTTCGGCTCTCGTAGCTGATTGCGGTGCTTCGGCAGCAACGGGCTGAGCATCGTTCTTCGTCTCGGTCTTGGGCGTGCTGTCCTTGGGAGTGTCCTTCGAAGTGTCCTGCATCCGCTCCGCCAGCTGCTTCTGTCGGCTCTTCGGGCTGAGCTGCGGGAAATTACGCCTCTGCCTCGCCCACGGCAAGTTCATCTCCCGGTCCGTACTCGAGCTCGACTGGGAATCATCACTGCCGCTCTCGTCCTCTTCCACTTCATCCGCAGCATCAGCAGCCGACGCCGAGGCGGCGCCCCTCTTGCCAGCGCTCACAGCGCCGAGATGACTGCTGCTCTCCCCGCCATCGCTGCTGAGGCTTCGCCGGAGCTCCGACCGCGTCCTCTTGCGGGAATACGAGTGGGATCCGGCCGACGACTTTTTCGCGCTCGCGCTCGCGGTGTACCTCGTGCGAGACGGCGAGCCGGGCAGTTTCAGGCGCCGCTTGGGCTCTTCGATCGTGTCTCGCGCTGTATATGTGCTGCCGGGGTAGATGGGCTGGGTGAGCCGCGGGATGGGCGAGTACGGGTCCGGCGGGAAACGCATGACGGACGACCCCCTGGACGAGGACGTCACGAGCAGCAAGCCCAGGACGTGTTCCGCCATTTTGCTTCGGCAGTACCGCTAGAGTGAGGCCAGGAAGGGGCTGTGGATGTCAGGGAGTCGGCGCAGGCATCATTGTGTGTTGCACGAGTCGAGAAGCAGCGGAAACGAAGGGAAAGGCAGGCCAAACTGGCTTCGTTTCGTCTGATCCACCTCCACCTGGCGCGTCCAGGTAGATCCCACCATGAATGTGTTCCTTCCCTCCATACCTCTTCGCAGCAGCCATGGTCTTACTGAGCGCGCCCACTCCCTTGCCGGCTCTACGGCCAGACAACACGCTCTCATTCTACCCGTGGCTCGCGACGCCATTCGCCCCTACGGATCCATCAGCAGGCCCAAGCAGACCGTCACGTCGACCTCTACGAGGCGAAGCGCCTCCGTCGGGTCCGAGCGTCTCACAAGAGACTGGCGTAGACTTGCCAGAAGACACGATTGACCATGCCGCTCTACTGAGAGCGCTGACGGGCCGCCGGCCGGCCGGCACGTCTCTCACGAAAGAGTCGGACGCCCTTGAAGATCAAGAGGTCGAGTACGAGGATATGAAGGTGAGTCAGCCCTGATCGCCGGCGAGCAGTCAGGTGCACAGCAACGTCTGAGGATCTGCGAGGCTAATGAGTAGCACGGGATAGACAAGTTCGGAAACAGATTCTTGCAGCCGTACGGCCTACGTCTGACGCTGATGGAGATGGAGCAACGGCCCGTGCGTTTCGTTGTCTTGGGTTCGTGACAGCGGGCTGAAGCAGCAGAGTCCAGAACCGAGTGATGCAGACCAAGAGCGTCGACAGGAAGATCGGAATGGCGCGTCACCACTGGCGAGCCCGATGGTGGGCGGTATGACCACACAGCCAGTGGAGAACGGCGAGGGAGAAGGCGAAGTGGATCTGGATGCCAGTGTGGAGGATCTGGACGCGAGCGGCATAGAGGAGGCGGGCGAGGACGAAGATATGGACGATGAATAAAGAAGATGTGTGTGTGTATGCTATGACATGGTTTGGGTAAAGAAATACAAGGGCTGCTACAAGAGCGTATCTGATGATGCTCTCTCCCAGATCATTGATGTCTACTCAACAAGAGTCAGTTCTTTGGTGCGATGTTTGGCGTATACGTCCTTATACTTGTCCCAGATCCTGCCATGTCAGCAGCGCCTTCACTTCCAGGTTCATTTGGCCAGCTCACCTCATCAGCTCATCGATGTATTGTCGTTGGACCTCTTGGACAAGCTCATCCGAAGGATTCGAATTCTTCCTTACTTCGATAGGTTTGCCAACTGTTCATCGGCATGTGTAGAAGCCAAAGTCACAGGTCAGACATACCGACAGAAACTATAGGGTGGCGATAAGGCTGACGGTCAGCTCGGGACGTGATCTCTCAAAGCTTTTCGCTGACCATCAAGCCGTAATTGTCTGATTGGAGGTCAGCTCTAACATCCTTTCAGAATATGTTAACCCGCACAATTGAAGAGTCTATTGATCAGCAAAGTCGACGACATCGCAACGAGGGGCTCACCCTCTACCATAAAATAGCGGCAAGGTAAATCCAAAGACCTTCTGAAACTTTCTCTGCAGCTTGTACAACATTGAGCTCCTATCGCTGGCACTGCCGAGTTGCTCATAAATCTGGATCGTCATTCCGGAGGGCCGTGTGGGCGAGCCGATCCACTCACATCATTCTCGCCGAACGAGAACACTGGCACAAGACTCGCTCCTTCTCTTATCGCGAGCTTGATGAAACCAAACCTTTTCTTGAGAGTCAAATCGGCCGTCCCAGGAAAAGCAGAAAGCGATTCTGCCGCCCCTCCAATGACTATGGCGATGGCGGTCCCGGGACCGCGGCGTAGTATATTGGCACAAGATGCTCGTGAGACGGAGGCCACGCCGTGCCACATTAGGATGTCGCGATAAAAGGGAAGCTTAAAGTTGGACTCTGGATCATAAGCGAATGTTCGCGCTCTGAGGGCTCGCACGTACCGAGCGTCAAGAGATGTGGTGTGATACCTGGGAAGTAGTCTGAGAACCCTGTCGCCTCGGTACCGAAGGTTGCAAACGCGCCCCTACTCTGTGAGCTCATGGTCTTCCAGTGAGACAGAGACACACATGCCGATGATACCGTGCGGGTGGTATCCGAAGAGGTACGGTCGAGTAGGGGGCAGTTCGGCTTCTTGCACAATGCTACATGGGTAGTATTCTAAACTTAGTACTGCTTCCTGGAGCCAGACAGCGCGTACGGGCAAAGTACCGCCAAATGGGTGATCGTCTCGCCCAGGTTTTCGGACGCCCACCTCGATCGGGCGCCTGATCGAACTGGATCCAGATGAGGTAAGGGATGAGGATGATCCACGTCGGTGGGAAAGACCTATACGATCAGCTCATGGACCGTATGGGAGACAGCCGTGACTCACATGGCGAGGAGGAAGGAAAAGAGCGAGATGAGGGGGAGCAGAGCCCAGAAGGCCACTGCTGCAGTCTGCAGTCGCCGATGGGGAGGGACATTGAGGGGGGCGAATCTGCGGTCAGCCGCAGACATGGGAGGTTCGCAGTGTGACATGCTTGATCTCGACGCCTTTGGAGATGTGCTCGCGCAGTTCGGCCAGCTTGAGCGTCTCCATGAGCGGGCTCTTCATGCGACTCTTCCGCTCGGCCTTGCTGCCCTTCTTGCCGCCGGTCCCGGTCATGGAGGTCGGCGTCGAGGCGCTGCTGCCGTTGGCCGTCTCCGACTCGCTCGTCGGGGTGGTGTCGCCCGACTTGTTGGACCTGGACGACGAAGGACGCCACGTCGAGCCCGAGAGCCAGCTCTTGCCCCTCTTGCCTTGGGCGGCCGAGGGCTCAGGCGGAGGCGGGTCTACGTCGTCGATCAGTGGGCCCAGCAGGGGGGTCTGGTTCGGCGTCTCGAGCTCGGAAGAGGATGCGTCTTGCCGTGCAGGCCGATGGCGCAGCGTGTACGGCCCCGAGGGAGAGGGTGCCGCGGGGGCTGGAGTGTCGAGGAGGGCCGCCATGTGCTCGGAGGTGTGGCCGCTACGAAGGCCTGCTTCTGCGGTGGTCACGGATGCGACGCGCTCAAAGGGGTGCTATGTACAAGAAGCAAGCGGGAAGCAGAGACCTGGCAGCGTGCGCTGTTCCCTTGCCCTTGGACCCAGATAGGACGCGGTGGGCAGAGAGAGAGTAGACATCGAGAACGAACACAAACCGCGCGGATGAGGAAAGGCTAACTCTGTCCCCGAACTGGGACACTGCACTCCCGATGACGTTAGCAACCCATATCCGCCGCCGACACGCCGCGCCGCAGCAATGGGAATTATGCATGATGTGAGGTAGCAGAGTGATGCTATGAATATGCCAATGAGTGTCGCTGCCGCCGCCTAAGCTGGCGACACGACGAGATGCAAGGTAACAACAACGAACATGCTCATGTCTCTTCAACGGCTTCCGTCAACTTGGCCCGCTTCTCCAAAGAGTCCACACCTTTCTTCAGCCCAAATGGCTGCTTCTTCCCCCGGCCGCCGTCTTCCCGCGAACGCTTCTTCCCTCCCCCATTACCCTTGAGTGCCTTGTCGGTCCGTGAATCTGCGGGTTCGCCATCCGCCGACACTCCCAAGGTGTTGTCCCCTTCTTCCTCTTCCGCATCCGCGAACAGCTCCGAAAGCGGTTCCATGTAGTAGGCCATCTTCCACATGTCCCCGACTCGGATAGACATGAGGTCGAAAGAGATCGACACGATGGGCTCCTTGAGGTCGTCTGCGGCTTCCCCATTCGTAGGTAGTGGTCGCGGCTTCGCGAGTTTAGGCAACTTTGGGTACCGTTGCGAGAAATGATTCAGCAAAACGTGCGTTGCCCCCATTCTGCACTGGTCAATACATTCATTCCTCACTTAGCAAAGAACTTACTGTCTACCAATGTCCACAGCCTGGGAGAAAGTGCTGTGACCCTTCTCGCGAGCAACATCCGGCTTGTCATCGTCAAGAGTTGCCTCATGAATCAACAAGGTGGCGCCTTTTCCGGCCGCCACAAGCTTGTCGGTTGGCTTGGTGTCGCCTGAATAGCTGACTGTTTAGTTGTGTCCCATCGGCCGGGAGAGGTAGCCTACACTATCCTCCAGCCGGTATGATGGCTCAACACCAATCCCCATGCTTGGCCACGATGAGCTACACGAGGGACATGGATCGATGACAAGCCCAGGGAATCAAGGAGACCAACGATTTTCGCTTCCTCGGCGTCCTTACTACTAGCATGAGTTGAAGTTCAAACAGTTCTCACGAAGGCAGCTTACCCGAAAAACGTTGCGCTTTCCATATTTTCAAATGGCCAGCTGGCTTGGAAAGCGGGATGATGTTCCGCTGCGTTCTCTGCAAGCTCATTCCTGGAGAAGGGCGATCCGCGGTCACCATTGTCTTCAGCTCGAGAGGGGACCGGTTTCTCCTTTGTTGCCGGGTCGTACAAGCGGTCATTTGAGATGAAGACAATATTTTCGAGCGCTTCTCGGGTTGCGCCTGATTGCCAAGGTGCCGATTCTTGAAGACCCAGCGCGATGCGTGACGGTCCGACGATGTATAACGGAGACGTCAATCCAGCCTATACTTCAGCTGAGAAGGATGATGCGAGATGGAGCTCACGGCGAAGCGATCTTCGAGAATCGCCTGGAGGCCGAGATGATGGTCTGCGTGCATGTGACTGATGAAGATCATCTTGAGTTCCGCGTACACCTGTTTGAGAGCTTCGGTCCCGAATCTCCTCCTGAGTTGTCCTAGCGATCCTTCTCCACAGTCGAGGAGGAGGTGTCCCACTGTAGGGATAGAGACCAGCGTGGCGGAAACATTTCGGTACTTTGACGGAATGGCAGAACCCGTACCCAAGGTTGTGATGAGTAAGTCATTCCCTATCTCGTCGCTGGTCGAGGTGAAACGCGGGTCGGCTTCGACGGCGATCTTGGCGCGGTCGCACAATTCGGCATATCGAGGTGACTCTTTCCTTAACCGCCAACGGGCACACTCGACGCCTTCAGGTGTCGCTGTGTACGGGCCGAATCTATCGATGAGGGATAGCGTCTCAAGTGCTCCGGGAGGATGCATGCGAATCGAGTGTTGCGGAACAATGGAGGTGCTTCCAGAGTTGGCGGCATGTTGTACAGGGGCTGGCTCGGGCGGCTCAGGAAAGGGTGTGTGGAAGATGGTCGGGTCGGCAAGGGAGAGTTGAGTCATGTTCCAGGCCGCAGCGCTGAAGAACACGTCTGAACGATGGTGATCACAACTGGCATACCAGTGCTTGGACCGTCAGTGTCTCTCGAAAGGTAATCATTGTGATGAGGAGACTTACCTGCGTCCTATCCCCGAACGATGCCCTCCATTCTTGATACCGTGAATCGTCCCAGACAGCCGTAGGCACATGATGAACCATAAGATACGGCTCGTGTTGGGAGGCTTGACCGTCGACTCCTCGGTACTGATCCAGCTCCTTGGAGTTGATAAGCTGCGCCAAATTGGCTTCGGAGCATTGTATCACGATCAAGATCTGCTCATAAGTGGTGATCGAAGTGAAGCTCGAGGTGCGCACGGATCCCGGCCCGCCTCCATCTAGGCAATCCTCCGGCCTTACGGTACGAAGGCCGCCAGGCTCATCAGGAGCCGCAACCTGGATGCTCTCTCCTTTCGTCAATCGACCCCTGTCTCGTCCATTTGGCACTCCCAACGCATTGGCCTTTTGGACGTTGAATTTGCCCCGAACGTCGGCTGCCTGCATGACATAGATCATGTCCGCGTTCTGCACACGTTTCTCAGGGAGAAGTAGGGTATGCCGACCATCAAGACTAGCTGGACCCAGAGGAGGGCGACCTCCGCCATTAGGCATCATGAGTTCGAGCGGCGGCGGACGAGCGAACATGTCGCCCACGATCACTTCGGCCCATTGTCGTTTGGAAGAGTGATCAAGAGCCCACGGTTGGCGTGGCGCTCGATCCAGTCGCGATGGTCCAGCTTCAATGGGTGCAGAGGGGAAGCAGGAGAGAAGCATAGCCTTCATCGTGAGGTTCGTATGCCGATATATCTCTCTCAGAGAGCCGTCGAACGACTCTTCGCTCGGAGTCCTGAGATTGATGTCGATTGAATTGCTGTTGTCAGTCAGCTGGCCCAATTGCGATGGCCTTGAACGCACCGATGCAGTGATCGTCTGACTGAAGCGAGATAGTGACCCAGGTCTGGAGGTCCAATGATGTCAAGCTGTTTGATACCAGCATCCGCCGCTGTCATGATCATTCCTCCAGGTCAGCTGAGATTCGGACCCAACAGGATGTACCCACCTGGAAGTCCATTCCTCGCCCGAGATCCACCACTGCCCATGACTATACCGGTCAACCCTCGAAGCGGCACTTTGGCCTGGACCATGGCACGCTGCGTCCCCTCCCCGCACCCGATGACCCATCTCGAATTGTCAAAGCGGATGTATAGTGCCAATTCCGTATCTGGTCCGGGAGTACTGATGACCTGGACATTCCAGACATGCTGAGGCTCAGACATGCGTTGAGGGTTGACTGGTCGGGAGTCCTTATCGCGAAAAGCGTTCAAACGCCTTTGGATCGGTCGGTCAGGCACAGAGGATGATACCAAGGGGTACGTGTCGTGCTGCTTCTCCTGCGACTCGAATAGGTGAGATAGAATGCCCTTCTTGAGTTTGATGGGCGGTAAGTGGTCGGTGTTCTTGGGAACTCTGAAGCCGATGTATCTAGGCGCTCGTGTCGATGCCCAGCGGCAAGCGCCTGCAGTCAATGATCGAATTGAAGACAGTTTGGTCACTGCTCATGCGTCCGGAGCCTAGAAGCGAGTCTTGCTACAGGTTTCGAGTCGATCCAAGTTCAGCGTCGAGAATCGTTTGCTCTCATCAGAAATCTCGTCAGGTCCGAAGTTGAGGAACGCCTGACAGCGGCGATCACCGCTCAACCGCACGGCATAGAGATCGAAATTGACGAGCCGTTAGACTTTTTCCATTGCCTTCCCATATAGGTGAGTGTGACCGCGTCGCTCGATGCGACAGTGACTGCACGGAGCGCTGACAAATCAGAGTCGCTTGTCCGCTCGATATTCCACGACGTTCAGGTGCTCGGGAGGGCTGAGATGGACGTTCGGCTCTCTCCTATACGGACGGAGTCTCGTGTTTTCGTCTTTCCACGGCTGTTCACAGACTTTTGCGCTCTCAGCTTGAAGGACGCGCGATACACCTCGAGCGTGGGCCTTGTGACCCTGTGGCCCACTATCTGCATATGCATCACTGCTATCTGACGGCCTAATCAGGACGTGTTGTGACGAGTTACGTAAAGCCCGGTTTCCTGCTCTGCCGAATGCCACTGCGGACGACGACCAAGCTATCCTTTCCTCTTTCAACGCTCGTCTGCTAGGAAAGCCATCGCCATGCGTTCTCAACTCGCAGGAGCAGCCTGTTTGCTGCTCACTGTAGCCCATGCGACTCTGCTCGACCCTGATGTCGACAGACAACTGCTTCGTTCGGGCCGACCTCAGATAGGACTCTGGAATGCTCTGCGCAGAGAAGCAGAGAGCAAGGCAGCTGAAGCCTCTGCTCTGTGAGCCGAGATCATCCTGGCTGAGAGGTCATGCTCATATGAGCAGCAAACTACTTGACCAAGCCGCTTTCTCGGCGAACCCTTCGACGCCATACAAAGCTTATTGCTTCGAACAGGCCGTGTCTCACTTCGATCCGACAGTGAATGGCACATTCTGCCAAAGTTACTGGATCGATGCGAGCTCGTATGAAGAAGGAGGACCTGTATTTGTACTCGACGGAGGAGAAACAAGCGGTGCCAATCGGTCAGCGGTGTTCAGCTGTTTTTAGATATCGACAGAACTGATTTCAAGTCTTCCCTTCCTGGACAAAGGGATACTTCAGATCCTATCGAACGCCACCAAGGGGCTGTCCATCGTGCTCGAGCATCGGTAGGTGCTGCGGTGAGGGTTCCACGCGAGAGGCTGAACTGTCAGGTACTATGGCGAGTCGATTCCGGTCCCAACCTTCTCGACTGACGATCTGCGATTCCTGAACAACGCAGAGGCGCTAGAGGATTCCGCAGAGGCCGGTGCCCTTTCACACCATTGTCGCTTCAGCTGATGAAGTAGTTCATCCGAAACTTCAAGCCACCTTCCGATGTCCTCACGCTTGTCGACGCCGATGTGCTCAGGCCTGAAAAGACACCTTGGATCTACTATGGCGGATCATACGCCGGGGCACGCGCTGCTCATATGCGAGTGGAATATCCCGAGCTGGTCTACGGCGCAATCGCCTCTTCAGCTGTCACACATGCTCAAATCAACTTCGCCCAATACTTCGACCCAATTCAGCAGTACGCTCCTGCCGAATGCATCTCGACTCTCCAGTCGGCTGTTAAGGTCATCGATACCTTGCTGGATCTACCCGAGCCGGTACCAACCATTTTGAAAGGACTATTTGGTCTGGAGCAGCTCGGTGATGCGGCCGACTTTGCAGACGTCATACAGTCACCACTTGGTGAGCTTTTCACTTCGTGACAGTACTGTCCTGATGGCAGGCTATTGGCAGGAGAAGAATTGGGATCCAGCCGTCGGGTCGGAGGGATTCTATGACTTTTGCGACGCTCTGACTGCTGGAGGTGCGGGGAGCAATGTCGGACTGATACGAATGTAAGCTGCAGCATATCTACAGCATGTGTTGTGGCTCAATACCAGACCTGCGGAGATCGTCAACTACGGCAAATACATCAAAGAGGTATTTCAGCTTGCACGCCATTGGGCACATGTGCTGACAAGAAGAACGTGGTATCCTCATGCCCCCGATCCGACGGGAACCCTGCATCTGACATTGAAGATGTGCGCCCCCCACTGAAGTGGCGCTTCCACTGACCGTTAGTGCTTTGGCACACAAGACGATTCGAAGTTTAGGGAGATTGACCTCAAGCAAACTTGGCGATTATGGTTCTTCCAAGGTGGGCACCGTGTCAGGCCAAAAAGCATGATTGACTTGTAGTCTGCACGCAATGGGGATACTTCATGCCTGCCCCGCTGGAAGGGCCAAGCATCCTCTCGAAGCGGTTTGTTCTTCAGTGGCATATCGGATCGCGTGGCTGATCCCAGTCTGACATTAGACTACACGTCCAAGATCTGCAAGCAGGCATATCCGCCTGGCAAGCACTTCACGGTTCCAAAATGGCCAGATGTGGCCGAAGTCAACAATAGGGGTGACTATGCTATCGAGGCGTCAAGGCTGGCCTTCATTGACGGTGACCGCGATCCTTGGCGACCAATGGTTTGTGCCGCACAGTCCCTTCAATGAGCTGACTGGCAGACTCCGCAGGCCGACACGGCCCCTCGACGTCCTTCAACTGTAGACAAGCCAATGCACATCATCTTTGGTGAGCTGCTTTGGTCTTTGATGTCAACGCATGCTGAGATACAGATGGGGTGCATCATTATGACGAGGTGAGAGAGCTGAGTGTCGTGAATCGGGCGCCGTAGCTGATCGCGCAGAATGGTCTGTCGGACCATAGTCTCGAGCCTCCAAGGATCCGGGATGTACACGAGCTCGAAATCAACTTTGTGAAGGAATGGCTGGCCGAGTTCAAGCAAAAGCGAACTGGATAGAGCATAGACTGCATGCATGGACGCTTTGTTTAAGTGGAGGGACCGGCTAAATCTCAATTTCAGACGAGATTTCGACCGTGAAGGCCACAGCAACTGGTATATCTCGACAAAAGAACACGAACAAAGATCCAGAGACGGCACAGAACAGTAAAGGTCATAGGGGCATCTCAGCATCATGTCGGTCAGTACCTAATCTACTCCACTCCCCAGTCGGCGCTGAGTCCCAGTCATCCCGATCCGCCCTCCGGGCCATCCGTCTCGTCGCTCCCGCGCGAACCGCCCCCCTCCGGTCATTCGCATCCTCCTCCCGCTCCCTTCTGCCCGAAACATCCGCCTCCGCATCCACATCGGCCGCACCGCTATCCCCAAAGATCGCCCCGCTCGTCGACACCATCTCTACCCTCTCGCTGCTCGAGGTCTCGGAGCTCGTTCAGGCACTCAAAAGCCGGCTGAACATCGCCGACGTCCCGCTGGCCGCTGCGCCCGCCGCGGCGGCTCCTGCGGGCGGCGCGGCGCCGGCTGCTGCTGCCGCTGAGGAGGAGAAGCCGAAGGAGAAGACGATCTTCACTGTCAAGCTGGAGAAGTTTGATGCGGCGGCCAAGGCCAAGGTCATCCGGGAGGTCAAGGCTATGATGCCGAACATGAACTTGGTAGAGGTGAGCCCTTGGCTGTCCTGTTCAAGCTCTTCTTTCTCCCCGGCCATTCGGAGGCTATGTCCGAAAGGTGTCGAAAGAGAAGTGCTGTGGTGTGATCGGGGGACGGTCGCCCGCATTTGCGAGAGAGACCGGAGCTACGGCGGCTGACGTCCAGGCAAAGAAGTTTGTCGAGTCGGTCCCGCAGGTCTTGAAAGAGAACTTGCCAAAGGACGAGGCGGAGAAGCTGCAGAAGACACTGACAGATTTGGGCGCCACCGTTTCGCTGTCATGAGGTGTGGCACGACACACCGATCTGCATGCATACATCACAGCATATCGCACGACATAGCAGCGCCACAATGAGATGCCGATCACAGATGATACCAGTACAAGTCTATGTTCTATGCTCTATTGATGTCTCGTGACACTCACTCCTCTCGTCAGACGACCCGATGTATTGATCCTCGCCCGTCTAGAATATTGACCATCTCGTCGATGGCCCTCATACACCCAATATACGTCCCCTCATCAGTCGACGAACCCCTGATTGCATCAGCTCGGCTACTGCAGCACCTGAGTGACACTGACAGATGCGGCAGACAGATGACGTTCGGCATCTTGCCGAGCTCGCCCAGGTTCTCGCCGAAGGCCGGCTCAGTCGCAAACACCTCCAAGCCCGCGCCGAAGACCCGCCCGCTCTTCAACGCCTCCGCTAGCGCCAGCTCATCCACAATGCCCCCGCGAGACGTATTGACCAGTACCGCGCCGGGCTTGATCAGGCCCAGCTCGCGCGCACCGATCATGCCCACCGTCCGGGGCGTCAAGGGGCAGTGCAGACTCAGCACATCTACCACCGGCAGCAGGTCGTCCAGCGTCGTCGCACGCACATGGGGGATCGGGACGGGGAAGCGGTCCGCCTTGTCTGACCGCGCGCCGGACCACCGATGGGCGGGCGACGAGGGGGAGTAGACGACAAACTTGCAGTCGAACGCCATGAAGAGCAGCGCGGTCTCGTAGGCGATATCGCCCATCCCTATGAGGCCGACCGTCTTGCCCCTCAAGCCGGGCGCGAGGAATTTGATCGACAAGAGGCGTTCGCCAGAGGTGATGATCTGGTCGGCGTGTTTCACCCTCCGGAGGAGAGAGAGAGCCAGAGTGAGAGCCAGCTCGGCTACTTCCTGCGGTCGTCAATGGGACTCAACGTGCTGAAGCTCACCTTGGCATTGCCGCCGGGGACGTTGGTCACTACCACCCCTCTCCGCTTGCATTCGTCTAGGTCGATCCCGTCCAGACCGGTTCCGTTCCTGCAGATCGCCTTGAGTCTAGGGGCCTTTTCCAGCTGGTGTTTTCGCATAGTCCCAAGCCGAAGTACTGCCATAAGCACATGCTCTCCCATTCATGAGCATCCCGGTGTCTTCTAGTCCAACCTCCACCTCCCCAGCTCACATCCCCTCATTCCGCCTTTAATTCGATGAAGACGCCGAGCTCGTACCAGGACAAGCGACTCACAGACTCCATCACTCTCCGCCAGAGCCTCATCCTCAGGTACCTCCCCACCTCGCAAGACCTTATGAAAGAGCTTCTCCGCCGCTTCCTCGGCTTTAGGGTGGAACGCCGTGGGTAGATAGATTGTCGCGCGAGAGGAAGCCGAGGCTTCTTCTGAAGGCGGCGTTGGGAGAAAGGACTCGTAGCTCATTGCGAGCGCCTTGAGCTGCGTCGTTCTGAGCGTTCACAGGGTCTTGAAGTGAGTGAGACGGGCATTCGCAAGGACCTTGCTCGTAAAGTACATAACTAGCTGTAGGCCAAAGCAACAGTGATCTTCGGGGAGGGTCCGGCGACTTGATTTTCGGAGATGAACGACAAGGCTAGCTTGGTGCAGGAGCGATTAGAGTGACTTGCTGTGATAATTACGTCGTCGGGCTTGTCACAGTCGTGGGAGCGCAATGCTCCCCCCGTATAGACAAGGTGTCTAGTGCAGCAGAGACCACTGCTCATAATTGGCAACATGTGAACGATGGTAGATTGCTAGGCCTGTTCTGCCATTTCTGCCCAGCAATTGAGCTGTTCATACATGTCCAGCGAGTCGCAGCCGCCGGTCTGACGTCTCCTGTGAGGTCGGGCGAGGATATGAGCACTTGATGAGCTCTCCAGCCCTTCACTTGCAGCTATTCGGCGTGCATGCCAGCAATCCGAGAAGTTCAGCTCGCCCGCCCAAAGAGGCAACTCCGCCGAGGTGCCTGAGATGTAACCCGGTCTCTATTGTCCTCCAGACGAGATCCTGAAATCGCCATACCGACCTCGAGCAGGAGAGCTGAGCAGTACAGAACAATGGCGGCCTTGACCATGCAGCGAGACACGCCTCTCGGCCCGACGCACCGCGCTCGGCGTAGACTGACTGCCAGAGTTGGCGCTCACGTTTCATCTTGCGCTCGTCTGTCATTGTTTCGACGAACTGTTCGATGCTCGAGCCAGGATGAGCCGCGGCGCCTCTCTCGCCCCGCTCGCCATGCTCACGACCTGGGATGACGAGTGCTCGCGCTCCCGCCTCAGTGTGACTGGCAGGGGGGTGCCGAGATCGCCTCTCGCCTCGTGCCCCACCAGCCCGCAGTGCTCAGTACAGGGCCTGTGTGTCAGCTTGAGCGATTGTTCGAGCAGTCCCGACATGGCCGGGGATCCGAGCGTTTTTGACGAGCCCGGATGGGAGACGCAAGACAAGGCTTGGTCCTGGGCACCGTGAGTATCTGAGCATCCCTGTTGTTCATAAACGCTTGGATCCGCTGACTTGTGGTAGGTCAGAAGGCGAGATAGAGCTCGTGCTCGACTTTGACTCTCCCGCATTGTCCTCATTGTCCTTGTCCTCGACACTTGACTCGACTCCCACTAGGCAACGATCGTCTTCACGGCCCAGCTCGGCCCTCTTGCCGGCCTTGACGTACAATAGCTCGCTGGACGAGTACGAAACGCACCCACGGACCCGGCCAACGGGTCATCGCTCCAGCCTAAGCTTTTTCGACCTCCACACCCCCTCCTCGCTCGAGCCCCCTTTCCCATTCGCCGTTAGTGACGACGAGCTCGACGTAGACGAGACCCCAAACCGTGCCGCCCATCGGAGGACACCCCGGAGGAAACCCAGCCGTCGCCGATCTGCGCCTGCCACTGATCGCATGTCTGCAGATCGAGCGAGCGAGACATCCTTTGGCTGGAACGGCCGCGGTGGTCTGTACCTCGCATCTGCCGACGACAAGAAGCTGCGTCGGGCAGCGTCTGTCGACTCGAGGCGCCGTGGGCCGGTCGTGCGGTCCAAGACAACCCAGAGCAGCGAAGATGAGAGTCTGACGAAATGGTTCCGACGTCGTTCCAGCATTGTCCTGACGGGGATGATGCGAGGTGGTCCAGGTGGTGCAGTACCTGAGATGGCACGTCCCTCCAGCCTAGTCTCTGGCCTCACTACTGCCAGCAGCAGCAGCATGACGATGCAGAGGCGGCCATCATACCCCTTGAGCGTTCCTGCGAGCGGTCCAAGCTCCCCCTTGGATTCATTACCGCTGCGCAACACATCATCAACAACAGCAGCCACAGCAGCAGAGGACGACAGCTTGACCATCTTTTTCCCTCACCCCCTTTCGATTACGGCCGCGACTCCTCCTTTAGGCACAAGGTCGGCCCGATTCACACAAGATCACACGCCCCGTGCGGGGCTACCTCGTGCTCGTGCTCACGACGACGGCGGCGGCGGTGATGGTGGTGGTGGCCACCATCAGCGTCGAGGCAGTGAGGGTGCTCGAGCTTCGACCTTGGACCCTAGTCAAGACGAAAACCTTCAGACAAAACTAGACTCTTCACCAACTTTACCACCCACTGAACTCTCTTCTTCACCTCGCCGCTCCCCTGCTTCCTCCCACCAGCACCATCTGAAACGTCGGCTCGTTTCATCCTCGTCACCAGTCGCTCATTGTCCATCCACCCCGTCCCCCGACGGCACCCCCATCCTCTCGACTCCGGGCTCTCCTCGACCTGTCCGACTCGCCGGCCTCGCTCTCTCTTCAATCTTCCCCCTGTCCGCTGAAAGCGCAGTTGCGTCCACCAAAGGGGATTCCGCGTCCTTTTCCCCGTCTTTTCCAGATCCTCCTGCGAGAGCCCACACCCACAGCTCGTCCTCGAGAGACAGAGATATCGACACAGCAAAAGGCCGCGCCCATACATCAGGTGCCTATTGTTCAGCCAACGATCCGGACAGTCATCAGCAAGAACAACAACAACAAGACGCTTGGCCGCCGCTGAGGATCCGGCCGAGCTCCCGACGCCTAAGCCTGCAACAACCGCCTCGTGTCGATCCAACAACATCCTTATTGTTCTCCACGGCTGAGCGCCGATCTTCGCATCATCGGCAGACCCAGCCCCATCATCCCTTCTCATCCGCAGAGTCGCACTTGTACCTCTCAGGTGCTTCCTCGACGCGTGGCAGTGCTTCTCTCGCCCCAGGGTCCGAGTCGACCCGTCTGTCCGTTCGCTCCATGTCCCTCGGAGACCTTCATGGCCACGGCGGCGATTCTTCTCGTTTAGACTTTGACAGGGGTGCGTGCATGTCGCCGCTACGGCTTCTCCTTTTGCTGATGCACAGACGTACACCGACCACTGGTCCAGTCTGCAAACCCACCTCCCTCTCACCCATTCCATCACCACAAAGCGGCGCCTTCAGTGCCCTTCTCGACTCGAACCACTTCGACCCTCTCGGCGCCGCACCACGCGCAGACCCAACGCGACGTCTCAGACGCCTTTTCGCCCCCTTCGTCCTTTTCGCAGCTGACCAACGGCGGCAGCGGCAAGCGCTACTCGAAATTCACTGCCTTTTCAGGATCATCATCTTCCTCCAGCCTTTACTCGTCCGACTCGTCCTCTCTCCGGTGGCACGGTCAATACGGCTCGGCGGTGGAGCGGCCTGACATTTCGACGGTATTCGAAGAGGAGGGTAGTGTTGACGTTGATTTCTCTGAACCATCCGACAACGAAAGGAAGCCTGTAGACTCTGGGCGAGGCGTTAGAGGATCGGGTGAGGAAGAGGCAGAAGGGACTCTGAGTCTGCAAAGGAACGCCATCAATCTGACCCACGCGGGTCGCCACCGACAACAATCTTCCGACTATCGCCATCCGCATCCCATTCATCTCAATCTCCATTCTTCCTCTGCGACCCTCGTCCCTGCTTCTTCGGGCCCCATCAACAGAGTACGCACCAATCGAGCAGACACAGTCTCTTCCAATCACTCCGCGCGCTCTGGCAAGTCCAACAAGTCGGTCCACCCGTTTGCCAACGCGGTCGTCCGGCCTACCTCGCCACCTCCTTCCGTGCCGCTGCAGAGGGATCCTTCGCTGCTTGGAGGGGGCCATCAGTTGATCACTTCCAAGTCGCAGCCCAACTTGGCGGACGCGTACCGCAATCCCGCTATGGCCACTCAGCAGGTAGTTTCGAGCGAAGCGGTGGATGAGGAGACCTGCCCAGTCTGCGTTGAGAGCTTGAGCTTTACCTTCCGCTTGCCCGGGGAGAAGCCGCCAATCGTACCGGAATGCGGGCACTCCTTACATGAGGTGAGTGTGATCGTGTCATCGTAGCCCATAGGCGGACACTGATCGTACAGGAATGCTTTGTCACAGTATACGGAGACGTCCCGCCCGAAGGATCCAAGAAGACCTTGGGCGTCTGCGGCGTATGTCGACAGCCCATGCGCATTGCCGATCGAGAAGATCGAAAGGCACGCGGCAACAACAGTGAGTGATCCGGCGGCTGCGACAGGATAACGCTGATATCAGAATTGGCGATGCTCATGGGTCAAGGCGGTCAAGCGAGCAAGCCGATGCTACCGCACTCGCATTCCACGCCTTCCATCCGTTCTGGTCATGGCAGAGGAGTCATGTCGGCTGCGAGCTCACAGGACCCTACTGCTGATGATCCTCTCGAGAACCTTAGCAGTACCAAAACCATCAACGGAGAGAGCCACAGCAAAGTCGTGGTTCCTTCGATATCCATCCGGTCTGAGTATCCCAGTATCGCCCGCGGCAGCGCCAGAAAGAGTGCAAAGCCCCTCACAGCGATGATCACCGTCGAGGTCCCTCCGGCAGGCGACAGAGGCAAATATACGGGTCGACCTCGCATGGACATGTCAAGATCGTCTTCCGGCGAGCAACCCTTGTCACCACAATTCCCGCCTTCGCCGCGGTCAGCGTCTTCTCATCCCGCTGATTTCGGAGCGGCCGCTCGGTCACCATCCGCTGTCCCAAACTCGTTCGCGCACGTCGTCAACGACCTGAGAAACCGTGTCCAGGATTATCGCACATCAGGTCTCGACTCGCTGGGCCCCCTACGCCTCTTCGACTTGCTGTATGTCAGGAAAGGTCCTCTCGTTCGCGAATTCCACGTCTATCTCTACCAAGACGCTCTCATCTGCATTTCTGAAGAGAGAAAGTCTGGACTGAAGAGCCTTTTCTCCTCGAACTCGTCCGTGCGCTCGAACGACACTGGGTCAACGTCCGGCAGAGGCGTGCTCAAGCTCAAGGGGAGGATCTACATCAAGCATGTGCGCAAGATCATCGACTCGTCCGCTGCCAACGAGCTCAGTCTCACCATCACCATGGTCGACGAGTCCATGGACAGCTTTATCCTTGTCTTCAAGGATCGAGGCAGTCACGAGACTTGGAAGAGCAACCTGACTCGATTGCTGGAAGACACACGACCGCCGAACTCGGCTGGGAACAGCGCAAGCAAGATTAATAAGCTGATGGGTAACGGCGCTCCAACCCCAACATCGAGCGGCCGCGGCCCGAACAACCTGGGTATGAGCTTCGGCGACCTAACTTCGCCTTCGACTGCTTCGGGCTATAGCACTACTCCAGCCACGTCCGGCTTCGCACCCGCTTCCCCACCCGCCGGAAGCAGCTCAGATGACCTGACACTAATTGCACCTCTGGCCCCTGTGCACACGCCTGTCGACCTCGTCATCATCATCTCGATACCAGCTCCAGCGCCAGGAGCTCCAGCACTCAAAGTCAAATTAATGCGACAAGCCGTGTCGTTCGTCTGCGCTTTGCTGGGTTCTCGAGATCGACTGGCCTTGGTCGCATGTGAGATGGGTCCGAACGGTACTGTACGAAAGACTCCGTTCCTCAATCCCACTCATTCGGAATCGAGGAAACGTCTTTCATCGTTCATCGAGCTGCTGGGTACAGGAAAGAGCCACGACGATGAATTCGAGGCTCAGATTGGCGGTGAAGAGCGACAAGATGTCGTCACGGCTGTCAACGTGGCCCTTGACGTCGTGTTGCAGCGGAAGGCCAAAAATCCCTTGACCGGTATGATTCTCATTTCGGATACCTCGGATGTCATCAAACGAGCCCAAATGGACCTCGTGGCCGCTCGCCTCGACGCTGCAAACGTTCCGGTCCACGCACTCGGGTATGGCAAGTCGCACGATCCCTCGCCTTTGTGGATGATTTCGAACCATACGAACGGCACCTATACATTTGTCAAAGAGTGGTATGATCTGCGCGATACTCTTGCTGGTGTTATCGGCGGTCTCCTGAGCATCGCTCTCACGAATATGAAGCTGCATCTTTCTTGCGCCGACAATGACTTCAAGATCACCAAAGTGTCCGGCGCAACTCAAGCTATCGTCGGACAGAGTGGCAAAGAGGTCGATGTGGAGTTACGAGAGTTGCGTCACGGCGAGATTCGCGAGATCTTGGTCGAACTCGAGCTTGTTTCCAGCGAGAACGGTTCTCCGAGGTCATCGGGCGAAGGATCCGGAGATGGGCCATTCATCCTAGCTCAACAGGACGGGACCACTCGGCGGTCTGATCACTCGTACCAAGGGTTACGGAAGCAGGCCAGCTTTTCGGATCGCAGTATGTCGATCAACGGCCTGGGCATAGACACACTCAGCGTATCGGACGCCAATGCCCTTCAAGGTGTCATCTATGAGGACGCCTTGATAGACGAGGTCCCAGTCACCGAGGTGGACTGCTCTTTTTCGGATCCCGCGGCTGGTAGGTCTGTCGCTCGACTCGCTCATCCGATCCTCCTCACCACCGCGATCCTCCCGCCAACAGCACCGCCATCCTCCTCGCCAGCGGATCCAATGATTCTCAGAAGACGCATGGAGCTCCTTGCGAGTGACATGATTACACGATGTCTACTGATAGCATCGAGAAAGAATTTTGACCAAGCTGCGCGGATCCTGAAGGAGACCAGGAGAATCATCGAGAGATTCGCCGATGGCCTAGGCAGTGGCTCTCAAGGGCAAGGCAATTATGGGAGGAGCAAGAGGGAGCTGCAGATCTCAGCTGCTGTACAAGGGCTCGGTGCGACCCTTGCAGACCTCGATATGCTGCTCGACGGCTTAGAGGAGCACCAGGAGATGTTTGAGAGGGATCATAGAAACTACGCTGCACAGCAGGTGAGCCGTTCAGTAGCCAAAGGGAAAGCCGGAACGAGCTCATGTCTAGGCTGTTGTTCTTCGCAGTCAGAAGAGTTGGACGACGCGCACGCCGAGCGAGAGGCAGTACTGCACGAAGGAGGTGCAGCAGATTGTCCAGATCAGCGGCGAGTGGGCGGGACGGCCGTAGACGAATATTTGCATGAGGTGTAAGAGGATCAGAGGTATCGACGATATCCACGGAGCTTGCTTGGTATCTACGAGTGTCTTGGGCAGCCTATGACCTATCGGGGGTTGAGATGTAGATAGATGTATATAGACGAATACGATGAGCCGAATGAAGATATTGGGTCTGAGTGGAGGTGATCCGACGTAACGCGTCGATGAGAATTCTTTTGACATGACACCTCGTCAGAACAACGATGGAACATGGCAGACACGTCAGAAGCTGAAGGCGACCTGACGGCAGAAGACGCCTCCACGCCGCTGCACGCTCAAGAGCTCGAGCGGCCCGAGCTCGGCCATCTGGCCCGCTGGGCAGTCTCGTCTCACAAGTACGGCTTCGGCGTGGAGAATCTGCAAGATGGCAACGAGGGGACATTCTGGCAGTGAGTGGGCGAGATGCGAGCGGCGAGCAGCTGCTGCTGCAGCCCTGTGTACAGACGGCTGAGGGCAGGTCGGAAGGGCCCCAGCCGCACACTATCGATCTGAGCTTCCCCAAGCGGGTCTTCATCTCCGTGGGCCCGGCGTGCAATGAGGGGAACGTGAGAGCTGACAAGATCGTAGTCGGTCGCCCTGTACACCTCTCACCCGAGGGACGACTCGTACACCCCGTCGAAGATCAGTATTAGGGCCGGTACGGGCGTGCACGACCTGCAGGAGGTGCGTCGTTGACCGTACACGCCCTAGTGTCATCTCGCTACGCTCGCCGGGGCTGATGCGCCCCAGGTCATGTTTCGCGAGTTCAACAAGCCAGACGGGTGGCTCTTGATTCCCTTGCGCCCGCTCGACTCTTCGGCCCAAGGGCAGCAGACAGAGGGGTACGCCGGTCCCTGCCATGTATGGAGAGAGCTGAGGGCAGACCGCCTATCCCGTGTCATCACCTGCGGATACTCATCATTGCCAATCATCTGAACGGCAAGGATACCCATGTGCGCGGGCTGAAGATCTTTGGCGCGCCCTCTCAGCTGTGAGCTTGTCTTGCTGATGCAGGGCGGGATACGAGGGGAGCTGACGGCGCAGCTCGGCGACAGACGCAACGTCGCCCCTTGGGATGCACAGCGCCAGTTCCACTCCTTCTCGGAGCAAGCTTGCCGGGAGGCGGCTGGTCGAGCTGGGCCATGATGGCCAGAGCCTGTTCACGAGTCCCACCTTCAAGCAGCACGAGCGCATACGGTGAACTACGGCCACGAATATGACACGATGCAACGAGACCATGCTATGATGCAGTACCAATGAACCACCAAGATATATCAAATGTTGGGCAAGATCATTGCCTACTTCTCCGGCGGCTGACTCCCCTCGCCCTTCTGCCTCTCCAGCAAGCCGCTCACGATACCCTGCTGTGCCGCCCGAGCCCGCTTTGCATCCTCCTGCCTCCATCGCATTCGCCTCGCAACCCACGTGCGGCCCGTCCGGGCCATGTCGTACCCGTGCGCCTCGCTGACGAAATCGACCATGCCCATGAGCATGCGATGCCGGGGCGTGTCGACCCCGAGACGCTTGCCCAGCTCGACGATGTACCCGCTGATATACTGGTTTTCCGTCTCGCGCCGCATCTTGACGTCCATCGCCATGGACGAGACGTTCTTGCTCGTGGCTTTCACCAGGGCGTACACTGCCTGCCGCAGCCGGGCAGGCTGGAACATGGCCAGCAGGTCGGCCGGCGGAAAGTCGGGGGCGTACTGGTGTTGCAAGTGCGCGATCAGGACGTCGGACGTTTCGCGTGCCAAAGACCTGATTAGTCCGTCGGCAGGGGCGAACTGCGCCAGCGCGCCGTTTGGCAGGGAGCCCGAGCCGAGGATCGCGGTGAGCGGGTTGATGATGCTGTTCATGGCGAGCTTGTGGAGCAGCTGTACTTGCAGGTGAGGCATCGGGACGAGTTGTGGCGACAAGTCTGGCAGCCGGAGTAACGCCTCCAGTGTGTGTTGTACATTGTCCAGGCCGACTGAGGATGCTGGAGGTTGAGGGAAGGGCGGGGTGGGAGAGGGGGGAGGGTCGAGGACAGGTGTACGGGACACCGCTCGACCCCACAGCCACTGCTCCATGTCCACCTCGCCCCTCGGATCAGGCATTACGACCCACTTGATATCTCCCATCCCGGCTGGTGATCGATGGTGCACTGTCCCGAGTACTTGAGTAGGAGAGACGCCGTGCGTCGTGGTGCCGAGCACAAAGAACGGCCGTTTGGCTGGGTCGGGGAACAGCGCCGAGCACAGCTCATCGTATGTCCCCATCCCATTCTGCAGCAGTGTGATCACCGAAGATGGCGACAGGCGGTGGGCTAGCGCCGATACAGCTTTCAAGGTCTGTGGGGCTTTGAGCGTCACGACGAGCGACTGGATCGGTAGTGCCGAGCGAAGGGCATGATCTGAAGTAGGCTGCCATATTTCGAGATCGTAGTTGGAAGAGGTGGCAGTGTGTCCGTCGCGTTCGACGCTGAGAGACACCGGATCGTGATGTTCCGATTCTGCGGATGTGACGGCCGACGACGGCGTAGCTTTGCGCAACGCCCGGGCTCGGCGCACGATGAGAGAGATGGGCGTGGACGGGTGGGTGAGCCGCAGGTGGTGTGAGATGAGCGTGCCGATTGCTCCTACGCCGAGCTGTTCAGTCAGCCGCTGCTACAGAGCAAAAGAGTCCCGACTGACCACATGAAAGCGCATGGCTCGGCAGTCTCGGTAGATCGACCGTTTCGCGACTCTACCTCAGACCCGTTGATAATCATGACATGCTACTCGATTGACGCAGCCCTTTCCTCGCCTCTGGTGCCGACATGCGTTGTGAGTGCGCTGGCAGTAGGAGTGACAATGACAAGCTGCTCGTCGCCACCTCAAGGTCGTTTGCCGCCGGTGTGGGATGGGGTGCCACAAACTCTGACTCCGCTAATTTCGAGGCTAACTACGGGTAAAGGCGAGGCGAGCCGTAAAGGCAACGGACGACCATCTCTCTCTCTCTTTCTTCTGGACCCGCTCATCTCTCGCCTCTCAGCTCGCACATCGCATCAAGCATCAAGCATTCGTCTATCAGCTCAATAATCCACCCCGAAAGCATTCAACCTCTGTCCACCACTCAGTTCACCTCGTCGCTCATTCGACTCAACTAAAAGGTGAGACCGCATTTCTCTACAAATTCTTTTCATCTGCGCCGCCCATTGTCCAGTCGCGCGGTCAACTAGCCAAGACGCTAGTCTCCCTTCACCTGCCAGAGATGGTCCTCGAGTCCGTACTGATCTCCAGATGTCCATGCATTTCGCTCCCCAGTGGGTCAAGCCCATCAAGCCCACCGGATCTTCCACCACCCCCGTCAGCGACACGCCTCCTCATTCCGCAAAATCCGTCTCGGCCAACCCCATGTCAGCGTCCATCACGGCCTCGGCCACCTCCTCGCACCCCTTCCCGGCACTGTCCAGCTCTGCATCCCACCGATCCGCATCGCCAACCACCGCCGTCCCTCCCACACTGTCCTATTCGCGCATCACCCACGCGCCTCAGTCGCCCTCGGTCCCCGGCGACGGGTCTTACTTTCCCTTCAACGGTGATGTCAACGGAGAAGAGGCCAAACATCCCTTCCGGTACTCAAGGGAGCAGATCTTGGGAGTCTACGACGAGGAGAAGGTCAGGGATGTGCCCATCGAGTTAGTGGAAGTCCTGGAAGGAGGCGGCGTCCTCGTGCAAAAGGGCGCCAATCGCCCCGTGGGTCTGCGGGAACTGACAGATGACGAAAAGAAGGTCAGTCTCTGCTCTGTCATCAAGTTGGGTACGCCTTCTCACAAGGGCAGATACTGGCAACATCCGTCCATCCTGTCATGCCCACGCGACGAGCAGCACAGTCCAGTGCCAACGGCGAGGCACAGGGAGGAAATTCGTCGACACCCTCCCGGCGCCCGACAGGCAGCGTGGCCAAAGACGGGACGGCGCCTGCTCGTGGAACATTCGGCGGCACCTTTGGAGCATTCGGCAGAGGCGAGGGGGGCGCTCTTGGCAAAAGCTCTGCTCCCCTGATGAGCCCTACTGCCGAAGCTCGGACACCTGGCGCGCTGGGCGGAGGCTTTGGCGGTGTGCCCAAACGGCCGACGACACGAGGACGAACGGACAGTGCAGACGGGCTGCCGGGTGAGTGGCCATTCGTCAGCCATGTATGCCTCATGCTGACTTGCCAGTCGATCCTGCCATTGCACGTCAAAGCTGGCGGCAATCCCGTGGGTCGTCCGGCAACTTCGAGGGTGTTTTGGGATTCGGAGGCCCTGCCGTCCCGACAACAGCCACCGAAGCGATCAACGAGGAACCCGATGCCATTCCTGCCCAAGACGCTGAGGCTGCACAGTCCCGCGGATGGCGCGAAAAGACTTCGGACCCAAGCAGAGAGAAGATCGAGGAGAAGCGCGACGATACCGCCCGCTTCGGAGCAGGAGGTGGACCAGGCTGGGGAAGCGGTCCGAAACGCTGGCGAATGGCTGCAGCCCAGTCTGCCAATGGAGCACCGGCAGAGCACGAATCAGCCTTGGAAGTACCAAGGACGATCACGGATCACCCCTCAGACTCGGTTGTGGCCACCGCCTCGGCAACCCCTCTTCCTGAGCGAGATGCCACTGTGCAATCTACTTATGCTGGACCGGTTGAGTTGCAACAACCGCCGCTCATGCCTGAGCTTCAGCCGGCAAAGGAGGATCTGGGCAATGTGCAATGGTTCTACCGAGACCCGAATGGTCAACAACAGGGTGAGTCTCCCGGACAAGCCGGTCTTTCTTGCCATCTCTGACCCCTAGGTCCATTCAGTGGTAGCCAGATGCACGATTGGTATACCCATTCCTACTTCGAGGACAACCTGCCTCTGCGACGCGAGAGCGAGTCGGGGTACCACTCGCTAGCCGAACTCAAGATTGCGACAGGTAACGCTGTTCAACCCTTCCTTGCGCCTGTCAAGCCTCGACTTCCGCCAAACCTCCCACTCCCATCTCGAGCGTTCCCCCCTCCCCCTCCCATTAGCAACGGGCATACCCCTGTTCTCGACAACTTCCGCAATCTCTCCATGCAGAGTCCACAGGCACAGCAACAATTCCAGCAGTACAATTCCGGAACCCCCGTGCAACAGGCTTTCGGCAGTCCTGCGGCTTACAGTCCATTTGGGCCACCCGGACCGATAACGCCTCAGCAGCAGCCCTGGGGAGCAATTGGGCCTCAGCCTTCATTCATGAATCAGCGCTTTGGTCCCGTCGGTGTCCCTTCGCCTATCGGCTCTGCGACTCTCTTTGGTGGTCAAACTTTGGGATCACCATCAGTGGCAGAGCCGCACAGTGGCCTTTTCTCGCCATCTGTTGGTGTAGGCGCTGTCCCTGCTTCACCTTGGGCTGTACCCCAGCCGACAGCATCATCTTTCCCACCCGCTCCGCAACAGACCTACATGTCCACGCCCCAATCGGCTTGGGAGCCCATAAGCGAATCTCCTGCTCAACCTACGGCGATCGACGTGCAGGACATGCCTCCGGCCGACGAGGCTTCTTCACAGGATGTCGAGCAGCTTGCGGCGAACATCGAAAACGAGGTAGCTGAGACCATTGATGAAGTCGTTGAAGAGGCATTGTCGCCTCCTGAGCCGGCCGCTGCACCTGCCGCTACATCCCCCAGATCTGTCGGCTCCGCCACCCGTACCATCCTAGTTCCCCTGCCTTCAGTATGGGGTCAGAAGCCGGTCTCCATCACGACCGCGGAAACCTCGACTGCTTCTGAAACCCCTGCTGCCCCTCAGCCTGTCCGCAAGACATCACTGCCTGTCGCCCCTGCTTCGGCACAACTGCCAGCTACTCCCGTCGCAGTGACATTGCCCCCTTCCTCTAGCGCTACCAAGCTTCCGCCTGCCCCCGCCTCACTTCCTCGCAAGCCAAGTGTCAGGCACGACTCTGTGTCCGCATCATCGGACGCGGGAAGTGTGGTCAAGCCGGCCGACAAGACCTCTGCGACCGCATCCTTGCCACCCAAACCTGCTCCGTGGGCGGCCGCGAAGGACGAGAAGGAGGGCAAGCCCGCCACGCCTGGTCCGTCATTGCGAGAGATCCAGCAGCTCGAGGCGAAGCAGGCAGAAGCTCGAAAATTAGCTCTCGCTGAGGCTCGTGCTGCTGCTTCCGCCAGCGCCTCTCCCGCCGTTTCGGTAACCGACGAGATCCCCACTGTCATGTCTTGGGGTCTGCCACAACAGGGCCAAAAGGTCACGACTCCAAGCGTGTCGACCCCGCCGGCCGCGACACCTCCCGCCTGGGGATCGGGTGACGCTGGACCCAGAAAAACGCTCAAGCAGATCCAGGAGGAGGAAGAAAAGCGAAAGTCGAAAGTCGCTGCTGCAGCCAAGGCCGCTCAGGTCGCGGCAGGTGTCTCCGCTCAGCCAAAGCGGGGTTACGCCGACCTGGCAGCCAACACGGCTCCGCCGCCTGCAGCGGCAGGATGGGCGACAGTCGGTGCGAACGGCAAGACCGTACCCGGCATGTCCTCTCCGGCTCGTGCAGCTGCCCCGCCTGCCGCGACCGTGAAGCCCGTTGCTTCGCCTGTGCCCCAAGTCAAGCCTGCGGCCACGATCAATGGCAGCGCCAAGGCTGAGCCAGCCTCGCCATCCGTCGAGTTCATCAAGTGGACCAAGTCCGCCCTGACCGGACTCAACGCCGGCACCAACGTCGACGATCTCGTGCAGATGCTCCTCGCGTTCCCGGTCGATCCTCCTGCGGCCGACCGCGCCGGCCTGCTCGAGATCATCTCGGACACTGTGTACGCCAACTCGACCACTCTGAACGGCACGCGCTTCGCACAGGAGTTCTTCACGCGGCGGAAGGCCGACGCCGCTCGGCCGGTCGTCAACGGCAGTTCTTCCAAAGTCGTGCGCACAAGCAGCCTGGCCGATGTTGTCAAGACGCAGCCGAAGAAGACGGAGGATTTGGGCTTCAAGGTGGTCAAGCCCAAAGGCAAGAAGAAGAACTGAGAAGTGTTGAGCGTGCTGAGATCTGTCCATCATCGTCGCTGTTTCCTGATCACATGCATGCATTCGTCAGTCGTCACAAGACAGCTGAGTTCTTCCGTGACTGCGTGAGGCGCTGCTTGGGGTACAGTACCCGCGCGACCACTCGTCTACTTTCACAGATACACACATGCGTGCATGTCCACGTAAGTCAGATGGCACATTGCTACCCTGCAGCGGGATTTTAGGCCTCAGCCATGAAGCTGCTGCGTCGCTCAGACAATCGTCCAGTCCTCGGCCTCCTCGTCCCAGCCTAGCAGCGCCGGGTCGACGCTGCACTGACGCATCAAGGCACCGTAGTCCCACTTGGCGGGACCGGCAGCTTGACTGACATGTCAGCTGAGACATGACGCACGCTCCTTCTGTAACTGACCCCTCTTCAACGCCAGAGCTGACACTTCCCCGCGCATCAAACGAGGAAACTCTGCCGCGATCAGCCGGTCCATTACCTTGGCATGAGATCTAGCTGACGCGTGAATGCCGAGCGGCCGATAAGCCCCTGTCCCGCATCTCTCCCTCGCGCCCTCGGCGAGCATCTTGAACAGATCGTCAGCTCCTGAAGATGGCAATAGCAGGTTTCCGTGCGCGTCGACAGGATCGCCATCTGCGTTTCTCGGTGCGTGCCGCAGATATTCCCGCTCGGCGTCGGTCAGTGCGTTTTCTCGATCGTCCCATCCCCAAGTACTCGGACCAGAGGCTTGCCATTGCCCTGAGCGGCGCTGTTCCACGTAAGAGGATGGCTCAGGTGGCGGTATGATAGAGAAGAGGTTTTCGACTGCGTCACGACCCGCTTGGCGCCAGATACCGACGAGCTCCTCCAGCCGCTCGTCTTCTGTCGGGTCGAGGGAGTACTTTACGGCCTGCCGGAGCTGATGTACCGTGCGCTCGAGCTGAACGATCTGCGACCGAGGCCGGGAAGGTCCCGAGTTACTAGTGCGCGATGATGTAGATGGTGACGAGGCTAGATCGGACGTGATCTGACGAGGCGGTCGCATCGCGGGGATGCGCCTGGGCTTGAAGTCAGGAAATGGGGGAGACGAAGAGCGAGTAGAGACGTTGATGGGAGCCGGTGCAGATGCAAAATCTCGCTTCGGACGCGTCGGAGCTGTATGTGATCCACATTGTAATGTAGGAGGCTTGAACGGCTTCTTGAGCACACGACGAGCAGAGTCGGCTATACTCTATTAATCAGCCTACTTTAACGCACGAACCATCGAGCTTGACCTCTCCCAAGGTTCGCTTGGCAGGAATCTTGCTGTTCTCGTCATTGGAAGCAGCAGCTCGAGATGGACTGTCTTCTTGGTGTGGACCATCATGTTGAAGTGGCGACGAGGCTCCCTTAGTAGCCGGACGAAGGGTGATCCCCAGTCGTGTCCGCCGCTTCTTGCTTGCTGCAGGCACGCTCGGGGATGAGCTCGACGGTGCAACGGAGTCGTCGTCGACCTCGGCTGGGTTTTTGCGCTTGACAAAGATATTGCGGCCGACAGATGTCTTGTTCGGCACGGGGGAGAGACGCTCAGGTGTATGAGGAGAGGGAACCGCGTCATCGGTGCCGAGCGCTGAGGGTAGCACAGTTTCCGCAACAGCTTGAGAGTTGCCACCAGATTCATCAGGACGATCGGCAGCTACATGCCCCTGGTCGTCGTCACGGACGACATCTATGTCTTGATCTTCGACTGCGAGCGTCGGTGAGTCCGCTGGATACGTGATGAGTAAGTGCCGGCGGATCGGCGATGCGGTGTCAGTCACTGGTGCCGTCGACTTTGCCCGCGCCCTGAGGACGTCGAGTGGCGAAGGAGGTAGACGGTCAAAAATCAGCGGGAAAGGGATCTTGAGGCTGTCAAGGATGACTTGAGGTAGTCGTTCAGAGGTGTACTGAGCGAAAACGTCAACTTTGGGCACAATCACTCGCAGCACCGGTGCTTGCTTCTTCAGGATGAGCGACTGAATATCAGCGCTGCTCCTCGACTCTGCACTCACTTCCTTGAGTTTGTATCCAGCTGCCGGTCTGTACAAGACCAGATGGTGAGGAGTCCAGAGAACCAGTGCGCCGTGTCCGTGCCAGCTGAGCAGCATGTCGACGTTGGTTCTATATTGCTATCTGTCAAATGTAGAGATGCAAATGAGAAGCGGACGAGGAGAAATCATTCGGGTCTGTGCGCAGATGGGCAGTGCACACATCCTCGTCAGCTTTACGTCATTCCCAACACCAACCACTGCTTATCCACCATGAGGTATGCATACAGCTACTCTTCTATCGCTCATTCACTTTTCCTTCCCATGTCGTCAGATACTTGCGCCTCATAATGTCGATAGGTCGTAAAGAATGAACAGTCCAGCTAAACGAAGCAAAATGGTCCGATGGGGGTAATGCGCTTAGATCACAGTCGATACCGGGCCTAGGCGTAGACAGAATCCTCCATACGCCCCAGGCCAAGACCGTCTTCGACCACGTTCGCCTTCGCTGCGTTCTCGTCAATGACACCCATGGACCAATCGTGGATAGACTGTTCCGTGTCGGGCGTGCCAACGGAATCACTCCTACTAGACAAAGTGAACGCCAGAGAGGTGGAAGTCAGCGCGGGCGAGTCGACGCTGCTATCGGTGAAGGCAGGCGACAGTCGAAGCGCCGAAAGCTGCTCAGGAAGAATGATCGACGCTGGTAGTGTAGCAGTCGCAGCAGGGATCGGCGACGGCCGGGATGGAGGCATGGGCCAATTCCACGAGTACGCCTCGGCGATCGCGTCCATCGTCTCGGATCTGACGAGCTCGTACGTAGACTCGAATGACGGCCTCTCCCGCTCGGTAGACCTCCGTTGGGAGATCCACTCACCCTCGCCGAGGGTATCCGTCGTCTTCAAGCGAGATCCTCTGAACTGGCCAACACTGCCAATGGATTCAGCCGACAGGAGGGAGACTCGACTTGCGGAAGTGTGCGGTCGCTTGAAGAAGAGGTGTTCGAAGGAGTCTTCTGGTTCCTTGAGGGGATCGTAGGACTCGCTGGCGCCGACTGCATCCATTGAAAGAGGCTGACAAAGCTCGATGGACAGCTTGGGGGCTTCGGACGAGACGCGCGCCTGGCTCGAAGGTGACGCAGGAACGGCTTCCAGACCGCTGAGAAGCGGGAACGTAGGCATTTGACGCTTCTTACTGTTCTTTGGCGCGATCGCCTGACCATCCTTATCATCGTGGGCGCTGGCTAGAACAGTCGCTGAGCTCCGGGAAGTGGGCATTCGCAGCCGCATAGAGGAAAAGACGCTGGCGAGGTCGCCGACCGAATCAACTAGAGCTTGCTTCGACCTGCCAAGCCGGCCAGAGGAAGGTGATGCGATAGATGCTAGAGGTCTGCCGGGCGACAAGCACTCGCTATATGGTGGAGGAGTGCTGCTCTTGTCCTTGAAGAGGTCAGATGTTGGGGAGGGCGTGAGCGACGAGCCGGGCGACCTGCTGAGCACCTTTGCGAGCTGGGCGATCTGGGCTGGCAAGGGCTGGAACGACAGTCGATCCCGTGGGCTGGAGACGGATTTGCGCCGCCGCATGGAGAAGAACTTGGACATGGCGAGTTGTTCGCGATATGAGTCCGAGCGATACAACAGACACAGATTAGGCTGTGAACGAGAGAGAACCAAGTGACGAGGTCGCGATCGAGGCCGTAGTGCCCACTCGCCGCAAGGGTTGGCGTCTAGGTCTTGGGGCGCTTCGTCTATCGATTCGAGAGTAGACAAGTTGGTCCTGACCGAAGAGCTACGGGGGATACTGGACAGCGGCTGGCGTACTAATGGGTCTGGGACGGGACGGCGCTTGATAGACCTTCGGCGAGTCAGACTGCTCGGTCCAGGAGAGTCAGGAGTGATCGGACCGCCTAACAGAGGACGGTTGGACTCAGAATCGGGCGTGAGCCTGGGCAGCTTCAGCGATGAGCCACGAGACGGTGGCACCGGGGGTCGTCTGCTCGAGTTGCGAGCCGGAATTACAGGTGATGCTGCGGTCTTGAAGGAACTGGAAGCCGATTTTGACGAACGCGAGGACCCTCTGGAGTGAACAGAATCGGCTTCAGACGACGCAGGTAGCTCAGCTGAGAATCAGTCGATGATCCGCTGGTGGGGCGAATCGAAGAACAACAGAAACAAAGCATGACGGTGGGCGAGTCCGAAGTCTCAAAGTCATGTCACGATGACTCGTGTTGATCGGAATGAAGATGTCACACCAGCGTTCAATGAGACAGCACGCCATTCCCCAAAGAGGCATGGTCGGGAGGAAGAAGTGAGACCGCAAGCATGGAATGGAAGGTGGAAGTTGTACTCACAGTTTGCGCTTGATACCTGATTCTCGACGTTGCCCGACGCCGCCATGAGAAGGCCGTACAGCTCGTGTTCCAGCTCATTGGGTGAGAAGATACCTCTGAGCGGTACCATCTGCGGACGGACGACGCGCGATCGACCAGGCGGCTGCTGGTGTACCCATCTGGTCGACAGTGACGTGAACGGGTCTGGAAGAGATGTCTCGGGTATAGTGGGCGAGTCGTCGGGTCGGGCAGAGCAGTCGGACGAGGATCGTTGAGCACGAGGAGAAGATGTCTGCGCTGCCATATCGGGACGCGGGGTACGGGAGCTGTCCTCCTGCGAATCAGCGACACTCAAGAGCTTCTACGAGAAACATGCCTCCTCATTCCATTCATTGATCCCTTCACTGTCCTCTTCCCACGGATTTCGCACCGGCTTGAGCAGATCGTCTCTGCGGCCATACTTCTCTATTTGCGGCGAGGGCAAGAGCACGCTGCTCTTGGGCGTGAAAACGCCATAGCTCTCCGCCGAGAATGCCGATTGGGTCGAGCTTCGTGCCGAGGACGACCAGGAGGGCGTGGACGCGATCGGACTGAAGAGCGCGGAGGAGGACGAGGAGGTTGACGCGAGAGACATGAAGCTTGCACGCGGTGTCGAAGGGCCGTCCTCTGGTGCGAAGGGTACAGTAGCCATGCTGAGAGTACAGTTGTCAGAATCGCGTTCGGGGAGCAGCGAAAGATGGAGTCCAGCTCCCAATCGTGTCTGACCAGCAGCCGATTGGAATCTTTCGCCAGATGGTGCTCGCCGCGGGAACGAATATGGTGGGAAGAGACGGGCAGCGAGCAGACGGGGTTCGAGAAGTTCTCTTGAGCACTAGTCGGACTAGCTCGTGCCCAAATTACGGCCAGCTTCGCTGCGCTTGCTGCAAGACCCGGAACCCAGGACCTGGGATCGCCCTTGGTGGTCAGGGTACATAGGCGGGGGTTATTCCGACGCGCCTCGTCGCCCGCCCCACGAGCCGGCTGGCGTTAAAGCCCCGACCGCCTCCTGGCAGAGATCCAGCGAGGCTTGCCGGAAGAGCTGACGCAAGACGGTTCAATGGATGGAAGAGAAGCGCAAGGGTAAAGAGGTCGACGCGTTCGAGGCCCCTCGTACCTTATCGTTTCTTCGACCTGGATATTCGATCTCCCTTCTGCGAGCGAGTCGGGCGTCGGGAGGTTAGTAGAGAGAGGATAAGTATATGAGTGGTGAGGAAACGACAGGCGGGATGTTGCTGATCTTGACGCGCCTGTATATGCGTACTGATGCGAAATTGAGAGTGGTGTACGAGGACGAGTGCGAGGGAATTGGGGTGCTGATCTCTAGCGCGTTCTGTCCGACCTCGCCGATGATGATGACTGCATCCCGCATCCCGCGTCTCGCTCTCGACATGGCACAGGAACCATCACAGAATCGACGCCCACGCCCTCCCGTTGTCGCCGCTAGAAGAAGCACGGGAGAATCGCGGCTACTGACGATCTCGAACAGAGCCTGGCGAAGCGAAGCCGGAAAGTACGGTCTGCTGAGTCGTACACCATGGAGGACGAGGAAAGGGGAGGCTGCCCATTGACCGTGCGAGGGCAGGCCGGTCACCCGTGGCTGCGCGCGCTCGCGACTCGGGTATGCTTCTCCAGGCCCGCCATGAGGCCGCCCCAGTTGGGAACTGAGTCAACAACCCGAGGGCTCTTGCCGCCCGGTCCTGATCTTGATGCTGATCCTGGTCTGGATCACTCGTCCTGATGCAGTCTTGTGTCGGTGGTGTCGCCGTCGACGATACTGGCGACGCGCTGCTGGACTCGGGGTGCTGAGCCGGGAAGAAGTGATGATGGTGTTGATGCTGATCGGCTGTAGCTGTGACTGATGAGGGGTTGTTGTCGACAAGGGGTGTTCAAGGGGAGCCTAGTCGTCCGCACAGACCACACACTCCTGTACAAAATCGTATTTGTTCCTGACATTTCCACGCATCACTGTCACTCGGTCCTACACGAGTGAACACACATCATCATGGCCGGACCAGAACCCTCCAAAGGACGAGCCCCAAGGTGAGCGACCGACCCGCGGGATGTGCCCACTCGCTAGAGATCGGCTGATGGCCCACCAGACTGACCTTCGGGGACGGCCTGCTCACTCGGGCGCTCGAGCTCATTGCGTCTAGACCGCAATGGCAAAAGGCGCTCTTCCCCCGACACGAGCGGGCTCCGCGCTGGCAGGCCGCCCAGGATGTCTGTGTCGAAGTGTGCATCCAGGAAGGATGCCAGGAGTGGATCAAGGACAAGGCGCAGAGGGGGCTGATCGCCAAAGATGCAAGGGGGACATTTCAGTCCACCAAGCAGTGGGGATACAACCCGCTGGACGTCAAGCTGAGGGAGTGAGCACTAGAGTTCCTCCATTAGCCACGCTGACGCCGAGACTGAGGGAGGAACATGACCGATGCTACGAAGATCTGGTGATGGATGCGAGCTGGCAATCTTGGGAGGACGTGCCATGGGAGAAGAGCGGCACGTCTGGCTCTCTCATGCAGCTCCCGACCGCTGATAGGCAGCAAAGCTGCGCAGTCGCTACCCACATCACTTCACCGTCCACAGTCTCATCTACGGCAACGCATCGAGCGGACCTTCAAGTATCGCAGTCACGGAGGGTCCCTCGCGCCTGTCAACTGATGTGCAAACCGAAGCGGCACTGGTCCCTGCTCCAATATCGAAGACACCTCGAATGACCTCCGCACTGCAAGCCACTGTGCAGGGCGGTGTCCCGGTTCCTCCATCCATCAAGAGAGAGGTCATCGAGTTGGGGAGCTCGCCGCCGAGGTCGACGAGCACTTTCCCCAAAGCCACCAGCGTGAAGCGTCAATCCCCGTTGCACACTTTTCGCGGTGCAGACATCGACGCAGACTCATCTTCCGATGAGTCGTGCGAGGATCCCGAGCTCCCTCTGATCCTGCCCTATACACCGGGACCTTCGTCCAAAGCCGCACACGCTGGTCCCCCGATGGAGATCATGAGTCGCGACATCGTCTGCCCCCAAAATGCTGAATACGAAGTCAGACCGGCGCACGATACCAATCAAAAGCCTTCGAATGTTCCTCAAAAACGAGGCCGTCATACGCGGGAGGATGGGCCTGACAGTGTCGCCGCCGGCGACGTGACCGGCCAGCTTGCTGTCAACGAAGGTGGCGAGCTGGCTGCTGTCAGACTCCACGAGGATGATGATCACGCCGACGGTGAACATCTGAAAGGCGAAGACATTGACGAGATTGATAATTACGATGATGGCGGGGATGCTGTCGAAAAGACGGCCGACAAATGCGCGTCTCCGCGCCACAATGGGATCAACACGGACGAGGGTCACCTGAAAAGTCTGTTTCTTGCTGTGCGGAGCGGCTCCAAGGGGCGCATACTTGCTTCTGTCTCTCGTTCTGAAAGAGCGAATTACCAGCGAACTAGGCGGGTCGCCAAGGACCGACTGTTGAAAGTATACCGGACTCAGCTCGTCGTACGAGCTCTCGAGGGCATATTCAAAACTGCGTGACTGTCTCAAACCCGTCAGAATGCAACATTGTTAATTGGCAGAGAGCCGCCTTTCCGGGTACTCGTAAATCATGCGTTCTTCGTGGAGAGTTCCCCTTTACCTACGGACACCGGATATCCGCATGTGAGGTTGAGACGGTCACTGCGAGACTTGGGAGCGTTCGTCGTCCATGACCATAAGCTTGTACTATGCTGCACGCTGACGAGTAGACATCTAAGCTGGTCGATAGATAGCCTCTCGACTTACAAAGGCGCTCGTCGAATCGTCCTCACCACCAGTGCGAAAGGCTGCGATCTCGGATTCTTCCAAAGTAACGGCCGCCAACTGGAGCGAATCACTTGGTGGCAACTCGTGAAAAGAGCTGAACGATTGTACGAGGATGCCTTGGCTCAATCGAGTGCTCAGGCCGCAAGACCTCCGTCCAAGCGACGAAAGGTCGCGTCCTGATCACCGGCGCCACTGTGGTCAAGTACTGCGCGCATGGCGCGATTCCGCAGAGTACCGATCGAACTACACGAAGCGCGAACGGCCTATATTTGATAGTATGGGATGAGGGATATATATGCATTGAAAGACATCGGACTAGATCTTGTCGAGCGGGATGCCATCCAGCTCATCATATCCCAATGCGAGGTTGAGGTTCTGACAGTCAGCATCTCCGAACATGTCACGCGACAACTGCCTACCTGCATGCACTGCGTCGCCGCGCCTTTGAGCAAGTTGTCCAACGCGCCCTGCCCATCAGCATCCTGGGATCTTCGAGTTGAGTGAAGCTCACGACCACCACTACCCGCTTGCCACTGCTGTGCACCTGCACACCGCCCATACGCCACCCGTGTCGTCCCTCGACCTCCCGCACAACATCCGGGACGGCCTTTCCAACAGTCAACATGCGCTCCCCGCCGTACTTCTGCTCGTACAGCTCGATCACCTCTGACGCCCGAATGGTCTTCTCCAGCGGGGCGTTGAGGACCGAGATGATGCCTGCGAACCAGGGGGCGACGTTGGGAATGAAAGACAGGGAGAAGTCGGTGCCGGATGGCAAGAGGGTCGAGAGGTGTGTCGAAGATTCGCGCTCGTGGATGTGGTCGGTGAGGGAGTAGGGGCGGACGCCGCCGGCGAGGTCGGCTGGGCCCTACTTGTAAGCAGGGGATCGCCCCGGCGGGAGAAATGGGAGACGTACGACCTTGGGCACCGTCTTGGGTGTTCCGTCTACATCCTTCTCGCCCGTCTTGGTGCCCGCACCAGAGTACCCAGAGATCCCAAACACCGTGGGCATCTGTACCTTGTCTAGGTAGGGCATCAACGGGGCCAGCAGGAGCTGAGTGTTTGTGGCGTAGCATCCCGGGTTGGACACGCGTTTCGATTCCCTCGTCAAGTTTCGGTCGTATAGCTCTGTAGAAGTTGCATCAATTCATGTTCTCTACTGGCGCACAACTATGATCTCTCACCCGGCAATCCGTAGGTCCAGTCTTTCTCAAAACGGTAGTCTGCGCTAAGATCCACGATGACACCCTTGCCGCCCTTTTGACGTGCGGCGTCGATGGCGTCGACAAAGGGTTTGCAGACACCGTTGGGCAGCGCCATGACCCATGCGTCGACCTCGCCGGACTCTTCCATCTTGGTGACGTCCTCGACGGAGAGGTTGGAGTAGTTGATGGAAGATTTGGTGTACTCTTTCAGCGGCAGTCCTTCGAGCTGTCGGGAAGAGACGTGGGTGAGGTCGAGGTGCGGGTGAGAGTCGATGAGGGAGATGAGGTTCTGGCCAGTGTAGCCCCGAGCTCCGATGAGAGCAACCTTCTTCCGCGGGATGTCGGTGGCAGTAGCGTAACCCCGGCGGGATGTGGATGATCCAGAAGCAAGGGAAGGGCGAGCGGAAGTGGAGAATGCGCGGCTACCAGATGGGCCAGCAGCCTGTCGATGAGGAGGAACGCCGGGGCCGACGGGCAAGAATACGCGCTCGATACGTCCGTTCTTCTCGAAGCCCTCGATGATCGACTCGACCTCGTTGACGTTAGAGACGCCGTACCAGAAAAGGCTGCGGCCTGCCCGGGTAAAACAGCCGTCAGCCCGCTCAAAGTGCCATGCCCGGTTCTCGTCGTCTGCCTTGGCAGTCCAGAACAATCGCTTGTGGTCCTTCTTGATGGCGTCAAAGACATTGTCGACAATCTTGTTCAGAATACCGTTGCGGGAGGGAAGGAACTTGGTCATGACGGGCGTCTCGCCTTCGGGATGCGAGACAACAGCGACAACGTCGAAGGGCTCGTCGCCATAAATGGTATGAGGGGTGTGTTTCATGTCGCTGAAGATCTCGGCAACTGATTTGCGGCCAGACGCCACCTCAGGGTCGCGCTCCGTGAACACCTGGCGGAGCTGCGTCGAACCGACGGCGTCAACCGAGTTCTGTTTGTACAACTTGTATCCTCGGCGGATCAGAGTGCCGGCGCCCTCATCGGTAAAGAGCTCCTTCTGCAGCATATCGGTGGAGATGATGGCGACCGAGGACGTGCGTGGCAGCGTGTCGAGGAGCTCCTTGATCTCGCGAATCTTCAATTTGGTACCGAATTTTACCCAAGACTCCTTCATAAGGCCATCGTACTCCTCATCCAGATTGATGGTGGAGATCTTCTTGCCTGTGACACCGTGGAATAAGCCACCCTTTTCGTTCAGGTAGACGATTTTCATTGGCTGGAAGGTTGTCAGTATCAATTGCGCCCTAAGATGCGAAAATAACTGACCTCAAGAACCTTTGCAAGCTCTCCAGCGGCCACATCGGCGTTGACGTTAAGAATCTGTCCCTCTGCATTCTCGGCTAGACTGGTGAGGATGGGCAAGCAACCGGCCTTGATAGCTGCTTCGATTGGAGCTTTATCGACCCGGGTGATCTTGCCGACCAGACCGTATTTGGCCTTGTCCAGATATTCAGCCGTGAATACACCAGTAGGAATTGGCCTGGCACGCGTGCCGAGTCGCTCGAGAGCAGTTGTCAGCTTGAGGTTCTCCTGCAGGAAAACCCTCTGCTTCGTGAGCGATACTTGAACATCCTACAAGAAGTGGCGTACTCGAGCAATCTGCAAAGTCTTGGCATCCGTGATGCGAATGCCGTCCTCGTAGTCCGGCACGACACCCTCAGCCTCAAGAATCTCATTCCTAGGCGATTAGCAGGGAGATTGCGAGACGTGCTGAACCCACAATTGAGGACCAGCGCCGTGAAGGACGACCGGGTACAAGCCGAGGCGGTTGAGGAAGGACAGAGACAAGGCGAGATCATCAAGCTCGTTAGTGAGGATGGCCCCACCAATCCTAAGGGAGTCAGCAACCAGCTCCTAACCAAGCTGGATCCTATTTACTTGAGGACAGCGAATTTGGCCTCCGGTAGGACACCCCCATTAGCAGCCTTTGAGGACGAGGTGAAGATGCGGAGGTAGCGCTCGACTTCGTGACGAGATCCAAGAGAATACAGGAGACGAATGATAGTGTCCTGACGAGTCAGTCACTGCCACGGGCGTTCTCCATCAACTTGTGCCCGGCTCCACCCGGCACATAATGTTGCAGAAGTTGCGAGGCGAGCGAGAGTGATTCTCTCGACTCACGCGATCCATACCGTGGTCCCTCGATCCCCCTACGATAGCATTTGCGAGTCCCCTTTTACGGATCTCATTGCCGACTTTCTTGGCGTCGAGTTCGAGAATGACGTTGGAGGAGGAGAGCTGAGCTGAAGCGGACAGTGGCGCCGAGGGCTTGGAGAAACCCCTTGCCCCGCTAGCGCGGGTCACCGAGACGGCAGTCCGCGGCAACGAGGTGATTCGGCGGAGCATGTCGCCTGGCTGTGAGAGTAGAGATGGTCGTGAGCGAAGAAAGGGGTTGAGAATGGACAGTTCTTTCTCTTATCGAGGTAGCTTTGACTCGCTAATTGGCCCAGGAACCGAGAGCCGCAAGCGATCCATTTGATACCGTCCGGTCAAAGCTAATAGCCGTCATGGTCAAAAGATAATCCACGTGTAGTCGGTTCGGAGCGCGACTGGTTTCCTTTCGGCGACAAACACATCCCATTCATAGCCATCAATCCCTCAACCTACGCTTTCACTCTCGACAGCGAAGCCCTCAAGAGGCTTCCTCGAGGTCGGACGACATGTCAGACAGACACGATGACCCGGTAAGCTACATAAAGTGTTTATTGAACGCTCAAAAGCTCACACGCTGCAGGCCGTCGCCGTTTCCCGACTGCCCCGCCTTCAGTCTCCTTCGGCCAAAGTATCCTCCATTCCCACACTGTCCACCGCCGTCTCTACGGGCCTACCTCTCATGACCAGTATGAACGTCAACAAGCGAAAGACACCATCTTCTCCAGCGATGCCCGCGGCCAAACGCACAGTGTCTGGCTCATCGCTTGGAAAATCGACATCCGCCGCAACATCAGCGGTCAGCAAAAAGCCCGGTGGCTTCGTTCCGACGACCACACGCAAGCCTTCCGCCACATTGACAAGGGCGGCGGCAACAACAATGGCCACTTCGACACGACGTGCACCTAGTGCGGCGAGCACTGCAAGCTCCAGCACTGCAGCTACCACCCGTGCGGCAGTCAGACCAACAGCCAGTGGCGCAAGCCGATCTGCCGCCAGACCGCCCGTAGCTGGACCTAGTACTCGAAGTACGCTAGGTAGGAGTGTTGGACCAGGCAGAGGTGTCAGCCCTGGTGTGACCACTGGACTGGGCCTGGGTCGACCAACGCAGATCGGGACTGGGGTCGCGAGCACGGCGCAATTCAAGAGTCACGATGGGCGGTTGGAGACAGTGGAAAAGATGGTCGGCGGCTTTCAGCAATTGATGGAGCGAGAGTAAGTCAGCTGAGTGTAACGAAGCAAATGAGCTGACCGCAGGGGCGCAAAGAGTTAGCTGCTGGATGCGGGAACCTCTATCACAACGCTGACGCCCAGTCTCCTCTTTGCAACAACAACATCAGGATATTCAGGCCCTTTTGCTCAGTACGCAGAACACCGAGCGAGAAGCAAGGCGGGAGCTCTCGTCCGCATCAGAGGAGATTGCGGCTCTGCGTTCGGCACATGCTCGAGAGATAGATGATTTAGAGAGAGCGGTGGCCCGAAAAGAGAGGGAAAAGCGGGACCTGGAGGAAGAGCTTCGAGACAGTCGAGACGAGCTGCGGCGAGAGCGAGAGACCGTTCGGGAGCTCAAGGCATGTCGAGGACCAATCCATAAATGTTGCTGACCAACAGCAATCCCTGTCCCAGCAATCCACACAACATCTCACTTTGACAGCGCAACTGACTGCGACACAAAACCAGCTGGCGATCTTGCAGGGTGAAGTGGAGCGAGCCACGCTGTCCGTCTCTTCCATGAAAGGAGAGCTTGAAAGCGGCAGACAAGAAGCCAAGAGGATGGAGGAGCGAGCGGAGCAGCACGTCCGGGAAGCAGAAGAAGAGCGCGACAGGCGCATAGCCGAGATCGAGCTCGAGCTCAGGGAAGCCGAAACTATCAGGAGGAAACTGCACAACCAAGTGCAAGAGTTGAAGGGCAACATACGCGTGTTTGCGAGAGTCAGACCAGCGTTGCGTATGTAGCCCAACGATTGACCGTGCTTAGACTGACTTGCAGCCCATGAGCAAGAATCTCCGGACGGGCTCGCCGAGATCGCCTTTGGTGACGAACGTATTGAAAAGGAGACTGGGCAAGGGCAGATCATCGTCAGCAGCAGATCCGAGTCTGCAATGGGGCGAGAACGAGAACAGATCAACTCATTTGCTTTCGACAAGGTGATCCATTCGGTTCAAACGCATCTATCAAGCTGAAGCACAAAGATCTTCCAGCCTAAGGCCGGTCAAAAAGAGGTCTTTGAAGAGATTTCTATGCTTGCTCAAAGTGTCTTGGACGGTTACAATGTCTGTCGACGCCGCGGACGCGAATCCCAGCTGACCGACAGGTATGCATCTTTGCCTATGGTCAAACCGGATCCGGTAAATCCTGGACCATGGAGGGCGGCTCCGTGAGTGTCGTGGTAGAGAGCGATGTTCAGACGCTGAAGTGCCAAAGAGTCCAGAAGACGCGGGCATGATCCCGCGAGCCATTGAAATGATCTTTGCTGTCAGCTCCCAGCTAAAGGATCGAGGATGGACGTACCACATGGAAGGACAATTCCTTGAGGTGTACAACGAGGTCGTGAGTCAACATACTACAGCATGCGTAATAACCTAAACCGAAGATCAATGATCTTCTTGGTAGTGGGCAATTCGACACAAAGAAACACGAGATCAAGCACGACAAGGACGGCAAAATGAGCGTTACCGATGTCATCAGCGGTGACTAATTCCGTTGCGTACGCATGAACGTGCTGACTATTCAGTACCACTGAGCAATTCTCGACAGGTTTCAACTTTGCTAGATCGTGCCCGATCACGTCGAGCGGTGGCGGCCACTCTCATGAACGAGCGCTCATCTCGGTCACATTCGGTTTTCACGCTCAAGGTTCGCGGCACAAATCCTCTCACTGACGAGAGATGCGAGGCCATGCTCAACCTGGGTAAATTACGTTTTAGACAGGTGGGGACATGGCTGATGATCGGTCGACCTCGCCGGCTCAGAGCGCCTTGCGAGCTCGGGAGCAGGGGAAAACAAAGATCGACTGAAAGAGACTATCAACATCAATAAATCTCTCTCTGCACTGGCGGACGTCATTGGGGCCCTCGGCCAAGGTCAACAGGGCGGACATGTCCCGTACCGCAATTCCACCCTGACGCGCCTGCTGCAGACCAGTTTATCAGGTGGGGCGACAGCAGCTTTTGCGGACACAGATACTGATGAACAGGATCGAGCAAGACTCTTATGTTGTGCAACTTGTCGCCTCTGCAAGCTCACCTTGGCGAGACCTTGTGTTCGTTGCGCTTTGCCACCAAGGTCAACAGTACTTGTGTGGGGTCCGCAAAGCGCCAGGTATGCAAATAAAGATCCGTACAGGCCGAGCTAGGGATAGAGAAGAGGGGATGAGTGATTTGAGGGGTCTTAAGCTTGTATATTCGTTACTTTGCCACATGAGCACGCGATGGACACTGGCGGTCTTTTGGGCCATGTGGTCAAGCGGTCTCGTGTTACAGCGTGTGAGCACTTCGTCGACTGACGTTCTGTCGTGTGTTTGGTCATCATTGATGCCATGCTCAGCTTCTCATACCGCCTCCGCCAAAGCTTGTGCCGGATGAGAAGGAGGCAAGCCGTCCCCCAGCACTATATCTCCTACCCTCAACCTTGTCCAGCCCTGCTTATGCTCGATCGTCTTCTTGTATCCCTTTCTCCGCTTCTTCTTGACCAGTCTTTCCATCGGGCTCTTGGTATTTTCCATCACCGTCAACTCGCACTGCGCCACCCAGCTTGGGATCGCCTCGAGCGCCTCATCCGGCCCTACGACTTGGCGCAATTGCTTGCCCTCTGCTGCTGGCGACCGTATGGCATACTCCCTCGAGCCGACCTCCAGTATCCGAGTGAGCGCCAAAGTCGTCCCTGGCGATTGAAGCGGCGAGAGGGTCGGAACAGTGAGGACGTCCTGTGGGTGAAGAAGGTATGTCCGCGAGTGCAGCCTTGCGAGAAGGTATAGGCCGGAAGAGGGTGTAGACGTGCTTCGCAGGAGTCGGAGTGCTTCAGGCGTCGTGGTGGGCAGTGTGGGTTGTGCGTGAGGCAGGAGGGGTGGTAGGTGTGAGGTGGATGACGAGGCGATTGGTAGTTCGGTTGGGGGCAGCTGCTGGGTCGGAGGCGGAAGGGGTGCCGTGGTTTGCAGGCCGCGGGCAAGCGCCGGAATGCGCGCAGCTGGACAAGTCAGCTTGGAAAAACTATTCCACCTTCTCTTTAGCTTACCTCTGCTGAGTGCTGACCTGCCGTTCATGTCGCTAGCAGCTCGTCAATATGTCGGTCAACGTCGAGCTCGAAAATGTCAAGACTCGAGCTGCACGGTGAGAGCGGAAGCAATTCCTGCCACTGACTTCTGCTTGCTTCGCTGGGTTCTAACTCCGTGAATTCCCGATCCAGCTCCGCCCTCGCTCCTGTCCATTCCGGGTTCCCCCCTCGCCAACAACCCCCTCACCCTCCCTCTCTTCTCTCTCTCCCCCTCTCTAGTCTGTACAGACAACCCGAAAAAGCACTCACCATGCACTCCGCCATCAGGTCCATGAGGGCTGCCAGCCGGGGCGCCGTCGCCCAGAGCGTGAGTGCTTCTTGCTCGAGCTGGACAGGGCAGAACGTGCGGGGACTACGACACCGAGGAATGGAGAGAAGAAAAGTGGAACGGGCGCGAGACAGAGGGGACTTCGAGGCCTGAGAGCAAGGCAGATGGGCACAGAAAGAGTGGGAGTACGTAGAACGGTGCTGATTGTCAGACTCGGGCTCGTCTCGCCCCTGCCGCTGTGGCTGCCCGATCCTACGCTACCGCCAAGCCGGGTATGTCGACTGTTCACATCGACAAGAACCATTGCTGATCCGCAGCTGCCTCTGAGGTCTCGTCCATCCTCGAGTCCCGGATCGCCGGAGCCTCTGTCGGCGGTGACGTCCAGGAGACTGGTCGTGTCTTGAGTGCGTTGCGCCCTGTTTCGGCCGAGAGCGGTGAACGCTGACATTGCAGCCATTGGTGACGGTATCGCCCGTGTCTACGGTCTCCGCAACGTCCAGGCCGAGGAGATGGTGGAGTTCTCGTCGGGCGTCCGAGGCATGTGCTTGAACCTCGAGGCCGACAACGTCGGTGTCACCATCTTCGGTAACGATCGTTTGATCAAGGAGGGCGACACCGTCAAGCGTACCGGCCAGATTGTAGATGTTCCCGTCGGCCCCGGTCTGCTCGGCCGTGTCGTTGACGCCCTCGGTAACCCCATCGACGGCAAGGGCCCCATCAAGGCCGAGGGCAGGACCAAGGCCCAGCTCAAGGCCCCCGGTATCCTTCCCCGTCGTTCCGTCCACGAGCCCATGCAGACCGGTCTCAAGTCGGTCGACTCGCTCGTGCCCATTGGCCGTGGCCAGCGTGAGCTTATCATTGGTGACCGTCAGACCGGAAAGTCTGCCGTCGCCATCGACACCATCTTGAACCAGAAGAAGTGGAACGACGGTGCCGATGAGTCGAAGAAGCTCTACTGCGTCTACGTCGCCGTCGGTCAGAAGCGATCCACAGTCGCTCAGCTCGTCAAGACCCTCGAGGAGAACGACGCCATGAAGTACTCGATCATTGTCGCCGCTACCGCCTCGGAGGCCGCTCCCCTCCAGTACCTCGCTCCCTTCTCCGGTTGCGCCATGGGCGAATGGTTCCGTGACAACGGCAAGCACGCCCTCATCATCTACGACGACTTGTCCAAGCAGGCCGTCGCCTACCGACAGATGTCTCTTCTGCTTCGTCGTCCTCCTGGTCGTGAGGCTTACCCCGGTGACGTGTGTAGCTTCCCTATAGTTGATGCCAAGCTGACAGTCAGGTCTTCTACCTCCACTCCCGTCTTCTTGAGCGTGCCGCCAAGATGAACAAGGACTACGGCGCCGGCTCCCTCACTGCCCTCCCCATCATTGAGACCCAGGGTGGTGATGTGTCTGCCTACATCCCGACCAACGTTATTTCCATCACCGGTCAGCTTTGCATGAGGCTTGCCAGTTCCAAGCTGACTCCCAGACGGCCAGATCTTCTTGGAGGCCGAGCTCTTCTTCAAGGGTGTCCGACCCGCCATCAACGTCGGTCTCTCCGTGTCCCGTGTCGGTTCCGCCGCCCAGACCAAACTCATGAAATCCGTCGCTGGTTCGCTCAAACTTTACCTCGCTCAGTACCGTGAAGTCGCGGCTTTCGCCCAGTTCGGTTCCGACCTGTGAGTCTATCAGGCAGAGACCAGTGCTTTGCTGAACATGCAGCGACGCCTCCACCCGTTACCTGCTCAACCGTGGTTCTCGTCTCACCGAGCTCCTCAAGCAGCCCCAGTACAACCCGTCTGTCTCCCCGTGAAGAGGCAGAGACTGCCAGCTGACTCTCCTAGCATGCCCACCGAGGTCATGGCTCCCCTTATCTACGCTGGTGTGAACGGTATGCTTGACAAGGTGCCCGTCGACAAGATCACCACCTGGGAGCGATCTTTGTGAGTAGAACGGAGTCCGGAGTCAGGCTGTCTGTCAATGGCTGACATGTCTAGCACCGAGCAGCTCAAGAGCCAACAAACCGCTCTCCTCGAGAAGCTCTCTGGCGGTGTCTTGACAAAAGAGATCGAGGAGGAGATGAAGAAGGTCATCGAGGCCCACGTTGCCGACTTTGTCGCTTAGAGTCGTGCAATTACGACAAGAGAAAGCGGATGAGAGGAGGGCGCGTTGTGGGGACCTTCGGGAAAAGACTAAAATGCATCGGATCCACAATCACCTCATGGCTGGCGAGACGAGACGTTCAACCGTGTTCCAAGTACTTATCTTGTGGCGGCGGTCGACGCAGGTGCCAGACTATCAGGAGGGAGCCAAAGATCGCGCCTGCAATGACGAGCGACACCCCTGCCCATCGGCATGCAGTCGCACTGCTCGAAGAGAAGTTGGACATGGCACCCAAATCTGAAGTCAGCCAAATATGGCGGAATGGTCGAGCTGTCGACTGACTGCCTGCTGAAAAGGTGCTGACGAAGAGCAAGATCAAGCCAGCTGCGAATACAGCGAACGCCGGGATGGCGAGGTACCGTATGACTCTGTCTCTGCTCTTGTGTGCACTTGCCTGTCTATCGCCGATACGGGCGGGTCGACGTTTGTGCTCGACCGGCTCGGTGATCGGCAGAGCCTCGTAAGGTGACGGTAGGCTGGCATTGGAGCCTTTTCGCTCCACTTGTGCCGCAATGTCGTTCGAACGTGGGTCCGCCATTTCCGGGGGCCTGGCGTCTGACTCGTGTCCGGCCGTATTCACAGACTTGTCAGGCATTCTCACAGGCGACAGGCAAACAGCCGATGGCAGAGTCCATCACCTATGCGTAGCTGGTACCCGTAGAGCGCTCCTCCCCGCCGCCTCTTACCGATGTCGAGTGTGCAAAGGACTGCTACCACCCAAGTTTCACATCCCTATCCCTGTGAGGATCAAAGGTAGATACATATATGCAAGCGGCGACGACAGACAGTCCGTCTCTTTACTGCATCGGGAGGACGTCCCGGCCCCCTTTCTTCCACCTGGTCTGGTTGCACGAGGCATCCGTCGCGTCCTGCGCGCCCATCACGCGCCTGAAGCGCCCGGTCCACGAGACGAAGCGCGCGCCCGCGTCCATCTGCTTCTGCTGGCGGTTCTGCACGCGGTCGTACTCTTCCGGCTCGAGGCCTCGGCGCTGCCGCATCCGCCGGCGGGCCGACTTGAGGTCCTCGATCCGACTCGCCCACAGCTGCGTCGTGTCGGTCTCGCGCAGGCGCTTCAAGAACGCCCGGGCGTCGTCGTATAGTCGCCTATCGGGATCTGGGTCGTCGTCTGAATGCACGGCGTCATTTTCGGCGGACAAGGCTGGGTCGGTCTCTCGTAGCTCGTCTGCCGTGAGACTTCGTATACAGATGTGAATGACAGCTTCGGGCAGGAGGACAAGGTCGATGTAACTCCGCATGTCCGCTGCAGATAGCGCTTCGTATCGCTCGGAGCCGGTCGGTCGTGGGTCTCTGAGCGCCCAGCGCTGCAGCTCCGGGATAATGACACCAGTCACCTCATGCTCCAGAATGTCGCCCATCATCACTTGATTCCGAAGCTTCTGCTTCTTCTTCGGATCGAAGAACGAGTCTATGCGCCATTGAGCCGGATCGTATGACTCTGCGATGATTTTCGCCAAGTGCGGTCGGCAAAGTAACAGCTGATCGCGTCGATCAAGTTCAGAGAAAGCTTGTTGGCTCTCGGGAATATCGATCGTGGGCGTGTCCTCGCGCTCTTCTGCGTCCGTTGGCCGCGGCTCGATAACTTGCGTTTTGACGACGCCGAGCTGTGTATCAGCCACAGCGCTCGGAAAGGGCTTTACCCACAGTGCAATCTGCAATGCCCTCGTCTGTCATGAAGATCACGTCTCTCCGCCGAAGGGACTTTGTGCCGAAATCAGCCAACTCAAACTCGACCTCGTAGCGATCGCCCGTCAACTTTTGCTGTTCTAGCGTCTGGGCTGGTTGAAATCCAGTCAAGACCGCGGGCCAGTAATTTTTGCTTCGATTGGCGTATATCGCATCGCCGATACTCACTCTGCCTATCAGCTCGGACGAAACCTTCACAAAGGGTAACGCACCCCGGCGGTAGAGCCGTCGGGCGGAAGGCTGGAGGTTGCGGCTCATTTTTGGCTTCTAATGCCTGCGACCGAGATGGTCCGGCAGGTGGGCCCATCAAGATATCGAAAACACTGGAGAACGGCTCGTCATCGTCGTCATCCGCAATCAGTGTTGAACTATTGTAAGTCCCGCTTGCCGCCAATGTCGCCGACGTGGACCTCTGTGTGGGTATGCCTGGGCTGGATAGGAAGCTCGGAGACGATGGCGTTCTGGCGCTGGGGCTTCGACCTGCTCTCACACCTGTCGGTTTCTGCTTCTTGCGCGGCGGCGAGCTCGTGGAGGGGCTTGAGAGAGGCTGAGAGGAAGGCGCAAAGTCTGGAAAGGGCATTCCATCAATCAGGGTTCGCTTTCGAGGATGAGCGGCCGTGGCTTTCGATTTGGAGGTGGGAAGGGTTGTATCGGGGCGAGCCAAATTAGTCAAGCTGTCTCTTGCCGCCAAGGCTTTTGAGCCACGCTTGCTTGCCATGACAGAGGTCTAGACAAGTGTGCTAGAGGGATAGGAGATGGTCAAGAAGAGGTGAAAGGAAGAAGTGTGCAGCTCGGGGCTCGTGTTTTGGTGCACGCGTCGGGTGGCCAGCCTCCACCTCGAGTGCCTTTCTCCCTCTGAATCAGGTCTCGGTCTCGGATCCCCTCCTCACTTCTCTCGTTTCGTCTGGGATTACTCAGATACGTGTCCTGATCCAGCAGGGCGGCCGAAGAGCTCGGGTCCTGTATGCGCAGGGGTGAGGCGGAGGAAGGAAGAGCAAGATGCCCAAGCTGGAAACCCCGGCGGACCAGCAGTATCAGCATCAGTTGCCAAAGGTCTCCTTTCGAGTCGTCACGGACGACAAGACCTTGTTGCAACCGGCGGGAGTGCACTCGGTGCGTCCTCACTGGAGTATCTCTGAGTCCGTTGCTGACTATACAGGAGCAAAGTCGCTCTTATGGCTGTGGGTACTTGCTGATTCACGCTTGTGGACCGGAAAGGCTGATTCGTAGACAATGACTTCTCCGACTTTGAGCGGCCAGACTACTACATCCGCCATATCGGTAGGCGGACTGGATAAGTGTCTGCTCGTACTAATGAGTCAGAGCCGATAGAGGCCGAGCTGGCCGTCCAGGTGGAATATGACATGGATGAACAAGGTTGGTCATTTCCAGGGGCTTCTAGACTTCACTACTGACGAGCGCAGATCAAGCTTGGTTGGATGCCATCAACGCTGAGAGGAAGAAGGACCAGTCCGGCGCCATCAGCTATGAAGCGTTCGAGATCATCATGGACAAACTCGAGAAGGAGTGGTTCAACTTGGTCAGAAACGAACTTGCGGCAACTTGCGGAAGGCTGACGAACCAGATCAAGCGGATTCCACAGCCTGCTTCGCATGCCCCGGTCGAGGACTCCAAATGTGCTGTGTGCGATGACTCTGAGGGAGAAAACTCGAATGCCATCGTCTTCTGTGACGGGTGCAATCTGGCTGTGCATCAAGGTCCGTCACTGGGTGTTGTTTGGGGTTGTTGACTCACGGTCAGACTGCTACGGCGTGCCATACATTCCAGAGGGTCAGTGGCTGTGCCGCAAATGCACAGTGTCGCCGGAGAACCCTGTGGTGGGCGAATTGACATTACCATACAGCCTGAGCTGAGCCCCAGTCATGTCTGTTCTGCCCGAACGAAGGCGGCGCTTTCAAGCAGACTACGACCGGTCATTGGGCGCACTTGCTTTGTGCAATCTGGATTCCGGAGCTTGTTGTCGGCAACCCGATATATATGGAACCAGTAGACGGGGTGGAGAGCATACCGAAGAATCGCTGGAAACTTGTACGTCGTGCTTTGGCGCCCGTACACCGCTGATTCAACAGACCTGCTCGTTATGCCGGGAGAAGGTCGGCGCCTGCATTCAGTGCGCCGATCGAAGCTGCTTTGTGGCGTTTCACGTCACTTGTGCCCGACAGCACGGGCTTCTCATGAGCATGAAATCCCTCAATACAGACGGTGTGCTCAAGGCGTATTGTGACAAGCACCTGCCTGTGAGAGCCGCTTGGACATCTCGCGCCGGACGCTAATGAGCAGTATGATGCTCATCGGGTCGAGGATGAGGACGATGTCGACTCGTCATACACCGAGAACGGTGGTAGCAGGCGTGCACGTCCTAAGCCATCACAGAAGCGCGCAGCCTCACAGCCTCGCGTAACATCCGTCACTACGAAGTCTGCCCGTGCGCATGCCAAATCCTATCGCCCTGGACCGCCGATCGTCCCGAGAATGATTGTAAACAAGCTCGAAGAATACGTCGCCAGGATCGCCATTCGCAAACGCCACCCATTCATAGAACGTCTGTGCCGCTATTGGAGCTTGAAAAGAGAGGCTCGGCGTGGTGCTCCCCTGCTCAAACGCTTACATCTCGAGGTGATCCGCTTCCCGCCTGAATGACTGAAGCTGACATACAGCCGTGGACCGCGTCTTCAGCATCGCGGCAGCAATCTGAAGCCGAGAAGGCTTTGAAACTGAAAGTGAGCGGAAGTTCAAGTAACTGTGCTGACGGGCAGTTCCTGCAAAAGCTTCGAACTGATCTCGACACCGTCAGAACTTTGTCCGAGTCGGTGCGAAAGCGAGAAAAGGAGAAGTTGCGCCAGGCTCAATCTATCAAAGATGTAATCGACTCTTTCATCTTCCCGTTCTATGGCAAACTGCGTATGACACTCGACAAGATCTCTGCGTGGGTTAGCTGTGCCAGGATCCGCATAAGGCTGACAACAAGCATGGATCGCACAGACCTTTTCCTCAGACCAGTCAACGTTGCGGAGGTCCCGGACTACCTAGACGTCGTTTCTGAGCCGATGTGCTGGTTGGACATCGACGACAAGCTCGAGCAGAATGCTTATCTCAATGTAGACGAATTCAGGGTATGTCTGGTCTGACCTACGGTCGACATGCGCTGACGTGATAGAGAGATGTCGGGCTTGTGCTGGACAACGCAATGCTGTACAACGCGAATGACAACCCGTTCCATCGAACAGCCAAGCGGATCAAGGCCAACTCCAAGCCGCTCCTCGATGAATTGGACACTCTGAAGACGCAGTCTCGATACTTGTTTAGGTCCGAATCGGATGATGATGATCACGAACTACCTTCTCTCCCTTTTGGGGCGGTGGGCGATCTTGAGCCGTCGCAAATGTTGCTCGAATGCTTGTTGCAACCAGCAGCTGGTATGCCAAATCAAGATTGGCTTTCGTCCGTATTCTCTTTTGCCCTGGAGCGTCCCAAAGACCCTACCCCGCCTCCCGCTCCTCGTCCAAGCAAAAACCGCAAGAGCATGTCTGCGGCAGAAAAGAGACAACGATGGGAAGAGCGAGAGGCGAAATATCAGGAGAGAGTCGCCGGTCGCTCGACCCGGGCGACAGAGGCCAAGGAGAAAGCCTTCACCGAGGACTCGGGAGTGCAGGATCCGACACCGGACGAAGACGAACAATCTGTTCAAGCGGGTCCATCGCGCCGCAGGAGCATCCGTGTGCAGCCCATCGAATCTCGAACCACTGAGCCTAGCGAAGATGGTCCAAGTACGGGCCCGGTCTCATCGACAAGCTCCATGCGTCCGCAATCGAGGCAACAACGAGGCGTCGCAGGTATCGAGACAATAGCCGTCTTGAATGATCGAGAGCGGCGTGAACAGGAGCGACAACTGGAACTCATGACTCCGGACATAGATAGTCAAGATCTGTTCAAGCGATTCAATATCGGATGGGTCCTCCCTGAAGGCTCCAAGAGGCGCAGGGCAGAGCGACCGCCGTCGCCACCTAGACCAGCACCGCAGCGGCAGTCGAAGACAGCGAAATCTCAATCAGTAGAAGTCAAATCAGAAATTGTTCAACCTCCTCCCGCTTTCCGGAGCAGTCTCACTCCGCCACAATCGTCCGAGCTCAGCGAAGATTTCACGCCCCAGACTTCGCCTGTCAAGACGCGCACTGCGCTCCTCAATGCTGCCACGAAGAAGAGAAAAGCGGACGAAGATCAGCAATCCGCGGGCACGCCGAGACAATCCAAGCGCATCCGAAGACTAGAGGGCGACGATCCTGACGACGCACGTTCGGAGACACCGAGACCGCGCACTCGTACGCAGATCGTGGCGGAGGCTCAGCCCTCCTCCACTCCCATCTCCAGTGCGCCGAGCTCTGCCGTGGTACGAAGAACCGACAAAGATGCGACTCCGTTGGCCACATCGGCAAGAAGCAGCCCTAACAAACCCAAGGGAAAGCCTACATCGCGACTAGAATCAAGCAAACAGGAAGCCGCGGCTGAGGAGGCCCGCGACGAGGAATTCCCAACAGGTGTCCTGGGTCAGATTTCCTAGTCAAGGCCAAGCTTCCCGCTGACCTGATAGTATGGGCCAAGATGACGTCGTATCCCTACTTTCCCGGCCTGGTGATGGATCCGGTAGAGGATGAGAAACAGATCCCCAACGCCGTCAAGGCGCTCAGACCGAAGGGAGAGAAAGTCTGGCTTGTCAGATTCTTCGATTCCCAGTCAAGCTTTGGGTGGATTCCAAGGAATAGGCTGGATCTGTTGGGCGCCCTGGATGGTGAGTCACAATCCTCCTTTTCAGCGCGGGTTCGGCTCAATGTCGTCAGAAATCGATGAGTGGCACTTGGCAGTGAGTTCACTAGGCGCTGAGTGACGTGAGCTGATGAGGGAGTGCCGTGACAAATCGTCAAAGTCGGGTCGCATGAAGAAGACTGTCCGGGAGGCTTACAAGTATGTGTTGACGGTTTGCCCATGTGATGTCGCTGAACAATAGATTGGCGCTGGCCAGCAGAGAATCGTCTGGCGAGGATCCATAGGGGTCGGCGGCGTGGTAGCTGTGCATGTGATGTCTGGAATGATCACGAGCAGTAACGGTGTATGCATGTGACCATTGACCATTGTAAAGGGCCGCCACAATGGAATATGTGCCACATTGACCCTCGCCCCTTTTGACCAAATTCGCCGGCAAACTCCGGTCAGCCAAATGTCCTGCCAAAATCGTTGTCGGCATCTCCATCCCTCAATCCTCACACATCGACACCATGGTGAATCCCCTAGCAGCAACATCCGGGATAGAAGCTGACTCGGCAGCCCCCCAAGAAGGTCCGCGCCCCCCAAGAAGCCGCCGTCTCGCTCGGCCCGCAGGTCGCGGACGGCGAGCTCGTCTTTGGCGTTGCTCACATCTTTGCCTCGTGAGTTTGTGCTTACCTGTCTTGGTCGGACGGAGAAACTGGATCAGAGGCGATTGTGAGAGGCAGATTCTTGGAGGGAATGGAGGGGCAGGAGCAAGTAAGATTGAAGGATAGCAGATGTCGAGGAGTCCCAAGGGCTGTTGGGCAATTGCTGATCCCAGCTTCAACGACACTTTCGTTCACGTTACCGACCTCTCCGGCAAGGAGACCATTTCCCGTGTGACCGGTGGCATGAAGGTCAAGGCTGACCGTGACGAGTCCTCGGTGAGCAGGAAGGTCGAGCGCAGAGTGCATTGAGCTGACGACGTCTCTTCTCCTTACCTTGTCCAATTCGCCGCTTTGCCTCTGCCTCGCACTTGCCCCCCTCAGCCCTACGCCGCCATGTTGGCCGCCCAGGACGTCGCCGCCAAGTGCAAGGAGGTCGGCATCACCGCCCTGCACGTCAAGCTCCGCGCTACCGGCGGAACCGGCACCAAGCAGCCCGGCCCCGGTGGCCAGGCCGCCCTCCGTGCGCTCGCCCGTGCCGGCATGCGCATCGGCCGCATCGAGGACGTCACCCCCATCCCCTCCGACTCCACCAGGCGCAAGGGTGGTCGTCGCGGTCGTCGTCTGTAGTCTGTCTCCGTTCCTGGTTCTGTATACAGAGATGGATTGGTGTGGGGTCATATCGTCGTCCGACAGCACGCGTTTCCCTCAGGGGATCCCCGTGGCTCGTCCATGCATGCAATATGCGCGACTGGACTGTGCTCTGTTTGTTTGTGGGATCTGGCGCGCGCCTCTGTCGAGAGATAGGCCCATCATGATCGGTGGAGTCGTTTCTATTGGGCCCGATCAGTGCTAGTTCATCGGTATTGACAGAATGAACGTGTCGGGCGATGCTGGCGCGCTGTTCTGGCGCGTCGAATACGCTTGCCTCCCTCATGCCCACATCATAGAGCAATTGGGACAACACAAGATGGGTGCAGCCGGAATTTCGGCTAGGCCGAGCGAGTCCGAGTTGGTCAAAGGGGGTGTCGTCATTCCTCTCGCTCATTTCCTCCATCAACGCTACTCTAGTAGTTGACGTTCCTCTATCTCTCTCATCGACACCGCTCTCCTCCCACCTTGCAGCTTGTCCCAGAGCAGAACAGCTCGGAGCTTCGGACCGCAGACCAGCACCGTCTCTAGACAACGCGGCGAGTGGCGCCGGCTCACCATCACCGGCCCGCACCTTGCACTGCACCGAGCGTTCAATTGTTCAAGGTACCCGAGCATCAGCCTATCAGGCAGCGCAGCGCTGCTCCACACTCATCACCGACACGCTGAAACGCCAACCTTGACCCCTTGGTAGTCGGTCTTGGTACTCGACGGCTGCCCATTGGTCGAGCAGAGCAAGCGACGGGGTCCGTGAGGTGTCTGGCCGCCGGCAAGGTCCAGGTGAGCCCCCCTTCCTGTCGCTCTGTCTGACGCAATCCCTTCAACTCCCCGCCTTGCTCGGATACCCATGCGGCATTTCTTCCCTACAACCTCGCCTTCCAACCTGATTGCCATTGTCATTGCCTCGCCCGTTCCCTCCTCTTGGCTGTGCTACCTTCCCGGCCGCTGTCGGTAGATCCGGAGCGCCTGCTACCAGCCAGTGGAGCAGCATCATCGCCTCGCTCGCCGAGGAAACCCCACCTAATCACGTCTTGCCACTCTCTCAGCGGGGGACTACGCACTCTCGCGTCGGTCAGAGCTGTCCACTCCTTTTCATCCCATCACACCGCAAGTGTGTTTGTACAGCGTACAATCACATCACACCTCGTCGCGTCCGGCCCCTCGGCCTCTTAACTCGGAGCACGGAGGACAGGAGAGCTTGATTGAACAGGAAAAAAGGGGAGATAAAGCTATCGAGTGCTGACGCTGGCGTTTCACCCACCACCACCCGCACCTCTCTCACCCTGCTCTCTTGCCACCGCATCACTCGATATCGGGCATGAGCCACAAACAGCCTAGACGATCTTCCCAATCATCCTCTGTGCCGCCCCATCATCTCGCCCCTTATCCCACGCCCCCGACTTCGCCAGAGCTCGACGCCATCTCGGCGGGGTCGACCGTCCCCTCTATCGACAAGGAAGGCTCGAGGGCCGTCTTCCGGCATACCAGCGCATACCCTTGGAAGGAAGGTCAGGCTGCCAGGATGGACGGTGTCAATATCCCCTCGGAGAGCGTGCCGCTCGAGATGAAGGCCTGCGAGCAGATCCTCAAGCGCGCCAAGGAGTTGAAAAAGGCGGATCCGGCGGTCGCTTATTGGTGTCAGCTGAGCAGACCAAACCGATGATCCACAAGCTGACATACAGGCTGCTTCTCCGCTGCGCAGAAAGCGCTCACCCTCCCCAATCGTTCAGCTGAAGGGACCAAGTTCGCCATGATTCTCCTGGATGCGCTCGAACAGGTGAGCCCTTTTCATACGGACTGCTCGGGACGCGTCATGGCCATCATTCCGCCGCGAGCATCAATGCTGATCTGCCATCAGATGAAGAGCATCCTGAGCGATCACGAAGCCGTCACCAACGAGGCGGCCGGCGCTGCTTATGTCGAAAACTTTGCCCTGAAGGTGTTCATGTCTGCGGACAACGACGATCGGAATGGCATCACTGGTAAAGGTACCATCCGCAAGTTTGTTGTTGCGGGGCAGTTCATCGAGGTTCTCAGGTGCTTCGAGAACGGCATGACGGAAGAGGTCAGCTGATTGACGTGCGGATCTGGATCAGGCTGACGCTTAGATGGAGCAGAAGTTGCAGTATGCCCGGTGGAAGGCTGCCGATGGGGCAAAGGCGCTTCGAGAGGGTAGGACACCCACCGCCGGCCCGCGTGAGCTTTGCCATTGACTTGAAGACGCTGGCTGACAGTACAGCGATGCCAGAAGAAACTTCCGTGGAAAACCAGCTGCCTAGCATACCCCTCGGATCGCCTGATCCTCATTCCCCGCCGATGCACTCTCCTCCGAGTCAGCCGTCTACGGGACGCGGATCGTTCTCGTCGTCATCTCGTCCTGTCATGCCACGGAATGCCAATGGCAGTGGATCTCCTGCCTCACAAGTGACGCCTATCGTCTCGCCCAAACCCTCGCCCGCTCAGAAACCCAAATCCATCCCGACTATCGACGTTAACCCCGAGCCACGGACTCCCATACGATCGGACTCAGGCGCGTGGAGCACTGTCGCCACCCCCGGTGTTCCCGAAATAGGAGAGGAACAGCGCTTCAACATCGCTCCCGTCAACACGCCCGTATACGACGGAGGTGCCAGCAGTCCGGTCAGTGGTGGAACCGACAAGAAAAACGTGCGATTCATGGGACCCGACGGAGCCCCTCTCTCGCCTGCCACGACACACATCACCGTCGACTCGTATGACGCGCCTGCTGCTCCTCCACCTTCGGCATTCACTCCGTCTCCCTCCTCGCCCAGACGGGGTCCGTCCGCCCCTCCGCAAGCCCCTCACGCAACGCAACCGTCTGCACCTCCATACCAGGATACGCGAGCGGGTGGTGGGTCTACGACTAAGCCCTCTGTGCGGTCCAGGGGAGACAGCGTCTCGTCCAACGGCAACGGGCAGAAGAATGGCAGTGGCCCTGCCCCAGTCAAGAAGCCGGCCACTATGCATCCGCCGCCTCCGCCACCGCCCTCTCTCATCTCAGTCCCAGCTCAACCGCCTCCAGTCGCTCAGCCCCACGGGCTCGGTCTCTCTGCGCCTCTGAGCCGCAAGCAACTCGAGGATACGCAGAAGCATGCTCGTTGGGCCATCTCAGCTCTCGACTACGACGATATTGAGACTGCGAAGAAGGAGCTCCGCCTCGCCCTCGCCAATCTGGGCGGATGAAATGCTCTGCAGGTCAAGATCATTCGATAGCCCAGATTATCCCGCCTTTTATCGGCACTGGCTGTGACGGGCGACCTTCGCTGCAACCACAAATTCGGCCTACCCTCCTGCATCGTCTGCCGCCGTCGATCATGTAAGCACGCCTGCACAGTCCCGCTCTCCCCAGTATACAAAAGTCCAAGCAAAGCAGTCTGTCTCGCGCCTATCGTTCATCATTCGTGCTGTGCATTATGTTGTCATTTAGAGTAGTGTCTAGTGTTTACCATGCCCATAGCCATTCATGCATTGTGCATAGCTGTACACCGGCACCCCCTGCGAGATGAAACAGTGCGACCGAGCAGAGGTCCTTTGAGCGGAGTTGTCATCGCTGCTCTTGCTGCTGCATGTAATAGATGCCTTACGACCTTTGCGATGTCCAATATCGTTGTTCATTGAGCACTTCCTGCACTCTGGCACTCCATCTTCCTCACAGCACTCGCTATCAGATACACTAAGTTAAGGTCCCGGACATAGCAGCCAACCTTCGGCCGAGGAGGGTTCAATTGAGCCCGACGCATTCCGTCCCAAACGGGTAATTCTGCGCCACCCGTCGCCGTGGATTTGGATTTTGGGCTGCGTCGCCAAGCTGTTTTCTGAATAAGCACCCAGTGACTCAGTGACGACACCTCTCTTACACGACGACGGCGACGACGGACGGTGGGGTCGTGCAAGTGAGGTGTAACAGCTGCGGAGTGAGGGGATCGTCGCTTTACAACCTCAACACCAACTCCAAACAGTCGGAGAGGACTCGTCTCTCTTGTTGTTGGCCCTGAGCGACGCCGCCTCGGCCGACACCTCGCGCCTCTCATCGCATACATCGCACGGCGTAGCTTACTGTAAAAAGTCTAGCCATGAGCAGCTCGCACACCCGCTCGGCGTCGGCCAACTTGGCTTCGCCCTCTCGGTCCATCCCCAATCCCACCTCTCAGCACTCGAGGACAGCATCGAGCTCGGGGCTGCTGTCGACCATCATGGCCTCGCCACTCGCGCTCTTCTCGCCCAAGGCGACGTACGGCCAGGTCCTGCTGGAAGATGACGAGGTCAAGCCCGGCGAGTCGAGCAAGTCTGCCCTCCTCGACCCGGCCGGCTGCAAACGCGTCGAGCTCCGCATAGGCGGCATGACGGTGAGTCCCCCTCTGTGCTTCGGCTGGGGCTGCGGGGCTGTGTGCTGAGCGCAGTGCGGCGCCTGCGTCGCCAGCATCGAGGGGCAGATGAAGCAGCCCGGTATACGCAGCGTCCAGGTGTCTCTCCTGGCGGAGCGCGGGGTCGTCGAGTATGACGAGCACTTTGTGGATCCCAAGGGCCTGCATTGGACCGACGCGCGCATCGCAGAGGAGATAGAGGATATCGGCTTTGACGCCGAGGTCGTGGAGCGCAGCGAGGTCGACGAAGTCGAGTTGCGCATCTACGGCCTCGAGAATGCCGACCTGGTCGAACCGATACTGGACATCACCACCGCACTGGCCGGCGTGCACACTGTCGCCTGCCCCTTCCCCCATACGCACCTCCTCCTCTCGCACTCGCCGCTACTGGTATCGTTACGGACGATTGTCGATACGCTCGCCGCGGCCTTCCCCCAGCTCTCCTTCCTCCCCACTTCGACGCAGAACGACTCGCAGCTCGCCTCCTTGCAGAAGCACAAGGAGACCGCGAAATGGCGCCGCACGTTTGTGCGCGCGGCGTGCTTTGCCATCCCAAACTTCATCGTGGGCATGCTCAGCATGTACCTCCCCAGCTGGCTCATGGGCTGGACGATGTGGAGGCTGTGTCGCGGCATATACATCGGCGATCTGGCCTGTCTCGCCTTGACCATCCCTGTCCAGGTCTGGCTCGGCCGCGGCTTCTACGAGAACGCGTGGAAGTCGCTCAAGCACAAATCCGCCACCATGTGAGCCACCCGCCCCGTCCTCCTTCACTGTCCTAAGCTGACGTGCAGGGACGTGCTCGTAGTGCTTGGCACTTCCGCCGCCTTTGGATACTCTGTCTGCGCCATGTTCTTCGCCATCTTCAACCCGGATCCCGACTACCGTCCCAAGCTGTTCTTCGACACATCCACCATGCTCATCACCTTTGTCTCGCTTGGCCGGTACATTGAGAATCTGGCCAAGGGAAAGACTTCTGCCGCGCTTACCGATCTCATGGCCCTCACGCCGTCATCGGCGACCATCTTCGTCGACCCGCCAGCAGAAGGCGAGAAGCTCGACACATCCGCAGCCACGCGCAAGATTCCCACCGAGCTCGTGCAGCTCGGCGACGTCGTCCTGCTCGTTCCAGGGGAGAAGATCCCCGCGGACGGCGTGGTCCTCAGCGGCTCGACGTCCGTCGACGAGTCCATGGTCACAGGAGAAGCTTTGCCTGTTCCCAAGACGGTCGACTCCCCAGTCATCGGAGGCACAGTCAACGGTCTTGGAACCGTTACATTCCGTGTGACCCGCGCAGGATCCGACACTGCCCTCTCGCAAATCGTCAAGCTCGTCGAGGATGCGCAGACATCGAAAGCCCCCATCCAGGCGTTTGCCGACCGCGTCGCCGGTATCTTCGTCCCTATCGTCATCGCCCTCTCTCTCGCAACATTCGTCATCTGGATGTTCATCTGCATGCTTCGCCCACTGGACAGCCTGCCAGGCGTCTTCCATTCGCCGGGCGAGAGCCGTTTTGGCGTATGTCTCAAGCTCTGCATCTCCGTTGTCGTCGTCGCTTGTCCCTGCGCCCTTGGCCTCAGCACCCCTACGGCCGTCATGGTTGGCACGGGTGTTGGCGCCAGGAACGGGATTCTGATCAAGGGCGGGAAGGCGCTCGAGGCCTGCCGCGATGTCCGCCGAGTGGTACTGGACAAGACCGGCACGGTCACCGAAGGCAAGATGCGAGTGACAGATATGGCTTGGGCGCCTAGCCCTAATCTCGCCACCCCGGGCTTGCAGGCGCCAAACGAGCTTGACGCTGCCGCCAGCTTATCGCTCACAACGGCTGCGCCACCGTTACAAAGGCACACGGTCTTGGCGCTGCTCGCACTGGCCGAAGCGCGCTCCGAACATCCCCTCGCAGTTGCCATCGCCTCGGACAGCCGCCAGGTCCTAGCGAATGCGCGACTCCTCTCGCCAAATGGAGAAGTCGTCGAATTCGAGTCGGTCCCTGGTGAGGGCATCGAGGCGCTTGTCAAGCTGGCCAACGGTCGAGGACAAGAGAAGATCCGTGTGGGAAAGGCCGATTTCGTGCTCTCAAGCGACGACAAGTCGGCCGAGGCGTACGGGGACAACTCGCTCCCCGGGGCGTTGCGACACTTTGAACAATCACAAAGCGCCCAGGTGCGTACGGTCATCTTCGTCTCGGTCATTCGACCTTCCTCCCCGCCCCTCCCCGTCCTCGCCGTCGCTCTGTCCGACGCTCCCAAAGCCTCTTCTCTGCAGGCCATCACTTCCCTCCGCCGCATGGGTATCGCCGTCACGCTCCTCACCGGCGACGCGGCGCCTACGGCCCGCGCTGTCGCCCGAGAGGTTGGTATCTCCGAAGACGACGTCTTCGCCGGCGTCTCCCCGAAGGGCAAGGCCAAAATCGTGCGCGACCTGCTCGCGCAGGAGGGCGGCAAGGGCGTGGCGATGATCGGAGACGGCATCAACGACTCGCCCGCACTCGTCGCCGCCTCCCTCGGTATCGCCCTGTCGTCCGGCACCTCGGTCGCGATCGAAGCTGCCGACGTCGTCCTCATGCGCTCGGACCTGCTCGACGTCGTCGCCGCGCTCGACCTGGGCCAGACGATATTCAGCAAGATCAAGGCCAATCTCCTCTGGGCGTGCTGCTACAACGTTCTCATGATCCCGCTCGCCATGGGCATCCTCCTTCCGTGGAATATCCACCTCCACCCCATGATGGCCGCCGCGGCCATGGCCTTCTCCAGCGTCTCGGTCGTCTGCTCCTCCCTAACACTGCGGTGGTGGCGCCGCCCGGCGTCGAGTCTCATGCCTGGCCAAGCGGCCGAGGTCAGCGGGATACGCGCCGGCTTCAGAGAAGTCTATGCCGATGCCGGGGACCTCCTTGCCGATGCGCTCAGATCGCTCCTGAGCATCTCGTCCGCCATTGAGCGACGAGCGTCCACTGTCCCGCTTCTCAGGCGCATCAGTCTTCGCAGACCCGATCGCTCGGCGTACGAGGCGATCCCTCTCGGTGCGGGAGACCGCAGTGCCGCTCCCTCCCCGCTGCCCCGGCTGGCGGTATGATCTATCTATCCACTCATGCCTCACGAACTATGTACCGGTACAACAGGATATGCATGTTGATTGTGCTATGTCTATACACTTGCTTCCGTTGGCTGGCTAGCGATGATGCACCGTCCCGCCGCGGCCCCATTTCTCTTCCAAGAACTCGGTCATCCACTCGTGTAGCTCGCGATACGCCTCGCGCTTGTCCATCGAGTGCGCTCTGCAAATCAGCATGAAGATCGTCCGCGAGGGAGGGTGGGATACTGACGAGTCGGTGAACATCCTGAACCTCCACCCTCTCGTCTTGCTCTGCGTGAGCTTGTCGACCAGGCTGGCGCTGTTCATGAAGTGGACATTGTCGTCGCCCGTCCCGTGCGCCAGCAAAAAGTCGGCGTTTCCAAAGCCCGTCATGTTGTTGACCGCGCTGCGCTCGTACCCCTCGGGGTTCTCTTCTGGTGTGCGCATGTACCGCTCGGTGTAGATCGAGTCGTAGTACCGCCAGTCGGTGACGGGCGCGACGGCCATGCCGAGCGTGAAGATGCCCGAGTCGGCCTCGATCGTCTTGCACGTCATATAGCCGCCGTACGACCAGCCCCAGATGCCTATGCGAGTGCGGTCGACGTATACCTTTTTGACCATCTCGCGCGCGGCGGCGATCTGGTCGACGACCTCCCAGTGGCCCAGATCGTCCGTCACGGGGTTCCGCAGCTTGCGGCCCTTGAAGCCCGTGCCGCGTCCATCGACGAGAACGATGATGTACTTCTTCTCACAAGCCAGATATGTGTGCCAGTCCCTTGACCAGACGTTGCTGACCATCTGCGATCCGGGCCCGCCGTACACCCTGATCAGGACGGGGTACTTTTTGCGACCGGAAGCATCGAAGTTTGGCGGGGTGATCTGGACGAGATTCAGCTCGTTGTCGTCCGACACAATCGTCGTGCGCGTGACAATCGGCCGCAGAAACTCGGCAAGTGTGTTGTTCAGCTCCGCGTTGCCTTCGAGCAACTCGGAGAAGCCGTCTTGCCCAGTTTGCACGAGGCGTTGCCACGGCACTTCCGGTCCGCGATACTGCAAGGAGTAATATGCTCCTCCGGGGGACATGCGTGTCTCGTAGTATCCAGCGTGAGCCGAGTCGGTGAGGGCCGTCAAGTCCGGGGTAAAATCGGCATTGGCCGAGGAAGGGATAGCCGCCGCATACAGGTGACGGTCAATCGAGGGATTCGCAGCCGTGAAGTACCTGTATATCAGATGAAGTCGCAAGTATAGAGCAGACGCTCACACTGTGCTCCTCGCCGCGTCGATACCATTGATTTCCGTCACCTCCCATACACCCTCGGTGAGCCAAATAGGCTCCGTCGCTGAGAGAGGGGAGAACAGGGCGATGTGCTCGTAACCGTCCTTGTTCGGAATGATGTCGAGATACGCGTTCTGGCCGCCAGAAAGGGGAAGGACGCTTTGCCCCTACTTGATCAGCACGTGAGGACGTTCAAAAGAGTGTTCTCACCTGCTTAATCCATCCGCCTTCACCCTCTTCCCCATCTTTGCCAAGGGTGCGGACGCTCGTCCCTTCGCTTTCGCCATACTGGAACAGAACAGCTTTGCCGACCCGGCCAGATCGGTCAATCTCCTTTACCAATAAGGCATCTTGGGCAAGCCACGCCACCTCTTGGATAATGCGGCTTTCAAGTGGCAGCTGCCCCTCCCAGTGCAAGATCTTCCGAGCCTGTTCGAGAGAGCTAGAGGACCGGTAAGCTGACAAGGAGAACGTGTGCACGGTGACGAGAGGGTTTGGAGTACCGGGCTTGGGATACCTAAAGTTATCTTCAATCACAGAGGAGGTGCAATCAAACTCACTTCATCTCCAGGTCCGTAAGGTAAGGATGCGACGTGAAAGCATCGCTGGTTGGGTTGTAGTATTGTAGGGTGTATTCACGGACATTCGTTTCGTCGCTGCGAAGATAGGCGATGGACTGGCCGTCTGGGCTCCACCATAGGGCAAAGTCGGTGCTGAATACCTCTTCCTCGTACACCCAGTCCGGTACGCCGTTGAAAACGCTTGCGCTCCCATCGTCGGTCACTCGGATTGCATTCATGCCGGCTCCCACCTCTTGCGCAGTCACGATGTAGAGATCGTTACCGCTCACGTAGGCAAGCGAATGCGAAACGGGCGACCAAGCGGCATAAGCGATCTTCGGCGGCGAAGTTGGAGCAAGCACTGGCCATGTCGACGAGTCAGACACGCGGTGCACCCAATAATTGCCGTGAGAAGAGTGGCGCCATTGTTTCTGGTAGTTGGAACGGAAGAGAACATACTCCATGTCGGGTGAGATCTTGTAGCCGTCCCACTGGAGCCTGTTGCCCTTGTCGTCTAGGACCTTGGACGTGTCCACAAACAGGCTACTGGTGTTCCATGATTCGGCAGTCCCGAGGACGATATTTCCCTGGTCAACATGCACGAATGTCCCGTCCGCCGCGCCCTTGACCCACTCGATTGAGCGCGAGCGATAGCCAAACGTGCCGTTGAAGATGTGATCCATGGTGATATGCCGGTTGCCCGACTTGGCCGAGTATGACGGTGCAGAGTATGTCCATGCTGACAGTGCGCCGATGACTCCTGCGAACGCAACGATGGCAATGAGGACCGCCAGTATCTTCTTTGATTTTTTGCGCGGACGAAGCTGCGTGTCAGCCCACGCTGGCTGTATACATCACGGGGAGCATGTGAAGCGATGACCCACCCTCGACGGCTCCATCGAGTACCCCTGTCCATCGGCCTCGTCGCCATCTTCCATTCGGGGCTCATCCTGGAACCGCTCGTCCTTCTCGTGCAGGTCATCTAGGTGATCCCGGTACACGATATCCGAATCGATATCGCTGGACGTGTCGACCGAGCGCCGTTGGGATTCGCGTGACGCCCGAGCAGCGGCATAGCTCGTGTCGGCAAGAGGATCGTAGTCTCCCGCCATGCTGCCGCCTGCTCTGATACCAGTTGGCGGACTTGGGGACGAGCTGCAGGTGAGAGAAGGTGAATTGAAAGGCAGACTGTCACCAGAGAGAGGGGCAAGGCCTCATGTATTTCCGTCGGAAGCGGCCGAACCGCGCGCTCGGGCCCGCTCATTGTCCGTCCTTGTGAATGCCTAGTGTTGCTATCTTACCATTGACACTACCAGCAGCGACGTGAGGCCTCGAGTAGGTGTCGCAAGATGATCAAGTTCATCTTGGTGCAAGTGAGGCTGCCGACTGCCCATCGACACGAGAGCTTACAACGCAGAACCGCCAAGGGAAGACACGGTTGTCGAAGTGGTATGCGCCTTACGATGACGACGAGAAGGTGCGCAGCAGTATGCGGCATGTGCAGAGGGCTGACCGCCAGGTGCGACTGAGAGGAGAGGTTCATCGTCTCATTGCACCACGAGATCAGAAATACCAATCCAACTTCGTGGAGGTCAGCTGCGTCTAGACAGAGTCGTCATGTATAGCTGACCGGCAGTTCCGAAGTGACAAGATTGTCTACCGCCGCTATGCCGGGCTGTTCTTCTGCGTCTGCGTCGACTCGAACGACAATGAGCTGGCCTACCTAGAGGCGATCCACCTCTTCGTGGAAGTGTTAGGTAAGTGAACCCTATCCTCACGGCATGATCTGTGTTTGGAAGCACCCAACTTGGCCGCGATGCTTGTTGAGCTCTGATGCTGACACGCAGACGCATTCTTCCAGAACGTCTGCGAGCTGGACCTCGTCTTTTCTTTCTACAAGGTATATTCGTCGGCGTAATCGAGGCATATTTGCTGAAAGCCTTCAGGTCTACGCGATCCTCGACGAGGTCTTCCTTGCCGGAGAGATTGAAGAGACCTCCAAGCAGGTCGTGCTCGATCGACTAGACTATCTCGAAAAGCTGGAATGACGAGGAGTTTGATGACGGATATGAACATGCCCGGTATACATTGTTGGTAGATGCCTGTTGTACACTATACAGAATGCCACCCTGGCTCAATGCTGATTCCCGCTACTTGACGTCGTAACCTTCCTGCTGGCTCATTCGCTATCTCTGCCCGCGAGGCGATCTTGCCGCCGCTGCTCGATCTGCTCGTAAGCTGCCGCCCTGCTTCCTGGCAGCCAGCTGAGATATGACGCACCCATTTGCCCTTACATTCCCGGTACGCCTTGAAGAACTCCATACACTGCGTATCAGCACGTCTCGTCCGCGTCGTCGGCGATAGAGCCAAGCGCACCTCGCTGCGGTTGTAATGTGTTCGCTCGAGACAGTCGAAAGACGCTTTGCTGGCTGCCTCACACGGGTCGGCAAACTACCATATCAGCTCAGGCCGTCCATCAGGCATGGCTAAGCTGACCTTGCTGACTGCTGATCGGCCCTGCTTGTCAGCTCGGCCCTGCTCCAATACAACCCGATCGGTACTCGCGTGCGCGTAGCGGCGACACGAAGCACGAGACTCACACGGAACGTCTTCTTGTAGTCTTCGGGCTTCTCGAGCTCGGCAGTGGGAGGAAGAGGTCGTTCTGCCCACGGTGTGGGCTTCTTCGAAGGCGGGACTTGCGAGGCCATCTTTGCCGGAAAGTTCGGCAACGATGAGAAGGTTGTCGGAATCTCAGCTGTGGTCGCCGACCGCGGAGCCCCGCCTTCTTGCATCTCGTTCTGTCCATGCTGGCTTGCATCCCGCTTTGCATACGCTCATCACCTTGGCAATCTGGGAGGGGACAGAAGGATCATGTCGGACGTGCTTAGCACGCTGGCGGCCATCGGTATGGCAGTAGGGCGAGTTTCTGATTTTGGACAGGCGGCAACGGTTGCTCACGCACAGGCCGCCTTTGATCTATGCGGACCAGGTAAGCCTAGCTGGATGGAACAGCCAGTCTCGCTGACTGTCAGGCGTACAGTATAATCAAGAAGAGGTGAGTTTGGTCAGCTTGTTCAGTGGCTTACCGGCCAGAGACTCGACAGGCTTCTCGCACGGTACGTCACACACTGGCCTTCACCCACCCAGCTGATGGGCAGATGTCTGCGGGGTGGTGATCATCGCCAACATCATCCGAGTCTTCTTCTGGCTGGGCAAGCGATTCGAGACCCGTGAGTTCTCACCCTCTTACGTTTCGAAATGGGAGAGGAGAGATCGATTGACTGGCAGCGCTGCTTGTGCAATCCTTGCTCCTCATCCTTTCCCAACTCCTGCTACTCTCAATCTGCCTGCACTACAGCCCCAATGCCCAAGCATCACCCGGGGCCAACTATGCACCCTTGTCGCCAATGAACGAGCAACTACCAGAACATGTACCAGAAGCAGTGCCGGCCCCCCACCGGAACTGGGCCAGCGGTCTCAAGCTCGGATCGGGGAGGCCCTTTGATTTCTGGCAGTGGGAGGGGTATGGGACTTACCTTGAATTCCTGGCGGGAATGATTGTCATCTTGGGCTTGTTGCAGCTCGCACTGGGAAGATGGATGTGGTGAGTCTGTAATCTGCGAACAGTGTTGCGCGAGGAGGCTAATGGCAGGTACATTGATGCGTGAGGCCGCCGGTAGGACGGCTGAGGGGAAGATGGGCTGATGGCAGACTCGGCTTCGTCGCATTGAGCATTGAATCCACCCTCCCCATCCCACAGTTCATCTCGAACTGGCGCCGCAAGTCGACGTATGGCCTGAGAGCAAGCACCTTAGCTGGATGGTTCTTTGGAGACGCCTTCAAGTGGATTGTTTCTGATAAAACCCCGCCTTGACTGACGAGCAGGACAGGCTATTTCTTTGTGCGCCATTCTCCTGCACAGTTCCAGGTGACGGCCATCATGACTCTCTGCTGGGACACAGGTGACTGGCGCATTCCCTCCTTTGTGATGCAGCTGATGGAAAGCCGTATTTCTCCAAAGGCTTCGTTACGGTACCGCTCCTCCAGCGGGAGAAACACGACAAGAGGCCGAGGTGGAAGAGAGCGTAGGGTTAGCCGTAGAGAGATAGCATCATACCCTGCCTGTCATGCGCGCCATCATCCGAATGGCTTGCACGGCAAGCTTATAGGAATCGATGCATGTGGACATCACATCCTCCGCCTCGCTGGTGATCGAGTCGGCTCTAGCGCTTCCGCTCGACTACCATCGAGTCCCACTCGGCGCGCTCCTTCTCCTCGTTGACAACTTCCTCGACTGTCGGGGTCAAGTATCGTGTGTCCTATGCGGTCAGCCATCTAGCTCCGCCTGCTGATACCTCGTCAAGCACTCACGTCGCTCGGCTTGATCCATTGGCTTTTTGGGAGCTCGGAATGTTGGATGGATTGCTGGAACGCGGTGCGCATGCGGAACACACGGTCGTACTGCTCCTTCTGCGGCAGACGAGCGAGCGCCTGGAAGTCAGTCCTTTGCCCCTAAGATCTCCTCAATCCAAACACCGCGGCCCCGTTCAATACCTTCCCACCATTCCTATCGCCCGCAGCTCGGCTCCACAATCAATTGGTCACGCAGCTGGCCTCTCTGCACCTTCGTACAACCCGTCGCCTCCTTGGCGCAGACCCATACCCGACGCATCGATCGAAAGCGGCCTAATCACCTTCTGCATGTCCTCCCGCTCTTCGGGGATCAGATCGTCGTACTTCAAGCCCATGGCCCGGTGGCCCATCGCATTGGCATACGCGCCCGAGACCGGCTTGAGAGCATTGTAGAGACCCCCCGAGAACTTTTTGATGTACGGGGCGAGCCTGAATGTCAGCCGCCATTCCGTCAACAGGGCTCCACCACGATCGAGCATCGCGGAGCGTCTCGTCCCCTGTATCGGCCGCCACGAATCGAGAAACGGTGCTGGAGCCGAAGGGACACCCACGAGAAGCCCAAGGGACCGCCGATGGACATGATGCCGATGTGCTGTGTATGAAATACGACGTGAAGACGTGAAATGCAAGAGGATAGGTGGGAGGAGAGGCAGCCGGAGTTAGTCGGAAGATTCAAGTGGTAGGGGCCAATCGGAGACTGCCTTTTCGAATGTGGCAGGTGGCAAGTGGCACTTTTCCTCCTGTTCTCTCGATGTCCCTTTGATTGATTGCAGCGGAGAGAGCGGGCAGCTATCAGCGTCACCATACTAAAGAAATGCATGCAGTGCTCTATCTCAGCGTTTCAGACATCAAGTACAGCGCAACTCTGATTCCTCCCCCAGATTTCGCCGTCGATACTACATCAAGCTCTCAACCCGCACAACATGTCCAGCCAGCCAAACTCGCCATCGAACTCGACTCAGCCCCCTAACTCTCCTCAGCACGGAGCCACTTCCGGGTCAAGCACTCCAAACCCGGGCAATCGTTATCTCCGCGTGCCAATTGGTCCGCAAGCCCCGGCGGATTCCGGTTACAACACAGATAATACAGACAACGAGAGTGATGCACCGCCAGAAGAGAACCCGAATGACACAAGTTCCGTAGTGACAGCGCTTCTATCAAGATGGCACGAGCCGAACATAGGAGGTGAATCTCTACCCGCAAGTCCATGCAACATCGATGACGGCTCGAATTCGGCCACGCCTCAACCTACGAGGCCTACAACCCCGGTCAACGCCGGCACATCGCAGTCGACGGGCCGGTCTGCGACCTCGACTGGGTCTGCTGGACCCCATGATCTGCCCACGGACGATAGCAGGCCGTGGTCTGGCCCCGTTCGCTACCCGGATAGATTGCTTCTACACAAATTAACTCCGACCACTCTCAGTAAACTTGTAGAATAATATGTGCTTCCCCGATGGCACATCGTGGCTCGCTCGTTTGGAGCAGTCTTTCTATTTCTTGAATATTCACCGTTATAGTATGCATCGCTTGCCTCTCATCACTTCTCGTTGCCACGTATCTGGTGCGCTCTCCCACTCCCCCTTTCCCCTTCCCCCGATCCTGTGCTTGGCTTTCCCGTTGGCGAAGCGAACGAGACGTCATGCGGGGTAGGATTGAAGCAAGTAGCGTCTCAAGATTGCCGCTTTGCATGCTGCTCAGGCGCCCCCCTTCGTTGTAGGCTGATGTCAGAATCTCAACTCCCGCTCAATCTGTAGTATGAAAGGCTCATTCGAGGGCATTCTGGAACTTGGAAGCGAGTGATACAGTGGCAGCTGTGACCCGGTGAGGCAAGCGAGAGGTCATGCTCAAAGTGGGCCGAAGGTCTGGCCTACCGGCATACCCTTTCAGGACGGGAAGGCGTCTCAGCCGTCACGACCACTGTTCAGACGCCTGAAGGTCGTGGAATCTCGTGGTGTGCTGCCCCATCGAGTACATAAAGCTGGACAGGATGTTGAGACTGCTCTGCAAAGACTTCCTCATACCTTAGCAACTGAAAAGCTTGATCAATACATCATGAGCACTGAGGAACAGATGCGCCCCACTTCAGTGGACAGCGCTCTCGACGTTGCCCCTGTCAGCACGACCGGTACTCATTTCGGGAACGGCGATGGTCACGCCAGCTTCGGCGAAGGCCATGATGTCTTCAACCTCGATGATCATAATATCATGCTCGCTCTCATCGATACTCATTATATGGCCCGGGCTATTTATCTCCCCCAGCTAAGTGCCACCGACAGTGCAATCTCGATCGTGTCGGCATTGGAAGATCAAGACCCCGATCAAGACCAAGTCATCGAAGACGAGGGAATCTTTCTTGGAGCGGGCCTCGAGCAAGCCGTGCACGTCGACATTGATCAGTGGCAGCAGTCAGTTCAAGATAACTATCGGGATGAGATCATCAGCAATACTGTACCACCCTAAAGGGCGTAGACATTGGTGACGAGACGGCGTCTCATGAGATCATTGAGTTTGACAACTTCTCATCCTCGTCCACCTCTACGACCCCACTTGTCGAGGCGCGACATACGGTTTGAATGCTCAGCGTCTGCCCAGATCTGTAACCTTTGACTAAGCCCCGTCCCCTCCTCAAAGCTGCCTTGTACATGTACGGCTTCGTCCAGCCTTTCAGTATGCATCCTTTGAGTCTGAACCCTATCGTCCTCCCTGCAGCTCCGCCTTGACTCGATGCGTCTCAGCTCGCCTCATTCATCCCCGCTCTGGCTTCTGTCGCATCGTTCCACCACGCCGCTCGCGAGTGGACCACTGCAAGCGCAATGCCCGTCCCGGCTCCAGCTCCACCACGCGCCGTCAAAGCCAGTTCCGCCAACAAGCCCACTCCAATCGGCACATTCGTCATCTCTCCCCAGATCCTGCGCACCGAACAATGCCCCTGCCATACCCGCTTCGACCTGTCAGCGAGCGCCTCCTCTTTCATCACCACCACCCTGTCCCAGTTCAAGAAGGTATATGCGCGATTGGCAAACAAGGTGCCGCCCGCTAAAGCCGTCGAGACGGCCGAACGTGTCACTCGTCAGCTCCGGCGCGAAGGCCACGAGCTCTTCCACCTGGCGGGTTTCCAGCATCACAGCAGCCAGCGGATCGAGTACAGCATCTACTTTCTCATTCCGAGTACCTCGGAAGGGGGCAAGATTGGCCATCGCTGGCTTGCCGAGATCATGATCCACCTGATCTACACTGGTCAAGTTGAGAATATCGCCGAGCGATACAGTACCGATTGGGAAGACTGGACAATCTACCAAGAACGTAATTTTTTGCGAGACGAAGCGAGCCCGATGTCGTGGGTCGTGAACCCCAAGCCTTTCAACAGGGAGGGGATATGCTACGCCGTCGGCCACAGCATGCTCAAAGACGTGGTCAAGGCGATATTTGAGCAGCTGGGCGGCCAGGAGCCACATAATACTGCCGGCCTGGATGTGAAACTCGGCGGGCTGTTTTGCAGAGTTCGACTGGATGACCCTCGCCCGATCGTCGCCGCCGAGGTGGAGAAAGTTTTTCTGGCCGAGCGCACCATCGGGTACGTCACCTTTATGCGGGTCGCCCTTCAGCAAGATCAAGGCAACGGCAAGACCCACGTCCCCGCGACAATCTTACTTGAGGCGGACGTGAGGAATCCGCAGCAGCCCACCATTACTGTCATAGCGCTGGCGTACAAGGACGAGTGGCCCATCAGGCATCACTTCAGGCGCAGCATCCCGGCACCTCAATTCGACGATCTACTCCCACTGCTGCAGTACGACGAGTAGTCGCCTGTCAAGTGAGACGGTGTCAATAGAATGTGGACAGACGCAAGATGCTGCATCGGTTGTCCCTCAGAAGGGCAGGGATGGTCTGGCGCTAGCGCGTGTCTCTATCTTCGTCTGTCGATCAGTTTGAGCCTCAGTGCATGTGTAGCCACGCACCTTTCTCCAATCGCTGACGCGCTTGTCCATCCCGCTCATCCGGTCCGCTCGTTCCTTCTCCTTGCTCGCTCTTTGTCTCTCGTGTTTGTGTCCCTTGAACCGAATCTTCCGTCCGCCATATAATGACTTGTTTCGCTGAATGTCTGTGCTCCCTTCCCAGACCACCGGTACGTCTCCGAATACAGGATCTGATACAAGCACGGAAGGTGAGCCGTTTTTCGGTAGCGATGGTGAGGGAGGAAGTGCATCGGCAGGATAGCGTTGGAGCAATTGTCGTTGCCGCCTTCTCGATATGCTCATGGCTTTGAAGCTGGAGGATGGGCCGGCCACACGCCCGTGGTCGAGGAAAGGGTTGGGGATGGATAGCGGCGCTTCCAGAGTTGAGGCGTTCGCGAGGTGTTTGGTGATGAGCCGAGCGATCGTCGGTGGCAGCTCCAGGGAAGACACGCGGACTGGAGCCGCTGGCACGTCTGAAACCAGGCGAGGCAGCGACGTCGAGAAGAGTCTCCTGAGCGATGCCATGGTGCAAGACCGGGTCGTAAGGTGGTCGTCAATGCTGGGATGAACGGATGGACGTTACTCGAGGAACCGGCCGAACATTTCTGCCACCAATACTCTGTAGAAATCTCCGGAAACGCCGACTTCCGTTGTAGCCCGACTGTGCCGCTCCTCCCCTGGCTCCCCCCTCCCCCCAGCGAGGAGCCTACCATCTCAACATTCCTACTCTCTCTCTACCTCTACCTCCCCTCTCGCCCATCCTCCCCCTTGTAAAATCGTCTCCAAAATGACTCTTGTCACTCGGGGCGCCATGCGCATGTCGCGCCGCGGCGCGCAGGCCATGAAGAATGCCCGTGCCAACGCGGCTCTCTTCAACACTTCGGCCCGGGTCGCCCAGAACGTGCTCCCGAACCTGAGGGCCGAGAGCAGCCGTGCTTCGGTCAAGCAGACTGCCAGTGAGTAGCACACGACATGTGATACAAGGAGGAGAGGCTGTGTCTGCCCATTGGAGGGCTTTCGGGCCGCGGCAGGGAGGAGAGGGGAATGTCGAGCAGAAGGGGCGGGATGGCGACAATGTCTTTTCACAGGCCCGATGCTGACGTCTAGCCACCTCTGCCCGCACCTACGCCACTCCCTCCAACCTCCAGACCGGCTCAATCAAGACTGTCATTGGTGCCGTCGTCGACGTCCACTTCGACTCTGACAACCTCCCTCCGATCTTGAACGCCCTCGAGGTGCAGTTCGCGGCCGACCAACCGAAACCCGAAGGTGGCCGATTGGTGCTCGAGGTCGCTCAGCACCTGGGTGAGAACACTGTCCGAACCATTGCCATGGACGGTACCGATGGTCTCGTCCGCGGACAGAAGGTCGTTGACACTGGTGCTCCCATCCGTATCCCCGTCGGACCCGCTACTCTCGGGTGAGCGAGCTCTCACACTCAGCAACCAAGGCCTCTCCGCTGATCTTACTAGCCGTATCATGAACGTTATCGGTCAGCCCATCGACCAGCGTGGTGAGATCAAGGGTGTCAAGCTTGCCCCGATTCACGCCGATGCCCCCGAGTTCGTCGACCAGTCGACACAGGCTGAGGTGCTCGAGACCGGTATCAAGGTCGTCGACCTGCTTGCCCCCTACGCCCGTGGTGGAAAGATCGGTCTTTTCGGCGGTGCCGGTGTCGGCAAGACTGTGCTCATTCAGGAGCTCATCAACAACATTGCCAAAGCCCACGGTGGTTACTCCGTCTTCACCGGTGTCGGCGAGCGTACTCGTGAGGGCAACGACTTGTACCACGAGATGAGGGAGACTGGTGTCATCAACCTCGAGGGCGAGTCCAAGGTGGCCCTCGTGTTCGGTCAGATGAACGAGCCCCCGGGAGCTCGTGCCCGTGTCGCCTTGACTGGTCTTACCATCGCCGAGTACTTCCGTGACGAGGAAGGCCAGGATGTGTTGCTCTTCATTGACAACATTTTCCGATTCACCCAGGCCGGTTCCGAGGTGTCTGCCCTGCTCGGTCGTATCCCCTCCGCTGTCGGTTACCAGCCCACTCTCTCCACCGATATGGGTGGTATGCAGGAGCGAATGTCAATGGTCCTTTACTTGCTTTGGCTTCCACACTGACGCGTCAGTACCACCACCAAGAAGGGTTCCATTACCTCCGTGCAGGCCGTTTACGTGCCCGCCGATGATTTGACCGACCCTGCCCCCGCCACCACCTTCGCCCACTTGGACGCCACCACCGTGTTGTCCCGTTCCATTGCCGAGCTCGGTATCTACCCTGCCGTCGACCCGCTTGACTCCAAGTCGCGAATGCTCGACCCCCGTGTCGTCGGCGAGGTGAGATGGAGCTCTCTCTGTGGTGGAAAGAGCTCATGATCAGCGCCACTACTCCGTCGCTTCCCGCACCCAGCAGATCCTCCAGTCGTACAAGTCGCTGCAGGATATCATTGCCATTCGTCAGTCTTCACCCAATGACGCATCGAAGCATCAACTGACGTGACAGTCGGAATGGACGAGTTGTCTGAGGAGGACAAGTTGACTGTCGAGCGTGCACGAAAGATCCAGCGTTTCATGTCGCAGCCCTTCGCCGTCGCCCAGGTCTTCACTGGTATCGAGGGCCGTCTCGTTCCCCTGAAGGAGACCATTGCTGCTTTCGAGGAGATCCTCGAGGGCAAGCACGACCACATCTCTGAGAACTCCTTCTACAGTGAGTCGCAATCTGGGCATGCTTGGAGCATAACTGACATCGAAGTGGTCGGTGGTATTGAGGACGTCAAGGCGAAGCACGAGAAGGCGATCAAGGAGCAGGGCAACTAAGCTTCCCGTCTCTTGGGTATGAGGGGCGAGTGATGCGAGAAGGAGGGTATGTGGTCTGGTCAGGTAGACTCACGACTCTGTCTTGTTCCACGCTGCTCTTAAAGAAATGAATCAATTGCATGAACATCGGCATAGCATCGCTGCTGAGCTGACCGCTGACTGACATGTTATGCATACGGAACATCTACAACTGTCTATCTAACGGGGTGGCTGACTCCGGGCCTGCGACAGTCACGCTACTGACGCTGGGAAGGTCCACGCTGCGAATGAGGCAAAGGTGGCGTCGTGTTTACCGCTTGGCATGGCCAATGGCGAGATGGTCTCGTCTTCCTCAGGAATGACGGTGGCCATCAAAGACGGCCGGGGAGGCGGCAGCGAGATGCGAGGGGAGAACATGCCATCCAGCGCATCCTCCGCACTACCAGCAACGGCCTCCCGTGCGTCAAAGTATTCTTCTTCAGTCTCGACAGCAGACCCCCCGTCGCAGGAATCAGCCAGGGCAAGTGCCTCAGCCAAGGCGAGCTGATACTCCTCCAAATCAGTGTTCGGGAGGAAGACCCCCTCGTAGCACGACAGATTCGGAGAAGGCGCAGAGACGGGCGGGATAGGCGTGAGTGGCCTCTTCGTCCCTCGCGCATGCGGCCCACGGGGGCTGGCGGGCGTCTCGATCCGCACACAGCGGGGCGAGGCGGGCGACTTGCACACAGGAGAACAGGCGCCGCGCTCGCACATCGTCGACAGAGTCGGCGAGCCGGATATAGTGGGAAGACGACCTGCCCCGCCCATCTTGCCCCGCCAAGGTCGCGGCGACTCGAACGCCGACGTGTAGAGCACGGGCGAGCCCCGGCCCAGCGTCCATGCCTCGCGCGCGGCGGCGGACACGCTCAGCGGTGACAACCCCACTGGGTCGCAGATGGAAGAGGTGCGGCGGTGGCCGCGGCGCGTTGGAGGACGAGGCGGGATGTCCTCCTCCGAGTGGCAGGGGCTGAGCGGCGGAGGACCGATGGCGAATGTGGCCTGGACCACGGAGCGCAGGAACGCCTTTCGGTCGATGCAGTCGTGGGAGGTCAGGTCGATACTGCACGCGGGCGAGGGTCGCGGTGGGCGCACTGGCTTCTCCGCCTTGGCGGATGTCCGCCACTGCTTGAATATCCTCAGTCGGGTCTTGTCGAGTTTAGTCGTCTTCGGGTGGATCTGAAAGCTGTCTAGACTCTGGCTCGAGGAGCCCAAGCTTGACTCGCGGTCCATCAGCGTCGGGTGGATGATGATCATCGGCTCGGCGGCCTCAAGGGGAGAGGTCGGACGCTCGAGGGAGCGCAGGGAGAAGGTTGATGCCCAGCGAGGCATCTTGCGCAGGGACGGCCGACTCGTCTTCGCCTTGCCCTCCTCGCCACCGGGCGTCATCGAGGGGGCGACGGACTGGTGGGAGGCTCGGCTGGACGCTGAGCCGTTTGAGGCTCGCGACATGGCGCGCGGCGTGATGGGCGTGACGGGCATGCCGGACGACAGGGACGAGCGTGTGCTCATGCAGATAGACTGGCGTGCTGTGCCCGTAGGAGTTGTCTCGAGTCCCAGGGAGGACAGTGTGGAGCCGGATAGGGAGCGCGCGGCCAGCATGGGCAGGGTGGTGAGGCCCAGCAGGCCAGGCATGGAGAGCGAGGGGGGTATGCTGGCCAGAGGTACGGGGGCGGAGATGCTGAGTTTGTCGAGGGGCTCGGCGTGGCGGCGACGGGAGAACAGCGACATTGCGTACGAAGACTGGGGAGGCTCGACCGGCGAGCCAAAGTGTAGCAGTGGAAAGCTGTGTAGATAGAATGCGGAAGGTATAAGATGGATGAACACTCAGGCCGGCTGAGATGGTGTGGAGACGTTGAAGGGTCCTCGAAGACTTCACATCCTGGAGAGAAGCAGCATTTGTACTGAGGTGCTGGTGGGCGCGAGGCTGGAGTGCCCGCCACTCTGTACAGCTGAGCGCGACGCGTTCAGCAGATCCCCACCTCGGTCTAATGCGACGGAGGACCCGTCGACGAAAGCAGAAGAGACGAGTGACGCATCTGGCCGCAGTGCCACTTTGGGCAATTCGGCCGTCCGTGCGCATATCGGCATGGGTACATGTGGCGGGTTGTCCGTCGCATCTATCGGCTTATCATCTGACCGTTGCCAAATTAGTGCAAAGGCCAGAAAGGCCACATGCAAGCTTTACAGAACAAAAGGTGCAGCACGGTCGTATGCAGAGGCTCCCTAATCCGTCTTGACCTTTGGCACTTCCCCAACCGGCGCCAGTTCCTCCACTTGCGCCTGCACCCCAGTCGTTCCAGCGCCTAATCCCGCAATTTGCGCAGCCTTCACTGCGCGCTTGCAGAACCCACACCAGTGCATGGGGCAGTACATGCACTTCCCACACGTGCGCTTGGCCAGCGGGTTCGACTTGCACCTCTCGCCAAGCTGGGGAGGGACGGAGGTGGGGTGAGGGCAGGGGACGACTGCGTATGGGTCGTTGGGAGTGCCGGGCGGAGAGGTGTGGACGGAATGCGCCATAACGTAGCCTTTGCAGGTCGGCTTGGAAGTAGCCTCAAGAGTCGGGAAGGGTAGGCCGGCTGCCGTGGTGTTGGGTGTAGGGGCTTCGGTGGTCATTGCAGCAATGACAGAGTGGCGGCAACAGTCCGTGGGGCGGCGGTGATGAGTGTTGATGAGTGAGGAGTGAGCGATTGGTGAGTGTAGGAAAGTGAGCGTAGATTGAGCAGCAACATTGATCGTACAGCTCTCGAGCAACCATCGCGAGCGGATCGGCGACATTGGAAGGGATAAAAGGACCGCGAGGAGACACGGGGCCTGCTGGAACGTGTGGCACATCCTGTCGGCGAATCGGTTCATGCCTGACCCCAGAAGCCTTCAGGCGTTTTGCCCTTCCTTGTACTGGCATGAAGCAACAAAATCTAAAGCTCAAACCGAATGAGCGGCCTCGGCCCAACAAGATGTGAGGTGGGATACAGGAAGAACATGTCGCCGATTGTCTTTTGGGGCTGAATAAATCGCGGGTCCACCTTGATCTGCACCCCATAGCTCAAGTCCGAGTCGGAGTCGATGTCCGTATCTTCCCCGGAAGTCGACGGTGTGAGCGCCCGTCCCCGCTGATGACGGCGTTGTGCGTCAATGTGGTCGGCTATGCGAGCCTCACGGGCGAGACGGCGGTGGAACGGGCCAAAGGCAGCGACGGGGGGTGGGGAGGGGGACTTAACGGAAATTACGGATGGAGCAGGGGAGGGCGAGGCAGACTCTCGCTGGCGAGACGACGGGGTTATGAGCTTGACTGGCAAGGCAGAGTCCGACTTGGAAGCGTCATTGTATTTGCCGTTTGGGATACTTCGGGGTCGAACACGTCCCGAGCTTGCAGGCCGTTGCTCGTCAGAGTCCGAGTCGGAGTCGAGCACTATCGGCCGGTCTTTGTTATCACCTAGCCGTATGCGCTTATGAGGCGAGCTGCATTGGCGGGGTCTCGAGGGCCTCACAGTCGACGGGCGAGCAGAGAGGGGCGTGGCGCTGCGCGATGGACCGGAGGAAGGAGCAGGAGTAGGATAGACCGTCTGTCGGCGGCTCGATCTTCGAACAGGGGGCGGTGTGGCAGTGACCCATGTCGGTCGGCGTGGGAGTGAGGGATGTCCCGGTGTATGTATACTGTCCGACTCCATCATACAGAGCTTTGCAGATAACAAGATGCCCAAGAGAGAAAGGGGGTCAGCGATGCAAATTTCGAGTTTCGAGTGGTCCAAGCACCGTGACAGGTACCATCAACATGTGATGTGATCAGCATATACATGGATTGACTTGTAGATGACAATAATTAGATGAGAATACTCGAGACCCACAAGCCTCACCTCGTAAGCTCACCACTGCGCCATGCTGATACCCTCGACCACCTTCTCTATCCCCTCAGTGGCAGTCTCTATCCACCCTGCACCGATGTCCAAGCCGAGCGTGTCGGCATCCGGCTCTTCCTTCCACCCGCCTTTAAGCCACTTGGCCCCAAAGTCTCCAGATTTCATCAAGATCTTTTGGGCGCGATCGCGGTCCTCCTGCTTGGGAGAGAGCTGGGAAAAGAATAAGGCTATGCGCTGGGGTGTCAGTCAGCTCGCCATACAGTCTGCACACAGCCTAAGGCTCACGGGAGGAATTGTCACACGACCAATCTTGTAGCAATACTCGTGCACGGCTGTGCAGCACACGATCCCACCATCTGCCCTCTCCGATCGGACCTTGTATGCGACCCGTTTGGCCCCTTCCATCGAGGTCACGACAGGAGTCGATGATCCCGTAGGCAGATCGGGCGTCGCGGCTCGCGATGGGTCCGCCGAAATGGTCGGTAGCACCGCGGATGGAAGGGCTGCGTCCGGCTTCGTTTCGGAATCGGCGGGAATACCTTTGGGCTGAGTGACGCTCAACTTGCCTTTCCCTTTGCCCTTTGCTGTCTTCTTCGGGTAAATGATGAACTCGGTGATGAAGTACATCCTGAGAGTCAGCTCGATGACAAGTAATTGGCAGCTGACTTGCCATTTCTCGCCCCAGCCAATCGCTCCGCCAGACATAGTATACTCTACCCCAAACGGAATCTCCTTGAAGAAGACGTAGTGCGACCCTGCCAGCGCCATGTATGCCTTTGGGGTGAACAAAGGGGCGAAAGCCTCCAGGCAGTACTTCATTCGAAGAGCGTCACCATTTTTGGCATAGCACCTGGGTGTCAGCTGGGCAGATCTGGGACCACTTGCAGCTGACGAGTTGGACATGTGCCCGTTGTAATCGCAGTCATCGATCCAGGCAATCCTCTTTTGCGTGACGCGCAGACCGCGCAGACCCCCTTTGGCCTCGATGTTGCGACGGAACAGCTTGAGATAGGCCAGTCGCCCCTTGGTCCAGAGCGTCCAGTATGCCTGAAGAGGGTAGACCCAGACGCGAGCATGCCAGGAAAGGGGGAAGGAGGGAGAGTTGATGATGAGCAGGAGGAGTAGGATGATCTTGACTGTGTTACCCTCAGCACCGTATCCACCCTCAAAGGCTCAGTAGCTCACCCGGCTTGGGGATGAACGAGAGCAGAGGTGTCGAGGGGTCGCTCAGCCTGGTCAGGTAGCCTCTGATGGGACCGAAGACGTTGAGCTGTATCCATGACATGGCGTATTGATGGCGCAGAACGGATGTTGCAGTAAGTATGAAGTGAGTGTTACAGATGAGAGCGATGGCAGAAGCCGCGTCAGCCCTTCTTCCCTTCTCGGTCGAGGGGCATCCAGCGTGGATTTCCACTACTCACCGGTCTTCTCGGCTTGAGAAGCGCGTTGGAAGGAGACGAAGCGGCCATCGTTGCCCGCGGCCACCCTCCGTTTCGAGCCTTGTTGGACCCAGGAGAAGAATGCCTCCGGAGTCTTGGCTGCTCCTGTGCCAGGTGAGATAGAGGGTAATAATGATAGGGGGGTGACGATGAAATGTAATGCGAATGGGATTCACTAAGGGTCTCGGCGACTTGTCGTCCACTCGGCCGGTAATTACGGACATTCCATGACCGAACTTATAGGCGCGTCATGCAGGACTCGAGCTCTCGGCCCCGATAGGCATTCATAAGTCGAGGTGGAGGCACTCGGTTTCAGCTCTGACCTTATTGTTCTCTGTTCGCCAGGTCAAGAGCGGCGACAGCTCTTATACAGCCATGGAGGCGGCAAGAGAAGATGCCCTCCATAGTATCGATAGACATCGACCTTGACGGACAAGCAACCTCGAGCAGCACGATGTCCGCCACGCTTTACCCGTCAATCTACACCCTCCCCCACGTACCGCTGCCTTCCAATGGCCACCCCACCCCAACCCTCGCAGAGCAGGCAGACACCGAGCGGCTCATATCAGAGCTACTCACCCTGATATCTCCTCCCGATATACCGACTCCCGCCAAAGATGCAGAGGGCTTTGCGCTCGGACCAGAGCCGACTGTCATGCGGACCAACGAGCACGCAAAGTTCTTAGCCGGGACGTTCTTCAAGCTGCCGGCGGGCTTCGTCGCGCTCGACGCCAGCAGACCGTGGTTGATGTACTGGACTGTGCATTCATTGGACCTGCTCGGCGTTGTGCTGGACCAGCAGACGAAAGATAGGTAAGCCACCTGCTGTCTATTCGGCTGGCCGAGCTGAGGACAAAGAGCTGTATCGACTCTCACCCACTTCATATCACCCCTGGGTGGCTTCGGAGGCGGGCCTGGGCAGCTCCCCCATCTTCTTCCGACTTACGCCTCGGTCTGCTCGCTGGCCATCGTGGGACATGCGGGAGAGGGAGGCGGCTGGGATAAAGTAGCAGAGGGCAGACAGAAGACATATGACTTCTTCATGCGCTGCAAGCAGCCGGACGGGAGCTTCGTCGTGTGTGAGGGAGGAGAAGTAGACGTCAGGTGGGCTCGTTGAGCTCTGGGACCATCTCTGAGGCTGAACATACCAGGGGCACTTATTGCTTGCTGGTAGTCGCGACTTTGCTCGACATTCTCACTCCGGAGCTTCTTCACAATGTTGACAAATTCATATCCGCGTGTCAGACCTACGAAGGCGGCTTCGCATGTTCGGCTTTCTCCTTCTTGCCGGGCTCAACTACTGCCTCGCCGGCACAAGCACCAACAGCCTCCATGGCCGAGGCCCATGGCGGGTACAGCTCGTGTTCGTTGAACTCGCACTTTTTGCTATCCTCCATTCAGCCATCATCGCCCTCGTCAGCACTCGAACCAGGATTTCCTGCAAAAATCGACGTGGATGCGGCCGTGCGATGGTCAGTACTCATGCAATGTGAGGCCATCGAGGCGGGAGGCTTCAAGGGCCGCAGCAACAAGCTCGTGGACGGGTGTTACGGCTGGTGGGTAGGTGGGGGATTCCCGGTGGTGGAGGAGCTGTCACGACGTCAAAGTGGGCGAGAGACTCCTCAGCTGCTGAACAAAGGTGAATCGATTTCCGAGATGGAGGTCATGAGCTGACGAGCAGTCGCTTTGCAAGAATATGTTCTCGTTGCAGCCCAAAAGGAGGCCGGTGGATCAGGGGGTCTCAGAGATAAGCCCGGCAAACGCCCAGATGGGTATCACACTTGCAACAACTTGTCGGGATTGTCTGTCGCCCAACACCACATCATCCACTCGCCGACAGTGCTTGACACCAACAGAAAGAAGTTCAACCTCGCCAAAGGGTTCCCCGCCGTCAAAACCGTGACTGTCACGGGAGATTGGGCTTCAGAAGAGGAAAGACAAGAGGTCAGACGGCAGGTATGGGCCAGTGCCCTAGCATGGGTGGAGGATGAGCCGGCCGAACTAGTTGTGGGCGGCAAGCCGAATCGTGTAGTGAGTCTTGCGCATGGCCATTGACGTTTACGAGTGCTGACAGTCAGAATGCGACCGCGCCCGTCTTCAACATCCTTTTGACTCGTCTCAAGCCGTTCATCAACTATTTCTATCAGCAAGATTGACACACATGTGATCCATGGATTTCGCTTCTTTCGTTACGCAGCACAAGCATTTTGTATGACAATTGTATGCACTTTACCGCCACATTGGCTCTGTTCGATACCAGATCTGCTCTCTCTATCCCGCGAAGCGGTGTCGCTCAGCGCCCTTCCACCCCTCGCCGAGAACTTTGCGAAGCTCCGTGCCGGGACCGAAGTCTACCACCAGCATGTCGCCACTCTCAGGATACTTTGCCTGCACCTCAGGCCCGTGGCCCGCCTCGCTCGTGTTCGCTGAGACGATGTACATCTTGTCCAGATTCTTGCCGCCGAAGATGGGGATGGTGGGATTGTTGCACCCGGGTGTGAGGATCTGAGCGATGATTTCGCCAGAGGGCTTGTAGCCAATCACCCGCCCGTCGTTCCATCGCGCCACCCACAGATTCCCTTGACCATCCATGCACAGGCCGTCAAATACGCAGCCGGGAGGGACCGCACTGTCTCCCTCTTTTGGCGGAGGGACCGTCGCGAGCGTGCGGTATGCCGAGGGAACGCCGTCGGCTGGGTAGTCGTATGACCTGACGTCCATCTTGAGCGAATCGACATAGTCTGGTGTACTTCAGCTAATCGTCGTCAGATGTTAGCTGAGGACGCACGGAAGGTCTTGCCGTCTGGCGAGAAGCCAAGGCCGTTGGACACGCCAATGTCCTGGAAGATCTTCTCGGCCGTGCCGTCCGCAGAGACGCTGTTGGTGAGCTCGCCCTCTTCCGCGAAGTCAGACGGCCCAGCTCACCGGTACACCTCGCCATGCCATACGCTACTTTTGCCTGGCGGGAGGTCCATGCTGCCAACCAGGAACCTGCCTTGGGGATCACAGCCCGAATCGTTGAACCGCACGACGTCGAGCGTCTCTTTACTCAGGGGCGAGGCAATGGTCTTGATGGACTTGCGCTCGACCGGGGTGATCTTTCCCTCGAAGGGCTTGAGCTCGGAGGGTGGGGGAAGCAGCACGACCGCGTGGCGCATGGTAGCGACGAACTGGAAGCTCAGCCCTGCTTCTCACCGGTAATGCTGTGACCGCTCACCCCGGGCTCGTCGCGCCTCAAGGCGATCGCGGATAAATACTCAGTCTCGGCATAGTGGTCCGCTGTGCATTTCATTGTCTCGGGGTCGAGCCTGCTCGTCAGAGGAACCACCTTTGCAAGCGGTGGCTCACGAGTATACTGTGGAGTTCGGGACATCGACCCAGTGCAGGAGCTGGGTCTTCGAGTCCCACAGGATGCCTGGCCGGTCAACGACGACAGATCACCCGGTGAATTCGCGACTGACCTTCACCGAGCTGGTTGCCCACTGGGAGAAATGGCTCGGCCTTGACGACGACTTCACCTCCCATCTTGCTATTGGTTACGGTAGAGTGAACTTGAGACAGAGTACAAAGGCAACTCCTCTGTTCAACCTTCTACGAGTAGCGGCTCTTCTGGGCGGACTAGCGGGGTGGAGGCGTCTGGGTCCCACGTGGGCAAGAGGTCTGTGCGTGGGAATGAAGTGAGAGGGCGACTGATTTTGCTTTTCGACCGATGTGCTCACGTATTCAGATGTTCTTTCTCACTTTCTAACGGGCTGACTAGCTTGGCGAAACACCAAGAAGCGAGGATGAGCCGCAAGAGATCTCGCAGCGGTCCTTCGACACCGACGTTTGAAGACCAAGACCGGGGCCGGGATGCCGGGCTGACGGATCTGTTCGGTCGTGACCGCCCTTTGAAACACAAGGTGCGCTGACTCCTCACCCTCGTTCTGACGAGACAGAGGCTCTGTCTAGACACAAGAGTATCGGACATGCGGACTCAGCTTGACGAGATCATTGACGTCGACCCCTCGCCGACCGAAGTGTCGTCGCCTTTCCCCTCGGAGTACGCATACTCATCGCGCTTCCTGAATGGTCTATCCACGGACACTCGGGATGGACCCCTCTCGTTCAGCTCCCCTCTGTCCTACTCCACCCCTCTGCGTCGGCGGCCCCTCACTGCCTCGACATCGGCCGAAAGACCGAATCGGCATTTCCTAGAATATGGGACCTCAAACGAATGCGAATGTCATATCCTGAACGAGGTCAGGTCGCACCACTTGGGGAGGAGCTGAAGCAAAGGTCTCCCCCTCCCCTGCACCGCGAATTCAGCCATCGACTCCACCGCCTGGAGCGCATACGCCCCCGAGCTACAGTCTCCACCGCCTCGTGCGCAGCATGTCGCTGAACCCGCTGCCACAACATGACCCACGCTACACGACGCCTTCGCCATCTCCTGCCCCTCGCAGATCCACCCTGCGCACGCCCCTCAGGACGAATCACATCCGTCTGCTGACTCCCGGTGCGCCTGCGCGACCGAGTCGCCAGTGGCAATCCGAAGCCGCCGGAGACACTTTGTTATCATCGCCAGTGTCATTGCACGAATGTCTGGACCGTCCGTCACATCGCAGTCTGTCGCTATATGAGCGGCTGGACCGGCCCCCGACGCCTGGACAGCCTGACGTATTTCAATATGGCGTATTCTCTGCAGACGCAACAGACAGGATCAACGGGGAAGATCAAGATGGGGCGGACGACGAGCTGAACGAGCCAGACCCCTCAGCTTGCTCGACGCGGTCGCCGACTGCGCTCTCCATCATCTCCGGCAAGTCCACCCCAAGTCTCCCGGCATCCGCTATGAAGAAAAGCAAGACCACTCGCAAGCTCAAGAACGTCCGCATGGCGATGCCCGCTCGCCGACGCAGCGAGTCTGTTAAGGTGACGAATCGATATCACGCGGCGGAAGATACCTTGAACCGGCATCGGCGTCAAGTCCTTCAGGCTCGAGCAAAGAATGATTGAGCGCGATTCTACAAGATAGACATCCGTCCAACATCTACCAAGCGTCAAGCCCTCAAGACTCGAGATCCTCACACTCTGGCCCGAATGACTCCGAATCACTGACCACATCCTCGTCGCACTATCGATATGACGCTCATCTATCCCACGACCATCGCCCCTTCAGCGAGCATCTATCGTCTCTCGCATTTTATTCCCTCTGACGCCGCATCAAGGGAACGAATCGCACGTTGTACAAGAATTCTGACCCGCATGCACTGTATATCATCCATGCATCAAGGACAATAGAGCCAGGTATAACTAGATAGGGCATGATGTTCCCCTACAACCTCACAGGGTACTCCTCTAATCGGCAACCTCCTATCATTCCGTACTCGCCCTATCGGTAGCCGTAGGGGTTCTGCTGGCCCATGTAGCCCGTTTGACCCATTCCCATTTGAGGATTGAATCCAGTCATTTGCGGCATCATGCCATAGCCTGTCTGTTGAGGCATCATCTGCTGTGGAGCCCCGTTGTAACCAGTGGTCAACGGACGAAGCGAGTCGTATTTGTCTTTGAGTCAGCATGTTGTTTCGTGGAAACCTGGACCTGCGCCGGACTCACTAGCCTGCTGCGGCCGCTCCTGCTCGTCCTTGGTAAAGTCGGTCTGCTTCATAGCCGCAAAGATATTGGATGGCGCAAACTTGTCGGGATTCTGTTGAGGCTGCGGTGGGGGGATCGAGGCGATGGCGTTAAAGGACGATTGCGGCTGCTGGAAACTGGGAGCAGGGAAGCCAGTGTAGCCTGAATATTAGCCAATGGCATGCATACCAAGAGTTGTGACTTACTTGGAGTGAGCATCTGTGGCTGCGCCCCGTAGCCCTGCTGGAATCCCTGTGCATATCCCGTAGGTTGCGCCATCATCATGCCTGGGGACTGGCTGCCTCCACGGGTAGGGACGAACATGCCAGTCTGATTCGGTTGGAGAGGGTTCAGGAGCCCTTCGTTGGCCGGCACCGGGGCGAGTGGCCCTCGAGCTCCGGTCGGCTGCATCATCATTTGGGACATGGGCTGACCGGTGCCCTGTTGGCCCATGCCGTATGACGAGGGGCCGGAGAAGGAAGACCCGGTCTGCTGAGGCGATTGCATCTGAGGCTGGAATTGCTGAGGTTGAGGTTGTTGGGGCAGGCCCGTTGGCTGAGCGCGCATCTGAGCGAGACGTTCGAATGTCGCTTCAGCATTGGACACAGAGTTGTTACCGCTGGCACCGGTGTTGGTTGGCTTCATCGACTGAATTTGCGCCAAGAGCGCCTCGGTTGTGTTGGCTACCGGAGACTTGACAGGTGGTGCAGGCGAGGCTGGCTTAGAAGTGGAGGGCTTGATGGTCCAAGCATCATCATCGAAACCGCTGATCAGGGGTTTTGGCCTTTCGGGTTCAGGTGCCGAGGCAGGCGGCGGTGACACGGTGACTGGAGGTGGGGTCGGACTGGACACAGATGTCTTTGATAATTGGTCGGTTGCTGCGAGAAGTGCAGCTGCATCCACGGATTCTGGTCCTGTCGATTTCTTCTCAGGTCGACCTCGACGAGTGTTATTTGCGAGCTTGCCGTCGGCGCTGGTGAACAAGGAGGGAGGAGGCTGAGGGGCAGGACCCTTGCTCCCGCTGTTGATGTGTTCCTGCAACTGGCGGGCGTACTCTTCGTCCTGCTTGATCTGAGCGTTTTGCTCTGGTGTCTTCTCCGCAAACTTGTTCCGAATGGATTTTGCGACACGGATCACGTCTCCCTCTTTGAGTCCGAGGGATCGCAGCGTACTGCTGTCGAGATCCGGCAAAATCGCCTCATCTATGCGGTCTCGTTCAAAGTTGGCTGCATAGCGAGTGCAGTCATCCATGTCGCATCCGGCGTTCAGGAAGAATTCGAACCAATCGTATCTCGGTTTTCTGGGTTTGGGCATTTCCATAGCTTCGGCTGGGATGGGCTCCTCGACCGCTCGTGCGCGAGTTTCAGTGGACCGGGGAGGGGCACTTCGAACAGGAGCCTTGTTGCCCAAAGGCACATCGTCGTCGTCCTGCATTGCTTCCTGCCTTTGCCTGGCTTTGCGAGCCTCGTGACGGCGAATGAGCTGTGAATCGTCGGCGGACATCTTGTCCATGGGCACCTCAATGATAACTCCATTGAGCTTGTGCAGGCGGATCTTGTTTCCATTCAAGCCCAGGTATTCGGCCTCGACCTTGAACTGCCCCGTCTTGTCGCTCCACGTCCTGATCCTACCAGCATTGGGTTCTGCATGTCAGCTTGTCTCCATGGCCAATCTGAGAACGGACTCGGTCGGTTATTCTCAGGGGGGCGTTCAGGAGCTGTTCTGCCTCGACTCGGTAAGCTGGCGGCAGCCGCCGCAACATTTTGAGCGGAAGGTCGCTTCGTGATCTTGGGCGGTTCGAGACCACGCGCTTCCTCACGTCTACATGTCAGCATAGCCAAAGATGAGGGGAAGAAGGCGCACCGCCTGCGAGCCTCCTCCTCACGCTGGCGAGCACTCTCCTCGGCTTCACGGCGAGCCCGCCTTTCCCTTTTGGCGATCTCCTTCTGCTCCAGCTGCAGGGCGTATTGCCTGTCTTCCTCTTCCTGCTGCTGCTTCTCTCGCGCAGCTTTTTCAATGGCTCTTCGCTGCTCGGCTTTGCGTTGTGCGTCTCTCTGCCTCTCTGCCTCGAGAGCCGCTGCCGCTGCCGCTTCTTCCTCCGCTCTCCGTGCCTCGTCGGCTTCGGTATCTTCCTCATCGTGCGCGACAGCCGCGGGCGTGGAGCCATCGTCCAGCTGAACATATTGCGCGGGGACAACACCTTCTTTCCCGCCGGTGTTTCTCACCAGCCACCACTCGTCGTTCTCTCTGTCGACAACGGTAACAATCTCATTTTCCGCCACGGTGAGTTCGTCATCTCCTTGAGCATCGAAGTCGTACAGGACGGTCGCCGTGGAAGTCGCCCCGTTCGCCTTGGGTGCTGGGCCAGGGGCCGCAAATCGAACCGCCTTCGATTCTACAGGTGCGGGCGGCTCCTCTTCTTCTGACACGACTTCGTTCTCCGCCTCCAATACTTGCAATGCTTCGCCAGCCGCCTCTTTGCTGGACTCGAGCTTCCCTAGGATCGCGGAGGCGGTGTCCGAATTGCCGCAGTGGAACAAGAGAGGCTCGGCGAGCGACGAGAATGAAAGCTCAATGTTCTTGCTGCTTGGCTGAGAGACGTGGGACAGTTCAGTGATGGGATATTGCTTGACAGGAGTCATCTGGGATCAGTAGAGATGCGCGTCAGACCTCGTAACGTACTTTGTCCGTGTCTGAGGCGAAGAAGACGGCACCGTTGCCGACGCCGAGTGTACCCTTTTTCTTCTTCTTGCCGTCCATTTCGGAGATTCCCCATGTCTCCACCTTGTCCTTGAGCTTGAGCTGCCTTTGCCTCTCGGCAACCTCGCGTTGACGAGCTGCAGCCTCTTCCTCCCTTCGAGCCGCCTCGACTTCTTCGGCAGCTTGCGCGGCGTCGGGCACTTCCACTTCGGCGGCAGAATCTAAAGGTTCGCAGTACGTGCGGGGAACGAAGCCTAGTGTCTCGGCGCCTCCGTGTATGCGTACGAGCAGCCAGTCATCCTCGGCCGAGAACACCTGAAGGATGGCATCCTCCTCCATTGACAATTCCTCGGGCGATGTTGCCTCATATGCGTAGATGGATCGTATCTGATTCATGGGCGGAATCTGCATATCAGGTCAATCCTGAGTGCAACATGACCCGAGCTGACCTCCTCGACGTATGTCTTCGGGATGAGCCCGACGGCTCCTTCAGCCCCTGCTTCATCCTTCAGCTTGGCCTTCCACCAGCTGTTGATCAGCTCATGTCTGTACACCTTCGAGTGTGACCCACTCATCATCTTCTTTCTCAATCACGTAGAGGATCTGGTCCTCTTTGAGTGATAGTTCCGTCTCGGGGTCTTGAGCCTCATAGTCGTACAGGGCCTTTGCGACGGCGACGTACGCCATGGCCGATTCTGATGCGCTCGAGAGGTGGTGCGAGCAAAGTCTACGCTACGTGGGCGACAGAGACTCTCTGCACACTCGGCGAAGCGCGATATATCGCGAAAAAGAGATGTGAGATACCAGGAAGAGATGAGACAAGAACCGGGGTGGTCAGGTCAAAGTCGACGTCACAGCTCGGGCCAGCCAGCCCAAAGCCACGGCCCACCCAGCACGGAACAAAATGTCAGGCTCACTCTTACTACACCCATATCTGTACCGAGCCGAGGTTGTCGTTTGTAGCATTTCATAAAAGTGTCTTGTGTGCATTGCCTGTATACACAATGTCTAGGCCGGCGGCAGGGTCATCGAGACCCTTGGGAGGCTCGGCTGCCTCATCGAAACCAGGTGGTGGGACGCCCGTGGTGATCAGCGTAGCTCTTACGGGGCGAATTTCTGCGGGTGTCCCTGGAACGAAAACGGTAAATGGGGGAATTAAATAAGAAAATTCCGGCCATTCTGATTTCATCAGCACAATCCTAATATGCATTGTGTCCTTGCCAAATTGCCTTTCATCAGAGAATAAAGATCTATGCATGAGGCTGATGCATGGAATGATCTCTGTAGCAGAACCAATCGCCTACATAGCTACTGCCATACCCTGCCCTATCATTGCACCAAAATGGTTACAATAGCGCAAGTCTGACAAGACTGCAATAGGCTTGCCAGGTGGCAGCTGTGACATAGCCCCTGTGACCAGCTTGGCATGCCTATGATCATCTGATCAGCCTAGCATGCCCAACAAGCACTTGCGCATCTCTTGATGAAGTGCTTTAGCTTGCAACTAATCAATGTTCTACAGTACATCCGGCTTTGCCGGATGCTTGACCCGTAAGGGCTGCGATGGCTGCGCCGCTAGGCGCAAGGGGGGGTCTTGGGGGGGTGTCCCACCCCCCCATGTCTAACGGAACCAAAGAACAAGGAATTGCATTAGGTTTTCCAAATTGCCTGAGAACCAATAACTTGAATACCTGATTAGAAATTCAGAGCTAAAAAAGAATTGAAATAACGAGCTACGCCCTATCGCGCACTTTCCTGCACGATCTACCTAGTTCCACGCCGATCGGCCGGTGCTGTTCCCGGTATGCTCGCGCAATCGCCATTCCCAGTGGACTAATATTCAGGTATCGCGCGGACAGCTTCGAGCCTGCGACAGTCCAGTCCTCTATCCCCTTCATCTTCCACTCTCGCCTCCCTCCCAGCTCATCTGAGAAACCTGTCAGCTCCTCGCGTCCCGTCTCCCTTGGGCAAGGGTACGCCTGCACGTGGTCTGAAGCAATCGTTGCCTGTACGAACGTCCAAAACCACCGAGCGACATGTCTTCTTGCCCGAAGACCCGCAGCTCGCCCCGCTACCGAGATCGCCCATGGGCAGTCAGACTAATCTTTCTGCTTCACATCGTGCGCCAACATACGCCCAGGCGGCTGCCGGACCCTCCACACAGACCCAGGCGCAGATCAGTGCAAGAGAAGCCAGAGCTGCGTATCGGCACGAAGGACAGGTCCCACATCATCACGATGAGCGATCCGATGCGGAGAAGATGACCAAGAGGGAGAGAGACGAGAATCGATTACCGAGGTTGACGGCGTACGCGACTGCTGAAGGATACCGACTGAAGCTGCTACAAGCATTTCTGAAGCGGGAACATGGCGTGGGGATCATCAGGGTTTTCGACGACTGCATATATGCTGTGAGTAGGAGTCGACTCTATGACACCGCTGATCAGAAGGTCTATAATCTTCCTCTTCTACCGGGTTATGGAGCCGGAACGCGGATACGAAGCTCGCCCTCGATCAAATCACCTGGAGGTGTGTCACTACTGGAACGAATGACCCTTGCAGAGGATTTGGGGTACAACGACTCGTATTTCCCGGTCGAGGAGAATGGGCATGGCGATCAATGGCATCCGGGACCATCGTCTCATGATCCGTCCGAGTACATATTGAGCGCTTCACCCCCCACAATAATGAACATGGAGTCGAGCCTTGGAGTACAGCTCGAGCAGGATCCCTCAGCCCACCTTGATCTCATTCCCGAATCCCCGGAACGGACGCAAGATCAGGGCGACTCATCTCCCATCGTCGATATCTCGCCTGAACAAGATATTCAGGAAAACGAGATCGTGACTGGCACCCGGATGTCGCCTGAGCATCCCGGATACCTCCAGCATATCCCCTCGCAAGCACTTTCGCCGGAAGAGCTGGGAAGCACGGTACCGCTGCCGAAGTTACAACCTGATGTCCGAGTTCAGGACTATGGATCAATCTCCGGGGAATATCAACGACCCAAATACGTGCATCCGCAAATGCGTAAACGAAGACAGTCTGGCGCCAATTTGACAGGCAAAGTCGCAGAGGCTGTCTTCTTTGAGTACGGTGTCAGCGTCTTCTTTGGCTTCCAAGAAGGTGAGGAGAAGGAGATCATGGAAGATTGCGAAGGTGCTGGCTGCTGGACGAGGGGTCAGGAAGCCGATGACTGGGAGGTCGAAGAGCTGCACTATGTGGTATGCTCTGGCACTCATTAACTTTCGATGCTGACATCCAGTATGATCCAGAAGCCGAGTTCCCGCGGATATACAACGACATGTTCAGTGAGCTGGCTTCGACCTCCAAGTGACAGGCCAGCTGACAAGCAGCGTTCAAATCCCAGTCACACCTGTTCAAGCTGTCCATTGCTCATGCCGTGGCGCAATCCACCAAGTTGTCGATTTTCGAGGGCATCATGCAAGAATCGCTCGCTCTCACTGCGTCGTTCCCAAAGGAGCTGTCCACGACGGGTCACTTGCAGCTAAGCCGTCGTGAAGCGCTGAAAATCACTGGGCGGCTGTTCAGACTCCGGATGGATGTCAACCTGATATCCGGCATTCTCGGTGAGTCCAGGTGAGCTGTAACGTCACATCGCTGAGCGCAGACACTCCGGAGCTATTCTGGTCCGAGGCGTCTTTGTACCCACTCTACGAAGCCATTCGGGAGTACCTGGAGATCGGACCTCGGGTGCAGGTTTTGAACGATCGGTTGTCCGTAGCGGGAGATCTGGTGAGCAGCTCATTTGGTGAAACATGGCGAGTCACGCTCATTCCAGCTTGAAATCATCCATGAGTATATTGAGGAGCGCGCGACACATCGGATCACCTGGATCATAATCTGGCTCATCTTGGTTGCTTGTGTGGTAGAGGTGGTGAGTCTGAAAGGTAGAAGTCGCTCTCAGCTCACACGTCCCAGGGCGAGGTCGTGGCGAGGCTGGCATTCCACTCGATTCAGCGCAAGCCGAATCAGTTATTATTGGTGCGGGGCGGCCAGGCGGTCGTGCGAGCCATCTCGGGTCCGTGAGGGTTTGTGATCTGACATACCGATGTATCGTTACCATACCATCTGCCTCGATTTGTACCTCTGTCGACTGTGACATGATAATGCATTGAGGTTATAATTATAGGACCGTATTATGATGCGCGTATATGTGCAGATCCTCCCATCGCATGACCACCTTGAGCTTTCGGCTTAGTCGACGTAGAGGGTGGACTTGTGCACGCCGTAGCCGCCCCGAGCGACGAACGCCAGGGTGCCGATGAAGATGCACGCGATGAACAGGACGATCCTGCTGTAAGCACCCAAATCCCAGAGTCCTGCGCGATCTCCCAAAGCTCACGTGTCGATCCAGCTAATGACAACGAGGCCCTTGACAATCTTACACCGCTTGAACGTCTCGCTGCTCTTGCCACAGTCCACCTTGTCCGTGAGGGCCGTCAGAGACGCCACGCCGATCAAGAACAGGATGAAGCCGATGGCGGTGGGGATCAGATGGGTCAGGATGCCAAAAGCGATATGGCGGCCGAGCGTGAGGAATCCAGCCAGGAGCAGAACTGCCAGTCAGGCCTCCCCCATCTCACTGCCAACAGAGAAGACGCACTGCCAAAGAAGACGGTCCACACGCTGGCGACTAGCAGGATGCGGATCCGGTCCTTGTACGCCGTCGTGTGCTGCCCCGGGTAGCCGTGGTCGTTGTAGTATGCAACGAGCGAGGCCGAGATGGCGAGCGCGATGATGCCCACCAGCAGCGTCAGGCCGTAGATGACGGAGTGCGAGATGCGGACACCTCGCTCGGAGATGGAGACCATGGCTTGAAGTTGGGTGCGAGGGGAGTCGACGGTCGAGAAGAGTGGGGGTGATGGACGTCTTTTATGTGCCAGCAGTGACCAGCAGCTCTTGTGACGACCTCTGGATCCGATCTGGTTGAAGACATGCAAAAGAAGCCATGATGCACGCCCTTATATGCCGTTTCCGGCGCCATGAGTCGCCGCCGCCACCTCGTCTCATCCGGAAGAAAAACGTGGTGACAATCACCGGTAATGACGTCAGTCACCAGTTTCGAGCCAGATATTCAGGCCAAAAAGCCTTTAGCCCCGACAATTGACAGTCAGCAAAACAGTACACTGAGGGGGAATCGAACCCCCGCCGCATCGACGTTCTCGTTCATCCTAAGATCCGATGGCAACGATGCATGATACCATTTCACCATCAGTGTTCGGTGCTGCTCCGACTGTTCTTGTAATATATCAACTTAGACACAACTTGTTATAGATTTCAAGTGGGACGCAGCAGCTAGGACGTTCAGAGCAAGACATGTAACGGATTGCAGGTGAAAGAGCTCCTCGGAGACGGAATGCGCAGAGATGAAGCAGTATATCAATACGTCCAGAGGTTCAGCCCTCGTTGAGAGCTGAGCGTCGGAAGTCAGTCGCGTCGAGGTCACCCCAAAATCAAACCACTCGTTCCTTCTTTCTTCCCCATACCCGCTCTTCCTCTCAAGGTCGGCATAGCATCGAGCAAAGACAAGTACCGCTCCGCTCTTGGGTGTAGTCCGCGATACTTTGATGCAGTGCGACCCATGCTGTATGATTTACCCCGTCGCAAAGACCTGAAACCGAGATCTGACCGGTGTGTGACAGAGTTTCGTGATTTAGATCAGGGCCAACACCGTTCTTCTCACCATCACGCCCCTTACATCCCTTCTCACTTCAACACATCTCTTTGACCGTATCAGCTGGTCGTCGCCATCCCATCACTCACTCGCAGTTCCTTCTCTTGTTGCGGTGACCACCTACCTTCTCTATGGACACTCTCTCCGCTTGATCTACTCTTCTCCCGACGTCAACATGCTCCTTCTGTCCACACTCCTTGCCACCCTCCTTCCGTCAGCCTATGCCTTCTCCTTCTCTCTTGACACGAATACCCCGGGGTCTTGCAGTCAACTCAAAGTCGAGTGGCTCGGTGGGACGCCGCCCTTCTATTTGACGATTTTGGTGAGCCGACACCTTTCACTCACCGCGAAACCTAACCGCATAGCCCGCATATGACTATCCGTCAAATGTGTCTCTTCCCGATTCAGCGTACAACAACGGGTCAGGCGCAGGTGAATATGCCTGGACTGTCAATTGTGAGCAGAAATGATTGCGGCCAAGGCCAACAAGCTGACTGCAGATCCCGAAAGGACACAACTCGTGGCGATGATGTCGGATGCTACGGGCGTAGGGGTATGTTGCAGCTTCTTCCTCCACGTATACAGCTGACACGTAGTCTGGCGGATTGTCCTCCCTCATAACGGTCGGGACAGCTAGTGGAGCCAGCTGTGTGCAGAGATCGACGGTTACTGATTTCCTGTGGGGATACTGCTGCTATCACGCGACAAGGCTGAATCGCAGATTTTACCTCAATGAGACACAAGTGACTGTATGTTCAGTTTCCCGGGACAGACGCGTCATCTGACGAGCAGCAATGCCAAAATGTAGAGATATATTGGGACAAGACGGCAACGGATCCAGTCACCATTCTCGGCGTGATTCCCGGCGGCCAACCATTCGAATTCCAATCCAGCTCGAGCAATTCCTTGGGTGAGGGAGACAACCTTGAAAGCCAGACAACAAGCTGATGATTTCTAGTGTGGCAGACAAATGTCGCAGCGGGCACTCAATTTATCCTTGGCGCCTTCGATAAGGGCTCGGTTGGCCAGGGCGGCTCGTCCTCGCTTCTTACTGTGCAAGGATCTTCTGACTCATCCTGCTTGGACCAGTCATCGCCTTCGTCCACCCCAGCTTCTCCTTCGTCTACTGCCACCTCTTCTGGGACAGGCGGAGGTGTCAAGACAGTCACTGCAATAGCATCGGCTCCAGCTGGCGCTGCCGGGTATGTTCATCGCGTCCAACAGGCTAAGACTGACAACAGCTTGAGTGCCGGCACCATCGCGGGAATCGCCGTCGCCGCAGTCATCGCCGTTCTCGGCCTGCAAGCTGGGATATTCTGGTTCTGCTGTCGCCGCCAGATCCGCGCTCTCTTGTCGCATCGGAAGGAGATGCGAGGACGAGAGGTCAAGCCGGGTGGCAATGTCGATCTTGCTTCGGCATCGGGAGCATCGATCAGGGATGATTCCTCGGTGCATTCGATGAGGCGGCAAAATCGCCTTTCTGAAGCATTTACCCTCTCGTCACGTCATGCCGGGACTCGGTCGAGCATAGGCGATGCGTACGAAGTAGATTCTTCGGTTTCCCCATTCTGGGACAACCGGACCAGACACGATAGCATGTCGCACACGTCACCTGTGGCTCGGGAAAGTGGACCATTTGATACCCCTTGGGACTCACCTACCCCTCTCGAGCCTCCGCGTCTCCCACATATACGCACAGATTCTCTGAGCTCGGACCGGTCAATCGAACAGCACCTTCTCGTCGCACCGGAACATGCCTCGTCGCCATCAACACCGCGCACCGCTGGATCTGCCGACCCGCTGCAGCCTCTCGCCCCTTATCCACAGGTCCCTCCACCTACCTTGCAAGCTTCATCTAGCCGAACCAAGGCGCAGATGGCCGCCGCCTTGTCTGCGGTCAATCGTGATGATCGCGACCCATTGCACGGGACCCCGTTACCGCCGCAGACAGCACCTCCCGGTGGATTTAGACGGCACGAGGATGCTGGGCCGCTGCCTAGGAGCGAGAGTAACGTGGAGGACGGGGTCGAGGATCTGCCGCCAATGTATAATGCGGAATGGGAATCTCGTGACTCCGGGGACGGTAGGCAGTCTTAGGAACAGATTCTCATGGACGTTTTCGGACATTATGAGCATTTCCCCTCTTTCACGAGATGCATGTTGCAGGCAAAGCAGCGGCAGTGGCTAGGATCGGCAGCGAAGGAGCAGAATAGGTCAGGCTTTGTGCCGTGAATTGTGGAGAAACCACGCAAAGTCTGAGCGAGACCTGCAGCCCGACGCTTTCAAGGCTGCTGCGAACAGATCTTCTTCACGACCTAGCGGGGTGGAGTTGAACATGTCGAATTGCTTGCGGGTCGGCTCGGGACCGACGAAACAGCTGATAAAGTCTCTCAGCATGTCGTTCCCCTGCCTGATGGCCTCCACTTGCCCATTCACTCCCTGCAAGTTCCCCGAGAACCATTGAGAGAAAGCCCTGCGCGCCGATAGCTCTGCCGCGGCGGCCTGTTCTGATTCTCTGATTGAACGGCTAATTTCGCTCAGACGCTCCAACCAGTAAGTATTGCCCTCGTCATAGACAACATGCGCGAAGTTGTCATAGGCAGACCATACCTCTTCGAATCCGTGAGAAGGATCGACAGTGTCGATGTTCTCAAAGGCGGTATTAAGAGCTGCTCGCGCGCTTTCGACTGCAGACACGGGCGGAGTAAGGGTAAAAGTGACGGTGGCAGGCTGTGAGGGTCCCTCGACTTGGACTTCGTCTCGGTTGGACTTGTGCGACCCCCACGATGGTAGCCGCCAGTATTTGGAACGATTGGGACGTCGCGACATGTCTCGGCAGCCCTTCCGTGCGCAAGTCGGAGGATGAGCACGGGACACTGCATCTCCCGAGTCGGCGAGGCTTTATACGAGAAAGAGCGCGCATGTCCATGCCCGACACAGGACGGACATGGGCCCGGCGCTTCAATTCTTGCCGGCGCTCAATCCTCTGCATGTCGCAAGAGAGCCAACACAAAGGATCACCTCTGCAGCACCTCCTCGTGCCGCCGGTCCAGGCCCCGCCACGAGCGCGCGCTGGACGCCCGACTTCGTTTCACCTGGCCAAGCCATCCACCGAGGGTCAAAGGACCTGACTACAGCGCGAGTTCTTGGCATACAAGCACATATGGGGGCATTCATCAGATACATGGAAGTGGAGCTCAGGAGGGGGTTTCCCTACATTGTAGGAGTATGGGGATCGTTACGCGGTCAACAGGACCCCGGGTTTGGCCATGTGTTGAACCCAGACCTTGGGGGTAGGGGGCAGGATGCTCAATAACCAGCTCTAGCAGCGGCAGCCTTCAGGCTTTTAGCGTACTGCTCTGCAAAGCTTTTCAAGTCAGGAGTCGATTCCTTGTAAATCTCCCAGGCGTATTGCTCCCGGGACGTCTGTCCTGCCGTAGTCATTGCCGCGGAGAACGGTCCTTCTTTCCCGTGGAGCAAGGGGTCATTACACTCTTCGAACACGTTGCGACTCGCCTTGCGACCGAATTTAGCGATGAAGTAATTGCGTAGACTGAGCTCTCTGGTCTGACGCGCAGTGGGTTGCGGATCCTTGAAATCATCAACCTCATCGGGCGAAGTGGCGGTCTGGGTCGGATCGGGATCGCTTGTGTCAACTTGAACATCCGGAGCAGGAGGATTGGCACTATACCACTCGCGCATTTTCTCAATCTTGAGGGGCATATACTTCAGCCACCTTGAGGCATTGTTGTGCGGATGCTCCTTTAGGGCTTTCTGCATCCAGGCAGAAGCTTCCTCGACATCAGCCGTACCGCGTTCCCGCCAGGCTGAAACGAGATCGTCGACAGCGGTCAGTATAGCCTGGTGACAGAGGCGGACTGCCGGATGAGCGTCCTCAATATAGAGACTTTCAGGTTGGTCATCGCAGGTCAAAGGACTTTGTGAGCGGGTTTCTGCAGCGGTCGGTGAAGAGTCGGACACCTGCGGGGAGCCATGGGAGGTCAGTTGCGTACTCATCGAGTCGGGATGTCTGTAAACTGGTGGCAGATCGGCGGTCTTTTTACCAGTGGCAAAAGACAAGTTAGCCTATTTGAATGGGGCGCTATGAGGATCGCCAGTCTTCTTCTGCCAGAAACCAAACCCTTTGTGGACGCAAGAAGGCAGTCCAAAATCCTGACTGCGGCCGCCCCGGTCCAGGCGACTTCTCGTGGTGCTGTGTTTCGTCTCAGGTCCACTGCCCACGTCGAGCACGAGCGCGGAGAGACCAGGCTTTGCGAATCGCCTCCCCGCTCCGAATGAAAGGGAAACGTGAGAAGGCCACCTGAGTCTCGCAAATGTAGGCGCTCCACTCGCCTTGCCCCGAAGAACCCTCGCTTGTATATCGGTCATATCGAACATATTGCAAGGTCCAGTTCGTGATATGTTGTAGCGATTCCAACCCCTCTTGGCCTGAAGTCCATTCATTTCTGGGTCAGAGCGCCCAAGGGCTTCCCTCTTCTATGCCTTTGTTTCTCTTATCGGCGTGGCACCTTCGCATTCCCAGTCGACTGAATAAATCTCGCCCGCTGTGGCGCAGACAAAGTACAGCTTGTTGCGGTCTTCGGGCGTACTCCCAAATATGCAGTTGGTGACGCTGATCTGGCCCGGCTTGGGATTGGGGATGACGATGCGTGCCTTCGGTAGTCCGGACGGAGAGACAACAAAGATGCAGACTAGTGAGGGATGGCAGATGAACAAGTTGCCCTGTGCGTCGATTGTCAATCCGTCTGGGCCCGACACGCCGAAGGACTGGACTGAGGCGTTCAGCACAACGAATCATAGGGTAAAGTTAGACCTACAGAAGCGTCCGACCTTGGTGGTCGTCCCATCTGGGTGCAATGGGCACCGCCATACCGAGTTGTCCCGTGTCATGGCGACGTACAACACGCGCTCGTCGGGACTCAGCACCAGGCCGTTCGGGCTAGGGCCGTTCGTCAAGAGTGTCTCGAGCCTGCCATTGGGCGAGAGGCGGTATACTACGCCTGTGGGATCCGACATCCCCGTCTGACCCTGATCTGTGAAGTCTACAACAGTCAGAAACGTCGCTTTGGCGGCTGATAACACATACACAGGTCCCCTGTTGAGGAGTAGATCAGGTCGTTGACGCCTTTGAAGCGCTCCATATTACGCCTGGTAAGCAGTGGGGATAAATCACCGTTCGATGGGTCCAGCAGGAGCTGCATCGTCAGCGGCAGGCATGGGGTCAGACTCTCACCCACCACTCCCTCCTTGTAGTCTGCCACCGCCAGCATGCCGTCGGCTCTCACTGCCAGGCCGTTCGGCTCGCCGTCCCACTGCTGCACCTTTGTCCACTTCTTCGACCTCATCTCGTATTTGAGTACCTGGCCATATGGTACGTCAACCACGAAAATGTTGCCCTGCGGGTCGGTCGTGATGCCCTCGAGGAAGATACCGGGCGGCTTGCCAGTGCTGGCTGGAAAAGGTCAGACTTCACGTAGCTTCAGGCGCCGGACATACGATGCAGCCATTCTGTCTTCGAAGTGCCATAGAGCTCTTTCGGCACAGAAGCCACGAGCGTTGCGGTGAGTGTGGGAGGAGGCTCAAAGAAGTTCATCTTGGCTTCAAAGGTCGATACAGGTCGCGATACCTGGATTTGGGAGACATGTCATGACACGCGATTGTGCAGAGACCGGGCCGAAGCCGACTTATACCCTGTGGGCATCGGCGAGTGGGCGCCGACATGCCCATGGGCCATGGGACTCCTGGGCTGATGGAGCTGAGCGGAGTCCTCCCGTGGTCGCGATAGAGGTGATCAAGACAACGGGATCGGTGTTCAACCCCGTAGGACCTGACAGGTCATTCCGGTGACGGCCAATGGGGCTCCGCGAGAATTCCCCATCCTGGCATTGGACGCCAAAAAGACATGCATAAGTCGCCCGTCTCCCTTCTTTGTACCCTACGACAGCAAGTGCCCCTAGTGCCCTCGGGTTTGTAGTATGGTTTACGGCGAGTATCTGAAACGCCTGTTGCGCTTGTCGGTCTCATCGGCCAGACCGGCAAGAATGATCTCCCTGGCCTCGTCCTCGGATTGGATCCTTCCGCCATCCTCGCGGTCGCGGCGCTTGTTCTCCATGGTCGCGAGGACCCAGAACGCGATGGACAAGACGATGAACATGCACTGCGAGGCAATCACAAAGATGATGCCGTCTTGGTAGCGCGGTGACTGCTTTGACAGGAAGGCCTGCGGGATGCAAATGTTGGCGACGCAGTACATGATGAAGGTGACGGTGATCGTGGTCTGCTTCTTGGTGGTGCCGGCAATGTTCTGTCCGACAAGGGACAGAATCAAGGGGTCTAGGCATGTCAGCAAGGCGGAGTCGTAGGCACGAATCGACTCACAGGCAGACTGATCAATCGAGAGAAGCGACATGAAGGCCAGCGGGACGGCGCGATTGACGCCGGCAACAGGAGGCTTGACGTAGAGCATGACTTCGCTTATGAGACTGATGATGCCAATGACAGCCATGACAAACTGGGCCGAGTCAGCTCTATGTCGCTTTAGACAAGCGATATACTCACGCATTTGCGAGTCTTGAACCACGTAACTTGGGTGGTGAGGTATCCGCCAAGAGGAGTGAAGACGGATGGCACGGCCCAAGAGGGGATCTGCAGCAGCAACGCCTTGAGGCCGGTGTACCCGTACCCCTTGATGATGACACTGCTAAAGTTGGTGGCGATGCCGGGCGCGGGCTGCTGGAAGACGAAGAGGAAGGCGCAGAGCCACGTCTTGACATCCGTCAAGCCCTCGATGACTTGGTACCGGCGGTATTCGTGGTTCTTGATACCGGTCTGGGAGCGAGCGATGCGAACGACGGCTACGGCGCGCTGGCGCTCTGTGTACCAGTGGCAGGTACTCGGCTTGTCGGGGAACAGGAGGAACATGGCAGCGCCGAGGACAATGGTGAACAGACCCAGCACGCAGAAGATCCAGCGCCACACCTCAGTCAGGGGGTGCTTGGGAACGTGGCCGAGACCGTAGTAAATGAGTAGGAAGGGGATGGGAAGGATGGTGTTGCCGAGGGCCCAAAGTGCATAGCGGACAGGTTGCTCCTGCTGCGGCCAGAAACGGGCGGTCGTGATGGTGAAAGCAGGAGCCGCCGACGACTCGAAGACGCCGAGGAAGAAGCGAAGAGCGAGGAGTCCTTGGTAGTTCTTGACGGCCTGATGGTGAGTATAGCCTCCCAACATGCCTCGAACTCAGACTAACCATGGTGCAGAGCATGATGCCGCCCCAGCCGATGAAGGCGATGGAGACTACACGACCGACGTGGAAGCGCTGGAGCAAGAGATTGGCGGGGTACATAGCAATGAGCATGCCGAAGTCTGTCCATTAGCTTTGAAGGCATGACGAGACAAAGACTCACAGTAGATCGAGACGGACCAGCTGTACTCGGAGCCTTTCAGTCCGAGGTCGGTCTGGAAGCCAAGGGACGACGCAGAGTTGAGGGCACCCTTGTCGACAAGGAGACAGCCGATACCCAGGACTAAGGTCGCACTCAGCGCAGTCGCCATAGAGACGAGACCCGCTCACACATAAGAGGAACGAGGATGAGGTCAGTCTTGAGTCTGATCCTCCTGGCCTCATCTTCGGTAAAGTCAATGTCCTGACTAAGAGTCGTCAGTCAAATTCGCGCCCATATGTGACTACACATACCCTTCAAGAGCCTTCGCAGCATCGTCGCGTTCCTGGGCGAGCTCGTCGTGCTCGAGAATCCGGGCGAGGTTCTTGTGGCCCTGCTCGACCAGATGATCGTGAGGCTTCTCCGGTGCTGAGGAGGTGGTCGACTCTTGACGCTGCATGTTGTGTAGGGGTCAGAGGGACAGCGGGTGCATGCATTCCCTGCATAGGTTTTCTGTGTCTCTTATACCTGTGCTTAGGCAATGCATGCACAATTCGCGGCGTTCTTGCCCCCGCACCCCAAAGGGGCACCATGGAGGATATCGGGGTTGAATGCCGCGACAAGGGGGGCAACGACTCTTTCGGACCGGGGACATCGCGGTGGGGTTCTTTGTACCTGCCGAACGGGACATGGCCATTCGCCCCATTGCCTACCGCCATCTCGGGAAGTCAGCGGGCCCAAAATCCTGCATGAGAGTAGTAGGCAACATCGGCTGATTGCTGTCGTGAAAGTGCCGCACCACTAAAAGGCCCATGTGAGCAAGATCTCAAAGTTCATCTGCTGGCTGAGTTTGAATTACAATCGACGAGATGGTGCGATTTCCATCAACTTTTGTAAAACATCACTGCCGTGATCAGAAGCGAAGGGAACACTCTAGGAGAGCTCATGATGGACAGCCGCCTTCATGTGAGTGGAGGGGTCCTTGCAACGGTGGACCGAAGGAGCATGTCATACGCACGGAACGAGCGGAACCGAAGCTGTGCCGCGTGAGCCGACTCCGGTCGGGCCTGAGACTTCGGTGCCTGCCAGTAGCTGGACCAACACAAGAACAAGCTCATGAGCGATCCCGTGCCGGATCACCGCGAACACCCGATTTTATTGCTCGCCTTTTTGCGAAGCCCGTTCATCCTCTCCATTTGTGCCAATCGCACTCGACGAATGGCGAGCTCAGCCGCCTGAAACTAGCCGTTTGAGCAGCAATTTTACGTGCCAATGGCAATGCCCAAGTTGCGGCGCTGGGCGCTGGGCGACTGTCAGGAATCTCAGCTAAGCACTGCTCTGAGTCACGGGGTCAGGACATGCGCCAGTGTCTCCGACTTCAGCTTAGCTCCCTCACATGACTTGTGAAATGCCTCGATTGCTGTAGAACCGCCAGGAGCAAATGTTGCGCTTCTGCTACGGTCTACGCCGCGGAAATTGTCCAAGCGGGTCTGCAAGCCTCGACAGCATGAAAATCATCACTACACGTTGCCTTCCCGACTGTTGCATGGGTGCGCAATACTTACCCGTCACTTTAAATCCTCTGGGGTATCTACCCCGGTGTCGCGAGGCCATGTCCCATTTGACGAAGGTAAATTGATACATAATCAAGCTATGCGACATGAGGGCTTCCCGATCATCTCCTGTGGCAGCTTTATACCTCGTTCGATATAGGAAACGTGTTGTAAGAGGAGCCCCCAAACCCACGCAGGAGGCCAGTCCAGGGACTCGGGGCAATCCCACCGGAGCTCTTTGGCTCATCTGCTGTGGCTGACAGTGAAGCTTGCCTATCGCAGATGCGGCGAACCTGCTGAGCAAATGTTTGGAAATGCGCTTGGAGGATAACGCGAATTCCTATCGATTAAGGGGCCTGGGACAGGCAAGGAAAAGACACGTTTAGAGATAGGCAAGGAGAGAGTGGCATTAGAGCAAACACAGTGACACGATATTTTGAGGCTGGTCAGTGTGGCTGTATATTGTAACACAAATGATTCATCCAAGTGCATCAGGGAGCTGAGGAAGCAAGCTAACGGAGACAGCACCAGATGTATCTGCGAAAAGGGAATGGGTGAGAGAAGATGGGTACACAGTGCAAGGCGATGATCATGTTGAAGCCCTATAGTATGAACCGCATGCACAGGGAGCACCGGGTCTATTGTTGCAGCTATTCACGCCTGACTGGGACCAGGAGCGTCTTGAGGTGGATCCTGATCCTTAGTTCCTTGCTCCTCCGCTTCGATTCGATTGAACTCCTTGACGCTAGCCTTGACATCGTTGGTCACTTGTGTCAGATCTGCCTGAATGGCTTGCCAAGCGCTCTCTGGGATGGACGAAGGCCCCTTTGAGCTCCACTTGTCGACATCCTTCTTCAAGGCTTCCAACTCAGGAAGCAAGCTTTCCGGTGATGAACGATCAAGTTGGTATGTACGAAAGCGCCCCCCGAGATCCAAAAACTCCAACCCCAACTCGGAGTACTTGCCTTCAATTTCTTTGCTTTGCGCATCGGTCACACTTGCCGCCGTTGGGCCAGGGGATGTGGATTCTCCAGGCATGTTTATGAATGTAAGCGGAAAGCAGTTGGTGCAGGTATATTCCGAGCAACTGAAAGTATGTTGAAGGGGACGGGTCAGACAACCTGGAGACGTATAAATACTGCTTTTAAGCGAATGCATCATCTTGGCCAGACTTCGCACGGAACAATGGATAATTTGAGTCTGTATACGCTCCACAGGCTACTGTACGTCATGCTGTGATGGATCAGAACATCGCATGCATGAGCTCAGAGGTCGCCCACGTCCTCGTCGTGGGGCCGCCTTCACCGAGAAACTCTGTACAAGGGAACAAAACGTCTTGTGAAGCGAGGAGCGACATCGTATCGTACTCGCTTGGCACAGCAAAGGCTGAATCCTTTTTGTGACTGGTAGAATATCACATAGCTTATCGCTTAGCGAGCGTTTCCTCAAGCGAGGTCCCGTACCCGGACCGTTCCCCCGGCCTATCCTTTCCGAGGGTGTTCGACATCGGAAACCGCGGACCAGAGAGACATTGCCCGGAGAAACCATAGAGCAGGTTGGAGAACGCCCAACCAGTGCAGGCACACTGTGTCGGATGCGATCATCAGCTTGTTGCGCATTAGGGTGGAGATGCTGAGATTCCTGCCCAAAGGGTGAGGGCAAACTCGCTGGCTGACTTTCAGCCGCGCAGCGCGAGCTTATCAGAACAGCAGGACGCCACAAGCATAGGCCTTACCGCCTATGGAACAAAGGTTATCCTGGCCTATGAACCGATGCAGGGAATGCTCCTATAGAGTGTGCAGTAACGACGAGGACCGTGGGCCAGAACATAGTCTCCTTGTCGAGGCTGATCACAAAGGTCGCGCTCAACGCCTACGCACAAGCTTCAAAGGAGAACAGAGTGTTGGCAAAGTCAATTCACATCCTCCATGAAAGAGAGTCGTGACATGTAAGACATTTGGACCGAGAAGCCTCTCCCTTACTCCAGTGAATTTCCAGATAAGACTACTGCGAGGTATTGCGGTTTGGCGAGGGTCTGAGAAAGAACACAGGGAAAGGGGCATAGAATAACCCTGGCGAAGCTATCCCTATTCCATGAATGTGAGAGGATCGTATCACATTCGCAAGATATTTGATGGGTGAGAGGGTGTAAGATATTGCAGGAAGCGCTGTAGAGTATGGTATGTCAAACATGGACGTGTGTCCCGTAAGCCCTACTTCACACTCCATGGGTGTCTGTACGACTCTGAGATTCATGACTGGCGAATTCTGCCTCCTGCAATTTGTAGTGTGCTTCTCGCATCGTCCTCGCAAAAGCCGCACGGGACGGCTGGCCACTTCCTTCGAATGTGTCAGCAAAGACCGACTCCATATCACCAAGGTCCTCCTCAAAATAGTTCCAGTCAAACTGCTCCGGGTCCTGATCTCCTACTGTCTCTGCGGTAAAGCGTGACACAGTATTGTACCTTGCAATAAGCGAGTTCATATTGTCAATCGCGGTACACAGGTTCCGCATCGGCTTCTCCATATGCCTCTGGAAGGACGCAGCCAAGTCAGCCTCTTCCGCTTCCCGTGCGGCCATCAGCTCGCTCAGCTCCTGTTTGACTATGTCGATACCGTGACGCCTGAGGGTCAATTGCTCAGTCCAGTCGTGGGCCGTGTCAATGGCTGTAACCTGCTCCAGCATGGTGTAAGCGAAGTCGATCCTGTCGAACCCGTTGTGTTCGTAGTCCTCGGGCAAATTCTCGACGGCGAGTGCAACGCCCAAGAACGCGGTCTGAACGGCGGTCTCTAGTGCGGTGGAAGCGTTCATTGTATGAGGTTAGCGGGCGCTGCTAGTCAGTCGGACCTCGGCATCGACTGTGGGTCTCACTGAATGCCGTGCAATGAATATGGACTAGGCACGAAAGCTTGGCAAGACGGGGTGAGCTGTGAGGTTGAAAGAACCGCACATACCAGCCCTTATGTAGCCTGCTCTGGAGCGACGGTACCCCTCCCAGACCTGCAATCTAGGAAAGATTGCACTGGAGTACATGTTACATGGCTCTCAGCGTCAAAGGAAGGGAAGGGCGACACGTCAGGGACGACTCGCACGGATCATGGGAACAACGGACAGAATCTATTGTGTGCACCACCCCTTGGCCCCCTTCTTCCTGATGATCGTCCGCGGCGTCCAGAGTACTGTGTAAATGAGCTGCGCTGCCCCGCTCACAAATGGCAATATCTATCAATCGAAATCTCGAAGGCTAGATTACAGAATCGTACAACCCGGTGAGTGTCGAAACGGCCATGCAGCTCAAACTGTTCGTTGAGACACGGTCAGATGCGGAGGCAATGACCCGTAGAATGCTTGATGTTCTGTCAGCGGTGTGTGCTCTGCACATTTGGATCACAATACAAGACAAGGATGCGACTGAGTTGGCTGGGTCCGCCAGCTCTGGCCGGAACCAGGCCTCCACCTCCTTCGCTGTCCAAATTCTGGGGGCAACAGTCTCCCGGGAGAAGTTGTATAGCTGACCGACGGAATTGACCGTCTCACCTATAGCCATCATGCCGTACCCGCCCTCCATCACGTTCAGTACCACTCCGGTACAGTACTGATCGGCCCGATCAGGCTCCCGACTTGTTCGTTATAGCTTCGATCTCCCTCCTCTTATGCGTGTCAGAGACTTGAGTCTCGCCTCTCTTCATCAGCAGATGGTCAGGTGTACGCAGGGCGGGCACACCAAACTGGGACCATTGTCGACAGTAGACAACGTCACATATCCCGTAAGCGCCTGTCGAGAATCGGTCGGACCTATGCAGCGGCCATGCAACAAGCTCATCGTTGATCGTGCGCTGACAGCTGTCGTCTATGGACCATGGGAGCTAGTCGGCGCCTCAAGCCGGGGGCGCTGCCGATCAGAAGATAGCGTACAAAGAACTGGATACTGGTCATTATATGCGACAAAGCGAAATCCATACTCGGACACTATCATGCAATTCAGATGTGTCGCCTGCAAGGCGATGCGCGTTCCTTCCTATACGCCTTCTTGAGCCACGCACAGTGGGCACTCACTACAATATCAGTTCCGCATGAGGGATCCTCCAGTGGCCAGTCATTCAGTAAGTTCAAATGAGCGATCAGCGGCCTAACGCGTTTCAGTGCTCCCTTGGCACCGGCATGAGCCTCTTCTCGACCAAACGAATGAAGGCAAATAATCATTTGTTTGTACAAAGAGATCTGAAAGTTTTCATGTACAAGAAGGCGGGCGGAGACAACGTAGAAAGCGACTGGGCTAAGCCTTACTGAGTCGTCGTTCCGGTGGTACCTCGAGGGAGAGAACCATCAGCCTCCTTGGCCCGCTTCTTTTGATGCGTATCATACATGTACCTTGCGAACTTCCCTCGGGTGGGTTCTTTAAATTCATTGAATGACTGGACAAAGGTCGACTCAAAGTCTCCAAGGTGTTGGTCAAAGTAATTCCAGTCAAACTGCTCCGGATCCTGTTGGCCGACAGTCTCAGCCGCAAAGGAACCTACTCTGTCATATCTTTGACCCAATGCGACGACGCTTTTCACGCTATCTTCGATTTCCTTCAATGAGCCAAGAAGTTTCTTCAAGCCTTCATCTTCCTTTTCCTCTTCCGCTGCGGTTTCGGGTTCTTTGAGGGCTTCGACCATGAGATCCGCCATGAAGATCTCATTAGCCCAATCTTTGCTGGTATCGGCGCTCGCAGCTGCCTTGAACTTGCTATACGCAAGGTCGATCTTGGTGCGGTCATGTTCCTCGTTATCGGTACGCCCCGCAACAACAGCAGCATTGAACTCGTCGAAGATATCAGAAACGCTCATGGTGGCAGTTCGTTGGGATCGCACTCGAAGATTAGCCTGAGAGCTAAGTAGAATGTCAATAAAGCAACCTGGAAAGCTGAAGTAGAGTATGGAAGAGAGTCTTTTTCCGAGCACATTTCAGCCAACTTATATACCTCGAGGCGATCTTGCGACCATGAAAGGTAGGCGAATATGAAACGTAGGCGATCGACAAGGGAAGAAAGTCTAGGCCTTCGTAGAAGGCGCCCAGGATTTCCAACGAACGATGGGAGATGCACTCAGCATTCGTGATATCTCGAGTGAGCAGTGGTGTCGCAGATGGGAGAATTCCAAGAGATTGGAAATGCTTGTGCACCGCTGCGGCTGAAGAAGTCGTCTTGAATTTGGGTGTGGCATTATGTCATACGGCCGGGATGAGCTCCACTGTGAGAGCCACTCTTGTCACTGCTCATTGGCACACTTGTAGCGATCAACAGCTGTGGGACCCGGCTTGTCGCGTTACGAGGTTGAAAACATACACAGCTCGACCGGCGAACATCAGTGCAGGAGAATGAGTCGGTTGGCCTCAATGGAGCGAGCATGTAGTTGGAGGGCTCGTTATCACTCTCACACTGAAGTTTGCATTCTCCTCATTCGAGACGCAGCTTCGTAACGAGCGATCGTCAGTCGCGGATGCTCAAGCAATAAAGAGGATATTCGTGTCAATGGCTGTAACTCAGACGGAGTCAGGGTTTCGAGGCAGGCTTGCTCACGATGACTGGCAGACAGCTGGGGTTTTTGGTCGTATCTTCCTCTCAACTCGTCTCGAATAGTGTTCAGCAGCTGCACGTAGCTCTGCTGAGGGTATTTCGTCAAGGCCGCGATGAAAGCCTGCCATCAGCGAAGTCTCAAAACGGAAGTGCAGACCAGTCCCACATATGACATGGCGCCGGTCGCCCGACCAGCTTCTGACGTGTCTGCACTCTGATCATCAGCTCATGCGACCGAGACACGCGCGTTCGACTGACTGTCTGCGAATCCTTGCACCCTGACCACATGATGACATCGGCGGGAGATGTCTTGGTCTGCCTTGTCTTCTCTGCGGCGCCCGAGCTGTTGTTCATGGCTTGTTTGCCGATTCTCATAAGACCCGACATCATGCCGCCTACATCACCTCTACAAGCGTCAGCCAGGGACCGTACAGGAGATGGATTCTGACCTGAGATAGCTCATTCCAGCACCGAGCAGGCCTTGACCGGCCTCGGCGAGTAGATTTGGCTCTTTGATCTTGCCCTCCGTGGAGTAGATGTAGGGTAGATCCATGCACGAGCCAGAGTGGCACGAGTCGAAGATGGCAGTGAGACGGCACCCAGCCGGAAGAGGGCGGACCATGATATCATGACTGTCATCAGCTGCGTGTTACGTTCGGGCATAGACTCTGGCCCACACTGAGTGTCAGCTCCACTCGTAGGTGTCGGGTGGGTCTACTCACTCTCATCGTCCACGATGTGTCCCGCCTGTTTGAAGTCCAGGGGGTAGATCACCTCGTCATAGCCGTCATCCTCATCACCGTCCAGATCTTTGGTCTGACCACCGTGACCCGAGCTGCAAGTCAGTCACGATGTGGCAAGACAGACCAGTACTGACTAGTGGAAGAAGAGGGCATCGTTTGGCTGAGCACCCTGCACAAGCCACCTCATCGCCTGGATCATGTTCGCCCGTGTCGGGATCTGCCGAGGGTTCTGCGCGTCGTCTGTGAGCATGACAATGTCGTCAGGCTTGTAGCCGTATCGCTCTGCCAGATCAGATCCGACGCACTGCTCGCGCCCGCTTCGACTGACCGATAATGAATTTCTGCACGTTGTGAGCATCGTTGATGCAGCCCCGTAGAGCGTTAGATGACCCAGTGTAGTTGATACCGATCTGGCCGTCAGCTTGAACTTACGCACGCGAGGGGGCCGCCTCACACATAGGGCCTTGCGCCGCCCAGTACACTGAGAGTACTGGAAGTACGGCTGCTGCATCTGGCCCTGACCACCTTGCATTTGGGGGCCATAGTGCTGCGATCCGGTGGGCGGACGGACGGGCGCGGCTCCGTACGGCGCGCCGTAAGACTGCCTCACATCGTTCGGCGGCGGCGGACGATATCCCGCACTGGTCTGCTGATACTGCTGTGGAGGCGGAGCGCCGGTCGGCGGGCCATAGCCACCTTGACCTTGGCCCTGCCAAGAGTTGTACTGCTGAGGCGGCGGCGGAGGCGGGGCGTACTGATTATACCTATCCGTCAGCTCGCCGCTGCGTCCCCGGATGGGCTCTCACCCGTACTGCTGCTGCTGCGGTGGAGGGGGCGCCCAGCCCTGCTGAGGCGGCGGGGGGTTGTTGTAGTAGCCGCCCTGCTGCTGATGGTGACCCTGGCCGGGGTAGGCGTTCCACGACATGCTGCAGAGATGTGGATGAAGTGACGTTGCCAAAATAGAACGGGTGAGAGAAAGGATTACAAGGTGGTGACGGGTGACGATCGGTCGGTCGCCGCCGTGTGTGAGGCCGGTATTGCCGAGGGACCATTGACACCGCCATCAAACACCTTTGGCCATGTACTCAGTACTCGTAAACCTTGCATGCATCCGTACGCAGCATAATGGTGGTGAGCCTGCACAGCCCCATGCCGCGGGCGAGCACGGTGTCAAGCTGAGAGCAGAAACTACGAGTGCTCATTTCGATGGAGCTCGAAGGCGTGACCAATGTTCGGCCAGCCGACGACGACTACCAGTACTTCTTCACGGTGGACTCTCTTCCGCGACTCAAGGGATGTAGCTGATGGCAGGTCTCGTGCTCTAGCTGCCGCGAGGAGCATCCGAATACAGTCGCTTTCGGCGCCAAGGACGAGGTAGAGATCTCCGGCTCGAGGGGCACGGCCAACTTTGTCTGGAGGTGCCAGAATTGCAAGGTGCGCGAGCGGCGAAGGAAAGGAGCTCACACAGCAGAAAGAACACTCCGCATCCTTCATCCCTAGTCCCCCGTCCAAAACGACCGCACCAATACCGTACACCACCTCGGGTCAATTTCAGCCGTTCATCACCCTCGACTGTCGCGGACTGGAGTTTACGAAATTCCACTTTCGCGGCAAGTGGAAGTGCCGATCAGATGGGGAGGAGACAGGCAAGAAAGGCCTGGAGAGCTTCGAATTTGACTTGGACGAAGGAGACGAGGAGGGCCGATGGGACGACTACGATGAGAAGGCTGGGCAGGCGGTCAGCGTCAGCGAGATGGAGTCCAAGATCGAGAGAGCATAGCTCAGGCGAGAAACGAGTTCAGTCATTGCGCATCAGTCAGTCCCATCCTCTTGTAACATAGTCAGATAGATGCGGTGCATGTGGTCAATGTGAGATACCTTAATTCAGCGTACATGGTGTGCAGCCACTTGACCTGCTCATGCCTCAACCTTGCTCTTGTAGAACGATCGGGCGACCTCTACAGCATCGCCGATCTTCCCAGCGTCCAGTCCCACGCCGGTCGCAGACTCGGGTTTGCCACCACCCTACTACGTCAGTTGTATCTTAACAGCCGAAGAAGGACACACCTTGCCGCCGATGATCTTGCTCACCTCACCCAGCCACTCCTTCGCATCGATGACCTTGCGGTCCACCACCTCCTTAGGGAGGTAGTTGACGTGGGCCACGCGTTCGCCCTCAGCATCAGGCGAGAAAGCATAGATTGCCTTTGACAAGGCTTTGCCAGTGGAGGTGACAGCGGGGCCGAGGACCTTGGCATTCCCGTCAACGCCGAAGACGCCGACGTAGACAGACTCGTTTGGGTTCTCCTGGAAGAACTTCTTGATCTCATCTGCGATCTGTTTCTGCTCCGCAGTAGCCCGAGCTTTGGCAGCCGCGGCAAGCTCGCTAGAAACTTTGTCGAAGCGCTTCTGCAGGTGGTGTCGCTTGATGAGCGAGATCCCGCTTTGGCCAAGCTCCTAACGTGTCAATCCTATAGAGGGCATCGAGTTCTGAACGCACGGCAAGGTATGGTTTCAAAGCGGCTTCCTTTTCCTTCCCATCCATACCCTCAATACGGTCAAGTCGGCGCTCAAAGTCGACAGCTTTTCTTGACACGTCATTCGCCTCATGACCTGTGACGGCGACAATTCGGCGAATGCCCTTGGCAATCGAAGACTCCTCAGTGATGACAAGGTCTTTGATGACGTCCGTCTTAGCGACATGTCTACTGTCAGCTCCTCTCCGACCGACGGGGAAGACGATCTCACGTGCCACCGCAGAACTCAATACTGGTGCCTCTCCACTTCGCGTCCTCGATGTTCTTCGAAATCTCCTCTAGAGGGAATCCGATTGAGACGACACGGACCGGATCGGGATACGCCTCGCCAAAGACCGCACGAAGACCTGGAATCTTCTGAGCCTCCGCCAATGTCATCTCTTTCGCATAGACAGGAGCAGCCTTCTTGATCCACTCGTTCGAGATGTTTTCGATCTTGGTGAGCTCTTCGACTGAAATGCCTTTGTTATGGGAGAAGTCGAAGCGCAGACGATTCGGGGCGACCAGTGATCCCTTCTGATCGATGTGGTCTCCGAGAACTTCGCGAAGCGCGAAGTTGAGGATGTGGGTACCAGTGTGATTGTTGCGGATGGGCCATCTGCGAAGCTGATCATCAGTGTACAAATTTTATAGCGCCAAGAGCTCACCTCATCGTAAGTGCAGATGATTTCATCGCCAACCTTCATCTCACCCTCCTCCATCTGTCCAACGTGCAGTACGTAGCCATTGTAAACTTGCACGTCCGCCACTTTGAACTCCGCCTTGCCATCGATGGCCAGGACACCCGTATCGTTTTCTTGTCCGCCAGACTCGGCATAAAAGTTGGTTCGGTCAAGCAGTATGCCAAATGGAGCATTTTGAGGAAGCTCGGACGTTGACTCGTAGAATTTGGAGGAATGATAGATGGCCTTTACTGTAGCCTTTATGTCATCCAGCTCTGGGGCGTGAGTTGTGAGACCACTCTCCGCGGGCATGACTAACGATATTTGGCAGAATCGTCCGTCTTCGGGACGTTGTCGTTTGACTCCAATGCCCCAAGATCGTGAACATCCAGCTTGACCTGAACACCTCCTGCGGCTTTGCCGCCAGCCTTGCTAGCTTCCAAACTTTCCAATCGCGCTTTTTCGAACGCGGCTTCATCGATACTGAGACCACGCTCCTCTGCCATGATTTGCGTAAGATCTACCGGGAATCCATAAGTGTCGTAAAGCCTCCAGATATCCTTCCCGGACAGGACAGTGCGTTTCTCAGCCTCAGCAGCCGCAGCGTACTTGCTGAACAACGCCTCCCCACGGTTGAGCGTCCGGGCGAAGGACGCCTCTTCTTCATTGAGGATCTCGACCAGTTCGGGAATTCGCTTGGTTACTTCTGGGAATATGGGACCCTTTCATCAATCACCCGACTGATAACGGCGACAAATCAGCTCACCAAGCTCTCCACAACGGTAGGGACCAGGGAGGAGAAGAATGTGCCGATCTTGACGCCGAATTTGCTGTTGGCGTAACGAACTCCTCTACGCAAGATGCGACGCAAAACATAGCCCCGCCCGTCCTTGTCGGGGACACCGCCGTCGGAGATCGCGATTGTCAGAGTCCTAATATGATCCGCAATGACTCGGTAGGCGGTATCGATGCCGTCCTTATCCTCATCCCCTAGCTTTCCGGTGTAAGGACGAGCGCCGGTCAGCTCCTGAATCTTGGCGAAGTAAGGGGTGAAGACGTCGGTGTCATAGTTGGAGGAGACGTTCTGAAGGGCAGAAACGAGCCGCTCGAATCCCAAACCGGTGTCGACATGCTTGGCGGGTAGAGGTCGAAGAGAGCCCGACGGCTCACGGTTGTATTGGATGAAAACGATGTTCCAAATCTCCACAACGTTCGGATCATCCGCATTGACCAGGTCAGCGGCCTCGCGGCCTCCAATCCTGTCAAAGTGGATCTCGCTGTCGAGTCAGTTTTGTTAACGATCATTGGCCCGCCGCTCACGTGCATGGACCGCATGGCCCGGTAGCGCCCATTTCTGCAATCAGCAAACGAGACGAAAGTCCCAAATCAAGGACACACCCCAGAAGTTGTCCTTCGCATTGCCGGTCAATATGTGTGACTCGGGGACGCCTAGTGATCGCCAGATATCCCTGTGAGTGAGCACAAGCAATCGACTGGACGGCTTACCTCGCCTCGAGGTCTGCCTCGACTCCTTGCTTCGGGTCCCCCTCGAAGTATGTGACATACAACCGGTCTTTCGGCAGACCGTAGACACGCGTGAGCAGATCCCAGGCCATTGTTGAGGCCCCGAGCTTGAATATCAGAGTAGCCTCTTTGGTCTCCGAATACTTACTTTGAAGTAATTGCCGAAGGACCAATTCCCCAGCATCTCGAAGAAGGTGTGATGATAGGTGTCTTTGCCTACATCATCCAAGTCTGCTTATCAGCATTTCGAAGATGACACATGCTCAAAGGACCCTTGCATGGTCATTCGACTCGATTAACTTACCGTTATGTTTGCCTCCAGCGCGGATGCACTTCTGCGAGTTGACGGCACGCTTGAGCTTGGAGAGGTCCGATTTGGGGTCGGCCGTACCCAAGAACAACGGCTTATACTGATTCATACCCTAATAAGTCAGTTACGCTTGAGCCTGTCACAGCGGGTCACTGACAGCGTTGGCAAAGAGCAAGGTGTCGTCCTCAAACGGAATGACACCGCTGGACGGCCAGAAGGTGTGCTCGAAGCCGGGGCATTTCGCGAAGTAGTCGAAATATGTCTGCCTGACTTTAGACGCAGGCCAGTCTTGCGGCGACGGCCACGGGTGCGCCGCCGTCGTGGGGACCTCGGGCTTGGAGTCGGCGGCGGACATCGTGCCGGGTCGCAGAGCTAGAAAGCGGCGGGTACGCAGGATCTGATGAGAACGAACGAACTTCGGACTCTGAATGGGATGCTTGAGCAGTGTGCACCTCACAGCGTTCGATGCGCTGTAGAGAGCGAGTATGATGGACTAACAACGAGAACAAAGATATTAAGTAGATAAAGCAAGGAGACAGCGAACGCGAGCATTTCCATTGTCGAGTTAGATAAGTCACGTGACTTCCATCCTTCCATCAAGGGGGGCTTTGTGAAGGGCAGATATGGCGTCTGACCGGCCCAGGTCTGGTGCTGAGGACATGGCAGCTAGCAGTGTGACGTTTGTGATCCCACCTCTTATCAACAACGACAGTGAATATGCAACGCGGAAAGCCATTCTTCATATCTGACTGACTTTGTGCCCAGGGGCGGTGATCGGAATGTCAACGTCAACGTCATTGAAAGACAGTCGCGTGTCGGCCAGACTCATTTCCCATCTCATCTATTCTCTCACTCACTTCCACGTCAGATAGCAGAGTAAGCGTCTTTGACATCGGACTCCACACCGCACTGTGAACAGCTTGGACTTTCCGACACCGTCACTGTGGGCGCAGCCTGTCAGTCACCATGCCACCCGCAACGTATCACTTGCGCCCCGGTTCGCACGCCTCCTTGGTGGGTCACTCACTCATCGATTCTGTCGACGCTGAGTATCACACAGCTGTTCCACTTCTTCACGAGCATCATTATCTTCCTGTCCAGTATGGTCGTAAATCCACCAGAAGGGGGCGCTTGGATCGCCATGCCAGCGACCGACATGTTGTTGATCTTCGGTGGGATTGTGTGGAACGTCGTGGTTTCCTTCAAGGAGTGAGATTTAAGCGCCGTGCTAGCTTTGACCGTCAGAAGTTGGGCCGGCGACGATCAAGCTTGGGCCACATGTCATCTCGTTGGTCCAGTTGCCGCTCTGCAGCTTTACACCATCGTGCTCACCTCGGGTTCGTCATGGAAAGATGTGCGATGCTAGCTCATGGCGTAGCGAACCTCATCATCTGGATCATTGCCTGGCAGTCCCATCTACTTCATGATCTTACCCCCTATCGAAAGACGGGACTCGGTGTCTCGATCTTCTTCAACATCATCCTGGATGGCGTGTTTATGGCGCAGTTGTTCTGGATGGGACGGCTTTGGATCGAGATCCACCGGCTGCCGGCGGATGCGCGACACCCCCCTCAAATGGACCTGACAGACCTAGATGATATCCGACATCTCGTTGCGATCCGCCGATACAGCCGAGGTCTGGACGCCATGCGCCGAGTCGCACCGCAACCGTTGGGCTCGACAAGCACAGCTGCCGTGCACGAAAGCACCCCGGAAAGGCACGGCATCAGCAAAGACAAGATTTCTGGACCTTTCCCAAGCGGTTATTCGAAAAAGGAGGAAACACCGGAGAAGCCAGGCGAAGGCGGCATTGTCGAGGCATTGACCGTCAGCGCCGTCGGCGTCGACATCGCTTTGTCCGCCCCAACTCGTGGCCGCAGCAGAGAGATGAGCGCGGGGGCAAGGCGGCGGCACCAGGCCGGCCTCGGAGAGGTGACTCCATCCGGACGACCCAATCGACGACCGGGGACTCTGACGAAGAATGAGGCCATGGAAATGGTGGATTTCAACACACTCCCCAGACGCAAAGAGAGCCTAAATCCTTTCGGAGGCTCTTCTCTACCCTCGCGAGATGCAAAGGGGAAAGGCAAAGAGCGAGCGCCTGCGTCAGACAATACTCAAGATCGACGCGAAGCGGAAGATCTGGACGAGCTTGCCATCGTTCGACAACAGCAACTCGAGGCGTATAATCAGTTCAATACCGATCAAGAAGTTGGCCCCATCTCGAGCTCTTTGATGGCTGTACCTACCGATGATGAGCTCGAAGCAGTTCTGTACGCCTATCAAGACCAAAGATACCCAGACGCCGACGAACGATTCGAGATTGGTTCCGAGTCGGACGAGCTTGCTTCGATGCCGACGATGCCTTCTTCCTCTGGCGATCGAGTCAGAAGAGGGTTACACAGGGAAGTGTGATGATCCGGGGCATGCCAGTAGGCATATCTTGGCGAGCCCAGATTGTATAAACCTCCTGTAGCGTTAGTAGCTTGTCGTCCTCATGTTGCATGTACCGCCTGGAGCGAGCCATCAGGGAGGCGGTGTGCCGGCTATCGGACCGGCGCGATGGAGTCTCTTCAGAAGCTTCATCAACAACCTCAGCTTGGATCATGGCGGAGGTCATCGTCGCCAGCATCATCGTTGGGCTTGTCGAGGGGTCAGGTAAGCACTCGACCAGACATCGTTTGTTGTGAACGGAGGGGAAGCTGTGACGCGCCTATTTTCCCGGATGACTTGTCCCCCTGGTTGCCACGCGCTGTTCCAGCTGCTCGCCCTGACTCTTGTTGTAGCCCTCTGTCTCTCTTGCTCTCTCATCCCCTCTCATCTCGGCCCTCATCTTGATTCTCTCCAAGTCTACAGCCCCCCACAGCACCCTTCGCGCCGGGGATCAAACCAGTGCATGCGTCCGATGATCCTTTAGCGCGCAAAGGTCGCGCTTCGTCAGACGACTTGGCGTGTGCAAGATCCGGAAGGGCGGGCGCGCCAGTCCCCCAAATCCCCGAGCGACCAGCAAGGCCAACGAAGCGCGTTCGATACAGTCCAAGACGGGCTGAGAGACACGGAAGGAGGGCAGTGTGACCAGGCATCGTGGCTAGGCAGACCAGACACGCCATGTCGTCACCCAACACGCCTCGATTTCACCTGCCGCAACGTCGAGAGTCGCCTAGACCGCCGTCCTCGTCCAGCAACGCCAACGGCAGTCATACAGGCCCCGCGTATCATGCCCAGTACACCGGCGCGTCAGCAGTAGGGGCTGTCATATCCTCGTCTCCGCGATCATCGTTTGAGCACACGTTGCATCGAGGCGAATCCTCGTCATCCCGCCGCTCGTCTCAATCGCATTCGCTGGCCCAAGCCCACAATGCGCTTCACCAGTCTCCAACCTCGGTAGCGTCATCTTCTTCAAGACACCATCAGACAATTCGAGGCGATGGGCAGGAGATGGATGCCGCACAGCCTGCGGCCGGGAACGGATGGGGGCAACACCAGGCAGGGAGACTGCCCAGGATCACTACGTCCAACGCGGACAGTGGGCATGACGGGCAGATAGGCGGTCCACGCAGTGCACCAGCGTCCGGACCGCTGAAGCCTCCAGCTCTCGGCCTCAACACCGCTGCCTTACCCCTACGATCATCCTCTTCCCCTGACCCTTGGACGTCGTCCGGCTCCAAACACAGCACACCTTCTCATTCGCCTACGGAACCCCGTACCGACTTTTCATCGTCATCCCACGACCCACATCCAGCTCTTGGAGCCCCGTACCACATCCCTTTCCCCGAGCCCCGCATACCGTCTGCAGCCAGTACAAGGAGCAGTCAGAGCGGCACACCTCTACCTATTCCCCCTCGAAGCTCCTCCTTCACCGATCTGGATGACCAGTCGAGAGCACCGGTACAGGGCACGTCTGCCAGACCTTTCGAGGACGCGAGCGGTGCGACGCCCACGCAGACGCGTGTAGGGGGAAAAGCGGTAGCATATTGCGGGCAGTGCAACCAGCCTGTACACGGGCAGTTCGTCAGAGCCTTGCAGAAAGTCTACCATCTGGACTGCTTCCGCTGCAAGGTGGGTTCCGCCAGTTTATATGAGTTTGCTGATCGGCAGGATTGCAACAAGGTTGTCGCCACCAAGTTCTTCCCGGTGGAGGATCAGGAAGGGCAGTATCCCCTTTGCGAACGAGACTACTTTGCGCGCCTAGACCTGATCTGCTCCAAGTGCAACCAGGCCCTGCGATCCAGTTACATCACTGCTTGTGGTGAGTGTAATGCGGACTCACACGAGGCTGCGCAATGCAATGCAAGTGGAGCGATCGTCTGAGACGCAGGTATGAAATTTCACGTGGAGCATTTTACGTGCTCCGAGTGCGACACCGTCTTTGGACCCAATGACTCATACTATGAGCACGGAGGCAGAGTCTGTCAGTACCTATCTGGTCGCCAGATAACGTGGATCTGATGGAGTCCAGACTGTCACTTCCACTATTCGACCAAATTCGCCGTCAAGTGCGTGGGATGCGAGACGGCCATTTTGAAACAGTTCGTCGAGATGAACAGAAATGGCCGCGACGAGTGCTGGCATCCGGAATGCTACATGATATCAAAGGTAGGTCTTCTTTCCGTTCTGCCCCTATCTCTCCAATCCCCCCTCCACCGACGTGATGCCCTTGGGCCAAGCCGTTCACGTCACTTGCTCATCGAGATCCGAGGTCGAGCCAGGTTGCGGAACGTGGAGTAGTGAAACAGTCGAGCTTACTTCGTCATCAGTTCTGGAATGTCCGTCTTGCCTCGAAGCATTTCAACACGCCAGCATCATCCGCCGTCAATTCTGCGGTGTCGCTTCTTGAGATGACACCGAGAGCTGGCACATCCCCAGGTTCCCTCTCTGCCGCGTCGCCCCCACAGAGTGTCGGTGTCAGCCCTAATTCCGACGTGTCGATGACTCCGGAGGAGCTCAAAGATCGACAAGAGGCCATGGAGACGAAGGTCCAACAGATCTGGCACGTGCTCTCCGGATACGAGGAGAGCTCTGCTGCCTTGATCGGCGACATGCTGCGCGCCGTCAACGGGAAACAGCTGCTGGACATCATCCTATTGGCGGAACGCTTCATCCTACACGTCGAGGCACTCTTTGCCGTGATCGACGATCTCGAGGCCCAATTCGCCCAGGCCGGTGTCAAAGGTGAGGTCCCAGGCCCGTCCCGCTGATTCAGACTTGACTGACCGCCAGGCATGTCTCACGCTCGTGAAGCCAAGCAACTATGTCGCAAGCTTGTCAACCTGTTCTCCATGATGTCTCAGATCTCCCCGAATGTCCCCAATTCGCCGAACAACCAAGACCTCTTCAATCTGATCACCCAGCTCGCACACTACTTGAAGATTCTCATTCGCATCGCCCTCACGGGATCCATCAAACTCGAGCGTGATCACGGAAACAAAACCGCCATGACAAACGCGCTAGCGCGACTCAATCTTCTGGCGATTGATGCATCCGATCCAAGTGTCCCAAAGCGAGGTGATGTGCCCGACATACCGCCAAAGGACCTCCACGAGCCCGACACCCCGATGCTAAGCGATGAAGAACAGATAAAGCGTAGCATTGATGCGTTGACAAGGCATCCTCAAGGATACGTCCCAAGTACCCAAGGTATCGCGTATGGCTATCGATCTCTGGCTGTGAGTGGACTGTTGCCTAGCGACGTTCCGCAAGCTGATGGCCTAAGTCCGAGGTGACGGGTGAAACAACCCTGCGAGGTCCTCACGACGAGGACTATATACCCCCAGAAGTCTGCGCCCAATGTCGTGCAGCTATCGAAGAAGACTGCATACGTCTCGGCATGTTCAATCGTTGGCATTCTGCGTGTGTCGACTGCGTGACCTGCGGCGAGAAAGCCATCGGCGCTCTGGTCGAAGAGGTAGATGAGACGAAATCATCCGAGGAGAACTTCGCTCCGCCACCACCTCGACCTGCTAAACGCTTTCCCCCGCGTGTCGACGAGTTCTTCTTCGAGCCACCAGCCTCACGCGTCGAACCTCCCCGGACTATCTACTGCTCGATGCATCATTCCGATCAAAGCCGGCAGGGGTTCGCATCAGTCACCCGCCTTGAGCAGTATGCCTTCTTGCTCCACATCGCTCTGCGGCGGTTATACGTACACTTCAGGGTAAACCACGACCTGCCCAGTGGTGCGTTGTCTGATCGTCGACGAAAATGAGACTGATGCATAGTACGCGGAAGACACATTGAGGACCCTGCCATCACCGGTCGTATGGACATGGATGTCAAACGAATGAAGTCTGTGACGCTTGATCGCAAGCTGTCCTCGACCGCTCGGATACCTCAGCGGTCCACTGTGGTCGAGTCACCAGCAGGGCGTATGGCGGATGCCAACGGACACATCGTGTCAGCACGTAACTCACAGGTGCCTTCCGGCTTCGATTTGGATTTCCAGCTTCAAACCAACGGGGATGAGCCGCCGCAATCTTCATCGGTCGATGTGCTGCGTCCGCCTTTCGCGCGCAACAACACCTCTGTCATGATTATCAACGAGAACGAGATAGACGAACCTAACGATCTCCTGTCTGCGACTCGGATTCAACCGGAAGATGATGCGATCACTTTGGGCGATATTCCGATGCTGGCGGATCAATCGAGACGAGATGATGGACGACCATTGCTGTCAGGTTTGAATCAACTGCAAAGCCTGATCATTCGGCATTTCGCACTTCTCGTATTGCTTCGGACAGGTATCGGCCACCTGATTGAGTTGGACGACGTTCTCGAACTGCTCGATGTCCGCAAGAGCCAGTGGTGGAACAAGATCTTCAAGGGGAACGCAAAGAAAGACCAGAAGAAGAAAGGTTGGTCACACGATTCCGAATTTATGTCAACTGACCCGCAGGCGTTTTCGGCGTACCCATTGAAGTCCTGGTGGAGAAGACTGGATCAGACTCTCACCTCGGGGCCTCGAATGCCCAGCTTCGCGTGCCCGAGATCATTGAGGACATCATCTCAACCATGCGGCAGCAGGACATGGCGATCGAGGGTATTTTCCGAAAGAACGGGAATATCCGTCGCTTGCAGCAGCTTTCGGAAGCATTGGACAAGGATTCGACCAATGTCGTCCTGTCGGAGGAGAACCCAGTGCAGCTGGCTGCACTGTTGAAACGGTTCTTGAGGGAGTTGCCGGACCCTCTGTTGACATTCCGGCTGCACAAGCTGTTTTGCGCTGCAGCGTGTTAGTCGCTTTGTTCCTTGTTCCTGCCGAGTAGCTGGACTGACCTTCAGCTATGCCGAATGTCGAAGACCGACGTCGAGTGTTGCACCTACTTGTGACCCTACTTCCGCGCAGCAACCGTGACACAATGGAAGTCCTCTTTGTCTTCCTCCGCTGGGTAGCTTCATTCTCCTACCGAGACGAAGAGACTGGATCGAAAATGGATCTCGGCAACCTCGCTACGGTCATCACCCCTTCTATCCTGTACGCCAAAAGTGCGAATGCTGCCAAGGATGAATCATTCATCGGCATCTCTGCGGTTCAGGAGCTACTCGAAGCGCAAGACGACTTCTATCACGTGCCAAACGAGCTTCTCTTCGTTATCAATGAAGGGATTTACCAGATTTTCGCGAAGGAGCTGGATTTGCCGCCGAAAGAGATTCATCGCCACTGTGCCAAGTACATGCAAGCGCGAGGGCCGCAGTCGCGAAGCAACCTCTCCAACATGACTCGTCACGATTCCGGACCGATCCCCACTGGTCGTAGTGATCCTCGACTCAGCGCCCATAGGTCCGACGGCACTCTGTCCGCATCCCTGGCGATGGCAGAAAACGGCGAACGAGGGCATGGCCCCGGCGGCGGCAGTCAATTCCGTGGTCCTTCTCCGAGCGGGACTGGCCAGTCGAGACCGACCAGCTGGATTCAGAACCCGCACTCGCACGCGGGCAGTCAACAGAGTCTGCACCAGGCCATCGGCTCTCCTCAAAGTACCCCCTGGCGGGGTCCGTTCCAAGGCAGTGCAAATGGCAGCCGACAGTCGAGTAGAGGCTCCGCTCCAAGCAGTCCGGGGCCCGGAGAGGAACGTGAACGACGTAGTTTTCAGGCCGAGCGAGAAAGGGCGTGGACACCGACAAGCGCCCACGATCACCGGTAGTCACGGCAGCGGACACGACCTCACCTCATCTTCAGTATCAAAACAAGTTTACTCGGCCTCGATTCAGCGAGACAAGGGGTCTGCTCGAATCGATTGCTATGGACAATTTTTCTGTCATACTCTTTCACCCACTGCTTTTTTCGTCTTTTTTCTTCGTTTCAGTCGCAACGTGTCCATTGACGAGCGTCAAGGGGAACTCCTGCATAGTATGTACCAGTATCCCTCCGAATGAGCTAGCAGAGACTGCGGTCGAGACTTGACCGACGCAAATCAGTCGAGTGCAAGGCGGACAGAGGCGAGTGTGATGTACCAGTCGTATGATCATGCATCAAACTCTACCGCCGCGAGAATCCATACAACCTGGCCGCCGCCACTGGCCGAGTCCTGCTCGTCGACCCAGCCCAGCCCGTCGCGCATAATACAATTGTCCACCGCCGCGCGAGCGCGCACGTCTGTCCAGCCCGTATGCGCCTTGACTGCCGCCGGGGTCACTCGCCCACCCGCACTGGCGGCGAGGACAAGCAGGATCCCCTGATCCGTATCCAGCTCCCGGGGCACGCTGCGCACATATCGCGTGCCGCCCAGGTCGACAATCGCGTATCCCGCGCGGAGCGGGTCGAGCAGGGCGATGCTGCGCTCCACATCGGCGGGCGTCACGCCCGCCTGGCCGCGCATGCGCTCCACGCGGCGGATCAGGTCGCGCAGCTCGACCAGCCCGCCGTTCAGCGCACGCGTGCTCACGCACACATCGACAATCTGCACTGCGAGCTCGTACGTCCATTCGCCCAGCCCCAGGCGGCTCCACGCCCCGCTGGCCCCAGTGGCTCCGCCCGCCTGCGCCTGCAGGGGGTCGACGCCGATGGCCGCGCACATCTTCTGGAACTGGTGCCGAAACGCCGGGTCGCGCCGGATGTCGTCGCGGTGTTTCTGCGCAAAGGCCTGCAGGCTCTCGCGGAACTGCGCGAGCGACGTGCTGAGTGCCGCGAGCTGCGATTGCGAGATGCTCGATGAGAGCGAGGAGTACTGGGCGGTGGTGGCGGAGTGCCGCGAGAGGGCCGAGAGCCCGGGTCCGCGGCGCATCGTCACGGTGATGCGAGGCGAAGCCGAGCGTCGTTCGCGTGCAATACTGAGGACAACGAGGAGACTAGGAGTCAGCTGTGCACCGATATCCTCGGGGACGTACGCTGCCTGAATGCCTTTGTGCTACATCTGGCCGTGCAAAGTTAGAGAGGCAACATCGAAAACGATGACTCTAGATACCGAGTCACCGACGCCGAAACCGACGGAACTTCACTCAGATCTCAACATTTCAGCAACCGTCTATCACCATCTGACTGCCTCTGCTCAGCAAGATGTCGTGCGCCGTAGCCTCCAGCAGCCGCAGCCTCCCACTCCCACTCTCCACCCTCGCCCGCCGACCGGCCAGCCGCACCCGGCTGCGCCCACCACTCCGGCGGCCACTCTCGACCGCAAGTCCAGACATCGGGAGCCAACTGCGCGCCGTCATGCGCGACGTCCCGCAGGTACGTCTCACACCCGCCCAGGGCATATACTGACTGCAGCCCGTATCCATCGCCGTGGCCCGCCTCCCCTCGCCTCATCGAGATTCGGCATCCGGACCGCCCGATCCCAAGGCGACAGTGGCGGGAATGTACAGAGGGACGACGCTCTCCTCACTCACGTCGCTCACGCTGCACCCCCATCCGCTCGTCGCCTTCTCCCTGCGGCTGCCTTCGCGCATGGCCGACTGTCTTCGGCGCAGCGGCCACGAGGCCGCCCGCCGGCGCGTGACTGTGTCTCTGCTGTCGAGCGCGGGGGAGAATGTGGCGGAAGCGCTCTCGCGCCCGTATACGGACCAAACTGGGATCTTTGCGCGGCGGGGGGAGTGGGACGACGGCGAGCCGCCCGGGCTGAGGGGCAGCGTGGGCGTGCTGCGCTGCCAGGTCGTCTCGAGCCTCCCGCTGGCGGACCTGTTCCCTCCGGCCTCGAGAGGGTCAGGCGAAGGCGAGGCCGACGGGTCGCAAGGCGGTAGCGAGCTCTTCATCTGTCGCGTGCTGGAGGTGGAGCACGGGGACGGGACGGGCCAGCCGCTGGTGCATCACAAGCGCAAGTACAAGAGCATGCCGCAAGATCCGCCGGACGATCCGGACGCGCACGACTAGTTACCCCTCGATCTCATCTTATCTACGGACCTCAGCATCGCCCTCATCACCCCTTGCCATACACCACATCAGCATATACGAACAAATGAGCATGATTGCATATTGCATGAGGTCGCGCGTGTATAGTGGTACAGATTGCGCGTGTGAATTGAATCTTTGTGTCTGCTGTATTAAGTGGCCACATACAACCTAGTTTGAACCTCGACAAGAGGATTGATTGGTCGTGACAGTCGTAGCGTGTCGTTTCGTGTTTTCGTCCCCCGCCTTCTACTATTCTCCCTTGCTGCCTAGGCCCGGACCCATCGGCCCTGCTCGACTCCCCAGAACAGCCAGGCTGTAGTGACCAACAGTAAAGCCCCGACTTTCCACCCCACTTCCCGGGCGACCGCATCCCAGTCCCATCGCCTGCCGTAGGTGAAAGCGTCCCACCCGGTCATCCCTGGCGGCGGGACGATCGGGACGAGTCCGCTACCCCGGGGCGAGCTCCTGCGTTTGCTCCTCCCGCCGGGCAAGGTGGAGTGTGACGGACCGGGGGTGATGTCGCCCTGGTCGAGCGGTACGACATTTGAGGTCACCCACATCTGGACGCAGCGAGACCAGCCGGTTGTCACGCCAATCACCACCCAGCATAAGAGAGGGCGGTAAACGCCGAGGAACCATAAGGTGAGGTATGTGGCGGGCCAGCAGAGGCACTGTAGCGAGAGGAGACGTGTGAGAGTAGACGGGAGTGAGTAGTAGGAGCGCCAGCGGTGGGTGAGGCCAGTCGTGAGGTGGAAGCAGAACTGCGCGGTGATGGCGGCCTGTCTGTCAGCATCCGCCACAGCATGAGAGAGAGAAGACGTACCCAGGCCATGGCGAGGATCATGTCGCCCCTCTCGACCTGGACCCACTGGCCCTCAACCTTGCCGCCACTGATGAGTGTTTCCATCGCCTCGATGCTAAAGTCGACACCCCATGGCCAGGTCTCGACTCTCCAACGGCCGAGCACAAGAGCTTGAGCGAGCACACAGATACCCCAGACACTTGGTACGATGGCCAGCAACCTCAAGCTGAGGAGGTTGGACTGCTGCAGCCGTCGCTCGAGGAGGATAGGGAGCTGTGCGGCATCGAGACCAAGACCTGTTAATCCTGGTTGAGCGGTTTGCGTGCCTTCATTCAGATCCACCTCGCCCTCGAGAGACAAGCCGAGACCCCTGCTTCTGTCCCTCTCACGATCCTTTTCGCGGTCTGACGGGATACGGCGACGAAGGGAGTGCATGCGAGTCTTCGGGGAGAACGTGAGCGAGCCAGACGAGGGCGAGGAGGTGGTCCCGTCATTGTCATCATCCGCTTCGTCTCCCGTCGAGGTGGCTCCGGCTCCACTGAGCGATGGCAGAGGTTGGCGAAAGAAGAGCGCGGGGGACGAGTCAGGCGACGAGCTGAGCTGGCCGGGCGAGACGGGCGTGAGGGGCGGCACGACGGCGGTCACCTGCCGTGGGGAAGGGAGGTTGCGCAGGGTAGCGACCGAGGGCGAGGAGCGGGAGTTGCGAGGACTGGGAGGGGCTGTAATGGGGGCCGCGGGGTGTTGCTGCTGCTGCGGGTGCAGCTGCTGGAAGGCGAGGTTGGCGGTAGACGCCCTTGGAGACTTCCTGCCGGTGCTCGTCCGCCTGCCCCAGCTCGGGGCCGTGGCGTGCTGCTGCTGCTGCTGCTGCTGCTGCTGCTGCGACGCCGGGGCCGGCTGATGATGCTGGGCCACGTCGCCCGCCCATCCTTCGAGGTTCTTGCGAAGGGCAGTGAGGTCGGGCTGGGAATGGCTGTGCTTGTGCTTGCTGCGATGCGGGACGAACGTCGCGTCGCTGTCCCACTCTGTCTCCTCCTCGGAGCTCTCGCCGCCCGTCTTGACGGTGCCGAGGCCTCGGCCGGGCAGGCGCACCGCGGGCGGCTTGAGCTTGAGGCCGAGGGCGGCAGCGTGCGCGGGGACGATGACGGACCTGCCGTCGGGGAGGTAGACCAGGGTGTGGGTGACGCTGGGGTGGGGAGCGGGGCTGGGGCCGGGGACCAGCTGCTGCTGCTGCTGCTGCTGCTGCTGCTGGGTTGCGCCGGGCTGAAGGGGCGCAGCGCGCTGCTGAGCTGGTGTTGGGCCTGGGGGCGGGGCAGAGGGGTACGCGAAGGGTTGTCGGACCGCGTGGTGGATGCGGTCGAGGCTGATCGGGGTGATCTGCGAGAGGGGCGCGAGGCTGTTGGCCATATTCGGGCGCGAGACAGGCGACGTGGGCGCCGAGGTGGATGTGAGCGGTGGGAGAAGGGGGAGGGCCGAGCGCGGCGAGGGGTCGGCGAGCAGCGATGGTGGTGGTGGTGGGCGGGGCGAGGGGTGCAGAGGGGGGTCGTCGGTCGAGCCATGGACAAGAGACGGATGCGAGATGATCATCGCGTTGGATATCTCTGGATGTAGTAGATGGTAGATTGGTTGCGGAAGGTCTCGGGACCTGATCTGTCTCTCGACTCTGTCGTTGGCGATGACTCTAGCTCATCTTGGCGCAGGCGGACATGCTCGATCACTCTGCACGTCGCGCGGGGGAGGGGTCTCAATCTGATACCTGGGAGGAGCGGCCGAGACTCGCGCAGCAGCAACGAAAAGAGAAGAAGTGATGATGACGGCAAGGTCAAACTCGGCAAAAGACAAGCTCGTAAAAATATTCCCTCGTTCCTATTCCCACGCTTCTCTCTCTCTCTCTTCCTATGTCTCTCTTCCTGGTCTATGCATCGCATCAGGATTCATCGCTGCGCAGTCAGGACTCCTGCCCTAGAGATGGGATCTGGGAATGCGCGGGTACCCGCAGGTAGCTCAAGGGAAGGGTCGGAGATCCGACAGGCTCGTCTCGGCACATGTCCGACTAACCCTACTCGTAGCGGCCAGTGGGCGCCAGCAAGAGATAAGCCCAAACGGAAACAGGCCAAGGTTCACATGTACGCCAGCCACCACACCATGGACTGCGACACGGCAGACTCGGCAGTCGCGCAAGAGGCATGTCGACATGTACCGCATAAGTTACAGGGCGGGCAACGTACAAGAGATAAGAAGAGCATAGCTACCTACCCGATCTGACAGAACCGCCGGACCACCACAAGAGTCATCATGTCTCACCTGACTCATATCCTCACTCCACGTCCATACCGTCCCCGACACTGTCCAGCATGGCTCGCAAGCCTCGCTCCTCGGCCATGCGGCCCTGCTTGGCCCTTATCTCCGCCTTTTTAGCCCGCATCTCCATCTCTCCTCGGATGTCAGACTTGGACTTCACACCGCTCAGCCCGCTCGCCTTGTCGCGCGCAAAAGACCTCGCCTTCATCGGCGTCCGACCAGCCATCCCGGTCTTGGCATTGGGTGACGCCACGGCGCCACGGAGCGAAGATGCGCTGGGTTTGTGGACGGGTGCCCGTAGAGGAAGAGGAGGAGCAGTGTTCGGATCAAAGCTGCTCTCAAAAATCCCACGCGACGAGCCCTGCCCGAAAGGCGTAGACTGGATGACACTCGCGCGGACCTGCACCGCAGGTACAGGTGGTATGGGTCTGCCGGAAGCTTGCAGCGTCGATATCGAGCTCGAAGTAGGCGGCCGGGGCAGCGGTCGCGACGTTGATGGCTTGATGGTCGATTGCATCCTCGCCAGCGAAGCAGCCGTCGGTTGGTACAGGGTAGAAGGGCGTTTGCTTGTGGACCCGGTGGCTGAAGGCCGGATCGCGGGCGGAGGCATGCCTGCCGGCGTACTACCATTGGCGAGCTTGGCGATGACTCGGCTGGTGGCTGCTGACGGAGCAGGCGGGGGAGGTGCAGGCCTCGCGTCTCGCAAGGTATCGGCTTGGCTTTTCTTTTTCTGCAGTGCTCGTGAGGAAGTGCTCATTGACGAGTTCTTGGGAAGACCGAGAGCATTGACTGATGCGGACCTCGAGCTCGTCGCCGTTTTGCCAGATAATTGTTCTGCGCCAAAGTCGGGCAAGGGACCGCGAGAGAGGGACTGCGAGGTGCGGCTCGTCTTGACCGAGAGGATGGTCTGAGCCGAAGTCGATCGATTGCGGTCCTTAGCCTCTTTAGGGGCTATGCCCTGCGCCGCAGCGGTTTCAGTCACGGGACGGGGCACACTCGTCTCGACCACCGCTCCCGCTTTCGGCTTGACAACGCTGGACAAGTCCTTGGACAGGCGGCGTAGGGTTGAGCTATTCCTCTTGATCTGAGGAGCACGAGGTAGCGTTCCAGAAGACGATCTGGCGGCATCGCCTGAAAGATCTGCGGATGGACGACGGACCGGCTTCTTCGCCGGACTCTTGCGTAGATTTCTCAAGAAGCTGAATTTGCTGCTCAGACCAGCGCCTTGGCGGTCAGCTCAGTTTCGACTCTTTGTCAAGCAAACCGACCTTTAGCCTTGTTGAGACTGTTTCGCCGCCTCTCGCGTAATTTCTGCGCGCTGACGAGACCGATGGGACCGATAGACATCTTGGTCCGCTTAGCGTCCCTACCGTCTTCCTGAGGAGGGATAAGGGGAAGGCCATTTGGGGCGGACGGCAGGGATGAGCCGTGTTTGCGCTTGATAGCGGAAGACGGCGCAGTCTCGGCGGCACGCTGAGTGGACGACGATAATCCAGCTGCAATATCACTGCGGGAGATGGATCGCATTCTGAGGTTAGCTTTGATAATTCCGGACACTGCGGACAAAGCCCACTTTGCAAACTCTTTCTGATGCGCATTGGCATATCGATCTGTCTTACTCGCCAACGACCCAACCCCTAAACCCCAGCCCCCTTCGCCGATCGTCGAATCGATGCTGACCAAACGCTGCACTTCCGCTTTCTTGCCCCGCAGGAGTTCGGAGCCCATCATCATGCGAGATCCTTCCGGAAGCTTGGCGTTCATCTCATCCAGTACCGCTTGGGCTGCGGCGGAAAACTGGGCTTTGCTGATGGCAGGTCCATCTTTGCTGCCAAAGGCGGGGCTCTTGGGCGTAGCAGGGATGGACTTTTGTGGCGTCGGATACGCACCCGGGAGATCGTTCACGGGTACCATTCGTGGTTCCGGAAGAGAGGCTTTGAAGTGGGCAGGTATGGCGGGAAGGGGAGGGTAAATGCTCGAAAGACTCGCCGACGTGCTTGATGACAGCGCGGGCATCGATTTGCGGCCCAGGGCTGACTGACCTTGAGCTGTGCGGACCGGAGCGAGGGATCGTCGTTCTTTAAGGGAGTGGATGTTTTTAGCAAGAGGGAACTGGGGAAGGCTGTCGTCACTTTCCGAAGTCGGAGTTGGCGTGGGCGAGACCAGGCGAACGGTGCTAGGTCTCTCCAATAGCGAGATTGCAGAGTGTCGCCGGGGTATCCCAACCGTTGACGCTGGCGAAGGCGGCATATCGGCCAGCTCCTCTGCTGGTCGCTCGTCTCCCATCGACTCTGGTGAAGCTTTGGGGCGCGCAAACTCATTGGCGGTCATCCGAGAGGAGTGAGAGGCCGAGCGAGACGAGAGGAGATGCTTCGAGGCAGATCGCTTGATAGAAGAGGCGAGCGCTTTGAGCGAGGAAGCCGAGTCGGACTTTGGCACACCATCCACATCGGCTGATATCAGTTCGTCTCCTGATTGCCATCTGTCTCAGATTAGCTCACCGCCAAAGTCGCTCAAGGCACCGCCGTTTTCCGCAGACTTCCAGCTACGTATGCTGTCCGACTTGACCATCTCCTCCCCGTGCGGCTGTTTGGGCGAGACGAGGCTTGCTCCAGACTCCGAGAGTATTTCCCACTGGTCCGATGCACGTTTCCTACTGACTGTAGGCGAAGTATCTCCCTCTGCCTGATCGAGTCCATCCAGCGTCGCGGCGGGCGCAGGAGACGGCATGGTCAACCCGTCCGGGCCGAGACTCTTCCCAACTACAATGAGCGGGTGACGACTCGGTGGGAGGGTATACTCACAATCTAGGAGGCGCCCTATCATGTCCTCATTCTGGAAGTCAGCTTCATCCATCTCTGCTTGGTAGAAGCTGACCTTGCCGCTCGCCTTGAGGCCATAGCGCTTAGACAGCGAGACGAGCTGTTGCCGCTTGAGTGCGTGCAGGGCGGGCGAGCTGCATGTGAGCTGCGCTCTCCTGGTGTGGGCTCTAGCTCACTTGTAGAGGATCTCATTGCCCATGTTGGCGGGTGCCCTCAGTGTACCATGAGGTGTGGACAGAAAGAGGTATGGAGCGAGCAGTGATGTTGACGAGGAGGGGAAGGGGGTTGGAAAAGCAAAGTCAGGCGCGGTAGAGCATCATTCAACTTGCCACTTCACTTTCTCACGGTCATCCCGGCCTCTTGATTGGGACGAACTGCTTCCGCTTTCGCTTCCGATGATGGATCGATTGACCTGACTCAAGACAACAGCCCATACCTTCTCTTATTTGCGCCATGCCTCCCCTGCGCCCCAGAGACCTCACCATGCCGTGAGTGCTCCCTCATATATCAGTACTATAGGCGAGCTGGAGGAGCTGACCGTCAGTCTTGCGGCATTCGGGATGGTCTTTGTGCTCGGTGAGCTCCCTCGGTCAGGATGCGCTGGTGACTGTGGCTGATCTCTAGGGTCCTACGTTTACGCGTCGATGAACAAAGCTAAGAGAGATGCGCACCATACGAGGGAGCGCAAGCTGGAACAGATACTGGACTCGCGCAAGCGGCTGGGCATGGACGACGCTCAGGCTCTGGCACGCGAACGGCGGCGGGCGGCACGGCTAGAGGCAAAGTCGACCGCGGCACCTTCACCATCATGAGCATGAGGCGCCAACATCCCTGCGGCTAGCATGATGCTGTGCATGGCGCCGTCATACGACGGCCACGGCACTATTTACGACTATATATATGTCGAGCGACTTGCTCGATTACTGCTCGACTAAAGATGGGCTATTGCACAACGCGGACGACTAGTTGGTACAAGCGGGCTGCGTGAATGCGCTTGGTATCGATTAAATGCTGGGTGGAATCTGGTGCTGGGTGTCTGGCTGCAGGCTGGACCTCGGTTATATGTGAGGGTGATTAGATGGGTTGGTAGGCGGGTGGGAGTTTACCACTCGGTGCGAGGGAGGCCGAAACGGACGACGTTCTGCGCGCTGAAATGTCGAGTCAGGTCCGTTATTGCTGTTACGATGTCAGCTCGTGCCGCGTGGCTGACTCGTAGGGGCGGCTCACGAGGCGCGACGTAATCCGCCACGTCGACGATGTCAAACGGCTCCGTTACACATGTATTTAGTGGTTGACCGCTATCTCCGTCAGCCTCGGCCCGTCACTTGCACTTCCCCGACTCACCCCGTTATCCGCATGAGACTCGCCCGTAGTCGGAATCGCCCCGTATACCGCACGCTCACGTCGGGGAACGCAAAGTACAGGCCCAGTGCGCCCGACTCATCTTCCATCTCGGCCGGACTCGCTATCAACGTGCCGTACAGCATCGACACCATCTCGCCTCCCTCGGGTGACAGTACCATCATCGCGTCATCGCCGTCCGCCGTCTGAAGGGAGAGGTGGCAGACGAGAAAGGGCAGCTCGTTATATGGGAGTTCGAGCTCCCCTTCCGAATCCCAACAGTCGAGCTGGAGGATGAGGGGAGGGGCGAGGGGCAGCCGGGAGAGGTATCCGCCGACAAACGCTGCGGAGCGCTGTGGCTGCTGTATCGGTGTGATGCGGTACGTCCTGCTCCGTCAGCCTCGACGCTCGAGCCGAGCTGGAGAAAAAGACGCACCGGCCGAGTTCACCAAAGTTGATCCCGCCAAGGTTCATATCGTCCGTTGGCGGGTGTTGGGGGTCGCATGTACTCGACCGTTCGGATGGGGAGAGGGATAGACGGTCCTGTTGAGGCGGTAGAGGGAGGGGGATGGGCTCGGTCTGCGTCGAACCGAGCTGCTGCGAGGCGGGAGGGGACGAGGACGCGGTGGAAGAAGAGGCGGGAGGTCGGGGAGAGAAGGATCGTCCTCGGGGAATGAGCGTAATCTTGCCGGAGTGCACTGGGCAGTCGAGGTGGGGTCGAAGTGGGTATTATATAAGCCGCTGTTGTACATGAGCCGCAGCCCGCTGAATAAGGACAAGGTCTGGAATGCAGGAATCCGAGACGAGCTGAAAAGTGAAAACCGACTAGAGCGATGCAGGAGGCAAGGAGGCCAGGAGGTGAGGGGGTGAGGGGGCAAGGAGGCCAGGAGTCGACACGCGGGATGACGGTGGGGTGGTGTCTGAGAGTGATCGGATGGAGCAGGGCCCAAGGGGCCAGGTGCGCACCGCCGGCGGCCAGACGAAGTTTTGGGTCGGATCTGGAGGGGCATGGCTGCGTGCCACGCGCTCTCGCTACGTGCTGACGCAAGCGCGAGCCCGGCCCATCGTCCAGTGTCCACTACCCATTATGGGCTACCCGCGACGCTATGGAGAAGGGAGGAGCTTGCTGGCGAAACTCGTTTCGACCAAAGTGGCGGTGAAGCGAAGCACGTCCGTGCTGATCGGTGGACCGGGCATGAGGGGGTGGTGCACTAGGCATGTCCAAGACCCACGGGCAGCGTGGGTGACCCAAACGGCGCAGCGACATGTTGCAGGCAGCAGCACCGAGCAAGAGTGTTGCGGTGGTAGGACGCATGGAGATCGGGCGACCGAAGCACGGATTCCAGGGGGAGAGAGGACGGGGGTGTCTAGGGAGAAAGGCGAGGTGTCACGCGCGCTCCTTTGGCCTAATTGAATCTGGGGAACGGGGGGGAGAGAGACACGCTTCACTCACCTGATGGGCGAGGCCTGATCCTGGGCCTTGTTCCACTTTGGCCTGTGCCCGTGCTTGTGCAGTGCTAAGCTACTTTGCGGCAATTGCTCTGTTCGCTGGATGTTCGGAGGCAGACTCGTCGGCGGCGGCGGTGGTTGATGCCGGAGGAACGGTACCTTCCCCTTGTTTCCCCCCGTCGCCCTGGCCTAAACTCAAAAAGTGACGCTAGAACAGGCGACAACGATCTGCACCGAGAAGACTGGTGAGCAAGTCTACACAACTCGAGTTTGTCGAGATCAATGTCGATGTCAATGTCGAGCTCGGCGGCGACGAGGAAGAGCGATGATGAAAATGACAAAATGTCGACCGAGTGGCCAATGGGAAAAAGGTGAGGTGCGGTGTGAGGCAGGTGGTGGGAGGGAGCAGCGGTGCGAGAGAGGGGTGCGAGATCGACGTCGGTCGGCGAGTTGGTTTCCCGTGGAATTGGGAAAAACGCCAGTCACCTCGTCTCGCGCGGGCCCGAGGGGAGAGGAGGGGGCAGCGGCAGGGTCTGAACTGGGCGCTGATCAGCCGTGTTCCCTCGCGCTGGTCCACACCCTTGGATGGGCTTCGGCGCGGTACGGCCGCGACGTGCGCCGAGCGACGCCTCTGCGGCGCCGCAGCACAGCGGGGGGTGGGGCGAGGAGGGGAGGGGAGGCGGCGGGACCGACGTGGTTGCGGCGGTCGGTGGATGGGTGGGTGAGTGTGGCATGCGATGCCATGCCGGGTGACGGGCACGAAACATCCGGAGATGAATGACCCGGCGGCGTCGATGAATGACAGGGTGTGGTGCAGCTGGGAGGGGGGAGCAGATCCCGGGAGACCGAGGGCATGCCGACGGCAGTAGCAGCGAGACAAAGAAAGAGATGTCAAAGTGGAGAGGGGAAGAGAAGCTTACCGAGAGCGGGTGATCAGGGACGACCCTTTATCTGACCCTGATATCCCAATTACCTGGGTCGACTATATCTCCGACCAGAGCGGCTGCTTGTCGAGGTATGCTGCGCTGCTCTTGCCTTTACAGTTGCCAATGTGTTGCTGTCTCGGATAGACGGCAATACCGCAGAGACACACTCGAAGGATGTTTCTGATCGACCGGGCACGGGTCGACTGACTGCGTCCACAGCCAAAGAAGTCCACGGCGGGGAGAGCAGTCGGTCCGGAGCGGATACGAAGACTGAAGCGGGTACGTATAGCGATACGGCTCGAAAGTGACGTAGCTGCTGGTCTGGTCTGGTGTGCACAGTTATGCATGGGTTCTCGTATCTTATACCTCTGCGCTTCTGGCTGCTTTGTCCTGGCATCTGATCGGAGAAAGGGCATTCTCCTTTCTCCTTTGCTTGCAGGCTCACTGCGCTGCGCTGCGCCTTGGCAGACCAAAAAGGGCGACGACGACGATCAATCAGGGCCAACAAGCTTGCCGACGACTGACCGCGACTGGGCAGAGTGGGAGTATTTCTCAGGACAGGGACACGAGGGAAAGCGGCGTCGCATGGACTACGCCGATCGGGAGGTGACGATCAGACACACACATACACACACACACACGAGGAGTCGCAAGCTGGTAATTAGCGGATCGACACTCGACGGCTTTTGTGCGGCTATGCGGACTTGTCAAAGAGGACAGGCCTGGACACAGAGCAACCTCAGCTTGGCACTTTTCTCACGTGGACTACAGTATCACGAACACTGCCACACCTCCACTCGACTGGGCATCACACCAATGCATGTCCAAAATCATCTCGGGATCCCATGAGATACTTAGATCTCGTCCTTTTGGGCGTCGGGCTGCCTGATCAGCACTGTCCTTCACCTGCAATTCACCACCACTCACGCGGAGAGCCCGGACGGTCTTGCCGGCACGCCAGATCTCCTGGTTGTCGATCTCGTCGAGCTCCTTTTGCAGGTCCTGGCGGTAGGTCTTGCGCGAGTTGAAGTCGAGCGAACGGCGGGTCTCGGAGCCGTCCTTTACCGACTTGTAGAGGGCCTCGAACACGGGCAGGTTGGCCCTGAGTCGTCAGCACTCGCCCGCCTTTCTGAGACGGAGCGACTCACTCCCTGAACTTGGGGGCCCAGTCGAGGGCACCACGACGGGCGGTGGTCGAGCAGGCGTTGTACATGTAGTCCATGCCGTACTTGCCGATCAGGGGAAAGAGGGACTGGGTGGCCTCCTCGACGGTCTCGTTGAAGGCCTCGGAGGGGGTGTGGCCGTTCTTGCGGAGGACCTCGTACTGGGCGAGGAACATGCCCTGGATACCGCCCATAAGCTGCGGGTGAGTATTTATTCCATCAAATACAGTGCCTACGCACGACACCACGCTCTCCATAGAGGTCGGAGAAGACCTCCTTCTCAAAGGTGGTCTCGTAGAGGTAACCGGAGCCGACGGCGATACCGAGGGCAATGGCCTTCTCCTTGGCCTGGCCGGTGACGTCCTGGTAGACGGCAATGGACGAGTTGATACCGCGGCCCTCGAGGAAGAGAGTGCGGACGGTACGGCCGGAACCCTTGGGTGCGACGAGGATCACGTCGACGTCCTTGGGGGGAACGACGTGGGTCTATCGTGAGCTCTGTTCCCCTCTGCATCACTTGACAGCGGATGACTCACGTCGTCCTTGTAGACGACCGAGAAGCCGTGGGCAAAGTAGAGCGTCTTGCCCTTGGTGATGAGGGGCTTGATCTCGTTCCATGTCTGGCTCTGTGCGGCGTCCGAGAGTAGGTTCATGATGATGGTGCCCTTCTGGATGGCCTCGGGGATGTCAAAGAGGGTCTCTCCCGGGACCCAGCCGTCCTCCTGGGCCTGCTTCCACGACTCGCCGCCTTTGCGCACACCGACGATGACTTTGAGGCCGTTGTCGCGGGCGTTGAGCGACTGGCCGTGGCCCTGCGAGCCGTAGCCGATCATGGCAAGCGTGTCGTTCTTGAAGTAGCTAAGCGTCAGTCGGGCTCGAGCTCAGATTCAGGGATGGGGCGGGGGCGGATGCGAGAACGAGAACGCACTCCTGGAGCTTGTCCAGCGGCCAGTCAGCGCGCTCGTACACGACCTCCTTGGTGCCGGCAAAGTCGAGCGTCTTGACACCGCGGGTGGCCTGCTCGTCAGTCTCGCGGTCACGTCTGGCCCGCAGTCCAACGCACACCGAGACGGCCGGCCATCATGGCCTTGGGGGCCTCGCGAGTGAGCAGCGAGTAGGAGCGCTTGGCGACCGACTGGCCGGCGGTGCGGCCGACGGCGGCCTTGGAGGCCTGCTTGAGCGCTTGGGCGGACGATCTTGCGAAGGACATTTTGGTGTGGTGGTTGTAATGTGACTGTGACTTTTTTTCCAGAGGGGCTTGTCGCGGCGACGACGAGATTTGGCACCGACTCGAACCCGAACTAGGTAGATCGTGCAGGAAAGTGCGCGATAGGGCGTAGCTCGTTATTTCAATTCTTTTTTAGCTCTGAATTTCTAATCAGGTATTCAAGTTATTGGTTCTCAGGCAATTTGGAAAACCTAATGCAATTCCTTGTTCTTTGGTTCCGTTAGACATGGGGGGGTGGGACACCCCCCCAAGACCCCCCCTTGCGCCTAGCGGCGCAGCCATCGCAGCCCTTACGGGTCAAGCATCCGGCAAAGCCGGATGTACTGTAGAACATTGATTAGTTGCAAGCTAAAGCACTTCATCAAGAGATGCGCAAGTGCTTGTTGGGCATGCTAGGCTGATCAGATGATCATAGGCATGCCAAGCTGGTCACAGGGGCTATGTCACAGCTGCCACCTGGCAAGCCTATTGCAGTCTTGTCAGACTTGCGCTATTGTAACCATTTTGGTGCAATGATAGGGCAGGGTATGGCAGTAGCTATGTAGGCGATTGGTTCTGCTACAGAGATCATTCCATGCATCAGCCTCATGCATAGATCTTTATTCTCTGATGAAAGGCAATTTGGCAAGGACACAATGCATATTAGGATTGTGCTGATGAAATCAGAATGGCCGGAATTTTCTTATTTAATTCCCCCATTTACCGTTTTCGTTCCAGGGACACCCGCAGAAATTCGCCCCGTAAGAGCTACGCTGACAACCCGAAATTACACCATGGCATTTATCTCGACCCAATAAGCCCACATCGTGATAAGCATTCCTATACTTCCGCCGGAAGAGCACAGCCGCCGGCTTCCACTCGACTCCTACCGCGTCGAGATAGTGCCAAAATAGTTCCGCGTTTGGATTTCGTCTTCTCGATTTTTGGACCCACCTCAGTTGTAACCGCATTCCTGCAACTTGCTCAATATGGATGCTAGAGGTCTGAAAATTGGAGATTGCTCTGTATAACTATATGTGACCTTGATACCAGCCTCTTAGAGTCCCAGGCTGCATACATGAAGTGCATGTACTGACCGGTCACCGCTGGAGGGGGTCTCGGAGCCAAGGTCTCGGAGCCAAGTGGAGGTGACCGGTTGGGTCTTGCTTGTCAAAGATTTTATGCATGGAATCTGGCCCAGAGCTCAGTGGCACCTATACAGGAGCCCATAGTCAAGCACTCAGAGTAGCTCAACGATGGGTTTTGGGAATGCATGACTGCCCAGACCATGTAAACCGGCCAGCTCAAAAGTGCCACATTCACTCGGAGGTGGCCGGTTGTTCACCTCCACCTCCTACGAGACCTCTTGCTTGCACCAGGTGGTGACCGGTCAGTACATGCTCATTCATGTATGCAGCCTGGGACTCAGAGAAGCTGGTATCCAGGTCACATATAGTTATACAGAACAATCTCCGATTTTTTAGATCTCTAGCATCCATATTGAGCGAGTTGTAGGAATGCGGTCACGGCGACAACAACGAGAACAAGAAATCAAAACGCGGAACTATTTTGGCACTATCTCGACGCGGTAACTCCGGACTCGCACCAACTATACTATCAATTGTCACTCGACGCACCATGTCCGACCCCACTGTCAAAGGTCTGCCGCCCCCGCCAAAGACGTACGATGGCTCGTCGCATCGAATAGCCATCGTCCATGCGAGATGGAACGACTCCATCATCAAGGCGCTGGTCGCTGGCTGCATCGCCAAGCTCAAAGAGCAAGGCGTCAAGGAGGAGAACATTGTCGTCAAGTCGGTGCCGGGGAGCTACGAGCTGCCGTTCGCGTGCAGCAAGTTAGTCAAGCTCAGTGCTCTGCCAGGATAGTGTCCGCGGTAGAGATCTTGAACTGACCCCAGACTCATCCAAGGCGGTCAGACCCAGTCCGCCAACGCAGCTCCGTCCATGATCGCCTCAACGACCAACCTGCTCTCCCTCATCGAGTCGGACAAGCCTGCGACGCCCGCCCCGGGGACCAAGTCCGGCGCGCCCTCCACAGCGCCGTTTTCGGCTGTCATCGCCATCGGGTGTCTCATCAAAGGCAGCACCATGCACTTTGAATACATTTGCGAGGCGGTCACGCAGGGTCTCATGCGGGTCCAGTTGGACTCGGGCACGCCGGTTATCTTTGGCGTCTTGACCGCTTTGACGGACGACCAGGCCTTGGAGCGGGCGGGCATCGGAAGGGGCGCGAGCAAGGGTCATAGTGAGTGGCACGCAGATTGACAAAGGAGTTACCGGGATGCTGATGCCAGACCATGGAGAAGATTGGGCGCTTGCGGCTGTCGAGCTGGCGTCGCAGACTAGCGAGTGGACCAAGGGTCAACTGTAGTATAGACAAGCAGCATGAAGGCATCGGTCGCATACTGCCCCACGCCACAGGATCAAGCTCTTCCAAGCTGAAGTTGTTCCGGGCCGCCCTCAAAGCGATATCATTTGGAATGCTCACTACTGATCATCGTTGCAACAGTGCATTCAATAGCACGCAATATACGCTATGAGGATAGTATGTGCTGCATAGCTGTGGCCTGCTACATAGGAGAACGTGGAAAGAGTCCGTCAAAAGCCAGGAGCGTGTTGCTCCTTTTCGCAAGCAGAAACAGGCATTTACAGACCGAGGCCGCCGAGCAGGCCGCCGAGGTCGAGGGTGGACAGAACACCGTTGACGAGCGAGCCGAGGAGGCCGGTGACGCCAGCAAGCAGGTTGGAAAGGCCGAGGTCGCCGAGCAGGTTCTTCACGAGCTGGAGGACGCCAGCGAGGATGATTTCGACGCCGAACAGAACGGTGGAGAGGGCAGAGTCGATGTCCTTGAGCAGGGCGGCCTGCGGTCAGCCAAGAGCTTCAGCAGTGCAAGACAAGGAGACTCACGACGGTGGGGTCAGAGGCGACGTCGTCGACAATGTCGCCGACGAGCGAGTTGACGTCGGTGATGAGGGTAGTCAGGAGCTGGGCGACCTCGTCCTGGGTGCCGTTGTCGGCGCGCCTAGGCGTCAGCGCTGTACAGGTGAGAGGCAGGGACCGGGCTCACTTCTTCAGGGCAGAGACGGAGGCGCCGACGTCGAGGCCGACGCCGACCTGGACACCGAGGCCATCGCAAGCGTCACCAAGGGCGACCTTGACCTGGGTGCAGACGGATACAACGGCGCTGACGTCGGTCACACCGGCGACGGAGCCGACGTTGGCCTGTACGTCAGCCGACAATCATCCTTGTCGCTGTCGAGGTAATGGATGACTCACAACGACGCCGATGGCTGCGTTGACGACGGCGACGACATCAACGTCCTTCTTCTGGACGGCGACGGGGGCAGCAAAGGCCGAGGCCACAAAGGGCAGAGCGAGGAGGACGTTGGCGAAGCGCATGACTATTGGCGGGATGGGGGTTCGATTAAACGAGTGTGGGTGCTGTAGCTAGCTAGCGAGCGGTGGGAGCTGTTGGGACTGAGTCGTTGGGAGATTTGCGAATGAAGGATTCTCAGCGGCCCGAGGGGGGCTTTATACCTTTTGCTCGAGGCAGTTGCGCTCGACGGTCGACAGGGAAGCGCGTCGTGCGACGCGGCGAAGGCCCTAGGAAAGCATCAAGGGTGTTTGACATGCCGACTAGCGCGTGCTCGGATCGCGGTCGAGTACAATGAGGTTGCAACACGGCTTGCTTGCGGCAAGCGTGCTCTGTGGTACAGTAGATTACTTTTTGGCTCAAAGGCAGGTGTGATCGGAAACGAGACGTCAGCGGCAGGGCCGGGGTGGATGGCGTCGGCCGTGCTCCTGAGGTCGGTGGGGTGCGCCGGCCTAGCGATGCAATGGCGAAAGGGGCTCCGTCAAACGATACCTGTCGGGAGAAGCTTTCGCAAAGGCAACCGGGGAGTGGGCGTAGATACCTAGAAGCTCAGAGGGACATGCGGTCTTCCGGGCTGTCGCGCGGGCCGTATGCATCTCTTTGAGCATGCTCTCCAGGCATTCAGCATCCTAGATGAGAGCGTCAGTACTTCAGCACGGCATCTCGCAGTCGCCATCAGCATCAGCATTACCCCCTATGACGTCGACAATAACTCCCCGCAACGAGACGTTTCACGCTACCGACCCCACAACAATACCGCCACACGACCGTGCGCAATTTAGCGGGAATCATGCCTGATCCAAAGGCATCATCGTGCACGCATAGTCAGTAGATGAGACTGGCTACATCAGCCTTTCAACACCAGCACATCGACACACGTCGCATCCCTCCAGTTCCTAGTACACTCATGCTGGCCGCGTTGGGGCTGCCTTTCCCCAACGCCTCAGCACGCGTTCCTCGACCCCTTCACACGCCCACTTGTACGACCCTTCCGCCAGCGCGAGGTTCTCCACCTCTGCCTTGAACAGCTTGGTCGGCTCGGGCGCGCCGGGTCCGGTGGGCAGGGACGCGGGCATCATGGATGCTGCGGAGAGGTCGCGCATGTCTGTCGCGGCGGCGTCCTGCCCGAGGATGAGCTTGAACACGCCGTTGAGCCCGAACAGGTTGAGAAAGTACCACGATAGTGCGCTGCATTCAGCCATTGCGTCGTCGTGCTTGAGGGAACTCACGATACCCAGCGCGCGTCGAGATCGGGCATGTTGATGTCCCGCGAGAGGAGCGATTTGAACCCGAGCGTGAGTGGAAAGGGGAGCTTGACTGCAGCGTGAGCGACCCCGCTCGCGACGTCGATGCTACGAACCCACTCAGGATGAACCCGGAGAAGAACACCGAGATGTACTGCATGATGACCATGTTTGGGATCCTGCGGTCAGCCTTGGCGCATACAATACCGGCAGCGCCTCGACCCACATCATCACCGCCTGCTTCTTCATCCCGTCCATCATGCCGTCCATATTCGCCATGTCGAACGGATTCTGCTCGGCCTCCTCCTTTGGCTTGACGTCCTGCAGGTACTCCCCCGACCTGAGCGACACCGCGAGGGACCGCGAGAAGCTCTCGTATTGTGCTGGATATAATGGTGATAGCGTCGATGAGGCTCGCAATGTCTGGCCTTTGACCAAGGCGCGCCTGTTACTCAGCTGGGCTGTACAGCTCCCGAGTGATTCGTGTTCACTGTTCCCTCAGCGCCGCCAGCGTTTGCTTTTTCGGCGCCGAAGTCAGGAGCTGCAATACGTAGTGACGCAGTACACCGACCAGCAGCTGTCTCATCAGCTCCATTCTATTCATCGCGGCTGATCAACTGACCATGATCAATGTGATGGGCACCAATACCCAGTCCTAGGTAGTCAGCTCGTATCCCCTTCATCCGTTAAGGAGCTGCTGACCCGGATGGACGGGTCCAAGTAAAGGTCCTGCCTGGTTGTTAGCTACGTTGAACTCCCGATGACTAGCTCACGCGACCTTGACCGTCATATTGCGCGATGAGGCAGTTGGCACCGTCCGGCTACCCTTCGTCGCTGTCAGTCGGCTCGCCGTGACGGGTCACTCGGAGATCAAACGATCTCCGTGAAAAAGTCCATTCCAACCTCGCCTTCCTTTAGGGCTAGGTCGGTGATACCCATCGTCTTGCCCAGCAATGAGGAGCTTGACGCCAACGCGGGTGCGGCTCTCGTCCCTTGCGGGACTCACAGACAACGGTCACGCGTCAAATGTCGCCATCGATCCCGAGACCGACTGCTTGTACCTAACCGTCGAGCGACGGGGGCCCGAAGGCGGCGTCGAGGTGGACATTATCAGACTGGAGCAACAGAGCACCTCAAAGCATCGAGGAGTGGGTGTGACGGCAGATACATGCTCTAATCTGACCAGCAGGAGATCATCGCGACCTTCTCGTCGCCTGTACTTGCCCCGTTCACTCAGCCGGCCGGAGCTTCGCAGACAATCGACCTCAAGTACTTTGCTGATGATCGCTCGCTGGTAATTTTGTTGGCGGGTGGAGACATCGCCACTTTACAGCTGGAAGGACCGGATGGGGACGTGCCGCCTGTGAGAAGGCCGCGGCGCAGAGTACCGGCTCTGACTGTCAGGTGGATGTGGTCGGCAGCGTGGACAGCGGAATCAAGGCGGCTGCCTGGTCTCCAGATGACGAGCAGCTTGTGCTAGTGACTGGTACGTCTCGCCGCACCTTCTGAGCCTGAGCTGATCATCCAGGAGAGGATAACCTGGTCTGCATGACACGGCAGTTCGATGTGGTGCACGAAGAGCCCCTGCGCTCCGATGATTTTGGCGAAGGTGGCCCTATCGTCTATGGCCTCGCCGAAGCTGATCCGCAGACAAGTTCATCAACGTCGGCTGGGGATCGAAGAAGACTCAGTTCCACGGCTCGCTCGGCAAAGCAGCGGCCCTCGCTGCTCAGCCCTCATCATCGTCCTCGAAACCTCATTCCCTCTCCCATCCGACGGATGATGGTTTTCCTCGCATATCGTTCAGAGGCGACGCGGCTTTCTTCGCCATCTCCTCCCTTGATCCGTATCCAGGCTCGAGTTTCGCCCGACGGCAAGTCCGCATCTACTCTCGAGACGCAATGTCGAACTTTGCCCCAAAGCTCTCCGCTACGTCCGAGAGTCTTCCCGGGTTAGAGGGTCCCATCAGCTGGCGTCCGAGTGGGAATCTGCTCAGCGGACTGGTCAGGTATGGCTACGAGGGGGGAGGGGATGGCAAGGACGGGCGTTGGGAGGTCGCAATGCTGGAACGGAATGGTCTGCGACATGGAGGCTTCGAGTTGCGGGAAGCTCGCGAGGTCTGGCGGGATGGCAAGGTCAAAAGCCTGGCTTGGAATGCCGACTCGGAAGTGCTGGCAATCTGGCTAGAGAGGCTTGAGGAGGATGTTGGTGAGTAATATGATTCGCTCGCGAAGCCCGCTGACGACCCAGTGCAACTCTGGAGCATGAAGAACTATCATTACTACCTCAAGCAGGAGCTGCGCTCGCACACCTCAGCCAACAGGCTACGAGCAATACGTTGGCACTCCGAGCAGCCGCTGCAGCTATATCTCATTGGCGATGGTGAGCTGTCATCGTCGCAGCCTTGAGATGAACTTATCGTAGATTTCGTCCAATCGCGGTCGTTTGCGTGGGACACTTATGCCGCACGACTGCCAATGCCAGATGATACTGCATCAGTCGCCGTAGTGGATGGCAGTGCGTGTGGCTGCAGATGATCTTCCCCCTAAATTGGCTAAGATAGCAGAGCGACTCTTGATCACCCCTTTCAGGACCCAGAACACCCCTCCACCTATGTCGTCCTATGCGCTCGACCTGCCATCACCGCCTATTCACGTAAGCACGTCCCCAACTGAGGATGCGCTTGCCGTCCTTTTCAAGGACGGCTCGGTCCAAGTCTGGGATCTCCATACTCGGTTGCCCGACCCCGCTACTGGATCAAGGCTGCGAGCTGGTGGAAAGGTCGCAGAGCCGGGATTGCGATGGACCAGTCCGCCCTTGAAAGCTGAGGGAGGGATAGCAAGCCAGATCGGTCTATCCGACTCAGGCGAGGTGGCCGTGCTCTTTCACGCCGCTTCGTCAGACGATGCCGCGGCAGAAGTCCTAATCGTCGAACAGAACGGTACCGAGAAGAGATCAGAGGCATCAGGTGCCTTCCGCGTGCTGCATGCGGGATCCAGAGGCTGGTTGACTTGTGACGAGCAGGGCAATGTCAGGAGTCGTGAGTCAAATTAACAGTATCTTTGCACCTGCTCATCACTCAGTGAGGGACACTACCATCATGGCCGACTTTGGCTTCGAGCCTCAGTCTCTGTTGGTCTCTTACGAAGCCGACCTGCTTCTTGCTCTGTCCACCAACGGCAAACTCTGCGCGGCCTCCCTCAACAGTACTCCGTATGACCAGTCCCATGCGGTTGCCGTGGCATCATCTGTCACGTCCTTCACCCTCACTCCGGACTTTCTCATCTACACGACTTCGGCTCAAAACTCCCACTACGTTCCTCTTACAATCCTGGCTCGAATAGCTGCGGGAGACGATGTCTCATCGGCGGAACAGGAATGGGAGACTCGCCGCGTAGAGCGTGGTGCGCTCGCGGTTGTTGCATGCCCCAGTTCCATGAGCCTGGTACTGCAGATGCCGCGGGGCAACCTTGAAACAATCTATCCGCGTGCACTGGTTCTTGCAGTGGTACGACGGGATGTCAAAGAGTGAGTCCATGTCCAGGTATGAGCGTGCACGGTTGACCTGTAGCGGACGATACAGAGAGGCTTTCCTCGCGTGCCGCAAGCATCGTCTGGATCTCAACATCCTCTACGATCTCGCTCCTTCCCAGTTCATGGACAATCTGCCTAGATTCGTGCAAGCCGTTCCGGAGGTCGACTATCTGAATCTTTTTGTCTCGGCCCTCAAGTGCGTGGCAGTATCTCAGCGTATGTTTGTGGCTCACCAAGTAGCGACTCGGACTCGGCGCCTGTGCTGTACCGCGATCTGGCCCAGAGCAATGCTCGCCCAGACTTGACCGGGAAGGTCAACACGATCTGCGATGCTTTGCGAGCCCTGCTGGAGGGAATCGACCTCGTCAAGTACGTCGAGACCATCCTCACCACTCATGCGTGCAAGCGTCCGCCAGACTACGAGGCAGCCTTGCGCGTCTTACTTCGCCTTCAGAGTGGGTTGTTTATCAGCTATGCTATGCGAGTACAAATGCTGATCAAAGCCGACCATCCCGAGATTGTCGAAGATGCCATCAAATATATCATCTTCCTCTCCGACGTGGATCAGCTTTACGATGTCGCTCTGGGCATGTACAACTTCCAACTAGTCCTCATGATCGCGCAGTATTCTCAGAAGGTCAGTACGCCCTCTCCAGTCAAGCGAAAGCTCATCTCGCAGGATCCCAAGGAATACTTGCCCTTCCTGCGCGAATTGCGGGCTCTTGACGGACACGAGCAGAAGTATCGTATCGACGATCATTTGGGCAGACGGGACAGTGCACTTCGCAATCTCCATGCAGCAGGTGAGCTGCCTGAAGGTTTGAAGGCGCCAGCTCACAATTTCACAGGCAAATTTGAGGAGGCCGCGTCGTACCTTGCTCGCTATGAGCTGTATGAAGAGGCCTTCAAGCTTTATGCCTCGGACGCGACACGACTATCTACCGTGCACGACCTCTACGGAGACTACCTGTACGACAGACGAGAGTTCTCCGACGCCGCTCTTGGTGAGGTCTGGTACACCAACGAGATCGATCACTTACCTCGTAGCATACACTCTGGCCAGTCGCCCGGAGAAGGCGCTCAAGGCATACGAAAAAGCGCACGCATGGCGAGAGCTGTTCGCCCTGGCGCTCGAGCAGAAGCTGCCAAAGAGCGCCATCGACGAAATGTGCGAGCGGGTCTCCGACCACCTCGCGTCCCGTGGCAAGCGCCTCGAAGCGGCTCACCTGCTCGTCGACCACGCTGGGGATATCGACAACGCCGTCGAGATCCTGTGCAAAGGGTCCGAGTTTGGCGAGGCCTACCGTCTAGTCCACCTGCACAAACGAACAGATCTGCTGGACAGTACTATCCTTCCCGGCCTCGAGCAGGCGCACGAGGACCTCGTTGAGGTTTTTGATGAGATGCGCGGTCAGCTGGAGAAGGAGATCGCGCGACTGCAGGCACTGCGTCGCGTGCGCCAAGAGGATCCAGGCTAGTCCCATTCCCGACTCCCGAGTCGTCTCGCTGAGCAGCAGAAACCTTCTTCATCGTCGAGACCGAGGCGCTGGAGGGTGTTGATGTCGCCACGAACGCCTCCACTGCGTTCACCGCGTTCACCCGGTACACCGTCGCACCCACCACCATCACCCAGACGACTCGAGTCACAGGGTCAGCGCTCCCGCACCTCTTTCACCGCTGTAGGCTGACTCCACAGCCAGACAAACAAGAGCAAACACAAGGCATCGAAGAAACGCGCGGCAGGGCGCAAGGGCACTGTGGACGAGTACGACTATCTTCTCTCGTCGCTCTCGCGCCTCGTGCTGCGCGTGGACGAAAAGTCGCACGAGGCATTGGGCGTAATACGGTACCTCGTAGTGCCGCTGCCCGAACTTGCGCGGGACCTGCAGGCGCATGTGGTGGGTCTACGCACGCAGCTCGTCGAGAGTTTGGACGACGCGTGGAGGGACAGAGAGGCGATCTTGGACGAGGCTGTCGAGAGTGGTGGAATGGGCTTCGGGGGCGATGTGACCAAGGCGAGGCAGATGGAGAGACCTGCCGTCGGGCCATGGAAAGGCCTTGGAGTGCTCGCTGCGAGCTAGAAGAGGTCTACTTGTTGAGCGACGCCAATGCAGAATGCATGCAGAATGCGATAACATCTGAAAGAGAGAGAAAGATGCGAAAATCGTCAGAGAAGAGCATACGGGAGGCTAAAAGCGAAAGGCATGATGTCGAATGACACCCGGCGAGATGACCCCACCGTCCCAAGCCATATGACCAGGGAAGAAGTATAAACGCACAGAGACGAAAGAAGAAGGGCATCCGTGAGGAGCCGCCTCTCCCGGGTATTGAACAGTTTACGAAGCTAGGTGTGATTGAATGCTGACACTACTATGCAGTAGAAGTGAACCAAGAGTGGAACAACACAAGAGGAGGCCTACGAAAGCTGGCGTGCCATTGGACCCGGTCGGAGACCTAGACCTTGCGGCATTGTCGACATGGGCATCGGCGGCGGAGACATGCCGACGCCAACGCCCATTGGTGGTGGAGACAAACCCGGAGGTGGGGCCGGCCCATGCGGGAATGGCTGATGGGCGAATTGATAACCGCCGGGCTGGATCTTGCCCGCGAATTGTGAAAATGCGCCCATAACTGGTCCGGCTTGGCTGATGCCTCCGAGATAGGTCGGGATGATGCGCCTCCTTCTCGCCTTGCGAGGGGATGCACCGGGCGAGCCCATGTTTGGCCCGAGCGCCGTGTTAAGGGCCCGTGATGCGAGTGATATAGACGGTGAACGAGATCGGTCAAACGGTGTCCCGTTGGCACTGGAACGATTCGCCGCCGATGATGCTCGAGACGAACCGCCTAGCTTGACACCACCGCCCAGCACGGTCACATTACCACCATCATACGGCGTAACAGATGGTGTGTCCTTCCTTTCCCCGCCAGGAGTGGCCTGAGTCGAGCCAGGAGTCGGCGTGATTGCGTCGTCGCCGTCACCCGGGAAATGGGGAGATGCTCTGCCTCGATGAGCCGCTACTGGAGCAGTCGGTGTGGGCGTTTTCCCTAAACCCTTAAGCGACAGCTCCTCGAGAAGCGACACGGTCGGGAGATATGCCTCGTCGATAGCTGGCCGACTTGCCGGTGTAAGCAGTTGGGTCTGCGCCGAAGAGTTGGCCTCGCTCGTGTACGCAGAATCGAGAGATGATGTGCTGCCACCATTCGACCGGGCCGACCGATGCCGGCTGCTGAGGCCAGTCGGGATGGGATGCGGGTGAATCTCATCCGCCTCGGACATTGCCATGCTCTGGTCGGTGAGTATCATGTCAGATCCAGAACTCGACGTTGAGCCTGAGCGGGCCGCCCTTGTCGTTTGAGCTGGACTGTCTTCGGCGACTGACGCAGCGGGCATTAGCTTGGGAGAAGGCGCGTCGGCGGACATCGGAGAGGGTGGCGCTGGGACAGACGCGATCGGTACGCTCGCGGAGTCGTGGTGCATCGGTGTGGGCGGAATGTGAACGACCTCAGGCGCTCGGATGGGAATAGCTTTATTGACTCGGGCGGGGGTTAGTGCAGGAGCCATGGCAGTGGTTGGGGAGGTGATCTCGCCATGCTGGGCTTGCCAGATAACTTTGAACGTTTCTGACGGTAAGCTCCAAGCGCCCGACAGACGACCCGGACTCACGTTTTGGAAGACGATGTGGATCATAGCCCGCGTCTTCCCACTCCCAGCCTCCGTAACGCCATACGACGTAGCCGGGATCGCACCAAGCCTCCCATTCCTCCTTGACTATCGCATCATCTCCCTCCCTGGTCCTTTTAGAGGCCAGCGCGCTTCGCCAGACTCTCTCATTTACACCTGCGATGTTTCCGGCGGCCTGCAGTTGAGGCGGTAAACCGTGGTACTTGTCGCATATGAGGGAACGGGCGCCCGAGCCGAGATCCGGATTCGCCTCGTCCCATGTCGGTTTGAAGCGTTCTGTGAGGACACGAGAGAGAGCTTCGCGAAGGGCTACAAGGGTCGCATTGGAATAATGCGGGGCGAGGGGTTTGACGAGGTGGTGGGTGAGATTGGCGAGTGCGGTGGGGAGGGATTTGTCAAGGGTCAGCGAGGCCCGATCTCGATCGGACGAGATGGAGGGAATGGTGCGATGAGTGAAGGCGGGCGAAGTCGATTGAGGACGATGGTCGAGAGGTTGGTCGGACGGTCTTCCCGAAGGCGAGAGAAGGACGAAGGGGGAAGTGTCCATGGTTGTTTGTGCCGCGTGGGCGGGTGTTTGCTTTCAATGCATGGGGGTCCAGCTCCGAAGGCGATGAGATCGGGAGGCTTCGAAAAGAGTGGATAGTGCCTGTTTCAAGAACAGGCGATACTACCTTGCGGGACTGACTACGTCTCCGGACGGTGTCATCGACTTCGGTGGAAGGTGTAAACAAGCAGGAAGCCCTGAGCGGGTGGCAATGGGCTTTGGGAGTATGCAATGGAGTAGGTTGCCGCCGAAGGGACGGGTGAGGGCGGCAGTGGTGTTGAGAGACGCAGAGATACGAGTTGCTTGAGGGAGGAATGAAAGGAAGATGCAGGAGACGAGTGAGATGGGTGGATTGGTGAGGAGGGGGGAAGTACAGAGGTGGAAGGCAAAGGAAGGGGTGATCTCGACTCGGCCATAAAATTGCCTAATCGGGCAACTATCTCCCCAAATCTCACGTGACTGATTTTTGTCTGGCATTTGACGAGTGTTGCAAGGCTTATCTCTTCTTGAACTTGCGTTTCCTTGATGTACAAGTCTACATTCATCACTTGACGAGCGCCAGAAGATAGAGGACACGGATGCTGAACGAAAGATCTACTCAACTCAAGGAGTAACACGCCTCGTATTCGACCTCCAAGGCCGAGGCTCACGGGCGATCCATCATGAGCAAGAAGCCGACAGACGATAGCCGATGAGGAGTCAGCGAATGGAAACGCAGGATAGCGGGCTGATAGCGGGCTGTGATCTGCTACAGTCCGCTGGCTCACACCACTTGGCGGCAGTTTCTCGACGGTCGAGGACAATGTGCGATTCACTGGTCGCCTGGGCGGATGGATAGCGCCGAATAATTACAGTGCAAAAGGCCCCGGTCCGACAACTGTTCGAAAGAACGGCCAACGATCGTCACTGTTCTAGTATCACGCAAATGCAAATACCGGCTTTTCGACTTGACGAGCCTATGCTCTTTTTGACGCCGAGCCAGTCAGATGGTCTGGGCCTCGCTTTGTCCCGAGGTCCTCGACAGCAGGACTCGCCTTACGCACCTTCTCTGGCATGGCGCATTCATTGTGCCCCGGAGGTCATAGGTACTGGGCGTTCAAGGGTCAAGAAAATTCGCAGAACCCGCAGAGCGAAGGCCAGACTCGGTCACGTGATCAGATTGAGGCTAACCCGATTCGGTCCAGAGCGGAGCACTTTCTTCCACCGGTGGAGGACAATTTCCAAGCTAGCCATTACCGGCCCTTTGTCGTCACTTCGACATGGGCTCCACATGTTCGAGCAGTGGACCCCGCTGCGCCCTAGTGATCGACGCTATGTCAACGACATCCCCGTTCCACGACAAACAGCATCCGCTGTTGAGTCAAGGTACCACCTTTTGGCTTCAAGAAGGATGCCTCCGACGTGTCGGCGAAATAGAGGTGCTGATAACTTGACAAGTCCCCCTAATAAAAGCGCAGCAACGCCGTCTCACTCTCAATGACACGCCCACTCGTCATTGACTATCCACTCCCTCCTTCCACGTTCGTCTGTATACCCTCGGCGTCCACAGACACCTGTGGCTTTTGGGATACGGAGATACGGGCACTACTGACAACCAAAATGTCCAAAGTTGTTTCGCAGCACCCTTGCATCGTCTGACGCAGTGTTTGCGTGCGATGATTGACAGTTGACGTGAGTGGAGCGAGGGGTCCTCGCATACATATACCAGCATGCGATCTCCTAAGAATCCAGCAACTTCCCTCAACAGCCCTTCGTGCCATCTTATCGTCCAAGCCTCTTTTGCGCACACCCTCCAAGGACCTCGTCATGCGCGCGGTCACGCTGCTATCACTGCTGCCTGCTTTGGCTCTCGCCGCTCCTGCGCCTCACAGGCCCTGGAACGAGACGCAGTCCACCTCTACAGAGATTCCGCACCACTCGCACAACGCCTCACTGTCGCCGTCGTCGGTGGCGGCCAGCCACACTCACAGTATCTGGTCTGAGCCCGCGCATCATTCTCGCAGCGCACCGGTCTCGTCCTCTTCGGCGCACCCGACCAACTCGTACGGGGTCTCCTTCAGTTTCTCCGCTCCGTCGCACAGCACTGAGGCGCAATCCTCCTATACACCCACGACAACTGTCTGGCACCCTCACCACTCGAGCAGTGCGGCGGTGTCAGAGACCTCAGCCGCCCCGAACACCACCTACATCAATCCTGGCGGTCCCATCCAGTCGGTATTGTCCGCCTCGGCCTCTCCCTCTGTCTCGGGTGGCTACGGCAGCTACTGGGCGTCGAATGGGACTGAGGCCTGGGGTCCAGAGGGAAGTAAGAACTTGACCGAGCCGTTCGGCGGGAACGCGACTAGCCACCATGATCACCAAGGTCGTCCGAATCACGGTGGTCACTAGTAAAAGCTTCATGTCAGCCCTCACGTCTTGCCGCTGGCTCGTGTTCCCCGTGCGGAGGAGAAGGATCGAGAAGTAAGGTGGACTTTGTCTACGCGCATAATTGGATCAACCAAAATCTCTATCTTGTAGGCCCACATCGAAAGATCTCATGCAGAAACATGAGACTGATAGCCTGTTCGATACGACTGAAGCAAGCTCTGGCTGAACAGGGTCCGACATGGACCTCGACAAAAATGCCCGATCCCATTGCCGACATGGAGTGTTGCGAATCGTTTGATCCTGGCACAAACTCGTCTGCGAAGCCTCAAGCCTTCCTCGGATCGTGTGTTTGTGGCGGCGTGATGAAAGAATTTTAGCCTTTTGTTCTTGTGTGCGTTCGCCGTTAAGCTCTGGCCACTGATCCTGCCCAAAATGGGCAATGCGACCCCGAATCGGACAGAATTCCTACAGATTTCTGCTTACGATGCTGGAAAAATTGCGGTCTAAGCGTGACTGTGACGAGTTGAATTGAATAGCATATAGCAATGCGAGAGCAGCCAACTGTCCCCGATTATATACAAGCAGGTGACGAACTGTAGAAATCGATGGTCCGATTTCAGGTAGAAGTCATTTGGGTGTTAAGGGGGGAAGTGCATGGCCAGGTGGGCGATGAGGCAGATTTCGCTTGGGATAAGAGGGTAGAAATTAAGGCTACGAGTAGAGCCGGGAAAAATACCCATGCTTCAAGTCTGCTGGCACATTCGCCGCGAGAGTCTGCATCAGGAGCTCGCGGCATGCCGGCGAAGCTCTTCGGCGTCTGAGCGGGATTTGTGAGCAAGGGCAGGCATGCCAAGACAGGCCGGTCTGCTTGGCGGCTGTGCGGGTCAGAGGGACCCTCGGTTGCCCCGGACTGCTGCGAGCGAATCTCGCCCAAGCTCTCAAGCCAGCTTGCACAGCCGAACGGCCGTCTCAGTGACACTCATTCCAAGAGAAAGGATTCCCATCGCGTCAACCAGAATTGTGATTTGAACACCGAATCGCAATGCATGCGACGCTCGACACTGGCCACCATCTGATCTCCCCCTTATCAACTTCCTAGATCACACGGTGAACCTGAACCCGGGAGCCTTCTCGAAGTGCGTCTTGACATCTAGTCCCTCTGCCGTGGCCGGTCTTCCCCCTTCAATCTTGTCGCGGCGCCTATTCTCCAAGCGGCAGTAGGTAGTCATGCCCAAAGCCAGAGCCGCGCCCAAAAGTTGGAACGCGATGTTGATCGCCACGCCCTTCTCGTACTGCGGGCCCTCCTTTGAGGGAAACGAGAACGAGCCGACAAAAGAACCTGCCTGTCCGACTGCCTGCAGCATAGCCAGGCCCACAGCCCGCTGGCTCTGCGTCGGATTGTTGGACGACACCCATGAGAGCTGGAGCGGAATGCCGGCGTAGGCGGGGACAACCACGAGTACACAGCCGAAGTAGCGGACGCTCAGGATGTGCGATGATTTAGAGTGGGCGTCCAGGCCGAGCAGGATCCCCCATCCTGCCACGCCGATGGAGTAGGCGCATGCGACGGCGATACCGCGGGACTGAAGCCGATCAGAGATGGAGGCGATGAGGACCGTCATGACGAGCGCCACGGCATATGGGGGCACAGTGAACAGTTGAGCCTTACGAGTCAGCAACGTGGTGAAAGGGCACCGCATGAGTAAAACTCACCCTCGCGTTGGTGTACCCTAGCCCTTTGATGATGGTCGGAAGGAAACCGCCAATGGAGGAGAGGTTGACGTTCAGACACAGGTACATGACCGCCATGACATAGGTCTTCCAGTCGAGGAAGGCGTGTTTGAGGGAACGCTTGTCAAGACCATCGTGTCCTTCGTTGTTCGACTGGCTGGCCATGCGAGCGCTTGCGATCTGGCGCTGCCGCGGGGTCAGGTAGCGGGACCGGTTCGGGTAGGTAGGGAGGCAAGTGTAGACCGCGAGTGCGAGCAGTAGCCCGGGAAGACCCTCAACTATGCAACGGTCAGGAAACTACTCTCGGCAAGCTCAGCCGTGGCTCACTGAGAAAGAGGCATCGCCATGCTGGGATGGCAGGATTGGGGATGGAGGCCACTCCAAATGCGATGAGACCGCCAAAGGCTCCGGCCAACGCGCCGGCGGATATGTAAAGAGCCAGCCTTTTGGCGATTTCTTTCTTGGTGTACCAGTAAGAGAAGTACAGAGGAACCGCTTGGCCGAACATGGCTTCGCCGATACCGACGAAGAGCCGGGCGGTGTACACACCTGCAGGGTTCTTGGTCGCCGCCATGCAGGTAGCACCCAGGGACCAGATGGCGCAGCCGATGCCGATGGACGTGGAGGGTAGCACGTACTTGGCAGCGAGCGTGCCAGGGAGGGCGAAGGCAAGGTAGGTGACGTAGAAGCAGATGAGGGCGATTGAGTACTTCTGATCATCGTTGTCCAGCACGTCCTTCTCGAGACCCATCAGACGGGCGTTGCCAAGGTTGCCACGGTCGATGTACGAGGACACGTAGATGCACATGGTCAGCGTAACGATGGCGATATCTGCAGGGGATGTCAGCACGACGAACCGGAAGGTCTCAAGGCAACGATGCACGTACCTAGCTTCCACACCAGCCGACGGTGCTCCTGAGGTGTCCAATCGGTGGCGATGGTGTCGTCAGTGACAGGTCCCTTTTGAGCCTCATCGGCGAGGGCATTTTCGTGGTGTTCGCTACCGTCTTTCTCGTCGACGACAACGTCCCTCTCTGGTTCGATGACTGGTGCCGACATGTGCTCAGGGATCGATTGGGGGAGGTCTTAGGCAAGGAGTGTGATCGGGTCATTGAGACTTCTGACACCGAGTGGGATCCAGCATAATATACGCTGGCAGACAGAGTGCGATGGAGAGTCTGGAGAGAGCCACGGGTCCCCGTTTTACCCCGCGCGGAAAGTTGCGGCGAGGTGGCGGGAGTTGCGGTGTCAGCGGAGGTTGACGGCGAGTCCTGGCAGGACCTGTAGGATCGCCGAGATGCCGTCGACTTGCTGCAGGCATTCCTGCTGTAAGCGGTCCCTGAAGCTCTTGCTGGTGGTACTCAGAGAACAGATCGTCCAATCTTGCACCACAGTCTGAGCCATGTGCACCTCAAAATTTAGATTTCACTCCGATGCATATGCTTCAAAGTAGACTGCGCTGTTACAGAGTGATAGCAGCAGTCTTCACTACGCAAAACTCGCTGACTCCATGCTGGATTCCACCCTCCTTACCAAAGCCGCTCTGGTTGAGGCCACCAAACGGGGACTCGGCGCTGATGGCATTGGCGGTGTTGATAGCCACGGTTCCAGAGTTGAGTGCTTCGTAGCATCTCCACGCACGGCTCAGATCGCTCGTGAACACATAATTGGTAAGACCCATGTCGGTGTCGTTGCACAAACGGACCACCTCATCCTCTGAATTGAAGGGGTAAATCGATACAATTGGCGCAAATTGCTCTTCCAGGTAGAGGCGAGAATCGAGGGGAGCACCGGTGACAAGCGTCGGCTGGAAGTGGTACCCACTTCCGAACTGTTTGCCTCCTAAAAGGACGCTCGCGCCCTGTTTGACTGCGGCTTCGACCATCTCGCGCGCCCGCTCAGCCCCTCGTCGGGTAGTCAGGGCCCCGTTTGTCACCCCTGGCGATCAGTCAGTGACACTTCGAGCATGATATGGCGGTGAACGAACCATCATCGAGGCCGTGACCAAATTTGAGCTTGCTCATTCTGTCCTTGACCAGGGCGACGAAGCGGTCGTGAACAGTCCGATGTGCGAAGATCCGATTGGCGCATACGCACACCTGGCCGGCATGTCGCAGCTTGTTGGCCATTAGTGCTGGGAACCATGAGCTTCACCGCGAGATTACCCCTGACAAAACTTACCATCAGCCGCGCGCTCAAGGTCAGCGTCCTCAAAGACGATCCATCCACCATTCCCACCGAGCTCGAGGGTCATCTTCTTCAAGCTGCTTGACGACTGGCTCATGAGGAGTCGCCCGACGGCGGTTGACCCGGTGAAAGAAAGCTTCTTGATCCGCGGATCCTCGCATAGCTTCTTGCCAACCGCCGGCGTGGTCGCCACCGAAGCTGGAACGACGTTGATCACACCGGCAGTATACCCTGCGCGTTGAGCAAGCTGTGCAAGAGCGATCGTTGTGATGGGGGTTTCGGGAGAGGGCTTGATGACGATTGTGCAGCCAGCGGCCAGTGCTGCACCCATCTTCCTCACGGCGACCGCGAGCGGAAAGTTCCACCTGTCTGTGAGCGAAACTGGAGCCAGATCACTCTGGGAGACACCCACGGGCAGAGCAGAGCGACAGGCCCGATGGGCACTTTCTGCGTCACGAACCGCACAGCGGGATTGGAGGTCGCTTTGATACTTTCCCCTTGGATCCGCTCGCACTCTCCTGCAAAAAAGAATGCGTAGGTACCTATCGTGCTGTTACTCAAAGCTTCCTGTGCCGGGGTCGAAGCTCACATGCATAGTCTACTTCTGCCAAAGCCTCACACAGAGCTTTGCCCGACTCCATCACGATGATCTTGGCCAAGTCCTCCTTGTTGTCCTTGATAAGCTTTTCCCAAGCGAGCAGCAAGCGTGCTCGTTCACGCGATGGGGTCGCAGCGTACTTGGGGAAGGCGTCATAAGCTGCAGCGATCGCGAGCTCGGTGTCTTTCTCGCAGAATGTCTCGACGTGCGTCCACACCTCGTCCGTAGCGGGGTCATGGCACGGAAAGGGCGCATTCCCGGAAGGGGATTTGACGGGCTGGTTGTTGATCCACCCTGTGGCGAGCAGGAGTGAGGGATCTTTGAGGACGAATTCTGGATGGACCATTGTGCTTCACTGAGAGCTGCTCCTGCAGATGCATGAGAATCAGCATACATATGATCGGCTTCATGCGGTATTTTTCGAAAGGATGTGGATGCCGCCAAACTCGCCGCCAACCCCCAACCTCCGCAGTGGGCGTTTTACTTAGTGGCCGAGGTGATGTCGAGTGACTTGGGCAGACAAACAAGTCAGCGCCGGCCATTCACTTTGACTCATCATGACAGTCGAAATCGTGCCTCCGACCATGAAGGCAGTCGTCCTCAAGGCCCCACATCAGATCGTCGTCGAAGAGCGCCCCACCCCTCAAATTCAGCTAGATGGCGATGTCGTCATCAAAGTGCACTTGGCTGGGTTGTGCGGTGAGGGACAGCGCATCGAGCATATCCAAGTGACTGATGTACTTTGTAGGTTCTGACCTACACTACTACCGCGGTCATCATGCGCCGCCGTTCAACTTCATTATTGGACACGAGACAGTCGGTCACGTCGTCAAGATCGGCTCGGCCGTGCGGAACTTCAAGCTCGGTGACAGGGTCATATGCCCGATGTATTCGTCTTGCGGTGTGTTATGAGAACTGTGAGCCGGCAAGGGAAGGCTGAGACACCCAGGCGACTGCTGGTATTGCCACAAGGACTACACGTCGCGCTGTGAGAAGCTGTCAAGCTTCGGTAACTCCGTTACCCCCGGTGGACAGGCCGAGTACTTCCGGGTGCCACTGGCAGACACAACGCTTCACCGCATGCCCGACGACATCCCCGAAAAGCTATTGATCCTCATGGCGGACATCTTTCCTACAGGTTACTCTACCGCCATGAATGCCCGTCGTCTCGCAGATGAGGACAGGGACAAGCTCGACTCGGCTAAAGTCAAAGGAGAGGTAGTTGTCGTTGTTGGAGCAGGACCTGTGGGTTTGGCGGTCCCCCAGCAAGGTCCCCACGTATGCTGCTGACTCATGCAGGTGGGCCTATGTGCGATCTCCTCTGCTCTTTCTTTGTTCAAGACTGTATACGCAACGGATCTTTCAGCTCAACGCCTCGAGCTCGCCCGAAAACATGGAGCCATAGCACTGCCTCTCGACCAGCTCAAAGAAGAGGTGTTGGAAGCTACAAACGGGCGAGGCGCAGATGCTGTTCTGGAGGTGGTGGGGCACGAGTCTGCGTTGAAGACGGCGATGGACCTCGCCCGTCCGTACGGAGTCATCTCTTCTTGCGGGGTATACACGGACAAGGTGTGCCTTCCAGGTAACCTCCTGTACGGGAAGAAGTGAGTCTGCCACGCGACCTTCGCTGGCGACCCAGCTGACAAAGATAGCCTTCGCCTGCAGTTTGGAAGATGTTCTGCGACCACATTCTACGATGCCGCTCTGGAAGTGTTGCGAAATAATCAGGAGATATTCAGCACCTTTGTAGAGAACAGTATCGGTTTCGATGACGCCGCCAAGGTGAGCAGCAGTTCGCCCAACACCGACGTGCTGAAGTTTTCAGTTCTATCAGCTTTTCGCCGAGAACAAAGTGGCCAAGACGGTATTCAAGGTTGATTAGCGGAGTTGTAGCTCTGAATTCTATGTTCTCCTCGAATATGCATTAGTCACGCTTGCCATGCAGTCGAGCGCAACTCCGGCACTTTCCGAAGAATCGCCACACTCGCCGCCGCCACCTCCGATGCTCGGATACCGCAACACAGTCAGCAGTTGCCGTTGTAACACCACTTTTCCCGGGCGAGCATGGAGTCCACAGAGCGACAGCCCCACGCAAGAGGATATGGTCAGGCATGCGCGCAATGCCGAATGAAGAAGCGGCGTTGCAAGCCCACCGGCGTTGAACGATGCGAGTGGTGTGACAAGGACGGGGAGCGGTGCATTTTCGTGGGGTGCGTGATTCCCGCGAGGGCCATCCTTTCTTTCCGTGCAGCCGAAGCTGACGGGTCAGCCGTAAGAAGCGGAGCCGCCGCTCCCAGCTGTCCACAACGAACGGCGCGTCTCCTCTTGCCAAGCGGGTCCGGGGAGACGAGTTCTCACTGGAGGCGTTCGGAGACGTCCCCTTGAACAGCCAACATCAGCGCCAGCGCGATCTACCGGGCAATTTGCTACAGACGTTCGAACAGCACTCAAGCAATGACGACTCGATGTCTTTCACGCTGCTGGCTCTCGCGGACGAACGGCTCGGCGCACCTCAGACGTCCTCCACGGCCTTGCAATTCCCGTCAGCCCTTGCCTCGGGTTCCAACTTGATGCGGGACGCTGAATCACCCGAGGCGAGCGTCGACCCCTACCTCGTCGATCCCAGTGTGACCCAGGTCGAACACAGTCACGGAAATCGCGAGAGCACGCTCTACACGACAGCAATGTCCACATTCGTGGACACGGTCTGCGGAGACGTCAGGCATTTCGAGATAGACGAGGAGTTGTTGTCTCTGTACTTCACTTGGTTTGCGAATCAGCACAATGCCGTCATCGAACGCCTCTTCAGACGTCCGTCCTCTCCGTGCAACTAGCGCAGGAGTCTTAGCTTATCAGCCAGGCGATATGGCTCGCTCACCACCTGGACCGTACTTTTCCCCTGCTCTTCTCTACGCCATCTACGCTCAGGCATCTCGTATAACCCAGCCTCCAGATCGCGGGCAATCGTATACCGTGAGCTTTCTTCCGCCGCAATTCCTGCCACTGACCCCTTCGTATAGGAGAAAGCTCAAGCCCTATGTATTGCCAGCATTTCGGAACCCCCATCAATCCCCATAATTCAGACTCTGCTGGAGTTGGCTGGGAAAGAGCTCGCCACAGGGCAAGGTAGCAAGGGATGGCTGTTCGGGGGGATGGCCCTGCGCATGGTGACCGACATGGGCTTGCATAATTGCGTGAAGCAACGAATGGAGGATCGACGTACGACCGAGGAGCGCGAAGACCTCGAGGTCCGCACGCGGTTGTTCTGGAGTGCTTACTGCTGGGACAAGTGAGTCAGGGATAAATGACGTCCGCAAGGTCCTCATCATCAGATTCTATGCGCTCACTATGGGCCGACAACCAATGTTGGCCTTTCCCTATGGGGACGTGGACGGGCCGGTACCGCTCACTCTCGCGCAATTATCCAATTGGGGCACCACACCGCTAAACAGCAGTGGGCGAGACCAAGCTCCAACTTCGGCCGCAAGCGCCGCGACGGCCCGTTGGTTGCCTCTGTATCTCCCGGCACAGCAAAAATACCCCTATACGCCGCAGCCCTTCCTCGCGACTGAGACATTGCACGCGTAGGTGGTTACGTTCCGACGTGGGTGAGCGCTGAATTTCAGGTCCTGCCTGCTCTACCGCGAGATCGAGGAGATCATTCGTCGGCTTTACCAGACCATGTCGCTGGACACAGAATCGGTCGAACATCGCGCATGGATGGACAAAATGACGGCCAGGCTCATCAAGTGGCGCAGTCAGGTTGCACCAGGCGTCTTACTCGACACGAGCTATCTGCCGACCACCAGCCCACCACCGCATGTCCTTTCGGTCAAGTGAGCATCTGTCCCACACCAAAACGGGCGGGGATATTGCTGACTCGCAGCATCCTCTACCGTACCGCATGGATCCTACTCAAGCGGCCGAGGGGCGAATCAGGCCGGTCTCAAGCAGAGTTCAATAACCCTCAATCATTATGTGCGGAACGGTCGGGCGAGATACACGCCTTGTTCAAGCTGCACGAACGTAGCTTTGGACTACAGAACTTGACCTATCTCATGGCTTACATGGCATACGTTTCCGCCACGGTCGACATCAACGAAGCACTAGATCCAGACCTATATCGAGCTATGGCTGGTACCATGCGACTGACATTTACACTCCAGATCCTCACACAGGCCGCAATACATACGCCAGGTATACGTCGCAGCATTTCTCATCTTCGCCGGCGCATCGCTGGACAGACAGGCAGCACGCACAGTCACGGCCGCCGATTGGAGTCACGCACGACCGCACATCCCATGTTCCACGGCGGGACGATGGAGACACGCGCATCTAGCCCCGTGCGAGTCCTTGACGCGACTGAAGAGCAAAGTGCATCTCCTACGGCGGATCTGCCGAATATCCCGACGGCCTTGGAGCTAGAGGAATTGTTCGCGACGCTTCTTCCTGATCAAGGCGCATCGTCCTGGCTCGGGGATCTGGGAGGTGTGACGCAAGGGCAGGATGGGAACGACGTGCGGGACTGGTTCGATACGACGTGGACGTGAGAGTAATGAACTCTGAGGCGATTCATGCTATCACACATGCATCTACATCTTCTCGACATGTCCGCCGGGCTCGGCTTACGTCACGCCGCTGACACATGATCGTTTCGTGAACTTGCCACTGCAATTCATACTTGCGTATTCATTCTCCTTCTCTTGACTGCAAGGAACACGATCCAAGAGCCATGGGAGCTGTGGAGATCCCGCCTGACCTCATCGGCCAGTCGGGGCTGTATAACGACCCAGACCCGCTGCTGAGGCGGTAAGCTTTCAAGTTCTCGGCTGTCCGCCGGAACTGAGGCCAGACTCCGAATAGAGGATACCACAGGCGTGTCAATCCCCGACATTGCGCGGTACTTTCACGCCAAGGACCTGGTCGTGCTGTACGCCGGCTCGGAGCAGGGCGCAAGTGAGGCCGTCCCACCTTTCTCTAGTCGAGATCAGCTCGCTGACGACAGACAACCTGCGCGAGCTGCACCGGGCAAGTCCAGCACCTCGAACCCGTCACGCGAAGCTGACGAGCAGGACCTGACCACTTTTGCTCTCAAGTATCTCAAGGTGAGCTGAACACCCTGCAGAGCAGCATAAAGCACAAGAGAGGCATCGCTGAGCCCCAGAGCGCAGCAGTGATCTACGTATCGGCAGATACGGACCCCAAAGCTGCCGCGCGGATCTTGGCCAACCAGCCTTGGCTCCGCCTGACATTCCACGACAACTCGGACTTTGCACCCCTGGTGCCCATTCGCGAGGGTGCACGTATCACCGAGCTGGAAGAAGTGGCGCGAGGGGAAGACTTTGTGCAGGCTGGCGTGGGTTGATCCATGCGAACCGAGAGGGAAAGGATACCGTTGACGGGTAGGAGATCGAGGTCGGCGCGGAGAAGGTCGACTTTGGCGCCGAGGAGAATGGTCAGTCTGGGCATACGAGTCAGAGGAGGGAGCTGACGGAGCAGAGAACGACTATGTGCGGCCGCTGTCCCGCGCGGCGGTGACGGCGCTCATGAATGTCTTCTCCACCCCGGCCATCTCGGTCTAGTGCGTGCTGTCCCACAGACAAGACGACCTCGTCTGATGTCCAGTCATATCCCCTCTCACCGCTTCGTTGCCAGGAATGTCCGCCCCTCCGCCTTCAACTCGAAGAATCTCGAGACCAGCCACCGATTATGGAGTCAGGGAGGAAGTCCGGCCCTCAAAGCCTCGGGTGAGTGTTGTTGTCACGGCCCCATCGTCCACCAGCCTGACAAGTAGATATCTGGCTAGCCATGAAGTGGCCTCTGATAGGCCTGTTCCTCGCTGCCCTCTACCAGCTCCTGGTCTATTTTGGTGGACGTGAGTCGTTTCGTTGCTTGTTCCAGCAGTCTGACGACTGCAGCGAAATACGCATTTATACCAAAAGCAATGGACGCAATCAACTGGCGAGCGCAGCCGGGAGCGGGCAAAGTGTTGTAAATACAGTACCTAGAAAGCATGTTCACATCTGCACCGCATACAGCTCCATCACAACGATCCGGTCGTAGGTCATTATCGTCTGCATCCAAGCCGACATGCACAAGAAGCCGTGTATACACACCATGCGAGTGAGGAGATCACTGAGCAGTCAGCCTTGTCCAAGCGACGTCACGAGACGCACAAGTGACTCCATTTGAGCAACGACCTCGTCGAGCTCCCGTTTGGACTGCTGGTATTTTTCGACAGCTTCCTGACCTGTTAGCCCTGTGCTTCGTGGCATGATAGCAGCTGACGCCGTGTTTGCGCTCCCACTCGTCCCGCTCCTGCTCGGCCCGTTGAACCTGTCGCTCATAGTGCTCGGCTTTGACGTCCACCTGGCGCAACCTGTACAGGTCAATCGATATCGTACGAGAGAGATCACAACGCACTTCTCAGTCGTGTCTTTCAGGTCCTTCTCCGCCTTGTCAAGCTCTTCCTCGAGGAGCTGCACCTTGCGCGCGAGGTTCTCGCCGGTCGTCCGGTGTGTCTCCCCCTCATCTGATGCAGCCTTCAGCTCCTTCACTTTGCTCTCTGCCTTTTCCAGCTCTGACTCCGCAAGCGACAGCTTGTGTTGCAGAGAGGAGATCTCCTGGTCGCGCTCCAGCAGAGTCTGATTCAGCTGAATGTCAGACTATGCACATGGGCCACTTGGGAGATGTACCTTCTTGTTCTCTGCCTCGGCAGCTTCTGCGCGGCTCTCGGCGGCCTCGATCTTCTGGCCGAGAATGGTGAAGCGCTGCCAGTGAGCTGCGCACTACTAGTCAAACAGCGGGGAGTCGAGCAGTGCTACATGATTTGGTGCAGCTAGACAGGTACCGAGCGGCTGTTCACTCACCTCCTTGATCTTGTCCTGCGGCTGTCAGCATCATGTCACCTATTGTTCACACAGCATTCCACCCTTTGCCACCGTGTGACCGGTGTCACTCAGTGGGCCAGCACCCAAGAAAGCAGCGAGACTCACCATGGTGGCTATTCGTGAGTCGTCTAGGTCTAGGTCTGGTCGTGAGGCGTGAGAGGTACGATCTACCTGTCAATGTCGATGTGAGAAGAGACACCCTCTTGTGACGTTCATCACCGCCGTTCGAGGGTCCGAGCGCGTGTCCGGGCCCAGCATCACGCGTCACCATTTCCTGCGCCTATTTCCTGCATTTTATCCCATTCATCCCTCTCCCTGCCTGGCCCGAAACTCCCTTTGCTTCTCGTCTCTTCTTCTTCTTCATCACGCCGCTCAACATCGTGGCGACCCGCTCCCCTCCTTTGTGAGTGGGGACTCGGCCAGACGAGCTCATCAAGGCGAGACTGAGGAGTCCTGAACCGCCCCGGACCCCGTTCGCGGGCGAAGGGGAGGAGGGAGGAGACGCCCCGCAGGACTGGTCGGTCAGAGCAAAGGCCGGTCGGTTGTATGGGGAATGTCGACATCTGCGAACGGTGCGTATACACGTCGAGAGACTCGATGCATCACTGCGAGGGAAGCGTTGGCGGGAGGCGCGGCTGACTACTGATGGGCAATCACCTCATGTCGTGGCACCGTGCCCTTCACCTGCACACCACTCCACGCCACTTTTATCTTCCTGTCGGCTCGCATGACACGTCGAGGGGATAAACTAGGTGGCTATAGCAAAGAATTTTGAGACTTCGCAGAGCGTCCCTTGGGATCTTGTCGGCGAGAGGGGCGTTTTGAAGTCTGCGACATACCTCGGCTCGCAGCTGGATTTATTATCTGAGAGGCTAGACTATAGGGGCCATCTTCCGAAGCCGAGGTGGCATGAAATATACTGGTCCCTGATGCAGACGATCGTGTCATCACTGCCAATCCGTGTTGCATCTACTACTCATCGTGTCCTGACCGCATCTATTCGCTCACTCTGCTACAACCGAAACTAATCCGATGTTGAGCGGATCTTCGACAACCACCTCGTTCCCCCTGCGCATCTAAAACCACCCGAACCGCCGATGTGCGTATACGTCTAGTAGAAGTGACGGAAGAGAGGGTTGCTGGGTCCCTCGGCGAGCGCCTCGGTGGGCACGTCCTTGCTCTGCCAGTTGACGCCCTGCTCCTTGTTCCTCCTCTTGTTGTCAAGGTACATGTACATCCTGAGACCAACAATGAGAGCGAGGCCGAGCCCCTCGATGGCGGCAGTGATCGCGAGCGGGGTGACGTACTGCGGGGACCACTTGTCGAGGAAGATGTTGGCCGAGACGATACCGCCGGTGTTGGCGAGGAAGGTGAACGAGCCCACGCGGAAGGCACGGCCGTCCTCGGTGGGGTCGTTGCACTGGTGCCAGGTGTGGAAGAGCACCGAGGGGGTGAAGGCGCCCATGGTGATGAGGAATGTGGCGAAGTAGCCGACGCCCTTGTTGGTGACGGGGATGGTGGCGAGGATGACACAGCCGACGATGACGAGCACGAGGGCGGACGCCAAGTGGAAGCCACGCTCACGGTAGCGGTCAGAGGACCACGAGGTGACGAGGAGGACGAGCGTGCCCAACACGTAAGGCGCCACGGTGTACAGGTTGGTCTTGACGGTGCTGTAGTGGAACCTGCCGATGATCTGGGTGAGGAAGTTGCCGGCGACGGAAGCGGCGACGCCGTAGCAGAGGGCTGGGAATCAGCGAGAACTCGAGGACATGGATTCGGGGCAAACGTACCGATACCGGCGAAGACGTAGAACTTCCAGTCGGAGAGGGGCTTGAAGAAGGTCTTGAAGGCAAACTTGGTGCTGGTGGCTGTGGAGCCGTCTTTGAGAAGGCGCATAACCGCGACCTCCTTCTGCCTCTCGGTGAGGAACCTGGCCTTGCTGGGGTGGATGGGGAGGACGATGTAGACGATGACGGCAAAGGCCATGGTGGCGAGACCCTCAATGAGGAAGAGGATCTGCCAGCCGTACAGCTTCGAGTCGACCTGGAAAACGCCGTAGGCGATCAGGCCGGAGAAAGCACCGGAGAGCGCGTTGCACGAGTAGAAGGCCGCGATGCGCTTGCCGAGCTCGCCACGGGTGTAGAAGGTGGTGAGGTAGAAGATGAGCGACGCGGCAAAGCCAGCCTCGAAGGCACCGAGGACTGGCCGTCAGCCTTCTTGCTCGACAGGCTCGAAGGTGTTCAGTGACTCACGAAGACGGATGATGAGGACACCTGCAAAGTTCTTGGCGGCGGCGTTGACGGTGGCCATGAGACCCCAGCCGAACATGTAGCCGGGAATGGTGTACTGGGGTCCGACTTTTCGCGTGAGCATGACGCCGGGCACGACGAGCACACAGAAGGGAACGTAGAAGACCGAGAGCATGGTGCTATAGCCGTTGGCGGGGAAGTGCAGGTCGGCTGCAAGCGTCAGCGAATGTGGGCAGTGGAAGATGGGCAGATTGGACTGACTGGTCATGCCGTCGCTCTTGGCGTTGGACACGTTGTTACGGTCAAGCGAGTTGAAGAGGTAGCACCACCAGATGAATGGCAGGATCTGCGGGGTCAGTACCAGTATGAGGCAAGTAGGGGTCATCGAGCAGCATACAGCGGTGGCGACAGGGGGTAGGGGACAGAAGGAAGGATGGAAGGATGGACTCACATGCCAGTCAAACTTGCGGCAGAGTGCTTGGGACTCTTCTTCGGTAAAGTCATAGATGGTCATGTCGACCTCTTCGACCTTGTGGATGCCCACATTGTCCTTGTGATGGTTGGCGGGGACGTCGCCCTTGGACTCGACGTCCTGGTACTGCTCGATGGCGGACATGGTGCCACACAGTCAAGCGTGGTAGGCTCCGGTGAGCAGAGAGGTAATGTGGGCGGATATGCGGAAGCGCGGTGGAAAGTGGGATAAGCCAAGAAGCCAAGGGCGGATTCTGCGCTGTAGTGAGTAGGTGTCGTGGAAGACAGGTGGGTGGGATTGGGCTCTGTTGGGGTCGATACGGCACCTCCTTTATACGTCGAGGAGCGCGAAGTGGTATCGCCAAACCAGTCATCGTGTCGGAAGCCTCACGGGCAGATACGAAAACAAGCACGCCTTATCTCCTCTTGGTCCACCTCGGCTCGATGCACACCGTCATGCCGGCTCCCGCGAGGTCCTAAACGTATTTCCCAGACCCTGCCAGTCAGCTGCCAGCCGTCGCCTCGGAGGTGGAGGCGGCTCAGGCATCATCTCTGCTCAGGGTACACCGACTGCGATCTCTCTCCTCCCAGGCTATTCTTCCGGCTGGGATTGACGGGGGGCTCTGCTCTGATGCCCAGCCTCCCGTCGTTGCACAGTGAGGTCTGCCCACCTAAAGACCGATTGCCAAGCCATCGAGCGCTATTGCGTCTTGGCCACACGGCTACGTCCGATCTGAGCCTTCGCAGATCACCGGCGGACACTGTCCGCCTTCGCTCGACGCCGATACCTACTACTGTGGAGGCAGAGTGGGATCAGGCCGCCTCGACTGACGTGACTTTGAACACTTGCCTTGAAATAGCACTTGAACATCCAATTTCGGGGTGGGCCGGAAAACGCTCAGTCTCCCCACCCAAGGCCACGTAGACTCGTACAACCTGGTACCACGCAGCAGCACCATGACAACACCTCAGAGCAAGGTCGCCATCGTCGGCGCCGGCGTCTTCGGTCTGTCTACCGCCTTGCACCTCTCGAAAGCAGGTCAATCGTCCCTGACAACAGTTGAGGCTCAGCTGAACACTCAGGCTACAAGGACGTGACTGTCTTTGACTTCCAGCCGTATGACGAGAACGCCTACGATCCCTCGGCAGGTTGCGACGGTGCTTCCGCCGATGTCAACAAAATCTATCGTTGTTCTTAGTGAGTGGCAAGGGTCCTTTGACAGGGACCTTGATGGGATTCGTCACAACGGGGTCCTTTGGTGCCTTGCCTTGATCGCAAGATCCATCCGCTGACACGATCAGCGGCCATGAGACCGAATACCAAGATTTGGCGTTCTCCGGCCGGCCCATCTGGCTCGACTGGAACGCCCAGATTGCCGCGTCCAAAGCCGAAGACCTGCCCAAAGGCCTGACACCAGAGACAAAGCTGTTCGAGCCATGTGGATTCCTGCGTCTCGCCAACGGGCCCAAGCTGTCCGCCTACGACCAGGACTGCCTGGACTACCTAGAAAAGGCCGGTCTGCGACACCATCAGCACGTCCTCGTATGCATGCCTCATACATTGTATGGATCGCGACTGACAGCAGACCGACTCGAAAGACATGCAGCTTTTGGCGGAGAAGCAGAAAGCCGAGCCCTCATCGCACTGGGACAGTCGCATCAAAGCGTTCTCGCAATTCAAAGACGGCTCGCTCGACGGCTTCATCGATACCTCGGCAGGCCTGACCTACGCCGACAAGTCGTGCGCCTGGGCGCGGTATTTGTGCGAGAAGCAGGGAGTCAAGTTCTTCCTTGGCCCCGAGAAGGGCAAGCTGGACGATGTTATCGTTGAGGAGGTCGGCGGTGAGAAAAAGGTCACGGGCCTGAAGACTGTGGACGGCGTGAAGCACAAGGCAGACGTGGTCGTCGTTGCTTGTGAGTCGTCTGACGGCACGACGATGGTGTGCTGACCTGCAGGCGGAGGATGGACACCGTCGGTGCTGCCCGAAGTCGCAGGTGTGCTCGAAACGACCGCTGGCTCGGTCGTTACCATCACCCTTCCGAAAGAGCGCGAGGACCTGTGGGAGTTTGTCAGTCATACGTTTTCGCACATATGAGCGTAGCTGAGATCAGTTTGCACCTGAGAACTTCCCCGCTTGGGCATACGGTCTCACCGGACACAGCTCTCCAGAGTTTGGCGGTTTCTACGGCTTCCCCCGGACATCGGCCGGAAAGCTCAAGATTGGCTGTGAGCGCGCCTTTGACGGCGTCTCAGGGAAGTGTGCTGAAGCGCAGACCGCGGTCGGAAATGGACCAACTACCAGACCAACGCCAAAACGGGCCAGCGCCTGTCGGTGCCCAAAACCAAGTACACCACGGACAAGCAGGTCAACCTGCCTAAGAAGGCCATCGTCTACCTCAAACAGGTCATCGGGGAGATGTTCCCCCAGCTCAAGGTGGGTTCCGACGGATGCCTTTGCAAATGACTGATATGGCAGGACATTGGTATCACCGACACCCGGATGTGCTGGTACACCGACTCGCTTGACAACTCATTCGTCATCGACTATGTACCCGGGTACAGCAAATCCCTGTTTGTTGCATCTGGCGGCTCTGGTCACGGCTTCAAGTTCCTCCCGGTACTCGGCAAGGCGAGTGCGATGACTGTGGGACGAAACTCAGGCTGACGAACAGCACGTGAAGAACCAGCTGGAAGGCGTACCAGACCAGTTCACCGAGATGTGGAAGTTCCGCACGGCCGCCCCTGGCGCGCACGCCAACGGTCTCGAAGAGGGCGAAATGTCCGGCCGTAACTTGGCTTCGCTGGAGATGGCCGAAGAATCCGACTGGATCTTCGCCCCGAGCGGCGCGCTCAAAGTTGGCGACCAGGGCGTGGATGATGTTGCTAGCGTCAGCGGTGTCAAGCAGGGTGGCGCGGACCTTGGCTCGGCAACGGACAGCCTGGTGAATGGTCTCGGGAGCGTTGCGATCAAGGCATAGATTGTAGATTTTTGGGCGATGTCGTTGTACATCAGCATGCATGCATGGGACCATGGCCGTTCGGAATGCTGTGTAAAATCGCGCCTCATCATCAAGCGAAGGAAGAGGGACGAATCCAGACATGAGGAAACCGTTACATCCCAAATCTTCATTCAGATATCTAGATCGTGAAACACCCAGGCGCCCTAGTACTTGAGCTTGTCGTTGGTCCACGGGCGGTAATCTCGGGGCGTGGCACCCTCATACAACCACTTGCCGAGCGTCAAGACGTCGTACACCCTGAGCCCGGTCGCCTTGTGGACCGAGTGAGAGAAGGGAGGCATGTTGGTGCACTCGAGGACGATGGCCTTGACTTTGGGGTTCTCCTTGGTGAGCTGCGTAGCAGCGGCGATGATCTCCTTCTCCATGCCGTCGTAGTCGTCTGCCCGTCAGCGTCTCGCTCCGCTGATGTTCAAGTGAGGGAGAATGCTCACAAGGGACGCGAGACTCGAGCACGGCTTTGAACGTAGCCTCTTTCTCGTCGGTCGACTCTGGCAGGCCGTACACCGGGGTCTCTGGGTGGGCTCCGACACTGGTCAGGTGCTTGACGGTCTGGTCGTCAGCACCTGCTCCTGTCAAGCACCTTCTCCTCGGCGCACACGCAAGTACGGGAGTGGACTTACCAAGGCGGACTTCTTGAAAGTGATTACGCCGACCGAGTCTTTCGAGTCAGGGCCGGGGAAGAAGCTGTTCTGCAGCCAGGCTACCTGGAGAAGAGACGATGTGCCCATGTACGGCAGCCGGCTGGCGAGCAGGGGGTGCATCGTCGCGAGCTGCCCTGTCAGCCGACCACCATGTCTCATCAGCATAGTATGGGCGGGACGAACGAAACCGCAGCTGGTGACAAAGGCCACACAGCCCTCTTCGATCAACTTCTCGCCCTCCCGCACGAACGCGTCGACGAGGTCCTGGCCCCACGTCCCGCCGACGACCTTGTCGCCCGTCGCCTCCTCGACGACGCGGATCACGACGGGCATGTCCCACGTCAGGACGTTGGCGACATCTCCCGGAGGACGTGGGAAGTTGGTCTTGAGCTGTAGAACGCCCAGCTTGGGCACCGACTTGGATCCATTAGCGACGGGGACAGTCATGCTGATTGGTCGACGGTCTGTGTGATTTGGGGAGGAGAGGCGGAAGATGCTTAATTTCAATAGGAGCTGGGATGGGCGAGTATGTTAACGTAAATGGCGAAATGCTGAGGTTGCCCTCGGAGATGCGCGCCTTTGGAGGCTTGGGATGCAGAGATAGTCGGATCTGACCGTGCTCAAGGCGGAGAGTATCGTTCGCCCCTCCTCTTCGGCCGACCTAGTTTGGGTCACTTGAAAGTTCTGGGTCTTACGGACGCTGCACTGGAGACGTAGCGATGGCGTCAACTGAGTGCACGGTCCTCTTCGACTCAATGTGGGCGTAATTGATGTGTGTGTGTGTGTGTGTGTGTCTGCGCGTCAAAGGACGGGGAATGATGCGATCAGACACCATTCCAGTCACGGGATCACCCATCATTGATTAGAGGCACGGACATGGCCGAAAGGATGGCGTGCTCCGACCCTGAACTGCCCTGGCGTTATCATTCCCAAACTCCACCTTGGTCTTGGCGAACCAGCTGCGCCGTCTCTGCCCCAGGCTGAGGCCCGGCACTTTCCCGGACGGCCGGCTCGGTCAAGCCCGACGTCGAGCGATCTGCTGGGCAGCGGGAACAGCGATAGAGACACCACGGCGATACATGGTCGCGAGCTGGGCATGCAAAAAGTTGCGTTCACACCGTCCAGCAGCTCAGCTCGAAGCAAGACAGACAAACAGACAGGCAGACACCATGGCCATCGCTGCGCGCAAGAAGATCTTGGGTATCGGCTACCCGCGGTTTGCCGTCAAAGAGTGGGAGGCGCTCGCGGCGGCCTACGAGGTGCACTACTTTGTGCCGGGCGACCGGGCGCAGGTGATCAGCGAGGTCAAGCGGCTGTGCGAGGAGCACGGGCCCTTCGACGCCGCATACGTGGTGAGTCACCCCCGCCTGGCTGGCCGCTCGTCAAGCTGACGCCGGCGCACAGCTCTTCGGCACGTCCGCCTACTCGCCCTTCCACCCCGACATGCTCTCGCCGCTCTTCTCCACCCCTGGCGTGTGCGGCCTCTTCGCGCAGGCCGGCGCGGGGTACGACGACGTCGACTACGAGTGGCTCGCGGCCAACGGCTGCTACCTCAGCAACACGCCGACCGCCGTGACGGCCGCCACGGCCGACTCGGCCATCATGCTCATGCTCGCCGCCATCCGGGACATGAGCAAGATTGAGAAACAGTGCCGCGAGGGCAAGTGGAAGTACGAGACGGCGCTCAGCGACGATCCGTACGGCAAGACGGTTGGCATCGTCGGCATGGGCAACATTGGCAAGAGCTTTGCCAAGAAGACCCACCCGTGGGACATGAAGCTCATCTACCACACCCGCCGCAGGCTCTCGGACAAGGGTCGGTCCCATATCACTCAGATTGGGTCGAGCTGACGGTGTCAGAGGAGGCAGAGCTCAGGGCGACATGGGTGCCATTTGACGAGCTGCTCGCCCAGTCCGACGTCATCTCCCTCAACTGCCCCCTTACAGACGAGACCCGCAACCTGCTCTCGGACAAGGAGTTTGCCAAGATGAAAGACGGCGTATTCATCGTCAACACCGCCCGCGTGCGCCGACTTGCTCAGCCACAAAAGGTGTCGCTGATGCGTAGGGCGCTGTCATCGACGAGCCTGCGCTCATCCGTGCCCTCGACTCGGGCAAGGTCGCCCGTGCCGGCCTGGACGTCTTCGTCGGCGAGCCCGTGTTCAAGTCTCCCTTCTACGGGCGGGACGACGTCACTGTCCAGCCTCACACTGGCGCCTACACCAAGGGCACCTTTGCCACCGGCGAGAAGGTCGTCTTTGCCAATGTCAAGGCGTTGTGAGTGGATGTCAAACTCGTGAGATGCCTAGCTGATCGTAAGCCTCGAGACTGGCAAGCCGAATGACCCGTGCAACGCACCAGTCAAGATTGCCCGCGCAGAGACACCATGATTTCCTATCTTGTACCCATATATATAGACACACACATCGACATGCATCTTTCTCTGCTACTCGTACTTGGCAGATCGGAAGATGATCTCAGATTGTCCATGGGATGCGCTCGATCGACATACTGATGATTACTGTACAACCTGGAAAGCTTTGCCCTCGGTTCACTCTACTCGTCCACTATGCTCTGCCTGAGCAGTCCCGCCCCTTCCTCGGCATCCCTCTCGTCCTGCTCGGCCTGTGCCCTCGCCAGGGCCTTCCTCGACAAATGCGTGAGGTAGAAGAACAACCCAACGCAGAGCGCGACGCCCACCACGGTCGAATAAAAGCGCACATCGTGTCTCCGCTGCTGATCATACGACCACTCGCCATGCGGCCCTCCAGGTGGGCCGTGATGGTACGGCGGAGGCGGCGGAAACGGGGGACGATGGTGGTGCCACGGGCGCCACCACGGCCTGTTCTCGTCGTCATCCTCCAATGGCGGCGGCGGCGGCGCTGGAGGGTACCCAGACGAGGGAGGCGGCCGATGAGGCCGATGCCACTCTTCGGACAGGTTGTGTATGCCCGCGCCTATCCAGGTGTGCAGGACGAGCTTGAGCAGGCTGAGCGCCGTGCAGGCCGTGTAGGTGCGCAGCGTCAGCGCGGGGGACGAGGCGAGGATGACGTTGAGCAGGTTGTACGGGTAAGGCGCGACGCGGATCAGGAGCAGGAGGTGCGGGTTGGCGGGGATGATGTGCAGGAGCGAGGAGGCCGTCGGAGAGGATTGCAGGCTGCGCTTCGTCAGCTCCATTCCAAAATTCGGGCAATGGCTCACCTCCTAGCGATGACGTCCCGCAGCAGCGTCCGCGAGACCACAAAGACGAGTATGGCCCCGGACAGGCTGGCGACGTACGACACGACAAACCCGCGCCACACGCCGAATGTGTAGCCAGACAACACCATGAGCGTTGAATAGAGCGGGAGGGGCGGGATGGTCGTGAGGAGGATCAAGAGGCCGAATATCGCCTGGCCCGTGTACCCCATATCGTACAGCTCTTTCGAGAGCGCGTCGAGTGCTGGACGTCAGCCCGTCCACAGCCTAGACAGATATTGCAGTAATGACGGCTGCTCACCTCGGAAGAGCTGCCCGCGCCAGAGCGCAGTGGCCAGCAGGAACGCCAGTGTCGTCCCCACCCAGCCGAGCATGAGCGCCCTGCCCAGCCCGCCCTCTCCACCGCTTCCCCCTCCCTCTCGCCAGCACGCCCACTTCGAGCGCCACCGCGCGCTCAGCGTCTCCGCCAGTCCGCTGGGCACCCTGCGGTGCATGTACAGCCGCGGCGGGTGCCGGTGGTGATTGTCGTAGTGCTCATGCCGCCCCAGCCGCTCGTAGCCATTTGCCGTAGCGGCTGGCTCGGCTGCGCCATGCTTCTCTCCCTCGATATCGCGCGAGTGAGGCGGGAAGGCAAACGAGCGCCGGGGCTCGTCTTCGACGTCCGAGTCGGTATACGGTATGACCACGATACTCGGGACCACCGGCGCCTGGCTCGAAGAGCTCGCAGCGTTGCTGGGCCCGACGTGCGTGTCGGCGAGGTAGTTCGCCGTGGAGGCATGCACGAAGGGCGGCCTCTGGCCTGCCCTCGTGCTGCCTGTGGGATGTTGTTGGTGTCGATCCGGGTAATCCGGACTGGCCGGTCTCGTCGGACTGGCTCGTCCGTCCTTGATCATCTTGTCCTCATGTCCTTGTTCTTCACCGACAGACAGGAAGCAAACGTCAACATGAGGTGATGTGATTCCAGTCGTCACGTCCCGCAGTCGTTCGAGTATGGTGGTCGCTCTGAGACGGCGCGGCGGTCGACTGGTCGGCGAGAGAAGCGGGGCGAAGCCTTGGCTTGCTGCGCAGTTCAGGGTCATCCATCACAATACTTTGTCTCGGCCTGGCACGCCGCTCTCTCATGCATGTACTGTACTGTAACTACTCGTCCGTGTTGCTGTTCGGATGCACACGGCGTCTACACCCGCTCGTATATGTATAGGTATGCCAGGCTCCGCATCTCCTCTCCGCCAACAGGCGGGGCGCGGACGACCTTCTCGTCGTTGAACAACACCCATTCGTCCTCACCCTCCACCTCGCCTTTCAAAGCGTGTTGCGGTTGACGAATGGTCGCCACGTAGTGACCAGAGTGCACAGAAGGCCCTTTGTGCGAGATGAAGGCTTTCAAGCGATATTTGGCAGGAAGTGATGCGGATCCACCCACATCGGCTGCTTCGGGAGTGGTGGCTACAGAAGCCGCCTCTTCTTCGCCCGGATCGCCAGGATTCGAAAACAGCCATTCGATCGCTTGCTCGGGATTGCCATTCTGAGATGTCAGTGTGATCACGAGTGACGCACGAGACATACCGTCTCCCGCAAGGCTTTGCGGGCCTGTGCAGCGCTGAAGCCCATGTCGGCGATCGCAGCGATCTGATCAGCCGATGGTCCTGCACTACCTGTTGAGCCTGGTTGAGGGAGAGGAGTGTCAATGTCTTGCAGTCAGCACGCGACTGTCCGGCAGTTCGGTCAGAGCCTACCAGGATCCTCCATATGCTCGAAGAGCCAGGTCATCGCTGTTTCGGCATCGCTGTTGCCTGTCGCGAGCAAGGCTTTCTGACAACGGATCGTTGAGAAGCCCATCGACTCGAGCTGTGAGAGAGCGACCGCGTTGAGCTCCGGGGCGGACGAAGCTACCCCCATCAGCTGGATCTAACAACGATGAAGATAGCGGACCGGCTGGAGCGTCCATATCCAGGTCTGCTTCTCCAGGCTGGCGACCCAGACCAACATACTTGTCGAGCATTAAGGTGTCGGGAACTTTGACGGGGATCTCTGGGGAGTAAGCTCCAGTATCGTCTATCAGAGTGCACCCACCAAGTTTGGTCGGCACCCAATTGACGAGCTGAAATTTCTTCATATGCAGCACAAGGAGATCCGGGAAGGATCTGAATTTGGTCGATTTCTCAGCTCGGACCTTCTTGCCGCAATTTGCGCAAGAGTAGTCGGCGAGGTCTTCCACTGCACACAGGCTATCCAGACACTCCTCCAGCTCGACAGGCTCCCATAGCTTCTTTCCCTCCGCATCGACGCCTCGATCCGTCGCTCGAACAGGCAAGCTGGCCAGGTCGACGGCGTCGACTTTGTAACCGACTCGTTGACAGCTGGTACATTGTAGCCTTTGCTCCATGCCAAATTTGAAGATATTTGTCGCCTCGAGTGCCACATTCCTGGTCTGACGTTTCGCCTCGCCCCTCAGTCGGTCGATAAGATGCTGCAAGAACTCCTCGGAGTCTTGCTGTCTCATGGTCGCGAACTCTTCGTGACCTTTGCCGATAAGTGCCTTAAACTGGCTGGGCTGTATTCCGGCCTGGAATTTGGGAGGCTCTGGGGAATGGTCGAAGTCTGTGAGGGATGCGGGAGGCATTTTGGCCAAGTGAGAGTACCGTCCTGAGACAAGACCGTCCGCAAGCTTTAGCATCTGACATTCGAGGCATGCAGCAGGTTGGGGTTGCTCGCATGTTTGGAAATGGGCAAAGGCGGTCTCTGTGAAGTAGCGTTGGCGGAAGGCGGGTAGCGAGAAGAGTGTCTGCATGACGGAAGCCATGTAGCAACTGTTGCCGAGATTCTTCAAGCCCGTCAAACCGGCGCCGAACACCGGTTGAAGTTCCTTCCCATCATCTCCAGTCATCGAGAAATCGAATTTGAGGTTGTGTTCAAGTTGCTGGCGGGTCAGCTCACGCATTAGAGACATATGCTTTCGCTCACCAGCTCTGTCATAGATTTCTCCGTCTTGCTCTGATCCAGAACTGCGATTCCAACATTGTGTAGGTGGGAAGCAAGGTCGGGATCAAGCTTTGCGTCATCACAGGCGTAGCAGTAGATATCTGAACATTCAGCCGAGGCAGAAGCACACTGCTCAGCACATACCTGCTGTGCCTTCTGGAGTGATGGTACCCAACTTGACGCCGATCATATGTCCAGTCTCCTTGTAATGCTCCAACGCATGACCATTTCCCCCGACTCCGCCAAACTGCTGCCTACCGCAATTTGCGAGCCCGCAGGTCAAGCAAAGCCACAGATTCGAGTTCAGGTCGCAAGAGGCGCATTGGGTAGGCACTGCTCGTCAGTTCCATCTTCCATTCGAATTGGACTGACCTCCTCCCAGCGGCAAAGGTTCCTGTTCAAGCGTCAAAGTATGTTCGCAGGCTAGGATCTCCTCTTCCCAAGCTTTGACCTCGCTCTGCTGGGCCGACGAGAGGGCTGCCATGATTCCCGATAGGGTTGCGACCACCTGCAGGTCAGCAGAGCTTCGACGCACGATGATAACGTACATTCGCATCTTCCGAATGGACGGTCTGTCCTACTGGCGAGCAGCCGAAGCAGAGCAACGAGGTGCTATATGAGTAGAGGTCGTCATCAGACGGCGCACTGATCGCCAGCTTCTTGGGAGGGGGTTCAAGCGAGTCCTGTCCGTCAGCTGACGCTTTTGAGTGGAGAGGATCAGCTCACCCTCTTCTTGACCTCTTTCCGCGTCCGCTTGATGACGACTCCGAGCGGATGGCGAGACTTCTCGTAGTGCAGGAAAGCATGGCGGCGACCTTCACCAAAGCACCCGCCGTTGAAGCACTGCAGGCAGACCAGAACTCCCTCAGGGTCATCCTATCGGTCAGAAATATCTCGACACTACTGGAGCTTAGCAAACCTGTCCGTCGAAACAAAGGGTGCATTCCTCGCTGCATTGTCAATCGTAGAAGCTATCAGCCAAAAGGGACATGACCTACCGGTGGACTTGCTCTGATGTACGCGGCGGTCGCAGGGAGCTGCTCAACTGGTTCAGATGAGAACAGCTCATGATGTGTGCGAGCTGCCCCAGCCTCGAGAGCTGATGTGAGAGGAGAGATGCAGAAGGATGTGATGCAACGTTGACAGGATGAGGCGACGTGCATAGACAGGGGTGGCAATGAGATGGAGCCCCACCAAGCCAAGCGTCAGGAGCTTATTGTGCCCCCACATTTAGGTGCTGCCCGTACCAGCCAGTCCCCCTTTCGGCGCTCTCGTCTCCTTTTATGCATAAGAACCTACCGCTGGCGACCGGCTTCGAGTATTCTTGCGTCAGATCTCACTTCCCAACGTCCCTCAGGCCCAACTTGGTCGGGTCAAAATGGCCATGAATCCACAATCTCCCCTGCACGGGCCATCGGCCGATTCCCGTAGGTCGTCTCCCTTGTAGAGGGCTGCGCGTGCTGACAGTTGCAGCATATTATACACCCGGACCGCAGAGCCCTCCGAGTCAGTGGCAAGCTGAGCGCAACTTGCAGCGAGAGTTGATGGGTAGTTGAGGTCACACACTCGCCGTTCGTACGGAGCGACTCTTCTCAGCGATTGACCTTCTCGGAGATGGCGAGGATGGCGGGCCGGCCACAGACGGTGAGGTCGCTCGTGTGAGGGAAGTGTGATGCTGACAGCGCAGTTTGAGGAGATGTACAGTGTGCCGGAGAGCTTTTTAGAGATCGAAGTCAGGAATCCAATGACGCATGGTGGGTGACTCCTTGACTGGCTTTGGAGACAGGGTTGTGAAGGTAATTGCCGGAGCTGATCATCAGGTATGGGAAGAAAGATGTACACCGACTACGAGATTGTCTGCATGGTGAGCGAGCTGATGCCGCTTGCGAGCCGAGCTCACAGGAAGACCAATATACCCGCCTTCAAGCTGCGCCATTCCGTTGTGCGAAGACGATATTCGGATTTTGAAGCTTTCAGAGATATCTTGGAACGAGAGAGCACTAGAGTCAACATTCCCCCACTACCAGGAAAGGTGAGAACTCCTACAAACGTCTTCTGCGAGTAGCTGAGACGCTAATGATCAGGTCTTTACGAACCGCTTCACCGACGACGTCATTGAGCAGCGCAGAGAGGGTCTTCAGAGGTTCTTGGAGATCGTCGCAGGGCACCCGCTACTTCAAACAGGCAGCAAAGTGCTATGTGCTTTCCTGCAAGGTGAGTCCATGTCAGAGGAAGGTCATTGTGCACGGCCAGCTCACGGAGCAGATCCCTCTTGGGACCGTTCGCAATGGATCTAGAGGGATATAATGCAGTCCACCAGCAGCCGTTGTATATGCGCCTAACGTCCCGTCCTGTATGCATCTGTCTGCCTCACGCTCAGCCCTCGTCAACCACCCATGCGCGTCTCTGTCAGACGACAGATTTACGTAAATCTAGGGAACATACACCATTTGCTGTGCCAGGTCTTTTCAGCGTAGCTTCAGCGTAGCTCTTACGGGGCGAATTTCTGCGGGTGTCCCTGGAACGAAAACGGTAAATGGGGGAATTAAATAAGGAAATTCCGTGATTCAGTGGACAATCCTGATATGCATTGTGTCCTTCCCAAATTGCCTCTCGTCAGAGAAGAAAGATCTATGCATGAGGCTGATGCATGGAATGATCTCTGTAACCAAACCAATCGCCTACATAGCTACTGCCAGACCGTCCTGTCAGTGCACCAAAATGATTACAATAGCGCAAATCTGACAAGACTGGCGTCACGGGGTGTCACGCCGGATAGCATAGCTGGCTGCTAACCATTGAACCAAAAGGGCACAATGATCCGACTCATGGCCACCCATGCTCGGATCCCAGCTATATAGACGTCGGTTGTCAGGTGTCACGCGCCTATTCGTGACACGGGGCCAGGCCGGTCGTCGACTGATGGGCCCCTCTCACACCGTGCTCTCTGTCGATCTATCTCTGTTCTTCACAAGAGGGTGTGTCCTACAGCCTCTTGTGCGTCAACAACATGACTGCGCCATTACTTTCTATCCATGGGACTCAATACCACGGTGCTAAGGACGGTCTACGGGTGAGGACTTGTATATATATCACCCGTACCCTCCTCTGCACCGCCCTGGGCTTTCTCTTGAAACACCATCGACGAGGCTTCAGCTCTAGAGTCGTCGAGGCTACTCGAGGCTCGTCAAAGCTACTTGAGGCTTGACGGTATTCTCACGTGTCTGACAGGCGTGCTGGGCTGGGACGAGGGTTGTAGACGTGCGTTGGTGATCATGGAGGCGTGGCCAACGTGCCAACTGGCTTGTGCAACAGGTTTGCCAGGTGGCAGCTGTGACATAGCCCCTGTGACCAGCTTGGTATGCCTATGAGCATTTGATCAGCCTAGCATGCCCAACAAGCACTTGAGCATCTCTTGATGAAGTGCTTTAGCTTGCAACTAATCAATGTCCTACAGTACATCGGCTTTGCCGGATGCTTGACCCGTAAGGGCTGCAATGGCTGCACCGCTAGGCGCAAGGGAGGGTCTTGGGGGGGGGGCGGGACCCCCATGTCTAACGGAACCAAAAAACAAAGAATTGCATTAGGTTTTCCAAATTGCCTGAGAACAGTAACTTGCAAACCTGATTAGAAATTCGGAGCTAAAAAAGAATTGAAATAACGAGCTACGCCCTATCGCGCACTTTCCCGCACGATCTACCTAGTTTGAGCGTCATACCCCGTTGTCGACTACATCTGTATTGCCTCTTGTCTAAACATCTTGTAGCGGAGGTGCCAGAGGGGTCTGCGCGCTCTTTGTCCATCTCTCCTACGAGACGCCCGATCTTAAGCTCGCCGGCTCGAGAGCAACAACCATAGGACCGGTTGTTGCCCTTCCCTCTACGCGACACGCTCGTGCTCGGACCGCCAGAGCCACCGACCTTTCCTAGTGGGTCAGGCGTCTCGCGGCCTTCACTCTCGTTCCAGCATGGTCTCGCAGTCATCGCGGACATCGACGATCATGCACGTCCTCACCCTCGCGTCATTCCTTCTCCCGCCGCTCAGCGTCTCGGCGCAAAAAGCCAACACGTACGAATACGTCGGCCTCTCCGGGGTATCCGCCCAGCAACTCTTCCTCGGCCGGCCTGGCAAGGTATATATAGTCGACAAGACCGAGAAGAACAATGCGACTGTCAATAACCACCCGGCCTGGGCGACGGAGTACGACCTTGCGACCAACGAGTTCCGCCCCATGGACGTCTATTCCAATTCGTTCTGCGCGGGAGGCACGGTGTTGGGCAACGGGACTTGGCTGAATGTGGGCGGCAACCAGCCGGTCACGACGAATGGCGCGGCGACGACGGGTGGGACAAGCCCGTATGACAACTATGACGGTGGCAAGGCGGTGCGGCTGCTTGACCCGTGTGACGATGAGACTTGCGAATGGCTCGACGATCCGAACCTCTATATGACGAGCAGGAGGTGGTATCCCACGCTGGAGACACTGCAAGATGGGAGTGCAATCATCATTGGTGGTTGTGAGTGGGGTGGGTATGTCAACTACGATTCTTCCGCTCAGAACAACCCGACCGCCGAGGTGAGCGATTCACGCGTGTGTGACAGGCAGCTGCTCATGCGCAGTTCTTTCCTTCCAAGGGCGAGCCTTTTACCCTCCAGTTTCTGGAAAAGACCATGCCCGTCAACCTCTTCCCACTCACATGGCTCTTGCCATCCGGCAACCTCTTCATCCAGGCAGAGTTCCAGGCGGAGATCTTCGACTGGCAGAACAAGATCGAGTACGACATTCCCGACATCCCTCATTCCGTCAAGGTCTACCCGGCGTCAGGTGGGACAGCCATGTATCCCTTGACACCGCAGAACAACTGGACCGCTACGCTCATCTTTTGCGGCGGAATGGACCTCGAGGCGGATCAGTGGACGACAAACTGGCCTGTATCGCAATATCCGGCGGACGGCAACTGCTCGACCATCACACCCGATGTCGAGCTTGTCTGGCGCGATGTGGATGAGCTTGACAGCGGTCGCAGCATGGGCAACATGATCAATCTCCCTGACGGAAGAATCTTGTATTTGAACGGTGCGAGGACAGGTGTCGCGGGTTACGACAACACCGGTACCTTGAACTGGGTCATTGGCGAGTCGTTTGCCGACAACCCGCAGTATCAATCTTGGTACTACGATCCATCGGCTGCATTGGGTTCTCGCTGGGCCAAAGCCGGCGTATCGACCATCCCGCGGATGTATCACTCGTCCGCGACGCTCCTTCCTGATGGCACGGTCTTTGTGTCGGGCTCGAACCCCAATGCGGATTACGTCGACAAGACGACTAACCCCACCTACACCTATTTCACACAGTATCAAGTCGAGATCTTCTATCCCGACTATGCCGATCACGACAAGCCAAATCCATCGGGCATGCCAACCAACATCACCTACGGCGGTGACTACTTTGACGTGACGTTCACCTTGACGGACCTCTTCAACAACACATTGAACATCAATAAGACCAAGGCTGTCATTGAGCGTACGGGATTCTCGACGCACACGATGAACATGGGCATGCGACATGTGGAGCTGGACACGACATTTACGACCAACGACAACGGCGGTGCGACACTGCATGTTGCGCAGCTGCCGCCGAACCCAGCCATCCTGGGTGAGCACTCGATTCGGGCGAAGTGAAGATGGCTGATGTCTAGCTCCGGGGCCTGCGCTCTTCTTCATTGTCGTAGACGGTATCCCGAGCCAGGCGTCGTTCATCACGGTCGGTGACGGGGTCATTGGGGAGCAGACCCTCAAGGCATCGTCCGTTTTACCCGGGTCGACCATCAGTGCGCAGGTCATGGCGCAGTATGGGTCGAGTACGAGATGATCTCGCCCGGAGGCATAGTAGGGCACAGGGCAGGGGGTGAATAGGTACCCGTGGTCTGTGGTGGACATTTGGACTTTGTGACGATCCATAGGTTATGACCATTCACGAAGTAATGCTTGCATGCCTGGCATTGGTCCACCGTAACTCTTATCTCTGCCAGCTGCTGGGCCTAAAACGAGGGTTCCAATGCCGTGGCGAACGACGCAGGCAAGAGCAGAGAGACAAGTAGTGCCTGAGGGTTCCCGAGTCTGAAGCTACCACGCGGTTCTGGTTATAAACGAGCGATAAGATATCCTCTTCTCTTCCCCTCTCTCCTCTTGCTTCTCTCTTGTAGTTGTGGATCTGACATGCAGCCAGCCAGCTTCCCGGTCCGCAAGCCGACAAGATCGGACGTGGAGCCCTGGATGCCCCATTCCGTTTCATTTCACTGACTAGACGCTAGCGAGGACCGGAAGGGCGATACTAGCCCTAGCCTGCCGGGCGCCCGACCTTGCACAGTATAAAGACTTTCCTGGCTCGTCTGCAGTTGTCACTGTTTCAAGACTGACCGAGTCCAGCAGCATGCGAAGCGTCTTGACCGCCCTCACTGCGCTCGCGGGCGTCGTGAGCACCCTCGCCGTCCCCGCCCCGGCTGCCATTGCGGCTCCGGCTGGCCAGGCAGTGGAGAAACGATGGGCCACCAAGATTGCCCCGAAAGTCATGATCCTCTCGTGAGTCAACTCCTCTTTGGCAGGTTCTACAGGTCGCAGATGGCGCAGGACGAGGGAGACAGGGGTGACAAGTGAAGAAGAGCAGCGAGCTGACGCATCAGGATGTTCGACTCTGAGAGCGTCTGGACCGACGCCCTGCAGCTCACGACCAACCTGACTGCCGCCGGCCTGTCCCCGCTCTACCCGCAGATCACCTGCGACGCAGCGGGCGACGTGTGCCACATGATCACTGGAGAGGCCGAGATCAACGCCGCGTGCTCTGTCACGGTGCGTCGCTCCACAAAGCTCGGAAGGAGACTTATCCCAGGCTCTCCTCCTCGACCCGGACTTTGACTTTACCTGCACCTATTTGTGAGTCTGAAAGGCACTCCGGGGGTAGGGGAGGGGGAGGGCTGAGTGCAGCCTCATCGCCGGCATCGCCGGCGTCAACCCGTACATGGGGACGCTCGGCTCGGTCTCGCTCGCGCGCTACGCGGTCCAGGTCGCCCTCGCCTACGAGATCGACGCGAGGCAGATGCCGTCCAACTGGTCCACGGGGTACTACCTCTACGGCACCTACGCCCCTGGCGAGAAGGCGACCTACGCCTACGGCACCGAGGTCTTCGAGCTCAACACCAACCTCCGCGACGCCGTGCTGGGCTACACGGCCGGCGTCGCGCTCAACGACACGGACGACGCGGCGGCCTACCGCGCCATGTACGACTACGCGCCGGCCAACCAGCCGCCGGCCGTCTTCTACGGCGACGTCGCCACTTCTGACGTGTACTACGGCGGCTCCCTCCTCAGCGAGGCGTTTGGCAACATCACGTCGCTCTGGACGAACGGCACGGGGCAGTACGCGACCACGGCGCAGGAGGACAACGCGTCGTTCGAGGCCATGATCCGCGCGGACAAGGCGGGCCTCATGGACTTTTCGCGCGTCATTCTCATGCGCACATGCAGCGACTTTGACCGCGAGCCGCCGACGCAGGACGCGTGAGTGTCCGCGCCCCTTTCCGCTTGTCTCCTGTCTTCAGCGTCACTTTGCCTGCTCTTCTTGGGGAGAGCGGCAAACGCCGTACTGCGCGCTCCGGGTGCTGACCCCAGCGTCACCTCGTTCCAGGCCGACCAGGGCGGCTTCGACCCGGCCGTGGCCAACATCCTCATCGCCGGCGAGCCCATCGTCAAGGGGATCCTCGCCGACTGGGACTCGACCTTCTCGGCGGGCGTGGCGCCGCAAGACGGGTGGCTCTTCAACTCGGACGTCCTGCACACTCTGACCGAGCTCAAGAAGCGCGAGGTGCAGGAGATCAAGCGGACTCTGCGGGCGAGGCGGTAGACATCTCCTCTCCCCACCCTCCGAACCACAAAACCTCCACGCATGGATGGACCACGTACCAGAGGACACTGGAGAGACGAGTAGAATGGTATCATTGGAGAACGTTGTCTATAAAGAGCTAGAATGCATACAAAGATGGATGAGATCGACAGATGCGGTCTAACTCTACGATGCTTGTCTTTCTGACACTTTGATGCGACATTCAACACTTGCTGCTACAAGATTATGGACATCCCCCCGAGCAGTATCCCCCACCACCGAGCCCACACCCAAAACAGCTCACCGGGCCAAAGCCCGCACTGGCCATACCGAGCATGACGACGTTGACCACACCTTCTCCAAGGACGAACCCACTCGCAGTGACAATGGCCAACAAGGGCGTCTCCCCCGTCCCGCTCGCTTTGGCGGTCCTGTAGGCGATGTAGCCACCGATCAACCTCGCCAGAGAGAACGAGGGCGAGTTGAGGAAGCCGACAGCGAAAGCGATGCCGGACGGGAGATACGGGACGAAGCGGTCGAACGAGGGGTGAAGCGCGGCCAATGAGGTGCGGAACGCTTTGAGAAAGGAGATGATGGCGAAGATGAGCCCAAAAGACAGCATGAAGGGCACGACGTGCGAAGGGAGGTGACCATTGTTAAGCAGTCGAGCGAGATTCAACCAGACACCGGCGGACGGCACGGCGAACTGCGGTCCCGGGACTTGGTATACCGACGTATAGAACTTGTACCCCGCGGCAGAAACGAACACACTGGCAAGCGACCCAATCATCTGGCCGTAGAACTGAGACCGCGGTGCGGCTCGGAGGAGATGACCGGTCTTGAGGTCCTGCATCAAATCGCCAGCTCTGCAGAATGAGCAGCGCTCAGTGGCTTATCCGCTTGAACTCACTGCTGAGCACCGGCCTCAGCCACACCGCCAGCAATGATGTTCGCTACCACGTTGCCAGGCTGCAACACGGCAAAGAGCAGCTGGCTGATTTTGCCAATACCAGACACCTGAGCGTTAGCTATGGTGACGATCCCATCGTGATAGCTGACTGGGTTCAGGTCAGTCTCGCCCAGAGCGCGGACCCCGATCAAAGCGAGCACACTGGCGAGAACGAAGCCGATAGCTGTGGCCCACGGGTGGATGCCATCGCTGCCAAACACCCACCACACCAATAAGACACCAAGGAGACCGGTACCACCTAGTCCCCACTGAACCCACGATAGAGGAACGAGACGTTCTGGCGGCTCGATTTCGGGATCGTCGTCGTCGTCTTCGTCAGAAGGCTCAAAGTAGTCACCGTTGTTGGTACGAGTAGGCGAAGAGGGCTGGAACACCCTTGGGCCCGCCTTGCGCTGCTGGTATCGCCGGAAGCTGGCGCGGATATAGGCAATGGTGATGGGGAGAAGGGAGATGATCGATTCGGCGATCATGATAGCCAGGGCTACCCAAAGCTGGTCTTGAGTCGGTGGGTAGATTGAGCAGAAAGACTCACAATCCAACCTCGTGCACCGTTGTTGGTGGATCCTACTCGCCCTGGTGCCCAGCCCAGCTGTTTCGAGATGGGCGATAGCACGGCCCAGCCGACCAACATGCCAGCGTTCATGGACAGTGTGACGGGAAAACCCATGATGATTCCCTGACCGACATAAGACAGCGAAGGGGTAAACCTAGGGTGAGCTGCTGTTCAAGATGAGCTGAAATCGGCGCACCACCAGAGCCAGTCAGCGGCGAGGCTGATGCCAAACGGCAAGGTGAGGACGTCAAACAGGGGTATAGCAAATATGATGGGGAACATGAAACTGATCAGCTGCTTCGTAAGCTGGAGAGGCAAAGCCAATGCAGCCTGGGCTTACGGTGAGACCCCCGGCGGCAGCAAAGCTCGTCCCCAAGATCCACCACCCCGAGCCGCTCATAACATCCGCCTCTTTCTCTCGCTTCGAAGGCGACTCGGTCGTTCTCTCTGTGGGCGACATGGAGCGAGACGATCGCGGGAGTCGCCGATACCCCGCAGTAGAAGCAGGAGCAGAGGTGTGACCGGTAGTGGGGCTTGAAGGCATGGGGACTTTGTGCAGGAGAGAGATGAGCCGGGCTGTGGCCGCTGACTGTTCAGCGGATGTAACCAGGTAATCAAGGAGCATGCTCACTGCCGGAAGGAAAGACCAGCTTCTCCTTGATGATCTGGGGTCAGCCGAAGGAGCGAGAGGATTAGTGCAACTCACCACCTGCCGCCTGAGCGGGGCAGCCAGAAACACGCTACGCATCAGCTCCGCTTATGGCGATCTTCATAGAGCTGACCCGAAGAATGCGACTGATGTCAGCCATCATCTCTAGTATGATTAGGACGCACCGCCCGAACACCACAGCACCAGATTCCCATAACCCAGCACGATCGGACCCCGCCCGTCATCCTCCACGCTCATCATTTCCAGCGCAGGCACGATGCCCACGAGTCCCGCCGCAAGGGGCATCGTGCCCGTGGCCACTGCGACCGTCTGCAGGATCACGTTCTCCTGAGGCGTGAAGGTGTTCATAGATGGGAAGAACCGCGGCAAGGCTTCGGGGATCACTTTGAGGATCCCAAAGCCCACCAGAGCGGATTGAAGAGGCATCATGGACACCCAGCCTGCACGTCAGCTTCATCCTTGTGACTCTGGTATGCCTGCGCAGGCGCAAGAATCCGGAGCAGAGGGGAGGCAGGCTGACCGGATTGTAAGCCTAGGTGGATGTTCGTTGCGCATATCAGCACCCTGTGCTTTAGCCCACTATCCAAGTCACTAGCTATCGCCGAGCAGACGAGAAGGCTCAACTCACCCTACAAGCAAGCCCACTGTCACTGCGCGCACAGTGAAGTCGCCTTCGAGCACCTCTTCCTCGATCCCATCATCATAGTCGTCTTCCTCCTCTGTACTCGGGACGTTATACAGTAGCCCTCGGGACGAAGTGGGCGATCTGCAACGCGTCAGCGCTGCCTTCAACATGCTTGCCCAGTGGACGCACACTGGGTTCATCATGCCCAGACATGCGCCTTGTCGTCGATGAGATGATGAGAGGAAGATGAAAGTTGCCGCTGCAGATGAATTTCAAGTCAGCTTCTTTTGGTGGATCGCGTCATGGCTATGACAAAGGTTCTATGGATCGCCAAAGTGGACACGTGTTATTTAACGACGGTCTTATCACCTCGTCTTCTCTACATCGTTCAAGTCAGTCTTCTGTCACCGTTTTGACAGTCATTATGACATCGTTTCTCTTGACGTCGTTCACAATCGCATCGTTCCCGCGCGCCGTTTGGAGCAGCTGCTCGGCTCTCACCAGGGACTGACCGGTGTTGACTCCTACTCATCACTCCTCGCGCTCACGACATGACCCAGCCAGTTGCCCACGGGCCGCAATTGCTGGAAGCACAGTCACCGACTTGGCACGACTTGCAAAGCTACATACAGGCAGCTCTACGACCCGTCGACAGCTTCCTTGAGCTCCCTCCCGCTCAGCGATCCGCAGTCGACATCCCGGGACACCTGATTGCGGTACAGCGACTTCTTGACCTTCTTGGGTTGGTAGAACCAGGCATTGATGCCGAGGGCTGGTGGGCTACTGCCGTAGCCTGTCAAGACAGGAGAAACGCGCTCGAACAGTTAGAAACCGCTCTGGCAGACACCTCAAGACTTGTCCTGCAGGTCAAGACGTACGAGCGGGTTACCTTCCGTCCACGACAGGTCGTCAATGTCAATCTACTTTTTCAACTGCACGTTGAGGGCTACACAGACGACACCATTGCCCTCTCTTTCGGCTGCAGCACCCGCACTCTTCGTCGTCGGAGAGCCGAAGCAGGGATCAAAAAGGTCATCCGAACCGAGATCTCCGATGCTCAGCTGGCTACGGTAGGTATGTCATGTCCGCTGGCTATCCAATTCCTGACCGCAGATGATCAATCAAATCCGGCAGCGGGGTTCCCGTCACCTCGGGGAGAAGATGCTCATGGCAGGCCTGAACGCCTTGGGTGTATACATCAGTCGTGATCGACTGCGGGTTCAACTTAGGACCATGTTCCCAGAAGAGATTGAGCGCCGATTCGCCAAGCTCATTACTCGAAGAGCTTACTCCGTGCCATTCTACAACTCGTTGTGGCACATCGACGGGCATCACAAGCTCATCAAATGGAAGATCGTCATTCACGGTGGCATCGACGGCTACAGCAGACTCATCACCTACATGGGCGCATCAGACAACAACCGCGCTGATACCGTCCATGGACTGTTTGTCCGGGCGACAGAGGAGCATGGCATTCCAAGTCGTGTGCGGGCTGACTATGGAGGAGAAAACCTTGGCGTGAGGGAGTTCATGCATGTCGTTAGAGGTAGGTCTGACTGCTTGAACAGACGTGACTTAGACGTCAGGTGAGGGTCGCGGCTCTTTCATTCAAGGGCGCTCAACGCACAACCAGCGCATCGAGAGGTTGTGGGTCGACTTGCAAGCAGATTGCACTGGCAAATATCGCGAGGTGTTTGAGCTGCTGGGGCAAGGCGGGGCATTGGACGTTGACAATCCCATTCAGATGTGGTGCTTGCACTTCGTTTACCTCCCTATGATCAATGCGGACCTGTCATTCTTCCAAACAATGTGGAATCATCATGGTCTGCGTACGGAGAACGGTCGGTCGCCACTCCAACTTCGCGCTCGCAGTATGTCTCACAGATCATGGCATGGCTCGAGGCTGAACCTACAGGCATACGATCGGCACATGGTCAGCAAATCGACATATTGTTCGGCAGTCTGCAGTCTCTTCCACCGCCTCCAGAGGTAGAGCGCATCGATCTCTCTTCCTATGGTATCGATAATCTCGCCGGACGCTTTGAGATTGGACCTCGTCCCAAAGACCCAATGGTCATCGTCCCACCCGTGCTTGCTGGAGCACCGGAATCAGTGATAGATCTTCTAACAAACGGTGCTTTCGTACGATGGCTGAGAGATCTTACCGGTCCACCAGACCATCACTCTACAGACATTGGAGTAGGACAATACCTCCTGGTGCACGCCATTGTTTGGAATCATGTGCGCGATCTTTGTCTAGTAGAACAATGACTCACCAATGCACGAGTGGACAAAGGACAACCTCACCTGATCAGGCCATATTCAGGTCAGCTTCGGTAAAGGAGAATACCCTCCTGGTCCTCACCATTGTTTGGAATCATGTGCGCGAGCTTTGTCCTGTATAACCATGACTCACCAATGTACGAGTGGACAAAGGGCAAGCTCACCTGATCAGGTCAGGTTCAGGTCAGCTTCGGTGACATACGTCATGTCAGCAGCCATCCTTTGAGTGCTCTGGAACATAATAAGCTTGGTCTTGAAACGCCAAACGACATGACAGGGCGGGTGTGTGCGCCATGACCACTAATATGCACAACTTGCTCGCCCATGAGTTGCTAACACCTTTCTCAGCTTGCCTGACCTCTCGTATACTGCTACATCGTCAACCGTGAACTCAGCAGAATGTCCAAGAGAGCCACAACCACCACACCAGACGCCTCAGCGAAGGTCTGCTCACTCAGCAAGTGTATGGCGTTGGCTGATGAGCACAGCGCCCCCGGACGCGGGCGCAGGTCTCCACAGCGGCTGCAGCCACGGTGGGCTGCTGCAAGAGGCAGAAGAGTGGATACTGAGCACTATAGCAAACCGCAGACCCCACTCCTGCTTCGGCCCCGTCTGTGGCAACTTTGGTTGTCCAGGAGCAAACAAGGCGTGTGCACCCATGGCAGACGTATGGGAAGAGCGGTGACCGAGCCCGTAAATGGCACAAGCTTGTGGCAGAAGGAAAGAAGCCCAGGGTGGTCAGCGGCATTCGATTGCCATCTACGGCATCCCCCACACCGCAGCCGCGACCGGTATCCGTGAAAGAAGCGCCATCTGCTGCGCTCACGGCGTTGACATCAGTACCAGCGGCCCCGATGAGTCTCTTCACCGACGTGAGCCCGTTCAAGAGCGAGGAATCAGACTCGGGATCGACGGTCTCTCTCAACAGCGTGAAGACAACGCTAAGAACTCTGGTAGAGCCTGTCGCACCTGTTGTCATGAGAGGGAAGGCACGGGTTCTAGATATCCGTTCGAAGAGGAGACACCCGCCAAGAGGTCAACGTCAGCCAACCGCAGCTGTTCTGAGGCAGTCAGTTGGCATGGACGAAGATGAGGTGATGGGCGAAGAGATCGCCAACCAGGAGCCGAGTTCCCCCCGTCTGCTTCAACAGCATGAGCCCGCAGCGCTGTTTGAGTCCATAGAGGACTCGGAAGGTGCTGGTCCAGGGCCTTCGACAATGGCATCGCGCGCCCTGAGAGCTGCCCACGAGAATCAGCGGGTGACCAGTGATGCTCAGATAGCCCGACGTCTTCAAGTGATACTTCAGCCTATTGCCCATGACGTTGCTAAATACCAGGAGGCCTTGGGAGGCGCCCTCGACAACGAGGCCGAGCTTTCTCATAGTCTGCCACCTTCTCCGAGTCCAGCGCCGCCTGAGATCCTCTCACTCCAGAGTCTCCCGGCCCCAAACGACCCTCCCGTGCCACACCTCGCCCCCCCCATCGAGCTTGAGACCCCCCAGCATCAGATATCGTCCCACTTGCCGAACATACGCGACAAGGGAGATGCACCATTGGGTTTCTCGCCATATGAGGTCCCGCTACCTCCACATACCCAAACACCGCGCCGGGCGCGGTGGACAGTTGGGCAATGGCATGCCAATTGGCGGAGCTTATCCTTTTTTGAAGGCGTCATGGCTCTAGGTGGCGAGGTTCTTCAAAATCCGGCCTCGGGAGAGTGGATCGTCCAGGCGGCTGGTCCGACTGAGAAGCAGAAGGGACTGCAGAGACGGGCGAGTCACAGTCCAGGCATGAGGTCTCTAAGATGGATCTAATGTGGCAGCTTACAATCCTGCGTTCACAGTTCAACGCAAGGGAGGTGGCACTGCGCGCCACGGACCAGTCTCATCTGTGTGAACAGTGTCGGCGCCGAGCTTTTGAGCTGAGGAAGGGCAAGACACCCTTTGTATTCGCAGCGGGGTGTGTTGGATCAAGTAAGTGGCACGAGGAGCTGCACGGTCACCGACTAATGGGACAGGGAAGATGAAGTGTGCTGAGTGCGGGATAAGGGCCACGGACTGCTCCAACACGTCGGAGAAAGCTGAAGAGGAGTTGCGCAAGGTGATCAGTCGACCTGAATCAGACCTGATCAGGTGATACTTCTAGAACACTGCTGATCAAGGATAGGCATTCATCGAAGGGGTGCAAGCGGAGCGTCAACGTTTCGCAGATCGTGTGCGCGATCTTCTTGCATCAGTAAAGGCAAGGGAGGAGATGGTGCCGACAGTAGAAGGCGCTGGCGAGCGGGCAGTTCTAGAGCGTCTATCGTCCTCTCTCAACCCCGACGCACCGCTGCCGCCATTCAGCAGTCCCACCCTAGCCACGCCTCGATCTAGCCGTCGCCGGCGCTCGCAGCGTGAACCCTCTGCTGAGTCTGCTGGTGTAGCTGGGTCCATTAACGACCCATCAGAGGAGAGCGAGACACCAAGCGAGGTCCCGCTGCCCTTGCCGCCTGTTCGTAGGAGACGTTGAGCATTAGATCAGTTGTATGTTGTTAGCGTGATAATACATAGATGTCTGCAACTTTAATATCTTGGGCTCCAGTCTGCGGGAGCCATCTGTCTGCAACTCAAATAGCCAGGGCTCGTGAGCCAGCAGGGCAGTACGAGCTGACCTGAAGATGACCTGATCTTGACCTGATCAGGTCAACATCAGGTCAGCTCGAAACAGAGGGTCGCATAACCAGGAATCATACTACATGCTCCAGTATATTGCAGGATCAAGCAAGCTTGGTCGTCCTTCTACCAGCTGACGACACAGGACCAGGAATCCGAGCAGGACCGGTCTCACCGCCTTGGTCCATGGTCCTGGTTGATCGGGTCCTCGGCCTCAGGGAGGGTGGGCGCCTACCGGGATCAGGAGCTCTCGCTTTCCGTTGGGGGCCATCGTCTTGAAGCCGCAGGATCTGTCGTTGCTCCGCACTTGTCGCGCCTTGAGCTCTATGGACGGTCAGAGGGGTAGATATCGGTGGCAACAAGGCCATGGGGTCCGCGCTCTCATGTGCCGCTTCTGTGTTGGACGCCACCTCGTTGGTGTCCAAGCTGGGCTGGGGTGGTGCATCCTGAACGACAGATGAAGGGACCTGCCGCACAGGTGGAGAGGTGTTCGCCCAATTGCTATCGATGGCATGGACCACTGGCACTCGTTCACGTACGACCGAGGATACCTCTGGAACCCTGCTAGGAGGTGACACCGTGCCGTAACGAGTCATGTCAAAGATGTCCTCGGGAAGTAGGGACAGAACGGGCTGGGGCAATGACGGTAACGGCGTCTCAGGCGATGACTGCCCAAACATCGGCGGACTGGGATAGGCCAAGCGTACCCTCCAAGAGTCATCGTACAAATTTGCGAAGGCCTCGGAAGAGAGAACCGGGGCAGGCATTGGGCTCGAACTGTTGCCTTCGGCCGTTGGAGGACTTGCTCGGTCTGCCTGAGCTTCCTGAGGAGGGCCGGGGTTCACTGCAGTGCCTTCGATGTGCTGTATGTCGGTCGCGGAGTCAGGCGAGAGGGAGACATCTTTCAAGGGTACACTGCTCTTCTTCACCGGTGGCTTCCTACGGGCCTTTGCTCCAGTTGTCTTGCCTTTTGCAGGCGGCGGTGATGTCGTCCCCTGACGTCGAGCAATCCGAGGGGCCTAAGATGCTTAGCGTTGCCACCAACACGGTCAAGTACATACTCTTCCGCTGCAAAGAGACTGATGGCCGGTCAACTCGGTTGCAGTCATCTTTCGCTGGCATTTTGGGCACTCTGCATGGTCCTCTTCAACGCCGAGTTCATCGTCGGACGTGTCGGGCCAATTTCGTGCCCGTTTGGAGAGTTGCTTGGAGTAAAATTGTGACAGGAACTCTGATTCGAAGGATTCATCAAGGACGACGTCGGAAGACGGGACAATGTATGCTTGTGAGCCTCGCAGATACCACGACGATAGAGCGTTTCCGTCGGCTGATGCTGAGTTAAGTTGTGGCTTCAATCGATGCGAGTAGACGTCGACTGAACACCAACTGCTCCCGTAAGCTCATGATATGGTGAGAAGACATACGTGAAGAAGTATTTCCGCAAGTCAATTGGCGGGCTCTTTGCCAAGAACGCGTTGACAATTTCCGTTTGGATCTCCAATGGGGGAGCGCCTTCACTGATTGACGGATAAGCAACATACTGCCTCTGCTCGCACATGCTGCAAAGCAGCTCTGCTACCCTTTTGTTGATGACGATATCGGAGGAGGTGAGAAACTGGCTGGGAAGGTACAAGACCTAGAACAGTCAGTCATTCCGAATTCAACCAGGTCTGACCTGAAGCAGACCTGATCAGGTGACATGAGGCGACCTACCCTCTTGTCTGTTCCGAACTTGATGACCTTCCCGCGCCTCAATGACCGTTCCCTACTCCTTTTGCCCTGCCTCTTATCCGCATGACGTCTGGATTCAAGCATCGCATTCATGAAGTGTTGACCGACTGAGGCAGATGATTCCCCAAAACGGGCGGCAGCATGGCCTGTAATCGCCGACGCTTTACCGTGTTGCGAGACAGCCTGCGTGGTCACATTGAAATGGGGAATGACAGCCGAGGCATTTGACAATCCAGAGTCCCGCTGATTCTTGGGCGTCCTGAGACTGAGATTGGAGGAATTGAAAGAGGAAGAGGCGATTGACTGGATGGAGGGCAATGTTGAATGAGGTAGAGACTTGATCTGCGAGAAGGATGGCGTTGCCGATGTTGAGGTGGTCTCCAACGGAGAGGAGGTCACAGATATGACAGCGGGAGACTCTTTCGAGGCTGGAGCATCCGTCCACCGCTGCAGTGAGCCTCTGGCCTCTGGTGATGATACAGGTATACCTACAAAGAACTCAAGCGCCTCGTCCTCGTTCGTAAAAACATCCTGAGCGTAGCCCTTCTGCCAACGCTGAAGCATCAGCAGCCACTCCAACGACAAGCCCAACTGCTGTACCCAAAATCGAAGAGCTTCGTCTTGATTCTTGAAACGGTCCATTGTTGAATGAAGAGAGACGATGTCAATATCAGGATACAATGGTGCTCAGCGTGGGAATCAACAACAGGCGGGGAGCCTTTCCCGCAGGGCATGTCAAGTCAGGGCTTGAGACCTAGAACGACGGGTAATGAGCGATGTATGCTTATGCGATGGGCAGAAAACGGCGGTAAGAGAACGATGTAGAAAAGTAATGTCCGGTTTGGCGTTCCATAAGGTTCGGTCTAGTCCGCCACCTCAATGTGACTCATCCTGCTGCATGCTTGTGTTTCTACATAGAGATCAGACGTTTACTTGTCCAATGATAGCCTACTCCCCAACGCTTGCGACGCCCATCAGATTGAGATGACCTCCTCGCCGTACGCCTTCGTCACCGCCGATCCAGCCGTCCGCTGTCCCGTTTTTGTGGTATCGAGTGCTGATTGGATCACTTGTCCGAGCGGGTCAGAGGCCCGACCGGAAGAAGGAAGTGTGAAGTATCCTTGGTGAGCATACCGGCGAGTGCGACGTAGAAGGCCAAGAAAGAGGTGAGCTGGGGTCAGCACAGTCACGCAGCACATCGCACAGCCTCGTACCAAGTACTCACAATACCGAGGATACCACCGGCCTTGATGGCGTGTGCGCTGGGACCGAGGAAACCGCCTGCGAGACACCAGAACGTGAGGTCGAGCATGATGAACAGCGTGACAAGGGCGACGGACGACTTCATGGCTGCCACGATGAAGATGATGGTGACTACTGACCACGCGACGAGGTAGATGCCGACGGCGTTTTCAAACTCGGCGGTCGTCGCGTACGAAGAGCCAATGTCGAAGAAGGGTATGTACAGCGCTAAGAGGGGGGTCAGCGCAAGCCGCACCCTGCAACCTGCACACTGCAAGCGAAGGACGCACCGCTAAAGGAGAACCAGAAGCCGCCGTAGGACGAGAAGGCCGTGGCGGCAAACGTGTTGCCGCACGCCCACTCCTCGATACCCGCGATGAGCTGGACGAGGCCGCCGTAGCCGAGCGTCATGCCGAGGACGACGTTGGGCGTGGCGATGCCCCTCACGCCGGCGTTGTAGAACGAGAGCACAAAGGTGGTGGTGCCGAATGCGAGCAGGCCAAGGGGCGATGGGTTGGCGAACCTGGCATGAGCTGCGGACTGGGGGTGACAAGCGGGGAGGGCAGCTTACTTTCGGTGGTAGATGGGGAAAGCAGGCTGGGACGTGTCGATGGGGTTACCGCCTGGGCGTCAGTCTTGTGGAGTGATTGGGGTCGGGCGGAGAGACAGCTCACCTGGTGTGATGAAGCGACGCATGGTGTCGCCGGACCCATAGTTGGGACCGCTGTTGACGGACGTGCTGAGGCCGAGGCCCTGGCCGTTGCCCTCGGCTTCGAGCTTGGACTCGGACATTGTGTCGCGGTTGTTGTTGGGGTGTTGGGAGGGTAGTGGGATGGAGGACGGTGAGGAGGATTATTGTGTCGGTGTGAGCCTAGGCAGGGAGGCAGGCGGGTGGTTAGGCAGGGCGGGGGGGGGGCTGACTCTGGGGCGGACAAGTGGGGAGTGCGGGGCGCTCACTGAACGAGATCGGGGGGAGGGGGAGTTCAGGCAGGGGTATAAATATGTGACACCTCTCCGTACGGGGGCAGGCTGGGGTAATGGCGGGGCTAGAGGGGCTGTTCACCCGATGCATCTTCGTGCGTGATCCTGTGCGGTCCTGTCTCGGTCTCGAGCAACAGCGAGAACGCGGTGAGTAACTGCCAGCAACTTATTCGCACAGGGCCGATCAAATCCAACCCGCCCACGCCGGTAAGACATCATCCGACTTGGCGCCTTCCCCCTTAGATCTCTGCTTCCCGTCTTCTCTCCGGGGCGTGCCCGTAGATCTCGCAGAACATCCCAACCGGGGCCCACGACCACTACCACCAGCACCGAACAATGCAAATTAGTGCTCGGTGCTTGAAGAGATCATGCTTGTAGAGGTCGGTAAATGGTAAAAACCGACTAGCCGGTCGGGCAGGATGGGGAAGTACGCGGTGGAGGTCAGGGTAAACGCACGGGTTTACTCGGCGACCCTTGCGATCCCCTGAGGCGCTCGGACCGCTTAACACGAGTTTCGGAGCCGGGACGTCCCTGAGCAGAGCAGAGCAGGGCGTCGTAAGCGAGTGCGTATCACATTCTTGGGCAAAATACTACGTCAGTCCTGCCACTTTATAATCAACGCCCACTTATGCCTGGCTGGGTGCTGGAACCGGTACGTCAGCGGAGCTCCACACGGCAACTCCTACATGGCACAGGACATAGTGGCCATTGGATCATCACTCACTTTGCTCAACCTCAACACCACCCTGTCGAGTCACTGCTTCACGCAACAACATGTCTCTCCTCCGCACACTCCAGCCCGCGCGCTATGCCCTCCGCGGGCTCAGCACCTCTGCCACGCGCAGTAAATCCGTCATGGACACGGTGAAAGAAACTGCCGACGCGGTGAGCCTCCCTCCCTCAGTACCAGAACCAAGCTGATGAAACCTATAGGTCAACAAGAACCTCGGTAAGACGCTGGCGAGCGGGCTGGACAGCGCGGAGAAAGCCACAGAGTCGGTCAAGCAGAGCGTCTGTGAGTGTCAGCTATCGTGCTGTACTGTGAGGAGGCTGACAGAAGCGTCCGCTGCTGGGGATGTGAAGGCGCAGACTGGGTCGGCGCAAGGTGACGCGTCCGCCACTGCTGGGTCCGTCAAGGGCAAAGCCAATGAGCTCGCGGGTGCCGCCAAGGGCAAGGCGAACGAACTGTCGGGGACCGCCAAGGGAAAGGTGCAAGAGGCCAAGGGGGAGCTGAACAAGCGCGTGTAAAAGAAATGTAGCGATATGACTGAAACGGTGACACGACGACGCGGCGCATGCATCAATCGATGACAAGTCACCTCGGGCCTCTCTCTCTCCTCTCTGGTTCCCAATCGCTAGTGGTGCCCCAAATCTGACTGTCCACTCTCCGCAACAACCCCTCTGCTCATTCCCCATTCCCGCGCCTCTCGCATTATCCCACTCTTGTGTTGGCCGCCGGCGCACCCGTCACTGTCGATGGCGGACGTTCCATATCCGTCTTGGCGTGCCCATTCACTCCACTCACAGTACCGCCTGTCAAGTTCGTCGGTGAAGGGGCTGTCCATTAGCGTTCACCTCAAGCCACTCATCTCCCTCAACTGACCTTTCGCCCCCGCCGCGCTTGCGTTGAACACGGATCCCACTCCAAATGGCGCTGGAGAGGCGGTATGCAGTGTCGCCGGCGAGGCAGAAGCCGTCCTGGGCGCCTCTACTTTGCTTATTCCTGGACTCCGGCTCAACAGGCTCGCACTCGGGCTCAGACTCCCTGGCGTACCCCCTGCCGATGACGGTCCCAGCCCTCCAAGCGGGCTCTTACCGGCTACACCGCCTATCGTCGCGCTACTCAGGACCGGCGATGGCCGTGCAGCCGAGGACAGATAATCTGCCAGTCCCCCATACCGTCTTTCCGGTACGGTGATCCCGGCCTTTGTCACCGGCTCCTTGATCGAATGCGGAGGCTGCCCATACATCCCATTCGCGCGCAGATCATTTCTCCACCCAAAAGCCGCGCCAATATTCGGAGGCGGTTGGGCAGGAGCGACCGCCTTCTCCTCTTTGATCTTGAACAGATCATTGCCGAGACTCGTCGGGACCGTCATGCCGGTCACCTTTTCTGGTGGTCGAGGCGGAGCTGCAGTTGTCTTTGCCATAGCCGAATCGAGCGTTGGCGCCGCATCTGCTTGACGCGACAGGTACGATTGCACATTCCGAGTCGGCAATGATGCAGCTATAGGAAAGGCTTGGGCAGATTGTTGGGTGCTCGTGGCAGCAGAACCGGCTCCTACTCTCGGCGGTACAAAGGCATGATGATGGTGGTGATGATGGTGATGCGATACCGTGGAAGTCTGAGGAGCCGCTTGGGCTTGTGCTTGAATAGCTTGCTGTTGCTGAAGTATCCGCCTTGGTTCACCCGACACGTGACTCTGTGAATGCAGTGCTGAGGCAAACATAGCAGGAGAAGCGTGCCGCGAGGCCACTGCCGCGCGACGAGCCTGAGTCTTAGCTCTGTGCAGTACTCATAGTGCACAAACGCCCACCTCCATAAGCCGCAGATCCGCCAGGCCCTCCTCGGCGCTCAGAGAGGACGGGGCTGGACCAAGACTCCAGTTGAGACTGCGTCGGGTAGGGGGAGCACCAAGCCGTGGTATAGGTTTTACTGTCCCTCAGCTGACGCCTTTCTGGTCGCGCCCAACTCACATATCCGCACGGTGTCAATCTCGTTCTTCTCCCGCTGCAGTCTCCGTCGCTTGCTCCAGGTCTGCTCAAACTCATCCCAGTGCATCCGATCCCGCTCAACTCCCCACCATGTCCACACCATACTCTTGTCTGCCTCTTGCATCTTTTGCAACTCCGCGACAGCCGCACGGTGCCTCACAACGGCGTACTCGTGCAGCCGCTGCCGTCTATGCGACAGTATATCGTGCATCTGGATCAAGGCGGGGTGGGTGCCTGCAGGTCAGCAACCATGCCATTGGCTCCGCAGCTTGTGCATACCGTTGACGATCATCTCTTCCTCGGCGGCCGTTTCTTCCATCCTTTCGAGATACAGCTTGTCGCGTAGAGCAGCCAGCTTCATCTCCAGCCTCAACAACTCCCTCATCGCTGCCGGAGTCGGAGGAGGAGCGTGTGACGAGTGTCCTGTTCGTATCGTAGGGGCTGCCATTTCTTCGCCTGTGATGTCAGCCTATCTCGCGATCGGTGTAGGTACCGACCGGTGTCTTCGGCACCATCCGCATCGACTTCTGCATCGTCTTCCTCGTCCTCGGCTTGACCGCTGGCCTCCTCTACCGGTGTCACGAGATCACCATCCTCAGCATCTGCCGCATCGCCATTCTCATGCTCGACAACGCCGGCATCGCTCATGGTCTCGCCGCCGGCAGCAAGGATAGCCTCGAGGTCGTCCTTGAGCGTCCCGCTGACGTCCTCTTCGGCCACTTCTGGTGCTTCATCCTCTTGTTTGGGAGATGTTCGATCTGCTCTCATCGTCACATCTCCATCCTCATCCTCATCCTCGACTTCGGACACCTCAGAATCGACGTTTGCCTCTTGTTCGTCTCCATCGGTGCCTACAGGCTCGGCAGTCAGGCTTGAGGTCTCGAAAGTTGACGCGACAGCCGTGAGGCTTGCCTTGGGAGACGTTGTGGGAGGTAGGGTCTGAGAAGTCACCTTGACGGATGAGGGTGGTGGAGGGGTGAGCGAAGGCGAAGCTGTAGCGGGGTTCGACTCGTGCCGACTCGATGATCTGAGATCAGCGAGACTGCCCACGCAGCTGCAGCGGCAAGCTACCCACCTCCTGTGACGCAGTCGTGTTGTTGGCGTCTCTTCCTCCTCTTCTTCTGGCTCTTCTACCTCCTCTTCCTCCTCCTCTTCCTCTTCATCTTCGTCCGCCTCGTCCCCCGCCGAAGGCTCATCAGCCGCGAAATCTCCGTCGGCCGGATCCTCTCTGGAATCCGTGGGATCTTCCTCTTCGGTCAGGTCACTCTCCTCGTCCATGTCGTCCCGGTCGTCTTCGTCCTCTGGGTCGGTCAGCTCGACTGTCGAGGACGTCGGGCCAGAAGCTATCGAGGATGGCCGGCTGGAATTCGAAGGTCCAGCCTCGGCAGTGGTATTGAATGGCAGAAGCCGGGGCGACGGACTGGCGGAAGAGAGTGGAGACGAGTTGCGCGAGGATGGCATGATCGAGGATCGGCTCGCGGGACTGACACGCTACGAGAGAGCTGATAGGGGCCTAGTCGGGTCGACGCGTTACGGGAGAGAGGTTCGCTGCCGGCGGGTGGCTCAGCTCCGCTCGACCTCAGCGAGGCATCCGTGTATGCGATGTTCGTGTAAGTGAAGGGGTCGTTGCGTCGTTCAGAGGGTCTACAAGCTGTTCGACGAGCTGCAAGAAGAGAGACAGAGTTGAGGTTGTGAGAGCTTGTCTTCTGTCCTGTTGCGGCAATCACGGCCGGGTCAAGAGGCGTCATGCATGGTCTTGGAATTTCGGTTAGGCGCGCGACTTTGGGCGCTTAGCATGTCCCCAGGATAGGCGTGAGCCGGATTGGCCACCCTTCCTCCCGCGTCATGAGGTCTGTTCTCACGTTCAACTCGTGCTATCACCTTCCAACAGCCATACATACCGTCCTCAAAGCAGCACGATGCCGCCGAAGAAGAGCAAGAAGGAGGAGGCGATGGACTTCTTGTCCAACCTCGACAACCTCGAGGTGGATGACGCTCCGGGAGAAGCAGCCGTCTCCGGATCATCGGTACCCAACACCGCGTCCGCACCGACCGCTTCCACCGCTTCGCCCGCCGTGGCAGCCGTGGCCAGCGCGTCAACCCCCCGGGCATCTGGCGAGCTGCCCCGACCTTCCAACGACTCGGGAAGCCGCAAGACGCCGGTGCCTCCGGCCGAGCAGGCTGCGCAGGACGAGGAGGCTGCCTCGGCACTGGCTTTCCTCGAGGCGCAGATCGCTCAGAAACGGGCCCCCCTTTCCGTACCCCAGACCACCAGCAGACCTCTGACACCCTCGGCACCGGCTGCCAGCTCAAGTTCGTCCACGTTACCACCCGGCGAGCCAGCCAACATCCCCTCGCAGCCCGCTGCTGCAGCAGGTGGCGGAGGATGGGGCTCATGGTGGTCGACCGCGTCTTCCGTCGTGCAGTCCGCGCAGAAGATGGCGGACGAGCAGTACAAGAAGGTACGGACAGAGGGCGTATCGGGTGTGACACATCAACTGGACGGCCTGCAAGTGGGCGGAGTAGATTTGGGCAAGCTGCGCAAACAGGCAGAGGAGCGGCTTGGGGGTATCGTGCAGGGCGTAGATCTGGACAAGCTTCGTGAGATACAGCTTCGCCCCACTCCGGTTCCCGGCTGAATGTTAGGCCATGACTTGCTCAACAACACCACTTCGGCCTTGACAACCATACTGAATACCGTCGCACCGCCCATCTCGGCACACGAAACACTCGAATTGTGGCTCACGCACCCGATGGTCGGCTATGCTGGTGTCGAAGGGGTGGTATATCGCGCGTGGATGCGTGTATTAGAGCAGACGGAGTCGGGAGAGATTGTGGTTGTCTGGTCCCCGCCACATGGGGTGGACAAGGGCGAGTCAGAAGGGGAGAAGAGGGGGATGAACCCGGTCGACGGATGGGAAGCGGCCAAGGAGTCGGCGGACAGGGAGATCGAGGCGGTCAAAGGAAGAGAGGATATGAACCCGAAAGGTCGTAAAAGTAGCGAGGAGAACCGTGAGCTCTTTTTTCGGCGTCCGCTAGCAGAGCTCATGTTCAGCCAATGTGCCTGTCACGACCGTCCCCATCTTCCTTCACATCCAGCCTCTACTCGTGACCCTACCCTATGCCGAGCCGTCCGTCCTGCTGTCCGCTCCGGCGGCGACTGAGCCTCCGAAACACCTCTACTTCCTCATGACTTTGCAAGACCCGGCGCATTCATTGCAGTTCACTACCGCGACACAGGCTGTCCCGTCAGACTGGCTCGACGTAGAGTACGACCAGTCGGAATGGGTAGAAGAGCGGCTGGTGGATGTGCTCAAGACGGGCGTGGAGGTGTTGGCGCAGGATGTGAGTCTCGCTGTCGAACCCCATGGAACCCAGCTGACGCCTAGTACGTGGCCACGAGAATGGGCCTGAAGCCCTCGACCAAGACACGGCCTCCCTCGCCGAAACATGAAGGCGATGACAACACGCCAAAACCGCAGACATCGCCCGTCGTCCCGTCCGCTGCTGGTCCAGCGTCAGGCGACGACAAGAAGGACTGAGCTGTACAGGAGATTATCAATGTCGTCATGCTGTACCATACCCATACCCATTCCCAACTCGGATCTCTGGGCTCTCCTGCAATGCCAGCAGACAAGCCATGCATATGCGATCTGTCATTGTAGCGTGCAACGTTCCTCAGCGCTTCATGCCCATCTTGCGTTTCCGCATCGCGCCCGACTTGCCCAACCCGCGTTTCTTCTTCTTGCCGTCATTCACGGCCGAGCCGTCCTCGCCCTCGTCGCTGCTCAGCTCGGTGGTCGGGACCGAGGACGGCGTGCCGCTCCGCGAGCGCGAGAGGGACTGTTTCTTCGCACGCAGAACATCCCGTGGTCGAGGGGCCGGTGTGGGCGTGTCGAGCGGCGCATCCTCGTCCTCATCCTCGTCCTCCCCCTCCTCCCCCTCATCGTGCAGCGTCCCATTCGCCCGCAGAGATTTGGGGAGCCTCGATTGCGCAGAAGCCGGGAAGAGCGCGGCCGCCTTGCGCGCAAGGAGGAGGGACAGGCGACACGGCCACGTCTTCCATATACTGGCGGGGCGCGCCAGCTCGCCGAGCGGGTGCAGGTCGCCGTGGTCGCCGGGCTGCACCGTAAGCCTCCACAGTCAACCATAAGTGAATGGGGTTGTGGCGCACAAGGAAGACCTCGCCGTCTTTGACGATCAGCTCGAGGTGTCCCCGCTGGTCGCTCCCCTCCACCATGGCCACCTTGACCTTGCGCCGGGCGCCCGTCGCAGCGGCCCTGCCCTTCTTCCCCTCGGCGCCCACGCCGTCCGGCCCGTCGCCCCCGCCCCCGACCTGCGCCATGACGCGCCGGGCGCCCGCCGCGCTCAGCGCCGCGTCCTGGAAGTACTTGACACGCGCGGTGTCCCGCGCGTAGCCGAGCCGCATGACGAGGTACTGCACGCCCGTGCTGACTGCCGCGAGGAACAGCAGGACGTGCGCGAGGGTGGGCCGGAAGCGCGAGTAGTAGTAGCCCGTCCCGCGCCATTTTGGCACGCCGTTCTTGTGGAAGAACTGGGGTCAGCGAGCGCAGCGAGCGTGCGCGAGTCCGTCCAGGACGAGTGTCGGACGGACCGACTCACATTGTACCGCTCCCTCCGCTCGGCATTGCGCAAAATCTGGCTAATCACACCCAGCCTAGCGAACCGATCATGGATATTCTTCACGCCGGGATTCTTATCCGGACTGCGCGCCTCAGCTTCCCCTGCTGTCCTCGCACTTGCCTCGCCAGGGCTCACTGCAGCTCGAGCGAGCGTTTCCTGTACGCCTTTGTGATTTCGCTCAAGCTTGCCCCTGGCTCCACCCCGAGGTGAGAGTAGAACGTCGTCCCCTTCCCTGTATCGTCAGCTCCGTACTCCTGATGGGGCGACTCGCGCACCCTCAGCAGCCTCGAGCTCGGAGACGAGGTCGAAGATCTCGTAGTCGTCCTTTGTCCAGCTGCTATCAGACCAGGCCATGAACTACGACACGTCGAGGAGCTCACGCCACTGCGCATACAGCCGCCAAGAGGAGGGACAACACCCATCCCCACCGCATTTTTGGTCGTAAGTGAAGAGACGAACAGAGGATACGCGTTGGTACATCTCGCTCGACTTTTTCCCGGAGATCTGTGCGCCCGGACTGGCCACGTGCCCATCAACCCCTACACCGTATTGTCCAGAGCGTGCATATGCATCCAGCATCTATTGCAATCCGCGCAAGGCGGGCACGGCAGACAAAAGATCCTCATCCTCTACCACTCGTTGGCACAAAAAGTCAAAGTCCATGCCCTCTTGGCCCGGAGCCGTCCGGACCCGTTTCGTTCGTAGCTGAGCCTGCTTGAGCCTCGCCCGACGCTGCGTGCGGAGATGCAGCAGCTCGTCGACCACTTCAGACGTAATTTCAGCGTGGGACTCGACTGGTGAGTCCGTCATGGCAGCCATGATGCGTCGTATGATTAGAGCTAGTCGGGCGATCTGCTCGGGGGTCAAGGGGCGAGTCGCCAAATCGACCAAGACTCCGGGAAGTGAAGCAGCGAGTGTGCTTCGTCGGCCGGGGAGAAGCGAGGCGACGCTGATTAGGGGGACAAAGTGGACCAACGACTCGAAGTCTTGACTGGATGTTGGTATCGTGCTGATCGCTTCGTCTATCATGGCACGTAGTGCAGCGGAAGGCGTGTGGGCGGCTACAGCCCGATCGACGGCGACAAGCAGAGTATCCGCCCAAGTCGGCGGGGCGTTGTCGAGCTGACGCACGTATTGTAGCTGATTGCGAAGGCTCAGAAGCGGCGAAGTCCCTTTATCCGACGCTGAGCATGAGCTGCGCCCTGCAGTCCCACCTTCAGGCTCACCGGGTGTCAGTGCAGGCGGCACAAGCGAGTCAACCTTTGCTTGAACCGTGGCTGTATCGAATTGCGAGCTCAGGACTACTGGGACCAATCTCGACGTCTGATCAAGTATGGTCCGAACCGACTCAATGTTCGCGCGTAAGATATTGTCGGAGAAGTTGTCGGCGCAGAGCAGGACACTAAGGATGTTGAGGTGGACCCCAGCAAGAGGACTTGCGAGTCAGCCGTGATCTCTGTTGTTACACCCGCAGCTTACCCCTGCCTCTGTATCTCTCTACAAAGCCAGCTTACGAGCCCTCCAACAGACCAGCGCAATAGGTCTTGTGAGAAGTACGAAAGGCCGTTATGCACTGTATCGAGTTCGATGTGTCCGGTGATTGCGCCCTGTATGACTTGCTGGATGATGCAGCACGAAAGCCGGCAAAAATCCTGAGGTGTGGTGGCCCTGCGGGTCAGCGTAGCACAAATGAGGCTCGGCGACCTACAACAATGTTTGATCATCGATTCCGTCCGGTCCAAACTGCTTGTAAGCAAAGGCTTTGGGGTTGACCGACAACGCACAAGCGCCTTGATCCAGCCTCCGACCAGATTCCGCTCATCAACAGTCAGATCTGCCATATTCAAAGCTGTTCGCGCATCCCGTAGAAGAGGAGGCAGAGGCAACTGAGCGGCTCAGCTCTCGTCTAAGACATTGAGTCAGTGCTCACGTCCCATGTCCGAACAACGTTCTCCACGAGGGCCATGTTCTCCCCAAACTTGGTCAAGAAGCCTTGGGGGTCGGTCAATCTGTCACCCGAGTCATCTTGTGCCGACAAGGCGTGACGCTCAAGCAGAGCGAGCAGGTCTGGAGGCGGTATGCGGCTCGCAACCGATGACAAGATGGAGGGGTCTGCCGCTAATCGAGGGAACAAGCCGTCTGGGGGTTGACTGGAAGGCATTGCTGTGATGCACTGCCTCATCAGCTGTGTCCATGCAACCATGTGGAACCTACCTTGACCAATTCCTGCGCGAAAGAATCTGCGGTTCCGGACCCGTAAAGGATGAAATGCCGCAGCGCTGGAAGATGAGACCAGGCGCTTGAAGCATAGCGGTTCTAATCATGAGAGGCCTCGAAGACAAGAAAAGTAAAGACTGACCAAGAGCGACTCTCCATTGGTGGCGGAGGAAAGGGAGACACTAGGCGCCAATGCCAACGCCTCGTCCCGCTCAAGGAGGCCGGTGGCGGTGTATCGCTTGACCAATGTCTCTCGGACGCTTGCCAGATCCCTGTCGGTTAGCTCGCCCACAATACACCCCAGCCTAACTTACCAGCCTTTCGGCTTGGTGACGGTCCCGCTGTCATCGTCCGACATGATGTTCGCCAAGCCCTCGTAAAGCGTCTGGACCTGCTGGTCGAACTTGCTCATAGCGTCGGCCGTGTCTGCGAAGATCACGGTCAACTTGTCTGCCAGATGATACTGCGAGTCAGACTAATCAGCCAAGAACTGAATAAGGATCTCACGGGGTATGCCCACTTGGGGTCCGACTGTTCAGCCCACCAGCGAAGTATCAGGGGCAGTCGCTCGACCAGGAATCCCCATCGCATCGAGCTCTCGACAGACGCATCAGGCACGACACTGATCGCAGCAAGAAGCGCCTCCTTGACGAGTGTCTCAAGGAATGTCGCAGGCTGCGTTCCAAGCTGTTTTCCTAGTAGTATCATCTGCCTCTCCGGCGCCGACGGGATAGGAGAGTCTGCGCGGTATCGGGTGGCGTTCGAGGCGCGTGGAGCAGCGTGCTGTAGATAGGCCAGCAGGAAGCGGACAGCATGATGCACAGGCAAGGTGCCCCCAGCAGAAGGCGAGGACGAGCTCGCTGGGATGGCAGCGTCCCTGGGCAGACCATTGACATTGCCGTACCCCGCCGGCTGCTCATAGACACCAGCAGGCACACCCATGCTGATATTTCGCGCAGCATCCGACTCTTGTGCCGTGGCAAGGTCCATCAGCCCACTCAGGGCATTCTTCAGCGGGAGGGCAACAGCGGGTGGGGCGTGCTCGCTCAGCTGGCTTGCGGTGATGGCCTCGTCGAGCGGCGGAGGGGGGTACGACGGGAGCAGCGACAGCAGGCGCGAGGTGAGCTGCACAATAGGCGAGTGAGGGGGCGCAGAGCCGTCCGAGCACAGGCGCAGGAGGGGGATGAGCAGGCCGAGCGTCGAAGTTGACGACGAAGGGGGCGGGGTGGCGGATGCAGAGGTGCCGATGTCAGGGATGGGCGTCGAGGGGGGCGACAAGGATGTCGGGAGGGGCTCGGGGCCCTCGAGCCCCGTCGGGCGAGCGAGGATGATGGACGCGATGTATGTGAGAGTGGGCACTGATAGTGTTCGCTCGGCGCCGAGCACGAATAGCAGTTGCGTGGCGACTGATCGGGCAGTCAATGTGCCGCTCTCCACGAGCGCGCTCAGGTAGGCCAAGATAAGAGAGGGAGGATGGTTGCCCGTCAGCCGCCGCAGGAGGATGCCTGGTCTCGTCAGCCGCGGGGCATACTCAGGGGGCGAGACTCGCCTGCAAGCTGGGGTCGAGCAGACTCGGCATGCTCTGCATGGTCCTCGAGCCATCGCTGGATCAGGCGGACAAACTAGGTAGATCGTGCAGGAAAGTGCGCGATAGGGCGTAGCTCGTTATTTCAATTCTTTTTTAGCTCTGAATTTCTAATCAGGTATTCAAGTTATTGGTTCTCAGGCAATTTGGAAAACCTAATGCAATTCCTTGTTCTTTGGTTCCGTTAGACATGGGGGGGTGGGACACCCCCCCAAGACCCCCCCTTGCGCCTAGCGGCGCAGCCATCGCAGCCCTTACGGGTCAAGCATCCGGCAAAGCCGGATGTACTGTAGAACATTGATTAGTTGCAAGCTAAAGCACTTCATCAAGAGATGCGCAAGTGCTTGTTGGGCATGCTAGGCTGATCAGATGATCATAGGCATGCCAAGCTGGTCACAGGGGCTATGTCACAGCTGCCACCTGGCAAGCCTATTGCAGTCTTGTCAGACTTGCGCTATTGTAACCATTTTGGTGCAATGATAGGGCAGGGTATGGCAGTAGCTATGTAGGCGATTGGTTCTGCTACAGAGATCATTCCATGCATCAGCCTCATGCATAGATCTTTATTCTCTGATGAAAGGCAATTTGGCAAGGACACAATGCATATTAGGATTGTGCTGATGAAATCAGAATGGCCGGAATTTTCTTATTTAATTCCCCCATTTACCGTTTTCGTTCCAGGGACACCCGCAGAAATTCGCCCCGTAAGAGCTACGCTGACTAGATGCGTGAGCACGTCAATCAGCCTGGAGAACTTGGATCACTCGCCTGTGCGGGCTGGGCGGCTCGAGCAAAAGCACGGGCCACCAGATCCGACAGCGCGAGGTCGCCCTGCGACATCATGCACGCCCTCACCGCCGGTTTAGGGGTCAAGACAAGCGACGAACAAATGGATTGACAACTCAAACAGAACAGTAACACCAACCCGTCCAACAGCCGGCCTTTACTCGGGCACGTTCCGAACCACGTTAAATCCGGCAGACTCCGGTCAAGCACGACGTAGTGTATTACAGTTACGATACGTATATAGGACAACGTGTATGCACAGAGATGTACGCGATATGCAGGCGGATCCTTCACTCAATAGTCTAGGCATCTTCCGGATTGCGCGTTCGCAATTGATCATATCTCGGTGGAAGGTCACTGCACAGATGAGCGACTATTCAATTCAACCGGTCAAGATACTTACACAACCTCCCCACTGTCCTCGTGCTGAACGAATGTAGTCTGTCTCTCCTGTCTAGGTGTCTCTGGCAAGGGCCGACCGTCTCCCGTTGGCGTCTGTGTCTGCGTCGGCAGCGGCGGCGCGAACTGTCCCGATTGGCGTTTTTCGATACTGCTTCTCCCATGTCCCAAAGTGGCGGCATTCGAATCTACACCGAGCTCACTCGGATCATGTCCAGTCACACCGGTGCCAGCCTGGCCTGTCCCGCCGGATGTCGAGTTGAGGGTACGGTCCGTCTCGTCACTCGGTCTCTGGTGGTCGATCGACGCGAACGGCGACGAGAAGGTAGTGGGAGAGTTGGGCGAACGAAGCTGTTTCTCCCCGGCTGCCGCGGCTCCGCCATAGGTGAAGGCGCTAGGCGGCAGGCCCTGCCCACGTCCTTGACCTTGTTCCGCTGACGAAATAAGGTCCAAGCGATTAGGTGACGTGCCCACAGGCGGTGGTGAAGGGTAGCGGAATGGACTGGGTTGATACGCATCTCCCCGAACATCAATGTTGCCCTGTCCGCCGGTCAAACCCTCGTCGGTATCGTCTGAGCGGTGTCGACGACCAGCAAGCAGATCGGTCGGTCGGAACTTCTCTCCAGATGACACGCCATACGACTTGACCGCAGGGTCGGCGCTGTCGTCGGCGCGCCTCCTTGCTTTGCGGCGGATGCAGCAAAGAGCGAGCAATGCGAGGAAGAGGAGGAAGGCCACGCCGCCGAGAGTACCACCGACAATTGCACCAGTGTGCGAGCTGCTGCTGCTGCCTGACCCGCTCCCGCTTCCCGAGTTGCTGTCCGACTTTCCCCCTGACGAGGATCCTCCGACGCCGCCGACAGAGGACTGTGCGACACCGGACGAGCTAGTCGATGAGGGCGTTGATGCGCCAGAAGAAGGCGAGGAGGAGTTCATGCAGCTGGTGCTGCCGCTTTGGACCGTGTAGAGGGAGGTCGACCCCCCAGTCTGGTATTGCCCCGCATCGGACATGAGCAAGAGGTACTGCGTCCCCGCAGCGATGTCTACTGTCCAGTCGTATGAGTTCTGCAAGGTCGATTCGGGGACAGGCAGGGAGAAGGCCGAGCCGGCGGGTATGAGCCCGTACAAATGGACTGGCAGCGAGGCATTTGAATTCCAGGAGACGGTCGTGCTACCGCACTGCGAGGGATTCGAGTCGGGACTGACACTAAAGTAGAAGTCGTAGAGCAGGTTGCTATTAGTCAGCGGGACCCAGGACAGAGCAGGACACATGATTCACTCGCTCAGACAAGAAGTATCGTCCGACGAGCCCACAGCTGGCAGGTCAGTCTTGTCCAATGCAGCGGGTTGATGGGCTCACTGAGCACTGAAGTGGTGCCTCCTGTGCCCCATCCGTCCGCATCGTACATCGTTGTCAAGAACTCCAGTCCACTGGGCTCGTTGAGGGTGAAGGTGTACGAGCTGTTGGTGACGCTGGACGGAACGGTGATGTTGACGATGCGCCCCGAGTCGACCGTGATGGTCTGCCATCAGCGTTGAATGACATGCGGGCAGCCAGATGCTCACGGGAACGAGCACGATCCCAAACGGCCCAGTACCCCCGCTCCTACTTCTTCAGCTCCTGGTTCGATGCTCCTGACTCGGATGCGACTCACCATTGCACCGTCCACTCGCCACATTGGGTCGGAGTCGAGGTGTTGAACGAGAATGCGCTCGCCGAGGCGGCCCACGCCCCGACGAGCAGCAACAGTCGGTTCACTATAGACATCCGTGTGAAGGGTGGTCAAGTGTCAGACAATGAGAAAGTCTGTTGTGGACATGTGAACTGGACGGTGTAGATGACTCCACGAACTTCTAATCGGACATGACATGTGAGTCAACGAGAGAGAGAGAGAGAGAGAGTGATCGATTGCGCTCCACCCGTTCCCGTCCCCCGCTTCTTTCTTCTTTCTCTCGTTACACGGTATCGCCCTAGATCCATCCATCCCTTCCATCCCTTCCATCCCTTCCATCCAACGTAGAGGAAAGCCATGCTATTGATGCAAAGGCGTGGCGCGTGCGTGGGCTCCATGTCACCAGAATCCTCATCCCCAGCAGTGAGTGGCAAAAAGGCATGATGTCACCTGGAGCATAGGACAGGCACACTCCGACTCTGTCTCCTTCATGCTCCCGGTGCCATCCCGGCCTCCCGGCACCTAGACTCCAGCACTCTAAAAGGGAGCATGAGACATTCATATCCCCAGCAATGCAGCCACGCCCGCAAATGCCACGTCCGTCTTGATCTCCTTGCCCATCTGGTTGGCAATGATCACCGCGAGCAAGTGTTTGCACTGTCTCAATGAGCTTTCGACGACAGCATATCAGAGCCACACTCGCCAGAACATTCCGATCGCCCCCTAGAGTGTTGTAGCCGTAGCCTGCGCACGGGCAGTAGGCCTCCTTGAGCACCTTGGCAATGACCATCACCCGCTGGCGCCGCTGCAGCTCGCGCAGCCGCTCCCTGCCTGCGTCCGTGGACAGAATACACCCCGTGTCATCCTCCGTTTGCTCTTCGCCTGCTTCTCCGGCTTCTTTGGGTTCTGGCGGCTTGTCCGGCTCCAGGGGCAGGGTCACCGGTACCGGATTGGCTGAGATGGGGGTGTCGTGCTCGGGCAGGTCCAAGTAGAGGGTGTAGGGCGCACCAGACGTCGCCGTCACCTGCCTATCAATGTACGCGACAGACCTCATCCACGGCCAGCCAAACCTGATGAAGAGAACGCCCACCGGGCAGAGTGACTCTGACTACTGCACCTGAGCTATTTCCCCGTGAAAGCGGGGCCGCTCACCATCTCTTCGATCCATGATTTGCAGTGCAGAGAGCAGCATCGGCCCGAACAGCGCTTGTAGCTGCAGAAGCAAGGTGTCGTCCACTTTCCCATCAGCCCGCCGAGGTCAGAAGTCAGAAGAGTGAGAGTGCCAACCTGGCTCGGTCGCTTTGGAAGGTAGAGCATCGATGAGCGTCGCAGCGAGCATGAACAGCTCGTCCGAGGGCTCCAGCATGTCGCTGCTGAGTTCTTGCAGTGGGGAAGAGCAGTCTCAACGCACCCAACGCTGTCGCCGAGGTGGAAGGAGATGCTGACGTAATATCTGTATCTCGTCGTGGTTCGAGTGGCCAAAGGAGGCCGGACAGGTGCTCTTTCTGCTTCATCCTCAGCTTCTCCATCTTGCATCTTGCATCTTGCATCTTCCCCTCTAACAGACCACTCTCGCTCCTCACAGTGCAATCTTGCTTGCATCAATCACTCGCGACATCGCATTCCTCCGATCAAGACCCAGCCCGTGACACCGCCATCTCTGGAACGCGGCGACACGTCCACCCGAACCGCCAGCCCGCCTCGTGGCGTCAACGAAGTGTCGGCGGAGATCACTCGAAGCGATCCGACAACCTCCCTCCCCGGTTCCCGAGTACATATCCGCAGACCAGGTATAAAGCTTCTTCAGCCGGCGTGGTCGTCGCGCGGACCATCGTCACTGGCTTGCGTCAGCCACGGCTGTAGACAAGCCTGCGGGACGCACACGCAGAAGCGTCTCTTCGCAACTCTCTTCTGTGATTCTCGGCTTCTCTCCTCCTAGCGATACATCATGAACAGAGTGAGCTCGGACTGGGTTGATGCAAGCTGCACATGACTTACGTGCAGATATTCGGGTCCAACAAGGCCAAGCCAAAACCGAATCTTTCAGACGCTATCACTTCTGTTAGCCACCTTTCATGAATCGTGCAGCTCAGCTGATGGGTAGACTGATGCGCGTATCGGCTCCATCGAAGTCAAGATCAAAAAGCTTGATGCCGAGCTTGGTGCATTCAAAGCGCAGATGGCCAAGCTCAGAGACGGGCCTGGAAAAGTGGGTTCTTCTCCTTTCTCCCCTCGCCTGTGTGCCAGCTCACAATCAGAACGCTATTCAGCAACGGGCACTGAGGACACTCAAGCAGAAGCGGATGTACGAGAATCAGCTCATGCAGCTGCAACAGCAGACCTGGAACATGGAGCAAGCTGCCATGACAACCGAGAATCTGAAGAACACGGTGAGTCGAGCGATTCCTGGCAACCTATACTTTTGCCGGAACACCTGGCTGACGACCAGATGGCCACCGTCGATGCTATGCGCGTAGCGAACAAGGAGATCAAGAAGCAGTACAAAGGTCTCGATATCGACAAGATCGAAAGCATACACTACGACATGGAAGATCTTATCGAGCAGGCGAATGAGATACAGGAGAGTCTAGGCAGGAGCTATGGTGTGCCGGATGAAGTGGACGAGGCGGATCTGCAAGCGGGTCAGTCTCCCACGAAGGGGCCTGGAGGCGTGTGGTGAAGGGTGGGATGGCTGACCGGCAGAATTGGACGCGCTTGGCCTGGACGACGAGCTGGTGGCCGAAGGCGAGACACCGGCGTACTTGCAAGACTCGCAGGCCTTGCCAGACTTCATCGATGCCGCGCCAGTGGAAGAGCCTACAGTGCGTCACTCCATTCGTGATGAACGTGACAGCTGATATCCTCAGGAAAAGACGGCCGAAGTGGCACGTTAGAGCAGTGTCAGGAAACTTGTACAGTAATTTGGCCCTACATCGCGTCTTGAGAAAGACATCTACGTCGCCACTAGGCTTGTACCATCAGACATGTTATGACACCCAGCATGGACCATGTTGATCTGGGATGGCGCTCTCTGGGTCTGGAGTGTTGTGCGAGGGCTCCAGTAGCGGTGCACTCCCTGTCAACTCGACGGTGCAATGGGCCTCAGTGGTCGCCGCCGTGCCGACGAGCCCGTTGCACCGGTCGGAGCTGATGATGGACGAGCACAAGCGTTGTCGAGAATGGCGCAGGGCAAGTTTCAAAACTTGAGCTGGCTCGTGTCGACGCCCTTCATCGGGCCTTCGATGCCCTCCACTGCCGTCCCGCCATCTGGGCTTGTCCCATTAGGCTGGGGCGCAGCGACCAGCCGGCCTCTCACACCGAGGCTCGAGCACAGCAGGCGGTATCGTGCGCGAATATTGGCAAGCAGGGCGGGCAGGTCGACCTCTTCCCTCCCTTCGGCGATGCTTGTAGTATCCGGAGCAGTGTCGCCTTGAGCGGAAGAAGGGTTGGACGTCGGGAAAGAACCAATCAATTCCAGCAGCTGTCTGGCATGCGACAGCGCGCTGCCCGTCAGCTTGCTTCAGCTGCATGCACGGAAGAAGCTGACCGTGATGATCGCGGTGCCGGCCCTCCGGCGGGCGGCAGGAGGTCGAGGTACGTCCGCGCAAACCCCTCGTAGTAACCCACTTCTTCCCATAGCTCGTACGCCTTCTCCTGTCCGAGCGCCCGGCCCTCGTACAGCCCGTGCAGGGCGCCGTGGGCGAACCCGTCCGCATAGCCTTCGTCGTAGAATCTGGGTCTCGTCAGCTGGACCTGCTGGACGGCGGGGAGCTCGAGCTGCACGAGGCAAGGCAGAGGACGCACTTGGACTCGAGGTTGGTCAGGTCGTCCAGCACATCCTCAGACGCCCCATTGGCATGCGCGCCGTCCATATTATCCTATGCTGTCCTGTTGCACGTAGCAGAAGTTTACAGGCATTCCGAAATCTTGGTCATGGTCTGATCTCTGGTCAGGTGATCTCGGATCCGGCGGCGCTCGGATCGCCGCACCGGTTCCAGCCAAAGCTGGCTCAATCACATCACACAACGCCTCTCTCCTCAGCTCAACAGCGATGGCCTGACGGGGCCATGCTGCACGTCCTCCTCCCCCTATCCCTCCTCTCCCTCCTCGTCCTCCTCTTCCGCCACCTCGCCCAGCCGCCCCGTAAAGGCGCCCGCCTCCCGACGCACAGGCTGTCCCAGCCCCGCGCAACGTCGGGCGGGTGGAAGCTCGAGCGACATGGCCTCACCGTCTCGCTCTCCACCACTGCGCTCAACACCCTGCCTCGGTCCATCCTGCTCGCGCTCCCTGCGGCCTCGCAGACCCGCCTCAGGCGCCTGTACGATGCGTTCGCGTGGGCGGGCGCGGTGGGCGGCGGGGCAGCGCTGGGCGCAGCGGTCTGGGCGGCAGGGCAGGTGTGGTGGACTGTATGGCTGGAGATGAAGTTGCACGCAGGGGCGACTTCGCAGCACGTCGCGGGGATGCGGCGTGCCACCGAACCCCCTGTCACAGCACCGCCAGCGACGGGATCAGGCGGCCTGCAGCCATTGGTGCGCTGAGCGGTCTCTCGGTGGATCGCAGGGCAGGCTGACGACAGATTCCTGGGGTGACGACCCCGCTGTCGGACCTCCCGACGCTCCTTCTTGCTCTTGTGATCAACCAGCTCATCCACGAGCTGGGACATGCCCTCTCGGCGGCTCTGTGCGTGCCGTTGTTGGCAGTCGAGCCATGGCTGACGAGCAGGGACGACATCCATCCGTCAAAGCTCAGCTTTAGCCTGCACGCCTTTCTGCCCAGTGCCAGCGTCTCCTTTCCCTCTTCTACTGATTATATGACGGCGTGAGCTACGAGCTGTGACCAGATGCACCCAGCTCACGTGTAGGAAGGCCAAGACGCGCCTGGCAGCAGCTGGCGCCGGGCACAATTTGACGCTCTTCCTGCTCCTGTGGCTCATAGGCTTCTCTGGGCTCGGTCGCATTTTCTGGTATGACCGATCCGAGGCGGGCCGTGTGGTGCAGACTGTCTCTCCTGTGAGTGTACTCGGCTCGAGTCACACGAAACTAATAGCAGGGCTCGCCCCTATACGGCCATCTCTTCCCGGGAGACCTAATCACACATGTCGACGACATGCCCATAGGTGGCAGGGCGGATCTCTGGGACGAGTACCTGATGGGCGATCGTCTCGCTGATGCAGGTCAGGGGTGGTGTGTCTCTCGAGCAGAGTTCATCGGTGAGTTGTTTACCACCCATCTGAGTCAACTGACACCCAGCGTCTCCCCCTCTGCCGTGCTCGACTGCAGAGGGGACGGTCGCCTTTGTCGCTCTCGACAGCCGAGACTTCTCCGAACCCCGCTGTCGATCGCCCCATCCTCTTTTGGAGACACCCTCTACTCGATGCTTGTGCGATGGAGCGACGTCAATCTGCATACGTCCAGCCGATGAAGAGCGCATCCTCAGGATCCGACTCGACACTGGTCGCGTGGTTCTGTGGTCGGGCGAGCGCTCGGCTGTGCTGCACAGCGTCCCGGTCAGCAAGCTCGACGGTCGGGTCTGGCCGGCACTGATAAGATGGGTGCAGCTTTACGTGCAGTGCGTCCGAAGTCCGAACAAGGGAAGCAGGAGACTGAGATGTAGATACGTGTCAAGCATCGCCATCTCCCTTTTCTTCTTCAACCTCCTTCCCTTGCCGTCCACAGACGGCTCCCACCTGCTGCGCGCCCTGCTATCTCTGCGTCAGCCGATACTGCAGGCACGACAGTGGCGCGCAGCCATCTCGCGGCCTCAGGCGCATCCCACTATCAACATCTACAGAGAGTACGAGCTCGACTCGGACTCTGAGGCCGACTCGGAGCGCGGCGGCGACTATGAGGGCGGCTCTATGAGGGAGAGGAGCAGGGAAGAAGTATGGAAGCGCCGCTTGAGAAGAAGTGTGGAAGGAGTCTCGACAGCTCTCGTGGCCATCTGGGCGGCTGGTTGGGCCATGGTCGCGCTGCTGAGAAGTAGCTAGTCGGGTCATTTGCTATCCATGCGGATGCGATGGTGCCTGGCTGGAAGTGACCTCCACATTTTGACGTTCTTGGTTCAGTTCGACTATGAGCTCCCTTGATGGTCGTTGTGTCAACATCGTTGTACCTATTCGACAGGACCATGACCTCGTGGGCGTGTGCACATTAAACAAGGCCATAGCGCTCACTGCGTGAAGAATGAGCAAGTGACTCGTCAGAGAGAAACTCCACATCACTCCACCCGTGCGCTGAGAGCCAAAGTGGAGGTGGTGCGGTGGAGTTGGCTTCCTACGGTGGAGGACAGGCCAGCATATATATACAGTCTCGCCGCCCTCGCGGGGTCGGCTCTTCGTCTTCGCCTCCCCTCACATCCATACTGAGAGCCGACATAATGGTCGGCAGCTTGCCCAAGACGATGCGTGCGGCCCGTGTCCTCAGAACGGGGCAGTGCGTCCAGTCCAACCCCGTTGCTTCTTGCGCGCCGCTGATGTGCCAGAGAGCACTACGTTGTGCAGGACGTGCCGGTGCCCGAGCCTCAGGGATACGAAGTCCTGCTGAAGATTGGCGCAGCCGGGTTCTGCCACACCGACGCCATGGTGATGGACGGCTCGTTCGACGGGCTGCCCCCGGAGGGCGTGACCGGCAGCCACGAGCCCGCCGGCACGATCGTCAAGCTCGGTCCGGACACGCAGAGGGAGGGCGTCGTCAGCGTGGGCCAGCGGGTGGCTGCGATGCTGCAGCGTAACGTGTGCCGTGAGTCCTTCGGCGTCTCTTCCACCCTTCGGAAGCTGGAAGCTGATGGAGAGGGACGTGTCCCGATTGCAAGCTCAAGAGCTTTGCGTGATTATCAACTTCCTCTGTGGCAGGCGCGAGCTGACGGGGAGGTATTGCCCCAATTGCGATTATGGCGGGATCATGGTCGACGGGTTCTTTGCCGAGTACGCCCTGGTCGACTCGAGGCTGTGTGCGACTTTGCCCGATAGCCTCTCGTTCGAGCAGGTGAGCAGCGCCTTCCCGTGCAGCAAAGGCAGAGCTGGGCTGATGGTTGACAGGCGGCCCCGCTGACGTGTGCGGGCCTGACGATTTATAGTGCCATCCAGCTGGCTATTGAGAAGGGAGGACTCAAGCCCGACACTGGGGTATGTCACCCCCCGCCCCGCCCGCACATTGCTGGGACTGACGGCAGATCATCGCGATCAGCGGTCTTGGCGCTCTTGGACACCTCGGCACGCAGATGGTCAAGGCCCTGGTAAGGCACAGTCTTGACAAGCGCCACACCAGCTGAATGGCAGGGTTACAAGTGCGTCGGTATCGATGCGCGCAAAGAGCCGATCGATCTCGTCAACTCTGTCGAGCACAAGCCCAACTTGACAATCAACGCCGCCGAGGTCAGTGGCGCCGACGCCGCTGAGCAGATCAACAAGCTCCGGCCGGAAGGATACTTTGGCTGGCCGGGCGCAGACGGTAAGCACGCACCCCACCGCGCGGACGGGACGGAAGGGAGTGAGCTGATTGCCAGTGGTGATCGTCACGGCGGACGCCAAGCCCGCACAGAAATACGCGTGCGACATCGTGAGGCGGCACGGCCTGTTCGTGGCCGTGTCCCAGCCCCCGCAGTTCGTCTTTGATTTTCGCGATATCATCTTCAAGGATATCACCATCATGGGCTCCCTGCACGGCGGGCCGGAGCAGCTGCAGGCGGCCGTGGACCTGTGTGCCAAGGAGGGCATCGTATGCGAGACGACGCCGTTCGGGATCGAGCGGCATGCAGAGATGGTCGAGGCGCCGCACAAGGAGGGGTGGAAGGGCAAGGCCGTGATGGTGTTTGAGCAGTGAGCTGCGCGATGTGTTGATCTCAAGCCGAAGTGGTGTGTCAGTGTAGCAGTATCCAGTATAGACAATGTCCGGTCTGCATGTCGCAGTACAGTACAGTAGCTAGATGACAACGTGGCCTACACCTCCCGACTACTAAGCTCGCCCGTGAAGACTATACTGACGAGGCGTAGTAGGCAAAGTTGGTCGTGGTGCAGTCTTCCTGTGTCCCGATGCCGTACCCGGTCGTATAGCACGTATAGCTAGTCCCGCCATTATAATACAGCGTGAACCGATCGGCCGATAAGCCCGTGCACTTGTTGACGGCGTCCTGGTCCCCGTTGGCCGTGATGGACGTCGCCGAGCCGGGGTTGGCTCTGCATCAGCATGCTACAGGGAAGAGGTAGAGGTCGCAGACGTACCTGTGGCAGACCAGCAGCCTGACTGCTCAAAGTTGTCGCCTGGATCCGAGTACGGGATGGGAGTCGACGAGAGACGGGCCTTGGGAGCGCCTACCCGGTCAGTGTCGCTCTGTGACCTGTAGGCAGCGGGGACGAGATGTACTGTGCAGTCGGGAGGGGTCGTACAGCCGTGCGGGACGTTTGGGCAAGAGACCCCTGCCCGCTTCAGCATAGCTGCGGTCAGACCGGGGGAGGCTCACCGTCTTAGCAGGTCTGCATTCCTGGGTGATTCGGCGTATGGCTCTCGCACTGCCACACCTGTCGCCGGCCATGTGTGGGGAGACGATACCGCTGATGCCCAAGCATGGGTGAGCGATAGCGGGGCAAGGAGGATCAGCACCAGAGAGGAGACGAGCATCTTGAATGACTGGTGAGATTGAAGAGTGATCAGAAATGATTGCTACGTCCTCTCAATTGTATACGAGCTCCATCGCTGACTGCTGGACTCGCCATGTGAGCTGACCTGATCGCTCGCAGGAGTCGCAAGTATGTTTGGGAAACCTTGACCGCACGACATCTGACCGTCGATCTCGGCGATGTCACCTCCCGCTCCGGCTTTTGCCTTACTCGCTGCCACGTGGTTTCCGGACGGGTCAAATTCTCGGACGGCCATCGCGATAGCGACGACGATGCCGATGATGGCGAGTACATAGGCTACATTCATGATACGGCTACATGACTTCACACAGCTGTAGAGGGACCCGGTGTGCATGCCTGACGCGGTTCTTGAGGCCGTTGGTTGCGTGGTTGCCTCTCCTTCTCCAATCTCCTTCGGCGCGCCTGTACCTCTCGGTCCTTCCGCTCTGCTAGCTCTTGAGAATGTTGCTCTCGATGCTCGGGGTCAAATAGTTGGCCGTGAGGGTAGCTGACCCTCTTGCGCTTGCCACGGGCTGCTTTCTCCAGCTGTTTGGCCGCATTCTCGCGATCCATTTGGGCTCGGACGAGCGCAAGCTCAGACATCGTCGATTCAAGCGCCTTTTCGACCTTCATAAGGTAGGTGTGCTCGTCAATGTCGCCTCGACGACAGCTGCGCTTATGACGCTTGAGTGTCCGGGGTGTGCGCGGGGTGACAATAGCCTCGCCAGCGGGCTGCAGCTCCCGTGGCGGCGTCGAGACGTCCTGCAGGCCCATCGCCGCCGCATCCAAAGGCCAAAGTCCCGATTTCTTCCATGCAGACCTGATCTGACGAGCTGTGGCCGTCTCCTTCCAGGCCTGCTGATGGAAGCTCCAAAACACGCCCTTCGCTGGTGCTTCATCGTTGCCGAGGGCCCTGCGATGATCGTCCAGCCGCCCAAAGAACCGTGTCTTGAGCGGGTTGAAGAAGCCCACATCTAAAGGCTGCAGGAAGCTGCTCGCATTTGCCGGGATGACGAGGACAACGATGTTGCGCGACCAGCAGGCCTCCAGGAACTCGACCTTGATGTGCGATTCGTGGCCATCGAGGAAGAGCAGCCGCCGGCGGCCTTGCTTGACCCGATCGCAGGTGAACGGGTCAAAGACGTCTTCGAGCCACTTCTGCATGAGGTAGCTGTTGATCCACCCCGAATTAGACGTCGCGGCCCGCTGTGGTACGTCTCTTAGCCCGTCTGTGAACCATGTATCGTATAGATGTTGCCCTGGGTAGATAACAAGAGGTGGGACGGGAGCTGTGTCGAGGCCGATACACCCTACGACGGTGATGTGCTCTGTCGATCCCGAGATGGCCTGGGCGTTGCGGGGATGGTTGCGAGGGGCTATTCGGCGTGTTGTGCGCCCATAGTTGAGGGAGAAGAAGGATTCGTCGACGTTGTAGATGCCGGCGGGGTCGTATAGTGTCACGGAGGTGACAGCCACCATACCCTATATGTACCAAAGACCGCGAGTCTAGCTGAGACTCGGGTCATCGTGACCCTTTTGGTGCAGTGGTATTAGCTGCGCGTTGCCATAGCTATTTGGTAGGTTATTGGCATCGTGACATAATGACCCGAGTCTCTGGACGTCACTGGTTCAATTCCCGCACCTTGCTTGCCCGGGGCAATTGAATTACACGTTTTGAAAGGCACCTGGCTGCCGCCCCCGGTGGAGGTGGGCAATTACGTAAGAGGGCATTACGTAATGTAGCTTGGCGCGCCTTTCGGGTTCCAGATAGGGCTGAGGATAGGCTCTCGTTGATCTTCTCCACCAGGGCGTCTTCCTGGACGGTAGAGAGGTGTCGCTGGGCGCCTGTCACGATGCTGCGCTCTCCCGTTGGCAGAGGCCCTCTCGCACAATATCAGAGTCAAGAATAAAGGATAAAGGGGTAGAAACGAGGATGTCGAGGTAGGATCCTCGTCGAGGTTGGATCCTCGTCGAGGTTACAAGGTCGTCGAGGTAACAAGGTCGTCGAGGATACAGCGTGAGTGCGACTCAGCCACGCTGCGTGCCACGGAGAGAGTGAGATCGTCAATGGTGATCCATGAGACTCAATCAGAGAGTGCTGAAGAACTACGACGGGCGCCCGGGGCATCCTATATGACTCTGCGCCTGCTTCCCGTCGTCGCGCGTTCATCCAACGTCTACTCCCTCGTCGAGGTTCTCCAGCCCGAGGTAGGTCACGTGTCGGCCACGTGAGAGGTGTCGGTCACGTGCGTAGGTTGTCGAGGGCGTGGCCGTCGTGACACTCTGCCCACCTTTGAAGTCGAGCTCCTGCGAGACACGCGCTATCTCCATCCACTCCAGCCTTCATCCTCGTCCTCGTCCTCGTCCTCGTCGAGCACACCCGCATTGCCGATCCATGAGTCGAGATAGCAGTCGAATGACGTCGCTTGTAACGGGAGCGAAACTCTGGCGACAAGTCGTCGAGCGGTCGTCAAGGAAACGGAGAAAGGACTGCCAATCCGTCGTCGAGGTAGCCTCGTGTTGCTCGAGGGCGTCGCCATGTCGCGGGATGCTCGAAAACGACATAAACAGAGGGGGGAGAGGGCGTCAGCGCTCTCATCCCCACCATCAACCTCAACTCACGCCTTATGCCCTGGCTACACCTCTCGAGGCCAAGGACACTCGACGCATCCACCTTTACCACAAGCTCGCCCCCTCCATCTCCCTACATCCTCTTCGACAGCAGTTCTCTAGACAACGCGCTGTCCTATCCTTCTTCTACAACCCCTACGGCAACTATAGACGAGGCATCTTCTGACTCAGACGGGTCAGTAACACTCTGCACAGAAACCGATTCTCGATTTGAGACTGTCAGTGTCGACTCGATGTCCAACCCATCCTCATCTCGTGCCGGCACCGCCCAACCCGAAGGCACCCCCTTCCCATCCCCCACGCAAGCCGCCTCGACTGCCGACATCCCAACAGTCGACGAGGCTGTTCCACTCCCCGCCGTCGGAGCCATCCCACCGCCCGACGAACAAGCTGCGGAGCTACTCAGCGATGCGCCTGCCGCGGCTGTCCCACAGGAAGAGGGGGAGGAGGAGTTGGATGTAGAGGCTGATGTGGACGAGCTAGCGCCCGACACTCCGGCATCGTCGAGCTTGTCCGAGGAGGAGATTTCTCCTAGCCGGCGATTTGACCCGCGTAATGCCTCCGAGGAGGCATACTATGTGAAGAAAGGATGGGGACTGCCGGTCCCAGAGTCAGAGCCATTGGACCGTTCATTCTTTGGTGAGTAAAGTCTGCAAGCTTCGCCCAAACTGATCAGTAGGCTCCCACTACCCCGACCGAGGACAGCGGGGATACAACAGATCTCTGACATGGGCCCGGGTGAGTATTGTCAGCTACTTGGTATCCTCTGACATTCAGCAACAAGCGGGTTCACGGCCGATCCGGGTTCTAGAAGGGGATGAGCGATGTGAGGCGTGTGTCACCGACGACCTCCCGTGTCGCATCGTCGAGGAAGGCAAGAAAGTGAAGTGCCTAACGTGCGGCACCCTGGCCTGCTCGTTCGGCACGGTAACTCCTGGCCCCTCTTCATCGGCACGGCGCCGTCAGGTGTCCTTCGCTCGCGGCACGTCTCCCTCGCCCGTCACCCCAGGCATCCGACGTTCCGGCAGGCTCGCCGCAGGTCGCTCCACCTCGACGACCTTGGCCGCCGGCCTCGCCAACATCGACCTAGCGGGCACGGTCAAGGCTTCTGGGAAGAAAGGGAAGGGAAAGGGAAGGGAGAGACGTCGGGCTCGCTCTTCGTCCTCGCCCATCTCGTCACCGTTGGGACACAAGAGACTCCGCTCAGGGCATCCTACCTCGACGAGTAGACTGAGCCCGCTCCCTCCCCCTGCTCCGGAACCGATGGGCGACGCTGGCACGGGTTGGCTAGGGGATGGCGGACTCGATCCTGTACCTCAAGCCGGACCGTCAAGGACTTCTCACTGGTCTCCACCCCCACCCATGATGCAGCTACCGCCGCCAACACCACCACCACCCGCTCCAATGACCTCGACCTCTGCCCCAGACCGCCGGTGGCAAGAGTTATTTCAATTGAGTCACTTCGCTCGCCGAGAGACTCAAGCACCGATGCGTACCTACTTTATCTCACGGGCGCGAGACATCGCAGGTGACTTGGGTGTTAACTTCGACGAGTTGACACTTGGGGAGTTTCTCGAGGGAACATCTTGACCGTAGCTTGTCTTGTCTTTGACTTCTTGCTTCTTGCTTCTTGCCGTCTTGACTCTTGTACCTTGCCGCATGTATGTTTCTCACCGCTCACTGCTTCTCAGCCTATGCTCTGTAGCTACTTCACTTAGGCCTGGTTGCTGCTTGGCCCCCTGGTTTCTCCGGGTTCTCCTTGTGGAACTTCTCAATGCTCGCCCAGGCTCCATCAATATTCCCTGCTGGTTCCCATGTCGTCGCCTCATCCGTCCCCTCATACCCAAGCCACTCCACCTTGTACTCCAATTGTCCTCTCCTTTTCCTCGAGTCGATGATCCTCTTCACCTCGAATGATTCCCCTTCCTCGTCGACTTCCACAGGCCCTGGCGGATCGTATGTTTGTCCTGGGAGCGTCGGAGGCTCGAATACCTTGAGTCGGTCCACCGAAAAGACTGGATTGACCTTCATCGTGTCGGGCAGCTCAAGCTTGTACGCGCTGCCCGCCTTTGCGATGATTCTATAGGGTCCACACCATTTCAAGTTGAGCTTCTTCGAAGGTCGTCGAGTTTGTATGTTCTCCATCGACAGCATCACTTGGTCCCCTACCTTCATCTCGGGGGCCTCCTGATGCTTGGCGTTGTACCCTCTTGCATATGCCTCATTGGCGAGCTCGATGTTCTTCTTGCACAAGGCGTGCACCTCCTCGAGCGAGGCAAATTTCTCGACGACTGATGGGATCTCTCGAGCTTCTCCCTCGACGACGATGGATTCTGCCCACCTTGGGGCGTAGCCGAAGTTTGCTTCAAACGGCGTCATCATGATTGCCGAATGCATTGAGTTGTTGTACGCGAACGCCGCCCGCTGGAGAAGGGTAGCCCAGTTGTCCTGCTTGTAGTCGCAGAAGATCCTCAGGTATTGCTCGAGGGCTTGATTTGTCCTCTCTGTCTGCCCATCCGTCTGAGGGTGGAAGGCCGTCGAAAGGCTGACCTTGATGCCGAGGGTGCTGCACATTGCACCCCAAAGCTTGCTGGTGAACTTGCTTCCTCTATCCGAAATGATGCTCGTGGGTAGCCCATGCTGCGCTACCACATTGTCGAGGACAAGGTCGACCAAGCCTGCCGTGTTGAGCCGAGTTGTCGTAGGGATGAAGATAGCCCATTTGGTGAGCCGGTCGACGACGACAAGGATCGAGTTGAAGCCCGAGCTGGCGGGAAGCTCCTCGATGAAGTCCATGGATATCGAGGACCATGGCCTGTCAGCAATCTCCAGGCTGTGTAACAGTCCATGGGGACGCTGACGCACCGGTTTGCACCGCTGACACACTGCACACCCTCTCACATACTTCTCCACATCCCGTCTTAGTCCCAACCAACAGTACTCCCTCCTAACCAGCTCCAGCATCTTCGCAACTCCAGGATGTCCAGCCAATTGCCCCTCGTGGTGATCTCGCATGACCTTTACTCTTGCCTGTTTGATGTCCGGGATGTAGAGTCGCCCGTTGATCCTGAGTAGGCCATCCTCGTCGAACTTGATCTTGCTTGCCTCGTCGAGGCCCAGTCTTTTTGCCAGTGACCATGCCCTTGGGTTCTCCTCCTTCGTAATCCTCTTCTCCTCTCTTAGCTCCCCAAGCTCCTCCAATGTATCCTTCAAGTCCTCATCTCCGCCCTGCCCTTCCTTCAATTCTCCTCGAGACAGTCCCCTCAATTCTCCTTCCTCGTCTTCTCCTTCTTCTTCGTCTTCTCCTCCTTCTTCGTCTTCCACCAACGCTCGCAACATGTAGCCCAGACTGGATGTGACCGTACTCTCCTCGTCGAAGCTTGGCAGGGCTTGAACTAGCTCTGGTTCTGCGTCCTTGCCCTGTGGGATGTAGTCGGCCCTCCTCGATAATGCATCCGGGTAGGCTGCCTTGGTTCCTGGTCGATAGACGATCTTGTATGAGAAGCCAGCCAGGGTATCCACCCATCTCGCAACTCGAGGGCTGAGTTTCTGTGGCTCCATCCAGTATGTGAGGTTGAGATGGTCGGTCAAGATCGTCGAGGTAACCTGCAGAAGGAGGTGTCGACGCCGCTTAAAGGCCATAACGATCGCGAGGAACTCTTTCTCCGTGGTGGTGTAGTTGAGCTCCGCTCCTGAGAAGGCTCCCGACTCGACAGCAACAGGGTGTTCTTGTCCTGTCGAGGAGTTCACCTGCGAGATGATGAACCCCCATCCATAGACCGAGGCGTCTGTCTGGATGATAGTCTCGAACGTCGGGTTGAAGTGAGCGATCACTGGTGCTTCGCTCATTCGCCTCTTGATCTCCTCGAACGCCCACTGCTGTCCATCTCCCCAATGGAAGTCGATATCCTTCCTTGTGAGGTGCGAGAGAGGCCCAGCGAGCTTGGAGAATTGCGGTACGAAGCGTCGGTAATAGCTCGCAAGACCGAGGAACCGTCGAGTTTCGTGTAGGTTTCGAGGGGTAGGGAAATTGCGAACACCCTCGACATACCCACTGTCAGCCTCGACGCCCTCGTGCGAGATGATGAAGCCCAAGAACTTCACCTTAGTCTGCTCGAACTCTGACTTAGACGCCTTCACAAACAGTCCAGCCTTCCGCAACGCCTCCAGCACCGCCTTAGTCAATCTCCTAAGTTCCTCGAGGTTCTCCGCATGGATGAGAATGTCGTCGATGTAGATGATGACCCCTTTTCCCAGGAATTCGTGCAGGACTTCGTTCAAGAAGTGTTGGAACACGCTCGGCGCGTTCCGAAGTCCGTCTCGCACCACCAGTGACTCGAACATTCCTCGAGGGGTACGGAATGCTGTGAACTTCTCATGTCCAGGAGCCATCCGGAGCAGCTGGTATGCTCCCGGCAAGTCGAGCTTCGTGTAGTATCTCGACTTGGCTAGGTCGTCGGTCACTTGGGATATCAGGGGTAGCGGATACGCGTCTGGCACCGTCATCTCGTTGAGCTTGCGATAGTCGACAACCATTCTCAGTTCTCCTTGGGCCTTCTTTGGTACGAAGAAGCTTGGTGACCCATAGGGCGAGTTCGAGGGTCGAATCCTTCCAGCCTTTCTCTCTCGATCCAGCAACTTGTCGAGCGCATCCATCTGATCTGGGTTCAGGCTGTACAGCGGGGCCACTCGTAGGTCGGCTCCAGGTTTAAGCGTGATGCGTAGGTCGTATTCTCTACTTGGAGCAAGCGTCTCTACCCCTCGTCGAGGATGGAAGACCTCGAGGTATTCGTGATATCGCTCCGGGACAAGATGTTGCACGGCTGCTTCCTCTTCTGGGCTGAGTTCGTACTCGTCATAGTCGGGTAGGACGTCGATATATGCCTCCTTCTCGCTCAACTCCTCGGTCACTGTGCCGCATAGCTCAACTGTATTTCCCTGGTTCTGCTCCCATCGGTTGAATGGGAGCTCAATGCTGTTCGCCTTCGATCGCCTGCTCCTTCGTCTACCTTGTCGCCTTTCCGCCTTGGTCTCCAATGTTCCTGATAGTCGAGAGACCTCGTCGAGGTTCTGTGGTCCGTTCTCCTGGTTCGTCTCTTTCCCGCCTGTCCTCTTCCTTGTCGCCTTCTTCCTTCCAGCATCCAATATCACACCGTTCTCCTTCATCCAGTCATATCCCAACACCACGTCCGCTCCTGCCAATGTTGTCACACCTAACTCTTCCCTTCCTTCACCGCCTAGGACTTTTACTGTTCCCGTCACTCCCTTTTCTACTTGTCCTGCTGAGCTTGGTTTGCCGTCAAAGAGGAGGAGTTGCCGGGGTCGAGGGAGTGGGTAACAGGGGATGTGATGCCGTTCAACGAACACAGAGTCGACGAAGTTACCAGTGGCCCCGGTGTCGAGCAGCACCTTCACCCCGTCGACTTGATTGACGCTTCCTGACACGACAGCCTGCTCTCTGCCTAAACAGCAAACCTCACCACAAATGCATGCCTCCTCATCACTAGCTATTCCGTCCGTGGCAACCAGTGCCTTCTCATCTTTCGCTTCTTCGTCGAGGTTCGGGATTAAAGGTGATTGTGATACAGGGGGGTTGGGAGGTGAATGGGGAGGGGAGGTGGCCGAGAGGATGTCTTGATGGGGCCGCTGGACCTCTCGTATGTTCTCAGCGTCCCTCAAGCTTTTGGGTCCTCCTGCTTGACGATAGGTCGGCCGGGTGCAGGGCTGCCTCGAGGAACGGGAGGTCGTTGCCCGGGAACACAGGCGTTGGCGAAATGACCGACTCCGCCGCATCGGAAACAGAGGCGCTGCTCGTTCCTCCTCTGACGTTTGGCAGGGTCGAGACCTCCAGGAGGCGTTGACCTGAAACCAGGCGGGCCACTAGGGGCTGGCGATGGACGCGTCGACGGGATCGGCGGGAGGGGTCGGTAGGTCGACGAGGCAGGGAGAGCAGCTTGCTGCTGGGTAGTCGGGGCTGGTCGTCGTCGAGCTTCTTCGTACCGCTTGACCTCTGCCTTCTTCTCAGCCTCCCTTGCTCTGAGCCTGTTGTCCAACTTGATGACATAGGACTGAAGCTCTCCGAAGGTCTCCAGCTCCACTGTGGTCCGAGCAACCTCGTCTCGAAGATTGTCTGAGAGGCCCTCGAGCGCCCTAGCTCTAGCTTGCTCGTTGGCTTCCCATCCCAAGACCGCCAGGTACTCCCTAAGCTTCGCGAAGTACTCTGCCGCTGATCCGGTCTGCTTCAAGTCGAAGTATCGCCTCTGAGCGGTCCCCTTGATGTCGGGGTCTCCGAAGTTGTCCCTCAAGTATTTCGACAGCCTCTGGAAGCTACTGATCTTCTCGTCGAGCTCGTCTCCCGACGCGAGAGGTTGGATAGCGTCCTGAACGAATCCTCTGAGAAAGGAGATGGCGTAAATGACCTTGGACTCCTCTGTGAACTTCGAAGGCTGTAGCCGAAAGACGATGTTACATTGCATGAGGAATCCTTCGAGTTTCTCCGGCTTTGAGCCATCGAAAGTGTCGGGCGGGTTGGCCTTTGGCTCGCTCGATGATGCGTTGGTCGAGGGAGCGGGGGAGTTGGCTCGTCGAGCCTCGATGGCAACGAGCTGTTGCAGGATCTGAGCGAGGGAAGCCTGATCCGCCATGTTGTTGGGTGTGCTAGACCGGCTAGCAGGAGGAAGACGAAGGGACTGTGGTAAAGCTTGGTGCTCGTGGTTCGGGTTGAGTGATGTCGAACGTCGAGTCTCGATGGGCATATGCCCCGGGTGTGCGTGGTTGTGCGAAGAGGTAAGAGCACTCTCTGATACTGTCACGATGCTGCGCTCTCCCGTTGGCAGAGGCCCTCTCGCACAATATCAGAGTCAAGAATAAAGGATAAAGGGGTAGAAACGAGGATGTCGAGGTAGGATCCTCGTCGAGGTTGGATCCTCGTCGAGGTTACAAGGTCGTCGAGGTAACAAGGTCGTCGAGGATACAGCGTGAGTGCGACTCAGCCACGCTGCGTGCCACGGAGAGAGTGAGATCGTCAATGGTGATCCATGAGACTCAATCAGAGAGTGCTGAAGAACTACGACGGGCGCCCGGGGCATCCTATATGACTCTGCGCCTGCTTCCCGTCGTCGCGCGTTCATCCAACGTCTACTCCCTCGTCGAGGTTCTCCAGCCCGAGGTAGGTCACGTGTCGGCCACGTGAGAGGTGTCGGTCACGTGCGTAGGTTGTCGAGGGCGTGGCCGTCGTGACAGCGCCATCAACATGAGAGACATGAGTGTGAGTCCAGCGGTCATGGAGAGTCGATTTCGCGACGTTTTGCTCTCGGGCAACTTGTCGCACACTCTTCTCGGGATGCTCTTGCAGCTCCTGGATGGCCGAGTCGATAGCTGAATGCATGGCTGAGCAATGACGATATGTAGGCTACAATGAACTCTCAGAGGTATCGTCCGAGAATTTGACCCGTCCGGAAACCACGTGGCAGCGAGTAATGGAACTGACATGACCTGATGGATGGGACAACGCTCGGAACAAGAAGTTGATGAGAAGACGTCCTACGGACGGGCGCTTTGTGTCTCACTGCGTGTTCAGCACATCTTCCAGTATGGCTCTCTATCGCTAGACGTAGCATAGGCAACAGCTGTGGCTGTACAACATGGGAATGTTCAGAGCTGCGGTCGCCGACCGATATGCCCTTATGCAGACAAGGCGTACTGCGCATAGTTGCTCTGCGTGCAGGCGGTGGATCCGCCCGCACCCACATCCCCGCTGTAACACATGTACTGCGTGCCGCTGATATACTGCACGAGGAACGTGCTGCCATTACCCGAATTGTTCTTCTGGGCACACTGGTCGACGGCGTCCTGGTCGCTCGTCGCGGTGATCGACACGCCAGTCGCACTACCACCTGGGCGTCAGCGTCAGCGTCCTACTGGACCGCGCAGGTCGAGCGGCGCACTCTTGTCTGGATAACAGTGATCGAGGTTGTAGTACCTATTAGTGTCGTGCGAAGGGGTGGTGGCTGTATTTGACAACCGAGCTTTTGGTGCGCCTGAGGAAAATCAGGCGCATCCGGCCTTTCGTGCATGACCGGGGAGGACGTACTGTGGATCCGGGAGGGGTCGTATAGCCTTGCAGGGGTCTTTGGCCTGAGACCTCTGTGCAAGCATCAGCATGGACGTCGAGCACAGAGTCCGAAGAGGGGCTGGCTCACCTCTTGAACCGCTCGGCATTGCTTGGCTCGACGGACATGCGGGCTGTCAGTCGGCCGGCGGAAGGCTAAGTGCGAGCTTGAGGTACAGTGGAGAGCGACAGCGGGGACGCCAGCGTCTGAGTGAGCAGCATGGCAAGGACAAAGACCAGCATAGCTTGCGAGCGAGAGCGACCGAGGATCATGGAGGCTGAGACTGCTGTGTGGTGGAGGAAGATCAAGTGAGACTACCTATCTGCGAAGAGGGAGAGCGGCCTGCACAAGTCCCACTGAATACTGAATATGCATCTTCCATCGAGTGGCGCGTCGCCGGACAGTCACCGCACCGCGCCGCGCTGTTTGCCCCTCGGCCTCGAGGTGAGTTCATGGTGAGAACCTTGCTCTGAGTTCTTGGCATTGACCAAAACCTGACATGTCGCACGGGTCGGGCTGGGTCAGTGTGGTGTACCGAGCCTGACCTGAGAGGTCCAAGCGGCGATCTCCTACACTTCGACTTCCAGCTACCCGTTCCCGAACATGCACTTGTGAACAAGATAGCCTCTTGCGTTTGTTGCTCATATGTGTATGCATCAACGAATACGAAGAAGACTGTACCCAATGCTACAGAACACTCGGTCTCGGCGATGACGTCACGAACGATCGCCAAAACCATATATACCTTCTCTCGCCACCCACCCCACTCTTCTCTTCCCAGCTGCACTCACGCCCTCTCGCACCCAATATGACAGACCTTGGGAACCCCATCAACGTATCGAAGGCCGCGGCGGCCGACGAAGCGCGCGTCCAGCCCCGCGTGGCGGACGTAGAGTACCCGAATGTACCAGCGACGACCGAGCCACAGCAGGGTGAGTTGCAATAGTAGTGCCCTTGAACAGGGGTCGGTGGGGCTCATGTGCAGCTGCGACTGGGCCTGGGTCTGGTTCTGTCGCAGATCCTGTGGTGGCGGACCCTGGTGCGGCTGATGCGACCACCGGCCAGCCGGAGAAGCTGCCGTTCAAGGAGCAGGTGAGTCAATTACCTTCCTCCGCGTCCCTCTTCGACCGTGTCTTGAGCGACGTGCTGACGCCCAGGTCAACGGGTACGCCAAGAAGATTGCGGGGACCGTGTTCCGCAACAAAGAGGAGAAGGAATTCGGCGAGCAAAAGCTGCAAGGAAACGCGTAGAGACTCGCATTCACCAGGTAGATGAGATGTATGTAACCCCCTCCCGCACTGACTCTAAGTCTATCGTCCATGCATGTGCACTTCGCTAATCTATTCACTGAGATGGTTCTGGCGATTATGACGGCAATATACATACAACGTGCGGAAGCCCATCTCAAGTAGGGCTGATCCTCTCGGGCTCGCTACTCAGCACCGGCGGTGCAGCTCCAGGTGGCAGAGGTGTGTTGATCCTTTCGTCTTCCTTGACCCCTCCAGATCCAGTAGCGTCGGTGGGAGAGCCCTCTGCTGAAGGCGGCTCGCTCGCTCCGAGCCCTTCTCCCGCCCAGGCAGGAACCGCAATACCTTCTGCGATGATGGGTTCGACCACTCCCGATGGACCTGTCGCTCCCTTTGCTGCGGATGGTGGAGGCACAGTTGCGCCCGAGGTCGGAGGACCTCCGACAGGCGACACGCCCAGGCTCACAACAGGGTACGAGTACGTGCCACCGCTCGAACTCGAGGTCGTAGGCGAAACCTGCTCGGTCTCTGACTTCTCGACACCGGCCGTGCTGATGACAGGTCGTGGAGGCAGAGTAGGGGGCGATACACGGGCCGGGAGCAGAGCCGATGAGCCTGGTGCTGCTGTGCCTGGTGGCACGGTAGGACCAACAGCAGGCGAGGCGTCGAGGTTCGAAACATATGCGGTCATCTGCGTGCCGCGTTTCGCGAAACCACACTTCTCGTAAAATGCTTTACGCTTAGCATTGTACTATACATTGAGGGAAGCCTCACGGATCTTGTCCTCCTTGCAGTCCAGCAGGACCTTGTAGCATCCCAGCGCCACGCCCATCTCTCTCAAGCCATTGACCAACTTCTGTCCCAATCCCTGACCTCGGGTTGTCGGCGCAACGACGATGTCTTCGATGTGACCAGCCACGCCACCTCCATGAATATGCTTGCGTTCCACAAAGAGTGTCCCCGCGGCGACAAGCTGGTCGGTCGCCCTCTCAACAACGACAATGATGTAGTAGGTGGCCGGACACGAGCGCATATGGGTGAACAGCGCGGCGTATACCGACGGAGCCATCGGTGGTGAGGCAGTCAAGGTGGAAAGAAGCGGGAAGTGCGATCGCATCAGGTCAGTTGAGGACAAGGGTCGGACCTGTTTATCAGAAAAACACTAGTACTGCACAAGTACAGCCACGCACGTGATACTGATCATCTACACCATCTTGCAGAGTTGACGGGATGAGAGTGGGATCAAACAGGAGATCGAGCTCGACATCGGCAGTGAACGTGGCCGTTGTGATGCTCTCCTCGAAAGATGGGCTAGGCATGGGCAAGCCAGCTGCTCTTGATGTGCTGACGTCCTGGGCCTGCGGCAGTCGCTCTGGAGTGACATTCGGGCTGGTGATCTGTATCTTCGTCCGCGAGCTGCCGGGCTGGCGAGGATCCTCTGGCACTCTCGGATGGGGCGCGCCAGGGAAGGCCGCCGCAGAGACGCCCAGTGGTACCGCTGCGGGAGCTGGTGCGAAGTCGTCGCCGAAGAGCTGGGTTCGTAAGTGGATGGCCACCTAGACGAAGGGAGACTTACGAGATCCGAGAAAGTGATCAGGTCCTCAAGCACGGTGTCCTTTTCCTGAGCCAGAAGCAGGACATTGCCATCAGTCGGCAACTGATCCGCCCCAAAGAGGACCGAATTGAAGACCACGGCCAGATTCTGGGCATAAGTACGCGCCACTCAAAGTTGGAACACTGGGCCAACCTTCGCGTCCATACGGTTGACGGCTGATTGAGCCGCTACACGAGCCAGGTGTTCGATGATGGCTTGGAAGGTCGTCTGGTGGATGGGAGGCAAGCGTCGGAGTCGACTACGAAGACTCGCAAAGTTGTTGTGGATGTGCGTTTCTGGGCTATAGGTCCGTTCTTTTGGTGTTGGCGATTACTCACCTCTGTCAGTCGTATACTTGACCCGTTCAGCATGCGGCAGAGGGAAGACGGGTTCCGGAAGCTCTCGTAGATCTGCAAGTCGAGTCAGCTTACCCTGTGCGTGCAGGACGAAGCTGACATTGTTTGAGCACGCTCGCAATGGTGTAGACATCTTCTTTGTCTGAGGTGATTGTGAACTTCTCCTCGTCACGCTCGATATCTTGCACCATCTGATCATCAGCCTACTCACGCGAAGCGCGAGCCCATACAGACCTTCTGAACGCCAGCATGACGACCGCTAATTCGGTATATGCCTTCGGCACCGAGCCCTTTGTCATCGATAGCAGCAATGCACTTCTCGACAATGGCAGGGGGTCGGCCATGATCCGATCCTTCGCCCCTGGCGAAATCGTAGTCTGTAAGCTGCACGCCGAAGATGAGGCTCTTGCAAGGTCCGACCTGCGGATCAGATGCGTGACTCAGTTTGCGGTCAATCACTCACGTAGAAGTTCTCGTACGGCACTGGAGCGGTATGCAGAGAGCTCACGCTCCGCAATTTGGACCGGAATACCATGACTGATCATGAGCGGTCTATTGAGCAGGAGGCATGATGCACTGACTGTCTTGCTCGAGGTTGATGGACTCGATTGCCTGTCTCGCTACTTCGGTGGATTGCGCTTGCGTAGCGGCGGTACCATGCATTGTATCGATGTACCTCTCCAATGCGACTCTGAGCTTGCTGTTCAGCTCGTCGTTGAAGGTCTCAAGATTCTCTTCATCAGCTCAGCCGTCGCGTCAGAATAGGGGAGCTGACATTGACCGCCGAGGATTGGAGCTTGTCCCTTCTAAGCCGCAAGGACTCGAGGTGGAAAACGCCCAGACGGTACGCCTTGTCGGCCTCTTCTGCATCCCTTTTGACCTTGACGCCTTTCATAGCGCCAGCCGCCTTGCCCATAGTGCCGGTATTCGTGCCTCGTCTTTGCAGGCCTTCATCGCCGACAACAACGAAACCGCTCTCCTCCCTGTCCTTGTCCTTGCCATCCTTGTCACCGCCGAGCCTCTGCATGAGCTCCTTGAACCCCTTCTTGCTCTGATTGGCAATGTCGTTGAAGACATCTTTCGTCTTTCCGTCGCCCCCCGAGCCCGAGCCGGCACGCAGACGACCGGTCTTTTCCTTTTCGCCTTTGGAAGTGGGCGAGAAGGCTATCTGCTTGTCGTGGGAAGGTGACGCGTCGGCTTGGGCGGGATTGGCCAAGGGAGCCAGAGGTGGGTTGGAAGCCGGCGGTGATAGTCCCGCCTGAGTGCCATAGTAGAAGGAAGAGAATTGCTGGGCTTCCGGGGGAGCCTGAGTCTTGCCGCTATCCGTTGTCGACGCAGACGAAAGCAGTTTTGCCTGCATCTGTATGGCATGCTCTTGTCGGCGATGATCCTGGTTGCTCAGCCTCATAACATAACAGCGAGGCGAGCCAGGCCAGCTCACCTCGACAGCCTGACATTTGCTCCAGTACGCCTTCTTCAACTTTGGAACCTCTGTACGAAGATGGTGCTCGTACATCTCGGTCGCGTGCCGCATGTTGTCCTTGAGGCCGAGACGGATTCGGCTCTGCTCTTCCTGGCTGATCAGCGACCCGGCTGCTGGACACAGAGAGACCCACCTTGAGCTTAACCAGCTCCTTGACAACATCCTCTTTGAGCGCCGACACGAGCGCCTCTCGGCTCTGGATCTCCCTCAGCGTGTAGTCTCGGACCTCGGTCCACGCTCTCCGAGTCGTGGTTCTCGGGTTTTTACGAGCCGGGCTGAGACGATCAGCATCGCCCCACATTGATGTGCAAGAGGGATGTAGGAGCTCACTCATGATGCAGGGAGTCGACCGCTACACTTCTGTCGTAGAGCTTGGTGAGGTTCTCGATATATAGCTCTTCCACGCGTATACTGCCCCTCAGCCATTGTGTGCATTCCAGGCAATCAGAGGTCTCACCGCTCCGCAAAGAAGTTGATGTAGTGCTCGTCCTCCTGGATCTTGTCCTACCCCCTCAGATTTGCCACTTCCTCAGACGAGCCCCCCATCTCATGGGAAAGCTCTTCAAGACGCGAAACCTACCTTGAACTCCCTCAGCACATCCCCGCCCTCCGAGCTCTTGCGTGACACCTCCCTGCTATGCTGACCACTATGGGTGTGGGGCAACAGCGACACCTGCGAGCTCCCCGCATCTCCAGTCCCGCCCGACGGGTAAGCGTATGCCATCGTCGCTGGGATCCAATGTTGAAAGGTAGCACCGCCTCGTCCGCCGCCGAGAAAGCAAGGTCGGAAGGGAGCTGGTTCGTGGGGTCAAATACGTTCCACGTTTGTCGTGTGCAGCTGCGGATCGCTCGACCGCTTGGTCAGAGCTGTGGTCGCCGCCCCGCAGGCAGCAGCAGCAGCAGCAATAGCAGCGATGCTGCCAAGTGGAGGGAGATACGAGAGAAAGAGAGAGAGGACTGGGGAGGGCGGAGCTGTCAAAGTGACGCCGCTCCCACGAGGCGAGCGAATGGCCGGCATTTCAGGCACGCACGACACGTTAAACCCTTCATGATATCGTATCCCCCTCCTCCAGAAAAGCACTGCCTCGCCGCCAGAGGCTGCGGGTGATCTTGCAGAGCAAGGTGGGGCTCATCACGCAGTGCGGCGCAGTATGCCTGCGTCGATCACCTCTGGGTCCCAACAAGATGCTAATGCTGCTTCATATGCTCCAACACGTTGCGTCAATCTAACTACTGCGGGCCACTGCCGCTGCTGCTGCGTGCGCACTCCCCAAAATACCATAATATCGAAAGCACCGATCCATGCGGGCATCGGTCTATGCTGAGGTTCGGGGACGACATGATCTACAAGGGAGAGCCGAGGCGTGGGGCCGGGCAAATCCGACGGCCATGGTGATCTGCGCCCGCGCATTCTTGGCTTGATATGGCGGACTGCGACCGCTGGACAGATGAGAGGCGAATGCTGAGGACGTTGTTGGATTGGAAAACAAAGAGGGGAGGCGGCGAGGTCGGCTTTGACTATGCGGCCGCCGGTTCGGATTTTGTACGGGCCGCCGCTTCCCGTACCGGTGCAAAGTAGGAGTGCTCCTGCGACTCTGCGGCTGTGAGTCGCTCCTGGTGATCGTACCGAAGAAGTTTGTCGAGGAAGTCGATGGCCTCGTTCGAGATGTAGCGTTGATTCTCAGAGGTGATGAATCTCGTCCATGGTTTGCGGGGATACCGTCCGAGCAGGTCGTCAAATTGGGAATCTAGATCTATCTCGTATCTCTCGAGACTACGAGTCAGTGCGGATCAATTGCCAGACATTCAACGCACTATTGGAAGAGCTCATCTGTCCCCAGGACTTTGGTGATCTTGACCAATTGATCTGCATTGTCGTGCCCATGGAAGAATCTGATTGTTTAGCTTCACGTCAGAAAGCGGGGCAGGGACCAACGGTTCCTTTCGGAAGATCTGCCAGTCAGCGTCAACGCTTGATGGAGCGGTGGAAACACCTACCATGCTCGCGAACATGCAGCCTAAACTCCACATGTCCAGACTGTAGTCGTACTCTTGGAAGTCCACAAGCAGTTCTGGCCCTTTGAAATACCGTGATGCGACTCGGACATTGTATTCGGTGCCAGGATGGTAGAACTCGGCCAATCCCCAATCAATCAGCCGTAGCTTATGGTAAGCTCCGCAGATATTTCCTCTCGACTAGCTGACCTGTTTCTTCTCGTGGTCAATCATAACATTATGTGGTTTTACGTCGCGATGCATGATGCCTTTAGAATGGCAAAAGTCGAGCGCTTTGAGCAATTCAAAGATGTAGAAGCGAACGTCGAAGTCGGTGAATTTGGGATACAGGGTCTTGAACTCGGTGTTCTGAAGATCAGCGTCTAGGATCCGCGACCAGATTGGCGACAACGCCCGGCAAGAGAGACTCACGTTGACATACTCGGAGACAATTGATGGTGTCTTCGATTGCGCGTCCCGCACAACGTCCAACAGCCCGATGACATTCGGCCCTCCCGCCAGGTTTTGCAGAATCTTGATCTCTCGCTTGATCTTCTTCTTCTTTACGGGTTTGAGCACCTTGACGATGCACTTCGAGCTCGACGGCAGGTGTATTGATTCGAACACCTCGGAATATTTGCCCCGTCCGACTTTGCGCACGATCTCATAATTGTCCTGGACACCCCATTGTACCTGCAGATTGTCTAACCGTCAGCGGGAACCCGGGACAAACGGACATGAGGCTGACCATAGTCCCACCATGATCGTCCCAGCTTCTCGTTCACGTCGGGATAAACCCGCGCCTGGTAGTCAGCAACCGCCCCTCGACAACCTAGCTGGCGCACGACACTCCTCCCGCCGACCATATCTGAGAGAGTCTCGTCGATGTCCTTCTGCAGCTTGCCGGATGCTCTGCGGTACTCCGTTCACCCTGTGTCAGGCGATGCTTCCGTCCTCTCGGTCTTGCCCGGTTCGTGAAAGCTCGTAAAACAGTCGTTCGAGGTGATTCGTCAAGTTGGTCTTCCTGCGCAGCTGTGGCCGTACACAGGTCAGAGAGTGATGGGTGACAGGGTTGTGCTGATGGTGGTGATTATGATGATGACAAGGATGGACAATGCGACGAGGGATAGTGGGGAGAATACGAAGGCCTTCCTCACGGCGATGAAGTGACACGCGAGAGGAACGCTTCAGACCTAGCCCTGATATATCACCGATATCTCCGGCTAATGAGGCACTTTCAGAACGATCTGATCGTCGATGTTGACCCCGTTCATGTCATCACTTTGAGCGTCATCGTCATCCACCACTCGTGCCGCGACATGCAACCAAGACATTTGACGTCACTCGAGCGCCGGTATAAGCAGCTGGAAGTCCAGCTATGCAGATGTACAGGCAGTATCGTTCTCATTCACCTCGATGCTGACTGCGCGGCTCACCGTGGTCGCTCCCTCGCATCCGGCAGCCTGGAATACTAAACTTGCAATCACAGCAGCTGTGCGCAACTCCCTCATCACTCGTTCTCGTCTTCTTCGACCATTCAGCTCGACGTCGACCACACGCACAACTGTCGTGGAGAACATCGCCAGGATGGTCCGCCCCGCAGGTCTTTCCTCCAATCGGTACCACTGGGACGACATGCCCAACCTCAATGGCAAGGTGGCAGTTGTCACTGGTGGGTCAAGGGGAATCGGATACCAGGTAGCCAAAGCGCTGGCGGGCAAAGGCTGTGAAGGTTGGTCCTCCGCGATCCTTGCAAGCAGGGGCGCGGACTGAGCGTAGTGCATATCGTCTCGGCCACGGAAGAGCACGGGCAAGACGCAGTGCAGACCATCGCAACGGAGACTTCGGCTTCCCCGACGAAGCTGCACTACCACAACGTCGACCTCGGCTCGCTCAAATCTGTCATCTCCCTCTCGGAAGAGCTGCGCGACTCCCTGGTCCGACTGGACATTCTGTTCCTCATCGCCGGCATCGGCGTCGCGCCGTATGGTGAGACCAAAGACGGCCTGGGCAACCACTTCGGCGTCAACAACGTTGCCCAGCTCGCCATGACCGATGTGGTGCTCCCGAAAATGCTAGAGACAGCCAAGGGGAAGACGGGAGAAGAGAGGTACTCGACCCGGATTGTTACCGAGTCGAGCGAGCTACACCGCACCGCGCCAAGTGATTTCAAGGCAGAGAATCTGGCGGAGATGTGTACCGGGGAGCCGGGACCAAATCAATTGTATGGGCGGTCCAAGCTGTGCAAGTGAGTGACTCCGCACGTGTCTTCCATCTGAGCCGCCGCTGATTGCCCAGCATCCTCTTCATCCGATCACTCGCCAAGCGCCTCCCATCCTTGACGTCAGAAACCCCTATCATGGCCATTGCCGTGCACCCAGGAGCAGTCCAGACCGAGCAGCAGCAAGGCGCCTCCGAGGCGTACCCAATAGCCGGGAAACTCCTTGAGAAGGCGGCTTCAGTGCTTTTCATGACACCGGAGCAAGGGAGCGAGTCGGCGCTATGGGCGGGAGTCTCAGAGGACGTGGCCAACAGAGCAGAGGAGGTCCAGGCTGGATACTTCACAGAAGCGTTTGGCAAGGTGGGTACGGAGAGCGACCAGGCAAAGGATGAAGCTCTGGCGGAGCGGTTCTGGGACCTGCAGGTCAAGACATTGAAGGATAAGGTGAGATACGAGGTGAAGCTGTGAGGCAGTGTACCGAGGCCAAATCGAGATGTCACGTTGCCATCCGACTTCGCAGAGAGGCTGCGTGAGGCACAGCGTGTCACAGACGTGGTTGCCGCAGCCAGGCCCAGGTCCCAGCTGACATCATGCCGGACCCAAGACCATGTATCTCATGCTTCTTTCTCGTGCCGCTGACGAAACGTCCCAAGCCGCCGGCGGTGGCTGTGTGCCTCGACGAGGTCCCACACGCGAGTCACACGGGCTGGAACCTACCTCAAAAGCATGGCAAGCACAAGGTCTCTTTGTTTCTTTTCTCGTCCGATGTTGTGGAGAAGGGTTCTATCGCGCGCGTGCGGGTCCAGAACGTTGTTTTCCCTGGGGTGCCGATTCCAGCAAAGTAGGGTGTGATCACTGCGCTCGCGCAGTCCCAATTCTGCGGTTGAGTATATGACGTGTGGGCGTAGTCGTGACATTCGTCGCTTGATTCTGGACGCAGTACAATAGGGCGTAGCCGTTGAGGGCTTGGCCACCAGCTATTCTTGCGCCACGCCGCATTTTGCCCGTCTCCTCACGTGGTCCAGTCTTTTTTGTTCGATACCATTTCATCTGTAGCACAATAGATGACAAGTAGACCGTCAAGCACGCCGCACGGACGAGCAGAAACACACACACGCACACACGGACATGCACGGGCAGACGGACAGACGGCCGAAACACAGTCCCCCTTCCTGCCAGATGTCTCGTTTCAATTAGGCCACCGCCAACCTGCCCGCCGCCACCCCGTCCCAACCCCGTTTCCGCGTTCAGAGACAGAGGTCCCGAAACTGACACCCACTGCAAGCCTACATGCCTGCCGGAGATGCCAAGTCAGAAGAGAGGATTAAGGCAACGCCGACAAACCTGCCATGTGTCGCATCCGATGTCGACGCGAAGATCAGCCACGCAAGCTAAAAGTTGCCGGACGCTAGCTGTCATTAAGTGAACGCCCAAACCCTCGCTGATCGCATTAGCACGCGTGACATGTCGTTTGGGTCCGTTCACCGAAAGACGGCGCTAGGCCATTAGCGTCGAGATGGAGGTCGAGAGGGCGAGGGGGCTTTTCATGAGGCGGTTGGCAGCCGGCAGACAGTGTGGAGGAGTGCCGCGCTAGTATGAGGCACTGAGACGGGCTCGGGAAGGATAGACAGGCTGGCTTAGTACGGCACGGGCGGTTCCAATGCGGAGTCGGCTATGCATGTGCTGTCGATATCGCTACCCCGCACGAAATTAGACGTCAAGACGTAAGGACGTGCGCACTCGCCTGATCGGAGCGTGCGCTTCGCCATCAATGCTTTGCGAGAGATCTCGTGCTGCAACCCAGGAATATGGAACGGGGGTAGTCGCCCCGTGGAACCAAGACAAAGACCTCGCCACGACGCCGCCGCCCGGCGCCTCGCGCGTGATTTCTACTACAGAGCTTGGCAGGTAGCGGGTACGTCACACGCACGAGGGCAGGCCTCGTCGAGCAGGCGCTCGCGTACGGCAGCATACATAGTCCGAACGCCACTGCGAGGCAGGAAGAATGCGGATGATAGGTGTGGCCGGGCCCAGTGATACAAAGCCTACAAGCCACAGAGGCGGTTTCAATGAGGCTTGGGCGAGAACACCACAGACAGAAGATAGGCGGATGAGCACGGGACAGGCTCTGATCGTTCGGAGAGTTTGACTGTATTTCTCCGCAAACAGAAAGTGCCCCTCGCATAAGTGGCGTACCCCTACCGTCTGACGCCCGCCGAGGTCAACCTTGTAATTCGAGCGCGTCTGAACCGGCAGGGGAGGGGTTGTTCACGCAACGGGCTTAGCGGATTTTCTTGTCCTGACACGCTCTAGGCTCCACCGCCGCCTGCCCAATTAATTGCTTCTCGTCTCGTCTGCCTTTCCCGGCGTTCCCCCAGCCCGTCCGTCCGTCTGTGCAGGGCATGTGCACGCATTTCACCAACACTAGCGCACTCCGCAGATCATACACCATGTAGGGTATAGGGGGTGACGAGAAGGGTGATCAGTGTCCGAAAGACAGGTGAGACGAGCACGGGCGACGCGAGGAAAGAGGGTTTCGTGTCCGAACGCCCACCACGCGGTGGCGTCTGCTCGACCGACTTGTCGGGTCTGCCTGACTGTTGGACACGGCGGCGTGGTACGTCAGGCCGACCGAAAGAGGCGTTTTCGACGACGAGGCAAGCGAAACGCGGAGTAGCGTGCGGCGCGCCTCGCCGTCTGTGGGCTGTCGGATCGTTGTTCGCGCGAGTCAGTGGTGTTAGAGTTGCCGTTGCCGTTGCCGTCCGCGCATCTCTGAAGCGATTTGGCCTGCACAGCAACAGCAGTCAACCCGCTGCCGCAGCTGCTGCGCTCGTCGATCGCCCGCACATGGCCTGCAGACCCAAGATGTGCCTGCGCAAGGGAGTTACCAAGATATCCTCGGCCGTCTCGGCTTGACCAGTCCGCTCTAACCAAAGTTTCACATGACGGGCGTGTCCTTACATTCGGTGGAGGCGCTTCTTCGCGCCAGCGCGGGGGAGCCCAGGGTCTCAGAGGGGGGGTTACAGACTCGCTCCGCAGACTAGTGGAATGCAGTCCTGTGAGAGATGAGTTTGGCTCGAGCCAAAGCCGCATTCCCGCAGGCGGCCCCAGGCGTCGCACGCACGCCGAGAGCCAAAGAAAGCAAGATGAAGCCCAGGGCAGGATGCAAAGTGCAAACCCTGTTGCGGAGCAAAGATGGATGATTGTGTTGCGTACCACCGGGCCGGCACCAAGCCAGCGATAACCATTGCGAATGAACAGAGTTCTCTCACATGGCGTGGCTCGTGGCCGGTGGTGCGTCTTGGAACTGGGTTTCCAGCCTGTCTTGTCTCTACCGCTATTTTGTGCTTTGCGCTTCGCTTCTCCCCACCCCTTGTATAACCTCTCGCCTCCTCGACCGGTCGACGAAACCTTCCACTCTCGCTGTGTCTCGGTCGTGGCCATTGTCTGCGCGCCCGGTGGTCGACTCATCGCGTGCCCTCCCTGTATTCGCGCCAAATACCAACTCTGACGACGAGGCTGGAGCTTGTCCGTCGAGGACCCGTAGCGTGCACGTAGCGTACCGACGGTAGCTTCTTCCCCTGGCACTTGGCGAGAAAAGAACGCTCCATCGATTCGCTTGCTCAGCTTTGCATCTCAACTCGTTTGTCTCTCTATACGACTGGATCCCAACACTTGCTCTCGCACGCACCATTGTCGAACGTCTGTGCGACAAGAGGTGCACGGACACCATCACCCTCGTTTGGAATAGTAGCATCAGGAGGAGGAACTGCGCGGATTCGTCATCAAGTCGTATCGCAGCGAGCTTGTATGTCATCTGGCACTTAACGACATTGAGACGACTCGAAACGACACCGCCTATCCCCTTCTGGTGAAGAAGCGGACGCTTGTGGCTAGTACAAAACCTTGCCACTCGCACGCCGACGCCTGCTCCTTCCAGTAACACCATCCGGCACTGGGTGGCACAACACCTCAAAGAGGCAGGTGTTGGGCCGTTGACGCTACGGATATCCGCTCGGCCGTCGCCAGTGCCGCCCACCTCGTCCTAGAGGGTGTTCGCCCCCAACGGCATCCGCTAGTCCCGCGTTGGATCTCGTTCCAAACGCCAAACGCCAGTACCAGCGCGGGGCATAGCTCGACGACTTCACGAGTACCGGGTCTGGGTCTGGGACGACGACCTCATCAACGAGGCTGGGGAGATATATTACCCGCCTCCGTCCCGCCTCCTACCCCATCCAACAGCACAACGCACCGCAGACATCTTCTTCCAGTAATCACTTGACCTGCCCCTGCCAAATCCGTACCCCCCACAGCCACAACCACCACCATGCCCTCCAACACTTTCGCTACTTCCGGCCGTGATCTCGTCGGCCACACCATCGACGGCGGACGACTCGAGTTCCTGTCGGTGCTCGGTGTCGGCGCCTACGGCGTCGTCTATCTCGCCGTCGACTTGCACGCACCTCAACCCGTCTACCTCGCTGTGAAATGCCTCCTTCGCGCCGGCCTCGACAGTCGGCAACGGCATTTCCAACGGCGAGAGATTGCCCTTCACCAGCTGGCCAGCCGGCATCCGAACGTGGTGACACTGCACAAGGTCATCGAGGAGGAAGAGTACATCTACGTCGTGATGGACTTTTGCGACGATGGCGACTTGTTTGGCATGATCACTGAGCGCCAACGGGTGAGTCGCTCATGAGGCACTGGAACGAAACAGAAGCTGACCATACAGTATATTGGCAACGACCTCTTGATCAAGAAGGTCTTCTTGCAAATAGTCGACGCCGTCGAGTACTGCCACTCGATGGGTATCTTCCACCGGGACCTCAAGCCCGAAAACATCCTCTGCACAAGAGACGGCGAGCGGATATGTATCGCCGACTTTGGCCTTGCCACCTCCGAACGGCAGTCGACAGACTTTGGCTGGTGAGTTCCGTGCACCAAAGGCACCTACATCCGGATCCCAAGCTGACTCCTCGCAGCGGCTCGACGTTCTATCTCTCGCCGGAATGCCAAGGAGGGTTGTTTGAGCGACTCGACTCTTACTCGACCCGCTCAAACGACATCTGGTCGCTCGGCGTCATCCTCGTCAACCTCACATGCGGGCGCAACCCATGGCGCCAAGCTTGCCCCAACGACGAGACCTTCCGCGCTTACGTCCACAACCCCGAATTCTTGCGCACCATCCTTCCCATATCCCACCAGACCAACCACATCCTCAAAGGGCTCTTCGCCCTCGACCCCCGCGACCGCCTCTCCCTGCGCGACCTCCGATCGCTCGTCAGCCAGGTATCCACATTCACCATGACCGATGACGAGCTCCGCACCGCCCACTCGGCCGCCCGCGCAGCCGCAGCAGCCGTCGGCGTGCGCCCGGCCGACCCCGCTCCCGTCCCCGTTGCCGCCCCAGTACCCGTGCACCACGTCGCGGTACAGCCCATACCTGTGCCTGTACCGGTACAGATCCAGGTGCCGGTCCAGCAGAAGATGGACATGGATGTCGACATGCACATGGTGCAGGACGCCGGCATCGAGCACGACTACTCGACGTACTCGTGGGGCCAGTACGACGTCGACCCTTCCTTCATCGACGCCATCGACTTCACCCACGCCCCGCAGCATCAGCATCAGCACCAGCAGCGCGCTCTCGACCGGGAGCGCGAGAGGCAGCTGCAGGCGCGGGACGACCAGTCGACGCCGTCTCTCGTGCCCAACGACCACCGGTACCCGCTCGCCACCACTTCTTCGCGCACGTCGTGTTCGTCCAGCTCGGGCGAGGCGAGCTTGCCTCCGACGCCAGAGTTCAACCCCGCCGACAAGGGCCAGGGCACCGCCGGTCTCCCTCGATGGGACCTCGGAAAGGGCAAAGCCGTCACCAGCTCCAACCCGCACTCCCCGACTCAAGCGCAGTTCGCACTGTGATTGTGCGCGCGCATCCTTTGTCACTATAATCAAAAGCAACAGCACCAACCCATCTTGTCACCATCATGTGTCATCTCTTGTTCGGCCCAAAGAAGCGGCAACGAAAACCATTTGTATCCATTTAGACAATATCGCATAGTGTTGTGCCAGTCTCATCGACTAGAGTCCCGTCAGTATCTGTCAAGCTGTCGGCGCAATAGTCTTCATGCATGCCATGATGAAATGAAATAGTTTTCGTGTCCGGCAGTGTGGACAGACACGATCAGTGCAAAATAACATACAACCCTAGACACAGTCGTGCAAAGATGGCGAAATACATCGAGTCGGTCGAGCATACTGTCACGCACCGCCGGCAAGCATGTCGCCCGCCCCAGCTCCTTCAGGCACAGCAGAGCCGGTCATGGGATCATCCATTGATCCAGCTTCCGCTGCTACCGAGGCGGTCATATCCACATCGGCGGACGCTTCGCTGACTGGCAGATCCGAGTCGTTGACCACGGGCTGTGTTGACGCAGAGTCCTGCGGCACAGGAGTTCCGGAACCTTCCCCCTTCGCCTTTGCGTTCTCGTTCCCGTTGTTCAACCCATCAGCCACAGGCGATCGGGTGCGAGGTCGCTTGGTCCCGCCATTCAATTGACCATCCTTGTGCGATTGACGATGACGCCGACCGCCACTACCTTCATCTTCGGAATCTGACAAATCGGCATCCTTCTGAATAGTTTTGTCCCGTATTCGTACTGCCTATCAGCGGTCTGAGAGTAGCATGTCAGGGCTATCTCACTTGGTCTTCTCTCATCTTTGCTCTCCAGGTCCTCGAATTCGTTCTCGTCCTCGTCGTCATGCGCCATCTTCGGTACCTCTGCAACACGTTAGCCACTAGACGATGCAAGAACGATCCCAACTGACCCTGCATCTGCACACTTGGCGCCCCGATATGGTCCCGAAGTACCTCGAAAACTGTTTCTCGCAATTTGTCGAGATACTCTGGGGTGTTGTGATCAGACATATTCGATGATGGCACATCCAGCTGGTAGTCCGGGCCGTAGTACTCGTAATATTCGTTGTTGGGCATCGCTGAGGGTCAGAGCAGGGCATGGGAGCTGGATAAGAGCTTGACTCACATCCCCTCAATTCAACACCCGCGGCCAAACCCGTCTCATAGGCCCACGTACGTGATACAGAGCGAACTGTATAACCGCCGCCGCCCAAAAGAAGCAAAGGGAGGTTGAATGATTTGATGAATTGGACGCAAGCAGCATGACCTCGCATCGACAAGTTGAAACTGCCCAGACGATCGCCAGAAAGAGAGTCGGCCCCACATTGCAGGACGATGGCGCCTGGTCTGTACCACTCGATGATTTGTTTCATGACCTGACGATCAGTCTCTGGCGCCCAAACCGATGATGTGGCTGCTGACAGGCTCGAAGATGCTTTTGTACGACTCATCGTTGATCCCATCTCGTAATGGTACATTGACTGAATACCTGCACGTCAGCTTGACCTCACCGGCTTATATCAAGAACGCACCCTCTGCCCTTGCCGATGCCAATATCTCGCACCTCTCCCGTACCCGGAAAGAACTCGCCGTATTTATGGAAACTCGCCGTCATCACTCGGTCTGTAGTGTAGAACGCCTCCTCGACACCATCGCCATGGTGCACATCGATGTCTATATAGAGAACCCGTTGGTGATATCGCAACAACTCAAGGATACCCAAGACAATGTCTAGTAGTCAGCACTACTTCGCCAATCTGCGCCTCACAAACCGTTCACATAGCAAAAGCCAGACGCCTCTGCCTTTTTTGCATGATGTAAACCTCCTGCCCAATTCACCGCGATGTCACATTTGTCTCTCGACAGGCGAGCCGCGCCCTCTGCGCCAGTCAGCGGACCCCCATTTGCTTTTATGTTTGGCTCGCCCATCGAACCTCCCGCGGAAATGGAGCAGTATTCGAATAACCCATCAAATATTGGGCAGTCATCCCCCACATTATATTTGACCTGCTCCTTCGCGTACTGATTTGCGTTTTCGGGCGTGATTCGATGAAGAAAGTCTACATATTCGTCGGTGTGAAACTGGGACATCTCGCGCTTCGTTGCTGGTTTTGCTCTCTAGAGATCAGCTCCCCGTTGGCGCACTTCAAAACCCTCCACTGACGAAGATCTCCATCTTCTTGTACAGGCCGTAGTTCATGACAAGCGAGTGACACATCCTGATCCGGGTCGGTTTCATAGGATGTCCTGAGCCATAGTGGTAGTTACCGATGTCCGAGTCGAAAAAGTAGCACTGCACGTCAGCTACTGTGCGCATACACGAATCCCAATGTCGGACAGAGCCGCTTTTGTGGACCGGAATACTCACAACGCGCTTCTTGCTCTCGCCGAGGATGGGCTCCATGCTGGGCGCGTCCTCTGCGGGCGGCGGGACAAATTCAGGCGCTGAGTCTCGGCAATTTCAACACTGAGGAGTAGATATCCCGCGCTATCGTTCAAACGATCAAGCTATCGCTAAGAACGGCTCAGTGGTGTTGACAGGATGTTGGACAAGGCTTTCAGGTGAGCAATTGAGCATCTCCTCGGCGTCCAAGACACCCGGATCACCCGTGGGCCTATTCCGGCAACTTCCGGCGGAAACTCGCGTGCCTAAATTCATACCCATTACTGTCTTTGCTTGAACTGCATTCTTTCGCTGTTGAGCTCGGAGAGCAACGCCTCGCCCGCCATGTCCTCGAGCAACATCGACGCGCTACCATATTACGACAAACAGGTAGACGGTCCTGGTCAGCGAAATCTATGAGGTTTACATCCTTCTAGGCTGACACCCATAGGAGCCAAAGCCGCCGCTCAAGCTCTCATTGAAGCCGAGCTCAAGCTCACCCCGCAAATAGCAGAAGATGACCCACGGATACCCAGAGAGGTCCCGATCTTCCCCGTGAGCATCATGTCCCAACCGTGCTGGGATGCTGCCAGTGTGACGGTGCAAATAGTCACGCCGCTGATCTCTCAGAACTCTTCAGCCCTTTCAGACCTTCTCGACAACTACGCGGAAAACCCAATACGAGGCATCGATACATCAAAATATGCACCGCCAACAGCAGGAGACCGTGCAAGCTTAGACGAGCTAAAAGCCGCCGAGGAGAGGGGAAGAATAGGAGAGGGACACATGGCATTGAGGTGAGCATCGCTCGTCCTAGGCTGTAGGAGGATGCTGACATTCAGAAACGAAAATGCCGCTGTGCTCGCATCGTATGGACCGAATGCCTGGCTTGTCCGCAACTATCAGCTTCTCTCGCAATACAACGAATTACAATCCACCCTTACCGAATTGAAAGAACGCATCACAGAGGTCAATAGGTCGCGGCGAGTGTATCAGGAAGATACAGGACAACATCTGAGTCGTCTGGAAGGAAGGTGGCAGGATCTTGTTGGAGCAACAGTGCAGCTCGAGATGGCATGTGGCGCGATGGAGGGAGAAGTCCGCGGTCTGAGGAGGAAGGAGGAGGAGTTGCGGAAAGAGGTAGCGGATTTGGAAGCGGCCCAATGAGGGAGGCTTTGTTGTACAACCATGCATATCTAGACGTGTAAAGGCAAGCGAAGGGGAGTCCTAGTCTCCGCGTAGCTTTTGTACGCGCTTGAGTACCGAGTCTTTGGCCGGGTCTGGATGTCAGCCGTACATCGCTAGTGGAGGCTTGGGTTTGGGCGCACCATATGGATGCTCCTTGCTAGGAATCTCCAATACCGCTGGGAAAGCCGCTTGATATCGATCTACAGCAGGTCGTATTCGCTCGGCGACCTGAGCGTCAGCTTCAGATGCTCCTGGTCCACGTCGAAGTCCAGATGTCGCTTTATGGTCTAGCAGTGCGGAATGGAGACTCACATGTTGATTGATGAGAAGAATCGCAATGTCTTTCCTCTCTGTAAAGTCCTGGAACGCGCCTTCGATGACACTCGTGCTCGTTTCTAGCTGTTCAGCTCGGGGACGCTCATACCAGGTGGAGCTGAACCCACTCGGGTCCACAATCAGGAAGTTCTTCTTCTGCTGGTTGTCCACATGCCCGATTCCCGCCAGAAGGAGACCTGTGATCGAGTCCTAGCAGTCAGCCTGTCGCCTCTGTGTCTCCGAGAGGGAGAAAGGGGGGAGGGAAAGGCGGTGACTGTAGCCGCACCGGTATCTGGCAACAGAGAGGGGGGCACGCACCTCATCGCCGATTACCGCTATCAGTGTCCGGTCTTTCGGGTTGGAGGTGGTGGCCATGGCGGCCGCAATGCTGTTAGACAGAGGTGTTCACAGCCTGCTGGTTGCTGGTGGTCGACAACGAGTGAGGTCACCGGACAATAGGCTCGGACATACACCCCGAAATAGGCGCGGGGTTCTCCGTTACGAGCTGAAGAGAGACAGCTATGGTTTTTGGTGTCGTACTCGTATCGACCCATTCAAGAGCCGTAATACACGTTCTTGTAAACGGAGATGAGAGCTTCAAAACGCTCAGATCATCGCAAGAGTCTCTCCTTTGTCTGTCACAGCCTGACTCGGGACTCCTTGGAACGCGACTACATAGCCATCCGGCATGCCGGTCGGTCGCCAAGAGCTGTCCAGATCGCGATGCACGGCTACTCACGACTGATGCTGCGCGTATATAGTACTGACCACCGCGTCTGGCCAGGAGGTCAACACGCGCCATGATGTCTCACCTCTTCCAGGTTCTTTTCTTTGGGCTGAGCACATTGAGTGCAGTGACAAGACCGACTCCGCGGGGCACATCGCAACATTCCACTCAACCAATCACACCATTGACCACGCAAGAGATTGCGGCTCTAGCGCCAGCCGCCTACCTTGCCTCGTATGCTGACTCTTGACTCTTGGTGGCGCTCACATCAGTGCGGCATATTGCCCATCGAACACCATCACCTCCTGGTCCTGCGGCAGTGGGTCATCGTGTCAACCCTGAGATCTTTGTATTGACCTGCAGTTGCGTGTGGCAATGTGACACAACCTACGAGCATCACGACAGGCGGGAATGGAGCGGACACGCCGCGATGTGAGAACAAGGTGCGATCTACGACGAAGCTGACGGCAGTCTTTGTCGCCTCAAATGAGACGACAGTGATCGTTGCCATTTCTGGAACGAATGTCTCGAATTTTCATTCTATCGATGTGGATCTCAAGTTTGCTCTTCGACAGGCGGACAGCGCCCTTTTCCCTAACGCTGCCGAGGCAGAGGTCCACAGAGGCTTCCAAGGCGCGTTTAAACGCCTGATTGGCACGATCGGACCTGCTGTTCAGGCTCAAGCGGATGGCAGAAATGTCTTCGTCACGGGTCACTCGCTTGGTACGTCGTCACGCTTCAGTCAGGAAGGAGACTGAAGGAGAGGTGGCGCTCTCAGCATTATGACGGCTGTGCATCTGCAGCATCTTTTGCCGAACGTGTCCGTCACTTCGACGGTCTTCGCCGCTCCCCGCGTAGGCAATCAAGCATGGGCAAATTACGTTGACGCAACAGTAAGCTTGCATGCATGCATGATCACCAACGGGCTGACTTCTCTCTAGCTTGGGAGCAACGCACAGCACGTCATCAACTTGGACGATGCTGTTCCACATGTACCGCCCCGCGATTGGGGCTATCAGCAGTCCTCCGGCGAGATCTGGATTTCGTCAAAGGATGACCAGACGTACACTGCTTGCTCGGGACAGGAGAACGAGGCATGCTCGGACGGGTCTGAGGATGGTGCTTTGGCTGCCTGGCATTTACTCGAGGGCTTCGTCGATGACCTGGAGAAGGAGGTGCACGGCGGGCCCTACGCAGGCGTTACGTGAGATTCCCCTTCTCATCTGCGACGGTCTTGCTGAGAGTAAGAATAACAGCCGCAAATTGTTCTTGAGCAATGTGGCATGCATGCAGTCTCCGTACATCTCCTCTCATAGCACTCTGGCCCTCCGAATCAACGCGCCTAAACCTCTGGAAAAGGTGATAGGCGTGACAAAGTATATCCTTCACGCGCCTGTTCTTGAGCTTTCCGATGCCGTCTTGATCAGCGTAGCTCTTACGGTGCTGAATTCTGCGGGTGTCCCTGGAACGAAAACGGTAAGTGGGGGGGCCAAATAAAAATTTTCCGGCAGGCTGGGTATAAGGGTGGAGGGGACTTTGAATTTTCATCCTCATCCCCCTCTCTACTCAAATCTGGCGAAGCCCTGGCAGTTTGACTGTTTATGTGGGGGGATCAAATAAAGAAATTCCGGAGCACTTAGAGATTTCAGGCTGCCTGGCTTGCCTTGCACACCTAATCTTCTCACTTCCTATTGCATGCCTAACTTTGGACCCACTGTAAGTCGCCCATTCTTCTGTCATGCATGCATGGGCTGATGAGTACAGCTGAACTTCTTGCAAGTTGATGCATGATCAAGTGTTGGCTTGTCCATAACATCAATGTGAGCTTTGCCTTCAAGCGATGCATGCACATACTGATGCAGAAAGTCCCAGATATTGCAGCAATGCACTGCTCTCGAGGCCAACGCTGTTTGGGTCAGCACACAACTCTCAATGGTGATCACTTTCGGAAGGCTTCTTCAGGGCGGGGCAGCAGCGACTTCTTCAAAACATGCTCCTTCTGTCGCAAACAACCGCCAGTCCCACTTGCAACACCCCGGTCACGGCATGGTCATGCTGAGTGCATCAAATGTGGCTTCACCTTTGCCACTCCTCGATTTCGAGACAATCGAGGTCGCCCACGCAACACATGCCAATCTTGCTTGGAGCAGCATCACTCCCAATCAGCGCCAGGCACACCCACTCGCACAACCCGGCCATTGCCACCAGTCACCCCAGGCTCTCAGCCTACGCCTGGTACACAGAGAGGTCTTCCACGCCCGCGCCATGAGGTCACCTCACCAACACCACGTCGCAACCAGGATCTACATCCTGTAGAGCTTGGCCGCCCCACACGAACCAGACGTGCACCTCAACTGCCCTACGCCACTCCGCCCAGCCCGCCTCAAGGTGCTGCACACCGAGTCACAGAACAGCCACCAGCCCCACCACCACGCCTGGATCGCCATGCTGGACAGTCACGCTGCTTCAAGTGCAAGACCTGGAAAGAACATTCCGAGTTTCTCCAAGCAGGGACAGCCTCTCGCCGCTTCAAGACTTGCAGCACCTGTCGCGAATCCTCCAGAGCAGCCTATCATCGTCGACAACAGTCAACTCAGTCATCCCTCTCAGTCGACATGCTGGGCAATGCCTTCCTGCCCATTCCTGCAACACCCAACGATCTTGACGACATCTGCCTCTCTGAAGCTGCCATTGGGTGTATTGGGGACTTCCACTCAGCAATGGCAGCTGAGACGATGGAGACTTGCGAGAACTGCAATGAGAAATGGTTTGGACTCAAGGTCCAACAGGGTAAATGTTCACGTTGTCAAATTGATGGGGAGAAATGGACATCTGCCAACTGTATGGATCCAGGTCAGTGTCCAGGATTGTATGTGCTTCTCATGACTGACTTCACAGGTCCTTCTCTGCAGGAACTGTGCCGTGCAGCTGGCAGAGCAGTCCCTGACTTGCCCTCACAGGTGGAAGAGATGCTCCTCTCTCCCTACCATGTGCTGCTTCAAACATGGCGCGTTGGTGGTGGACAAACCAAATACGGAGGCCACACCTGTCTCTATGCCCATGACAGTGGCAGATTCCTCTCTCGACTTCCCCTCACCGTCACCGACCTTGATGTTCTCATCATCAAGCCGACAAATGCCCAAGCCCCCGCCAACGCTGCCAATCCCTCAGAGGATTTTGCACGCCGACCAGAGTTCCAAGTCCAGCGGTCACGCATTCTCGCAAACCTGCAAGCACTACAACACTTCCATCCAGCCTTTCAGAATGTCGAGATCAACTGGGAAGCAATCAATTCCCTTCCTGAAAACGGTTCTGTCTTCCATCAGCTGCGGTCTGTCAACTTGGAGGAGGTGCAGTACAGCGCACCTGAGCCTGACACTGGGCCAGTTGAGCAGGAGTCAGCAGAGGAGACAAGCTTGCCAGAGCTGGCTATACCAAACCTTGGAGAAGGCAACAATATTGTGGAGGAGATCCGGGAAGCACTGGAACAGGTGGTGGATGGAGGACCACCAGCACCCCTGCTCCTCACTGGACCTGTGCTGCATTCCACTCCAATCAATGAGCACGACATCAGCAACCCATTCCTCACCAAGGCCTTCCCCTTCCTCTTCCCCACCGGCCAGGGGGATCTGCATCAACAACGGCCTACCACAATACGTGATTCAGACTACTTCCGTCACCTGCTCTACTATCAGGATGGAAGGTTTGCAAAACACCCTCGATTCCGGTGAGTGCATCTCTCAGCATTAAGCCAAGCTGACAGTCAGCTATTATGCCTTCAACTGCATCATGAGGTGGCGAGCAAAACGGCTCTCCTGCTTCTATGTCAGCCGGAATGAAGAGGACCGAGCCCTCTCTGCTGCAGACATTGCTGCCATGGTGTCCGACCCAGCCAAGCAGCTGGCATCTCGAGTGCGACGATCAGCAGCCACCTTAACCGGAACACCACCCTACTGGGCACAGCAGAGTCGCAATCTTGCTGCAATGATCCGTCAACTGGGCACTCCACATGCTTTCATCACATTCTCAGCTGCGGATCTTCAGTGGCCAGATCTCCACGTCCACATGCCGGACCAAGCGCTACCAACTATGAGCGAACCTGATCGACAACGCATCAATGCCAAGAACGTCAATGAGAACCCAGCAATTGCAGCTTGCTGGTTCTATCGAAGATTTGAGCTGTTCTTGGCCAAGGTCCTCAAACCCCTGCTTGGAATAGAGGACTGGTGGTATCGCTTTGAATGGCAAAATCGAGGCTCCAGCCATGTCCATGGACTGGTTTGGCTCAAGGGGGCGCCATCCCCAGACACCCTTGATATCAACAATCCGGACAGTGTCCAGGAATTCCTTGACTTCTGGTCCACCAGAGTGTCAACCATCAATCCTGGAGAGGACATTCCGCCTCATCCAAAGCACCCCTCTGCCCACAGTAGCGACGAAATCATCTTTCGCTTCAAAGATCTGGCACAGATGCTCAACCGTGTCCAGAGGCACACGAGGTGCACTGCCTATTGTCTTCGCCGCCCAAAAGGATCTCCTCCCAACAGTCCGCTTGTCTGTCGCTTCAAGTTCCCCAAGGAGCTGGAGACAGAACTCCGACTGGTTGTCAATCCCAACAGAAACAAGCAACTCATCACACCACGCAACGACACCCACCTCAACAGTTACAATGCAGTCACTGCACTGGGATGGCGAGCCAACTCCGACATCAGTCCATGCACAGATCCCCGTGCAGTTGCCTCCTACATCTCCAAGTATGCTTCAAAATGCGAAAAACCATCCAACAACTTTGGCGAGATAATGCAGGCTATCTCAACCCGCCTGGAGCAAGAAACATCTTCACGAATTGTCTTCCAGAAGATGCTCAGCCGCATTGTCACCGAGAGGGATTACAGTGCTCAGGAAGTCTGTCATCAGCTCTTTGGTCGACATATGATGTCTGCATCACGAGAGTTTGGCACACTCTGCATACTGGAAAAGAGACAGAGACGCCTGAGGCAGAGGCAGGAAGATGAGGGACTGGACCAAGGTGTGGAGGAGCAAGACTGGCACGATGCCTACTTGGCACGCCAGCCAGAGCATGAGGGCATCAGCCTGTACGAATGGTTTCAATTCTACCGGAAACAAGGTCACAACGCCACTCGAAGGAAGCACCCAAAGATCATCATTCTCTGGCCGCTGTATTATCCATCAGACCCTCAGTCTGAGGATCACCAAAACTGGTGCCGGGCAAAGTTACTACTCCACCATCCTCATCGACACCCTTCAGAGCTCAAGCTTGATGACGAATCCTGGACAGAAGCTTTTTCTCGCTGTACTGAGGACCACCCAGAGGGGCACCAAGACACATTGCCCAAGCGACCCATCCGTCAACAACAGGGTGACAATGAAAACGACAGTGACTCAGAGTTTTCTGAGGGTGAAGAAGTCAATGACCACGAGCTTGATGACTGGCAAGTTCTGGCTGGAATGGGCCCTCAGTTTGATGAAGATGGGTGGAATGGGCCACTGCTTGGAGCACGTGATATTGATACTTCCCACGATTGGGAAGCAGTGGGGAGGGAGTGGGGATCAGATGGTATAGGAGAGAGGGCAAGCTACTTAGAAACCGAACGCAAGAAGGTGAGCAGTGGCCTACAATCCACTGCATACTGTGAGCTGACCAAGCAGTCTCAGCCTTCTGTAGCTCGCAACACTGTCGATCCCCAACTACTCAACACCACACAGCGCCTCATCTTTGACAAGGTCTTGCGCCATGCCAACCGTCTGCTCTCTGGAGAGTCAGTCCCTCAAATACTCCTCAACATCGATGGGACAGCAGGAACAGGCAAATCCTTCCTCATTGACGCCATATCCCAAGCTCTTCAAGGGCTCCAATCTGGGCAGCACAACAATCTCGACTTCAGCACAAATCCCATTGTCCGCCGGCTTGCCCCCACGGGTGTGGCGGCATTCAACATTGCTGGTTCAACATACCATGCTGCCCTTGGTCTTGGAGGCTCAATAGAGGAAAGTCATGACAAGCTTGGAGAGGGAAAGCTTGCCAGCCTCCAGGAAGAGTGGCATGGGACACGATACCTCATCATTGATGAGAAAAGCATGGTTGGAAGGGCGGCCTTGGGGAGAATCAACCTTGCTCTTGGTCAAATCTTTCCGTCGACAGCGTACTTGCCCTTTGCCGGTCTGTCTGTCCTGCTCATTGGCGACTTTGGTCAACTGCCCCCTGTGGGAGACACTCCACTGTACAACACTGCACGCTCGACAAAAACCTCCTATCTAGGCAGGCTCAGCAACATTGGCCGAGATATCTACCTTGCTTTCACTGAGAGCGTTCAGCTTGATGCTGTTATGAGGCAGGAAGGCTCCGACCCTACCACCACTGCCTTCAAAGCAACCCTTGCTCGCCTGCACACCGGGACACCTCAACAGGAGGACTACACCCTTCTGTCCTCTCGCTTCTGGGGGAACCTTTCCCCGGCATCTCAGCAGGCCTTTCAAGATGCTGTATGTCTTTGTGCAACAAAGCAGAGTGTCTCCGAGATCAACCTACACACTTTGGCTCGCTCTGGACAGCCTGTACTGCGCTCTCTGGCTCAGCACACAGGGGTAGGAGCAGCCCAGGCTTCAGAGGAACAGGCACAGGGGCTTGCTCCTGCTGTCTTCCTCATGATTGGTGCTCAAGTCATGCTTTCTCGCAACCTCTGGATCGAGCAGGGATTGGTCAATGGCACCAGGGGCACAGTATATCAGATTGGGCTCTCACCATCTGAGCCTCCTCATCAATCTGTTCCTTCTGTGGTCATGGTCGCCTTCCCATCCTACACTGGACCAACACCCTGGCACACCACAGACAACATACCACTGGTTCCCATTGTGCCCCATACAGCCAGATGGGAGACAACAAACGGGCAGCGGTGCTCTCGACGCCAGCTGCCACTGCAGCTTGCATTTGCTATCACCATACACAAATCACAGGGTATGACGCTGGACAAGGCAGTGATTGATCTTGGTTCAGCCGACTTCTCAACGGGATTGACATTTGTGGCAATCTCAAGAGCAAGATCTCTGGAGGGCCTTGCTTTCAAGCCAGGCTTTGATTGGGCAAGATTGAACAGCTTGAACACAGAGAGTAGAAGGGGGGGAGTATCAGGACGTGTATTGGCAGCAAGGGATGCGTCTAGACGTCAGATGCTTCAGATGACAGAATAAATGTATAGAGAAAAAGATGAATGACAATGCATAGGTAGACTGAATAAAAGTTGATCAAGCATGACTCTGAGTGTTTGATGCATCAGCTGAATCTCAAGTTCATGGGGTGTATGCATGTCATTGTGCTCTCTCTAGCTACTAACACTACCTCTATCTGCCTCCATCTCCTGTCTGTAATCATCCCACACAGGATCATCAGCAGCAGGAGTTGGGGGATCTGACCAGGTAGGAGGCTCAGGGGTGGGGGGAGGAGTGAAGAGAGGAGTTCCAGGTGGGCTTTCTCCTCCTCTGAGTGTTCTCATCTTCCTCAGCCAATCCAGCATCCTACTTTTCCACAAGGGCAATCTGAAGGTCTGGGGATTGGTGACTGGACCATTGAAGCTACAAGTCAGCTTTGTGTCATGCCAAGAGAGAGCCTGACTCACAAGGACTTCACAACAGGTCTTTTGGGCACCCATGGCTTCTTCTCTCCATTGACTTTGCCTGACCCAGGAGGCAGGTAGGATTGTTGCTGGGGTGGGTGATAGGGAGAGTGTCTGACTGGCTGTGGGCGGCTTTGTTGAGAGCAGGAATGCTTGTGCTCATCATGAGGGTTGGGATGTCGCTTTTTTTGCTCTCTCTGGTGCTGCCTGAGTGCTTTTTTGAACAAAGCTGACTGGAAAGCCATTCTGATGTAGATGTACAGATGAGAGATGAAAAGTCCAAAATTTTCCGGAGTCAGAGCTACGCCCCATCGGCGACGCGCCACCGCCGATTTACCTAGTTCGCGTTCACATTCGTCTTTCGGAGCCAAAAAACATGGCCTTGGTTGCAGCGCTAGACTGCTGGGATCTGCCTGGCACGTCCGAGCAGGGCGCTCGACTCGCAGAAGTAGCCCATGTGAGGCTTGCATCGAAGCAGCGCTTCTCCATCACTGACACGGCAGGCGTGGAATATCGCTCGAGCCTACTTACAGCCGCGTGACCTAGGCAGCTCCCGATCACCGCAAAAGCCAGGTATGCAGGCCCCTGTCTTGCGGGTCGAGCTGAAGCAGCAGTCGAGACACCCGATGTGACTGCTGCTCTCGATGTTCTACGGGCCGAGGACAAGATCCAACCGCTCTACGAGGAGTTTATTGGTGAGGAAAGCACGGCCTTAAGGGCATCACTGATTGCAGACGCTGTTGAGTCTCGGTTTCCGATTGTGAAGCGAGACATTCACCGATATGTCAACCGCATCCATGTGAGATCCAGAAGGCGTGAAAGGAGCAGCAAGCTGACTTGGCAGGAAACGTCAGTCGTCTCCGTAGCCCCTCAAGTCAAGGAGGTGATGGTGGACATGATGGAACGGCTGGCTTTGTGGCAGAGAATATGGGGCATACCTCTTCGAGCACTCAAGGAGTTAGCGACTTGTTTCGTCACGGTTGGACGATCTGACGCGCAGCAACAAGCTCATCTCAACCTTCACCATGGTCTTCCACCAGCTTCTCCATTCCAACCTCCCTGCAGTCTTTCCCGCTTATCTCCACGACTTCCTGGTCGCCTCACTGTCCAGTCTCCCGTCACACCTCCTTGATCCACCTCACAATCCACATATGCTGCAGACGGTACCGATCAACCCGCAGAAGGTGCCACCGCCGACACCGCATCTGTCCCGATTGGGCATTCTACCGCGTTATTCCGCCACTCTGAGCGCTGCTGCATTCGAAGAGATACGGAAGATAGCCGAGGAGGAAGCTGCAAAGGGATGGGCAGCCAAGAGATTGACCAGAGCCCGACAGCGAGTCGGCGATGGTGTTGCGAATTGGTTGTCCGGCATGTTTGAAGGTCAGCTTGACACGAGGATGTGCCCCTACGCTGGCTGACATGTGCTAGGCAATGAGCCCGCTCAGGCCGCTCTGAGACCCATGTTCTCGAGGTTCGACTACCACCTCTGCAAATGCTTCTTCGATATACGGTCAGTAGATAGACATGCAACGCTGCTTAGAGACTGACGCGTAAGATCGGACGAGCTATTCGATATTATTGTCGATTATCCGGATTCAATGGCGGCATTGGAAGACCTGAAGGAATGTCTCTACAAAGTGGATCAACGCTCTGTCCTGGTCGACAAGCTAAAAGCCGCGTGAATGGCGAAACAAGAGCGTCCAAGCGTTGCTGATGTTCACAGGAACTTGAGGCGTTTGCTACACCCGGGTGCGGAAACCAAGGATGTCATCACCCAATATATCTCGACTATACGCTGTCTTCGCATTCTGGATCCTCAGGGCGTCCTTTTGCACAAAGTGGCCGATCCGATCCGGAAACACCTGCGAGAGAGATCGGACACCATCAAGTGCATCGTAGCAACCCTGGTCGAGGGCGAAGAATTGCAAGACGAGAATGAGCACAGCGCCGGCTTGATACCGCAGAGCAATGACGATACCGTGGAGGACTTCTTGGATCCGAAATGGGAGCCAGAGCCGTTCGACGCTGCCCCAGGTAGGTTCCTGGAAGGTCACCATTCCCTTGCTGACGAGCGGAATTCCGGAGCGGGAAAGCCGGCGATATCGTCTCCACCCTTGTCAGCATATACGAGTCGCGAGATGTGATCGTGAAGGAGCTGCAAGTCTTGCTTGCTTCGCGCTTGTTGGCCGTCAAAGATTATGATGCGGTCACAGAGGTCAGCCGCAACTCCCGTACAGACTGAGCAGTAGTTGAAAAGCAGATCCGCATTATCGAGCTCTTGAAGATTCGATTCGGGGAACAGGCCTTGCAGATCTGCGATGTTATGCTAAAGGATATGGCGGATTCGAAGCGGATTGACGATCATGTCCAGGGTGATATCAAGGTGATCTTGAAGCTGTAGGACAGGCGTGCAGAGCTGATTGCAGTCTGAAGTACACCCACTCGTCATTTCGCGGATGTTTTGGCCCAAAATCCAGCCTTCCTCCCTTCACTTACCACCTAAACTCGAGGCGTCAGTCTTCAAGTAGCCTTGGGTGCATGCGGCTGATCGATTTCAGTGCTCAGCGGAACTACGAAGCTGCATTTCATCATTTTAAACCGGACAAGCGTCTTCGATGGTTGCAGCATGTCGGCACCGCCGTGGTCAAGCTGGAGTTTGACGATCGCGTCGTTGAAGTCGAAGCCACTCCCGTTCAAGCGTCGGTTGCGGAATTGTTCGAGGGAGCGGGGCAGTGGACGGTCAAGGCCATCGGTGAACGGATCGGGGTGTTCGACGAGGGCGAGCTAGGGGCTGCACTCGGCTTTTGGTGCGCACTCGGGGTGCTGGAAGAAACGCCCACAGGCTGGATGCTTCTCGAAAGAGCAGCACGGTCCCAGACCAAGGTATGACCAATGCGACGACCTCTGAGCGAGGCAGCAGTGACAGCCATAATAGCGTCACTGACTAGGAACGCGACCGGCCCAGATGATGAGCATTGCAAGCCGCGAACAGAAAACGCTGGTGCACAAAGCCAAGCGCTTCTACTTTCATGCATACAGGACCGGAAGCGTTTCAGAATCTGACCGGAAAACGCAAGGCTCCGAGACATTATCCTGCAGATTGACGCTTTCCGGTACTTACCCTTTTTGGCACACTCGAAATGAGATCGCGCTTTTGGATACGGAGGTGACATCAATCATGATATAAAGCGGCTCCTGTGGTAGCGATTGGCTTTTCTTCGTCTACTTTGACCAACCCAGGTTTTCTAACATTTTTCGTCGGTGCTGTGCGCCCTTCTTCCAACCTTCAATCTTCTATTCGCCTTACCAAATTCACCTCGCCGGTCGAGCTTTCTCTCAATCACCTCACATCTAGCATCTCTCCGACTCATCTTCAAATAATCTTTAATCGGGATGAAGTTCTCCACCGGATCCGTTGTTCTCGCAGGTCTGTTTGTGACCTCGTCGACCTTGGCCGCGCCCACGCCCGCTCAGTATGCGCGCTCGCCAGACCCAAACGACTTTGAATCGGCTTCGCCAAGCGTGAACAGCCCTTTGCTGGGCCATGGTCACTCTGCTAATGGCATGGCTGGTCACCGAAACCTGCCTGGTCCCATGAACAAGCGTATCTGGCGTATGTCCCTCTCTCACGTTCCGCCGCTTGACACAATGACGAATCACAACTTGTGCTGATGCTGACAGTAGGGGTAGACAAGCGTCAGACCCCCTTTGACGCGGCTCAGTCCGTGGTCGGCGAGGCGACGCCACTCCTCGCTCAGGCTTCTGTCGGCCAGGGTGCCACGCCTCTGGGTCTGGTCGGCTCGACGGCCGGCAGCATCGTGCCAATCAACCTGGCCTCGGTCCCTGGGACCGTCTCTGCACAGAACCTACAAGGCGCACTCACGGACCTTCCTGGGACCGTCGGCTCGATCGCTAACGGACTCCCTGGCACGCTTCAGGGGATCTCCAACACCCTCCCAGCACCGGTGAATGGAATCGTCGGCGGCCTTCTGGGAACAGTCGGTGGGGTTGCGGGTCCTCTTCTCGGCGCTGTCGAAGGTCCCGTGGCCCCTGTCCTCGGCACGGTCGGAGGAATCCTGGGGCCCACTGTCGGTGGTACGGTCGGCGGCCTGCTCGGCCAGGTTGGCGGTACACTTCAAGGCGTGACTGCTCCGGTCGACAGCTTGGCTCCTGGACTTGGACTCGGTGGTCTGCTGGGCGGGCTGACCGGCTCGCTCAACGGCATACTCGCCGCTCAGCCTGTCTCGCAAGCTTCGGTGCCGGGTCAAGCTTTCCTCGCACAGCCACAGGTTTTCGGCAGTGCCCCAGGCTCCGGTGTGCCAATGTCGACCTTGTCCAATAGCCCACCCAGCTATGTTGCCAACGTTGGCCAAGGCAGGGTGCTCGCTGCTTCGAGTCAGGACGACGACATTGAAAACATCGCCAACATCATCGACAAAGGCGTTTCTAACGGAGATCAGACCGGTTCGCAGAAGGGCGTGCAGAACCAGGCTGGAAAAGCAGATTTCGCCATCCCCAACCCGTCACAGGGCACTCCAGGTCAGGTCATGCAAGTGCCGCAAAGTGCACAGAGCATCCCTGCCCCGATGCAGCAGGCCCAGACGGCTCCGGCCGCCGCCATCCAGTATGTCAAGGTCAACGACAACCTGGTCCCTGTACAGCTGGACGCCGCTGGCAGGGTGCTGGGTCTTGCCGCGGGCTTGCCTACCATCACTGCCGCCTCCCTCCCGGGACACTCGATACCCGATCTCTCGAGTCTCCAGGGCCAGCTTCCGTCTCAGGCGGTGCAGGGTCTCGCCTCTGCCCAAAGCGTCGCACAGCCGGTCCAGCAGCAAATCTCGTCTGCCATGGGCAAGCTCCCGGTCAGGCCAAGCGCAGCACAGACACTCTTGCCATCGCAGATGAACCTGGCCGATGTCGACCCGACCAGCTCGGACATCGTCTCGGCTCTCGACACCGCGGAAGACGGGGTGGATACCACCTACGACCCCTCTTCGGACGATACCGCCGACGCCCTGTCTCTAGTTGCCGGAGCAGTCAACGGCGCCAGCGGGACCCCATACACCGCCGCGTCCGCCATGGCTAGCACACCCGTCTCGGCCGCTTCGGCAGCTGCGTCCTCGGCATATGGTGCGCCTCAGTGGGACGATGACGACTGGGTCCAGCCTGACCAGAGTCTGCTCGGGCATTATGCTAGCACCGCGGGGTCCATGGGCTTCTCGGCGACGGCGGCGGCGGAGAACGCCATTATGACTGGCACAGGCGCTAGTGCGATCGTCAGTGCGCCCACTGTTAGTGCCACGGCGATCAATGGGGCCCAGTGAGACTCTGATTAGGCTAGCTCCCATGCATACTCCTGCTGCTAATGAGTCGAGGAGGCTTACGGCATCAATTCCTCCGGACGGCGGTGTTGTCGTGAGATATGAGTCGCATCCGACATATCCTACGAGATGGTAATGGGTCCTACTAGCTGACGGAGTTTCTCGGTAATTACCCTATGACTCGAGGTGGCGGCACCGCTAACACTCCCTCTGCCGCCGCTCTTGAGTCTCCTAGTGCTACCCAAACTGCCGTGCTCACTATCCCCAGTCCTTTACCCATCCTGCTCCGTCCAAATTCCCTCTATCCGCAGATCCTCTCTGTTCTTCAGGAGCCGCGGACCCGGTAAGGCTTTGGTGAGGATGTCGGCATGCTGGTTTGCGCTCTGGACATAGATCAATCTGATCTCTCCTCGTTCCACCTGTTCTCGTATGAAGTGATGTCGGACTTCAATATGCTTTGTGCGTGCGTGAATCCCAGGATTTTCCGCAAGAGTGAGAGCGCCTTGGTTGTCACAGTAGAGAGTTGTCGGCCTCCTTTTCCAGCCTATCTCTTCCATCAACCCGCTCAACCACTTTGCCTCCTTGGCTGCCTCCGCCATCGCAACATATTCCGCCTCCAGCGTTGATGTTGAAACCGTCGCTTGTCTCTTTGATATCCAGCTGATTGCTGATCCGCACACCTTGAACATATAGCCCGTTGTGGATCTCCGTGTGACCACACATCCAGCAAAGTCGGAGTCCACCCATCCCTCAACGCCACTCATGCTTGCTCCTCCGAGGACCAGCCCGTGAGTGCGTGTCTTGGCTAAATAGGCAACTACGCGCATTGCTAGTCGCCAGTGTGACTCCAGTGGTGCTGAGCTGTACCGTGCCAAGTAGTTGGTTGCAAAGCTGATATCTGGTCGGGTGGATGCTGCAATCCACATCAAGCATCCGACCACTGCTTGAAAGGGCGAGAGAGGGGCTGCCTTGTCGTGTGCGGTGACTGCTGGTTGACCGTCCCTATGCGTAGGCAGTGGGACTACCAGTGACTTGTGATGAGAATGTCCGGGAAACCGTAGAGCAACCTTGTCGATGTATGCCGGCTGAGAAAGGTGAATGACTCGTTTTGCTTGGTCTCGAACAATCTTGAGTCCTAAGATCTGGCTCATCTCGCCAATCTCCGTCATCACCCATTGCTTCTTCAATGCCGCCATGACCACATCAATCTCCTTGTCACTTCTTCCCGCCATCACCATGTCGTCCACATAGGCAAGGATAAGCATTGGTCCACCATGCTTTCCGCCAGGCCTGTAGTACATGCCCCAGTCTCCCTCAAGCCTCTTGAACCCTAGCCCGTGCAGAGCTTTGCCGAGTTCCAGCCACCAGACTCTTGCAGATTGCTTGAGCCCGTACAGTGACTTGAGAAGGCGGAGCACTGTCCCCTGTCGTTTCTTGACCACTGCGTCGGGGTGCTCCATGTAAATCTCCTCGTCTAGGTCTGCATTCAGATATGCTCCCTCGACGTCTGCTTGGCGTAACTTGAGACCCAGTGTTGCCGCCAAAGTAAGGAGAAGCCGTAGACTTGCCATCCGTCCTACGGGTGCATAGGTCAACTCGTAGTCAACCCCAGGCTGTTGAGAGAAGCCTTTTGCCACGATGCGCGCCTTGTGCTTGATGACCTTGCCATCCGCATCGTACTTTCGAGCAAAAACCCATCGAGATGCTATGGCCTTCCGACCAGGTGGGAGCATCACCTCGACCCAAGTCCCTTTTGACTCAATGTTGTCGAGCTCCCTCAGCATTGCTGCCTTCCAGCTATCCCGATCCTTGCCCATCAGTGCCTCTCGTGCTGTTGGAGGCTCTGATTCTCCCGAGGATGTGTCCTCCTCTAGCCTTGTCTCGGATGCCAGGTATGCTCCCCTTGCATCCTCTCCGTGCCATGCCTGCATTAGGTTTGCCTGGTGAACAGAGGTTACCCTTTCTGCAACACGGTTGCTGCGCCTCACTGGCATGGGTGGTGGCACAGCTTCAGGCGGTGTCGGTACAGGGAGGGTGTCCAGCAGTGAATCGGGTGTCGTTGTTTCCTGAGCAGCATTGACTGGCAATGCTTGCTCCAAGACCCTTTCCACCTGTTGTTGCTCTCCCTCCTTCTCCTGCACGGACACTTCCTCTCTCCTCTCTGGTTCCCGAGCAGCTTCTTCCTGACTTGGAATGTCTGCAGCCGCTTGTACTGGTCGGACTTGTGCCATGGATATTGGTGCAATGGCAGCCGGTGCCGGAGGAACTGTTTCTGCCGTGACTGCCGGGGGTTGTTGCGGTGTATCAATTGGAACGATGGTGTTGTCCGGTGTGAGAGGGTGTCCAGATGCGCTCTTGACGTCACGACTGATGTGCAGCTGCCCATCTCCCTCCATCCTCACCAACCAGCCGCTCCGCTGTATCTCCAACCCCATTACCCGTGCCAGTTCTCCCTTGTCCGTATCCAGTCTTGCCTTCTTCCTGATCTCTGCTGGGATCTGAGCAAAGACCAGCTCGCCAAACATGAGAGTGTGCGCCAGGTTTGGACTTCTTCCAGTGAATTTTGTCCAAGCATTGACGCCGTCTCCTCCCCATGCCGTCTTCATGAGCATCACCGAGGTGTACTTGGCTGCGTAATCCCAGTACTCATGTCCAAGATTTGCCGAGGAAAGCATCGCTCCTATCATCTCCTTCACCGTTCTGTTGAACCTTTCTGCCACTCCGTTGAGTTCAGGTGTATACCGTGGCGAGATTTGGTGAATGATGCCAGTCTGATGATAGAATACTAAAGCTTTGTCGCTTTTGAACTCCTCGCCACCATCTGTCCTGATGAACTTGACTTTGTGACCAGTCTGCCGCTCAATCCTATTGACAAAGTTGATGACGTGGAAGAAGACGTTCTGCTTGTTGACGAGGGGAACCACATTGTTGATCTTTGAGTGATCATCAATGATACCAAGGTAATACCGAAAGCCTGTTTTCGAGGGGTCCATAGGACCAGCAATGTCAATATGTATGACCTCGCAGTCCGACTGCCCTCGAGGGCTTTCACCATTCTTTGGAGGTCGAGTTGTTTTCCGAGCTTGACAAGCGTCGCAGTCATCCAGCCTGAACTTGTCCTTCTCCAACTCCTCCTTAGAATACCGTAGATGGCCATCACCGGCCAGCTTCAGGAGCTTCTCTCGTCCAATATGTCCTAGACGCTTGTGCTCCTCCTCCAGTGGGCTTTCACGGACAGTGAGAGCGTTGATCTCCCTCACATCCAACTTCACTGGATCCTCAAGCTCTGTGTGGCGTACTGCACCGAGCTTGACCCACAGCAAATTTCCTCGCCGTGTCCCCTTGACCTTGATAGGTCCCACCTCCACGGTCTCCTCCTTAAGCTTGACACTCCAGCCTTTGTCGATAAGGGTATAGGCTGAAAGCATGTTCTTCGTTGTCTGAGGATGATAATAGACATCGAGCAGCTTGATCTTGTGTCCGGAGGATGTGGTGATGACAATGTCGCCTGTCATGGTTGCCGTGAATTGGTGACCACCAGGGACATGAAATACAACAGACTCTTTCAGAGGTCTGAGGTTGGTGAACAAATGCTTGTACGGGGACACATGGTGCGTGCATCCACTATCGACAAGGAATTCTGGCGTTGAGGAGGTCGAGGCAAGGGCCTGTTCCGAGAAGGTAGCGCCGGCAAAGAAGTTGACTAGTCGGTCTTCTTCACCATCCTGCTGCTTCTCTCCTCTACCCTTGGTCACCTTGCTGCTCCCTCGGACGCCTGTCTTCTCTGGACAGTCTCGCTTGAGATGTCCTTCCTTGTTGCACATCCAGCACACCAGCTTCGTGCCCTTTCCTCCACTCTTGGCTTTCCAGCCACCCTTCTTCGCACCCTTCTCCAAGGAGATCCGCTCGCCCTTCTCCGCAGCGTTCAGTTGAGCTGCAGGCTGAGCCTCCTTCCACGGTAGACCTTTGGCCTCCCACCGTGATACTTGGGTTTGATAGAATTGTCGGACTTCCGACCAGCTTTGCTCGTAAAGGGGTGATGACTCGAGCAATTGGATAGGGATGTCCCAACGTGGGTTGTTGACAAGAGTATTGAGAAAGATAAGAGCGCGGGTGGAGTCCTCGTACTTGTTACCGGCTTGTTGAGATTCGAAGAAAAGAGAGTTGAACTTGTTGAGATGATCGGCGTGATCTTTGACAGTGGCGTTGGCGGGAAGGCGGATAGCGCGTAGAGCATCATCGGTGGATGCCTTGTATGCGGGGTCCTCGCGCTTCATGTCCCGTTCCAGCCAGTCCCACATCTCCTTGGCCGACTTCATCTCTGAGATCTCCATCTGAATCCCCGGGTCTAACCTGCGTAGGATGACACCTTGCGCATAGTATTCCCGCTTCCTCCACTCCTCCCACCGCTTGAGCTCTGCGGTGCCCAGCACGCCACCTGTGAGACTCGTGTCTCCCTCAGGTGCTACTGACCCAGCACGCGCCGTGCGCACTGGCACTCCTCCAGCTCCACCCGTCCTGTACGGTTCAACATCCGTACCTTCAATGATGCCAATGCATCCCGCCGTAGTGAGGTCAAGGCGGACAGCAAAGCGCCATTTGAAGTAACCGCGGGGTGTCGAGAGGAAAGGAATTGCCTGGGCGGCAGTGGTGGTTGAAGTGAAATTGTCGTTCATCGTGCCGTAGAATAGGTGATGACGACCAAGGCCTTATCCGTTGCGAATTCAGCAACAGCCTTAAACAGAGTGATAAAACTCTCGGAGAGGACTTATCGTACGCAAGACGTGCACCAAGGGCCTCTCCGTGCACGCCACCAGTGATAATCTGGATTTCCACACCGTCCGAAGACAATGTCTACGTCTGAGCCGAAGCTAGACTGCCCGCTTCTCCTACACCTGCACGGTGCAGAGCGTTACTCCCGCCCTTCAGTTCTCCCGCCCAAGAGTGGTGGGCTTTCCGGTTAAACAAGGCGCGCCCTTCCAGTTCTCCGTCCTCCGTGTCCAAGGCAAAAAACCTGCCCTCCAGGACAACCGTCCAAGGCAAAACCGCCCTCCAGGACGTGACGGATTGAACAAGGCGTTCCGTCGTCTCGGTCTGTCGGATAGAGAATACCGAGACGATGAAGTTGCACGGGTCTGACGATCGACGTTGTCGAATGCCCGCTATGCCGCACCTCGTGGTACTCGAACCGACTGACTGACTAGACCCTCTACTAATCGGGCAAACCAGCGCCAAATAGGTACTGGGGACCACAGATTAATAGTAAACCTAACCGGGGAAACACAGCGCAGGCGGCGCAAAATGGAGTCACCCAATTAAGCACACGTCCCGTACTGGCCCACACAGCCAAGAAGAATCCAGACCTTGGGGTGACGGCTGTTAAACCGCTGAGCCAAGGCCTTGCTTTGTGTTATCCTGGCTGTTGCTGCCGGCCTAGTCACGATCGAGTACGTGGGACTTTTAATCTGTTGTCGTGAGATATGAGTCGCATCCGACATATCCTACGAGATGGTAATGGGTCCTACTAGCTGACGGAGTTTCTCGGTAATTACCCTATGACTCGAGGTGGCGGCACCGCTAACAGGCGGCGGCGGGCACGCGTCTGTCTCCTTCTCATTTTGTTTCCCCGCGCAGCTACTCATACCACCATCGTCGCGTCAAAGGTGATACTCTGCCTTTAGACAGCACCCAGCCCATCCACCTCGTCCCGCCCGCGAGCCCGATCCGAGATGAGGATCACCTTTCCCAACCCCCTCGGCCCGCCCATCACCCTCGACACCTCGTCCCTCTCGCGCTCAGCCGGGTCCTTCCGCCCTTCCTCGTCTGCCTCGTCTCTCCTACGGCGACCGCAGTACCGCATCCTCGCCGTCCTCTTCCTGATCGTCTTTGGAGTCCTCTGGCGACCCAGTCCGCCCTTTCCGCCCTCGTATCGCGCGGAATGGACGGTCGAGCATGGCGCCGCGCTCGGGGAGGCCGAAGGGCGCAGCGGGCGGTATGTCAAGTTTGACGTGCCGCAGGGTACGGGCTTCAATCACCAGCTCCAGCGCGTGCTGCTGCAGCACCACTTGGCCCTCTTGGGCAATCGCAGCCTGGCATTTGAGCCCTTCGTCGAGGACAAGACGGTAAGCCCCCCCGTTCCCTGATGGAGAGGGTCACATGCGCGACTGGTACTGACATGGAAGAGCTTGCCGTTCGTCTTGACTCGCTGGCCTTGGCGGTCGGCCAACATCCCCCTTTCGGCATATATCTCGACCGTAGTCAGCGGCTTTGAACGCTACTATGGATCTCCGAGGGCGGTACCGTGAGTCACCCCGCCCTAGCTCGAGTCTGAAACCCGGAGACAGGGCTGAGCGACAGGGCATCATATTACCGCCAGCAGTGTTCGTCCTGGCGTGAGGTCACGTATACGCGCAAGACAGAGGAGACGCCGAATGGGAATCTCGATCTTGTTGCCAATGGCCAGGACCGCATACACCAAATGCAGGTCTTGCTGGCTGGTAGCGATGAGAGCTGCATCAGGATACGGGGCGAGCCCTTTGACGACGAGTCAGCCTAATCATCTGATCCAATCAATTCGCTGACGGGCAGCTTCTTTGACTCGAAAGCTCCGCTGGAGCTGTACGATTCGTTCATTCGCTCCCCGGTCATGAAGCATTTCACCTTCTCCCCATCGGTGCTGTCCATCCTGAATGAAGTCCTCCCGGAGTTGGCACCAGAAACAGCCCCATATGACCTGGAGCGCATAGCGCATCCGACGTCGGATGCAGTAGTTAGGACACACATGTGGAAGCATGTCTTGGCGTTGCATCTGCGCAGAGGCAGGGAGTGGGAGCAAACGTGCACGGAGAAGGGAGAACGGGCAGCGTGAGTTGGTATGCAGCAAACAGAATATATCTGACCGTCAGACCGTTCGTTTCCTTCAACAAGCTTCCCCGACTACCTGGAAATGAAAACGTCCCACCACCCAACGATATGGTCGAAGCGACCCGTATGGGTCTGTATCGAGCCAAATGTCTTCCCGAGGTCCTCGACATCATCGCTCGCGCGCGGAGAATGAGGAAAAATCACCCGCTATTACGCGTGCTGTACATTCTCAGCGACGGCGAGGATGACTGGGCCGAAGAAGTCCGCATGTGGCTTCAGTCAGAAGGATGGGATAGGGTCTGGATTGGCAAGCGAGACGTTTACCCTGGATGGAAGGACCGCGAGCTTGGCGTCGCAGTTGACATGGAGATTGCCAGACGCGCCGGCGTGTTTGTGGGCAATGGGGTGAGCTGCGCGGACAGAAGGCCGGATTGGGCTGACGTCGCAGTTTTCAACGACATCGAGCAACATTGTGCTCCTGCGACAGAGGGATGGGATACACCCCGATCTGACGCAATTTTGGTAATGATTTTAGCATTTCAGTCATCTTTGGGCATCTAGATGGGGCATGCAGCTCCACTGTACAGAAGCGCGACGCGGCAATGCTTCGCCATCCCGCCTTCCTCTCACTTGGCTCTTCGGCTTTCACTTGGCAGGTCCCGAACAATATGAGGTAATGGATCTTCGAAGGGCAAAGTTGTTCTTGGGCACGGTTTATTGGCTGGGTTCGCCCTTGCTACATTAGCGGCCAAGAGAACTGGACGGGTCCGCCAATTTGCCACCCGCTTTAACTGATCCAACGTACAAGCTCTACTTACTGTAACTGATTAGTCTCGAGAATGTCCACGACTGGTACGCCGTTCGGGTCCGTGAATTCGCTCAAGACCACCTTTCCTAAGTTTACAGTGAGTACCTGCTGGTCGCCTCCTCGACGCGGGGTCTCATCTCTGTCGCTGATGTCAGTCTCAAGATTGGGACGAATTGCTGAAAGAATGTCGAGACAAGTCTGAGAATCCGGACTTCTCTCTCATGGTTGACTCCAAACACCTCGCGACTACCGTCGAGCCAGTTTGCGAGCGCATCAAGCTCTTGACCAAACAGATGCACAATGGGACGGCGGGCAGCATGCCTCCTGGTATGCGTTGGGTCCTGTCCCACTGGCAGCCCTCACGGCACTACACGAATGAGCAAATGGCCGCTGTCGAGGAGCCGACCATCGACCTGGAAGCCGCACTCCCGGCCCTTCAAGTTCCGTCTCCGGTTGATGATATCACCAGCGCCATAACCCAAGTGTACAAGTCGCTGGGGAGTCTGCATAAGGCTTTCTCGACATTCTCAACTATGGACGGCAAGCCACATCCTGCCGCCGAGCTCATGAAAGTGGTCGTTGAACAGGCTGTCCTCCGTTCCTTCGGGCAGAAGCCCGATGAGACCAAGTGAGTGTCCGCTGCTGATCAAATTCGGTCGCCTGATGAGACAGGTTTCCAAGCCGGGACACCTTGGAGTCCGCGGCAAGCGAGAGGCTTTGGGGTGATAGGGACGCGCGATCGTCGCTGAAATCACTGCTTCGGGGAACAGCTGCTGTGGCTCCCATCTTCGGGGCATCTGCCTGGTACTCACTCGCGAAGCGCAACATCAACTGATCTCGTATAACCACGAGGAATAGATATGCGCTTCACGCTTTTGGGCCACGGCCGCGAAGTCGCACATGTGATCGAAGTGTACAGCATTTTTCTGCAGTGGATGCATCGCAAATAGGAGTATACGGTATCGTTCCTGCTCGCCCTGTGGGGATTCGTTCAATGATCTTCGCGGACGCAAGATGTCGTGGCCATGTTCCTCTTAACATGACATAAGCCCCACTTTCGGAAGCAGAAAGGCACAATGCAGTTCTACCTTGGTGGCAGGTCGCCAAGCCGGGATGGCTCAAGGTGGAAGCACAGAAGGGTGGACCAGGACAGGCATTGGGCTCGAAGCTGCTACAAGACTGTTACCTGCTCAACCCGCTTGATAAGCCTCCCCGAATTTCGATCGAGAGTGCTAATACTCGAGGATGCGAGAAGCCGCCATGAGAAGCCTGGCTCTTCCCCTCTCAGGGCTTTCGCGTTGTGCAGCGACACACAAGAAACTCGTTTGACCTGCTCCATGCACTTCGGCCACAAAAGGCATGCTATGCGCAACCCTCAGGAATCGCTCGCTTTGCGAAATCATTTCACACAATGCTCGAAAATTTGCACTAGCTCTCGCGAAGGCTGGCAGCCGACAAAGGATGCATGAAAAGATCTATCTCATAGTGGCTCTGCTGGAGTTTCAGCACTGCACAGCCACTTGGTCAGTCCGTAGCTGGTTCGCCCACTTGTCTGCAGGGTCTGAAGAATTATCGCTCGCAACACCATTCAGTATACATAGCCTCCAGGTCACCGTTCCGCATATCCCTCTGACTCCTAAACGCTGGTTGCGTGCCCTTCACACACGGAGTGGCCTGAAGGGTTAAGACCGAGTTATAGAGGGCGACGTTGTACTGAGCCCATCGTGATGTCTGACAACGCAACCGGGTCATCTGATGAGCATGATACAGCCGTCCCTCAGGTGGAACGTCTGTTCTCCCAGCCGTTTGAAGTGACCCTCCCAGAACCCACAGTAAGTCTACAAATCGTACCATGTGACACTCCTGACAACGCAGTCTGGACATTTTCGCCGCTTTTTGAGCGATTGTCGTTATAAGTGTCGGGATCCAAATTTTGCACTTGTAGTTACTTCGAAATCGGTCGAGGAGCTGGTGACCGTCTTGACATTCACGCGAAAGCTCGCAGCGGAAGCAGGAGAATTGACTGAGGGGGAGATGTTGCCCTATCCAGTCTCTTGGCTGCTCTCGTCCACGATCTGGATGCAGCAGAAAGCCGCTGCCACGCACACCGCAAAATTACTCACAGACGCATTGATGAAGAGTAAGCGCGCCGCCGAAACCTTGCAAGCAAAAGACAAGAGGACATTGACGGATATCGAGGCGTTTTCGCTCGATTTCTATGAGTCGATCGGTAACCTGTGGCAAGAGCTCAACAATAGCCGCACCGAGGGCGACCACAATCCTCATTACTTTCCTGCTGTGGCGCTAACCGTCGAGCAAGCTACGATTGAGAGCTTCGGCAGCAGGCTCTCTGAAGAATTGTGAGTGCCGCTGGTCATAGTCCCGCGGCTCACCGTGCAGCGAAGAAGCATTGAACAGAGAAAGCAGCTCGGCGCGCATCAACCGTGACTGGAACTTTTCGCGCGGCGGGTTTGAGTTAGCGAGGCGACGCGACACTTCGGTCCGTGCACTTGTTCTAGCCGTCTTTTGCATAAGTGCCATTCATACGGCGACTACGAGCATGCAGTAGGTCGTGTCTACAATAACGTCCCCATTTTTGGACCGCTGGTGACTGTTTGACTCGAATACAACCCGCTGCGTTTGGTATGTACATGTTTCCCACTGCCTAAGTCGGCTTTCGACTCTCAACTCGGGGCACAGGGATAGCAATTTTTCGATTCGCACCGCCACCCCCTTGTCGATCTGCTACGTACGAGCCATTCATACATCCGAGGTTCGAGGAGAGTGCTGGTTTCGCAGCAGGCAAGCACGTGTCTCGAGTTTTTCTATGGGCAGCTAGGTGCGCATACTGCTCGATACATGCAGGGGTACGAATCGATCATCTTGGGCTCCGATCTTCTCCAACCACTCGGCTGTCTGTTTGAGGCATAAATAAGTGGAGGATCGATTCGAGGCTCTAGTGAGCGTTGACTCGGAGACCTGTTGTCTTTGGAGCATATGCTGTACATGTTGACTTGCAAGATCAATGCGAAGTAAAATATTTTGTGGCGCACAGTCACCTCACAAGGGACTGACGGTCTGTTGGGTTTGTTGGGAGCACGGGCCAAACAGCTGCAGGTCGCTGGAAAACCGACATTCTTTGACTCTTCGCCCGAGCCGGTGAGGGAGTGGGTGTCCCCTGCTTCTTGGAGAGAGCAGAAGGTATATTTCACTGAGTTGGCGGACTACCTAGACAACACAGCCACCGAAAACTTCGAATCCGTCAGAAAGTTTCAAGCCACTCCCTCGGATGCTAGACAGGACTCTCTGGCGAAGGAAACACTCGCACGCGCTGTGATTGGATTCTGCCTGTCTTTGCATGAGCAACTCGCGGGTTATCGAGACAAAGACGACGAAGAACATCCTGCATTCCGTGCGATGACTCTTATTCTGACAGGGGCAGTGACCGCAATTCTTGACAGCAGAAGCGCCGAGGCATTGTGAGTGTCGACCTGACGCTAGACGTTCGGCTGATTATGCAGTCTTGACAGAATAAAGAGCGCGGTGGAACTGACCCATGACTCGTACGACCAGCTTGACAAACAGCGGCAAAAGGATATTGCCCCTCGTGTGCTTACCGCACAGGTTCTTGCAGTTGGGAGTGTGATGGCTTTAGGGTATGGCCTCAGTCATTTCACGAAGTGACCCCGCATTGCCTTTCGCGTTTCTCAGTACAAAGCTTTCCCTTACAATTGTGGTAAATGCAGTGAAATTCTCTACTACATGCATCACTGCTCTACCCATGAGGGTACAGTTTTATTATCCTGCCGATCATAGAAGAACGGACTACAACGAGCCTTGCCCTGCAAATATCCGTAAAGGGTGGGAACTGCCCCACTCGCTTCAGACTGCGAACGGTTGCATCCCAGTCTATGAATGCTCACGGGCACTTTCTGGGTACATTGAGATACCGAAGGCCTGACGGGACTGTGACAGGCACTTTGATCAGGGAAATGTAACACGCGCGGACTGTTTCGCGGGTCCGACAGGGGGGACTTGAGCTAACCCTTTATCTTGCTCGGCAGGATACCAAGTCTGTCAAAGTTGGTGATCAATTCTTCGCGAGAGCCCTTTTGCTTTGTTCCCTGCCGCGGGAGTAAGCATCTTGTAAGCGCAGGGGACATGTACTGTGCTCACTCCACAGCTCGGCTTGTGTCCATCGACAACGCAGCGATCCGTGCGCAGCAAAATGTCAGGAAAGCACTGTGGGTGATGAGGTGTCTTGTCAGCATGGAAATGTCCACCATCAGCTGGTTAAGGGTCCTCATGCCCCCTCAGCCCACAAACTCGTCCATCGAGTCGAAATGAGACCGATTGGACAGTCTCCACTCGCGAGCTCACTAGGCGGGCTGATGTCGTTGTCCGAGGTGCAACCGGAACGGCGCGGGAAAGTAGGGGAAAACTGCCGGTGTAAGAGATGGTCACTTGTCAATTTGTGCACGGCAATACCCCGCGGATCTAATGGCTTGGCGTGGGCGCTGTCTGGCGGGGACGACAGGTATTCACAGTCAAGGTAGGTCCTGGACCAAACTCGATTTGCCTCCTGTCGGAAGCGTAGAGGCAAGACACAATTGTCAGAGAGCACTCCTGAAACGTCTACTCAGTCCTAAGCTCAGAGGCGTATGTCCGTGTGGGGGTAGCTCTCTGACACAAGGGTATCTGTATGGCATGATGACTTTCTCATGTCTACTTGTCTATCGTCGGCGCAGTTGCGTGCTTCTGCCTCGCAGCGATGTGATTGATCCCGATCAACAACCCGCCTAGCAAAGCTTTGGGTAGCCTCTTGTGACTTTACTGAAGGGAGGAGCGCGGGTTAAAATCGTGTGTTGCTCGCTCTGCGCGCTTGTTTCTTGCCCATGCTCACAGTATGACATCAGGTCACGCTTTTGTACGAACATGTACGGTGAGATGAATGGTACTCGGATTGCAAATGGTCCATTTCCTATTACGAGCTTCTGCGAGGCTGTGCGTCTCTTGGAACATGACTCGCATCACCTCGTCCACTTGCGTCTGGTTGGGATGAATGCAGTGCACAAGACAAGGGAAGAAGGTTTATGCCTTCGTGCAGCTGTGTGGCACCCATGGCCTGTATAAACAGCTGCGGCACGGGAAGGGCTGCACCCATTTGCCACTCGCTCCTTGTTATCGCACAATTTCTGTGATCCATTCCAATCGCAATGACTGAGAAGCTCTCATGCGCATATGTCCCATCTTTCGATACTACTACCCTATGTGAGCCTACTGTAAGTCGTTGCCTCAACATCTCTAATACTCCTAAAGCTTCCCCGCAAAGTTGTGGCTGACCTTGAGGATAAGCATGGACACTTCGCCAGGACCTTACGACAATGCAGAAGCAATGCTAAGGACCCAAACTTTGCCCTCACGGTGGCCAGCAGCGACCTCAAGGCCGTCGTGGTACACGTGTCGGAACGTTTACAGACCAAAGTGACTCAGGTCGATGACTTGACAGGTTCGAGCGGCTACGAGGAGTCAAGGTCCTTCTCCGATATTTTGGTGTCCCCATTGGACGACGAGTCCTTTGCCGAGAAGAGGCAGGCCGTCGTGCGGGAAATATACGACCGACTTTCATGCCTTCAGCAAGACTTCTCGGCTTGTGAAGGAGGATCTGCAGCCACCCGGGCAGTATTCAACACTCTGGATCTGGAGATTCAAAGGGGTATCTTACAGTCATTTGGCACTGACTTTAAAGACAATGTGTAAGTGTTCAGTGACAGACGGGACGCCGCTGATGAGCAAGCCGCGATGCTCTGGACAGGGCAAATGATGAGGCTCAGAAGTTGACCTGGGACGAGCTCAAGTCCCTTGGGGAGGACAGGTGGACTAGAGCAGTCAACGTAGGTCTGGTCTTCGCGGCGATATCAACCCTCATCTGCGCCGCTGGTCGCATAACGTCATACGTGGGAAGCTCCGCGACCCAATAAGGTCGTCAAGGTGAAGTGAAGGGCACTGTCCTCACTCTACAGTCGGGTGTCAGAACTGATTGAACGCTCAAAATTCGTATTTGGCTGTGATTTTGGCTGGGAGTGATTCTGCACAACTTTGACAAGCAACCTAGCTACGCATCCATTTTTTATGGCAAGCACAGTCTGTACACATATACTTATACCTTTTCTTTGCTTGGGGCCGGTGCTGTATGCATAGATTGTCAAGTTTGTTGCTGAGATAAGAGTCACTGAAAGTGCTGGCCAATTACCAATTTAATAGGCAATTGAATGAACATGCCCTAAATGCCAACCCTTATGCAAGCCCTTCACTCAGTTTGTGCATATCGATTTTGCATGCATTAAGCTTTGTATGCATGCAGGAGGCATATAAGGATGCTCTGCTAGCAGGAGAGTGATGCATGTGTGCTATGTGGAAAGAGAACATGGTCGCAACATTTGCAACAGCATTACAAGCCAAAATCACAGCCAAATACGAATTTTGAGCGTTCAATCAGTTCTGACACCCAACTGTATCAAAGCTGTCCCATTGTGAGTATTCAAGTATCTTTCGCCACCCTATATATCCTGTGCATGCATTGCGTTTCACGACAGGTCGTCTGTAGTGGGAGATGTGACGAGTCCTAGGGCAAATCATACCGGGCAGCGGGAGTTACTATACATCTACAGGAGCTGCTGTTCACATGTGGCAGATTGACCAGGCCCTACTGCTCAGCTTCGCGATGTAGTCAACTCCCCACCAGTGTACTCAGTATACTTACACTTCAATAGTCTTCGCGCCTCCGGACGTTTGATCCTGCAACTGAGTAGTTCGACTTGACCGTGTTTGTATTATGCCCCTGTTTTGTTTTGACGCTCTAGAGAAGCCTGAACCCTTCGATAAGCCTGAAGCGCACTGCGGAGGTTGCTCGCTCTCTTGAAAAGTAGGCCAAGAGGTAGTTGAGCCCAGAGGCTGAAGCATTTGACCACTTGCGAGCGGACTGACAAACTGGGGGAGAGTTCGAAAGGAAGGGGATGTCTGAGAGAGGCAGCCTTTGACAACTTGCACTTTTTGGAAGGGCTCAAGAAGCTGCCGGACCGCTCGCCACCTTATTGAAACCCCTTCTTGGAACAGGTCTGGGCTTCATTTTGACTCTCTACATTACTCTCGGCGCACTACAATATATACACTCAATATCAACAATGTTGACCTCTGCTTCGGAGACTGACGACGATCAGTATGATATTAGGCTACCTACCCCTCCCGTAAGCGCTCGCGTATAGCCTCAAGGGATTGCACTCCTGGTCGCTGACGATCAGCCGGGTGTTCTCGCCGATACTTTGGCGATTTGCAGAACAAAGGCGCAGGACCCCAATTTTGACTTCCGGGTCAGCTCTGAGTCTTTCGAGCAGCTCGTGACCCAAGCGCGCCGCCGCATGGAGCGAAGAACTGATTTCGCGGGATCTCTGGTGCAGAGCATGTTACACAATGATGAGAGCTATGCATTCGTCCATCTCTGCAGTTCTCTACTTATGAGCTGTCGCTCTGCCCAAGCCATCTACATAAGGTTACTCATTTGGCCGCAAGAGGCAATTCTGACCCTATGAGGCGTCCTCGGGGTCCTCGGGGCCTATTGTTCAACACTCCCCCTCGAAGTCTGCAGGCTGCAGGTGGCCGCAACAGGTCTGGCGGTTGTGCCAAGGACCTACCGGGCATCCCCAAGCCTGTTGATCTTCGCTCCAGGACGATAGAGGCCCGAGACCGCGCGTCGCGAGCGTCGCACGGTCCAGACCAACACTTCCTTCAGGCTGATGGGAAGGCGTCCGGCCGTTCTCCATCAATACCGACCCAAAATCGATGATCTTGGTGTCTGCCGGTAGCCCTGATCCTCTTTGGGATCCTCTGGCTCCCCCTGCATGCATACAGTCTCTCACTCCCCGTGCGCATGCAGCGAAGCGTTGCTGATGTGCGAGCTGATGGGTTTGACTAGCGGCATTTCGGCGTTTTGGCTTGACCACGTGGTGTGGCAGACGATTCGGAGCGCGACTGACTTTGTCATTCAACATCTTCCCGCTACCGCCGAAGCCTTCTAGATCGCTGAATGCAGCCGCTAGGTGGACAAGAGCGCGCTCCGCGCCGGCAGGCGGACGGCCCAGACCCAGAGCTTCAAAATGGCGCGCGTGGGCGGCGGCGGGGAGCGACTTGGTGAGGATGTCTGCCTTCTGGTCTGCAGAGCTGACGTACCGCAGGCTGACTTTGCCTGTGTCAACAAGTTCCCGAATCAAATGATGCTTTATGTCGATATGTTTGGTTCGAGAGTGAGTAGTAGGCTGTCCTGCGAGTCTGATGGACCCCTGGTTGTCGCAGGAGAGCGGCGTTGGTGATCTCTGCTCGAGTCCTAGCTCACAGAGTAGATTCCTGAGCCAAACTGCCTCCTTGGCTGCTTCTGCGACAGCGATGTATTCGGCCTCGACGGTGGATGTTGACACGGTAGCCTGCCGTCTGGACGACCAGGTGATCGGCGAGCCCTTGAACTCCATCAACCAACCCGTGGTTGACCGCCGGGTCTCCTTGCAGCCTGCCCAGTCGGAATCTACCCAGCCCTGCAGCCCGTCATCTTTCCCGCCGCCTAGCTTGAGCCCAACAGTCCGTGTGTGGGCTAGGTAGGTCAGGACGCCTTGTGCGAGGTCCCAATGCTGACGGGTAGGTGCAGCGAGCGCTCGGGATAGATACGAGGCCGCGAACATGACGTCCGGGCGGGTGCAGCCCGCTAGCCATAGGAGACATCCGACAAGTTCTTGATAGGGCGTTAGGGCCGTCGACATGTCCTCTGCATCGATCTTGGCATCCTGCGGCAACGGTGTTGATCTGGTGCGTCGCCGAGCGTGCTCTGGGAACCTCTCGAGCACCCTGTCGATGTATGCGGGCTGACTCAGCCAGATCGTCCGCCTAGCCTTGTCCTGCGATACCTTCATCCCAAGCACGGTTCCGACGTCGCCTATGACAGTGATCGTCCACTCAGCCTTTAGGGCGGTCCACAGGTCGTCTATCTCCCCCTGCGATGATGCGGCAATCACGATGTCGTCGACGTAGACCAAGACAAGCACGATTCGGCCTTGTCGGTCCTGCCGCACATACAGTCCCCAGTCACCGTTCGTCCTCAGGAAGCCCTGTCGATGTAAGACTCGTCCTAGCTCTTCCCACCAGTTCCTTGCTGACTGCTTTAGGCCGTACAGGCTCTTCAACAGCAGCAGAGCGTCGCAGCCTGGTCTCCGCCGCATCCCGTCCGGATACCGAATGTAGACCTCTGTGTCGATTGGGCTGTTCAGATACGCTCCTTCGACGTCGGCCTGTGCGACAATCATGCGGTCGGCTGCAGCGATGGCTAGCAACAGTCTCAGAGATCCGAGACGGCCTACCGGCGCGAACGTCTCTTCAAAATCGACGCCCGGCACCTGCGAGAAGCCCTGTGCGACAAGCCTAGCCTTGTGTTTGACGACGTGGCCGTCGGCATCGGTCTTGACTTTAAATACCCAACGCGATCCGACTGCCTTGCGATCTGCAGGAAGTTTGACCTCTTGCCATGTCCCCTTACTCTCGATGTTCGCAATTTCCTTCTCCATGGCGGCAATCCACTCTCCTCTGTCATCGCTAGCCATCGCCTCGGCTAGGTTCCTGGGATCTACAGGCATCACGGGGCCGTCGGCGGCATTGGCGGATAGGAAGGCGAAAGGGCTATGCAGCCGCTCAACGATCGCACCGAACTTTGCGGGCGCTTTCTTCTCGCGGACGGGCCGTCCGACGGTATTGGCGGCCACGGGAGGTGCCGGCGGGGTCTCGACGACTGGTACATACGTCCACCTGTCGGCAACGGGAATCCTGGAACGATTGGTGGCTACAGGAAGACGGGATGGACGGGGGACCCGAGGCTGCTCGGGTGTGTTGGACACGGCAACTGCGGGATCGTTGATTGTGAGCTCTTCCTCTGAGATCTCTACTCCAGCGACATTTTTCTGAGCTTGCCCCGGCTCAGGCTGATCTCCAGGTACCTCCAGATCGTCTCTATCATCATCCTGGCTTGAATGACTTGCGATCTTGCCTCCCATCGATCCAACCGGTATGAGCTGTGCTTGGTCGCTTTGGGTCACGTGACCGACATCGGCCTCATCGTCCTCCGACATCTCAAGCACTTTGACGTCTCTTCGATGGGCAATCTCGCCCGTGGCGTCAAGCTGCACAATCCATCCGCTCTGGGTCTCACTCTGACCGAGTATCCGACACGCCTCGCCGCGCTCTATCGTAAACGACGCCTTGCGGCGAATCTGAGACGGGATCTGCGCATGACACCTTTGCCCGAATCGCAGGACGGAATCTAGGCCTCTCTCCCGCCCTGTAAGCGCGCTCCAAGCCGATAAGCCCGTCCTGGCTGACACAGACAGCTTCATGATGATTACTGCGGCGTAACGGGCTGCGAAAGACCAGTAGGAATGAGGCAAGCGGCTATCGGCCAGCATGGCGGCTATCATGTCTTTGACGGTGCGTATCGTTCGTTCAGCCGCCCCGTTGAGCTCGGGCGTGTACCTAGGCGTCATGTAATGTTGAATACCGGCTGACTGATAGAACGCTCGGGCTTCCAGGCTATCAAACTCGCCTCCGCCGTCGCTGCGAATGACTCGGACGCGATCTCCGAGCTGCCGCTCGATCTTGGCTACGAACTGCTGCAAGGCGTTGAACGCCTCTGACTTCCGGCCTATCGGGACCACGCCAAGGATCTTGCTCGAGCGCTCGATAGCCACGAGCATGTTCTCGCATCCGTCAACGGACGTCTCGAATGGCCCGGTAATGTCGACATCAACGCCGACACCGTCGCCGCCGCCTCTGAGCAGCGGGGCGTCACCGGCCTTCGGCGGCCTGGTAATTTTGGTGCGAGCGCACACCTCGCATGCAGCGGTAACGAACGGATCGTCTTTATAGACTCGCCAGGGCTCGGTAAGTAGGTCTTTCCTACCCAGCTCTTTCAGACGCTCGATGCCTATATGACCGAGACGCTGATGTTCAGCCTCGAGCGGTGATCTAGCGTCGACTGCGGTTGCAAGCAGGATCGTAGGATGCGTCCTGCCGAGTCGCACGGTCCAAAGCGAGCCTTTCTTTCGCAGAGCTAGCCTTTCCTGCCGTCGCTCAAGCGTTCCGCCGTCACCCTTGAGATCCGCCCGCCAGCCCCATCGCAGCAGCCTTGACAGGGAGCAGAGGCTGATTCGAGCTGTCGGGACGTGGTAGACGTCTCGGAGCGTGAGGCGTTGCCCAGACGACAGGACAAGATCTATCTCGCCTACTTCGATGGCCTGCATTGTGCCGGTGTCGCTGGCTAGCCCAAAGACTCGGGGCGTCTCGAGACGGCGGACGCGTTTTAGGATCGACCTGTGCGGTGTCAAGTGGTCGGTAGCTCCGCTGTCGAGCACCCAAACGGGCTCGACGGCCTCTGACTCGACCTGCAGAGTGTCTGCGGTGAACAGGGCGTCATTACTGGCCTCTGCAGACCCATCCTCGAACCACGGGTTGTCGAGCTGGTCAGGAAAGACGATGCGATCGTCGCTATCATCATCGAGCTCGGCCCATTCGGTGGCGGCAACAGTCAAACCGGCCCACGGATCCATGTCAACTTCCAGGGCTGCAGCGAGCAGTCCCGAGTCGGCCTTAGGAGGAATCGTGATCCTCTTGTCGGCTGCGGCGACGACGTCCTGACGGTCTTGAACGCCCTTGCGTTCACCTCGGCCGCCTCTCTGCCGAGCAGAGCGTCCGCCGCGGCCCTGCAGGCCGCCGCGCTGCAGTTCTGCAGCCTTCTTGCGGCAATCACGCTCCCAATGACCTTTCTTGCCGCAATGTCGACACTCGTCATTGGCCTTGTCTCTCTCGAACCGAGGGCGACGCTCGACAGCCATCGCGAGCGGTTTGCCACCACCGTTACCTTGACGGCCTTGAGGCGGCCTAGCCCTTCGTCGCGCGATCTCGGTGGTGTATTTCGAGAGCACGACGGCCCAGGACTGCTTGTCCTTGGCGATGGGGGCCAATTCAGCCCTCACAATGTTGAAGGCGGGGTCAAGGATCGTGGCAAGGAATCTCTGAGCGCGCTCGGTGTCGCTCAGGACGATCCCGACGCGCTTGCCGTCCGAAATCGCCTTGGAGAACGTCTCGACGTGAGCGCTCATTTCGTCCGCAGAGGCGTCCCCTCGCAGGTCTAGAGTCCACAGGCGGGCATGAACAATGCGCTGATTCTCCAGGAGGTCGGCCTCGTGCATTTTGTCGCAATACAGCCACATATCGGCTGCAGCGAGTAGGTCTTCAATGTCGAGCCGAACGGCTTCCGAGACCGTTCCCTTCAACATCGCCTGTGCCCTGCTCTCTCGGGCTTGCCACCTCTCCCAGTCCTTCTTATCCTCGCTGCTGAACGCGCCAGCCTCGGATCCCGTCGGCATGACGGATCCTGCTCGAGTGCGACGCTCGGTAGCTGCGACACGCCCTGGCTCGGGATCGAGGCCCAAGGCTGCATTCCAGCAGTCTCCAAGCTGCAGGGCGACTTCTACGGCCGCCCGCCACGGCGCATATGACGAAGGATCATGCGAGAGCTTTGGGATCGCGTCGATGTTGACTCTGGTGGCTGACATCGCGATAAAGGTATGTAAGGGATGGTCTGTGCGCACGCGGGGGTGCTGATTTTGATAAATATGACGGCAGAGTGTGCGTCAGCGGAACGATACCTCGCTGGGGACGACTTTCGCGATAGAGCGCCTGTTACTAGGCCCGACGCTCTCCCTGTGTGCTTACGAGGTGTTCTCGTTCTTCCTCTAGCCTTCTCTGACGGCTAGGAACTTCCTCGAGCGTCCGCGGCGATGTAGACGGCGACGGCTCGGTTTGTGGCGGTGTCTAGAGCGTCTGCGGCAGCGGCGACGGCTCGATAGACAGCCCGTTATGCTCTCTGTAGTCTCGGGCTGAGACTTGGGACTTTTAATCTGTTACACAATGATGAGAGCTATGCATTCGTCCATCTCTGCAGTTCTCTACTTATGAGCTGTCGCTCTGCCCAAGCCATCTACATAAGGTTACTCATTTGGCCGCAAGAGGCAATTCTGACCCTATGAGGCGTCCTCGGGGTCCTCGGGGCCTATTGTTCAACAGAGCATGCCCACATTTTTGCGGACGGCGGTTTCTTCAATCTCTTCTTCGGTGAGAAACCAGACAACTTATCTTCAGTGGGCCGAACATTCCAGGGAGACGATGAAGAAGATAGAAGCTTCCGCGGATGTGCTGCGAGACAGACCTCGCCGCTCAAAGAAGGAAATCGAGAGAGCCGGGACTGATCTCTATGAGTCCCTGGCTGTGCTACACAATGCGTTCTTGTCCTATCGGCAAGACGATGGGACCATCCCCGAAAGTTTCCCCATTGCCGCTGAGCTGATTGAATTCGATATCATCCAAAGTTCTGGTAGCAAGATGCATCGAGAGGCGTAAGTGATGTCAGGGATGAAGGCGATTTGTTTTAAGCTGAATGCACAGGTTCGATCAGATGCAGGAAGGTCTCTCCGCCATGACAAAGCAGTATCTCCAGGAGATCCAGGAGAGCGCCCGCCGTGACAGAGCATCCTTTTGGGCCTTGACTGCTATCGGGACGGTGCTCATTGTCTCCTTGACAGCGTCGCAAATCGGATGAGAGCTGGCGTCCGCTTGACCCAGAGCGGTTTGTCTCAACTCTCGCATCACACGTATGTCTTGCATTTGCCACTAGGTTTTGTGCCACATTGCTTCATGCCACACTGTTCGCCACCCCCTAGTTCTGCCACAGAGTTCCCGCCGCCACAGTTTTGTAGACAAGGGATCTGCCAAAGTAGCCTTCGCCCCGTGGGCTCGTCGTGTCTGCGATCCATACATGCCTTAAGAAGCGCCCATCGAGGCCAACTCCTTCTCTTTTGCCACTCGAATCTGTCCTCTCATACCACGGCAAAGCCTGTCCCGCTTCCGAACGCACGGATCTCTACACGTCCCCATCTTATCGACTGCCCTGCCCAATTGCTGACGTCATACGACAACACGGACCCAGAAGGATCTGACTCATCATGTCAACAACAATGACTAACACTGACGGCTTCCACCCTCGTTTCTCTCGGCCATTTGAAGTCACTTTGGCAGGGCCTACCGTAAATCGTCGCGTGAGACTTCCTGTGACCCGCCTCTGATGGACAGACAGGGGCCTTCTTCGATACTCTGGAAGCCTCTTGGGGCAAAGCCAAGACTAAGAGAAAGCCGCTCAATGTCACTTCCGACAAACTCGCAGCCTTGCTGACCACAACGCACAACCTAACGCAGGACTATAAGGAGATCCCTGAGGGAACCATCATGGCTCAGATGCCGTCTGCCCTGCGCCCCATCGGTTCAAGGATGTCAAAAGCCGCGGGATATTGGAACCATTACCTCGACGTGGCGGAGAACGGAGAGAAGCATCTGTCTAACATTTCAAAGGTCATAAAGGTGTTGAATGGGATCCCAGAGCCAACTGACGCGGACGACTTGAAAGCCGCTACCGAGATCTACGAAGAATTGAGCATGTTTCACCAGTGGATCGAGACGTGCAAGGGTAAATACCGCAACTATAAGGGAGAGGCCCATCCGCTCTATAGAGCTGCAAGCCTGAGGCTTGAGCGGAGCATTCTTTGGAGTTTCGACAGCGACCTGACCCGGACAGAGTGAGTTTGAGCGCTCATGCTGTGGATCTGGTCGCTGAACAGGTAGGGTCTCCAGGCTTGAAGACGCGATCATGACTCGCTTAGAGGAAGTTATTGAACATGATACTGCGATCAGCGAGGCTGAGGTTGCTAATGTCAATGGCTTGGCCAGATACACCACCGCGTTCGGGGCTGGTGTCGTTGCCGGTGCCGCTGTCGGTGCCAAAGTGGCTTTGGAGATCATCACAAAGAAGCCCACGTAGGCTGTTCTCACTCAGCGCGGCGAGGCGCCGCTTCACTAACTTGGTCTTTATCTTCTCACTTGTGCCTGATCCCCATCAGTAGCCGATGTGCCATATCCACACTACATTTGCCACCCCACCCCTATAATCTTCCTGGCTCGGCGTCTCTAAGCGCTGGCATCTTGGCTGGAGTCTATCTGTACAGATGCATTTTCCGATACTGTTTCGCCGATCCTCCGCCATGAGGTCTTTCCCCGTCGTGGCACCGGCAGCGTTATTAGTGGGCCACGTCATGGGGCATTCGAAACAGATGCGAGGCCGGAGGTTTGGGACATATTGTTCATCAGCGCTCTGTGACAAAGGATCGGTCCTCATCCCTTTTTGTCGTTACGCCGATGAGCCGTGCGACGATGAATATAAGAGGACCTCAAGTCCAGAAAGCCGAGACTGTCTTGCCCTACACAATACGTCGAGCGCACAGATCTGATATACCTCTTGTACGACGACATCCACATCTCCTGGATCCAACATGCCCTCTACTGACCAATCATACCGTCCTTCCGTGTCCCGCCACATGCTCAGCCTCCCGGACGTAATGGTCAGTGTGCGCCGTGACACAATGCTGTTTTGCCATGCTGAACGACGGAGTGGCTGACACCTAGAATGAGGATTTCCTCGAGACTATAGCCACCTGCCGAAGTAAAGCACAGGATACAACCTTCCCACTGAGCGTGGATGCAAACCTCATCGTGGAGTTCGGCAACACGGCGCGCAGCTTCTCACAGGCCAGGCAGTCACTTTACGTCGAACGTTCAACCTCCAGTCTACCACCTGACATGCGCGGGCTCGCGGCCCTCTCTGACTACTACAGAAATGAGCTGCCACTGAACCAGTGGACAGAGACTCTGGATGAACCCTATTGCCAGATAGACTCTGCCGCACAGGCGCTGCAGGCGAATCCCGACGCCACTTTTGATGACATTATCCAGACTGCGGTGGATATCTACGAAGCCCTGGGGACTCTGCACCAACGTTTCAGTGAGTACAGGGACGAACAGGGCAATCAGCATCCCTTCTGCACAGAAGCGGCCTTGACGATCGAAAAAGAGATCCTGCAGTCGTTTGGCACGGATCTGACTGCCGACCGGTGAGTCTGCAGGCGGGAACCCGGACGCTGAGCTGATTGCACAGTCAAAGAGACTTGGACCTGGCTCGGAGTGCCGCCTCGCTGAAATTCGTGCAAAGGTCATTGGACCGCCTCTCAGCCCAGCAGCAAATCAGGGAGAGGGTTCCGTTGGCCCTCTGGGTCGCATTGAGCGCCCTTCAAATGAGTCACGCAACCAGTGGGACCTTTTACCACCCGCCAGGCGACATACTGTGAGCGCCCGGACTTCCTGCCTGCTGAGCTTCGTCAGAATTCCTCTTATTTGCCATAGCTCGGCACACGATGCATCAGTCTGTTCCGTGTCAGACCGCTCTCACAGCAGAACAGGGAGAGGATAAGGGGAGTTGTATCGGACCACAGCCAGTCATGGCGATAAGGCAGAGACGTCCGCACTGGTCGTCTTTCCCAGTATCATCTCTGACAACACTTTGCCGGTGCCGGGACCTTGTAGCACACCCCATACGCCATGCCTGTCATCAGCTGCAAAGTAGTTCTTTCGATAGCGGTTACTCACCCGCCCGCTACCCAAACACCCGGCTCACCTCTCACCGCCCCTATTGACGGCCGACCTCTGGCGGGTTTAGGCCAATAGCAAGCCTGCTCACTGACGATTTCGGCCCCTGATTCTGGGGAGAATATCGTCGATAATGCTCGACTTTCCGCATGGAGCTTCTCCAGGGAGGCAGGGGTCGTCTTGACCCCCTTGGCGGTAGGCGGTAAGGGGTCCGTGCCGGCCGTCCCGCAGCTACGTGAGATCAGTCGAAAGCATTCTGATGCCCAGTCAAGATACGCTCACAAGTAAACAGTCCCATCAGGCCGGCAATACACCTCTGGCTCGTTCTCACTCGGCGGACCTCCCATCTGTATACGCGCAAACACCGCATTCGCGCCCAAACCTTTGCTCTGGCCATTACGCGGCCGAAGAATGATTGAGTTCGCCTGGCTACCAGTGATGTCGAGTGAGTCGTCGTTTTCATTGGATCTCCCTCCCAAGAGCGAAGTCGCCAGAGATCCAAGCCACGGACCGGCGGCAAGGACGAGGCAGTCGCACGGGACTTCCATGTCTTCTTGTAGGCCCTTGAAATCCCGTTTGACATTCACAGCAGCCAAGCGGCCTTCTGCGTCTCGCCGCAAAGCGGTGGCGTGCCCGATGAGGAGAGTAAATGTTGGTCGGGGGATCAGGCCGTCGACGAGGAAGTGGCAGAACGGATGGGGCATGAGCTGGGCGACAGTCGATGTGTCGCCTCGGCTCGTGAGCGACGTCGCGCGGACCCAGTCGAACTTTGTGGCGATGGACGGCAAGGCCGGGTCCACATCTATAGTCTGCCGTCAGCCTCTTCAAGTCGGCGTGCGCAGCGCCCACATATGCGTCTAGGGGGCGGTAACCCCACTTCTTCTCACCTCCACCCGAAGTCGCCAGATCGCGGTGCAGATCAAAGCTGAGCTCGGACAGCGCTGGCGATGAGCACGGAAGCGAGATGGTAGGCGAGGGGGCTACCCCGCGTCTCTGGCGTGTGCCAGTCATCCCCCTTGGCCAAAAACCCTCCAGCATAGCCACTAGCCCCCGCTGCAATATCAGTGCCCTCGACGAGCGTCACTGTCGTGTCCGGGTCGAACGCCGGATCGGACATGAGATAGTGGGCTGTCGAGAGGCCCATGATACCGCCACCGACGATCACGACATGCTGAGGTGGCATCTTGGGTGAGCCAACGAAGTGCGTGCACAACATCTCATCCCTAACAGACCGTGTAGACATCTGTGCTCCCCGCCAGTATCGATCTCCTGGCTCCGATCGAATCGCGTCGAGATAATCTACCGCCGGCATGACGTATCCAGATCTCGGATCTCGGAGGGGGACCTCGGACTGGCAATATGGTTCCGAGGCGCCTGTCAGGTCGTCGCAGTACCTCAAATGGAAGGTGTTTGTGCAGGTCGTGAGCTCGCTGGCCTCCATGCGAAGAATCAATGACAGCCTAGCTCGCTCGAGGCTTCAGGAGGACGTTGGCCTGGGGTCGCAGGACAGAGGTTAGTCACCGCGTTCGATAGGAAGGCACGCACCGACTGCAGATAAACAGAGTAGATGCATACAGGTCATCAAGTCATTACTTGTGGTCGTTCAAATAGGCGTCAACATGCAGAGAGACCAAAGCCTCAATAGGCAGACCGAAGGGCCGGCGACTGGTCCGCCGCCTCCTTGGCCTCCTCCAGTCTTCCCTCCAGCAGTATCCTAAATGTATACAGACCCGCCAAGACCCCTTCGTCCGGGCCCTCCCCGGGCGCAAGGCGAGTATGAGCAAAGTCGATCATCTTCAATACGACAGGCGGACAGCGCCGTTTCCGCCTCGCATCGGCCGCGACACCGTCGTCCTCGTCCCCGTCGATGTTCTCCATGCTCATCTCGCTCTTGAGCCCACGATCCTCATTCCCTCCGTCTCCCTCGTCATCACTGCTGCCCCTGCTGAAAGCACTGGGTGATTCGGGAGGAGACGGCAGCCCTGCGGCTTCCTGTACGGCCGATTTGGCTTGTCGCTCGTCGAAGCGCGTCAGGGCGTCTTTCAGCCGAGCGGGATCTGACTCATAAACGACTAGTAGAGACATGCCAACGAACCGAGCCTCGAGATTCTCGATCACCTGGATGAGCTTGTCCAGGTGCTCAAGTAGAATCTCGAGCAGTCGGGCAATGTCGGCAGCAGGCACAGCATGCTGAGTGTAGACTTTGCCTGGTGAAGGCTCCTGTGCACCGGTCTCTTTCCGCTCTGGAACAGCAACCGCCGAGACGGGGGTGGGAGGGGCAGTCGCAGGGGTAGGCTCAGCGTCTTGAGCTTGAGCGTCGGTGGTCGAAGCTGGAGCGGAAGGATCTGCAGCCTCCACGTTCCGGCTGAATGTGGGGACAGACGATATCGGTGTCGGAGGGGCCAGACTCTCGAAAGGGAGGATGGTATCGCCAGGCAGGGGAAAGAAGCGCGCTATCCCCTGATGGAGCTGCTCGGCAGTGATGGACTTGCCAAACGCCTTCGGCGTGACAATGTAGGACTCGGTCGGGTGATGCCACGTCTGACCCGCGGTGAGGCGGACACCCGTCTCGTGCGACGTGGTGGCCCGTGCCGCCTTGTCCATCCTCGCCTTCTTCTCCGGCGGGGCTGCTTCGTCATACAAGACCCTGCCGAGCTTGACGTCGAATATCGTGGGGTGGGTAAAGTCGTTGGACAAGTTCTCCAGCACGATGGACTGCGTCTCAGCTCGCCCTCCGATGAGCAGTGCCTGCTCTCACCTCTGGGGCAGATTGGGCGCCTGGGACCGGCACGACCGCCCCCGCGTCGGTCGTCTGGGCGATGATCTTCATCGTGCCGTAGAACAGGGGGACAAAGGGCTTGAGCTGGTGTATGGGATCGGACTTATAGGAGGACGAGAGCAGCTGGTAGAAGGCGATCTCTCGTGGTAGGGCGGGCTGCCATCAGCGCTGATCGTGCTGGCTCAAAGCTGATCAGTAACGACAGACTCACTTTGAGAACGAGCGAGCCCGACTCGTCCACCATCACTCCTGCGTGACCGCCCGTCTGGCTCTCCAGCCGCCTGGGAGGGGCCGAGGGGCCGAGGAGGCCGGGCGGCAAGGAGAGCTCGGCCATGGCCAGCTGGTGGAAGCTGCCGCTGGAGGGTAATCAGATGTGGGGAGTTTGGGAGGGGAAGTAGTGAAGTGCGGGTTGTGGTGCGTTGTGGAAGGCGAGGGGGATTGTGCTGAGGTAGTGACACACGTCGAATAGGAGCTTGCCAAGAAGGCCAAAGGACCAAAGGAAAGGACAGAACAGTCACCTTGCAAAGACACGTGGTGGCAAGTGGCACAGTGGCATCATTCCGGGCGAAGCACGGTTAACGGTGAGAGGGGGGTCGAACTGACAGCGTGCCTGGCGTGAAAGCAAGGAGGTGGTAGGCTTGCGAGGCAATCCAAAGGATAGGCATCCGAGGTCAAGTCAAGTGCGACGCCCGTAAGACGGCGTGTCAGCGACGTTACATTTACTTACCTAGTGCAGTGAGATGGTGTATACAGATACGATGCTAAGATGACAATGATGATATCTACAAGATCACAGGCTGTCCATGATTAGACTCTCCTTCTTCGGTCTACATCCAGCCCGTCAAAGGCGCTGGCACCACCCCCAATAACCAGTTCCCCGCCTCCGATACCGCGGGCGAGCCGTCCTCTCGCCAGCCTAGCATGCCGTCGTAGATGACAGGAGCAGGCTGAGGCGGAATGCAATAGCCTGGCTGCACGGGTTCCTGCACGACCCAGTTGCCTTCAAAGTTCATGATTAGCGAGTTGCGGGACTCGATCGAGGGGTCGTAGTCGTTGAAGTTCCACGGGGCCAGGAGCGCGAAAGAACTGGCGAGGTTGGTGAGCGTGTTGGGCGAGTCTGATGATCAGCGATGTCGTCCACGATGAAGCCATATACATACCTTCTGCTCGCGGTATGTGGTGGGTTCCGAGGTTAAGCCATACGACAAGATCTTCTTGCTCTATGGACTCGGCGTCGAAGAACTGATATCAGCAAAGAACATCATGACAAGCAAGACCCACATTGTAGAAGTCTACGGGTGGAGCGCCGGGCAGGTTGCCGTTCCATGGTGACGAGCTGCTCGTCTCCTCATCCTTGCGCCGCGATACGGCCAAGTGATGCTTCGCCCAATTGACATTTTTCTCCGTGCGCTTGCTTTCCAGATTGGTCAAGTGGCACAGGGTGCCAGGGTGGATGGTGTAGCCGCGAGGATTGCCCCAGCCGTTCTTCGCATCCTGGTTGACGACAACATAGGCTCCTTCAGCACTACTGTTCAGCTACATCCAGGTGGGGCTATGGTGGGAGACTCACTTCTTGGGCCACTCAAGCAGGCTCTCGAGCGGTAATATCTCCCTCGAAATCCTCTGTTGCTTGGCGGACATGTCTCCCCAGTCTTCGTCGATCCACCTCTGGTCAACCTCCTCCGTCTCCAGCTTGATCTGCATGAAGCTGTTTTCGGCGCCGGCAATGTCAAAGTCGACTTTGTCTGCTGCGTCAGCGGCGCCCAGATACCAATCAAGAGACTCGCAATTGATAACATGATCGTGCAGCGAGCCCATCTTGCCCATCTGGATACGATGACCGTACGTGTCCTGGGTGTCATGCCAAGCTCCGCCTTGCAGGTAACCCGAGGCAGAGAGACGAATCTCGATGGTGCCATCGAGCATGAACGTGTAGTCAAACTGCCTTCAGCCCTGATCCGTAACATCAGACTCGACTCACGATGTAGTCGTAGTTGCCGACGGTGCTGACGGTCCGCACGACGAGCTCGTAGCCCTTGACCGCGCCCGACTCGTCGGGCATCTCGCCGTGATGCCTACTGAGCGGCCTGCCCGATTCGCGCTCAAAGATGCAGATAGCATTATGCCGAGTGGAAGTCCCCGAGTCGTGCACGGTCGCATTGAGCATCATGGCGTACTCGGGGCAGTCGTAGCCGAGGATGACCTCTCGCACCATGGCGCCCATGCCGAAGCTACGGTCAAGCCAGGCCGACGAAGCCTGGTGCGGGTCCGAGCCAGAATACTGCGCCATGGCTTCTTGCGGCGAGAGCTCGTAGATGATGCGCTCATCCTTGAATCGGCTGAATGTCAGCAGCTGCTTTTTTGTGAAAGACGGGAGCCTGACATGTCCCAGAAGTGCAGGCCCATATCTCGCTCAAAGCTGAGGTAGAAGCTCCAGCCCATCCAGCTGACCCAGTCTTCCTTCTCGTCGACGCGGAATCGAGGCCCGTCGAACTGGACACTGCGCGGACCAGCACGATCGTCGAGGTCGCGGCCTTTCCCGCGCACCTGCCGCGAGGCCCAGGGCGACAGGTCCTGCTTGCTCCGCTTGAGCTTGCCCTGTTTCCAAGCGAGAAGGAGGTCGTGCACCGAATGGTAGATGTGCTGGTTGTGCATGAGCTTGATGATGTGGTACAGGTCGGGATCCGTGCCGGTCATATCGACCTGCTGTCAGCTGCAACGCACAGTGCTCCATGGAAACTCGTGCAGCTTACATAGACGTAAAAATCGAGACCGTGCAGCCAGCTGCCGGGGACATTATGGCGCATCTGCACCCAGCTCCGGCGCCAAGCCCCATCATAGCTCATGGGCCCCGTGCCAGCAGGAATGAGCGTCCCGTTGGACAATGTCGCGTCAAAGAGGTCCGCAAAGACCGGTTCGAGGGGGTACAGCAAGCGCCCGGCGTATTCAGCCAGGAGGGTCCAGTTGAACGTGTTGCGCGCGTTGAGCGGGATGACCCCGTTGTGGTAGGTGATGTTGGTCATGCGGGTCTCGGGCGATGGTGGGAGAGGGCCTATAAGGTAGTCCTGGATGACCTCGGCCGGCCCGTGGTTGATGACTGCGTGGGCGTAGCGCGGCACGTCGATGCCTGGCTCGGCGTCGAGGTGGGCCAAGGCGAGGCCTTTGGGCGGTTTGGCCGCCTCGACAAAGTGGATAAAGTTGTCGCTGCTCTCAGCTCGCGAAGCACGAAGAGGAGTGGAGACATACCTGTCGTATGCCTCGTCCACACGAGTGAGGTTGAGGGCCCTCTCTGGGCTCATAAGCCATTGCCGCAGCTCGACAGCCTCGGCCAGATCGAGGTTCTTCCAAACATCTGATGTTCAGCCTCATCGAAGCGAGAGCGCACGGGGGAGACTCACTCTTGCGCGGTGCCGTCCCCGGAATAGACCGACCAGTGTCGCATGTCTGCACTTTGGGATGATGTTTCTGATAATGCGCCTGACTGGCTATGCCGGCAACGAAGACCGCGACATAGAAGCCATAGAGCAGCCATCGGAGAGGCCGAGGCGTCCCTTTCTGCTTTGCAGGCTGGAATGGCGCGGCCTCCTTGTCTTCGCCGTCTCTGACAGACAGCAAGGGCTGCTCAGCGTCGGACGCCATCGTGCGGTACGATGGGTGTGCGGGTGGCGACAGGAAGGGAAGGAAGAAGGCCTGAGAAACAGACCAAGTTGAGACTGGGGGACGAAGGCATTTAAATGACTCTGGACTGGCGAGCGATGGCCGGGGACCACCTCCACCGGGCACCGGCGATCCTTCAAAGGATCCGCTAAATTGGGTCCTTGGCATACAAGCCGTGACATGTGATGCAACATGAGATTGTCCGTCGTGACATTATAATAATGCGTTACAGATGCGCGCCAATTCCAACAAGGCCTCCTACTAGCACACCCACCAGGGAAAGGCCCACGGCCAACCCATTGACGCCCACACTTGTTGCCGAGCCAGATTTGCTCGAGCTGGACGCTGATGCCGAGCCGGAAGAACCGGTACTCGATGCGGTCTGCGCTGAAGAGGCCGATGGAGTGAAGACTCCACCTGATGGCTCCTGTGCAAGACAAGACGACGCGGCAGCTGAGGCGTCCTGAGCAGTATTGGGTTCTGTCATCAGCAAACGCAAACCCGGCGAGAACGCACGACTTACTGTTCGTACTCAAGCTGGCGTTGCCCGCAAAGTCACAGCTCGAGTCTACGGGGTTCAGCTCATAGTACGCCGACATGGCATAGCTGAGCTTGATAGCCGGCGAGCACATGGACAAGGCGCCGTAGACGCCAGAGGTGCCGTTTCCAGCGATGGCATCGCAGGAAGCATTGTTCGACCCAAGCAAGGAGCAGGCATAGCTGGACGTCAGCGTGATTCGGACAGGGTGGGCAGCAAGCATACTCGGTCAAGGATCCCACAATGATCGGCTCATTCGCCGACGATTGTTTGAGCAAGCACGCAAAAGCATTCTCGTTGATACAGTTGCAGACCGATTCGTCCGGCGTCGGCGGCAGCGTGCTGCTGGCAAGCAGGGTGTCATTCTCAGCAGGGCAGCCGATGGTGCTGGCGGCAGGTGCGGCTGACTGCGTCGGCGTGTTGGGGGGCGTGGTCGAGTTGTACTCGGCAGCGAGGCGAGTGAAGTCATCCGAAGTCTGCACGCTATTGCCATCCGCGCTGATCGTAATCATGCCGTAGTCGTCCGCTGTAGGGAAGTACGAGAATGCCACGCCACCAGAGAAGACATCGGATACTGGCGAAGCGAAGAGCGCGGTGACTTCGGTCCACAGCCGTGGAGGGCTGGTGATGCACCCGAATTCCGACATGTATGTGGCCACGGGCAGGCCGGAGAAGCCAGAGGTGATGGTGTCCCAGTGCGATGACGACAGAGTCTCATTGCCGCACCATTCATAATTGTTGAGACCTGTCGTCAGCTCCGTCAGAGAAGTCGCAGCCAGCTGACCGTAGATGTCCACGGCGATGGAGTCGTCACCGCAGGTCATGTACTCGGCCAAGGTATTCCGGAAGTCCGCATCGCCGTCCACCGCCGAGTACCCGACCATAGTGCTCGAGCCAATGCCTTTCAAAAACGCCTTGATATCCCTCGCGGCCGCCTTAACAAACGGCGCAGCATTGGTGTTGGAAACGAGATTGATTACTTCATTACCAATGTTGTACGCGAGCATGTTGTCATACTGCCCGTCAGCCTCTGCTCGCGCTAAGGGAGCCGCAAAGGACCTTTGTAAAAGCGCTGATCGTCGTGGTGTACTCGTCGAGCAGGTTAGTCGACCACGAGGGCGAGGAACGATCTATGCTTCCGTTCAGGGGCAAAGAGACGTCCAGCCTGTGCGTCAGAGGGAGCCGCGGAGGAACCAGTGACTGAGATGGCGTACATGACATAGATGCCCGCGCCGCTCAGCATGGACATGCACTCGTCATGGTCCAGACTCGAGTTGACCGAGTAGACGCGCACGGCATTGACGCCCAGCTGTTTCAAGTAGGGCAGGTCTCGCGTACAGTTCTGCGGCGATGAAAGGGGGTCAATGTACGACGAGCTGTCGTCAGCCCCTTCGCATATCAGTGAACACTTCGAAACATACGGTTCCGGGAATCCACCACTGGTCGTTAGCAGAGCACAGACCCCTCGTGTCTGGACTCACTTGTCCGCGTTGGCCGCGCTGTCTGTCGCGAGCGTCCCCTGGGGCTGGTACGCCACACCCTACGCATGAGCTCTCTGCAAGCCCCATACGTCTGCGACGCAGACTCACTTTGATGAAGAAGCGGTTGCCAGAGGGATCGAAGAGGTACTTGCCCTGCCTTGTGATTTGCGGCAGGGCCAAAGCCAGGGGAAGAAGGGACAGTGTCCAAGCGACGAGTCTCATGTTGGCTCGTCGGTCGGTCGCGCTCTCGTCCGGGTCCGGATCGGTGTATATGAGTCACTCGAGTCACTCGCGTCCCCGACAGACACGCTAGCGGGGATGGCGACAGCTGTGGCGCGCCAAGAGATTCTAGCAGAAAGGCAACGAGACAAGACCAACAATGAGGCGGTGAGGAGGAGGCGGCGGCGATGAATTGTGTTTGGCCGAGAATAGCGTTCGGCGAGAGATCCGACGGAGAAATTTACTAATATACGGCCGAGCGTTTAGCAGCCACCACTAAGGGGGACAAGGGGGACCCCACAAACAAGGGGTATCGTTGTGAGTGCCTCGTAACTAACTACCCACGCAACATGCATGTCTACATCCGCAGTCAGTTACTCCCCCTTGGCCTTTCTCTTCTGGCCCCAAGCGACCTTGATGAACTCTTGCACGTCCGCCCACAGAGTCTCGGGCTTTTCGAGGGCGGCAAAGTGCCCGCCGGCCGAGTGCTCCTTGTTGTACACCAAGTTGCAGAGCGACTTCATGAGGTGTACGGGTGTATGCACCATCTCGCACTTGAAGTCAGAGTAGCCGATGGGTGCTGAGACCCAGTGCATCTGATCCACCTCGACCTTGTCGGGATCGTTGACCGCTTTGTGGCCGTTTGTCTGGTGTCAGTCTTGTGCGTCTGCTGAAGCGGGGAATGACTCACTTCACGATAGTTCCAGATGCTGGATGGGAATGAGTTGGTCACCCAGTACAGCGTTGTGAATGTCAAGATTGTCTCAAGAGACGGAGATTCGTCCGACCACTGCACATACTTCTCGCCGATCCTTCCCATCAGTCTCTGCTTGTGTGATCGTCGAAGGGGCGTACCAAGCCAGCAAGGCTATCGGTGAAGACGACAACACGAGGCCAATCGTGGACGGCCGGGTCCCATGCTCCATTGCGTAAGCGTAATTTTGGAAGCCTGTCAACATGTCCAGGGGTGTCTGGCCGCCAGTTCTGTCGTATTCTTCCCGCTCGGAGGAGCCTTCTGGCGGTTTGGCCGTCACGGCCAGTCGTTTGAAGTTGACGTGTGCAGCTTCCCATCAGCTGTTTGATACGTCTGGCAGCCCTTTGACAGCTCACCAACGCAAGACTCGTGCTCTTTGGCGAGCCTCCAAGTGATGTAGCTGCCGATATCTCCTCCTTGCGCGACGTACTTGTCGAAACCCAAGCCGTTCATGAGCGAGTCAAAGAGGTACGCGACCTGGTATACATCCAGATCTGTCTCCAACGGCGCTTGATCCGAGAAGCCATAGCCCGGCAAAGACGGAGCAATGATGTGGTACCTCATCATCAGCACAACAGTGACGCCGGACAGGACGACACTCACGGAAGCTCGTCGGGCTTGAGAGTCGCCTTGATATGCTCCATCAACGGCAGAAACTCCAAGAAGCACCCCGGCCAGCCATGGCTGAAGATTATAGGGATGGCGTCGGGCTTCTGGGAGAAGAGGGCGGCAAAGTGGATCTTGTAATCATGACCATCTTGGCCTTTGAGAGTGGCTCGAAACTGAGGGATCAGGTTGATGCGCTCTTCCTGTTTCCGCCTGTCGCTCAACAAAGCGTCCAACATCCAGAGTAAGTAAGCAGGGGCTTACCAGTCGAATGCCAGCCATTCTTGCTGGGCGTTCGCGACCCATTCCCGTGTCACGCCAAAGTTATGCTTGGTCTGCGTATTCTCATACGTCTTCTTGGCGAGCGGGGCAAGCTGGACCAGCTTCTTGAGATCGTCCAGCTCAGCTTGGGAAACGGCAACGGTGAATGGCTCGAGCTTCAGGGAGCTCTTTTGTGGTGGGACCGCGTAAGACATGCTGGGTAGAGAGGTGTGGGTGAACGACCTGACATGGGTTTCTGCATCTTCATTGCTGACTTATAGCTCGTTGGAGTGGTGGTTGACTGGACTGACGTTGCGTCATGCGAACAGATCCCCCGTTCCTCGTGCCACGTGGTCTTCGGCCAAAGGCACCGGATACCGAAGGATGAGCCATCGCTGCGCTGCCAAGACCCAACAACAGCATCCGAAGTTGCACTTTGGACTTTTGTGACTAACATACCCCAGACCGCTCATCTCTGCCTTATTGTGTCGAGACGACTACTCACCGAAAAGTGTGAACAACTAGCGTCCGAACCCTGGGACCTGGTCTGGAGACGACATGTTCGGTCGACGTCGTCGCGTGACCACCTCAACCTCGGACGACCACCCCCGATCGAAGAGCCGGTCCAGAAGAGCTCGGATCATCCTGTCCTACGCGCCAGACTGGGCGCTCACCATCTTCCTCTGGGTCAGTCTCCTCACATCTCTAGCATGGGATGCGTCCTGACAGCCAGGGCATATTCTACCTCCTGGACAAGGTGCGAGGCAAAGCTGTGCAACGACAAGCCTGATACTGACTGCAGATTGACGGATACAGACGCCTGTTCAGCGTGACCGATACGTCCCTTGCACATCCTTATGCTCAACACGAGCGCGTGCCCGTCTGGCTGCTCGCAGTCATATGCGCCATCGTCCCAGGCGTCCTCATGATCCTCTACGCGTGCGGCCCCTCATCACGGACTCCATGTCCGAGCTGACCCGCAGGCTGGTCATTTCCCGCTCGTTCTGGGACGCCCACTCGTCCATCCTCGGCCTGATCCTCTGTCTGGGCCTCATCGTCACTTTCACAGATATCGTCAAAATCACCGTGGGACGACCCCGACCGGACCTCTTCTCGCGCTGCCAGCTCCCTGCGGACCTGACGGCGGACCCGACGCACGGCCTGACGAGCTGGACGGCGTGCACCCAGACGGACAAGCTCAAAGATGGGTTCAGGAGCTTTCCCAGCGGACACAGCAGTTTTGCCTGGGGCGGGATGTGGTACTTTACCCTGTGGGCCGGCGGCAGTACGTCCCCTTCACACCGTTCTGCTCCGATGGATCTGACTGGCAGAACTGCACGTGCTCAACAACCTCGGGTACACGTATAAGTCGTGGCTCCTCCTGGCGCCTATCGCGTGTGCGGCGCTGGTGGCTATTTCACGCACGATGGATTACAGACATCACGCGACGGACGTCATTGCGGGCAGTATAATCGGTGTCATTGGGGCATGGTGGGGCTACAGACAGTATTTCCCGGTACGTCCCTTGCTTTCTGCACTGATGACGCTCATTGCCAGCCGGTGGCCTCGCCTCTGTCGCACAAGCCCCATTCGCCTCGGATCCCGCACGAGGATATTATCCCTCTCCACCACACTCGGTCAGAACGCTCGGAAGACCGTGAAAGGAGACAAGCGGACCGCTTACATCCATTCGCAAATGCAGATGGGACTGCCTCACTGGGCGTGGACTCGTCAAACGGTACGCCTGGGGTACCAGGCAGACAAGCAAAGTACTCGATACCAAATCAGGGCGCAGGTTCGATCTCCACGTCCGCGCCCACACCGACTGAGGCGGATCACGACGAGCGTGCCCCTTTACGGTAGGATCATTGGAACAGAACGGGTATCTCGATTAAGCATCTGTAGCACTATCTGTCCAGCACGTATGCATAGCATCAGGGAATGAATGGGAGATTCGGTGGTCCAGTTCGTATATTGTACTTTGTTCGTCAGACATCCCTAAACCCAAATAAAGTAAGAAAGTCCTTGTCGTCTATGTGAGAAACCCTCTAGATCACCGGGGCCGGGGTCGGCCCGGCCCTCTCTACCACATTCTCAAGATCTCGCCGCCTCGCGCTACCCGTACATACGGCCGTGGGGACGGCCACGTCAGTACCGGCGTACTCGTTGGGGTAGGTGCAGCCCGCCACGGGGACCCATGCGCCCGTTGTGTCTGCAGAGTTGGCCCATCCCGAGCCGATGCTGGCCGTGTCGACGTGTGCCGGGGTCGGGAGGACGATAGGCGTGCCGGTCTGCGTGCGCGTGGGGAAGAGGGCGATCTGCGAGGCGGTGAAGGACGGGGCCATCGATGTTGGCGGCCATACCGAGTGGTTGGATACTTGCGAGGCGTCAATGGTGGGCGAGGCGACTGCGCCAGTGGCAGAGGCGGGGAACACGCCGTTGAACTGAGAGTCAGCCATACAACCCGGGACGCAGTGCGGAGTTGCCTACCTGGTCTCCGCTCACGCCGATACTGTTGCAGTAGCCGCCGGCGACCCGAGGATCCTTCGGTATCCACCCGTTCTGCCAGCCGAGCTTGTAGTGCCAGAACGGACTAGTCGAATAGCCCAGCTCGGTCGAGTTCCCGATCTTCCACGTCCAGAAGAACCAGTTCTGCAGTGCGTCCATGTTGGCCTGAGCGTAGCCCATCATGTCGGCCTTGGTCTCGTCCGAATAATCCATCCACAGGTCCCATTGGTCACATGAGGCGAGTTTGCCGTAGTTGCTCACGCCACCCACGCCGTCGAGCCACTTGCCACAATCGTTGATGGCCAGCGACCATTCGCCGCCCATGATTAGACCAAAGGAGGATTGAGAGTCGTTGGTGCCGCCTCCCCACGAGCAAGCTGTGCTTTGCTTCTTCATCAGCATTGGAATCTCGTTTGGAAAAGTTCCAGACTGACCTGCCATGACCAAGGGTTGGTGTTGGCCGTTCCGAAAGCCAAGTAGGGGTGTTGGTCAAGGGCCACTCGATCGGCGCCGCTCAAAAAGCCGCTCCAGGCTGCAATGCCCAAGAAGCCCTCGTGCAGGGCGATGATGGGGCCATTCCCTGCTCCGTATCCGGTGATGCCGCGGATCACCTCGTACGCCTGATAATAGCTTGCCCGTCAGCCTGGAGATTTGCTGGGAACGGATATGGCAACATACAAAGCCTGCATCACCTCCAGCCCGACCACGGAGGCCTGCACCTCGTTGACCAAGCTCATCCTGGCCATCAGCACTTTGGCTACCAACGGTAGCCGTGTAAGCCAACTCACATCGGGACGACCTCTTTGATACCGTCCTGGCTGATGTACTCGACCATGCTGCGGATGTACTCCAAGCTCCGTTGGGCGTTGGCGATACCCGTGACACCGTACATCCAGTTGACTGAACCTGCTCTTCCGGAGTGGTTCCAGCCGTTCTGAGAGCCAGGTAAGGCGTGGAAGTCGAGCAGGATACGAAGTCCATATTTCCTCGCCCAGCCGATGGCCTTGACAAAGTACGTCCATGATACCTGCGCAAGGTACGGGTCGTCAGACTCGGTGCCGATCGCCCAAAAGCCGACGGGAATGCGGACCCAGTTGAGACCTGCCGCTGTGATATCGGCAAAGTCTTCCTCAGTCTAGAGGTGAGCTGGAGAATACATGCCGGGACGTGGGACTGACAATGAAGGTCTTGTAGTGCTCCTCCATAGCGGTAGCCAGATCGCTGCCCATCCTGCTGGTGAGCGGCTTCCCATGGGCCCTCCGAAACAGGAGCTCACGCCTGAGACAGGGTGTACTCGTCGACTGCTTGCGGGGTCGAGTTCTGATATTGCTCATAGAGGCCAGGAGCAATGAACGCTAGCCCGTAAGCCACGCAGATCCAAGCATTTTGGGCTGGGAACTCACGCTCAGTGACTAGCCAACCACCGAGGTTAACACCGCGAACAATATCAGTCCCATATGTCCAGGTCTCGTTGACTCTGGGAGTCCAGCTCTGAGCTTGACCAGATACCTGTGAGTCAGTTTTCCTGTCACCGGGCTGAATACGATAGCATACTGAGTACGGGTTCGCGGGGTCTATCGCCCAGCTACCGCCAAAGTCGTTCTGGTAGGTGAATTGCACGTTCAAGTCGGTCGTCACCGTGCTGCCGCTCTGACCGCTGGCAGCCGTGGTCTCGACAGTCGACGAGTTGTCACCGGCAGTGGTCCCGCTGGTCACGCCCGACTGGCCACTGCCGGAGCTACTGCTCCCGCTGTTTGATCCGCTGCTCCCGCTTGACGACTTTGGATGCTTGGTGACGCCGAGCACAACGCCGACGGCGATCCCGGCGGCGATAACGAGACCGATGGGCACACCCCAGAAGAGCCACCTCCTGCCGGCTTTCGACTGCGGTATACATGTGCGCGAGCGGTACGTCCTCGTCACGGTCGTCGAGCGGAGCGGTGAAGTGTCGCTTGGTCCCGGTGTGAGGAACCTGTCTGAGGGGTACGACTGGCCATAGCCAAAAGCAGTGCTGGACCCGGGCCGTGACTCGTCCAAGGGATCCTTCTCGTGGAAATGAGGCGAGTCCATCGAAGGCGACCCAGGGATGGGTTGCGGTGTGCCGTAGCGTGAGGGGTACGCACTCGGCGAGGTGAAGTGGTCGAGGTATGCGGCGGTCGGAGACGGGGTTAGGAGGTCGTACTAGGAGTGTGAGCTCGGCCGGACGGAGTGATGGTGACCACTATAAGGATACTACGAGATGACGAAGGTGTGGAAGATGATGAGTGGGCTGTTGAATGAGATGAACATGAAGTGTTGATTGAGTCCGAAAGGCTGGGGCGCCGAGGTCGGAAGGGATCCTCTATCTGTGTTTCCCCCTCGTTTTGATCTTGTTTTGGACCAGGGGCTACGAACAAGTGAGGGGTACAAAGGAGAGGAGGGATACTCCGACGCATAGCCCCGCACAACGGGTTAGTGCAGGGGACCATGAGGCAAGCAAGCATCGCAACACGGAGAGAACGGAGAGAAGCGAGAGAAGCGACTCACATCGTTGTAGCCCTGCACCCTCGGACCACCTCGTCCACCGCCCGGCGTCCGTGAGCCCGCAGGTTGCCCATAGCCCTCATCCAGGCTGATGGGCGAGGAGATACTGATCGGAAGGCTAGAAGGCGGTGGTTTGCGGGGCATGACGACGATGCGGTGAGTCCTCTAGATTGCTCGGTATAGTGATGATGTAGAGATCAAAGCACGTCTACACATCGCCTCGTCGTGCCGACATCCTCTCATGGCAGTGAGATCTCCTCGTGTCCTCCCCAACGCCTCCATGCTTCCCGCGTGCGTGCGAAACCAGTCGACCGGACGGACATGTTATGGTAGAGCGGAAAAAAAGGAGCAAAACATCGCGGCGATGTGAAGGCCTCCCCTGAAGCTGAATCTTGTTGACTCCTCGTTCAGGCGCGGGAAGAGAGACTGCATCTCTCATCGGATGGTTCTCGACGGCGGTGCCTCTGTTCGGCAGGTCGGAATAGGGTGCCGCCTCCCCTGGCCGGAATGCCAACAGAGAGCTTACTGAGGCAGGAGCTCCCAAGCAGTCCAGTCGCATCCGCAGCGACCCTGCGGCAACAAGGAAAGCCTATCTTATCACCCGCTGGTGTGCAGACGAAACAACGCGTCAACTCTGACAACAAATGAGTCGCGGGCAGGATATCTGATGCATCCAGGCTACCCTACGACTGTTGATCTCTAGCATGCAGAAGCTGTGGTTCGTCAGACCAATTCGGGCAAGTGCAATGCACACCGCAGTATAGCCACAAGTCTTCGAACGTTCCCCCTTCATCGGCTACGGCGTTCTGATGCGTTCTATACAGGTGTTTCACCAAGGGTCTCATCAGTCGGGTTAGGTCCGCCTGCGACTGAGTGCCGGCGAGATATTCGTCGATCTGAGCGACATTTTGCCTGCAGCCTTCAACGTTGCGATAGACCTTGCGCCAAGCGTGGCGTTGCTCGCGCAAAGCTCGCGAATGACGGATGACATTTTTGCTTGACTCAATCGTTTGGTTCATCTGTTCGGTGCATTTGTACATCGCACACAAAGTCCTCAACGCTTCTATGAGGACATCGCCCGTGAGATCGTGGTCGATCGAGAGGGAGTCTTTCAATTTTAGGCCCTTCTCGCCTCCAGCGGTAGCAGTAATGCGGAGGGACATGTTGTGGCTCAGAGGTATGAAGGGGCCAGTGGTGTACTCGGTTGGGGGATTGTACGGCTCTTGGCGAGCAAAATCGTCAGTCACAGAGTAGGCGATCGTAGCCGAGTCAAAGGTCTGGGCAATGGTGTGTGTCTCAGCGTTGGTCCAGGTCGCTCCTGTTGTCCAGTTATGCGTAGCTAGCGTGCCGGAAGTGCTGGGTGCGCTTGGTGGTGCAACCGGCTGCACCCAATCCCCCCCGGCAGTCCAGTGCGTGATCACGTAATCCTGTGCAGCATTTGAGCCGTCGTTTCCGCCCATGACGTCCGGGGCATACGCAGCGAAGTCATCCGGTTGCGGTATTCCGTCCGGAAACATGGCGCTCGTCATTTGCATCTGGTTGGCAAACGGATCGTCCGCAGCGGGATTCGCCTGAGTGGAATAGTCCAGGAATGCCGCCTCGAACTCACCCTTATCGTCAAGCGACATGGCTTGCATCGCCTCCGTCGTTCCATTGCACTCCGCGTCATCCATCTTCCAGCAATAGTGCACCTGATCGCTTGAAATAAGGTTGCCGGAATGCTCTTGAAAAGTCAAGCGCAATGAGTCGTTTGCATTTGGAGGACGGGGTCTTAAGTACTTCAGGCTAAAAGCGCACCGATTGAAATGCGAAGTGCAGATTGGCGCTCAGAAATCCTCAGAAACACGAAGATGTAGCGGTGCTCGAACGGCTCGGCAAAGGACGGCTTTGGGCGCGGCTCTCGCATGTGCAGGCCAGTCGCCGTGAGCGTCACATATGCCGAGCTGAGATGTGTCCTTCAGAGTGCGGTGCGGAAACGTCGAACGATGAACGTAAGCGAGGCGACTTTAGCCCCTGTAAGCGATAAGACGGGACGATTGGCCCTGCCTTAACATGTCTTATAGATCTCTGCAACTGTCGACTGTTGTCGAGTGTTTGGTTCAACTCGCGAAACTAGTTACCATCATGCGGGTCACATGAACATCTTAGGCCATACTGCTTCCACAATACGTCAAACGCCCCCTCCTGATCGGCAATGACCTGCTGGTGCGTCTCATACAAGTGCTCCACCAGCGGGATCAACAACGCCCTCGTACTCGCTTCCGAGCGAGAGCTCTTGTCTGTTCGCCGCAACCGCCTGTAGTTAACATGGCAAGACTTCAGCCCCTTGTACGCGGCGCGCCAGGAGAAGACGGCTGTCCGGGCTTCGGGATCGTCCTCGGCCGGCATCCCGCCAGTTTGGAGGTTGTTCTCGAGCGTCCGGTTCATAAACCGTGCGCCGTCGTACATTTTCAAGGTAGTGTTCACGGTGTCCGCAAGGTCCTGGCCCGTGATGGCGTATTCTTCTTGATTGTCATCAAACCAGGCCAGGTCGAGCTGCCCGTCAGGGCCGAGCTTGGTCCGCAGCCAATAGTATTCGTCTACCGGTACCCATACGCCAGGCTTGACGTTGGGTGGCGGCTGATACGTGGTTCGGGAGACCTTGATACCGGTTGTCGAGCCAAGGAGTGTTCCAGTCTCGCTCCCTGAGCCGCCGCTATACATGGCGTGGTCTGTAGGTGGGATATGAGAGATGGTGCCCAGGCTGCTGTCGACATCACCAGCGTCATCGTGGCTTGGACCGTGTACGCAGACGTCCAGTCGCCTCGGATGGTTGACTCGTCATCGCCGTCCCCGCTGTAAGTGCTCCGTGCCACGACGTGTGCGCTCATCTGCTCTGCTCGCGGCCATCCGTTCGGGAACATGGCATTCGCTACGCGGTCTATGACGTTGTCCATCTGCAGCTCATCGCTGTCGGCATATTGACCTGAGTTGTGATACGCGTCCGAGAAGGAGTCCTCGTACCCGTTTAGGTCCATGACATCCATGGCCTCGGTGAGATCAACAGTACCATGGTCAGCCATATCGAGGTAGGGTACGTAAGAAGACTCGATGGTATTTCTGTTCGGTATGGAGGGGCTACCCTCTGATGCAAAGCACATTTACAGTACTGTACATGCATATCGGTTGTCGACATCGCACGCAATACATGTGTGCTGCTACATACCTTTGTCCCCGAGGAGATGACCGCTAAATGCAGACCCCATCTGGCGCCATGAATTGGAAGGCAACCACACACAGATGATATGGACCCCACTCCAGCCTCAGTGAAACGGCTCGGTCAAAGGAGGAGTGCCCACATTATGAGATGCCGTGCCGGCCTGACGTGCGGGAAACGGTGGCCACAATGGCCCTTGAGGTTGTCACATCAAGAGGAAAATTCAGACTGACAGACGCGGCCTATATCTGCGCGCCTGCTCACGATGGATCAATCTCGGGAGCTTGTGGAAGCATTGCACAAAGTCCCAGAGGTGTCCAAATCAGAGGGGATTGTATGCTCGACTGATCATCAAATCCAAGCTCACACCTCATGTGCCTTCTATGGAATGACGCACGGTTCTACTTGGGTGTCCCATTCCTTGTATTTTCGGGACTGACGCGCTTCCAGATGAAAGTCGCAATCGAAAGAGTGCCATCTTATAAACACCCTCTCAGACATGGTCACCACCCTTATGTGACCTGCAGCAACTGACATCTTTCGGGTGTCACCACTTGGCCTCGCCGTCCGACCGCATCAGTCCAGCCCCTTGCTTTCACGAGGGCTGATCTGACGACTTCGGTACTCGTCACAAACCCGGCATCCTGTTCAGACACGTCGTGGAAAGGGCGAGCCCGATAGGTGAAAGGAAACCTCGGGCAATAAAGCTGGAAACTCGCCCAAGACCGTGGCGCCGGGAACTGCTCCGTCTCATGTTTGGCGTACAAATACAGCTGCCACCAGTCGCCCCACGCCCTCTCGACCTCCCGTACCCCGTCACATTTCTCGCCTCACCAAATGAGTCAAGACAACTCCGGCATCCCTCCTATGACAAACCTGGGCGCTTTCGGCCAATGGCTGACGGACCCCTTCTCCAACTCGCTACCGCCGACCTCCACAGTCACTTCTACCACGGCCCAGCCTGCTTCTGTCAACCCGTCGCTGACAGTGACTGGACCGATGAGCGATATGAGCCATTGGGATCGTCGGACCGGAGGCATGTGGCCCAACAGCACTTCGCTGTCATCCAGGCCCCCTCCACCAGTCCAATATCAGGCATCACACCTGACAGTCCCGGACACCCGTTTCAGCTCGCGAGTAACACCCACTGAACACTCGACCCCTGACGCCACCGTACGATATTTATCCCCGAAAAGCGCTGCGACAGCGACATCAGATATTACAAGCCGACCTGTCTCGCCGTCACGGGGCACCAAAACCACTGCACAAACCCGTGCGTCGAATTCGCGCAACTCTCGGTCTCCAATCAGGAAGACCAGTCCCAGACCCCTCAAACCAGGTTCGGCGCGTATGATCGCTTCGAGCTACCCGGGGTTAGTCGAGAGCGAGTGGGAGAGCGGGGTCTCGCTCCATACTCCTTCCTCCACCTCTGTCCCGCGTCCCGTCCAATCTTCTCGGCCACGTCCGGCGAGCCTCTCTTTCCAGCTCTCGGACGGTCGATCGCAGATCTTCGATGAACAAACGAGAGAGAGCTGCGTCACAAAATCACGAAGGGTCTGGACTGCAAATCACAAGTTGAAGTCGCTCTCGGGCAAGACTCGGAACAGATCGGCGCGCACCTTTTTAAGCGATATAAGCTCAACCTTCTTCGCCGATACACCTGGCCCGGAGGTCTTCGCCCACTTGCCTCTGACATCCGCAGGGGGAACGGACAACGGGTGGACGCAAATGCAAATGAAGAAGCTTCAACATGACTTGAGTCTTCTCGGGGAGAATGGCCCCGTAGTCACGCTACTGCAGCACATGAAAAGGCACCGGCTGATCGACCTCGACCTTGATGCTGAGGGAGTCAAGCTCACTGAGACAGACGGCAAAACGTACCTCACGATTGAGGAGGAGCCTGAAGACACTGTCAAGGCTGCAGAGGACAAGACCGATGAGATCTTGGGCGCGGCACTTGGCAAAGAGGAATCCGTGCCCTGGCCTACGCCCGATAGACAATCGCACGCGGCCCTCGAGTACGATGAGCTTGACTTCCTATTAGGGGGATTTTTCTGATGGTGCGTCAGGAGATCGCTTCGGTCGACTGCACCAATCTCCTGGGCTCCGTGCCTGTGTCTCTTATGCTATGCATTTATAGAAGATCATGCTCGATGAGGTAGTCTGGCCGTCAGCTTGAAAACAACGTGGCCCTTGCCTAGATCTCACCTCGTGTCAGCTCGAAACCCAGGAAGGTGGATGCGGCAGCGGGAACAGCCCTGAGCAGACTCGGACCGAGCCCAGCAAAGAGCCCTCGCGGCCCTGACTCGCGCAAGACTGCACCGAGTTCTCGAGTGACATAGCCACCACTGAGCCAGCCACCTCTACTCGGAGGAGCCTGTGCCAACTGTATTCGGCTCTTGACGACATCAAGCGGGTAGCAAGCCAGCCAGTAGCACACCCCTCCTGTCGCACCTGAACACAGCAGCGCCCAAACGGGCAGCGAATTCGTATTGAGACGCTTCGCGAATGACCGCTTGGTGGTCTCGTATCCCGCGTAAAACCCAGCATATGCCGGTATTTCTCGTATGACCGTGATCTGCAATCAGCCGCCAGCGGCGCTATCGGGGCCGTAGACCGACCCAATAGCCCCGCATGATTCCGTTTCGGAAGCCGTACTGGCTCCACATGTCCCTCACGACCGCCGAAAGCCGCTTGTCGCCTGCACCTCCATACTGACCCTGCATGCGAATCTTGAACATCTCAACCTGCAGCATGAGCGGCAGCCATACTATAGAGGGTGGGCGCACAGGAGACGCCAGTATCGCATTCACAGCTCCGGCCATGCTACCTGCAAGGGCCACCTGCTTGACGCTCAAGTCTGGGTATGGCGACACTAGCCGTCTGCTCGCGCCGTAGGCCATGAACAGGAGGGAGTTGACGGCGGCGATCCCTAGCAATGGGGAGAGCTAGACCATCAGTTCAGACCATGGAGTATGCAGTTGACCGACCATGCCTGCAGGTCAGCCGAATCGCACTGAGGCCGTGAGGCTACTTACCCTTGTAAAGCGCCAGTGCGCCCTCGTTCTTCATTGTCTGCCTCAAGATGTCAAGCGTCCCGGTGTATTTGCCCTTGGGAGCTGTTTGCGCTCGCTAGAAGGTCAAATGAAACGATCAAAGTAGACGGTGACCAGAGCGCACAGTCTTAAGCGTATCTAGTGGCTGCTCATCAGCAAAGGCTAATTACTTTCTCTGGGTACCCACCTGGCCGACAAGCACCTGCATCGCGCCACCAACACTGCCAGACACAAGCTCGATGGCTAGGTCATTGTGCTTTTTCGACGGCGGTTCCGGGTAGACCTGGTCCAGGTGCACCTTCGCGGCCTTCTCTGCCATCCTCAAGAGCGGGCGAGCGAGAAGCAAGTCGTTCGTTATCGTAGCCGACATTCGCAGCGATGGCGACATGTCACGTTACCGCGTCGAGATCGTCCCACGCCGGTTGAAATTTTTCGCCCGTCCGTTCACTTCATTCATTCGCCTCTTCACCCCGCCAATGCTCATTTCACCAACATCCACCACCAAGGGACAGGGGGGGCAGACCAGTGAATCCCCGGCTCCCCCCCTCGATGGCAATGCCTCTGGCCTGACCCGCCATGCATTGAAACGCAGGCATGGCGACCGACCGACCGAGACCAACCGATCAAGCGAGCGGGCGAGCGAGCGACCGGTCGAGCGACTGGCGGACGAGGGGGTGACCGGAGGGGCAAAGTGAGTACGCTCTCTGCTCATCACCAGGCTTCGTCATTCATCTCTGCCTCACTGCCCCTTGCAGGGCCAGGCGAAGCCATGCCAAAATTCTGTGCCAAGGCCAAGGCTGACTGGACTTAGGAAAAAATCACGCCCTTCCCGGCACCTCTACTCGGAACAAGTGTTCAACAAACACCCCCTCGATGTCACAACCTTCTCAGAGCCAAGCAATCCGGTGCTCCTTGAGCTTCTCCACCGCTTTCTCGATGCAAATCACCCACGCAGCTCGCAACGAGTCAATGCTACGCTTGAGGAGCTTCAGCTTGCCTATGCAAACATCCCTCGACAAGTTATTGCTGGCCCTGGCAATCAAGCCATCCGCTCTTCTCACTCGACACTCCCCTATCACATCATCCGCCTGGAGAAGATCATTGGGCGGGCCAGTAGGAGGGAGATCCTTGGCGTCTTTCGAAGATTTGATTCCTATGGTCCAGGCAAGCATGTTCCCAAGACAAACAGCCGGACAACACATGACTCCGACAATCATTTCCATCCTTACCACTTTGCGATCATCAAACGACAGAGCAACACTCTGGGCACCACCAAAGACACCCTACAATCAGCTCGGAAGGCTCTGCACACCCCAACTTCATTGGAGCTTCGACGGCGTCAAGCTGCATATCACCTCACCAATACCTTGGACCGGCTGGTAGCAACACCGATTCGACGCTACTATGCAAAACTGGATCCCACCACCACCGACTATGCCTTCCATGTTGGTCACTTTGCCAACATTGCTGCCGATGCCAACAACACTCAGCCACTCAATCAACAACTTCGATTTGGTGGGCTGGCCTCAGGCGTTGCATTTGGTTATGGGGAAGCTCGAAAGCCTCACCTCGATACCAATGACTCACCGGGGATCCCCTCCCTCATTGTCCAGCTGGATGGTCCTCCGGCTTTCACCCGTTTCCCCCAGCTCAACCTTGATGTCAAACTGTGTGCTGGCGACGCCATCATTGCACCAACAAGATCCCTCATTCACCACGGTCTGGGTGCTGGGAGTGTCACGGAGGAAAGGGTGACAGCAGTTTTCTACACCTGTCGGCACATGGAGAACCTAGTTGGGAAATCTTTGGATGGAACAATCACAGAGGGGGTCTTTGCTGGACTTGCTGACCACGATATCCATATACTTGATGAGTGATGTACAAATTGTGGCAGGTGTTCTACCTCACAACTCGTTCCCGAGAAGCGGCTGGAGTTTGTCGCGTACCCAAGGTAGTACAAGATAGAACACTTCCCAAGCCGTTTCCCACCTGAGAGGCGGGCAAGTAGCACCCAGACCCAGCCTCGTTTCTTCCAGCAAATTGCTAGCCGCAACAGGTAGCCACCGGAGATGGCCGTCTGCCTCTATGTCTGTCATACATTGTAACAGATTCTCCTCCTCCTCTGACGGTATAGATTGTAGGCATTGCTCTCCTCCCCAATGTTGAGGATTTTCCCAGAAGCTTTCTCGCGGACCTCCAGATGGGTTCAGTTTGTCACGCTGCTTTCGAACTTTGTACGTGTTGTGAAAAAGACAGTGCTCATTGAGCGTCTCTTGCAGCAGTGGTGCAAATATCCACCAGAACAATGCACTGTCTGTGAGCTGGCGGCAAGCTGACGTGCGTACTGAAGGATTGCGGAGGGAGTCACCTGTGAGTTCCATTTGTTGGGACAAACCCCCCCGCCATCCCCTCATCAAGTTTCTTCTCCACAAGTCTGTCTACCTCCTTGCAGATCACACCCCATGCACGCTCAATTGTGATGTTGCGAACTGATGGCAGTTGAATATGGGAAGGAATCTCGTTGAGATCTTGGTGTGAATATGTTGTCCTCCTTTTTCAGCCATTGCAGTACGTTTAGAACAGAGCACGGTAGCCTTTTGCCTCACCTAAGATGCTCCTGACATTGAAACATGAGCCCACATTCCGAGCCTCTGTCTGCGGCAATCTGTACGGGAAAGCCTGTTCTGATCAGCCGCATATGCACCCGCTTTTGTTGTTACACACCATGAGTTGCTCGTACGGTCTTGAGAAACAACCATTTGACGTTGGATGCAAGTCTGTTGCTGGGGAACACATGGAGAGCTAGGAATTTGCCAGAATACACGTCTCGGATGCCGTATATCCCAAACCCATGCTTTGACAGTTTGTCATGTCCGTCAACTGACCACTGCTCGTTTGCTCCTGCCGAGACAATAGGGGCTCGATGAGTGCGGCCTCTTTGCCCAAGCCGTCGCGCAACAAGGGCAGCTGGGTCCATATGGCGTAAAGCTTGTAGAACGGCAGATCTGCTGTGAGCGACATGGCATTTCAATGTGCTCACTGAGTTGTGTGGACTCCTACAAGGCTCAAAGCATGCTGTGAACCACGGAAGCCTCGTCCTTGATGGTAGAGCGGGAGCAATGTCAGTGCTTGTTCCAGGTCTGCTCCTCGTAAAGAAGCCTTCCTGTACCCCTCAATACCAAGCTGTTCTAAGCGTCGAAAGAATGTAGACCTCCCGCTGAGATGAGTCTCCAACATATCAAGTTATGTGTATGCGTACCCAAATGACAAATGAGGATACTTCTGCTTCAACTCGTTGTTGATTGCCTTGAAGACTCCATGATGTTTGTTGATCAAGGTTCGTAGTATGATGGTATCGTCTTTGGGATCAACTGCATGGTCAACACCTGAGTGAATCTTGGTAGAGTGCTTGCCTTGGTTTCGAGGGATAGACATGTTTGTGGGATATGAGATAGGTGGAACGAAATGATCAATGGGACCCTCCGTGCTAGTTGCACATTCAGGGTCAGTGCATAACGTAGATGTTACGTCAACTCTGCCAAACAACCACCATGCCTGGGCAGGACGCGCTCAGCATAGAAGACATGCATAGATGTGTCATTTCAGCCCAAACGGCTCGTTCAGATCCAGTACCTCACAAATCAAAGCCGAAGGTGGTCTTGGCCCAATGGGGATATGGTCATACACACACTGACCTGTTTTTCGCCAGTCCTCACTGATCTCCGGGTTGCTCTGCCACAATTCTGCTTCTCCTTCCTCTCGTCGCCAGAATGGAATGTCTGCTGGATCACACACATACTCATAAAGGAGCTCAGATGGGTTGGTGAAAGGTTTGAGCTTGGCCTCCTTGCAGACGGGATTGCACTTGTGCCCGTAAAGAAATGCCTGCACCCCAGGATTACCTGCATCACCTGGGCCAAGAGTCCGAGCAAAGCTAAACGTCTGATTAGTTACTTGCTGATGGGTGCTTTATGATGACAACGAACGAGTGGGCCATCAGATCAAAAAGCCTGACTTGATAGGTGTTTGTTGCCTTCCCTATGTTGCGAGACCTGGCTGCTTCATTGGGCCAATACACAAAGCCTGATATTAGCATAGCAACTGAAGAGTTACCGGACATACCTTGTACATCTGCTGGAACACATTCTCCATTTGTCGCCTTCTCGAAATGATAATGCAGCCATGCATGTATCTCTTGCTGAAGCACCATTGGCACGTACTCCTCATGAGCCGGCTGTGTGGTCTGGCGTTGGATGCCTTCATAGAAGGATCCAAAGAATTTCTGTTCGCGGACATGGTGTCCAGAAGGGGCAATGGAAAGGTCGGGCTCAATCAACCAGCTCCTTAGGGGCAGGCTATCCTCTCGAGAGCACTCCATGGCAATGAAACATGGGGTGATCCCAAAGCCTGGCCTATGAGTCGCCTTGCTGCTGCAATAGTACGGCTCACTGTGTGCAGTGCGAGCATTCTTCTTCCTCTTCAGGCCCCCCAGGAACTCGTCAAGGGACCGAGCAAGATAGACACCATGGGTCACATCAAGCCAGTTGAGATGGAGCTGCTGGTCCTCGTCGAGTGGAGCTTTAGGATTTGTGACCGAAAATGGAGCCTGGAGCGTGGCTTGCATAGTGAAATAGCGTTTAGCCACCCAATGAGTCTGTGAATTGCTGGCCAGTCGCATCTGAAGAATTGTCAGACACTGTCATTCTGTCACAACGACTTACCTTGTACGCCAGCCTGAACATACCCTCCCCAAAATGCTCCTTCTCAACAAAAGCTTCCTCCACAATATCATGCCCAACTCTGACAATGTTGTCCTCCTCCTCTACAAAGCGCGGATAGATGCGTCGGATGTGAACCTTCTCAAAGCCACTGGGGGTAGTTGGGCCATTTTGTCCGCCGCTGTTCCGAGCGCGAGAAGTTGAAGGAATGAACATGCTTTGAAAGAGGCTTTGCGAGGGGGGAAGTGCTAAGCTGATCAGCATGTTGTCTGCCCAAACCTCCTGACTTACTACTGGTGATGTATGACGGAAGAAGCTCATTGACAGTTTGGGAGGCACGTGTTGACACGGACATGCTTTTGGTCCCCTTTACCAACTTGATTGGTGTGAGATCCTCGACAGAAGAGTCAGGACTATGGCCTCGCTTCTGCTGGTCAGCTTACAAATAAGCCATCTGCCAACATTACGAACCCGTGTAAGAACAGTGGGCCGAACTGTGAATATGAGGTGGATATATCCATGTGCAACGTCCAAGGGTTTTCCGTAAAAGCCTTCTTTTGGCTTGAAGCGTTTGCGAAAGAATGTTGCAAGCAGCAGTTCACCCTCCTCAAAGTCATTGTCAAGGATGGCAGGCTTGCCAGCTTTGTCGTGCAAAGCCTTTGATGCCAATTCGCTTGCATGTTACCACCTTGATTCCTTCGCAGGAGAGGAAACACTGACTAGACTAGGTCAAACCCATATGTCGCAAAGCCCTGACCGGGCCCATTCCAACAGAGAACCACTTTCTCCCATGCAGCCAGCAGCATCTCCCTCACGAGCATGTTCCAATCTGGGTGAAGGTCGGGCACCTGGTAATTCCAAGGTCGAGGCTTCTTAGAAGAGTCTGATGCATCAGGCTTTGCAGGAAACATTGCCACACACAACTTACCAGCTACAAAGACACTGATTTTCACAGCCGGATGATGGGGAACACCCTGATCCATGCCAGATTTGCGAGTTGCACGACTGCTGATGATCTGCTTGGAAGTGAGGGCATTGAAGGTTTGTCGAGAAGCTGCATTTGATTGACGATCCTCTGCAATGGCATCCAAAGATTTGGGATGCGCGGAAACATCTGTTGATGAATTGATGCTGTGAAGCTTTTGCTGCCCAGTGCCAACATACCAGGAGCTTTGCACGCCGGGCATGTCCAAAGATCGGTTGATGTGCCATCTATGTCTGCAAGGCCGAAAGCCCCGCACTGTTGACAGCAGCGAGCACGCAGCTAAAGTCAGCCTTTTGCATAAAGCTGGAAGAGATTGCTCACACCCGTCACCATTGGCAGCATCTGAGGCTTGTCCATTGCCATGGCCATTGCTTTGCAAAGCCCGCAGACATCACTGTTGGCGGGCATGGCAGGACGATCACAATTGCACGAGCTGCACTTGGTCATATTGATTCAGCAGCACAATGATCATGCGAGGTTTGGGGGGAGATGATGAGTGTCACTTGGCAAGGTGAGCACAGTTGATGCATCTTGCAGTCGAACAAGCCATAGAAGTTCATTCAATGTCCATCATGAAAAGAGAAGTGTGCGTTGAGAGAAAAGAAAACGCCGATGGGACGATCTCGACGCCGTACACGTGGTCTTCGGCGGAGTTAACCGCATCTCCGGTCCGTGTTACTTGTCAGCGTAGCTCTTACGGTGCTGAATTCTGCGGGTGTCCCTGGAACGAAAACGGTAAGTGGGGGGGCCAAATAAAAATTTTCCGGCAGGCTGGGTATAAGGGTGGAGGGGACTTTGAATTTTCATCCTCATCCCCCTCTCTACTCAAATCTGGCGAAGCCCTGGCAGTTTGACTGTTTATGTGGGGGGATCAAATAAAGAAATTCCGGAGCACTTAGAGATTTCAGGCTGCCTGGCTTGCCTTGCACACCTAATCTTCTCACTTCCTATTGCATGCCTAACTTTGGACCCACTGTAAGTCGCCCATTCTTCTGTCATGCATGCATGGGCTGATGAGTACAGCTGAACTTCTTGCAAGTTGATGCATGATCAAGTGTTGGCTTGTCCATAACATCAATGTGAGCTTTGCCTTCAAGCGATGCATGCACATACTGATGCAGAAAGTCCCAGATATTGCAGCAATGCACTGCTCTCGAGGCCAACGCTGTTTGGGTCAGCACACAACTCTCAATGGTGATCACTTTCGGAAGGCTTCTTCAGGGCGGGGCAGCAGCGACTTCTTCAAAACATGCTCCTTCTGTCGCAAACAACCGCCAGTCCCACTTGCAACACCCCGGTCACGGCATGGTCATGCTGAGTGCATCAAATGTGGCTTCACCTTTGCCACTCCTCGATTTCGAGACAATCGAGGTCGCCCACGCAACACATGCCAATCTTGCTTGGAGCAGCATCACTCCCAATCAGCGCCAGGCACACCCACTCGCACAACCCGGCCATTGCCACCAGTCACCCCAGGCTCTCAGCCTACGCCTGGTACACAGAGAGGTCTTCCACGCCCGCGCCATGAGGTCACCTCACCAACACCACGTCGCAACCAGGATCTACATCCTGTAGAGCTTGGCCGCCCCACACGAACCAGACGTGCACCTCAACTGCCCTACGCCACTCCGCCCAGCCCGCCTCAAGGTGCTGCACACCGAGTCACAGAACAGCCACCAGCCCCACCACCACGCCTGGATCGCCATGCTGGACAGTCACGCTGCTTCAAGTGCAAGACCTGGAAAGAACATTCCGAGTTTCTCCAAGCAGGGACAGCCTCTCGCCGCTTCAAGACTTGCAGCACCTGTCGCGAATCCTCCAGAGCAGCCTATCATCGTCGACAACAGTCAACTCAGTCATCCCTCTCAGTCGACATGCTGGGCAATGCCTTCCTGCCCATTCCTGCAACACCCAACGATCTTGACGACATCTGCCTCTCTGAAGCTGCCATTGGGTGTATTGGGGACTTCCACTCAGCAATGGCAGCTGAGACGATGGAGACTTGCGAGAACTGCAATGAGAAATGGTTTGGACTCAAGGTCCAACAGGGTAAATGTTCACGTTGTCAAATTGATGGGGAGAAATGGACATCTGCCAACTGTATGGATCCAGGTCAGTGTCCAGGATTGTATGTGCTTCTCATGACTGACTTCACAGGTCCTTCTCTGCAGGAACTGTGCCGTGCAGCTGGCAGAGCAGTCCCTGACTTGCCCTCACAGGTGGAAGAGATGCTCCTCTCTCCCTACCATGTGCTGCTTCAAACATGGCGCGTTGGTGGTGGACAAACCAAATACGGAGGCCACACCTGTCTCTATGCCCATGACAGTGGCAGATTCCTCTCTCGACTTCCCCTCACCGTCACCGACCTTGATGTTCTCATCATCAAGCCGACAAATGCCCAAGCCCCCGCCAACGCTGCCAATCCCTCAGAGGATTTTGCACGCCGACCAGAGTTCCAAGTCCAGCGGTCACGCATTCTCGCAAACCTGCAAGCACTACAACACTTCCATCCAGCCTTTCAGAATGTCGAGATCAACTGGGAAGCAATCAATTCCCTTCCTGAAAACGGTTCTGTCTTCCATCAGCTGCGGTCTGTCAACTTGGAGGAGGTGCAGTACAGCGCACCTGAGCCTGACACTGGGCCAGTTGAGCAGGAGTCAGCAGAGGAGACAAGCTTGCCAGAGCTGGCTATACCAAACCTTGGAGAAGGCAACAATATTGTGGAGGAGATCCGGGAAGCACTGGAACAGGTGGTGGATGGAGGACCACCAGCACCCCTGCTCCTCACTGGACCTGTGCTGCATTCCACTCCAATCAATGAGCACGACATCAGCAACCCATTCCTCACCAAGGCCTTCCCCTTCCTCTTCCCCACCGGCCAGGGGGATCTGCATCAACAACGGCCTACCACAATACGTGATTCAGACTACTTCCGTCACCTGCTCTACTATCAGGATGGAAGGTTTGCAAAACACCCTCGATTCCGGTGAGTGCATCTCTCAGCATTAAGCCAAGCTGACAGTCAGCTATTATGCCTTCAACTGCATCATGAGGTGGCGAGCAAAACGGCTCTCCTGCTTCTATGTCAGCCGGAATGAAGAGGACCGAGCCCTCTCTGCTGCAGACATTGCTGCCATGGTGTCCGACCCAGCCAAGCAGCTGGCATCTCGAGTGCGACGATCAGCAGCCACCTTAACCGGAACACCACCCTACTGGGCACAGCAGAGTCGCAATCTTGCTGCAATGATCCGTCAACTGGGCACTCCACATGCTTTCATCACATTCTCAGCTGCGGATCTTCAGTGGCCAGATCTCCACGTCCACATGCCGGACCAAGCGCTACCAACTATGAGCGAACCTGATCGACAACGCATCAATGCCAAGAACGTCAATGAGAACCCAGCAATTGCAGCTTGCTGGTTCTATCGAAGATTTGAGCTGTTCTTGGCCAAGGTCCTCAAACCCCTGCTTGGAATAGAGGACTGGTGGTATCGCTTTGAATGGCAAAATCGAGGCTCCAGCCATGTCCATGGACTGGTTTGGCTCAAGGGGGCGCCATCCCCAGACACCCTTGATATCAACAATCCGGACAGTGTCCAGGAATTCCTTGACTTCTGGTCCACCAGAGTGTCAACCATCAATCCTGGAGAGGACATTCCGCCTCATCCAAAGCACCCCTCTGCCCACAGTAGCGACGAAATCATCTTTCGCTTCAAAGATCTGGCACAGATGCTCAACCGTGTCCAGAGGCACACGAGGTGCACTGCCTATTGTCTTCGCCGCCCAAAAGGATCTCCTCCCAACAGTCCGCTTGTCTGTCGCTTCAAGTTCCCCAAGGAGCTGGAGACAGAACTCCGACTGGTTGTCAATCCCAACAGAAACAAGCAACTCATCACACCACGCAACGACACCCACCTCAACAGTTACAATGCAGTCACTGCACTGGGATGGCGAGCCAACTCCGACATCAGTCCATGCACAGATCCCCGTGCAGTTGCCTCCTACATCTCCAAGTATGCTTCAAAATGCGAAAAACCATCCAACAACTTTGGCGAGATAATGCAGGCTATCTCAACCCGCCTGGAGCAAGAAACATCTTCACGAATTGTCTTCCAGAAGATGCTCAGCCGCATTGTCACCGAGAGGGATTACAGTGCTCAGGAAGTCTGTCATCAGCTCTTTGGTCGACATATGATGTCTGCATCACGAGAGTTTGGCACACTCTGCATACTGGAAAAGAGACAGAGACGCCTGAGGCAGAGGCAGGAAGATGAGGGACTGGACCAAGGTGTGGAGGAGCAAGACTGGCACGATGCCTACTTGGCACGCCAGCCAGAGCATGAGGGCATCAGCCTGTACGAATGGTTTCAATTCTACCGGAAACAAGGTCGCAACGCCACTCGAAGGAAGCACCCAAAGATCATCATTCTCTGGCCGCTGTATTATCCATCAGACCCTCAGTCTGAGGATCACCAAAACTGGTGCCGGGCAAAGTTACTACTCCACCATCCTCATCGACACCCTTCAGAGCTCAAGCTTGATGACGAATCCTGGACAGAAGCTTTTTCTCGCTGTACTGAGGACCACCCAGAGGGGCACCAAGACACATTGCCCAAGCGACCCATCCGTCAACAACAGGGTGACAATGAAAACGACAGTGACTCAGAGTTTTCTGAGGGTGAAGAAGTCAATGACCACGAGCTTGATGACTGGCAAGTTCTGGCTGGAATGGGCCCTCAGTTTGATGAAGATGGGTGGAATGGGCCACTGCTTGGAGCACGTGATATTGATACTTCCCACGATTGGGAAGCAGTGGGGAGGGAGTGGGGATCAGATGGTATAGGAGAGAGGGCAAGCTACTTAGAAACCGAACGCAAGAAGGTGAGCAGTGGCCTACAATCCACTGCATACTGTGAGCTGACCAAGCAGTCTCAGCCTTCTGTAGCTCGCAACACTGTCGATCCCCAACTACTCAACACCACACAGCGCCTCATCTTTGACAAGGTCTTGCGCCATGCCAACCGTCTGCTCTCTGGAGAGTCAGTCCCTCAAATACTCCTCAACATCGATGGGACAGCAGGAACAGGCAAATCCTTCCTCATTGACGCCATATCCCAAGCTCTTCAAGGGCTCCAATCTGGGCAGCACAACAATCTCGACTTCAGCACAAATCCCATTGTCCGCCGGCTTGCCCCCACGGGTGTGGCGGCATTCAACATTGCTGGTTCAACATACCATGCTGCCCTTGGTCTTGGAGGCTCAATAGAGGAAAGTCATGACAAGCTTGGAGAGGGAAAGCTTGCCAGCCTCCAGGAAGAGTGGCATGGGACACGATACCTCATCATTGATGAGAAAAGCATGGTTGGAAGGGCGGCCTTGGGGAGAATCAACCTTGCTCTTGGTCAAATCTTTCCGTCGACAGCGTACTTGCCCTTTGCCGGTCTGTCTGTCCTGCTCATTGGCGACTTTGGTCAACTGCCCCCTGTGGGAGACACTCCACTGTACAACACTGCACGCTCGACAAAAACCTCCTATCTAGGCAGGCTCAGCAACATTGGCCGAGATATCTACCTTGCTTTCACTGAGAGCGTTCAGCTTGATGCTGTTATGAGGCAGGAAGGCTCCGACCCTACCACCACTGCCTTCAAAGCAACCCTTGCTCGCCTGCACACCGGGACACCTCAACAGGAGGACTACACCCTTCTGTCCTCTCGCTTCTGGGGGAACCTTTCCCCGGCATCTCAGCAGGCCTTTCAAGATGCTGTATGTCTTTGTGCAACAAAGCAGAGTGTCTCCGAGATCAACCTACACACTTTGGCTCGCTCTGGACAGCCTGTACTGCGCTCTCTGGCTCAGCACACAGGGGTAGGAGCAGCCCAGGCTTCAGAGGAACAGGCACAGGGGCTTGCTCCTGCTGTCTTCCTCATGATTGGTGCTCAAGTCATGCTTTCTCGCAACCTCTGGATCGAGCAGGGATTGGTCAATGGCACCAGGGGCACAGTATATCAGATTGGGCTCTCACCATCTGAGCCTCCTCATCAATCTGTTCCTTCTGTGGTCATGGTCGCCTTCCCATCCTACACTGGACCAACACCCTGGCACACCACAGACAACATACCACTGGTTCCCATTGTGCCCCATACAGCCAGATGGGAGACAACAAACGGGCAGCGGTGCTCTCGACGCCAGCTGCCACTGCAGCTTGCATTTGCTATCACCATACACAAATCACAGGGTATGACGCTGGACAAGGCAGTGATTGATCTTGGTTCAGCCGACTTCTCAACGGGATTGACATTTGTGGCAATCTCAAGAGCAAGATCTCTGGAGGGCCTTGCTTTCAAGCCAGGCTTTGATTGGGCAAGATTGAACAGCTTGAACACAGAGAGTAGAAGGGGGGGAGTATCAGGACGTGTATTGGCAGCAAGGGATGCGTCTAGACGTCAGATGCTTCAGATGACAGAATAAATGTATAGAGAAAAAGATGAATGACAATGCATAGGTAGACTGAATAAAAGTTGATCAAGCATGACTCTGAGTGTTTGATGCATCAGCTGAATCTCAAGTTCATGGGGTGTATGCATGTCATTGTGCTCTCTCTAGCTACTAACACTACCTCTATCTGCCTCCATCTCCTGTCTGTAATCATCCCACACAGGATCATCAGCAGCAGGAGTTGGGGGATCTGACCAGGTAGGAGGCTCAGGGGTGGGGGGAGGAGTGAAGAGAGGAGTTCCAGGTGGGCTTTCTCCTCCTCTGAGTGTTCTCATCTTCCTCAGCCAATCCAGCATCCTACTTTTCCACAAGGGCAATCTGAAGGTCTGGGGATTGGTGACTGGACCATTGAAGCTACAAGTCAGCTTTGTGTCATGCCAAGAGAGAGCCTGACTCACAAGGACTTCACAACAGGTCTTTTGGGCACCCATGGCTTCTTCTCTCCATTGACTTTGCCTGACCCAGGAGGCAGGTAGGATTGTTGCTGGGGTGGGTGATAGGGAGAGTGTCTGACTGGCTGTGGGCGGCTTTGTTGAGAGCAGGAATGCTTGTGCTCATCATGAGGGTTGGGATGTCGCTTTTTTTGCTCTCTCTGGTGCTGCCTGAGTGCTTTTTTGAACAAAGCTGACTGGAAAGCCATTCTGATGTAGATGTACAGATGAGAGATGAAAAGTCCAAAATTTTCCGGAGTCAGAGCTACGCCCCATCGGCGACGCGCCACCGCCGATTTACCTAGTCTACGAAACGTTCTGCACGTCTTCAGTCAGACTCGAGCGCACGAATAGAAGACAATGCAGGGTGGGTAGGCATACGATTGCCCACGCGCACACTCATGCTATAGGCCTCGCCCACTACGCGGACGATTCGCCTTCGCCGCCATCCTCCTCTCGTAGGAGGGACCCTTCTCGCGAGGCTGGCCCATCCGTAAGTCCCCCTCCAGTACCGGGGACGCAAAATCACGCCGTGCCCCTCCTTTCCTCTGCTTGATTCGCTTCATGGCGTAACACATGGCCTGAATACCTCATTCTCTGGCTTCTCGCGAATCTAGCGGCAGCGAAATGATGGCTCAGCTTGTGAGGTCTCCCCTCCTACACACTGCTGAACAAGCGCTCATCATTAGCGCCACCACGACCGAGGTCCACAGCAAAAGGCAAAGAGCGCGAAACAGGAACGCATGCCGATGTCGTAGTTGAAGACCTTCCCGAGAACCTCACCCATACGGCTCAGTCAGACCTAGCCGTGTCTGAGCTTGCGGACGAGCCCGGCGGTGGACTTCCCAAAGCCACTTTTGAGGGATTGAGCGAAGAGGAGATCTTTCGGCGCGTCACACGTCCACCAGATATAGTTGGAGTCGAGGACTGGGGCATCCCACCCCCAGTAGACCCCGCAGAGTGTTCCCCTGGGTTGCAGGTCAGTGACGTTCATGTAGCTGGGCACAGTCATGCTCATGACCAGGCAAAAGTGGAGAACTTTCTGCGCCTCAAGTACGAAAAAGGACAGCACATCAATTCGACACTACTGGGCAGCTCGGCCTTCGCCAACCCACACATATACGCCAAGCTCGTAAGCCGTTCTTAAGCTTGAGAGGTACCCTGAACAGTTGCTGATGGACAGGTCGAGTTTGTTGACATTGATGAAAGAGCATCCGCTTTTCCCTCTGGGGGTTGGCTCACGAGAACGGGTCTTGAGGACAGCATACCGCTCTACGGTCCGACAGCGTTGTCCGCTCAGCAGAAAGCGAAAGAGGATGCAGTGAAGCGAAGTCAGGAGACGGGCAAGCGAAGCAGTATCAACTTCCAATCTGCCAGACACCGCGATGAGCCTCAAAAGCGCGAGGGTGACCGAGCCTGGGACAAGGGAAGGGGTATCGGGAGCCATAACGGTTCAAAGAATGGTTCACTCGGAAAGAGGGACAGAGACCATGATAGGGAGAGGGAACGGGAGCGCGATCGTGACCGTCACAGACGGTCAGGTTATGATAGAGACAGGCGTTATTGACATATACACCTGTGATCATGATCATGCCACTTTGCCACGCGATGAAAAGCTGAAACGCCTGTTTGCTGCGAGCACCGCCTCTATAACTGCCTACCGCTCAGGGTAAACCAGAGATCCTAATACACTAATGATGACGTCTCTCATTTTCAAACCACAACAACAGCTGGAATATGGACAAATAGCAAGGCCGTGAGACCATCGCCCTGCCTTCTTCCCCACATGCAGCACACTGAGCAAGGCCGATGCTATGCATTCCCAACGGTCCGCAGTGCGAGTTTGATACATACTCGTGAGAGGTGTTCAGCTGCGACGCGAGATCGGGAATCGCATTAGTAAAGGGTATTCAGGGGGATTAGTGTCGCTAAGCAAATAACCATTACCCCAGTTCAGGGTCCAATTACCCCCTTGTCCCTTTGTCGCCACGCCCCCCGTTCCCCCTGTCACCTTCGCACAAACTCATCCCATCCATCCGTACCACCACGACCACCTTGACTTTTCTCTCATCCTCTTGTCAACTCACATACCATCATCTCCTTCGCGTCGCTCTTTCGTCTCTCTCAGGTCAGCCCCAGGACCGTCGCGCATTAGGCGACGCTCCCTCGCGCCGTCGTCGACGTGCGACAGCTCCATCCATCGACGGCAATAACAACAGCGGGCGGAAAGGCGGTGTCTCGGTGTTTGGCTCAGGGGGAAGTCGGTCACCTCTTCGAACCCGACTTGTCGGGTGTCTTGCAGTCTCCAGTGTAGCAATACCTTCTGATCACTTGCCAGTGAGTAGCGTCTCTCTTGCGAGGTCGCGCCGAGGAAGAAATTCAACTTTGTGTGCTGCGGTTTTATCGAGCTCGGATCTCTCGATCCTCCTTCGTGTGTTTCACTCGATCCAGGCATCCGATGCCATCGGTAACCAACAAAGCCTTCGCATCCACTCGTTCCGCCCCGAACATCACTCGCCCGACCTATTGCCAACTTCATATGCTGACCTCTAGCGATGTCCTACCCCAACCCACCTCCACCCCCCAAACACGCCCCTTCGTCGTACTCTTCCGGATCGTCTGACCCTTTCAACCCCTCCAATCCCTCGGTTCAGCATCTCGGATACGACGCGAACGCAGGATACACCCCGTCTGTCAACGCGAATGCGGGCGCGTACGCACCTCCAGGTGCTCCCAACCCCGGTGCAGGGGGTGCCGGTGTAGCTCCTCCCGGTCAAGGCGGTCAGTATGCGCCTTACTACGATAACGAGCCGGAGATGGGCGGCCGGTATGAGGGTGGTGGCATGGGTCGAGAGACATGGGCGAGCGAGAGTGGATGGAGTCAGGGTCAAGACAGTCAGTGGTCATTCACCAATTTGAGATTTGCTGCTGACGTGTAGGCGGAATGTACGCCGGCAGCCAGGATTACCACCATCAACAGCAGTACCTTCCTTCAAGGTCTTCCACCCCGACCTTTACGGAGAGCAAAGATGGGCATCGACCGCGTGAACCGTATCCTGCGTGGACCCAGGAGGCGAACATCCCTCTTTCGAAGGAGGAGATTGAGGATGTCTTGATCGATTTGGCCAACAAGTTCGGCTTCCAGAAAGACTCGTCGCGTAACGTTTACGACTTCCTTATGATCCAGCTCGACTCTCGCGCCTCACGAATGTCGCCAAACCAGGCCCTGCTCACCCTTCATGCCGACTATATCGGCGGTGAGCATGCCAACTACCGCAAGTGGTACTTCGCTGCGCAGCTCGACCTGGACGACGCCATAGGTGCGGTACAAAATCCAGGTCTTTCCCGCGTACGATCGGTCGCTCGACGTGGCCGCGGCGCCAAGCGTCTCATGCCCGCAACTGCCCAGGAAAAATCGCTTGACTCTGCCACATCGCGATGGAGGACGGCGATGAACAACATGAGCCAATACGACCGGCTACGACAAGTAGCCTTGTACTTGCTGTGTTGGGGTGAAGCGGCTCAGGTTCGGTTCATGCCGGAATGCTTGTGCTTCATTTTCAAATGCGCCGACGATTACTATCGCTCGCCGGAATGCCAGAACCGCGTCGAAGCCGTACCGGAAGGTCTCTACCTGCGATCAGTTGTAAAGCCGCTCTACAGATACCTGCGCGACCAGGGTTATGAAGTCGTCGACGGGAAGTTCTTGAGGCGGGAGAAGGACCACGACCTGGTCATCGGTTACGACGATGTCAATCAACTCTTCTGGTACCCTGAAGGCATCAGCAAGATTGTCTTGAATGACAAGACTCGTCTCGTTGATATCCCTCCGGCTCAGCGCTTCATGAAGTTCGACCGAATCGACTGGTCCAAGGTCTTCTTCAAGACCTACTTGGAGAAGCGGTCGTTCTTCCACCTTCTTGTCAACTTCAACCGTATCTGGGTCCTGCACATCGCCGTCTTCTGGTTCTACACCGCCTACAACTCGCCGTCTATCTACTCCATGAAGAACAGCACAAGTGCATCGACCCCCATGGCCTGGTCCATCACGGCTCTCGGTGGATCGGTAGCTACGCTCATCATGATTGCCGCTACTCTTGCCGAATTCTCATACATCCCGACAACTTGGAACAACACCTCTCACCTCACCCGCCGTCTCATCTTCCTCCTTATCATCCTCGCAATCACCGGCGGCCCATCGATCTACATCGCCTTCTGGAACCAGACTGGCCAAGTGTCGCTTATCCTAGGTATCGTGCAGTTCTTCTGCTCCGTGGTGGCCACTGCAGCATTCGCAACTTTGCCATCCGGCCGGATGTTCGGTGACAGGGTCGCTGGCAGGAATCGAAAATACCTTGCCAATCAGACCTTCACAGCATCGTACCCGGTTTTGCCGCGCAACAACCGGATAGCCTCGTTCTTGCTGTGGATCTTGGTCTTCGGCTGCAAATTCACCGAGTCATACTTCTTCTTGACGTTGTCCTTCCGTGATCCCATTCGTGTGATGGTGGGCATGAAGGTCCAGAACTGTTCCGACAAGTACTTTGGCAGTGGGCTGTGCACCAACCAGGCCGCTTTCGCTCTCGCCGTCATGTTCGTCATGGACCTGACTCTCTTCTTCCTCGACACTTTCCTATGGTACGTTATCTGGAACACGATCTTCAGCATCATGCGTTCGTTCGCTCTCGGCATGTCGATCTGGACACCTTGGAGGGACGTCTTCGCTCGATTGCCGAAGCGTATCTACGCCAAAATCCTTGCCACGTCTGAAATGGAGGTGAAATACAAGCCGAAGGTCCTGGTTAGCCAAGTCTGGAATGCGGTCATCATCTCGATGTACCGAGAGCATTTGCTGTCCATCGAGCACGTGCAGAAGTTGCTTTATCATCAGGTGCAATCGGACCAGCCTGGCAAACGCACCCTTCGTGCGCCCGCGTTCTTCATCTCTCAAGGCGACAAAGGTCTCAAGACCGAGTTCTTCCCGAAAGGCAGTGAGGCCGAGCGACGTATCTCGTTCTTCGCCCAGTCACTCACGACTGCCATTCCCGAGCCAATCCCGGTCGATGCGATGCCGACATTCACTGTCCTCGTGCCTCACTACTCGGAGAAGATTCTGCTGTCCCTGCGAGAGATCATCCGTGAAGAGGATCAAAACACCCGTGTTACACTCCTCGAGTATCTCAAACAGCTTCACCCGATCGAATGGGACAACTTCGTCAAAGACACCAAGATCCTGGCAGAAGAGTCCAACATGTTCTCCGGCGGCAGCAATCCGTTTGGCGCCGATGAGAAAGATGGCAACAAGCGCGCGGATGATATCCCCTTCTACACCGTTGGATTCAAATCAGCTGCACCAGAGTACACGCTTCGTACGCGTATCTGGGCCTCGTTGCGTGCCCAGACCCTATACCGCACTGTCTCAGGCTTCATGAACTACTCGAAGGCTATCAAGCTGCTATACCGCGTCGAGAACCCCGAGGTTGTACAGCTCTTTGGCGGCAACACGGACCAACTCGAACGGGAATTGGAGCGCATGGCTCGTCGCAAGTTCAAATTCGTCGTTTCGATGCAGCGGTACTCCAAATTCAACAAGGAGGAGCACGAAAACGCCGAGTTCCTTCTGCGCGCCTACCCCGACCTACAAATCGCCTACCTGGATGAAGAGCCCGCCCGCAAGGACGGTCAAGAGTCGCGCATCTTCTCTGCGCTTGTCGACGGTCATTCCGAGATCTTGCCTAACGGACGGCGCAGGCCCAAATTCAGGATCGAGCTTCCCGGTAACCCAATTCTTGGTGACGGCAAATCCGACAACCAGAACCATGCGATCGTGTTCTACCGTGGTGAATACTTGCAGCTCATCGACGCCAACCAGGACAACTACCTCGAGGAATGTCTCAAAATCCGTAACGTACTTGGAGAGTTTGAAGAGTTCCGCGTGTCGAGTCAATCCCCGTACGCGCCAAACGGTCATGCCGAGTTCACTAAGTTCCCCGTTGCCATTCTTGGAGCACGAGAATACATCTTCTCGGAGAACATTGGTATCCTCGGTGACATTGCCGCCGGGAAAGAACAGACATTCGGTACGCTGGCCGCTCGATCGCTGTCCTTCATTGGCGGTAAGCTGCACTACGGTCATCCGGATTTCCTCAACGCTATTTACATGAACACTCGCGGTGGTGTCTCAAAGGCCCAGAAAGGTCTGCACTTGAACGAGGACATCTACGCCGGTATGACTGCCATTGGTCGAGGTGGACGTATTAAGCATTCCGAGTACTACCAATGTGGCAAGGGCCGTGATCTCGGTTTTGGCACAATTCTCAACTTCCAGACCAAGATCGGTACGGGTATGGGAGAGCAAATGTTGTCGCGAGAATACTACTACCTCGGTACTCAGCTGCCGATCGACCGCTTCTTGACGTTCTACTATGGACACCCAGGGTTCCACATCAACAACATTGTGAGCTAGATGCGTTCTCATGTGCAACCTTCCTGACCCGCAGCTCGTCATGATGTCGGTGCAAATTTTCATGCTCGCCCTTGTCTTCCTCGGCACCCTGAACAAGCAACTCTCGGTGTGCAAGTATAACAAGAATGGCGATATCCTCCCTGGTCAGAGCGGCTGCTACAACCTGTCGCCCGTGTTCCAGTGGATCAAGCGGTGCATCATCTCGATTTTCCTCGTGTTCTGGATCTCCTTCGTGCCACTCTTCGTCCAGGAGCTCACCGAGCGTGGAACCGGTCGAGCGATTCTGCGATTGGCAAAGCACTTCCTGTCTCTTTCGCCAGTGTTCGAGGTCTTCTCGACGAACATCTACATGCACTCGATCCTCAACGACCTGACCTTCGGTGGCGCTCGATATATCGCCACCGGCCGAGGTTTCGCCACTACGCGCATCTCGTTCTCGATTCTTTACTCTCGCTTTGCCGGACCGTCCATCTACCTCGGTATGCGGACCCTGATCCTGCTGCTATTCGTCACCTTGACGGTGTTCGTTCCGCACTTGATCTACTTCTGGATCACCGTCGTCGGTCTCTGCATTGCGCCATTCATCTTCAATCCGCATCAATTCTCTTACACGGATTTCATCATCGATTACCGCGAGTTTTTGCGTTGGATGTCGCGAGGCAATTCGAGGACACATGCCAATTCTTGGGTTGGCTACTGCCGACTATCTCGAACTAGAATTACCGGTTTCAAGCGCAAGCGGCTGGGTCTGCCATCGGAAAAACTTTCCAGCGACGTACCACGAGCACCCTGGAAGGCGATTCTTATGGGCGAGATCATCGGACCAATTTGCCTGGCGGTCATCTTCGTCATCTGCTACTTGTTCGTCAAGTCGTTCCCTGTCGATGGGCAGATCCAACCGGGTCTGCTTCGCGTCGCCATCTTCGCTCTTGGCCCCATCGTCTGGAACATGGCTTTCCTCATCACCTTGTTCCTCATTTCGGTCTTCCTCGGGCCTTGCCTCAACTCGTGGACCAACCAATTCGGTGCGACCATGGCTGCCCTGGCTCACTTTGGCTCAGTTGTCGGCATGGTCGCCTTCTTCGAATTCTTTTGGTTCCTCGAGCTCTGGAACACGTCGCACGCCGTTCTGGGTATCATTGCCGTGATTGCTGTGCAGAGGTGTATCTTCAAGATCCTCATCGCGGTCTTCCTTTCACGAGAGTTCAAGCACGACGAGACGAACCGAGCATGGTGGACTGGTGTCTGGTTCAACCGAGGCCTGGGCACGCACGCCCTTTCGCAGCCAGCCCGAGAGTTCATTGTGAAGACCATCGAGATGGGTCTCTACTCGGCGGACTTTATCGCCTGCCATCGTACGTCTAGGTTCAAGATCTACTTGTCAAGGTGCTAATCGTCAGTCCTGCTCTTCTTCCTCTCTCCCCCACTTTTCATTCCTTACTTCGACCGCCTTCATGCGACTATGCTTTTCTGGCTCGCCCCCAGTCAGCAGATTCGCCCGCCGATCTACAGTTTCAGGCAGAGAAGCCAACGCAGGAAGATCGTATTCAAATGTCAGTCATCACCTGCGGATTGGTCGTACGGGACTAATATCTTAGACTCCATCGTTTACTTCTTCGTCCAGGGCTGCTTCGTGGCCCTCGTCGTCCTGCCTCTTATCTTCGCATCGGTGCTCAACCTGACACCATCGTCGGCACCGTTCAGCGGCTCAATCTAAGTAGCCAAAACCGACACTGGCGTTTTAGGAGTGGCACATTACAATAGACGACCAACAATCCCATTCGACTTGCATATACGATGACCATTTGACGATGTGCTCGCTAGCGAGAATGAACGCGTAGGGAGACGGGGAGAGTCGTTGGCTGAGGGGGCAGTTGATACAGAGGAGATCGAAGTGAGGACGAGGATGATGTTTCAGCAAAAGAACGGACATTGTGATTGCACATGCAAGCGAGATATGACGAACAGCCCGCTGATATGGCAATGGACGTCATGGTCAAACTCCGCGTGGCAAATTGGGCAAAACACTCTACTTGAAAGCTGTGCAGCACTCCTTTGCCGACATGCTGTAAACGCAAGTGTTTGCGGAGCGCAAACTAAACACAGACCAGGTCCTTCAGATACAAAAGGCCGGAACCGTTCTAACTTCCCAACCCACCCAAGTTGCTCGCCGTAACTTACAATCCAATATCATTCTACAACTTTATCACAAATCCACCATGTCGACCACACGTTATTCTGCTCTTGCCCTCATGCCGGAGGCTCTGAAGACAATCACGACATTATGCTCTAAATCCGACTTTTCAGACAAGGATTATGAAACGCTTGTCAGGGAGCTAGACCATGGCGGAGAAGAGAATCGGCGCTCTCAGTCTGTTGGGGCAATCACTCTCTTCATTTTCAGCTCGTAGCCAATTCGGAGCATCGCCACCTGCGAACGATCCGTGGACCGATCTCACTGGTACGTAGTTCGGTGCCAGTCGCGTTAATTGGCGCTATCTCTCCCATCGTAGCGTCGCTGATTGCAGCTCGTGTGCTCCACAGCAGCAAGTGGGGCGAGGACACAAAGGCCTCGGAACTTTTGACCAAACGAGACATAGAGCTCCTCGGAACCAACTTGAAGGAGCTGAAGGACTGGAGGCAGGAATGCGCGCGAGACGTCACCCCCGCGCAAAGACATCTGATAACGACAGCGTTGTCCGCCTTGCCGGAAGACCACCACTTGAGAATGGAGACGTATATCTCGGCCGCCCTGCTCCAATACGCCAAGGAGTGTCTGAAAGACATAGATAAAGGGCCACCGCAGGGCAGCACCGACTGGGTGGATCTGGAAGCAGGCACGAATGAGCTTGCCGCCAGGCTGAAAGACCGCTTGAGCCCGTCGAAGTACCTATACTCGGCCTTCACCGTCTTCCCCAGATCGTTCGACAACCTGCAGGCCGCTATTTCTGAGGGACAGGCTCAACTGCAGACTGACGGCTCGGGGCGGGACCCTATCAGACAGAAGATCGATGGTTGTCCACTTGGCGCAATATTTCAAAGAGCGCCAGGCTATCTCGGACTCCAAAGGGCATACCTATCTGGCGCTGGAGAAATCCGCCGATAAACGGAAGGCGATGATTAGTGGGTCCGAGCCTCCTCTCAGATATGAAGAGGACGGCTCGCCAAAGGCCCCTTTCCTCGATTGTCGAGCTGATCGCAGGCCGGGCCGCGACAGTGTCTGGGTGGCACAAGGACCCCGCGGCCAGCTATGTGTTCACACTTGAAGACTTGAAGTTCTTGGAAGACAACTTGGATGAAACTGACGATTTCCTATCACTTTGCCGTCCCCAAAGCCAGGCCCCTGCTTCTCCCACTGCCAAAGGTTATTGGGCCAAGGCGGTGAAGTACCACGGAGAAGGGCGCCGGTCCGTCGGAGCGACTCCCGTCGACGATGATCAGCTGTTGGCCGATGCGTACGCCGCAGTCATAGAGCTGAAGCAGTGGTCAGGGAGGATGCGTGCCGCAAACGGCGGTGCCCAAGAGTATATCCAGGAGAAGCAGGATGAGGTCCGCACGTCGTTGGAAGGGATGTCGTGGCCAGTGGGACAACCTTCTGCCTCGCCCACCCGACTATCCTTGAGAAAGTGGCTCAGACCGACCAGATCGGAAGTCAGGTCACGCTCTCCCTCGCCCTTGAGCAGGCTTCGCTCACGTCTATTGCCAAACAGCTGGCAGAGTGACAGTACGGTCGTCGTGAAAACGCCTGATGCCCTTGCTGAAGATGTCATTTCCTCGTCAGATGTCCCAAATATCGTTGTGTCGTAGTGGACTAAGACGCTTACACCTGACGAGTCGCTTGGCCATGCGTTGTACTGCAAGGGACTATTTGAACTCCTCTGCGATTCCCCCGTCCAACATCAATACTCATAGTGCCTTGTATGATACGTAGATTCCTTCACCTATTCCCTCCACAACATCTGTTCTCGGATTTGCATTTTGGCTCGTAGCCAGCTCGTGTGATATGTATCCTTTTCTATGTCGGTTTAGGCAAATGGGTCAAGCATCCGTGAGGATGGCTGGCCCACTAAGGTGGCTGTGGAGATTCACGAGCTGAGTCGAGCCACAAGGCAAAGAGGAAATCTGGACGCCCAACCCCCCCCCCCCCCCCCCCCCCCCCCCCCGGGCCCCCCTCTCTACAGCATTCCAGCTAGGGTCGATAGGTGGGGAGTGGGCCGACTAGTTTATAATGGCTGTCAAGATCAGCCAGCCAGCCGATGTGCGATTATTGTACCTGTTGGGTCAGTCGGCATCAAAGATCTGTTACTTGGTTGTGAGACGGGGATGTCGGGCTTCTGACCTTGATGGGCTAGGGGAAGGCGCAGAATTTCTCGTCGACAAGTGCAACAGCTTCACCCACGCTCCCACAAAGTATATCATACATGAAGAATGACATGCAAGGAGAAGCACTATATCATATATGTCGCTTCAATGGATTCTCCAAGAAGGAACAGATCGGCGACTTTTCGTCACACCGACCTCATCTGCGAGCGACTGCGTGAAGCATACTTCCGTTTCAGGCTGGCGAAGTAGCTCTGCTAGATCGACATCGAGAAGTTGCACCTTCAGTGGCCGTTGACTCTTGAGATATTTCGCCACCAGCCCTTGTGGATCGACATCTGTCGTCGCCTTGAAGTCTTGTTCTGTGCGGAGCGGCCATTCGATCTTTGGCAGCAAAACCCATCTCTCTGGATCGAGCCCGGATCCCTTTAAGATGCTTGTAGTCTTCAGCCGTTCTTGACCTTGTCCTCGGCTTTTCAAGACGCTAACCAAGGGTTGCTTTTTCCCGTTGACAATCAGATCAGTGGGGATCGGACGACCCATAAGTGCCGTCAAAGGGTCTTTCAATTGGGGCTGCGATAGTCTCTTGGTTATCCTCACTGCTATGTTTGAGGTCAAGGGGAGGGTGAGTGTCACGCCGCGGTTGTTCCAGTTCATCACACAATCACCATTGAACACGCGATGGGTTTCTGCCATTAATTCGTCCTGGATCACCCTCCAGAATCGCTTGTTCCCGGCTCCCACACTCACCGAGTGTAGCCTGTCGGATAGCTGGACGGAAGGCTGGCCGCTATGTAGCCCTGTGGACTGGTCCGGATGACGAAGTGACTCGTCATAGTCATCTGGAACCAGCGTCGTTTCAGACGTCCATGTGCCGCGGCTAGAGGCCTTTCGATGGGACATTCGGTGCGTTTCTATGTTTGGCAGTGAGCGTCGACGGGAATCGGCGATTGGCGGACCTCGTTGACCTCCCTTCGTTCTCAGATGTCCATATAATCCCTCGCCTTTCATGGTGCGGGGCGGGACCTGAGCGCGATCGCGAATCGATGTTGAAGACGTGTCAGTAACGTTTTCACTTGCTTTATGAGCGCTGTCAAGGAAACGGCTGGCATAGGGTGGGTGTATGGGGGTGGGTTGCAGTATGGGAGGCTGAGGGGGTTCGGTTTTCCACCTCGCTGCCAGCCAAGCTTGGTCAAATTCCCTCGGCAACTCACCAAAAGCAGCATCTTGCGTAGGAAAGCTACTGCTAACACTGCCCAGGGATGCCCCCCTGTACATTGTCGGAGGTGTGTTATCGGCGTATCGATAAGAATCCCTTTGAGTCACTTCCTCATAATCAGGAGGCGCAACATCGAGCGTTGCGGTGGTGCCAGGCGTCCACCGAGAGGACGGCGTCCAGGTGTCTTCTTGTGACGTATGACCAGAGAAAGCCCAGTGTTCGCCATACCACCCACCTCGGAACGGACTAAGATCTCGGCGGCTCATTCTAGCAAGGGTTACTGATGCACGATCCGGGAGGGCAACGATGTCTATGATCTTAGCGTACGTATGCTTACCAGAGAGGGGCTGTAGAAGGAGAACAGAGAAACCTGATTGTATCCCGGTGCTCTCGGTCCAAACACCATGGCAAACCTCCTTTTGCCGGCCACTGGAGAAACGGTCAGCTCACCTTTCACGACATGCTTGGCTCCTCTGACAAAGCTAGGGTTCCGCCTTCTGACGAAGGCCGATGCCAGAGAAAAGGAAAGAAACGCGAGGTAGGAAAGACGACTATGGACTGGTGCTGCAGACGAGTGGCGCTCTACTGGCAGCACTGCAGTCCTCATGCGTGCACGTACCACTCGAAGCGAAGCGCTGCAATGTATTCATGTAGAGCTACGCGAGTCTGGCTACTATCCATGAACTCCATCCCCGTAGCTCTTCCGTCAGTGAACGGAGAGACTGTACAGGCTTCAGACGGCGGTCGCCTCTATGTTGACCCGGGCACGTCCTCGCACGCCGTTGATAATGTAATCTGCCGTGTGAAACGAAATGCTACCATCGTCATTAGCGAAGCCTTCCAGGATCACATCAACGCTGTTCCCATCGTCTTGCCTGAGTGTGCCTCTGGCTGTCACCGTCCCATCTGAGTGGAAGATTGAACTCGTTCCGAGGCCGTCGCCCACGTCCACATAGTAATTGGTACCTGCTGTCGACCGCTGTGACCGCCGTTCAGCAGGTTCGCGCGCCCTCTCCGCAGCCACCCAAGCAGCAGTCTGGTAATGCTCGGAGTCCAAGGCCTCAGTACGCCTTTCACTCCGGCGGTCCCATATTTCATTGTGCGCATCAAGGTCCAACAGCTCGCGGTGGGGGTAAGGGTCTTCATATCGGGTGCGGCGCCTTTCGCGGATGCGCAAAGAAGGTGTGGGCGGGTCGAGAGGAGCGAGCCGGGCCTCAAGAGACCGCGAATATGGAAGCGGGTATCGAATGGTATGAGTGGTGGTCGTTGTAGTGATGGTGGTGGGGCGACTTGATCGCCTGGTTGCCCTGGAGTAGGAGAGATCGTCTGGGGACCGAATGTGTCGGTAAAAAAAATCGTCAGTCATTGCAGTAGACAGAGCGAAGCTGCAAAAGGTGATCAGAGACACGCCAACCCGATGCCTACATATGAGGCACTCATAGACAAATATCGCCTGCATTGTCAACAAAGGACAGCTAATGAGACCCCAAATACCCATGGCGTTCTGTGACACGTTGGCCAGACGTGTTTCATTCAGTAGAAAGAGGTGTTACTGTATGGCGTCACCGCACCACCCAGGTTCACTGCGGCACGGTGGCTCAGCCTTCATGCGCTCATGTTTTCTTGCAAATTTCATGCGCTCCCTGTTCTCGGCGGCCGGGTCGTGCAGGAACACGGCCTCCTCCTCGTGGCGTGGCATCACGCCCCACGCCGCCGTCGGTTCAATGTCGTTCTCAACGACAATCTGGCGGTTTATCAGAGGGTCGCAGTGGACCCAGAAAGAGGCATGACTACATTTGCTGTCCTGAACATACCAGACTTCAGCTTCCTCTGGTAAGCTTGAGTGTTGCAGATACTTGGACAATTCTTTGATCTCTTGCTTGTGAAGTTCCCAGCTCGGGTTGCCTTCCCACTTTTCTCCCCATAGCAGGACGGTGGCTTCGCTTGGCACTTTGATCGTGTCGGATCGCGCGGTACCGCTGAATTGGATTGGGCATATCCGCGATATCGCAAAGGAGGGTACGCCCGGTTCTGGCAGGGTCGTGATGGCGATACGATGATCGTGCCCTGTCTCACGATCGAGGAGCTGGTTTCTGCGCTTATGGGACTTGATCGCCTTTTTCGCATGCTCGCCATCCTCGATAAATTTGCTCAGCTCCGGTATGCGGAAGAGGACAGGTCTGTCCTGGCTTTCTGGGGTCCACGTTTCCGGCAGCACACGGACCTCTCTGCCATCGTAAAAGCCCCTGAACGTTGTGTACGACAGTTCATTGTCAACCTCGTGTGCAGTCGTGACGGTCACACGTCCGGATCGATCTGCAGATCCAACACTGACCACACCCGTCCGACTACGATAGCGGAACATGGCCGACCAGTCCTCGGGAATCCCCTTGAGTTCTTTTTTATTGACCTTCCTATCGGCAGTCGCGATCAAATACTTGTCTCGAAGCCCGTCCATCCGATTTCGCTCGGTGTTCTCTACCCATAGCGGGTCCCGCGATTCTTGCAGCAGCGGATACCGAGCCGTCCACAGTGGACAAGCGCGAAGCTTGTCGGTGTCGTTGTGCTGGGCGAAAGGCGCCTCTAGCAAGAAGAAATCCGACAAGTCTGTCGGATTCACCAATCTGACCTGCGTTCCATCCCAAAAGCCCTCGAATTCTCCAAGATGATCCTCGGGGCCGGAACCTGAAACGCGAGCTTCAGCTAGGCCATTTGGAAAGACTGTGCCGCTCAATCGACCCCTGCTGCGCGTGCCGATACTGAACGGAACAGTGGAATCGGCATCCAGATCGAGCATAGGCGCGGGGTGGTGTACTTGGTGTGTGAGCCGAAGCATGGTCGCAGGCTCAAGGCCAAGAGGCCAGCAATAGTGACAGCGGTGCTCATGGAGTTTGGTGCTTTGGGCATGTCTCGGTTTGAGCACAATACGCTTGCCGCTCTCGCTTTCACGTCCACTTTCCCTTTCACGATCACGAGACCGGGACCGGGACTTGGGCCGGGACCAGAAACCTGAACTTGGGTTCCGATGAGGCGCATCCTAAGGTAACGCAGATCAGCCAGATCATCGAGGTTGGTACAGTCGGGCTCACCGTGAGAGGAAGTGACCTGGGCCGGCGAGGGAGCGAACCCGATCCCTGGTCGGAAGACTTGATGTTGCAATCCCTCATCCATGCCGTGATTTTCTCTGACATCGTTGGATGATTTGCCGTGAACAAGAGGTGAACGTATGACGAAAGCGTAGAGAACGAAGACCATCCCTCTCACAAATATAAGGATGGCATCTCCGAGGCTGGCTCCAGCATCGAGATGGCTTCGTGAGAGAGCTTCCTGTGATGCGAATCATCATCCTTTGTCTAGCGCAAGAAGGTATTTGCAAATCCCCACTCTGAAATGCGCTTCCCGTCTAACGCTTGCAGGATTGCTAAAGTCCATGGGATCGGGAAGTCGAGGTTTTGTCAGTTCGTCCACACGCGATTCGTTCTGCGGAGAGCTTCCTTTCGGTGGCCAGGTCTATAGAGTGCTTGGGAGTTTCTTTGCTATGACCCGGATCGTCTCAAATGACCTTCCGGTCCATTTCACCCGCCGCCTATCACGCATGTCATGACTATATCGAAGAACACTTACCGCTGATGTTGGGAAAGGGCTTGGGCTCCCTGAATGCAGGATCCATGCGACGGTCGAATTCTCGTCCTAGTCAAGGGGAATGGAGTGCGCACCTGGGTTGAGGTCGGGCCAAAGAGTCCAGCGCCTGCACGACTATTTGTTGATTGGGCTTTATGATGTCTTAGTGAGAGCGTCATCATGCCGTGAAGCAGACAATCCAGGGTGAACAGGCCAAGCCTGTCGACTCGTCAAGTTTGTCTCGTTCTCGAGAACCCGCCTTTGGGGCCGTGAAGGTGGAGACTAATCTGAGCCTCTCGGCGCCCTGATTCAGTATCCTGTAGTTGTCAGTGGACCAAATTTTCAATCCCAGCGATATGCAACGGAATGGTGCATATGCAAATGATGAACAGATGTGCAGATGCTCGCCGGACTGTGAGAAGCTATCCTCGCGTGCCTCGACGGGCCATCTGCAGGTCAGTCTCGCTCTCTGAAGATCGATCATCACTCGCCTCGACCACCTTCCAGCCGCCCGTCAACTCATTGTCCAGCTCACTTTCCACTCTTGTCAACACCAATGCGTATCGACAAGCCTCCACAGCGTCTTCACTCCCCACCACCACTTCGCCGGTCTTGGCGCTTCGGAACAATAAGAGCTCTTGCGTCGAGAATGTGATCAAGAACACGGGCACGTTGTTCTCCAGCATCTTCCCCATATTGATGTCCACGTGTTTGATGTCGAGAATCTTCGAGTCGCTGACAAGGCCCTGCTTGATGTACTGGCCCATTGTCGCCCAGAGTACATTGAAAGTCTGATGTCAGCCGTATCATACAGATGACACATGACCTACTGCCTCGCCACACCAAGCCTTGAGGCTTTCTCGATCCGCACTGAGATACGCGTCGACCACCTCTGGGACGATATACTCGCGCAATTCGCGTGTGAAGGAGTCCATACGGAAGTCGGGATCAACTTCGCGAATAGCTCGAATTACTTGTGCCGTCTCGTTCTCGTCGAACCAACCGGCGACAGTGGAAGCTACACTTCTGAAAGCGGACACAGCGGGAGCATCAGACTCGTAATATGTCTCCCTGAGCTTCTGGAATGTCGGCGATGATGTCAAAAAGGCAAGCCGGGAGGTTGTAGGTTCGGAGTCGGAAGAGAGCACGAGTGCTTCGCCCGCCCTGCAGTGTCAGCGAAGCCAATCGATGGCCGTTGGGCATCAAGTCTCACTCTGGGTTGGCCTTGGTTCTCTTGCTAGCTACCTTGCCCGCTTTCTCGGCCCTCATTTCCCGCCGTCTACGTCTAGCCTCTTTCTCTTCATAACCGCCGTATCGACTGCTGCTTCCGGCCGTATCATCGAATGCCTCTTCGACACTTGCCGCAAGAGCCTTGTACACAGCAGTATCCCGGACCGGCTGGGTCGCTCTCGCTGCTGCGCCTGCCGCCCATCCGTAGCTGCTTCGGATAGCGTCGATGACTCCGGAATCCTCCAAGCTTCGGCTGATGGCCTCGCTGACGTTGACCCCTGCCTTCTTCAGGTCCCCCAACGCCGCTTGAATTCGTGGATTGTTGTTGATCATGTTGGTGATGCGTGCCCGCTCGTACACCTCCCTCGCCTTTTTCAACGCGGCTGAATCGGCGAGCTTGTCGACGTCGCCCTGCAGCTGCTTGACGTTGTCCTGCCATGCCTTATTCTTCTGGATCTCTTGCCTGAGAACCTCGGCGAACACCTTGAATGGCGATTGGGGTGGACCAGCTTCGGGTTCCGGTGCCTTCTTCTGCTTGGTCTTCGATTGGTCGGACGAGGATTGAGATGTCGACTCGGATGACTGCTTCTGCTCGTTGAGGTATCTCGAAGTAGAGGAGAAGGGTCGGATTGGCGTAGCGGAAGTAAAAGCTGAAGATCTGATGCGGGCCAACGGTGTAGGCTGAATAAGTGATTGTCGAGCTCGCATCGCTCTTAATAACACTGGGCGGGACTTCATGACGTCTGGTGATGGGCAGAGAAGGATGTGAGATACGACTGGCGGCGGCTGACGAGAAAGACACCAGAGACGTCGTCGACGAGACTTTTCGGCAGATGGATTCGGCCAGAAGTTCCGGATTACGTAATCGTTGGTGAGGTGTTGAACAGTTACTCTCTCGCCGGCTCGACGTCGATCTCAGCGTCGACTGCATCAGCAGGCATGTCCATGTCGCCCGCCCCCGAGGGCGCTTCTCAATGGGTGAGTCTAGCATGCGAACCTCTCGATCGGGGTCTGACAACTCGCAGAAAGAATACCGCAATCCTGAAGGTCGTGTGTACTGGTCGCACGTCGTCACCAAGCAGTCAGTATGGGAGAAACCGGACGAGTTGCGAACTCCGTTCGAGAAGGCGCTTCAGAGAACCGACTGGAAGGTGTACACCTCCAAGGACAGACCGTACTATGTCAACAGTATCACGAGGGAGACCAAGTGGGACCTTCCGCCTGAATTGGGAGCATTGAAAAAGCGAGTCGCTGCAAGGGAGCAGTATGAGGATGAGAAGAGACGTCGGAAAGCCCTGGGACAGGCGACGTGAGTGTAACCTCTCCTGTAGCCTGATCGTTTCTCATTGTCAGGCCTACTCCTCCACCAGGTCTGCGTTCGCCTACTCCCGATAGTCCTCGTGCCGGGGATCACAATGCTCTGCAGAGATGGTCCGCCCCCGAGGAGAAAGAGCCACCAAGGTCTCTGCCGACTGGGCCCAAAGCGGATTCGAGCAAGCCCCAGAAGCCGATGGAGACCATCTACATGCCTCCAGGCGGTTTCAGGGATTATGGCGAAGCCGAACACGCTTTCATACATCTTCTTCGGAAAGAAGGGGTAGATGAGACCTGGACGTGGGACCAAACCATGCGCAGGATTATCATGGATCCCTTGTATCGAGCACTGGAGACTTTGGCTCAAAAACGAGCCGCATTCGAAAAGGTGCGTTCCGGTCGTGAAGAGGCACAAACGTTCAGCTGATCGTCAGTACACTTCAGGTTTAGTCGAAGAACGCCGAAAAGCTAAAGAAGACCGTATCACCCGGCTGCGCCCGATCTTCTTCAAGATGTTTGAGAAACACCCCGCCATCAAACCATACTCGACAATGAAAACCGCTCAAGCAGTGTTTGCGCGAGACGCGAACTGGCAAGAAGCTGAGCTGGATGAAAGGCATATGATACTTGAAGAATGGACAACCGAGAAGCGGTCAGCCGCTGAAGAAACTGAGCGAACAATACGACAGCGCAATCTGAACAAGCTGAGTGCCTTGATCCGTCGCTTGGACATCGATATCACCACTCGATGGCGAGGAGCATACGAAGCCATACTATCCTCGAGTCCATGGAAGTCCGATCCTGAGCTGCAGACCATCGAGACGATCGACATGCTTGACATCTACGACGAGTACAACCGAGAGCTGGAGAAAGATTTCGACGTTGACTCGCGTCGCCAGAGGATCGATCGAGTCCGTTTTGCTCGCAAGGCGAGAGATGACTTCCGAGCCATGTTGCATGAGCTACAAACCGAGGGCAAGTTGACTAGGCTGAGCAAGTGGAAAGACCTGTATCCAGCCATCAGAGAGGATCCGCGATACAAGGCCCTTCTGGGGATGCAAGGCAGTAGCCCCATCGACCTCTTCATGGACATAGTGGACGATCTTGCTGAAGAGACGGAAAGAACGGTGGAAAAGGTCGAAAGGGCTATCGGGCCCGGCAAGTTTACCCTGGACACAACGCTGTCCCAGCTGGAGGATATGATAGATGACACCACGCTACGCGGTGTCCTTGACACGAAGATAGTTGCGGACTCGTTTGCCATGGTGAGCTCATTTCTCCTTTCTCAATGCTCAGGCATTCACGCGACAGATGCACGGCAAACTTGCTCAAGCGGCCGCAGACGAAGCACGACGAGCAGAACGTCGGCGTCGACACCGCATCGATGATCTGCGATATGCGTTGAAGAAAGTCGCACGTCACATCGATCTTGAAATGAGATATGAAGAGGTAAGTCTTCTTCTCCTGACGGCATATGATTATTGAGAACATCAGGCTCTGCCATTCATGAAAGATCTGCCTGAGTTTAAAGACGTCACAGACGAGGAGGATCGCAAGGCAGCCTTCGACAAGTTTGTCGCGCGACAAAAGGTGCGCCGATCTTTCCCCAGTGGACGATAACTCATATCTCAGGAAAAGTTGCGCGAAGCCGAGGGTTCGGCACGCGTCGAGAAATCCGACAAGCCCCGAGAGAAGGATCAGGACCGCCGAGAATCTATGCATATGGACAGGGACGAGCGCAAGGACCGTGATCGCCAACGAGACAAGGAGGACCGGCTGTCAGAGAGAGGCTCGGAGAGGGAGTATCACGCGAGAGATCGTCCTTCGCGAGATCAATACGACGAGCGTGATCAGGCTCGTAGGGAGAGCGGTGCTAGCGAGAAAGATCGCACAGCACGCAAAGAGGAGTGGAAGGACCGGTATGCCGCCAAAGACAATCGCTCCGAAAAGTACGACAAGTACGACAGGCATGACAAGTATGAACGCGAGCAATCGGACCGCAGGAGGGACAGCCGTCGTGATAAAGGCTTGGATTACGGGGACAGTTCGCACGATCGCAAAGATCGGGATCGCCACGAAGACCTCTCGAGAGAGAAAGATCAACACAAATCTTCGAGGCGAGAGCGAAAGCATGCGACCGACTTCATGGACGACGATCGCGAACCTAAGGCGAGTCACTCTCCGGCTCGTTGTAATGTTGCTGACTTGCAGAGAGCGAAGAAAGACGACGACGTCGAGGAGGGGGAAATTTAAGCAGGCTATGTTGGCACAGCAGACGAACGATGACATCGATGCATCGTTTGCGCCAAGCCGAAAAGGGCCCCCACGATATCGTCTACATATGAAAGCGCCCTAGTACTGCTCGCGGTCTTTCCGCTTCTTCTTTTTCTTCTTCTCCCCATCGACGCCATTGCTGATACCGGCTGACTTGCCGAGCTTCTTGTTGAGGACACGCTGCAACGCTCGCCGGATCTCGCTCTCATCTTTGAAAGTCGACGGGTCGAAGTAATCTGGGGCGTACTCGAGTAGCCACTCAGGCCGCACCTCGGTGACAGTGCGAATGAACTGTACGTCAATCATGACTCTAGCTGTGATGAAACCTTCGAAATTGGGTGACTCACATTTGCAGTGGTAAGGACAAACTCGTTGTAGATGACCCATTCAGGCGTCGTGTCGAGACCGCAGGACAGATGCAATCGGACTACTTGATTGTCCTTGACCGTCATGTAGCTGCCCTTCTCGCCTTCCTTGTGCGCGACCTGCATGAAGAAACCGCACACAAGCGCCTGGCGGATGTTGTTCCAGTAGTTCTTGTCCTCCCAGGCGGTGGAGCACAGCTCGAGATCGAACTTCTCCATGTTCCGCTTGAGCTGGGTACGGACGTTGTCGGCCTGCGCTAGAGACCGCTGGTTCAGGTAATTTTGCCAGCACCAGTTCTTCGCATCGGCTTCGTTCGTCTTGTATGCGTGGTAGACATTGAGCATTGTGAGGTGATCGCCATCGGGATGCGTGAATTGTGCTTTGGCGAGATCCGCCTCTTTCTTCTGGGATGATGGGCGCATGAAGACGTTTGGCACCGAAAGCATGGCTGTGAGGGAGAGGATCTCGTTGGAGCAGCCAAACTCGGGAGATACGATGAGCATTTTGGCCAACTGTGGGTCAAGAGGGAACTCCGCCATGATCTCGCCGAGTGGGGTAAGATTGCCGTCATCATCGAGGGCAGCTAGATAGTGCAGCAACTCGAGGGCTCGCATGACTGTTTCGGGCGCTGGTGCATCCATGTAGTCGAAATGAACAAGATCCTTGATGCCCAGCTTGATGAGTTCGAGGACGGTGTTGGCCAGGTTGCTGCGCAGGATCTCGGGATGCGTCTGCTCCTCGAGCTCTTTGACAAAGTCCTTTTCTGTGTAGAGGCGGAAGCATTTTCCTGGTCTTGTACGACCAGCACGACCAGCACGCTGCATAGCTGACGCTTTGGAGATTGGTGATACAAGCAACGATTCCACTCGTATTCTCGGGTTGTAGACTTTCTGCTTGCAGAAACCGGGGTCCACAACGTAGACGATACCGTCGATCGTCAATGATGTCTCAGCAATGTTGGTGGAAACAACGACTTTTCGTCCCGGTAGACCGTCCGATGCGCGTGCGGGAGGAGCCGGATCGAAGATCTTTTGCTGCTGGAATGGTGGGAGCGACGAGTAGAGCGGGACGACAAGCAACGGTCCTGCCATGCCCTTTGATGACAGCTCGTCTCCTTCCGCTCGGATCTTTCGACAGGCATCCTCAATCTCCTCTTCACCCGTCAAGAACAGCAATACGTCGCCTTCATCCTCGGCTTGATGAATGTAAAGAACCGTTCGGATGGCCGCCTCGACGTAATCCTGCTCTGGCTCTTGTGTGAAGAATGTTTCGACAGGGAAGGTTCGACCAGAGACCTTGACGACAGGTGCAAGGCCCGTTGGGGTGCCGTCTCCAAAGTATTTCTGAAATTTGGCGACATCAAGAGTGGCGGACATGACGATGATCTTGAGGTCTTTCCGATTCTTCGCAATCTACGAGATAAGCGTACCGAACAGTGAGTGGGCGAGACACTCACGTCCTTGAGAAGACCCATGAGAATATCAGTCGCAAGTGTCCGCTCGTGCGCCTCGTCGAGAATAATAGTCGAGTACCGCTCCAACTTGGGATCATTCATCGCTTCCCGCAAAAGCATACCATCGGTCATATACTTGAGGAATGTCGTGCCGGGCTCTGTCATGTCCTCAAATCGAATCGAGTACCCGACCTGCTTTCCGAGCTGGACTGCAGTGTCAGCGTCCCTGCCAAAGCAAGCTGCAGGACAGCAACTCACCATCCATCTCGTCCGCGACACGTTTCGCTACGCTCATCGCCGCCACCCTTCTCGGCTGCGTACAAGCCACCATTTTCCCCCGGAGCATCGGCAAGTCCGAGTAGCACACAAATTGCGGGATCTGAGTTGTCTTCCCAGACCCGGTTTGACCCTCCATCACCGTAATCTGGTTCTGGGAGAAGACAGAGAAGAACTCCTGCATCTTCTGGTAGACCGGCAGGTTCTTTCGCTGCTCCAGAATCTTTCTGTAGCCCGGCGAGAACGGCGCAAGGTTCTTGAACGGGTTGACCGCGCCATCCTGCTCATGAGCGGGATTCGACATCCATTTATGCTAGCGACTGACCATGATGCCCTTAGCCTGTTCCACGGTCACCTTCCTCGGCACAAGACCTGTGAGAGGGTTCTTGACCCTCTCGCCGGCTGCTCCATACCCATTGTTCGACGCCCCTACGCCGTTTGCACCTGTCGCATACGGATTCGAGGTGGATGAAGAAGCTTGTGGCAAACGGTGAGCGAGATACGGGTTATCGACAGGAGTCGTCGACGGCCCCGCAGAAGAGGTCGCCGTTATCATGTCGTCGGCAGATGGGCGGGAGCGCTTAGATGGTGGGAGCGACATGTCCATGGGGCAAGCGCGACGCTAACACAACTCTATGTGCGATGTTAAGCAGAACAGCGATCTTGACTGTCAAAGAAAGTGCAAGTTGACTTTTGGTGGTGACGTGGATTTATTTGCCACCCACCTCGAGGTCGCCAATCGAAATGTCTACAACGGGCTGAACAACACCTAGAGTGTACAGAACATCTACATAGCTCACAACCAGAGACCGACTCACATGATCACACAGCCTCCCCGGTCGTCCCAATCCTCTTCTGTCTTCCACCACTTTCTTTTGCCCCGACTGTTACTAGCAACGGGCTCGTCTTTCTTGATCTCCCCGGCCTGTCGTGCGTCTCGCCAATCGCGAGGTACAGCTACTCTTCTCCAACTCCAGAAGGTCTTCAAGACCGGCTTGTCAACAGTATCCTCTTCATATCCAAATGGAGTCGCTGCGAAGCCGGTCCAGGCGTTTCGCGACCGCGTGGTAGGCGCCAGCACAGAGTAGGCGGAAGTGGTGATGGCCCGACAGTCAACGAGATTGATCGCGGCTGAATGTCCTCGTCTATTCAAAAAGGCACGCATGACCGCATTATTGGCTGCCGTATTCTGAGCGTCAGCTCTCACATCTTGTGCTCGGAAGTGAGCAGGACTGACGTCCGCTTCCAATACGAGTAGTCTCGGACACCTTTTCACCAGTCGCGTCAAGCCTTCTGGTGTGACGCTCTTGGCGAAGCCAATCTTGAGGGTCCTGAGCTCCTCCCCAATGGCATCAAGCAGCCGATCGGTCACACCCCCATGGCTGCCCGTACCCTCTAGGTCCAATTTCTCCAACTGAGGCATAGACTTGATGAGGTCAATCAATCCTTGATTTTCGGAATCGCTGGAGCTGAAAGCTTGAGGCAGCCCGGCCAATTCGAGTGTGACGACATTAGGAAGTAACTTCTCGAGTGGTCCGAATGCGTCCGACGTCAAGAATGTGGACGAGAGGATGAGGTGACGGAGCGAAGACGAGCGCCCAAGAGCAGCGAGTTGGTCGACGTATGCCGTGATACCATCGTCCGTCAAGTGGAGTACTCCCGTCAGGTCAAGAACATCAAGGTAGGACTCCGCTAGCAACGCCATGAAGTCGCAGACCGTGGGCCCATAGCTCTTCAGGCCCGCCACCCGCAAAGAACGCAAAGTCTCAAATCGTGAGGGGGAGAGCAGGCGAAGGAAAACAAGAACGTCGCCAATGGTCAAGTCCCAGCATCGCGACACGTCCAGATCCACCAGCGTTGGCCCGCGAGCAAGATGGCGCAAGACCTCGGAATTTGCTGCTCTCAATCCTTTGAGATTGATTCGCACAAGCCTAGGTGATCCTGATACAAGGGCCATGAGATCAGCGGGCTGCAAATGCTTGCAGCCGCGCAAGTCCATAGTAGTCAGGTTGGGCAAACTGAATTGCGGGTGGGCGAGGAGAGGAATGAGATGCGTGGTGGCCAGAGACTCCATAGATCTGAGGGACAGTCGAGTCACAAAAGGTCCAGTGTTGAGCAAGATGCGACGCAGTGTCTGGGGATGAAGGTGCGAGGCGAAGTCCGCCAAGTCGAGGATTGGCCAGAGCTGACCATCAAAACACAGAGATTCCCATGCTTTGGATACCTGTTCTTCGTCAACCCGGCAATATGTAGATGCGTAAGGACGAACCCTGGAGAGCTTGATGAGTTCTCGCCTGCCACCAATTTCCCCAGCCCATCTGCCGTTTCCCGCCGGTCGGTTTTGTAGCAGCTTTGAGAGCACCATCACCTTTAGCTCTCGTGGAAGCATGTTACCGAATAGATCTTTCTTCTGCTTGAAGAGAGGCATGCTCTGCGCGCGAGGTCGACTGAGGACGGGCTCAGCAGGTGCCGTGTTGGTCCATACGCTGTGAGAGCGATGCTTGACCCTCAATCGGGCCTTGTGAACGAGCAATCCGTCGGCATCTGCAGGACGAAGACCCGAATCCACGTATTGAGCGTAATCATCGGCTTGAGAGTAGGTCAAAGGAGCTGTTGGCAGCGGAGTGGACGGTCGAGATTCGTATCTTGAAGATACTGATGAACGCAGTGAAGCCGACGAATGCGATCGAGAGATTGACTGGGAGATGAGGGACCTCAACCGACCTGGTCTTCGCCTCATGGTTACATCCTCCTCATCCACCTCATCCAGGCTGCGAAGGGCTTTGAGCGAGGATTTGGACCTTTCAAGCTTGCGGCGCACAGCAGCTTTGATCTTTGAATGACTTCCTTTTGCACCCGGACCCGCGTCCGCTCCAGTCGAACCTCGCGCCATTGTTTCGAGCAGAGGTCTGTCAGGTACACCGGACTGCTCTGACATGTGATGAGGGATGCCCATAGATTGTGTTTCGGTATGAGTGGTCGAGGTAGAGGTAGCTGTAGAGTGAAGGAGGGGATCAACAGGCAAGGAATTCTGCGCTTCGAAGGAGGGTTCGTGCATTTCATGTGCTGAGCCCGCATTTGACAGGACAAGCGGCGGGGCCAGCTGGAAGGGGGTCGTGAAGGTCTCGAGTGGGTCGACCAGGCTCTGGGTTCGTGGTCGACCGTCACTGAGAGCGCCGGTACCATCGCGTAACTCTTCAAGGACGCGAGAGAAGCCGTAGCTGTCAGACCGCTTGAGAACTACGCTTGGCGATGCTGTGAACCGGTCCAGCACGCCAAGGATGGTCGGTGTTTGCGGAGTCTGCAGAATATCGCTGGACGCAGACGAGGTAGTCGTCAAAGTATCTGATCTAGCCCTGCCATACATGTCGAGCTCGGGAGGACTTTGCGGGCTGTCCGCTAGTACAGCCCATCCGGTCTCATTGACCTCAGGACGAGAGGGTGTAGGCGTTGTGCTCCTCGATGGGATGGGGATAGGCGATGCGAGTATCGACATTGTGCCGTAGTCGTATTTTGGTGGGAGATTGTACAAACGAGGTCGTCGCAGAGGGAGGGATACAAAGAGAGGGAAAGCTACAACAAGACAGCGTACAAGGATGGTCGCGGAAGGAAGCCCTCGGAAGCTAGGGGTCCCCGGGAGGCCAAGCGGGACCAACTTCAGCACGAATCGAGGGACGACAGCGTCGATGTGTCACGCAATTGAAGCCAGCGCCGAGTGACCGTCGCGCTGCCCCAAGCTGGGACCGACCTGCGGTCACTAACGAGTGGTTACAAATACAGAGCACGCAATGTGCATGATCTTGTGATCAGAGTAACTTAACCCGACTTGGCGGTGGCGGCGATAGGCCGGACTCGGATCAATCCGCTAATCGCGTGTATTATCAGACGTCGGCATTGATAAGGAAAGGGGCCATGAATGTGGCAATGTGGCACTGCGTGAAAGTGGCATTTCGGTGAACCTGCAACTGGAGAAGCGATTCTCATGAGGAAGAGGTGGTCTGCTTTGCTTCGCGCTCAACCTTTTTTGTTGCCCATAGATCACATCAGCAGTAGGCCCCCTCCTAAAGAAGGCGAATGGAAAGGAGAGCCTTCACGACACGCATGAAAACCTTTTGCTTAAATGTCGCATTTTAGATGAACGGAGCAGCTGTAGTCGGGAAGGTCAGTCAAGCATGCTTCACGGCAGCTTGTGGCCCATGAGCTTTCAAAACAGATTCTTCAGTCATCGTATGCCGCTATGTCCAGTCCGACCCGTAGGACGCGTACGGTCAGCTATGGCGTGAAAGGCACACGTTGTACCCCATTAGACAGGCCCCTCGGCCGTCGCAACTCTTTTCGCTACGTGCGCCCCAGCTCGCCACCCACTCAAACAGCAGCGTATCCGACGCAAAGGACAGCTGCGCGTCGCACGCGAGCCACGGACACAGTACCAGACACCAGGGCATCACCCACCCGGACGCCAAGAAAACACCGTCGACCGAGAGGTGTGCACGAACGGACGGCAGAACGCGAAAGCACAGCTCACATGTGGCGTCGTTTATTCCGCACTGACCGGAGCGATACCCGGTCTCTCAACCCAATACACACCAGCAGTCGCCAAAGAACGGCAGACTGGGTGAAAGCCGGTCGGCGACGCGACAAAGAGACAGCACGCGAGGAGGATTCTTTCCTCCCACCCTCTCGACCACCAAACGTCACGGCACAACCTGAATGTCCGCCAACCGTAAGCGCCCAGCAGGCCCCAGAGTACGATTACGACGAGAGGCCCTTTGGACCTACTGGTGTGCCTGAGAAGACAGATGATGAGAACCGCAGCAACGATAGCTCTGAGACTATCAAGGTACCGAAGGCTGCCCCGACACCGCCGCGTGCAACATTTGACGATGCCTCGGAGGGAGTCGAGATGAGAAGCTCCTTGATCACTCTACCTGTCTCGGTCACGGTCCTGAACCCTGATATCAAGACGCCTAGCATAATCATCAGAGCGGACACTGGATTAACAGTCCGACTAGACATCGTCAGGGCATCCGGCAAAATCTTGTACTCGACATATAACGACGGCTCAACGTTGACTGTGGACCGCAGAGAGTCCAGCTGTGTTCTTCGCATGTGCAGATCGGATGGCTTTGACCCAAACTCCACCTTGAAAGTGCCTGTCCTGTTCGATATCGAAGATAGAGACAAGGGATTGCTCGACGAGCCTCTAGATGGACTCGAATAGCGCCTGCGCGTGAAAAGATGCTACTATTGCGTACAGGATCTATGATGTTGTCCGATAGCCCTGTATCATGTTTGCATGGATGCTGTTTGATCTCATAGTGTGAAAGGTTACGGCAGAGCTACTCGCTCAGGTGATATCCGGATGTATGGAGCACCATCAACAGATGCGCGATCATGCACGACTGGTGAGGTTCTGGCTTCCTACCGTAGATGTACGTATGCTCGCGAACACGTTCCTTCAAAAATTCCATTTCTTTGGCGAGCGTATGTTCTGGTGAGAATTCAGCTTTACTTCTTCAACTTCTCTCACACGCAACACTTTGCCCAGAGCGCGAGAGCCTTCGTTGGAAGTTGCAAATGTATCAGAGTGCCCTGTAAGGAGCGCCCAAGGACGCCGTGGCTCCACCTCACCTAATCTAAACAAAGGGGAGGGGATCGGTGAAGGACGGTCGTGTTTCGAGACAACAACGACGTCTTCCAGGGCGACCCATTCGTCGAGCTCACTCAAACTTACCATTTCTTCAACACCGTCTGATCGTAAATTCGACCACCCCATGGCCGAGCACAGAGAGCGGAGGAGAGAAAAGCGGTACCATTGTACTGAGCGCCCGCGGTATGAAGAGCGGTGGCCAGGAGGTGATGACCCATCCTTCGCCACTTCACAGCGAGGGACCTCTCGTCGACATCGTCGTTCAAGCCGCCTGGAGCCAGAATCCATCTCAAGACGACAACGATCAGCTGCCCGTTCTCCGATTGAGAGAGTGACCCGTGTGTACATAGTCAACACCGGGAGGGACGCACGGTCTCATCCCGATCGCCAGCGTGAACGCAGATACCGGCATCACTCCGAAGAAGAGGAGAGCGACGGTGGAGCACGCCTGTCGCATGAGCATTCTGATGAGCACAGGCACCACACGAGGCGGAGAACAAACACAAGGACTGACACCGTTGTCTTGGAAGAGGAAGAACGTCGACAGCCTCGTGGTCGAGCCCGTCCGGCCGCTCCGCCCGTCGCGACGCAAGTCCCGCCTATAGCCACGCAGGATGCACGGCGCCCTCCACTCAGGTCCTCTGCATACGACCCAAGAGGGGACTACGAAACCCTCCGGCGTCAATATGCAGAGCTCAAGCTGTCTGATGAGAAGCGACGATCGGTCCGCGAACAGGAAGCTTCATCCCACAGCTCTGGTTCGTGGTCTCAGCAATACCAAGTCCAGACCAACAAGGCTACAGGACCCGAGTTTTTGACTCAGGCTGCATACACAGGTGGCTGGCGCTCTCGTGCCGAGGATAAGGCAGGCTACTTTGAGCCTCAGGAAGCGTCAGCTTCGCCCAACGTGGACACTGATCCTTCCAGCCGATGGGAAGCACCAGCCGCCCCGAGAGAAGAGATGTTCAGTCCGGTCGACTCCATGGAGAGTGGGACGACTCAAGTAGAAGACGAGTGCCGGAATCCAGCGCCTGAAAAGACAAGCCAATCTGCACCGGGGCCCAGTCGCGAAGCAGATAGGGCTCGGAGACTTGATACTCTGCTTGCACTGAAAGAAGCAAGTACTCGCTGGCGACCTCACCAACCGCCTTTGGACCGCGGGCCACGGTCCCTTCCCGCGTTAGTTTACACCGAGAATGGTAAATTTGTGATCCGATCTCATGCCGGGACGATCTCGCATCCGACAAAGACTGTCGACGAGCGACTGCTGAAACTTGCGGCGGACCCCGAAATGCCGTGGGGCATCGTAGAAATCGTGACGGATAACGCCCGGAGCTACATTCTACGAGCATATGTCTCTTCTGAGCGCAGAATTCACAATATCGAGTATTCGATGTCACCTGGTTTCTTTGAAGACGGATGGCAAGAGTACGTGAAGCATGAGTGTTCGGTACAAGTCTTCCCGACGGTCGAGCTCATCGATGATGAGAACGTGCTCATATCTTGCGATCTCGCACTGGATACCCACGTCGAATTTGAATCGACCGCCAAAGACATCCTCGCGGCAATGAAGCGGGGCGACACTCGCTGGAAAGTGATTTTCGACCCGGCGGCACGGTTAGCCAATCTCAATCTCCGTAGTTCCGGGAAGACGGGGATATTCGAATTCTCGTGGGGATCACCAAAGATCTGCATCATCGGTTCCAAGCACTAATCACGGAATACGGGTATACTAAGTGGTCCAAGAGCTCCAGATCTACCAGCTAAGACTGTCGACTCCATACATATACCGTCACAAGCGACAGTTTGCGTTCAAGGCTTTCCGAGAGACCAATCTGGAGCACCACTCAGAAGCATCGCTCGAGGTGTGGGAGCGGACTGATAAGTTCGTCGAACAGCAATCCTGCAGACCACGAGGTGTGAAGTGCTAGTGAAACTGCTGTATGAATCCCGCCTTGAGTGAATCGAACCCTGTCATTGTACATCTCGAAAATATCACATACCTGCTCTTCTGCGGCTACATTCCTATGCATACCACTCCTTCTGCAGGGCTGACGCAGCGGGGGCTTTGGGAAAGGGGCGATGCGAGGTCGGGTATGGACATGCGACTTCCCAATTAGCCTTATCCAGTGAACACGACAAATTAGCCGCGCCTCAGGAAAACTCCTCACCCACCTCGGGGCTCAGCATGGGTCGCTGAGATGTATCGGTCAAGGATAAGAACGGTACAAGTCAGGAGCACCTGAGGTATCGAATGAGCGCGCGAATGTCTCCGCCACCCGGAACCAGTCGATGCGACTCATCACGTTTGCGTGGAATATATTGCCGGCTGACCTCGTTAGTTTCGTGTTTCATGGGACTTCTGGCAGGAAACTTTAGAGCAATGTCAGCTCTGATGGCGGCTGATCGGCTGCACGATGCCGGGCAGCTGCGAAGCATTTAGAGAGACACCCCACCCTCAGAAGATCACCAGACTACGTACCCCTCCATCGCTGTAACCGACATTTCATGGAAGTGTGTTTGATGTCCAGTGATTCTGAAGATTTTGAAGCTCCCGGCCTGCGTCCTGAAGAGCACGAATCGGGCAGCTTACCGAGGCCTCTCAGACCTGTTACAACTTTCTAGGGACCGCAGAGATTGACAACGCTAGCCCGCCACGTCAGTTCGTTTCAACACAAAGGCTGTCAACGTCCTTCCAACTTAGCTTGCTCAAGTGTCTCAGATGCGTATGTTGTCAAAGGACCTGCAAGTTGCCTTCTGACTGACGAGTTGCTTGTCCGCAGTGTGTCTGCGTCGTGCAGCTCTCACGATCCCCACTGTCCCTCATCTGTATCTTGTGCCGCCACCCTCGCCAAATCGCCGATGCCACATCAGCCCCGTAGTGATAGGAGTTGGCACTCGCATGCTAGTCAGAGGCATCGAAGGGACTCCCCTGAAGTCTCCTCTGAAGACTATGAAGACTATGGGCCAACACCGACGGCATTGACCGCATCGAGAAGCAACATGTCTGGCACGACAGCGGTCCCATCTACTTACGCAAGTTCCGATTCTCCCCATCACTCGGCCACGTCGACTCAGTGGACCCATCCAAACAACCCTAGACCGCCCTCCTCCTCCCATGTGCGCTGGCGTTTACACCAGGCCTTCCTTAACGGTCGAGTACTCTCTGACATATCCTCCGCAAGTCCCCTACGAAGACCATGTCTATGATTTTAGGCTGAGCAGCCCCCCTTGGTCTTCCGCACCTCCGCTTCATCCGGCTCTCACGATGGGGTGGGGTTTTATTCCTCCTCCCCTCACCCCAGTCCAGCCTGGAGGATACAATGTGTGGCCGGGTACCGCTCACGGATCGCTCGAAACACCAGTACAAGGAACCAGTCAGGGTCAACACCAGCCGCCCTATGGCACTCCCCCATTTCAAAACCGCTGGCAAAACTTTGCGCCGCCTTCAGCTCCACCCCAATCTGCCTCAAGTCAGTCTGAGGCCCTTCCTCCCGAGAGGCAATGGCTGAGCAAGGCGTACGTAGATTGTCTCTACACATCCTCGCCACTCACCGGTACTCTGATCACTTTGAAGCACCCAGGGCGGAATGACCTGCCCTCTACACATCTTTCGGGTAGCGATTTGTCCGATGACCTCCTGAATCGATTGACAGCCGCTTGGCTGTGCCTTCCCGATCCACAGACTCACGGAAGGACAAGGGCGTATCTATATATTCACGCCGCTACGTCAATCACAAGCGATCGGGACAACTACATGATGACTCTCACAGAAGCAGGATTCGATCGTTTGCACGAATGGTCCCAGCTGCCTGCCCGTTCTCCTCCCTTCTGATCGCCACGTATGTAGACGCCGCCCTCATCCCTTAGAAGTGAGAATATAATTGAAATGCACGATCCTTACCTGTCTACTGCAATGATATCTGGCTGCACGCATCGTATGCATCAGCTACGACAGTGCACACCGTCCACTGGCTTCATTCCACGAACAGTCGGCGAGCTATCAGTACTGTACATGACACCCTACGGCCACCGAGGCGCCAAAAGAGGCACAGTGCTGTACATGTATCTATGTCCGCCCTTGCCCCCTGATCCCCCCCCCCCCCCCCGGCCCTCCCCCCGCCCGTGCCCCTCCGACGAGCCCGCCCGACGAAGGGTTTTCATCGAGGTAGAGTCTCTGGTGGTAGAGCGGGCCGTTCCTTCGTCAGAGAGCAGCGACCGCGACCGACGACGGATGTCGACTTCTCAGAGAACCACACTTCAGCGAGAAGGCGCGGCGGCCTTCCCTCTGACCATTTGCGAAACACTAGTAGAGGACGGCGAAGGGAGCTCCAGAAGACGTCTCGCAATGCTTTGTTCTCGTTAACAAAGGCAAAATGGGTATATTCTAAAGAGAGAACAAACCCTAGACGGGGCATCCCAAGGGCTCTCCACTTTGCTTTGACTCGTCATTTCCACTTGAACCTCTCTACCTGACAACATTCTGACGTTTCTTAGTGATATGGACAACTGGGCTCCGTTCAGAACACGTCACGACCAGTGGCGTGAGAGTGATGACTTCCCGCATGCCAGTCGCTGGATACCAAGGGACATTACCTCACCCCGGTCTAGGCGCAGGCGCACCTACACACAATGGTCAATCGATCCTGGCCATAGCTACAGAGCGGTGGGCACCGGACCGACAACAGGTCGTCACAGTTCAACAACCACGTATGGCAGGCCGGGGCAGACTCGACGAGGTGATGTTATCGTCATCAGAAACCATGCTCCGCCGCAGGCAACGCGATACGACGGGCAGAGGATGGAGCACCCTTCCCGACTCACAAGGGCAAGCAGGGAGGCGACTCCTCGGACACGACACAGTACACCTCAGCCCGCAAACACCCATAGGCGAAGAGACCCGACATATAGGCGTCAAGAAGATGACCCACAGACTCAAATTCTACGAGAGCGCTTCGAGCGCTTCAATCTCAATGCGGGAAGAGAATCGTCGGCTCACCAAAGTACCACATCAGCTCATGAGCGCCACCGCAGGCGGCATCATCGCTCTACCGAATACCCAGCCGATCGAGGATCATATTCACCCGGCACGACACGTTATGTGTACTATGAATACGCACCTGCGTCAAGTCCCTACCCCGCTACGCCTTATAGCGCCCCACGAGGTTACTTCGATAGTGCGGACTATGAAGAGCCCATCCAGGAGAAAGAGGAAGAAGTTGAATCAATAGGCAGTGGTTCAACAAAAGTGGATGAATCGCAGGTACCGCCTCAGAGGAATGCGACGCGGTCAACGGAGACGAGCAAGGTCTGCCTCGATAAACCTTCTCGAGCTTTACCCTTTACCAGAAAGTCAAACACCCTCGGACACCTGCCTGTGAAGATTTGTTCGACTGGGGTGCGGCGCATACCTGCGCAGATATCCTTTGGGGATGACAATGACCTTCTTGTGTCGACGCCCTTGTACTCTATGAGAATCCCAGACGTCGATCAAGAGTCGATGAGACAGGCCATGGTGGACCGCAATGTCGATTTTGCCCTGACGGAGCAAACGTTCGGGAATGGCCGGACTTGCCGTTTAGAGGCCTTCGGCGAGGATCAGGAGAGGATAGAGGAACTTGAACTCGACTTGCCCTCATTGCAAGAGAGCGTATTCGAGACGCGCTGGCAATGGTTTTTGCAACAGCATCGCTCGATCACTGTCGACCCATCCTTGGAGAAGTCCGAAGATGGTTATTATGAGGCTTCTTTCACTCTGCCACTGCATACACACATCCAAGCCAGCATAGGGCTCAGCGATGCTATCAAGCAATCGAGGAGAAGAGGACCTGCTCATTGGCAGGTCCAGTTCGACCCGAGTCGGCGCTCTGCCAAGCTGCGTTTCGCTGGAATTGGGGAACGTTCTGGCAAGCCCATACTGGCTTCTTGGGATGTCACCGAAGAGTTGCAGGGCAGATTCTCCGATTTGTGGGACCACTACGAAGCGCAAAACTGGCCCACGGTGGACGTGTCTCTCTTTGCTAGGGAGCGCCGAAGCCTCTGACCCCGTGAGACTGTGTTTAGGTGCTTGTGAGTGTTACCATATGTCTAACCTATGAACAACAGGTCGGCAGGATGCTCTGCGGGCTCCGAGTTCTTGTGCAGCTCGACGGCCGTCTATATAAGCTGTCAGACTCGAAACTGTGATAGGATTTTCTCTTTATGCATTGCTCAGAATGGCCTCTTTGGGTCGCATGGTGGCTAAGTCTTTCGATCAAGAGTAGTCAGGCGCATATAGCTGGAAATTGATATACCTGTCCAGGGGTCGCCACACGTGCTTGTCCGTGCGCGTACCTCAGCTATGCGGCGGGATGCGATAGTGGGGAAGAGATCCGATGGCAAATCACAGGCATTTCACATGCCGCGACACGCTGACTCTTCTAGCGTATTTCACACGTTTGCCCTCGAGCGCTTCCCCTTATGGGGCGTTCCGTTCATCCGGCGTCACGGCCATGAATCTTTTTTGCCGGGCATGAAACATCAGCTTGGCCAGAAGAGTAGAGTCTGGCCATGGTTGCGGCAAAGAAGGTTCTCGCACCAAACAAAGGGGCTAGACCCCCGCCTCCCCAGAATTCGACTCTTCTCCCAATACACTGCGTTTTTGCTCTCGGACACGGCTCTTCTTGACCTTTGACTCAGCGGAGGGAATCTCCAATGCCCATCGTAGTGTGCATCGAGTGCGGCCACGATCCATGCGGATGCCAAACGGCTCATGCGTCCGTCTGGTCGGACGGTAGGCAGACCCTCATTTATAACCCACCAGGTGGCAATGTGTGGTACACTGACCTCCGGACAGCCGATGAACATCCCTGGTCGCATCCCGCTTTTTATGGGACGGCGAGCCCGAGACGCAGAGGTCAGTCTCCGGTATACGGTGGGTTTCGGGCCTCTGCAAATGTCGAACCACAACCAGCATACCCCGCTCCCAGACAGAACGGGCGGCCGGTCTCTCTGAGTCCCTCGAGGTCCAGGCTCAGCCCCCAGCAAGCCGCTGCAGGACTCCAAGGTCCTTACAGAAGGCCATCTGGCAATACCGCCTTCATTCACGCCTCGCCATCAGCGACCGAATCTCGCAGTGGAAGGTCTTCCACAGCCTCACAAGCACACGAGACCTTAACGCGAAACAATGCTGACTCTATGAGCAGATTGACTCAGACGGAATGCGTTACATTCCAATGCGCGTACCGGGCGACTCTGGGACATGACCATGTCCACTTCAAATTTGGACAGTTCCCAGATACGAAGAGTTATCCGACAGTTCGAGTCAAGGTCCTCAGAACGTCGATCACGCCTCACCTGCCCCCAGACACGCGAAGGTTCTGGGAGCCGGGACGTCTACGCATCTATCCAGGTCACAAAAGCTTCGATTTCTTTCAGAGTCCGGATTCGAACACCTCAATGAATTGTAGGCCCTCCACTGACGATTTCGCAGAGTTGTACAGGTGGGCTTCAGACCAGATCACCTTTGAAGTGACGGAAGCGGACACAGATATCTGATAAAGTATGTCTACCTAGGTATCTCAATATACTGTATCGTTGCATCATCGATCATTTCTAGGGCTGTTGATAAGATGCAAGATCCCATCTTCTGCAGCCGCCACCGCGAGCTTCAGTCCGTGCGGTCCACATGTATCCGGACGGCTTCTTCTTGACTGTCTTCCTCTCAGCCGGTGTAAAGGATTGACAGAGGGGACCATCGGTCTGTAGAGGCTTTGAGAGGTCGACGAACGAACACAGGAAGTCCTGTGAGATTCAAGGGGACCTTAGCAAAGGAGGTATGTTTCTGCCTGCAATTGACGCCCCGCTGGCAGTCCATGAGATGGCAAGCCGCGCTTGACCCGCTTTCTGACTGGTAGCAAACAACATTGCATTCTGTGTCTGTCCTTGTATCCTTCCTACCTACATCGCTACAGCATTCCCTTCACCAGATCCACCATTCCCATGTGGACAGAGACTCTTAGGACTTGCGGGGAAGAGAGCACTTTCCGGGAGACTTCCGATCAGTCCTCGGCCCGCTCTTTTCAGCGTAGGGACACAATCGTGCGTATCGCGACTGATATTCAGCTCTGACTGTCAGACGGAGCGACAAAGACCCTTCGAGGCCAGGTCGAAGAGTCCATGGCAAAAGCTCCGAGCGCACGCCAGAGGTGCGCCTCTCAGAGACGACGTGAATACTGCCGCCAAACCAGCAGTTCCTACAAGCCGGCAGTCTATCTCAGTCCCTAAAGAAGATCGTCTCGGGCCGGAGACAACTTCCGTTAAAGCAGCACATAGTGAGTCAACTGGTCAACAAGTCTCGACGGGCGCCGGTTTGTGGCTACCCGGAACATACACAGTCGACGTCGTCGAGGGGTGTCCAAAGACAGAGGCCGAGATCTGGGCAGATCTGATTGAACGCAGCAAGATGGGATTATCTACAGCTACGCCACGCACTCGCAGAACCAGTGCGCCAACGGTCTACGGAAGAACGGTCCCCTCCCCACGTGTTGCCAGAGGATCGATATCGAGAAGGCGCCCTTCGCAACCCGTGACCTCGACGGAAGTACCAAGCAGACCGGAGCGTTCCGCTACACAGCGATCGGCAAGGCAAGTTTGCGGTCGAGTCGAATCTCCGGGACAATCTCTTTCCCATTCACTCTGCACAGGTACAGTCACCGACGGCGGCGAAACTCGGTCCTTGGAGAACCTTCACTCAGCACGTGAGAGCACGATTGCGACTCGCACACCTCAACGGGAAACATTCAAACGCGAGCTCTCACATTCAGCTTCGTCCGACTCCTCGACTGCCAGTTGCGATATTGCACATGACGGCATTCTCTGGCATCACAAGGGAGGAAAGTACGTTCAGTATAAATCCGACGATGACGGATAGCGGGGGCATGCAATCTTCTTTCTCGGCGCTATATCTCTCTATTGAGATTTGCCACAGTCTCGCCACCCAGCGTCACGGCTCAGTATTAGGGCAAAGGTCCCCTAAACTCTCAACCAGCGACAGTAGTATTCTCTCATCAGGGGAACTAGTGGAAGAAATTGAACTTCGGGAAATTTGCAGCAATCCGCTTCCAGCTCACTGGCTTGGCGTGCGTCAGGCTCACACCGAAGAATATGAAACGATCTCAGCTCTCCTTCCGCCCGTCACCCTGAAGATGAGAGCCCCTTAAGATAAGTATCTACTGGGTGTGGTTTCTGCTTGCAGGGACAAGACCAGTTTGTGCTGAAGATATATTCTCGACATTGCCCTAGTGCTGGAAACCTTGGGCTGATCTATTGAAGGTAGTACGTTTGTACATATTTGGATGGTCACGTGACGGACCAAGTGACTTGAGGGCTCTGTGCGAGGACGGAGACGTTGATATCGTCTTCTGCTCGACGCCAGCAAGTCCTACAAGCCTACGAAGGACTCACGATCGCGAGCCGCCTACGGGGGCTCTGGAGAACTGGGAGAGGTACTACGTACGTGGGAGAGCGGCGGGCCTTTGAACAGCCGCTCGAACAGAGCGTCATCCGTTGGTTACCTTCAACGCTGATCACCACCGCTGCTCTGGGGCCAGTCGTGCCCCGCGCCCACCGCCAGACCCTGCCCTCCCCCCTCCCCAACGCCTGGCCGCCATCGAGCCCTCTCGCAATGCCCGCCGTCAGACCATCCCGAACGGCCGGCACAGCCACCCGTCGAGCCAACGGCACCCGCCCCGGCCGGGCCGCCCTCACTCCGGGCCAAAAGGCGGCTGAGACTCGCCGCCGCAACAGAGAGCTGGCAGAGCAAGCGGCCCAGGCAGCGCAGGCGGCAGCGCCAGTCGACCACGCCCCAACAGCCGGGCCGCAGACCTTAGATGCGGATACTCCGGTAACAGCAGGGCAACTGCGCAACACCGTTGAGGGCTTCCAAGCCCTCATTTCGGCAAACGACGACGTGGTTGAGGACCTCTCCGCCCGCGTAGGGGCGATGGACGCCAAGCTTGACACCCTCATCGCGTCTCTGAGGCCCGCTGGCCTGGGGACCGGTGCATCTCAGAGCAGCTCAGGTCCAAGCGCCGCACAGGCCGCCGATGCGCAGCACTTGGTGGTGGAGGGAGGCCTACCTCTCCGCGGTCAATATGGTGAGTGCCCGCCCATCACCAAGCGCTACGGGTACATCGACGAGAAGCTCCGGGGCGAGGCAATGATGGGAACCATGGCACCAGAGAAGCTCCCGCAGCTCCTTCCTCTCAAGTCGTCGCTAGCGGTGCGACTCCCCGATGATGAGGATACCTTCGAGATCAACGGGGTCACCGTCAACAAGAAGAAGACCACGGATCAGGCCGCAGTGCTCGCCCGGTTCGTGCGAGGCATCCCGAAGCCGTCGACCTTCACGGCCGCGTGGGGCATCTACACCGACCTCCTGCTCCATGGGATGGGAGCGTTTGACGCCAAGACAGTCGCCGACGCCCACTCAGCCCTCCGCAGCCACGAGACTTGGGTCCTCGAACATGCGGAGCAATTCACCTGGGAGTCGGTCATGTCGTACCACCTGACGGTCTCCAACGAACGACGTGAAGGTTTCCACTGCTCCCAGTGGTACAAGAACTTCGACGGCGACAGCTGGGGTTCAATCGCAGTCCGCAAGGACTCCGTCAGTAGGCAGGGCGCGCCTGCCCGCCTTGGCGGCAAGACCGCCCCGGTACCGCACAGCGAGGCCTCAGGAAGCGGCTTGCAGCCACCAGCCGGCTCCTCAAACACCCGTCGCGACAGGCCCCGGGCATGCGCCAACTGGAATGCAGGAACCTGCCTTGGCCCGGACTGCCCCTTCGGGCACAAGCACGCGTGCAAGAAGTGCTTTGGCGACCACCCAGTCCGAAACTGCCCGAAGGTGTCCCACTAGGACCTCGACACTGTGCAGAGTATACCCGAAGACGATACCCATGAAGGTGAGCGACCGTGTCGCTTTCCCTTCCGGCCCGACGGTGTTGGACCACCTGCGGACGGCGCGGTCGTACCGCGCGTCCCCACCACCTGCGGGCGGCGCAGCCGTGCTGCGCGTCCCCACCTCCTCAGGACAGTGTCCATAGCGGTGTGACCTGGGTCGTACCCTCGCCCACCCATCCCTTCGGGCCGTGCCCGGCCCCTCTCTTGCCAACGCGCCGTGCCGTGGCAAACCACACGCGCCCGACCGAGCCGTGCTCTGTCGCTGACTGGCGCAGATCTCATAATCAAGCTGTCAGCCCTGGCGAACGCCGCCGGGCTTATTGCCCCCGCCGTCCCGCCACCAGCGCGGCCTAATACCCACTGTCCTTACGCGGTTTTCGACCCTCTAGACTCTCCCGCTTCCCCTACACCTCTACGTCTCGATGCATGGGACACACTACTATCCGGCTACCCGGACCAGGACTTCCGGGAGAACATCCTTGGCATCATTCGGCACGGCGCAAAGCTTGGATACAGCGGTCCGCTTTCCCACCTCAACCGCCCGGCAGCCGCAGTCCGCAACCACCCCCTGGACGACGTGGGCCTGGCCCACGTCCGCCGCACCGTCGCCGATCGAGTAGCATCGGGCCGCAGCCGACCAATACGAGACGGCGAAGCCGTCGTCGTGTCCCCATTGGGGACCGTGCCAAAGGCAAACGGGAAACGCCGCACCATCAACGACCTCTCCTGGCCTCGCCGCCGCTCAGACACCCCCTCGGTCAACGCTGGCATCGGACGGGAAGATGTGACGCTCCAGTACGACAACCTAGACCGGATCTTCGCCTTGATCCGCGCGCACGGTGCGCAGATTGTGCTCTGGAAGGCCGACCTGAAGGACGCCTTCTTTCACGTGTCGGTCGCGTCCCGGGACGCCCGGCTGCTGGGTTTCCACGTCGACGGCGTCACCTATGTGGACTGCACGCTGAACTTTGGGGGCAGATCCTCCCCTTTCTTGTTCAACCTGATGGCCGAAGCGCTCCACTGGATCCTGGCATCCTTCGGCCTCGAGTGCACGCACTATCTCGACGACTTTTTCGGCTCGTCGTGCCCTGCCGCAGCCCCAGCAGTCCTGGCTTTCTTTTGGGCCGTGTGCGATGCACTCGGGATCAGTGTCGCGGAGGACAAAACATCCCACGGCCCCACCCTCGAACTTCTCGGCATCAACTTCGACTGCCGAGCGTCTCGCGCCTGGATCAGCGAACCGAAGTTGACTAAGCTCCGCGCGCAAATCGACTCCCTGCTGCAGCAGCGGCGGGCGTCTTGCCTTGACCTCCAGTCACTCGCGGGATACTTGAACTTCGTGGCAAGAGTGTGCCCTCCGGGACGCGCCTTCCTCAGGCGCATATACGATGCCATTCAGCCCTCGCTTGCACGACACGACGGCGCAGCAGTGGCCGGCGGCCTGGCCGCCGAGCTATCCTGGTGGCGAGGTCTGCTTGACCGGTGGGACGGGGTGGCTGTTATCCCTCGCAACCTGCCCAGAATCGAGGTGTGGACCGACGCTGCCACCACAAAGGGCCTGGGCGCGCACCTGGGCCCACGTGAAGCCTGTTCGGACGCCCTGTCCCTACCTGTACCGCACCGCCACCGCGGGAAAGACATCCTCTTCCTCGAGATGCTCGCAGTCCTGGAAGCCCTTCGGAAGTGGGGACCGCAGCTTGCCGGAAGAGAGGTGATGCTGAAAGTCGACAACGCCGCCCTCGCCGCCTGCCTGCGCTCGGGGGCCTGCGATCAGCGGGCTACCCAGAGCCTCATCCGAGAGATCTTTGCCCTCGCCCTGGAGCTTCACATCACCACCCTGGCTGACTGGATTCCTAGCAAGGTGAATGATGTCGCTGACGCGTTATCCCGTTTCGACTGGCCCTACCTCCTCACGCACCGCCCGCATGTGCCGCCTCTCCTACCTGCTCCCGGCCTGCCGCCCATTCCCCAACCACCTCTTCCGCCTGCGTCCGCGGCCGCCCTACCCCCTCACGTGCCAATACCGCCCTGTGACTACGGCCCCATGTAGCCCGCGGCCGCCTGCCTCCACCCCCGCCTACCTGGCACAACCAAGTTGGAGGCGACGGCCTCGCGGCTTTCTACCTTTGGTACGGCATCGCCGGCTCGACGCGCGCCGGCTACGACACGGTGGTGCTGGCATACGCCTCGTTTGGCAAGAAGCGGGGCTGGTTGGGTCCCATCTTCCCCGCTACATCGCCCAGGGTGGAGGCCTGGATCGCCCACGAGGCATACCAGCTGGCAACAGCGAAGGGCCTTTCCAAGAAGTCCCTGAAGCGCAAGCTATCCGCCCTGGCGTCCTGGCACACCGACCTCGGCATGCCTAAGGACGGCATCGTCAACGAACGCGTGGAACGCGTGATTGCCGGAGCAAACAGGTTCCACGGGATGACGTCTAAACCGCAACCGCTGCCCATCACCCTGCCAGTCCTGCGCGCGCTTGCCGGTGCGATCCGCCGGCACCCCAGTGCATTCGGGGGCCCTGCCAGCTCCGCAGCACTCGTCGCCTGCTTCACCCTTGCCTTTGCCTGCTTCATGCGGATGGGCGAGCTGACATACAACACGTTCGACCCCCGCTTCGACCTCCGCCGCGATAGCATCGCCAGGGATGGCGAGTGGAAGATCACTATCCCGGCGTCAAAAGCGGACGCTTTCCGGCAAGGGGTAACGGTGGTCATTCCCGAAGGACACGACGATGTATGCCCTCGCAAGGCCCTGCAGCACTGGTTCGATGTCTGCCCCGAGGCGGGCCACGCTCCACTCTTCTCCCTTGCACGCGGGCCGTTCACGCGGGCCCGGGTGGTGGCATACCTCAACCGCGCCCTGACAAACTGCGGGTACGCGAGCGCACAGTTCTCCGGACACTCGTTTAGGAGGGGAGCTGCAACCTGGGCGTCATCCATCGGCATGTCTGCCACCGACATCAAGACGCTCGGGCGCTGGAACAGCGAGTGCTACCGCCTCTACATCGACGCGGGCCCACAACGGAGCGCGAACATTGGCCGGAACCTGCTCACAACCCCCGTGTCGCGCTCCTCACTCCCGGCATCCGGCATCCCCGAGCCCGGCAATGTCTGGCGTCCATCACTGGTGTAGCGTCGTCCGTTTGGGCCGTCGGCTCCGCCCCCGTTTCCGTGCCAACCTCTGCGAGCTGGCACACTCCGCCAATGGGAGGGGCGGACCGACATGCATCCTCCTTGGCCCACACGCATGCTCACCAGTGAGGACGAGAGAAAGGGCTTGGATGGTCACGTGACGGACCAAGTGACTTGAGGGCTCTGTGCGAGGACGGAGACGTTGATATCGTCTTCTGCTCGACGCCAGCAAGTCCTACAAGCCTACGAAGGACTCACGATCGCGACCGCCCGCCCGCCCGCGCGACCTGGTGAGAAGGAGGGATATGACGGATAGTATGACAGATACGTAGAATGATCCCGCCCGCCCGAGGGGCGGACCGACATGCATCCTCCTTGGCCCACACGCATGCTCACCAGTGAGGACGAGAGAAAGGGCTGCCGTTGTTCCAAATGTGATATGGCTCGAAGCGGGACACACGCTCAGGTCTTTTGCCAACTTACTAACCTCCCCATTTTTTATGTACAAATACTCATGCATCAGTGGCATGAAGAGAAGAATATATCATTCTCTGCGATCAAAGGCGATTGGGTAACCCAAATCTGTCGGGCTGGGCCTTCGTGTGGGGCTGAGCTCTTTAGCCTCAGAGCCTGTACTGCACGCAACATCTTGCGAATCTTCCCAGATCGATCCTTTCATCGGGCTACCGGCCAGCTCGGGCAAGTGAAGTGTCAGAGTGGAGAAAGGTTCACCAACACGCTTGAGACTGCGTCTCGACTCACGGGGCACGCTCCAACATATATATATTCGTGAGATCGCTGCCTTGATGTTGAAGTTGATTCTTCAGCCTTGTCCTGGTCCGACCACAAAGAGACAGTCCCGTCAGTTCTTCCCCCTCATCGTTCACTGTCCCCGCGGAACGATGATGCAGTATGTCTGTCCAACGTGCCCGCGTGGAGGGTGCAGTTGCCCACAAAATTCCGTCATCATTTCCACCGACCCCACTGGGATGGTCGAATGTAACCTCCCCCCAAATTCGACGGGCATGCTTGTAGTCGACACCCGTGCATTTGGCCGCTACTCAGAGCAGTCGAGCTCGATGCCGAGTGCCGACTACGAATACACGCCAAGGGGACATGGTGCTGGCCACAGTCACAGGCGCATCCCGCACTGGAACGCCCAGCCACGGACGAGAATCTCGGATCCTGCTCCCTCGTCCCCAAGAAGCCGTGCTCACCGCCAGAGCGCGTCGTCAGCAATGGTCAGTGGTCCGCAACATGACACAGCCAGGAGGTCTGGCAGCTATGGCTATCGCTCTCTACCAGGAGCTCCGGTATCTTTCAAGCGTACGCGGGTGAATGGCTCGACCCGCGAAGCTTGGGAGATACGCAAGGGGACAGTTGGCGCGGAACTCCCGCTGACGCCATTAGACCCTACATCGGTGGATTCCGTTCAGGCTCGCACTGGGTGGACGGATGCTTGGTCAGCCCTCGTGCGATCAGCAGATGGCACGCGTCTCAAGCTCTGGGCAGATGACGACTGGGATACCCTTTTAGTGGACGAGGTACTCTCACAACGAGCTCTCCACGCGATGTATGAAGTGCTGGGTGGAGTCTGGATGCGGGAAGCATAACATGCGGCTCTTCGTTGGATGGTCGATTCTGCTTCTTTACGCCCAGATACCTGTTGCAGTAGGAACATTCGTCCCTCACCTCAGACTATGTATGACCGCTTTGAGCGTCTCCGACAAGCACACCCTTATCTTTCTCCGAGTTGTCGGCGTGTCACTCTGGGAAATGTCCACACGAGAACTATATTGTGGGCCTCACACGCAGCAATGCACCGGCATTCGGGCGATATGTACCATGAGAGCTTGTGAGATGAAAGGGCAAGCTGGACCAGCGTCGCATACTGTACAAAGATTGTGGGTGCGAGGAGATGCTCAGCGTTCTCCGCTCTTCCGACGTGAGTATTTGAGATCATGTGACAGCGGCTTGAATACCCAATGATGACCGTGCACATGCGTTCATGTCATCTGCATTACGAAGAACCTTCATGGCTTCTAATAAGGCTGCAGTCACCGACAAGTCAAAATCCGCCCTGAGTACGTTCTCCGGTGAGCCAGCTCCTCCTCTTGCGACCCGCAACTCAGAAGTGCCACACTTGCTACCTGTCAGGAGAATGGTGGCGAGCAGACTTGGAAGGCGACAAGTGGGACTCACCTGAAAGGAGCAAGACCTCGGCCCGTCGCCGATTCGCGAACCCCTCTTCCCCCCGCCCGCCAGTACGACTCGCAAGAGTCGCTGAAACCCTCTTGAGGAAACACAAAGGAGAAAGCTCTCGAGTGGCAAGTCCAATCAACCAAGCCTCAATACAAAAACCACCATTCACGATCCAGCAGAGTGCATTCTCCCCCGAGGCTACCCGGTGTCGATACATCCCATGTGGAGGCGAGGCTCAACATCCAGCCGAACGCCTCCCTCGCATGTTGAGCCCGGCCGCTATGAGCAAGGGGGGGCAACGGTGCGTGATATGCCAACCGCTGGTCATATCGCGGGGGAGGCGTTAATGACATTACTGACCCCTAAGAACGAAACTAGTGACGCTACTCGCGCGCAACCTCTGGCGCGATCACTTTTTCCGGAGGACTACCTCGACTCTCATGCTGCAGCTGAGGTGCGCACCGTTGAGTTCATACTCGTCTCAGCATTCGGAAAGTACTGTGCTGACAGCCAGGATGAGACTCGCCAGAAGACCTGCGAGTCAGGAACGTCAGGTGCGTGGCAAAAGCTCCGTGCGCATGCGAAAGGCGCCTCCCTCCCGGAACCCCTGACTCTGATCGTCGACCCGCCGACTCCTCGAACCTCACCAGGGGTACTCCAGGCTCTGGAGCCTATCTCCCATCTATCACTCGACACAAGGGTAACAACAGTGACCGACCAACAAACGCGATCACCACCCCAGAGCGCGGAGGCGCACGATGGGAAGGGCCTCGACGTGGAGCGTATACCCCGGACTGCAGAGGAAGAATGGACAATTCTGGTCGCGCAAAGTCAAGCCGCGGCTCTGAATCGGCCATGGTTCAACGAGAGGAGGTCTGGAAGGATAAGAGCCGCCCGCATCAAAGCCTTTTGTCCGGCTTTGACCGGGGGAGAAGAAGGTACGAGGAGCTTGCGTAGCACCCACTCGCACGTGTCGTCGACATTGGATTCTCGACTTTCTGTTATGAACAAGGCCACCCGAAGTGAGTGGGCGACATACGTTGCGGACTCCGCTGAGCTCAGATAATGGAACGGCGTCACCAGCCGGTGCCAGCAGAGACCGTTTCAGCAGGGCGACGGCCTCGGCGCCTGCTGGTACTCACCAGGGGACAGGCGTCACTAGCGAGAGAAATCAGTCTGCGGTGTCCTGTAAGACTCCTTCTAGAACATGTACTTGCCGTGCAAACGTTCGAACGCGGGCGAAGCGGAGCAAGCGTGGCCGACGAGTCAAAGCTCGATCATCACGCGAATCGCTGGACAGCGATGGGGCGCATCCGGGCTGGACCATTGGTCCTGATGGGAAATTGTATGATTTTGACAGGAAAGGGGACTGGGTTGAAAAGAAGCCAACAGAAAACGATCGAAAAACGGCCCGCAGACAATGGGAGCGTCGTCAACAAGGCTCGAATGCTAGAGCTTGAAGAGCGCGGAGGATGCTGTTTGTAACGCCTCGCCTAACGTTTCTTTGTTCAGACCAGAGATCGTGCCGGGGTACGAGAAGGCAAGTTGCGGGGATGGACCCAGCCGAGACTCCACTGCGACCTCCTCCACCGTCATTTGCCGGAATTGTTCGGTGCGAGTCGGGGTCAAGAAGCACTAGCCAATGACCTCCTTAGCGTGGCAGTGCAGGCAAGCTTCGATGAATTCAGAAGGGTTGAACCTGTTTCAGGCAGTGCTGAGCGCCAGAGGGATTTTGAAGAAGACCTTTCGCCGGTCGTCATAAGCATGAACACTCGCATGCATGGGACGCTACAGAGCAGCTGACAGTCTAGTACCAAGCATACGGCATTGCCGGTGGGTATGGCGCCGGGTGAATGTAAGCTTGCTGGTTCTTTGCCTCTTCTTCGATTGCCGCCAACATTTTCTCCACCGCAAAGCCGGAGTTGCTCAACTTGCGCTCGGCATCTTCTTTGAGGCTGGTCATATAGGCTAGCTGCCGTTCGTGGTGGATGAAGAATCTACGTGCGGTGGCTAGACCGTTCAATGCATGGCGCGCCTCTTCGCTGAGAATGCGATTGTTGTCGTCCCATTTCGCCTGCATGAGGAGCGTGGCAAGATCACTCAAAGATATGGTCCACATCGTCTTAAAGACCACGTCTAACTGCGCCTTCGTCAGGCTTGTTGTCAGCCTCGTGGAACTGTGATCTGCGCAGTCTCTGACTCACCGGTTTAAATGGGCAAACAGGTTCTCGGTCGTCAAATGCAATGAATCCAGCAGAGGATGGAACTGAGTTGGAGTCAAGTGCAGTTGAGCCATTCCCATCGGCGGAATACAAGTATACCTCCTGACGGTACCGTTAGGCGCCACCAAGGAAAAAAGATTGCGCATAGCAGCAAGAAAAGCTCCCGTAGACAGTTTATCTTCCGACGCTTCGGGGTCAAAGGCGAACGAGAGACGCAGGTTTCGAAGAGAACCTGATTTGATTGAGCGGGCGGTAATGGGGATGTCGGCTCTGCCCAGTCCGCTGACTTTGGTGAAGTCAAAGCCGATCTCGAGGACTGCGAGTTGAGGCAACAGTGCGGGTATGCTTTCCGCAAATTTGCAGGTACTTGGCATATCCAGCAAGGGAGCTTCATTCGTCTTGTTATGCAGTACAGAGAGTGTGTGGAGCTGCCGATCGAGCCTCTGACACAGGCGCTCGAAATCGACTCTGTCCATTGGTACATCGAACAACCACAGTTTCTTCAGTCTCTTCGAAGGGAAGCGGGTATCGAGCAAGTCGAGCAAGCGAAATACCGCGGATATGCTCGATGAAGCGACAACTACCCCAATGATGCTCATGTCCGGCAACATGTCGTTGAGAAGCTGCTCGATGGAACCCATGGAGTCTTGTGAGAATGGGGTTGCTGTCAAATCGAGGATGATCTCGTATCGGTTGGGGAGCCCCTTAACCATAGGCCATTTGGGCCGACGACCTTCTTTGCGCGGGGCAGAAGAGAAAAGCCGTAACTTGTTTGCGAGCAATTTCGGAAAGCCACTGCAATAATGAACAACGGCGATGCGGTTGGATTCTCCGTATTCGACCCGAGTGTATTCGTTCTCCAGGAATTCCTTGTCTGGATCCCAGTACCCGAGAAACAGACGCTGCTGCCGCGGGATCTCCGCAACTTCATGCAAATTTGGGCAAAGTCGACCCAGTTCTTCAAGGGTCGCACGTATGTTCTTGCGCGTGAAGAGTGGAGTTTGAAAGGGCATAGCGCCCAGGGAGATCTCGGTGATAGCGTCAAGGTACAGCTCACCCCGAGCAGCAGTCTTCTCGTCTGGGTATTCGGCATAGACCTCAGCCTGTGCGGTTCAGCTCCAGAACTCATATATGAGAAGTCACTCACATCCCACACTCGCCGCAGGGGCGCTCTCTTCCACTTCTCCCCTACCCCCAGCTTGAAAGTTTCTTGGCTGACGAGTAGAAGGCTGAGACGATCTGCAGTAGATAAGAGGCGAAAGATGTCGGGGAAGAGGTGCGGGTCATCAAAGACGGTCTGAGCAGCTGTCCGAGAGCGGGAGGTTTTATGACTGCCCGTTTCAGTGACGGTTGAGGCTCTCCGCCAGATGCACTCACTGTTCGTCCATGGTCGTGATTGAGTCTGAATAGTATTGCGATGAGAAGAGGTGATGAGATGAGATCAAAAAGCATCATCTGATGAGCCTGAAACACGTCAGCTCCTTGATCAAAGGAGGGTCGTTTCTGAGCAGCTGAAAGTGTGAAGACCTCTCTCCCCCCCTTGTCAACTCTGTTTATTGCCGGCCCCTTCTACAAAAAGGACTCACTGTCTGACAGGTCATTCATCGGTCGTGCTAGCGCCTCGCACGCGCTGACAAGAAGAGCGGCGTTCACAGACCATATGATGACGTTGGCAGTGGTGTCAGTGAACGGGAGCCGGAAGCCTGCGGACTCTCTTTCGGGAAAGTGCAAGTTCTTACGCTCTTCAGATGCCGAAGACCAGTCGATGGATGCCCGTCAAACTCGCCCCCCCGAGGTTTTTGAAGGGAGTATGAATGTGATGAAGCCCGTGAAGCTGATGAAGAGCATTGCTGACCATATGCTAATGTCTTCACCCTTACATCGAAAATCGACTTCGTGTTCCGGCGGCGACAAGGTCGAATGCCCTGGTCGAATTAGAATGAGGTGATTCTGTGCATCACAGTCAAGGTGTGACATTCGTGTGATCTACGTCTCATAGTACGAGACTCCTGTGATGACGTGTGCCATAGGAACTGCTTGGTGCGGTTACTGACCAAGCTCCTGTCTGATCTCCCGAGCCGCAGCGTCGACCCATCTGACAAGCACCTTGTACAGCATCTCGTTCCACGACTGCCCCTGTCGCGCAATGACAGCTGGGTCGACCTTGATACTCTCCTCGTCCCTCGTCCCGCGATGAGGAGTTTGGGGTGGTCCAGCGGGATTCGGCAGTAAAGCGCGATGCCCTGGGTTTGGCGAAAGCGACGGATTTGTCAGCCTCGGCAGGGAAGATGGCATTGGCGAAAGTGTGGAGGAGAAGGCGGAGTTTGGTAAGGATATGGGCAAGCTGTATCTCAGACGAAGCGCTCTGGGAATTTTAGCAGTGCAAGACATCCAAGCTGCCCAACTAACGCTGCCCAGCAAGTAAGATTGCCAATGCGGCGGAATGTCCATTCTCCTTCTGCCTTCCTGCGAGCCTCGTCGTTCTTCTCCGGGGACGAAGATGCTGACGCAGACAAGGTGTCGTGAATGTCTTCTTCGGGGATGGCGCCCCATGCTTTCGTCGATGTAGCGAGCTGATTGTTGAAGGCCCGGATAAGGATATAACCATCACTGATATTCAGCTACCGCCTAACGATATCCGAAATGCTCACGTAAGGGCAGACATCCAGTCGGCTGAACATGGGGGCAGAGTCGACTTCAAATCAGAGGGAAGGTATTGCTCCAGGAACTCGTAGATTCGTTCTGACTGTGAGCGCCATCTGGGGAAGCTTTGGAAGACTTACGACGCTCCGTTCCCTCATAGTCCTGTTCCGCCCACGCAGGTAGGCTGGTTGTCGTGGAGTCAATGGCGAAGATCTGCTCAACTACTCCGATCCATTTCTGCGCAGCGTCCCTGATCTTGCTGCCCTCTTCTTCCCAAGACTCATCGCTCAACTGTCGGTATTCTCGGTCCTCGGCAATGATCCTTTCCTCCCACGTGAAAGTATGCTTGGTCTCTTCGTCCTGTGCGAGAGCGTTGAAATTGTACTCCTCGTCATCGTCATACCCATAAATTTCAGGTTCTGAGTACATCCCCGACGTACCCGAAGCAGATGACAGCGGTCGAAAGGAGCTGGGAGGCGTTTGCTCGTGAGACGCATCGAGGTCCCGGGTAGTACCACCCGAGTCACTAAGCAGAGTGGGTGACGCCGTCTGATCCCTTGCTGCGACGATAAAGGTGGTGGAAGGGCTCCCAGTGACTTGCACTACACGTAGCTTCTCCTCCAAGATCCTCAAATTCGATAGGACGTCCAGAGCCGCCCTGCGCAGAGAAGTGATGGGATCGGGTACATCGGTCGACGGACCTAGACTGCTCTTTCTCTCAGGATGGCCCAGGGAGACAGCTCGTGGCAAGGCATGCGGCCGGGAGGGTGTCGAGAAGCTGCTTCGAGGCTTTGACATCGGACGCAGTGTGCCAACTGCCGGAGTCGACATTCTTCTTGTTTCGCTGGTTCCCATGAGTCGCGAAGGTCCAGCAGACAGAGCGAGCGTCCTCGCTCGCCTGACGGCTTGAGCAGTATGAATCAACATACTCCGCGTGTCTTTCTCCTTCTCCCTCTTGATGGGTGTCAGAGGCGTGTGTGGACTGGCCGGCGTGCTAGGTGAGGGCGGCGACTGAAGGTCCCACATACTTCTCATCCGCCTGGCTAGGCTTCTAGCTTCTTTTCTCGCCGAAGCGGGATCCATACGCGGCATTTCGACATCCTTCCATGGCTTGCGCTCCTTGCCCCTCATGCTCGAAGGCCCAGGCGGACGATTCTCAGTCTCTTCGTCTTCTCCGAGTGTGTCGAGGGAAGCCTTGACACCCGCTCCCGCTCCTGGACGATGTTCTACCAGACCCGCTTGTGAGAAACGAAGCTGCAGATCCTTGATCGATCCGAGCATCTGAACAGATTCTCGCTTGGCGGCGGATCGAGCGACATGGCGATGTTTGGGGTTGCGAAGGGTTTGAGGAGCCTGAGAGGTTGATGGAAAGTCCATGCCGCTACGGAGGTGAGAACTGACAGTCGAGCTCGACAGTCACGAAGACGATTCTCCCCTACTGATTGGGTGCAAATGGCTAGGGAAGCAAGGAACCGGGGGACCGGCGGTAGGCCCTGCGAGCGTCAAAGCGTCATCAGACGCGGCCCTAGTCCCGTCCTGGCATGGCAACACCGTTGTCGGAGGGTCGAGTCTCTTCTGGTTTCCCTCGCAGAACTAGTTCTGTCGAGTGGCGATTGACAGATGGAAATGCTGATTCCCATGCCTTGATACTCTGTGATCACCATTTGATGTGTTTCCGACGGGTTTAGAAATCAAGCACGTCCCTTTGGTCCACGTGTCATGCAAATCGGCTTCGGCCATAGGTCGGTCCTGATTCTTCGGAGTCGTGCAGGCGGCGAGAGATGGTTTACAGACGGTCATGGGTTACCGTCCAGACACGGCCATCTGACCTTTCTACAGCAGAGGCAACGTGTCGTCGACAAATCGTATATAGTAGCAGCAGCAGCTGGACGGCGTTGCAGCATCGGCGGTCCGACGTAGCTCTCGATCTGCTTTCTCACCCAGAGCGCCGCCATCGCCATGTCCAACCAGCTGTCTGATCTCCTCGGCCACCTCCCGATCTTGCCGACCTTTGCCCATGTACCATGGAAAGCACTCACACTGTATGGTCTAGGCGGGCTGGTCGCCGTCGTCGCGCTGGCCATGCTTTGGGCTTGGCCCTATCGCGCCTTTATGCTGCCCTTCAAGAATCTGCGAGGTGAGATTCACATGCGGATGGCCCATCTGACAGCCAGGGCCCATTCCCGACACATTCTGGCTCGGCTCGCTCACCAGGATCATCAAAGAGCCCCCTCTCGCCCCGCACACAAATTGGATCAAAGAATACGGCCTGACATACCGCTACCGCCTCTTCTTCGGCACATGGCGATTCTTCACGGCCGATCCCACAGCCATCAACTACATCCTGCACCATGCCGACCTCTTCCCCAAGTCTGGCATTGCCAGGCGAGACATGGAAGAGATCCTGGGGCGCGGCCTGCTGGTCGTCGAGGGCGACGACCACAAGCGTCAGCGCAAGATCCTCAACCCCTCTTTCTCCCTTGCCGCTGTCAAGCAGATGGTGCCGACCTTCTACGAGAAGGCCTATGAGCTGCGCGACAAGCTGGTCAGCATGGTGGAAGACCAGAATGGAGTGTACAGTCCCAGCCCCGCACAAAGTGTGGATGTCGTGCCCGGTGCAAAGAAGATCGATGTGATGCGATACCTCACGCAGGCGACGATCGACGTGATTGGCGCCGCTGGATTCGACTACGACTTCCAAGCCCTCAAGCAGGAGAACAACGAGCTTGCGGCGGCGTACCGCGATCTCTTCTCCACAACAGAATCTATCGATTGGTTCGCCGTCTTGCAGGCGCTGGTGCCAATCTTCAAGATCATCGTGGGTCTTGTGCTTGGGGTGTTGGGGTCTGGGCTGACAAGTAGCCTACAGAGCGGGTCAAGAAGGCGGCTCGTTCTACCAAGACAACGAAACGAATTGGAGCAGTAAGCAATATCGGCCTCGTCATGTGACTCAGCTGACGAACAGCGCATTTTGGCAGAGAAAAAGGCAGCGGTCAGGAAGGCCCATGCGGGAGGTTTGGAGAAAGGGGATGAGATCGGCAAAGATCTCATGTCGATACTTGGTAAGGGACTGTCCGTTTCTCATTCTGAGCATGTCTGATTGGCATAGTGCGCGCCAACATGGCGTCCGACGTACGGCCCGAACAGCGCATGACCGACGATGAGGTTCTAGCCCAGATCACCACCTTCGTACGCCTCCATCACAAAGGTGGGGAACGACGCTGACAAGCAGATGCTGGCAGGAAACGAGACTTCCAGCACTGCTTTGACCTGGATCTTGTACAACCTGGCGATGCGTCCGGACATTCAGGACAAACTCCGGGCCGAAGTGTCTGCCGTGCAAGATGAACGTCCAGATTTGTGAGCCGTGCACTGCCCTAGATCCATTTGGCTGATCAACAGCGATGCGCTGGCGGCCATGCCGTATCTCGACAAAGTGATTCGGGAGGGCTTGCGCCTGTTCCCTCCCGCGCCGGCAACAGTCCGTATGGCGGCAGAGAAGGCCACAATTCCACTCGGCACCCCGGTTGAGGGAAGAGATGGTACGCTTATTGACTCTGTCCATCTGCCAAAAGGATCGGTCATCTTCGTTCGTGAGTAGTCCCTTTCGCTATAATCACTCATCGTTGAAGAAAGCCATCATGTGCGTGAACACATCGACGGCAATCTGGGGGCCGGATGCGGCCAAGTTCCACCCAGACAGATTCGACAACCTGCCGGCGGAGTCGAATGCCGTTCCAGGGGTGTGGGGAAACCTCATGACGTTCTTGGGCGGCACGCGCAACTGTATCGGCTACCGCTTCGCCCTTGCTGAAATCCGGGCATTCTTGTTCGTGCTCCTCAGAAGCTTCACATTCGATGAGCTGCCCAGCAAGCCCGAGTTTGAGAAGAAGGCCGCGTAAGTCACGTCAGCCAAGTCTGGAGGTCGATCTGACGTGAAGGATCGTCATGCGCAGCCGGGTCAAAGGCGAGGAGAAGCTCGGCTTCCAGATGCCTCTGCTGGTAAAGCCAGTCGCTTGAGTGAATACCCTTGAGTCCATCGTCCCGCGCCTCTCTCAATGCCTGCTCTGTCGTTGTTGCTCGTGTGCTCGCTGGGGGAATAGCCAAGACCGCTCAGATATGAATGGTGATGCTACATGCGGTATGCGTCTTGGGCGTATGATATCTTGTGTATGATGGGCTCAGACTATATTTGTCCCTTTTGCTGCTCGATCTGCTTGACAATGTAGATGCTGCTGTCGAGGAACCGGTCCACACAGTTCTCCAAGCAAGCCGCTTCGCTCCTTGAATGTCAGCTCTTTGTCAAGCCAGTCAGCCAGGGGGACGGACCGAGAGAATTTTGACGAGATGCTGCCCTGTACGCAGCTAGATCATCAGCTCCGATCCGGCATAGCGAGGGGGGCAGCTGACGTCTTCCAGCCTAATTGTCAGCTGCAACATTATCGTTCATTGTTCAGATCTCACATCGGTCAGTCATGTCGTGAACAGTAGCCTGAATCTTGGCTTTTTGTTGCCTGTACTCAGTGCTCTGTCCCATCCAGTCATAGTGAAAGATGAGGACGCACTCCTGCTCAAGAAACTCCTCGAGCTCCTTCTGTCCAGTATCAGCATGGCCCGCCCCCGCGACGACCGCCCGAGCTGAAGAAGCTCACCTTGGTCGCTGCGTCGAACTGCATGTTGGCTGCTGCTGGTGCTGACATCGTGGCAAGGATCGTGGATGACAAGTCAACGAGGACTGTGCACGATGCCGTCGTCTTTGGTCGTCGAAATATTTGCTCCCGCTCCTCCGTCGCCACCCGGCTGGCGCTGGCGGCGGCGGTCCCGGGTAACAACGACTCGCTGCTGCCTCCCCACGCATCGTTTGGCTGAGGGGAGAGGCTCTCGGCGCCATGAGTGACTATGCCCACGTCGCGGGCGGGTCGCTCAAGTTCAAAGGCGGCGGCGTGACAGACAAGTACGTCCACGGCGGAGGAATGACGGACAGTCAAGGATGGCCAGGCTGACTAGGCAGGAAGAAGAAGAAGAAGTCTCACTCGGCCTCTGACCGCCTCAAAGTAGACGACGAGATCAAAGAGAAAGGCAAATATCAGTCTATACGCTCTGGCGAGGACAAGCGCCAAGGCGAAGCGAGCGGGTCGGCATCTCCAGCCCCTCCTGCCAAGGAGGACAGGAGCGGCGCCATGACGGACGCCGAGAGGCGGTATTACGAGGTGCAGAAGCAGAGGGTGCGTCTGGTCTCTAACAATGTCCAAGCCCATTGCCTGATATGCGCAGCGAGAAGAGCGCGCGAAGAAGCTGGGCGTGATGACGCACAAAGACCGTATCACGCAGATGAACGCCAAGCTGGATCGTCTCAGGTCAGCTTTTCACCTGAACCGAGGAGTAGTTCTTGCCCTGGCTGACCATACAGTGATCATCATGACATGCCAAAGGTCTGTGGCGATACTCGCGAGCATCTGGACACAGCTGACGAGAACAGATCGGTCCGGGATAAGATAGCGGAGGCGAGCGCCCGGTGTCCGTCCCACTGCTATGTTCTATGCATGTCCTATACCACTGACCCGACTGTCTGTGCTATGTATCAGCCACCTTCTATACATACCCGCTACATACCCGCGAGACGGGCGCCACCTTATAGAGCACGACTGCACCCTCAACTTTGTGACTTCTAAAGATGCCCGTCGCCGCCCGGAAATTGCAGGCGGTCGGTGCGTAAAAAGCGTCGCGTCGCCAGACGTTTCATCCTTCATCTGGATCATAGCCCAACATTTCGGTGCGCATCAGTGCATCACGGCACACCAGGCAGTCAATTGCAGTACAGTCTTGCTTCAGTACCCTGTAGACGATGCCACCGCCCCAGTCCCTCCCGGGCCTGCCGGACGACTACACCTCGCAATTCTTCCTCGGTGACATCGTCTCAAAGATCGGGGAGCCGTCTATACGATATCGAGTGCTGGTCAGCGGCTTTAAAGGCATTGGGCGACCAGAGCTGACTCGCAGCGCTCCTGGGCCGACGAGGACCACGATATGCCCCTTCCTCCTCCGGGCCACGAGCTACATCCGCTTGATCGCCCGTTGAAGCGAGGCGAGGTGGGCATTGGGTGAGCACTGTCCATCCATCACCCTGGAGTTCCTTTCTCCGCACAAACTCACGATTGGCCTCGGGCAGCAGCTTGGCCCGAGCATTCGTGTAGACTGCTGATCAGCAGGAGCATGCGCAATATCGATGAGCTCGCCATTGTGCCAGAGTCGTCCGTGCAGCTCGTTAGCCGCGAGTTTCTGACTGGCGACCTGGTCAAGCGCTCCTTGACTCAGTCCAAGTCGGGTATCATCACGCGACTGCGGGCTTCGGTGCAAGTCGAGCATGTCTTCACCAAACAGCGATTGGACGCCTGGATCCCCCAGGAAAAGCTGAAGAGTTCGTTGATGGTCGAGCGCAAGGACAAGGTCTTCTTCGATGAATGGGTCGGCTCGGTGGAGGATGTGAGTCCAGCAGGGCAGGCCCTCTCATCATGGGCCGCAGAGGCTGATGTACAGGTCTACGAAGAGGGCCAGATTGAGGGATCGCTTGAACCGTCTTACCGCGTCCAACAACCGGGAGGCTCCTTGAACATCGGAGGCCCAGTCGTGAGCTATTGACCTGCAATGCCCACGACCCCCGCTGACTTCCTAGGGAGAGCACTCATGCAATGATCCGAATTGTCAGCACGCCTTGCCCGGGAAGGGCAAAGCAGAAGACATCTGCGTGGCGCTCCGGGCGTTGGGAGTCATCGTTTCTTGGACTGCTATCAACCAAGAGGTGTGGAAACCCTAGTCGCCTCAATGGTCAAGCTGATCCCACAGCTTCCAGTCTCTGAACAGGAAGCACACCCCGAGCCTACGAAGAATTGGTTTGGGCCGGACATGAAGCGGCTGACCCTCTATCCCGGGCTCAGGGCGAACACGATGGTCACGGGAGCGTGTGTGCAATTCGCGGACGAGTCGGACGACCAGGGTGAGCTTTGCGCTTCGATCAGTTTCAACGGGCTCACGTGCAGTCTACGGCCTCAAGCCTTCCTTGCATTGTCGGGATACGGTGCGACTTCGAGCCATGATCGTCAAGGACACACAGGCCACGGCCACTGTCCGCTGGCAGACTGGCGAAGAGGAGGAGATACCGACAACTGAGTTGGTGCCCTACAAAAACGTGGACGAGTAAGCTGTGATCATTGCGCACGGGGCTCGAGCTCACGTCTCAAAGCTACGAGTCGTGGCCTGGGGAGCATCTGTTGTGGAAAGGCGACAACGGAGAACGTCGGCCCGCTGTTCTCCAGACATTCGATCCCGACAACCGCATAGCCGATATCCTCTTCATCGACACGCCACCGCCGTACACTGACCGCCAAACCGTCTCCGTGCTCGAGCTGGACCCAGGCGGTCCAGGAAAGGCTCCTTACGGCGTCGGCATTGGTTCAGCGGTACTTCTCACACCGGATAATCTCGTGCCAATGCCTGAGGTCGGGGTTTTGGGTCAGCCGCCTGAGTTCATGGATGAGCTCGATTTGGACGCGCAAATGAACAAGGTCATGATCAGCATGCTCGCGCAGCGGTTCCCGGACGCTGAGATCGCTCTTCCCAACAACGATCTCAGCCAAATTACGTGGTATGGGGAAGTGACTGCACTGCACCTGGACGGCCGTATCACGGTGACCTTGCCGGGTGGTGGCGAAAGGGTGGTCGGGCTCAAAAACATCGTCTTGCTCAACGATGGCATGAGTCCGGAAGCCATGCTCGACGCACCTGTAGGCATGGACATCGATGGTGACTCCGCCTACGACGACGATCTCAGTGATCAATCATGGGAGACCATGAGTGGGGAAGACGTTGTCATGGACGAGGACGTGGTTGTGGATGAAGATCAGGATGAAAATGAAGATCAAGCGCCTGCGCCCGAAGACGAGGACGAGGATGCGCAGGATGAGCGGAGTATCGAAGCGATGTACCCGCCAGAGGACGGAGTGAAGGATCGATCCCGTCTCACTTCCTCACCTGTGGCTGGCCCATCGACCTTCGCCAACGGCGGTACCTCGCGCACTCCTCTTGCCGAGGATGACAAATGGGTCCGCTTCGAGATGCTCGAGGAGGCACCGCAGGATCACCATTTCATTTCAGAACCGCGCACATCAGCGCCGGGCAAGGCGTACCTCTCGCGGCTGAACAAGGAGCACAAGGCTTTGATGTCCTCGTTGCCGGGTGCGTCCGACATACTGCTGCAGCAGACAGAGATTGATGAGCAGAAAACATTCTGGTCAGAACCTATGAGAATCGAACCGATCTAATGAGGTGTCTGATCATAGGACCAGAGGGCACTCCGTGGGTCATATGGTCCAGTATAGGAAGTAGTCCTGACTCGATAGATATGCGGACGCGCCCTTCGTATTTGACGTCTACCTCAATCCTACCAAATTCCCCAACGATCCGCCATCGGTTTTCTTCCACTCGCATACAAATGGGCATGGCAGGTGTAATCGTAAGCCCTTCAGCATGACGGTAGTTATCGGTCCTGACCATCAGCCAATCTGTACGAGGATGGCAAAGTATGCCTGTCGATTCTCGGTACATGGTCTGGCGATAAGTCAGAGTCGTGGAGGTGCGCCCTATGATCATCTGCTTTGCCAAAGCTCACACAGCAGCCCTACGAAATCGTCCTTGTTACAAGTCTTTGTCTCGATATCCGGTCTCGTCCTCGTTAGGTCCCCATATCACTGCGAACCAGCTTTCGCTAAGCTGGAGGGAACAAGAGAGGGCAAGATCAACTCGTCTGTCGACGTTGTCAGATGGAGCAAGAGCGGTCATTCTGACATGCAGCCGCCTGTACTCTGAGAAAGCTTATGTTCTCACTCGATCATTTGTCCGGACCGCGCTTCAAAACCCTCCATCAGGCCTAGCCGACGAGCTCAGGCACTTCTACCTGACAAGGGGTCGACTGAAGGCTGTGATTGACCACGCTCAGCGATTGATGGAGAAAGGCGAGGCGACAGCGAGCGGCTCGGGCGGTGCCGGAGAACATGGCGATGAGGAGAATGCCGAGATGTGGAATGCGGACGCCATGGGCAGTCTGACGAAAGGTGCCATCATCTCGCTCAGAGTGAGTCGTCTCGCGACTGGAGAGATGTCAAAGAGGTCTAGCTGACGCGCAGCGCACCATCACGTCCTTGGAGAAGCTTCTTGCCGAGTCGACGTAAGCGGACGAGGTGATCTATCAACCGTTCTTATACAGTGCTTGCGTACAATGAGATGCATCTAGTGCTCTATCAGTGACTCTCACATCTTCGCCGACTGATCATATATGTACTGGCCATATTCACTAGGCTGCCACTGCCCATCTGACGACCCACCCGGCGGCCCGCCGTATCATAGCCTCAGTCACGACATGTCCCGCCCCCTCCTGCACCCACACCTCGACGTCCCCAGGCTGCCCAGCGGCAACTATCCCGTCCAGATCATCCTTGCCCTGAGCATACGGTACGAGCCTGTCCACCTCGCCGTGCAGGGACAGAATCTTCTTGCCCGCATACGGCGCAGGGGAGAACGGCACGTCCAGCACCCGCCTCAGCGTGGGCGGGTAGAGCGGCGGCGCGTACGCCAGACCCATACCCTCTGCGCGGGCGCCGAGGTATCGCGCGAAAGAGGTCCAGGGGAGCCCGATGGTCGGTATGGCAATACGTATTCGCGGGTCTGGCATCAGCTCCGTCTCAAGCGCTACCTAGCCCAGCGTCCCTCGACTCACCGGCGAGCGCCATGCGCCATGTCACGTTGCCCCCGAGCGAGTAGCCCGTCAGGACCCACTCGTCGATCTGCCTTTCGCCATGTGGGAAGAGGTACGCTTCGAGAAAGTCGATGATCAGCGAGACGTCCTGGCACCCGCCCACTACCTCTTCAGCTACCTCTTCACGCTGCCCGAAGGAGGGGCGCGCCTACACAAGCAGCCATGTCGGATCTGTGGCTTCAGCTATACGCTTCCCATATCCCGCAGGGGAGCTCACAGGTGGCGTGGGTTCTCGTCGTATGCCAGATTGGACCGCCGCTCATGTATACGTTTCCCGTGGTTGCGCTGGTCCTGCCGCTCAGCCGCCTGCTTGGTCGAGAGCAGCCAGGTGCATACTGACCATGGTGACCACTATCGTGTCCCGCTTCTTGCCCCTGCTCTGCGCGCCCACCTCCCCCAAGAGTCCGCTCGCGACGGGCGCCAGGTCCCGCGCTGCCTCCATACGCCCATGGCACGCGATCTGCCCTCAGCCCCCGCCCCAGCCCCGAGACCTTGTGACGGGGGAAGACTTACGATGCACGCGATGGGCAGAGCGCTCCCGGCTATCTCCTCGAGGCCGTAGATGTGCACTTCGAGCCCGACAATGTGCAGCGTCGTGCATGATGCCGTGGGGTGCCCGAGCTGCAGAGAAGGGTAGTCTGTCTTCTTGGGTATGGCCGACATGCTCAGTGTACTCTACTCGTACGAGGCGAAGAGTACAAGTAGCATTGGACTGGACACTATTTAGTTGGGTAGGAGCCCCGGGTGCCTCGTTCGGTCTAGCCGAGAGACGGCGCACGGTGTCCTGCGCTGCCTCGTCGTCTGCACCGCGCCTTTCAACCTCAAGAGCGGTCACTTCATCACCACCTCGACGTGACCACGTCAATCCCGCACACACGAGAGAGCGCGGAGGGGACACCATTAGCTAGTCCGCCCTGTCGCATTCCCCCACGGCGACCTCTGCATCACCTCAAAACCTCACCCTGCGTTCCGAGTGTTGAGTGCCCACGGGCCAGACCGACAGCCCACCATGGCAGAAGACAGAAGTGCCGTCAAGGCCATCATCAAGTCTGTAGACAGTGAGCCACCCATCTGCCCCGTCCCTTCCTCTCGATCATTCCTCGCGCAACCTCAAATTGACCTTGATGGACTCTCGAAGAGTGGGATGGAGCGCTGGCGCTCACGGCAGTGTCCGAGGAGATGCAGACGCGCGCGGTGGACATCTCGTCCGAGGCGATCGAGCGGTACAACATGGAGAAGGACATGGCGATGCATATCAAGCAAGAGTTTGACAGGCTGTACGGGACGACCTGGCACTGCGTCGTGGGCAAGAAGTACGTCTCCTCCCTGATGGGTACAGTATTGATGCGCTGGTACTGACGCGCAGCTTTGGCTCGTTCGTCACGCACGAGACGAAGAATTTCATCTACTTTTACCTCGGACCCATCGCCGTGCTCCTCTGGAAGACATCATGATCGATCCCTCTCTCTTTCTCTCTGTGCCGACTACAACAAAGCTCTGCGCTCGTACACCTCCTGCCAAAACGACAATAAGCATCGACATGTGCATCACTCACTCATCAACAACAGACGACCGGACTGGGAAGGATCAAGGCCGGCGGGGCCGGCGGATCAGGAATGGAACAGTGTATACAACGTGTGATAACACCGGGCGTACCCATGCCTGGGATCAAACATCGTGTAGGCGTCGACACCACGCACATGGCTGCATGTGCGCGTTGCCCAGATGAGAAACTATTGACAACACTACGCTGGAAGACCACCGACATCTGATGTAGAAGGGGTATTCTACCTCCCAACCCGCCTCTCGCAAAGCCCAAGGCCATGACGAGCCCGCTTTTCCCCCACTTCGGCCCCCACGTTCCTCGTCCCCTCGTGTCTGCGCTGCATGCCCACCATATCCTCCCCTCGCTATGTGCGCGAGAGGTTCTGGTACTGAGTCGTAGTCGTCTCGTACTCCTTGACGAAGAGCCTCTTCTGCTCCTTGATCATCCACTTCATGATATCGTTGATGTACTCCCGTAGAATGTTGAGCGACTCGGGGTCGATATTCGTGTAGGCGATAAAAGGGCCGAAATTGACTGCAGAGTCAGCTCACTCTGGACGTGCAATGCAAGAGCTGAAAACTGACCGAACAATCTCAGCAGATGCTCTGCGCCATATATCTCAGACATTGGCTTGTCAACATTTGCTCGTTTCTGTTCAACATATTGCGCCCGCTCAAATCGGTACAGCAGATTGTTGCCCAAGGCTTTGTCGAAATAGAGCGTGATCCCCGAGATAATCTCGGCCAAAAGAGCGGTCGCTCGTCTGCTGGTGAGCTACGTCCCCAGCCACTGCGCCGGCAACTGACGCTGATCGATCTTGCGATTTCTTCGTCGACAGGACGTACTGCCTGTACTCATCGAGCAGCTCGCGCACATTGGGTTTCCGGGGCAGTGTGACCAGCTGACATGTCAGCCTCATTCCGACATACGAGGCAGAAGCACATACCTGGTTGTTCTTCGTGATGTTCTCCCAATCGTCGACCAATTGCAGCTTCAAGACATCGGGGATCACGATCTTCACCTCGGGACGCTTCAAGAAGTCGACCTCCTAATAATGGACGAAGGAAGATTGAAAATTGGAGACGGTCGCAGATTTGTAGGGGAAGAAACCGCGTCAGCGAACATTTCGAAAGACGTGAGTGACTCACAGTGTCTATGGCAGACTCTCGCGCTTTCCGCTTTCCGCCTTCCTTCTTCACCCCGCGCTCCTTCTTGGCTGGTACTGGTGATGAGGTGCTGGCAGCCGCTGGACGATTCTTCTTAGTCTGTTGTTCCAGCAGTTGCCGGCGTTTGGCGAATCCGGCATCGTTGAGCTTCAGCAATCGCTGCTCGGGGACCCATTCGTCCCAACTGAGAGTCAGTCTGTGAACCCAGATGCAGCAGCAAACACGTGTTCGGGATTTTGCGAGGAATGCGCAGCAAGATCGATGTAGCTTCAGCGAAACCTGGTCACTCACGTCTGTTTCCACCCCTTGTAGTGAATAAAGTAGTGGGGGCCCGTGGTGCCGAGCAGAGTATTGCTTTCGGTCCAAGTTTCGGCCAGCAAAATCTGACATCAGCCCTATTTTCTCGAATAACTCGGTCACCTGAGACCGAAGGCGCGTGAAATCGCGTACAGAGCGGAAGGGAGCGTGTGAGATGGATATGAGAGCACTCACGCGGGCCTCGTATAGCAGTGGACCGTGATACGCCAGAACGTACTCGTCCGTGCTGAACTGATTGCCGTCTTGAGGCATGATGACGATGAACGCGACTCAGGTGGTCGCTAGGGGAGCCCAGGTATTTGCAAAAGGTGGAGAGGGTATATCTGGACGATCTGAGATGGGTCAGCATGCGGATGCACTCATGCGCCGGCTGGTGATCACGAAGATACCCCTGGGAATGGATGTGATCGGAATGTGGATATTCAGGCCAAATGCTCACCGAAAACAGTGCCCCAATGCACAAGAAGCCGCTCAGATGTTGGTCGGGGGTATGTGCGCGTGCACCAATCGTTTGAGAGGAGCAACACGAAAATTGACGGTGTGACAAGGTGTTATGCGGTCCGGGAGACGGAGGGGCGATGACGCGAAGTGACCCTTTCGACAAGGGATACGGTATCTCGGTTCCACGGGTGATCAACTTCTTACATTAGCTCCCCGTTCGCGTCTCAGCATCAGGGAATGACTCACGGGGGATAGCAAAGTGTGGGTGGTCAGTAGTTAGAGAAGTCGTTTTTGGACAGCGATGAGAGAGAAAGAAGATGGGAGAACATCCCCTCTCCCAAAACGGCAAAACTAGGTAGATCGTGCAGGAAAGTGCGCGATAGGGCGTAGCTCGTTATTTCAATTCTTTTTTAGCTCTGAATTTCTAATCAGGTATTCAAGTTATTGGTTCTCAGGCAATTTGGAAAACCTAATGCAATTCCTTGTTCTTTGGTTCCGTTAGACATGGGGGGGTGGGACACCCCCCCAAGACCCCCCCTTGCGCCTAGCGGCGCAGCCATCGCAGCCCTTACGGGTCAAGCATCCGGCAAAGCCGGATGTACTGTAGAACATTGATTAGTTGCAAGCTAAAGCACTTCATCAAGAGATGCGCAAGTGCTTGTTGGGCATGCTAGGCTGATCAGATGATCATAGGCATGCCAAGCTGGTCACAGGGGCTATGTCACAGCTGCCACCTGGCAAGCCTATTGCAGTCTTGTCAGACTTGCGCTATTGTAACCATTTTGGTGCAATGATAGGGCAGGGTATGGCAGTAGCTATGTAGGCGATTGGTTCTGCTACAGAGATCATTCCATGCATCAGCCTCATGCATAGATCTTTATTCTCTGATGAAAGGCAATTTGGCAAGGACACAATGCATATTAGGATTGTGCTGATGAAATCAGAATGGCCGGAATTTTCTTATTTAATTCCCCCATTTACCGTTTTCGTTCCAGGGACACCCGCAGAAATTCGCCCCGTAAGAGCTACGCTGACAATGCGTCCATGTCCGGTTTACGTAAAGTTTGTTTTTCCTCCTGGCCCAGAACGGACACAAGAAGTGGGACAAACGAGTTTCCATGTCTCTCCGTCTCTCTCTCACACTCTCTATTCACCTCTCATCCCCTTTCTCTACACGACCTTGCGTTCTTCTCACCATCTTCGACGACGAAGACGAAGGAATCGCGTATCGTCGGATAGAGTTTGGGGTCGAGGCGGTACCTCTGAAAAGGGTGTCTTTGGTGAGTCGCACGCCGCTACACCGTGTCCGCGGGTGTTGGGTGGCGACTAGGCCTCGCGCCTTCTATTCGGGCAGTGAGCGGCTGTTGAAGCTGTGCAGAGCTGCTGAGAGGATATGAGATGCATGCTATAGGGCGGACGAGCAGTGGCGAGAGGATGCTGGATGCAATCGCATGATCATACCATGACCGATTGGCTAACCCGCAGATCGACCCACCCCCTCTCCTTGCCGTTCAACACGGTACCTCTTGACCGAGGCAGAGAGCGTCATCAAAACCCTTCCCTGGCCTTAGCTGTTCGAGAAGAGCCTAGACTCGCGCAACATGGCGTTTGGACCCAAACCGGTCGGGGTGAGCTGAACCTCTAGCTTACTCATCCTCACACAGTGCCTTACCACGTACTGAAACTCAGACCAAATATGGTCAGCCGGTCGCGCCCAATCTCAATGTGAGGCATGTGTGTCCGAACTGCAAGTCAGACCCGCCGAACATTGTGGAGGAGTACGCCAAGGGTGATTTGGTGAGTATGCTCTGGCCTCTTGTGGGTCACGACCTACAGTCCAGGTCTGTGGCGACTGTGGTACCATTCTAGGCGATCGTGTGGTGGACACCAGGAGTGAATGTGAGCCAGTCCAAGCCTCAAGGTGTATAAGAGCTGACGTTCAGGGAGAGTAAGCCCGCGTGCGAGCTCAAAATCTGCGACGCTGATGAACAGACCTTTGCCAGTGACGAAGGCGGTCAGGATCCCTCGCGTGTTGGTCAAGCGTCCAATGGCCTCATCGCCAACGATCTTGATACCCAAGTATCAGGTCTAGACGGCCGCACCGGTCAATCATCCGCACTCGCACGTGCTCAAGCGCGCGCCAATGCAGCTATGGGCGGTCCAGGTCGATCGACCAATGCCGCCCTGACAACAATGTTCAGCAAGATTGCCCAGCGGTGCGAGGCGATGCAATTGCCGCACAACATTGTTCAACGGGCCCAACACGTATACAAGATCGCCGACGAGCATCGTGCGATCCGTGGCAAGAATGAGCGTGCCGTTGTCGCTGCGTGCATCATTTTCGCGTGTCGCGACGCTGGATCCGATCGGACGTTCGCCGAAGTGTGCAAAGCATGTCAAGTGTCGAAGAAAGAACTCAATCAGGTCATCGGCCCGATCAGGACGGCTGTACAGGCAGAACGACATAAGAAAGGCATCTCATCCGGCAACTTTGGTGTCGCACAGACGACCCAGAGTGTCGAAGCGCTACTCTCACGGTACACACACTACCTCGATCTCGGCAATGCGATATACAACGCAGCGAAGCACGTTGCTCAGGAAGCACAGAGAAAGGCGAAGATTGATGGACGAAATCCGGTCTCGATAGCTTCTGGTGTTTTGTGGTTCACTTGTCTTTTGCTTGAGAAGAAGGACGCGAATCTGTCGGCTCTGACCAACGTGGCGGGTATCTCGGGGTCCACCACCAAGCTGTGGGTGTTCTGTTCACGTGAGGAATCAGCTGACACCATCAGGATCGTCAAACTCATCAGTGACGTGCTGGACGAGGTGATCCGGCCGGAATGGGTGAGGATTTTCAATTATACATCTGAGCAGGGAACTGAGAGAGACCAGAAGACACAGTATGCCGAAGGCTACGCTGCCCTCGCTGCGCTCAACAGGGTGGGCAAAGCCGAGTCGCCCAAAGAGTCTCGTGCTGCGACACCTTCAGTGAAGGATGATGAGGGCGCGCCTACTCCTGTGCCCCATGTGGTGATGCCTGCGGCCCCGTCTCAAAAAGTCGCGTAGTCGCAGGTTTACTTTCAGCAGTCACGGGCAATTGGTAGTGTCCTGTCGTGAGGTAGAAACGGCGCTCTCGCGCGCATCACCCTCTTTATACTAGCTGGCAATCCCACGATGCCGTCATGTATGACATGGCTGTCCGTGCCGTCGGTGGTTGGTTGTCCGTGTTTTGTCCCTGGCTGGCTGGTGACTACTCTTTGTCCCCCGTCCCGTCATATTGGGCGGGGAACTAGCGCGGGGGTCCCAGTGCGCAGAGCTGCTGTTGCTGACGATCACTCTCGCATGGCAGGCGAGGGTACGGAAGAAGGGGAAGAGATGAAAGTGCCTGAATCCTAGCAGAGTCCCGGCCTTTTCGGGCTTTCGTCGCCAGTCTCTTGTTTCTTTGCTAGCTGCAACTACGAGGCCGGAGAGACGATACAGTAGGTGCAGCCACATTACATGTTCTTGTTGGAAGAGAGAAGGGGAGAAGGGAGACGATCCCCCCGTGTAAACCAGTGGTCGCCTCTGACGTCAGTGCATGTCAATCTCCGCGCAAATGCCCAAACGCTTGGACCCTGAATTCCCCCTGGCCCTTGGGCCCTTTGCCGCTTCTCTCTGACGGGAGAAAGAGTTCATTCAAAGCATCTCTGCAACAAGTGTCCTGCAACAGGGGACAGCAGCAGCTTCAGCTTCAGCTCTCTCTAAGCATGACAGAGAGAGACAGAGACGCTCAGAGTTGAGAGCCGAACAAACCGCCCAAACTACCCGTAGGCCAACCATCCCCGTCCTGGACCGTCATTCCTCCCCCTCTTCCCCAACCACCTCGACGGTCGGTCCTTTGTTCATCCATTCGTCATTGCTCTGTCCACCGAGGAGACATCGACTCAAAGGGAGAATACCATCTCCTCTTCGCTCGCTCCCTCGCTGCACAAGCTGGGCAGCTGGACGCGCCTTCTCGACACCTCCCCCACCCACCCAACCAGACCGAGCGCAGCGCAGCTGCCCGACCCGAGACCCAAAACCCACCCCTTCCTCACACCCCCCAACCCCGCTTTGCACATTCACTCACTCGACCGCTGCAAAGCTCAGTTCGACCAGCTATCACCTGATTCGCCGTCACCCTGCTCGCGTCACACTCGTCTCAGACACCACCTGGCCCGCCTGAGAATGCACTGACACTGGATCCGACTCGTCGATCACACGCGCCCACCCACACCCACACGACACACGGCGACCAAAGACGCCCGACGTCATCGTCATCGATAACCACTTGAGGAACGCCCGAGTCACTCTGATACGGCTCTCTTCTCGATCACACGGCACTCGACACATACACGACTCGACGCCTCTGCTTTTGCCTTCTTGTCTCTGATCTCTGTAGTACCACCATCACCAACAAGCCAGCATGGCGGGCGACCACAAGTGTCCGGTGAGTCATCGCGCACGCGTTCGCTCTGCCCGCGTGCTGACCCCAGCTATGCCCCGCGACGTTCACGCGCCCCCAGCATGTCGGCCGGCACCTGCGCGCGCACACCGGCGACAGGCCGTACGAGTGCAAAGAGTGCCCCCTGCGCTTTGCCCGGAGGTGCGTCGGGTGGCCTTCGAATCGTGGTCGGGGCGGTGCGCGGGCTGGTGGCTGACACATCCAGCGACCTCCTCTCGCGCCATGTGAACAAGGCCCACAAGACGCCAGAAGAAGGCGGCACGGCGGGCACAAAGAGCGCCAAGAAGGGCCGACGCAAGTCCAACGCCACCTCGACCGTCGTCGAGGCCGAGGCATCCCACTCGTCGCCCGAGGATAACCAAGCTCAGCAACAACAACAGCAGCAGCAGCAGCGCATGCGCAGGGCCTCGTTCGACCAGCCGGGACTTCAGGCGCAGCGCATGTACCCGAATCACCCCCTCCTCGCTGGCACGCCCCAACCTGTGCAGCAACCGGGTACGCCCGTGTCGTGGGACCTGAATGCCCTGGGGACCATGCCCTACAGCTTCAACGGCCTCAAGCCCGAGCAGCAGGGCATGACGTCGGTCGCCATGGGTCGTCATGGCAGCTTGAGCAGCCTGTCCAGTCTTGGCTTTGAGTTTGGCTTCAAGAAGAGGGCGTGTGATCAGTGCAACCACTCCAAGGTCCGCTGCGACTTCCAGGAGCCGTGCGGTGAGTCCCCTCACCTGTTTCCGATAGTGAATGGCTCCTGACAATCAGCACGCTGCACCCACCGCAACGTCACTTGTACATACAACAAGCCAAGGTCGAGGACCGTCACGCCCATCCTGGCTGCCCGTGTCCCTCAGGTCGCTGGCAACTTGGGTATGCCTCTGCAGGGCACCTCCTCGCCGCTCGCCCAATTCTCCTCGCCTTTGGCCAATCAGCCCATGGGCCCGACCGTCCCCATGGCCGTGCACAGGCAGAGCGCGCCAATGGCTCTGCAGACCAACCAGCTCGACTCCATTCCCCCACTTCCACAGCAGGCCAATGTACCTTCATCCGTCCTGTGGCCGCAGAACTTCCACATGACCGAGCCTGTCTCCATGCCGAACAGCACGTGGAACACTCCGGAAATGTCACAGGCGATGATCGAATCGGCACACCAGCTTAACGGCAACATGTCGTACTACACGTCGCCGGCTCAGGTCAACCCCACACTCCCACCTGCCATGCCCCTGCGTTCCCTGCCGGGCAGTATGAGCAGTATGATTGGCGGCCAGTCGTCCAGCGCATCCCCGCCGCAGCACATGGCCCCCACGCCTTCGCTCACCAGTCACGAGGCGAGCCCCTCGAGCACCGACGAACTGCCGGAACGCAGAAGCTCGCAGAATGTCACGACTATCGGGAGCATCTCTCGCCATGGCAGTCAGTCTCACGGCAACACAAAGCCCACTGTACAGCGCCTGTCCTTCTCCGACAACTCGTACGGTGTACCGCCCACCTCGACTGCCAATTGGTCCCCCTCGCAGCTCACCACGACTGTCTCACTTGCGCATCCCAACAGTGACATGTCGGCCTCTATGCCCTGGCCGAACACCGCGTCCACGATCGATCCTCGTCTGCAATTCCGCGCCAGCATGCAGAGCGATGACGAGGGACCCGTGTCTTCCGCTGCGTCCTCCTCGGCCGTCGAGTTTGCGGACTCTGTGCCGGATAGTATAGCACACCAACGGCGCAGGTCTTCGGCTTCGACGGGAATTTGGGCAAACGCCTTCAACCAGATGAGCCTGCAGGATCCGGCAAACAACGCTCGAGACGGTCAGCTGGCGTTCACCAACCCGTTCACTGCCTCGCAGATCGCCCAGCATGTGTCCACCCAGCCTATCCCGCCCATGCCGGCTGTCAACTACCAGAAGCGCCCTTCGTTCCCCTCGGTCCCAATCTACGACGGTGTCAATCTCGATGCTGTCAAGATGCCCAGCCTCTCCGATGTCAAGGATATTTGGAAACTGTACATGTCGGAACCGATGTCCGGTCCAACGCCTTCGGCCGAGAAGACACGAGCGGCCGTCGAGGCCAGCATGGCCGGACTGCCTATGGTCACCCCTCGACCGGGGATGCAGCGCACGCTCAGCAAGTCCAACTCGATGCCCGACCTCAAGTCGCCGACAACGCTCCCATCTGGCATGTCGTTCAACCAGCAACCTCCCAACGGCGCCCTGCCAGCTTCCGGTGTGACCCCTAAAGCCGTTGGAGGACAGCCGATGGTCCCAGTCACACCGACGACCAGCGAGGCGATTCGCAAATGGCAGAATGAGCTGCAATCCAAGTCGATGAATTTCCAAATTCAGATGCAGCCTGGCGCTGGGCGAATGGGCAAAGCGGCGCATACCACCCAGTCGCATCCCCAGCACTCGCAGCCCGACCAGACAATGCCGCCACCGCGTAATCGACCCTTGGCCAGCGTTGTACAGCGCTCTTCGGCGCTTGAGCAGACCCTGGCGCCGGAGCGACAATTGTCCTTTGGACTCCAAAATACGCCTGACAGTGCCTCGACCGCGACCTTCAACGTGGCGTACCCTCAGGCACAACCCACTGCAAACTACTCTGGAGCATTGGCCCAGCACATGCTGGACCCCAAGGCAAAGGTCTCTTCGATGCATGCTCGACCGGGAAACAAGCGACTCGCGTCGCAGACGTTGTTGCCGGATACCGGCAAACGCGCCTCGTTCTCCCTGTGGGACGGTGCCGACGAGAGTCAAGACAATCACGGAGACGCGGCCGACAATACGACCTTGGACGGCCTGGCACCATGGCCGGGTCCGTCCCTTGGTGCACCCCTCCACTCGATGGGTGCCGGTGGCATGACGCAGGGCGTGGCTGGTGCCCCGTCGTCCGGCATGTACTATAACGGCTGGCCCGTGGGTCAATGATCTCCCCCGGGCGTACAAGCTTCGATTTCGACTTGCGGTATCCCCCCGATCCGGTTGTAGAGTGTATACAGGTAGTCATCGCTGGATCTGGTTTGAACACTCCCTCCTCATCCCATCCCATTCCTTCCCCTTCTTGTGGCATGACCGAGCCGACTCTTTTTCTTCCCTCATCTACTGTACCTATACGCCCTCTGTAGCATCTAGCCAAAGTCTCCAGTCCCGTACATTATCCCGAAGCGATTCGATCTGACACAAAGAATAGCGATTGGGGGATGAGGAAATGCGCATGCACGTCGTCCCCGTTCGTCTCTCCGAGCTCGGTGGTTTCCCGGCCGGCCTTGTCCGCGACGCAGTTTAATGAATGGTGCAGTGAACAGTATGCATACATAAGGTGTCAGGTGCACGGGGCATGAGGGGCCTGCATCAGTAAAGAGATTATCGGAGATGCCAGCCGAGTATCTCGTCGTGAAAGAAGGGTGTCCCCCTCCACCCCCATTTGTGAGTCGAGCCCAGCCCCGAGTCCCGACACGCACTGAGCACAGCTGTCGTCGGCTGTACGTGCCGGCAACTTTGTCTACTGTTCAGGAGCAGTGGGCACCACCCCAGATAAGCACATGGTCGAGGGCACGGTGAGTCTGTCTGCGTGTCTCAGTCGGCGAGCGTACTGGGAAGGGGGCTGAGGTGTGAATAGGTGCAGGACAGGACGAGGCAGGTGATCCGTGTGAGTCCCCCTCCCTCCCCACTGTGCCCACTGTGCACCTCGCTGCTCTCGCTGCCCTCACCCCTCGCTGCCCTCCCTGGGCACCTCGCTACGCTCTCTGCTCCTGCTGAGCACCTCGCTGCGCTCGGCGCTCATGCCAGAACATCGAAGCCGTCCTCTCCGGCGCAGGCATGACCCTGCACCACATCATCAAGGCCAACATATACCTCTCTGACCTCTCGCGCGACTTTGACGCCGTCAACGCGGTGTACACTGCCATGATGCCGGATCCGAAGCCCGCACGGACGTGTGTGGGCGTGGCGCGGCTGCCGGCGGGCGGCACGGACGTCGAGATTGAGGTCGTGGCGTACGACGGGTAGTCCCCATTTCAAAAGAAGGCAGATACCAGGGAGACACGAGGGCTATTGGTACATTCGATAGATATGGCTAGATTATACGTGCTTAGACACTGACATGCCCGAGGAATGTCCCTGCTCTTCTTACTGTGACTTTGCTTCTCCCTCAACTCCAGACAAGTCTTCGGCTGCGCCTACGACGCTGCGCCTACATCCCCGTGAACGGAGGGTTCTGCGCCGACGCGCCAAAGGGGAAACTGATGATGGCAGGCCCCGCGACGACATTGTCGGGCGTGACCTGGGTCGCGTCGCTCTCGGTCGAGATGACGACGTACGAGTAGCCCTGCAGGCCCGAGGGGATCGTCGCCATGTTGTTCACGTCGAGCTGGACGCTCTGCATGCCCAGGCCGCTGTAGAACACGGCGTAGTTGGTCGCCGTCGAGCCCATGTGGTCGAACGAGAACTCGACGTTCGCCCCGGGCGCAGCGCCGTCCACCGTCAGCGCAGTGAACGCCTTGACGGGCAGCGCGGCGTTGCTCGACGGGCACGACGTGATGAATGCGCTCGCGATCGTGTACACCATGTCCAGGCCGAGCGGCGTGTCGTACGCCGACGACCACGGGTTCGACATGAGCACCGCCGAGTTCTCCCATGCCTGGTGCCGCGCCTCGGTCGACAGGATCACCGCTGCGACGGTGAGGTAGGAGGCGTCGGTGATGTACTGCGCGGCGCCCGCGTAGGCGGACACGCCCACGTTCTCGATCGTCGCTGCGAGGCTGACGAACGACTTGACGTCGGTGTACGGGCTGTGGGGAGTGAGCGGTGTCCAAGTACATGGTGCGGCGGACTATACTCACAATGAGTAGTTGCACGCCGCGACCGAGTCGTTGCCCAGCGCGCTGGACAGCAGCGAGACGTGGTCCGACTCGTGCGAGGCGATCTGGCTCAGGCGCTCGCGGACCCACGACGGGTAGCCCGCGGACGTGAAGTCGTCGGCGGAGAATTGGTCCAGAGCGTCGGCGCTGTTTGTCAGCCTTTGTCCGTGCGTCGACTGCTGTACTGTACTCACTAGAATGTCTTCTCCAGGTTCTCCAGGGTGAGGGCATACTGCAGCACCTGCGTCGTCGACGGTGCGCCGCCGGACATCTGGCGGGTGTAGATGGGGTACGAGGTGGGCATGGCGCTGACGCCGAGGCCCACGGTGGCGGCGAGGAGGGTGGCGGCGAACTTCATCTTGATTGTTGTGGCTGTGAAAGCGAGCGTTGGATGGCTGGAGCAGAAAGGTGGGTGAGGATGGGAGTCAGACAGCGTCAGCGGGCGGGTTTTATATCCCTCGCTGGAGCGAGTGGGTCGAGTGTCGAACGATGTTTGTCGACCACACTACCCGGTCCAAAGTGTTGATTGCCTCTTGCAATCGAGCGATGAGATCATCGGGTACTCGAGCTCGGCATAGCCTGTGCGGCGGCATCAGCGCCGAGGTCAGTAATCAGACACCGCCCATACGTCCACTCTGACCCGGGAGCTCAAGGCGCAAGAGCGCAGCACCCGACGACGAGGAGCGACGAGAATAACGTCTCTCGCGGTTCGCCAGTTGGGAATCGCTCGTCTCGCATTCGATCGGGATTCCCAACCGGGAGAGGTAATCAGGGTCCGGCTTCTGCCCAACCTACCTGACAAGTAGGAGCCGCTAAAAAGGTGGGCCCACCGTGACGCCTGGGCCGACACAGATGGCCCCGCTTGTGTTCCCGCACGGAACCGCGTTAGAAGAGAGATCGCATGCCGAGAGCTTACCGGTGATCGAGCCGTCACGGTGTGTCACGGTATCCGATTCGGCTCGGCGTGGCGTCCACGATCCTTGGCTCGACCGGGACGGGGGGGGGAGACCATGCCGCGGGTCCGGGGGCTGGCTGGCCTATGACGAGTGTAGTTAATGACACTTCCAGGGCGGGAACGTGGCGCCACAAGTGGGACGACGAATATGTGATCGACAGCTCTTTCCGCTGGAACTGGTGCGGAGACTACCTTATCGCTGATACAGTCCGGAACCAGAAGAGACGTGTTGGTCAGGTGCCTATCGCTGTGTTTGTGATGGCGCGTCATTGTGTGTGTCTTTGTGTGCCTGAAACACTGCTCGGCCAAAAGTTTGTCGGCCAAAGCTCAACAAGACACCTGGTCCTGCGTCAACTGGCAGGGAGAAGGCAGCTTTGGACGACGTCAAGATGTAGCAGCTCAGCTGGCCATCATGCATCAGCGTGCTGCTGACATGTTCTCGAGTGTCTGTAGCGCAGACTGGCCCCCCTCCAGGAGAAAGCGGCACTGGCTTATCTCAGGGACTGATTTAACAGTTGCCGACTGCGGCGACCAGCACCGCTTGCTGGAATTCGTTCAATTCCACCGAGGAGATAGACACCCAATAGCCCATCACTTGATACGCTTCCTTTCCTAATCTCGTCTCTTGTGTCTGTGCGGCCAGAACGATCTGACGACGTGCTCGAGCCAGCTTTCAGCGGCGTCCCATCGAAAAGAGTCAACACCACACAGAGCGGCGAGAGGGTTCCTGAGAGCTGCGGCGACTGCGCCGGGCTGCGTGTGGACAGGCTGTCCCACCAGCAACCAAGTAGCTCCCATCTGCCAGCTATCGACTGTTTGTTGCTACAATACGATGGCCCGCTCGCCCCGCATCGCTGTCATGCCGTCCGTGCTCGCCAACCCATCATGGTGGACCCGCACACCCTACTCGCTCCTGCCTTCATCGTCCACCACCACGCCCGACCTGTCCAAACGATCCCCCATGCGCCGGCGGCTGTTACAGGCATCAGCAGCAGCTCTGGGACTCTTGGCCTTGCTCTCGATGTACGGCGTTCATCGCTACAGGCGGACCGACTCGGACTCGTACAGCCAGTGGGAGGCCATCGAGGGATCCAGCACAGAGGAGCCGTCCTCGACGTGGGTAGGCGCACTGCCGGTTGAAGATACGCAGTGGGGCATGTCGGAGGAGCAAGGGTGGCAAGAGCCGCCTTTCAAGGGCCTGGCAGACCTTGGGGATATCGCAGAGGAACGATATCGACTCGGCCCGACCGACGAGGCAGACTACTTTGGCCGTCTGTACGACTTTGTCTTCACCCTCCCCGACACCCTGCACATCCCCCTCCTCGGCCAGCTGTCGGCCCACCTCCCGCCTGGTAGGAAAGACATCCTGCCCGAGACTAGACCGTGGACCCAAGCGCCCGCTATGATCAGCTACAAGACCATCCACCAGACCGACAAGAAGTTTGGCATCAACGACGAGACACAGGCGTGGATCGACCTGAATGAGAAGGACGGCTGGCAGCTCAATTTCTTGGATGATGACGGCGCGGAGCGCTGGGCCGAGCGCTGGTTTGACGGGACCGACGCCATGTGGGCGTGGCATTACATGCACCGCGGCGTCCTCAAGGCCGACTTTTTGCGATACCTTCTCCCCCTCGTCGAGGGCGGCGTGTACTCGGATGTCGACGTGAGTGGCTCGTAGATCCGAACGGAAGGAGGAGTGCTGATGGTAGACCCGCCCGCTGCGCCCCATAGAACAGTGGGGCCATCTCAACGTCGAATACCTCGACCTCACCATGACCGACGGGCCCGAGTGGCGGCGCAGCCTCGCCACCTACCCCTCGGTCATCGTGGCGATAGACGTCGACGTGCATCATCGCCCGCACTGGGAAGAAGGCTGGCCGCGCCCGCTCGGTATCTGCCAGTGGACACTCTCTTCCGCGCCCCATCATCCTATCCTGCTCGACGCCGTGCGCCGCGTTGTCAACGCCACCAAGGTCGTCAAAGAGTGGGACGAGTGGCGCTTCACCGAGGTCGCGCGTCTCCGGCTGGAGGGCATGACCAAAGAGGCCGACGAGCTCGAGGGGCAGGGCAAGGACCACGTCATGCCGGTCATGGAATGGACTGGGCCCGGCCTCTTCTCCGACAGCGTCCTTGCGTACGTACTTCACTGACACACGCTACTACCAGCTGACCCGGGAAGATTCCTCAAGGCCCGGTATCACGTCACCTGGCACCGTCTGCGCGCCCTCAGTCACCCGTTGAGAATAGGAGACGTGCTCGTCATGCCCATCACCGCGTTCTCGCCAGGGGGAGAGGCGGATTTCGGCGCCGAGGGGCCAGACTCGCCCCAGGCAGACGTGCTTCATGATTGTCAGTATCCACTGAATCGTTGGGAGACAGTGACTGACGCGCAGTCCGCGGGAGCTGGAAGGGCGATGGGTGGAGATGATGATTGATGATGGTATCTTGTCGATGATCTTAGACTGTTCTGGGTAGAGGGGGCCATCCAGAGTGTAGCCTTACATACATGCATGCTGAAACGCCGATATGCTCAGTATGCCGGCGCGATCGCACCTCGCAACAACCAATGACCCGGTTATGAAAGCAAAGTGGCAGCTGCCACACTCCATGCTGCCACGAGACACCGTGCGCACTCGGACCCCCTTTCCCATCAACGACCATCACGTCGTCCTCAGCGACGGGAAAAGTTTCGCTTTCACACGTCAACATCTAGCTACACGACCTCATGTCAAGCCCCGGCACCCAGGATCTCTCGCCAGCCTCGCGCGTGTACCGCTCACCAGAGTTGTTCGGGCGTATCGGCGTATACCTCGACGGCCCTTCACTTGCCAAAGTGATCGTACTCGAAAAGGCGCACTTTGCCGAAAGGGCTTCATGGCTCTGGCGACGAGCGACGAAACGAGCCATTCTGCACATAAAGGCGAACCTCCCGTCCGGCACCTCGGCGCAGCAGGTCGTTGCCTACCTTGTAAGTCCAGATTCTGTGGGCATATGCAGACACCCTGTCTATTCATGATGCTAAGTCGAACAGAAGCGCCGCGCCATCTACCTCGCTTGTGTCGTACACATTGACTGGCATGCAAATGGCACGCATATTGTCAGAGGGGAGTACCCAACACATGACTTGCAGAGGCGATGCCAAGTCTGTGGCACGTACGATTACATCGACGAAAAGGACGGCCAGGAGGGGATGCAGGAGCTGCAACAGGAATGCCCGAATCTGCGTTCTATGCGTTATTTCGGGGGCCTGGAGGACCGCACATGGGAAGTTCGACAGGTGGATCAGGCCGAAACGTCGGGGCCAGGAGAAGCAAACTCCATCGAGACAGAAGTGATGCTCGACGCCCACCTTGGCCCGGCTAATGGCGAGTGGGAGCACGACCATTCTGACTTTGACGATATCGTCAACAACCCTGCCTTCCGGTGGAAGCTCACCGCCGATCATGATTGTTACACAATGATGAGAGCTATACATTCGTCCATCTCTGCAGTTCTCTACTTATGAGCTGTCGCTCTGCTCAAGCCATCTACATAAGGTTACTCATTTGGCCGCAAGAGGCAATTCTGACCCTATGAGGCGTCTCTCGGGGCCTATTGTTCAACACTCCCCCTCGAAGTCTGCAGGCTGCAGGTGGCCGCAACAGGTCTGGCGGTTGTGCCAAGGACCTACCGGGCATCCCCAAGCCTGCTGATCTTCGCTCCAGGACGATAGAGGCCCGAGACCGCGCGTCGCGAGCGTCGCACGGTCCAGACCAACACTTCCTTCAGGCTGATGGGAAGGCGTCCGGCCGTTCTCCATCAATACCGACCCAAAATCGATGATCTTGGTGTCTGCCGGTAGCCCTGATCCTCTTTGGGATCCTCTGGCTCCCCCTGCATGCATACAGTCTCTGATACCCCGTGTGCATGCAGTAAAGCGTTGCCAATGAAGCTGAGTCGCGAGCTGACTATCGGCATTTCGGCGTTTTGACCCGACCACGTGGTGTGGCAGACGAACCGGAGCGCGACTGACTTTGTCATTCAACGTCTTCTCGCTACCGCCGATGCCTTCTAGATCGCTGAATGCAGCCGCTAGGTGGACGAGAGCGCGCTCCCCGCCGGCAGGCGGACGCCCCAGACCCAGAGCTTCAAAATGGCGCGCGTGAGCGGCCGCCGGGAGCGACTTTGTGAGGATATCCGCCTTCTGGTCTGCAGAGCTGACGTATCGCGGGCTCACCTTGCCTGCGTCGACAAGTTCTCGGATCAAATGATGCTTTATGTCGATATGTTTGGTCCGAGAGTGAGTGGTTGGCTGTCCTGCAAGCCTGATAGACCCCTGGTTGTCGCAGGAGAGCGGTGTTGGTGATCTCTGCTCGAGTCCTAGCTCACAGAGCAGATTCCTGAGCCAAACCGCTTCCTTGGCTGCTTCCGCGACAGCGATGTATTCGGCCTCGACAGTCGATGTTGAGACGGTAGTTTGCCTGCGAGACGACCAAGTGATCGCCGAACCCTTGAACTCCATCAACCAGCCTGTGGTTGACCGCCGAGTGTCCTTGCAACCCGCCCAGTCCGAATCTACCCAGCCCTGCAGCCCGTCGTCTTTCCCGCCGCCTAGCCTGAGCCCGACAGTCCGTGTGTGGGCTAGGTAGGTCAGGACGCCTTGTGCGAGGTCCCAATGCTGACGGGTAGGTGCTGCGAGTGCCCTGGAGAGGTACGAGGCCGCGAACATGACGTCCGGACGCGTGCAGCCCGCTAGCCATAAGAGACACCCGACAAGCTCTTGATAAGGCGTTAGGGAGGCTAGATCGTCCTCTACCTTCATCTTGGTGTCCTGCGGCAGCGGTGTCGATCGTGAGCGTCTACTCGTGTGCTCTGGGAAGCGCTCGAGCACCCTGTCGACGTATGCGGGCTGACTCAGCCAGACCGTCCGCCTAGCCTTGTCCTGCGATACCTTCATCCCGAGCACGGTGCCGACGTTGCCTATGACCGTAATCGTCCACTCAGCCTTGAGAGCGGTCCACAGGGCGTCTATCTCCCCCTGCGACGATGCGGCAATCACGATGTCGTCGACATAGACCAAAACAAGCACGATTTGGCCTTGCCCTTTGGACTGTCGGACATACAGTCCCCAGTCGCCGTTCGTCCTCTGGAAGCCCTGTCGACGTAAGACTCGTCCTAGCTCTTCCCACCAGTTCCTTGCTGACTGCTTTAGGCCGTACAGGCTCTTCAAGAGCAGCAGAGCGTCGCAGCCCTGCCTCCGCCGCATCCCGTCGGGGTAACGGATGTAGACTTCGGTATCAATAGGGCTGTTCAAGTAGGCACCCTCGACATCGGCCTGCGCGACGATCATGCGGTCGGCTGCGGCGATCGCCAGCAACAGTCTCAGAGACCCAAGGCGGCCTACAGGCGCAAACGTCTCTTCAAAATCGATACCCGGCACCTGCGAGAAGCCCTGTGCGACGAGCCGCGCCTTGTGTTTGACGACGTTGCCGTCCGCGTCGGTCTTGACCTTGAATACCCATCGCGAACCGACAGCCTTGCGGTCTGCAGGAAGCTTCACCTCGCGCCAGGTCCCCTTACTCTCGATGTTCGAGATCTCCTTTTCCATGGCGGCAATCCACTCTTCCCTGTCGTCGCCCGCCATCGCCTCTGCTAGGCTCCTGGGATCCACAGGCATTACGGGGCCGTCGGCGGCATTGGCGGACAGAAAGGCAAACGGGCTGTGCAGCCGTTCTGCGATCGCACCGAATTTTGGAGGCGGTCTTTTGTCGCGGACGGGCCGTCCGACGGTAGTGGTAGCCACAGGAGGTGCCGGTGGTGTCGCCGAGACGGGAACATAGGTCCAGCGGTCGGCAACAGGGATCCTGGGACGATTGGTGGCCACTGGCAGTCGGGACGGACGGGGGACCCGAGGCTGCTCGGGTGTGTTGGAAATGACCGGTGCGGGATCGTTGATTGTGAGCTCTTCTTCCGATGCATCCACCCCAGCGACATTTTTCTGGGCTTGCCCGGAGTCCTGCTGATCCTCAGATGCCTTCGGATCGTCTCTATCATCACTCCTGCCCGAATGACTGGCGATCTTGCCTCCCATCGATCCAATAGGTATGAGCTGTGCTTGGTCGCTTTGGGTCACGTGACCGAAATCGGCTTCATCGTCCTTCGACATCTCGAGCACTTTGACGTCTCTTCGATGGGCAATCTCACCCGTGGCGTCGAGCTGCACGGTCCAGCCGCTCTGGGTCTCACTCTGACCGAGTATCCGACACGCCTCGCCGCGCTCTTGCGTAAAAGACGCCTTACGGCGGATCTGAGACGGGATCTGCGCATGACATCTCTGCCCGAATCGTAGGATGGAACCTAGGCCTCTCTCACGCCCTGTGAGTGCGCTCCAAGCCGATAAGCCCGTCCTGGCTGACTCAGACAGCTTCATGATGATCACCGCTGCGTATCGAGCCGCGAACGACCAGTAGGAGTGAGGCAAACGGCTATCGGCTAGCATTGCGGCTGTCATGTCTTTGATGGTGCGTATCGTTCGTTCAGCCGCCCCGTTGAGCTCGGGCGTGTACCTAGGCGTCATGTAATGCTGAATACCGGCTGACTGATAGAAAGCGCGGGCTTCCAAGCTGTCGAACTCGCCTCCACCGTCACTGCGAATGACTCGGACGCGATCTCCGAGCTGCCGCTCGATCTTGGCTACAAACTGCTGCAGGGCGTTAAACGCCTCTGACTTCCGGCCTATCGGGACCACGCCAAGGATCTTGCTTGAGCGCTCGATAGCTACGAGCATGTTCTCGCATCCGTCAACGGATGTCTCGAACGGTCCGGTAATGTCAACATCAACGCCGACACCGTCGCCGCCGCCTCTGAGCAGCGGAGCGTCACCCGCCTTGGGCGGCCTGGTAATTTTGGTGCGGGCGCACACCTCGCATGCAGCGGTGACGAACGGATCGTCCTTATAGGCGCGCCAGGGCTCGGTAAGTAGGTCTTTCCTACCCAGCTCTTTGAGCCGCTCAACGCCTATATGACCTAGACGCTGATGCTCAGCCTCGAGCGGTGATCTAGCGTCGACAGCGGTGGCAAGCAAGATCGTGGGGTGCGTCCTGCCAAGTCGCACGGTCCAAAGCGAGCCTTTCTTTCGCAGAGCTAGCCTTTCCTGCCGTCGCTCGAGCGTCCCGCCGTCCCCTTTCAAATCGGCCCGCCAGCCCCACCGAAGCAGCCTCGAGAGCGAGCAGAGGCTGACCCGAGCCGTCGGGACATGATAGACGTCTCGAAGCGTGAGGCGTTGCCCGGACGACAGAACGAGATCTACCTCGCCCACCTCGATAGCCTGGATTGTGCCGGTGTCGCTGGCTAGCCCAAAGACTCGAGGCGTGTCAAGACGGCGGACACGCTTTAGGATTGACCGGTGCGGGGTCAAATGATCGGTGGCCCCGCTATCTAGGACCCAGACGGGCTCGACGGCCTCCGACTCGACCTGCAGGGTGTCTGCGGTGAACAGAGCGTCATTACCAGCCTCTGCAGACTCGTCCTCAAACCACGGGTCGTCGAGCTGGTCGGGAAAGACGATGCGATCGTCGCTATCGTCGTCGAGCTCGGCCCATTCGGTAGCGGCAACGGTGAGACCTGCCCATGGATCCATGTCAACTTCCAGGGCTGCAGCGAGCAGTCCGGAGTCGGCCTTAGGCGGGATCGTGATCCTCTTATTGGCGGCGGTGACGTCCTGGCGTTCTTGGACGCCCTTGCGTTCGCCGCGGCCACCTCTCTGTCGAGCAGAACGACCGCCACGGCCCTGCAGGCCGCCGCGCTGCAGTTCTGCAGCCTTCTTGCGGCAATCACGCTCCCAATGACCTTTCTTGCCGCAATGTCGACATTCGTCATTGGTCTTGTCTCTCTCGAAGCGCGGGCGACGCTCGACAGCCATCGCGAGCGGTTTGCCGCCATTACCTTGCCGTTGAGGCGGCCTAGCCCGTCGTCGCGCGATCTCGGTCGTGTATTTCGAGAGCACGACGGCCCAGGACTGCTTGTCCTTGGCGATGGGGGCCAATTCAGCCCTCACGATGTTGAAGGCGGGGTCAAGGATCGTGGCGAGGAACCTCTGAGCGCGCTCGGTGTCGCTCAGGACGATCCCGACGCGCTTGCCGTCCGAAATCGCCTTGGAGAACGTCTCGACATGAGCGCTCATCTCGTCTGCGGAGGCGTCCCCTCGAAGATCGAGCGTCCACAGGCGGGCGTGCACGATCCTCTGATTCTCAAGCAGATCGGCCTCGTGCATCCTGTCGCAATACTTCCACATGTCGACTGCAGCGAGCAGGTCTTCAATGTCGAGCCGAACGGCCTCCGAAACCGTCCCCTTCAACATCGCCTGTGCCCTGCTCTCTCGGGCTTGCCACCTCTCCCAGTCTTTCTTATCCTCGCTGCTGAGCCCGCCAGCCTCGGATCCCGCCGGCATGACAGACCCGGCTCGAGTGCGGCGCTCGGTGGCTGCAACGCGCCCTGGCTCAAGATCGAGGCCCAAGGCTGCATTCCAGCAGTCTCCGAGCTGCAGGGCGACTTCTACGGCCGCCCGCCATGGGGCGTATGACGAGGGATCGTGCGAGAGCTTTGGGATCGCGTCGATGTTGACTCTGGTGGCAGACATCGCGATAAAGGTAGGTAAAGGTGGTCTGTGCACACGCGGGGGTGCTGATTTTGATAGATATGACGGCACGGTGTGCGTCAGCGGAACGATACCTCACAGGGGACGACTTTCGCGATAGAGCGCCTGTTACTAGGCCCGACGCTCTCCCTGTGTGCTTACGAGGTGTTCTCGTTCTTCCTCTAGCCTTCTCTGACGGCTAGGAACTTCCTCGAGCGTCCGCGGCGATGTAGACGGCGACGGCTCGGTTTGTGGCGGTGTCTAGAGCGTCTGCGGCGACGGCGACGGCTCGATAGACAGCCCGTATGCTCTCTGTAGTCTCGGGCTGAGACTTGGGACTTTTAATCTGTTACACAATGATGAGAGCTATACATTCGTCCATCTCTGCAGTTCTCTACTTATGAGCTGTCGCTCTGCTCAAGCCATCTACATAAGGTTACTCATTTGGCCGCAAGAGGCAATTCTGACCCTATGAGGCGTCTCTCGGGGCCTATTGTTCAACAATGATGACCAAGATTGCAGTCCGCAGGAGCTGGTTTCCAGCTTGTTGGGTCATTCGCGCCAGTTGAGAGGAGCTGCATCACTTGCAGGTCTTGCTTATTACAGCCGATGGGCGACTTCAAGTCTCGACTCGCTGACGATGGTTATTAGGGAGTACAATCTGCAAGCAGACGCGCCTTTGTCTCACGTCAAGGGATCCTTCCTTCCCTTCGATTTTGAGACTTTCCGACGTTTCATTCTCGCTGTTGGACCAGGTGCCACCTGGATCGACTTGCGAACGTATGACGACAAGCCGCGCTGGGACGGCCATCATTGTCTCACCCTTCAAGATCTGGCGAATATCGTAGAGCTCGTCCGATCACAATGCCCTCTACTGGAATACGTCTCTCTCGTATTGCACCACAGGCGGCCGGGGCCGGACTCGTCCCTGGAGAACATACCGATCAGCACTCTCAGTCTGGGCGGCAGGTTGCGGGAGATTCGCCTGGTGCTTCGTACCAATCCGTGGGTGGAAATGGATCCGACGGTCGATCTGCAAGCGGCAAACTTTGCCGCGCGATTTTTGGGACTCACGGCACGTAATATTGCCTGTCTAGGCCGCCAACACTTCACCTTTGCATTCGAGAATGGGTGGGAGAGTTTGGGACCATACAAGTATGGAGAGCTCGACACAACCATCGAGGAGTACGTCGAGGCACTTCATCGGCGAGGACTATTCTCCTTTTCGTAGTGTGTGAATGACCCCGTTAGGATTGAGCCCCGTCGCCTCGATAATGTCCGATTCGCCGACTGGGACTATCTGGGTATACACGAACCGGCCGACTTGTTGAGACTGGAGTTCGATGAACAAGACCGCCCCATCTCATTCCGAATGCAAAAGGCGCTGCAAGAAATTAGCGAAGTCAACGATTGGTTTGCAAAGCTGGAGCAGGAGAAGGAGTCGAAGAGAGCAAAGCGGGATGCGGCGCTGGAGCAGGTCAAGCAAATGACCTTGCGCGGGCCGATGTGGGCTAAGCGGCTGTAGACCGAGAATCAGTGATCAGGGAGCGATCTCGGCCTCCGTGGGGATGCATACATGCTACAGATGAAAGTTGAGAGTCGTCTACGGATGAGAGAGCCTACAAAAGGCATAGCATGTCGGGATCGGTGAACGCGAGTTGGTATGTGAGTGACTGCCTTGCTGGTCGACTGATATGCCAGGATGAGTTACCAGGTGACAGATGAATAATACATTCTTCGAAGAAGGTATCCTCTCCTTCTCAGTCTGTATATGTAGAGTTCTCACGGGTAGTCGGCTACTACGGACATGTCCGTGATGACGTATTCCATTACAGTCGCCTCCTCCTTTGTCCTCGGGCGTCGCGACCGAGCCTAGCGACGGGCGTCTCCTTGACGACGGTCGTGAGGGTGTCGACATGAGAACTGCAGAGTAGGGCGTGCAGTGACGGGCGCGGTAATATATGAACCAGCCAGGTTGGGCGCCCGTTCTTCGTCCATCTCTCTTCTTTCTTGAATCCTCGAGCAACACCCCAACTTGCCAAGTACGTTGACGATGCCTGCTCGTATCTACACCGCCGCAGACGTGTCTGTATCCCCTCCTGCCTCGTACGCCATCGTCGATGCCAACGACGATTCGACTACATACCGCATAGGCAACGGTAGAACGTACCGAGCGCGACATGTCGGCTTTGACGGGACCCTCACTCAGGCCAAGCATCGAGCGGCGGTACGTGGCAGTTACTGAGTGGTATTCGCTGACTAGTAGGATCTCTCCAACCAGCTATCTTCGACCTTAGCGGCGATGTCGGTTGATGAAGCTGGCCGGCACCGAGCTCATGTGATGCGCACCGCCGTGGCATTCATAGCAGCGTGGGACGGTCGGCTGAGGATCGTAAGGGCCGCCGACAGTGAGTCTATTCCGCGATTACACGGCTCATTACCAGAGTGTAATGCCTGCGAAAAGGCTGGCAAGCCTTGTGTCGTGGCCGCTATAGTACTCCAAGGAGGCGGGTCCCGCGCAGTTTCCTCGCAAGTACTGTTTTGTTCCTGCCAACTACGCTTACCTCAGCTGCGTGCGTTGTCACTCCCAGCATGGAGTTTCTTGCGACATCCAGCTCGGTCTTGCCCTAGGCAAACGTCCTCGGGGCACCGTTCGCGAAAGTGCCTGGCAGGAACTGGGCTCGACTCTGCAGGATCTACGGAGCGAGCTGTCGTCTACTGACCGCATGACCGCCCATGACAAGAAGAGATGGAAGGGGTACGTCGGGCGAGCCTTGTTTGTACGTTAGCATATTTGGTCACTTACGGTTGCTAATTGGCAGATAGTTGACGGATTCCAGGTCAAGACGGAGCACAGGTCTCCCAAAAGGCCAGTTGACTATTCCAAGTATAGAGGCCGCGGCGGCTATGCACAGGAGTCGGACCCATCCGACGACGAGGCGACCGATCAGGAGGACGCCGAGGCCGATGACGATGCGTAGTAGGTGTTGTAGGTTGGCGCTTCCTTCCTCTTCCGGGGCGTGTTGTACATAATTATGCGTTCTCTTGCATGTAATGACCGTCGCGTAGTTGGAACAACGAGTGTAGGTTATTGACAGGCACGCTCACGCGTATCTGTTAGGTACGAATCTCTTTCTCCTACTCTGGCTCTCCGAGCTTGAGTAGGCGTCGTACATGGTGGTGAAGGCAGGGTCGCTTTCCACCTCTGCCGCTGGTTCCCATGTACTGTCACTGATAGGCCATCCTATCCACTTGATACGGTAGTGTTTGGAGGTAATCCCGTGTTTGTCCTTGACCATTCGTTCGTCAAGGATCGCCTCGTAGGTATAACCGTTGTCATCTAACACTATGTCGCTGACGGGCGACTGCGTAGGTTGTAACTGGCTAGTACTTGTTTCCTCTGAGGCGTAGAAGGGCTTCAGGTATTCCACGTTGATCACGTCGTGGATCCTGTAGGACTCGGGGAGGTGCAGCTTGTATGCGTTGTCGTTGACCTTTGCTGCCACCTTGAATGGTCCTAACCACCGGTTATCTAGCTTGGCTGATGTCCTAGCTCCTTTGTAGTTTCGAGCAGAAAGTAAGACTAGGTCGCCCACTTTGAATGTCTGTAACCGGCGTTTACGGTCGTATTGCTGTTTGTTCTGTGCCCGTGCGTGCTTGATCTGTTCTTGAAGGTACTTGAATCTTTCAAATATCCTGCGTGTATATGTCACCCCCTCCTCGCTTTTGTGCGAGGAACTTCCCAATGGGTCTGTCATATTCTGCCTAGGGGTGTAGCCGTACCAAGCATCGTAGGGGGTCATTCTGGTGGTTCCGTGCACCGTGGTGTTGTATACGAATTCCGCTGTAGGAAGCAGCACGGACCAGTCGTCCTGTTCGTAGTTGGCATATACGCGTAGGTACTGGCCCAGCCACTTGTTGACTATTTCGGTTTGCCCATCCGTTTGTGGGTGGTACGCGGTAGAGAACTTGAGGTCACAGCCAAGCTTACTGGTGACTGTGCGCCAGAAAGCTGACACGTACTGTGCTCCTCTGTCCGAGATGATACGGTCTGGTAACCCCGTTCTTGGGTAGACTTTCGTAAGAAACGCCTCCGCCAGGGTAGGGGCGTCGAGCTTGTCGATAGGTATAAAGATCGCCGCCTTCGTTAGCTGGTCTACCCAGACGCTGATGTTGGTATAGCCCTTGGAGTCCGGTAATTTGGTGATGTAGTCGGTAGATACAGTTGACCAGGGTCGCTCTGCCACGGGTATGTCTAGCAGTAATCCTGGTTGTAGTTGGTTGGTATGTTTGGTCTTTTGGCACGTTTCGCAATGCTTTACCCATGTTTTGACGTCTCGTCGCATCCTCGGCCACCAGAATCTTGCAAGTAGCCTGGATGTGGTCTTAGCCACCCCCGGGTGGCCAGCCGTCGGTAGGTTATGAGCCCATATGAGGACCGTGGTTCGTTGCTTCTCGGGCACGATAGGTAGGTCGTGGTAGTAGAAGAGGCCGTCCTTGTGTTTGTATTCTTCGGGATGGCTCTCCGTAAGAGCCACGTATTTTTGTTGTTCGTGCACATCCATGGCGCCTTTAAAGTCTTCTTGAGCCATAGGGTCGACGGAATCTTAGCTCTGAGGCAATGGGATTCCGGTCACCTGTTGCCCGCTCAGCACTTGCTATGAGTGATGCATTCGGACTTACCTGTTGCCCGCTCAGCACTTGCTATGAGTGATGAGGAGGGCAACAGGCGGCGGCATTCTACAAGGTCGTCGAGGGTGTCGGCGTTATAAGCGGAGTTATCGTTGGTGGCAGCTTCTCTGCCTCGTCGAGGGTGAACCTCGTCGAGGCACAACCTCGTCGAGGATCGAGTAGCCTCGACGAGGTTACTCGAAGATGAGTCAAGCTCATGTGAGCGTACCACCTATTTCCGTCGAGGGTCCTTGTATTCGACCCTAGTTGCCAGGTACTGTGCTGAAGAAAGCAACGCCTTGAAGTTGTGCGCGTTGAGTTCTGGTGACAAGGTGGTTGCTTTGGTGTCCGTAGGTCGATAGTCTGGTCGTCTGGACAGGGCATCTGGCTTGGTAGCTTGTTTGCCTGGCCTATATTGGATGACAAAGTCGAAATCGGCCATGTACTCGCTCCATCTAGCTTGCCTCCTTGTCAATTGCTTGGTGGTTAAGAAGTACTCTAGACTTCTGTGATCGGATAGTACGACCACTCGTACTCGGGTACCTTCGAGGTAATGTCGCCAACTCTTGAATGCGTACACGATGGCTAGGAACTCCTTGTCGTGAACTGGATAGTTGAGTTCTGCCGGATCCATCTTCCGAGAAGCATATGCGATGGGTCTGGTCGTACCATCTGGGTAGGTGTGTGACAGGATCGCACCCAGAGCGTAGTCCGACGCGTCCGTTTCTAGTAATAGGGGAAGATTTGGGTCGTAGTGGCTGAGTACGGGAGCCGTAGTCATCGCTCGCTTGAGAGAATCGAAAGCGTCCTGCTGTTTGGGTCCCCATTGGAAGGGCGTTCCCTTCTTGGTTAAGTCGTGTAAGGATTTGGCTATTACCGAAAAGTTCCTGATGAATCTGCGGTAGAAGTTGGCGAACCCTACAAACGACTGTGTCTCCTTCAAGTTCGTAGGCGTGGGCCAGTCCTGTACCGCCTCCACCTTCTTTGGGTCCATCTTGATGCCGTTTTTGTTAAGAACGAAACCCAGGAACTCCACCTCGTTGCTGTGGAATTGGCATTTCGAGAGTTTGGCGAATAGCTTATACTCTCGTAGTCGTCGCAGGACTTCCTGTACGTGGCGGGTATGGTGTTCCAGATCCTTGGAGTACACCAATATATCGTCGAGGTATACAGCCACGTACTTGTCGAGTAGGTCGTGGAAGACGTGGTTGATAAATAGCTGGAACGAGCCTGGTGCATTGCAGAGCCCGAAGGGCATGACCAGGTACTCGTATTGTCCGAAGGGTGTGCGGAAGGCTGTCTTCCACTCATCCCCCTCCGCTATGCGGACGAGGTTGTATGCACCCCATAGGTCTAACTTGGTAAACACGGTCGATCCACGTATCTGGTCGATTACGTCGCCTATCAGGGGCAAAGGGTATTTGTTCTTGATCGTCATGGCGTTGAGCTTGCGGTAATCGACGCATAACCGCAGACTTCCGTCCTTCTTTTTGACGAATAGGACTGGTGCTCCTGCGGGGGATCGTGACTCTCTGATGAAGCCTTTATCCAGGTTTTCTCGCAGGTACGCCATTAGTTCTTCCCTTTCTCGTGGGCTAAGTGCATAGATAGGCCCAGCTGGTGGTACCTTGTCCGAGCTCAGTTGGATGGCGTGGTCGAATTGCCGATGTTCTGGTAGCTTATCGGCCTGTCCTTTATCGAATACGTCTTTGTAGTGTGCATATTCGGCAGGTAGCTCTGTCTCAGTAGGCGGTTCTGCCGTCGTAATGGCGGTGTAGAGCCACGCAGTGGCCTGGTCTGACGTCTTGTCTGTTGTGTCCCGTGGTGCTAGAGTTCTCGCGCTCCAGTCTACCACAGGCTGCACTTTGTCCAGAAAGGGCATGCCTAAGATCAAGTGTGCTATGCGTATCGGGGAGACTATGAAGTCGGCGTGATAAGGTTCGAACCCCCTTCCCAGTAGGACCGTAAGCTGTACTCGGTGGGTTAAGAGTCCGTACTCGGATACCCTGCCATCCGCCATTACCAATGGCGTTGGTCGTTTGAGTTTTGTCATGGGGAGGTGATGTCGAGCCACATACTCGTCGTCGACAAAGTTGGACGTCGCTCCCGTATCTAGGAGGGCCCTAGCGGTCTCTCCAGGGATTTGTGATAGGCCAATTGGGACGTTGAACAGCCTTGTAGGCGTTTCATGATTGGCGCGTACGCCGTCCTCTTTTGATGTTCTTTTGGACCCTTCGAGGGGTTCCGTTTTGGTTAAGTACAAGGCAGACGGATCCGCCCTGCACGTCGCCTTCCTAATGTAATTGCGTACTACGTTCTGTGTTTTAGCTACATACGTCTTCCGTTCCGCCTGTTCAGGCGTCAAATTCTTCTCGTTCCACCCTTGAATTTCTTGATAGCCTAGGTCCGGTATCACCTTGTGTAGACCTTTGTATTTGGCCATTACCCGGTTGAACCTGTCTCTCAAGTTTCTTTTCTGGGGCTCGCTTGGTGGAGTGAGTCTGACGTTCACTCTCTCTGTCGCCATCGAACCTTCTTGGCTGTTGACGTCTGCGTAATCGCCTGTTACGTGGTTCTCTGTGGTCTGATCGGTTGTGTCGGTTTGGGCTACGTTGATCCGGTGTGGCGGTAACTTGTTCTGTGGTCGAGTCCAACAGTTGTTGATCGTGTGGCCCATTTTCCCACAATAGGTGCAAGCCCCTGCCTCTATACGGGCCTTACGTTCTTCCTCCGAGAGAGGACCTCTCGGCTGTTGCGTGAACGTCCTGCCACTTTGAGGCTTAGGGGTTGTAGACTTGTTCGCCGTGCGTGGTGGTGACTCTCTGTTACTTGCAGTGTCCAATCCCGCTTTTGGGCGGAAATGCCCTCGTACTTGTTGACTAGGGGTGTTGAATCGGGTACTTCCTTGGTGTCGGCCCGGCGGGTTTGGTCCCTGAAATGGGTGCTTGGGGTGCAACGCACGGACTTCTCGGTCTGCGTCGTCAATAGACAGGGTACGCTCGACTAGGTCGTTGAAGTCGCTGAATGTAGGGCGTGGTCGTTGCGTCATGAGTTCGCGTTGCAGGTACTCACGCAATCCCTTGTAGAAGGCCATGCACTGCGTATCCGGTGACTGATTGGTCCGTGCTAGGATAGTACGGAACTTTACTACGTACTCAGAGGCCGACATGTTGCCTTGCCTGAGTCGGTCCAGTTCGAAGTAGGCCGAGAATTCCTCATGGTGACGGCCAAAGGTTCGTCGAAGCTCGGTCATAAACCCTACCAGGGTGGTAGGTTCTTGATTGTTGTCGACTAGGCCAGTGTACCACTGCTCCGCCTCGTCGCGTAGGTAGCCAGAAGCAAAGATCACTTTGAGCTCTTCGGTCGGGTAGATAGGCGCTGCGATTCGCAGGTATCTTTCGACTTGGTGCACAAAAGCATCCAGCTTCAGTCGGTCTAAATCGCCTCTAAAGACATCCGGCTTCTTGATATTCTTGGCGGCCTCGGCGGCCACTTTGATGTCCACGGGTTGATTCAGCCCCGTAGTTGTCATGTACGGTTCTGTAGTCGACGTCCTCGGCTGTGTAGGCTCTCGGACAGGCTGTCTTCGTGCCTGCTCCATCTGTTGGAGCTGCATCTCGATCCTAGTTCGTTGGTCGAGTAGCTCTTGATACGTGGGACCTTGGCTAAGGTGCGGGGGATTGCCCCGCACAAAAGGGGTAACTCGGGGAATTTCTTCCTCCGCTAGTCGAGTTGATAGATAGTGCGAACCATGTACTCCGTTTGTATCCACCGGGTACGTTGTCGGTGGGGCCTCGAGTGGAGCGGTTCTTGAGTCGCTGTTGCCAGTCGTCGGCTGTTCTTCGAGTGGTTGCTCGAGATTGGACAACGGCGACGAGCGAGTAGTAGGTGACGAGGGTTGAGGGTGTATCTGAAGGCTTGTGTGGCTGTTATCGGCAGGTAGGGTCGCCTGGGCGTCGATTCCCGGCGCTCCTCCTGTTGGGTTCTGTCTCGTAGGTCTTCCTGACATACCTGTCGTCCACAAGTATGGGAAGAATGTATTAACTGTCGGGATCGGTGAACGCGAGTTGGTATGTGAGTGACTGCCTTGCTGGTCGACTGATATGCCAGGATGAGTTACCAGGTGACAGATGAATAATACATTCTTCGAAGAAGGTATCCTCTCCTTCTCAGTCTGTATATGTAGAGTTCTCACGGGTAGTCGGCTACTACGGACATGTCCGTGATGACGTATTCCATTACATAGCATCCATGCACAGTGAACTGGCCCCTCTCCACAAGAAAAGACGTAACTCGCGCCAGACGCACGCACTCAGGCCGATATGAGCTGACGTGCCAATTGCGCGTCTGTGCATATGACTTTCGCGCGCTTCTCATGGGATGCATCCTCATCGCTAGATGCATATGACTTCCTGTTTTTGGTCTTCCGCCTCGCAAATTTATTCGACCGCCTGTAGCTTTCACGGTGCCTTGGGTCTGCTCATATCCACACTCGTCTGGAGCAGCGGCGACGATTCATCCGAGGTTGCTCTCCATCGACGGTCCGACATCCAGTGGGCAACAATCTCTGTATATTTCAGCGTGATCAAAACTGGGCATACTCACGCGTATTCACGGGTTCCCCTATATACGCCTCATACCCCTTGCAAGCCTTTGCCGAAGGTCGGTATCCGCCTTTTGGCGCCTATGGAGGATCTCAACGCGTTCCCTCTCGATACGGGCGAGCGATTTTTCCACTTCAGCGATGGCGTTCAAAGCTCTCTGCGTGCCGAGAGGAATGGGCTCGCCTAGCTCGTCAAAGGTGAGAGCGGTGATGTCTTTTGGGCAGGAAATGTCGAGCGAAGGGAAATGGTATGCGCTGATTTTTCTGATTCTTTCGGGGTCCATTCTGGAGCTCAGCTCACGCTACACGCGCCACCGACTTACCGCTGGAAGATCCCGACCAGCGCTTCGATATCTTCGCTCTGCTTGAAGCGGCTGTCAAAAAACGACAGCCTTGCGTCCTCCAGGCCGACACGAAACTTGCATTTGGGGCCGGTCAAGCATGCGACGCTGCTGGCGATCGCTGCGAGGCTACCGATGTTCTCGTAAGCCATAACATCGCGATCGTCTAACTCCAACTCGAAGACCTTCAGGCCTACAGGGGGGACTATCACCTCTGACCAAGGCAGAGGAGGTACGGGATCGGCATCCAGGCGCCGTCGATGGTTGGAACAGTACATCGCAAGGTCGAAAGTCTCCAAGTTCGGACAATGTTCTCCAATCGTCTTGGCTATCGCAGGCAAGTCGCAGGCCGACATGTTCTGCTCGCTGATGTCTCGCGAGATATCGAGCTTGAGATGTTGAATTTGGCGTCCGAGGGATTGAGTAAAGCGCCGAAATGACTCGAGAGTGCAGAGAGAAACCTCCAGACTGACGTCGGTGAGCGGCACGGTCGCTGAGGCTTGATAAGTTGCGAGTATGGCGGCGGCATCCCCCAGGTCCTCCCAACACGTCTGGACGCCACAGAGCTGGCCCCTCTGCCCGATAATTTTCGCGACAGCGCGCATGCAGGCCAACCAGTCCTCCTCCGCCACATTGTGAGTTTTCAGGTTGTACTGGTCATGACCATGAAAGCCCGCTTGACGTACGAGAGGACGATCGAGGAACCAATCGTCGGTGATCTCGTCTACGGCCACGCACCAACGGCGCTCAACCATGACCACATCATCGGGACGTCGCAGGAGGGTAAATGTGAAGAGAGGGGTCCGGCGAGATAAGTGACGGCTAGAGATCTTGCGCAGGTTCGGGCACAGGTGATGCAAGGCTGTCCAGTCTGAAGTCAGGGTTGTCGGCTTAAATGCTTGAGAGCATAAAGCACGCTCTTCCGGGCTCATGGTCCACAGGCTGGGGATCAGACCGAAGAATCCTTCGACGTCGACCAGGACCTCCAACACGGCATGCAGGTAGTGTCGCCTACGATCGTCATCTGCAGCCGCCCCATGATACGAGGCGCTGAACCGGCGCTCGAACCAAAGTCTATTCTGGAGCTCGATGGCGTCGTATGGCACGCGTCGCCAAAGGTGCGGCACGACAGCTCGGAAGAACTGTCGATTCGCGAGGAGTAGGCTCAGACTGCTGGGCTTTCCGGCATAGTCCAGCATCAGACGGAGCAGGTCCACGTTGAGCAGGACCCGATGTGCGCTCGGCAGCGGAGACAACGCGCTGGGACTGTACTTTCAGCTCACACACACACGACCACGCGTGGCTTACCTCCTCGCCATCTTGCTCTTGTTGCTCATGTTAAAACCGTCTCCTCGGCATGGGAAGAGGTGAAGTGATGAAGAAACACCAAATGCCATCAAGAATTGACCGCCGCATCACTCAACCCCCTTTGGTAAGCGACCATAGTTCACTGCTTCCTGGTACCAATACATTGCGTCCTGGGTAGCTTCTCCCCTTCTCTACTTTGCGTCCGGTTGTCGATGCATGCGATGCATCCCCTCCAAAGCAAAAAGTCCAGACGCCCTCGAAAGGACTTCCAGACCCAGCCACAGATTTTGCGAGTGAACCTGCCGAAGCAAGCACAAGACAAGTCCCTCCCCTGGCAAATGGACGTGCGGGTCGCCGTGCAATGGGCGAGGGCCAAACCTGATGGGCCACAGAGTGAGGGTGGCAAAACCATCCAAGCAAGGTAAGTATTTCCGCCTTCTCAACGTGGTTCAATATATACTGTCTTTGGACTTGGCCTTTTCATGCCTTGGGAGGCTCTTTCTCGTCGATCTAGCTCTCTGATGCATGCAGAGTCCAGTGCAGGGTCCGACAGCCGTCGCGAGCCTGAAGGAATTTGCGACCCTTCTCAGGCAATTGTCAGGTCGACAATCTTGTTCCGAATTTGACCATTGTCTCATGTCGCGTTTCCCCACACTTCGACCGAAACCTCACATTGCGCCAACATGTGTGCTCGAGTCGCAGGTCTACATTGCCGACGACATACTCACGGCGGCAGAGTTGCGAGACGTAACATCATGGGCGCAAGCGGTCCACATGGAGGGTCCCAAGAAGCCCGGCAAGGGCGAAGCCGAGCGCACTTCGCGTGAGTCTCAGATCATGGCGATAGAAGCGAGGCGTCCAGCTGACAGAAGAGGGCGGGGCGCGATCGACTCGCCAGAGATAGCTGAAGCCCTGCTCGAGTGTCTCCGTCCGCAGATTGCGGGCCTGCAATCAGGCGTCCGAGACCCCTCGTTGTCGCCCAACATCCGCGTGTACCACTATTCCCCCAGCACATTCTTCAGGCCGCACTATGACACGCCGCAGCTCGACGCCCGGTCACGGCGGCTGTCATGCTGGACTGTCCTGATCTATCTCACCACACCTCGAGGTGGTCGCACGACGTTTCACCTCCCGAAGCCCGCGATCAGCAGGAAAGGACGGCGGACCCCGAAGGGCGGATCTTCAGGGGACGCAGAGAGTGTATCGGTCGATGCGCGAGCGGGCAGGGTGCTGTTTCACTGGCATGGCGTGGCCGCGGGAGGATGTCTACTGCACGAGGGCGACGAGGTGACCGGAGGGGACAAGTGGATCTTGCGGACGGACGTGTTGGGTTGATCAACGAGCCGGCCGACCATCCTTGCTGCTTCTTGCAACCCGTTGCGTGCGGCCTCTCCTCGCTTACTCGAGCAGTCGCTACTTCAAGATAGCGCGCGATCACGGGTTCTTCCTACACCTTTCCTGATCCGCCCGATCCGACAACTCGGGAGTGATTCAACCTTTGACGATACGAGACAGCGTACGCCGTCTGTCTCGTCCTCGTGTAGACCGCCCTCGATGTCGCATAAAGGACGAGAGTCGTCTGCCGCTGCAGCGTCCGGTATACTTCATAACCGTTACACTATCAACTCAGATGTCCGCAATGTTGTGTGAGTAGGGAGGGAAGACGACCTTCTCTTCGTCCATGCCAGGGGCGAACAGCGCATATATTCGCTGGCTTCTCACGCATCGACTTTCTTCTCTGCTTTTTCATCACTTCCTTCCACCCGTGTTCATTCGAGCAAGATGGGCGAAGCATTGTCGCCGGCAGAACGGGCGCACGCACTGCCAGAGATACGAAGGCGAATCCTGCTATTCCTCGACAACGCGGCTCTATGCGTCGCCCTCCGAAGTGGGTCAGAGTTGTTCGCTTCCGCGGTCCCTATACTCTACCGTTGCGTTACACCCGAAGTGCCCGATCTCGTCCAGCCTGGAGTGCGTCTTCTCCGTGGCGAGGCCAGAAGCCCACTACTGAGTGTCAGCCTCGCGAATTCACTTACCTCTCCGCGGTCCGAGAAGTGAACGCAAGCCGTCCAGGTCTCACGGATTTTTCAGGTTGGGCAGATCCTCTGGGGCTCGAAGCGTCACTGCACTCATGGATCTACACGCATGAAGGGCTCTCTCGCGTATGTGCTCGCTGCTGTAACCTCAGATTCATTAGGAAAACATCCAACCCGTTCTCGGTCGGGGAAACCCTCACGATCGATTGCCGCACAAAGCACATTCAATACCGGAAGACCATTGTCGTATTCCTTGCGCAGAAGCTGCTCGGCACTGGCCCTCATCGCCCTGACTGGAACGGCTGGACGCTGAAGGAGACATTTACAGTTCACCTCGTAGGCTTGGGGTCCGTTCAGGATTACCAAGCGAGGATACTCGACTTTCAGCGAGGGGCATCCCACATCTCTCGCGTCAGCCTCGGTTTCTTCCAGACCGACCTTGGAGTTTTGGGGGACATCTGCCTCGGCTCAAATCCCGTCGACACCCTTATTGCGTACGCGCTGCGGCCGTTCACCCTTGCCGACTGGGCAGAATTCGCGACTGCAGCGACCAATATCCAGTACGTTCGACTGGAATCTCACTTGATCAGACGGGAGACTGTAGAGCCCATCCTCACAGAGATGCTCGACATGGTCAGAGCTCTGCCTTCTCTGCGAATATTCGAGTTTCGCCTCCGACTCGGAGAGGACGAGGACGCTCCTTGCACGCTCAATCTCCATGTCGCGCGGCGGACAGACGGCGACATGCAAACTACGTTCCGCAACCGATACGACTTTGATGAGCTGTGCTATCCTCCTTGAGGCATGATAGGGTTGCGGGAAGCCGGCGAGTTGGGGACGGTATCGCGCAAGGCTGCGGATTTTTGTCCATAAGAGTTGTATTCGCGAGAGTACCCCACATTTTGCCATAAGTGTAGCATTGCGAGAATTAGTGACAGCGGCTATGAACGCGGAGGACACCTTCGAGTCCGGCGTCCTCGATGGACAATGAGGATAACACGCGGCATGTCGCCTTATTGCCCTTCCTTCGCCTCCCTGCTTCTCATTGCGTGCCTTCCTGATCTCATCTGACCCCTCTCTGACGAAGCAAGATGGAAGACACAGTGTCTGCAGCGGAACGGGTGCATGCTGTGCCGGAGCTGCGTCGACGGATCCTGCAATACCTCGACAAGCCCGTTCTCTGCGCCGTCCTCCGCAGCGGACCCCGATTATTCGCCACTGGCACTCTGATCCTCTACAGAAGCATAACGCACGACGTCGCACAGGCCATCCAGCCGGGGGTGAGGGATCCCACGCCCATTGAAGGCAGTGACAGCACACAGGCTGACTCGCAGCCTCGCGAGGAGGCCTATCTCTCGGCGGTGCGCGAGATCGATGCGAGCGATGCGGCTCTCAAGATAAACTGGACCTCGGCCCAGGTCCAACAGTTCATGCATCACGAGCACCTCGATCATGTGCTTGCCCGTTTTCCGAACATCCACAAGATGCGGCGAGTGCCCCCGCCCTATCACCATGCAGCCTGGCGCATCAACTTTCGCCGGAAACACATACGCATGCAGACCGCCTTCAGACCCACGTCGCAAGAGCCCGCGCCACCGCCTCTCGATGCGTCGCGCTGGAAAGGATGGGCTGTCGAGCAGACATTCGCAGTAGACCCTTGGTCCATGCCAGGCGAGCTTGACAGGAAGCGCCTCTTGCGGTTATTCCAACATGCGGATCTGCGTGACACCGTGACTTATGCGGATGTCAACGTAACTCGAATCACGCTTTCCGAACTCGCGGACATTTGTCGGGTCTCGACTGCTCTGCATACGATCTACAGCCTCCAATTGCAGCCGTTCACCCTTGACGAGTGGTGCGACTTTATTGCGACGGCGGGGAATATGCGTTATCTTCATCTCGAGGCGCTAGACCATCCCACCAGGGAAGAGGTGGAGCCCATGTTGCCGCAGATGGTCGAAGAAGCCAAGCGGCTGCGGTCTCTGCGGGTGCTCGACTTCCGCCTGCAGGTGCTCAAGGACGAGGACTTGTATTCGCGTGTTACCCTCCACCTACGTGTGGCGCGGGACCGCCATGGCGAGGTACAGACCTGGCTGATTGACAATGATGGTGTCGAAACGCCATACTGTCCTCCATGAACGAAAGGGTGTCGATACGTGTCACTGGCTCGAACGGTCGAAGCACAAGTGAACGGTCGAAGCACAAGTGACGTTAGGGGGAAGGGGCGGGACACGAGCAGATGGGCCCATGCAGATATCGAGGATGTACGAGTTTCGTCCGTCGTTTGTCGCTCTGCTCGAAGACCGTGGGATGTCAAAAGACGATGTAGAGCCTACCGTGTGTTGGGTGCAGCGAAAGTCACAGTATGCAGAACGCAGTGTGTTCTCAAACACCATCGGCCGAGCCGAATTCATCCCATGTGATCTCACGCACGCCGTGGTACACTTCCTTCAGGACCGCCAGAGAAGGCCGGACGCTCTGCACCTCAGCGCTGGCTTTATACATATGGCGCCGCTCACGTCGAAGGCTACGACAACTCCTCGACCGTCTCTCTTCACCACGGCGAGATAGTGCTTGACGCTCCAGCAAGTCAGACCTTCGTTGATGATGATCGTCGATATGTCTGAAAGCGGGACGAATATGCGCGACGTGGAAATTGGTATTCGGACAGAGAAAAAAGGAGATCGCACGCCTCGGGTGGTGCTGAGCTGTATGCCTAAGCCAGGCAAGGGTGTGATTGACTCTGAGGGGCTGTTAGCGAGAAAAGATTGGAAAGACGGGCTTACCCCAGAGGATCTGCCGCGTCGTAGAGTATATCCACAACACGAGAAAGAGCAGCCAGCCGTACGAGCCGATCTGAATGTCAGCTCTGAAGGTCTCTTGGCGAAGAGCGAGCTCGCTTGTTCCCAAAGCGAATCATAGCTTGTCCAGGGTGCCCTCGCTTTGCCCTGACGCCAGAGCCATCCGACGAGTGCTATCGCAGCAATGTCTGCCACTGACCATGTAGCAAGTCGGACAACTCTCCCACTGCGCAATGTCCTGAAGCTCGCAACTCGGTACTCGACATGCTTCGGACCAGCCACATCGTTCCCGAGGTTCGTCGTTATGACGGAAAGCTCGGGGCAGCTCTCCAGCCGAGTTGTCGTCGAGGGCGAACACTTCTGAGGCTCCTTCCCACTCGGGCGCACAGCGGCACGGTTCTCGTGCTCGTTCGTCTTCGGTATTCGGCTCGAGCGCCCATCTCGCTTGGCCATACCATGCCTCGGTTCTATACGAGGTTTGAGATGATTGTAGAAAGCAGAGCCGAATATAAGGGCGCGGGGCGCGTGTTCAGTGACACGTGGTAGAGGGAGAGACGGAGACGGGATCAAATAAACGGAGAAGGGCCGGGAACGTGGACGCACAGTGGGCATTTCTACCAATTCCACCTTCGCCTCTCTCCAACTCTCTGTCATTCCACCCCTTGCTATCGGTCAGATCGCGCAACACCTTCCCCCTTACGGCCAAGCCATCAGCCACCCCCTCTCGGTCTACTCGTCGTCCCGCGGCGTTAGGCGCGCAGGGGCATATGGCGTGAGGAAGGACCCCTGGCGACCCAGATCCAAATTTGTATTTCTGACCGCCCCGGCGTGACGGATAGTTACCTGGGTAGTCGTACAAAAGTCATGCCCTACAGCCTCGCCTCTTCGGCGGTGAGCATCTCGTTCTCCTCCCAGTCCGAAGACCTCCACCCGGGGTTCTTGATAAACTTGTGATGGCCGAGCTGAAGGGCCAGTATCCGCCGACCCAGACTACCGGGCGATCATGGGAGTCCATCCATTCCGCCGCCATCGACGCGCTCCTCGCGGGCGAGGACACGATCAAGATCTTCCTCAAGGCCATGCCGACCCCCGAGGAAGATCCCGTCAAGCACGGCATGTGGTCGGAACTCATCAAGCTCAAGACGAAAACTATCGAGCTGCAGATTGCCGAAGCCCGCAAGCGCGAGAAAGAGTCGGAGCTCGAACTTGAGCGTATACGGATGGCCACGTCCGACACGCGCAGCGTACCGTCTGTTCCGGCGTCCGGTACCATACCGACGCCCACACAGGTCATGTCGGCCGGCATGTCCAACATGCCCATGATGTCCGGTCAGCCTCAGTCCGTGTCCAGCACAGGCTCGGCGCATGCTGGACCATCTGCGATCGCCCACTTGCCGATAGGCATGACTGAAGACGATCCCCGGCCGCTCACACCTATGGACCTTGAGGCGATGCTGCACAGCTCGAACGTCGAGAACCTCGACAGCCACTTCTCATGGCTACCAGAGTTCCCAGATCCATACGCATCACACGGAGAAGCGTCAGGCACCATCAACCCCGCCATGACAACTCTACCTCAACAACCATTCCAGACCAAGAGGGAGGACACCGAGTCCACTCGCAATCGCTCACCATCGCCTGACGGCCTCCACTCGCCGCCAAACAAGAAGACCAAGCTCAAGCCCGACAAGAAAGTCGTCATTGACCATGTCACTTCGTGTGTGCGCTGTGGTCGCGGACTGGGCAAGGTCATGCTTCGCGCCCCGAAAGCGCAGATCCCTGAACCGGTTCAGATCCGGCTGCTCTGCATCTCCTGCGCACCCATCGAAATCCCCACAACGCTACCGGATCAGCATGGCGCCGGCTCTCATATCGGAACCGTTGAAACGAGGAAGCGAGTAAGAGCCGCTGTCGAGATCGAAGACGAAGGCCTCGAAATCGCCAGAAGGAGGGTGTGGTGCGACGTATGCCAGCGTGTCACTGGCGCAGGTCAGGTGATTGGTGGTACCGGAGAAGATCTGGGCTACATGCTTGAAGTGGTCTGCTCGGCCTGCGACAGCAAATATCAGAGGTGCACCGATGTGAGCTCGACTCAGCTTGACACGATACGTCTGTGTCTAACCTGCAGTGCGGTGGCGGCGGAGGACCCAGAGTTGGCATCGGAAAATGGCGGATGCGACAGGTGTTCCAGCCAGGGCGCAAAACATGTTCATTGTCACATAGCCGGTCAGCTATGTGTTTGCACGGGCTTGAGCGAGCTGACGGCGTAGAATTGGGGACAGACCAATCGAAATTGGCGTACACATCACTCCGAGCGACTTTACTCCCGAGCAGCTCAAAGAGGTACTGCATCGCTGTAGAACTCTCTGGAACGAAAAGACTCTGGCCAGACTGGCTGTACCGGAAATGCTCGAGTAGGTCTTAGCTTTAAGGTTCGAACATATCTGCTGACAGGTTAGAATTGACCTGCCTCCTGGCACAGTCAACCCTTTGAGGCGGTTTGAGGACATCGAAAACATTATACAGGGCAACTGGCCTGCAAGGGAGAGGATGATCCTCGCTGAGGGCGCCGATCCCAAACGGTTCAGGCGATTCTTGAGTCTCGTCGTGAGTTTGTTGAAGAAGCTCGTGTGTAAGTAGCTTATATCCTTAGTGGGCTCATTCGCGGCCGCGGAGAAGTGTCCGGACTGTCGATCTTGAGGAAGAGTGGCACAAAGCCCCTGAAGCAGACGACGACGACGACCTCAGCACCGTCATACCCAACGTGAAGAAGAGTCGGTCACTCTGTCCTGCTCTCGTTCCCGCTAATCATCAGCCAACGTTGTCATTCCACCTGGCACCGAGCTCATCGGGATGTGGGGAGGGGAATGGGACATGCAGCGTGAGCTACATGACCGAGGATATGGCTCAATGCTCACGCGCCGCAGAGGGCTCCTTCCTCATCTCGACATTCATTCCGTTCGAAAGCGCAGACGGTGAAGACAATGTCGCTCTGTCTGTCGGCGAGATGATCACCCGTGCTCAAACCCTTAGAGAGAAGCTGAACGAAGAGAGAGCTTCGGTGGCGAGAAGGGATCGAAGGGATTTGCCACCGCTGCGCCAGGTGGAGCACCTCTGGGTTGTGTCGGGCGTGAGTTTAAAGACCTTACATCTGGCTGTTTTCACGGGGCAGAGCTACATGCCATTGGTGCGAGAACGAATTGCCGACATTCTTGTCCGAAAGCGCAGCTTTGTGCACGTCGAAGAATATCTGACGAGGCATCCCGACTTTATCGAAGCCATCAAGGCGCGGCCATGTGAGTAGACCCTTCAAATACCTCGGTCCTCTTTGGCGGTGTAGCTGACAGGCAGATGGGATGCACCCAGACCTGCAGCCGACCGACCGGAGCGGCCCGGCTGGGCGCAACATGCCTGAGCCGCTGATCTTGGTTCGATGGCTCGGTACCAACTTTGACCCGCAGCGTGTGTTGGAGATCAAGCAAGCCGAGTTTGGGGGCAAAGGGAAATTGAAGCGCAAGCCGAAGAGTCGTGCGTGAGGGAATGCAAATACAGTCACTTGGAAGAAGTGGAGGAATTGATCATATGTTGCCTGTACGAGCAGTGTACATACGAATTTTACAACAAGTATCACTATAGAGTCTGAAGACAGGCAAACAGGCACACACTGCTCCGATGCAGATCATTGTGCATATATGGAGATGCCATTCTAGCATACCTCTGCGCGCATCAGGAAACGTTGACCAAACTTGTCGGTGTTGTAGTAGTTCAGGTGTAGTCGTCGGGCCAGTCGCCAGGCTTCCGAGACGCTCTCTGCGGTATAGCACCAGGTCGAGTAGGGACTGCGCGGTGTTCTGGCATATCAGCATGCCTGTCTGCCCAGTGCCAGGTCGTGATGACCAAGGGAAGGGAAGGCGTCGACTCACCCTGGCAATTGTCTCACAGCGTCCCGCGCATCCAACCGAGCATCCTCCCCTGCCAAACTCGCAGCGCGCAGCCCGTCCATCAACCCCGGCAGCCCACGCACCACCACCCGCCGCCCCCGCGCCGCCGCAGCCCACACATCGTCCACCGGCACCACGTCCCCCAGCCCCCCCAGCGCCTCGCCGCTCAGCCCGACCGGCGCGGGCCGCTCGCGCTTCTGCAGGCTACGTATCCAGGCGCCGGGGCCGTACTCTGTCCACTGGACAAAGGCCTGTGAGGCCGGCCGGAAGGAAGACGTCGTGGCGCTGAAGCGGAACAGGGGGTACGGCGAGCGTTTCAGCCGCGCGTGGACGGACGCTGCTGTTTGGGCAGAGGGGAGCGCGAGGTGGTAGGTCGTGGTGAGGGATGGGCGCCGGGGGTAGGACGGCGGTGGGGGCGTGACTGGCGTGAGCGAGCGAGCGAGGTGAAGGAGAGGGAGACTCACTCCATCTCATCAGAAAGTCCGAGTCGACGATCCGTCGCTCCCGCAACTGTCTCAGCACGTCCGAAGGGAGCGCCGTCCGCGGGATTTCGTGCAATAAGATGTTCCGCTTGCTTTGATCCGGCGCGAGGTCCTCGAGGTCGAGTCTGGGACGGGGCGCGTTGATCCCGCCGCGGTTCTTGACGGCTTGTGCGGGCCGGAGGACGAACTGGGCTGCGCGAGATGCCTCGGGCAGACTGCGCGACGACGAGGCGAGCATACTGCCAGGACCAGAGAAGTTAGACAAATGTATGGAGACCACCGAAATTTCCGCTGAGAGGACCACCTCCACCTCCAAACACCAACCACCATCAATCTTCGCCTGCAACGCAGCCGTTGCAGACGAGAAGGATGCATATGGCTACAACACCTTCAACACCACCAGAACAGATACACATCGCATGCTCTGGACCTCTGCCCTCGTCTTGGAGAGGCGCTAAACGGCCGCAAAGCTGTACTTGTCCGCCTCTTGCCCCTCTACAGCGCCCCGCTTGCCCGCCGTCGCCAGACATCCTTCCACCACTTGCAAGAGATGCTGGTTCTCCAGCGCAGCCTGCACTCGCTCTTTGTCGTTGAGCTGCTTGTTGACAGCATGCTCAGATTGGTGCATGCCTTCTTTGATCCGGATGTCGACGCGGAATCGGGATGGCAGCGCGCGGAGAAGTCGCACACGCAGCGACAAACCTGGAGTCAGCACAAAAGCCAGGTTTACCATGATAGTTGCGCGGATGAAGTGTTGAACAGCGTCGTTGATGGGTTTGTGGGACGGGACGAGGCAGCGGGGTGGAAGACCCACCGATCAGAGTGGACATGGAGCAATGTGGGATGGTAGGGGTCAGGTAGACCAGCACCCTGTTTCCGGATACCTGCACATCCCCAGGCTGTACGACACGGAGCTGCTCCAGAGTCACGGGGTGCTCGGGGTCGGTGATGCTCCTCAAGAGATCTGAACGTCAGCATGAGTCATCACCTACAAGCATTCAACAGCGGCAATCTTTAGTCGAAAGCAGAGGGAGCGACCGGGGCGTGTCGATGCTCACCATACACCTCCTCCGCGTCGATCTCTTCTCTCTCCTCGGATCCACTTGCCTCTTCCTCTTCCCAGGCTGCAGAGTCTTCGTCCCACAACATGGACTTGGGCGATTTGCGTCGCGAGGACGAAGGTGCCGCGGCGGGCGCGGCGAAGATCGTCGGATTGGCATTGTCGAGCGTTCTAGACATGTTGCTGCTTATCTGGTCCTTTTCGCGCTCCTCGCAATGTGCTAGCTTGACGAGCGGGTGGTATTACAAAGTGACAGATGCTGAAAAGGTAGCGAATCCATTGGCCACCCACGACTTGGATGGCCGTTTAGGCTCGAGAAGTAGGATAAATAGGCACGAGCGGAAACTTCCGGATCGAGAGGCTGTTCCTCCATCGACACGGGCAACAGTCCACCTCTAACTTCCAGCATATCATCTGTCGCACAGCAGCTCAACATGGCCGAAGAGAAGTGAGACCCAACAACAGAAAAACCTAGAGCCAAACTGACGATCTAGGACCTACGTGGTATGTGCCGACCCCCTTTCTCACCCAACACCGCCCGGGACGTTTTGATCCGGGGCGAGGAAGACACGGAGATTGGAGGTCATGAGCTGACGTTTCCAGCTTCAGACCGCTGGCTTCGAGTGAGCTGACAGATTGTTGGACCGTGATCCTCAGCTCACGTGCAGCGCCCGGTTCCCGAACCAGAACCAGACCAAGCACTGGTGAGTGAAGAGGGAGAACCCTATTCGCGCCAGCTAATGCTTTCTCCTCTTTGGACAACACAGCTGGGTGAGTCGACTGGTTTCCTTCGAGCCTTCCCTCTGATCCGGGTTGCGTCATGTTGTGGAATCTGGCAATGGAGAAATCATGCCCATGTCATCGCGATGGAGCATCACCGGATGTTACGACATTCTTCCAATCGCCTTGTGGCCGATCTGCACCGACTTCGAAAGGCTCGCACAACGGGCCTAGCTGACCGTTAGCAAAACTACGTCGACTACCACAAGTGTGTCAACGCCAAGGGAGAGGAGTTTGCCCCGTGCCAGCAGTTCAAGCGCGCCTACCGCTCGCTATGCCCGAGTGAGTCCACCTGTCCTACTTTCAGGCGAGATCTCCACGCCTTCCTCGCTTCTTGTTTTGCACTATGCAACGGGCAAAGCTGACGGGCAGACGAATGGGTGAGGCTGAGATGACGTATCGAGTCAGGAAGAGTCGCTGATGCCCAGGCCGGCAAGTGGGACGAGCAGGTTGAGAACGGCACCTTCCCCGCATCTCTGCAGCCTTAGGCTTCGCAGGAGCAGAGTGGCAGATAGGATGATGCAAGCGATGTGATCCTTCACTCAATCGTCCATTGTACTGAGCGATGTCTCTATTCCGCATAGTGTGGGTATGCGGAAGAGCGGCGGTCATCACGTATAACTTTTAAGGTGACGATTGCGATTAGCCGTTCTCGCTTTCGGCTCTCTGATATTCGTCGCTTCGCTCGCTCTCACCAGCTGGCAGTGCGATATCTCAGATGACCAAGTCTATAAGACGAGGGATGATCAATCATCACCCCCTACACCGTGCCGCTGAGTACTGACACCATGTCCCGCGCAAGCGCACCCATCAAGGTCGGCGTGCTGGGGTACGGCAACTCTGCCCACACCTTCCACCTCCCATTCATCGACCTCTCGCCCGACCTGCAAGTCGTCGCCTTCCTCCAGCGCGACCACGCGCCCAAAGAGGGCAAGCGGCACTGCACGCTCGACTACCCCGCCGCGGCGCACTATACGACCATCGACGACTTTGTCACTGACACGGCGGTCGAGCTGGTCGTGGTCACTACGTGGCACGACACCCATGGGCCCTACACCCTGCGCTGCCTCGCGATGCCGAACGGTGTGCCCTCCCCCCTCTCCCTTTTCCTCACATAGATAAGACCAGGGGCGCTGACTCGTAGTCAAGGCGGTCGTGTGTGAGAAGCCCCTGTGCCCCACTACGGCCGAGGCCGCGCATGTCGTCGCGGCCGCCAAGGCCAGCGGCAAGCTGGTCATACCGTTCCAAAGTGCCCTCTCCTTCTATCTCACAGCAGTCATGAGGAGCTGAGAGCCAGACAGGCGCTACGACACCGACTTCCTCACGCTGCGCAGACTGATGGATCTCGGCGCCCTCGGCGAGCTCACCGACCTCGAGCTGCACATGGACATGCACCTCCCCGCCCACGTAACGGGCGATACCCAGCCCGGGTGGGCGCCCGGCCGCGGCACGCTGGTCAATGTGGGCATACACTCCATCGACCAGGCCGTGGCGCTCTTCGGCGTGCCGCAGACGGTCTGGGGCCAGTTCAGGGCGCTGCGGCCCGGCGTGGCCGCAGTCGCAGAGGAAGGGGAATTCTCGGAAGACGACTATCGCGTCGTGCTGCGCTATGCCGACTCAGCCCGCAGCGTCCTGGTGACAGGCAGCAGTATCAGCCTCATGAACCGCTCCCTCAAACTCTTTGCGCGCGGGACAAAGGGCTCGTACATGACCTTTGGCATGGATCCGCAGGAGGACCAGCTGCACAGCGGGATGAAGCCGTCCGACCCCGCTTACGGGACCGAGGCGGCGAATGTCGGGACGCTGTGGACGCAGGACAAGGTGGACGAGGGGCAAGTCCTCAAGGACGGCGTGTGGGTCGGGCAGATCAAGCAGGTCCCAGGGGACTTTGGGGGCTACTGGCGCGCAGTGGTGGACGCTGTACGCGGGGGGTCTACACCCGTCAACATGGATGATGCGGTGACGGATTTGCGAATTATAGACCTCGCGCGGCAGAGCTCGAGGGAGGGAAAGGTCTTGCGCTTCTGAGAGAAGAAAGACAACCCGCATGCATGCCTGCTCGCAGGCGGGTGGATGATCGTGTACGCACATCCCGTCAACACTCATTCCGGCGCCGGCGCCTGGTCTAGCTCTTCGCTACCCGCCTCTTCCTCGACAAAGATCTCGTGGTATTTCTGCAAGATGGTCTCGATCGCCTAGGGATTAGCGCTGAATATGCGAACTCGCACGCCGATACGACAGCCCACCTTGCACTGAAAGCTCATGTGCTCCAAGTTCAGTCCGCCCTGATCTGGCGGTGCGCCAAGCAGGGTGGGACCGAAAACAATGCTGAGATTTGACACGGACATCTGGTTGATAGAGCCCTTTTGCCGTATTCTACTCTATCAGCTCGGCCTGACACAATCACCCTCTAGCTGACTTGTCCAAATGTCCCATGAAGAATTTGAGGGTGGTATAGTTGGCGTCCGGCAGCTCGTTGACCTGCTCGTGCAGCCGGATATGCCGCAATCGATCATTCTCATATCCTGCTTCTCAGTTTGGGATCTTGCACTTCCCGGGTATAGACTCACGTGCAGCGTCGATGAACTGATGGTAGAGCGAGTACGTCAACAACGGCTCTGGGAGCTCTCGGAACCACAGCTTCAGTGCGCTCGAGACGACATTGATATCAGCGCTCCATTCGTCCGACATGACGTCGGTGTTGTCGATGTCTACATCGTTAGTAGGTCTTGACAAGAGGGGCTGGACGCTCGCCTCTGTCCAACGCCTGCTTGAGGGATTGCACCTTTGACGTCATGCCTGATAGTCGATATATGCCCATCGACTCGAGTCCGTACGCCTCGATAGCCTCAGTGAGCTTCTGAAGGACCTTTGGTACTTCGGTCCCGTCCCGCTCGAGCTGCTCGCCAAGATCCACGCCAAAGGTCGCTCCTGTCGACGCCGGCAAGCCAGACACGACATACTCCTCAGCTTGTCCTTGCGGCCATTGACTTCCTGGCGGTGGACCAGCCGGATGTCCGTTTGTGGAAGGTATTTGTGACATTTGTGTTTGTTGCGCGGCCAACGAGTCTTGACTTCTCTGGACATGCGGAGGTAATGGTGGCAGCTGAGGCTCAGCCATTCTATCGAGTCTAACTCAAGCAGACAAGCTCACGAAGCCCTCATCATAGGGCCCTTCTCTTCTTGGACCCCTTGGCTGCCCCCGCGCTACCGTGTAGTTCTGCATGTACGACTTGAAGTCCGTCCGGTTGTCAATCCCCTCGAGGATCGCTTTGAGGCCAGGACCTGCCGAGGTCAGATCGGGGTCTATTGCAGGGAGCTAACGCACCTTCATCAGGAGCGTTCAGCGGATTCAAGACGGTGCCGTCGCTGACAGCCGTTGACTCGTATAGAAAGGCGAATCTAGTCAAATGATATTGCGTGCCCATGTCCAGCTCGTCCGCGCACTCTTTGAGCAGCTGAATGTCAGCTTGAGCAGAGTTGCGACAACTTCTAGCTGACTCGTAGGATCTTCGGCTGCTGAAAATTGAAATACTCCTGCCGCAATGCCTGACTCTCCAGTACGGCTTTCCGGAACGTCTCGCTCGCCTGACCCATCCGAGCGCGCACATCTTCTTCTTGCCTCGCCATTGATGCAGGGCCTTTGCCTTTGAACATGCCTTTTGCCAAACCTTTGCCTAGACCGCGCTTCCCTCCTACGGTTCCGGTTCCGCCAGAGCTCGACGTGCCCGTCGACGACATTGACGTGGACGAACGCATGCCTGAGTCCTTGTACGACTCGCCCTCCTTCGCCACGAGTACCCGTTCCAGCTCTTCGGCGGTGGCGTCAAAACGCGCCTTGGCCTGACGTCAGCTGGCTTCCAACCACTAGATCGAGCTGACCTTCTCCATGACCATCTCGCTCTCTTGTAGGATTCCCTGATACCGCATGCCATTCTCTTTATGCAGCTTCCTGAGCCGCTCTCCTTCCCGCGCCAACTGTAGAAGCTCGTCCGACATCTCGTTCAAGCGCTGAGCGAAGCGCATGCGATTTTGTGCGAGCTGGTCTTGCAATTTGAGCGAGCCCTGGTAAGCGTTGACAAAGGTGCTGCGTCTCAGCGTCCAGGCTAGCAAGGTGTCTAAGTGAATTACCCGGCCTTGCAGTCTGCCCGTGCATAGACATCGGAAGTATTGCGACACAGATCCGCCAGTGATCGAGCATACTTGTCCTCGATATCTGCGCGCGAACGGAAGAACACGGCTACTTGCTGGGCTGTCAGCTTAAACTTCAAACAGGAGAGCTTACCTTGCAGGATGCTATAGACTGCTTGATGCGATCGGCGAGCAGAGGCAGCGCCCCCTACATCCCGTCAGCTGGCTATCGGGTCTCAAGGGAGGCCGCTCACGTCCATCTCGCACAGCCCCCGCAAGACGGCCTCATCGAATCCGACCGGCACGACGTCGTCCTTGGCCCCATTGGATCCATAACCCAGCGCGGCGGCAGCAGAGAAACGCGCCTCGTCCAGACTTGGCCGTTGAAGGGTGTTCGTCTCGGAGTAGATGGACTCGGGGCGGGTCTGCGAAGAAGACTGAGAGGACGAGGCGTGTACGAGGGGCGGGACGGATCCTTGTCGCGCCGGGGAAGAGTGCGAGGATTGGAATGTCGAGTCGTGCGCTGTAGAGTGAGCGTCACCTGTATTCCGAGAGGAGGGGAGACGCACATTGCCGAGGCGTCCTGAAGGCGTCTCCTCCGAACGCCTGGAAAGAACTGGCGTCGGCTGTCTTGGGCGACGGGCCATACTCCCCATCCAAGTCCATGCTTGGTCTCCCTTGCCCCTGCGTCTGTCCAGCAGCCATGGTCGCCATGCTGCGTATGGCAAGGAGCGGGGTCTCCAGCCAGATTGAGGGTACAGATACGAAATCGGCGTGCCTGTACACGGTCAGCCGTGTGCCTCCAGGCCGAGAAGAAGCTGATAGGCGAGTGAAGGGGGCAGGCTGATGGAGGAAAGCAAGCGAGACCGAGGCCACGCGAACTCACCGGCTCGAATAGCTGCTCCCCGCCGGATCCGAGTCGAGGTCGTCGCTCGAGGCTGCGGTGCCGGGTACGAGCGGTGCTTTCGTTGACTCTGAGCAGGCAACGAAGCGCGATCTGGGATGCGCGAGAGTCGTGAGACAGGAAGCAACGTCGCCTGTGGAAGGGAGGATGATGGGTGATCTGGCCGGGACAACGTTCAGGCACGGGTCAACTGTTCACGACCATTTCACCCATTTCACCACTAACAACTGCACATTTCACTTGAGCAGCACAGGCAACATGCTGCGCAGGGCTGTGGAGGGCAGCAGGGCCTTCTCTCATATTACAAGCGCCATTGCTGGCCCGTCGAGACAAGTGCCTCGCCCCCGGCTAGCGCTACCGCCACGGCTGCAGCACCGCTCCCTTGCCAGCAGCTCGCCCCGCCAGTCCGATACCCCGTTGCCGCGAGACCGACAGATCCCCTACCGCCAAGTCCAGCTCGTCCAGGCCGACTCGTCCCTCTCTGCGCCCACACCGCTCAACGCCCTCTTGAGGAGCTACGATCCCGCCACGCACTTCCTGCAGCTCGTGTCGCACTCTCCGCCCATCGTCAAGGTCCTCGACCGGGAAGAAGAGCGCCTGCGGCAGCTCAAGGCCGAGCAGAGGGCGCGGGCGCGACGCAAGCTCGCCCCCGAGGAAAAGGAGGTGCAGGTCTCGTGGACCGCCGCGGAGGGGGACCTGCGACACAAGGCCGAGCTCGCGCGCCAGATGCTCGAGAGGGGCGATCGGGTGCAGCTGGCCTTTGCGCCGCGCCAGGGGGACACGAGGCGGATTGGCGACGAGGCGAAGGAGGCGGTGGTGGGGGTGTTTGAGGAGGTGCTGCAGGGTGTGGGCGCGCGGTGGAGGGACGATATGAAGACGAAGACGGCGTGGGTCTGTTACTATGGGCCGGACGAGAAGATCAGGAAGGCGGTGAGGACAGAGGTGGAGGAGAGGGAGGTCAAGCGCAAGATGGACAAGGACGAGAGGAAGGAGGCGCGTAGGAAGAGGGAGGAGGACAAGTTGAAGCGCGCGCAGTCGAGGGAGACAGCGCCGACGGCAACCTAAGCACGCCTTGATGGCATTGGGCGTGGGCATGGGCATGAATACACTACAACAAGCTTATGATCTACCGCTCTAACGATGTCATGTTGAGATTACACGCCGCCTTTGCCGCACTCGACACTGACGAGCAAACCCTCGTTGTCACCCACTCGGACCGTCTCGCCCTCAAGGCCCGAAGTGTCGCCAAGGACAAGCGCAGTCAGCTGTTTGCCGTACTGCTCATCAGCAAAGTGGACCAGACAAGCTTGACTTGGCTCACCACACAACCAGTATCGATTCCCTTGCTGAAAGGCTTAATGTCCAGTCCTCGGCCGGCTGTTCATCAGCCGGCGTGAGTATGACGCTGAACAAGACTCACCCGCGTGCCCATAGATGACCGTGACTGGCGAGCACGACAGCTTCTTCTTCGCCGCATCCGTGCCAGCCGCCACACCGGCCAGTTCCCTCTCAATGACTTCCGTCTCGTCGACTTCTGCTCCCTCGTCAACTTCGATTTTCACATCCTCCTCATGTTCCCCCTCGGCTTGCGCTTCGGTTGTGTCCGACGTCGCCCACTCCCCTGGCCCATCGCACCGATCCATCTCCCTATTCCAAATCTCGCTCCACGGCGTACCCTTTTTACCGCTCTTGGTGACTTCACCGATCTTCTTGCCGCTCTCGTAGACCGAACGCATGTTGATGAGATTCCACGGGTCGGTGTTCTGTGGCACATCGAAGAGAAGCGAGATCTCCTCTTTGATACGAGAGTTTGAAGAGGCGGCGGAGGTGCTTGAAGCCGCCGAGTCTGTTGCGATGAGGGGCTGAGACGCCTCAGAGGACGACTTGAGCGGGTTGGCGGGCAAGAGACCAGCATGGACGACAAACGAATGCAGGGCCGGGAAATGCAGGACGAGCGGCAAGGATAGGAGGTACGCATAGTTGGAGGCTTTGATGTTCCTGCGCAGTCAGCTACCTGTTCAGATCATCCAGCAGACTGAGCACCTTGCCAGAGACCAGTGTTCACCCTTCCACTCCCAGCCTTTCGGGAACATCTTGCCGCTCTTCTGCAGGGTCATGATCGCCGCGCTCTCCCTGCCCGATTCAAGGTCGTCCACATACTGCTCCCAGCTATCACCGCCTGCCCACTCCATCCACGCACGCCACTGGATCACCTACCGCGGTCAGACAGCCGCTCATGAGGAATTCGCGGTACTCACTGGCTGGTCGTGGTTGCCCCTCACGCCGAGGATCTTGTTCGTGCGCATCCAGTCCAAGACCTCTTGGTTCTTCGAGCCCTTGGCGATGAGATCGCCGACATGTATCAACGTGTCCCCCTTGTCGCGGTCGTAGTCGAGCTTGTCCATCAGGCGCTGGAGGGGATCATACGATCCGTGCACGTCGCCGATGAAGATGAGCCGCTTGCCGAGCTTGGAGATGTCCCCAGGTAGAGTTCTGAGCGTGGTGTACTTTTCGAAATCTGTCATGAGCCACTCGTCCCAGCGCCTGCTCTGCTGCCCACCTTTATTCTTGCCCTTCCCACTCGCGTCCACCTCCCCTTCTGCCGATGCGGCACTCGGTACCTCAACATCGAGCCCATCGCCGGACGCGCTTTGCAAGCCAAACGTCTTGCTGAGCGCCCCGCGCGCATGTGCCGTCGAAGAAGTGCTCGCGAGGAAGACGACGGTCGAGAGGAAGACGACCAGTATACCGACCGAAACCAGCCGGCGCAGGACGGGCCACGTATACCGATCGCTGTCGGGCTCGTAGTGCAGCTCCTCCCCCAGCAGCGGGGTCGACGGCACGGGGAGGATCTCGTCCATTAGGGACGTGCCCTTGCGGCGTATACGCGGCCGGCCGCCTTTGCCACTGGGGTGAAAGGTCACGCGAGGGGAGGACGGCTGGCGATAGGTGGCGCCGGGATCGGGCGAGGCGTGACTCGGGTCGTCATGGTGGTCGTGTGGGCCCAAGGGGGGGTCGTAGCGCGGCGGCGAGTCGGACATGGTATGCACAGTCGACGATATCTGTCAGAGCGGGATGTGTGTACGCTATGGGCGCATCGCGAGTGCGTTCGTGAGTGAGGCTGCGCTTTTGTGAAGCAATGAGGATGAAAAGTCGGTAGGTGACTGTGAGTGGAGTCAGTGACGAACGTGGTAGACCCTCCCGGTCGGTCACCATCCTCAGGGTGGCCAAAAACAGCATGTCTGTCAATATATACAACGCTCATGTATGTATCGCCAGCTCTACATGATCTGCTTGGCGCCGAGGCGGCTGAGCTCAAGCATGGACTCGTGACTCCCTCCTTTCGACCAATCCTCCACGATCGTGTCTCTAATCTCTACCACCCGTGTCCTCAGACGCCGGATCAATTCACTGTCCATGTCCGCAAAGACCTTAAGGAACTCGGTTCTCAGCGCCTCGGGCTTGCCTTCGGGGACGACGCCGTTTCGCGCGCAAGGCCGGCCGACATTGGGACCCTCGCGGATCTGCAGGAGCTCGTAGCCGCAACCAAGTTGATCGATCTCGTTGGCGATGTACGGCTGGTCGAAGCCTGCTGGCCAGACGGCTGCTAGTCAGACTGACTGACTACCTGCACGTGGATCGACTTACCCATCGGCATCTTGAGCAAGATGGACTCCATGACAGAGTTGCTGCCGCCATGCGTCAAGAACAGCCCGGTAGCCTGATCTCAGCGTGGTGCCAGGACAAGGAGTCGCATGGCTTACTGGGTGACTCAACACCGTCCGCTGAGGCGCCCACTTGACCAGCAGTCCCTTATTCTTCCCCTTACCAACTCTGGCCTGCATGACCTCCTCGATGCCTGGCCGCACGTCTGGATTGAGGTTACCCATGACGAGAATATATCTCCGCCCGAGCTCCTCGAGCACGTCGAGAAGGAGGATGAGCTGGTCCTTGGTCGGCGCAAATAGGATCGAACCAAAGCTGGGCTCAGATCCCGGTCAGAAGAGCACCCAAATTGAATCTCACCTGATGTATAATACACTCTTTTCTCCTTCCTCGGCCAACGCGTTGTCGAGGTACGCCTTGCACTCCCCCTCTTCATGCTCAATAGCCCATTCGTTGCCAGCGAGGAAAGGGTACTGCGGGCCGACAAAGAACATAAGCCCAAACTACTGATTCAGCACCACATTCCGCGCTTGGACAGTGGTCCTCACTCTGGCTGCCGCAGCTTCGTGAATGTCCTTGCCGAACTCGTGAGGCCATGTCACGATGAACCCCTCTGTCCATACTGGCAACATCTTGCCGATGCCCGCCATCATGGGTATGCGCTGCACGACCGATTCTGCCATCAGTTCCGACACAGTGCTGTACCGATTCGACTCACCAGTCTGGACAGGGTTCGCCTCGTACAAGTCTACATATCAGCGAGAACAGGCACCCAGCTGAGTGGAGACGTACGGTATGGCCATAAGTTTGGAATCTGAACAAGCTCGTCGTTGTTTGCCAGGATCTGCAATCAGTCATGGTGCGAAAGTCGTGACAGCATAAACCCACTTCATCTGCCAGCTTCTCCCTCAGCTCCATATCCTCCCCGGACTCCGCTACAATGTGTTCGACCTTGGCGAGAACATCCCCGTAGCCAGGCACAAAGACGCTATCTCTCAGCTCCGCCTCGTCTTCTCCTTGCGAGTTACTCACGCAGCCAGAAGCGCCGAGTTGTACGGCCCAAGACCCAGCAAGAGCGGCCCCTCGCCCCGCTTCTTCCCCATGGCCTGCTTCAGCCCCGCGCTCCAAGAGCCGCAAGTGATATCGCTAATCACGACGCTGAAGGGGATCTGGAACAGCTCGACCTTCTCCCCATGTATCGAGTCTGTCAAAGGCTCGAGCTGCGCATCAGCTTCGTCGTGGTGCCCGTGCGAGCAGCGACTGGACTGACTTTGAGGAGCGGTTCCGTGAATGGCGTGAGCCACTCGATGCACTCGTTCCGGTACCCTCCTCTCTGGCCGTACATCCCCTCTCGCTTCTGCATGTCTGTACCGTAGTGCACATAGCGCACGCGCTCGGGGTTTGATATCGGGGGGTACTGTTCCCGCTCGACAGCGGCGGCGGTGGCTCGGTTGGCAGGGACGAGGATGGTGAGGTGGAGAGACGGGTTGAGATTGCACAGCGAGTGGCAGAGTCCCATGAGCGTGCGCAGGTGCGCCCATCTACCATCAGTCTCTGCCCCCATGAGACCCTCAAGAGGCCGGCTTACGCTGGGTAGGTGATGACGAGGTAGTGTAGCGGCTCGGGATACCCGTTGGTCGCCATGTCGCCCGTCCGCTCGTCTGCCAGAAGAGAAGTGAAGAAGAAGTCGACCCGTCCTCATTGCGGTCATGCTCGGCCCCCTGGCTCAGCGGCATTGCGGCGAGCCCTCGCGTAGTCGCGTTGTCGCCGCCAGACCTGCATGCCCGATAGACCGAGATTGCTGTTCTCTTAGTCTATTTCGGCGATGAAGTAATTCGCGGGATGGCAAGGGCAGGCAGGTGTGGGGCCGCGACTGATTTCCCTTTGCCCTTTCATTGGCAGACCATGGCGTGCAGCATGGAGGGCTCTCGCTATGGCCAGAGTATTGGACAGCGATGGCTGACTGTCCTTCTGATCTGGAGTACAGCTACCTAGAAAGGACCCCAAAAGGCACTAGCGGCGCATGGGGCGCTCCTCGACAACGGCAGGGCGGAGGGTCTCGGAAGCGAAAGCTCTCCTCTTCGACTCCTGACATCGACTCAGACTGCGACACCATAGTCGTTCTCTTGTTCGCGGCTCACAGCACATAGTCGCGGCAACATGTCGGAGGAGCAAGCCGACAGGCCCTCCACGCGAGACATCGACGCGCCCGAGATCCTCAGCGAGATCATTCGATATCTCGAGAAACCCACGCTCGCCTCGTTCATCACCACCAACAGACATTTCTTCGATTGTGGCGTCGACAACCTTTACCAAGAGATCCCTGGTGATCTGCTTCGTCCCACACATCAAGCCTTCCGCCAAGGACCTCGACGAGCGCGATACGTGGAGGCGGTCAGGGGAGTAGTGACCAGAGAACCTGCGAAGGACGCTCTTTCCATCGTTCTGTCAACCGCGTTACTCGCCTTTCCGAACCTCCAATACGTGAGAACCTTCACACCAGGCTTGGACTATCCACGTCTTTCCTCGCGCAGAATTTCGACCATCGAATGTAGACTCTCACAGCCTGAACGTGTCACGGAGGCCGAAACAGTCTTGTACGACGTGTCTGGCGGCCCGCCCGAAGAGCCGCAGAGTGTCTTCGAACTCGGTGATGAGCGATTGGCCTTGACGACGATGCTAAGTGTTCACCTCTACTCATCGGCAAATCTCACATTTGTCCCGCATGCTGCCCCGGCAACGCAAGGACAGAACGGTCCGGTTCCGCGATCCGACTGGGTAATCCCGTACCTCAGCTCCACGCGCAACCTCAACAGTATCGAAGTGGGACACTTCAGCCCTGCGCTCCGCATGTGTGATCTTCAAGAAATTTGCGAACAACGGGAAGCAAAGGGCTTATCACCGCCCCGGTTCCTTCACTCAGAGCCCACTTGGCGATACGTCCCAGACGAGCTGGAAGGGTGGCTTCGCGCCACGAGAGGCCTCATGAAGCTGCGCATGAGATTCTTTACTACCCCTCAACAACATGTGCCCGCCATAGTCGATATTGTCCGCAAGCATTGTCCCGACTTACAGGGGCTGCACCTGGCTTTCGTTACCCAATCGAAGTGGTCAAACTTGAGCAAAGACGCCAGAGCAGGCAAGCCTTGGCCAATGATCTTCAGGCGACTTGTTCCTGGTGCGGGGGTCTCACAGTTGTCAATCGATTTTGCCGTTCCGAGAGGCCCAGCAAGCCGCAAGACGATAGCCCGGATGACGAGCCATGGCTCAGGACAGATCGGCCCCTTCTTTCGACATGTCTCAGAAAGTGCTTCAGATCCGAACGTAGCCAGTGACAGACACGACCTGTACCAACGCATAACACGCATCATTTGGCAAATCTCGACAATCGCGCGCTACGATCTCCGGTCGGCTAGGCTTTGGGTCTTTGGAGATCGTAGGGCGGTCAACATCGAGCTAGCGGTGCATGCTTGTCAGACGTGAGTATGTCTCATGAGTTCTTGTACTGAGTGGCAGAGCGATGTTCGAGATTGGCAGCATGTTTCCAGATCGAGGCGCGGAAATTGACGGGTTGCCATTGGTAGACATACCGGGCTACGGGAACCCGTCGGTTCAAGAGAGAGCGAGACGAGAGTCGATCATCTGGGATAATCTGCAGAAGATCCGATACGAAGTTGACAAGCTGATCGAAGCTCATCCGCCTTTGGAGATTTATAGCCTCGAGTGAACACAGAGCGCCAGAGAGTTGTGTATTCTGAATCCCTTCATGTCGTTGTGTGCAGTCCTGATGGTGTGTAAGCCGGCGCCCGGGATCACAGGTGCGACATGGTCGTTCCGAGGTTCACCGGTAGCGTCTTCTCATCGTCTGCGAGACAACGTTGGATGCCAAGATACCCATTGCCATGTCGTTGCGTGGATCATTCGGCCGAGTTTCCCCGATGAAAGAATTGGTCATTGCTGGGCAGAAGACAGACACCACACTCTAATTTCCTCGTCTCCGCTTATCAGATTATGCCATCGCATCTCATCTCATCCCTTGACCCATCGCTCCATTGCTCCCGAACATCCATTGCCACCGAGCATCAACATGGCTCGCAAGCGCGTCGTCCAACCCGACCTCCCGTCGCCCCCCGCAGACGGCAGCATGACCCCTTCTTTCCTCCCCAACGCCTCGGCGCCCCTCACGCCCAGCGGCGACGATGTCTCCGCGCTCATCGCGTCGCAGCAGCACCACGAGCCGCATAATGGCAAGTACCTCGATGTAGACGATCTGGACATACCCGACGACCTGGACTGGAATGAGGAGATTGCGAGCCTGCTGAGGAGCGGGACGAGCCGGGCGCACATGAAGGCGGAGCATAGTGCGGGTGCGGCCGCGCTCGTCAAGGGCGAGCTGGACCTCCAGGAGTATATACGATGGCTGGCCATCCTGTGGCGGGTGTACGAGTGGGTCCTCCTCCTGGCTGACAAGGGCTTAGAGAGTCGAGGCAAGGCGCTGACGCGTAGTGCGCTGGAGCTGGGTCTCACGGAGTACGCCTCGAATCCCGTCCTTGCGCCGACGTACGACCCGCAGCTCCTCGCACGAGCTCCGCCCCTCGCAAGGGACATCACGCACTTCCTTTCTCTGCTCCCTGCCGACCTCACTGCTGGCCCTGCCTCCCCTCTGTCCAGCACCTCGTCGCCTCCGCCCTTCCCTGTGCCCCCGTTCCTGCAATCAGTGTTTGACTCGCCGCCGGCACCGGTACAGGTGTACGTCTCTCACCTCCGTCACCTGGCCAGCTCCTCCGCAACGGCACCATCGCTGCTGGCACACGCGTACGTGCGCTATCTCGGCGACTTGTCGGGTGGGCAGGTCATCCGCGGGCGGATAAAGAAGGCGTATGGGCTCAAAGGCGACAACGGGATCAGGTTCTTCCTCTTCCCCAGAGAAGGAGAGGAGGGCGGCGAGGCGGGGGAGAAGCAGAAGATGGTCGAGGTCAAGGACTGGTACAGGCGGGGCATGAACGAGGGTGTGGGGGACGACAAGGAGCTGAAGAGTGGGTTCGCATTCCGGGTCAAACACGTTGCAGCTGATGGATAGAACACCTTGTCAAAGAAGCCAACCTGGCGTTCCTGCTCAACACACACCTGTTCTCCGTCATCGAGGCTCCGTCAAATAGCCAATCCAGCAGTCCCGAGACGTCCATCAGGACGCCGAGGACGAAGCAGGTCGTCATTCCAGGGCAGAAGGAGCAGTCCTTGACCAAGCGCGACGTGCTCGGATGGCTATTCGGCTCTCTGGCATTCGCCCTCGTCCTTTCTCAGCTCATGACGCGGTACGCTGTCCCCTATATAGACGAGCACTGGGTGCCCAAGCTGTACGAAGACTAGCTCTGTCCCTTGTATGTCACTCCCTGTCGCTCTCCAAGAGACTATGTGCATGTGGAGGAACAAGGTATGACTGACAACATGAGACTAATGCAACGACCCCAGTGCTTTCTATCGCTCTCTGGCCCATGACCATGCTATGCTAAGGGATCTATCGGGCGGGGTTCATGCTCGCACCCGAGTGCACCGAGGCGGAGGACGAGCTGGCCTCAACCAGCTTGGCCTGCTTGTGGAAGGGGAGTTTGTGCGGGACCTGCGAGGCGAGGTTGAGGAAGCGCGCGGCGGCGTCGGCGAGCGGGGCAGGCTTCGGCGGGAGCTCGGACGTGATCGGACGGCGGAACAGCAGTACCCACTGCACATCAGCTATCGCCCTCTTCTCATTCCTCTCGAGTCTCACAGGTTCCTGCGGCGTCAGCTTGTTCATGGGTGAAGAAAGAGAGAGCTGACCGGTGCGTGCCGCATGTACATCTCCCACCCTGGCGACTGGCGGATGCCCAGTCCTCGCCATATGCTCTCCTCGCATATCCCGGGCGGGCAGTACCTGCAGAGCTGCTTTGGGATCTGCGCGTCAGCTGTGGCTCGACTTCGTGGTCGACACAGCTCACTATGACGTGCCGGTACTCGTAGTGATCGGCTGTCGCTTGAGCTCACTGGAAGACAAGGAGGGCGAGGCTCACTGCTGTACCTCGGGCTGTAGCCGATCTTATCGCCATGCAGCCTGATCACCTTCATTTTCTCCTCGAGGGTGTGGTTGGGGTCGTAGGCGTATCGCGAGCCGTGGGTCATGTTTACGGTCGGCGTGGACGTGGGTGTGGGCGTTAAATTCGTGTGAAGTAGCAGGACACCAAAGTATGGTTGTGAACTGAGGACGCGGGGGGCTTTTGTCGCTATTATAATGCTATGCTGTGCGATCGATGCGACTGCAGAGTCAGCCATGGCCCAAACAGTCGTCCGTGCCAGACAGCGGTGCGACTAACACGGGCCAGATGTCTGAGATGTGGTGGGTACACCGGGCTAGCAAGAGACAGGCGGCTGGCGGCGCGGCGGACTCACATGATGCTACGGAACTCTTTCGTAATTTCCAGAAGACAGAATGAGAAATGAGACTGGAGACCGGGTGCACACGACTGTTGACTGTTGTTGAATTGGGCAATGATCGTTTGTTTTGCGGGGTAATATGGGGTAACATAGCGACGTTCCTGACACACACACACAGTGTGGGGTAAAGTGTGGCACTGTGGCACTTTTCTCCTGTGTCCAGATGCTTGCGCTGGCTCTCCGTTGATGGACCGCCTGAGAGGGCCGATGTTGGAAAGGAACGATCAGAAAAGAGGCGAGGCCAATCTTCTGGGCTTGAGATGGGATCGAAATTGTCATCAGACGGGATCTCATCATTGACAGTACTCGCATGCTGACTTCTGTTACTCGTACTGTTTAACCTTTACACCAACCTCGACGCCACCATGGCCCGCGAAAGCCCCAACGACGAGGAGGGGGCGATACCCCTCCTGCCCACCCCAACATCATCCTCATACGAGCCTACCAAAATCGCCTCGCTCCCTGATGCGATACCATGGAAACGCCTGCTGCCCATCCTCGCTCTCCGTCTAAGCGACGGCATGGCATACGGCGTGATCTTCCCCTTCATCACAGCCTACCTCGTCTCCATCAAAGCTCCCGCTGACAAGATCGGTCTGTATGCCGGAATGGCAGAAGGCACACTCATGCTGGTGGAAGCCGCACTCGCCACTTCGTGGGCTCGCCTGGCGGACAAGTACGGCCGGCGACGGTGCATGCTGTGGGGGTTTGCGGCGACCACAATTGCCTGCGGTTCGATGGGTTTCTGCAAGCAGGCATGGCAGATCATCTTCTGGAGAGCGGCTTGTGACTACTCACATATGACGAAAAGTCGCTTTATTCTGATGCTTAGGTGGCGTCAACCCCGGTGGGGTGCTGCAAAAGATCATGGCGGGCGAAATGTCCAATGCGAGCAACCGCGATCGCGTATTTGCAATCTACTCGCCTATCTGGATAGGAGGCTTCATGTTGGGTACTCTGATCGGCGGGGAGCTGGCGGCGCCATTTGGGAGACTCCCAGATGTTCTGACGGGATCTTGGGAGCTATGGAAGGCTCATCCCTATGCTTTGCCCTGCCTCGTCGCCGCATTTGTGTGAGCTGAGGAAAGAGACAGGGAGTGTCGCTGACTCGTCAGAGACGTGGTTGTTCTGATCATATGCTTGCTGTACCTGGTCGAGGTGGGCCGTTGCTATCGCCAGTCGGTCTTTGATTGACTCCAGACACGGGCCGCAAGAATCGAAGAAGTTGACGGGCAATCGTCGAGCCTTCCATCGCATAGCGATACCCTCAAGGCAACACTTCGCGTTCAGCGATTCGTCGTGTTGTTGTGTATCTTTCTGTTCTTCCAAATCAGCGAGTATTCCTTACATGTGGAGCGAGATGCTAAAATTCTACAGCGTACTCCTCGTACGATGCGCTTTTCGCAGTGTACACCTATACCCAGGTTGACGCAGGCGGGCTAGGACTACCGGTACATACCTTGTCTCTCCCCTCGCCAAGAGCTCATCAAACCAGGTGGCTGTGATTGGCAGGTTTTACGCCGTCTTTTCTGGACTGCAGCTCGTGGCGACGCCGTTCTTTCTACCATTTCTTCGTGGAAAGCTAGGAACACGCAAGACCTTAACACTGATCGCCCTCGCCTGGATCGGCACCGGTGTACTCGTACCAGTCACCCAAGCTCTCGCGGTCGATCATCGTACTGCACTCTGGCCAGTTCTGTGCGCACAGCAGACCCTCAAGAGCCTAGCCACTCTCGCCTGGCCGTCAGTAAGACTCCGCTCCGCGATGATGGTGCTGACAGGCAGGATGTGCGACATCGTCTTGATGACTCTTCTCGAGCCCCACCCGGAGCTACTCGCAACGGCGAGTGCCTTGACGCTTGTCGCGGGTGTGAGCCACTCTTTCCTTTTGGTGGACGAGGGCTTATAGGCAGGCTGGGGGACGGGCTGTGGGGCCACCGCTGGCCGGCTGGTCCTTCTCTGCCGCGGGCCAATACGAGGCGGGGACGCCGGGTCGGCAGAGCCCGTGGCTGCTTCTGCTCGCTGTGGCATTGCCACCTCTGTTCATGATACTGTTGCTGGGGGATGCCGTCACGACAGCCGACTCTGCTGGCTACGAGCAGCTGAATATAGTGGCTCCAAGGGAAGAAGTAGACGAGGAGGCCCACAGCCAGTGATGACCCTACGGAAGACATTCTACTGCTGCCCCTCGGACATCCGCGGTCCAGGACAGGGCGGGAAACAGGTGACTGTGTGCATGATGATGACACAGCACTCGAGTCGCTTGAAGCTCTATGCAAGGACCTGGTCGTCGTTGAAAGCGCTGTCGAGGCGTAAAGAGATTTGGTAATAGCAACAAGTTAATCCGCGCACGGAGCTGTCATCCTCAGAGCTCAAGAGACTATAAAACAGGTGGGGTCACTGTTTTGTGAATGCTCAGATGGGAGAAGAAGTCTGCTACACGAAACGCATGGCGTGCAGTACCTTTCACGCACCTCCGTCTCTACGCCAAAATGCTCTTGCAGAACTCAAAACAAGCTCAAGATAAACAAGGGCCACCTTTGAGGTCTTGTTCGTAGCGTCAGACGTGCGGTTTGCTGTTCAGTCCAGGTCTTGACTTGATTTCTGACGTCTTTCGTGCTCTCCCTCCGTCCCCGAGGCAAACCCCTTCGCAAAGGCAGGTCAGCGATGAGTTGCTTCTTCACACAGGAGGACACCAGCCTTTCGAACGCTTTCATGCCAAGAGAGTCCGAGCAGGGCCTTCTTTTCCAGTATCCAGAAGGATGGCTCAAATGCACCAAGAAACACTGGGAACGCGTCTATACCGAGTTGTGCCCGCAAATAGAGGGTCTATTTGTTGCAGGAGTCCTTGACAGTGTTTCAAGGGCATCAATTCTTAAGAACCTCACGGTGAGCCTGGGGAAACAGCACTTTGATGATGTGCAGACCCGTCCCTCGATGTCGGGTTTGTATGACAGTTGCTTTGGCTCTGAGACCTCGGCGAATGAAGGCGAAACCCACTCCTCCGAGCCTAGTAGCATCACCCTTGGGAAAAAGCCAGGTGATTTGGCATGCCACATCAATTTGCCTATGGGCCTCATGTACAGGAATACCGTCAAGTCGAAAGATCTGGTTCTACAATACACCATCTTTCACTCTTATCAGGAAAGCGCTTGGTGGGCAGCCAAATCATCCCAACCTCCATAAGCAGCTCTTGACACCCCTTCCATTGAACCTCCTTGCGCTTGCGCTGTGTTTGTCTCGTCCCCATCTCACCTCGTACTCTCTCTCTCGACAGCCATCTCCTTGCTACCAATGTCGCTGCAACACTATTGAGCTAGAGAATCACTGTCTTGGCGAGCATGCATTGTAACGGATCTCTTTTCCGTTGTCGCGCATATCTTCGAACGTGCCCCAAACAGTCAAACGCTACACACTGAAAGGGGACGCATCGCCACAAAGAAGGCCACGCAGAAAGAGCTGAGTGTGTTCTGAGCCGGCGAAAAACAAGGCGAGGCTCTTGGCTCTCCTCGAGGACTTCTGTAGTTTCAGCTGGCAACTATTGTAGCAAGAGGTTTCCAAGTCCTGACTGCCAAGTGTCACTGGGAAAACGTGCTAGCGGCTCATCATCCTTCCGTACGCAGGATCAGGCTATGCTCTCCACCAGATCCGGCGCTCAAGATCGGGTCTCCAATATATACTACACAAAAACCCAGCGCAACATCCATTTCCCTTACCCCGAACATTGGCCCAAGTCCACCCGGCTGCACTGGCAGCAAGTTTACACTGAGCTCGCTGCCTCTTTCGAAACGTCCCTGGACAATGGCGACTTCGATCTCCCGGCAACGTGGTCGATATGTCATCGTATTTCAGAACAGCTAAGCAAAGTGGGGGCGGAACGGCTATCGTGGCTACACGCAGACTGTGCGACTCTGACCTCGAGACTCTCAGCCTACTTGAGGCCGAAACCGTTGGAACTCCCATCTTTGCTACCCCCTCCACACCCCAAACCTGTGACATACGTGTCGTTAGACTCGCGAAACAGCACAATTTACGTGGATATAGAACCCCCTCTACAATTCTGCGATGTTCCAAGCAAGCTCATCCAGCTTACGATTCGATATTGATCGGGCGGCCCGGCGCCCGCTTGACAGCATGCATGGGCTCCATACTACAAACTTCTTGTTAGCGCTCTTGCAAACCTCTCTCTGGCTCGATGTATAATTTGACGACTCATGTCAGTATACGCGGAGGGGATGAGGAAGACTCTGCTTCGAATTGATGCATAAGTAGGGCTCACCACGGCGAGGACCTGCATGTGAGGCTGCCGTATCACCTCACTCGTGTCATGGTCTCTTTGATCAGCCGCACAATCCAGGCCTCAACGTGCAAGAGCTCGAACCTTGAGAGCAAGCAAGTGTTTCAGCCGTGCGAAGCCCATTGCCTCCTCCCTGACAGGATCTCAAAGCGAGCGACAGCGGGCCATTACGCGACGGGACCATGGGTCGGCTGAGACTGTTGCTGCTTCTGCAGGCAGCGGCGTTCCCGCCTCTATCCATGTCACCTCTATTAAGGAGAAATCAGAGAATGCTCACTACCAGTGTCTTACCTGCGTATCTCCGACCGACGGTAGAGCATTGAGTCTTGGCTCGCAGCACCCCTCAAATTCGATATAGTCAGCGAAGCCATATTCCCGCCGCACCGCTTTTGCAGCACGCCTTCTCTCCTCTCTGTGACTGCGCTCTTGCCCTCAACTCAGACACTCTGGCTTTTTACGTCTGGCAACACAGAAAGACGGCATTCCCTTTCTGTCGGAAAAGCTGGAACGCGCATCAGCTCTCGGCCCCACCAGAGAGGAGATTGGCCTTCGAGTATGCTAAAACAAGGCAGGGAAGAATGGAGAGGAGACCGAATGCCGAGCCGCTTAGGATTCCGACAAGCCAGTGCAGTTGTGAGGCTGTGCACCAGCAAGGCTCTACCGCCAATAAGAAGGGCAGCCTTGGTGCTCGCCACTCTGACAGCGTTTGTGCACGGTCTACCCGTCTCGTGCCATCACAACTGCAGCTGCCATGGGCCTTACGAGTCTGTGGTCGAGTCGCGACTACAGATACCACCCGACGCATACAGAGCCGCTTGGAGATACTCAAACGAGTTACAAGTACCCTGCGGGCTGGCGAGACTCGGACCGTTCTCACTGGAACAGAGTCTTCTCGGACATTAATCCAAAGCTGGAAGAGTCCCTTGGCACATACTTCGATGCGGGCGCGAGACTGCAGCTCAATGGAGACATCTCGCTCGCCCTTGAGGATACCCTAATTTGTCGACATATCTTGTCCCTGGCTACTGCGAACAAACCCCTACGCCCAAGAAAGAAAGACGGAAAATGCCGACGGACTTCTCGGGATCGCCGGGCAACCTCGTATCGACAATCAAAAGTCATCTGCCATACAGGCCAATCGCGACAGTCACTATGGGGGAAGATGGACCGCAGGTCACTCTGGATGTTGAGCTACCTAACAACGAATGGAGATGCAAGTCTGTAAAGATAACCCTCGAATACATATCCATTTACAACTTCACGCAAGCGGAAAGGGCGATGCCAACCCTGTCTCCCTGATGCATATTTCTGCTTCGTCATTCATGGTATGGCTTGTTCTCCCGTCGACGTCAAAGTCATGCTTTGGGCGGAAAACGCTATAATAGCGCCCGAAAAACTATGACGACTGTAGAATCTGGCGCCAAAATGCGCATGTCATTGAGAATACGTTGTCCCCCATCGCAGTCTGGGGAGGAAGTGAAGATGTCAGAAAGATACAATTTCGAATCCCCATGAAATTCTCGCTCTTAAATCGCACATGTGATGGCATGTATGCACCTTTAGCTCTTTCGCATCTTGCGAATCGTACACGCATATCTGGACACCCATTTGGCATGCTTGCTGTCGTCAGTGTGGACGCCTCCGGGCTTGAAGCTGCACGTTGTCACATGCCAGACCAGATAGACGCCCCGTGAGGACGCACGCATCGCTGGCCTCTCGCCGGTTACGAAAGTGACGACGGCCTGAATCGCAGGCATATGCTTCTGCTATGTTTTTCAATCAAGCTTAGCTTGCCCCGAACTCGATCGATGGCTATCATCCGCACGGTTCCCGATGACGACCAAGGAGATATTTCTCCCCAATCAAACACGACATGCGGACATGAGAGGTTCTCATCTCGTTCATTCGTCTAAAAATTCATTCTGCCCAGGGCTTCGATGCAAGGAAGCGAGGCGTGGGATGCGACCCTTAGAGAAGCCAGACCCCTGAAGTACAGGCCTGGCTGACCCCGAGCAAGCTCACAGACTAAGCAGACCTGGGCATGGCCATTCCTTGCTGTTTCATGGGATATCGAAAGAGAGGACGCCTTCTAGAGCTGGCGTAAGGCTCCTTTGTACCCTGCGCAGAGCCTTTACACGTCTTAAAGAGAGAAGGATCCCCAGTTTCTGTTCAGTTTATCGCATTTGATACCAATCTCAACCACTCAGCTCAAAGTGCAATATGCTCTCCCCTTGGATGTTGGAGTTACTAGAACATGACCGTCGCCCAAAGAACTTGGGATCTTACACCTGTAAGAGTCTTACTTTAGATCCTAGCCAAGATATAGACCTCCCTTCCGGCTGGTGGGGAAGAACACAGGCTCATTGGACCAGAGTGTTCACTCAAATAGAGTCGGAACTGAGCGCCGCAAAGGATAGCCAGGACTTGAGCGTGACTTCATATGAAACATGGAAGCTGCTCAACACAATTAGCAAGGATCTTGCCCGTCGTGCACCGAATAGTGTCAATTCCAGGCGCGATCCCGAATGTGATCCGTTCAATCGCCTGATCACTATGTCACCGTCGGGCGACTGCCGTGTGGAAGTGAGTCTTGCGATCCCCTGCCCTACCACGGGAACAGAGGTCAGATTCATCAGAAAATTGAGTTATAAGGTCTATGGAGCCTGTAAGGTAGATCCCCAGCTCACTACATCTCCGTCAACGGCGCTTTGAACGTCTCAAGTACCATATACGGCACTCGGTCCGACTTTGTTTTCTGTGAATGACCATGCACTGCCTCCCTCGACCACTACTCTCATGAACGGGACATGACTCTGTAGTTGAGAATCCATTGCTAGCGTCTGGCAGTCTAGCCAGAACCTCTTGAAGGGTCATCGGCCTCTCGCATGTCCAGAGGGCGACGATACGTTCAAACACAATGCGCGCTGTCCTTTTTTTCGGCATGTTCTAGGCTCTGTAGGGGCTGCAGCTGCAAGGAAGCGAGGGGTACGCCTTTGTACATATGGAGTGCCAGACCCCGGGAGTCCAGGCCTTGACGGGTCAAAGGGTCATATCGAGCAAGCCCCCAGACGAAGCAAACTTGTGCATCGCCATCTCTTGCTGCTTGAGGGGGTTCAAAGGGGCTGACGCCTTCCGAAGCTCCCATGAGCTCCTTCGTACAGGGTGCAGAAGTTCTACACGTCTGAAGACTAGAGGAATCCCAACGTGCCCCCCCCCCCCCCCCCCCTTTTTGTAATCGCTTTGCATTCCTATTTGAACCGCTCAGTACTGTACAATCTACCAGCATTTTGTCTGCCTCGATGACGAAATTCAGCGACGCTGTGACTTCATTCATGCCGTCGCACAAGCAGCGATTGGGGATTTACCAGTGTTCCGGTGCTCTTGGTACAGATATACAGTTCTGGTACCCAGAAGGGTGGGGGGAAGAGACAAAGGCTCACTGGGACAAAGAGTTCGAAGAAATCGAGTCTCAGCTAGTGACCGCGAAGACGACACAAGGCTTGCAAGCGACACAGAACGATTTCACGAAGATGCTCGGCAGAGTGAGCGAGGGGCTCGCCCGTCGTCCCCCAAAGGGTGCTACTGTCTTCCAGCGCGATCCTCAACTCGGAGAGCCCTCGGTCACCTTGACCCCGGATCATAGGTGTGTACATGTGGAGCTCACGATCCCCTGTCCGTCTGTAGCTAGCGGGGGCAGCGCCGCCACAGTGTGCAGAAAGATTGTGTATGACCTCCCCGGTACCTGTACCCCGAAACCTGATCACTAGTCCTGTCACGTTCATTACTGTATATACCATTCTGCTCCGACATGTTAAATATTGTCCCATTGCCCTCTCCTCATTTCTGTCTCGCTCGGGAAGAGTTGTGTGTCTGAAGAGCCAATGGCATCGGTTGACATTCGAGACAGAAGCCCGTGCGAGGTGATCGTAGTTTACCGTGCGCCTAGGTTGACTCGCGCAGAACATCAGAGACCATCTCCATCAGAGCAGATTTTGCGTCTTTGATCTGAAGCTTCACGGACAGTGCCTCAGAGGGCGGGACCATCTTGTAAAGCTCATCCACGGGCGTGCGTTCTAGAGCTCCAGACGGGATGTGAGGGAAAGCTTCGCGGATCATTTTGTTTACTCTGCTCCTCAGCCTTCCCTTCAAAGGTCCAGCCGCGACCGGTGCAACTTGGGAGACAGCTCACCTGCGGCATCGGTCTAGCGCGGCAACAACACTGTGAGACGTGCCCATACTGGACAGCCCACTTCTCGAGTCCGCTATCCAGATAATCGAATCTCCATCCGTGACTCCAGATATCGCCCACAGGACCTGTAAAGCGAGTTCGTTCGTTCTTGTCTCGGACCCGCCGAAGGCGCCAGATTCCTTGAGAGTGCTTCGGAAGTAGAGTTGCTCGCTGCCTCCACGGTACGGCTGCCAGTAGATGGGGAATTCGTCTCCCGATGTAGCTCGAGAGCCCTTCCGATGGTGGCAGACCACTGAGAGCCGCTTGACGCCTCGACAATGCCTCTGGATCGGTGCGAATATATCTTGCAACGGGGTCTGAGGAGACACGTAGAGCGCCAAGGCAAGATCGGTCAACGCTAGTGCTCCGGCAGACTCGATAAGAGCCTCATAGTCCCGAGGGTTGTGCACCATAGGGTATCCAAGAACGAGCCGGTCAAGATGTTTCCCACACTGTCGTCTGGCAGCGGCGACTTTACCCAGCTCGTCCTTGTCCAGTCCGAGACTGTACAGCTCCAGTGCGTGAATATCGCCGTCTCGACTGACTCTCTCCACGATCCAATCCCGTACCCGTCCCTTCTGCCTCAAAGTCGTGGAGGTGATGTCGATGACGAGTGTGTAGCGATATCGCCATCGTAATGCGGGCCAGCCACTTGGCGTGGAGACCTGCAACGAATTTTCCTGTAGCTGCGATATCGATTTGATACGGATCTCCCAGTCGATCTCGAGGGACGGAATCACTCTTGGCCCTCGTCGTGACACCCGGATCTCCCAAGAACGTTGTCCAACAAGAGGCGATGAGACGGCGTCTGTCTCTGTCGCTTTGACCTCGACAGCGAGTGAATCAAGCGCACGGTGCAACCCCACGATATCCTGCCCCGACGACTTGCAGGAAACCCGTCGAAGGTGTGGGAAATACATCGCCAATAGAAAGATTGAAGGTGCTCTGGGATCTCGACTATCCAGCGGTCTCCAAAGATGCGGCCCCGCAGCTGTAGCGGAATCGAATAAGATCTCGGTCACAGCCCGAGCATACTCACACCGTCTTGCCTCGATGGATAGGAGCAAGCGCCACAGTACAGACAGCCCGAACAGCGGAGGACGGATAGAGTCTACGAGGTGAACTGGTATGGTGCTGTAGAGTAGCGGAATGGCGGTCACGAACCACTCTTTGCTGACTGTGAGCATGGCGAGGAGCGTGTCCCGGTCTACGAGGGACACGATCTTCCGACGTATGGCTGAATTCTGGCTGATGCGCTGCCATGCCGTCCTAGCCGGGTATGACTCTATCTCCTTTCTTTTGAGGATGCGCCTGTATACGAAACGAGCGTAGAATATAAGGCAGACTAGCAGAAGCAGGGACATAGTTCCGGGCGTTGCAATCACGATGACCGATCAGCTTATGGGATATAGAGCAATACTACAGTATCCAATACACGAAAATATCAGTGACATCTGCTTTCAAGCCGCTCAGTCGTCCTCGAGGCTTGCAACTTGTCTGGTTGGTCGGCCATGTATCGCGTGGAAGCGCGCATGTACCTCACACATGACGTATCCGCGGACGTGCACCTCCGAGTGTTCGCGCAGAGCTTTCTCTGGTGAATATCTGCAAGAAGGAAGTATAGTGTCATTCGCGCATCTGTGCATGGGTTTCTTTTGTCCAACATCGCTGCATGTATGTTTTGGCGACTCGTCTTGTGACTGGAGCCAGATACACATATCTACCGCATCATACTGTACATGTGCTACTTCTGGTCCCAGCACGAAAGGTAAGAGTCCACGGCTTCCTTCAGCGGGACGATGATGTCCTCGATGGCCAAGCGCAGTGCGGCACGCTTGGCCTGAGGTCCCAGGAGGTGCACTGCGTGGACCGCTTTGCCTTCGAGAGACCGGTCTGGGAGCAGAGCCTTGAGCGACGCACAAGCTCTGGACGTCAGCTAGGCGCTCGCGGTGTGAAAGCCGTAAAACTCTGACTGGTGGCATTTGCGAATGATGCTTTCTTCCTGTCGGAGGATTTCACCCTGCGTTCCCGTGCGCGCAAAGAGCTTCACGGCATCTCTGTTGAACTCCGGTCGGATCACCGATGATACCGCCCACAGCAGCTGCAACGCCGCTTTCGATCGCTGACCAGGGTCTTGCAGCTTGGAGAGCTCTTTCTCCCCGACTTCGAGCGTGAAGTTTTCGACTGATCCCTTGTTCGCGTGCCAGTACAGAGGGAAGTCGGTGTCGTTGCCCCACCCAGTACGTCGGTCCAACTTCAAGGAGAGCTTCAGCTCGCGCACAGCGGGGCTGGCATTGGCGATGATTGAGCACAGCGGTTGAAGGTGGTGCCCGGGGATGGCCCTGAACGCGAGCGACAGCTTGGTCACCCCGACGCTCGTAACCGCCGCCATATACGCCTTCAAGGCCTTGGCGGAGAACTTGACCGGGTGGGTCAGCTCTAGCTCGAGCAGAGGGGCGGAGCTGCCTCGAGTACTGGCAATTGTGTCCAGGTCGGAGGGTGAGAGGGTGATCTCCGGGAGCCGCAACCCCGTCAACCAGGGCTGTGTCGACAGTTGATTGATGAGCCAGCTTCGCCATTCAAAGGCTCGGCCCCGCACGTGTCTGGTCGGTTTAGCAAAGGCAATGACCGCCGTAGCTCGATAGGTGTCTCCATTCTTGACATCTGGGGAGTTCGGCTTGGTCAAGTTCACCATCGGAGGATGGTCGCCGATCACATCAAAAAGCCAGTCGACCTCGATACTCTTGCCCCGGGGCGTCAAGTGAATGGCCCATGATTCTTGTCGTATGATCACCTCTCTGTACAACGATATCGGGCGCACCGCTCCGGTGTCCAGAAATCCGCATGCCGGGAGGTCGTGGATTGCGTTGTGCATCCGACTGATGCTCTGGAGATTGGGGAATTTAGTTGTGTAGAAAGCTAGCGTCTCTTCTAGCGGCAGCCAGATGGCAGTATTGAGAGTCTGCCGGAGGCGTCTCGTGAACATCCGATCGTCACATCGGATGTGCTTGACGGCGGTACGATAGAGATACCCGCGGGCACGGGGGTCTGTAATGTCATCCGCGACCGAGCCAGGAATGTCCCGGTACAGGGCTGAGACATAGTCGCAGAAGCATACTCGGTTGACGACGAGCATTGCTCGATCTCCCAGGTCATGGCATTCCGAGGTGATGGCTCGTCGAACGCCCGCATTCTCGTATGCTCGTCTGGCAGCCGACTTGGGCGCGGCCTGACGGGACATGCTCGTCTGATCTCCTTGAGTGTAGACCAAGAGCTCGACAAGGGGGATGAGATCGTTGTGGAGAGCAAGAAGCACCAAGCTCACTCGCATGCGAGCAAGATCCCTTTGCAACGAGGTGTGCATGCTTCTTTCCCTGAGGCCGGGGAAACACGTTGCAAGGTGTCTCTCACTACTTGCTTCCTTGACGACGTCTCAACCGCATCATTGCAGCACGCCCGACTTCCGACAGACGACCGCTCAGAGACGTCGCCAATATGTCCTGGGCGCGCGACATCTTTGGGCCCGCCCCAAGGTTAAAGACCCAGAAGGATGACTGGTCGTTGCCTGCAGACTTCGTGCAGAAGATGAAGAGGTCGACGGGGGAGATTCTCCTCACCTTGTTGCCCCGAGAACCTCAACCTTCGTTGACTCTGGGCACGCTCCATATGTCCGACCCGTCCTCCCGCCCCTTGGACGAACTCCTCGCTGGGTTCAAACCGGGCTGTCCGCCTCGCAGAATCTTCGCTCCGCTCGACGCCGCCTGGGCGCTGGACCCGACGCTGTGAGCCCTGATGAGAGGCGACATGAGCGCAGGCTGACATGCGAGGGTCGTCAAGATCATCTTTCACGCTCGCTCCATCTCTCAAGGTCTGGGATGGAAAGAAGGTTTTCATCGGGGGATGGGCTGGCTGTGGGCCAAGAGCCCGCATGCTGTACTGGATAAGCGCGCCTGCCTTTCTCACCACCAATGGCTTGCTGATACCCCAGCCTTCACCTTCTCGTGGCTCCGGTCTGTGAGACAAGGGACAAGGATGGAGAGGTTGTCTGGCGCTCCCATGGGACGTGGAAGGAGTCCGTCGCAGCTTCCGTCACTGCATGCTCAGAGCTCACCCACAGTCTCACCGACTTGATCATCCTGTGCCTCAACGACCAGTTATCCGTGAATCTCTCCAAAGGTCACGCCAAGCACCTCGACGCCCTTGACGGAGCTCTCGGGCCCAAGTCCCAACGGCGAGTCTTCAAGGAAGATCGCCAGAAGTCCACCTGGAACAAATCCCATAAGCGGGACAAGTACGGTGTCATGTCGCACCTGGGAGCTCAGCCGCCCCGTGGCTTCCGTGCGCGCCTCTGGTCGGCCACCAGTAGTGAGTCCAACGCTTTGCCGACTCCCGCTGAAGCATGAGAGCATGCCCGTCATGCTTTACTGTACGACCGCCTCGCCCAAGCGTTGGCCATTGATGCGAAGTTTCAAGCACTGTATCTGACGGTGCTTGATCTCTACGTGAAGCAGCTGCAGGACGATCTCGGTCTGCTGAAGCAGCACAAGGAGTATCTACGCCTGCCAGCGTCGCAGCGCGAAGCACACGGAGCCGAGGGGTCGCCATTCCTCTCAAAGATCTCCCTGGCAGCCAAGTGGGCGCCGACGCCTAAGCATGCAGTCGACAAGCAGACATGGTTCTCGACAGCGTTGGCCATCAAGTTCTTCCCCTCGGCTACTGTCAATCAGGCCCGCCACGATCTGAAGGTCCGGATTCTGTCCCCGCTTCGCGAAGCTCTGGGCGTGCTGGAGCGGCAGCTCCAGAAGGCCCGCACTATCAACTATGCAGAGGCGGGTGTTCGTCTCTGTATGCTACGACTGCATCTGATCACTCAGTTGTCGGAAGCGACACTCCGTCAGAACGCGCACCATCTCATGAAGCACGACAAGAGGGCATTCTCCCGATACGTGGAAGGCCGAGTGACCAGGTGAGCGCTATGCCACACCCGTCGAACAGTGTTTAAGCGCAGCTCGGGGGCCCAAGCGATCCTCCCCTACCGTTTAATTTCAGGGGCGGTCTCCGAAGACAAGCTGAGCAGCACAGCCGCGAGCGTGGGATGGGACGTGTTGCTCCAACGCATGAAGCGGAACATGCCCGTCACCTTCGTGAAGACGGTGATCATCGCCGATCCGTCCGGCTCAATGGGCTCCCTACTTTCCAGGGGAGCAAGTGCACAGGCGGAGCCGATCCACCACGCTCTCGGATTCTATCTACTCTTCAACCAGCTCTCGCCAAAGCTGCATCGTACAGGCTACACGCCAAGCAAGATCTTCCCGAACAGCATTTCCGACGACACCAGTCTCCCGCTGCGCGAGCGGATTCATGCCGTCCGCAACGCCAACAGTCACGCCTCCATCAAGGTCGCCGATATTCTCGAAGCCGCCTGGCATCGGCCATCCCCGGTCAGCAGCTGGCTCGAGTCACCTCGCACCCTCATGGTGTTGACCAACAAGGATCCGGACCTGGCCTTCGGCTCGACCCAGCTGGCAGACGCCCTGGCCGCGCTCAAGCAGCGCTTTTCGAAGGTTCGCGCGGCGTGCCCCCAGATCGTGTGGTGGAACCTCCGCCATCAGACTCTGGCGATCACCGAGCAGAGCATGGATGGATTCAAGCTCATCAGTGGGTGGAATGACGAGTTTATCGCCGAGATGCTCGGCCTACACCTCTCTGCTCCCGAGTCCGGGGAAGGAACGCTGGATGAGGACGACGAGGAGGAGCTCATGAACACTCAGAAAGAGCGGACGAAGGGCGCGTCCACCGTGACAGAAGTCGCAGAGAAGGCTTGTTTCCAAGGCCTGGTCGTGAGGTCGTGAGAATATGATCATATGTCGTGTGTATGAATGAGCCCATAGTGAATGCCAATGCAGAGCTTGCGATGAACATATCTCGAGGCTCGATCAGTGCTACCTATCCGGTCCTGCTCACTTTGACCCCTTCGGCCACTGTATCTGATCTGGTCGTTGTCGTATTCCCGGGGATTATATACTGTCGGTACAGCCTGTTGTCGCGCGTAGCACCAATATACCTCAAAGGACAGCATATCTTTCAGCTTTGACGGTCGACGGAGAAGACGAAACGCGCGGTTCTTTTTGCCGTTTGGGTGCAGACTCAGAGCCTGGTAGCTCCTGAGTGCCGAGGTGCGTCGTCCCGTTGGACGTTCTGCCCCATCCTCGTACTCATCCTGTATGAATTGGGGGAGTCAGCTGGCACGAAGCGAGGCAATCCGAGCCTGTTCTGGACGTTCTTCAGTCCTGACTTGACAAAAGTCCATCAAAGCTGCATGAGAGTGTACACAACGTAGGCATTGCACTTCCGCATAGCCGCTCTTTTGTCGTTAATCTTATACCGGTATGCCAAGCATCCACATTGCCGCGTAGGACCTCATACCTCAACGGAAAGATTCTGCCCTGTTCAGAGCTGCCCCCGGGCCTCTGCTACAGTGTAGCGCGGTCGTTTTTGCGAGTGGGCAGTCTTTCGCCGAGCTTCCCTGCACTTCTGAGAAGGGTGCACATCGTCAACCCGCCTCAAGCCCACGATCGCGGCTGTGAGCCCTTTTTCGACGGTGTTCCGATGCGATGCAGCCACACTAGTTGGTCGTCTGTACGAGACATCATCATCTGCCTCAGCCAAAAACCTCACTGTGAGCGGTCCGTGCTCATACCTCACTCTTTCTCAACTTCCACTTGAGAGCTATATAACGGGCAATTTTGCCATCTGTCTGCCGCGTAGCACTGGCTTTACCTCAATGGAAACAATTCGAAGCGGCCAGATGTCCCGCCCGGGCGCCGGGTGGGACACCTGGCTGCAAGACGCGCGGTCGTTTTTGCCACTGCGCAGTCCTGTCTCTCGCCCTCATTCCCAGTCAGCTCTTTTACTTGGGGCATCGAGTATTGCTCCGAGCATGTCTCCGGCCTGTGTCTATTTTGATACCCTCGAAACGGCATAAAAGATGAGAGAGTAGGAAACAAAAGCATGTCGCTCTCGCGCAACAAAAGTCGTGATTGGACAAAAATGACACGCACATGCGCGCGAAATTGGTATATAACCAGAGTTTGAAGTCCATCATCGCCGCGTAGCACATCAACTTTACCTCAAGGGATAACATACGGCCACCGGCCCGTGGATCGGCGCCGTAACGATGCGCATCGTCAGTCGCCGAACTACGGGCCGGTGGACCGCGCGGTCGGTTTTTGGACTGGGCCCAGACACATGCCAGCCTACTGTCTTGGGTCCAACACCGCCTGCTCCTGCCCATAGTCGAGAAGAAATTCTTCCAAAGACCTAGACCTATCCAGCTCTCTTGAACTCGTTACGAACTTCCTTGCTCCCAAGTCTTCAGCGCCAAAAGTTGCAGAAGACAAAAAGCATGGAATACAGTGTGTGTGTGGCAACACGCTTTTGCCACCGGGACACGGGGTGGACGACCTCCACCGACCTGACCCTGCCTACCGTGGGAAAGCAATTACTTCGCGACGCGTCTGAAATGACCAAGTCGAACGTCTATTTCATTGTCGTTCGCCTCTCATCATGCCTCCAAGAAGACCAGTCGCCGGCCCTTCAAGTCAGGCGACACAGCGAAGGCGCCCGGTAGAGAGCGAGTCGGAAGATGAGAGCGAGGCAGAAGTCGCCGCCGAGACGCAGGCGACTCAGAGTGGCGCCAAGGGCGGCCTCACCACACCCGTGCGATTCACTGCAGCTGGTGACGGTGGGATGCTAACGAGGCCAGGAGATCAAGGCCGCTGGAGCCAAGCTCGTTCGACATGCCCTGTTCTCGGAATATCGTCGTCAGCCGATGCGCCGAGACCAGATTAGCAAAGCTGGCGAGTGGGCCACTGGTACAATGGGAATGGGGCTGATGAACAGTGATACCTGATAACCCAAGAGCGTTCCCTGCTGTCCTCCTCCGCGCGCAGGCAGTTTTGCGTACTACGTTCGGCATGGAGCTAGTCGAGCTTCGACCGAAGCGGAAGGGAGATCTGGTCAATGGGGCGAACCCGGAAACACAAGCTACTACCCAAATCCCAGCGCAGACTCAGAGGAAGCGAGGACGCTTGGCGGCGATACAGGAGGACTCGGAGGAGGATGCAGAGGAAGAGCCGCAGCCAGGGTCGAAGAAGAAGGGAAAGAGTACGCCCATGTCTCCAGGGGAATAGCTAAATTTTGCTCACATGCAGGGAGCGAAGGGACCAAATCATACATGCTTCGCTCAATCCTCCCTGGCGCCCTCCTCGAGAAGATGGCCGAACCGAATTCGCTGCCTATCCGAGACGACCACGACATCTCAGAAGACCAAGCTGCAGATGAGGGCGCGCTGCTCAGGTGGGACAAGGGAGACGGCACGCCCAGTGGTCATGTGGGCCTCCTGGGACTACGCATGGTCGTCCTCTGCCTTGTTCTCTGTCTTGGCAGGGTCATAGGCGACGGTATGTTCGGCTGCGAAGCTCTTGAAACAACAGCTGACGTCGAGACCACCTCCACGCTCTGCTCAAGCGCCTCAACCTCCAGCGAGACACGCACCTCCCCTTTGCCTCAACCGACTCGCATGAGCCGACATTGACGCTCGACAAGTACCTCGACCTGCTCGCCAAGCAGAACTACCTCGAAAAGGCCAAGCTGCCGCCGGACAATGCGCATCCTGAAGGAGACACAGAGTGGAAGTGGGGCAGCCGGGCGGACGCCGAGGTGTCGGAGAAGTCGGCGGCGAGGTTTGTCCAGCAGATGTGCGCTTCGTATCTCCTCCACTGACAGTCAATATGCTGATCGCAGATTTCTCGATCAGGAGGAGAGCGATGACTCGGAGGCAGAGGGGCCCGATGACGAAGAGAGGCCGAGTCTCGCCAAGCGCAGGAAGAAGCTACAAGAGGAGATTGAGCGGGCCGCAGGAGGTCCCCTGCAGGGGAACGAGTTGTAACCTCATGTCCAAGTCATCAGCATGCACTGCATCATGTCTTTTCCACACTTCCACTCCACTCTACTCTTACATGGACACGAAACTGCATCGCATACCGATTAGACGACTTGTATTTTACCATGATCTCTCCCGCTGCTTATACCTCATGATGATCGTCAAAAGGCGTCTCGAACGGGTCCACTCTCGCCCGCTCACGCCCATCCTCGGCCGCCTGTCGTCGCTGTATACCCGCGAACACCGCCGCCAGCGCCGCCGTACCCGTCTGCGCCCTGCTGGCCACCTCGACCGTCGGCTCGGAGAACCAGCTCCGGCTGCTACTCGTCGGCGTGGGCGACGCCGCGTGGCTTTCCCCGTGCTCGTCGTCCTCCTCGTCCGACTGCAGATAGTCGACCGAATCGTGTTTTCCAAAAGCGGCAGGAGGCACGAAGAGCCCCTGTGCCCCGCCCGCGCCAGCCGACTTGAGTGGAAGAGGCGGCGGCTGGTCCAGCGCGAACGAACGTTGTATCGCTCGTCCGCCCCGCGGCGTCGGCGCGCGGGACATGGGTCGGGGGTACGCCTGCGCATGCGCGGCAGGCGGAGGATGAAGCTGTTGTGCCGGTCTTGCGTCGGCGGGATATCGCACGTCCGAGCCGTAGCCGGACGAGAGGTCGCTCCCGTCCAACGCCCTGCCGATCGTCTGCGGATCCATCATCGACCACCTGCCGTCTTCCCCGGTCTCGTCATCGAACGGCGAGCGGCCTCGAGGCGCGTGCTCCTGTTGCGATGGCCAGTCGTCCCGGGGCGTCTGGGCAGAGGCCATCCTCGATGCGCCGAAAGAATTTTCCGTGCGCTGCGATGCGTTGCGTCTCAGCGCAGCGCCAAGTCGCATGCCTCTTGTGGGAAAGGCAGATCGCGCCGTCTCGACAGCCTTGTAGAATTTGTTGACCCAGAAAGGAGGGGGCGTCTCGGCCCGCGAGTCGACCTCTTCTCTGTCGCCGCGGGCCCTGGCAGCCGCGGCGGGGGCGGCGGTATACTTCTCCGACGAGCCGTACTGCAATCGGGCGGTATCGTCCCCGGCAGCAGACGACGACCGCCACCCTGTCAGGCGTAGGAAGGCCTGACCGGGCGCGGCAAGCGAGTGTATGGAGCCTAGTCCCAATGTGCTCTGACGTGTATTGGCCGGTCGGGCTTGCCCATCTGCGTCCGTCTCGGTAATGGTCGGTACGGGCATGGGCATAGGAGGCGTTGTACCCCTGAACTGCTTCTCCTCGTTGTACTGGTCGGATATCGGGTGTCCGCCCGTCCATCGCCACTTGCTTTGAGATACATCTTCGACCACCTCGATGCCGCGCCAGCGCTGGTACCGCTCCTTGCCGCCAGAATGCCAAATGACCACAATAATGCCAATGAGGGCGAAGCCGAGCCATACGCCGAGGAGGATCGCGTAAAAGTTGCGCTCGTACCGCAACGCCGATTCGAAGTGCGCGATCAAGCTCCCAATTGCGCCATCCTGGTCCGAACTGTCGGCGCTACTATTGCTGCTGCTGCCACCACTACCGTTTGACCCGACTGCAGCAGCGACGACTGGCGATACCAGCTCATTCATGGATGAGTTCGACAGCATCAGTACGTCCGTTGACAGCGTCGGAAGGGTCACTTGAGCGTGCTGTGAGACCCAGGTGAGACCCTCTTCGAGATTCGTGATTTTCGAGCCGAGGATGCAGTACACAAACGTATTGATGACCGACCCTAGGGTCGAGTTGCCAAACGCAGCGTCCAGTACTGTATGTCAATTTTAGGCGAGATGAAAAGAAGGCAGCTGACAGTCCTCAACTTTGTCGTAAAACTCCACAAGAGTCGAGTTGAGTGTGACGGCCGTGCTGTTGATCCAGGTACCAAAAAGCTCGTCGTTGATCCTCTGCTCGTACGCGTTGACGGCGGCGTTGAACTCGTTGGCATACTGAAGGCTTGAGTTGGCCGCGAGAGCATTCAGCTTCGAAGTGAGCGAGTTGGTCGTCGCTGTTACGGTCGAGTTGGCGTTCTTTCTGGCGTGGTCTTTGATGGCATCCAGAGCAATCATCTGGAACTGTAGCGAGAGAAAACCGAGAGAAGCGATCAAAAGCAGGGCCAGACAAGTGGGATGAGCGAGGTATGAGACTGCAATCAGCCATGTGAGACAGACGAGAAAGCAAGCGCGCTCACAGAACCATCGGATGTTATTCCTTGTCCTGTCCTGCTGAGTGAAGCGGTCCAAAATCCTTGTCCCGTACCTCTCCAGTATCGGGTGCTCCACGACTGCCACCATGCGCCACGCGCTCGTCTGGCCTCGGTCCATCTCCATCTGCACCGCTTCCACAGTCTGCTTCATTGCTCTCCACCGATACCATTCCCAGACACACAGCGCCGCCCAGCAGAGAAACAGCAGCAAGAACATAAGCCCGATCGCGACGTTGCTGAGCTTATGCAGTGCATTTGCAGTGTCGTCGATCAAGCTCGTGTCAAGCCCGTTGCAGAGCTCATTCTGCAGGTTGGAAGAGTCCGATGCCGCAAGGGTCTGCAATGATACGGTAGGCAAGATGGTCTCGTTGAAAGAGGCGGCCATCTCCAAGCGAGTCGAATTAATCGATGACTTCAATTCCTCGAAAGGGGTGTCCACCAGGTCGTTGAGCATTGTCCGGAGTTCATCGAGATTTGGCATCGAGTTGTTCAGCTTGATCAACGAGTCCTCGAAGGTCGTGGGGATTGTGACATTTTCAAGGGCGGAGAGTTCTGGAATGGAGAACTCGGGGACTGAGATGTTCACGCCGAGCTTGCTTGTCACAGACTGGAAATCAGCATATATGGAATAGAGGAGAAGGATATGGCTTACGTTGATGCTGCTCACAGTTGACTGTATGACCGAGTTGGCCGAGGCTATGTCGTTTTGTATGCTTGTTCGGATGCTGTTTAGTGCACCCGTAACGCTGTCGGATATCTATCGTAAGCGAAAGGTCATCAGAGCAGGACCTTGGGGCTCACCGTCTGCACCGCTTCAATTAGAATGTCCAGCACTCCCTGTACAGCAAGCTGTATTGTGCACATCAACAAACTCCTGTAGGTGTCGATGATGAACTCGATGACCTTCTCGATGATGGTGATGCAATCGATCAATCCTGCTCCCACCGCCAGTATACTCGCCTGAGTGGCGAGAACGGCTGCTTTGTTTGTCTGCATGGCCATGTACCTGGGCAACGTCTGTATGCTTGCTGCTCCATCGGCCAGGCCATTGCAAGCGGACAGCACCGAGTTTTTGAGCGTGTCCGCAAGTGCCGCCGTCGAGCTTCGGTTCTGCAGCAGGTGCGCAATGCTGAGTATGAGGGGAAGGAGAGCAGGTATAAGTGTGACGAGTAGCAGTCTGGGCAACAGTCCGAGGTATGGCTGTAATCCCCGCTCTCCCGCGACTGCTGTCCGGTTCTTCTCGTCGACGGGGGCGTACGGTGTCCGCGGCGTGGCCGGCAGTGTCGATGCCGTGTGATAGCGCTCGAAGGGCGGTCGACCAGGCGGCGAAAGCGGGATGATGTGGTCTGGGTTGACATGGTTGTTTCTTGGAGGCTGGAGATAGGTATCGGAGCTCATCCTGTCTCTGCCGGTAGATGCCTCGAAGCGTTGGTTCCAACAGACGTGAGAGACGTGAGACGAAAGATTGAGATGATGGCTTGTTCAAGACTTCTTAGCCCGTTAGGCATGGCATAGCAGGTGAGGGCGCATTGTACCCCTTCGCCGCCGTCATCCAGCGGGTGAGCGTCATCCCCACCCAATGTCCTGTCTTCCCCGTGCCAATCAGCGTTTTGATGTCTGCGAGAGCTCATTGTGCGTCTACGAGGGATTGCCAGTACTCGGTAAGCTGGAGATGCTGTGCTGATTCTCATTGTCGACCGCTCGTTGACAAAAAGCAAAAGGTGAACAGACGAAACAGGCTTTTGCTCTTCTGAAACGCGGCGAGGAATTCAGGAACCGACGCCACGTGTAGAGACGGAATCAAATATGCCACGTCATGCCCCCGCTTGAGCCGCGCGTCCAGACGATGACGAACCGACTACGGGTCGCATTCATACCTCATCTCCATCCGTTCGACCAGCATTGTCGCTCATCATGGCGCTCTACGCCCACGCACCGGTGTCCTTGAGCGAGCCGCATAGCTCTGCTCCGGTCCAACAGTGAGCCATCGTTTCGTGGAAGTGGAGAGAGAGCTCAGACGCCAGCGCCTTCAACCCATACTCCGACAATGGAGGTTCCATCTTGGCCATCGCAGGGGCGGACTTCTCTGTCATCGCCGGCGATACAAGACAGTCTGAGGGATACAGCATCCAGACTCGATATGCACGGAAGGTCTTCCAACTGTCAGCTGGCAGTGTGCGAGTCGGAAGCGAAGCAGCTGATTATACAGGACAGACAATGCGGTCTTGGCAACGAACGGATTCGCAGCAGACGGGCAGAACTTTGTCAAGCGAGTCAAGCAGAGGCTTGAGGTGAGTAACACCTCCCATGGCCCGCTCTTCGCCGTATCGCTCTCCGACGCTGCTGATACCGTAGTGGTACCAACACGCTCACAACAAACCCATGCCCCTGAAGGCGATCGCGAGATTGATTCAGACCATGCTGTATGGCAAACGATTCTTCCCGTACTACGTGTACAACATCCTCGGAGGTATCGAGGAGGATGGTCAGTCGCCGGACAATCTGAAGGTTCAGAAAAGGTCTGACCAGCAGGGTCTGGCGCCGTTTACTCTTTCGACCCTGTCGGCAGCTATGAGCGAGAAGCATGCCGGGCAGCAGGATCTGCTCAATCCCTCATCCAGCCCTTCCTCGACAATCAGGTGGGCATCTCAGCTGCTCGTATGCCTCGAAGCTGACAGACTAGATCTACTTCAAAAACCAAACACCCGCACCAGGTGCCGAGCCCTTTGTCCCCGGCCGTCTACCTCTCTCCACTGTCCTCGGTCTCGTCACAGACTCGTTCACCTCTGCCACCGAGCGACATATCGAGGTCGGAGACGCGCTGGAGATGTTCGTGGTGATGGACAAGGGCCGGACAACCGACGACTTGCTGGGCGTTCAGTTGCCCGAGGGCATGAAAGTTGAGGAGTTGCCGCTCCTGGGCGAGGAGACCGGGATGAGGAGCTTCTTGGTCAGCCGACCGCTCAAGAGAGACTAGGTGTGTTGTAGATACTACATGCAGTTGCGCATCCCACTTCCGGATGTCGCCCAGTCATCGGTCTTTGTCTGTGATGCCCACCGCCATACTCTATCACTACTGCGTAACAGGTGATCAAGTACGAAGATACAAGGGCGGGATGAAAAGCCCCAATGAGGAAAACCCTACCCCTACAAGAAGGCTATGCTGTCCACCGAAGAAACGCCCCAAGTGGCCCCCCTCCTCTCCTGCCCCGGCCTAGCCATACCACTATCTCAGCAAGAGAGGCGTACCGATCCCCAGAGACCCCAATGAACCCTGCCCGTCGTACGGCAGCACATCTTGCCTTTTTGGTTCTTGGGGTCCGATCCAATGTGGTGCTCGAGGATGGCGATGCAGAGGTGACGCCGGGGGTTGGTACCCCCTCATGCTATCCTCTTTTTGGCAAGCTTTGAATGCGTCCACTGGTGAACCAACTTGACACGGGTATGGCCGTCCGTTTCGGCCCTACATTTCCTCTCTGGGTCTGCCATCGGTACTTTTCTTTTCCTCTTCCGCCCGTCACTGGTCCCGTGTGTTGTAGTTTCCTGGGCCCGCGTCGCGTCCTGGCTACTATGAGCCTTCCTTAGGGGGTTCCTCATGCCTTGCAGCATCAAGATCCCTTGCTTCAAGTGACGAGCGTCATCCACCACCAACCCTTTTGGGGATTGGCCGTGGACCTGCATGGCGACAAGTTGTTGTTTGGGCACTGCTTGCAGCTATGCCATCGCCCGCCATGCGGCAGCCGATGATGAACACCTCCACAGGCCTGCGTACCTCTACCAATCGTCATTGGGACCCACCGGTCGTGCTTCGGGGTAGCGTAAGCGAGGAGCACCGAGAATGTATGAAGAGCTGTTTGTCAAGACTGGGGAGAAAAGAGGGATGAAAGGGCAGATGAGGGGCTCTTATATATGCGGCCGGTGGGTGAATGATATCTCACTGTCCGGTAAGAGATTGCTGATCTGGTCTGGGATACCTAAGTCACTGTATTTTTTGAAGGTGAGACTCACGTCAGGTCGTCGGCAGCGGTGAGGAATGTTTCGCAAGCTGAGCTTGGCACCGGGACTGCGCGTGGCCCTCAATGGTCAGAGTGACTGCGGGCCACGAGGCCCTTATCTGTGTCTCGGCTTGAGAGAGACGTGAGAACCATTCCTCCCGCTGAGAGCGATTCCCATCACCGGCGCCAGAAGGAGCGCATGTGCGTCAGAGAGGCCGTATCGGTGCATCCCAGGCAACCCCTTACAATTGCAATCGAAGTGCCACAATCGAGGTCCGCCACATTCATCCCAGCCCTCTTGAACTTCTTTCACGATTGACCAAAAGACAGTGAATAGTCGTGTAACATCTTCGTAACATCACACGAGATGTCTCTCCCGTCGACCTCTCTGTCCACGGCCGAGGTATCGTACATCGTCGATGGTCTGGCGCATCCCACAAGCCCCACGCGAGCAGACGGCCGGCAGCTCCTCCAGCCCCTCCCGATCGAGATCAGCTACGGCGACGCCCCGCAGGCTTCGGGATCTGCCAGGGTGAGGCTCGGGAGCACAGAAGTCCTGGCGGGTGTACGGCTAGAGGTGGAGGATGTGGAAGTCCAGGGGAAAGGCAAGCAGAAGGCAAGCTGGCTGGGCAAAGTCGAGGTGGACATGTGAGTCTGAGGGTTGAGGGGCAGAGAAGAATTGGTGCTGATGCCCAGAACGCCTCAGGCTTATCCCTCTCTTGGCACCAACGACTTGTCGAGGCTCGCGACCATGTATGCAAGTCTCATCTCCGACCACTTCATCCCGAGTGTCCCGCCATTGCCCATTCTCCCTCCAACAAAGTACGTCTTGCGCCGTTTCATCAAGTCCGTTCTGACCTCAGGTACTTCGTACCCTATCTGCACCTCACCGTCCTCTCTGCGTCATCGGCCTGCGTCACCTCCGCCCTTCTCCTAGCGTCCCGAGCGGCATTCAGCGATCTCCGCGTACCCATAGTGAAACGTATCGGCTATGAAGGCGCTACGACCGCCGACGCCGAGGGAGAAGAGACCGATCTGAGCGGCATCAAAGCGGCTGTCCGGGCAGCTCGCGGTGGGAAGGGCAAGAGTAGAGCTGTCGGGCGAGGCGGCGACGATTGGGATCTGGAAGGGGGAGAGACGTTCTTGGAGCAGAGAGAAAACCTGCCAGTGGTCGTCGTCCTCAACCTCGTCAGCTTGCCGCTCACCGCTTGATTCAAGGATTAAGCTGACCTTTCAGACTCCTAAAGGCGGCGTGGTCTTTCTCGACGCTACACCTCAAGAAGAGGCGGCTTGTCCCGATCGTGTGCTGCTGTTCTTCACCGGCTCTGGCAAGTTGTGTGGCATGCGAGTTGAGGGAACTTCAGGGATTGATATCCCTCGGGTACCCGCTCTGCTACAGGTCCGCAATCATTCCAAGGCTTATGGGACTTTTCGCTGACTGCCAGGAGGGCAAACGGATAGCGCAAGAGCTGGTGGACGGCTTGAATGCTGAGATGCCCAAATGAAGCTTGCCAGACACTGGACACTTTGCCGAGTCACCATCTCAACGTCACTGATGCCATATTCGGCAATTCAGCACACCTGCATGGAGGACGAGTGCATTCGCATTAGCATCATCGTCACATATCGCACCATTTACAACAGTATATTCATGCACCACATGAGCACAGCAATCGCCCCATTCGATGTCCTGCCATGACGCATTCTCTGCTCAGAGGTATACTGTCGCGGCAAGATTTAGCGCATTGACGCGTCGCTCAATACCTTCGCTTCTTGCCTGACTTGCCCCCTCGGTCCCGTCCCTGCCCGCTGCCCCGGGCGATCTCCCTCTCGCTCAGCTTGAGCATGCCATTCTCAAACTTGCCAAAGCCGCTCGCCAGACCGCGTACCCTGCCCTCCTTGCGACTCTCCATGCCCTTCTTCTTGCCTGCGTCACCTATAACCAATCTCTTCGTCCCCTTTCGCTCCTTCGGACCCTTCTTCACGCCTCGGACATGGGAGGCCTGTCGCTCGTCTTCGGCTGCACGCGCCTCGCGCTTCGCTCGTGCATGCACGATGCCAGTGCGTATCTTCGCCGGATGGCGGGACACTTCTGCAGGGAGGGCCGGGCTTGCTGAGCCGGATGACCGGCCGGACTCCCCAGGCAGGGAGTACGAGGAGAGCTGTGCCAGTCGGGCGGAGATGGCGTTGCGCTTCTCGACCGGGCGTGCATGGGTCGTGTTCTCCGGTATGAGCGTGGTGAGTAGCATCGAGTGGAGCGTCTTGTCTAGAGCCCGGTTGGACAGGTCATCTTCTCCTTCGGACGAGTCGGCCTCCCCTGACTTGATTCGCTTTCGCTGGCTTTTCGGCCCATAATCTCTGGTGGCCTCGATACCCATCATTTTGGACGACGATGATTTCTGGTGATGAGCTTGGGTCAAGGAAATTTAAGGGGAACTGACGAGAAACGCCCGACGTTCCGACTTGGAGGTGGACATCATTGTGTCAACGGATCGAGAGGGATCGCTGAAGACCACCTCAACCGGGGCGGCGCGACTAGACGAGACTGGCGAGTCAGCTTCTCATCCTGCCACTTTGTTACCTGACAAACCTTTCTGCTCGGCGATGCCCGTCCAGCCATCATCAGACTGATACTCCTCTTCGTCTTCCTCATCGTCGTCATCTTCGTTGTCTGTTCCTGCCTCCAATCCGCTGAGACTGGCTCCTGATGAATCGCTGTTGCGCCGCTGAGCACTTGTACTACTCTCTGCCTCGTCGGGCCCGTCTATTCCCAGCATCATGCGACTGTGCGCTTGCAACATTGCCAGCATGGCCGTCTGATCGGATGATCCTTGACGTTCATCATCAGAGGACTCGTCAGACGAGCTCGTTCGGGGTCGGTTTGACGGACGTGAATTGGGTCTCTCCGTTTTCGTGTTACTGGCCGAGCCCCCCGCTCCCTCTCGCGGCATGCTGCGCTTGGTCTTGTCCAGGCTCACAGCCATGATGCTTATGCGTCCAAGAGCAAGGACATCGTTGCAGCCAAAAATCCCAAAGCCTTGAAATGGGACGGCGCTCGCCGCTTGGCACCATTCATTGCCACTTTCGGCAAGTTCCGCCTGTACAGCCGGGTCGATGAGGTTGACGCGTTGCTTCCGCCTCCCCTCTTCCCCCGTGTTGCCACCCTATCAACTTGATCTTGCTCTTCCAACAACATCTCATTCACTCGCTCGTGTCCCTGGCTCCTCGTCTCGTGTCTATCACCCGACGTGAGTGTCACCCTCATGGCTACGCGCAATCCCTCTCCGGCAGTGCTAGGCGAGTGCAGGGGAGGAGTGGAGGACCCCCACCCCTGGGACGATAGCGGCGCCTTCCTTTAGCCCTTCACAAGGTGCTCGATTCGAGCGGGAGGACTCATGGAGCATTAGAGCACACGACTGGGGGAGGAAGCTGACACGCCAGTCTCCCATCCTAGATCGCCATCATGGTCCGGTCCAAGTTCAAGGACGAGCACCCCTTCGGTGAGCTTGCTTGGCGATCACGAGATTCGGCGTGACCAGAGGCTGATGCGTCTTCCCTTTCTCGTCTATCCCCCATGTCACGCTTCGCCCTCACACTGTCACATGAACCACGATCACTGCGACTTCATCGTCACGTCTACATGTCCCGCCCCTCAATGTGTCAATCTCGCCACCGCGCATCGCTTCCCCTACCAGACAAGCGCAAAGCCGAGGCAGAGCGCATCAGGCAGAAGTACCCCGACCGTATTCCCGTCATCTGCGAGAAGGCAGAGAAGAGTGATATTCCCACGATCGACAAGAAGAAGTACCTCGTCCCAGCCGTGAGTGCCCATGCTCGTGGTTTGCTGCAGTTGCTGCGGAATGCCTTCCGTGCAGTTGCTGACGTTGCAGGACCTCACTGTTGGTCAGTTCGTATACGTCATCCGGAAACGCATCAAGCTCGCACCGGAAAAGGCCATCTTCATCTTTGTCGACGATATCCTCCCGCCAACCGCCGCACTCATGAGCTCGATCTACGAGGAGCACAAGTGAGTCGCCGCCTTGTTGCTTACCTGGCCAGCTATGCGAGGAGAGCGGCTGACCGCTAGGGACGAGGACGGATTCCTGTATGTCCTGTACGCATCCGAGAACACATTCGGCTCTCTGCCATTCGAGGAGATGTGAGAAGCGGAAGAGAATGAGCTGCGGACGTTTGAGCTGTGAAGAGGACGTTGATGTGATTTTCCTCGACCCGAGTGAATAGGAGTTACCCTCTCTTTTCGCCTGTACATATTTGTATAACCGCTCTGGAATGCGAGATTGATCCGAGTGACTCCAGCTGGTTCACGCGGGCGAAGTGATGCTGCTGCCTGCATGACGATGCAGTGAAATATGCCTTGTACACACAATGATATTACCGAGTACAGTCTAATCGCTCTTCCTGACCTCACGCCCTGGGCACCTTCAACCCCTTCATCTTCCTGCCCTGCATCTTGCTGAGGTCCTGCTTGCCCAGATGTATCCTGCCGACCTTGTCGCCCATCGCGTCCGTCTCGACATTCTTCCTCTTCTTGCCCAGACCACTCGCGACCGTCTTCTTGTCCACCTTGGGCCGCTTCAGAGCCGCGCGCAGCATCTCCTCGTCCGCCTGCTGCACCCTCCGCGGCACAAAGTCGATGCTGGGTCCCATCTCCGTCAACTCGATCTTGGGCACCTTGGTCCCCGACGCCCCGAGCTTAGTCGTGTACACGCGGAAGTGCACAGCGGGCAGTACTTCCGGCGCGTCCGCTGCGGTAGGCGGGACGGGCGCGGCGGTGATGCTGATGACGTGCTCGATGGCTGTGAGCGGGATCTCGGACAGGGGGTGCCCGTTGTACATGTCGAGAAGGAGCGATTTCAGCAGTTGGTACGTCGGGTGCGTGTCGAATATGTCCGAGTGGAACACCATCAGTGGCCGTGCGCCCAGTGTGCTCTTTGGGGACTGCCGTGTGAGTACCGCCTCTACGCAGGTGCCCAACTGGTAGAAAAGCAAGGCAGGGGACCCACCGGTATTTGCGTCATCGAGACGAAACCCTCGATGCCCAGCTCCAACATGTCCAACACCCGCCCGTCGAACATCCGCGTCAGGACGAGGTCGTGGGGCCTCTTCTTGCTGTGCAGACCGGTGACAAAGAGACTCGCATCGTTCTTTGCGCAGAAGAACTCGAGGGACGAGGTGTCGTCAAATGGATGGATGTCGTTTTTCCGGGAAAAGTTGACGGCTTGCGGTCGCTTGAGGGCGTACTGTCCCCTCAGCCTCTCCCCTTACAGTATCCACCAGACCTCGGTCTGATTGTGACGCTATAGACTTACCAGATCCTGCATGCAGTCCCTCACTCGCTGGCTCGTGCTGCTCCCTCGTACGAAGATGGCCGTCTTTTCGTTCTCCACCAGGAGAGGTTCTTGCTTGGCCAACGCCCGCTTCACCCGGGCATTCTTGGGTTTTCTACAGGTCAGCACCTGTCAAATGACGAAGCTGCCCCGTTACTCACATCGTCCGCAGCATCGACATGTTGGCGGCTTTCGATGTATGTGATTGAAGGTCAGTAAGTAGTTGTCTCAACTTCGGCAGAGGCAAAATTGAGCCGACCAGCATCACGGACGACCACGTGGTTTGCTCCGAAGTCCGAGGCATCCAAACACGCGACTGTCCGCGACCAATTATCTTCTGCTCACTTGCCTCTATCGTCTCATCTGACTGTATCTCACGTGTAAGTATAATCGGGAACATGGCGCCTGCAGCGAAGACGGGAAAGAAGGTGCATGAGCTATCTTCCGATGAAGAGATGTAGCTGATCGGCAGAGCGGGAAAGAGAACGCTCCTCCCTCTCGGTCCAAATCGACCAAAGCCATCGCGGACGATTTGGACGCGGCTGACGAGATGGCGAGCAGTCAGCTGGCTCGGGACCAGGTCGAACACCAGCTGAGACCGTAGGCTTCATAGACGAGGATGGACCGAGCAAAAGACCCCTCGCGCCGTCCAAACGGCCAGTAAGGGAAGACGATCTCGCGAACGGCACAGCCACGGACGGCCGCAAGCTATCCACAGTGAGTATTCCGGGCACAACAGATGCCGGATCAGAGGAGAGGGCTAAGGACCAGGTCATGGCTGAGCGAGACCGGTATAGAGAGCAGAGAGACGATTTCGCCGCCCAGTTCGAAGAGCTGTCGAAGAGTCGGAACGGCACAGACGAGCTGTTTGCGCGGTACAAGGACAAGGCTGCGCTGCAGGCTAAGGGTGGATCCGATCAGCTACGACACGACTGACAAGCTGATGTATAGCGCAAACGGACGTGATTGCGAGCTTGACGGCCCACAACGATAAGCTGCAAGAGAAAGTACGCATGCTGGAGAAAGCCTTGCAATCTGCGCCGGCCGCACCGGCTCCCACTACGCTCCCGGCTGCTGGCGGGGTATTCGATGGTCCTGTTGCGTCGTCGAGCAAGGACCTGGAGAAGGTAAAGAAACGGCTGGAGGAGAAAGACAAGGAGGTCAAGGTGCTGCAGGGGGAGCTTGCCAAGTCCCAGGCCGGCCTCAAGGAGAGAGAGACCAAAAGTGAGTCCACGTCTCGATTCACGCGGGGATGGGGACTGATATTAGTCGCCGGACTCGAGCGGGATCTCAAGGCCGAGATCACGCACTCTCGATCCCTACAAGCGAGCTCGACGCGCAACCCGCTCGCAGCATCCGTATCGAATACACCCGAGGAGGCGGAGAAAGACGCGCTCTCGCTCAAACTCTACGAGGACCTCACCGATCTGAACATCACCAATGTTAAGATCCGCACGGGCAAGGGCGGCAAGGAGGTGACGTTCAACTGCGTGCAGACTATCGAGGCGCGCAGCTTGGCCTTCAAGCTGCGCTCGTATAACGATCTCGACTCTACGCTGGTGGGCAAGAGCGATAATCCATGGGTGAAGAAGCTTCATTTCATACCCGAGGGGCTGGAGTACGAGACGGACCAGGCCTTCAAGGACTGCTTGGGGCCCTTTGCGGCGGAGTTTGCGGTCCCGCGCGAGATGGCCAACGGACTGTATGAGAAGATGCGCCGCGCAGTGCGGATGGAGGACGACGACGAGTGATCATGCCTGGCAAGTAAGGAGACGACTGAGTAAAGGGTTCAGGGAGCGATCTTGTCTATTTAGACTATTCATAAAGATGTTGTATTTTCACGGTATGGACAGTCTTGAAATATCGCGGCGTGACATCTCATTTCATGCCGACACTGATAAAGGTCGACAAGTGGGTATCCTCGTACGTGTTATATGTCATACGGCAGTTCCTCCCTTAGCCCTCGCTGGGGTAGCTTACTGCCCGTGCACGCTCATCCGGTTCATTCCTCCCGTCACCCCGTCCACAGACCCTACACTTCCAGCATACGAGGGGATCCTCTGACCGGATCCCGCGGAGGCGTACGGCGAAGCGCCATATGGCTGTTGTTGAGGCTGGGCAGCCTGGGCATCGTATTGACCGGTGGCAACTGCAGGGTACGGTTGAGCACCTGCAGCCGGCTGCTGACCCTGCGCTTCGGCCTGTTGGCGGTAGTATGCCTCCCAAGCTGCTGCGTGCTCGTCCTGGGTCGCACCGATACCGGCGGCTCCAGGAGCGGTGTTCTGTCTCTCGGGCACGGCGGATGGTGGGTACTCGGGGGCGCCATTGGGAGCGTGAGCTCCAGGCGGAGCATGACCGCTAGGAGACGGTCCTCGGTAATACTGGCCTGGAGCGGCTTCTCCGGGCGCCTGAGGTGACGGGACAGGATTGGGGTTGGGGAAGGCCTGAGCGGGCTGCTGCCCGTACTGTACTGCCGCCTGAGATTGGGGCGTGGCGTAGTCGTGCGGTCCATACGAGTCACCTGAGGCCGAATGTTGGGGGTATTGCTGGGCTTGGGGTGGGGCGGCGTAAGGCTGGGCCTGCGGGTATTGCGGCTGAGATGGCTGTTGAGCGTATTGCTGATGTGGAGATGGCTGCTGGGGTTGCTGAGCATATTGTTGCTGTTGAGCGTAGGGGTCATGCGAAGGCGTATAGCCATATTCTGTCAGGTTAGCAGAGACCAGCTTCAAGCCAGAGGTGACTCACGAGGAACAGCAGCAGGTGCCCGAAGCTCCTCGTACTGCCTCATGGCGCGCAAAAAGTTGGCGTTCATATGCTCAAGCTCGGCTGACGTGTCAGCTGGAGATCAGTTGGGATGTATCTCACCTTTCTGGTCCGAGTATTTCTTGATCAGCGCGGTGATCTGGCCCTGCAGTCCCACGCTGGATTGGTACATTTCCTCGATTTCGGGGTGGTCGTCCAGCCTCTCGCCCCGCGATGGATCGATTCCCTTGAGTGTCTGCAGAAGCTGATCGACCAAGCCTGCCAGTCAGCTCGCTGAATCCGGACACGAAAACGACGTGAGCTGACCTAGCGAGGCGAAGACTCTCGCTTCCTCCTGCGCTTCCTCTTGCAGTTCCCTAGCGCTGGGCTCCGGTACCGCCTCTACATACGTCACGGGGAAGATCTGGCATCAGCATGGGACCGATCGGCCATGACGATGCCTCACTCCAATCTTGCCGTTGCAAGCGCCGCGCCACCACTCCTTGAACCCCCGGTCCAACACCTTGATGACGTCTCCGCGCTCAAAGTTGAGCTCGCCAAGTTCGTTCGAGGTGAAGGTGTACAGCGCTCGGACACGAGTAGCAGTGTTGAGATCAAGGGGTTCGGCTTGAGGTTCGGGCGGCGGAGGGGGTTGGTAGGCCTGCCTTTCGGGTTGAGAGGGCTGATACGGTCGCGACGAAGACCCAGATCCCGCAGTGGCGGAGGAAGTGGGCTGAGAAAGTTGGTAGCGGCCGCCTTTGTCTTGCTTAGACAGCTCTAGTACACGAGCCAACTCGTCTTCTTCTCGCCGGCGGCGCGCATCGTCCTGACGATCAGCTTGCTTCTGAGGCACGGTGAGACACTGACCGTGCTCTCAGGGGGAGCTTCGGGCTCGTCAAAATTGAAGTCTGGCGGTCAGCTGGAGAAGCCGAGCTGCCAGCTGAGATTTATGACGCACTCTTGCCCCGAAGTTGGTCGTACAGCTCGCCCATCATGCCGAGATTGGGATCGCCCGTATCCTCAAATTGCTTGGCCCACGATTTGACATATCCCAATGCCTTCTTCTTGACGGCGGGATTGGTGGTCTATGAATCAGCTCGTTTCCCTCAGATGTTCGCAGCAGCTGACCCTATCGTTGATCAGGCGATCCAGACCTTGAGTCCAATTGCGAGACGAGAGCTCCTCCAACAACGGCTTGCCGCAGTTCTGAGCGAGCGTGTTGGCGAGCTGTCGTCAGCGCATGCGAGGGGCAGCTCGACAGACCGGCTCACTTCCAAGGCATATATCTGAACGTTGGGATTACGATGTGCGAGCCGTTTCTGCAATGCCCCCACTGCTTGTCGGGCGCTGCACATCAGCATCCGCCTCCTTTGCGCCTGCCTGCGAGCTCGTGGCTTCCCCGCCCGGTAACGACAGACGTGATGCACGTCCAGTGGTGATGAGGATGTAGCACTGACCCGGTCTGCCCCTCTCCAGTGACCTTGTCGCAGACCTCGAGGTTCAGCGCCCAGTCCTCCGACGACAGGTTCTCATCAGTCGCCTTTCCTGTTTGTCAGCCTGATCCCAGCTGTACGTTGGCGACGCACCGACGAGCTCATCATAAGCGTTCGGCGCGGCGGAGAACATGCTGCTAAGCTATGTCTACCAGCAGGACAGAGAGTCACGATGCGAATCGAGGTGGTGTCAGAGCTGGGATCGCCAGAAAGTCGAGTGTCAAAGGTGAAGCAGGGTGAGGGTTACTAGGTAGATCGTGCAGGAAAGTGCGCGATAGGGCGTAGCTCGTTATTTCAATTCTTTTTTAGCTCTGAATTTCTAATCAGGTATTCAAGTTATTGGTTCTCAGGCAATTTGGAAAACCTAATGCAATTCCTTGTTCTTTGGTTCCGTTAGACATGGGGGGGTGGGACACCCCCCCAAGACCCCCCCTTGCGCCTAGCGGCGCAGCCATCGCAGCCCTTACGGGTCAAGCATCCGGCAAAGCCGGATGTACTGTAGAACATTGATTAGTTGCAAGCTAAAGCACTTCATCAAGAGATGCGCAAGTGCTTGTTGGGCATGCTAGGCTGATCAGATGATCATAGGCATGCCAAGCTGGTCACAGGGGCTATGTCACAGCTGCCACCTGGCAAGCCTATTGCAGTCTTGTCAGACTTGCGCTATTGTAACCATTTTGGTGCAATGATAGGGCAGGGTATGGCAGTAGCTATGTAGGCGATTGGTTCTGCTACAGAGATCATTCCATGCATCAGCCTCATGCATAGATCTTTATTCTCTGATGAAAGGCAATTTGGCAAGGACACAATGCATATTAGGATTGTGCTGATGAAATCAGAATGGCCGGAATTTTCTTATTTAATTCCCCCATTTACCGTTTTCGTTCCAGGGACACCCGCAGAAATTCGCCCCGTAAGAGCTACGCTGATGACGACGGCGGTGGCGGTGCCCGAGCCAGGCAGCAAAATCACGTGACAACCACACTTCACTACTTCGACATCGACGAAGAATATCTCGCAAGTCTCACTGCAGCAAAGATGACCTGGTGGCCGTTCTCCTCTGGGACTACCTCAGGTCCGAGCCAAGATGGAAATGCTCAAGCAGGGCCGTCGAGCGTCCCGGTGCCGCCGCGGGTCGACCGTTTCCAGACCATGTTGAACGATGAAGAGGCGTATCAGGCATTACAGTACCCCACGACGGACGATGTGCCCGGATGCATGCAGCTCTTGTAAGTCTGATTCCGATCTCCCAGTATGTACTGACGGATAGGGACGAGTTTCTGATGAGCTACGGTGCGGCTTATCGAAGTCTCAGCGAGAGGTAAGCTGACGGCAGCGCTCATGCCCCAACTGCGGCATCTGTACCGCTACGGGGAGCTGAGGCAGTCCACACGGCAGTTCCAAGACTTCAAATACTGCCTGTCTGTCAAGGGAGAGGACGAGGAGGGCCGAAGAAGACTATGGATCCAGCGCCGGGCGGCGTGGTGGGCGCAACGAAGAGCCGAGTCGAGTTCAGAGGACGTGTGGGATGTCCGGACGTGCGTCTCTCATTTCGATTGAGAGGACGGCGCTGAGAGACAGAGAGAAGCTGACAAACTTCCCGCCGGTGCATCCGCCAGATGCAGAGCAAGAGAATACATCCACTTTCGGATGACAGGCCAATGCGAGAAGGGATGCATCACTCTATGTCAGTGGGGCGCATCTACACCTCACCAGGGAAGGAGTGATCGTGAAGCAATGGGTTAGAAGGGTGCTTGAGCTCGTGTAAACAGTGATCGAGCGATGCGTACGAAAGAGGCGAGTCCAGCAGGACTACATGTGAACCGGATCACACCTTGTCTTCTGAAGTCGGGGTGATCGGGCTGACCTGGGGTGTGGCCTGCGCATCCTTGGCGGCCTGCTTCTTCCCGCCTTTGGCGTTGAGCCTGATATCTCTCGCCTCCTGCTGAGCCTTCTTCTTGGCCTCCTTCTTCTCCTTGGCCGACGGACGGGCAGCGGTCTAACCATGAGTAAAAGGCTGAGAAGACACTGGGTGGTGACAGCTCACATGATCTTTGCCCATTCTCGGCGCTATGAATCGGTGTGTGGTAGTGGTGTTGTTGCGTTGGGGTGGCAAGAGCATCGATCTCTCCCACGCTTTACCATGGCTATATACGCGTCTCTCCATCTCGCGAGCACGAATCTGCTCGAACAGCGAGATGAAAGGATCGCACTCCTTGATGATGCGCTCCACCACCATGAAGGGGCTTCGGTCAGATGCTGTGCAGTGAGGGGTCTAGGCCAGCCGAGTCGTGCATCTTGCGTGTGAGAACGGTCAACTCGCTTGTCAGCAGATACGATGGTCAATGGAAGGCATTCTGGCATCTTCCTAAACAATTTCTGTGTGGATTCAGGCCTTCTCGGTGGAAACGTCTGGCTAGACAGACAGACCGGCCATCTTCCCAATGAGGCCCTTGCTAACGGGCCAAATGACCAGCTTGCCGTCCTTGCCCGCAGTCGAGACTTTAGTCACCTCGCCCCCGGCTCCCCACTCGTACGGCTCGACCCAGGTGATTGAGTTCTGGTGAACGGTCTTGAGCAGTCCATCCTCTCCAACAGCAGCCATACCAGCCGAGGTCGGAGCGGCGCCGCTCCCCCCTGACCTGCTCAGGCCTCGAGAATCGGCCTGCTTGAAGAGGTTGAAGGCTTCGTTGTTGAGCTTGCCAGGACCCCCTGATGGGCCGCGGGAACCAGTGGCGGACGGTGTCAGCGCCCTCGAGCCCGATGCGGACGGGTCGTCCAGCGACTGAGCCATGGACCAGCCTGACTGGTCTCCGGTGAATACCACGGGCTGGCAGTCGTGACCTCCAGCGACGAGGGCCGATTCGGAGATGAACGTGAGGGAGATGAAGGGGAGTGCAGGGAGTCGCACGGAGATGTGGGCGGCCAGAGGCTGACCGGGCCCCGACGGGTAAACGACAGAGATGGACGAGTCGTGCGAGACGAAGGCGAGAACATCGCCAGAGGGAGAGAAGGCGCAATCATGCACCCACCCACCGTTGGGCGAGCTGAATTCCCCGCAGATCGTGCCAAAGGGGAGCTTCTCACCCCAAACAGACGGCTCCGGTCTGGGTGTCAGCTCTGAGCGCCGTGCACAAGACTTTGGCTGACTTGGAGTCGACTCCCTTGATGAAGGCCGAGAAGACGTAGGCTTTGGCGTCTGCTGCTCCGGCTGCCAGGAGGACATTGTTGGGGTGCCAATCGACGCTCAGGACGGTGGAGCGAAGCGGCTTCTTGATATGCTTTGAGACCCACCAGTTGTTCTCCTCGTCGAAAGAACAAATGGCGATGGTCCTCGCGCCAGATCCAACGGCAAACTTGTCTTCGTTGGGAGACCACTTCACGCTGGTAGCGGCACGGTTGATGCGCAGCAGCACGAGGGCCGGCTTCCAGGTGAGCCCGTCGGGCGAGGGCGTCCACACATAGGCGTTTCGGTCCTGCGAGCAGGTGACGATACGGTTGGTCTGGGGCGCCCAGGAGATGGCAGTAATGATCTTGTCGTGCTGCCTTTGAGACACGCATCACGCGACGTGCGACCCAGCTCACCTCGGCCAACGTCTGACGAAGCTCCCATTCGCTCCCGCTCCTTGCGTACACCTGCGCCTCATTGTTGTTCGGCGAGACGCAGACCTCTAGCAGTCAGTTTTGAGCGAATCGAGCAGCAAGTTGCACTGACGCGAGCGATCAGGGCCAAAGGCCACGCCCGTGAGCGGGCCCATTGACAGCTGGAACACTTCGGGCGAGCTCATCTTGGATGGTCAGGGGAGTGCCGGGTGGGACGGGCAGTAGGACAGGTGTACAGTCTACTTCTGCCCAGGTGGGATTGCCAGACCAGCGTTGAAGAGAGAGACAGAGACAGCGGGGAGAGATAGAGTAGGTGGGACGTCATCGCCTCGGAAGGTCGTGTGGCGGAATGCGAATGTGGCGGAGGATTCAATGTGGCACTCCACCTTACGAAGTCCCTATGCCCCGTGTCAAGACCATCAATATTTGGAAGGCGCATCACTGCACCAGGCGGGGTCAGGTGTTACATGGATCCCGCCTGTATCAAGCTCCACGCCTTCCGTTTGAGCCCTCCTCGGCATCCCGGCCTCTTCCTGTGTCCCGCGGGAAGAGCGCTCGAACACGGAGAGACTTCCGCCATACGTTTTGCAAATGAAAAGCTCCGAAATATCTCTGCTTGCACACCGAATCGCCTTGTATCCTTTGTACAGACAGCGTCGGGACAAAGATCAACCTCAATGACGTCTTCTGCTCAAACTCTTTATCAGCCAACAAAGTCCCTGCAAATCAGCTGCCCTTCCAAACTCTCTGAATCAGGCGTTCGCAGTCTTCTGGCCAGATGCAGAGGCGAGGGTCTTCCAGGAGTGTACCAAGCTCGCACACGAGAACTGTCTCTTCCGGCGGAACGTCCATGGTTGTAAAAAAATGCTTCCCTCCCCGCAGTAGGATGTTGATGAGCAGAGTACGAATGACACAGTCTACCGATGGCTGCCCCGCAGGATCGAGTATCCTGAAAGTGTCTGGTGGCAGCGGATGTCAGAATCGCAGCGGGTTTCCGTCTCTCACGAGAAACTGCGGTCAACGATGCAAATGGCATGGATGATCTCTGACCCTCATTTCAATATCCAAGGACCCGGCTGGAACCTCCGATATGCCCGCGATCACTCTGTCAGTGGAATTGTGGGGCAGAGCACCAGCTACATGCGCAGCACCGCGCAACAAGACAACGAAGTCTGGACGTACAACTCAACGTTCAAAGCCACTTGAGCCCGAGCTACTTCCGGGTAGAAGGCGGGCTCTCCAGGGCGATGTAAAGATCATGAGATGTACTCTGCCAGTCTCGCCTTTGGTCGGGCATTCGTCAATTTTATGGGAGATTCGTGATTACATGACCTGAGGTTTTTTCAGTACTACTGGAGTAGCTGTGAACAGCTTGGACAGGATCTGTGTCCCATGGACGCACTCCAGAGCTTTGTGAAATATGCCGTGGTCCTTGTAAACGTGGTCTATATCGCTGATCGCCGGAAAAAAAGCCTGTTTGACGTCCGTGTGGCGGTTGCCCGCATTTTGATCTTAGTGGGAAAGTAGGAACTCGCAGATTAGGGACTCGGGAACCGTCCAAGAATCGGCCGTGTAGCAGCGGTTAACATCGCCGGTTTCTAGTCCGGAAGCAGACCGTGCCTCGAGGGGGCTTGAAGATCGTGCTCTGGAGCCGAGTCGCCCGTCCGGTCGTACCGCGGTCTTCTCTTTTATCGTAGTTGTGGATTCCCCTTGGAGCAAAAGCTCAAATACTGCGGTGAAGTCATCTGTACGATCTTGATCGGCCGTGTAGCAGTGGTTAACATCGCCGGAATCTCTTTCGGAAGAAATCGTCGTACACGAGGAAGGGGACTCGCGGACCGTGCTCCGGAGCCGGGAACCCTTCCTCACCCTCCCTCTCCCCCATTTCCGCGGTCATTCTTTTTCCCAGCTTCACACTAGAACCTGCATAGGATACAGCATGTGGTTCCCCTTAGACGCAGTATTTGACGGACCGGCCGTGTAGCAGCGGTTAACATCGCCGGTTTCGTCCGGAAGCTCTTCAAAGACCCGCGTTGGAACCGAGTGGCTCGACCTGTCGTACCGCGGTCATCTCTTTTTCGTGTTTGTGGATCCTCCTTGCAGCAAGAACTCAAATACTGAGGGAAAGTCGTCTGTGCAAACTTGATCGGCCGTGTAGCAGTGGTTTACATCACCAGACTTGGTTCTGGGAGAAATGTGACACGCGACCAGGTGTGCGACTTGCCGCGGCGGGCTCATGGCATCATGACAAAGATTGCGTCTTTAGGAGGCTTGCGGCCCCGTCGTCTTGGTCTGCGTCTGTACCCCGTCTGTTCACTGACAATAGGTCCACACACCAAGCCAAGTCAAGTCTGCCCCTGCCGTCAACTCCTAGTCCAGACAATGCCTTCAGCCAGACAAAGCCTCGGGCCAGACAATGTCAATGTGCACAGACCAGGGCGATGGCCAACTGTCGACTTTCCTGTTGAACGCGGTCAATCTTTTGCCAAGGTTCAACGTCTCCAATCCTCGTGAGCTTGACATTATGTGCGCATCGCCGTACAGCGGTGAACAGCCAAGGCGATGCCCCTCTTGAGGGTGGCATCATGTGTACAAGTCGGACTTTCGCCCCCGTCCCGCCCCCGGCGGAAGATCCTACTTAGTCTTTCAGTATAGTCCGTGCAAGGAAAAAGAAATGACCGCTGGACGAACTCACCAAGGTTTGACTTGCGAGCACCTGGAAGCGAGGAGGCACGTCCAGCATTGCCAAATACGCATATACCGCGGCTATCCCTCTCGCTTATGAGCGCATCTCCTACGCGCACGGACTACGCACGCCAGTAGAAGCTGTGCTGTCCAGCACCTACAGCAGGACCCTCATCGACCAGATTGTCCGCAAGCCGGGATACTGATCCTCGAAGACCAAGCGCCGACCCGGGAGATGGGGTACTGTATGCAAGGCGAATGAGCTCAACACGCGCTTGTACCGTTTCTCCGAGTCGATCAAGCACAGCACAAGCCTACATACTCGGGCTCAAGGAGAGAGCCATGTCATGCGAGTTGCCGTGTAGCAGTGGTCAAACCGTCAGACTTTGAGTCTGAAAGTAGGTACCTGGTTGTTCATGTGGCGAAGAGGGCAAGGACTTCCGTCCAGTAACGCGGTCATCCTTTTTTTTCCCAAATGGCCGTAGCATCTAGCTGTCACCGCCAAATTGTATGCATATCGTGAGTCCTTGGGGATGAGGTGCGCAGCACACGATGGCCAGGCTCTTGAACATAGGCGGGAGGAGCTGCGCCTGTTTCTTTTATCGGATACTCCGAGCTATCGTGTCGAATACACTGGCTTGCGTCAGACTGTCCCTGATTTTAGAGCAATAGCAGATGCATAACATACAGGTAAGTTCAAGAGATGTATCTAAAGGGTAAGAGGTGACGGAAAACTCATACACACATCAAGCTCATTACAAAATCGTCTCACAGAGACATTCACAACGAAATCACTCAATGAACTCCGACACCCGCTTCAAGAATGAGGAAACTGCCTGTGCCGGCTCCGCCGCCGCCGAGCATGAGTGCAGCGGCCACGTCACCGACAGTCTTCCGCAGCTCGGCTCCGACCGTTGGGCTGAGCGATTTCTCGGTCAACATCCGACTCAGCTCATCCGAGTGGTTGATGGCGGCTGCTCGTCGACCTCGCCCTGTCACTACCAAGATCGGTCGCCACTGATGCGGAGGTGCGTTGACGACGCCAGACTCGGCATGCTCGGATGCAGCCAGAAGCGGAGAGGGTGTCTTCAGAGAGTGGAAAGTGATGCGGCGCAGGGCTGACTCAATAAAGGCAGGTCGAGAAGCGGTGGGGTGAGGTGTCGTGTAGTACGCCCAAGCAATCGAGTCGGCAGTATCAGAAGCAAGACGAGCTGACGTGTCGTAGATCTATTTTTCAGCACCGAAGAAAGAAAGAATAATGATCTACTGACCTGATCTGTCCGCCCGACTGTGAGCTGGTTGCTCTGCATCGCTGCACGATGTGTCTGAATGCTATCCTCGACCGCCTCTTTGCCAGTCACGACGCTGCTTGCAGTGCTCAGACCGGTCTCCGACGATTCAATGCGGACCACGGTCGCGCTAACATTCGCGTGTCCGCATAGTTGCACGACGAACTTGAGGGCGAGACGGTCGTCGGGACCTCCGAAGAAAGGCAAGAAGATGTGCTGACCGGACCCAGGCGTAAAGCTTGATGTGCCACCAAAGCCCCGGTCGACGAACAAAGCTTTGTCCGCCATGCACTCGGTGAAGACGCGTCGGACAAAGTGGGTGTACATAGGCGAGCCCTGAGCTTCCGAACCGAGTATCGCATCGAAGGGCCCGGAGAAAGATGCCGATGACGACATTCCCTCTTTGTCTGACATGGCAGGAGTAGGGTCTAGGAGCGCGGCCGAGTTGGAGACAGGAGGTACCGTCCAGGGGATGACCACCATCTGGGATGACAACGATGAGGCCAAGTCTGCAACCGCAGCTGGGTAGGAATCTTGGTCGACGATGTCGATGTGTGGCGTGACTTCCAATCCGCGCAGACGACCAAACTGGCGATAGAGCTGAAGAGCATCGTCCGAGACCAATAACTGCTCCTTTTCTGTCGACTGCATGACGGAGAAAGTTCGGCCAGTGAGCTCGATAAGCTTGAGGGCATCTATCTTGACGGCGTTCGCATTGCTCGGTGCGATCTCCTTATCGCCCGGCAAAGTAGGCAAAGGCGTCGTTCGGGGAGATGGTGAGACGTCTGATGCTTCGCTCAGATCTCCCTCGGCTACGAGCCTATCCTTCTCCACGATCTTGGACAGACTTTGTCTTTCTGCAGCCTTGCGTGCACGTGTCACCGATGGTTCAAGCATTTGGGTGAGGAGCATGACCGAGGACAAGTGCTCGACCTTCTGCAGGACGACCAGGAAGCGTTGATTGAGGTTCCATTCAGATGTTCCAGCAGGAGGCAACTGTGACATTTCGCCTCTTTCGGCCTCTCGAGGCGGCTTGTCCTCGGCGCCAGCGCGGACGCGATATTTCTCGGGGTATATGAGGAGGGTGAATGGTGTTGTGATAAAGGTTAGAATGACAGCGACCACGACGAGCATCGAAAAGAGCCGTTGATCGATAATCTTGGCTTGAAGACCAACATTGAGGACGATGAGCTCCACGAGACTGGGGTCAGCTAAAAGCCAGAGACGACGACGCTACGAGGGCACGAAGGACAGAGGAGGTCTCACCCTTTGCAAGACATAAGCATTCCAATAGCTCCCGCCTCGCGAGTAGGATATCTGAGCAGCTTGGCCGTGCCGGCGCAACCGATAAACTTGCCGAAGAATGCAATCACGCAAAGGAGCACGACGTATCCCCAGTCCTTGCCTGTGTTGATCAAGGACATGTTGGTGGACAGACCGGACAGCGTGAAATAGATCGGCAGGAACAGCATGGCGATCAGGTCGTCAATCTTATCGACAAGGGTGATGGCGAAACCACCCTCGTGCGGAATGATAAGGCCGGCCAAGAAAGCGCCAAAGATGGGATGGACGCCTGAATGTGAGCAGAGTCGCATGGGCAAGGAACAGACTGACCAATGATGCCAGTGAAGAATGCCGAGGCGAAGACAATCATCAAGGTGAGGATCATCATCATTGGTGTAGGCCCGTGATCCAAGCTGCCAGAGCGCCTAGCGAGCCATACGAACGCCTTCTTGACCGGGAAGAGGATGAACAAGCTCCACCCTACGGCAGCAAGCAGGACATAGACGGCGGTCACACCAGACTTGGCGTTTGAGAGAGCAAGTGTCAAAGCGAGCAGGATCCATCCGACCACGTCATTGCCGACACCAGCGGCAAGCACGATGACCCCGACCTTCGTGTCAAGCAGTTTTGTCGAGACGAGGATTCGGCAAAGGACAGGAAAGGCAGTGATGGACATGGCCACTCCAACGAAGAGGAGGAAGTGCCCGAAAGTGACCGTTGCTGTGTCGACAAAGTTGTGGTAGACCGGCACGGCGACTGCGACACCCAGACCAAATGGGACAATCATGCCGACGGCCGAGATAGCGCCCGCCCCCCACCCGTGCTTCCGTATGACGCCAACATCGACCTCCAGACCCACGACAAAGAGGAAGAGAATGAGACCAATGGTGGAGACGAGGTTGAGATACGGGATGGACTGAGTCGGAAAGATAGTATTCGAGAAATTAGGTATGCGGCCGAGGACTGTCGGACCGAGAAGGATACCGCCGATGACCTCTGCGATGACCCGAGGCTGTTTGATCCACGAGAAGAGCCATCCTAGAGAATGGGTGAAGAAGAGAATGAGGAAAAGCTGGATGATAAAAAGGGTGATGGGCTATGGCATCAGCGAAGAACACAGTGCGAGAGAGATGGCAGCTCACGTTGCTCGAATCAAAGGTGGTGGGGTTGGCACCACTTATGATACTTGACTACCTGTCAGCTGCGACGAGCCATTGTACGGTAACACTTGCCGAGACTGAACGCTTCAACACCTCGCCACCCATGTTGACCGTATCCCAGGCGCCCATGGCGGCAAGAGAAGCTTACAAATACCGGGATGACTGATGATTGCGCAGGCGATTATATTAATATGAGAATGGACTGATCAAAATTGATGACCGATGGTCGGGGGAAAAGAAGAACTTGCGTGGAGCGTAGCGGTATGATCCCAAGGAGATTCTGATGATTAGCCCAAGCCTTGATGCGCCCTCCTTGACCTGCGCCCCCCTTGACCGACACGAGCGGACGCGAGAGGATGCGATGAAGGATGGGGAGTCACCGGCCCGGCGACTGCTTCGGAGACTCCGTGGGTGTTGGGCAACACAAGGGCGTGAGGCTGGACCAGACCACGACGACGCGGAATGCGCAACGAGAAGGACTCACGAAGGACAAAGAGGGCACAGCAACTCGGCGACGCGTCGATGTTCACCTGGGAATGTACTTTAACCTTGCTGGCAGGATCGTGTTTGAGGACGATTAACACCAAATACCGGACTCCTTTGTTTGCACTCGAAGACGCGGGGTTCAAGGAAGGGGACGAACCGGGGATCCGGATCCCCCTATGCAGTAGCGCGTAGCATCGGAGTGGTTGTTTGTCCGTGTTTCTGAGGACGAGACTAGCGGCGAGACGGGGTTGCGGTAATGCCAAGACGGGTGTGCGTGATTTACGAACGGCGGGTAAACGAGATTATGTTTCGACGCGAGAATCGCTACGACGGTGAGAATCGGTGGTCGAGGCGAGCCGACAGGTGGTGAGATGGACGTTTATGTAGTGATGAACGAGAGAAGATTCATAGAAAGCAAAACGATGGCGAGGGAGAGTTGCTTGGCGGCGATGGATGGGATGATGGGATGGGGGTTCAGGGTCCATCATCGGCGGCTACAAAGGGAAAAGACGCAGGGGCCACTGCGGTATGGCGGGCCGGCGGCCTCATAATTACTTTCTGAGTGGCGATTTTTACCTTTCCATTCAGACTTGTCTTCACTTCCATTTTTTACGCGTCATATGCATGCTACGGCCCTCAAACCAGCACCAAACGAATCAGTGCATCATTCTACGCGTCGATAGACCCCAAGAACGCCTCTGGACAACGTGTGGAACGTTGTCAAATGGTGGGTTGAATGATTGCTCGGGGAACGAACAAAACTGACATTCAAGACCGACATATCGTCACTCTCTGACCATGAGATCGCCTGTATCCAGCAGAATGTTGCCCACTATGCCTCCCAGGCCACTCTCTGGGTCGACACGAGCCCCCCTGTCACGACGGCCACGCCCTCGACGACCTACGCACGTGACCAACACCTCTCACGTGAGCGACACGTGACCTACCTCGGGCTGGAGAACCTCGACGAGGGAGTAGACGTTGAATGAACGCGCGACGGCGGGAAGCAGGCGCAGAGTCATATAGGATGCCCCGGGCGCCCGTCGTAGTTCTTCAGCACTCTCTGATTGAGTCTCATGGATCACCATTGACGATCTCACTCTCTCCGTGGCACGCAGCGTGGCTGAGTCGCACTCACGCTGTATCCTCGACGACCTTGTTACCTCGACGACCTTGTAACCTCGACGAGGATCCAACCTCGACGAGGATCCTACCTCGACATCCTCGTTTCTACCCCTTTATCCTTTATTCTTGACTCTGATATTGTGCGAGAGGGCCTCTGCCAACGGGAGAGCGCAGCATCGTGACAGTATCAGAGAGTGCTATTACCTCTTCGCACAACCACGCACACCCGGGGCATATGCCCATCGAGACTCGACGTTCGACATCACTCAACCCGAACCACGAGCACCAAGCTTTACCACAGTCCCTTCGTCTTCCTCCTGCTAGCCGGTCTAGCACACCCAACAACATGGCGGATCAGGCTTCCCTCGCTCAGATCCTGCAACAGCTCGTTGCCATCGAGGCTCGACGAGCCAACTCCCCCGCTCCCTCGACCAACGCATCATCGAGCGAGCCAAAGGCCAACCCGCCCGACACTTTCGATGGCTCAAAGCCGGAGAAACTCGAAGGATTCCTCATGCAATGTAACATCGTCTTTCGGCTACAGCCTTCGAAGTTCACAGAGGAGTCCAAGGTCATTTACGCCATCTCCTTTCTCAGAGGATTCGTTCAGGACGCTATCCAACCTCTCGCGTCGGGAGACGAGCTCGACGAGAAGATCAGTAGCTTCCAGAGGCTGTCGAAATACTTGAGGGACAACTTCGGAGACCCCGACATCAAGGGGACCGCTCAGAGGCGATACTTCGACTTGAAGCAGACCGGATCAGCGGCAGAGTACTTCGCGAAGCTTAGGGAGTACCTGGCGGTCTTGGGATGGGAAGCCAACGAGCAAGCTAGAGCTAGGGCGCTCGAGGGCCTCTCAGACAATCTTCGAGACGAGGTTGCTCGGACCACAGTGGAGCTGGAGACCTTCGGAGAGCTTCAGTCCTATGTCATCAAGTTGGACAACAGGCTCAGAGCAAGGGAGGCTGAGAAGAAGGCAGAGGTCAAGCGGTACGAAGAAGCTCGACGACGACCAGCCCCGACTACCCAGCAGCAAGCTGCTCTCCCTGCCTCGTCGACCTACCGACCTCTCCCGCCGATCCCGTCGACGCGTCCATCGCCAGCCCCTAGTGGCCCGCCTGGTTTCAGGTCAACGCCTCCTGGAGGTCTCGACCCTGCCGAACGTCAGAGGAGGAACGAGCAGCGCCTCTGTTTCCGATGCGGCGGAGTCGGTCATTTCGCCAACGCCTGTGTTCCCGGGCAACGACCTCCCGTTCCTCGAGGCAGCCCTGCACCCGGCCGACCTATCGTCAAGCAGGAGGACCCAAAAGCTTGAGGGACGCTGAGAACATACGAGAGGTCCAGCGGCCCCATCAAGACATCCTCTCGGCCACCTCCCCTCCCCATTCACCTCCCAACCCCCCTGTATCACAATCACCTTTAATCCCGAACCTCGACGAAGAAGCGAAAGATGAGAAGGCACTGGTTGCCACGGACGGAATAGCTAGTGATAAGGAGGCATGCATTCGTGGTGAGGTTTGCTGTTTAGGCAGAGAGCAGGCTGTCGTGTCAGGAAGCGTCAATCAAGTCGACGGGGTGAAGGTGCTGCTCGACACCGGGGCCACTGGTAACTTCGTCGACTCTGTGTTCGTTGAACGGCATCACATCCCCTGTTACCCACTCCCTCGACCCCGGCAACTCCTCCTCTTTGACGGCAAACCAAGCTCAGCAGGACAAGTAGAAAAGGGAGTGACGGGAACAGTAAAAGTCCTAGGCGGTGAAGGAAAGGAAGAGTTAGGTGTGACAACATTGGCAGGAGCGGACGTGGTGTTGGGATATGACTGGATGAAGGAGAACGGTGTGATATTGGATGCTGGAAGGAAGAAGGCGACAAGGAAGAGGACAGGCGGGAAAGAGACGAACCAGGAGAACGGACCACAGAACCTCGACGAGGTCTCTCGACTATCAGGAACATTGGAGACCAAGGCGGAAAGGCGACAAGGTAGACGAAGGAGCAGGCGATCGAAGGCGAACAGCATTGAGCTCCCATTCAACCGATGGGAGCAGAACCAGGGAAATACAGTCGAGCTATGCGGCACAGTGACCGAGGAGTTGAGCGAGAAGGAGGCATATATCGACGTCCTACCCGACTATGACGAGTACGAACTCAGCCCAGAAGAGGAAGCAGCCGTGCAACATCTTGTCCCGGAGCGATATCACGAATACCTCGAGGTCTTCCATCCTCGACGAGGGGTAGAGACGCTTGCTCCAAGTAGAGAATACGACCTACGCATCACGCTTAAACCTGGAGCCGACCTACGAGTGGCCCCGCTGTATAGCCTGAACCCAGATCAGATGGATGCGCTCGACAAGTTGCTGGATCGAGAGAGAAAGGCTGGAAGGATTCGACCCTCGAACTCGCCCTATGGGTCACCAAGCTTCTTCGTACCAAAGAAGGCCCAAGGAGAACTGAGAATGGTTGTCGACTATCGCAAGCTCAACGAGATGACGGTGCCAGACGCGTATCCGCTACCCCTGATATCCCAAGTGACCGACGACCTAGCCAAGTCGAGATACTACACGAAGCTCGACTTGCCGGGAGCATACCAGCTGCTCCGGATGGCTCCTGGACATGAGAAGTTCACAGCATTCCGTACCCCTCGAGGAATGTTCGAGTCACTGGTGGTGCGAGACGGACTTCGGAACGCGCCGAGCGTGTTCCAACACTTCTTGAACGAAGTCCTGCACGAATTCCTGGGAAAAGGGGTCATCATCTACATCGACGACATTCTCATCCATGCGGAGAACCTCGAGGAACTTAGGAGATTGACTAAGGCGGTGCTGGAGGCGTTGCGGAAGGCTGGACTGTTTGTGAAGGCGTCTAAGTCGGAGTTCGAGCAGACTAAGGTGAAGTTCTTGGGCTTCATCATCTCGCACGAGGGCGTCGAGGCTGACAGTGGGTATGTCGAGGGTGTTCGCAATTTCCCTACCCCTCGAAACCTACACGAAACTCGACGGTTCCTCGGTCTTGCGAGCTATTACCGACGCTTCGTACCGCAATTCTCCAAGCTCGCTGGGCCTCTCTCGCACCTCACAAGGAAGGATATCGACTTCCATTGGGGAGATGGACAGCAGTGGGCGTTCGAGGAGATCAAGAGGCGAATGAGCGAAGCACCAGTGATCGCTCACTTCAACCCGACGTTCGAGACTATCATCCAGACAGACGCCTCGGTCTACGGATGGGGGTTCATCATCTCGCAGGTGAACTCCTCGACAGGACAAGAACACCCTGTTGCAGTCGAGTCGGGTGCCTTCTCAGGAGCGGAGCTCAACTACACCACCACGGAGAAAGAGTTCCTCGCGATCGTCATGGCCTTCAAGCGGCGTCGGCATCTCCTTCTGCAGGTTACCTCGACGATCTTGACCGACCATCTCAACCTCACATACTGGATGGAGCCACAGAAACTCAGCCCTCGAGTTGCGAGATGGGTGGATACCCTAGCTGGCTTCTCATACAAGATCGTCTACCGACCAGGAACCAAGGCAGCCTACCCGGATGCATTATCGAGGAGAGCCGACTATATTCCACAGGGCAAGGACGCAGAACCAGAGCTAGTCCAAGCCCTGCCAAGCTTCGACAAGGAGAGTACGGCCACGTCCAGTCTGGGCTACATGTTGCGAGCGCTGGTGGAAGACGAAGAAGGAGGAGAAGACGAAGAAGGAGGAGAAGACGAAGAAGGAGAAGAAGACGAGGAAGGAGAATTGAGGGGATTGTCTCGAGGAGAATTAAAGGAAGGGCAGGGCGGAGATGAGGACTTGAAGGATACATTGGAGGAGCTTGGGGAGTTAAGAGGGGAGAAGAGGATTACGAAGGAGGAGAACCCAAGGGCATGGTCACTGGCAAAAAGACTGGGCCTCGACGAGGCAAGCAAGTTCAAGTTCGACGAGGATGGCCTGCTCAGGATCAACGGGCGACTCTACATCCCGGACATCAAACAGGCAAGAGTAAAGGTCATGCGGGATCACCACGAGGGGCAATTGGCTGGACATCCTGGAGTTGCGAAGATGCTGGAGCTGGTTAGGAGGGAGTACTGTTGGTTGGGACTAAGACGGGATGTGGAGAAGTATGTGAGAGGGTGTGCAGTGTGTCAGCGGTGCAAACCGGTGCGTCAGCGTCCCCATGGACTGTTACACAGCCTGGAGATTGCTGACAGGCCATGGTCCTCGATATCCATGGACTTCATCGAGGAGCTTCCCGCCAGCTCGGGCTTCAACTCGATCCTTGTCGTCGTCGACCGGCTCACCAAATGGGCTATCTTCATCCCTACGACAACTCGGCTCAACACGGCAGGCTTGGTCGACCTTGTCCTCGACAATGTGGTAGCGCAGCATGGGCTACCCACGAGCATCATTTCGGATAGAGGAAGCAAGTTCACCAGCAAGCTTTGGGGTGCAATGTGCAGCACCCTCGGCATCAAGGTCAGCCTTTCGACGGCCTTCCACCCTCAGACGGATGGGCAGACAGAGAGGACAAATCAAGCCCTCGAACAATACCTGAGGATCTTCTGCGACTACAAGCAGGACAACTGGGCTACTCTCCTCCAGCGAGCGGCGTTCGCGTACAACAACTCAATGCATTCGGCAATCATGATGACGCCGTTTGAAGCAAATTTCGGCTACGCCCCAAGGTGGGCAGAATCCATCGTCGTCGAGGGAGAGGCTCGAGAGATCCCATCAGTCGTCGAGAAGTTTGCTTCGCTCGAGGAGGTGCACGCGTTGTGCAAGAAGAACATCGAGCTCGCCAATGAAGCATACGCTAGAGGGTATAATGCCAAGCATCAGGAGGCCCCCGAGATGAAGGTAGGGGACCAAGTGATGCTGTCGATGGAAAACATACAAACTCGACGACCCTCGAAGAAGCTCGACTTGAAATGGTGTGGACCCTACAGGATCATCGCAAAGGCGGGCAGCGCGTACAAGCTTGAGCTGCCCGACACAATGAAGGTCAATCCAGTCTTTTCGGTGGACCGACTCAAGGTATTCGAGCCACCGACGCTCCCAGGACAAACATACGATCCGCCAGGGCCTGTGGAAGTCGACGAGGAAGGGGAATCATTCGAGGTGAAGAGGATCATCGACTCGAGGAAAAGGAGAGGGCGATTGGAGTACAAGGTGGAGTGGCTCGGGTATGAGGGAACGGATGAGGCGACGACATGGGAACCGGCAGGGAACATTGATGGAGCCTGGGCGAGCATTGAGAAGTTCCACAAGGAGAACCCGGAGAAACCAGGAGGCCAAGCAGCAACCAGGGCCTAAGTGAAGAAGCGACAGAGCATAGGCTGAGAAGCAGTGAGCGGTGAGAGACATACATGCGGCAAGATACAAGAGTCAAGACGGCAAAAGCAAGAAGCAAGAAGTAAGAGACAAGACAAGCTACGGTCAAGATGTTCCCTCGAGAAACTCCCCAAGTGTCAACTCGTCGAAGTTAACACCCAAGCCACCTGCGATGTCTCGCGCCCGTGAGATAAAGTAGGTACGCATCGGTGCTTGAGTCTCTCGGCGAGCGAAGTGACTCAATTGAAATAACTCTTGCCACCGGCGGTCTGGGGCAGAGGTCGAGGTCATTGGAGCGGGTGGTGGTGGTGTTGGCGGCGGTAGCTGCATCATGGGAGGGGGTGGAGACCAGTGAGAAGTCCTTGATGGTCCGGCTTGAGGTACAGGATCGAGTCCGCCATCCCCTAGCCAACCCGTGCCAGCGTCATCCATCGGTTCCGGAGCAGGGGGAGGGAGCGGGCTCAGTCTACTCGTCGAGGTAGGATGCCCCGAGCGGAGCCTCTTGTGTGACAACGGTGACGAAATGGGCGAGGACGAAGAGCGAGCCCGACGTTTCTCTCTTCCCTTTCCCTTCCCTTTCTTCCCAGAAGCCTTGACCGTGCCCGCTAGGTCGATGTTGGCGAGGCCAGCAGCCAAGGTCGTCGACGTGGACCGGGCTGCAGCGAGTCGGCCGGAGCGTCGGGCGCCGGGCGTGACGGGCGAGGGAGACGTGCCGCGGGCGAAGGACACCTGACGGCGCCGTGCCGATGACGAGGGGCCAGGAGTTACCGTGCCGAACGAGCAGGCCAGGGTGCCGCACGTTAGGCACTTCACTTTCTTGCCTTCCTCGACGATGCGACACGGGAGGTCGTCGGTGACACACGCCTCACATCGCTCATCCCCTTCTAGAACCCGGATCGGCCGTGAACCCGCTTGTTGCTGAATGTCAGAGGATACCAAGTAGCTGACAATACTCACCCGGGCCCATGTCAGAGATCTGTTGTATCCCCGTTGTCCTCGGTCGGGGTAGTGGGAGCCTACTGATCAGTTTGGGCGAAACTTGCAGACTTTACTTACCAAAGAACGAACGGTCCAATGGCTCTGACTCCGGGACCGGCAGTCCCCATCCCTTCTTCACATAGTATGCCTCCTCGGAGGCATTTCGCGGGTCAAATCGCCGGCTAGGAGAAATCTCCTCCTCGGACAAGCTCGACGATGCCGGAGTGTCGGGCGCTAGCTCGTCCACATCAGCCTCTACATCCAACTCCTCCTCCCCCTCTTCCTGTGGGACAGCCGCGGCAGGCGCATCGCTGAGTAGCTCCGCAGCTTGTTCGTCGGGCGGTGGGATGGCTCCGACGGCGGGGAGTGGAACAGCCTCGTCGACTGTTGGGATGTCGGCAGTCGAGGCGGCTTGCGTGGGGGATGGGAAGGGGGTGCCTTCGGGTTGGGCGGTGCCGGCACGAGATGGGGATGGGTTGGACATCGAGTCGACACTGACAGTCTCAAATCGAGAATCGGTTTCTGTGCAGAGTGTTACTGACCCGTCTGAGTCAGAAGATGCCTCGTCTATAGTTGCCGTAGGGGTTGTAGGAGAAGGATAGGACAGCGCGTTGTCTAGAGAACTGCTGTCGAAGAGGATGTAGGGAGATGGAGGGGGCGAGCTTGTGGTGAAGGTGGATGCGTCGAGTGTTCTTGGTCTCGAGAGGTGTAGCCAGGGCATAAGGCGTGAGTTGAGGTTGATGGTGGGGATGAGAGCGCTGACGCCCTCTCCCCCCTCTGTTTATGTCGTTTTCGAGCACCCCGCGACATGGCGACGCCCTCGAGCAACACGAGGCTACCTCGACGACGGATTGGCAGTCCTTTCACCGTTTCCTTGACGACCGCTCGACGACTTGTCGCCAGAGTTTCGCTCCCGTTACAAGCGACGTCATTCGACTGCTATCTCGACTCATGGATCGGCAATGCGGGTGTGCTCGACGAGGACGAGGACGAGGACGAGGATGAAGGCTGGAGTGGATGGAGATAGCGCGTGTCTCGCAGGAGCTCGACTTCAAAGGTGGGCAGAGTGTCACGACGGCCACGCCCTCGACGACCTACGCACGTGACCAACACCTCTCACGTGAGCGACACGTGACCTACCTCGGGCTGGAGAACCTCGACGAGGGAGTAGACGTTGAATGAACGCGCGACGGCGGGAAGCAGGCGCAGAGTCATATAGGATGCCCCGGGCGCCCGTCGTAGTTCTTCAGCACTCTCTGATTGAGTCTCATGGATCACCATTGACGATCTCACTCTCTCCGTGGCACGCAGCGTGGCTGAGTCGCACTCACGCTGTATCCTCGACGACCTTGTTACCTCGACGACCTTGTAACCTCGACGAGGATCCAACCTCGACGAGGATCCTACCTCGACATCCTCGTTTCTACCCCTTTATCCTTTATTCTTGACTCTGATATTGTGCGAGAGGGCCTCTGCCAACGGGAGAGCGCAGCATCGTGACACCCCCACAGCGCGACCAGACCGCTTTACCCCGTCTCATCGCCTCTATCACCTCCCTCATCACGGATCTTCGGGCTGTCGAGATGGCCCTTCCTGCTCAGGTGTTTGTGCCGCTGCACATCCACCTGACACACGTGCAGGACATGCTCAAGGACGCCCAGAGGTCCGCAGACACCCTCTTGGGCAAGAATTCCATGCGGACGGCACATACGCTGGAGTACAGCGGCGTCGCCGGCCGTCCAAGGATCGTCTGCTCAGAGCAGATGATTATCGATCTACATGACCTCGGTATGACCAAAAGACAGCTTGCAAGGCATCTAAACATCTCTCGGGCCACCCTCCAGAGGCGCAAGCATGCCCTGGGCTTGAGCAACAAGCCCCAGGAGGCTTTATCGGACTTGCAGGTGCAGGCGGTGAGCATCACCTTCTGGTCTCCGTCAATCATTACGGGCCACCAAAGCGTTTCTGACTCGCAGGAAGTTGATAGATGTTGGAAAGAGGGCGGTGGAATGGAGGGATATCGTCTGGTCATGGCTGCCTTCGCAAGGAAACGCTTATCGGCCACCAGAGCTCAAATCCGACAGGCCATCCATGACCTGGACTCAGACGAGGCTAGACGCCGCTTTGCTCGAACGACCACCAGGAGGGTCTACAGCGTCCCATTTGCCAACAGCCTGTGGCATATCGACGGCCATCACAAGCTCATTGACGCCAAGATCGTCATACACGGCGGGATCGATGGCAAGTCCCGAAAAGTCGTCTTTCTAAAGGCTAGCACGAACAATCGAGCTGCGACGGTCTTTGAGAGCTTCCAGGCCGCTGTCGAACGCTGTGGGCTGCCCAGCAGAGTCCGCGGAGACTATGGGAAGGAGAATCTTGAGGTCAAAGCGTTCATGGAGGCCAAGCGAGGTAGGTCTGACGGGCCAAGGCTGGGCTGATTGTTACAGGCCGCGAACATCATGCGTTCATCCAAGGCCCATCTACACGGAACCAGAGGATAGAACGCTTCTGGGTAGACCTGCAGTGGCGGTGTACATTCCGATATCGCCTGCTCTTCGATCAGTTCAAGGAGAAGGCCATCTTGAGTGTCGACAACCCCTTCGATCTTTGGTGTCTTCACCTGTGCTACCTCCCAATGCTCAATGCGAGCCTTGAGAACACCGCGACAGACTGGAATAGACACAAGATGGACGATTTGGGTGGGCGGAGCCCGGAATTGATGTGGTGGGACAGTAAGTGCGGCCACAGACCGGAAAGACCGCTGATGAAAGGTGTGCTGGACGCCGAAGCTCGCGGGATCGACATACTTGCCGATCCAGAGGCCATACTACGTGAGGAGGCCGTCCACGGCCCACATGACAATCCCCTGCGGCCGCTGGCGTTCGCAGACTATGGGCTCGATGACTATGGACACCGAGCGGACGGTCACATTTCGCAGGACGACCCTTTCCTCAAAGTCCAGCCCGTCTGTCAGACCTGTACCCGGTGACCTGTTTTAGATCCAACTAAAGCTCACCTAAATCAACCTATCGGTTCAAGCTGCTAACTATCAACGACTATTCGTAACAGATAGTAACGAACAAGAGTAGAATGGAACCAAGCTGGGTGAGGAGCGATCAAGACTCACTTCACTTATCTATCTCTCGTCACTGGTACGGTCGATTCTCTAAGTAGACGTTCTATCTAGAGGACTAGTTAACTAGATCGCTGAGGAATTTCCTCTGCGATCTTCCTTCTTAAGTATCTGCTGACTCTCGCCCGCTCTCACTCTGATCCTTCTAGCATCGTCCTTCGTGGATCGTTCCATCGTTCTCCTAGTCGCTTCTACTCGTTCCCAATACTCTCTAGTATTCTCTCGTCGTCTCTCTTCTCTTCTATCGTCTTCTCTCCGCGCTGGCTTGCATCTAATCTCCTTGCGTGCCCGTCGTCGTTCTTATCGTCCTCGGTCTCCGCCCCGTGGCCCTGACTGTGAGATAACTCTATCCTCCGTTATCGTGGACCTGACTCTTGTCCTTGCGTGCGTTCCTATCTCAACTCGGCCGATGGAAGACTGAGACGTATCCTTCTATCGTTCTCCAGGTTGTTCCAGCGTTTTCAAGAGCAAGTCGTAGTTATTCGTGACTAATAGTGACGGTTCTATCGTACTCACGTTCTTCGGTTCGTAGGATCCTTTGGATGTTTCCGTCGGAAGTTGCCTCGTGGTAGTCTCGTGGTCAGGATGCCGTGTCGGTTTCCTGACACCGTCCTAGGGCAAGTCCCGCCCGAGGTGGTCACCGCACTGGAGGATCCTGCATTCCAGGGGGCCCTGCTTGCTCGCATAGGCCCATGGCGGCTTGGAATGGATGATTGGGGTGAGCAGAGGTACATCCAATGCCGAGAAGAAGTGGATGAGTTTCTACGCCGCCAATTTCCGACATTACTCAACCAGTTTTGAAGCTACATGCATGGGGATTGCCGAGCATGGTTGCCCGAGACCCGCTGAGCAAGCCGATACTTCATGCATCGCCATCCAGCTTGATTCTGTTAAAGAATGCAAGAAAAGGAGATATCTCGGCCTCACCACCATCTCCCCGACATCGATCCCTTCCGTCCTTCTCCCCATCGTCCTTTGGCCTATGTCACTTGCGTGCGAATTGGGGTATCTGCTTTTCAGCCATAAGTTCTGCAGTTCGCATGGTAACAGAGCCGTTCAGCGATGAGACGAAAGAGCAGACTTGCCTCTATCCCATCGTGGTGTTTGCGGCGTTATCGATCATGCCGGCACGAGCAGAATTGCGGGTCATTCGTGGCATGTGTTCGTTGCGCGGTGCGAACAGTGGTGACCACTCGATTCGCTGTCTCTTGCCTCCTGGGGTCCGCCGACCCTTTGATGACGGCGATACCAGGTCGACAGGAGCATCCTGGGCTGTGCCAGCAGCCGAGGACACTCCGTCAGACCGGGTATTGCCGCCTGGGGCTTGATCCTTGTTGCCTTCGGCCCCTATAGTCTCAAACCGTCCACCACCATCAGAGGGCGTCTCCGACAAAGCAATGGGGCGTCCCAGGACGCCGCCCGCGCCCGAAGAGACCGTGCCAGCGGTCTCTTCGGCCACAGGCGGCCGAGACCAGGTGTCCACCGTCCCTGACGTGAGACGCCTAAGAGAGTCCACCGCATTCGCAGGCAATGTCTGTCCGGCCTTGCCCTTGGTCTTATGGCCTAGGACTCGATCCTTGAGGGCTTGATTGTTCGATTTGCGGGCTTGGGCTATCTCGCACTGTCGAACCGCTTGATTCCAGTCCCGGGTAAAGTCTTCTAGCTCTTCCTTGCCATCGAATGGAAGCCGCAGGGGAGTAATGATCCCTAGGCCACCGTCCGCAAAGAAACGATCCAGGTTCCGTGCAGCGGTAGACAGGCCTTGGGGACCAAGGTACAGGTTTTGACCGCCGTCATCACTCCCAACCCATCTGCAGAGTGAGCCACAGCCTCACAGACCGCCTGCAGTGACGACGAACGAGTAATCAATGACTTCAAGCAGCGAGACGGCCGGCAAGGCGTTTGCCACCTCCTTGCGGACGTCTTCAATGGTCATACCATAGGTGAAGACCGGGTAGCCCATGAACTGACGCCTCCTGCACACCGTGTACAAGATCTCAAGCTTGGCCTCGGTCCACGGGGCGTTATCGGCAAAGATCGTTGTTGCGGGGACGTAAATGACCTGGTAATGAGCTCATACCAACCACAGACCGACAACAGAGACCTACCCCGCCTTCAGGCTGATTGCCAAGCTGGACGGCATGATCCTTCGCGAGGGACACATGGACCGGCTTGGCGACGGCCTGGGGCTGCTCGGCACGCTTAGCAGGCTCACCTGTGGTCTTCTGAGCAGCTTGGCGGCCGCCGATAGACTTTCTACCTCCCTTTGAAGCAGCCCAACCAGCTCGAATGTTGCTGGCGGACTGTAGGGCAAACCGCCCGGTAGATTCGGCTCGAACTTGGTCGAGAGGCTGCCGCAGAGTCCCCTCTGTGTAGAAAGACTTGTTTGACGCCTCTGGGGTAGGTGTGTGACGAGCTGTAGTCACCAGAGCGCCCGTCATGGTTGATGGAGTGACAAAGGACGATGGGGTGCTGGACTCGGGGACAGCCTGCGCGTCACCAGTGAGGCCCAAAGCCTTCAAAACTGCTGGAAGGGCTCCAGGAGCGCTCTGGGCAAGCTGAGCAACGACTCTGGTGAGCTGTAGATCCATTGGGGACTGTCTATGAGCATTGACAAGCGATGGGAGTCCGTAGAACATCAGGCAACCCACCATGTCGGGTCTCCCTTCCGCCGAAGTCGCCTCAGAGGACGTATGCATGGTATTGACGCGTTCCATTACGTGTAATCGGGTGCGTTGAGGCGATTGGTGGTGGTCTCAAGGCTGTAGCTTCAAAACTGACAGAGATAACGCGTGAGATGTTAAAGCTCAGATGGAATGTGGTGTGAAAAATCGCTCATCGATTTTGAGGCCCGTGGCCCGTCATACTGCGGCGATCCTCGGAACCTAATCTACCCTCCACTAACTAAACTACTCGTAACTGTCCATTGCCTCACAAGCATTCCTATCTTTGATCGCTAGGCTGTGCTGCCAAATCAAGTAACAGTGCCCCCTCTAAATGTTGCCCTGCAGCAACCGCAGCCGCCACTCCTCCTCACTGATCGTCTTCTCGTCCTCCTCAGTTTCGCTCGTCACCTTGGCCTGAAAGTTGGACGGACCGGTCGTCGTGGTCGGATTGTCCAGCTCGGGCGGGTACATCTCGTCAAACAGGCTGTCAGGCGTAGGCGGTAACTCCCATCCCATGCTGGCAAGAGGGTCGAAATCTTGCAGTAGCTCGGGCAGCGGGTCAAGGTCCCCAAAGCACAAAGCCGATTCGTCCATTGCCGTGTCAAACGTAGTCGGTGCCGCTGTGACAGTCGGCGCAGTCGTTGCGGCGGGCAGTATCGTGGAGTCTGTCGGGAAAGGATCTTCCCATACAAGTGAAGGATCGACGCAAGTCATGCTGTCTGTCTGCGGCGGATCTAGGTCAATCTCAATGGGTGTTTGCCGCAACAGCTCGCACTTGATGTCCGACATCGCCGCACTCATCGCCGATTGGGCCGCTTCCAAGCGATCCATGGGCGACATGGACTGCGGGAACCTTGAAAGGTCAAAGCTGAGGAGGAATTGTTGTCTGTTGAGGAAGGCGGGATCAGCCGCGGTTCTGCACAGGGCGTCTACCAATATTTTTTTGGCTTCCCGCTGGAGATGATCGGGCGCAGTGACACACGCAGTACCGTGATTATCTGCGTCGGACATCAGCCACAGACGGAGTCGCTATCGTGCTGCAGCTTCTAGGACTCACCGGTGGGGACTGTCGGCCGCGACGGACCAGCGCTCATCCCCGACAATCCCATCCTTGAAGGGTCATAATGTGAGGTGAGGCCTGTTCTCGCCGAGGGTGGCGCGTACGTCGTGCGGGGTTTCGACCGTAGAGGCAGCCCGTACATCGTCTTCGTAAGGCGGGTAAGGCGACGCGGTAGACCACTACTAGGGACAGGATCGGGTTGCGAGGTGGAATGGAAGTAGGAAAGAGACGGGGGTCGCTCAGGCAGGGCGGCTGAGCTGAGTTTCGAGGCGAGCATGGGGCCAAGCCAATTCGAAATCCACCCGGCGGTCGCACGTATTCTGTGACTCGAGAGAGGTGCAATCCTTTCAGCATAAACGGCCATTCAAAGGTCTGAAACGAATGCCCTTTGGTCTGCACCACGTCGCAGTTGCCCGTAACCACCACAAAGGCCGTCAAAGCAACTAGCATCTGATAACAGCGGGGAGCTTCGGCTCTCTAGATGCATGACACGCCAGCAGCACGTGGAGAGCAAGTCCTTGCCAACCAAGCAGATGACGAGGCGGCGACGCGGAAGTCCCACCAGCCGAATATAAACCCACTAACTGTCTTCGACCTCCAGACCGTGTAGCACAACAGACATCACGTCGGCACGAAGGACGTTCTAGCAATCACTTTGCTAGATCGTACTTCGTGCTGGTCTCCCGCGGTCAACTCCTCCTTTTTGCCAGAGTCGCGCTGGGCGGGCAGGGAGCCTGGCGGACGTCGGCCATTTCTCAGAACAGCCGAATGTCGCACGGAACCAACTGTTCTTTTTCGCATTGCTCTTTCACCGATCTCTTCTACGTCTAGCTTGCGGGCTCTCAGCAACAAGCGGTGAGCTTTGCAAAATGAGAGAGAGCAAGTGGTACCATGCACACGAACACAAGACGCATACCGCGTGGTCTTCGCATGGAAAATCTGGTCTGCACTCGTCGCCGGCGGATGCCCCTCCCTGTCCAGTGTCTCGGGCCACTTCGGCCTCGAGGCCTGGCAGCGCGGGGCGTGCATGCACACAGGGATGACTGTTGTCTTACAAGCCAGGGCGCGAGGAGTCTCCCGCAACTCATCGGCCTACAAGGGCAATTTGCAGTTTCCTCTCTCAGGCCGCGTAGCGCAACGGATAGACAGTACGAAGCACGATCTAGCAATACACACTTTGCTAGATCGTGCTTCGTACTGCCATGTACCGCGGTCAATCCACCCTTTTTGCGCCGGTCTCGGGTTCTCAGTAAGCGCGGCGCGCGAAACCTCTTTGCGCAAGAAATCCCCTTCTGAAGCATGGTAAGCCCCGCAATTTAGGTGCGCCGCTCTTGTCTGTTCCCTCTGGAGCCAGCGATATCTTTTCATGGTCAAGTTCCCGAATGCTGCCAGAAAGACGCAGGTCGCATCATCCTGTGTACGCATACACATAGACCTAGCCTCGAGTAAACGTGAAAACCGCGTGACACGCTAGCTTGGTGCAGGATGATTTGCACACAATCCATTCCCCTCGACACGAGGTCCGGCAATTCGCATGATAAAGGCCGCAAACACGCCAGCCCACCAGGCCGCGTAGCATAACAGACACAACGTCAGCGCGAAGGACGACCAGCAGATCCTGCTCGATCGTCCTTCGCACAGCCAACCACCGCGGCCAATCCCCCCTTTTGCCCGACCTGCAGTGCTGCCTCGGATCCTACCTCACGAAGCTGACTTCCCGGGAGACGCCCTTGGGAGCGGGTGCTCCCTGATCGCATTTTAGGCAGGACTTGGACACCTGGCCTCGCCAACTCGCCCGAGCCTGGCGATGAGACATAGCGAGGCTCATACAAAATATTGGTCCTGCACACATGACACACAAACAGGTCGCATGCTCCTCGCGTGATCTTCGCGTGAGCCGGCTTCGGCGAGCGACGAGGCATGCTCCTTGTTCTCCACGCGGCCGTGCTCTTAGCCAAAGATGCTCTTCGCGATCACTTTCCCTCTGTGAGCCCCACTTGAGGGAGGTTTGGTATACGTTGCTGTACAAGGAGACTGAGACCACGACCCGATTCATTCACCTGATAATGCTCGGTCCCCCATGGTGGCTAAGGTAGACCGATGTACCAACTTTCGAGAGTCGGATGCGCAGACTACCTGGCAAACGCATCCACAAGGCGGTGTTATGTGAATGATAATCAGGAGCCGGTACTGCGAGCGTCCTTATGTCAATGCCAGTCTGAACCCCCCAAAGGCAACACAGTGATGCCCGCGCAAATACCGTCAAGACCCTCCCTACTGCACATAGATATAAACACGCGGGCCGGTCCCACAGGCCGCGTAGCGTAAATCTCAATGAATATGCGACGTTCAAATCGTGGGGGGTGCCCAGCACACCCGCGGTCAATCCATTCTTTTTGCCAGATGTCCCACCAGACGCTCAACCATTCTTGAGGGCCTGGCGTCTGATGACAGGCGCAGTATGCCCGTGGCCCCTTGTGACATTTTTACTCTCCGTGCCATGACAGAGAAGGCGAAGCTTCGAGAGAGTACACTTTGAGCTGATGCGGGAACATGGACAAAAAGACGAGAACAGGCGGAAAGTATATGTAGAATATCGAGTCGACGGAGCTGAAGCGCACGGTCTTATCGTCTGAGGCGGCGCTCCCCGATCTTCGAGACTTTGTGGCTCGCCCACCCTTTGAGCGCCAAAAGTGTAACCCGAGGCTGTTCAGCGCGAGGCTGATTCGCCAAGTAAGAGACAGAGTGATATGTACCAAGTGGTACTTGGTCAAAACCCTCCCTGCGGGTTATGTAGGCCAATACGTCCAAACCCACCCACCACAAGCCGCGTAGCGCAAGTGACAACGTATACCTGGAATTTTGTGGTTTGCAAGCCAGACCACCCGCGGTCAAATCTTTCTTTTTGCCACTCTTCCCGCTCGATGGCAGCCGTCTATTCCTTGCGAAATCACCATATAGATCCGGCTCACGTTGTCTGTGACCACTGACGGCCATTTTTCTGCTCTCGCCCCGGTCAATGGGCTCACAGTTATGGGGGGGCTCATTCGGGGGCGAGTCTTCAATGTAGACGAAAAGAGCTCGGGCGAGAAGAGAAGGAGGAGAAGCGAGAGTCGAAGCCGGAGCCGATGTCGAAGCGCACGGGTCTCCTATGCGAGGCGGCGCTCCCCGATTTTCCGTACTTAACACACCGGCCAATCTTTGACGGCCAAAAACTGCAACGCGAGGCTATAATCAGCTTAGCCGCTAGCCTCGTCTCTCTGTCGACGGTCGAGAGCGTCTGCGCAGTATCGCCGCTCATAATGGCTTGTGCGCCCATTGGCGGTCCGGCCGCGTAGCACTAGCCTACTTCGCAGTATCCTGCGGAAGTTGGGCATCCCATCCCCTTACTCCCGCGGTCAATCCCTTCTTTTGGTCCTCACACTCGTACCGAAAGCACAGCGAGCGTGTGACCCCGTACACAAGAAATCTCGTCAGAGGCCAAGGTTGGCATAGGCCGTTTTCGTACCTGTGAAACATTGAGAATCTGGGTGATGCAGGCTCGCTCGCCCCGACAAGCGACTGTTAAGTGACTCAAAAAGATCTTGACAGGCTGGCAGAATCTCCTTTGTGCCTATGCTGAGCTCGCCTTGCGACATGTCTGCCCATCGCCATGCACAAAGGAGGGAATGGTCGGATGGTCGATAAAAAAGGGCGGGTAGAGTCAGGTGATAGCACGAGGTGGGCGGTCGGTACTGTAGCAGCTGACCCGCATACCACATAAAGTGAGTGGCACAAGTCGTGGAACGAGCATGAGCGGGCGACAGCTCGACGGGGACCACTTGAAAAAATGCATCACCTGCTCATTTATACAACACGCTGCCAACATCCTCCCAGCTGTCCGTCGAACCCGTCTCGCTCCCCTTCTCGTGCGCCGTCTCGTCATCTTTACTGTACGTCCGGCGCAAGGCTCGCTCCCAAATTTTCCAAGGCTCCCTGCCAGGGACGAACCTCGCCTTGACGAGGTGGAAGACCATCTCTTCCAGCAAGTCGGCCGCATAGGTCACCCATAGTACCCAGAGCATCTGGGCTTCTTGCCACCACGTCGGTAGCCCGCTGAACCAGTGCCGATGCGGGAGAACGAGATCTGGTGTCGGCGGAATGAGCGAGTGCGAGAGGAAGAACCTGAAGCTCGCCTCGCGGGTGATGGCTGCCAGGCGCTGCAAGAGATCCAATGACGACTCCTCGCTCTGAGGACAGGCGAAAAACTCGACGAAGCCTTCCGGATCGGATATGGAAGTCGACAGCTCGGGCGCGAGGACGACGTAATGGCGAGCCGATGGCACACCAAGCAAGTTCGTGAACAATTTCGGGTCGGCCGTGCGCATGTGCACGGTACCGCAAGGTTTCCCGCCCTGAGGGGCGAAAACCACAGGTGCCGGTCCGCGAAAGCCATCGAGGAACTCGACGCGCAACTCCCGATTTGTGACATCGGCTCGATGCTGCGCCCAGTCCAATATGATCCGTCTGGACAAGGCCTCCACAGAGCTCGGCGTCTGCCACCCGATCGCGTGTCCGACCTTGACGCCCCTCGGCTGCTCAAGCCCAGGCGGATTCCACTCGCTCGCACTGGCCGGATGGATTGGCTCAGGTCTGGGATACACCAGTAGGCCTTTACCGTAATGGAGTTTTTGAGCTTGCCAGAGGATGCGGACGCTGGTAAGAAAGAGCTCGAAGGGGTAGGTAGCGACCAGGCGCAAAATGGAGAGCACGTTTGGTACATCCAGCGAGACAGGCGCGCGTTCAGGAGAGCTTGCAAGGAGGGCGTGCAGCTTTGGCTGTTTATCGGGTGCGAGCAAGCGGAGGAAGACGCGGATCTCCCCCGTTTGCCCTGCTGCCTTCTTCTCCTGGGAGAACGGGTCGACCAGGAAGAGCTCGTAGTATCCGTCGCGGGAGTTGAAAGGCGAGACATGGAACGATCGAGTGAACAGCCAGTAAAAGTCATACCTGACAGTCAGACATTGGTTCGTTCACGATTCTTTACACCCACTCTTCCTTTCCCTTGGGCGAGGGCTGCGCGTCGGACGTCTTCAGCACGTAGGCATGCCTGTCATCAGCTTCACATCGGCGACAGCGCGTAGTCTTACTTCTCTCCGAAGGTATTGTGCACTTCGAGCACAACGCATAAGAGCCGGAGGGCGTCGCCAGAAGTTGACGATGCGCCGTAGATGTACCACACGCTGAGGGGGTTTATGCCTTCCACTCCCAGGTAGCTCGGCATTGTGACGAGCCATATCTTCCCGATCTGCTCGTGGGAGATGTCGTGCTCTTCGAGAAGCTGCCTCAGCTTTTGCCGTAACCCACCCTTGCCAGGGGCGAGGTATCCATCCGATCGTAGCCCCAGAAGCTTGGTCACGGGCCGTCCGCCATATGCAAACACTCGTCTTTGGTCGAGACCTCCAGCGGCTAGGCGGTCGACATCGACAGCGACGTACAGAAGGGGATACGAGAAGGCATGTCTCGCAGGCGCAGGTAGCAAGCGCCCATGAGTGGTGTAGCAGGGGTAAAGTGCGGACGGCAAGGTACCATCATCATCGGGCCGAGGCGATCGAGAGCGAGTCGAGGGGAGTACGGCGAGGGCGAGGACGACGACGGGGACGGATAGCGCCAAGGTGACGAGCCAGGCTATGCCCGGCAGAGCTGCTGTCATCTCATGCTGATAATGTCAAAGGTGAATATAACCTTTGAAGGCTGCGGGAAACTCGGGAATGCGTCGACGCGGATGACGTCGCGTCAAAGTTCATCCAACGGACATTTGGTCGCCGTCTCTCATTTCTTCTGCTTGGCTTGGCTGGGCTGTGCTGGAAGGTTACTTGGTCTGACATTGGCCACCCACTCTTGCTCGACAGCAGCGACAGCAGTCTCTCCCTCGGACTCGACAGTGCTGGCTAGGTGGACGAAGTGTCAGACTACTGGTGTCAAAGGTACTCCTTTGTCGGGCTCAGCCTGGCTTGACACAGACCTTCTCTGTCGTCCACGTCGCCCAGCATGGTGTCCACCAGGTATGTCCCGCAGGCTGCCCACCACATAGAGTACATCCCCTTCTCGCCCAGCTGACATATACGACAGGTCCGGCCGGACGCCCACCCCGTCCACCCCACCCCGGTCGTTGCCCATACCCCAGACCACCATCGCCACCGTCGACATGTCACCCGCCGCCAAAGAAGAGACGGTCCTCTCGACACCCGGGGGCGAGATCCGCGTGCGGCCATTCCGAAGCTCGTCCAACGCGCAGATGAAGGCCATACTCAGCTTCACACCGCGCGTCGCGAGCCTGAACAAGGAGAACGTGCGCAGTCAAAGCGACGAGTTCAGGGGATTCTTCACCCTCTTCTGGATAGGTGAGCTCTGCCATTGCTACTGCCAAGACTGGACGTGTCTGACGACACGAGGGATGGCACTGCTGTTTGCGCGGACGGTCGTGCACTCGTGGGAGGAGAACCGCACGCCGTTATCGTGGACATTCGGGCGGCTCATCACGCGCGACGCTATCGTTCTTGCCGTATCGGACTTTGTCATGGTCGCCTGCATGTTCTTCTGCGTGCCGTTTGTCAAGCTACTGCAGCACGGCTGGATCAGCTACAGCTGGTCCGGTCTGCTCATTCAGCACTCGTTCCAGACGGCATACCTAGCGGCGGCCGTGTGGTGGGGCTATCACCGCCAGTGGTACTGGGTGCAGTCGGGATTCCTGGTGCTCCGTGAGCGGCCCGGCTTCTCCAGTATGACCTTTCAGCTGACTGATAGACTGCTTGTCGAGCTTGATGAAGGTGAGCTGTGGCTCTGCGGCTTGGCTAACGGCAGATGCACTCCTACATGGCCCACAACGGCATGCTATCCATGGTGCATAAACGTCTACAGCAAGAACAAGCCGCCCTGGACCACCTAGTCGACTCTCTGCCGGGCGGCCGCGAAGCGGCTCTGGCAGAAGCGGCTCAGCATCGCGCGTCCATCGAGGCCGAGGCCAAAGCCGAGCTGGGACCAACTCCAGCCGGAACCCCAGGGCCATCCGGACCAACCACCCCAGCCTTGCTTGGGACTTCGGCAGACGGGCTCACATCGTACGAAGACCCAGCAGAGGCGATTCGCAAGCACATGGGCCTGCAAGCTGCTGCGGCCCTCTCCCACAGCCCGCACCGAAAGACAGAAAGTTCTCCCGGGCCAGAGCTGCGGAGAAGAAGGAAGGACCAGGCGGAGAAACGGTCTCTTGCTTCGCTTCCTGAGCCCCAGGCCGACCTGCCGCAGGGGACGAGCCTCGAGCCGTCGCACACGACCATGCCGCATGCGCCGAAGCCGCCCCACCCTCTCGCCTGGTCGAGTCACGAGCGCGTGGCGCTGCTGGCGCGCAACATTGATGCGATGCACGAGGAGCTCCGGAGTAACGGGGAGAAGGGGCTCGTGTGGCCCGCCAACGTGACGTATGCGCACTTCTGGGACTTTATGATCACCCCGACGCTGGTGTACCAGCTCGAGTACCCCAGGACGGATACGTGAGTGGCCCTGTGCAAGGTCGGCTGTATGACTGCTGACGCGCGCGCAGCATCCGCCCGCTGGTGGTGATCGAGAAGATCATTGCGACTTTCGGCACCTTCTCCCTCATCTACACCATCACCGAGCACTACATCATGCCGTTCCTGCCGAAACCCGGCGAGTCGCTCCTGAAGAGCTTTGTCAACCTCGCACTGCCCATGATCATCAACTACCTCCTGTACGTCGGCGCCTGTCCTGTAAGAGCCATCCAGCTGACGCGCCAGGATATTCTAGTCAGTCGACCGGTCGCCTGGTCGACTTCAGGGTTCACTGACGCTCAGCATCATCTTCGAATGCGTCTGCACGGGCTTCGCCGAGCTGTCCTAGTGCGCGGTCCGCCAGACGGGAGGTACAGGAGCTCACGGCCAGTTTCGCCGACAGGGAATTCTACCAAGACTGGTGGAATTCGGTCACATGGGACCAGTTCTCGCGCAAGTGGAACAAGCCTGTTCATGTGCGTCTCTGTCTCTGTCTAGGTTCCCCCTCCGCCTCTCTCCCTCCCGAGGCAGAGCGCGCTGACTGAGCAGACGTTTCTCCTGCGGCACGTGTACGCGTCGACGATGGACTCGCTCCAGCTCTCGCGCACCTCGGCGACATTCATCACCTTCCTCCTGTCCGCGCTGTGCCACGAGCTCGTCATGGCCGTCGTGACCAAGAAGATACGGCCGTACCTCTTTCTCATGCAGATGGCACAGCTGCCCATGATCGCGCTGGGGCGCGTGGGCTGGGTGCGCCGCAACAAGACGGTCGGGAATATTGTCTTCTGGCTCGGGCTCATGTCGGGCTTTCCCCTTCTGTGCGCTACGTCTCTTCCAGTGGCCAGTGAACCATGGGCCAGTGGGCCGACTGACCTGCAGGGCCATATGCTATCTCCGGTATTGACGCGCATCCATCATCATATTGCATCACACGACCTCACGAGTTGACGAGCCCACGAGCCAGTCTGCACACGGCATGCATGCATACACTGAGAAGAGAGCTATAGTGCCAAGATGAAAAGAAGGACCAAATTCGCTACTGTATAATAGATACGGCCGGCTGGCTGGCGTGGTTACTCGAGACATGGGCGGTCTAGCGAGACAGTTATACACAAGATATGTCCTGAGCAATCGGGCAATCGGGGGGACCAAGAGTATATACGGGCAGGGCACGGGAATCGGACCAGAGGGGGTATCGACTGGGAAGGGAAAGGATCTAGACAACGCCCAGGCCGGCTGGGGGTGATGTTGCGCTTGGCCGCGTATGGGCGAGATGAGTTGGCTGCACATCGTCAAAGTCGGAGCGGTCGTGGCGGTCATGTCGGTCGTGTATCACAAGCAGAAAAAGGGGCCTACTGGTCGCTACCATGTGCCGAAGTGGGCGACATGCGACCTTGGATGTGCTCGTCGTAGCTCTCCGGACTGCCCTTCTCGTCGACGCCGTATCGCGGGCCCCAGCTGCCCTGGATGCCCATGGTGTGGTACGACGACGCGGGCGTGGGCGGCTGTTGCAGGTGGCCCTGTGACATCTGGGACTGCGACGGCGTGGCGCCGCCGTTGTTGCCGTTACCGTTACCATTACCGCCGTTACCGCCGGTAGTGGAGGATGACGAGGTGGACGAGTAGGGGTTCCACACGGGGACGTACATGGCCTGGCTGCCGTTCGGGTGGCCCTGGGCGGCGGGGACGGGGACGTAGTGGTACCCCGGGGGCAAGTACTGGCTCGGCGGGGGCGGCGGGGCGGCGTAGCCGCTCAAGGGGTACTGGGGAGGGTAGTACGGCTTGGATGTGCCATCGTAGGCTGGACCGACGGACGGGCCCGCGTTGCCGGGCGAGCCGTAGGGCGAGGAACGGGGCGAGGTGAGACCGATACCTGTACCGATGGCGAGCTGCTTTGACCTTGCGGTCGACTTGGCCTTGCCGCCCATGGCGGAGCCTGCGCCGCCCATGGAGCCGCCGGGGCCGGATGACGAGATGGGACGCTTGGCCGCGCCGTGGTAGCCCGGGGGGTTGTAGCCGCCGTTGGAGAACCACGTCTCGCAGCCGGCGCGGATGGCCCACTTGCGTGCGCCGCCCGACTGGTCGCCGAACGGGCGGGGGAGCTTGACAAAGGCCTTGCACATGGATGTCTGGTGCCGGACGCCATTGTAGATCTTGGTGGGGTTCTGGCGGTAGTCTATCTCGTCAGCCACGAGCACAGACGGTGTCCGTCCAGGGATGATCTAGAAGGGTAAACTCACAGGCATAGCGCTTCTTGATACTGTCCGAAATCTCCGAGACGTAGAGCTGATGAGGGGGAGGAGCCATGAGCAGGGCCTCGCCGATCAAGGCAGCGTAGGACATGGGTGGTCTCGGTGCGGGCAGCTCGCCCGGAGCGAGGATGGGCTCCTGGAGTTTGGGTGGCGACGACATGCCCCAGCCGTAGTAGGGATCGATGGTTGACCAAGAGGATGCCGAGGAGAAGGAACTGTCGTAAGAAGCAGGACCTTGGAATTCGCCACCGGAGTAATGGTGGTGATGAGGATGGTGTGGATGGTGGTGATGATGAGGGTGGGATGTGTGCAAGGACAGGTCGTCACTGAACGAGGGCGCTCCGTAGCTGATGGTCGTCGGGGCGATGGAGAGAGACGCTGCTGATACTGGGGGTGTCACGTCCGAGGCCGATGGCATGGACGGGTGGTGTCCACCAACCACAAGAGGAGGGAGGGGAGGAGGATAGTTGTGATGAGGATGAGTATGAGTACGGGTAGAAGAATGGTGGTGGTCGTGGTCGTCGCTGTCTATGGGGAAGGTCTGTGCGGCTTGGATTCCTGGATGGGCAGACAAAGTGATGGAACGGGGAGGAGGCTGTGAAGCTGACGAAGCAGCTTCCGTCCCTGTCGTGGTAGTCGTGGTCACCACCGCTGCTGCTGCCGCCGCCGCCGCCGCTGAAGCTGCCTCGTGGTTGTCGTCAGGACGAGCGGCATGGTGGTGATGGTTCGATGATGCTGATTGTGATTGTGATGTTGATGACGACAAGGTCGCTTGTGCCGACGACGAGGCAGTGTGGAGGACAGGAGTCGTCACCGAGACGTTGCGCCCTTGAGCTGCAGTGGTGGTGACAGTGGTGATCTGTCGCCCTTGCCCTTGCTCGGTAGCGACGCCCGCCCCCGTCGTCAAGCGCCCTCCAGTTCCAGTTCCAGATCCAGATCCAGTTTCGGTTCCAGATAACTGAGTGGCAAACCCTCTCGCCCACGCCTGCTGTCCATGCTGCGAATGCGAACCGAGATCAGAGACGGCATTGTGAGACAGGGTGGCCCGAAGTGCGGGGCGGTGATGATGGGAAGGCGGATGAGGGTGAGAAGAGTGAGAATGGGCGAGGTGAGGCTTGGCGAAATAGACGTCGTGCGGGGCGCAGAGCGGGGCGGCGACGCCAGAGTTGGTGATGGTGTCGGCGGGAAGCATGTCGGTCCCGGACCCGGACCTGATCGGCATCAGCAAAGTGTCCCTTTTTGTCTCTCTCTCTCCTTTGTCCTCGCGTGGACCCCGCCCCCCATGTCACCAGGTGACCCATTGTCCCCTCTCTTGTCTCTTGACAACCCCGTCTACGGCCGATACCCGGTGATCCATACGCGATAAGCCATGTCATATGGCAAGCGAGGCACGAGTCGTCGCCGGTTAACGGTCAAGAGGGTCAAGGGCGAGGGTCAAGGACGAGGTACCAAAGAAGCAGACTCTGAAGCAAAAAGACTCACATCGAATCGTTGGCCACGATAAGCCCGCCAGAGAGACCGTATCGCGCAGGAGGGGACGGCGTGTCGGGGTAAGACGGCATGGTGGCTGTACTGCCAGAGTGGTGGTCACAGCACGTAGGGGACGACGGCACGTGGAGACGACTGAGCAGCGACGGCAGGGGGTAAGACGAGGGCGACGAGCCAAAGGCTACGGGCGCAGGGAAGCCAAAGTGGGTGACCGGGGTCTGCGGCAGATCCGTGATGGTGACGGGCGACGATGAGAGGTTTGGCGAAGGCGTGGTGTTGTTGTTCGACGAGTGACCCGGGAATGGGTGTGTGAAGGTATCCGAGGCTGTGGATGTGGATGGGGGAAAAGACATCGACGGGTCGGCCGCGGTCCCCATATACCTTGGCCAAGTGCCCGGTCGCGTCTGGCTGCGCGGAGTCGACGGGATAAACATCGCGACTGGTCGCTCGTGGAGCGAGCGCGGAGGCGGCTGAGGAGAGCGGTAGAGCTGGCGCAAGGAGACAGAGGAGGAGGAAGTGTGGTGTAGATGAGATGTGTGGGTGTGAGATAAACGCGTGTCAAAGCTACTCGAGTAGCGTAGAGGGGCAAGTGGGAGTGGGAGTGGTCGAGTGTGTGCGGGGAGAGATCGAGTGTATGTCTGGCCGCGATGGATATATGCCGTGCGGTCGGCTGGCGAGAGTGGGCCCAGAGGCGATGGTGATGGAGTGTGGTGGGGATGATGGATGGTCAAGCTTCTTGTTCCCCTGATGACACAAATGGCGTGTCCCCGGGACCGGGGATGTGGGTGTGGACGTGGACGTGCTTGTGTTGGTGATGGCGCGGGTCAGGCGGCGATGCCGGCTTGGGCGACTAGCGCGGGCAGGCGGGGGCAACACGAGGCTGGACAGCAGCGCTCGAGTTGGGGTGCAGAGCAGCGCGGCGGTGATGATCTACACCAGGGGCCGGCAGCCGTCTCGGTTGTTTCTTTGATCTGCGGTCGATCTGCCCGAAAGACCGACACCGATGCGACCGAGACGAGAGGGGAGGACGAGGGACAGGAACGGTACACAGAAACAACAACAGCCGTGGCCTCGACAGACAGACGACAGCGATAGACAGACAACAGGAATACACGGCTGACAACAGGCTGTGTGGTGGGAAAGGGGTCGATGGGGGAGCGAGTTGATGGGGTCGATGCTATTATGCTTTGAATTCGCCGGACCGGACGAGCAGATGCGCCAACGCTCGAGAGTTCGAGCAACCATTATCGCGATGATCCCCCAGTACCCAAAAAGGGGGATTGGCTTGCCCCGTTTGATGCGATGTGATGACCGCTGATCGCATGCTGCTCGTGCGGGCGACCCTCGGAGGCCGTGCTCAAAGCCCGCGAGAGCGACGTATAGCGTGCTCGGACAATAGGGGCACAGAGCAGACGTAGACTCGCCGAAAGAGGCGGTGATCCCGGGGATGATGATGGTGATGGCTGATGGCTGATGGCTGATGGCTGATGTGTGATGGTTGATGGTGATTGATGGCTGATCGTTGATCGCCTTGGTTCAAACACGTTCCGAGGTACCCAAGGGGGTGAGTACAATCAGGGTCAAAAAGACTCAGAACCGGGGTCCTACCGTAGTTCAGGTCGGCGCTGATCGTCAAAACCGAATTGTCCCTCGCCGCCGTGGAGGTAGCAGGTTGGCCCCAGAGTTGAAGCATGTCTTTTAAGTGGGGTGGAAAAGACGACCAGATGTCCAGAGCTGATTTGTCTCCAATGCCGGGGAGCTGCCATCGCATATCCGACTGGATCAGGTCCGCCTTCGGCATAGCTTGCAAACGCGCACCGGTTTTTTAGCGCTCTCAGCCACTCGCGGTTAGCCTCTGTCAGCATGACGGATATCGCGTCACCGGCTTCGAGGGATGATCTGTCTGTCCGTGTTGTCCGTGTCGTTGTGTGCATGGGCGGACGTCTGTGTGCGTCCGCGTGTGATCAGAGCACGGAGAAGTGTGTGTGCAGATGATCGACCCGGAGATGTCGATCGCTGCCCATCGCGGTCATGAGTCATCCTGGAACCATCAGCTGAACTCAATGGTGAATGGGCTGGCTTACATATCATCATGCCCGTCAGGCCGAAGCGCAACGACCTTGCGGCTGGTCCCGAGCGCAGCGGGGTGCCACTGATGTGATCATAGAGGCACCGAGGAGAGCGAACCGTGCAGTTTGATCGCTTATGCGCCTCCTTGTCTCGGCACTGGCGATGAGACGATCTGCCGACCTCCCGGCTTGCTCGACATTGTCTGTTCACGCGCGCACAATGCTTCTCGATATCTCGATGACGCAGCGAGTGAGCGATGGTTGTCAATGAAACAGGTACAACCCGTGCCAGGCGATCCGTGCGATTCCTTTCGGGTAATTTCAGCGCCGAACGCCGTCGATCGGCCACCGGTGAAAAGAGTCAAAGGACGTCAGCATGGTTACTTCATGGGTCGCACATGCATAGCACAGAGCAGTCAAACCAGGGGGCCGTCTGACCGGCTAACCGATATTGGCAACCGAGGCGCAGCCAAGAACGTCGCTCTGTGCGTTGTTGGATGTCACCAACGCTCGTGCGGCGGCAGGGCAGTGACTGCGTATGACGGGTATGCCCGATAGACCATGTGGAGAGACCGAGGCGCAGCTGGCGCGCGTCGCAACCGATCAGCCGGGTAGAGGATCGTCCATGATCCGTTCCGGAGTCGAGCATGACCCGTGAGATACTGTCGAGCGGGCACGGGAACCTCAAGTCTTGGCGCGTTTTGAGACGGGCGCCTCGTCTTCATCGTCGTCCTCGAGCGGGTCGTGCCAGGCGTCTATAGCGCGAGGCTCTGGACTGAGGCCGGGCGAGCGACTCGGTCCTATCTTCCTTCTTCCAGAATTAGGGTCGACCGAGTCGCTGACCTCGGTTTGCTCCACTTCTTGCTCGTCTTCAGGCCAATCTGGACTGCCAGGGATCGGCTCATCTCCACCGACCTCGGTGTCGAGGTTTGAACCGGTGCTTGCCCCTTGCTCGGGCACAGCTGCTACGATGACCTGAGGTGCGGCCGATTCTGTCTTGTCCCTCTTGAGGCCTCCCACGACGAAAGGCTTGCTGAACGCATCGACCAAAGAAGCGACCTTGGTCGCACCAAGCCCCTTGACGTTGGCCAGCACCTTTGCCGGCTGCTTGGTGATGTTGGCGAAAGACTGATACGTGAGCTGATTTCATCCCAGGAGGCGACGACTCACGCCGAACTGAGAAGCCAGGTTGTCTGCGTCTGTCTTGTTGACTTTCTTGCCACTTGTGAGGACGTGCTGCAGCTGGTCGTGGTAGCTCTGGTGAATCCGCTCTTTTAAGGTATCGGCGGACTTGTGCTCGTATGCCTTGAACGTTGTGAGATACTGGGCGACCTCCTCGTTGCTGCCTGTCAGTCTGTCCCCTATGACTCGCATTCCGGAGGGTGCTTACTTCCAGGCAACGAACATGCTGAACTCGTTGATGATAGCAATCTTGGTCAATTCTCGTATACTCTGCTGATGCTCGTTCTATCGCGTGAGCTTTATTCGGTCCTACACACGACACAGCTCACAATGTCACACAGGACAAGCAGTACACGTAGGTGGTACATGTTCTTCATCTTCTCGATACGTTGGTGAATGTATTCGGGATGAAGGCGATGGTACTTGAGTCTGACTGATCAGTAGCGGATCATAGCAGAGAGGGGCAGTACGCACGACAAGAACAGGACGCCGTTGTGTGTGCCAACTTGGTAGTCTGCAACGATATCTCCAATCTCGATACCGACATTCTTGATATTCTGCAGGACGGGGTTGCGCCGCTGCGTGTGAGTTCCGGATCACAGCTTGAAAGTGCACTTTCGCCTCAGGAGCCATCTGTCGCCGCATGGAGGTTGAGGACTAGGAGAAGGAGACGCACCTGGACAGCATTATACACGATCGCGTTCTTACTCGAGATCGGTCGATTGATCGGCTTGGCCGGCCCAGTCCTCACTGCACTCGTGCCGTTCTCGCCCTCTTCGTTCTCTACAGAAGGCTTCTCCGTACCGTTGACTGGCTTGGGTATGGGAGGAAGTCCGCCAGACGCGTTGCGATGGGAACCGCTATTCGGGGTGGTGGTGCTGCTGGTCGGGGGGCGGGGCAGGGATGAAGCTGGCACGAAGCCCGGCACTTCTGGCCGAGAGCCGTCGGGCGCAGCGTCTGTCATCTCGACTGGTCTACACTAGCACTCATCTCCAGTTGCTAGAGTCTAAGTAGTACACAAGGCTGAACGTATGTCGAGAGTCAAAGTCAGTAACGTGGAGACAGACTGGACGTCATCGTTGCAGGTCAGGTGACTGGACCTCGGCAAATCTGATCCCGTCCGTCTTGCCACAGACAAGCTGGTAACTTGGTTCAAGCACGGGATGTTCATAGGGCAGCGCTGTACAACAACCTAGCCTATGTATCCATGCACCTGTCATCCCAGAGTGAGTCTCCATGCGCTCGCCACATCTACGAGGGAGGAGCACCGGCACCACGGCCGACACCGCCGAAGCGCTAATCGTCAGTCCTAGTCGTGCAGACCAGAAGAAAAGATGGGCAACTCACGGGCCTGTACTCGCCACCGGCACCCTCCTTCTCGCCAGCGTCGTCACGGCGGCGGTACTCGCGGTCGCCACGAGGAGCGCGGTAAGCGCCGTCACGGCCGCCGGGGCGGTCGCCGCCGAACCCAGCGGGCCTGCCGGCGGGGCGGGCGGGCTTCATGTGGGTCTGGGGGACGATTTCCGAGGGGAGGTGGAGCCACTCGCGGAGGTAGGCGAGACCCTCGTCGGTGAGGGTGTAGTAGTACCACTGCCACGAGAACTGGGTCTTGACGAAGCCCTTGGAGGTGAGGGACTGCATCGCCTTGATGACCTCGAGGTTGCGGACGGTGGGCATGTCGGGGTGCGCGGGCTTGTTGAAGTCCTTGGGGGCGACGAGCACACCCTCCTTGAAGAGGTTCTCGTAAATCTGCCATGAGCGATGGTCTCGCCCTTCACCCTTCTTCCCCGTTGATGCTGCCTCCCAGTCTTCCAGCGGTGTCCATGCTTTCCCCTGTCTCCGTCATGTCCACGCGTCCAAGCTGTTCCACCTTCTCGCGCAACCTTGCGCCCTCCCTGCGGCCTGTCGATTGGTCCACTCACGGTGCGGCGGTTCTGCTTGGAGATGATCATCTTGATTGGTCTTTGACGGTAAAGTGCCGAAAAGAGATGGTCTGGTCGAGGTGTTTGCTTGAAATGCCGCTGACTTCGGCCTATCCTGTCAGCTTCGCACCGCTGCCCACTAGCTGACGACTGACGTGTCTTCCTATGCAAAGCAGAAGAAGGTTGAAGGCTCTTTCGCTATGAATTTCGCAACAAAGAGCAGGTGCCAGACGACGAAACTCCGCGGCGATTCTCAGTCAGGGTCAAGTGGCAAAATAATCTCAGTCTCAAGCGGTGATCGCCGATCAGCGACGCGTCTGTGCGTTGTAGATCCGCGCGCGCGTGACTTTTTCCCTTGCTCTGTTGACGATACTCGGTAGTAACCCTGGGTCATATGAGGAGATGAGATCTGGAAGCGGACTTGATGAGCAGGAAATAGCCCTGAGAGGCGGGAATAGTTTGGCAGATGACGGTACAATGGATGCATGTGCCCGTTCAAGCTCGCTCTAAAGAATAGTAGAAAAAGATAGCCGTCTTCAGTCCGTCACCGACTCCCGCACTCGTCGTCGCTCGTTGGTCACTCTTCATTGTCTGCTTGCTTGCTGCATACGACTTCAGTGTGGTTCGGCTGGCGACCGCGGTATCGTCCGAGTGGATTGCGATCCGCAGCTACACCTACTCGGGTGTGCGAGTCTGAGGACCGACGATGCCGCCCAAATACCCCTTCTCGCGAAGTCGTCCGGGCCAGTCGTCTTCCTCTGCCGGGCAGTCCAGCTCCACGCCATCCAGAGGCCAAGATGACGAGCGGCCCATCGTCGTCTCGGCCTCCGGTCGCGCTCCCACCTCCCCAGCCGTCAACAACCTGGCCGCCGAATCATCACCCTCCACTCTCCGCTCCCGCATACCCTCCCCCAGAAACATCATCAATGCCTTCACGTCCGACTCGCGGTCCTCCTATCCCTCCCCGGCCGACCAGCTCTCCAAGGGCAAGACGCGGCGGCAAAAGGACAAATCCTCCATACACCACCCATGGCAGCCGCTCGCGACGTCCTCGCCAGGAAGAGGCAATCTACAGGTCACGGTTCCGCGCTACGATGCGCGCGGGTACCCTATCAAGGAGAATGGGGAGCGCTCGCCCGCCTCCCCGGAGAGCACCAAGACCGTCCGGCTGGGCATGGCGCACTCGACCAGCCGCGACAGTCTCGCTTCGGACGTGTCGAGTACGGGGGCGGGCGTCAACGAGGAGCAGAATCGGTTCTTATCGCCCGAGCGGCCCATGAGCTACTACGCTCCGTCGAGCAGCGACGGGCACGGCAGCGCAAGCGGCAGCGGAAGCACTCACTACCCGCCGATGAGCTACAGTCTCGCCGCGCCCAGCTACTCGCCGTACGATCCCTACCCGCAGAACGGGGAGAGCAGCGATGGGCACGGTTACGACAATGGGTACACGTACGAGAACGGCTATCCGCGAGAGAAGGGCAAGAGTCCCTTGCCGAGCCTGTACGGAGGCAGCATGGTGTCGCTCGGCAGTACGAAGAGCGAAGGCAGCATGACGCATTTTCGCAAGTACGATGCTTTGGAGGGCAGTTCGGCGTTCAGCATAACGAGCAAAGGTGGGAAGAAGCACATTGTGGATATGGCAAGTCATCTCCCTGGCATGGCAAGCTGCGCAGCTGACTGCCGCAGTTCTCGCTGCCTGCGGATCCCGCAACTTGGTCTTACCTCGGCCCTGAGCCCGATGACGATTTCCACGATCCCGACGTGCGGTATACCCGCCAGAAGAGGTTCATGAGGGCGATGATGACCTGGCGTGGGGTGTCAAATCTGGGATGTCTGCTGTTTCTGTTGATCCTCGTGATCGGCATCTTGTGGGTGTGGCAGTATCCTTGGCGCCCGTGCTGATCACGAGTGCCGTATACCCTGTACTATCACATTACCTTGAGAAGGTGGGAGGCACCTCAGGAGCCTACAACCTAGGCGGAGTCAAGTGCGCAGTCGTCTCACATTCTCTGTGGTGTTGCTCACACGCTGTAGCGCCACGGGACAGCTGCCAAACATCGGTCCATTCCAATTGATCGACAAAGACACACCGTCCTCTGCGTACACCTGGACGAGCTTGGAGACGGGCGATCAGTGGGATTTGGTGTTCTCGGACGAGTTCAACAGGGATGGCCGGACCTTCTATGATGGTAGGACAAGCAGATCACTCACGTGCCGACTTGCTGATGCAGCAGGGGACGACCCATATTGGGAGGCGGTCGATTTGCACTACTGGGAGACGAACAACTTGGAGTGGTACAACCCAGACAGGGTAACTACGAAGAACGGATCTCTCATCATTACTCTGGACAAATTCCCGTCGCACGGACTGGACTACGAAGGGGCCATGCTGTCAACCTGGAACCGGTTTTGCTTCACCGGAGGCTACTTTGAAGCAGCCGTCTCCTTGCCGGGAACCAGCAATGTCTACGGGTTTGCCATCCACCTTAATCAGCTCAAGAGAAGCGCTGATATGGTAGTCTTTGGCCTGCCATCTGGACGATGGGCAACCTGGGGCGTGCGGGCTATGGAGGTACCCTGGACGGCCTGTGGCCGTACACGTACGACTCGTGTGATGTCGGGACTCTGCCAAACCAGACGCTGAACGGGGAGCCGGCTCTTACAGCTACAGAAGGGGATCCAGACCACGACTATGCTTTGTCTTATCTGCCTGGCCAGCGACTGTCATCGTGCACCTGCCCGGATGACGCCAACCACCCTGGGCCAAAGAGGGAGAACGGTAGTTTTGTTGGGAGAGCCGCCCCTGAAATCGACATGCTCGAAGCCACAGCGAGTCTTCTTCGCCAACAATTGACGACGTGGGATGCTCAAGCTGCAGGTCGACTCAACCACGCTGACAGGATACGTCTCGCAGTCGGGCCAGTGGGCTCCGTTCAACCCAAATTACTATGTGAGCTTCCATGACGAGACGAAATATCAGCTCATGCCCCAGTTCCTGAACACGTCCAATTCGGATTACGAGGTTTATGATGACGACACGACACATATCAACACTTACTTGGGCGGCGTGTATCAGCAGGCGACATCAGGTCTGTCGTTGACCGACACTGTGGGTACTTCATATTCCACCATGATATTCATGCTGATCCCGCAGGACTGCTAGTATGCCCCGTGGCTGCTTCAGGGACCCAGCTGACGATCAGTACCGCTGCAACGGGATGCTACAGCGTGTACGGGTTCGAATACAGCCCAGGAGCGTGAGTTCCCCGCACCGCTTCTGAGTTTTGCTCGTGGTTGATGTCAGATCCGGTTACATTACATGGGTCAGCAATGCCAAAAAGGTCTGGACCGTGCGAGCGGCAGCCATGGCTCCCAATAGCGACGCCGGCGTCGGTCAGCGCCTCGTCTCGGAAGAGCCAATGTATTTGATTCTCAACCTGGGGCTGTCGGAGAACTTCGGTGCCATAGAGTGAGCATCTACTCTCCGACCACGACACCGGCATGAGCTGACGGGTCAGCTATGACGGCCTCGAGAGCCTGTGGCCGGTCCAGTGAGTAGCTTGGACCCGGCGAGAAGCGTGACTCACCCCACAGCATGGCTGTAGACTATATCAGAGTGTATCGTGCGTCTTACCGTTCTGCCTAGCCGAAGGTGCTGATAGAGCAGAAGATCCAAATTCTCGCAATATAGGGTGCGACCCGTCGGATCACCCGACGGCCTCGTACATATCTTTGTGCGTCTCGTTTTATCTCCCGTCCGACTCGACTGACGAAGCAGGTATTCAGACGCTTATAGCGACCCCAACATTGTCAGTTGCCCGGTCACTGAGCGGACGGAGGACCAGCTGACGAGGACAGACGACATTCGACCAAGTTCCCAATATGGTCAAACCCAAGAACCGCCTCGTGGACACTTGCTAGAACACGAGGACGCCCGTCACGCACCATCAGCATCCACCCATCGCATCAAGCATATCGCCTCGCCGGCTCATCTGTTGCACTGCATTATATGCATCTCATCATCGTCTCACTCATGGTCGTTTGAGGGCATCAGTAGGGGTTTTGCCTCTTCGCCCTCCTCTTCTCTTTGCGCTCGTCGTCGCGTCTGCCGAGCCCAAGCACCGGTTCATGCCGCGGACCTTCGTCTTCTTCATCGTCCTCGTCCACGTCCATCTCGTCATCCTCTTCGTCCTCTTCTGAAGATTCGATCTCTGACTCCTCGCTCTCTGCCTCCTCCAGCTCTTTCCGCTCGTCCTCTTCGTCCACATCGTCAACGTCGGGATCGCCAGTGCGCAATCTGGGTAAAGAACAGAGAGACCACCCAGATAGCACGCCGTCTTCCGAGCCGGTATACAGCGCCTCGTTGGCGGTATCGTGGTAGATAGCGCGAATGACGTCTTTGTGTCCTCGATGCTCAGTCGGACCTGTCCGGAAGTACGCAGATGGCTGATATGGCGTCTTCGACGAGGACGCTTCGTGGTGCAGCAAGACGAGGTCGCCCCTGGCATCAGCTCCAGCCCACCCTGATCATGATCACTGCAGGACGCACTCGTTTGATCCCACGGCGCATATCGGCTGTCCGCCCCGTGAGACACCGAGACTGGGACACACGTCCGCGAGGTAATCCGAGCTCAGCCTGTTCTGCTTGCCCTCCCTCTCTTCCTGCGCGGTCATTGTCGTCCTCGGTCCCTCGTCCGCCAAGGCGAACTCGCGGAACTTGAATAGGTCCGTGCCGTGCTCTTCGAACCCGCCCAGCTGTATCTCCTCGTCCTCCCCTCGCTGGATATCCCACAGCGCCACCGCGTCCATATCGCTCCGCGCCCACACGCGCATCTTCCCCTTGTGCATGTAGCTCCCCGCTGCGGCGACACTCTGGCCCCAGTTCTCAGCAGCGACGACGGCCTCGTCCTCGTCGGTCTCCTTGTAATTGCTCAGAGCGACGAGGCCGTCGGTCGAGGTGGAGAGCAGGAGGCGCTCCGGCAGGGGCTGGACGGCCGAGCCACGCAGGAAGGACGTGCTGGCTGGTAAGAGGGACAGGTGGGTGATGTCGTCTGAGTGGGTGGACGAGTGGACATAGGCGGGCGAAGAGGGGTTGCGCACGTCCCAGAAGATGATGTGCGCTTCGGACGACAGCAGCTCCGTGCCGCCCACGACGAGGTTGTCGCGCTCGGCCACCGCGAGCGCCAGGACGGGCAGGGGTTTCCGGATGAATGCTGGCCAGTCAGTCCTTGGCTCGGACGCGGAGAGGGGCGAGGTTAATGTACCTTTGATGTTCATGGCGGCGCGCCGCGAGCGCTCGTCCCACCTGACCACTGACGCGTCTTTCGAGCTGCTCCACACGCCGCCTTCTTCGCCTATGGCGATGTCCGTCACGGCCGCACTGTGTGCTCCAGAAAAGGAGCCGACCGACTCGAGAGACTGATTGTCGCATATCGAGATGTCGGTCTCGGGATGGCGGAGCAGGAGGTGCGGGGTCGTCGGCGACGGGTGGATCGCGACAATATATGGCCTGTGGCCCGTCGGGCCGGTCGGCAGGGGCGTCGACAGCGTCGCATACGCCGAGAAAGGCGCCATTGTGCCTCTGTATATGGCTATGCAAATGGTAGCAAGGAGAGGTAAAGTATGGACAGAGGGTGATGGTCCACCTCCACCGCAAAGTTTCCTGCACGTGGCGGTCGAAGAGTGTGGCACGTCAACGAGCGAGCTCTGGGCGGCGAGGGCGCACGTTCCGGCGACGTGCACGGCACGCGGTGTCGAAAAGCGACCGCGGCTCGCCCTCTAAAAGGATTGACCGGAGTACCTGCGTACTCAGCAACTTACGACCTGCATTCTAGACAGTGCAGGGGCCGCCATGGGGTAGGAACATGCGATCTCGGCCGTGTGTACAATGCAAACCATCCCAGCAAGGGTTTGACTTTTGCTGGTGGTATCGATCACTAGAGGCCTTATAAACCAAGTGTGGCTTTTAGGCAGCCGGTATGCGGGGAGGGCATGTCCGCTCACATCAGGACGTCGGCAGAGACACCTGCTCGTCTGGCCGAGGAGATGAACCCCTCCTTTGGTCAAGCGCGAGACACTGGTGGTGTCCGACCAGGCCCAAGCACAGCTATGAACGACTGGATTACATGGGCATGAAGTCTGCATAATGTGTGAGTTGGAACTGGAGTTGATCCGTACTGCATGCTTGTGCTCATGTACGTCCGCATGCACTCGCTTGAATCCTGTATACATGGAGTAAGATTTGGCCCAACACATCCCGGATCCACCCCCTAGGAAAGCCAGTCTCCACCCTGCATGTCAGTTGGACCCCCTCTCAGATACGGTGTCACGTACTGTCACTTGCATGGCTTGCCCAGTGACAAAAGAAGCATCCTCGCTCGCCAGGAAGCTAAGATGAGCTAAAGCTACATGTCCAAACTGTGCCCGATACGCACGCTACCATGGAGGCGATGTCCTGAGGAGTAGCATTGCGACCAAGCGGGACCCTATTGGCACGCTGCACTTGTAAGCGCTGTCATCAGAGTGTGTCGCACCCACCTCGACCGTGTACGACCCCTTCTCTCGTCCTTGCATGGAGGTGATAGTAGCGTCAATCTTCTCCCACATCTCCGTCTCCACAACCGTGGGACAGTAGACGTTCGCCGTGATCTTGTACTGACCCAACTCGACCGCTGCGCCCTGATTGAGCGCCCGAACAGCAAACTTGGACGCGCAGTAGCCCGAGACGTTTGGACCTGTTCGGAGCTGGACATGAGCTGCGTCTTTGAGATGCCGTACAACTGACACCAGAGGTGGAGCAAGCGGCTGCCTCGTCAGCCAAGCTTCATAAATACCCAGTCGAACGCACCGATCAAGCGGCCTCCCTGGCCTTGCGCAACGAGCACCTTTGCCGCTTCGCGATAACACAAGAATACGCCTCTTACATTGACCGAGTACACCTTGTCCAGCAACCCGGGGGTCATCTCGAGGAACGGGCAGACCGGCGCGATGCCCGCGTTGGCCACCATGACTGTCTCCTCAGCGCCCCCTTGGCACGCAAAGCGCCGGACTGACCGTCCAGCCTCCCCAGGTGGTCAACCGCGCCCTGCACCATGGCCACCACATCTGCCTCCTGGCTCACATCGGCCGCCAAGCACACTGTCTTCACGCCATGCGTCTCGACCTCCCTGGCCACATTTGCCAGCGCCGCTTGCGAAGTGGGCAGGTCGACCAGTGCAATGTCGTAGCCCTCCTTGGCGAGCCGAGCCGAGATGGCCGCGCCTATACCTTGCGCGGCGCCCGTGACGATCGCGACTTTGGGTCGAGGGGTGCCGTTGGTGAGCGCCATGCTGCCGATGTGCTTTTGCTGAGCTGGCGATGCTGGGGGCGCAGGCAGCAGTGGTACAGTAGCTGATGAGGCGGCCGTGACGACACACACCTCCACGGACGCTGTCTGTGCGGTCGACACGGACTTCAGAAGCGTCGGGTAGGCCCGCAGACCTTATCATGAACGCTGCGCCGGCCCCCTGATCCGCGTGCGCCAGTCTTGAACGATCTCTCCCTGCGCAGTCATAGGAACGACTAGCCTAGCGGCGTCGAACCGGACCGGCGTCCAGATCGTTTGGGGTGCAAGGGCGGGGCGTCGGGCACCGCCGAGGGCGTTGCCAGAGACAGCATAGCTCACAGCAATGCTGGCCCGCTGCTGGTGGTTCTGCTGGATCGTCTTACCCCAGAATAAGCGGCTGCGTTCCATCTGCTCAGTTGTAAGAAAATGACGCCGGGTGATCCTAGCAGCGGCCGGCGTCTAAATCTTGTAGTCGATCGATCCTATTCGCCGTCTTGGGCTGAGAGGCCGGGTGATGCATGCACGCCTGACTCGAGCTTGATGGCAAAGTACATAGGAGATGCATGACTGACTCGACTGCGATTGATGGCAACGTTCAGTAAAGATCTCAGCACGATGGCGCCTATAGCAGTGGCTGTCTCTTCCCCGCCGAGCGACATCTCGCCTTCTCTAAAAGCCAAAATCGTCTCGTCACCGCCGGTAGCGGCACCGGCGGCGGCGCTCGACGACCTGTTCTCACCAACAACTGATGAGCCATTCTCATCTCGCGCGGATGATGGGTCGTACAAGCTGCTCAACCAGCCTCTGGGGACGAGGCGCAAGCTGAAGGTGATCTGCATTGGAGCCGGCCCGAGCGGCATCAACATGGCGTGAGTGGCCGGTTCCACAGGGCCGACGTGTCGAACGGTGCAGTGGTTTTGAGGCTGATGTGAAGGTACAAGGTGCAGTCGCACCTCAAAGACATGGAGTTTGTCGTGAGTTGTACGACTGAGGTGGGAGACGCGTATCTGACGGATTCAGGCGTACGAGAAGAACCCCGAGATCGGCGGGACGTGGTATGAGAATCGGTATCCTGGAGTCGCGTGCGATACCAACTCGCACGGCTACGCCTTCACATACCGGCTAAAGGCCGACTGGACAAGGGTGTCAGTATGACAGAGTTGGAACAAGCACAGCGCTGACGATGTAGCTTTTCGTCCGGAGGCGAGATCCAGGAATAGTGGGCAAGATTGACCAGGAGAGGAGAAGCGGGGCTGACTGGCAGTATGCAAGATGTGGTAGATCACTTCAACTTGCGCCAATACTTCCGGCTCTCGCACGAGGTTGTTGGTGCTCGATTTGACGCAACGACGGCCAAGTGGACAGTGGCAGTCAAGAACGACGAAGGGACCCTCGAGGACACCTGCGACGTGCTCATCAACGGATCTGGGCTGCTCAACCACTGGCGGTGGCCGGCCATCAGAGGTCTACACGACTTCAAGGGCACGCTCCTGCACACTGCGAGCTGGCCGGATGGTGTCGACCTAAAGGGCAAGCGAGTGGGGTTGATCGGGATTGGCAGTAGCGCCATCCAGGTCCTGCCGAATATCCAGGAGGACGTGGGCAGCTGTACAGTCTTCATTCGAAGCAAGACTTGGGTCGCTCCGCCGCGAGAGGGAGAGCTCCTCAGCCCCCAGACGATCGAGCGGTATAAGAAACACCCGGAAGAACACCTTGAGTGAGCCGTGCGCTCCAGCGAGGTGGCTGGGCTGATCTGGCAGGTATTGCCGCGAGCTGGAATCGTTGGCGAACAAGCGGTTTGGATACGTCTTCAAAGGCTCGCGCGAGCAGAAGGACATCTATGCTGCCTGGAGCGAGAGCATGCGAAAAGAGCTGGCCAACCGTCCGGACATTTATGACAGAGTGCATCCCGAGTTTGGCGTAGGTTGCAGAAGGCAAGTCTTCTCATCGTCCAAGATCACCGGGAGCTTACTTTACTTTTAGGCCAACACCCGGACCAGGCTTCCTCGCGGCGCTTCAGGCGCCGAACGTGACAGCTGAGTTCGAGGGGTCAGTCCAGCTACTCAAGCTTGAGACCTTACTGATGAGCAGCATCGACCACGCCGATGCCACTGGCCTCGTGACAGCCGATGGCAAGCACCACGAGTTCGACATCATCATCTGCGCGACCGGCTTTGACGTCTCCTTCCGACCCCGCTTCCCCGTCATCGGCACCGACGGTCTCAACCTGCAAGACCACTGGGCCAAGTCGCCCACAGCCTACCTGTCCATGTTCGCCGGCCCCTCCTTCCCGAACTACGTGACCCTGCTCGGCCCAGGGGCCCCTTCCGCCCAAGGCTCCATCATCGTCTCTATCGAGCGCATCTCCGACTATGTGGTCAAGATGCTCCGCCGCATGCAGACAGAGGCGATCAAGACGGTCGCCATCACCCAGGAGGCGCTGGACGAATATGCCGAGCACACCCAGAAGCAGCTCGAGATCACCGTGTGGACGGACAACTGCAGCAGCTGGTTCAAGAATGGCTCGGTGGACGGACAGGTGCTTGCCTTGCACCCCGGTGGACGCTTACACTTTTTCGCGCTTCTCATGGATCCGGTCAGTCCTGCCGATCCCCAATGATCAGCGTAGCTCTTACGGTGCTGAATTCTGCGGGTGTCCCTGGAACGAAAACGGTAAGTGGGGGGGGCCAAATAAAAATTTTCCGGCAGGCTGGGTATAAGGGTGGAGGGGACTTTGAATTTTCATCCTCATCCCCCTCTCTACTCAAATCTGGCGAAGCCCTGGCAGTTTGACTGTTTATGTGGGGGGATCAAATAAAGAAATTCCGGAGCACTTAGAGATTTCAGGCTGCCTGGCTTGCCTTGCACACCTAATCTTCTCACTTCCTATTGCATGCCTAACTTTGGACCCACTGTAAGTCGCCCATTCTTCTGTCATGCATGCATGGGCTGATGAGTACAGCTGAACTTCTTGCAAGTTGATGCATGATCAAGTGTTGGCTTGTCCATAACATCAATGTGAGCTTTGCCTTCAAGCGATGCATGCACATACTGATGCAGAAAGTCCCAGATATTGCAGCAATGCACTGCTCTCGAGGCCAACGCTGTTTGGGTCAGCACACAACTCTCAATGGTGATCACTTTCGGAAGGCTTCTTCAGGGCGGGGCAGCAGCGACTTCTTCAAAACATGCTCCTTCTGTCGCAAACAACCGCCAGTCCCACTTGCAACACCCCGGTCACGGCATGGTCATGCTGAGTGCATCAAATGTGGCTTCACCTTTGCCACTCCTCGATTTCGAGACAATCGAGGTCGCCCACGCAACACATGCCAATCTTGCTTGGAGCAGCATCACTCCCAATCAGCGCCAGGCACACCCACTCGCACAACCCGGCCATTGCCACCAGTCACCCCAGGCTCTCAGCCTACGCCTGGTACACAGAGAGGTCTTCCACGCCCGCGCCATGAGGTCACCTCACCAACACCACGTCGCAACCAGGATCTACATCCTGTAGAGCTTGGCCGCCCCACACGAACCAGACGTGCACCTCAACTGCCCTACGCCACTCCGCCCAGCCCGCCTCAAGGTGCTGCACACCGAGTCACAGAACAGCCACCAGCCCCACCACCACGCCTGGATCGCCATGCTGGACAGTCACGCTGCTTCAAGTGCAAGACCTGGAAAGAACATTCCGAGTTTCTCCAAGCAGGGACAGCCTCTCGCCGCTTCAAGACTTGCAGCACCTGTCGCGAATCCTCCAGAGCAGCCTATCATCGTCGACAACAGTCAACTCAGTCATCCCTCTCAGTCGACATGCTGGGCAATGCCTTCCTGCCCATTCCTGCAACACCCAACGATCTTGACGACATCTGCCTCTCTGAAGCTGCCATTGGGTGTATTGGGGACTTCCACTCAGCAATGGCAGCTGAGACGATGGAGACTTGCGAGAACTGCAATGAGAAATGGTTTGGACTCAAGGTCCAACAGGGTAAATGTTCACGTTGTCAAATTGATGGGGAGAAATGGACATCTGCCAACTGTATGGATCCAGGTCAGTGTCCAGGATTGTATGTGCTTCTCATGACTGACTTCACAGGTCCTTCTCTGCAGGAACTGTGCCGTGCAGCTGGCAGAGCAGTCCCTGACTTGCCCTCACAGGTGGAAGAGATGCTCCTCTCTCCCTACCATGTGCTGCTTCAAACATGGCGCGTTGGTGGTGGACAAACCAAATACGGAGGCCACACCTGTCTCTATGCCCATGACAGTGGCAGATTCCTCTCTCGACTTCCCCTCACCGTCACCGACCTTGATGTTCTCATCATCAAGCCGACAAATGCCCAAGCCCCCGCCAACGCTGCCAATCCCTCAGAGGATTTTGCACGCCGACCAGAGTTCCAAGTCCAGCGGTCACGCATTCTCGCAAACCTGCAAGCACTACAACACTTCCATCCAGCCTTTCAGAATGTCGAGATCAACTGGGAAGCAATCAATTCCCTTCCTGAAAACGGTTCTGTCTTCCATCAGCTGCGGTCTGTCAACTTGGAGGAGGTGCAGTACAGCGCACCTGAGCCTGACACTGGGCCAGTTGAGCAGGAGTCAGCAGAGGAGACAAGCTTGCCAGAGCTGGCTATACCAAACCTTGGAGAAGGCAACAATATTGTGGAGGAGATCCGGGAAGCACTGGAACAGGTGGTGGATGGAGGACCACCAGCACCCCTGCTCCTCACTGGACCTGTGCTGCATTCCACTCCAATCAATGAGCACGACATCAGCAACCCATTCCTCACCAAGGCCTTCCCCTTCCTCTTCCCCACCGGCCAGGGGGATCTGCATCAACAACGGCCTACCACAATACGTGATTCAGACTACTTCCGTCACCTGCTCTACTATCAGGATGGAAGGTTTGCAAAACACCCTCGATTCCGGTGAGTGCATCTCTCAGCATTAAGCCAAGCTGACAGTCAGCTATTATGCCTTCAACTGCATCATGAGGTGGCGAGCAAAACGGCTCTCCTGCTTCTATGTCAGCCGGAATGAAGAGGACCGAGCCCTCTCTGCTGCAGACATTGCTGCCATGGTGTCCGACCCAGCCAAGCAGCTGGCATCTCGAGTGCGACGATCAGCAGCCACCTTAACCGGAACACCACCCTACTGGGCACAGCAGAGTCGCAATCTTGCTGCAATGATCCGTCAACTGGGCACTCCACATGCTTTCATCACATTCTCAGCTGCGGATCTTCAGTGGCCAGATCTCCACGTCCACATGCCGGACCAAGCGCTACCAACTATGAGCGAACCTGATCGACAACGCATCAATGCCAAGAACGTCAATGAGAACCCAGCAATTGCAGCTTGCTGGTTCTATCGAAGATTTGAGCTGTTCTTGGCCAAGGTCCTCAAACCCCTGCTTGGAATAGAGGACTGGTGGTATCGCTTTGAATGGCAAAATCGAGGCTCCAGCCATGTCCATGGACTGGTTTGGCTCAAGGGGGCGCCATCCCCAGACACCCTTGATATCAACAATCCGGACAGTGTCCAGGAATTCCTTGACTTCTGGTCCACCAGAGTGTCAACCATCAATCCTGGAGAGGACATTCCGCCTCATCCAAAGCACCCCTCTGCCCACAGTAGCGACGAAATCATCTTTCGCTTCAAAGATCTGGCACAGATGCTCAACCGTGTCCAGAGGCACACGAGGTGCACTGCCTATTGTCTTCGCCGCCCAAAAGGATCTCCTCCCAACAGTCCGCTTGTCTGTCGCTTCAAGTTCCCCAAGGAGCTGGAGACAGAACTCCGACTGGTTGTCAATCCCAACAGAAACAAGCAACTCATCACACCACGCAACGACACCCACCTCAACAGTTACAATGCAGTCACTGCACTGGGATGGCGAGCCAACTCCGACATCAGTCCATGCACAGATCCCCGTGCAGTTGCCTCCTACATCTCCAAGTATGCTTCAAAATGCGAAAAACCATCCAACAACTTTGGCGAGATAATGCAGGCTATCTCAACCCGCCTGGAGCAAGAAACATCTTCACGAATTGTCTTCCAGAAGATGCTCAGCCGCATTGTCACCGAGAGGGATTACAGTGCTCAGGAAGTCTGTCATCAGCTCTTTGGTCGACATATGATGTCTGCATCACGAGAGTTTGGCACACTCTGCATACTGGAAAAGAGACAGAGACGCCTGAGGCAGAGGCAGGAAGATGAGGGACTGGACCAAGGTGTGGAGGAGCAAGACTGGCACGATGCCTACTTGGCACGCCAGCCAGAGCATGAGGGCATCAGCCTGTACGAATGGTTTCAATTCTACCGGAAACAAGGTCACAACGCCACTCGAAGGAAGCACCCAAAGATCATCATTCTCTGGCCGCTGTATTATCCATCAGACCCTCAGTCTGAGGATCACCAAAACTGGTGCCGGGCAAAGTTACTACTCCACCATCCTCATCGACACCCTTCAGAGCTCAAGCTTGATGACGAATCCTGGACAGAAGCTTTTTCTCGCTGTACTGAGGACCACCCAGAGGGGCACCAAGACACATTGCCCAAGCGACCCATCCGTCAACAACAGGGTGACAATGAAAACGACAGTGACTCAGAGTTTTCTGAGGGTGAAGAAGTCAATGACCACGAGCTTGATGACTGGCAAGTTCTGGCTGGAATGGGCCCTCAGTTTGATGAAGATGGGTGGAATGGGCCACTGCTTGGAGCACGTGATATTGATACTTCCCACGATTGGGAAGCAGTGGGGAGGGAGTGGGGATCAGATGGTATAGGAGAGAGGGCAAGCTACTTAGAAACCGAACGCAAGAAGGTGAGCAGTGGCCTACAATCCACTGCATACTGTGAGCTGACCAAGCAGTCTCAGCCTTCTGTAGCTCGCAACACTGTCGATCCCCAACTACTCAACACCACACAGCGCCTCATCTTTGACAAGGTCTTGCGCCATGCCAACCGTCTGCTCTCTGGAGAGTCAGTCCCTCAAATACTCCTCAACATCGATGGGACAGCAGGAACAGGCAAATCCTTCCTCATTGACGCCATATCCCAAGCTCTTCAAGGGCTCCAATCTGGGCAGCACAACAATCTCGACTTCAGCACAAATCCCATTGTCCGCCGGCTTGCCCCCACGGGTGTGGCGGCATTCAACATTGCTGGTTCAACATACCATGCTGCCCTTGGTCTTGGAGGCTCAATAGAGGAAAGTCATGACAAGCTTGGAGAGGGAAAGCTTGCCAGCCTCCAGGAAGAGTGGCATGGGACACGATACCTCATCATTGATGAGAAAAGCATGGTTGGAAGGGCGGCCTTGGGGAGAATCAACCTTGCTCTTGGTCAAATCTTTCCGTCGACAGCGTACTTGCCCTTTGCCGGTCTGTCTGTCCTGCTCATTGGCGACTTTGGTCAACTGCCCCCTGTGGGAGACACTCCACTGTACAACACTGCACGCTCGACAAAAACCTCCTATCTAGGCAGGCTCAGCAACATTGGCCGAGATATCTACCTTGCTTTCACTGAGAGCGTTCAGCTTGATGCTGTTATGAGGCAGGAAGGCTCCGACCCTACCACCACTGCCTTCAAAGCAACCCTTGCTCGCCTGCACACCGGGACACCTCAACAGGAGGACTACACCCTTCTGTCCTCTCGCTTCTGGGGGAACCTTTCCCCGGCATCTCAGCAGGCCTTTCAAGATGCTGTATGTCTTTGTGCAACAAAGCAGAGTGTCTCCGAGATCAACCTACACACTTTGGCTCGCTCTGGACAGCCTGTACTGCGCTCTCTGGCTCAGCACACAGGGGTAGGAGCAGCCCAGGCTTCAGAGGAACAGGCACAGGGGCTTGCTCCTGCTGTCTTCCTCATGATTGGTGCTCAAGTCATGCTTTCTCGCAACCTCTGGATCGAGCAGGGATTGGTCAATGGCACCAGGGGCACAGTATATCAGATTGGGCTCTCACCATCTGAGCCTCCTCATCAATCTGTTCCTTCTGTGGTCATGGTCGCCTTCCCATCCTACACTGGACCAACACCCTGGCACACCACAGACAACATACCACTGGTTCCCATTGTGCCCCATACAGCCAGATGGGAGACAACAAACGGGCAGCGGTGCTCTCGACGCCAGCTGCCACTGCAGCTTGCATTTGCTATCACCATACACAAATCACAGGGTATGACGCTGGACAAGGCAGTGATTGATCTTGGTTCAGCCGACTTCTCAACGGGATTGACATTTGTGGCAATCTCAAGAGCAAGATCTCTGGAGGGCCTTGCTTTCAAGCCAGGCTTTGATTGGGCAAGATTGAACAGCTTGAACACAGAGAGTAGAAGGGGGGGAGTATCAGGACGTGTATTGGCAGCAAGGGATGCGTCTAGACGTCAGATGCTTCAGATGACAGAATAAATGTATAGAGAAAAAGATGAATGACAATGCATAGGTAGACTGAATAAAAGTTGATCAAGCATGACTCTGAGTGTTTGATGCATCAGCTGAATCTCAAGTTCATGGGGTGTATGCATGTCATTGTGCTCTCTCTAGCTACTAACACTACCTCTATCTGCCTCCATCTCCTGTCTGTAATCATCCCACACAGGATCATCAGCAGCAGGAGTTGGGGGATCTGACCAGGTAGGAGGCTCAGGGGTGGGGGGAGGAGTGAAGAGAGGAGTTCCAGGTGGGCTTTCTCCTCCTCTGAGTGTTCTCATCTTCCTCAGCCAATCCAGCATCCTACTTTTCCACAAGGGCAATCTGAAGGTCTGGGGATTGGTGACTGGACCATTGAAGCTACAAGTCAGCTTTGTGTCATGCCAAGAGAGAGCCTGACTCACAAGGACTTCACAACAGGTCTTTTGGGCACCCATGGCTTCTTCTCTCCATTGACTTTGCCTGACCCAGGAGGCAGGTAGGATTGTTGCTGGGGTGGGTGATAGGGAGAGTGTCTGACTGGCTGTGGGCGGCTTTGTTGAGAGCAGGAATGCTTGTGCTCATCATGAGGGTTGGGATGTCGCTTTTTTTGCTCTCTCTGGTGCTGCCTGAGTGCTTTTTTGAACAAAGCTGACTGGAAAGCCATTCTGATGTAGATGTACAGATGAGAGATGAAAAGTCCAAAATTTTCCGGAGTCAGAGCTACGCCCCATCGGCGACGCGCCACCGCCGATTTACCTAGTGGGGCAGATGCTGACGCGTAGCGCTGGGAAGACTTCGCATGGTCTTACTGGAACAAGAACCGTTTCGCGTATTGGGGCAACGGGCTGACTTTGCTGGAGAAGGAGGGCCGGAACGACACCTGGTACCTGCAGTACGCAGATGGGCTCAAACTGTTCGAGTACTAGATCTTGTACATACTACATGGTTTTGCTTTTTGCATGTGTACTGTACAGCGTAGATGAGACACGCTAGGGTTCGGCCCCTCAGAGAGGATCAGCATATAATCGTACTGTGAGCTACTGTATTGCCTAACGACCAATCGAATCGAAACCCTATCTCTGATGGCTTGGAGGGATCTCAAATGATGTAGTGATGCCATACCAACCCAACTATGTGTATAAGACATGCCTCATAGCGTCAAGAAACCACCGTCGACCTCCCAGACCGAGCCCGTCACATAACTCGCCTGCTCCGAACACAGAAAAACCACCACATCCGCAATCTCCTCCGGCAGCCCCGGTCGTCCCGCCGGCGTCTTCTCAGGCTGTGTCGACTTGCGCAACACGTCAATATTGCCCGGCAGCTGGGTAAGCTGCCCGTCAGCCCCGCCACAACCCATCAACGCTCGTCACTCACCGCCGTGGCCACGTAGCCCGGCGCGACGCCGTTGCACCGTATGCGCTGCTCGGCATAGTCCAGCCCGCACGTCTTGGTCAGACCGACGATCGCGTGCTTCGAAGTGACATAAGCGGCATTCCGTCTGGCCGCGACGAACGAGTTGATCGAGCACAGGTTGACGATGGCGCCCCGTTGTGCGCGGCGAGCGTCGCCCCTGCCCTTCAGCCAAGTCGGGCGCGGCGGCAATTGGAGACTAACGAGTACGACCGCAGCTCCTGTTTCGCCATCTGCGCCAGCTGTGCGCGCATGCAGAAGAACACTCCGCGCTGGTTGACATTGATCACGCGGTCCCACTGCTCTCAGCACGACCTCGACGTCAGAGGGAAGAGGACTCACGTCCTGGGTCCCGTACTCCCCCACTAGACTCTTGTTGGTGATGCCCGCCGAGTTGACGGCAAAGTCGATCCGCCCAAATCGCTCCACGCCCAGCCGCACCAGCTCGTCCACCGACGTCTCCTCCGTGACATTGCACACGACCCTCAGGATCCGGACGGCCGGGAAGCTGGCCTGCAGCTCCTGCTCGAATGCCTCGAGAGCCGCCTGTTGTATGTCGGCGAGGATGAAGTCTGTCACGCCTCGTTGGGCGAAGGCGTACACGCATGCTGCGCCGATCTAGCAGTCAGCCCGGCTTACGAGGCAAGCTGGTCGCTACAGCTCGCTGGACAGAGTGCCAGCGGATCCCCAAGGCAGAAGATACCTGCAGTGTGTCCGTAGCTAGGCCAGTGGGGGGACTCACGCCTGAGGCAGCTCCCGTTACCAATGCGACACCGTTCATGTTGATCACAACCTCGATTCTGATAGCGATGTTCAGCGACTGCCGTGTATCAGGAATCCAAGACTCGCGCCAGCGTCATTGACCCATGCATGCAATTGCATGCTAGCCCGGCAGCCTGATGCAGACGGTCTGACTGATGGACCGGACTCCAGTCTATACGCCGTCCGGCGTCCAAACTTGTCGGCACTGAAGCCTACGGGCCGGTTGTCGGTGACGCATAGGATGCATGCTAGTCGCCCTGGTCACGAGAGAGGAGGGAAGACGAACCCTGTGCTATCTGTCTGACTAGCCTGCTGAAAACCCATGGTCATGTCGCCTCCCAAGAGATTGACAAAATCACCCAGATGTGTGAGGTCAAAGCTGAAAGCCAAGTCTTGCGGGTCCAGGCTGGAAAACGCGTCATGCGTATTCTGCGTGGCGGGCATGCCGAGCGCTAATGGCGCATGGTCTGTGATCAAGGTGAAGGGCGACGTCCCTGTCTCAGCAACAGTGATGCTGCCCTGCTCTGCAGGTAGGCTGTTGCTGTTATCTGCGCTGTTGACTTCTCCGGTGCCGACAATGCGGGTTGCGAGTTTCCGAGTGGCGGCGAGTAAGCGCCGACCAAGTACCGAGGCGATAGAGCCGAGGTTGGCATGGACCTTGAAATGAATCAAGCTGAGCGACAAGGAAGAGAGGATGGAGAGGTGGAACAGGTCGACGTAGGGGTCGGCGGACATGGGGGTCGCGTCCATGATCCTCAGTGCGGAGAATGCTGTGTAGCCAATGAGGTAGAATCTGCAATGATGAGTGCCCCTTGCTTCGTCGCCTCGATGAACCTAGGAACTCACTTCTGGGCGCCCATGTACTGTGGCTGCAGTCCCGCTGACAAGAAGGGCAAAGCCGTCTTGCAGACTTCCATGCTGGCGACGAGGCACTCGTCTCGAGCGGTACCTTCCACTCCTCCCGAAGCCAGATTGTGTTCTAAGAAGGACATGAGCAGGACGAAGCGAGCACATTTCATATCGTGCACGAATGCGTCGAGAAACCCTGGCGTGAGAGACTGGCCTCCTCACACTTTGCTCACCTTGAGGGATCCGAGATAGCCACCGTTGTTGCCATCCGGCGAGTTCATGATCAATTGCAACCAGGACTGTTGGCGTGAGCGGTAGTTATGAACACAGGCAGCAGGCGAACACTGTTCGAAGCTCGCTTGCGGATTATTCGCTACGGCTTGAGGCACATCGGTTTGTATGCTCTCCTGCGGGTATCAGCTTCGCTGCTTGGTTCCACTGGTAAACAACTCACTACCGCTATCCGTAAGGCCAAGGTCGCACACAGCATAACATCAGTGTCGATGGCACCCTGTCGTAAGCTGCGTCGGGGTGACTGCGTAGTCGCGGCTCACTTCGCCTTGCCACCAAGAGTCAAGGGTCCTCTGCTTGAGCAACGGCTGTTGCTGAATCATGCTTCGACGTCCCCGGATAAACGCCAGTGCACGGTCGTGATGCAAGAGCACCATCCATGTCCGCTGGATGTTGCGCGACATTTTCCGAGGTGCGATGTGGTGATGTATGGCCTCGTGCTCGAGCCAGGCGGGCGTGTTTCCCGTGTCCAGGCGAAGCTCTAAACCCATACATATCGCTCGCGATGTGTAGTCCCAGGTTCTTGGAGTCAATCCCCATCGCACAACAGGGCGGATAATTTACTGGTACTGCTTTGCTCCACGCAGGTAAGTGGAGTGGATGACGAGTGCTTGACAGATTTCCATGGACTGAACAGTTATTTCGGCATTATCATCTGCGTCGGCCCTACCTGATAGCCATGCGTGTGCAGCTCCAACAGCAAGCGGTCCATGTGCTGATCGAGTGTGTTGACCAACGAGAGGGTATGCTGGGAAACCGGGAGGGACTGAGCTGCGGCGCACAGAACCGCCGTCAGCAGCAGGGACGAGGTTGCTTGGAGGTAATGAAGTGTGTATATGTCCGGGTCGAGGATACGTATCAAGGGATGACATCTCTTCCAATACCTACGCTCTCAGCCAATATCCATACGGTGCTGTAACTCCCGAACTCACATGTCCAACAGATCAGACACGTCTCGGTGATCAATCATTCCTGAGGCCAAGACATCGTATTCCGGCTTGAGATCGCGACGAGGTTGGTCGACTCTTGCATAGATGATCTTCTCCTCTTCCGCCTCATCTTTCTCATCCTCTGGAGAAATGAGGGCGCCAAGGCCCTGCTCGAGGATGGCCATGCCCTTATAGGGGTCGGCATCAAGGGTCCGAGAAGCATTGCGAAACGTCGAGAGGAAAGTCGAGCGGGAGAAGCCCTGTGATGTACCTGCCCTCGAGGCAGGTCGCAACGACAGTGGCGAAGGGCCGGTAGCTGCTGTATAAGACGAGAGCGGAGAGGTACCCGGAGCCGCGTCCAGCGACAAGCTAGTGATGAGGCCGTGATTTGAAGGCCCAGCGATCAAGTTGCTACCGCTTCCACTGCTGCTCGCCTCGTCCTGGCGATTCACGGGAGATCTGTGCGCTCGCGGTGTAGAGGCGCCCGACTGGTCAGTGGTCGACGTGATTCTGCTTTTCCGGCTGTGCATCAATCTCCGTAACGAGGTGCGGACGATACATCTGGACCCACTTCTTCGAACCGAGCTTCCTGCCCATCTGCACAGAGTCAGCTTGCTCGCAGCATCTTCAGCATACGCACACGCCGGGCTCGGATCTCGCACTCGAGACCCAAGCGCAAGCACCGGTCGCATGTCGCGTCGCCGGTCGAGTGTGTGCACCGGGCCTGGGTGATGTCAGCGGGGTCATGGTGGGCGGCGAGGGGGCCCACCTTGAGCTGCCTGCACGGCAGGCAGGCGGTGACCGGAGCCATAGTCGGCGCGTCGCTCGACGCCGGACAACAGGGTCACCCGGACTGCATTTAAGTGTTGAATGAACAGTCAAATCTTGATAAGGAGCCGGACTTGGGCGTGCTTGAGCGGAGTCTAAACCGGTGCAGAATATCAAGCGGCCACCTGATTGGCCGGGTGCACGTCACTCTCGATCCAAGCAATTCTAAACACCGTTTTAAGCCCCGCCTCCGAACCGCTATCGGGAACTCACCAACTGCACAACCCTGGTCTATATCGGCACTCCTCTCCCCCTCGCATATATACATGGGCGGGGAGAGCATGCGTTCGACAAGCCCAATCCCCCCGAGCGCAATCCACGACCCGTCTTGCCCTCTTCGATAATGTCCGCCGAGGCCAAAGTTGAGTATCCCGCTGTCGAGTCGGGCAGCGTCGAGTACGACAAGGACGTCCCTGCCGAGGTCAAGGTGCTCGAGTCGTCCGCCCACGAGGTGATCAACTCGGATGTCGCCGAGGGCACGCGGACCGTTCGAGGTCTCCAAGCCCACCACATCCAGCTCATCGGTCCGTCCCTCCAGTGTCAGCTGGCACGATTGCTGATCGTGTGCAGGTATCGGGTCGACCATCGGCACTGGTCTTTTCCTCGCATGTGGGCGAAGTCTCATCCAGGCTGGCCCACTGGGCTCCCTGCTTGCTTACATCCTCTTCTGTGCTATCTGCTGGGGTGCGTTGACTGGCCATCGGTGTTTTTCCTTACTGATGGGTAAGGTGTTTCCCTCGGTGCTGGCGAGATCGCGACTTTCCTCCCTATCCGCGGTGGCTTCATCACTTGGGCCAATCTCTATGTTGACCCTGCCGTCGGAGCGGCTGTTGGCTGGAACTACTTCTATGCCGGTACCATGTTCGGTGCTGCCGAGTGAGTGCACTGACAATGTTTCTCAACGGGGTGCTGATCTGCCAGCCTTGTGGCCGCTGCCGGCTGCTTCGGTTTCTGGTGGCCGAACATCTCGGTTGCGGTTTGGATCTCGATCTCGCTGGTCATCATCACCGCCTTGAATGTCTTCCACGTTAGGTTCTACGGACAGTCCGAGTTTTACTTTGCCTCGCTCAAGGTGAGTCTTCCGACTACATCGTCTGAAGCAGTGTCTTGATATCAAGGTCATCCTCATCTTGGCAATCATCCTCATGACCTTTGTCGTCATGCTCGGTGGGAACCCGCATCACGACCGTATCGGTTTCCGCTACTGGAAAGACCCAGGAGTGTGGGCCGAATACTACACCACTGGCGCCTTTGGCCGCTTCCTCGGCTTCTGGAACGTGTTCAAGATCGCCGCCTACTCGGTTGGTGGCCCCGAGTTCGTCAGCCAGTGTGCGGGCGAGGCTGTCCGGCCCCGTCGCACCATCCCTCGCGCTATCAAGGCGATCCTCTTCCGCCTCACCCTCTTCTTCTTCTTTGGCATTCTCGCTTGTGGTATTCTGGTCCCGTACAACGACGAGACCCTCGCCAAGGCCATCGCCACCGGTATCGGCGCCAATGCCAGCGCCTACGTGGTCGGCATGCACCGTGTCGGCATCACCATCTTTCCCCACTTCTTGTCAGTCATCGTTGCATCGTCCTCTCAGACCTGACTGACCCGCAGCAATGCTATTGTCATCACCTCGGCGCTTTCGTGCTCGAACGGGTTCGGCTACATCGCCTCGCGCGTCTTGTACGCCCTCGCCATGCAAGGTCAGGCCCCCAAGATCTTCCGGCGCACCACCAAGGCCGGTGTGCCCATCTACGCCTTTGTCGTCGTCATCTGCATCTACTCTCTGTCTTACATGGAGCTCGGCGAAAACTCGGCCACCGTCTTTGGCTGGTTTATCAACCTCTCCTCCGTCGCTCAGCGTAAGCCACATAGCTCCATTGACCTGAACATCTCTAACTGAACAGTGCTCAACTACGTCGCGATGTGCATCATCACCCTCCGCTTCCGCGCCGGCCTCAAGGCGCAGGGCTTCACCCGCCAGCACCTCCCCTGGTCTCGCCGCGAGACGGTCCCGTACACCTGGGTCACACTGGTCATGCTCGTCTTGATCGTCTTCACCCAGGGCTGGATTGTCTTCACCAAGGTGGGCCATCCCACTCTTAAGTAGGCCAGCATACTGATGTATAGGGCAACTGGTCTGTCGAGGACTTCCTCACCTGCTACTTCGGTATCGGCTTTGTCATTGTCGTGGCTGCATTCTGGAAGATCTACCACCGCACCCGCTTTGTCCGCCTCCAGGAGATGGACTTTGTCAGCCGGGTCGAAGAGTTTGACGAGCTCGAGGAGTTCTACGCGGTCCGGTCAGTCGTCTCCCAGGCTGAATGCGGTCAAGCTGACTCTTTGCAGAGAGGCAAAGCCTACGACCTGGTACGGGCGTCTTTGGGATAGGATCATGTGAGAAGCGAGCGAGCGGAGTGATGATGTGGCGGTAAAGAGGATCATTGCAGAGTCGTCGGAAGATTTAGGAGGTATCCGTTGTAGAAAGCGATCAATTGTCATTAGACTCTTGGGTCACTGGCAGAGGGGAATATATGCAGTTGTTATGCCTCGATAAGCCTAAGGGCAGCCGGGTCAATGGGATAAGCCACCGATTTGAAGCGTGCGTATATTCAGGCGACCGGGTTTCGACTTGCTGTTTCACCAGTCACCGCGGTAAACATACCCCTTGATACCTCGAAAAGATCTTTTGAGCCCACCTTTGAGCACCGCGTGCCTCCTGGCACAATAAGTAGGCACCCTCGTCGACTCGAAATGCATGCCATGTATGTGGCACAGGTGAGTGCCACTGATGACGCTCGGACCCACTCGCTACTCGCTAGTGTATTTGCCACTCAAATCTTTGCTTCTTTCCTCACACTCGCCCCACACCTCTTTCTCACTCCTCTTCGTCTTTCTCTCTCCGTTTCAGACCTGTACTGACTAGGTCGACACCCGCCGTCCTCACTGAGCTGAACGAGAGCCACTCCAGAGTGCCAAGGCAAGATGCCGGCCTCACGCACAACCCAGTCCTCCCCCGCCCCGACCAAGTTCAGTCAGGTGGATTACTCGTTGCCACCGTCCTTCCTGGCGCTCCTCTCCCAACCTCTGCACACTGTTCTGGACCGACTTCTCCCTCTCCCCACCCAATCACGGGGGGTGATCAGCCCGCCCAGGGCCGCCGCGCAGAACGCCCCGACTCATCCGTTCATCCAGGCCATGCTCGCCGCCCCAGACACGCTCACCGAGAACAGGGCGAATGCCTACCGCGAAACGCTGTCGCCGCTGGTAGACCTGTTCTTCGACATGGTGGAAGGCATCTCGACGCAAAGGCTGAATCAGCTGCTGCGCAGTGCATGGGCGGTTGATCCTAACAGGTCAGCACCCTTTTGCCACCGAGTCGAGAAGCGTGGCTGACGAGAAGTACCATGCGGATCATTATCCACGCGCGAAGCATACACGAGGGTAAAGGGATGGAGCAAATGTTTTATCGCTGCATGGCGTGGGTGTGGGCGTATCACCCGCGCACGATGCTCTCCAAGTGAGAGGGGCTCTCAGCAACATACCAATTATAACAGAAGCTGATGTCAGCTTGCACCTCATCACCGACCCCACTTGTATGCGCGACCGTTCTAAAGCGCGGGATGAAGCAAATGCGCAGCGAGACCTGGAGACGCGGGTGCAGCGCGATCTCGGCGTGCTCGACCTAGACGCCGACGGTAATGTCGAGGCAACTCAAGAGGAGAAAGAAGAGTATCCTCCGAGGCCGCACGGATGTTTCAAGGAGTGGATTCCTCGTCTGCATTTTGGCAATAGGAGCTGACGTAGGCAGTCTCCTTGATCTCCTCACGCTGCACATCAACGGTCAGCTGGATCCAGACGCCACCCAAGACTTCGACGCATGCAAGGAGGCTATCTCGCCCAACATCCTCGTCGGACACAAATTCGTCAAGCTGCGTAAGGCCCGCCGCATTTCGGCCCGAGCGAAGCTTGGCCATAACGTGGGGCGGTCCATACAGCTCCGAGCGGGCAAAGTCTCCCCCAATCAAAGCTTCACCAAGAGCGTGTGGCTGGCTCAAGACCGTATGGAACTGGCTCAATGCTCACGACGTAGCTGACGTTCTCAGGAAAGGCCAAAGATGCGCTTCTCCGAGAGCGCTTCGAAAAGGCCATCACGACGGATAAGAAGTTTCAAGCGCTCTACCTCGTCGTTCTAGAGCTGTTTGAAGAACAGCTGAGGTCCGACCTGAACAGGCTCGAGTCACACAAGGACTTCCTGAAGCTGCCGGACCGCCAGCGAGGGAAGTGGAAAGGGAACTCTTCGCCTTTTCTTTTCGGGCTCTCTTATGCCGCCAAATGGGCAGCTTCGCCAGGCAAGACGGTAGACCGCCAGTACATGTTCGCCTCGGCACTGGCCATCAAGTTTCATCCTGCTCTCGAGCTTAACGTTGCACGGATGAAGCTACAACAAGAGGTATTAACACCTCTGCGCCAGGCGACGAGTGTTCCGGAGCGAAACATGGTTGAAGGTCAATGGTCCATCGATTACACCAAGGTATTTCCGATGCTAGACGTGGAGCTCGCTAACGTGGCGGGTTCCCGCTCGGTGCATGGCAAGGAACGCCGAGAACTTTGCTGAGCACGACCCTGTGGGCTTCGAGCGGTATCTGACGAAAGTACTTGAGGGGTGAGTAAAATTGGAGAAGTTGCCTGCACTGTGACTGATGCCGCAGCTCCACGACCGTGTCAGGGGCATCGCTTTTTCCTCATGAGCTCCTCATCGATGCCATGACGGGCGCAGGCAATGGCGTCAAGTCTCGTCTCGCCAACCTGCAGTGGCGGGCCCTGGTCGACTCGCTGCGATCAAGCTCAGCGTCGCAGCTGCAGAATTCGCTCGCAGTGGCCGACGTCTCAGGCTCAATGGGCTCGCTCACTTGTACCAAGGATCGTCCGACACCCATTGCTCGGTGCATCGCCCTCACTCTACTGTTGGGAGAGCTCGCCATGCCCCCTTGGTCCGGCGGCTTCTTCACCTTTTCGTCCGAGCCCACCTTTGAGACGATCGATATCACTCTTCCACTGTCCCAACGAGCTACAACTTTGAGCCAGGCGCACTGGCAGGTCTCTACCAGCTTCTACAAGGTCTTCGACCTCATTCTCAACATGGCTCGACGCCGCCAGCTTCCACCCGAGCACATGGTCAAGCGGCTGTTCGTGTTCAGCGACATGCAGTTCGACGTCGCGACGAACAGGAGGTACGGAGAGACTGAGCATCAGACCATCCAGCGCAAGTTCGCAGAGGCAGGTTACGCGATGCCCGAAATGGTGTACTGGAACCTCGCCGGTCGACTTGCTGGGACACCCAAGCCTGTACGGGCGGACGAAAAGGGCGTCAGTCTCGTCAGCGGCTGGTCTGGCGCCTTGATGAAGTTCTTCCTTCGACAGCAAGCCGAGGATGACATCGAGGAGTCCGACGAGCAGCAATGGGAGCGTGCCAATATCGGTCCAGCGCTCAACCTCTGCCTCGCTGCAGACAAGAAGGATCCGCTCCAGATCGTGACGAAGATGATTGGCAACGAGTCTTTCAACGGTGTGGTGATTGTTGACTAGATGTACTGGCGGGGCCGATGTAACAAAGCTTTGGAGTGTGTACAGTCTGTAGTTATCATCATCATCGTGTATATACATGAGAACCTCGCAGCCGAAAATCCGAATCCGAGCGCCTGGAATACGAGATCTTAGATATCTGATCGGCGACTCCTTTGCAGTTGTGCTTCTTCTCTCATGCTGAGTAGTGAAGGAGATCACCTTGCTCGACGCGGATAGCTCGAGGCGCAGCTCGACTCGAGATGTACCGCCCTCCGCATCACAACGAGCCTGAACGCAAGCAACACCACTTTCTCCCCCTCCCACCCCGCAACTCATACCATCGTCTCGGACCCGCTCCTGCCTACCGCCAGCCAACACTCATCTCAACCTACTCTCACCAGCCAGACAGGTCAATCAGGCATGACGACTCGTCCATGGCATACTACCGGCCCGCGCCCATCGGCGCCGACCTCAACTACGCCTTTGACAGGCAGGTCGAGCGGGACGAGAACGTCGACGAGCACCTGGACGGCCTGTGCGAGGCGCTGAGGCGCGTGTGGGAGATGGGCGGCAAGGGCGAGCGCAAGGGCGGGATCATCACTTGGCGAGGCATGATCACGAGGTGAGTCCTTCTCCCTCGCAGCGTTGGGGCTCGAAGCAATCATGTTGCCCGAAGTGGAGATGTGGGCCGAAGAGGGGCTGACGAATGAGGATCATGACTGCGCCGTTCGAAGACCGGGAAGGGTGGGAGATGACCGCACTCGCGGTGGACGGATCCGTCTACGTGGAGCTGCACGACCCTCCCGAGCTGCGCAAGAGCAGGCGCTCGAAGCAGTCGGCGTGGGCGTGGCAGACGTACATGGGCTACGCGTTCGAGTCGTTCTCCACCGTGCCCGCGGCGGGCGAGGAACGGCGCCCCGATGATCCCGACGGGTGGTCGGGCGACGTGAACACCAATGTGCAGTGGTGCAAGTGGGCCACTTGGGGCCGTCAGCCGCGGCATGGCTGACGAGCAGCGTGGTGCGCAGTGGGATAGGGGAGATACCGTTCTGCCTCGGAGGAGAGGTGGACTGCGTCCAGGCCCGGCCGGGCGAGCCGCACCCTGGTCTCGAAGGATGCATGGAGCTCAAGACGAATAAAGTCATCGAGACGGAGAAGCAGGACATGATCTTCCACAAGTGCGCCCCTTGGCGGTGTGCGGCACGCCGGCTCATGGCAGGAAAATGCTCAAGCATTGGGCGCAGAGCTGGCTCTTGGGTGTGCCGACCATCGAGGTTGGGTTCAGAGACGAGGCCGGGATCTTGCAGTCGAGAACGACGTTCGAGACGAGCAGAATACCGCGATTGTGCGTCCATGGTCTCTAGATCGTACACGATCAATAGCATAGCTTACCCCCGTAGCATCTCGTCACTGCCCAACCCGGTCTGGCATCCCGACCCGTCCCTGCACTTCCTGCACTCTGTACTGTCTCTCGTCATCCATCACGTCCTGCCGACAGATCCGGCCCCTTCTCAATCCCTGACAGACGGTGCTCCCCTGCCACCTGCCGTGGTCTGGCGCTTCAGCTTCATCCCGCGCCGAGGCTGCGAGCTGTTCTGCGTCGGTCCCATAGGCGTGGTCGACGGGCGCTGGGGTGGTGTTCTGCCCGAGGACTACGTCCGATGGCGCATGTCCAGAGGGGCTGAACGGTCGTGATACGATTCAACACCCATACGACGTCACGGTCGACATCATACTCGATACCGTGGGGCCTCCTTTGGCTACTACCCCTCTAGTTTTCAGTGAGACGCGCCGCATCACTGGGAATGAAAGGAGGCCCGCTCCGAGCTCAAGGCCTCAGTCGCTGGACGTCCTGGCTCACGACTCGACATCCAGTCAGAAAGTCGTATTCACAGTTCGAGCCAGTCATTTTTCTGCCACGACGGCTCAAGCGCGATTCGAGTCCACCACGATACTCTGACGCGTCCGCAGGACGGACCTGACGAGCATGTCGTCTGCAGGGGAAGAGTCCACGACTGCCAAACCGACTTCGACTACCGTGGCGACCTCGGCCAACGGTGGCGGCAACGGCGCCAGCTCAACGACCGATGGTGACTGGTTGAGCGCTACGTCTACCGTTGCGAAAAAGTACGACGGTCTTTCGACTCAGAACAAGCACAGTGAGCCTCTTCCAGTCACGGGTCGGCCTGCGGGACAGTCCTCACATATTGACGTGCGCATGCTAACTCTCAGTCCTGATAGGGTGTCTTGTTGGTGGCTTTGTACTCAGCGTTCTCATTGGTATCGGCTGCTGGAGACATCGCCGGCATAAGAGGGAGAGGAACCGGACCAACCCAAATGCGCCGATTATCATTTCAAATCCTGGCGGCAAGGCATGAGGCGCTCTATGGGGGAGACCAGATGGGACACAGCAGGCAGAGGGCGGACAGGGGAGAGGAGGGGCAGAGAGCGGGGCTCATCTCTTTGCAAAGTATTGGTTCATGAGAGCACCTGCGGTGTCAATGGCGATCGCGTGGATCCATGCAACCCACTAATAATGGTCTGTCACCTCCAGAAACACGCCCGCGCGTGCTTCCAGTTGATCTCCCGTAGACAGCTAGTATATCCCTGCGCTAGCAGAGTGCCCAAGTACGAAAAGGCCATAGCTACCAGACCAGATATTACGCTCCTTGCATGCCATGACGCTAGCTAAACACTACCCGTATGATCCTCAGAGGCCACACACTAGGCCTTCACGACGGCCTTGTAGGCACTCTGAATGGCCGCAGCATCGGCAATGCCATTGAAGCTTTTGTAGCCCGGCTTGCAAATCACAGCCAGGGTCTTTTTCACTTGCACCTGGCAGTTGTTGTTCCAGGGGTCGTACCGCTCGCCATGCTCGCCCTTCATCTGCGCAATCGCATTCTCCCCTGGAGACGTCAATGTATGCAGCCTCGCCACTTTGCCATCTTCACTCACCGGCCTGTCGGATGGCTTCATCATTGCAGGTGGTGGTACCCAGCTCGAACGCCTGCCAGGTGACATCGGAGGCACCACCCTCGGTGATGACCTGGTCCCCGTTGCGCGATTTGACGTGGCGATTCTGGTAGACGATGGACAGGCCATTTGCCTCGGCATTCAACTCGTGCACGAACTCGCCGACGAGCACACCCTGTCATCAGCGACCAGCGGGTCCAGCCACCCAGCCACCGTGACTCACCCAATGGAACCCAGGGTTGGGGAAGGGCTTGTCCTTGTATGCTGCCAGCGAGGGATTGCGTCGGTATGTCTCTTCAATCTGCGCGTTGAGCTGGGCGCTGTCCCTGTCAAAGTACTTGAGCAGCGCTGGGATGTCGTGCGTCACAATCCACACTGGACGCTCTGGCCCATTGGTTACGGGGTCGGATCCTGGGATGCTATTTGGGGCCTTGCCGACGTCAAAGTACGTGGAGAAGACGGTTCGGAGAGACGGTGGACCATAGCTCGAATTGAAGAGGTTTCCATCACCGGCAGCCTCTTTCGGGTCACTGCAAACCGTCAGGTGTTATGTAATGTACGTTCTTTCTGGCGACAACTTGCCGTTCAGACACCTGATAATACGTGATGCGGACCACCACAAACGCGCGCTTCCCTTCTTTGCTGCCTAGATGTGCGGTGACGAAACAGCGTCCGTCCGGGCTCTTCGCGTCGATCGTGCTTCGGGACTGGGAGCTGACGCTCTCGTTGTCCTTGCACTCTCGAACGACTTGGTCGTGATCGCCGCCGGTTCCGCCGTACACTTTGAGCGCGAGCGTGTTTGTCGGCGTCCAAGCGGGGCAGCTGGCGGACGCGATGAAGTAAAAGTCGGACCCGCCCGGGGGACAGTACGTCGTCGCGACTTTGATGGAGCTCGCAGCGCCAGATGTGCTGCCACTTCCAGTGGCCCAGACCCCCCAACTGACAAGCGTGTCGTCTTTGCCGACTTCTTTAGGGTACAAGTGGCCAAAGGTGACAGCTGTGAGGTCGAGCATATCGTGTTGATCCGTGAGCCGGAAGGCATAGTCGGTCTCGTTGATCACGACAATGAAGGCCATCTGCTTGGTGCGCTGGTCGTTGAACGCCTGGCTCAAGCGCGCTCGAGACTTTTCAAGCGTGTGTTCGATGTGATCTTGCCCTAGAGACTCGTATATCTCCTTCAAGGTCTCCACCGTCAACTCTTTAGAGAGAGCAGCAGCGACTTGGTCGGCATCCAGGGATGACTCCTTGGCGACTTTGGCGGCGTAGGCATGGAGCAGGCTGACGTCCCCGGTGTAGTCGGAAGGCTTCAAAGGTGGGACTTTCAGCCTCTCCGCCGAGAGACCTTGGATATCCGCTCGGGAGGCGACCTGGACGGCGACAAGCTTGCGCAGGTCGTTGTTGTACGCGATCTTGGAGTGGTCAAGGTGTCCAAGGAGCGAGTTGGGCTTGTCCTTGAAGCGACCCTCGAGCGTGTCGTGATTGACATTGACGATATCTGCGAGCAATGAGACAAACATGTTTTGGTGGAGGGGTACAGCTACAGTATCGGCCCAGCGCTGATGCCGCTCTTATACACGCTCTCTCTTTCGCGCGACATTTCTTCAACCACGGGACAAGGTTGCCCGCTGCGCCGTGCGTTCCAGAAGAACACGCAGGCACGAGGTGACTGGCGAAAGCGAAACTTTAACTTTAAAATTGCGTTCCCGGGCCCAGGAATGGAATGCTCGCAGTGTTCAGGCACCCGGCTGGCCTGCTTACTCGATGGTTGCATTCCCGCAACTTGTAGCACACTGTGCTCTGCTCAGCACAGACAGGGGTTCGGCTGCGTCCCGGCCGGCTGTAGCTGGCACGCTGGTCCATTGGGGAGGACTCTGCCCTTGGAGGTCTAGGGGTCGCTTCACCGCGCAAACCTTTGCGATTCAGCTTCTGGCCCGAGGGTTTCTGCTGCTAGGGAGTGAGCGATGGAGAGATCGAGTGACCGCCTCAGCCAGTAGCCAGTATGCCCGGGACTGACCGTGGTCATGCATCTTGGCTAACATTCACAGCACAGCTGCGCATGTCAGTGTACAGTACAGTACCCTGAAAAGCCTGTAGGCGGTTGAGCCGTAGAAGATCCGGTAAGGGAAGGTGCGTGAAGGTGCAGTGCCGTTCACGGGGTCCAGAAAGTCACAGGCGCTTGTCTGGGACTGACCAGGGCGGCAGAACAGCCACTCGTCGACGAAGGGCTCCGAAGTGACGAGATCGTCCATACCGGTTGTTGGTTGTTGACATATTCGAGAATGTCTCGATCCACGGCGATGGCGGGGACAACCCCTCAGTCGCCGGGGCCTTGCGTGCGGTTCTGGGCTGACCGCGGTAGGCTGCAAGGGTCAGACAGGTGGGACGGCATCCGCGACTATCGCTGGTGCAAGGTTTGAAACCGCAGCATCACCTCCACGATCGACCTGCTGCATCCCGACCTCAAGACTGCAGCGACGGCCATTGCGCCAGGGCTGCACGCAACTGAGGATCGCCATTAGCACCCCTGGCCCGGTCCCTGCTCCGGCTGCACCACCTGCGAATTGAGACCCGTGCGGTTCTGGCGTGTGGCAGACCCTTGTATGTCGCTCTCGCGCTTAGCTACGATGCAGAGAGGTGGTTGGAGCCGAGGTGAGGGCTTTGAGTGTAAGGAGGAGAAGTCACGCTCTCCACACTCGCCGAGTGTCTGACGAAGAGGCTGATTGGGCGTGCGGTCGAGCCTCGACCACTCGCCTGCGTCCTTGTCCATCGTGGCGTCCGCCACAATTAGCTTGCGATGCACGTTTGAACCTGCCGCTGATCCCGCCCTACCTCTCGACTGAACTCGCGTTCCCATACAATATGCCACCAAGGGTGTACTGTTCGCGTCGCCCAAGTCCGTCTTGTTCCCATTACATACGGTGGCCCAGAACGCTTGGAACGGTTCATTTCCGTCCCTATGTCTTGCTACTAGGAGCTCGGATTTCCTATGTCCCCAGCATAGTGCCGACATGGCCGACCTCTTCGCGCGTAGTAGTGTCAACGACACGCTTCCAAACCCATCACCTGTACACGGAATTGCAGAGTTGGAAATCTCGCTGTAGACAATTGCCGAAACCATCGCAGCATGATTCTTGCGGCGCCGGCGAGCAGCGATTACCCCAGCGCCTTCGGGCCCCCTCAGCATTACCCAGGTGAACATCGCTGCCACGCCGTGCCGTCCAGTTCCACCCGCTCCCGTGCTTTGAGAAGATGTTCAAAGCAAGATTTCGCGTTCCCCCCATCCAAGATCGTGTCACTCAAGACTTAGTCACGGCACACTGCGGCGTACTGCACCAAATGGGGTCGTCGCAAATAGTCGTTACTGAACAATAGTAAGCGTGTCAGCAGGTCTCGGCTCTGCGTTTGACGCGGGACTCAGTATGCCGAAAGCTACCTAAACCAAACGTGACTTACCAGCCAATGTCTGTAGTATCAGCTACTACTGTATGTATCAAGGCACGTCTTTCGCTGTTCGCTTACGCAGCATTCGTGTCTCCGTCGATCTTCAACCTTACTTTGCGTCACGGGCGAGGTCCCAGATTCCAACCTCGTAAGCAACTGCGATTCTCCCGAGACTGTAGGCTGGTAGCTCTGCGCCCCCATCTCTGCTATAGCGGCCCACTGGACTGTCGAAATCACCAGCGATTAGACAGCTACCCCTGTAGCCAGCATCATCGGACAGCAATATGGCCCCCAACGATTTCTACTTGATCGTCAGCCCGGACCCCTTGACGAACCCAGACGGTGCCGAGGTGCGTCTTGAATGCTTGGACAATCGTGTTGACTCGCCCAGGATGCCGCGGGCGTGCGATACTTCTACATCAAGTTTGGAGATGGGCTCGCCGGGACGAGGTATTCGACTCACAACCCTTCGTACAAGTGGGTGTCGGCTGCTTGGCATGCTGCTCTCTGCTCGCTGCGTGCTGTATGAGCTGATGCCAACTTGTAGCCTTGTACAGAACGATCGTACTGCCGGCTCGGGCACCTATGGCATTCCTGGCGGCGCCGGCGCCAATTCCAGAGTTGGCTACTTTTTTGAGAAGAACCTCCTCAGGGCGTGCAACCTGACTCGAGTGGGCAGTGAGTGCCTGCTCTCGATCTCTATATAATACTGTAGACGCGCGCTGACAATTGAATTTTAGCCACGGAATGGTACGCTATTCGTCCAGGTGCATCGACCATCGCCAACCTCCGAGCTTGGCTGTTGAATCTGCTCAACACCTTCCCGGGCGAACAATTCGATGGAGACAACAACGGCACTTCTGATGAGAATGCCTATCGTTGGATCCTGGCCCGTGTTGCGGAAATCAACAATTCTGGCTACAACTAAGTTCGGGTCATAGTTACTAGATTGTGCTCGTTGGCGCTCGTAGCAGATGAATTCTTCTCACGTCTACCGCGCGTTCAAGGTCCGACCATCTCTTTCTGGGCAAAACGGAGGGCCGTCGGCGCCTTACTGTATATATGTACGCATCTTGATCAACGGTGTGAACCTTGTTCGAGCCTGAAAAAGAAGTTCCCCTGGCCCATAAAGTAGACAGACTCCCCTCCTCTAATCCAACTCTTCTGCTTCAATAGCCCCGTCGAGGATCGCAGCGATCTGCTTGCCCTTGGCCGTAACCTCTTCGGTAGTCAGCGCCCCATGAGGTGGCTCCGGAAGGTCCGGGACGCCCCTGGGGGTCCGCAGTGCGAAGAGGGCGTGAGTGGGGTGATGTGGATGAGCGGCATCGTCGAGTCCCTTGATGGCATCGGAGATCGACTTGAAAAGGATCTCGATGACTTTGGCGTAGGTCAAACTCATGTGCGGAGTAAGGACGTTGAGGGTCGCGGAGGAGCTGATGATAGGCTGAATGACACCCTCAATGGCTTGTGCGAGACCCTACATTCCTCGTCAGCGATTGAATGCCATTCCGGCACTGCGAGCACTCGTACTCACGGCATAGGTGGGCTTGGCAGCCGGGTCTGGCAAGTCGGGCATGTCAGAGCTGAGCGGGTGGTCTTGGAGGATACCTTTCTTCTCAATGTCCAAAGCGTCTGCCTTTACGGATTTCGCAACTTCAACCACAGCTGTGGCGACGGCAGTGAAGATCATCTTGAGCACGTCTTTGACGGTACCCTCTGGGGCATGACCGTCGACCGCGTTGATGATTAGCGACAGACCGCCATTGACACCACCGAGGTACGCGTATGCGGACCGATCGCTCGCGGCCATCTCGCCGAGGGTGTATGTATCGCCCTCTGCCCTCTTGTGCTTGGCTATCCAAGCCTTTCGCTCGGTCTCCGTGAGGCCTTCAAAGCCAACAGGAGGCTTCTCGACGGTGGCACCGGCGCCTGCGGACATCTTGACGAGTGATGCTTGAACGTGTGTCTGGATGGCGGAATGAATGATTGTGTTTCCTCGCCGGATGGGAGGGTATTTGTGCTGTATTTATAGAGTAGGTTGCATCGAGGACCCCCTCTCTGGCCCGCCTTGTCAGCGGCTGACCACTGGTGAACAGCGTGACCAATACTTTAGGCTTCACGGCTCCCGTGCAACGCCAAGGCATGTCGAAAGCGCCGTCAGGTGCCATTCACCTTCTGATCTGTCTTTCATCTCTTTCTTTTTTGACTGCCTTCTCCTCTCGAAGCAGGGGCAGATGCTGACAGCTGCCGATAGAGACCTGGCTGCCGATCGTACCTGATGTCCCAGACGATCAATCTCGACCTGATGTCAGCATATCCCGCATCCCAGGCTCAGATATGCTGTCACTCCACGTATGTCCAGCACGCACCCGACTGACACGGTTCAACGCCATGTCACCTCTCAGCAGTCGCTTCAGTCACACCAGATCCCCTCCTTACCCGTTTGCAAAAGCATGTCTGACGTATTTTTAGTGAGCCGGTCAAGGTGACAGCGAGCTATGGCTCACGCCGGGGGTCAAGCCGAGTATAACGAGGACCGTGGCCTGTTTGACTCACCCAGTGTACAGTACATCCCACACAGCAAATCGAGTGCAGGATGCCCGACGTACAGATCGACCCCGGAATCAAGGCATCCGAGGCCACAGTGGAGCTTCACAAGATCCACGAAGGACTCAAAGCTGCCAGCTCGACCATTGAGGTCATACACGGCCCAATCTCCGAGCTCCTCGTTGTCATTACCAGGATCGACCAATATGTCGGGGATGCTCTGTCCTTTCTCAACTTAACAGACGACATCCTCGCCATCCTGCACGATGCCATCAAGTTCTGTCAATACCTCGGAGAGCTCATACCCGAGGTGGGACCGATACTCGCCGAGGCTGCGTCCTTCATCGAGAACCTCCATATCGAGCAGACAGTCAAGGCGATAGTTGATGAGCTTAGAACAGTGGTCAAAGAGGTCGGTCTGGTTCTGCATCATACACTGCTCGCCTAGAATTGATCGATCAGGCCAAAGACGTGGTGCTCAACAACCTGAAGCGAGTCGTCACTCCAATTGCGACCCACCTCACCTCTATCCGGGATGAGCTGCCCACCTGGGTCAGCACGCTGGGCACCATGTTCACCGTGTCCAGACTGGTTGATTGGCTGCTGTTCGAGTTCTTCCACGAGACCTCGGACGACATCGTCAAGGACATCCTCAAAAAGCTCAAGGACGTCTCCGGGGCAGCCGGCACCGCATTCGAGTGAGCCATCCTGTCACTGTGCTCATCCAAGCGATGTCTGCTGACAAGTTCAGTGCGGTGAGTATCATAATCGACGTCATCAAGACAGCCGTCAAAGACGGATGGGAAAGCTTTCGTGATGCGGTCATCAAGCCGGTCTGTCGTGGTCTCTCCTCCCCTGACCCTCATCAAATTGATAATCAAACTGATACATATGACAGATTGAGCACGGCATCGGTGCTACGCTTGAAGCGATGCGCCCCGTGATGGACATCGTCAAAAAGTGCATGAATGTCTGTGGCACAATCAAGGGATGGTTTGAACCCTTCTTTTGGGTCCTGGTGGGTCCGGTACATGCTCGCCTCTGAAAGCACTCTGGCTCATTCGAGCAGGATTGCGTCCAATGGCTCTGGGAGCACACTGTAGGGTGGCTCATCGACAAAGTCATGAACGAGCTCGGCATCAAGAAGTGGATCGCCGACTTCGTGCAGACGATCGAAGACAAGCTGGGCATCACTGCCCTCAAGGATGAGATCAAGGAGTTCTTGATGCACAGTTTGGAGAGCGTGTACGAAGCATTCACCGACGTCAAGATTGGCAGCGACGGACAGGGAGTCATGAACAGTCTAAACGCGGTAGGTCTCGGAGACGCTCGTGCACCTCTTGTCCGCTGACCGCCTCCCAGATGAGGTCAGAGCTTCAGCAATTCCGGGCAGACCCCGCTGGATCTCTCTTCACAGTGGTTTCCACAGGCGAGTGGACCTTTGCCCCCGTTCTGGCGCCATGCTCTAACAGCTCTAGTCGTGCAAGGGGATAAGGTCGATGCGGACGGCTTTGGCAATTGGGCAGAACGTCGGCAGGAAGAGCTGGACAAACTGAAAGCCAACAAGACCCCCGTCGTACTCCTGGCCGTGCCCAGATCGGCCGACATGGTCCGCCCACCATCAACGCCTCCGATGCCGGGACTGGTCAAAGCAGCCATCGCTCCCTCACCCTCTCTCAAGCTGAAACTCGTCCCGGCAGCCGTGGAAACTCCTGGTGAAAATGCCGTGTCTATTGCGCGCACCAAAGAAACGGTGAAGAAGGTCCAGACCACCATGAGCGACTTCATCAACTTGACTGGTGTCAAAGAGCCCGATAGTACCCCAGCTCCAGCCGTTAGGGCCAGGCTCTTCGTTGCTGCTAGTGGTAATATGGAGGCGAGGACCCCGCCAGAAACACCAAAGCTCACCTACGCTATTCACAACGAGCTCCCCGTCTCCATCACCATGCGAGTGGTTCACGATCCGGCCACGGCTGCACGAGATTCCGCCAGGTCAACCGATGCACCTGCCCTTAATCCTCCGCTATCTTCGTACAACACTCAGAAGCCTCAAATTGCGGACCCATCCAAGTTTCATGCCGCCTTTGCCGACTTTGACGACAAGTTTGACAAAATCACGTTCGTCATCAAAGACGCTATCGCCGCCCTCGATTCATCGCAGGTCGTCGCCAAAGCTGCCGACCAGCTGTTTGGTTACCACGACGACGATCTGAAGGACCTCTCTGATCACGTCCACTCGCTTGTCAAGGCGATGAGACCAGCTCTCGACGACGTCGATGCGCTCCTGCAACTGCCTCTGTCTTACCGCACCGCCCTCACTACCGGTATCAAGCCCATGCTCGACTACGTCATGGGCGGAGATGTCATCGCGACCGGGATCGGCCATGTGCAAGGGGCCATTGACGGTGTCAAAGGCACCATCGACTCGGTGATCAAGAGCACCGCCGCCATGTTGGAAGAGGCAGAGAAGCCTCGTACAGGCACCGAGACGACGGGATTGGCCGGTCTAGAGGTGGCTTATGCCGCCATGCACGCCCATGCCGACAAGATCAACTCGCCTGCTCGCTTCCCCAAGACCCTGGGGCCAGACGTCAAGGACCTCGATTCCTTCATCGTCATGATCAAGAGGAGGTTGGAGACCGAGCTCAATTGCCTCACACTCACTCATGCCCTTGGTCAGGTGGTCGTCCACTACTCGGAGCCACAGGACGACAAAGAGCAGCCTCGAATCGACAGCGCCAGATATGTCAAGCTCGAGGCCAGCCTCAGATCAGTCTATGAGGTACTGGACCCGCATTTGACCGACTACATTACCCAACTCAAGGAGATACGACCCATTACCACCAAGTTTGACGCGGCTCTCAGAGCCGTTTACGCCGACATACAAGACTTCTACGGGGGTATCAGCAAAATGACTGAACAGTGTCGAACCATCGAAGCAAAACTCATCGCCATCGACCACGTCAACGGCGTCGCTAAGCGAATCAATGTGGCAGTCGGACCATTCGAAAGCATCCTAAAGGATCTGAATGTCAAGAAGGACGCCAACAGCGCCACTCCTGCTCCAGCACCGGTCGCGAATCCAGTGACGGGAGACACGTCGGCAATGCAAAAGGTCCTCAACACCCTGCCTACCATCGCGCTCGACGTCCTCAAGTTGATGGTGCAGAGCTTCTTCGAGATGGATGAGGTCGAGAAAGAGATCGATGCGGTGATCGACTTGCTCCACGTCCGGTCAGAGAACGATCTCAACACGATCGACAGCTGTTTAGCGCAATTGATCGACTTGGCTCAGCCCAAAAACAAGACTAGCTACACATTCACTTCTGGACAGAGCACAAACACTGTCCAGCTCGCCAATCCCCTTCTCAGTGATGACACTGCCAACCAGCTCCAAGATATCTTCAAAGAATTGTCTTCCATGGCAGTCGGAATGCCCATTCCCGGTGACGTCTATCGACCCAATGCCTCCCCAGATCAGAAGCGACTGGCGTTGTGGGCACGACCCGATGTCAACGGCCAACCTGTAATCGATATGCAGCTCTTGACTTGGGTTCAAGCATGGGACGACGAGCATGCTGTATCTGCCGGTTCTGCTCCAGATGGCTCGGCCTCCCCCGAAGTGGCCAGCAAACCCTTTTTAGATTGGTACGACTGCCTCGTAAGGATCGATCGTCTCGTCGAGAGGGGAGAGTACTCGAAACTGGTCGCAAAAGTCAGTAGCACGGATCCACCGCCTCGAGATCATGGTGGAACTTTATGGGAGCTTGGCCATGGCTTGAATCAGGCGTTCTTGGAGTTTTACGCCATTCCAACTCTGGGTCAGCAAGTCTACCGCCGAAGTGTTCGAGACGTCCTCCACGCTCCGATCTTCGCCCGAGCTGAACAACTGATGCTTGGTCAGATGAGCTCTCCAGATCCAACTATCGACGGTTCCGACCTCATCGCGTTCATTGGGTCTCACGGGACAGCTGCGATCGAGGATGTTGCCGATCCGAAAGTCGATTGCACGTTCGACGTTCCCAACGAGACTCTTTCCATTCTCTCCATCAGCGACAGCTACAAGGAGGTCGGTGATGCCGTGGTCGACGCTTCGAAAGGGTTCAGACCCATACTGGATGAGATGACCGTCGCCAACACATCGAATCCGCTACCCTCTCTGGTCGCACCATCCGGGACAGACGACACGGCAGGTCGGCGGGCCGTCCGCTTGCTCAAAGAAAGGCAGATGTTCCGAGGCGCGGGTCTTGAGCTCAACCGCCGACTGGAAGCGGGTGCACCAATCTACGAGGCATTAGCTCGCAGAGCCGGCCAACAACAGACATCGCCTGTGGACGCTTGCGACTCGATCGACTTGATCTCTGATGGATACCTCGTCACTGTGAGCCAAGGCATGTTGATCGGCACTTTGGACGAGTATGCGGCGGCGGTGAGGTTCAATCACGCTTTGCCGGTTTGCGATACGGTGTTTGACGATGACGACTGTGTCCCGCATTTGAAAGCCAACACCAGACCAGAGCTACTGGAGGAGTACCGCGTGATGCGCAAGCGAATGGGGCTGGACGAGTGAATAGGTGATTTTGTAGGCTGGTGTGGGATTCCAGTTGTATCTGCTCTCTGATTCTGAGTGATGGCTCTTCGCGAGCGCGCCAAATGCGCTTTTCGGCTTGGCACAGCACGCCGTGATCAAGGTAATCTCAAAAGCATCCCAGTCAAAGCAGCCGTTGAGTGGATGTCACCTATTCGCCGGAAAAGTCCGGTCAGTCACTCGACTCGGACTTGATAATTGCATCGACATCTTCTTTCCATCTCACAGCCTGAAGAGCTCAGCCGAGCCGCGCTACTAGATATCCGAAATGGCAGTGGTGAATGGTGACGCATCGGCATGCCCGACTCCGCCAGGCGAGCAGTCGGTCAATGCCCACAAGACGCTGCCCCCACCCCAGAATGTCCGCCCGGAAGACGAGCTGTACTTTTTGAACGACCGCGCTCGTGTGGCCGAGATCGACGGCAGTGAGTCTTCGTTCGCCCTCGCCCTCGACACTCGTAGCGGAGTTGCTGAGGCCCAGTCCGAGGACTGATGAAGTTTGAGCAACCGGGCACCATCTCTTTCGTACGTCTGCCCGTTGGCCTGCTCCACCCATCTACTAACGGACAGCGGTTCGTTGCATTCTCAAAATGGCTTCTATACGTGGGGGCAGGCAGCAATGGCTGATGGATAGAGGAGGACTGCCCAACCCCGATTCGTTCCCCTTTGCAGCCATCACCCTCCACCTCAAGCCGCCGCTGGACGGCTCCGCCCCTGGCCAAACGAGCGACGTGACCATCGACGGGCAAGACCTGGACGACGCACTCCAGTACGGTCCCTCGCCCGGCATGAACAGCCTCCGGAAGTGGCTGGGCAACTTCCAGGAGACCGTGCATAAGCGTCCGCAGGCCGAGTTCCAGGTCAGCGTGGGCAGCGGGAGCCAGGACTTGATGGTCAAGGTGGGCGCCCGCCGGTCTGTCGTTGGAGGGGTCGCAGGCTGAGAGCAGTGTTTTAATGCTGTGATCAACCATGGAGATCCTATTCTGCTGGAGGCGCCCCTGTATGCTGGGGTTTTGCCTTCTCTGCGCAACCTGGACGCGGAGATGATCGGTGCGTCAAGAACAAGACAGATGGGTCTCGGGCGCGGCTGAGAGGCAGAGGTGGAGGTGGACTCGGAGGGCCTGTCGGCGGTCAACATGGAGAGCATCCTCTCGTCGTGGCCGGCGGGCAAGCGGAAGCCCAAGGCGGTGTAGTGCGTGGCCGGCTTGTTGTACTAAGGGACTGGAGCTCAGATCAGTACCAACCCCGTTGGTTGCAACCCATCTGGGTGCTCAGCCTCGAGGCAACGCAAGCTCGACGTCCTCGCCGTGTGCAAGAAGCACAACATCTTGATCATTGAGGGTCAGTCACCTCTCTTTGCCCTTCGTGTCTTGCGCTGACAGTGCAGATGACCCTTATTGTATGCCCGCCAGTCCCCGGGTTCACCGACACTGATCGCCAGATTTCCTCTCCACACCATTCATGCCCAGCTATTTCGAGCTAGAGACCCAGGTCTTCCCGAAGGGCGGACACGTCATCCGCTTCGACTCGGTCTCAAAGGTGCTGTCGGGCGGGATGCGTCTGGGCTTTGCAACAGGCCCAAAAGCATTGTGTCACGCCATCGATGTCGCCCACTCGGCCAACAACCTGCACACAAGTGGTATCGCGCAGGGCGTAGCACTGGCTCTGATGAAAACATGTAAGATACTGTTTCCGCCTCCAAGGAGCGGCATTGCTCATGATATATAGGGGGCCTCGAAGGCTTCATTGGGCACTGCAAGTCGGTCGCCGCATTCTACGCCGACCGCCGAGGCAAATTCGAGGCCTTGCTGCACAAGCACCTGGACGGCCTGGCGACCTGGGTCTCGCCCACCGCCGGCATGTTCTTCTGGCTCGACCTCAGCCCGTCGGGCATCGACGACTCGATGGACCTGATCAGTCGCGCGGCGCTCGAGAAGGGCTTTGTCGCCGTGCCGGGATACTGGTGGGTCATTAAGTCCAGGAGGATTACGAGCTGAGCCCAGCTTCTATCCCAACAAGCGGACGAGCCCGCACGTCCGGCTGTCGTTCTCGATCGTCGACCTTGACTCCGAGGCAGAGCTGGGGTTGAGTCGTTTGGCAGAGGCGGTGCGCGAGAGACGGCAGCAGTTGGGCTTGGCATGATAAAGTCGGACCCCTCGTTGCATCTTCGTATCTGGATTGCCACCACTCCCTCTTGTGCAGATTCATCTGCTCCTCGCTCTTGCTCTCCCTTTCGAGTGCATATCAATGTAGATCGCGCTCAAAGGGGTGATAGCAATCTGACACACTGACCACGATCCTTAGTGTCGGCTCTTCACAGTCGCGTTTCACATGCGGGATACAACTCAACAGAGACCAGAGACGGTCTCGACGAATCTAAACTGACCGCCAGACAAAGCACCATCACCTCTTGTACGAAGACCGCAGGGATGGCGACCACACTCGTGGCAGTCGACCCTCACGACAAGTTCAGTCCTCTCTGCAAAGCGGTCCTCTTTGACGCTACCGCTGTTCCAGAGAGCCCGGCTACCTGGGAAGAACTGCAGCTCACCTACACTCTGCGGCCGCCGGTATGCGCCCATCACTCCGAGGTCGCACGGTCCAGATGGCAAACCTTCAGCGCAAACCTCGCAGAGATCACGCTGAAAGTCCTCTCCAACCGCCGGGAGGCGTTCAGACGATGCAGTGCAACTGGGGAAGCCTGGTCGCATGCGCTGGAGGAGGATCTCTGGCAGCAGAGCTTCCTGAGGATCGTTCGCTCCTTGAACGCATCCCTGGACATGCCTAAAGTCTTGGACATGATGTCGGGACCGCGTGGGACTGTGGACAAATGTCCAAGCCCGATGACGGGAAACTCATATCAGGTCGCAGGGCGCTGGGAGTTGGAGGACATGTTCGAGTCGAGAGACAAGTCTGGCATTGTGTACGCGTGCTCGGACGAGAAGCGAGGTGTGGTGGAGGAGAGTGTCTGCTACAAGCCCGTCTTTGGACCGCACACGGAGCAGTCGCGTGGGCGGTCCGAGTACATTGTGGAGCATTACGTCCAGGTGGGGTCGTATGTGCTCGACGATCATATCCCGTTGAGTCTCTAGTGGGGAAGCGCGACATAGACTTGTCCATCGCGACGACCTGATCCTTGCGGTCGAGTTTATCGCCCCAACGGCCCACCAAACATAGTGCACACCTTGCTTTGACCGCAACCATGAAGCTCAGTGAGATGGTAGAGCGTAGCGTTAGCCCCATGTATCAGGAACGGCGAATGGATAATCTCTTTCGTATTCTGCAGTTTCCCTCCATCGTCCTGACGGACCGTACAAGCCGAGATACAGTACAAGTCCTCCTGACCGTAGTAGTCATATATCTCGGGGCACCCGCGTCGTACCGACGACATGACTCACTGCTCACTTAGCCCTCCCGAGTGTCTTGGCACCGCACCTCTGTCCGTGCTCTCACGGTGTCGGATGCGGACGCCGAGACCTGCTGATCGGCGTCGCTTGCGTCGTCTCGAAACCCCAAGACTGGCTGTAAGATGAGCAGCGCCAAGACTCCTCATCCGTCCTCTGGGGACCCGTACCGGCGCCGGGTCCGACTTGAAAAGCTGAGCTGGGGTTGGGTGTGGTGAGCCGTCCGGTCCCCAGCCTTTGCTAGCAGGACTGACAATGAGGTCTGTCGCCGCACTGCTCCTCGCCGTCGTTGTGGCCGTGCTGCTGTTGCCGGCCCAGGTGAGCGGCAACAACTGCCGCGATGCGCCAAAGTATGCCAACCTCACCGTGACCACGCGCACCGGCACCTTCCTGGGTGATCTGAACGATACCTATCCCGACGTGCGGCAGTTCAAGTATGTCCCCTACGCAAAGGTATGTCCCATCCACCACAAGACCAGCGGAGAAAAAGCAAGAGTAGGCGGCTGAGACCAGCCTCCCGTGGGCAATTACCGCTGGGCGCCCCCGCAGCGGCTGGACGACTGCACTGACGAGATCGACTCGACGACGTTCGGCGCCGCGTGCCCGCAGTACGTCCCGGCCAAGGGCAGCGTGTACACCTTCAACCTCACCGGCCTCCGCGTCAACTCGTACGGCCAGAACAAGTTTGCCGGCGAGATGCTCCAGACGTCCCAGGAAGACTGCCTCTCGCTCGGCATCTGGACGCCCGCCGGCGCCACGCCCCAGTCGCGCCTGCCCGTCATCATCTTCATCACGGGCGGCGGGGACAACACGGGCGGCGTCGACGTCGACGCGCAGAAACCCGCCGGGTGGGTCCACCGCACGCAGAAGCACATTGTCGTCACCATGAACCACCGTCTGAACATCTTTGATAAGTCTTCCTTTGCACGACGTCGGCGGCCGCGGGCTGATGCGCACGCTTCCCGAATGCGCGCGGACTCAAGAATGGCACTGAGACCAACTTTGCGTTCCAGGACCAGCGCGCCGCCGTCGAGTGGGTGCACGAGAACATCGCCGCGTTTGGCGGCGACCCGGACGCCATGACCCTCTGGGGCCAGTCGGCCGGCGGCGGCGCCGGCGACAACTACCTCTTTGCGCACCCCGACGACCCGCTCATCCGCGCGTCCGTCTCCGACTCTGGGCAGGCCGAGAGCCTCGCGACCAACTACGGCCCCGACGGCACCCCGTACGACTTTATCGACTTTGCCAACAACGCCGACTTTTCGGGATCCAACTTTACCTTTGTCGCCAAGAGCCTCGGGTGCGACTTTTGCGACGCGCAGCGCGAGCTCGACTGCATGCGCCACGTCCCCGCCGCGCGCATCATGAATTTCGTCGGGCAGTACGGCGACAACGGCACCAAGCCCGCCCTGTCCTTCTTCCGGCGCCCCGACTCGCGGTGGGTCTTCCCCGCGCAGGAATACCACCAGCGCGCGCGCGACGGCCGCATCGCCCAGGTGCCCAAGATCATCGGCACCAACGCGCGCGAGGGCGCGTCCCTCGTCCCGACCTCGCCGGCCAACTACTCGCTCGGCCCCTCCGAGGCGTGGCTCACCCTGCACACGGTCAACATCATCTGCATCTCGTACAACGAGTCGGGCGCGCGCGTCGAGGGCGGCCTCCCGACGTATCGCTACCAGTTCGCCGGCAACTTTACGAGCGTGTCCGGCGGCGTGCCGTGGCTCGGCGCGTTCCACTCGAGCGACCTGTACAACTGGTTCGGCTCGTACCCCCTCACTGCGCCCTTCGGCGGCGGCATCACCGAGTTGCAGAAGGAGACGGCCGGCGTGATGCAGGACTACCTGTACAACTTTGTCGCGGACCCGTACTCGCTCCCGTCCAAGGGCTGGCCGTTGTACGACCCCTCGGACGCGAACGGGGGCACCTTTGTGCGCTTTGGAACGGGCGGCAAGGCCGTGCAGACGGTGGATGGGAATGACATTGAGGGCATCTGCCACGGGCTGTCCACGACGTACGACACGACGCCGTAGCACTGTTACTTGAGAGATCAGAAGAATAAAAGTAGTTAGCGAAGAACAATCATAATAAGAACCAAATCCTAATCCTAATGCACCGTACTTTTCCTAAGTGAGGGTGACCGTGATGATCGGCAATTTCGGCTCCGAAAAGGCCGAACGAAAGGACCTTAAGCAAGCAACTCTGACCACCGTCACTTCTACGTCCATCACTGTTCAATCTGTCCTCACTATTGTACAGAGCACCATGGACCCGCACCAGCCACACGCCGGGCCATCGCGCCCCTCACACGGACCCAACTACGCCCATATCCCGTCGGCCGGACCGTCCACATCCACAGCCACGTCCTACTCGTCCCCCTCCCCCCCTGCCCCCGGCCACGGGCACTCGCACCGACCCGCACCGGGGCACGGGCAGAGCGCGTCGGTCCTTGAGCCGCACCAGGACCTGCACACGTTCTTGGAGGCATTCTGGACGCGCCAGATGGACGACATGGAGAGCGGCGACCCCGACTTCAAGGTGTACAACTTGCCCCTGGCGCGCATAAAGAAGGTCATGAAGAGCGACGAGGAGGTCAAGGTGGGTGCGGTGGAGCGGGGCGGGGCGAAGCGACGCTCCTCGGCGCCTTGGGCCATACGCAGGGGCTGACCGCAGATGATCTCCGCCGAGGCGCCGATCATGTTTGCCAAAGCGTGCGAGAGTGAGTCCCCTCACTCATCTTCTCTCACATTTTCTTTTCGTTTCTTGCCTTGTCGAAGAGACTCATCCCAGTATTCATCTCCGAGCTCACATGCCGCGCGTGGCTCGTCGCCGAATCGCACAAGCGCCGCACGCTGCAGAAATCAGACGTCGCTTCGGCAATAGGCAACAGCGACATGTTCGACTTTCTCATCGACATTGTGCCGCGGGACGACGGCGGGTCTGGCGACGCCGCGGCGCCGGCAGAGGCTGAGGCGGAAGCGGAAGCGGACGCCGAGGCCGGCGCGGATGAGGCCGAGGGGGCCGGGGACGAGTCGAGAGTCGGAGGAGAGGGGAGCGAGAGCGGTGTGGATGGGCAGGGGCCGAATGGACCGGACGAGGAGGGGGAGGATGGAGAGGGCGACAGGCTGTTTGACGAGTATGTGCGGGACGACGACGGGTATAGATGAGCAGTCTGTGTACTTGTAATCTGCGCTCATTGACTGCTGCATCTGCATCTCGTTCGTTTGGACGTCCTCGCGCCGTTCGCTATGCCGTTCTAGCATCTTGCTCCTTCTATCCTGCTTTGCGGTACTTCTCACGATGACTGGGAGGGGACTGGGAATGGGTAGGGGACGGGGAAGGGTAATAGGTACGATACAAGAAACGTATAAACACATTTTGAAAACTCTCGACTCGAGAGTGAAGTGGGCATTCCGGGCACTGTTCTTTCACCTATGATTAGTCGGGGTGTGCATTGTCAGCAGAGAACCTACTTCGCTTCGCCACGACGACCACGCTCTTCGCTCAAAACCGACACGGGTCCACACAAATCACCCCGGCCGTCTCGTTCCACGCGTATCCCCACTCTGCAAGGTACTGCTTGACAGACGCGCCCAGGCGGACTTTGCTCGCGCCCCTGCCGGGGTCCTGCGTACCGACGTGCTTCTCTTCGCCCACAACGACATATGCAAGACCGCGATAGCTCTCCATCTCGAGCTGCCATATCAACCGTGCTCCACAGCATTGACAACCGACTCACCTCCTGCAGGAACTGGCTGAGAATGTCGGTGCCTTCCGCCCCGTGCAGCGTGTGCAGGTCGATCATGCACTCGGTCCGTTCCTCGGCGCTGAGGGTATTGCCGCCAACACCGACGCTGTTCTTTCCAGCCACACCCAGCAGGACGCCCATACCTCCTCCACACTCTCTGCCACGGACACCCCTGTCGCTGGTGTCATCCGACCAATTTGAGTCTCTCTCCCGGACCGCCTTTTGCGCATCGAGCCGACGCTCCCTGACCAGCGCATGTGCTGCTTCTGCGGCCTCGGCCAGCATCCGCTCGTTGAGCGCTTTACCCTCTCTGGAGAATCGCTTCGCGGCCCCACCATCGCCTCGGCGAAATGCGTCGGCCGCACGCGCAAGGCAGGCATTCCGGGCGTGGCCGAGCCGGATTGCGGTAGCACGGGTGGAAAGATACTGCTCGTTGGCCCTGCTACCCGTTTGCAAGGTTGGCAGCAGAGTCGGCGGTCGTAGTTTGATCCGAGAGGAAGCTTTGGGCATGGGAGGCCCAGCCGGCACAGGCGCGGCCACTGGATCTGGCTCGCCGTAGCCTCGACCAGAGGGATGAGAGACGGGCGAGTATCGCGCGCCCGCGCCGGTGACTTGGACAGTGGGCATGGCGATGGGACCAGGAGCGGCACGTTTGACTGCGTTGGCGAAGCGGTTACGTGCGGGGTCAAAGCGACCCGAGTTGGCGCGTCCGAGTCGAGCAGCAAGGAGATCGGGAAACTCGTCTACTCCGCCGCCATATGTTCCTGATGGAGGAGTGTGAGGGTGGGCGGAGCCGTCGGCGGAGAGTTCGACGCGGGACATGGCATGCGACAGCACAGAAGGATCAAAGTTGTTCGGCAACTGGTGCAGAAATCTCTGTGTCAGCTTTGCCTCGCGGTTTGTTCTGTTCAGACCCACTCGCAATTCGGCCCTTTGGCACATCCGCCGCGAAGCCAGAAGCGACATAAGGCTCTGTCTAGATCATGACTGCGGGTCAGCGCTTCAGCGGAATGATAGATGAACGCACCTGAAGCGGCAATCAGATCGGCGACACTCCCCGTTCAGGAAGTAGCGACACATCCGTGTACCTCCGGCACCTGGACCGGGACTGCGAGGCGGGTAGCCTGGACTCATGTTGCCGCTGAACGTTCGACCGCCCTGCACAAAGTACCCATCCCGCGGCGCGTTGTAGCCGGTCGGGACTGCACCTCTTGAGCCGACCCCGATCAGCGGGCGAGGAGACGAGACCCGCTGCGGGGTAGACGAGCCCGATCGAGGCAGGGTGTGCTGTGAAACAAGCAGAGCCATGGCACCCTCAAAGTCGTAGCCGGATCTGTGAAGGGCGTCCTCCAGCTCCGGTTTTGAGAGAGAAGTGAAGACCTGGGTGAGGACATCTAGCGGCGTCATGCCGGCGCTGGCCTCGAGCGCATCGTCCTCGGCACCTCCCACGCCGAGCGAGTCACCCGAGACGTAGCTGTGGGAAGAGTCGGAGAGGGGCATGCTGGACGAAAGAGTCGACGACGATCCATATTGCTCCATGACGTTTTGCCCAGACCCCGGCTCGAACGGCTTTGCTCCGAGGTTCAGGCCCATGCCTCCTGTAGGCTCTTGATGGTGCAGCTTGGGCAGGCCGGAGCCGAATGGGGAAAACTCATCGTCGTCATCATCGTCAGGGACGATTCCGCGGCTCGACGTCCGCTGCATCAGAGGGCGAGCTGGAGATATGTAAACGTCGGGCATCTTGATGGACGATTTGGCGGGCGTGCCTATGGGCGAGTGGAACGGGCTCGACTGGTCACTGAACAGCGGGGTGGCGATGGCGAGATTGGACCCGGTGCGCATCATCCCGACCGGTCCCGCGGCGAATGGCGATGCTGACCGTGGCGGCTCTGCCGGTACATCGCGCCAAGGATCGCTTGGCGAGAAGGGCGCGGTCCCCGCTGCAAGCGGAGCTGACACCGATCGAGGCGAGGGGTTAAAGGTGGAAGCCTTGGCGCTAAGGATCTTTGGAGAGCCCAAGGGAGAATCAGACGACACAAGAAGATCGCCTTTGGCCAGGGAAGACGTTGGGTACGGGAGGGTGGGTGTCGTGGCGCCAGAGAGTGAGGGCGATTGGGGTCGGCCCAGGGGGGTTCGGGCGCGGAACGAGGGCATCCTCGTGGGTGTGAATGGGCGCAGCGGTCCAGTGGTGACGGAGGGAGGAGCGCGCGCCCGAGTGGGCGTAAGGTGCGGGGCGTACGGTACGTGCTCGACGTCGTCTGTGCATTAGCCCGTAGGCCAGCGTAGGCTGGTCGCACGCACCTCTGCGCCGGTGCATGCAGTCCAAGCACACCTGCTCTAGCAACACGTCATCCTGCGCATCAGCTGCAGCCCAAATAGGTGTTCGGCTTCAGCCAACCTTGCCCAGTTCACCAAGGTACGGCCTGAGGACCTCCTTGACCTGCTCCTCTTCCTCGTTATCCAGCAGCCCGACGACGGTCCTGACGAGCGCCTCCTTGTCGGCGGAGCTGGGGCCTCCACCGCCTGCGCCAGGGGCGGCACTACCATTGAGCGGGCGTGCCGCGCGCCGCTTCGGCGTCTGCTGTCCCGATCCAGGCCGATCGTCGTCGATATCGCCCTCATCGTCCGACTCGCCAGACGAGGACACGCTCAGGGGGTGCTGGGCAGATACCTTTGGCGGCGAGGTCGATTGGACCGTCGTCAGGAGTCCATAGATGTAGTGCCCCAGGTGGGGGTAGGTCGACAGTACCGAGCTGGCGCCTGGAACGCCCAGGCCGAGCATGTTGCTCGTGCCAGTATCAGCGTCGGCCTCTGCTGTGGTGGCGGCGGAGTCTGGCGGTGGTGGGAGGGGGGATGAGGTGGTGATGGTGACCATCTTGACGGGCGCGACGTGAGCTGCCTCTGCCTCTGCCGCTGTCGAGTGTCGTCCTGACCTTGTGCGGGTCAGGACGCCAGCATCGAGGATTGTGCGCGGTGAGGTGCTGGTTTGTTGTTGTACTCGTACACGATCAAAGTGTCACCCGTCCGTTTCTGGTACCCAAGGCTAGACGTCACTCTGAATGGCTCGGCTAACACTTTCCCACGGTACATCCACTCCTCCCTGTCCTTTCTTTGAGTATAGAGCACACTTGGCTCGATGCTTCTGTGCATCCTCGCCGACACGCTGCAACAGGCGGCAGCATGAGCCAGCCAGCGCCAGCAGCGAACGGCGCCCCGCCACCCAGCTCTGCCCAGCCGAACGGTACGGCAGCAGCTGCCCCGCCAGCCTCCGCAAGCAGCAGCATGGTCCAGCCCAACGGGACAGCGACACACACGCCGAACGGCCCCTTGGGCGGGACGGACGGGGCGTCCGGGTCGGGGCAGACGGCCGAGCAGGACCACCTCGCACAGCTGTACGCGCAGCGCCGGGAAGAGGAGGCGGCGCGGAGAGACAGGAGCTTGGCCGAGTTCTTGACGATGCTTGACGGGTACAAGCCCTTGGTTTGTGACGAGGGCTCGTCGTGGAGGCGAAAGCTCATGGCAGATACCGGAAGAGGTGACCGAGTATTACCTCCAGCGCTCAGGATTCGAGTGTTCCGACCCACGACTGTCAGCTAGCTGCAAGTATGTGCCGGCACGGCAAGCTGACGCCCAGAAAACGCCTCTTGTCCCTCTCGGCGCAAAAGTTCATCTCGGACCTGTCGAAAGACGCGTATCACTATGCTAAGCTACGCGTGAACGGGACGGCCGTGGGCAGAGGGCGCCCAGCGGCGGGCGTGGTGAGTCCTCTCTGCAGTGGCGCGTGGCGCGAAGCGGGATGCTGAGATGCAGGACCGGAATCGCGTGGTGTTGACCATGGACGACCTCAGCCAGGCGCTCGGAGACCACGGCGTCAACGTCAAGAAGCCAGACTACTGTGCGTTCCGATCAGCTTCTCGACGACCGCGGCCAAGCTGACGTGTAGACTTGTGATATACCGATTGACGGATGTTGTAGCACCAAGCCAATACGCATGTACCGCATTCTAGCTGCAGGCGCTGAGCACCGACGACCGCCTCGCTCACATTGTCTACTCATACGGCACAGGACAGCTCAGCCTACAGCCTAACAGCCTAGATCATCTGTCGAAACCTATGGCGAGCGAGCTCTTGGCTCTCACGGGCACCCGCGGTCTACCCCTCACACTACCCTTCAAAGCACTATGACTAACAGCGGGCCGCACCATTCGCTTCCTTCCCATGTGCCCCTGATTCCGCAAGACCGAGTCATACACCCCTACACTCCCTAGGCTGACATCTCCCACTGACCACACCTCATCCGTACCGTCGATCCGAGAGGCCAGCGCCCGCTGTCCCTGAACAATGAGCCGCTGCATGCGCCTTGACAGCGAGTCCAATCGTCGATTCGTCCGTTCTTCCCGTTCATACTCGGCATCGGCGCCTCGCTCATCTTCCTCATCGTCCGAGTCGTCATCCTCGGTCGGCCAGCGGGGCATGGGCAACTGCACGACCCCCCGAGCAGCTCGACTCTTCTTCGGACTGGGGCGCCGCGAGGCGGAGGAGGAGCGGTGGCGGTACGTCGAGTACCGCGACGTGGACGGTGTCACCAGATGCGCCTCGTCCTAGTCTGTCAGCCAAGGCTATGCCGGCTGGGTCCATTCACCTCGATTTCGGCTGTGAGCTCCTCCCACTCTTCCTCGGGCGCGCGGCGGGCCAGAGTATGATACGCCGGGGGCTCGTCCTGCGGCCCCTCAGGTAGATTGTGTGCCGCTCCGTCTCGGCCTGGTAGGAGAATGGGAGTGGTGGCATGGGGCGGCCTGACAGGGGCCACAGAGCGGATGAGCCGCCCGTGCGATAAAGCCAGCTCCAGCTGCGCTCGCGCGGCGGAATCGCACACGCTCGGAGGTGCAGGTGACGCGGTCCCGACGGGCCGCAAGGCGCGTCTGTCGCGTGCAGTCTCGACGGCGGGCCCGGCTACCGTAGAATCGTGGGCTGGGCCCCAGAACCTACCCGTCAGCATTCCGATTCCGGTCACTGCTCAATGAGATGGCCCACCCGAAGGTGGCGCCGATCTTGACGGCGTCCATGGCGCCTCGCCAGCCCCACCCCGTCCCCTCGCGGGGAGTCGAACGGGATGTGGTGGTTTGGGGCCGAGTGGGCCCTCGGGATGGCCCAGCGGTGGCGTTGGTGCTCATCATCTCGAACCCATCCCTTGTCAAGACGAGATGTGTGAGCAGGGAGTGGCAAATTCCCAAATACTGGACGCGTGAGAAGGATCTTCGGTGGAGAGGGAGAGGGACGTGCTGAAGGCCTGCCTTTCAACTGGGAACGACGCAAGGTAGAGTGAGATGGAATGAGATGAGATGCATCTCCATCATCAATGAGCACGCTGCGATGGATGGACGCGATCAATTGTCTGCCGTACGTGCTGAGATGGGATGATGAGATTGATGCAGAGTGACGCACTGGCCGTGTGTTTACACGAGGTCCTCCGAACATGCTATAGCTAGAGTACAACAAACAGCCTAGAATGGATTTGCTACGCCACCAAGACCCCACCTCCTCTGAGCGGCTCCACACCCAGACTCTCGACCGCGCTCCTGATCTCCATCTCCCAGAACAGCCCCAGATCATACCCTCCCCCGCGCACCCTCCCATCCCTGTCGTCCCTGATGTGCGCCACGCCCGTCCGTCCATCCACATAGTCGTCCGCGAGGGCATACCACGCCTTCCACGGAGCGGCGTCCACATCGCTATACGGCATCGGGACGTACGGGCCCTTGTACGCCGCGCTGAGTGGCGAGACATCGTCGTCCGTCGTGTCCGGGATCATACTCGCGTACAGCGCAGCGAGCGATGGTGGGACCGCCGCGGCGAGCGCTTCTGCCCTGGCAGCTTTGGCCTTGGCCGCTCGGCTACGGATCGCCTCGGCCGTCTCTCGCGAGCCGCTCGCAAGGGCCTGCACGATCTCCGCGCGCGATCGCTCCTCTTCCATTGCCTCGGTGCGCTCGGCCTCTTCCACCATGCGCATCCGCTCTTCGCGCGCGCGCCGCTCAATGTCGTCTTTCTCAGCTTGGGAGAGGAGCTCGAGCGCCGCACGCTGCGCGTTGGTGGTGATTATCTGCGCGTTCTGTTTTCGGAACTCCGCGATGCGCTTCTCGGTCGCAGGGACGTCGATGTCGTTCAGCAGGTTGAAGGCTGGAGTCAGCCTCCCCTTCTCGAGACACTCGGCGACTGCCGAGACTGCCGAGACTCACTGAGATCCTCTACCTCTTGTAGGTAATCATCGTACTCTCGCATCAGGGCAAAGTCCTCCTGTCGCTTGTTGAAGCTATCATCAGCACACAACCCCTCACTTCGGTACGCAGATGGCCCACTACTCGGCCATGCGCCGACGTACGGCCACCTCCTTCTCCACCTTGAGATCCTCGAATGTCTGATGCGCAAAGTTGACCTTGCGCAAGATCTTACCGCACTGCGGACACGGCTCCGGACCGAGGGTGAACAATCGGTCGATGCACGACTCGCACATCTTGTGGTAGCACGGCGAGACGAGCAGCCGCAGGTTCTTGTTGAATTGACGGTCGGTGTGGCATACAGGGCAGATATCCGTCTCGCTCTGCGCGTCAGCGACCCGTGGCACCTGCACCACCCCACTACGCCTCAACCCCAAGTGTGTCGCTGACCAAGCAGCGGCTGATCCATGCTGCAAGCGCAAGGATAGCCCAGTCGACGAGGATAGGGGCTTGAGAACGAAAACCCACTCTGAACTCAGAGACCCGCTTCGAATTGTCCTTGACCCCAGCGACATATAAGAACCCCTCCTCGGCGCTCTTGGCAGACGTGCCAGCTCGGCCTGAGACTCCCGGGGCAAGCAAGCCGGGTGTGCTGGATCCGCTGGGGCCGACTGGCCGTCGCATCGGCTTGCCGCCCCGGATGGGCAGCGGCACCCGCGCGGCCGGCCTCGACATGGTGTGGACTGGGAGGAGTCTAGTTTGATGTAATAGACAAGACACGTCTGGCGCATGGAAGAGTGGCCAACTGGTGATCTCGGATCCGAAAAGAGTTTGTCTTACGTAAGCTCACTTTCCCGTTCAAATGTCTGGAGACATTCGGTGCACGAACTCCATTCTTACTGGCGAATAGCTGGCCATGTTCCTCACACTGCGCGCATCGACGTCTCGAGCCTGCCCTCCTCTGAGGAGCTTCGTGACCTCAGTCAGAGCTCTGGAAAAAGCTCCACTTCGAGCGAGCGGTAAGTCACCCTCCTTTCCCCTGCTGCCATACTCAAGTCCACGGGCAAGCGCACCCGACTTGTGCTTGTTGAGTGGAGGAAGAGCGACTGATAGTGATCTAGCCGAGACACCGAACCCGACCGACTTGTTGGCCAAGATCGGACGCAATGCCGAGAAACGCCTGGCGGCACAGGCGGAGAGCTGGGAGGGTCTGAGCGAGGTGTGGCAGAAGGGAGGAAAGGCCATGGCGGGTGCGGGTCTCAGTGTGAAAGATAGGCGGTGAGTCACTGAGCTGCGGCATGCCACACTCTGCTTGGCTATGAAGGGCTGTGGTGGAACATGAGCACACAGAGTACGGGCGCTGATCCGCAGATATATTGTGAGCAGTCTTTCATTCGGCCCACATACCCGGCAGTTTGAAAGCTGCACACGCTCCCTGCACCCAGCCGGATGCCTCAGGTCAGAGGCGCGGACTGACCCGTAGCTATGGGCAATTTCGAGGTATTCCCAAGGAGCTCTCCCGAGCGAGTTTGTACAGGCCCCAAAGCCCGCCAAGAAGTTCAGAGGGTGAGTGTCATATCGGAGATCGAGCGCAGCAGCTATATGGTCATGACACGCGCTGACATGTCCTTGACGATTCTGCTTCTCCCCTCGCCGATACACCCTTTCCTCGACAACTGTCTCCGGCACCCATGTCGGATCCATTCTTTCGGCTATCCCTGTCATGGGTCGATATGTGTGTACCGCACTTGCTTGTCTGCGCGTTGATCGTGTGGTGTTTGGCGATCAGGTGGGGACCGCGTGTACAGCACGGCGTTCGGGTCAAGTAGTCTGCGGCGGACTCAGATGACGATGCACAGTCTGCGAATCAGCATGAGACGAGAAGAGTGGCGCTATAAGGCGCTGCCTATCGAGGCAGCTGACACTGAGGATACCCACGAGTGAAGTGACTTCGTTCAGCCCGCCCATGAGGCATAGGTGTCGGTAAGCGAGCCGGTAGCATGGGAATCTCGCAGATAGACCGTCGATCATTGCTTGGCCCCACTTGTCGCCTGCTCCTGCAGCACCTTGGTCATTGCCTCCCACTCTCCTGCAGCCGCATCCTCGGCGCTCTCCCGCGCCTGCCTCGCCTTGGACTGCTCACTCCATCTCCACCCCACCAGCTCTCGCAACGTATGCCCAGGCGCGGGTGCCGACCGGGGGTTGTTCTCGTGCAGCTGATATGCGAGGATCCCGGTGAATATGCCGAGGATGGGGTCGAGCGCGCGCGAGAGCAGATACGTCTTTGGCATCTCGAGTAGGTTGCAGACACGGTTGACGATGGTGTGATGTGTGATGTGGGGAGGAGAGCAGCTGATGGCAGGTGCCACGTTGATAACGGGTGGCAACTCCGCATAACTCCGTGGCTCGGGGCTGTTTGTTGGAATTAAATCGTAGGGCCATTCAAGACGATTTCCAGACCAGAAAGATTGGTGGAGGTCGTCCACTCACCACACGGTCACCACGACGGCCAACAGGCCTCAGATGACATCGACAGCCCCACAAGCACCACCACAACATGTAGTAGACTCTACACCTCGACACACCGGCTCGGCTCCCCTCCTTCCCCAGACAACCGTCGGTCCTTCCCCTTCCCCCTCGCCTGCGCCGCCAGGGGGCAGCGCCACGCCACCTGCTGGCTCCCCGGCAAAGCCCGCCCATGTCAATGGCTCCACGCCCGTACCGCCCACTCGCCCTCCGACGGCCACACCGACTCCTGTGCCACAGCTGCCGCCGGCCCCCACTCCGACTCCGAACTGGACGAGGCAGGCCGAAGCAGGCCCGAGCGACCCGAGCAAGGCTGTGTTGGTGAGGAAGCGCAAATGGGTCACTAGCGGCTACACCCAGCCGGAGATCGATATTCTCGAGGCGAGAGCAACCTCGTGAGTTGTCCGCCATTAGGACAGATCACGCACGTACTGATTCCAGCCTACACCTGGCGCTGCTGCTCGACCAGCAAGAGACCCTGTTCCCTCCTCCCCCGACCCGCTTCACGTCCACCGCCGACGTCGTCAGGCGGCTCTTGCCATGGCACCTCTGGCAGATTCACGATGAAGAGCTGGACCTCCCGCAGAATGAGCGCTTGGAGAAGCAGCGAGCGCAGCGCGGTGAGTTCCGCCTCTGCATCCATCTTCCCTCCCTTGTGAGCTTCTCACTATGTCTGATGCTCATGGTCAGAGATGGCAGATACGGACAATATCGTAAAGCGCATGGCCAACATCAATCATCGGCTGCACAAGCTCCGCCAGAGGGAGGCTGATGTGAGTCCACGTCAACTCACCCTTGCCCACATAGCTCAAAAGCAGCGACCATCCGACCTTCCTTCCCTCATCACCCTCGGCCAGTCCTCCACAGCCCAGCTTCGGGAAGAGCTCGGCGCTGTCAATGTCGTCTACCGCCCTCTTTATGGCAAACAACAGATACACGAGGCGGACCAGAGGCGCAAGGCGAACGAGGCTGCCGCGGCGGCTCAGGCTGCTTTGCAAGCGAAGCAGCGTGCTGCAGCTGCTACTGCCGCTTCGAATCCTGCGTCGGCACAACAGTCTTTGTTCCCGCAGAAGCGTTCGCCGTATCCGCCTAATGCTCGTCCGCCTACAAGCAGCACGCCAGCTCGGCCCCCACCGCCCACCCAAAGTCGGCCAGCCGCTTCTCCCGCGGCATCGGCCTCGCCGTCAGCATCTGCAGATGCACATACAAATGCGCTGCGGACGGCACTTGAGAATGCTGCTCAGACACCGCGGTCCGCAGCCTCGCCCTCATCTGCTCCCCCAGGTACACCCGGCACACCGGCCCCCGACTCGTCTTCGATGCAAAGAGGTAGACCGCGTGGCCGACCACGAGGTCGAGGTCGAGGGGGACTGAGGGAGGCTGTCTTGACTCATTCCGCCACAGCCAGTACACCCGCCACCTCGGCTCCGACGCCTGCTACGCCGACTTCGTCCACGGCCTCTCCAGGCGTCCGCAGCACCCGATCTTCGGCAGCGGCTACACCCAGCACGCCATCACCCGCACCGAATGGAAGCGGATCTCCTACTTCGAACCCCTCAACACCAACATCTTCAGGCGCACCGCCAAACGGCCCAGTCACCATCACCGTGTCCAAACCTGTCATCCAGCAATTTCTCGCCCTAGGCCTGTTGCACATACCCAGTAGAGCAGGCGTCAAGGCGCCCGCCAATATCCTCAGGACGACAGAGGACGACAAGCACGTCGTGAGCGTGTGAGTGGCTGCGTTCATGTCCTCGTGACGCCCCGGTTGACGCTCAGCAATCTCGCGCTGTGCAACCCGGCTCAGCTGGGCTCGCTTGCCAAGATGTTCAATGTCCCTTGGAAAGGTGCGAGTAACGCGGCCGGGCCGCCGAAGACGCCGGGCACCCCGAGAAAGTGACAACTGGTGCAGTGTGAAGTGGTAGTTTCCGCTCTTGTCTGACGGACCAAATCAGACTCGTGTATGATCCGTATATCATTTCAGCATGGCATGATGCATCGTCGCATAGGTACCTCTGCGTGCTGCTGCTGCGACGCGTAGCAAAAGGTCGAGGTGCCACATGTTGCGGAGATGGATTGTTTCTCCGGCACAGGAATAGGATTAGCCTCTCACTGCGCCGTGTCATCAGCGTAGCTCTTACGGGGCGAATTTCTGCGGGTGTCCCTGGAACGAAAACGGTAAATGGGGGAATTAAATAAGAAAATTCCGGCCATTCTGATTTCATCAGCACAATCCTAATATGCATTGTGTCCTTGCCAAATTGCCTTTCATCAGAGAATAAAGATCTATGCATGAGGCTGATGCATGGAATGATCTCTGTAGCAGAACCAATCGCCTACATAGCTACTGCCATACCCTGCCCTATCATTGCACCAAAATGGTTACAATAGCGCAAGTCTGACAAGACTGCAATAGGCTTGCCAGGTGGCAGCTGTGACATAGCCCCTGTGACCAGCTTGGCATGCCTATGATCATCTGATCAGCCTAGCATGCCCAACAAGCACTTGCGCATCTCTTGATGAAGTGCTTTAGCTTGCAACTAATCAATGTTCTACAGTACATCCGGCTTTGCCGGATGCTTGACCCGTAAGGGCTGCGATGGCTGCGCCGCTAGGCGCAAGGGGGGGTCTTGGGGGGGTGTCCCACCCCCCCATGTCTAACGGAACCAAAGAACAAGGAATTGCATTAGGTTTTCCAAATTGCCTGAGAACCAATAACTTGAATACCTGATTAGAAATTCAGAGCTAAAAAAGAATTGAAATAACGAGCTACGCCCTATCGCGCACTTTCCTGCACGATCTACCTAGTGTTTCCCATTTGCCAGACGGGCTGCGGCGTGTAGTGCAACTATAGACTGTCTTGCTGCCACTCCATCTGGAGAGAGATAAAGGAAAGCCAGTCGCAGTCCACCTCGACGACACGCAGCGCCGCCGACATGTCCAAACCCTCCCCGTTCGCACCCACCCCCCAGTCCTTCTCCCGGCCCGCCTCGCCCGGGGGGTACAACCTCGGTAGCCCCGGCGGCCTCGACAAGGATGAAGACCGCCAGGGGCTCATGATGTCCAACCTTGGGCCCGGGGCGCGCGAGGCGCTTGGCAGGAAAGACGAGCATCCCCCTCAGATGCGCGAGCAGGGTGGGTCTCTCTCTTCTCCTCTGTCTCACCGACTCTGACGAGGGCTCGGGGCTAATGGTAGCGCTGCCGATTCTGAGTTATTGTTGTGCGTCTATACTTATGACGGTGGTGAACAAGGTGTGTCCCCTCCGCCCTTTCCCCCTACCACCCAACACCACCTCCCACCCCCCACACCCCCCCCCCCCCCCCCTCCCCCCCCAACCCAGCCCCGTGGGCGTCGCTCACACCCACAGTACGTCGTGTCCGGGCGCCACTTCACCATGACGTTCCTCCTCCTCGCCATCCAGTCTGCCGTATGCGTGCTCGCCGTGTGGTCCGTCAAGCGCGCGGGCGTCATCACGTGTGAGTCTCCCCCGCCCCCGCTGATCGGCGGCCGGCTGACCCCAGTCCGCGACTTTGACAAGAACGACGCCAAGGCCTGGTGGCCCATCTCGTCTCTCCTCGTCGCGGTCATCTACACTGGCTCCAAGGCCTTGGTACGTCCCACCTCCTAGCCCCTATATGGGCCAGCGCTGACGAGCAGCAATACCTCTCCATCCCCGTGTACACGTGAGCAATCACGGCCGGATCACCTGCACGCGCTGACGGGCAGGATCTTCAAGAACCTCACCATCATCCTCATTGCCTACGGCGAGGTGTTCATGTTCAACGGGACCGTTACCGGTCTCACCCTCGTCTCGTTCGCCCTCATGGTATGTCATCTTCCTGCTTCACGCGAGCCTGCGGCTCATACGCCAGGTCGGCTCGTCCATCATCGCCGCATGGGCGGACATCTCGTCCGCCTTCTCCGCCGCCGCGCCCACGCTGGACCCGACGACCGGGCTCGAAGTCGGCGGGGTCACCTCGGCGTTCGGCGCCAGCGGCGGGTACGTGTGGATGGGCATGAACTGCCTTGCCTCGGCAGCCTATGTCCTGTTCATGCGCAAGCGCATCAAGGTCACCGGCTTCAAAGACTGGGACTCGATGTTCTACAACAACCTCCTGTCCATCCCCGTCCTCGTCGTCTTCTCCATCCTCGTCGAGGACTGGGGCTCCGAGTCGCTCTCGCTCAACTTTCCCGCCTCCAACCGCGTCGTCCTCCTCACCGCCATCGCCATCAGCGGCGCCGGCGCAGTCTTCATCTCGTACTCGACCGCATGGTGCGTCCGCGTGTGCGGCTCGACCACCTACTCGATGGTCGGCGCCCTCAACAAGCTCCCCGTCGCCGCGAGCGGCATGCTCTTCTTTGGCGACCCCGCCAGTTTCGGCAATGTCAGCGCTATTGGTGTCGGCGGCCTTGCCGGTATCGTGTACGGCGTGGCCAAGACGAACCAGGCCAAAGTCGACGCTGCCAACAAGGCGCGCACGGCAGGTGGTGCGCGGTAGGAGTGGGGCCGGTCGACACCTTGAGCGGAGGACGAGGGGCACGGGCGCTATAGACATATCTTTCACCATCTTCTTACTCTACCACACCACGAGTGCTCGTAGCCGTATCCATCTGTGCATTGCTATTGCTATTGCTCTTTCTCTTGCTGTCGTTGGGGATGTATTGGCCCGACTACTACCGAAGTGATCGAATTACGCACAGACCATCCGACCGCGTGGCCCTGACCCTGAATCCCCATCCCCCTCCACTTGCCGGCAAACGAAATGTCCCCAAGATCCGACGCGACCCCCACTCCAAGCAACTCGAGCATCTTTCAAAGATGGTATCCCATTCCACCTCTGTCTTCTCATCTTGATCACATCTCCCTTCCCCTCTCCGACCCATCGTATAGTCTCTCTCTCCCTCGCTCGGTGACTCGGTGGTTCGGAACGCCTGTGGACCCCGCGAGCTCGAGCCCCTCCATCTCTGCCCCGACTTTTTTTCTCCCAACCCCCCCTCGGATTCCCCCCCTCTTCAACCCCCAACCGCCCCCACCCCCGGGCAGTCACCATGACCGCCGCTTCCTCCTCCTCCAATCCCCTGGCCTCCTCGGTCAATGGCCATGCGGGCATCTACGACCATGCGCGGGTGTCGAATTTCATCGGTGAGTCCCCATCGGCTCTAGCCCATACCTCTCTGTCTGCCGTGAGACAGGTGGAGTTGGAACTGGCTTTGTGGAGATGCAGAGCCTGTATCACTGACCAGGGCTGATGCCAGGCGCCAACACACTCGACACTGCTGGGCCGGGGCGGGTGACCGACTTTGTCAAAGCGCAGGGCGGCCACACCGTCATCACAAAGGTGAGCCTGATCACCTCCCTCATGTCATGCATAGACCTTCGGTGTCTACTGGCGCAGCCCAAAGCTCACCCCAGGTCCTCATCGCCAACAACGGTATCGCCGCCGTCAAGGAGATCCGGTCCATCCGGAAATGGTCCTATGAGACATTTGGCTCGGACCGCCAGATCGAGTTCACCGTCATGGCCACCCCGGAGGACCTGCGCATCAACGCAGAGTACATCCGTATGGCCGACAGATACGTAGAGGTCCCCGGCGGCACCAACAATAACAACTACGCCAACGTCGACTACATTGTCGATGTGGCGGAGCGGGCGGGCGTGCATGCCGTTTGGGCAGGATGGTCAGTTGACTTCCTCCGGACAAGGGGCGCAGCTGACAGTGCAGGGGTCATGCTTCCGAGAACCCCAAGTTGCCGGAAACACTGGCCAAGAGCAAGATTGTCTTCATCGGCCCGCCCGGCTCGGCCATGCGCTCCCTCGGCGACAAAATCTCCTCTACCATTGTCGCGCAACATGCCCAAGTCCCCTGTATGCCCTGGTCCGGCTCGGGGATCTCGGACACCATGTTGTCAGAACAGGGCTTTGTCACCGTCCCAGATCCGGCCTACGATAATGCCTGCGTGCACAATTGGGAGGAGGGCCTGGCCTGCGCAGAGAAGATCGGGTTCCCCGTCATGATTAAGGCGAGTGAGGGCGGTGGTGGCAAGGGTATCCGCAAAGTCGAGGAGAGCGACAAGTTCAAAAACGCTTTCCAGGCCGTCGTAGGCGAGGTTCCCGGATCTCCCATCTTCATCATGAAGCTCGCTGGGTCAGCTCGACATCTCGAGGTCCAGCTCATCGCGGACCAGTATGGCAATGCCATCTCCCTCTTCGGTCGTGACTGCTCTGTCCAACGGCGGCATCAGAAGATCATCGAGGAGGCCCCCGTCACCATCGCTCGGCCTGAGAAATTCGAGGAGATGGAGAAGGCGGCAGTGCGATTGGCAAAGTTGGTCGGATACGTCTCGGCAGGTACAGTCGAGTACCTTTACTCGCACCACGACGACTCGTTCTACTTCCTCGAACTCAACCCCCGTCTTCAGGTCGAACACCCCACCACCGAGATGGTTTCAGGCTGCAACATCCCCGCCATCCAGCTCCAGATCGCCATGGGTATCCCCCTCCACCGCATCCGCGACATCCGGACACTGTACGGCATGGACCCGCACGGCGTTACAGAGATCGACTTTGACGGTGAGAAGCCAGAATCCGTCAACACACAGCGCAAACCCACACCGAAAGGGCATGTCATTGCCTGTCGTATTACCGGCGAGAACCCAGATGCGGGCTTTAAGCCCTCCTCCGGTGCGCTGACCGAGCTCAACTTCCGTTCAAACTCGAACGTCTGGGGTTACTTCTCCGTCAACTCGGCCGGTGGTCTTCACGAGTACGCCGACTCTCAGTTTGGCCACATCTTCGCGTACGGCATGGAGCGTAGCGAGGCCCGCAAGTCCATGGTCGTGGCCTTGAAGGAGTTGAGCATTCGTGGAGAATTCCGAACCACCGTCGAGTACCTCATTAAGCTGCTTGAAAAGCCAGAGTTTGAGAACAACACCCTCACCACCCAATGGCTTGACGGTCTTATCGCCGAGGGCATGACCTCCGAGCGCCCCGATCCCGTTGTCGCCGTCGTGTGTGGTGCTGTCGTCAAGGCGCACATTGCGTTCGAGACTTCGTTCGCCCGATACCGTTCGGTCCTGGACAAGGGCCAGGTGCCGTCAAAAGACACTCTGCAGACCTTCTTCAAGAGCGAGTTCATCTACGAGAATGTCCGCTACTCGTTCGCCATGGCCAAGTCGTCGGTCTTCTCCTTCACTCTCTACCTCAATGGCGGCCGCATCTTTGTCGGGTGCAGGAGCATGAGCGACGGCGGTCTCCTCGTCTCCCTTGCTGGTGCATCTCACACCGTCTACTGGCGCGAAGAGGTCGGCGCGACAGTCCTCTCTATCGACTCCAAGACCACCATGATCGAAGACGAGCAAGACCCGACACAGCTCCGCAGCCCTTCGCCCGGAAAGCTCGTCCGCTACCTCATCGACTCTGGCGACCACATCGACGCCGGCGATGCATACGCCGAGATTGAGGTCATGAAGATGATCATGCCCGTCACCGCGAGCGAGAGCGGTATTGCGCAGTTCATGAAACAGCCCGGACAGACCCTTGCCTCTGGCGAGCTGCTTGGTATCCTGACTCTCGACGACCCTACCAAGGTCAAGTTCGCCAAGCCCTTCGAGGGCATGTTGCCGACTTTCGAGCTCAAGAACGGTCGGTACGGCACCAAGCCCCACCAGCGCCTGCGAGAGCATCTCGAGGTTCTATACGACAACTTGTCTGGCTACGACAACTCCGCCGCGGTCAGTGCCTCGTTGCGAACCGTCGAGGCGGCTCTGCGTGATGTCGACCTGCCCTTCTCCAACGCCCAGGAAGTCATGTCCGCAATCAGCAGTCGTATTCCTGCCAAGCTGGACGAGGAGCTTCGCAGCATCATCGACTCGGCCCGCTCGAAGAAGCAGGAGTTCCCCAGCCTGAGGCTGAAGCGCACTATCGACTACTTTGTCGAGGAGAACGTTCCGCCCAAGGAGCGCCAAGCAGTCCTCGCCGCCCTTTCACCTCTCACTACTCTCATCGCCGCTTTCGCACATGGTCTCCAGGTCCACGAGTGGCAGACATGGGCAGACCTGCTCAACTTCTTCGCCGATGTCGAGGAGCCGTTCGCCGATTCTGGCCGCACGCAGGAGAACATTGTCCTCGACTTGCGTGACCAGAATAAGGATCTCGACAACGTCGTCAAGCTTGTCCTCTCGCATAGCAAGATTGCCTCAAAGACCAAGCTAGTCTTGCAATTGCTCGACATTGTCAAGTCAGAATCCCCTCGAGCTTCCATGAACCCCGAGAGCAGGGTCAACGCCGCTCTGGGACGACTCGCAGCCCTCGATAGCCGACCCACCGCCAAAGTCGCCCTGAAAGCCAAGGAGGTCATGATCGTCGGCAGCATCCCCAGCTACGAAGAGCGTCTCGGCCAACTTGAGCAGATCCTCAAGGCCTCCGTTACCACTAGCTACTACGGCGAATCGGGGACCGGCCATCGTCTGCCTTCCAGCGACAGCCTTAAGGAGGTGACCGACTCGCGATACACCGTCTACGATGTCTTGACTACCTTCTTCGACCACGAGGACCCCTGGATCGCCCTGGCAGCCCTCGAGGTTTACGTCCGTCGAGCCTACCGAGTCTACAATGTTCTCCACCTCGACTACGAGCCTGCAGGCAAGAATGGCGGAGCTCATATCGTCACATGGCGCTTCAAACTGTCCAGCCCGTCCGCCGAGCCGGTCACACCTCGTGTCGACTCGTCTCGCGACGTGACACGTATCGCTAGCATGAGCGACTTGACATATATGGTCAACAAGAACTCTGAGCCTACTCGATTCGGTCTCATGACCTCTTTCAACCACCTGTCCGAGCTGGAGCAAGGCTTTGACGATCTTCTCAACCGATACCCCTCTTTCAGCCACCGCGAGTTCGTCGACCGCTATGGCGGCGATGCACGACACCCGCACGTCATGAACGTCGCCCTTCGCCTGTTCGACCAGACAGAGGACCAGCCCGACGCCGAGCTGCATGCCCGATTCCTCTCGCTGTCCAACCAGTACGCCCAGAAGCTGTCTAGCAAGGGTATCCGACGTGTCACATATCTCTTGTGCCGCAAGGATCAGTACCCCTCGTACTTCACCCTTCGCGAGGGCGCAGATGGCGCCTGGAAGGAAGAGGAGACGATCCGTAACATTGAGCCTGCCCTGGCTTACCAGCTCGAACTCGGACGTTTATCCAACTTCAAGATCACCCCTCAGCCCTCGTCCAACCGTCAGATCCACGTCTACCACGCCGTCGGCCGTGAGAACACTTCGGATGTCCGGTTCTTCGTTCGCGCGTTGCTGCGCCCTGGCCGATTCGTGGGTCAGATGAAGCAGACCGAGTACCTCATCTCTGAGACCGACCGTCTCGTTGGCGATATCCTCGACACCCTTGAGGTCGTCAGCTCGCAACATCGCCAGGCTGACTGTAACCACATCTCGGTCAACTGCGTCTACAGCCTCAATGTCACCTTTGACGATGTACAGGAAGCACTTGCTGGCTTCATCGAGCGCCATGGCAAGCGTCTCTGGCGTCTACGCGTCACTCAGGCCGAGATCCGGGTGGTCATTGAGGATGATGATGGCAATGTCGTGCCCATCCGGGCTTTCATCGAGAATGTTTCTGGCTTCGTTGTCAAGTACGAGGCATACCAGGAGGTCACCAACGAGCGTGGCGCTTCGATCTTGAAATCCATCGGCGATCAGGGCCAGTTCCACCTTCAGCCAGTCAACTTCCCCTACTCGACTAAAGAGTCTCTTCAGCCTCGCCGATACCAGGCCCACATCATCGGCACCACCTATGTGTACGACTTCCCAGACCTCTTCCGTCAAGCTGTCGAGAAGCACTGGAAGTGGTACCAGTCTTACCGCCCACACGTCAAGGTGCCGACGGAACTGCTTACTGCGACTGAGCTTGTCCTCGACGAGAGGGGTGAGCTGGTCGAGGTCAACCGGCCACCGGGACTCAACAGCTGTGGCATGGTCGCTTGGGTGTACACCATGCGGACGCCAGAAACGCAAGGTGCTGGCCGACGTGTCGTGGTCATCTCAAACGATATCACCTACCAGATCGGATCCTTCGGTCCTATCGAGGACGAGTACTTCTTCAAGGCGACCCAGTACGCCCGCAAGCACGGTCTTCCCCGTGTCTACCTCTCGGCCAACTCTGGTGCTCGTATTGGTCTCGCCGACGAAGTCATGGCCCTCTTCGATGTCGCGTGGCGCGAGCCGGGCAGACCGGAGAAGGGCTTCGACTACCTATACCTCACCGACGAGAGCCTCGACAAGCTCAACTCGCTCGGTGTGGGATCGGTCCAGACTGCGGAGCGAGAAGTCAACGGCGAGACCCGACACGAAATCACGGCCATCATCGGATTGAAAGACGGTCTTGGTGTAGAGTGTCTTCGTGGCTCTGGTCTCATTGCCGGCGAGACATCTCGCGCCTACGACGACATCTTCACCATCTCCATGGTGACCGCGCGATCAGTCGGTATCGGTGCTTACTTGGTCCGCTTAGGACAGCGTGTCGTGCAGGTCGAGGGGCAGCCCATCATCTTGACGGGTGCCCAGGCAATCAACAAGGTGCTGGGCAAAGAGGTCTACACCAGCAATATCCAGCTTGGTGGACCTCAGATCATGTATAAGAACGGTATCTCCCACTTGACAGCGGCGAGCGACTTGGACGGTGCCCTGTCGATCGTGCAATACCTGTCTTACGTCCCTAGTCAGTCTACAACTGGTCTATGCCCGCTTGAGCTCACGAACAGTCTCTCGCGGCTACGCTGTACCTGTGCTCAGTCTCAACGATAACATCGAGCGGGATGTCGAGTGGACCCCGACCAAGTCCGCCTACGACCCCCGCAACTTCCTTGAAGGCGCTCAGATTGATGTTGATGGCGAGAGCGTGTGGCAGACCGGTATTCTTGACAAGGGCAGCTTCTTTGAGACCATGGGTAGGTCACTGATCAGTGCCACTGAACAGATGCTCATGGACAGGCGGCTGGGCTCAGACCATTGTCACCGGACGAGGACGTATTGGTGGCATTCCCGTTGCCGTCATTGCTGCTGAGACGCGCTCGATTGAGCGAGTCGACCCAGCCGACCCGGCCAACGAGTCATCGACCGAGTCTCGCGTCTCCTTGGCTGGTACCGTCTGGTTCCCTGACTCGTCTCGCAAGACTGCCACTGCCATCGAGGACGCCAACCGCGAGGGCGTGCCACTGGTCATCTTCGCCAACTTCCGTGGTTTCTCGGGTGGTATGAGCGACATGGCCCAGGCTATCTTGAAAGAGGGAGCCAAGATCGTTGACGGGCTGTCGAGCTATCGTCACCCCGTCATCGTTTACCTTGTGCCGAACGGTGAATTGCGTGGCGGTGCTTGGGTCGTGTTGGATCCCAGCATCAACCCGGAGTACATGACCATGTACGTCGACAACGAGTCCCGCGGTGGTGTCTTGGAGCCCGAGGGTATTGTGGAAGGTGAGCCCAGTCCACATGATCACAGAGCCGGTACTAACGATGCAGTCAAATACCGCAAACCCAAGGTTCAGGCCACCATGGCTCGTCTCGACTCCGAGTACGCCCAGTTGAAGTCGGCCGCCGAAGCGCCTGGCCTCTCTGCCGAGGACAAGGCTGCGGCAACCGCCAAGCTCGAGGCACGCGAGAAGCACCTCACACCGGCTTACCAATCTGTTGCATTGGAATTTGCCGACCTGCGTGAGTCCGCTTCCCAGTTGTCAGGATGCTAAGCTGACGCTCAGACGACCGATCTGGCCGTATGGCGGCCAAAGCCAACTGCATCCCCTGTGACTGGTCCGCCTCGCGTCGAACCATCTACTGGCAACTCCGACGCAAGATCTCGGAAGTGCGCGTGATGAAGCGGCTCTCTTCCGCCGACCCGAGCCTCTCCTTCCCTCAGCGCAAGGGCCTGTTGGACGAGATTATCCCTGCTCGACTGGCAAAGGACCAGGATGTGGCCATGTGGATCGAGAGCAACTGGACCGAGGTGGAAGCGGCCGTAAGGAGCGTGAGGGATTCTTACTGCTCGGAGAGCATCCTGTCCTGGGCGTGAGTAGTCGCTCGATTTGCCTGGTCTGCGTGCTGATGGGACAGCTCGACCAACCAGGACGGCGTGTACTCTGGGTTCAAGAAGATCCTCGACACGCTCACCCAGGCCGAAAAGGCCGAACTCCTCGCCCAGCTCTCCAGCGCGGACGCGTAGTAGTACCGCCCCGAGAACACTTTTTGCATTGACGACTCTGCTCTTTTAGACGATGGGTGGGCTAATAGGGGCAGACAAGTAGACTAGACATGACATGGCATTTCTCACATACTCAGACGAGGCTCTTCCGCTTTGGACTCCCGTATTCAATAGATCACACATGCAGCATGTCACCGGCATCTCAAGAATATACATCTACACGGGTCTCACAGATACAAACAAAAGCCGGACCAAAGTGTCTCTAATCTCCCCTCGTGCGCCTGCCTCGTCCCGTGTTGCCCTGTATCCTCGCTATATCCGCCTCGATCTCCAGCTGGCCCAGGCTCTCCATGCGTCGCATCTCCGCCAGACTCTTGCCCATCACCCAGACCGTCTGGCCGCCCGCGGCACTCCGCGTGCCCTTTGGCGCAGCCACCACGACCGTCTGCTGGCCCGCCGCGACCGCCAGCGCCGTCGCCGTCCCGGGCGCCAAGACGCCCAGGTCCTTATCCGCCCCCGTATCCGCCGCGGCCGCGCCGGCCCCCGTGCCCTGCTTGCCCCTCGGCCCGCGCTTCTGCTGCCCGGGCACCGGGAGCGCGGCGCCGTTTGCGGCCGGCTTGATGGGCAGGATGGCCGGGTCCGTCGAGAGGATGTCGTCCAGGCGTATGGCGGCCAGTGGCGGGGCGTACGAGTTGTGCAGCAGGATGTCGGACGGCTTGACGCGCCCTTGCGGGTGCGGGTGCAGGCCGTCCGGCTCGCCGTTGGGCGGCGAGGCAGAGTTCGACGCGGACGACGGGCCCGACGGCGGCAAGAGGCGGCTGCTCGTGCTGGGCGAGGGGGAGGACAGGGCGGCGCGCAGGTCGCGGAACGGGTTGCGCCGTTTTTTCGGCGGAGGCTTCTGTGCTTCCAGTATGCCCTCTGCCATTGTCAGTCTCGTTTGTTATGAGAAGGGGGAGGGAGGGGCGACGCACCCGACACGGCCTCGCCGCCGTCCTTTTCCTCGCGCAGCTTGCGCTTGCGCTCCTCGAGCGCGCCCAGCAGCCGCTGTCGCGCCTGGTCCCGGCTCTCCCAGTACTGCGCCTCGATCGTCTCCCTCTCAGCCTCGTATATCCGCTTCGCTTGAGACGACCTGTGGAGCGGCTCAGCGCGGATCCCTCACCTTCACGCGCACGGTCATGTGGGACTTACTTGTACGCAAACTCGATGTCGGCAGACTCGAGCAGCGCGTCCCGCTCCACCGTGTACGGGTACAGCTCGAGGAGGTACTTGCTCGACGTGGGCGGCTGCGTGTTGACCGCCTTGTTCTCGTTGTTGAACTCCTTGTATAGGCTGAGGAATTTCCTGCGAGTCAGCTTGATGATCATTTGTGTGAAATAGAGGATGCACTCCTCCCTCCCCTTCCAGCTCTCGTCGTGCAGCATCTCAATCTTGTTCACCGTCTCGCGTCGCTTCCTGTCCCGCTTGCTCTCCATCGCTTGCGGGGGTATGATGGTGGGCAGCGAGCTGCCGTGAATCATGGGCGGCGCGCCAACCATCACTGCCGCAGGGGCGTAGCGCGACATGCCGGGTGTGGGGGAAACAGTACAGAAGAGACAGACTAGAGAAGAGATAATGCGAGGTGGATGTATGGCGACCAGTGAGGCTCAAAGGGGCGATTGAGCCGAAATCACGTGGTTATCCGATACATAGGTACGTTCGGGGATCGCCGCCGACCCCGCACAGCCGACGCCAGCGATGCTGTCTTCGGTGTCGACGACATATTGTACAACGGAATCGCATTCCTCGACTCGTCGCTACTTCAGACACCATGTCCGCCTCGGCACAGCAATCCTTCCGGTCCCAATTATCAGGCTTCAGATGGGCCAACTCTGTGCAGGACGACTCGGCCGGCGCCCAGGCGCAGGCGTCGGCACAGCAGAGCAGCAACCCGCTCAGCCGGGCGTGGAGCAGCATGTCGGGCTACATCCCACTACGTAACGAAGGGCGGAGTCAAGAAGAAGAAGCGTACTTTGCGCTGTCCGTACGTCCTCTTGTTGTGGTCTGTCTTTGCTCGCACGCACGCTGACAACGTAGCGATGGGAGCGGTGAGCGTTGCTCGGCGCAGCGGGCGAGGAGAGGCGGGCTGACGGCCGCGGCAGATTTCTGGGCTTCTTGGCGTGCTGCGCGGGCGGCATGGCGTGTTTCGGCATCGCCTTTCTCTTCCTCCCTATCTGTAAGTCGCTTGCGGGTGCAGGGGCAGGCAGGCTGAGGGGTAGTGGCGATCAAGCCGAGAAAGTTTGCATTGGCATTCACACTCGGCAGCCTGCTGTTCATGCTGGGCTTTGCCATCCTTCACGGCCCATGGAACCGTGCGTCCCCCCTGTCGCTCCTCGTTTCTAATCCTGGCTGTCGAGGGGCAATAATGACTGACGACCGGTAGACCTGAAACACATCGCGTCGCCCGAACGACTCCCGTTCTCCCTCTCGTACTTTGGCTCGCTCGCCCTCACCCTCTTCTTCGCCATCGGCGTGAGTTGCACAGAGGGCGGTCGGGTATCTGTTGCAGAGCAGAGCTGACGGCGGCAGGTCCGGTCCACCATCGGGACCCTCGTAGCGGCCATCATCCAGGTGGTCGCCCTGCTCAGCTACCTCGCGGCGTACTTCCCCGGAGGTATCACGACTTTGCGGTTCGGCGGGCAGATGATGTTGCGCGGGGCGGGGAACGTGTTGCCTTTCTAGCGGGTGGGGTTGTGCATGTATGTCTTGACGCCTGCTCGGTCAGCGGAATGTGCACACTGACCGCTACTGATCCAGACTCCGCTCGGCTTCAACGTTCCCGGCTGACTGACTGTCGGGACACATATCATGACATTCATGACATCCATGACTCATGCACTACTCCTCGCTGTTGACAGGCATCACCGTGCCCGCCACACGCCTCAACCACCCCAAAACCCCTGCGCCCTCCTCGCTCAAGATCCCATGTAAATCACTCGTCAACTGCCCCAGCAGCCCGCTTTCATCATCATCACCCGCCTGATCCAGCGCCGACCCTCTCCGCTTGCGCTCATCGTGCGAGCCGCGGGAGACAACTTGGTCCACCTCCATCGAGCCATCTCCGTCGGTCGACCGGCCGGCGTGTTCTCCCGAAGAAGGGAGGAGCAGGTGTCGCGTGACGAGCTGCGCCGTGCACAGGACCGCCATAGCCTCGGTCGTCTGGTATGTCGTCTCACGCGCCGCTTTCGCTTCGGGCTTGGACGAGGCCGACAGGGCGTCCGTGAGCGAGACGAGCTGCGCGTGGAGGTCGAGTATGATGCCGACCGGATCGTGCGCGGCAACCTTGGGCTTTGAAATCAGCTCGGTCTGCCACGCGCATGGGAGAAGAGATCACCTGGTCCATGCTCAACACCGTTTGTTCTGCCGCTTCGCCGCCTTTCAGCGTGCCCCACGCGCTCGTGAAGTTGATCAAGGCCAACACGACTCCACGGGTGATCCTGGCCAGATAGGCCATGCGCGAGCACGCTACCGGGTTTCTGTCCCAGTCTCCCAATTTGACTTGGTTCTGCGGGTCGATGCTGTCCAGCGGCTCCAGCTCTTTGACGAGAGACTCGTGCTCGTCCTCGTCGGCAGGGAGGATGGAGCTTGCAAAGAGGTTGGGATGAGACAGTGCCCACTGGATGTTGGCGAGCAGCTCCAAAGCCGGGACGGCCCAGTCCAGTAGCAGTCCACTTGGGCCTGCAGAACCGGGACCGATGGCCGCAGAAATGGACAGGAACAGGTCGCAGGTGAGCTCCAGCTCGTCGAGCTCGGCCCGGCTAGTGCCGGGCGTCTCCTGGGGATCCCAGGCCATGGCCTTGAGCAATTGCGGTATGCACACGCGTACCCATGGAATCACATCCGTTCGGACGTATGTGGCGGTATCGGGCAATGCGCACAAGAGGGATCGTACGACTTGGAGCATGGAGCACCACGCATCGTGTGCCGATGGAGAAGACGCAGGGGAGAGCAACGCCGACTCGGCCAGCGCCACGAGCGCGTTGTCCGAGTATGCAGAGAGAAGTCCGGAAATGGCGAGCTTCTCCGCCGAGGTAGGCACTGAGGATAGGGCAAGATGGAGGAGCAAGACGGCAGAAACGGCGGACGTGATGGTGCCGGATTCCGGGGAAGCCGCCTTCGACGATTCGGCATGTGATGTTTGCGGCGGGACCATCCGCGCATTGATGATGACTTGCAGTGACCGGCCAATCAGATCGTACTCGCCCAGCTTGTCTAGCCATATCGTTGAGGTAGGAGCGATCTTGCTCAACTCGCAAATGATACCCACGACAGAACCAAGGTCGTCAAGGAACGGTGATGGCTGGTTCCTGATCACGGCGTCCAGAACAATATCGGCAGCCTCGGCGACGAACGAGAAGACAACCTCGAAGAGCCCGTCGTCGGTCTCGGCAGCTGCAAAGGACGGAGCTAAGGCATTCAGAATACGGAGGATGGGTCGGTGGAGGGGCGGCAGTTCGGCTTGACGCATGGAGAGAATCGGCGGGAATGTCTGGCTTTCCAGAATTGACCGGATGGCAGACGCGTACCGAGCGAGGTGCGTAGAATCGATGATAGAGTCTTCTGACGTTGCAGTCTCCACCAGAATGGCCAGAACAGAGAGGCGCTCGTGCTGTATGGCAAGCATGACATCGCCGCCTCTCGTCTCGTCCGACAAGACTTCGGCGACCGCAAGACCGACCTGAGTCGCGGCAGCCTGAGCCAACGCGTCGCCCTCGGTCCAGGCCGAGACCTGTTCGACCAGAGACCTGAAGGCGCGAGTCAGGGCCATGTCGGCATCGAGGACCGACCAAGACGTATTGAGAAGGTCGATGGCGAGGTTCACGAGACTCCGTGTCTGTCCCTCGCCGTATACTGCTACATCGGGATCGTAGAGATACGATCCGCCATACTCTGCCTCGCCTGGGAGACGTAGTTGTTGGATGCCGGCCAGTGGCACCTCGGCTGCAGACAGGTTATGCCGCTGCGCCTCGTGGACGGAAGGGTCGCATGAAGAGTGGACTGCGAGCAATGACGCCTCTTGTAATTGCGCTTTGTTGCGGAACAGCGATAGAACGTGATGGTGGGCTTTCGAGTCTCTAGGATCCTCATCAGCGTCCAAAATGGCCCCGAGCTCGGTTGCCAGGAGGGAGGTTGCCTCTGCTCTCGCAGACATGCGATAGGAATACGCTTCGACGCGGGGGATAAAGTCAGATGATTTGGCAGACAAGAGGACAGTGGGAGGCGGAGGGATGTGTCGTCGCGAGATATCGTAAACGGCTTGCCAAAATGCTGCTTCCTTGCGCAGCTCGGCGACAGCCGGGGAAGAAGGGGAAGCGGAGATGATGGATTTGCAGTACGCCAGACAGGCGGATAAGACCCTCGGCGACGAGGCAAAAGCATCCTCCCACTCCTGCACGGTGGTTGTGGCGATGGAGAGAATCGAGCCAAGCGGTTGGCTTGCGGTCGATCCGATGGTGAAGGTGGAGCAACCCGGCTGAGTAGAGGTCGCGGCTGCAAGCAAACGCCATGCACCCGTCTGGTGGGCGACAGATGGGCTGCTCAGTAGGGTGGCGACGTCCTCGAAAGACCGCTGAGCATTTCGCAATGAGCTCGTCAGAGAAAGGTCATCCGCGGAGGATGATGTTGCAAAAAAGGTCCGGAATGTCTTCAAGATCCCCACAGAGACCGATTCCGGGGTCGAGGGCGCACAAGCAATGTCGAGCAACAGGTCGATGAGCTGCACTTTCTGACCCTTGGAGGACGTGACGGAGATGCCGAGGACACTTCTAGCAGGCGAAGTGCCCAAACCCGCCTTTTCGGAAAGTCGCAATAGAGTAGCGAGAAAGCCGATAGCATTCTCAAATGTTGCAATGACAGTTTGGGCCTCGGCCGTACGCCGCATCCCCATAAGGCGGCGCACGATCTGTTCGAACTCCGTAATGACGTTGACGAATGGGCGATAGGTGGCGAGTGAGGTCGAGGCGATGAAGACGCCACTCAGCAGGTCTGCCGCAGGCATTGAGACCTCGTTGACCGCTCCTGGATGCCGCATCGCTGAGTCGAAGACATCCAGGAGGACAGATGCAATTTCCCACTTTTGCCCTATGTCCCGATATCGCCAGGCCTGGAAGACAGACCATACTTCTACAAAGACGGTGTGTAGGGCGGCTCGGAGAAGAACATCGTCCGGTGTGGGAAGATTGACAGGCCTGGCCACCATGGCGAGGACAAGGCGCAGGATTGCGAGTGTGGATCCGTACTCGCCTCTCGCTACATCGCCCGCGAAAAGCCTCGCTGCCGTGTTCTTCTTCCTGGCGTTGCTGGACACGAGGAAAAAGCCTGTTGCTCGAAGATGTGACCAGCATTCGCCCGTGGGGAGCTGCAGTAGTACGCTGAGCAGACTGATGGCATGTTCGACGATGCGAAGTCGGGCCGGCGAGGTGTCGTACGCTGTAGAGCTCTGCAGCACATGGGACAGCAAATCTGTCATGACGTGCACTGCAGGTCGACTGCGGTCTGGAGAGAGAGCGGTCAGGATATCGAGAGCAATCGGAGACGTAGGTCGCAAGACGGCCAAGCAGAACTTCAGCCCTGTTGCGAGGATATCATCGGCATCCGCCGAGATTCCGAGATCCGCAACAGAGAGATAGAGAGGATTACTCTCTTCAGAGAGAGCGAGGGTTGCCTCGCCCAATGAGGCGGGCATGCCCGATGCTTCACGCAGCAACACGCCCAGGATGGGCCACCCGCCGAGCCGTTTGTCTTGCAAGGCGTAGGTAATCACATCTTGCGGATCGTCTTCCCGACTTATGACCACACCAGAGGTGTTGGGGGACAACACCACGCCACCGGGAAGGACGATGTGGCGCGAGGTCTCGACTAGCCGGCGGCCATCCGATTGCCGAGTAATAATGCGGTATGCGTCGGGCCTGGTGACGAAAGTGAGGCGGGGAAGGTGTGAGAAATATCGGCAGCAGGCTTCACAATTGGTTGTATCATTATATGAAGCCGGACCAGCAAGGGACGAGAGGACTTGAAGTAGATTGGTGGCTTGCAAGGGGAAGCGAGACTCGTCAAGGATGGCTCGGCGAGGGGCATACTCAAAGTCGTAGCTCCAGTAGTCAGTGCCGAGCGCTAATGACGATGACGGATCTGAGCCTCCGAACAGCTGCTCCCATACCCGGTAGAGCGCTGGTCGATCCGAGATGAAGTCGAGCTGTACTAATTGCGAAAGACCAATAAGCAGATCTTGGCAAGGTCAGCTTGCCCGAAGTCCCGCTAAGGGGAAGCTCACCCTTGATCACCTTTTTGCGGCTGACGAGCAGGTTGCTCAGTATACCTCCTCCAACATCTTCTCGTTTCGGCTCAAGTAAGGGACCGCTCAACAGCCGTTCCAACCAGTCGAACAAACCAGATGTTCCAGCCAGTGCTCTGCGAGTCATGGCGAAGCAAGCATCCTCATCACCGCCAGTTGGGCGTAAGCTGTCCGGCGTCTCTCGCAGGATGCATGCCCAAGCGAGACAAATCACTGCGATGGGCCAGTCAGTCGCGCGGGAGGCCTCTTGATCATCGAGAGTCGCGCCTTGCGCATCGAGGTCCAAAGATTCGGCTTGCAAGAAGTCGTTGACTGATGCAAGACGAGCCTTATCGCCTAGTAGACTGCCTTCGACATCTTTGTCCGTCTCGTCTGACAGCGCCGAGCCCAGACACAGGCTCTCGCAAGTGATGAGGATGAGGAGGTCACGTATGCGAATTTCGAGTCGGGCACATTCGCTGCTGTTCTCCCAGAACTCTGTATTGGCCTGCTGCGTGCCAAAATTCGACATGATGGAGCCCCTGATCAGCGCTTCCGAGACGAGTGCCGGGCGGGCCGGATTCTGGTACAGCACCGCGAAGAGGAGCTGCAATATCGCGTCTTGCAGACGTAGCTGGTGCGTAGCCCTGATCATAAGTCACAACACGCGAAGACGCCAGGTCGACTGGTTCCCCGGACTGTGAGACCGGAGTCACCCACCACTCCAGGGCGAGGTGTGATCGCTGGTACCCCTCCAAGCGTCTCTGCGCCAATCCGCCAAACGCCCGAAAAAGCCCCTCAATAAAAGCCGGGACGTCCTGCAGCACTTCGTCCCGTACTCCCGTAGCGACGTCCACTACATCCTCGTTGTCCTCGTCCGGCTCAGGCGCACTGAGAGCCGCAAGGACGACTTGCACGGCAGCGACGCATTCCTCCATGTACCACCTGACCAGCTGGTCGTGCACTTCGGCGTCCCGCCCTTCTCGCAGCGCCCGTTCTGTCTCTATCCGATCGAGCGCATAGGCCTGATACGACCTGAAGAGCAGGAAGCACGAGACCTCGTCGACTTTGATCTTGTCCGCCAGCTTGAGCGCGACTTTGCGCGAGTCGGCATCTACAGCAAGGGTGGCTTTGCTTCGAGGGACAGTGATGCTGGATGACTCGAGGGCTGTTTTCGAGCTTCCTTGGGGCGGCTTGAATGGCTCCCATGGTCGTTGCAGGATGTCGAGGTGGTACGACAGGAGCTGTCGGAGCTTGGGGACGGGCAGGCCGGGAGAAGAGGGCGAGAGGAGGGCATCACGGAGCGTAGCCAGTGGCCTTCTGTGTGAGCTGTGGCAAACAGCCTGCAATCGGCTCACAAGAGGTAGTCGTCGGCCTGCAGGTGCGCCGTGCTGGGTCCCGCTTGCGACTGCACCATCCTCCTCCCTTCTCCGCTGTTTATGGGACAGCGCAAATGACACAAACGACAGACTGACAGTAGGTTGGTCTTGACTTCTGAGGCTTCGGAGTGATTTGATCCCGCTCCGAGATGACCATCTCGTCGACGATTCGCGCTCTGCATCCCAAAATGAGCAATGAAGAACTAGCAATGCCGCCCATACCGCCCCAGCAAGGCCACGACAAGGTCACAGCCACGTCGGGAAGAGTCCAGAGCAGCCCGATGTCGAAGGAAGACCTGGCGACCGACCTGAACCTCCTCTCGACTCTGCCCTCCGCGTCCATCCGGGCGCTCATCCAGCCCGACCGGCCTACCGCTCGAGAGCCCATATCAGCAATAAGCGCTCTGCAAAGCTACAACGTATCCAGAGCCGCCGAGGATGATACACAGCGACTCGTCGATGCGTATGTGAGGGATATGACTCGGGTCGGATCGACCGCCGAAGCTGCTGGGGAGGAGACGGGCGGGCGGATCGATCGTCTGCGCGAGAGGGCAGAGGAGATACAGCAGGCAGTCAGCGAGGTCAAACCGTGACAGTGCTGGATCATATCCTGGACAGCACGATACATTCGCAGCAGGAGTCCGGCGTAGACAGAACAGGGTAAGATATCGCCTGCATCAGAGTCACAGCTGACCATTTAGACCAGTACGCCAAAGCCGCTTAGACCGCTCTATGAGGCGAGTGCATCCCCAGACATGGTGCGTATAGAGTTACAAGCCCAAAATCGAAGATGGCCCAAGGCGAGCGGGCGGTGGGCGAGGAGCAATGGCGCGATCTACCCAGTCAAGATGCAAGATGCAAACCAACTGCCGCCAGCGCTCCCTGGTCGCCGATCTAGAATCGCCGTTGCTGGTACGAACTCGGAGGTGGCCCTGTACTGCTGTACGGATTGTACGCGCCTGTTCGAGGCGGGGGTGGCGCTCCGTATCCGCCACCGTTGTATCGCGGTGGAGGGGCGGAGTACGGGTTAGGAGGTGGGGGCGGGGCGTAAGGATTGCGCGCAGGAGGTGGGGGCGCGTAGCCGCCATAGGCAGTCGCGGCTGGTCGCCCGTAGCTTGACCCGCCAGCCCCGCCGTATGTCGCCGAATACGGATTCTGCCCACCGTAGCCCCCATAGCCTCCGCCAGAGCTGCCTCCGTACCCGCCGCCGCTGCCACCATAGCCCCCATAGTTGTTGCTCGGCGGGGGAGGGGCGTACGAACTGCCCCCATACCCACCGTTCCCGGACGGCGAGTTGTATGATCCACTTGAGCCTCTGCTCCGTCCGCCGTTGGCCATTCCAGGACCGCCATAGCCCTGTTGCCGACCGCCAGGGCCTCCAGGGCCCCGTCGGTCTCGTCCACCCCCATGTCCACCTCGTCGCGTCCAGTCCTTGTCAGACTCGGTCAAGATGGGTGGAGGCGGTCGGTATCCCCGTAAGATCCGCGACGCGTGAGGGTGCATTTGACGTGGGAAGTAATAGCGAACAGAGAGGGAAGTGTTGTTGTCGAGATCCGGGCACTCATCGATGTTTGGCAGCGGCGTGTCGAGAACCGAGTTGGGAATATGGGACGGATCGGCGAGGACAGCGCCTGTCACACCTAATGATGACTGTGGGTTGATGGGTACGGGCTGCACATGAGTACCAAGGCAGTGCAGAGTGACATGCTGGCTCACCTTTGTCACGACCTTTAGTGTGTACAATTCACAAAAGTCTGGGTAGAGCCCATTCTCATCGGCAATGTACATGACATTGTCACCCCAGCGGTTTCGACGCTTCTCGTCATCGGACAGTTCTTCCTCCTTGGACTTTAAAGCGGTAAGGAGTCTGGTCTGATCGATGAACGGTAGTAGGGCGACGCCTTGCCAAGCCATCTTTTTGCCGTTCATATCTATGTCGAAATCCTCGGGGTAAAAGTCGAGGATCGGCGACAAAGGATCGATCATAAGCGTCTGCAGAGGTTCCGGAAGATGCTTGCGCCTGGCCGTCAGCTGTCGGACTTGAGCAGGGACAAGTGCGATCTCTCACGAGGCCGCCGGGAACACGCCGAGCAGTTGGGCAAACGGTTTGAATGGCTCCGCGACTTTAAACTGAATGTCCAGTTTGCCAACGTCGACGAAGTCTTGCGCAAACGGAGCGTAGTGATAGGGATAGTACCAGTCCCACGCAGGGACGCCCTGGTAATAGTATTCTAGTACCCAGCACAGTCCCTCCATGTAATGCCGCGTGATTCTGGGTGTCAGACTGGGCGAGATGTCAGTTTTTCGTCGACTCACTCAGAGAGGAAGGTCCGATCAGATAGCTCAACACCGAATTTTGATTGATAGTATCGTTCTCGGTATCCCGGCTCCCATAGCCTGCCAAGTGAGCGAGCCGATATCTGAAGATAAAGTATCCTCACCTGACATCATCCACATAGCCCTCCACAGTCCCATCAGGATTGACTTTCAGTTTCTTCTTCGACACGGGCTGATTGGCCTCTTCGTCCGGGGGAGCTTCTGCGTCATCATCGTCGTCCTCATCCTCCTCGTCCTCCTCCTCTTCCTGGCGCTTCCTCTTCCTGTTCAGACGTCTCTGACGTTTCGTAAGGCCCTCGGTGCCGTCTGCAGACTCGCCGACTGCTGTCTCCCCATCCCCGACATCATCCTCGGCAACGTCTTCGGCATCGTCTTCAGCCGCGTCCTCGGGCATCTCCTCGTCTGCTGGTGGCAGTGTCTCAGTCCCGCCCTCTTCGCCATTCAATCGGACTGCTGAAACAGCCACCTCTTCATTGACACCTTCGGCCTCGCCCTGCTTCTCGACTATGTCTTGGGCGTCCTCGAGACTCAATTGAACTTTCTCTTCGTCTTCGGTCTTCTCGACAGTGACGGTCTCCAAGCTGGCTTCCGGTTCCGAAGTAGGAGGAGCGGCACCCTCCAGCTCGGCCTTCAGCATTTGTGCTGCGGACATGTTCGCCATTCGGATTTCTCTCCGATTCCTGATAATATCGTCGTTTGATCCGTGTAACGCCGCCGACACAGCCCCGCTGACACTTTCGCGAGGAACAGTGTCGAATGTCGGTCTTTGAGGGAGAGAAGGATGCAAAGGACCACCACGCGCAGTCGCTGCGGGGGTGACCGCAACGTAGTCTTGACCGTTGAGCTGCATCGTTCCTTCGGATGGCACCGGCCGACCGTTGTCGCGAGCGGCCTTAGCACGGTCTTGCCGAGCATGGTCCTCAATTCGCCGTCTCTTGGCATTGTTTTCTTGTCTTTCCTCATCTTCCTTGCGCCTCTGGAATATCTCATCTTCGGCCTTTGCCAAGCCCTCCAGAATGACCTGAGCGCGGGGAAGGTTAACTTTGCCATGATTGGTCAAATATCCCCCCATGATCGGCAACTCAGACCGCCAAATGTTCAAGAGCTTGTCGATGGCACCTTCACGGATCTCCAACGAGGGTAAATGAGGCAAGAAATCGTTGCCGACAAAGAAAATCATGAAAATCCAATCGTCGATCGCAAGCTCGAGATCGAACGGGAATGGCACTTGCGGGACATTGAGCTCGACAGCGAGGTATTCCCGCAGACATCCCACATCGAGGAAGATAAACGGCTTCGGATCGACAGGTTTGGCTTTCTCGACAGCATTGGGATCTTTGATCTGTTTCTCCCCTTTGCAATTCGCCGCAAAATGGCCGGTCTCCCCGCAATTCCGACAAGCCTGGGGTTCCTTCGACCCTTGGAAGAACACGTCCTCACGGAGGACGCGAAAGTGTGGTTCGTGTGTGGCGAGGGACAGCATGATGAGATCAGCATCCTAAAGGTGTGTGAGTCTAAGGCACCTCATTTACCGAAACTCACCAAGCCATACATGACATGCGATGTGTTGGGATCCCAAGTGGGGTGGCTCCTCTGTCGGCGAATCCAGTCCACAATCTTGTGTTCGCCCTCTCCTGGGACTGAAGCGTCGGACAAGATGACCTTGAGATTCTTCCATCCCGGGTCGGTCGAGAGTTTGTAGGATACCCAGTACTTGAGGCTTGCAGACAATAGATCCATAAACGGGGTGCCTAAGAATGTTAGCTTCGGAAAACGACGTACCACTAGCTCACCTGGTGTGATGGCATTCGAGTCCCAAGACTTTTTGTTCTTTGCCTCTTCCGATACTGTCTGCCCCATGGCTTCAAATAGCTTGATGGCCTCCCTCCTCTCCTCCTCCTTATCCGCAGCTTCTTGCGCCGCTCGGAATCGTCGAGAGCGCTGCTGGTTCATCTTTGCTCTGGGAGCGACGCCATCTGAACTATGAGCACTTATCCGCCATATAGCGCCTGAGTCGATCGCGACTTGGGGGACTGACCGATAGCCATCATCAAGACCTTTCTTGGTCTTGCCATATTCACGACCCTCTCGGTGTACTTGAAGATCTCCACCATCATCTCCTCCTCTGTCTCGGGTGCCGGTTTGCCCTCCGGGTGCGTACACGGGTGCACTATACCGTTCATGTCAAGATACAGATTGTCCACCTCGAACCCGTTCGGATTGGCCGACTCGTACCGTACCGGCACTTCCACTGTCTCGCCATCGTCATTGCGTACTTTTGTCGGAGTGTCCTCTATTACCCTGTTGACGATCTTGGGATACTTTTTGGAGAGCCATCGGAAGAGGGCCGGTACACCCTGAGCGACATCAGCGCATCATTCGCTGTCCATCACGCTTAGTGAACTTGCCATGTTGCCGCAAAGCCCTCAAAGGCTGACGCAGCTTCTGGATCGATCACGACCCCGGTCTCCTTGCGCAGCACCAGACTTGTCGGCGGCTGCTGGGTGTCCTCGCCTCACCTACAAGAGAGAGTCCCACTGCCTCTGCTATATGGTAAGATGACAAGAGACAGCGATGGCTAACTACCCCCCTCCCCCTTCCCCTTTTTGCAAAGCTGTACTGCCGGTTGGCTTCTAGGTCGTTGCCGGCGATCGCCGCCGGAAGTGGCAAATTCCAGACCCTATGGGTGGAGCCCCACATCCTCTATAGCACACCGAGGTGACTGCACGCGTCGTCGCTGTCCATCGGCCGAGCCGCTCATCTCTCTTGTCTCATATACCTCTCTTCTCTCTGTACTCCCCTTCACAACTTCGCCATTGCTGTCGGCATGCCGTCTAGGACTGTATCGGGATCCACGAGACTGCTGGAACAGCTCAAGAACCTGCCCCAAGAGACGGTCAATCGGTATCAATCGCTCAGCAAGCGCAGCAAGGTGAGCACCGCTCTCTTCGGGCTCGCGGACGAGAAAGAGCAAGCGCTGAGGCTCATAGCGGATATTCTGGGGTCTAATTGCGCTTCATGTGGTCATATTCGCTGCCATTGCTATCATCACTCCTCGGCGCATCGCTATATGGTTCAACGATCTGGCAATGTTCATTCAGTCTCTCGGGGCATGGGGTGTCGTCCTATGCGCCCTCATGGTAGGTATGTCTCTGCTGTCCCTAGTAGCAGGAGGCTCGCTGAGACCAGTGCTTTCCTCGCATCCACCCTTGTTTGGATTTGCCGGCTCTCTTACTCTAATCGGCTTTGCCTATGGACTTTGGCCCGGTGCTCTGATCTGCTGCCTCGCCTCGACTTTCGGCGCTGCCTTGGCATTCTTGTCTGTCCGGCGATTCTTCAAGGGAATCATAAAGCCGAATGACAAGTGGGACGCTTTCGGTCATGTCATGAAGGCCAAAGGTCTGCCGCTGGTCATCATGATCCGATGGTGCCCTCTGCCCTGGGCGGTTGGCAACGGGCTTTTCGCGGTTGGTAGCAGGCCTGTGCAGTGAAACAAGGCTGAGATGGTGCAGTCCATAGAAAGCGTCAAATTCTGGCACTTCCTTGTGGCCACCATGTCTGTCTCGGTCGGATTCTTGCTTCGCGTGAGCTGATAAGCAGTACGATCCAACCTCGACTCCTGATCCCCGTCTTCATCGGCTCACGCCTCACCTCCCTCGCTGATCCCGAAGCTACGCACGATCCCCTACACTTCTGGCTCAACCTCATCTCGATCGGCTTGAGCGGCTTGTTCTCTGTATCAACCGGCTACTGGATCTACAGACTGACCCTCGAGCAAATGCGCAAGCTGGACAAGTCAGCTGGAGGCCATGACGGAGAGTTGGCCGCCGAGGCCTTGGAGGCAGGTCGGCTTCTGGGGGACTTTTCAGATGATGAGGGCGAGGAGCTTGACGACGAGCCTCTCACCGAACGTTCCAGACTACAACCCGTTCGTGGACCCAATGGCACCGCCCTACAGCGCCGCACGTCGGGTTCCAGCACTCCAGAAGATTAGAGTTGACTTTGGGATGTACTGCATATATTGGCATTCACTCCCTGTAGGACTAGCTGTACCAGTCCAAGAACAGCAAAGCCAGACTGGCGCCTATGAGGAACATGAGCAAGAAGAAGCGCGCCTCGCCGCTTCTCTCTTTCGCCTTTTTCAGCTGCTCGTTCGCGCGGCCAACCTCGCTGACGCTCCCCACAGCCTCGTCGTACAGCTTGTCGGTCAATTCGGTCTGCTGCACCAAGTGTGAGATGAGCTCCGTCTGGAGCTGCGAGATCTCTAGCAGGCTCTTCTCAGCCGCCAAGACCGAAGTGAGAGTGCTCTCCATGTGCTCCAATAGAGCATTATTCTCCTGCTCCAGCTGTTGCACCAACTCCGGTGGGAGCTGTTCCTCCAGCCCGGGCTCGACAGCCCCGTGGAGTCCAGCTCCAGGCTCTCCATTCGCCTTCGGTGTCCAGAACGACCCGGAGGCCTTGGCCTCCTGAGCTTTCTGCATCTGCGCAGCTTCCTTCGCCGCGCCAGAGCCGAGCGTCCGAGACCGTTCGGCACGCCGTTTCGCCCGTTCTTCCTGCATGTTCGACAGGTGCGAAGATCCCTTGGCCAGCTCGTCACGTAATGTCCAAAGCACAGAGGCGCGGTGCGCCACGATGAGCGGCTCGAGAGGGTCCAGCTGGGGCGCGAGAGACGGGAGGATCGTCGTCCATGTGCTCTGGGGGAGTACTTGGTTCTGCCGCGCTGAAGAATCAGACAGGGCTTTGGTCAATGGTGGAGGGCGTGACATACATTTCTCGGCGTCCTCTAGTGTCTGCACTGCGTCTTTGCATCTCCGTAGAATCATGCGTCCTCTCAGGTCGATCTCGTCTCGTTCTCGATTTGTCAAGTGTCTGCTGGACGTATACCGACTGAGCCCGTCGTCGTCGGGTATACCGTCCGTTGGCGGACGAGGTCGGCGAGTCAGTGGCGGCTCGGACAGCGACAGGTATGGCTTGCGAATGGTATGGATGAGCTGCGACAGAGAGACGAGGTGTGTGTGCTACTGCTCAGCATACCATGTCACTCGCTCTGCCTCGTCCTCTGTAAGAAGACCCACTATCCGGTACGCCTCTTTCAAGAACGCCTCGTCCTCCCTACTCTTCCTCTTGTCCCCTCTGCGTGCTCGACTGGCGCTCCTACTCCCCGCCGGGCTCTTCGGGCGCGATGGACCGCTCTTCCCCTCCCCCAGCAAGTCTCGCAGCTCATCCGTCCTATCCGCCCGTACCATTATTGTCGATGTAACACGTCAAAGACATCCATGCCTCGTTGCAAGGTGTCTGAATAGTTTCCGTCGGAAGTAGCGAGTCCGAAACGCAGGTCCGAGCGTTCACATCCCATCTTTCGTAGCTTCATCTCCCCAATCTCCTCCCTCTTAATCGTCTTCTATCCTCCTCACACCCCTCTCACCCACGCCCTCGCCTCCGCTCATGATCTACAATATCCCCTAACGACAACTCACGATCTCTGCCCCGACTCGCCTGCCGCCCGTCCTCCCCTTGGCCTAGCCAATGATGCCATTGCGTAGAGTGTCCGCTGCCGGTCCGCCGGCAGCCTATGCCTCGCCCACTGGCAGATCTCGCACTGCGCCAACAGCAGTCGGTTCAGACGGACACGACGGAGCCTCCATCTCCGATAGCACGGTGATCGACCGCCTGGATCTCAATCAGGGGGAGGCAAAGGTGGTCAATGCCCTGGTAGGCCGTCTGCTGAACCGAGTGAGCCTCCCCTGCCGTCGGACTGTGCGGGCTGACGAGATCAGCTGCCATGTAATGCAGGGACGAGGCTCGCTTTTGTGGAGGCCGAGCCCAGCGTGCGGTCGACCATATCTGCCCTGCTGCAGCTGTCCAAGACGCGGTTGCCCCTTGTTTTCCTGGCTCTTGGGAATGCTTTGGACACACTGGCAAAGGTGTGTAGCTGACACACAAAGATGGCCCGGCTGACATGCAGTACGCTACCACCTCCTCCCTCCTGACCACCTCGCTCGACGTGGTCCAGTCCCAGTTGTTCGTCCTGCACGTGCTGCAGCTCTGCCTCACTGCGTCGTGGCAACATCAGGCATTGTCCAATCCGACCACCCCGGTTTCCGGCGAGCTGAGACGATGTTGGCCAGATCCAACACCGCTGGACGAGGCGCTCGTCAAACCTTTTATGGTCGTGCTGTTCTGGTACATCCGCATGGTATCCGCCGATCCGCATCCCGCTCCTGGGACGTCTTCACCTGCCCCTGTCCGCGACAGGGGATTTGGCACTACTTCGACTACCTCTTCGAGGGCCTCTCATGGCGCAAGCAGAGCAACCTCGACCGCTTTCGACCTCGCCTTCCTGCAGACAGTCTCATCTCCACCACATGTGGAACAGCCAGTCAAGCCTATCGCTCAGGACTGCACGACTCCAGCGGCCGCGGTGACTGCTATGACTCGAACGATTGCTCGCGTTGTCTTTCTTGTGTCTGCTCGGAATTGGTCTATCATCCAAACCAGGCTCAAACAGCGCTTCAAGCGACTCACGACCTCCAACGAGGAAGATCCCGATCTCTTGGATCTTCGGCTACTTGAATGGGCCTGTCTCGACCGCGTCCGGCTATCACAAGTTCTACAGGAGATATCCGGAACATTTCTACAGCTCAAAAAGCCCTCTCAGCTGGCGGTGGCCACCAGTCTTCACCTGGCGGTGTGGAACTTCATCGACACCTTCCCGGCAGAATACAATGCGCTGGTCGAGGCCGACAAGAAGATCGACGGGGGTGCCGACTACCTCTTCGATGTGCTCTTTTCGCAGTCCGATCTGTCGTCCAATTCGGCAATGAGGAGAAACAAAGCCTTCTATCCGCTCATGGCGACTCTCCTTGTTCTATGTCCGGATACCCTGAAGCGAGCCGTCCTCGATATGGACTTACCAAAGAGCGGTTCGGGCTTTACCAAAAAGATCAACTGGCTCGAGAGTCTTCGCAAAGGTCTGGGAGGCGCACGATCCGTCGACACGTGTGCGTCTGCGTACTGTGACCTTGTCAATGCGGCCATGGCGCTCCTCCCTCGACTCGACACCTCAGGCGCCAGGAGTTTGGTCCTGGAAATACAAGCGGATCTCAAGAATGCGCTGTTCTTCAATCCCGCCTCGTCAGACGTGGTCGATGATGATACCTTGGTCGATGGGCTCGTGGCGCTCTACAAGGCAGACTCGCAGACTGTCATTTCGGCCGTGTTCCCGAAGCTGTTTAAGAGCGGCGACGAGAGTGAGAAGCAGGTCGCTGTCAGGGCTTGCCTAGCGCTTGTCCAAGAGGACGGGCGTTATCCTTGGCTGCCTTCTGCGGCACAACTGGGTCCAGCCGTTAGCTCCTCTTTGCGAGCCGTTCTCAAGGTTAGCCATACACTATGCGGTATTGCTGAGCTGATCGGCAGAGCCAAGCAACCCTGCTTTTGGGCGATTTTGGAAATGCCCGAAGACCGGGACGCGCTGGGACACTCCCTTCGAGCCAGGAAGAGCTGGTCTTGGACCTGCTCCGCCTGTTCGCGCTCGAGCCGAACATGCTTCTTTCGGGCAATGAGACTCAAGATGCCGCCAGCTTGTCGACCATCTCGTCATTGATGGTCGGCCCCAGTCCAAATGCTGTCAGGTTCGCCGCTGGGCGAACGGCTGTTGCAATATTGCAATATGTAGGACAGCAATCCAGCACCCTCGGTGCCTTCCCATCTGCGATCCCGTCTGTTCTTTCCCCAAGCGCATCTGCTTCCGGAGCTGACTGTACCAGTTGGCAGTTCCTCGTCGACGCTGGTCGGCAAGAGCTCTTCGCCTTCCAAGCTGGTGACCCCGACGATCTCTCAGATGCCGCCGACACTTTCAAAGCGGTTCTGCTTGAGCTGCATAGCATGACTCGGACAGCTCCACAAATTCTGCATGGCTCCACTCACTCGGAGGCTGCACTACACGTTGCCGTGACAACTGTCCTCACCTCTCTGGCATCCACCGATGTGGAAAAGACAACGTCCATGACGCCCGCTCTGGTGGCACTCGGCGAGCTCATCAGGCTGAAGAACGATCTTCCCCGGGAGACACCGGTCGCAACCCTTGCAGACCCTTCGTCTGCTTCTCGCCCGGTGATTGATCAACTTGCAGTTCTCGAAGCTCTTGCGTCACTACCGCCGGCTCAGGGTCGTCAGCAACAGCAGCGCCAATTCCGCCGTGTGCTCCGACAATATGCGAAGCCTTCGACGCACTTCTGGGCCGCTTGGGTCGGATTCTCCGCGCGGGCCAAATCACTGGCTGGCTTCGTGGACCGTAACGAAGAGCCATGGGACAAGGTCAAACGCCGCAGCATGTCTTTTGATGGTCGCCTGGACGATGATCAACGAAAAGAGTGGCAGAATCTCTGCGCGCTTCTTGCAGCCTGCTCTGCGTGTACTATCTATGATCAAGACTCGCAGCCGCTGGCCCTGTGCGAGATCGTTGGCAAGAACCTATTGCCGAGGGTCTATGACGAGAGCATCGAGCTAGCCAACTCCTCGGAGAGATATGCGTCAGAGGTGGCAGCTCTCCTGCTCAGCTCGACCGTCAGCGTACGGGAGACCGCCAAGGACGTCCTAGGCCAGGAACTGCCCCTTTCCTTATGCCGATCAGCTGTGACAGCCATGAACCGGTGCGTATATGCTGCGAATCAGATGTTACGTCTGCTGATACTGACAGTTTTCTGTCGAAAGCCATCACTCCGAACGGTATCCTTGTGGACGAGACGTATACGGCTTTGGTCGATCAGATCCTCTCCGTCGTCAAGCTTTCCGCAGACCGAATGGTCCCTTCCCAAGCACCTGCCGGCCTTCAGGTCGACATGGGAGATCTCATGATGTCTGTTGCGCGGTACCTGGGACGACTCGGCAGGAGCAATCCGGAATTACGGATGAAGACCAGATTTTGCACCCTGCTAGAGTCTCTCCTGAGCAAGTCGAGCTATGTGACCTTCTCAAACGATCTCCGCTTCCGGAATCTCGCCTTCGACTTGATGACCGAGTGGTCGTCCGAGAATCTACGAGTAGGTATCCTTGTGTTGTCAGAAGAAAGACAAGCTGACAAGCAGGATGCCGATGGCTTTTCGCTTGCGGAGGCGACGTCAAAACTTCATGTCGACCTCGATCTGGCGGGTCTCAAGGCCATGGCCCTCCTTTCCGAGGGCTTGGTACTCGCTTCAGGCGCTGATGAGTCCATTGCCAGTCAGCCAATAGTCAAGTCAAGACTCTTTCACAAGCATTATCAGCATCTCGTGCGGCTGCTCGAGCGCACATCGATCGAAGGAGACAGTGTGGTCCCGCCAACACCCTCCTTCTCAGGTGTCACGATTGCGCGCCCGACTATTTCTGCAACATCCCAAGCAGGCTTGGCCATCGAAATTCTGTCAAACTTGCTATCAGCAAATATCGATGTCGGGCTCAAACAATGCCTTGTGCTCGGCTATCACGAAGATTCGGCGCTGCGTACGGCCTTCATGCAGCTCATCAGCAACATCCTGCAACGAGGAGCTGGCTTCGGTCGCCTGGCTACGAAACGGACTAGCTCGGCGCCAAGGGCTTATACCGAAGCTTTGACGAGCTCCAATCTGGCTTTGGCGGTCGCCATCATCGAGGCATGCTCTGCAAGCGAGATTGACGAGATGTCGGGCCTGCTTTTCAGAACATTCGAGGCGAGGGGTACTTTGCTGCCATTGCTCAGGCTCTTGATCGAGCGAGAGGTCCAGATCACCCGTGAGCTGTCTCGCGCCTGTGTTCAGCATCTGCTGAGGAAACAGATCACGAATCCGAGCTATTTCGCGCAAACTCATTGACCACTCGACTTTTGACATCTGTGGCTCGAACCTATGGCTAGTTAGCGTTGCGCCACTGTCAGGAGCAATGCTGACATTCAGCAACCTCATACGAGTCACTCTACAACCGCTCATACAGAGTTTGGTAGACAAGCCAGCGAATTGCAGCTTCGAGCTGGACCCCTCAAAAGCCCTCCCATCCGAGGACATCGACCGCAATGCTCACGATCTCCGCTTGCTGTGTCAGGCTCTGCTTGATCTCATCTGCACCTCGGTACCTCGCATCCCCGTGTGAGTCGACTTTTGCAGCCCTGGGAAGTGTTGACGTCCCCAGGGTTTACCGAGCCATATGCCACTATATCTGGGAGGCGGTCAACGAGAAGTTTCCGGGATCTACTCACTCCGCGGTCGGATCGTTCTTCTTTCTCCGTTTCTTCTGTCCGTGTATCGTCGCGCCGGAATCTATCGATATCGACCTGCCCCCAGAGAAGCCAGAAGTACGCCGTGCACTCATTCTCGTCACCAAGGTGATCCAGAATCTCGCCAACAATGTGGTCTTCAGAGAGCCACATATGCAAGTGCTGAACTCGTTCTTGTCCGAAAACATACGAACAGTCACAAAATTCCTCTCGGACATCGCAGTGAGCCTATCTTTCCCATATTCCATCATTCATGACATGCTAAGATCCAAGTGCAAAGCCAAGAGCTGGGAGCTGTCGGCGGCCGTGAAACTGAGCCAAGAGCAGGCCGAGTGGACAGCCGATGTGGACGGAGACGAAGTGATTATGTGAGCTCATGGGGCTAGGGCCATACCAAATGCAAAGCTGACCGGCAGCCATCGCTTTATATTTAGACACCAGGACAAGATCGAGTCAAGTCTGGCCGCCATGCCGTTCCACTTCCGAGGATCCAGCTCGATCGTCCTACCTCGTACTGCGCGACCAGATCTCGAGCCAAAAGAAGCTCTCCGAAGCCTCAAAGTACTTATGAAAGCCACAGGACCTCCAGCAGACAGTCCGCGATTAACCAGCGGGGCGCAGACCCATGCCTATGACGAGTGAGTTGCCGACCCGTGAAACAGGGGCCAACTGATCTCGAGGTTCATGCACCACAACCAAAGTCGAAGTACGGAAAGCGTTGCCTCTGCTTTCTATGAGGGCCCTGCCAATCAGGTGCGTTGTGTCACGTACTGGACTCTCGCGCACTGACTCCGAAGAATGGCGTGCGGATCTTCTATTTCGTCGTGGCACGTCTTGCTTTGATCGACTATGACCTTCTTGGGTACCACATCTTCAGCGTACGTCACTTTCGCCGATGTCCCGCTATGCTGAGGTCCAGTTGCTGGATAGAGTGACAGACTATTTCGACATAGTCATCGATTTGACCGACTTCTCGGCTGCCAATGAGCTGCCTGTTGCTTGGATGAAGCGATGTCTGCAGATCTGTCCTCCAAGTATTCTTTCCTGCGTCAGCGTGCGTTGACTTCGAGCTTTGGTGACCAGCTGGCTGAAGTTCTAGACAATTGCCGTGTACAACCCGAACACATATGCGAAGAGACGCGTTCGGCGTTTGGTGACAGAACTGTTGACAGCCTGTGGGATTCATTTTCAACTGTCATAACATCATATGCTAATATCGCAAGCATCACCGGTAGGAAAGACCATTGTGGCTGCTTCCAGCCCGGCCGAGCTTGCGGAGTTCATTCCATTTACAAGTCTAGCTCTTCCTGATCTCACGATGGCGCTTGCATATGAAGCGGACCGAGTCTTCACCAATGTCCTTAGCCTCATCGATCACGAGATGCAGGTCCCAGTGGTCGTCAAGCTCGGCCATGATTGCCTGCAAGTAGCATCCGTCAGTTGAACGTGTGCCTATTCAGTATACAGCTCATCTACAGCGGCTCAAAGCGGACGTGACCACAACACTCAAGTCCTACATTATCGACTTGATACGGTTACGGGACATTGACGACATCGTCACCGAAGGAGTCCCCTCTGATCACCTCGTCGTCAAGCATTCTCAGACTGAGTCTGTCACCTTCATCACTCGCAGTGAGTCGCGAATTGCGCTCAACGCGGATGAGCTGAAGGTCTAGAACGCGGAGATATGGCTCAGATACTTCGTGCCGCTCGAGCTCGCCTTCGAGACGTCCCATCGGATGCCCGCAGTCTTAGTCCAAATGACGTTCCCGGAACACTTCTCAATGTTGCCTTGCTCAACCTCTCGGCCGAGAACGAGGTTCTTCGTATGGGGGCTTACAGCCTCATACACGAACTCTCGCAATACTTCAAATACGACACAGCGTTCAGTCTTGTCAAAGTCTCGGCGGGCCTAACTATCCCTCAAAACTCGCTGGCCTTCACCTACCAACTGTCCAGATCGCTTGCTCTCTCACTGCCTCATCTTACGCTGGAGTTCTTTAAGGAATGGACAATTGGATTTACGAAAGCGCATACAGTGCAGAAGACCGCATGTCTGCATTACCTCGCACCTTGGCTCGCCAACCTCGAGCACTTTGCCAAGCCAGGGAGGGACGACAACGTGGACACAACGAAATCAATAGCTGAGATTGTCCGGGCTCTTGTTGACATCACAGTTGCCGAAAGGCGCGGTCTCTACCTCGCCATACAGGCCAGCATCTGGGCGCCACTGGCGAGCTCCCACGACACACTCATCGACATCGTTCTTTCAGAATTGCTGCACGCAGCTATAGATGCTGGTGTTGGGTCCGAGAAAGCCGAGACCGTCGGCGACATACTGGTATCCATCGCGAGTACGGCCATACGAGGCAAACTCGTCGCTCGATTGCGCAAAACTCTTGCGCAGACATATCTGAAGCCGTCTGCCTCGCTCGAAACGAACGTCGCCTGGAACGAGGTCTGCACTCTAGCAAGGCTCAATCTCAACTTATCGTTCTGTCCGGAAACACCATTGGATGCACAATTATTCTTGCCGGAACTGTGTCACGTCATGACCCTCCTCGTGGGTTCGGGTTCGCTGCTGCTTCGCCAGACAGTGTATGGCATGTTTGTCAATACGCTTCAAACGCTTGCCATCGCCACGCCATCCGGAGACATGGATGGTCCGGCATTGTATCACCTCTTGCAACGATCCCAGACAGACGAGACGATGGCTGTCTTCGGTCTGAGTCAGCAAGGGGCAGGTGAGCTTGCAGAGCTCCCACTTGCCGCCGATGGACCGATCTTTTTGGACGGAGTGGAAACTTTGGCTAGATTCCTTGGCGAGGTCATGACCGCTGCTGCGGTGTCGACCGGTGGGCAATCTCCTCTCACTGGATCAGATCTGACATGGCTGATCCCAGACTGCTGCAATGCCTGGCGGGCACGATGGATGGGACTCGTCGCGGCGACCTGCTTCCAGCACAACCCTGCCACTCAGCCACAAGCCTTCACCGTGCTCGGCTATCTCGCCTCTGAAGAGCTGGACGATGATCTCGTCTACCAGATTCTCGTCGCCATGTCCACCACTCTGGGTCATTTCAGCGACATCGACCATGTTCTTGTCATTGCGATGCTGCGGTGTTTGTCAAGGATCATCCCCGGGCTCATGCCCGACTCGCGATACGTGTCTTCGCTCTTTTGGCTCGCCGTGGGCCATCTCGAGCTGGGCTACGTGCCGCTCTTTGCAGCTGCTCTCGAGCTGATGCTCACCACGTTGCAAGTCACCGCCGCTGCGCACGGATCGGCAGCGGGTCTCCTGCCTGCCCTGCTGGAGTCGCGAAAATCATTTGCTGCCACCGAGGCCGCACTCAAGCTGGACCAAGTTGCCGGTGTATCATTCGAAACCAATTCGTCTTTCGCCCTAGTGGGCATCATCGCCAAAGGCACCCGGCATCCTTCTACGAAGAAGCGGGCGACCGAGGCGCTCATGGAGCTCCTGCGCTTGTTGACCGTCCACTCTGTTGCCGAAGAAGAAGACCCCGACAAGCAAGCTTTGATCAGCAGTAACGCTGTACCGTTCTTCATCGCCCTACTGCCACTTTACGTGGGATCTCCCAGCGATCTGAAGGGGCTCTTCGAGGCCGCAGGCCTGGAAGTGAGCGATAGAGTTTTGAACGATGCGGGCAACCTGCAGGTCTTTGATCTATTGTCGATCCCGTGAGCTGGTCTTCGATCCTCTTGGGTCGGCAGCTGATGGTAGTGACAACTCGACTGCGCTTCTGCTCATCACGCTTGTCGTGACGCTCCTTCACAATTGCGGCAGTGATGTCGAACGCCTAGTCCTGTATCGTCTTCTGGCAGAGGCGAGCGTGGAGATGCCAGAAGTGCTGTCCATGACGTAGGTTTCGGGTCAGCTCGGTGGACTATGCTGATTGGACAGATACGACACGCTTGTACCGAGGATGCTGTCGACGCTGTCGACCACCCCTAATACGCAGATCCTGGGCGTCATCACGCTCATCCTTGAACGTGCAATGTCGGACCCATCCTTCCAATTCCCATCGGCTTTGTCCTCCGAGAGTCAAAGCTCTTTGCAGATGCGTGGATACTCTGCTAGCATCTCAAGCGAGCCTAGTGCTCCTGGACTGGGAGCGCGCGAGGCAGTGCTCGACGATCTAGGCATGAAGGGTCTCGGGGACATGTCATTTGCCCAAGTCAAGCCGGATCGGTGCGTCGAAGTTGGTCCAGACTGAGCGAGGCTGATGCTCAGGCTCGCCTTGATGGCGAGGTGGATTGCGGCTCTAATTGAATCGTTCACTATCTAGTCTATCATCACCCCATGTCCTATCTCTTCTTCCGCGTCTTGAATCCTCTCGAACAGTGCACGGTTGTAGACATGTCTAGACGTCCATAATGCCCGAACGATGCACGACCATGCAGATGAGCTTTGCGTAACATTTCGTGATGCGTGAATGCGTGGTATACACAATGTACTTGCAGCGTCTATCGTACAACAAGATGGGTTCCGTCGTCAGAGGCGTAAATTCATCGCTGGTCGTCTGGTTCCAATATACCCATCTCCACCCACTTCTCCTTCAGCTCCCATACGCCCTGGCCGACCCCGTTGGGCGTCATGAGGTCCGCCATGCCGCCCAAGTGGAACTCTTTGCCGAACGCGAGGAAGTGGGCAAAGAGCGAGTTGAAGTGCGCCTCGAGGGAGAGGTGGAGGATCTCGGCAAAGTGGGCATGGTAGATATGCGCGAACACCCGGAAGAGCGATTTGTAAATGGCGCGCGCGGTAGAGGGGAACGTGTCGAGGAAGCCGTTGTCTACGATCAGCTCCACGAACAAAAGCAAGAGGGCGGACGTGCTGGCTTTGGTCGGGAAGAGGCTCTCGTCCTCGAGCGCCTTCTGCACGGCCGTCATCGCATAGTCTATGTACACCGGCGCGGGCATGCTCGTCGGCCGCCGGTTCGCGTCCGGCCACAGGAAACACAGCGTCGGGCCCGCCGTCATCAGCGGGCACTGCGACATGGTGCAAAAGTCCGTCAGGGCACCGTAGAAGTGGTTCAGCATCTGGTAAAAGTCGAACACTCCCGCTCAGCTTTGCGGCCCACGCAATGCACGCCGTTGTCGGCGCGCTGGGACTCACGCGCGATCGCCACCCACTCGTTGCCGTCCACGTACGGCGGCGCCTTGACGATCGTCTTGAATGACCCCTTGACCAGCGCCGCCTTGACGAATGGCGCGCAGAGGTACAGCGGTTTCTGCACGGGCGTGTCGGGCGCAGGGAGCAGCTCTGATGAAGGCGAAGGTAGGGTGGACGGGGAGTGCGGGTCGTAGTACCCCCCGCTGCCCCCTCCTCCTCCTCCGCCCGGGGCGCTGCCGTTGGACGGTTGGTTTGGAAGGGGCGGACGTTTGGGCGCGCGCAGCCGGCTGGGCGTCAGCTGAATGGCCAATTACGTATGGATCAGCTGACCCTATCGAGTTGAGGAAGCCCGACATGTTGCTCTGCAGTGCGAGTATATGACAAGGACGGCGTTGGAGTGCTCGTCGCGATCCAACGATCCGAGCGCGTCGTCGCTGACCCACGTGGATTATTTCATTGGTCGTCCCAAGGAACGGAAGCAGATGTATCGTTGCATGCTTGGCTCACGAGACCATGGTGCTAAGCAAGAATCAAGAATCATATGAAGCCAGCATGGTGTACATCAAGAGCTGGACAGAGTTCGAGCAGGTCAGCTCCCCTTACATGCCATGCCGCTTCAGGAGCACGCTGACAAGTAGTCCGCCGCAGACCTGTACACCAAGTCGGGCTCGCGAGTACGGTACTGCGTCAAGTTCCGACCGAAAACGGGACAGCTAGTATTACGCCTGACAGACGACACGACGGTGAGCCACCGATCTCTGCACATTGACCCGGGCCTGCCACAGGACAGCGCTGAGATCCAGTGTATTGCGTACAAGACGTTCTCGTCGATCATCCTCAATCGCTTCGAACAGCTCAACCACCGTCTCCTCGGCCAAATAGCCAACCTGCCCAAACCTCCCCCTCCGAATCCCGCCGACTCGCTCGCACCGCCGCATACACAACCTGCGCGGGCGACATCACCGGGAGTGGCAGGAGAGGATGACCCGATGAATGGGACGGGGAGCGGAGGGCGCGGGACGCCAGTGCCGATATCAGAGGAGAAGAAGCCTGCAGCAGGGGGCGGAGGGAAGAAGAAGAAGAAAGGCAAGAGATGAGGTCTACGAGGACTGTTAGGGAGAGAGTCGGCGTCTTTTTGCGTATCTGCCCATTGCATGATTTTCCATCTGGAGAACTGGGTCAGCTCAGAGATGAGGAGTGACCATTGACGGTGCGAGATGTGCAGATGCCATGCTGTGTGTACATATATCGCTCTACCTCCCCCACACCTTGATCGTCCCGTCCGTACTGGCCGTGATCATCTCCTTGCCGCTCGGGGCAATCTCCAGCCACGTCACCTGCCGCTTATGCGCCCTCTCTTCCGCTACAACCTTGCCATCCAGGACGTTCCAGCACGTCACGCGCCCCTCCGCGTCCCCGTACACCACGGTGCTCTCGCCGTAGCCCCACTTGACGCGCCCAGTACCGCTCGTGCCGCCTGCAGGCTTGAACGTCTGCAGACACGACCCGTTGCTCCGGTCGAATATCCGCACGGCGTCTTCGGACGAGACGAGCATGCTCTCGCGCGGCGCCGCAGCCGACGGGATGACGGCATAGCACGGCGAGCCCACGAGGTCCTCGACGTACTTGCCCAGCCGCAGGTCGTACGTCCGCACATGGCCGTCGATCGAGGATGAGAGCACCTCGGCCGTGGGCGGCAGGGCGAGCGAGGTGATGCTGTTCGTGGCGTCCTTGAACGTCTGTATGGGGTCCTTCATCACCGCTCTCCCTTGTCAGCTATTCCCTCTATTCGCAGCTGACCCGCTATCTGCGACGTACCTCATGTCCCACAGCATGACCTTGGCGTCGAACCCCGCAGTGGCCAGCACCTGCGCGTCCTGGCTGAACGCGACGGCGTTGATCTTGCCGAAATGCCCCTGTAGGCGCCGGACGATCGTCCCGCTCGCCACGTCCCACACAAAGACCAGCTTGTCCCCGCCGCTCGAGGCGAACCGGGCATTATCGTGCGCTCTAGCCCATCAGCGCCACTCTTCCCACATGAGCCAGTCAGGAGGAGTCACATGTCGATCGCCAGCACCTCCCGCCCGTGACCTTCGTAGCGCTTGATCTCCTTCCCCGTGCTCGGGTTCCAGAGGCGGATCGTGCGGTCCGCCCCGCCCGACAGGCAGTACTTGGCCCCGTGGTTGTAGCGCACCACATGGACGGCGCCGGAATGCCCTTCGAGTCTACGAGTCAGCTGCGTGTCTCCATCAAGCTGGATAATACTGACAGCTGTGTCTGCCGCGCCGGCGGGGTCCAGCCGTCCCCTCTGCTCGGCGCCATGATGTCGACCGAGAGGTCAATCGAAACACCTCCCTTCCGTAGCTGCCTCCACAGATCGATCACGTGACCTGTCGCCACCCATCTACGCTCAGCCAAATGTCGGTCCATCGTGCGTATATACTTTGTCTGCGGGGGAGCATGTCCATTAAGGCCCCCAAGCCAAGACAGATCCGGCTGCCCTTCGACGTCCCTCGCCCAAAGAAAGGCCAAGCGCCCAAGAAGCGTGTCTGCGGGATGTGAGCTCGTCTCTTTCGTTCAAGCTGTGAGCTGAGTGCAGATGCCGGAAGAACGAGGCCGACTATACTTGTCCGAGGTGCAACGCTGCGTATTGCTCTTTGGCATGCTTCAAAGCTCAAGTAAGTCGACTTGATGTGCTCTGACGTGCGCCTGTGTGCTCATTGCAGGCCCACGCGCAATGCTCCGAGCCGTTCTACAAAGAGACGATCGTTGCGGAGATCGGGGCTGACCCTGGGGTGGACCAAGAGGAGAAACGAGCCATGTTGGACATGCTGCGCCGCTTCGAGCAGGGCGCAGGAGAGCTGGAGGCCCTCGATGCGGCTGGTCATGCAGAACTTATGGACGGCGCGGAGGAAGATGAGGACGAAGACGAGGACGAGCTCGCTAAAGCCCTGGAAGGGGTGGATTTGGGTACGCTTACCAGCTGGGGATGGACGCGCTTGACGCGCAGACGAGCTCGACTCGAATGCGTTGCTACGACTGCTGCCTTCTGCTCATCGAGACGCTTTCCTCGCTGCCATCCGAGACCCCGAGAGCGAGGCAGGCAGGGAGTTGCTGGCCGCTGCAGCGGCAGATGAACCGGCGGACACGGACACGGACCTGCCAGGCGTTCTGCCCTGGTGGGAGCAGTCGGAACTCGGCTCGGACGAAGGAGGAGACCTGGCGTTACCCTACGCAGAACGGCCTCTTCTTCTGGCGAAAGAGGTCGAGGGGCTCATACCGCCCGAGGGGACGGGGCTGAAGCTGGCATACAACGCGCTGGCCACTGCGTCAGTCATGTCTGCTTGCATCGTGCCCTGGGCTGACCACCAGGCTCGCATACTTACACGTCTTGCTCAGCTTCCGCCTCCCCTCGCTCGACTCGACGTACGTTGACTCCCGGCGAGACGAGGTCAAGCTGGAGCTGGGACGGATCGTCCCGTTCCTCGTCGACCCTAGATCCACCACCCGATACGCATCAGCGCGCGAGGCCTGGAGTGCGGTATGGGAGGCGATTGGCCAAGTCAGTCGGCCGTCATGGAGTCAGGTCGAGCTCATACCCCAGACCCTTGACCCGAAACCTGAAACAGACACATTGTTACGACTATTGACCACGCTGAAACCCCTCTTACACCCGCCTTTGGAAACTACACAAGCACCTGGCTTGCTGGTCGTCCTGTCGGACCTGTGGAAGATGTGGGCCGTGCCGAAAGCCGGGGCGGCTGTGCCCCGCAAAGTAGCCTTCTACTTTGCTGCGCTGAGGGAATTAGGGAGACCAGACTGGCTCGGACTGGAAAAAGAGGTGGAGAGTGAGGTGAGGGGATTGGAAGATGAGACAAGGGAAGATGTAGAGGACGACCGGCCAGCGATACGGATAGCATAGCATATCGTAAAGTTTTGGGCATTCTGGGATGTTGGCCAGCAGTTTATTGAGAAGTGTGACCATGCAATGCATATGCTCGATGTTTTGATCTTCTTGGATTCATGCTATGCCTCGATCTGCACATCCTTGCCTCCATTCGCCAGCCACGTCTTGGTGACTTCGCAGCGCGGGTTGACACACCCCGGACACCGCATCCTCAACTGAGGCGTCGTCGGGCCCACCACGCCTGCCGCATAATCCCTCAGATGCTGTCCGACCACATCCGCCAGACCCCGGATGAAGATGGGCGAGCCATTCAGACTCTCGGCCCTGTTCAGATGCACGCCCAGCTTCTCAGCCTCCTCCTTGACTTCGATGTCAAGCTCGAAGAGCGTTTCGATATGGTCCGACGTGAATGCGATGGGGATCAGGCAGATGTTCTTCTTGCCGGTACGCGCGAAACCTTCGATGGCGGCGGCCGTCTGGGGTCCTTGCCATGCTCTTGGCCCGACTTTGGACTGCCATGTCAGGCGCCACCTGTTTGTCAGAGATACCACGGTGAAATAAGAATGGCTAACGGGTTGGAGAAGCCCAGCCGGGACATGACGGCGTGGACGGTGGCTGCTACCTCTGCCACATACGGGTCGCCCCGGCTGACCATCAGCTTGTTCGGATGGCTGAGCTAGAGAAAGCTGACTTGACGATCTCCAGGGGCAGCGAGTGTGCCGAAAACAGCAACACGACCTCTCCACGCCTGTCTGGAGGGTACTGCTCCAACACCCGTCTGATGTTTGCGGCAAAGGCCTGTCTCGTCAGCCGGCTACCAGTGGGGGTAGTGGTGACTGACGTCCACCAAGCCCGGGTGGGTCGGCCACCGATCCAGCACGCTCCACTCGATCTCCCCGTTCCCGCCCCACCGCTCCTTGCCCCTCGACTGCTTCCACAGCTCGTTGAGACTGCTGCCCGTCGTGCTGCAGCTGTACTGGGGGTACTGGCTGAACGCCACCGCACGCGTGACCCCATCGCGCCGCATCTCCGCCAGCGCGTCCTCTGTCAGCCGGCGGGCGTAGCGGAAGGCCACGTAGGCCTTGTGCGGCGCCGTGGCGGGGTTGAGCTCGTCCAGCAGCTCGCACATTGCTTTCCCCTGCATTTCCGTCCATTTCAGGATGGGCGAGCCGCCGCCGATGGCCTTGTATTGCTCTTCGATCTTTGGCGTGCGCCGTTTGGCGATGATGGGCGCGAGGAGCTTTTGGAAGGGAAGGGGGATGAGGTCGTTGTCGTGGAATAAGCGCGAGAGAAAGTCGTGCACCTCGGGGATCTGCCGGTCAGCTCAGCGAACCCGCTTTCCCATGTCAGCTGACGGTGGACGGCCCGCCCATGTTCATCATCACGATCGCTGTGCGTCAGCTGAGGCTGTAGGAGCAGTTGCAGCTGGCGCTCACCTGTTGGCCTGCGAGTCAGCGTCAGCGTTGTTGCCTTGACCAGTCACTTGGCGACTCACGGTCGATCTGGAATGGCCGGGGTCTGACGGACGCTGGCCAGAGATCGGCTCCACATCTGCGGGCCAAGACGGCTGGGACCGACGAGTTTGCTGGCGGCGAGCCTCATTCTGCGCCCCGTACACCGTTGATCTTGTGCCGCCGAGGTGTTGTCAAGAGAGCGAGCGATGAGAAAGTGGTTTCATGCCGTGGAAATGGACGTTGCATCATAGGTCCGGCTCTGTCGCCACCACCAACATCGAATGTGGCACTCGCATTCGTGGCACTTTGACAATCCGTCACGTCTGAGGCTCGCGCGTACAGCGGCTGCAAGCAGAAGAGCCAAACAAGTGGTGTTCAAGCACCATCAGAGCACGACTGCAGGAAAATGTGACGGGTAAGGGAAATGTGTTATTAGCGCTGAAGGACCCAAAGGAACCCTACGCAGGCCGTGCTCGTACGATACGGCTTGGTGGTTCAGCGTCTGCTCAGTCGTCATGTATGAAACTCTCTTTTACAGCTTCTGTTGAGCGACACAATCTCGCTCAGCTTTATTCGCAACACCATCCGGCTCACGCGGCAGCTTGAGAGCTGAACATCCCGCCTGAACTGCGGCAAAGAGGATTTGGGAGGGGCTAGCCCAGTACGGAAGATGAATATTACGGCTGAGCTGCATCAAGACGGTCCAGCGGCTTTGACCACTCGCGGCTACGGAAAAGGGGGGGGGGGGGGGGGGGGGGGGGGGGTGAGATGAGTTCTGTTCACTCACATACTGCTAGCAAAGACCAAGTCGCTAGTGACAGATATTTAAGGACACCGAGGAGGGCGAGCTCGGAGGCAGAATCCCGATTGTGATGTTCATCTGCGCATCCGCACCTTCACAGGGCGTCTCAACGACTTTGCTGAGGGGCGCATGTACGCCAACATAAACAATGAAGCCGGAATTCCTGTTGCCTTGTGACCCCCGGGGCGGGCGGTCGGGCATCTGAACTCGTCTGCGCTATGTAAGGACTCGAAGCTCTCCTGCTCAACGCCGGGCTGGACTCTCGTGCCGAGACACGCGCAAGCTACTAACCCCTTTGTAAGCTGTAAGCGAGACTTGTAGATTCCCATGGGGCACGTCGGACGACTCCTCTCCGTGCCGCCGGCCCCATCTGCTGGGATCTGTGTCACTTTCCTTTGTTGTTGTACTCTAACACCGATCCACCTTTGAGCACGACATCAACAAAGGCTGAGTGAATAGGAGGAAGAAATGTCCTCTAACCAGCTGGGGCTGGTCCCTTTTAGGGGAGGGACCTCCCTGGTAGGTATTTCAGCCCTCCTCACGCCGCAGTCTTCCTAATGCCCCCTCCTTTGGCCAGACCGAGTATGCGACACAACGGGACCGCCTTAGACCTCTCATCCACTGGATGCTTCGTCGAGGGGCCAGACAGGCGTGTGTTTCTCTCAAAGGCATTTTCGTGGGTATCGCCAGACTGTTCGTGCGGGCTGGAGTGCGGCGATTGAGGACGGAGGAAGGTTTGTGGATTCGCCACCCGGCTACGCGGGCTACTGAGTGCAGTCATGAAGGTGTTGGCGTTCACGGTCGTCATCGCAGTCGCTCTCTGCCTCCCCGGAGAAGCACTATGCGCCGGACTCCTCCTCAACGGTAACAGTCGCAGGGTTCTTATCGAAGACATCGGAGGAGGCTTTCGTGCAGCGGGTGTCGAGAATCTCGTTGCTGAGGCTTTGGGCGAAGAGTTGGTCACTCCCTCTCGCAATCTGTCAACCCCGATCAACTCCCAAACCGAACGGGATGGAGAGGAGGATTGGGTTATAGTCGACGCACCATGTGAAATGGTCGACGTCGACATCAACTTTGTGACCATGAACGGAAGACGAACAGCCTCGCTCGATGTTCGTGGACGCCGTGGATACGAGCCATTTGGCCACCGCAATGCCACCTCAAACAACCGATCTGACGGTTGGGATGAGCCTTGCCCCCGTTACACCCCGTAGAACAGAATATGAGCTTGACGAAGCCGCAGACCGAGAGCATCCGATACGAATCACGCTGGTGTATACAAATAGAAGCTAGTCATTTGCCTTTTGTCATCCATCTATATACACACATGCATGCACATACTGTACACGCCTGCTGCGAAACACGAGGCTCTACCAGACAGTCAACCTGTCTTCTCTGTCTTTGCTCCTTCATCAATCTTTCTTCGACGAGCTCCCACTCAAGTCACAGCACTATGCCCGGCAAAACACCGATGACCCTCTCCGCGGCCTTCCGCATCGCCTGCACCTCGGTGAGTCACGCGCGCGCCAACTAGGGCAGATTGCCCAGCTGAGCTCTCAGGGGGACCCAAGCTGGGTTCTCCGCTCCATCATTGCAGCCTTGAGAAATACTCTAGGCCCCTTATGGCATGCCCTCCAAAACCTCCTCTCGCACGCGTGGTGGTTGCTTGTAAAGGCCGCCCATGCAATTCAGATCATTGTCGAAGTCATCGTGAAAACTGCTTGGTGGATCGCGATCAAGCTCGTAGCTCTGGTCTCCAACATCCTGAAGGGAGTTGCAGTCGTGATCTCGAAGGTATTCGCACTGATCGCTAGCTTCGGGCTGCTGGGACGTAAGTCGAAGCTACTGAACCAACATCAGCGCGCCGCTGACGTCCTAGTAGTATTCTTCGGAACGACAATCGCGACAATCGTACTGTACCTTCTGTATCCTCAGCAGGTCACCGACTACGCCATCGTAGTGCTTGGGTACCTCAAAGAAGGCTTCGAGCTCGGGAAGGAGAAAGCGAAGGAGGCATGGCAGTCCGACATGGGGGAGAAGGTGACGCGCTTTGTGGACGCTGCGTTGGACGCTCTTCCCGGAGCGCTTCGCAAGGTCCGAGGCGCGGCTGAGGGCGCGTGGAACATGCTGGTGAAGCTTGTCAAGGAGATCAAGGAACTGCTGGGTAATCAACCGCTGGGTACATACCGGCGGATTCGCGTAGATTAGCTTGCTTCTGCCATGTATGTATTCGCATGTGTATATACCACGAGCGACGGTCATCAGTCTCGGTCATGACTGTCCACGCTGACATGTGTATCCCTATACACACATGCTCTCCCTACGGACATGTCCCCAATTGATTCTCGATGCTTCTCTTTCTTCTTTCGTTTGCTCCTCATCACGGCACCGAAGTATTGGATACGTCTTTGCACGACTATGCCCGTCTCCATTACGACTGTCTCCGACGGGCTGCGCATCTTCGTCGGGCCCACCGTCAGTGTCCCGTCTTCTCATGGATTGACATGCAGCGGACGTGAGGGACTTTGCGCTGACATTCAGCCTGACCGAGCCTTTGCCCGGCGTGCTATGGTCGCAGGTCTCCGGAATGCCGGCCTGGGCTTCCTGTTGGGATTCGGCACGATATTCGGGCCACTATTCACAGTCATCCAAGGCGGTCAGCCGTTCGACCGAATGGAGGAAATGGGAGCTGATGCGCCCAGGAATGATGATATGGGCCTTCTATCGGATCTGGAGGCGTCTCCATCAAGAGCACCCACTGTTCAAGGAGACGCTCGTGGCGCGCCTCTCGGAAGCTCGACGGAGTGGTATGATTCGGGCTGATAGACTCGCTGGAGGTCTGAAAGCACTGGGCCAGAAAGCTTAAGACTTCACACTAGTTATGTGATGGCTCGTCGGAAAGAATGGGCACAGTTGTGCGTGGAAAGCGTCATGGATCGCCGCAGAAGGGGCGCTACCTAGGCTGCGCAGCGAAACCCCATTGCGATAGCAACTCTTCAGGCCACTAAGCCCGTGTGTGATCCCCTTGTTGTGAAACAAGGATGCCTGGGCGAGAAAAGCAACGGATACTGACTTGTTCCCGAAGCAGAGCCGAGAGAAAGGGGAAAGGAGCAGCACTTCTTGGCCCGTGCGAGGAGTTCCAGTCAAGCATCGGCGAAAGCGGCTCGACCCGTCGAAGCGCGAAGATACTGCGAAGAGTCTCACTCTCGCGCCCTCACACCCCTGGCCTACTGAAGGGTCCCAGCTGACCGCCTTTACAGCCTCTGTCCGCCGACGTGTACATCCGGACCTGGAACCGTGTCGAAAGTGTGTGAGGTCAACATTCCTTCAAGTCAAAACAGCTTTCATGGCTGCGAGTGAAACTTTCCACTCTTACAAGCTTGACCTTCCACATGGTGCATTACGTCTGAGTTGAAGAGCACGAATATAACGGGCGAGAGTCTTCAAGTCTTCATCAGCCTGAGGGTGCGCCTGAGGGTCAAGCGAATCGAAGGCGCTCGTGGGGAGCTGCGGATCTCAGGGATTATCACAAGACATTAGCAAACATGGGCGCCCAGCGGCCCCGTCGCCGATCAGTAAGAAGCCTGCCCCCGACACCGCTGGATCCTGACACGGCACACGAGGTGACATCCGATGCGGGACCGCTGAAGCATAACTGGCGAACAAGGGTGAAGGGGCGCTTGTGGTGGACTAGTTGGACGCATTTGTCACTTGCCCATCGGGGGCCGGCGCCCGCCCCGCCGACGCACGGACTGCCTGCGGTGAAAAGGGACGTAGTGGCAGAGAATAGAAATCTTGAGGCTAGTGGCGTAGGGTCGTCTTCCGGGGATAGGCCTAAGGCGAACTCGGAGCGGCTAGCGACCTTGTCGTGTCAGACCAGCTCAGCCCTAGAGGGCCAGACTCGACTCGCGCGGGCGCGCTTGGCGCCCCCGTTAGACATGATCCTGACTCTTTCTCCCCCTCGCGAGTGGGTACTTAAGGCAAAGCCACACCGTCGTTTTCACTTCATCGCCCTCATTTTTCCATAAATCACTTACCCCTTGCTACGCTCCAAAGCCACTCGATCACAACTTCGCGAATCAAAATGTCCATGACCTTCGATCAAGCCATTCGCATCATCGCGACCACCGTGAGATGTCATGTTCGCAATCGCGAGATCCATCTGACGGGCAGAACGACCGCGCCTTCGCCAAACGGGCTCTGGCGGCGGCCATTCGCAATTCCGGGTACGAGCATCGCCTCGATCAGAATTACCTGAACCAGATGCTTGAGAGTCGCGAGTGGCGTATTGCGTGCGACGAGCCGATGGCTGACACCATCAGCCATCACACTGAATACGCTCAACGACTTCTTCGGCGCTCTTCGTTACCATATCCCCGATCTGCAGCGAGCGTTCGCGGTCGCCCTCGACGAGTATTGCCAGCAGCAGGGACATAGGTATTATTAGTCGGGATACACATACATTACATACAGCACAGTCGTGACTCTGCGATTTTTATCGGGTGATAGTCGTCTGCTCAACACATCATGCCAGATGTATACACATTGCGAGCACCGCACAGCTCAGTCCACGTGAATAGTCTTCACCGAGCAGTTTCAGCCGGGATCCCATGACACCTAGCACTATCGAGTACAGACTGAGCGCTTTGACTGATGCACGCCGTCATACTTTCCCTGTGCGGCGTACGGGCGGCCACAGTCCTGCCGAGTTGTCTGCCTGCACTGCCGAGGTGGTGCTTCAGCGCCGGGTAATCCAGCGACTTCTCGAATCCGTGTTAGCAATCGGCATGGTTCACTTGCGTCTACTGTGCGGCAGCAGAAGTAGTACGGGACGTCGAGCGTTCTGAGGCGAGTCCTTTTCGAAGCTACCAGACGATGCATCCTGTGCCCTTTCAATGCCAGGATAAGGTCTCACCTCCGCCCGCCCATTCCCTGGATCAAGCCATAACGATGCGGTTTATATTTGGACCGGCCTCAGTGCGATGGCCCGTGCAGCTTTTCGTTGCTCTCTTCATCATCGCTCTTACCACTCGCGATTTCCTGCCTTCCGACTGTCCAGCTACTTACGAGAGACCACACTTTTTAGAAGCAACATGCCCCCCAGCGTGCTCATGACCTTTGGCCGAGCTTTCCGAATCTTCTTGACAACCGCGAGCCTCCGTAGTCGTTCGCCGCGTCGCTGATGTGCAGCAAGACCGCGCCTTCGCGAGACGAGCATTGATCGCGGCGCTCCGGAACGCGGGTCTGGGTGGCCTGCTGGTAGTGGGTTCACCATTGATGGCGATTATCGCGGGCGGTGAGTAGCCCCTCGCCGAGATGCTGAGTGGCTGACGTGATCAGGCCTGACCATCTGGACGCTACACAGCGTCTTTTGCTTCATCATGAAAGAGTATCCGGATCTCGTTCAACCTTTTGCGACGGCATTCGAGCAGGCGTTCAACCAGACCTGCGCTGAGATAGGGGCTTGTGGATCAGAGCCGGTGGAGGAGGGAGAAGGGAGGAGCGACGTCTCGTGATTTGCGGCGCATGCATGGCTTATCAAGTGCAAGAGACTTCCTTCTGTCCGGTCGCCCGGCAGTCACACCTGAAAGCCGGGGTTGACTACGGCAAAAGCGTCTTCGCACTTCAGACGATTTATCGTACGCCCAATTTTGGTTTCGCATGCGAGCTTATTGTATTGGACCGAGCCTTACTCTCACGTCGTCAGCCTCTTTCGTGCCAGTGCGCCGTCGTTGGGTGACGAACCTCATCAGTCAGATCAGCTAAACGCAGTTGAGGGAGAACTTCCAAGGTCGGACTGAAACCGCGGAAGGGATGGCACAAGTCGGATCGTCAAGACGGGGTGGAAGCCAAGGCCAGAGAGCTGAAGCTGCACGAGCGCTACTTGTGCACGCTGTAGCGATGGCGATCCAGGAGCGGACAGCGCGAGATCAAACAAAGGCATAGATGGTCAGCAGCGTATCGACACAAAGTATTCGTGATAATATAAGCAAGAGATGCAAGTTTGACAATCGTTCACGGATACTATCACATATCCTCCTCTTGCTTGCTTCTCACTGTTGCCGTCCTGTACCTTCAGCACTTGTGGTATCTGCCCAGCCTCTGTAAGTGTTGTCAGTGAGAACACCCTGGCGTGCAGACCCTTCAATACCACCAAGTCGATCTGACCTCGAATCGATAGGATAGATGGCTTGGTGCTTGAAGTGGAACGAGAATTGATTGTATGGACGTCTGATATGTACGACATCTTGGTCTCGGAAGAGGAGATTGCGAGGGGCTGTCAGCAGCCTTCTGACCTCTACATCAAGTGCCAATCTCCCAGCGACCGTTGGTCCGAACATGTGTGTCGGAATCGGTGTCCGTTCCGGCTGCAATGCTGGCCTATGGGGGTCCATGTGCGGCCGCGCGCTCGCTCGACCCCAGCTGGCCATCTGAGCTTCGAGTTCATCTTTTGCGCGGCGCATGTTCTGTCCTCGGTCTTCGGAGTCTTGGATGTGTTGTAGCACAAGGGAAAGGAGAGAAGTCTGATCGAGAGGTGGTGGTCTCTGGGTTTGGGCTGTTAGCATGCTCGTCTCTTTCTCCTTGGGCCCGTCACTTGCTGTGGCAGCGCAGAATTCTTGCAGTGCACTGTCCACGCAGCCCTTGTAAATTGGCAGAGCCATGTCGCTGTAGAAGTGCGGGGAAAAGGGTAAGACTGTCTCCTCTTTGTTGACAATCAGGATCACTCTCTCGGATCGAGCTTCGTTTGCACAGCGCTCTACGTACGATCTAATTTGCCTTTCCAGCTGCGTGTGATCACTCCATGCACCACCCGCGAAGAAAATTTGAGCTCTCTCCTGCCACTTGCCAACATTGTGCATCACTTCCAAATCTTCTTTGCTGCGGACGTCGACTGGGTCGAAATTGAAATAACGCTGCAGGCTGGAATCCCGACCCGCCTCGTCACTTTTCAAGCTGAACACAAGGTAGGACCAGGGATTCTTCACCCCATATTCATGGGGGGACTTCCACATCCAAACCCAGAGGGCAGTCAGGCGAAGATGGACACCGCCATATACGTTTGGTCCCTTGGAAGGCGCTACTCTGCGAACACAAAGTATGGCGACAAAACGTGATCCTTTCGGGCTCGATCGCGAAATCACCAGGGGACCAAACGATGCATCGGTAAAAAGTGATTCCAAAACTTGCGCCAATTTACATGCCTTGCAGTCAATTTGCGACAGGGCCAGCGTTTGTATTTTATCGCGTTGTTAGAAGCAGCGCCGACAAGGTCTTTTGAGTGCGTTGTCCCACAAATGACGATATGAGTAGCTCCCTAAAAACGTATGAAAGCTATGGTCGTGCGCCCGTGGAGCAAGGGGAAGGGGCGAGCGACGTGTCACAGATAGCCTCGTATGTGTGGCATATCATCACACGAGACAGTCGCCGGTCCAGGTCTCGCACGGTACATCGGGGATGGCTGACATCGACGTACTGTATGCTTCTGCTCACTTATCGTACGCCCACTGTGTGCTCATTGCTGCCGTTCCCAATTCTGCTCTCACGTCCCCAACCTCGGCCAGATGCTGGGACAGTCGAAGATCCCAAGGTTGACAACGTTTGTCGGGATTCAGCAAAGGTCGGGTACATTACCGTATAGAACGCCATAAAGCGGGGGAAGAAAACAAGTGGGATTTGTGCCTCTCGCAAGCGAGGGCGACAAGCGGCATGCCGCCATTTATACAGAACAGGCAGGATGCTGTAGTATGGAGGAGAAATGCTGAGATGAGGTTCACTGAGACTAGTCCTCCGGCTCAAGCTTGATTGGCACCATGTCAACATCCTCACCTTTGACGGCTCCAAAAGTACCACCAGCAGGTGCGCGCCTAGCTCATGCTTTCATGTCTTCAGCAGTGATGACAAGTGAGCTGTCGTGGCCGGTGGGACCTCCCTGACTGGCAGAACCCCCTGATGAGCCGGGGTTGCGATTCCACTGCGGGCTTGCTGTTTGCTGGAAACTCCTGTCACGGATATCGCGGACACGTTTCCGTTCGTGATCATAGGTCATCTTAGTAAATGGGACTCGCAATGTGGTCTCTGGACTGCCTTCCATTAGTATCTCTGGTGGCAGGGATGACAGTCTGCTGAACTCTTCATCAAGAGCCAGACGTCCAGTCGGGGTCGACCCGAACAAGCCGATTAGGGCTGGGACCCAGTCTTTGCCTGTAGCCCGCTTGTGGGGGTCAGGGGAGGCCGAGGGGCAGCAAAAAGCATTCAGCTGTCCCCTCAGTTCCTGTTTGGCTTGCGTCATTCTGGGTGATGTGGCTTGACAGTCTTGGATGTATTGTAGCACATACGAACGCCAAAGCTGGTCGTTGGGGGGACTCTGTGGCGACTTTTTAGAGCCTGTGAGCTTTGAGACCTTTTGTCGTTTCGGATCAACGGTGCTTGTGCTTCCCGTGGGGTGGGCGGCGGCAGCCAGACATGAGTCCACTGCTTGATTGACCCAGCCCTTGTAGAGTGACAGGGACGTCTTTGAGACGGTAGTCAAGGTGAAGGGTGCGATCTCAACTGATAATGTGGGTTTGCCCAAGATGAAAGCCACATTTTCTTTGCAAGCCTCCCGTCCACTAGACATCACAAATACCGACACTGACTGTATCTGCTCTGCGAGGGTATTGAATGTACTGTTGGCAAAAACAAGTTGAGCCTGCGTTTGCCATTTGCACAGATCCTGCTGCACTTGCAGGTGAGTTGCGCTTTTCTCACTCTCTGGATCGAAGTTGAAATAACGCTCCAGGCTCGAATCCCGGCCCACCGCGGCTGGCGACACATCGAATACAAGGTATGCCCAAGGGTCATTGCTTCCATCTGGGTGGAGCAGTCTTACGTCGATCGACCTGTAAGAGTCATCATCGAGGGGCTTTCTCCATAACCAGCAGGATTCCGCAAGATTAGTGTGACCCAGGTCAGGATACACTGTGCAGGTTGGGCCGCCACTGACGGCCTGTAAGCTTCCTGAGCCAGAAGCAACGCCGCTCATCTTCCTACAGAGGTGATGATTGAGCGATAAGCGGAAATGGGGCGACTTAACAAAGTCAGTTGGATTCTCTTCTAGTTTATACAGGATTGTCTCTCTGATATAAGAAGGTGGGGGGGCAGGGAGACCCCCTATATACATTCCGGCAAGGCTCAGCGCATTGTATTGCCAAGCAAAACTTGCCAACGAGTTTGGGCATGAACGGAATAGAATTTGGCTTTCTCGATGCAAACTCGGATTTGTGCAGCAACTCCATTGAGCTGATCCAACGATTCGCGAAATCGTATACGTCAACGCAAAGACCGTTGCCAAATCAGTGTGTGAATGACGAAGAGAAACTCGAATGCTATACAAAGGCTAGTATTGATACTTGCGATGAGGGAAACATGTGCGATTGGACACGCACGATTTTGTGAGTACGAAGTCACACTCCAAAAGGTGCTTCGGTAGAGAGAGATCTGTTCTGCAACAACTGTTGTACCCTGTCTGCAGCGGCAGGACGCCATTTGCCACTTATCACGCTGGTATATCTACCGGGCACACTATGCTGTCATTTCTGGCGGCCTCCAGATACAGGTAGTGAAGACTTGGTGTGTGCGACAGAGTATGTATGCGCCTCCCATGAGGCAAGGGGTCTCGGAGGGGAGAAGGCCTCGTGTCCGGGCGAGAAGCTTCGCTACGGGGCGACTCTGTGTGTCCATCTCCCATTTCCACCAACGAGACTCACTACTTTGGTCTCTCGGGGGGGTTGCAGCCGCAAACAAGACACTTGATGTGGCCATTCGACAGCGACAGCGATGCCGACTCGGTGCATCGACTTGACCTGCGGCCTCGCTCTGCAGCTGCTCGTGAACGTTGTTGACGCGTAGTGCTGTAGCCCCTCTTCCTGGCTCCCATGGACGAGCGGCGACGAGGTCGACGAGTACTGGATCGACGAGTACTTCCATATGGGGGAGGTGGATAAGCGGTGGACAAGCGTGTACGACGAGTATACGCAGAACAACGGCTGTGAGTCTGAGGTCATACAGTTGATCGCTCGCTCTCGGGCGTCTGACTTCTAGGCACTCGACTGGTTGTCTCAGCAGGGCTCGGCCTAGGACTCGCATGGTTGTACCGGAAAGACCTTGGCTCACTCTTCTGGTCGCCGAGAGGTATGATGAGGACCCAGCCCGAGTCCTTATTGTCTGCATTGGGTCGGGTCGCTTGGGCGTCGACAAAGGTCGTTGCCAAAGTGGGCTTGGCGTGGCTGGTCATTGCTCGAACGGCGGACTTGGCGGTATGGATGCAGCCGCTGGTGGTACGCCGATGGCAGGCGCTGACGCGGGGAGGCAGACGGCGGGTGAGAGGGTCGCCATAGTTTACGTTGTGCATGTTGCCCACTGCGTGTCGAGCTCTATCCCACTCCTCTCCGCGAATCCTCGCCATAGAGTAGTATGTACTCGACCTCGCGGGGGCCATCGAGGCTCTTGAGTAGTGTTGCCATCACGCTGCTACCCTCTGGAGCTTCGTACTGAAGTGAGCTGCGCCGTATGCGCGTTCTGACCACGAGGTCCACTCGTGCTTTCCTCGCAGAGGAGGGCAGGTACATTCAAAGGGGCAAGGGCTCAGCAAAGATCGTCAGACGAATGCGGAACATCTTCCTTTCTCATACTCGCAGAGAGCAGCAACGATGAGCACCAGTCCCGAAAGAGTCCGCCGGAGCACCCGAACTCGCCGCAAGGAGGGCACAACAGTCAGCTCTCTTCTGTGCATCAGTCGCAGCTCAGCATCAGACTCATGTACGGACCCGAAAGCGCCGCGCCACCCCGTCCAGCGGCTGGGAAGACGAGCCAGTCGAGAGGCAAGAGGTTTCTGTCAGCCAGATTCTGATTGAGAAGGACGTCCCGGTGGTCCACCCAGGTCCGCCAACACGTCTTATGTACTCAGAGGCTTTCAGATGACTGGCTCGCAGTTGTTCACATCGGCCTCGCAGTGGCCGTGGGAGGGATCTTGTTCTGGTGGTATCGCCCCGCCTTCGGACCGCTCTTCCGCGGGGCGACCCAGCAACTGCCTTCGCCAGACACCCTGCTCGCGGTGTGGGGCGAGACGACCTCTGCCTTCGGGGGTCTGAGCGTGACCTTGTTGACGCTGTTGGTGCAGCTCAGTCGGGTCATCACAACGGGAGCACAACAGACTTGGTGGGCGAGCGGTCAGTGGGCACGGGAAGCCAGAGCCAGACTGGCGGGCGTGGCAGCGTACCTCCCCGCGCGCTTGGGAAGCTGGATCTGGTTTGCCGTGGTGCTCGGGTGCAGAATTGGCGTCCAGATCGCATTCGCGTTTCTGGCCGTAGTGTGGCTCGTCTACGTCGCCGAGATAGTCCTCCCCATGGTGATTCGCAGATAGGCGATTCGCTCAAGATTATGCCGAGCTATGCATATCTCATGCACTCATCCTATCCGCATTGGGGCAATTGGCCCTTTTGGTGCACAGCTGTGTCAGACCATGCACATCGCAACATTCTTAACGAATTGCAGCCAACCTTGGCTCGCACGGAACACTCCCGAGTTGTGGTAATGCTCCGAGAGGGCAAACATGATTCGGCACGCACTCTCAGAGAGGGGATCGTTGTCCTGACCAACCAGACAGCTTTCTCAGCACCGGTGTTAAGATGTTACAGAGTCGCCTGTCTTCCCGTTCCCGCCTCGTATTGTGGGCAGGAGGGCCCAACGCCAAAGCCAGGCTATTCCTGCTGTACAGACACGAATATGCGTCAAAGATCAGACCATCCACTCTGTCGTACAGTACATCAGCATCACCGCCACGCCATTCGGCATCAAGAACAGAGATCCACGCGAAGTAAACAAAGTAAGCAAGCACACTAGCACACGTCACTGCCTCGTGCACGCACACAAGTCCGGCGCATACACACACGCAACATCCACCTTCTCTCCACCACCACTTCAGACTTCTTCCCTCTTCAACCACACGTCTGCGAAAGCAGAGCAGTAGCAGCATGACCTCCATGGACAGTCCTGAGCGCAGCCCGAGCCCCGAGATCGGGATGGAAGAGAGCATCATTATCACCCGCCCCTCCGCGTCTTACAAAGTCCGTCTCCCCTCTGCGGTGTACGTACAGCTCACCACCAGCGGCCCACTTCGCCGGACTTCAAACGGCTCATCTCATCCGCTGCCGAACGCCTCTCTGCGCCCTTCCCACCGGACCCTCAGACATATCTCGACCGGGGTCCGTCCACTCTGCAAGGGCCGGCGTGGCTGACACGCAGAGACCCATGTGGTGCTGTCGATAGTGGTCGGCCTGCTCCTCCTGGGCTGGTACCACTCCTACCTCTCCACATTCCTCTCCTGGCTCGCGGGTCAGGTGTCGAGCCTCAGTGCCTACGGCTCGCATCTGCCCGCTGCGCTCTGGGCGCTGGCGGCGGTAGGATGGTATAAGTTCTGGGGCATGCTTGGGGTTCAATACGTCACGTACGAGCCGGGGCGACTGCAGCGATTCGGTACAGCTTCCACTGCGGCTCTATGGGCGTCGGTGCCGTGGATAGAGGAGGTCGTCGTTGGCCTGATTGTCCTCGCCTGGGCTTGGCATCTTGTCCATCACGTCCTTCGCGTGACGAACTCCACGAACCCGTCCGAGAATGGGCGAGTAGCTTGATATTGTACCTCTCCTTCAATAGACTCACATACACGACAATGTCTGTCTCACACCTCGAATCGTAATCCTACTCCCGCCAAGTAATCCTATCTCCAATCATGTCAGTTGCAAATGAACATGTCAAAGCGATCAGGACGCTCAGCACTCCCAATTTCTGAGCTTTCACGATTCGCGGCTGGACCAGTCCGTACAGACAGGGCTGCAGTGCAGCGACAGCGCAGTCGGCGTAATCTGTACATGCAATCGTCAATGCTTGAACCTATGCCTCTACTGCCATGGGCGAGGGGGCCGCCGGCGGTGCAGCCGCCGCGCGTGCCGCCTTCTTCTTCTCCTCGTACTCGTACCACAACTCGTTGACATCGTAGTTGCCTGAGGTCAACAAGAGCCCAGTTGACACGAAAGGGCCTACCGATGAACTCCCAGCCGGTCTCGCGGACGTGATAGAGGTTGCAGGTGTTACCCGAGTACGCATCTCGGTGCCCCGCAGCGATGATACTCCGTCTCCCAAGCTCCTGAGCCTCCTCATCCGACAAGTCGTACGAGTATCCCTGATCCAGCACACCGTAGGCATATGTCGAGCCGGAGCCGACGGAGAAGAGGTTGCCCTTCAGCCGTTGCCCGTCGTTGTCGACGTAGAAGAGTGCCGGGCCCTAACCCTCAGAAGAGGCTCGCTGCAGCAAATAGTCGGACCATTGCTCAAACTCACCGTCTTGTCCCATCCGCAAATCATCGTGCCCATACTCAGACCCATCCCCTTGTACTGATACACCATGTTGGACAAGATCTTCGAGGCGGCCGCGACCGATATCCGCTCCTTGTTGCGGAGCTCGTGCAAGCGACACCGCATACCGAGGTATGTCTCCCTAAACCTCAGCTTGAGCAACGTCATCGACGCATAGCTGACCAGTACTGGCAGTCGGCCGCACCACCTGCCATCGTGCCAAGGAGGTAAGGGTTGATCTCGATGACCTTCTTCACAGTCCCAGACGCTACATCTCAGCTACTTCCCCCGGCTCATAAGTCAGCTGACCGATGTATGAGCCGGCGGTCGCTCGGGAATCTACGGCGACAATGATACCGCCTTTGAACCTGAACGCGAGGGTGGTGGTGCCGTGCGCCAACTTGATCTTGGCTTGCGGGTTGGAAGACATGGAATCTGTGTGGAGGTTGAGGAATGCGCCGGGCTGCGCTTCAGCTTCGATCAGCAGGAGGTATGCAAGGAGCTAACGTCTGCTACACGCGGCATGTCCATAGCGCCTATGCCTCCTAGTCGGTCGAGATTGCCGTAGCCGGCCATGCTGCCCCAAGCTGCGCTGTCGGCGTCGTGCGCATCCTCCTCGGGGTCATGCAGCTGCCGCGGCGGCTGCAGGCGGGTGATGACGGAGTCCATCTCAATGCTGACACTCCGGTCCGTTCTGTAGAGATGCGAAGAGGTCAGCCAGCTGCCGAGTGCTGTCGGGTGAAGAGATAGGCTGCCAAGTGCTGCTTTGGTGGACGATGACGGACGCCTGCTCGACGCGGTCGTCAGCGCACCCAACCAAAGGGGAGGGAGCAAATACATCAACCACGTGGATTCACGTGACCGCAGATCCCGATTCAGATTCAGCCAGTCCGTCATTGCAATGTCGAGTCTGCCCCACTTCACATCACATTCAAGCATGGTCAGATCAGGTCTGCAGGCAGAGATTCTCAAGCTGTACAAGAGGTCAGCTAGTTTGTAGCCATTGAGTCCAGCTGACATGATAGGGGAGTCCAGAACGCTTTCTCCAAACCACCCGTGAGTCTGTCGGGGGAGGCCCAGTCATGCTCATCGACAGGGGAGGAGAAGAGAGTTCCTCCTTCACTGGCGGTACAACTTTCGTAATCCCCAGCTTGGCCCGAGAGACTATGCTGCGATAGAACACCAGGTCAGCTGGAATGCCGAGTTGAGGACAAGAGCTGACGGCAGCTCCGCAAAATGTCTCGCGTACTGGAGATGCTGGAAGACAGCAGCGTGCAGCGCGTCTCGCTTTCATCCGAGATGGAGCAGTGGTGGGAAGGGCAAATCCGCAAGGCTCGAGCCAGCGTCAGCTCGGGAGATACGCAGGCGACCGGTCACTCCCAACCCGATGCAGATCGGCAACAGTGGTCGCACACGCTGCCAGGCCACGGCGGGACATAGCAATAGCGATGCTGCATCGATGACCACGCGCGCGCTCAGCTCATGGTCACGTCCCCATCTTCGACAACATCCTCCCATGCCTCTTCTCCTTCCTCCCCTGCGTCATCCTCCTCTTCCGGCTCGGCCGGCTTGACACCCTTCTTCTCCAGACTCTCCAGCAACTCGGCTACATGCGCGCCGATCCCTTCGTCCGGATAGTCTTGCTCGCTGAACAGCTTGGCGCATTCCATCAAGCTGCGCATCGACTCGGCATAGCACTCGTCGGCCGATGGAACCTCCTCTGCCTCCTCGTCGCGATTCAACGTGGGCGGTATTGCCGGGGTCGCTTCCAGCGCCTCGGCTCGGAGGTATAATGCCCAGCCTTCGAGATACGCTCCTTCAACGTTGAGCGAGTCTTCCTCTCGGATGGTCTGGATGACGTCGAGCGCTGGGAGATGCAGGGAGTGCTCGAGCAGCTGGCGCGAGAGGTTCAAGCGGGCCGGTAAAGCAGGGAGGGACTCGTCGACTGAACGTCAGCATCCCATTTGCCATTGTAGTAGGCGCAATGCAACCCACATGGCTCCTTGTCCTTGATCTCCTCGTACAGCTCTGTGACCGCTCTCTTCGCCTCCTCCGTGCGCTGCTGGGACATGCGTATAGACGCCAACGCTAATCTCACTTCGGGATCTTTGGGCGAGATGGCCAGAGCGCGAGCAACAAGACTGTCGCAGTTTGTCTCGGCCGCATCGTCAAAGCTACCATCAGCCCCCATCCCCCCTCCGTACCGACAAGACTCACCATAGATCCGACATCCATATTTCGATCATGGCCACCAAAGCCCGCACGGCCATGTCCACCATCTCCCCCTCCTCTCCGGCCGCACCAGCCTTCAGCTGCTTCTCAATCATCGCCGCCGACGTCGAGTAGTACCCCAGGGCCTCATGCGGATCCTCGGCACTCTGCGCCAAGTACAAATACGGGCTCGGGCTCGCGGGCGGGTCCGCGGTGTGCGGCGGGAAGAGCTGCAAGAGGTGGTGGCGCCCTTCGGCAGGATCGCCCGCTTCGAGGTGCGCGATCCCCAGCAGCTCGCGCGCCTCGAGGTTGGCGGGGTCCACGTATAGTGCGCGGGTGAGGAACTGCGCGGCGAGCTCGTGGTTGCTCTGCGCGAGCAGGATGTGGGCGCGTTCTGCCCTCAGTCTCGGTCCAGCGCGAGTGATTCAATGGGGAACTTACCGATCAGGGCGGGCACGTCGGGCTGGGTGGACGGGCCGGCCGCGGGAGCTTTGGTAGTGTGGGGGAGCGACTTGCGCGTTTTCGACTTGGCCACCATGATTCTGCGTCTCGCTGGATGTATGGGCTGGGTTGGCCGTGCTTCAACGATTCTGAAAAATCAGCCCCGACCCACTGTCGAAGAGGGGGGGTTACGTAATAACGACACGTGGCAGCTTGACGACCAAAGCGAGTTGATGGGGAGTGGCAAACGTCTCTTGTATTGCCTGTAGTATATTGTACCTAACCCCAAAATAAGCACCAGCATGGCCCTCGCCCTCCTCTCTCAGCCGTCCACCAGTCGGACAGGCTCCCTTCTCGCACGGCGTGAGTGGCCCCTGCCCGTTGAGCAGGGCCGGAAGGTGGTGGCGTGAAGTAAGGCTGACCGTTAGGCCTGGTACAACAACGTACCCTGCGCACCTCGCCGACCCTCTCCACATCCCACTTTGACACGCACCTCTTCGTCGAGCGTCTCACGGCTCAGGGCATGACGCGCACGCAGGCAGAGGGCGTGATGACCGTCTTGGCCGAGGTGGTGGATGAGAGCATCAAGGGGATGGAGTCGGGGCTGGTCAGCCGCGCCGAGCAGGAGAAGGTTGGCCTGCTCCGGCTTCGGTGGCTGTATACTGACCGCCAGCAACGCTATACCCAAAAGGTCGACTTTGCGCAGCTCAAGAGCGAGATCCAGATGCACGAGAAGAACGACCTGACGCTGATGAAGGCCGAGAACGACCGGCTCATGGCGGACGTCGAGAAGCTCAAACAGCGCCTGCGGGAAGAGGTCACGCGCACCCAGGCGGGCGTGCGGCTGGATTTGAACCTGGAGAAGGGCCGTATACGCGACGAGAGCAGCCAGCAGGAGCTCAAGATCAAGGAGGTTGACACGCGCATCGAGAGCGAGATTGCGGGGCTGCGGACGCAGATTGAGCAAGCCAAGTTTAGCATTTTGCAGTACCTTGTCGGTGTGGCCACGGGTAGCGGCGCCTTGCTTGTGAGTCGTTTCTTGGTATCCACTATGGAGCTGGGGCTGATGGCAGCTTGCTTATATGCGCATGATGAGGTAGTCGCGAGGTATATGCAAGACAACATTGCTCAATGCGAGTCTGTGGTGATATGGCACAACTCTACTGATCTCTGGTATTCTAATGTTTGGGGTCGTTGCTCTGGTCCGCATCCAGCCATTCCGCCAGCAGCTTGTCCTTTCTCACCCAAGCCTCCTCACACCATCTCTTCAGGCCCTCCTCGTCGGGCGGCAAGTCGGCAATCTTCACTCTGACCATCAGCCCCGACCCACAAAACCACTCTCCCTCGCTTACCTGCGAACATCTATGGTGTACCGATATCCGGCCGCGGCCAAATCGTCACACCCCAGCTGGTCCCCCAGGGTCGGTATAGCCTCGCGGTTTTTCCCGGGAGATTCATACAGAAACGTGAGGTCGTACAGGTATTGGACGTGCGAGTCGCGCAGCCCTACCAGTCAGCCTATCTCACCCCATTGGCAGAGCAGAACACTGCACACCTTGTATTGTCGCCACGAACCCCTTCGTACGAGGAAGAAGGACCCGCTGCAGCTCGGGCTTGCCATGCTGCCGCGCGTACGCCTGTGCGGCCAGGATCTTCTGTGGTGTACGGCGGGTGCCCTCGGGGTAAAGGACAATCCACGTCGCGTGCCTGTTGCGCTTGACGCGGCTAAACGCTTCTCTACACGTCAGTCAGCGATGGACCCCGCTTCTCGAGGGGGCGCGCGGGACGTACTCTATCCTCGCGTGGTCTTGGGTCCAATTGCGCGAGACGAGAATCATGCCCAGCGCCCAGAATGCGAACCCGAAGATCGGTATCGTGTACACGATCTCCTTTTTCGCGAAATAGCGGCACCGCCCCAACATCCCCGCCCGCACAGCGAGCGCCTGCACGAGGTACCACTCGGCGAACATCTGGTGGTTCTGCCCGTCAGCGGGCCCCCGCATAGGCCACATCGCGACGTGCGGAGATGACCACGGCGCTCTCGCCTGGAGGGATGGCGTCGCCCCGTATGCGCAGGGCGGCACGCGCGTTGAGCGTGTGCTCCCAGTGTCGCTGCATGTAACTCCAGAACGTCTCGCTGCGCTCAGCTCAGTGCCGCCTCTGATTTGGCATGGCAGTCGGGGAGGGCTCACGCGGTCCAGCATGCGAGGCCCCATGATGTGGACTCGGAGAAGGGCTTGAGGAGCAGGGCGACGATGAGGAGGGCGTTGGCGAGGCATGCCCCGGGGACGAGGACGAGGGTGTGGGTGATGATTTGCAGGCGGCCCATATTGGCGAGGATCTCCAGAGCAGGCGAGCGACAGGATATGGCAGGCAGGGGTTGGCTATATGTACATGTCTCGAGTTGGTGATCGGCGGACCGGCGAGTGCGGGGTCTAACAAGGCACGGTTCCAAGACTTCTTTGCCGACTGAGGATTTTTACCTTCTTTCTGCTCTGCATCACGACGCGCTGCTGCCCAACGGAGATCCACGGGAGAAACCAGCGCCATGCCGGGCCTCTCTACCGGCACGCTGAACCTCAAGTTCATGCAGCGGGCACTCGCCCGCTCGACACCTGGCACGCCCACCCCCGTCCCAGCGGCGGCGGCGCCTGGTCCGTCAACGCCGGCGTCAGCGACCGGCAAGAGCACTCCTTTTACGAAGCCTGACCGGCCGGCAGGAACGCCCAGCACACCCGGTCCGTCTGCCCCTGCCCCTGCCCCTGTCCCGACTCGGTCCGGCGAGACACCAACGAGCAAGCAGCTCCAGGAAGAGGAAGCGGCCAAGTGGATCCTCCGGCCCGCGGGGGAGGCAAGCGACAGTCGCCCAGCCGAGCGGGCAGGGGTGGTGTTCGACCCGTCGTACGTCGGATTCCTTGGGCTCGATCGGCGTGCGGGTGGAGCGGGTGCCAGTGGGACGGAGGTAAAGGGGAGGTATACGGGCGGAGGGGGCCGGATGACATTTGGAGGATTCGGCGATACGCCCGCCGACCTGCAAGATGACGGACGGGCAGGAGAGGGGGGACATGGCCCAGACGAGGAGCTCGAGAGGCCACGGAAGAGGATAGGAGCGGTGATCGTCACTGATGGGGACACCACCACGAACGTCCTCGTATGTCCTCCCCGCGAGGATATCAGAGGTGCTGATGCCAGATGCCTCAGAGTCAAGTGGGCCGCTCTGCTCTTGCTCAACGCAAGTTCTTGCGCCCGGGCGGCTTGCCCTCGCCTCCCTCTCCATCTTCGTCAGCGGACGAAGCCGGGCCATCTCGACCGTCCCCACCGCGGAAATCAAGCAAGAAGCGGAAAGATACAGATCTTAACACGCTCTCGCCCGACTTTGCTCGCAAGACCGCACCCCCAAACAGTTCTGCCCCGACGGGCGATGCAGACCGCCCGGCCAAGAAGAAGAAGAAAAAGAGCAAGGCGTCTCTTTCCGCCTCTACTGCCGAGACCAAACCCTTCTCGCCCAAGCCCCACGATGGCCCGTTGAGAGGGACGAGCGTCGACGAGCGCGCCAAGGAGCTCAAACGGCAGAAGAAGCTAAAGAAGCGTCTCGGCACTGAGGCCGGCTGATCCAGCATATCATGTAGCATGTTAGGGCTTGTACGCACACACACACCGCATCGACAGACATATGCATGGGCATGAGGCGTCAGAGCGCGCAACGCATATCAACAAGTTTTGGAAATCGGCCAGAGAGACATATGGCGTGATTGTGCAGGGCGATGATGAAGACCAGAGGGGCAGAGGGTGGTGGTTGATGGAATATGCAAGATGGTGCAGCGCAAGCTGCATCTTATATCTGAAGCGGCGCCATGTCGCGCTCGCGCTGGCGCTTCATCCGCCGCTTGTCTTTCCTGCTGCGCGCTTCGGGAGAGATGCCCTCAGCAACCGGGGCGAGGACGGGCGACTCGAGCCACCTCCCGGGCCCAGTACCAATGGGCCCAACGAGCGTATCGCGCATGCGGCTGCCCCCGCGTACGGGCGAGCTCCACGAGCCCTCGTGGCCGCCTGGCGTGGGCCCGCCAAAGACGTTGCGCTTGAGGTAATGCGAGACCTGGATACGGTCAAAGCGGGTCGGGAGGTGCTGCTCGTGGTGCTCGTGCGCGAGGGCGGATGTCTCGAGCATATCCTCGAGACTAAAGAGCGCACTGAGGTCGGGGTCGGACGGGGTCGCCTCGCGGTCTTGACCTACTGCCAGGGCGGCTTCGGCGCGCTGGGCGCGGATGTAGCGCGGGTGACCCGGGATGGATGTGTATCGTTTCTTCTTGGAGGATGGCGGCACGGGGGAGAAGACATCGCCGTTCTCTTGCCGCCTCTTGCGGGCAATGACCGAGCCTGTGGCGGCGGTGGAGGTGGTCTCGTTCGAGTGCCGCCGAGGCCGGCGACCATGGGTGAAAGGAGACTTGGCGGGCGTCTCGGAATTGCCGACCACGGCGAAATGGGCTGGGTCGTTGTTGAGGGGGTAGAAGCGGCCCATGACTGGTCCGGTGGTGGTGCCGGGGGTAGAGGACGGAACAGCGATAATGTTGACTGGTCCGCCGGGCGTCTGCGGCTGCGTGATGCCGGCCGAGCCGAGCGCAGGTGTGGAGGCTGCGACGCTGAGCGCGGGAGTCTGAGGGATTGAATCGGCATCTGTGACGATGATACTGGGTCCAGCAGCCTGGGCAGCAGGCAGCATGGGGATGTTGGAAGGGAGGGGAACCGCGCGGCTCTCCATGATCTCGGCCATGGCTGGCGAGTCGATGATGGGCATCTCATCTTCGTCCATCGAGTCTGTCGTGTCGCCGCAGTCAGACTCCTCATCCGACAGTCCGGTCCAATAAGAGGAGTCGGAGAACTCGTGGTCGTTGGCGTCGGGGTCGATGATGAGCTGTTGCTCAGCCGAAGAGAAGACAGTCGATCCCCCGACCGAGCCCTCGGTGCGGGAACCCGAGCCTCGCTGCGAGCGCCGAGCTCTGGAGCGAGATCGGTCTGCGCGGGGTTGAACAAGGACGAGTGCGCCGGTCCAGTCTTCCATCAACAGCAGACCATTGTCTTCCTGTCCATCGGCGGTAGGTTTGGGCTCTTCAAGGGGTAGTGGAGGGCCAGAAAAGGATGGAATGACAGGGAAGCCGAACTCGTCGAGCTCATCCTCGGACGACGAGGAGAAAAAGTCCGAGTCAGAGGCTGGCAGCTCTTGATCAGAGATACCGACCGACGACTGAGACATGCGCTCGGCCTCGGAGCCGGAGAGGTGGTCGATATAGTGCTGCGTCTCAGCTGCTACTCTTTGTCTTTCAGCTGTGAACTCACGTCCTCTTCATCGGACCACATGCCGCTCATGACATTGCCCATGAAATCCACATCCCCAGCGCCATACTGCAGATCCTCGATCTCCTGACCGGCAAACTCGTCCGGCAAGCCCTGACCATGTCGCAGGACATCATCCTCGTCCTGATATCCATACCCAAAGCCGACATCCGTCTCGAATCGCTCGACCTCGGACTCGTCATCGCCAAAACTGCCAGCATCCTCGTCGTCATTGGCAGCAGTGGCATCCGCACCTCCCGCCGTGAACCCGCCGTCCATCTTGGCGTCGCGCGCACGCTGCTTGGCCGTTTGGCCAAGTTTGATCTGCCTCTTCTTCTCCCTACCCGCCGGTCCAGCGCCAGACTTCGTAGGCGTCGCGCTAGCGCCGGCCTTCGGCTTGCCCTTCCCTTTGGCCGAAGACGTTGCTGTGGCTTTGACCTGGGCACCGGCACCAGCCTTGACGGCGGAAGACTTGGGCGTAGATTTCGAAGGGTGGGTGGGAGTCTTGCGCCCGCGGCCGGCAGACTTGGGCGCGGGCGCTTCAATGTCCATATCGACATCGTCGTCATCGTCATGATCATTCTTGTAGTCCTCGTCGGCCGGCGTGAGCTCGGACGAGTCGCTCCCGTTGCCGTCATCCTCGCTGTCGGAGGAAGACATGGTCCGCGGGACCCGCTGGTCCGAGGCGGTCTTGCGTGGGCGGGGAGTGGTATGAGCTGAAGAAGGGTTCGGGGAGCGTTTGGACGTCGAGGTGGACGAGGAGGACGACGGGCGGAGGTTGAGCCGGAGCTTGGGGGCGGGCGAGAGGGGCAGGGCGGTGGGCGACGAGGCTCCTGCCGGTCAGCACTGTTCTGCCAAAGGTCGTGGTCGTTGCGACCCGCACGCGACCGTTGCGGTTGCCAGGCAGCAAACTCACCTTTGCGCCCCTTCACCCCTGCCGCGGCAGAAGACGGGCCGGCGCTGCTCGCCGGCATCTCCTCTCCTCCCTGCTTGTGTGGCTTCCCGCTGTTATGTGAGGTTGGATGTGGCGAGGGGTGGTCGTATGCGGTGGGACGCTAGGGTGGGCCAAGTACCGTTTGAGCGCCAATGACATCCGACCGACCGACACGGCTTTGCGTTTGCGTTGTGAGGCGGGCAGCCCTCGAGGGCACCGATGCGCTAGCAGGCAGGCGGGCGTGAGGGGGATACAGGCTACAAGGTGCAAGGTGCAAGCTGGTGCGAGGGGTGGCCAGATGATAGACGAGAAAGGGAGGTGGTCAGGTGGTGGTGGTGGATTGGTGGGTTTTAAAATTCCAACCGTTAGCTCTGGTCATGGGAAAAACCAATATTACCGCTTCAAGCAAGTAATAAGTACATCTGACTCAGGGCCCGGATCCGCCATGACCGGCCCCGGTTCATTCTCTTGCATCCTATGTCGTGACTCACACGAGCAGTGACCAGCAAAGTATTCGACTAGGCATGCATAGTGTCCGTGACTGGATGGCTCGTGGCTCATGGTGGATCGTCGACAAGCAGGCCAATGGCGCACTACTAGGACTACGAAATACGAATACTACTCGTGACAATCGTAGCAGACGCGCATGATCAGCGCCCGCTCCTTCCCCTCCTCCCTCCTCCATTCATTACTGCTTCTCCATCCGCTCACGCGACAAGGATCATGCCGACCATGACCGCACCGAGAGCGGCCGCGGCTGGCACGAGCCCGCCCATCGACGCGCTCTTGCCAGAACCAGATTTGGCCGAAGAGCTGCCAGAGGCTGCGGAACCAGAAGAGGACCCGCTTGCACTGCCGCTGGCTCCGCTGCCAGTGGCAGATTGCGCGGTGGCAGTGACAACGGAACCTGTGGCGGTGCCGACCGCGGCTTGGTACCATGTACCCGAAGTCGCAGTGGTGATGAGCGTCTGAGTAGTGTTGGACGAGGTCTCAATGTAGGCTTCGGATACTAAATGATCAGCACCTGTTGATTCGCAAGATGTTGGTCGACTCACGAGGCCGGCCGAGGCACTCGATGATCGATTTGAGCTGGAACTTGCCCGACGAGATGGCAGAAGGCAAAACCCATCCGACAGCGAGATCGACGGTCTGCTGATACAGGTCGTGGGCAAGCACGATGAAGCCGGTGTCGAGATCGGTCGCGTAAGTGTTGAGAATGGTTTCAAACTTGCTGTACGCCGACTCGCCAGTAGCCTCGCCACCGGGAATGTTCCAGTCGGTGGTGTCAAAGTTGGTGGTGGTGCCATTGGCGGTGATCGAAGACCAGATGATTGGCGTAAGACCCATCTGGGCGGCGATGGCACGAACACGGTCATCAATGTCGCCGTAAGGGGGACGGAAGGTGTTGGGGGTGACACCAGTGACGTCTTTGATGATCTGCATGGTCCAGGCGAGTTCGGCAACAACCTCCTCATTGGTCAAGGTGGTCAGGTACGGGTGCGACCAGGTGTGCACCGAGAGCTGGTGGCCGGCCATGTACTCGGATAGGAGGATTTCAGGACGAGAGATGGCACGAGAGCCGACAATGAAGAAAGTGGTTGTGATATCGACCGAGTTGAGGTAGTCGAGAAGCAAAGGAGTGTACGGCGAGGGACCGTCGTCGAACGAGACACCCCAAGTCATCTTATCAGGGCAGACGGTAATGTCGGTCGCACGGGTGCAACCACCGCATGTCCACCAGCATCGGCCGTCGGAAATCGCCGCGGCGTCGGTCGCACACTGATCGTCAGCTCCCACACGCAGCCCAAAGCTGTAAGCTGACCTCGCCAGTGGTGACATTGTACGAGGGAACCTGGGTAAAGTCGATCTTCGAGAGCCACGACTGGATGAAGGACGAGTTGGTCGGAGGTGTGACGTCGAGGGTGGGGTAGTTGGCCGGGGCAGGAGTGCCGGTAGGTGCGGCGGGTGCGCCCGATACCGCAGTAGGGGTTACACCGCCAGTGTAGGTGGTGTCGAGGGGTACAGTTGTCTGCGTAGCCTCACCCGAGGTGAGTTCTGAAAGTGCACTGGGGATCAGCGGAGCCTTACACGCCGTCAAAGCCAGGGCGCCGACGCTCGGACCTCGACGCGCTGTGAGAGTGGGGTCAATGGACTCACGGCAAGGAGAATCCGAATGGCAAGGAGGTGGCCAGCGCTGTCTCTGGCAGATCGGTGGCCACCGATGTGGATATCGAGTCTGTCGCCACGGCCTGTGTGACCGATGTGGTCGCCGAGTCGGATGACTGGGCCATGGCCGTGCCCAGCAGGGCGAGGATGGCGGCGGCGTACATTGCGAAGACTGCAGAGATGTAGAGGTGTAAAAGAGAGACTGTTGTTGGTTGTTTTGAGGCAAATGGGTTTTATCAATTCCCCAAACTGCGGCACAGACTCAGAGTACTGCGCCAAGGCTGAGCGGAAGAAGAAAGTGAGGTGCAAACACGCGGGTGCACCAGGCTGCTCGGACGCGTCGGCGAGCGGCTAGCTGGGGAGACGCGCGTGACTATAGGTCGCGAAGGCGAGTGAGTGGTCGGCGACGACAAGTCGATTGGGAAGTAAGTACAGTTGTCGAGTCAAGTGAGAGAGATGTGGATGTGAAGGAGGGTGGGACGGTGGTCAAGTAGCGTCGTGTCGCAGTAAAATATGGATTTACCACTTTGGTCGAGGCGGTGTTGTTACAAACAACGTGAAACGATCATAGCGGGAATTAGCTCAGGGTAAAGCCGGCAAGACTGCGTGCCTGAGAAAAGGGAGGGGTTGGTCCCTGTATTGCGTACTCCCTTCATCACACCCACGATCATCGTCAAGCAGCCATTGGCAGATCTCTCCCTAATCCAGATCGCTGGGTCGTCTGCATGTTCAGTGGGCATAGGACATGTGCATGTAGGCAGTGATGCATGTCAGCATCTGTCATGACCATGCACTACTCCATCAAGCTGGCGCATTTCGAAGGGCAAAGCTGTCCCTTACGCAGCGACCCACGCACTGACCCGCAAAGTCACGCGCAGGGTGAAAAAGGGTGCTCACGTGACATTGCTCCTTCACCCTATTGGCGAGCGCTTCTGTCGGAGTTAAGGGGACATCTGTTGAACAGCCGCCACATACCTTCAACCCCCCTGGCTGTGGGTATTTCCGCCATTCTCCGGCCCTCGCTGCCCTGTCGACCTCGAATTCACAGCGACAGCATAGACTCTATCCATCAAGTACTCGGTCAAGATGGCAGCTGTGAGTCGAGCGATCCAGGCCAGCAGGCCAGCACTGGAGCAACGGAGAGAGCGGGGAGATAGCCATGGAGTATGACTGATTCCAGGCTCGTCTCTACACAAAAGGCCGGATCCTCGGACACAAGCGGGGAAAGCGCAACTCTCGCCCCAACCAGAGCTTGATCCAAATAGAGGGTGTCGACTCGAAGGAGAACGCACAAGCCTACTTGGGAAAGGTGAGCGGAACTCTGTTTGGACGGTCGGAGGAGCCAGGAAGTGAATATGGATGGATGAGGAACGGGAATATCGGAAGGCGCCTCGTTGCTCGGGAATGGATACTCGGCAGGGGCAGGGAGAATCTCTGTTGGCAAGGCCTCCAGGCGTCAGTGGACGGTGCGAGGAGCCCTCGGGGACGGGAGAAGGAGCTTGCGAGATTGGGAGAGGCCTGGGCGGATGGTCCGGATGCGTTCAACCACACCGATGCTTACTCACAGCGCATCGCCTATGTCTACAAGGCCAAGCGGGAGATCAACGGCTCGCGCGTCCGCGTCATCTGGGGCCGCGTCACCCGCCCGCACGGCAACTCTGGCGTGGTGAAGAGCAAGTTCCGCACCAACCTCCCGGCGAAGACCTTTGGCGCTTCGTGCCGCATCGTGCGTCCCCCTTTTTGCCTTTCCCTCTGCTTCTGTGGCTGATCGGCAGATGCTCTACCCCTCCACCATCTAAACCTCTCACCCACCTGCCGACCCGACGGCCCCGACCTCGACATGCACGTCACCTCTTCTCTTCTCCATAGCATTCGCCGCATAGGAGTAACAGATTTGATTACGACTATGATGTAACAAATCACTGGGCACCGGGGATGGGATTGACGGGCGAGGCCCACTAATTTTGAGTTGGAGCGGTGTGGGACATGACATGTCGGGCACTGCGTGTCGCATGCTCTGCGCAGAAAGGCCAGGACGGGGATGAGGTTTTCTGACCTCAAGCCTAGCTGATCCGCACTCACGGCCGCTGTAGCCCTTTTGGGCGGACTGGCTGAGAGGCCGGTATTCCATCGCTTGACTTGCCAGCGAAGACGATAGCGCTCGAGAAGCTGCTAATCGTTCCTTTCGAAGAAGACTGTTCGAGATTCTGCTTCGTGTCTCGCAGCGTCTCTGTCGGTCAAGAATGAAAGGGGGACTTGCCGTCAGTCGGTCAGGTATTAAGGGAGGACTATGGGAGAGGGCTAGAATCGCCTCTTCGCCCTCCCACCCCATTTCTTCACTCTGGCAGACCTCTGCGCCACCAATAGCACAGACCGCCCACTGTATCTGCCAGTATCCTGCGTCTTGCCTGCGCTGCTTCACGGAGCACCCGTCACACCTCGCACCATGTCGTTGTCTCACTACCCTGCATCTGAGCACCCTTCCGCCTTAGGTCCCGCTGGCCCGACGGACCACCCTGGCCCGACCCAGTCCGACGAGAGCGCCAGCGCGACAATGCGGACAGCAGCGGACGGTCCTATCTCGCTCACTCACAGCCCGCGAGAGACAGCAATGCCTGCCACGCACACGCCTATGAATCCAGCTCTTGTCGCTGAGAGCCACCTTGGCCCGCCCATCCGCGCATGGGCAAACTCTTTGCGTGGTGAACCCAAGGCAGACCTGTGCAGGGACGACTGGTCTAGATTCACCGAGAGCCTGAGCGCCGAGCAGTCCAGTACGTTCAAGAACTTTTTGTCTGCTATCGGCTACGGAGATTTGCCCGACGGTGAGCGGCGTGCTGTGGAAGATCTGTATGACATGTACGTCTCAAGCGCTAATGAGGACGCCCCAGGTGAAGCGACCAAGGATCAGGGAGGCGCTGACGACGGGAAGGATCGTGTCGGTACGGCATTTGAGCTCCTTTATGCGGGGGATACTGGACTGAGGCAACACTGAGCCTCTGGGAGAATCATCGACACTGCTTCTCATCTTGTCCCAGACAGCCACTGACACTTCGCACAACAGACAGATGTCTCTCTCACCTGATCAGGACTCCCCAGATCTCTCCGGAAAGATGTCAAACACAGTCAGCACGCATGCGGAAGTCCACGCCTACCTGGCCATGGTGCACCCCACCAAGGGCACTGTTACGAGTCCGATCAACCCCATGAAAGACCTCACTTTGTCCGCTCGTCAACGCCTCTCCGAGGACCACCCGATCTACCGGGAAGACCTCCAGCCCAGCGAACAGGCCTTGATCCTTCCTCCCCGTCCGAACACCCCCACGGAAATCGGTACCGAGGCGGATTCCGACATCGAGGTCATTCGTAACACCGCCGACATCCCGGTCTACCCGGCCGGCGAAGGCAGACCCACAAACGCTGAAGGACCTTACACGTCATACCAGTCAGAGGGCAGAACCAATCGGTGGCCTCGTACCAATGCAACTGGAAGACTCGACGAGAAAGAGATCGACGAGCGAGACAACGAACTCCGTCCCAGCGTTCTTGGCTATGTCGAAAGGATTGGCAGGGACAGGGTCGATTGGGGCCTAATGGCTCACTTCCTGAGCACCGAGCACCACAAGTCATTTGCGGAGATTGCTCTGTGCTTCGGATATCGCCCGGAGGATGAGCACAGCTCGGCCCTCGCTGCCAAGATGCTTTATGATATCTACACTATGAGGCGGATCCCAGCTGAACGCAGGCTCGGGCCCTCCGGGATGGGGATCACTGACGCGGCGGGCCCGGACAGCCGGGCGCTCGTCATTTCAAGATACCCCCCAAGCTCGCCTGACTCATTTGTGTCGGCTACCTGATTCCAAACCCGCTCATCAAGGACCAGGAGTGACCGGCTTCTCCGGATATTGTGTCCCAGCAAGCATCTGTCCTATTTCGAGCTGGCCTAAGTCTGTGTCCCGTTGTTCCAACTGTGAGAGTTTCTCCCCTTCTAGTCCCTTCTATTCAGTGCTGCTTAGTGTAGATCAACCTCACTGGCACACTTGATAATGTATATACCGCATGCATATGTACTGTACCTCTCACGTGGCTGAACATGCACCTCGGAGGGGCCAAGGCCCGTCATTTCTGCAGAACTTTGAGCTCCGGATAAGTCTGTTGGGTGGCTTGACACACAAAGTATGGGCTTTCACGCATACCTGAGTTCTGGTATTGGCTACACTTGGGCTATAAGGATACCACTGTCAATCCCAGGGCTATTTGGGATCTAGATACGTTCAGGTGCCGACTGATTTGGCATCCTCGCCACTCTTGCCTTGATATTGGACCGTGCGCATGCCAAGTGTCCCGAGTTGCCTCTCATACCAATTCGACTTAATGCGACGACGAGAGTCAAGATGCTCATCAAGCTGGCGGAATGATACGAGTCTACTCACTCAACATGTATGACTCTAGGACACATGGCGGACAACGATGCATGCTGTGTATGTGGAATGACTACAAGGCTGGTGAGTCGTCAGACATGTTTACAGTATCTTGAAAGCCCCCAGCTTCTCACTCTAACCCCCCACCATCTTCAGTTAAAAGATGGGGAGACCACAGGGCGTTGCGCGCTTGACCTGTGGACGTCCAGATCCATTCATATATGTAGCCTTGATCCGGATTGACCGAGAATTCCAAAGCAAAGTGATTGATTGCGCTATCGGGGTCGAACAGGACGTTCCTGAGCTCCAAAGACCAGTTAGACTTCCATGGCGTTCGAGCAGCCCAAATGTGATAAGACGCTGTTGCATAGTGATCTTGCTGTGTGGTTGCGTCGTAGAGATCCGCTATGGCTTGGTCCGAAAATATCTGGGATATGGCGGTTGTGATTTGTTTCCTCTGTGATCTCAAGTTTGCGACGATCCTGATCATTGCCTCTTTTCTAGTAAGATCAGTAACAGCCGGTTCTGCAGGCTCAGTATCTTCAGATTGGGGGAGATCCGACATCGCCTTTCAGAATACTCTTGACGACTCTTCGGAAAAGAAAGGCAACAATTATCGACCAAGCGTCCTCGCGTGGCAGCTGGATCGTGCTTCTTGGAGATGACTGGGTGAGGCGCATCAATAGGAGGGCACGAGCCTTTATATATGCTTCTCAGTGGGTCATGCGGGTTTCAACTTGAAGAGACGGAGGTCAAAGGATTACGGGCCAGACCCTGGCGGGGGTTCCCTTCTCACGTATTGTAAAAGGGTGCGCGTGGGGTCGTCTGCCTTCTCAGCGCAGCCTTGGACGACCCCAGTCGCCGCGTATAGACTGCGTACTGGGAAGACAGAAAGGAGAGGGAAGGCTGCAGGCTTCGTCTGGCTGGGCTATGCCTCTTGTTGCTTCAGCACTTTTCGTCATATGCGAACCTCCCGCTTCGCTTGTGATGACCGAATAATCTGGCTTGCCTGTTCGCTTGAGAGGCTCCAGCCGAGTTGCCCGGGCAGGCCTTACCCCTTGGTGTCTCCGCATTCACCGCATGAGAATGACGATTGCTCCGCTCCTTCTTACTAAGACTCGTCACTACAGCTCTGCCAGCATTCACAGGGGAGCATTGGGTGCAGACCGAGAGCTACCCCTTTGTCGAGCTGATGCGCAAGTGGCGGTGGTCAATGCTGCTGCTGCTGCTATCAGCTGATACAAGCTGCTCATCTCTCCCGACTATTATGAGTGATCATGAACTGGAGCGGAAACTTGTCAGAAAACCAGCGGCGCCCTTAAGCGCCCGCAAAAAATGGTGAGACTGACAAGTGCAGTCAAGGAAGGTTGTCGATATTGCGGCAGCGCCAAGCGTCATGAACGCAAGAGAGCTGGTATGATGCGCGACGTTGAGAGTTGCAATGACGCCAGTGCATGACAGAATGTCTCTGTATGGCATGAGTTGAATGACTCCATGACGTCTTGCACCTTTTTGAGGACGCTGGGTGCAGTCCCTAAGCGCACGGATCTGCATTCCTCCTCGACTGTCGAGACCGCCATTTCGCATCAGATGCTGCCCGTTTGTCCATTGCTCCAGTCACCATCACATCAGGTGTAAGCTCGGATGGTAGCTGGCTCCTCAGCACTGCGTTCATCATGCCTGCGCTTAGAACAGCCTTGGAAGTCGCATCACGGGGATGCTGGCCCAAAAAGTAAGGATGAAGTGGTCTCGGGCCGAACACGTACACCACGGCGTAATCGAGCAACGGCCAGGTTGACGTCAAGACGGCAAGAGTCCGGGAATCTCCCAGATCGTTTGTCCTTATGGCGGGCCACATGACGTATCTGACACCTCGTCTGCAGTCACTGTGCAACGTTCGACGATTGCAAATAATTGCCTTCGGAAACGCGTTAAGGAGCGCTCTATCCATTTCGAGTTGGCTCCACAGTCGGTCATAGAGCATGTAGGGAGGAGATGTGAACGCTTAGCAGCTCGGGAATTCCATCCTGGAAGGTGCAGGGTATAAAGGCCCCTCACCCTCCCGTTTCACCTGCCCATTCCACTAATTCCCACTCACTCATCGCAAACAACATCTAACCCTGCAGACAGTCATTTAAGACAAGAATCACTGTGTTTCCGGCATGAGCATAATTCCCGACCTTACGGCTTTGACAGTAGAAGATGTGCAAGACATGAAGATTATCGACATTCGTCAGCTGTCCACGCTCACAGGCGGCCCCTCAAAGGGCAGGCCGATCAATGCTACGTTGACCGTGACCCACGAAGGGACAGCAACCTCTTTCCAAATCGACCCCACCAAGCATCTTACCTATGAAGGCCGTCAGCGTTTGGTAGGTCAGCTCCCCAACCTTGCGGCACAAGCGGGCATTGCTCCCGATGCCGACCTCTTAACCGCGAATGCAAGCAAGAGCACCGTCACGGGCCAGGAGACGGTTCACTCTGCCAAGTCCCACGGAGGCTATTCTCGGCTCCTTGACACCGTTTATGATCAGGTAGAGTCTGCCGGTGGCCGGAAGTCAGTTGATTGGGACGCCGTATACCTTGAACTCTCAGAAGAGATGAAAGGAGATTTCGCGCGATATCTCAAAGAGTACCCTCGTCTTTCGGAGGACAAATCCAAAATCGTTCGAGACCTTTACGAAGAAGCAGAGGTCCGTCGTGCCAAGAAGATGGCCGGCTCTACGGTTTCTGCTTCGGTGTCTGGGCCCGTGACGAACAGGAGCTTGCCCGGGAAGACTGATCTCCCTGGGGCGAACAACCAGGCGAGCTCTCAGCAGCCCGACTCCACTGACAAGTCCACTGAAGGCGGATTTTTCCATGGACACGTGGAGCTGTTCGATGAGACTTCTCCTGTTGTGATGACCCCAGCTTTGCCTCAGGAGCCAAATGTTTCCCAAGCCACTCAGGATGGTCCGACGACAAAGAGCGAGGATCAGCTCTAGCACTTCCCCGCGCTCACCTCGGGGCTCATTCACACAGAATACTATTCATGAGTCCGTCTCCAGAGTTGTGTGACTCAGATTACGACTTTAGCTTGTGTTTCCACATGTACATATGCATCTTGCATCTACTTCCTGGCGAGTGTGGGACGTCCGTGTAGGCTAATTGCCATTATAGTTGTCTCGTATCGATGGTCCCGGTGAGAAGTTTCACGACTCGTTCAGGACTGCCACACTCAACTTGCGAACGGCAGCATCCGTCTGTTAAATCTGCCATGGCTTTTCGTATATACTTGAGATCCTTTCATATACAAGCTCCCTCGCAACGATCACTATTCCAAATCCGCTCGAGCCACCTTACAGCCGAAAGAAGGGATGAAAGTGCTCCAACACGATCCAGACCAGTTGATCAAATCCCCCCTTGCAGACACAATTTCGCGATGACTTCTCGGTCGCCTAGCAGTAGCAGGATGTCGAGAGCGTTACCCGTGCGCCCTAGTGTCCCCTGCGTCGATCGGTACGAGCGACTCGAGCAGGATCAAGCCGCTAGTGGGAGTTCTGCCAGTATACCCGCCCCAGGCTTTGTCCCCCCGAGGCCTGGCCCCCTGTGCGGCATCGACCGGTTCCTCGAGGAAATACGCGGTGTGGGACTGCTGAGCGAGGAGGACTGCATATATGACCAGGAGCTTGACATTGAGGATACCGAGCGAGAGGAGCTGGGCCCAATCGTGGACGAGTATGACGCAAATGAGTATTCCCAAGCGCTGGGGAAGAGTAACATCGACCAAGAGAGCCTTACCAACTCTCCGGAACGACTCCCCAGAAGGGGTCGCAGTGCCAGTAGCCTGAGGGCAGAAATAGTGGACGCCATAGGATCAACCTTTAAGTCACGACGTTCGAAAAATAAGACCAGGAAGCGTGGGTCGAAGACAAGCGCAAGCCGATCTGAGCGCCGTACCAAGAAGGGAAAGGAGCAGGAAGCAGGAGGACGTGCGCAAGAGCCTCTCACGGTATTGGAGCTATTTGAACCCCCTCCTGAGCCTCACAGATTCCAGTACACGGCGCTCCATCCGGACGAAGCCAAAACGATCCTGAGGGCATACACGCACGACTCGTTCGAGCGCTACAAAGCGAGCGCCGAGGCATCCGAAAACTGCCCCGATTTCTGGACAACGTTTGAGGGCGGCCTGGCCTGCTCGGCCAAAGTCCAGCAAGCCCTGGAGACCTTGACCTTAGGCCCCGACTACGACAGACAACAAGTGGCCAAGGAAATCTTTGAAGCACACTGCCAGCTGGACAAAAGTTTATGCTGGACACCCCCAAAGCCTCCCAAATCAAGGACAACCGAGGTTCCGACCGATAAGGGGTTCGGATCCACCCGAACGCCGCAGCCGGAACCGAGCGACGATCACGCTGAGTCCAATGAATCTTCTGTCTCACCGAGCCGCTCTAAGCAGGGTATGGGTGAAAGGCATCCCGTTACACTGCAAGGGCAGATGACAATATCAGACGAGTGATCCGTCAAGTAACACGCTTTGTTCGACTGTGGTCGGACGATCGAGCGTCTCTACTACTCATCGGTATACTATTTTGCATACTATGACCTATGAAGCGCCTGACTCTTCACGTCATAGTTCAATGCCGACGATTTTATGTGAATAGCCTTGTTCCGTGCGCATGCATTTCTCTGACGCCAGTTACTACATAATCGCCGAGAAGTCGAAATTTTGGACCCGTGTTGTCAATGGCGATGAGGCTGCCTCGCCTCTTGCCATTTTTCTCAGCGCTGCATGTATTGTGGCCTCAGTCCTGTCGAGAACGTATCACGATTCACTCATGAAACGCATAAGGATGAACGCGAGGTAAAGGCGGCAATGAGAAGGCGGGTTGGCCTGGCCATCCCGTGAAACAGCAAGCCCTGCACGCACGTATAAGTCCGATGTGTCGCTTCGCCCCGCTGTGACAACAGCATTTTCACATGAGGCCGTCTTCACTGAAAAGAAGGACTCATCTGATCGCCCATTCTGCCGCTCTCGCCTTCGGCGATGCAGCTTCCCCTTTCGACCAGGAGTCCTCTTTTTCGAATCCGGATGTAAGGAGAATTCGAGCGGAGTTCCTCCTCGCCGCCAGCGATCACGGCATCACTTCTTGCGGCAGCTGCCCGTGCGAATATATATCCCTGACCCTGTCAGTCTTGGCGCTCTCCCATCAGCTCTTTCCCCCGTTCTGCTCCCAATACTTCATCTGCACTCGACTTCCAGTCAATCAGACAGCAACATGAGTTTCTCTGGTAGCCCAAGTGTAACGGAGACCGCTCAAGGCGAGCATGACACCTTTGCGGCCTCGTTCCTAACTCTCACACAGCCTACCGACCAGACTGTCCGGCGCGACTCAGCGTCGACCTTTGGGTACATGCCACCCAGTGGACTCTACTACCCGACAAGCCAGGGCACAGTAGTTGCCTCGGAACCCATTGAACCTGAATACAATTACGGGAAACCGCATACTTTCCTCAGTCTTGCCCCTGAAGTGAGGGGGCCAACGGTGCCCACGGGTTCTAAGACTCGGGCTATTGAAGCCACGGCTGAGCAGGAAGGCGGACAGTCTGCCGCCGAGCAGACAGGGACCACTGCTGGCACCCGGGAATCTTCCGTTGGCGGTCCCTTGCGTCTGCTGTGAGAAAGTTTGACCCATACCACACGATGCATTGATGCCCTTCATCATCCCCCCAGTGACAGCAGCCATTCCACTAAACCGCCGAGGCAACACTCTTCATGTGCCAAGCACTCTACTGCCTCTTTGACTGAGCTACTGAGCGACAAGCTCGGATGAGCCAGGTCGTAGGATTTCCCTATGCTCTCTCCCTGGCGATCGGTCTCGCCTTCTGGCTTGTCGTTCACCGACTCCGGTTTGTCTGTACTCGACTCTGTTCAGGCGAGCAGGGAAAAGAGGGCGGTAAGGTCTCCATCCTGAGAGACTGGCACTTTACACCGGTCCAGGCCACCGAGGTGGCATAGCTTGGTGTAGTATGGGCAAGCTTGGAGATTCGTCGCAGCTGCTGGTATTGCGACGCAGAAATGGATAAGAGAGGCGACTGAACAGGTTTCGGTGCGATGAGGCATCGCGGATGCGGCCGTTGTGGGGGGATCCTACGCCCGATGTGTCCTCTGCGTCCGTGATTCAAAGGTCACTGAAGGGGAAACGGTGCGAGGCAACGGGACATCGCCATGAGATACAGCAATGAGAGACATACATGCTTGACACACAAAATGAAATCAAGGACAATTTAAGTCATGACCGTCACAACCAGCATCTCAGGTATACGTCAAATCTTGCCAATTAGCCTGCACCGTCTCCCCCGTCTTACTATCAACGGTCAACTCCCACATAAACTTGTACTCATCGCGCTCCTCTCTCGACTCCAAGGCTATGAAGACTGCTCTCCCCTCAAAGTCTGCCGAAGCCAACACGCACTCCAGTCTGACACCCACGGCAAAGGATGGACACTTTGAAGCGAGAACTGATGCCGCCTGTCTCGCCCCATCTTTGGTCCAAGCCTTCCGGATGTTTTCCCGGCATTCGGGAGGGCACTTCGGCCAGGGCTGATCGCACAGAGAAGGCAAAGCACCGATGAGAGTCTCACTCAGAGTGGCCAACCTCGCCTCCGTTGCATCAAACTCCTCCGTGGTCTTCTGGCCTATAGTGGCTGACATCAACTGCGCACCGTCAATGTGCTGATTCACGGGCAAGCGCGTGTCAGTTGACCCAACTGTCGTGCTACAGTAGGAGAAATCTGTTGCGCATGCCACTGATCAGGGTCGGTCTGATTCTGCTGTGGCTCACTAATTTGTCCAATCCCATGACGAGACGCAGCGCTGACATGTTGTCCGTCTTTGGGATCATTGGCTGTTGCTTCACTATTGATAACGATCCAGTCCGGGTCTTCACTCCTAGCAGCATGTTCAACCGGTGTCGACGCTGGGTGGAAAATTGATTGTACAGACTTTGTCCACGGCTTTCGCTGTTTATTCCACATGGTCGTATTGATGTCAAGTTGAAGACGGTTGTAGGAAAGGGTAGCAGCATATTCGAGCAGTTTGCCACTTTCTGGCTCTCTTTTGTTCCCTCAAGCAGCTCCTTGGCCTTCCAAACTACCAAGCCTCCTCGATTGGATATGCCCATGCTCATCTGCATAAGCACAAAAGTACTTTTGTCAATCTAGTCTACCTCTTACCAACGTGGGTCTTAGCGATTATGGTCTGTCACGCTTGAGAACACCGAAGCATCCATGCCGATCAACGGCCGCTCAATCAGACAGCATGCTACATATTTTACTGCTCCGTCATTGCTCAGAGCAACTGATCCTGTAAAACACACGACTTCAGGATGGAAAGACATCGCACGGAACGGAAATCCGTGCGAACAAGAATATTTGTCTTGAATTAGTCGTCCCTCGATGTGAAATGGTCCATTTGTTATATCTTGATCCGATTCAGTGTGAGGGCCATGCGGACAGGCCTAGGTACAGTGAAATGGATGTCCGTAAGCCGCTGCAGAGTCAATGCAGACCTGATGCAAAGGGGGTAGGGGGGGGGGGGAGGGTCCGTTCAGAGGAAAGCTAGGCTTCACGCCGGTGGCAGCCTTCAGGGTGGCATTGGTAGTATGAGGTTTGAACGGTGGTCGCTGTGACTGAGGGACAAATGAGGGATGCGACTGCAGCGTCTTGACAGTACGTATGATCAGGCGTTGTGGATGTCTGATCGGTATTGGCATGACTGTCGTCGACTTCGATTGTGGTCGTTTTCGCTCTGCCAAAAAGGGGAGATGACGGGTAACCAACGGGATACATCTGAGAGCTCTCCATACATTGCGGGAGACCATGATGATCACCAAGATGGGGGGAATTGTTTACTCAAATACGTACAGCACATAAGAAGCAGCCGCTTCCTAGCAGGTCAAGTCTTCCCGGCGCGCTTGTAGCGTCTCTCCGGTCTTACTATGCACCGTCAAATGCCACTGGAATTCCTGGCGCCTGTTTGTCGGCACCAAATAGATCTCAGTTGTGTCGTCTACGGTGCTTGACGCAGCGTGGCAGCACTCCATCTCATCACCTCTGACAAACGCTGCACCTCGTCGAACAAGCATCGATGCCGCCTGTCTCCCCTTATCGGCGGTCCAGGCTCTACTGATGTATTCGCAGGTCTTGTAGGTGCATTGCGGCCAATAATGATGGTATAAAGACGGCAACGCACCAACCAGTACCTCCCCTAGGGCCACGTAGCTGCGTTCGGTGTCTGGCGCATTTGCGCACGGTGAATCGTCGTGCTGATCCGCGGTTGCCCGTTCACGGCATATCTCCGAGAGAGTGGGACTGCACCCATCTGGACCGTCGTATTGAGAGTATCTCATCCACGAAGTGTGATTTGGAGCCACTGCCTTCTCTGGAAACAACCCTGGACGACCATGAATGGAAGGCCTGTATGGTACGACATCGAGACGCGACATCTGCTCAACCTTCTCCCGCTCGACGTTCAGAGAGACAGTCCACGCCAATCTTGAAGATGGATCGCCATGGCGAGTGGCCACCACTACCTCGAGAGACTTGAGTGTCTTGAAAAGATACTTTGACTCCTGGGGAGTGACCGAGAGACATTCTAGACCATATTCTGGTCGCCATCCATGTTCTTCGGCGAGGCTTACGAACTGCGCTCCGGAAAGGCGGGGATCTGAGTGTATTCGAGCAAACAGTTCCTCATCTACATGTTTCCACTGCTTGCGGAGGGTCTGCAGGTCTCGGCTTACCTCCGGCTCCAACAGGTGCCCGAAGGCGTCGTGATAATCCATCACGGCAGCATACAGTGCTGTTGTCCTGCGAAAGTAGTTCTGCTTTGGCGGGGGACGATCGTCTTGTTCCTCTTGCTGAGGTTCGGTAGCTTGCTCTTGCTGAAGCTCGGTAGCTTGCTCACCTCCGTCATTCTTGAAATTCTTGAAAGTGACGGTTTTACGATGATGACCCACGGCAGCACATGATGCTGTCGTGTGGGCAGGCATCTCTTCCCTTGTCAGAGGACGATTGTTTTGCCAATCTTGCCGAAACTCAGTGGCTTGTTCACCTCCGTCATCCTTGAGCGAGAAAGTGACCTGGGTCCTGCCTTCCTGACAATTGGCTGAAGGTTCGAATTCAGCTGCGCCTTCCGAGGTGTCAGTGTCAACCAGCAGCCAGTCATCACCTTCGCCGGGCGCGACACGCTCGGCCGTTTGCGAGGAAGTGTGTACAGCCGAGGATAGGGACGCTGTCCACGCTTTTCGCTGTTCATACGACATGATTGTATCGTTATGAAGATGCAGATGATTGTGGAAGAAGGATCAAAAACAGCAGCGGGACATTTGCCACCTGCCTGCTCTTATCCTCTCGAGAGCTCCTTTATCCCCTTCCAATCCATTAGTACGAAGAACACCAGGTTCAGACAATTGGATATACCCGTCAAGTCTGTCCTGGAGGGCTGAAGGGACGGGCCATTTGCAATGGACTCACGAGAGTCATTTTCAAACGTCTCTGCAATCCAATCCACTCCCATGCCCCTACGTCAATCGGGAATTCCCGAGAACGCCGTTATGTGGAAGTTTGGCGTCTGGGGCAAAAGCCACTGCACGCCGTCAATCAAGCTGGGTTCTTGCAATTGTGTATTGTACATTCAGCCCTGGCACAGCTAAGCAGAGCCATACGCCTTGACTGTGCTTGCTCAAGGCAGCAGTACGTGACAATCTGCCCTACCAAATCAGAGACGAGCGTTGCAAAGAGGACACATGACTTCCGTGACGCACGGACTGGACTGTCGGGACGGGACTTGGGCTGCGGAAAGAGAGATTCCACAGCTTTGTGCGCGGAACCATGACACTGCAAAAGGTATCTGGACTTGACGACTCGTATTCGTACAGACGGGGCTCACAACGTATCGGAGCAACAATGATACATGGCAATGCAACACCCACTGTCCGTCGTGATATGCTAAATCATCTCATCTCTACCGCCTGCCCTACCCGCACCCTAAGCGGCACGTCAACGATGATGAGGATAGCCCTGAGGTGGTCCAGGTGGCACAGGCTGCGGTCGTCGCCCATACAGCTCTCCAGGCCCGACACCTTGGGGCGGAGCATATCCAGGATACGCAGGGGAGGGCGGCCGTTGTTGAACGGGATAATGATGGGCTTGCGGCTGGCCGGGAGGATATCCCTGTGGAGGCCGAGCGTAAGGATCGTGAGCGTGAGAATGAGGATGTGGCCGCTGCTGGGGCGGGCGGTAACCTTCAGGCAGTGGACGAGCGTTGTTGGGCGGCGGCATCCATTTTTGCTCCATCGGTGGCCGGGCGTAGCCGGCCGGACCGGCATGCCCAGGAGGGGCCATACCATGGGATTGAGGTTGGAGAGGTAAGCGCTGCGGCCCATGAGGACCGGGAGGTGCGGTGGGTCGATACTGCGGTTGTTGGGGATGATGGAAGACCTGTCCGGGCTGAGTGCCGGTGAAAATTTGACCGGGTTGAGGACCTCCCGAACCTGGTCTTTGCTGGAAAGGCGAGGCCGCAGGTGGAGGAGTCGGGTACTGGAAGATCTCGCCTGGTTGTGGTCCGGAGCGCTGTCGATGGGGTTGGGGCTGGCCTTGTCCCGGAGGCGCTTGAGGGGCAGTCCCGTTCATATGATGATGGGCTTGCTGAGGGGGAGGAGAAGGGAACGGTCGACCATCTGTGACGACTCGCCTGCCTTGCATGGGCTGCGATCCCGGCGCAGGGTTCGGGTTCGACATCGTCCTCTGCCTTTGCTCGACGCCTGGAATACCTGGGCCCGAGGGGCCATTGAGCGGTGGTGGAGGGCCGAAAGACGATTGCGGCACACCTCTCGGTGGCCCTTGCAGGCTAGGATGCGCTGACTGGGGATACGAGTCGGGCATGGGACGAGGCGACTGTCCCAGTGCGGGGGGAGACAGTGCTCGACTGGGCTGTGGTGACTGTTGAGGGAGCGTTCCAGAGCTGGTCCTCGGCAGCGATCCATTCTGGCGATCCTGAGGATAGCTGTGATAAGTCGCCGGCCTATCTCCCTGAACCGGTTGACCGGGCAGAGGACGAGGGCCGTCATAAGGCGAATGCTGCTGCTGAGGAGGCGGTGAGACTTGCGGAGGTCGCTTATTCGCCTGAGATTGGGCAGCTGCCTGGGCCGACCGCATCTCGTGGTCGACTTGGCTGTTCTGCATGCCATACTGAGGCGGACGGACCGCCACTTCTCCAGTGCGATCTCTGCCTCGCTCCGGCTTTGTGAGACCAGTCCGTTTCGTGGGGCTTTGTTGAGGCTGCGGCTCGGGCACTGTCGGATGAGGCTGAGGCTTGCCTGCCGAGCCGGTATCAAGCGCTTTGGGCGGTGTTCCCTTCGCGATGACCGGTCTCTCCTCCTTCGACTTTTCGGGATCGCCTGAATCCTTTGCTCCGGCACTAGCCTTCTTCTCCTCGTTGACATTGCGGCCAATGACCCCAAGGTACCAGAACATCAGGTTGGAAATCAGCACTTGCTCATACAGCGGCCGACGAGCGTTGGCAAGCTTGATATGAGACAAGCGGTAGATGGCACGCTCGACGTGAATGGGATAACGGGCGTAGTTGTTGAAACCTGGCGAGGTAGGCGAGGGCGCCACCGATCGAGCAGACTTCGACGAGCCCAGAAGTGCAGCAGCAGCAGCAGGTCCTGCGGAAGAGAAGTTGGACACGCTGACACCGGATGCGGGCGGCTCCTCTATCTTCTTCTTGGACCCGAACAGACCGCCGAGGAACCCATCTTTCTCTTTCTTCTTCTTGTCCTTGTCCTTCTTCGAGAAGAAACCGCCTTTCTTCTCCTTCTCCTTTGCACGCTCGACCGATGAATTTGTTGAGGCCGACTCGGTACGTTGCAACGGTGGGCGGTCGATGTTGACAGGTGACATGCCTTGTTTTGGCGAATCAGGAATGGCGGGCGTAACCGAGATACGTGCTTGTGGTGGGGCCATACCCGGTAGAAGATCGTTCGAAGGAAATGGCAAGGCTGATGGGCGAGCTTGCGGTGTAGTGGGGGAGATGGGCGATTTGACTCCATATGATGATCCAGGTATCTCCAAAGTGAGCGCAGCCGAGGGCCCAGGTGTTCTTTCGGGATCTACACCAGGCGAGGGTCGGCGGATGGTCGACATGGGATCCACGGATTCTTGCGTCGGCGTCTTCTCACCTTCAAACATGCCAGAGTACCACCCTCCACTGTCAGGCGTGAGGAGGGCCGGTGGAATGCCGAGGTAATTCTTTGGTGCCTCCTCGCCAGCATCTTCATGCGAATGTGACCCTGATGCCGACGAGCCACTGCTCTTCCTCGACTCGGTGCCGCCGCTATACGCATCGAAGATCATCGCTTCGTCTGTCGAGGCGTCGCTCGATCGCCTGTTTTCGAAGTGTTTAGGCTCGTAGCCAGAAGGTTCAGCATCGGCAAACTTGTCTTCGGGCGTCGTAGCGTGCGTTTCGACCGAGTCGTGCCAGGTCTCGCTCGACTGATTCTCGGCGGACTCGTCTGAGGGGTCGGACGATTTTCGTCCCTCGACCTCGTCATCTTCAGGGATCTCGTATGACGGCGCAGCGACTCGACCTTTCCGTGAAGCAGCGGTGAACCGATGGGCGCCACCTTCGCCCGTAGGGGATCCTTTACGGATCTTGGTACGAGCCGAGCGGCGAAGAATGGACGCGGGACGAGGCAGGGGGAGAGGCGCATCACCATCTTGCCCTTGAGCAACATCGTCCTGCAAGACTGCGGATCAATAGGAATCCATGAGCAACGGGAGAAAGGAACTCACATCCAGGAGCAACATTGAGGCTCAGACTGCGTCGAAGTAGCTTTCGCATCGTCTCAGGATCATCCGCGCCTTCTTCATCGATGATCGTTTCGAGCTTTTGCAGGTCGTCCAGCGTCAGGCCGCGCTCGCCCGTCCGACCTCCAAAGATACTAGCGCGCCGACGATCAGGTAAGGGCGGGACCTCCTCCTCGACCTTATCGCCATGTTTCGGCTGATATTGCCTGCTCAACATACTCCGCTTCCTGCCTAGTCCTTCACCACGACGACCAGAGTTGTTCCTCGCGAGCCACGAGGGGCTACGGGACAAGCCGGCGGCCTCGCCCGCCTCAGAGGGATCGGCATGGAGAGGATCGGGATGGGTGTGAGACTTGAGGAAGGCGCGAAACTCGCCAGGCGCAAGTTCGGGGTGGATGTGCGCCGGGACCCAGAAGAGGCCGGCGGCATCCCCCTCAAGCCCATCGGGCGCGGCGAGGGTGATATCGTCGTTGGAGGTGTAGGCTGGGACTCCTTCCGGGGAAAGGGGCTGGGTCTGGCGGGACGACGACGCCGAGGGAGAAGGTGGGGGGAGATCGGGGTCGAGAGGAAGGGCGCCTGGCCCAGGGGACGAGATGGACCGCCGGCGAAGGTCACTGGGATCAGTAATTCGCAGATACATGGGATGGAAGACGCACCGAAGGGTCTTGAGCTCGCGCTCGATCTCCTGCTCGGACACCTCGGCGGGCGACATGCTGCGCCGCTTCGACCTCGGCGACGGCGGCGGGGTCGGTAGCTGCGCCTGCGGCTGCCGCTGGGACTGGAGCTGGGGAGACACCGGGCGCTCTGCCAGACGTTCTCGCGTCCGATTGATAAACGAAGGCTGTAGTTTATTCCTGTCCCGAGCGCAGTACCGCTTCAGCGCGTGAGCGGGGTCGGCGTGGGCCGAGGCGTTCGGCCTCCTCGTACGTCGCTTCGTGTTCGTGCTCGTCCCGTCGTAAGTCAATAGTCGATAGTCGAAGCAAGTGGCAAGTCGTATCTATGCGTACGTTATACAAGACACCGCCCCTCGCTCAGGCCGTCCGAGCACCTGGCATCCGCCTGCCCCGGCGAGCGGTCGATCGCGTGAGCGGCGCGTGCAGTCGTGTGCCCTGTCCCTCGTCTCGAGGCAGGCTCAGACGCGTGGTGTGCAGTCGAGCACGGAGACGGTGAGTGGTCGTGTCGGCGCGACCGATGCACGCGCACGAGACTGGCAGCAAGGGGACTGCGAACGACAGGTGGGTGTTGAGACCTAAATAGCACCGCCTGTGAATGTCCGTTCTCTCCTTTCCTTGCCGACACGCTCTCTGCCTTTGTCCACCGGGCGGTCGGCTGACTTGATTGTCTGCCTGCCTTCCTGCCTCCCTGCGACCTTCGTTGTCGGACTGCGATCGAGTGGTGAGAATGAGAAGGGGGGATGTGAGAGATGGAGGATGACGGGGATGGGTAGGGTAGCGATGAAACGGGGATGGTCATTCAAGGGTAAGTTACAGCAACATGGGTAATCATCATGACGTGTTTTTGAATTATCACCCGACCGATGCCCGAGCTTATATAGCTGGCATACAAATGGAACCGGGTGTGGTCTATGCTTCTATAGTATGCGTCAAGACCCCGCGATGCAGTGTTCGGAATCAGTCGTTGGGTTGCCCCACCATCGAGGGCCGTCCCACGAGCTCAACACGCCAAACAAGAGATATATCGTCAAGGCGCAGATGGAGGTCCCTGCGTCCAAGGCGGAACTGCCATAAGCCGAGTCAGGATTGATACGGAAGATCAACTACTCACGAGACCACGTAGATGTATCGTTGGTATGCCTCTGGATATCGCTGCGCCACAATGCGGTGTGCGAAGACGGCGACGATGATACCCGTCAAGAGAACGTTGGAGGGCACCTGTGGCACAAGAGTCGCACCAGAGCAGACGATCGGAAAGACCACCTGTGTATCAGCATCACTCTGAATGCCAGGGAAACCGAGGACCTTGTGAAACTTGCGATGTGGCCACCGTTTATGCGCAAACCAGCAGCCGATGGGGACCAGCGCTCCGACCACGAAGCCCCCGTATAGCAGCATGTATTTGCCAGCAAAGAATCGAGCTGGGGCCACGGCGCCCCATATCACGCTGGCCGAATAGAACACTCCAGGTGAACGACCTGTCCACTGCCCGGTCGGGTCCACCAAGCTGCCATCGAGGTACGGGCGCTTCTCGGATATCACGTTGACCAGCGTGAAGTCTTCGTGTCAGCGCCTCTGTGACTATGCGGAGCGGCAACCTACAGTTGCACAGCGCGCCGAGAATAGTGCCCAGGACCTGGCACGCGAACATCTCACGCGGCGGGATTGACATGTACCATCCCAATTTCAGATCCTGCACGAGGTCAAGCGCCTGCGACATGGCCATATCTACTTGTCAGCTGTGCTTCTGGTCCGCGACGTGATGACAGACATCCCAGACATTTGAAGGTCACACTGCGGATCAGATTACCCCGGTAGGTGTATCAAGATAACTACGTACTTGCCGATCGGCTTGCCAGGCATCAAGACGCCAGCAACGCTTTTGTCAGTCCCAGAGCAGTATTTCTTGACTACTCACAACTCGGTCAAAACGTTCTGCTTGTCAGCGTTCGTGCGCACGGGAAGACATTTGAGCTCACGAGACCAATCTTCGTGTTGCTCACAGCTGCAATTATCCCAACGCTGGCTGTGAGTAAGGGGAACGGTGGATGGCTATCTGTCTTACGGCACGAGGAACAGCTACAATATGAGCAATCACTTCATGATTGGATTCGCACGCACCGCAGCAAGTGCAATGGCAAGCACGACGGCCCAGATAGGCATCTGAAGCGGTGTCGTCTTGACCAACAGTACTACTAGTCAGCGCGACATTGAAGCAGAATCAATTATTGGCGCACCGGATATGCCGAAGTTGACAGCGAGAAGTCCAATATACCATGATTGCGGGACGGCTTTGTACGCCCTCATGAGTTTACTACTTCTTGAATTCGGGACTTTATTCAGCACGCCGAGACGGACTCACTTGTGCACATCATTCAGTTGCGTTCTGGCCGACAGGGCTGCCCTTCAGCTAGATCCGTGTATTCGGCCTTTGCCTGAAGCAGTATCAAGCATCTGGACAAACCTGCTTTGATCTCCTCCCAGTGCCAAATATATACGTGTACGAGAACACTCGATAGGGAGGCGAAAGACAAAGCATACGTCAGAGCACTAAAATCAGTATCAATTCATGGTCCCCGCCGACTTACAAATATGGCGTGAGAAGGAGAGGTCGCGCCGTCTCCCACTTCTCGTCATCGAGCGAGAGGTCCGCCTTCAAAACGGAGGTCACGTCAAACCTGTACTCAGCTCTGCACATGAGCAGATCAGATATCGCACGCACTTTTGGAACGTCGAGTTGAACAAGCCCGGTGAGACTGGTGAGGGAAAGTTGCGGGCGTCCCTGAGGATCAACATCTCGTCCTTATATCCGTGAGCACCTCACCAAAAGTTGAACAGCATCATTAGCGGACCAACCTGGTTCGATCAGCAGCAGAATTGCAACAGATATTCAACTGACGATCCAGAGCATCGCCACCATCCCCCCAAAATAATTGCCCAAAGCCCAGAACGGAGTGAAGAGCGGTCCTGAGGATCCGACGGATGCCCAATCGAAGCTGAAATCGAGGAATCCAAAGCCGTCATACCCGCTGCCCAGAATCCGAAGGACGTAGCTTCGATTGTCGACGAGGCACAGGACCGCGACGCTGGTCAAAGTCGGAAAGAGCAGTAACGGCAGGAACTGGTAGATCCAACATGAAGCAAATATGAGCAGAAAGACGCGCAGGCGGCGGGTGGTGCGCAATCTCGCTGAACTGGAAAGCGAAGAAGACGATGTGGAGTATAGCGTAGTGAAGAGCTGCACGACGACGAGGTTGGAGGGCCAGTACATAGCCGGGGGCGAGACGAGGAGGGAATGAACCATCCCTGATCAAATCAGCCGTTCTCCAGACATGACTGGGCGAAGAACCACCTGCTAGTCCAAAGCCGACACACTGGGTGGTGAGCAGCAGCGCAATTGCCGGAACGGCACCGAGGGGTGTCTTGTAATACAAGTCCATGATAGCCAGGATGTCCGCCGCATACGCCGACGTCGCGCCCGAAGAGAAGATGACGCTTCACATCAGCATGATGAGGTGCGCGACCCCACGCTGCCTATGCTGGACTGACCTGACGAGGATAGCCTCTTTGATACTGAACTTGCCGGGATTGAGGTCCATTCCCATCCACCTCTTTCCCCGCGAGAACAATCGTTCACTCGCAAGCATATGCCCCAGAGGATACGTGGCGAGTATCACAAAGTAGGCCGAGAACGACGGGGCATTGGACTTGAAGTAGAAAACTTGCGATGCCGAGGCGCCCAACGCACAGAACGCACAGCCGAGGAGAAGCGCCCGAAGGGTCAGCGTCGGTAGAGAGGGGTCGTCTGTCGAGGGCACCGTCTAACATTCAGTTCGAGCGTGACGTTTCAGCCATGGATACGGACACGAGCGATGAGCTGCTCGACCTTGCTCCCCTTGCCCAGAATCTCGTTCTCGTCTCCACCCAAAAGCCCGGCACTGAGCTCGGACTCGTCCGTCTGCAGCTTGAGCTGCCCACCCATGCTACTCTCATTGTCGTTTCGTTGGCCAAGCAGGCCCTCCCGCTCGAGGTCGTCGTCCTCGTAGCCCTCGTCTGCCTTGTCGAGGTCCTCACTCGTGCGGTTGGGTTGGTCGGCGGGGAGCTCGGGGAGCTCGTACTCCTCCGCTTGAGAAGGGTGGACCGCAGGCATGGAAGCGGTCTTCCAAGAGGACGTTGGTGCTTGTGTAGAGCTATCTTGTCGTCATTGCCTCTGTCACACGACATCCCATGTCGTCGCGACCAGGGACCCCGCGTCACAACCGATCTACTGACGGAGATGAGTAGATGTCCGCTGGTCGTGCCACGTGGACGACGCATTCGCGTCCAAAGACCACACCAAGCGTTGAGCAGTGACGATGGTGTTCACTTGCTCTTCTTGCATATCAATCAGGTGCTAGACTTGCACCACATTCAGCAGAGGACGATCGCAACTCTATCGCTGTCTCCAACTGAAAGAGACTTCCCGGATCCTGACGCAGCTGCCATGGTGAGCTCAGCAAGCCTTTGGGTGTCTTGCCAGCTGATCCTGTAGGCTCGCAGATATGACAGTCAGCACAAGGATACCGTAGTCACACTTCAGCTAACCTTGACCAGGCCGAACGACCATCTTCTCACCGGAGGGTGAGCGACACTGTAGCAGAGGAGACGCCCAGATGCTGATGAGTAGGGCGGCTTTTCCAGGTAGAATATGCGATGGAGGCAATCTCGCATGCCGGTACCGTCCTGGCCGTGCTGTCGAAGGAGGGAGTCGCTTTGGCAGCAGAGAAAGTGAGCCAGCTCGCCTCAGATCTGCCTATCCGCGGTCTACGCATGAGGCTTACACAAACAGAAAGTCACGGGAAAGCTGCTCGACCTGTCATTGACAGCCGGCGGAGAGAACATGGGCGGCGAGGGCACAGAAGCTTGGGGAGGCGGTGGGGAGAAGATTTTCCTGCTCAACAAGTATGTGACGCAGTCCAAACATTGTGGGCCTGAAGCTCACGCCCAGTAACATTTTGGCAGGTCTAGCTGGTATCACTTCTGATGCCAACTCTCTCGTCAACTACGCCCGCAACTCTGCACAAAGACATCTCTTTTCCTACAACGAGGACATCCCCGTCGAGATGCTGGTACAGCGATTGTGCGATATGAAACAGGGATACACACAGTTTGGCGGTCAGCTCCCCCTTCTCCGTCGTATGCAGGGTTGAGCTGACTGGCAGGTCTCCGCCCCTTTGGTGTCGCCCTTCTCTATGTCGGTTGGGACCCGCTGTACGGCTTTCAGCTATACCAATCCGACCCGTCCGGCAACTACTCTGGATGGAAGGCTACGTGCATCGGATCGAACCACTCGTCAGCGACCAGCTTGCTCAAGCAAGATTACAAGGACGACTTGTCTCTAGAGGATGCAAAGAGCCTGTGTCTGAAGACGATGAGCAAGACGATGGACTCGACCAAGCTCGGCAGCGAGAAGCGTGCGTTGGTCTGGGCGCTGCGCAAGGCTTACTGATGATCAGTGGAATTCGCAACCATGTCTCTGCACCCGGAAACGAAACAACCTCTGGCCAAAATCTTCAAACCCTCAGAACTGGATGCCCTGCTGAGAGATCTCGAGCTTGGCGGTACAAAAGAAGACCAGGTAGGGGCGGGAGAAGGGACCGGCGGTGGTGATGGCAGAGAGGGCAACGTGGCCATGAGCACATGAGCACACGGCTCGACATGGCGCATGCAGCATGTACACAGGTCCGATTCATTGTCGTCAACAATGTCATGGCAGGTCGTTTCTACATATGGTACTCTACAAATGCCCATGGGTGTAGGCTCAATCTTCAATCACCTCGTCCTGTAGGGGCCCGTCTCCCACCATACCCAGGGAACTCCTCCCTCGCACCTCTGTGAACGCTCTCAGGCCCACATTCTCCGCCTCTCCAGCCTCGCCCACAGCTTGGCTAATCACGTCGCTCAGGGCCAATCCACCGCCAGGTATGTGCTCATCCTGCTCCTCGCCGGCATGCTCCTGGGCATGCTTCAAAGCCTCTTCTTCTTTCTGCGCGTCCGCCTCGAGCTCTTCCACCGTCAGACTGCTCTTTCTCCTCCCCGGCGCTTCTGGCTCGTGGTCCTCCTCCTCTTGCTGTTCCTCTTCCGCCGCGGGAACATCCTCCAGACCCGTCTGTCCCAGAGCGAGCAGCTCCCGCAGGGCGGCATTCTCCTCTTCCAAGCGCAGAATCTCGGCCTCTCGCTCCAGCGCCCAGTCCTGCTGCCCGTCTGTGCCGGTATATCCGCCCGAAGCCTGGGGTTGGAAACCTCGAAAGGTACTTTTCGGCGGTGGACGTGGAACCGACGCGCCAGACTTTTTGCCTGATGCTGTCGACTGCGCTGGTGATGACGACGTGGGCGACGATGGTCCAGAGACGGGTCTCGCGTGGCCGCCAGCACCGGCGCTGTCGGACAGGAGGAGGCCGGGAAACTGGCTCAGCACCTCGGTGTCGGGCTCCTCGCCGCCCATGGAGCGCAGTGTCGATCGCAACAGAGCAGAAAGGCGAGTGAGAAGCAGTGACAGGGACGTGTTGTCGTGGAGCTGGGCAGACGAGTGGGCGGTCTGAAGTTGCTGCAGAAGAGAGGTATAGTACGAGTGCAGGGACAGGTCGTGCTGCTGCGATGCGTGCTGCTGGTGAGCAAAGCCAGGGAGGGGGCGGAAGGCTGACGGCCACGCCGCGGAACTTGCCCATGACGGTCTCGAGTGTCTGCTCGTATTCCTTCAAGAGCGAGTTCAGCTGTCGGTTCTCGCTCTGCAGCTGCTGATTTTCCAGCACGAGGTGCGAGGAGAACTTTTCCAGCTCGGACGTGAACTCCTCTGCTGGTCAGCCCAGTGCTATAACATCACGCTGAGGCTGGAGGTCGCGCACCGTCGGAGATGTCGAGGTTGAAGCGCCTCAGGGGGAAGCCGGCGCCCACATGCATAGCCTGGCCTTTGACATTGTCGCTGCGGGCCTTGAGCTGCGCGACCAGCGCCCGGTTGTTTTGCAATTGATCTTCGCCATCAGCATGACCACTGTGAACGTCCCGAGGGAAAGACGGACCGGACAAGTCGCCGACTAGGCCCCATAGGAGCGCCAGATCGCCTTCCATGTTGGCCGTGCCCCTCGCCATGAGACTCGCCGCCGGACTGCGTCGTGTGTGCTGCTGAGACGTGCAGGAATGCAAAGGGAAGACGGAAATGCCTTTAAAGTGATCGTCTTGAGCCTGGGGACGGATGACGATCTCAACTGTCGGTTACGAATTTCCGGTCCGTCCACCTCATCTCTTGCCTTTTGTCATTTCTCTCGTTCTTCCTGCTCTGCTGTCTGGGCGGTGCTGCCAGGCCAGGTGACAAGCGGTGGGTGACAGCACGCGCCATCAAGCTTCTCTGCAGAACTCTAGGTGTAGCTCTCTCTGACTTCAGCTCATGCGCCACTCTCGATGAGCCTCGTCCACCGCCATGAGTGTCGCCGGCCTGCACAGTGCTGTCACGCTATACGGGTCGGACAGAATCAAAGACCGCGCTCAAGGTGCCGAGCACATACGCGAGATCTTCTCGAACCCCGAGAACCTGCTCGTTTACCAAGACAAGGCCTCGCGCGATGGGGGCTCTTCTTGGCTGTCGTTGTTCCATTCTCTATTCCAGGTGGTCATACTAGAGAAGAAGGCGGTCACGAAGAAGGATGGCAAGGTCTCAACAGCTCAAGGTAGGCGACATCACGCGTGCTCTTTGAGCTCAGCTGATTCCCAGCCGAGAAACGCCTTGCCGAAGCCATCTCGCTCGTTCGGTGGGTGACCGAACGATGCGTCCATCTCATCGCAAAAAAGCCGTTCATGGCTCTGTACAACCACATGGTGGACATGCTCGTATATGGCACCTCTCTCTTCCAGCCTGCGGCTCTCGACTATGCCAAGGCTCTCAACAAGCTCCTGTCCTACCCTCCTCACTTGGACGCTCTCGACCCGGACGGGTGGAAGGCCCTCATGGGAATCTGCTGGGCCGTCGTGCTCGACGATAGCAGGAATCCCGAGGAGGACTGGCAGGATGAGACCATCGACGCGATCGAAGTCGAAGAGGGCAAGACAGAGCGCCTTGCCTCCACTCTCGCAGCAACGCAGTTCGACTCAGTGTCGGCCCGACAGCGCGCTTCCACCACTCAAGCCAAGCTTGAGATGGTTCAGCTGCTGCCAGTGCTTCTCTCCACATCCGCCGCACCGCTGCTCCCCCCGCCTCCCGCCTCCGGTCCACCTGAAATGTCTGCGCAGAGCGCCGGATCGGCCATTCTGCTCAAGATATACCGATTCTTCCTCCAGAATCCCAACACCGAGACCCCGCTGCATCTCTCAGTGCTTCAGACTCTCAATATGGTGCTCGGCGAGTTCGAGCTGAACTGCCGGAAAGAAATGGAGGATCATGGCGCCAAGCTGTTTCCGCACCTCGTTGGTCTGTGGACGACGAGGAACAATGCCTTGCGAGAACAACTGGTCATTGCTTTGCGCATCCTCATGCCTTTTCTGACACATCCTTCTGTGAAGGATTCGAGCGCCAACCAGATCCGCGAGACTGCGACACGCTTTGTCGATGTGCTTGGCAAGGAGACGATCTCCCGGTGGGGTATACAACCTTTGAAGCTCGAAACCCTGCGACTATGCTCGTCTCATGTAAACTCTCAAGTACGGCAGACCCGCGAACCTTTCAGCCTCTCGACCATGTCGGCGGGATTTGGGTTTACATATGAGATCGCCCTCACGTGGGCCATCATCGAGCTGTACGCGGAGTGTGTTTTCTTTCTCTCACAACGCTCGGACGCCCCAATCAAAGCCGAGGGAAACAGAAACGCCAAGCGGCAACGAATGGAGGATCCGATCACCACTCTGATACAGAACTTGGAGTCTGGCCCCTACGCCTTACGAGTCCTGTGTCTGCAAGTCCTCATATTCATCTTCGACAAACGAGGTACGCTCGTTCCGGCTTCGCAACTGGCCACCGCGGGTGAGACTCTGCTCAAACTCCTCGAAAGTCCCAATCAACCGTTGCAGGCATGGGCTTTAGCCGGTCTATCCGTCGTGTTACATCAAGCCTCAGCAGCCGTGCCCTCCCGAACTCCTAACTTTCCAGATACTTGGTCTCAAGCTTGGACTTTTGCCATAAGGAAAATCTCGACGCCCGGCCTATCTCGGGCAGCCTGTCACCTTGCTAGCGAAATTTTCGCCCGCGATGCCATTAGTCATGAACAGATGGCCGCGGATGTGCGCACGATGCTGACCGACCTCGATGTGCGCGCACCGGGCGGTCCGTCCGACTCGGTATGCGCATTTCTCGCGCAGGCGACGGCACTCGCCAAATCGGATGTTACCCTGTACAATATGAATCTCGAAGACAAGGCACTTCGGTGGCTCGAAATATGGACTCGAAGCGACGGCGTCAAAAATTCAGGCCGCCTGGAACAAGTCTGTGCCGCCGACTTACTTGCTTTGCTTTGTGCGATCGGAGATCTGGAGCACCAAGCTTTTCCGCCACCAACATCGGAAGAGATGCTTCCGGACTGCCCTATCGTCTCCAGGGTGTTGGCGGAAGACAGGACTCGTTCGATACGCAATTTTGTGCTTTATGGAGAGGTGCCAGTTTCCCGCTCCTTTCCACCTTCCGCACATTTGAACATTCGAGCCAAAGGTGGAGAATCGCATGCGGATCCGATTGAGGACTCGTTAGCGGCATTGGCAAACAGACCGCTCAGGATCTCAAACATTCTCTCAGATTTGCTCAATGGTCTTGTTGTTGGGCCAAACGAAGCTGCCGACGCCAATGCCCCCAATTCGCCAGAATCTGCCCGCCGTGCGATTGACTTGTCGGTGGTGGCAATCGGCTATCAAGCTGTTCTTCAAATCAATGGGATTGCTCCTGATTCCGCATGCCTGACAGCGGCATCAGCATTGCTGAGACAAGCCTTGCCGTTGTTCCGACCATCATCCGCCTCAGCGTCGGCTCAACACCTTATGTGGAGAGGTTTGCTTCCTTTAGTCAGCTCGTCACTATCGAGATCTGCCTCTCTCTGGCCGATCATGCTGGAGAAACAGATGCTATCTGGCATTCGACCGGATCAACCTACCGAAAACATTTGTGAATCACCTATCTTTGACACGTTGGGCTCGGCCGTCTCCGCCTCAGGGTCAGGCAATGAAAATCACGGCTCTGAAATCGCTGCTGTCATCTGGCGATTTGAAGAGGTCGGTGGCCCGGCTTATTCTCGACGGTGCTGATATTAGGTCGGGTCTGTATATGAGGACCTGGTCGCCGTAGCACTAGTCGGCCTGACGGACAATCGAGCAATCAGCGCCACTGAACGATTTAACGGCAGAGACAAGTCGGTGGATGAAGACGACTTCGGGCCGATACAAGTCGCTGACACGGACGCCATGCCTCAAACCAAGGAGTCTATCGAGTGCCACCGCATTGCAGAGGCTCTTCGGTCGACCTTGCTGACCATTCGTCTTCAAGGACTACGTTTCCTCAACTCAACTCCTACGCCAATCAAAGATCTTGGCGTACTCAACGCCTGGTTAGCGGCAGACGGCGCGAGATTCGTTCAGCTTGGCCTCGCAATATGCGAAGCGGTGGAGGTTGGCCAGTTGCGGCTCAGCGTTGGAGCTGTTGATCGCGTCTTCGCGGAAATCGAAGAAATGATCCGCTCATACGGTTTTATTCGCGATGTTGCTCTCTCACGGCTAGTCATCGCATTCCTGAAGCAGTCAGCGTCCATCTGGATAGGGTGCGACCCCGACAGTAGCGATGTCGGCATCCGGGCCGTAGCCCTCATGAAATTCATGATCGAGAAGACCGCCAGAGGACAAGTTACGTCTTGGCAAGTCCGTCTGGCTCTGGTCGACTTGATCGAGAGTTATCTTTCCCTCGACCCGCAAAGCACATTCTGGGAGTCGTGTAAGGATGACGATGACGATATGGATGGCAGCGAACTCGCACTCAACCCCGGCGGATGGACACCGGAGGCTCTCGTCGACGTGGATGCGCGAGTCCGCTATCGAGCTGCCACATCAGCAGCCCTGGTGATTTCACGGCTGTCCCTTCATCCTCACGACCAGAACACATTCTACTTCACCGCCTTGCAAAGACAGCCTGGTCTGGTATCCCACTGGGACTCGTTCCTGACCCATCTTCTGTGGAAGCTCAACTGCTGCGTCGTCAGCGCTTCACTGCGGCCCGCCACGCTCTATCACATCTTCGAGATACCACTCAGCACATCCGAGATCAATGATCACGTACGACTGGGTTTGCAGGCTGTCGCGTCGATTCTCGGTTTCGCGTCTGTTCCCGAGCTCCTGCGACCATACATACCGGTACTCATGCGAAGCGTGCTAGGGTCAGGTCAAAACATCCTGCGGACCCCCTTCGACGTATTCGGTTGGCAATCCGCTCAAGAACAAGCGCGATTCCTCCTCGACGAAACCGGCTCAAATCTGCTAGCGAAACCAGAGGCGCCAATGTATCTGCAATTATGCGCAGCCGCAGCAGTAGATTCCAACAGCGGGTTTCAGCAGCATCTCGACGCCGCTGCAGCGTTGATCTCGGCGGAAGCAGCTGGCTCGGGAGTGCAGGTGCGATTGCCCGACCTCGTCATCCAGACTATAGTTCACACGTTGCCACGCCTTCGAAAAGGGGATCTAAACAAGCTCGTTGCGCAACAGGCGGAGAGTATCGTTGTTGAGCTCCTTGTGATCGTCGACCTTGCACCAAACCCCAAGAGCAGCGGCGATATCCTCCGACAAGCTGGCCTGACAGACTTATCGATCGATCTGTACGGCCAATTGGCGGGTTCCGACACTCTTGAGTCACTCCTGGAACCAAAAGTGGATCTAGCGACCCTGGTCACGGTCTCGCATGCCTGGCACAAAGCTTATCCCGCACTATCGGCTGCAAAGATCGTCTTCAAAGCCATCATGCGTCTGTCATACGCGTGTCACGAGACATTACTTGTCAATGAGCAACATCGATACATCCGAGCCATCGCCCTCATCATCGCCCTATATAGAGACGAATTCAAACATCATCTCATCGTCCAGACCGTCATCCGCGAGACAACGCAACTGCTCCGTTTCAAGAGTATATGGCCCACTGCGCTTGCGATCTTGCAATGGGGCTACGAAGCCCTATCCCACATTGAGCGGCCATTGCAGCAAATAGCTGCGATACTGGTCTCACTTGGTCGCGTATACCGGGATTTGTCTCGCGACGCCGAGAGCATACGTGCACATGCCATCCTGAGCTGGGTCCAGGAGTGTCTGAAGGCATGGCGCAAGCAGCCTTCGCTTAGCGCAGCTATTGAGCAGGTCCACTGCGTCTGGCCTGCAGATTTTCAACGTATCATGACGGATTGGACCCTACCTACGTGGACGGATCTGTCTCTGACGCTGGAAACCCAGTTGTCTGACAACTCTCTCGAGCTGTGCAAGCAACTGGCGGCTCTGCAAACGAGAACCGAGAAATACCGCCTGCGACGTGACTTCAAGAATCGGACATTCTGGCAGATCAAAACCAGTCTTCCCAGCAAGAGCGCCGATCTGGACGGCATGATGGCCCTTCTCGACCTGCTGTACTCGTCTGACGGGGTTGTGGAGCCACCGAGACTTCTCGTCCATAATGAAGGTCGTACGAACGCCCACGATGCTCAACGAGCGTTCTCTGCCCAAGTCAGAACCAAGTATGCCACCGAGCCGGTCACAGCCATGCGTATGGTTCTTGTCGCTCAAGTCGTCAGACTCGTCAATGCGGCCGACATCCAACAGCGCAAATGTGCAATTGGCATCCTAGCTTCCATGCTACCGCACATATCCGACTTGGTCAACCGTTCCCTTTTAGGCGCCGACACGAATGACTTGTTGAGTGTCATCATCCCGTCTTCTGCTTCCAATCTGTTGCCATCAATCGGCAGTCTCGGCGATAGGCTCTTGGAATCACAATCAAGGAGCAGCTTCCGCGATCCCGTGTCTTGGTCGCGCGGATTGGCCAACATTCTCTTGCAACATCTCTCACATCCGGATCAAGTCTTTCACACCCTGACCCCGCTGGTCGAGATCGATGTTTCGCAAACGAGGGAGTTGTTACCGTGGCTGGTACAGACCGCCCTGCTTGCCTCGGATACTCAAAACCCAGCATCTGACAAGGACCCCCGCGTGCAGCTGTCCGACTACTTCACAGCTCTCCTGAACGATGCGGCGACCAACATCAAAATTCTCGAGACGCTCATCAAGATCGTCTTACATCTTCGCAATTACATGCCTCTCGGCCGCAAGGTTCCTCTGGCATACAATCATTGGCTCGATGTCGATCCGATGTGTTTAGCATCTGCGGCAGTGCGATGTGGCGCCTTTGCTTCTGCCTTGCTCTTCTTGGAGCTGGCAGGCGAGTCAGACAGTTTTGACCTTGCGTCGGCAGAAGTGCAGAACGTGAGTCCTGAGTGGGTCATCTTCCCTTTTGAAGCTGATATGAAGATCATGTACGCGATCTACAGCAACGTCGAAGATCCGGACGGCTTCTACGGCATTCAGACCACGGACCCTGAGAGCGCGCTCATCAGGCGGCTCGAGCACGAAGGTCAGAGCTGGCGTGCATTCGGTGTCAACGGGGCGCTTCACGAGGCCTCGAGTGGCATGGCTGCGAGGACTACAGCCAATGCAGTGGCGTCCAATCTGCACAATATGGGTTTCAATACTCTCGCTTCCCCCCTGGTCGCTGGGGTACGAGATGGGGAACATGTCGCAGATGGGAGCCAATCTCTGGCCGTCGAACTGGCTTGGCGAACGGGAAACTGGGAACTGCCAATCACAAACAAAGACCATTCCATCCATACGGCTTTCTACCTTGCTCTGCGCTCCGTGCATCGCAACCGATCTCAAGCTCAAGCAAACTCGATTGTGCAAACGGGCATCCAGGAAGAACTGGATCATTTGCGCACACTCGGGATCGAGCGCATCACCGACGTCAAGAGCAGTGTTGCCAGTTTGCTATGCATGCGCGAGATTGCAGTTTGGCTTGCGCCAGCCATGCAAACAGCATTGGCCGAAGGCGACGAGCGGAGTCCGCAGTTGGCCAATCTGTTGGACGTCCCTGCCGCTTCCACGTAAGCTACCTTACAGCCATGTCAGTCCAGATCACTGACGCGAACAGATATTATGAGGCGGAACGATTACTGTCAACTCGCCTGTCTCTCATTGGGGCCGCCAAAGCGAAAGAGATGATCAATCTTTTCGGCGATATGTCCAACCCCCAAGTGGATATCCTCAATTCCCTTGAGAAAGCCTGTCGCATCAAGCTGAGTGAGCTTGCTCGGGAGGACGGGAACAGTCAAGCTGCAGTCAATGCCATTACGGCAGTCAGACAGCTGGAACGGGGTCAAATCCCGTCCATGGCAGCCGACGACGAATTCGCGCAGGTCCTCTGGTCGATGGGCGAACACTCCTTGGCGACAAAGCATGTGGAGCAGATGTCCAAACGCTTTCGGGGAGATAATGCAAATTCGGCCCGTCTGGCCGTTCTTCTTGGCCGTGTTGTAAGTCCTTCAGCCATACGTATGTCCCCGCTCATCATAGGCGGACTGGAGCTCGCTGGCACAGACAAAGCCGGCCCAGGAGATTAAGCGATACTTTGACGAAGCGATCCAATTGGGACGAGCACACAGCCTCGAGCAGAAGGAGTCGGCCCGTCTGAATCACGAATACGCCTGCTTCGCGGATCGGCAATTGTTGTCGATCACGAAATCTCCTGAACTAGACAGACTGCGCACCTATACCCAGAGTAACCCGTCCTCAGCAGAACTTTCCGCCACGCTCTCAAAGTCGACGACTAAGAGGGGAGGATCATCGAGCGCCGTGGAGGCGAGGATCAAGGAAACCCAAGAAGATGAAGCCGCGCTCACTGCCCTTGAGAAGGAGATCAAGACCTACGTCAAAACGGCTCTGCGAATGTTCGCCACCGCGCTGTGTCACTCGAACGAATTCGACGACTCCATGACCCGCCTTTGCTCTTTGTGGCTCGAATACGAAGAACACGAAGAGGTCAACAAGTCATTCTCGGTCTCCTTGTCGCGCATCCCGTCTCACAAATTCATTTTCCTCGGCCCTCAATTGACTGCTCGCCTCAATCGGCCGGCCGCCCCGACTACCTTTGACGGTCTATTGAACGACTTGATTCTGCGAATCAGCCGGGATCATCCATTCCATATACTTTACCAGATCATCACACTCAGCCACGGTGTCAAAGCCGCAAAGGGGGCTTCGAGGGTATCGAATGTGGATGCTGAAGGTCGCGGTCCGGCAGCCTTGGACGTCCTCAAGCGTCTCGAGGCAGATGGCGAGAATACCTTATCGCAAGCTGCGGTCTCCAACATGCGCCGTTTTGTGGAGACGGCCATCCCCTGGTGTTTATACAAGGAGCCGGAGAATGCCCCTATTACGCCTGAGGGAGAGCATGGACTGCCCCCGACCGAAAGGCTTGCTTCGCTCAAAGCTGTGCCGATACCTGTGTCGACAGTTTCGCTGGCAATCGACCTGACGAAGAAATATGCCAATGTGCCGACTATCATGCGATATCGTCAGCGGTACAGGCTGCTCGGGGGCCTACATAAGCCGAAGAGGATGTCTTGTGTTGATTCCTTGGGCGCGCAGCATTATGAATTGGTGAGAGCGGCTCCCCACCACCGAGTCGAGCTAACTGTCAGTTCAAGGGCGAAGACGAGGTCAGGCAAGACGCAGTCATGGAACAAGTCTTCCAGTTGACCAATGACCTACTCACTCGGGACCGAAAGAGCAAGAGCCGCAAGCTGCGATTCCGCACATACAATGTCATTCCCTTGCCTAAGCGAACCGGCGTCATCGAATTCGTCTCAGATGGCCAAGGCATCGGTGAATGGCTCAAACCCGCGCACGAGCGCTACCGGAAGGACATCGATCACTCGCCCGACAGCATGCGCAAGCAGCTCAATCCCATCCAGGAGAAAGACTGGAACTCGCCGAAAATGACAGATACGTTCAACAAGCTGTTGCTCAAGTTCAAACCGGTCATGCGTCATTTCTTCACGGAGAAGCACAAAGACCCCATGGCGTGGTTTGCGATGCGTCTCAATTACTCTCGCAGTGTTGCGGTGACAAGTATGGTGGGACATGTCCTAGGTATCGGTGACAGGCATTGCTCGAACATCCTCATCGACACGGTTCAAGGGGAATTGGTGCATATCGACTTTGGCATCGTCTTTGAAGAGGCGAGTGAGAAGAACTCTGGTCCGGAACAATGCTAATGAAGTAGGGCCGAAGGCTTCGAGTCCCGGAAAAGGTACCATTCAGGCTGACAAACGATATCGTCGACGGTCTCGGAATCACCGGCATCGAAGGGACCTTCAGGAGGTGTTCTGAGCATTCCCTGAGGGTGTTACGGGAGTCCGCCGACCTCATTCTGACGGTTCTCGAGGTGTTCAAGCACGACCCTCTTTATGCTTGGTTAGTCCAGCCTTCGAATTGGATCATTGGATATCGCAGCTGACGAGGGAGGACGGCCGATTCCGAGAAGCTGCAGCGAGCCCAAGGAGGCCGTAAAGCAGACGCCGCTCAGTCGTCTGCGGCAGGACAGGAAAAGGCGGATCGGATCCTCGCCCGAATCCGCCAAAAGCTGCGTCCCGATTTGAGCGTCGAGTTTACGGTCGGGCAGTTGATACAAGAAGCAAGAGACGTGGAGAATCTGTCCAAGATCTTTGTCGGTGAGTACACTCCTGGTCACTCACTGATCACCATGTGGCTCATATCGTCAGGTTGGCAACCGTGGTTGTAAAGTAGACTCTGAACGATACCCAGCATATGCCATTCAAGATACCCTGCATTCACTCATGCACATGCGGCTGGTTCCGAACTCTTGGGCTGTACGTAGACAAGCGATCAGGTCCTTTAGATGTATAGTACATCATGCATGCTCCCACATAGGGTCGAAGGCTTCTCATTCTCCCAGACGATCACAAGTATGACCCAACCTAGATCTTCTCCCAAGTGACATTGCGTTGTTTGGACAGCCGGAGTCGCTCGCGATACCCCTCCTCGCCGTACTTGAGGCGGGAGGCGTAGCCGAATGGCGGCGGTTGTCGGGGCGCATGCCCTGGAGTGCGCGTCCCGAACGTCCCACCAGACACCAGGGACCTGTCTGACCCGACCACGCTTGGCGATTCTACGCGCGGCGTAGTAATAGGAGCGGGCGGCAGGAGGGCTCTTTGCGGGGTGACTAGCCTTTCCTCTCGATCCGACGCGCGAGGAGCAGCAACCATCGTGTGGGTGGGTTGAGACGAAGGCGCGGCAGATGTCGTATCGCTATACTTGGACGCCTCGCTGATCACGCTCCCTGCGCCTCCCGAAAGTCGCTTCACAGTGGAGACCAGCGGTGCAGGTATGCCCAGAGGAGGGGCAAGGACGTCGAGGCCCGAGCCGAATGTGTCGTTACTCAGTGCACTCAGCGCGAGCGAGTACGTGAATGGCGGACTGCGCGCTTCGTCTTGACTCGGCGTCGGCCTGTGCTTTGAAGCTGTAAGGATCGGAGGCGGCGGTGGCGGCGGCGGCGATATTCCGTGGATGGGCCGCCTGAGCTCTGCTGGGACCGTCGATGCAAGGCTCAAAGGCGGTGCTGGAACAGCGGATTGAGTGGGAGAAGACAGATTTACTGGTCCCTGACTGGTGATCATCTTCGGGGGCGGATTGTTTGGAGGCGAGTTTGTTGGTGGAGCCGACCAGAAGCTGCTTGTGCGCTGATGAGGCTGGGACCGCTTCGACTTTGACGAGCTCTTCCCGCTATTGGTGGACTTGGGAGAGGCGGGCTGTCCGGCCCGTTCTATTGAAGATGATTCGCGAGGCCGTCTCAGTCTGAGCCAAGCGAGCCATACTCGCCATAAGTCGGGGTGTGAGGCGTATGCTATGATGGCCAGAGGCGTAGGTGCGGCTGCGCATGAGCTCATGCCAGCTCGGACTCGTGAGTACATCACCTTCTGCTGCGCGCGGCCACCAATCCGCCGACCATCCGATTGCTTGTTCCAGTACTAGGTAAGCTATGCTCGCGCTGATGACCAGCAGAAGAAAGATCGAGGCTGTCCACTGTCTCTTCGTTGACCGGATCTCCGGGGTGGGGGTGCCCGATAAAGAGTATAGCGTCGCTGTGAGGGGAACGAGGAGGATGAGGCCCAGCAGAAGAGGGGCGAAGAGGGACGCGGATCGAACTGCTTTGTCAAAGACGATAAGGAAGATGAGCTGCGGAGAAGCTCACGCGGCCGCCACCACCAGACGGTACTATGACAGTAGTATCCCCACCACTTGCCATCGGACCCAGACTGGACCACGAGACTAGCTAACAGTGGGACGGCGGGCAAGAGCGCGTAGGCCCACACGAGGCAGAGCAGCAGCGGCGTGTGGCGGGGATGTGGGTTTGGGTGCTCGATCGTCGGATGACCAGCATTGAGTGTCTGCGCTGAGTCTTGCCCGGCGAGACCATAGCGTACTCACATAGACGATCAGGGGGATGTGGGCCGCCAGGGCCGCTGTCCAGAATGCCTCCCTAGCGGCTGGTCAGAGCAGGTATACACAGATGAGCAGCTTACAGGGCGGCATCGGCAACGCACAGCGAGCCGCTGGCGCTCCCGCTCGAGACGATATCCGCTTGGGCGCGCTCGTCAAGTACGACGAGCAACGCGCGGACCAGTACGCAGAGGAGGAGTGAGACTGAGGGCGCGCGCAATCTCGCTCTGGCAGGCAACGTCGTCAGTCTGGCAGGCAAAAGATGCGTCAGAAGCACGATGAGGATCAGAGGGGCCGTTGCGAGTGAAATGACTGGATGATGAGCCTGCCGCCTATGTCTTATTGATATCGACCCACTCCTCTCCACCAGAAAGGCGCGGTCGACGTCGGCCATCTTCTAGCCACGACCCATCTTAAGACTGCGTCTTGCAAAAGTGAGACATCATCAGAACTGTGAAGCCAGCACAGCTGCATTGTCGTGGCGTCAGAATGGTTTCCAAGGTCACCAAGGTCACCCGCTTGGCGATTGTGGGGTGGCAAATTCGAGGTCGGAGTTGCCTGGGAGAGTCCAGATCGCTGCGCACAGTCGTGAGGCACTCATCTGGATCTCTTTGTCCTGCATCACATCCCGATGTCCCGACGAAGGGCAGGCTGTGCGAGTCGGAGATGCGTCGACAAGGTTGAGGCGGAGGGGAGCTTGGTAACTGGTCCTCGGACCTGGAGTCAGGAAAGGAACGACGAGGCCTCGTTTCAGCATCTATTAGTCACTTCGGCGTCAGAAGTCTCTGCCTCTTCGACGGTGAGGCGGAGTCATGTCCAGCAATGAATGGCGCCTGCTCGTCTGCGTCGCCATCGGATGCTTGTCACCCTGCGCAGAGTGAAGAGACGAGAGTCTCACAACTTGTCTCTTCTGATTCGACCTAAGCTGTGTGGACCGGTCAATATGATTGATGTGACCGTGGGAAACCAAAAAGAAATTTCAAAGCCCATAGCCGGTTTTCACGTCCAACAATGATCATTGATACCTGTTCACAACAGCATAGAGCGGTTCGGGCACAATGCAGGTAGGTCCCAGAGCTCGGAGCGCATACGGAGAGCGCTGAGATGTAGTCGGACGACGTGATCTGGTCGGTGATCAATCAACAGTGAGTCACATGTTTGCCTGGCCATCCTTCCACCTCCCGTTGAGGACACGAGCTGACCCGCAGATTCTGCTCGTACAAAGTCAAGTGAGCTCGTGGGAGCACAGCACCGAGAAACCATCTGACCTGCAGGACGGTCACGCAGAACTTCTGTCGCAACGAGTACAATCTTACTGGTTTCTGCACACGGCAATCGTGCCCACTGGCCAACTCGCGGTATGCCACTGTGCGGGAGAAGGAGGGTGAGTCTGGGATTATCATTGCAAAGCAGAGAGAGACACAGCGCAAGAGGGGCTGCCGCTAAAATCAGGTATACTCTACCTGTACATGAAGACGATCGAGCGCGCACATACCCCGGCAAATATGTGGGAACGGATCAAGCTCTCGTCCAACTACTCCAAGGCCCTCGAGCAGATCGACAAGGAGCTCATCTACTGGCCGAATTTCATCACGCACAAGTGCAAGCAGCGTATCACAAAGATCACGCAGTACATGATCAAGATGCGGCGCCTGCAAATGACGCAGCAGTGGGTGCACCCAGCAGGACAAAATCTCGTGCTGAGTGCAGGCCCAAATTGGTGGGAATCAAGAAGAAGCTCGACAGACGGGAGCGTACCCGTGAACGCAAAGCGCTCGCCGCCGCACACTTGGAGAAGAACATCGAGGCAGAGCTCCTCCAGCGTCTGCGCTCGAAAGCCTATGGCGACGCGCCGCTCAATGTCAACGAGGACGTGTGGCGACAAGTGCTGGATATGGACCGCCAGCGGGAGAAAGGCAAGGGCAAAGAGCTCGAGGACGAGATGAACATGATGGACGACGAGTCGCTTGCGTCAGACGAGGAGGAAGAAGAGTGGGAAGGTGGTGAGCGGGAGTATGTCGAGGACAGCGACGACGAGTCAGTGGGGGATTTGGAGGATTACGACGGGAGCGAGTTTGAGGAGTATACTTCGGACGAGGGCGAGGACGGCGAGGCAGGGGAAGAGTTCCCTTCGGATCTGGAAGTCTCGGACGACGAGGACGGCGAGGGCGACGATGCGGAGGTCGCAGAGGCGAGAGGAGGGAAGGCGGCGCCGCCACCACCGCCGCCCCCAGGGGCGAAGAGGAAACAACCGCCGAAAGATCCCAAAAAGGGCCCAAAGAAACGTCAGTCAAGCTGTGTGCAATATGAGGCTAAAGCTCACATGCAGGTCCGAGCAATCGCCCCCGCGTCGATGTGGAGTACGAGATGGAGATGGAGACGGAGCCTCTCTCGCGCGAGATGCTCAAGAACTGGTAGACTGTGTAATACTCGCTTGCAAACCCATCACGGCGACTGTTTGTTCTATTATGCACGAGCTCATGACCATACCCGGACTATGCACAATGTTGGTCATTTGTAAGATCGTTACTCATAATGGTCCTCTACTACGGTGCCGGATGGTGGTAGTCGAATCATCGCCCTCAGCAGCCACAGGTTCCTCCTTATCATGATCGTTCAGTCGTGCACTTCTTCTGGGTGTAGCGGCCCCGTTGAGCGGTGACGCCTCCCGCTGTGGGCCATGTGGGTGCCCCGCCGGTTCAGGTGTCGCGACAATTGTCTCGGGCTGAGAAAGGGGCGTGGCGGCCCGCCTCCGCCTCCGCCGCCATGCCAAGAGCTCCTTGATCAGTCCTACAACGATAGGGATGGCGACCGGAGCAAAGAGAGGGGTATAGATTGCGAGCTTGTGCTCGTCGGGCTACCTTGTTAGCACAATACACTATCGGTGTGCGCACGCACGAAATACAGCAGGCCCATCATGGAGGGGTCAAAGAACGCCTTGTTCGCGAGCTGCACCGCGTCTCGGGACAGCATAAAGGCCTCGCGAGCATTCGTCGTGTGATCGAGCTGCCCTGAGCACCTCGCCTCTGCGTCATGACAACCCTCTCACCTGTTCGAGCTTCTTGACCGCCCCCTCGACAGTGTCCCTGACTCCAGCCTCGACCTTCATCTCCTTGATCTTCTTGACGAGCCTGACGATTCCGCTCAAAGTCTTTCGCGCCTCGTGGCTATTCTCAGCGGCCCGAGAGCGATATATCTGCTGGAGCTGCCATGGCGAAATGGCGCCCATCAGCTCGCTTGGGGGCATGAGCGGCGAAGGCGGAGGGCAGGGGTCGATACTCCCCGGAATTTTGGGCAGGTCAAGCAGCGCGTATAGGTGTTGTGTGAAGAAGTGGAATGAGGGTGACAGGCTCTCCAGCGGCAGCTTGTATGCTGCCTTCGAGTGCGCACCGGCGGTGTCTAGTGAAGGCGAATTCAGGAGCACCACTGAACCGAACTGGGGGAGTAGAAAGGCGTCTGCCGAGTCTGGGAATCAGCTTGCTGAGGCGCATTGAGGAGGAATTGCATTACCTGGTACGTCAAGGTGCATCGGTCGATGTCCATCTTTTGGGACGAAGAGCAGAAAGCGAAGGACTGGGTTGTTGCTGCTGCCAGAGTCTGTCGGTCAGCCTTGCCCAACAATCAAGCACTGCAGGGAACCCTCACCTAGGCTCCATCGTTCGGAGTTGACAAACACCTTTATCTCCTCTTCACTAATGAGCCATGCTCCCTCCTGCCGCTCATGAAGCAGCTTCTTCACGCTCTGCTCCGCGCGCTCGGATTCCTGACCGTCTTCTTCGCTCCCGACTGCCTCAATGGCTTGTTTGGTGTCCTCTACTTGGGTGCCGGGCAGACGCCCGAATGTCGGTTCGAATGCTAATGGAGCGTGGTATAGAATTTGCGATTCGATGGAGAAGTTGAAGACGTCGCGAAGGGGTTCGAGATGAGGCAAGAAGTGGTCTGGAATAAGCCCGACCACCACTTCACATAAGAGAAACATACCACGAACGGCACCCTCGATTTCCCAAGCCCGGACATAGGAGCTTTCCGCCGAATCCTCATTGAGCAGCACGAAGGACAGAGTGATGTTTGAGGAGTACTTGAGCGCCCGTAGAGGCAACGGCGTAGAATGAGAAGGGAAGAGGAAGAGAATGGAATTGATCAAGGCGATTTTGAGGTGTTCTGACAGCGTCAGCGGCCCCGCCCCAGCTGGCGGACAATTCTGACAATGAGCCCACCTCGCTGGAAACGGTTGCCAACCTGGCTAGGGTGAACTGGGACGACCACGGTCCCAGCAGCTATGCCGCTCGTCATCAGGCCGCTTTCCGGCGCCTGGACATACGGCCGCAACGGCCAAGAAGCATTGGCGTGCTCCCAGCGACGGATGTGGATCCTGAGAGGAGCCGGGCGAGCAAGGTCATCCCGCACCACAATGGCCCAGTCCCGCTCGCCCTTCGGTCGCCGCTTGTCGTATATCCCATCGACGCCCTTCGTGACTTGCTCGGCGACGGCTGTCAGGACATCCTCAACGTCAAATTGAGCTTTGCCCGGCGGAGGATCTGGGAATGCCGCTCTGTCTGCAGTCAGGAGGATAGGAGTGCGCAGCGAGGGGAGCTGCCGTCAGCCAAGGCACTCAAGACGGGTTTGCTCCGACTCACTGTTCGACTTTCCAGCGCAGCGATTCTCGCCTCGGGAAGGGGCAAGCGGACGATGGACGTGGACCACCACCACCATGGCAGGCCGACGACGAGGATCAAGGGGAAGGAGAGAATGACAAGGAGCCGCTGCTTTGGTGTGGGGTTGACCTCATCGGTGATCTCGCGCGGCGTCATGCGCCGCAGCGACATGGAAACAAGGCAAAGTCAGACTGAGCGACTTGACTCGCAGTCGTTGTACTCGTCACTGACATTGGTATGAATGTGGCAGTGTGGCGGTGTTGCTACCTTGAACTTTTTCATCCCTAGAAGCCGGACAAACATTGCTCTATTTCTTTCAATTTTAATGCATTGCCTCAAGAAGAAACACTTAAGCAGCAACAGTTGCGGTCAGATTGCTGGCATGCAGATGACAGGCTCGACCCAAAGCGAGATTGCCCAAAAAACCTCGACCCCCCTTCTGGCTCTGCAACCACTACCCTTGTCAAGACCTGGCAATTCTTATCACATTGATCACATTGTTCTCCTGCTTATTCCCCTACTTATCCGTCACAGAATTTGCCTTCTCCATGCCTTGCTCGGAAGGAAAACGACATACACTTGACTATGCCCCGTTGGACACCCGGCATAGCTTAAGGTTGCTGTCACGAATGACACCAAAGCAGCACCAAGACCGAGCAAGACCGAGCCAAAGGAACGTGAGTCGAGTCCTCGTCGGCACTCGCCAAAGCTCGCCGCGACTCGTCAAGACCGACCCACGTGAAATTACCGCATTCGTCGGACAAAAGGATGCATCTCTCGCACAGCTAAGTCCCGTCGTCACCGCAGCTCTCGTCGACAGCAAGGAACTCTTCGAGACTCGCCGTGCTCGCCATGCTCGCCGTCGAAGAACAATAGGCCTCCTCGATGCTTACTCAGCGAGCTCGCCGGATGCGGCGAACTCGACTAAGGGAAACGAGAGAACAATGAGCTCGACGTACATTGGCCAAAGCCTTGTCGAGCTCGCAGAGACAGAGTCACAGAATCGACGGACGGGCTGTAGGATACATAAGGCTCGCAGAGCCCTCGTAGAACTCCAGTACTCGCAATTGAGTTGCATGGGACTACTCCCTCACTTACTCTCTCTCGCTCCGTCCCGCCGACAGCTGCTAAGGTCTAGCGCTTGTCGGTCCGCCTTGCCTTGTGTCACGATACCTCTCTGTCTCTGTCCAAAGGCCCGTCACTGAGTGACCGAGACTCTTCGACTTCGGCGAGGCTGGGCGAGACTAGGAGAGAAGGGCGAGGGCAAGGGCTCGGAGGACTCATAGAGCCTCAACGAGTGTCGACGAGGGTAGTCGAGGTTGACTAGGCAAGGTGAGGCAAGGCAAGGCGGACCGACAAGTGCTAGACCTTAGCAGCTGTCGGCAGGACGGAGCGAGAGAGAGTAAGTGAGGGAGTAGTCCCATGCAACTCAATTGCGAGAGTACTGGAGTTCTACGAGGGCTCTGCGAGCCTGATGTATCCTACAGCCGGTCCGTCGATTCTGTGACTCTGTCTCTGCGAGCTCGACAAGGTTTTGGCCAATGTACGTCGAGCTCATTGTTCTCTCGTTTCCCTTAGTCGAGTTTGCCGCATCCGGCGAGCTCGCTGAGTAAGCATCGAGGAGGCCTATTGTTCTTCGACGGCGAGCATGGCGAGTCTCGAAGAGTTCCTTGCTGTCGACGAGAGCTGTGGTGACGACGGGACTTAGCTGTGCGAGAGATGCATCCTTTTGTCCGACGAATGCGGTAATTTTACGTGGGTCGGTCTTGGCGAGTCGCGGGGAGCTTCGGCGAGTGCCGACGAGGACTCGACTCACGTTCCTTTGCCTCGGTCTTGCTCGGTCTTGGTGCTGCTTTGGTGTTACGACCCTGCACACCGCCCACCTGCAACACCGCCAGCCTTCGCCACTGCAGGTCGTAACACCGATCACCAACCGTTCACCCAATCAACACCAATCATCAAACTCCGTTCACTCGATCACCACCACCGTTCACCCGAGCACAACCGACCCCTTGGACGACGCACCCAAGCATTCACCTGAACACCAAACTGTTCATGCAAACACCCTGAGCGTTCAGTGAACAGGAGAAGTTATTACTGGAAGGGGAAGTGTTCACTTGAACGGAAGGACAATTCATGTGAACGCCCAAGCGTTCACCTGAACGGGTCAGAGGCATATATAAGACCGCACGTTCAGCCCCAAGGATCCTTTTCCACAAGGATCAATTCTATCAATCTAGACAGTCATACGTTACACCTGTCACGATGCTGCGCTCTCCCGTTGGCAGAGGCCCTCTCGCACAATATCAGAGTCAAGGATAAAGGATAAAGGGATAGAAACGAGGATGTCGAGGTAGGATCCTCGTCGAGTTTGGATCCTCGTCGAGGTTACAAGGTCGTCGAGGTAACAAGGTCGTCGAGGATACAGCGTGAGTGCGACTCAGCCACGCTGCGTGCCACGGAGAGAGTGAGATCGTCAATGATGATCCATGAGACTCAATCAGAGAGTGCTGAAGAACTACGACGGGCGCCCGGGGCATCCTATATGACTCTGCGCCTGCTTCCCGTCGTCGCGCGTTCATCCAACGTCTACTCCCTCGTCGAGGTTCTCCAGCCCGAGGTAGGTCACGTGTCGGCCACGTGAGGGGTGTCGGTCACGTGCGTAGGTCGTCGAGGGCGTGGCCGTCGTGACACTCTGCCCACCTTTGAAGTCGAGCTCCTGCGAGACACGCGCTATCTCCATCCACTCCAGCCTTCTCCCTCGTCCTCGTCGAACACACCCGCATTGCCGATCCAGGAGTCGAGACAGCAGTCGAATGACGTCGCTTGTAACGGAAGCGAAACTCTGGCGACAAGTCGTCGAGCGGTCGTCAAGGAAACGGAGAAAGGACTGCCAATCCGTCGTCGAGGTAGCCTCGTGTTGCTCGAGGGCGTCGCCATGTCGCGGGGTGCTCGAAAACGACATAAACAGAGGGGGGAGAGGGCGTCAGCGCTCTCATCCCCACCATCAACCTCAACTCACGCCTTATGCCCTGGCTACACCTCTCGAGACCAAGAACACTCGACGCATCCACCTTTACCACAAGCTCGCCCCCTCCATCTCCCTACATCCTCTTCGACAGCAGTTCTCTAGACAACGCGCTGTCCTATCCGTCTTCTACAACCCCTACGGCAACTATAGACGAGGCATCTTCTGACTCAGACGGGTCAGTAACACTCTGCACAGAAACCGATTCTCGATTTGAGACTGTCAGTGTCGACTCGATGTCCAACCCATCCTCATCTTGTGCCGGCACCGCCCAACCCGAAGGCACCCCCTTCCCATCCCCCACGCAAGCCGCCTCGACTGCCGACATCCCAACAGTCGACGAGGCTGTTCCACTCCCCGCCATCGGAGCCATCCCACCGCCCAACGAACAAGCTGCGGAGCTACTCAGCGATGCGCCTGCCGCGGCTGTCCCACAGGAAGAGGGGGAGGAGGAGTTGGATGTAGAGGCTGGTGTGGACGAGCTAGCGCCCGACACTCCAGCATCGTCGAGCTTGTCCGAGGAGGAGATTCCTCCTAGCCGGCGATTTGACCCGCGTAATGCCTCCGAGGAGGCATACTATGTGAAGGAAGGATGGGGACTGCCGGTCCCAGAGTCAGAGCCATTGGACCGTTCGTTCTTTGGTGAGTCAAGTCTGCAAGTTTTGCCCAAACTGATCAGTAGGCTCCCACTACCCCGACCGAGGACAGCGGGGATACAACAGATCTCTGACATGGGCCCGGGTGAGTATTGTCAGCTGTTTAGTATCCTCTGACATTCAGCAACAAGCGGGTTCACGGCCAATCCGGGTCCTGGAGGGAGATGAGCGATGCGAGGCATGTGTCGCGGATGACCTCCCGTGTCGCATCGTCGAGGAAGGCAAGAAAGTGAAGTGCTTAACGTGCGGCACCCTAGCCTGCTCGTTCGGCACGGTAACTCCTGGCCCCTCGTCATCGGCACGGCGCCGTCAGGTGTCCTTCGCTCGCGGCACGTCTCCCTCGCCCGTCACTCCAGGCATCCGACGTTCCGGCAGGCTCGCCGCAGGTCGCTCCACCTCGACGACCTTGGCCACCGGCCTCGCCAACATCGACCTAGCGGGCACGGTCAAGGCTTCTGGGAAGAAAGGGAAGGGAAAGGGAAGGGAGAGACGTCGGGCTCGCTCTTCGTCCTCGCCCATCTCGTCACCGTTGGCACACAAGAGACTCCGCTCGGGGCATCCTACCTCGACGAGTAGGCTGAGCCCGCTCCCTCCCCCTGCTCCGGAACCGATGGATGACGCTGGCACGGGTTGGCTAGGGGATGGCGGACTCGATCCTGTACCTCAAGCCGGACCATCAAGGACTTCTCACTGGTCTCCACCCCCTCCCATGATGCAGCTACCGCCGCCAACACCACCACCACCCGCTCCAATGACCTCGACCTCTGCCCCAGACCGCCGGTGGCAAGAGTTATTTCAATTGAGTCACTTCGCTCGCCGAGAGACTCAAGCACCGATGCGTACCTACTTTATCTCACGGGCGCGAGACATCGCAGGTGACTTGGGTGTTAACTTCGACGAGTTGACACTTGGGGAGTTTCTCGAGGGAACATCTTGACCGTAGCTTGTCTTGTCTCTTACTTCTTGCTTCTTGCTTTTGCCGTCTTGACTCTTGTATCTTGCCGCATGTATGTCTCTCACCGCTCACTGCTTCTCAGCCTATGCTCTGTCGCTGCTTCACTTAGGCCCTGGTTGCTGCTTGGCCTCCTGGTTTCTCCGGGTTCTCCTTGTGGAACTTCTCAATGCTCGCCCAGGCTCCATCAATGTTCCCTGCCGGTTCCCATGTCGTCGCCTCATCCGTTCCCTCATACCCGAGCCACTCCACCTTGTACTCCAATCGCCCTCTCCTTTTCCTCGAGTCGATGATCCTCTTCACCTCGAATGATTCCCCTTCCTCGTCGACTTCCACAGGCCCTGGCGGATCGTATGTTTGTCCTGGGAGCGTTGGTGGCTCGAATACCTTGAGTCGGTCCACCGAAAAGACTGGATTGACCTTCATTGTGTCGGGCAACTCAAGCTTGTACGCGCTGCCCGCCTTTGCGATGATCCTATAGGGTCCACACCATTTCAAGTCGAGCTTCTTCGAAGGTCGTCGAGTTTGTATGTTCTCCATCGACAGCATCACTTGGTCCCCTACCTTCATCTCGGGGGCCTCCTGATGCTTGGCGTTATACCCTCTAGCGTATGCTTTATTGGCGAGCTCGATGTTCTTCTTGCACAACGCGTGCACCTCCTCGAGCGAAGCAAACTTCTCGACGACTGATGGGATCTCTCGGGCCTCTCCCTCAACGACGATGGATTCTGCCCACCTTGGGGCGTAGCCGAAATTTGCTTCAAACGGCGTCATCATGATTGCCGAATGCATTGAGTTGTTGTACGCGAACGCCGCCCGCTGGAGAAGGGTAGCCCAGTTGTCTTGCTTGTAGTCGCAGAAGATCCTCAGGTATTGCTCAAGAGCTTGATTTGTCCTCTCTGTCTGCCCATCCGTCTGAGGGTGGAAGGCCGTCGAGAGGCTGACCTTGATGCCGAGGGTGTTGCACATTGCCCCCCACAGCTTGCTGGTGAACTTGCTTCCTCTATCCGAGATGATGCTCGTGGGTAGCCCATGCTGCGCTACCACATTGTCGAGGACAAGGTCGACCAGGCCTGCCGTGTTGAGCCGAGTTGTCGTAGGGATGAAGATAGCCCATTTGGTGAGCCGGTCGACGACGACAAGGATCGAGTTGAAGCCCGAGCTGGCGGGAAGCTCCTCGATGAAGTCCATGGATATTGAGGACCATGGCCTGTCAGCAATCTCCAGGCTGTGTAACAGTCCATGGGGACGCTGACGCACCGGTTTGCACCGCTGACACACTGCACACCCTCTCACATACTTCTCCACATCCCGTCTTAGTCCCAACCAACAGTACTCCCTCCTAACCAGCTCCAGCATCTTCGCAACTCCAGGATGTCCAGCCAATTGCCCCTCGTGGTGATCCCGCATGACCTTTACTCTTGCCTGTTTGATGTCCGGGATGTAGAGTCGCCCGTTGATCCTGAGTAGGCCATCCTCGTCGAACTTGATCTTGCTTGCCTCGTCGAGGCCCAGTCTTTTTGCCAGTGACCATGCCCTTGGGTTCTCCTCCTTCGTAATCCTCTTCTCCCCTCTTAACTCCCCAAGCTCCTCCAATGTATCCTTCAAGTCCTCATCTCCGCCCTGCCCTTCCTTCAATTCTCCTCGAGACAATCCCCTCAATTCTCCTTCCTCGTCTTCTTCTCCTTCTTCGTCTTCTCCTCCTTCTTCGTCTTCTCCTCCTTCTTCGTCTTCCACCAGCGCTCGCAACATGTAGCCCAGACTGGACGTGGCCGTACTCTCCTTGTCGAAGCTTGGCAGGGCTTGGACTAGCTCTGGTTCTGCGTCCTTGCCCTGTGGAATATAGTCGGCTCTCCTCGATAATGCATCCGGGTAGGCTGCCTTGGTTCCTGGTCGGTAGACAATCTTGTATGAGAAGCCAGCTAGGGTATCCACCCATCTCGCAACTCGAGGGCTGAGTTTCTGTGGCTCCATCCAGTATGTGAGGTTGAGATGGTCGGTCAAGATCGTCGAGGTAACCTGCAGAAGGAGATGCCGACGCCGCTTGAAGGCCATGACGATCGCGAGGAACTCTTTCTCCGTGGTGGTGTAGTTGAGCTCCGCTCCTGAGAAGGCACCCGACTCGACTGCAACAGGGTGTTCTTGTCCTGTCGAGGAGTTCACCTGCGAGATGATGAACCCCCATCCGTAGACCGAGGCGTCTGTCTGGATGATAGTCTCGAACGTCGGGTTGAAGTGAGCGATCACTGGTGCTTCGCTCATTCGCCTCTTGATCTCCTCGAATGCCCACTGCTGTCCATCTCCCCAATGGAAGTCGATATCCTTCCTTGTGAGGTGCGAGAGAGGCCCAGCGAGCTTGGAGAATTGCGGTACGAAGCGTCGGTAATAGCTCGCAAGACCGAGGAACCGTCGAGTTTCGTGTAGGTTTCGAGGGGTAGGGAAATTGCGAACACCCTCGACATACCCACTGTCAGCCTCGACGCCCTCGTGCGAGATGATGAAGCCCAAGAACTTCACCTTAGTCTGCTCGAACTCCGACTTAGACGCCTTCACAAACAGTCCAGCCTTCCGCAACGCCTCCAGCACCGCCTTAGTCAATCTCCTAAGTTCCTCGAGGTTCTCCGCATGGATGAGAATGTCGTCGATGTAGATGATGACCCCTTTTCCCAGGAATTCGTGCAGGACTTCGTTCAAGAAGTGTTGGAACACGCTCGGCGCGTTCCTAAGTCCGTCTCGCACCACCAGTGACTCGAACATTCCTCGAGGGGTACGGAATGCTGTGAACTTCTCATGTCCAGGAGCCATCCGGAGCAGCTGGTATGCTCCCGGCAAGTCGAGCTTCGTGTAGTATCTCGACTTGGCTAGGTCGTCGGTCACTTGGGATATCAGGGGTAGCGGATACGCGTCTGGCACCGTCATCTCGTTGAGCTTGCGATAGTCGACAACCATTCTCAGTTCTCCTTGGGCTTTCTTTGGTACGAAGAAGCTTGGTGAGCCATAGGGCGAGTTCGATGGTCGAATCCTTCCAGCTTTTCTCTCTCGATCCAGCAGCTTGTCGAGCGCATCCATCTGATCTGGGTTCAAGCTATACAGCGGGGCCACTCGTAGGTCGGCTCCAGGTTTAAGCGTGATGCGTAGGTCGTATTCTCTACTTGGAGCAAGCGTCTCTACCCCTCGTCGAGGATGGAAGACCTCGAGGTATTCGTGATACCACTCCGGGACAAGATGTTGCACAGCTGCTTCCTCCTCTGGGCTGAGTTCGTACTCGTCATAGTCGGGTAGAACGTCGATGTATGCCTCTTTCTCGCTCAACTCCTCGGTCACTGTGCCGCATAGCTCGACTGTATTTCCCTGGTTCTGCTCCCATCGATTGAATGGGAGCTCAATGCTGTTTGCCTTCGATCGCCTGCTCCTTCGTCTACCTTGTCGCCTTTCCGCCTTGGTCTCCAATGTTCCTGATAGTCGAGAGACCTCGTCGAGGTTCTGTGGTCCGTTCTCCTGGTTCGTCTCTTTCCCGCCTGTCCTCTTCCTTGTCGCCTTCTTCCTCCCAGCATCCAATATCACACCGTTCTCCTTCATCCAGTCATATCCCAACACCACGTCCGCTCCTGCCAATGTTGTCACACCTAACTCTTCCCTTCCTTCACCGCCTAGGACTTTTACTGTTCCCGTCACTCCCTTTTCTACTTGTCCTGCTGAGCTTGGTTTACCGTCAAAGAGGAGGAGTTGCCGGGGTCGAGGGAGTGGGTAACAGGGGATGTGATGCCGTTCAACGAACACAGAGTCGACGAAGTTACCAGTGGCCCCGGTGTTGAGCAGCACCTTCACCCCGTCGACTTGACTGACGCTTCCTGACACGACAGCCTGCTCTCTGCCTAAACAGCAAACCTCACCACGAATGCATGCCTCCTCATCACTAGCTATTCCGTCCGTGGCAACCAGTGCCTTCTCATCTTTCGCTTCTTCGTCGAGGTTCGGGATTAAAGGTGATTGTGATACAGGGGGGTTGGGAGGTGAATGGGGAGGGGAGGTGGCCGAGAGGATGTCTTGATGGGGCCGCTGGACCTCTCGTATGTTCTCAGCGTCCCTCAAGCTTTTGGGTCCTCCTGCTTGACGATAGGTCGGCCGGGTGCAGGGCTGCCTCGAGGAACGGGAGGTCGTTGCCCGGGAACACAGGCGTTGGCGAAATGACCGACCCCGCCGCATCGGAAGCAGAGGCGCTGCTCGTTCCTCCTCTGACGTTCGGCAGGGTCGAGACCTCCAGGAGGCGTTGACCTGAAACCAGGCGGGCCACTAGGGGCTGGCGATGGACGCGTCGACGGGATCGGCGGGAGAGGTCGGTAGGTCGACGAGGCAGGGAGAGCAGCTTGCTGCTGGGTAGTCGGGGCTGGTCGTCGTCGAGCTTCTTCGTACCGCTTGACCTCTGCCTTCTTCTCAGCCTCCCTTGCTCTGAGCCTGTTGTCCAACTTGATGACATAGGACTGAAGCTCTCCGAAGGTCTCCAGCTCCACTGTGGTCCGAGCAACCTCGTCTCGAAGATTGTCTGAGAGGCCCTCGAGCGCCCTAGCTCTAGCTTGCTCGTTGGCTTCCCATCCCAAGACCGCCAGGTACTCCCTAAGCTTCGCGAAGTACTCTGCCGCTGATCCGGTCTGCTTCAAGTCGAAGTATCGCCTCTGAGCGGTCCCCTTGATGTCGGGGTCTCCGAAGTTGTCCCTCAAGTATTTCGACAGCCTCTGGAAGCTACTGATCTTCTCGTCGAGCTCGTCTCCCGACGCGAGAGGTTGGATAGCGTCCTGAACGAATCCTCTGAGAAAGGAGATGGCGTAAATGACCTTGGACTCCTCTGTGAACTTCGAAGGCTGTAGCCGAAAGACGATGTTACATTGCATGAGGAATCCTTCGAGTTTCTCCGGCTTTGAGCCATCGAAAGTGTCGGGCGGGTTGGTCTTTGGCTCGCTCGATGATGCGTTGGTCGAGGGAGCGGGGGAGTTGGCTCGTCGAGCCTCGATGGCAACGAGCTGTTGCAGGATCTGAGCGAGGGAAGCCTGATCCGCCATGTTGTTGGGTGTGCTAGACCGGCTAGCAGGAGGAAGTCGAAGGGACTGTGGTAAAGCTTGGTGCTCGTGGTTCGGGTTGAGTGATGTCGAGCGTCGAGTCTCGATGGGCATATGCCCCGGGGTATGTGCGTGGTTGTGCGAAGAGGTAGCAGCACTCTCTGATACTGTCACGATGCTGCGCTCTCCCGTTGGCAGAGGCCCTCTCGCACAATATCAGAGTCAAGGATAAATGTCAGACCTGTACCCGGTGACCTGTTTTAGATCCAACTAAAGCTCACCTAAATCAACCTATCGGTTCAAGCTGCTAACTATCAACGACTATTCGTAACAGATAGTAACGAACAAGAGTAGAATGGAACCAAGCTGGGTGAGGAGCGATCAAGACTCACTTCACTTATCTATCTCTCGTCACTGGTACGGTCGATTCTCTAAGTAGACGTTCTATCTAGAGGACTAGTTAACTAGATCGCTGAGGAACTTCCTCTGCGATCTTCCTTCTTAAGTATCTGCTGACTCTCGCCCGCTCTCACTCTGATCCTTCTAGCATCGTCCTTCGTGGATCGTTCCATCGTTCTCCTAGTCGCTTCTACTCGTTCCCAATACTCTCTAGTATTCTCTCGTCGTCTCTCTTCTCTTCTATCGTCTTCTCTCCGCGCTGGCTTGCATCTAATCTCCTTGCGTGCCCGTCGTCGTCCTTATCGTCCTCGGTCTCCGCCCCGTGGCCCTGACTGTGAGATAACTCTATCCTCCGTTATCGTGGACCTGACTCTTGTCCTTGCGTGCGTTCCTATCTCAACTCGGCCGATGGAAGACTGAGACGTATCCTTCTATCGTTCTCTAGGTTGTTCCGGCGCTTTCAAGAGCAAGTCGTAGTTATTCGTGACTAATAGTGACGGTTCTACCGTACTCACGTTCTTCGGTTCGTAGGATCCTTTGGATGTTTCCGTCGGAAATTGCCTCGTGGTAGTCTCGTGGTCAGGATGCCGTGTCGGTTTCCTGACAACATGTGTCGGATCACGAGTACTGCATCCACGACGATGCTCTTTTGTCAGCAACCTCTCACAGGGTACATGCATCCGTCTTCCAATTTACCTCTATGAAATCCATGCACGAAAACGTGAGATGGGTGATCCAACTTAGTTTCTCACGGGTGTTATCCACGGGCTCCCTAATTGGGCGGATGTCTTAATGACCTGTCTGTCCCAAAAAGGTATCCCTACAGCTCATCAGCGTAGCTTGCGTAGCTCTTACAGGGGTGAATTCTGCGGGTCCACTTGCCAAACACGTGCTGAAAACGGCAAATGGGGGGGGGGGGGGTGGTTAAATAGAAAAGTTCTGGCCATGCAGTGCCCCCAATTGCCTTTCCTCAGAGAATCATACATGCATAAGGCTGATGGATGGAATGACATCTGTGACAAGGCCTATCAGCTACATAGCCACTACACTCTCCAGCTGCTAGCACTGCACCACTACGGTCAAAATAAGCCAAGTCTGATGAGACTTGCTTGCTGTCACACGGCCAGGCCGGTCATCGACTGATGGGCCCTCTCACACGTGCTGTCTATCAATCTGCTGCTGTTCTCTGCAAGAAGGTGCTCTCTACAGCCTCTCGTGCGTCAACAACATGGCTGCGCCGTTAGTCTCTATCCATGGGACTCAAGACCACTGTGCTAAGGACGGTCTATTGGTGTGAACTCGTATATATATGTCACGGGGCCAGGCCGGTCGTCGACTGATATCCCCTCTCACACGTGCTCTCTGTTGATCTATCTCTGTCCTCCACAAGAAGGTGTGTCCTACAGCCTCTCGTGTGTCAACAACATGGCTGCGCCGTAAATCTCTATTCATGGGACTCAATACCACGGTGGTAAGGACAGTCTATTGGTGTGAGCTTGTATATATAACACCCACGCCCGCCTCTGCACCGCCTCGGACTTTCTCCTTGAAACACCGTCTTTGAGGCTATTCAAGGCTTGTTGAGGGCATTTGAGCATTGACGAGGTGCTTCTGTGTCTGACAGGCGTGCTGGGCTGGGACAAAGGTTGCAGGCATACGTTGGTGATCATGGAGGCGTGGCCGATGTGACATTAGGCATGCAATGGAGTCACACAGGTATGGCTGACATGACAACTACATCCGGCGCAGCCGGATGCTTGACCCATCAGGGTTGAGCTACATGCACCGTCAGGCGCAAGGGGGTAAGAGGCGGGGAGGGGGAGGGCGGGGGTGCGGGGGTTGGCCCACCCCTCCCGTCTAACGGAATCAGAGATCAAAGAATTGTATGAGGGTTATCAAACTACCTGAGAACCAGCAAACAACAAATTAGAATTAAAAGGCTAAAATAAAATCAAAATACGGTGCTACGCCCTATCGCGCACCTTCCTGCACGATTTACCTAGTAGGTTCCCTTCTTGCGACCTTGGTCCTTCCTCCAGTCATCGCTTCATCACTTCGTCCCTCCCCCCAATCCATCCAGCATAATGTCGCGCCTCTCCGGCGAGTCGGAACGTACACTGGTGCATCGCGACCAAGTGGTCTCACCCTTGCCTGTCGGATCGGGTCAAAATCAACAATGGATCTCCTTCCGCACCCTTGGACCCCTCACCCCCGTCCGGACGCCGACAGCAATGGCGATAAATCCTTTCCAGGAGCTTTCCCTCGAGTACAGACAGAAGATATCGGCTGTCCTTCGGAGCAGGCAGGGTGGCGAGGCGACGGAATTTCAACCCGCGATGAACCAGCTTTGGCAGCTCATATGGGGCACCGCGAGCGAAGCGCTGGAGAAGGGAGAGAACTACGTGGACTGTCTGCCGGCTTTTAACCTGGCTAGGCTCGAGTGCGAAGGTGGCGCAGGATTCTGGGACACCAAAGCTCAAACGACAGTCAAGTGGATGTACGACCGACTTGACCAACGCATGTGCCACCTTCTTGAGCTATTTTCATCACCACGCTGACCCAGTACAGTGCTCCCCACCTCATCATCCAGCACCACCTCAAGTGTGTCATCGCGAGCCACCTCTGCGTCACTCACGCCCTCGCAACGCTCCTTCGTTCGGCACGCAATCGGCACCGCCGATCTGGTCGGCTTCGCGGCCGCGAGCGAACCTATGGACAACTCCACGGCCCCCCCCAGGCCGATCAGTCCTTCGGAATCACTGTCAGATGAGCAACAACGCAAGCGGCTGCGCAAACTCGCCCGTGTGGCATGTATCGCGTCAATTGTGGCCGAACTCAAACGGCAAAATGTGCTCCAGGCGCTCTGCCAGGTCCTCATCTATCTCGCTACCAGCTACGAACAATGCGGCAACAACCTCGGCCTCTTGGCTCTCAGCGGCATTGGCGGTCCAGGGAAAGAAAACATCTTCTGCAGCCGGATCATCTACAACGGCCACTTGTTCTTTGTCGAGATGGAATCCAGTTTTGTCGAGCGGCATCCTAGGCACATGACCCTGGACGAGCTCCCACTGGATGAGCCGCTTCACCTGCATCTGCCAAATCCCTGGGCAATGATCTCTTTTGACGGCCGATATGGTCTCCGTGACCCTTCACGACCAACTCCCTCTGTGAAGCCCAACACGGAGGCTATTCTGCGCATCGTCGACTTCATCACTCTGGCGCGGGATCGAGCCTTGACCCTGCCCAGTCTCGTCTATTCCGCCGTGTCGAGTCATCTCGGGCTTGCGAGCACGGACTTTGAACGGCCTTTTTCAGCTGGATGTGGGCCATCCAGCTCCGGGAGTGCAACTGAAACTGGCGATGAGGCTGATACCGACCGCTCCTCTACTTCCGAGGCTCTTCCCACCCGTGCTGACACCGTCCAAGTGCATTCCATATCGGCCGTTGGGTCGTGTGTAGACCCTGACCCTCGCCCTCTTATCGACCCCACATTGGCATTCGCGGTACAGGGCGCCAGAAAGGACAAGAAACCCGCTCTAACACGCGTTTATGCCGAGCTGCTGGAACATGCGAACGATCAAACGTTTGAAAGGCAGTTCGACGATGAAGGCAGGCCTGATGGGGGCGGAGGAGGGGTAGCCGGTTCAGGCGGACCGGGCGGGTCTGCCGGGGGACCGGGTCAGGCTCGGCCTGCCAGTCTTCCCGATACTGCTCCTGGACAGGACGTCAGCGAGACGCGGGAATCCGGCGGCCGAGAGGATGCTCAAGACTGCCATGTTGGCGCCAAATGCCTCCCCTCCGCATCTGGCTCTTCCCCGACCTGTCGCTCCACTGGTACCCTGCAAAGCAAAGCTGCCGAGAATATTGAGCCCGCCGACGATGTCGCCTCTATGAGAGTACTGCAGAACCAAGACCGCACATTCCGAGGTACGACTATGTACGCCGTCCTTGTTGAGCTTGGCCTTCCAATCGTCTGGGTCACGACTGCCGAGATGGACACTGCACTATCATACGCCGGGACACCTATCGAGTCACGCCAGGCACACTCTATGTCTGATTGCTACGCTCATTTGGACTGGGCAGTACCCACGAGTCGTACAAAGCCACATCCTGACATATGGAAATCGAAACACGAGTCAAGTACAATCAGCAATGTGAACGCTGGTCTGCCGCTCGGTGCATGACCGGACAAAATCGCGGCTGGCATCAGTATTGAAGAGGTCTGAAACCTGCCCGGCTTCCTCACTTCAGGAGGTATCTCTGGTAGACCATAGGCCAAGACAGATGAATGTAGAGGGATAGTGACTCTGGACTACTTCCCCGGAGTCTCAATCTCGCCATCGGAATGTTGCAATCTACTACTTGCAGGCGCGCGCCCCCACCTCTCTCCCGACTCATGTTGACTGCCAACGAACGAAAACGCGTGAAGCGCGAAAACAATCCTTGCTTCGCCTCTCAGGCTGCGTGCTTGGAGGTGACGTTGTCGTGTGCAGTGCCCACCCCTGGCTTTACTTATATCGACGTAATAGGCATTGAACGATGACTGTTTCCGATCAGCGATAAAATGCTTGTTGGTCGCCGGATGCTCACTGTCGTAATCGACAGCGCTGACCTCATATGCCTGGGGTGTACAAGCATTGGGAGAAGAGAATGCCTTCGAGCCGGACGACCCGAGAAATGCAAACTCGGGTAGCGTTTGAACGGGGTCAGTCACGGTGATAGGCCCGTGAGGGTCAAGGAAAGGGAATGAGGCTCAAATGGACAGGCTACCGACCTGGCAAGCTTCTAGCCAAAATTGGTTCATTTGACCGTTCGTTGCGGACTGCGCATGTAGCTCATTCGCTGTTGGATCCATTTGATTGTGTGTTCTGAGCTCAGTCGCAGCAGGAGCATGCTGAAGCTCTTTCGCCGGTGTGATAATGATCGAGGGTACTGGTGATTGTGAACAGATGGCTAGGCGGGATCCTGTTACAATGTCATGACCCAGCAAGACATGGGAAGCAACAGAAAGCGACAGAATGTTTCAGAATCACCAGATCCCAAGCCAGGAGATTACCTCGGTTCATCGAATCAACAACATCGTATCATCGATACGATGAAGATATGTTTTCGACACGATGAAGATATGTTCTCGACACGAGCAGCCTAGGACATCGCTCTCTCGCCACAGCATCAACCATCCTCTCTTATGATGTCAGAAGGAGAGGGGGAGATATCATCGGATCCGACGGGCCTTCGTAACGATGGGAGATACTGACGGATGGACAGGAGAAACGTCGCCAAGTGAAGGGGATATATACCCCCTCCGCTGACCGTGAAGAATCCTTTTCCCAAGGATCAAAATATCTCTAGTCTGATAGCTCACTCATAGCCTCACACTTCTTCTAGTGTGACTTGTAGTCTTGACTTGCACCCTCCTTGCGCTATCAGTCTTTTGTCACGTCACCACAGACCCACCTCCTTCGCCACCACCAGTAACTTGCCGGATCCTTCCAAGCTACCACTTGTCGTCCACTCACCAATCACTTTGAGGCTTACCTCCTCTGTGTAAGTACCACCTTAAACCGTCTTATTCGCCCCTGTCTCCATTTGTATAGTCTAGGTCTGGTGGGGACAGGCCCGTGACACACAGTTGGTTCTAACCCAACAACCTCAGTACCCTCAGTCACCCTTGTTCAGACAAGCCAGAGACTACCCCCTCAACCCTCAAGGTCACTCCTCGTACATCCGACCCCAGCGTGACAACTAGTCTCTGGCTTGTCTGCTGTCTTGCCTCTCTGTGTAACAGAATGATGGCGCAGGGTTGCACTGGACGTGGTCTGGAGGACTGGGGGACTGGGACTAGGAAGAGAGACAAGGGAATGACTTTTGATCCATAACTGGGGAAAAGGTCTTCAGCGGCAAACAGGCCTGCTTATATCCCTTTCACCAGATTGCTAAGAACTATGAATTTGCCACCCAGAACACTGAGGAGATTCTACGAATGGCGCTGAGCAGGTGCTCCGCAGGTGCTGAGCAAGTGCTAAGCAGGTTCTAAGCAAGTGCTAAGTAAGTTCTAAGTAAGTGCTACGCAGGTTTTAAGCAGATGCTGTGCAGGTGCTGAGCAACTTCTGTGCAGCTTCTACGAATGTGACCCTTAAGTTCCGGACTTTACTCTATTTCTTGGATCCTGATTCTAATACTATTTCTCCTATGGGTTGATTCATGACAAGATGGCAAAGGTTTACTGAGTGTCTGCCTGGTATGCAGAGGAGAATCTCAGTGAGGAGGTCTGACAGAGGTGTCACTATCCGGAATGGCTTGGAAGGATCTAAGGGCAAGCCAAGGAAAATGGGTGAAGTCAAGTGCAGACCCTATGAAGACTACAAGTAACAAGTTGTCACATCGGCCACGCCTCAATGATCACCAACACACGCTTACAGCCTTTCACGGGGCCAGGCCAGTCGTCGACTGATATGCCCTCTCACACGTGCTCTCTGTCGATCTATCTCTGTCCTCCACAAGAAGGTGTGTCCTACAGCCTCTCGTGCATCGACAACACGGCTGCGCCGTTACTCTCTATCCATGGGACTCAATACCACGGTGCTAAGACGGTCTACGGGTGAGGACTTGTATATATATCACCCGTGGCCTCCTCTGCACCGCCTCGGGCTTTCTCCTTGAAACACCAACGGCGAGACTCAAGCTCTAGAGTCGTCGAGGCTACTCGAGCGTCGTCGAGGCTACTCGAGGATTGACGATAGGCTTACGTGTCTGAAACGCGTGCTGGGCTGGGACGAGACTCATAGGCGTGCGTTGGTGATCATGGAGGCTTGGCCGACGTGACACCGGTCGTCGACTGAGATGCCCTCTCACACGTGCTCTCTGTCGATCTGTCTCTGTCCTCCACGAGAAGGTGTGTCCTACGGCCTCTCGTGCGTCAACAACACGGCTGCGCCGTTACTTTCTATCCATGGGACTCAATACCACGGTGCTAAGGACGGTCTACGGGTGAGGACTTGTATATATATCACCCGTGGCCTCCTCTGCACCGCCTCGGGCTTTCTCCTTGAAACACCAACGACAAGGCTCGAGCTCTAGAGTTGTTGAGGCTACACAAGGCTCGTCGAAGCTACTTGAGGATCGATGATAGGCTCACGTGTCTGAAAGGCGTGCTGGGCTGGGACGAAGGTTGTAGGCGTGCACTGGTGATCATGGAGGCATCGCTGACGTGACACACCTATTTCTGTTGAGGTTGTATTGTATCGTAGGTGGGTCCGAGGTGAGCCAGGCTGTGGTTTGGGCATCAGGCCTGAGGATGGTGGATCGGATACGGCGTCGGGTGTACTTGTCACGGGCCTGTCCCCACCAGACCTTGAGTATACAAATGGAGACAGGGGCGATTAAGATGGTTTAAGACAGGTTAAGGTGGTACTTACACAGAGGAGGTAAGCCTCAAAGTGATTGGTGAGTGGACGACAAGTGGTAGCTTGGAAGGATCCGGCAAGCTACTGGTGGTGACAGAGGTGAGAGGTCTGTGGTGACGTGACGGGAGACTGGTAGCAGCAAGAGGGTGCAAGACAAAACTACAAGTCACACTGGAAGGAGTGTGAGAACTACAAGATGAGGCGAGCTACCAGACTAAAGATATTTTGATCCTTGGAGAGAAGGGTTCCTCACGGAAACAGAGGGTGTAAAGGTTCAGGTCAGCTGTGTGTGGAAACAGTCTACCTTCTTCCTTACATATAATAATGCCAGCCTCTGTCTGTAAGACTGATAGCTGTGTTGTGTTCCTTCGCGATAGTCAATGTCACACAGAGTGTAGTGGACCGCCCCTCTGACGCTCTGCCTGTCCCCTACATGACTAAGAGAAAGCCCTGCGGCCTCTGCCTTTGCCCCTCATCCGACATTCATTCCGACATCAATCGACATACCTTCGAGTACACCCGACGCCGTATCCGATCCACCATCCTCAGGCCTGATGCCCAAATCACAGCCTGGCTCACCTCGGACCCACCTACGATACAAAACAACCTTACCCGACACACCATCCGACCTAGGATCCTCAGCTCTCATGCCTGATCCTGCACCATTCGACAATCGTGCTCCACTCACACTAATACGGCTGATGTCTGGACAATCCGTAGCAGACCCTTAAGCCACGCCTGTTTCCTCCCCATGTCTCCCGTAGAATAGTTTCCTCTTGTAGTAGATTCTCCTTCCGTACTTCTCAGCCGCGCCACGATATCGTACGTACACCGTACGTACTCCGTAGATTCCTCAGCCTGACTTTCATGTATATAAACCAGGCCTGAGAGAGAGAACCCATCATCACCTCCTCTTCTTCTATTCCTCTCACTCCCGACTCCCCACTCCTCTCTACTCCTCTCTCTCTCTCAGAGTCTTGGCTCTGCCCTCCTACTTTTCCTAACTGACTTACTTACTAGTGTTGCTCTGTGTGACATTGACTATCGCGAAGGAACCCAACACAGCTATCAGTCTTACAGACAGAGGCTGGCTTTATTATATGTTAGGAAGAAGGTAAACTGTTTCTCAACACAGCTGACCTGAACCTTTACACAGAGCAACACTAATCAGTAAGTCAGTTAAGTAGAAGGGCAGAGCCCAGACTCTGAGAGAGAGAGAGAGAGAGGAGTGAAGAACAGTGGGGAGTCGGGAGTGAGACAAGTAGGAGAAGAGGAGATGATGATGGGTTCTCTCTCTCAGGCCTGGTTTATATACATGAAAGTCAGGCTGAGGAATCTACGGAGTACGTACGGTGTACGTACAATATCGTGGCGCGGCTGAGAAGTACGGAAGGAGAATCTACTACAAGAGGAAACTATTCTACGGGAGACACGGGAAGGAAACGGGTGTGGCTTAAGGGTCTGCTACGGATTGTCCAGACATCAGCCGTATTAGTGTGAGTGGAGCACGATTGTTGAATGGTGCAGGATCAGGCATGAGAGCTGGGGATCCTAGGTCGGATGATGTGTTGGGTAAGGTCGTATTGTATCGTAGGTGGGTCCGAGGTGAGCCAGGCTGTGATTTGGGCATCAGGCCTGAGGATGGTGGATCGGATACGGCGTCGGGCATACTCATGGGTATGTCGGTTGATGTCGGACTGAATGTCGGATGAGGGGCAAAGGCAGAGGCCGTAGGGCTTTCTCCTAGTCATGTAGGGGACAGGCAGAGCGTCAGAGGGGCGGTCCACTATAGAGGGGGTATATATCCCTTGCGCCCAGGTGACATTCTCCTGTCCATCTCCCATTCTCCGCTATCGTTACGAGGCTAGGTCGGAAAAGGTGCTTCAATAAAGACTGTGTCAGTAATAGATTGACATGGTCAAACGAGGAATTGAGCTAATCAAACAATGTCCTGACTACGTCGTTCGATGGGCCGACGCTGTCAATCAATGAGGCGATGTGGTATATTGGCTGCGTCGGGTCATCGGCTGGCTGGGGATCTCATCAGAGTAAGATCTCTTCTTCATAGGAGCTGTGCCCCTGTCGCTCTAAGCAGCTTGTTGGGTCATGACAGTACTCGTGGGTATGTCGGTAGATGTCGGATTGAATGTCGGCTGAGGGGCAAAGGCAGAGGCTGTGGGGCTTTCTCCTAGTCATGTAGGGGAGAGGCAGAGTGTCAGAGGGGCGGTCCACTACAGACACCCTCTCAACCGTCACTGTTTGCGGCCACCAGCACCCTTGTTGCTGCAGCTGTTGTTGCCATCATCAAACAACCGCCCACCCACAATTGTCTCAGGACTGAGAGGAAGGATGGGGAGGATCCAGGAGGAGAGAGAGCGAGAACCCGGGAGGATATGCAAGTACAATGGACGTTTTGGATTGTATCCCAACCCGCCCAGGCAGGCCGGAATGCAATTGTTGCCCAAACCCATGCTGCAACAACGGCGAGAAACGAAAAGAGGGGCTGATCAGGCCAAAAAAATCGTAATCCAGGGATTGGCAAGTTGTAACATCATTCAGATTTCAGTCAAAATGGTCAGTGGCAGACTTATGATTTTGTCATTGGCAACCTTGTAATAGGCAAACTTGACATTGGCAATTGGGACTTGCTGAATTGAATTATGCAAAGATTGGTGCAATGTGGATGAACGGAAGCAAAGCCCCTAGAAAGACATAAATAGAGGCAAGGCCATGAGTGTAGAAGAGAGTGTTTCTTCTCCAACCCTGTTTTCCACCAGAATAAGCTGTCTTTCCCTGAGATTGGCCTCCTGCTCAATTCATCCAGCAACAATGAGTAACAGCTCAACCCCCACCGCTAGCAGTGTTTCCCTCGACGCACTTGCTGAGGAAGTTGGGCAGATCATGCCAATGTCAGTAATCACAGGAAATGTAGCTCAGACCTATGGTATTGAAGGTGAGCGGAGGTTGACTGGGAGTATATAAAGATAGGAGGACACAGCATCGAGAGGAAGGGCAATATGAAGTTGCTGATTGGCTGACTGATCTAGTCTCCAGCTTCTATCATGATACCCCTGAAGAGAATGCGAAGATCAGGTCAGTCTTCATTGAATCGTCAAAAGTAGCTACTATTGAATGTATGCGCACTCTCAACTCTCATCCTGTGACCCAATTCCTCCTGGACAGCTCGTTGAGTCTAGCCTTGCTTGATCAAGTGGCGGGGAGTATTGTCAACGACGGAATCTTAGCTCTGAGGCAATGGGATTCCGGTCACCTGTTGCCCGCTCAGCACTTGCTATGAGTGATGCATTCGGACTTACCTGTTGCCCGCTCAGCACTTGCTATGAGTGATGAGGAGGGCAACAGGCGGCGGCATTCTACAAGGTCGTCGAGGGTGTCGGCGTTATAAGCGGAGTTATCGTTGGTGGCAGCTTCTCTGCCTCGTCGAGGGTGAACCTCGTCGAGGCACAACCTCGTCGAGGATCGAGTAGCCTCGACGAGGTTACTCGAAGATGAGTCAAGCTCATGTGAGCGTACCACCTATTTCCGTCGCCTCCCCTCGCGAGCATGTCTATTGACTCATCTGCCCTCCTTCTCCTTGTCTTTCCAATCCCAGTAACTGCCGGAGCTGTCTTGTCTTCTCGGCCGAAAGGGTCTTGGTCAGGATGTCGGCTCGATTGCTGTCCGTTGGTGTGTATTTGAGCTCAAGCAGACCACCAGCTTGATGCTCTCGTATCCACTGGGCTCGCATGTCGAATGCTTTGTTCAACTTGAACCCGTGTTGATGTTTGGCCAGTTGAATGGCCCCATTGTTGTCGTTGTAGATGGGCACTGCTCCATCTATGCCTAGGTCGAGGTCGTTCAATAGTTGCCTGAGCCATATTGCCTCTTTGCCCGCTTCTGTCGATGCAAGGAGCTCTGCCTGTGTCGTCGACAGTGCGACTGTCGGTTGTCGCCTGCTTTTCCATGATACGATGCCTCCGTAGGTGTTGAAGATATAGCCAGTTGTTGATCGGCGTGTATCGAGACATCCACCCCAGTCTGCGTCCGCCCATCCCAACAGTGCTCGTCTCCCTCCATGAGCATCGAAGGTGAGAGCAAGATCCGAGGTTCCTCGAAGATACCTCAGTAGGTGCTTTGCGGCCCTCCAATGCGCGAGTGACCATTTGCTTATGAAGCGACACAGCAGTGAGGCTGCGTAGGCGATGTCGGGTCGGGTGATAGTGGCGATATAGAGGATTGACCCGGCGAGTGCAGGAAACGGTTTGTCTCGAGCCTCCTCGACCTCCTTTGGCGTAGCCTCGACGAGCTTTGCGTCTGGCAAGATTGTCTTGCAGGCTTTCCCGGTTTCACCGAAGCGTTGAAGAACTGCCTCGATGTAGTGCTCTTGTGATAGGTACATCTTCTTGTTTGGCCTGTCTCGGTAGATGTTGATACCGAGGAAGTATGAGACCGGTCCTTGATCCTTGCACTCAAGTTCCTTGTCGATCCTCCGCTTGATCTCGTCGATTGTTGATCGATCGTTGCCGGCTATGAGCATGTCGTCAACATGGACTGAGATCATGCACCGCTTGTGTCCTTGTCGCAGCGAGTAGATGCATGGGTCCGCTAGGGTCGGTTTGAAGCCTAGCTCCCGTAGGAACTCGTCGAGGCGCTTGTTGAACAAGTGCGGTGATTGTCGGAGACCGTATAATGACTTCCGGAGGTGCAGGACGTGATCGGCAGCGATGTCGCTACCTTCTGGTGGCTCGATGAAGATGTCCTTGTCGATATTGGCCTTGAGGAATGCGCCGATGATGTCGATTTGGTCGCATTCCCAGTCGAGGTAGTTAACGATGGTGAGGAATAGGCGGAATGAAGACTTGTGGGTGACCGATGCAAAGAGTTCGTCGAAATCCCGTCCTGAGACTTGTTGGAACCCTCTCACGACGAATCTAGCCTTGTATTGGCTTGCTTTGCCCGTGTCCCCGTCGATTTTGCGGGTGAAGACCCATTTGCCTGTAAGGGTGCGGTGGTTCTCTCTGGGGACTTTCTCCCACACTCCGTATTTCTCCATCTTTGTCATCTCCTCGTCCATGGCCCTGTTCCACTCCTCCCAGTCTGCAGCTCGACAAGCTTCGGTGTATGACTGAGGGTTGGTGAGTGACTGGGCTGATAACGCGTGCTCGATGGCTACTCGGTTATAGTCCATGTCGATGTCGTGCAGAGGGTGATGACTGGGCTCTTGACCTGCTAGTCTCCCGGACCGTCTTGGTTCATCTGCATCGGCCTCTATGGGCTGGTTTAGCCGACGATCTGGATCCTCTGGTCCGTCGTCGGGGTTCGGTTCTGGGCTCGGTGCATCCTCTCGAATGTATTCGTTGGCCCAGCCTCTCCCTTGCCTTGGCACGGCTTGGGGAGGTATGTCGTCCATCTCTTCCCTTTGTTCCTCTTCTTCTGGTGCCTCCCCTGCCTCGACTATCTCGTTCAGCTCGATTGATGTATCGTCATCCTCGTCGAGGCTCGTCGATGCTTGTCGAGGTTCAGGTTGAGGCGGCTCCAGAATCCGTCGCGGTTCATCTGAACGTGGCGTTGTCTTCTTGCCCGTGATGAATGTAACGTCTCGACTTGCGATGACCCTGTTGGTTTGGGTCAACACCTTGTAGCCCCAGCTCCCTTCTGTGTATCCCAGCAGTCGACCGCATTGACCCCGCTCGTCGAGCTTTGATGCGGGGCTCACAACTCGATAGATGCAGTGTTGGCCAAATGGCTGCATTCCTTCATATCGTATGTCAATGTCGTGATGTGGTCGAAAGAGAGCGACAGGGATTTTTCCTTGGGAGTCTGGTAGCCTGTTTCTGGTGAAGACTACATATCGTAATGCGTCGACCCAGAATTGACTTGACAGGTTCGAGTCCGCGAGACATGTGCGGATGTCATTGAGGATGGTGAGATGGACGCGCTCGACTCGACTGTTTTGATTGTGTGCGTCGGTCGGCGTGAGGGTATGCTCAATTCCCTTGCTTTTACACCAGTGGCTGAATTCCTTGCTCGTGAACTCGCCTCCTTGGTCTGAGCGGATGGTCTTGACCGTTCGATCAAGCTGATTCTCTGCCAACTTGATGTAGTCTTGTAGTGCTTCGGCTGCATCCGACTTCTTCTTGATTGGTATAGCTTGCACAAATTTGCTATGGTTGTCGTAGCAGGTGAGGAAGTATTGGAAGCCTTCTCTCGACTGGACGGTCGCTGGTCCCCATAGATCGACTGATACCTCGACGAGGGGTTTGCCGGCTCGACGCGGGTTAGGTAGAGATGCCGAGCGCGTTGCCTTTCCTTTCAGGCAATCCATGCATTCGACTCTCCGAAACAATCCCGTCCACTTTGCGCCTAGCTTCCCCTCTTTCCCGAGCTCCCAGACCTTCCTCATGTTCGAGTGACCTAGGCGCTTGTGCCAGGTGAGGAGGCGGTTGTCGGTGTGTCGTCTACAACCCATAGGTTGCCGAGCTTCTTGCCCCGGAGGATGACCTTTCCTTTCTCGACCAATGTAGCCGAGTCACTCGAGAAGCGCCAATGGGTCCCTGTGTATGGACCGAGGCGCTGTGTGGAGAGGAGGTTGTGCGTGAATGAGGGGACATAGAGGGCGTTCTTGTACCATACGTTCTCGAATGTCAGGCGGCCGGAGTGTGTAGCCTCGACAATTGACCCATCTCCGATCTGGATTTTGATGGGCTTGTCGAGCTTGGTGAGGTGGGAGAGGAGGTGTTTGTCCTTGATAAACGGACTTGTAGCACCGCTGTCGATGATGATAGAAGTGGAGGGAAGGTTATCGTGGGCGTGCAGTGCGATCTCTGTCGCATAATAGCCTTCCTCCTTTATCTCCCTCGACGAGCCTCTCTTGGCCTCACTTGATGAGTCGTCTCCTGACTCGCTCTGCTCTCTCGCCTTCATTCCCTTCCCCGCTTGTCCTCCTTGCTTCTTCCTCCTGTCTGCTTCCTTTGCCGACCTCTGCTCCTGGATGTGCTTCGGCACTCCAATCACTTTCCAGCACTCATCTGTGGAGTGCCTCCCCTGATCCGGATGGTGGATGCATCTCTTGCCTGCCGGTTTTGGTAGAGATTTGCTGAGCATCCCCATCTCGTTTACGCTCTCGCCCTTTTGTTGACGTCGGCGGTGTTCATCGGCAACCCTATCGATAACCTCGTCGAGATGGATCTTGTTCGACGAGGTCCCTGAGTAGAAGGTCGATGCGAGGAGGCCGTATGAGGACGGTAGGCGACGGATGGCGGCGTATGCGCCAATCTGGTTGGCGAATTGCTCAAGGGTGAGCTTGGAAGTGATGGCGGAGGAGGTGATTTCGGCCAGTTGCGACCGGATAGCTGTGAGATGAGGTTCGGGGTCCTCATTCTCTGGGATGGTCTCGCCAAATATCGATGACCATAATTCGGCTAGGCGAGATCCGTTGTCGGCCCCATATGTGGTGACCAGATGATCGTAGAGCCCCTTCGGTTGAGGATTCTCGAAGTCGATCAGGTTCGAGGGAAGCTTGTTTTGGACAGTCTCTGTCAGACTGCCGTAGAGAGTGGAGAGGGCGGTGGACTGCTCCTTCTCATGCTCGTATAGAGCAACTGCTCTCTTTGATGTCTCGGCTGCTGTCGCCGGACTTGACACTGGAAATCGAGCCTCGACGAGTGCCCGAATCGCTGACGCGTCCTTGGTGATGTGGGGTACGAGACCGGCGGATCCGAGGACGACTCGAATCTCGCGCACCCACTGGGCGTAGTTGTCGCGCCCGTTGAGCTTGCGCTCCTCTTTCACCGTCTGCACAGATGGCATGACGGAGGACCACTTCGAGGCTGGCGGTGCGTAGGCAAGGTCGACGAGTTTGTTGACGCGTTCTATCTACCGCGACTTGTCGAAGGAGACGTTACCACGACGGAATCTTAGCTCTGAGGCAATGGGATTCCGGTCACCTGTTGCCCGCTCAGCACTTGCTATGAGTGATGCATTCGGACTTACCTGTTGCCCGCTCAGCACTTGCTATGAGTGATGAGGAGGGCAACAGGCGGCGGCATTCTACAAGGTCGTCGAGGGTGTCGGCGTTATAAGCGGAGTTATCGTTGGTGGCAGCTTCTCTGCCTCGTCGAGGGTGAACCTCGTCGAGGCACAACCTCGTCGAGGATCGAGTAGCCTCGACGAGGTTACTCGAAGATGAGTCAAGCTCATGTGAGCGTACCACCTATTTCCGTCGGTCAACCCCAAAGTGATCAATCACAAAATTGCTAGAAGAATGTGTGAAGAAGGATTCTGGGCCAAAGAAGACATCTTGAAGCACTACAATGATTTTGATGAAGCCTGACCAGGGAGATTAGCCTTAAGTGTGCCAATGCCTCTCAGATGGCTCTTGAACAAGTCTCTTTGCCTTTTGTTGGATTACTTTTTGTTCACTGTATGCATGATCTTGCTTTCATGGTGTCATAGAATGAGTCTGGTATGTGACTGATGGGCCCAATCATGCAGTGTGTCATGTCAGGCACACCTTCCAGATTACCAGCGCACACCTACAGCCTTCATCTCAGCCCGGCATTGAGAGTCCTTGACAAACTGTCATGATGGACGTAACAAAAGCCTATGGAAGCCAGGTAGCGGAGACGGGGCTTGGATTCTTCACTTAACGCATCACTTGCTGAGCTTGCCAAGTGTCACAACGGCCACGCCCTTGACAACCTACACACATGACCGACATCTCTCACGTGGCCGACACGTGACCTACCTCGGGCTGGAGAACCTCGATGAGGGAGTAGACATTGGATGGACGCGCGACAATGGGAAGCAGGCGCAGAGTCATATAGGATGCCCTGGGCACCCATCCTAGCTCTTCAGCACTCTCTCATTGAGTCCCATGGATCACCATTGACGATCTCACTCTCTCCGTGGCACGTAGCGTGGCTGAGTCGCACTCACGCTGTATCATCGACAACCTTGTTACCTCGACAACCTTGTAGCCTTGACAAGGATCCTACCTCGACATCCTCGTTTCTACCCCTTTACCCTTTTATTCATGACTCTGATATTGTGCAAGAGGGCCTCTGCCAACGGGAGAGTGCAGCATCATGACACAAACGGAGAACAAGTTGGGCAGCTGTCAAGCGACCTATACCCACAGATAACAGAAGACTGGGCGCTTTTAAGGGGAAGTGCTTTCTTGTGGTTCATATATTGTGCATGAGATATGAGAATGTGCAATCAGCCCTATTTTGCTCTCGTATGACATATATTGGATTTGCAGGTGTGTGAAATGCCCTATTTCACAGAGATCGAGAACTCAGCTTTGGGATTGTTAACGATGATTCCACATTGATTGATCGGAAATCAGATCTCAAAGGCGTAAAGGCTACTGCAGGAAAATGTCAAATGAATGTGTCAACAATGCGAGCGGGTTCACCGAGTGGATCATTGCGAGACAATACACGCGAGGAAAGTTACCGCCTCCGCGGTCTGATGCACTTAGCAAGCCTTATGACATGGCAGCATAGCGTGTCTCCAGCATATGACACTCGCTCGCTTTTCTTATGTGCTCATGCCCGCCTCGAGCCTGCGCTGCTCCTGGTCGTCCTCACATCGGCCACTTCCCCGTCCTCCGCTGTATCCAGCTCCCCATCCTCCAAACTCCCAGCAGCTCGTAGACCACCGGCAGTCGTGCTGCTCCTCAATGCGCTCGGCTTGCTCGGCAAGGTGCTCGAAGACACGCGCGACATGCGCCCCGGCACTGCTGGTCCTGACGCCGACGCGCTCGTGGTGACTTTAGGCCTTGTCGGCACTCCATGGCTTGGTGGGGGTGGACGCATCGTTGCGGCACTCGACGATGCACCACTGCCCCCGGCTCCAACCGGGCTGGCTGCGCCGGAGGATGTGGGCTGAAAGGGGAGTGCTGCGGCGGAGAGCTTGGTCCCGCTGGACGCTACAGCGGGTTCATCGACTTCCATCGCGGCTGGATCTTCTCTGCCTTCGTCGGGGATAGAAGCCTGGGGTTCGAGAGGTAGTTTGAGCCCGCGAGATTCCTCGACTAACGCCGTGATCCGGGAGAATGTGTCGATGCGAGCCTGGACGGTCTGCTGGTACAGCGCGTGCGATGCGCGGTGGTCTGCCAGTGATTGTTGCATGTCGGTGATTTGCCTGAGAGTTGAGTCAGCATCAGTCTTTGATAGATGGAAGGGGAGCTTACTCCTCGAGCTCAGCCCTGGTCTTGCCCCGCGCAGTGATGCGCCCCGCAATCTCATCACACTTGATCATCCTGTCCCGTTCGATCCTCTTGGCCACAAGAGACTGTTTCTCCTGCTCGAGTGCGACTCCCATCTCGGCCGTCCGACGGGCTGATCTCAGCCAAGACCGTTGTAGCGCCAATGTGCCTGCTCACCGGTATCGTCTGCGCGACGTTCATAGGACGACCGTTGCCGGTGCAGATTCCGTACACTGGCCAGAATCCTCTCGACTGTCATCTTCCACTTGAGCACTTCCATCTGGGCCATCTCCTTCTCCCTCTCCAGGTCCGCTGCCGACATAGGCTCCCCATCTTCGCCCGGGACGTCGACCAAGTGGGGCAGCCTGTGGAGGCGTCTGAAGAGCGGCCGCAGGTCTCGATCGTAAGGGTGAGTGATGCGGTATCGATTGAGGGCATCTAGTGGTCAGCTGAGATACCTTGAGGCTTGTGGCGAGGCTAACCTTCTGAGAAAGGCGCCATGTCGCCGAGATGAGGAGATTGTGAATGGGAAGAGGCGGTCTGTAACTGCACATTCGAGCAACGTAGCTTGATGTTTGAGGGGCATTAGTAAGTCGTCGAGCATTACTAATGGATTAGAAATGGGCAATTGCGATCCATTTTGCACGGTTCTTCTTATTCTTCTGCCCTCGTTCTACAATTTTACTGGTCTAGAGCTAGATACTAGTGCTTCTGACGTTGGTTTGCTGATTGACTTCTGATACTTGATACTGAGTTACAACTAACTTGTATATCTCACTGCACGCTGAGTGCCCTCCGCTTAGACGATTCCGTACACCCTCGAGGTCCTCCTCGTGCCCGTGGCGGTGGCCAGCGCTATACTCGGACGCGGCTCCGACACATCGGACCGGATTGACGAGACCGAACCAGCTCTTCCACTTCTCCCTGCTCGGTTTGTAGAGGTGGCCTCCGAATCATCCCAGAGACTCTTGCGGCGCCCGCTGGCCATACTCGATACCGATCCGACCGTATTGGACCTCATCCTGCTCCCCGCGGCTCTTCCAACGGTGCCGGCAGACCCACTGGAACTGATTGTTCCCACACTGCCTTTCCTGCTTCGCTGGGCGTCTATACCGCCCTTGCTCAGCTTGCTTGCGATGCTGGTACGAGACGAGGCAGTGGAGAGCACGCGATTGGTCTCCCTCTCCCCTAAAACCGCACGGCTGCGCAGGCTGGGGGTGCGCACTGGCGAGTCAGGCGCGGTGGATGGTCTACTGCCGCGCGAGTCTTGCGGCTTCTTTCCTTTGGCCAAGTCCTGCGAGGTGAAGCTCTGCGCTAGGCCAGAAGAGACTTTAGGGGCGTAGGGATTAGCGATGGACGTCTGTCGGGAGTGTTGCCCTCCTCTGGTCGACGAGAGCGAAGCGACCGAAGGAGCTGCAGCAAGAGCGGGCAGCTTGGAGAGATGAGGAACAGATGGTATTGGGCTTGGCAAGGCCGAGAGGGATGGTAGGCTCGACAGAGACGGAGAAGGCGAATGTGCCCCGTTCGAACTGCGAGACGAGGCGCCTGAGCGCATACGCTGATGCTGCCTCTTAGAGACTTTCCTTGGGCTGGAGGAAGAGTGGATCCAGGCCATGCTTGCCTGACTGGCGTAGTGGCTACTCGAAGCGATAGATACCCCCGTGGGTAGGGTCGATAGGTCAGGCATCGGCGGAAGGGGCGGTACCCGATCTCTCGACGCTGCCGCCTCCAGCTCCTCCTGAGCTGCCGCATCTTCAAGGCTCGCCGCGAGGGCCATGGCGGCCTCGGCCATGGGCCCCAGTGGTGGAGTGGTCGGTAGGGGAATAGTGGGGAACGATGGCTTGCTGCCAAAGCCCGCTGGAGAGGAATAGGAAGTAGGGGGCGGGGAGCTGGTCGGCGTGGTGGACTGGTAGGGCGGCTTGGTCGCGCTGGTCGAATATGCACCCATGGGCTGTTCCGTCATGTCGCAACTTCCACCCGTAATCGACTGCCCTGGCTCCGAAGATCCCCACGGCATAGCGGGGCGAGAGAAGGTGGGCTGTACGGTCGACTGTGTGGTCGTCGAGCCCAATAGGACAGGCCGAGAAAGCGGGCCCGCCACAGTCGAGCCAGCATCCCCCTCGATCAACACCGGATGCCCCGAGGTCATACCGACAGAATCCCTCACTCGACGAGAAGCGGTAAAGTTGACAAGCCTCGCCTCGCCCGCCGGGTCATCTGCCGCCGACGCCCCGGCGCGCTCGGTGGCCGAGATGAAGCGGGAGGACACGGCTGATATCCCTGACGGCAGAGGGAAGTGGGGTTCCGTGGCCCCGGTGATCGAGACAGGCGAGCCATTCGTTGAGCCGCGCGTGGCGCGCACGACGACTGCCTCGTCTGCCGAGTTGTCGGTATATGACATCTCCGAGTCGGAGCAGAAATGGACGGCGCCGATGGAGATGGGGTCTGAGGGCAGGTGCGGGAGCGACATGGGCGGCGTGGCTGCCCTGGGGAGATGAGGCGGTCTGGGCGGAATTCGTTGGGCCTCCCTGACTCGCGACAGCCCTGGAGCACCAGTGGCGGTGATGGCCGCCGGTGCATGGGTGGCGCTGGTGCTGGGCGTGGTGGAAGCCAGTGAGTGTGGCGCAGGAGGGGACATGGCTTCGGTAGAGAACGTATTGAGCGCATCCACGATGTCCGCATGGTCCGCGGGGTCGAGAGCCATGTCGAGGTCAAAGTCCAGCGGACTGGGCCTCTCAAGGTCCGCACGGAAGTCGCTCCTCTGCCGCGGGATAGACTCGCTATGCCGCACCGTACCGGTCGTCTCGGAGCCCACGCCAAAGGCGCTGTCAGACTGGGACGCACTGCTGATGTCCGCCGAACCGGAGGACGAGCCGTCTGGACTGTTGGATCGGGATCGCAGAGTCTGATCGTCCTCGTCGTCCTCTGTGTCCTCCCCATCGTCGTGCTCCTGCGGATCGCGAGCGTAGTCGGTCGAATGAAAATCGGACGATGTGTAATCTGCCGAGTCGGGCCGGCCGTCCTCTTCATGCCCCGTGCGTTTGGCGTTGGAATGTCCATCGTCAGAAGAGAGAGGTTCTTCCGTCGTGGTGAAGTTTGACGAGGTGAAGCGGGTCATCATGCCCCCTTCTCCGCCAGTATGCATGATAACCGGTATGGGCGGCCGCGCCGACCCGGGCGCCGTTCCAGGCGTCACGACCTGCCCCGAGTCAGGCGTGGGCGTCGTGTTCGTCGGCACGCCTGCGCCAAAGTCGGGAACTGAAGAGCGGCGATTCCTCTGCAGCTTGGCCAGTATTCGCGAGGCAAAGCTGGGAATGGGCTGTGCAGACGGATAGACGACGTCGTTGGGGTACCGTTCCTTCTCGTCATCGAAATCGCGAACAGGCAGCTCGGAATCCCATGCGGCTCGGGAGGCAATCTCTGGCGTGCGGTCCATGAAGCTCCCGCCCCATGAAGCTTTGCGCGCCGCCGCGTCTCGTGCGTGTCGTCGGCGGGACCGACATAAGCAGAATGCGAGGAGCAGCAGCAGTAGTGCGGCGATGCCGACGAGCGCACCGCCAAGTGCGAGAGCAGCCTTGTGTCGCCTCGCCCGGACTGCCGCGGTGGATTTGGAGTCGGATGAGATCGCGAAGGAGAGGTCAAGAATGGAGATGATGTTGGATCCTGGTGAGAGCGCTGAAAGGCGGACTTGCTGCTTACGCTGGTCTGCACTTGGTGAGAGCCCAGGTGAGAAGGTCCCGGACAGAGTGTCATTCAAGCTGTTGAGATCGATAGACGAGTTGGAGAGGTTTGGCTGCTGTACGACCGACAGCGTCACGGCTTCCAGCAGACTTGGGCCGGCGGCAAAGCCGCTCAAATCGACAAGGAATGGCTCGCCATCCTTCACGACGATGGAAGGTGGCGTTTCAGTGGCCCATATCGAGGGATAAAAGTCGACTCGGAGAGTCCCGTTGACCGTATCTCCCTTATCATCCGCCACAACCATAGGGAGACTGACACTCCCGTTCAAGCCAGCGGGTGTGGAACCCTGTACGACCAGCGTAGTCGGATCGATAGTCATCCACGACAAAGCCGAGGTATCGACATCGACCGTGAAATTGCCAATTGGAAGCGACTTGCCTTTCAGGCTGACCTGGTTCTCAAAGAGACACTTGAGATCGCGCATGTTCCCATCGGCGACATCTTGCCCCACTGTCAAGTTCAAGACGGCCGAGGTGGGAGCGACCAGAGGCGCATCTGTAGCGGCGACGGTGATGTTGGAAGCTACCACAAGTGTGAACCCCTGCTTGACGTCCATATAGCCGGAAACGTCGGACGCGCCGACGACGAAGCGCCAAATGTCCCCGGCGGTAGCGTTCGAGTCGAGGGATGGCGTGACACCGTCAAATGTGAGCGTGCGGTCGTTGTACGTGATCCATTCGGGGAGGGGCGAGCCATCAGCCATCGCCGCAGACGTGTAAATCCTCGTGGAGGCGGTGAAGGTGTCCGCCTCCAGGCCGAGGGAGAAGCTCCAATCGGGCGGAATGTGCACGCCTGGATAGTCGGGGGAACTTCCGTCAAACGGGTACGCGGAGGTAATAGCCTTGTTGCCTGACTGAAACTGCTCCGCTAGGGGATGATTGACGCTCACGTCGGGGACGTGGGAGGTGACGGCAAGATTGACGAATGTTGAACTACCTCCACTCTGTCGACTGCCGTGCGGTACGGCCCGCAGCGTCACACGTGTGCGACCTTGGTTCGCTGCTGAGGGTGTACCGCTGAAGGTGAGGTTGGACGGGTCGAACGCCAGCCATGTGGGCAAGTCGGGGGTCAGGTAGTCGATGTCGGCGGAGGAGAACGTGTCGGACTGGATGGTCCATTGAAACGGCTGATTGACCCTGGCGACCGGCGGGAACTGCTCGGAGAGGGGATGCAGTACACCCACGGCCACGAGGGAGTCGGACGAGACGGCGGCCGACGCCGCGGCATGGGCCAAGCTGAATAACGCCAGACAGGCTATCCGAGCAGGTGATGAGGCCCGGAAGCCTCCGCAAGAACAGAACCTCATGCGTAGCTGGGGTGAGCAGGCTTCTGAGAAATCTCGAGCCAGGACACTCACTGTACGGCGCCCAGGGATTCGGGTCGTAGCAAAAGGGTTGCCCCGCAGGCCAAAGGCGAAGCAGGTCAGGTGTTAGCAAGAGGGGAAGGAAGAATCACTGCATACTACTCGGACTAGCTTATGTGAAACCTCCGTCTTGGAATGTTTGTCACGTCAATAGTGGTGATCCGCCGACAGCGGCACCGGTGGTGAGCATGAGTCATTGTCTCAGGCTGGAGAGGGAAATTGCTCTTTTCGCCGTTCGCCTTTCGCGAAGTCAGTCGCGTGCCGGAATGCATCCGTCGACGTCAGTTGGGGCTCTTCCTTGAGCTGGGCCGCCGTGAGCTCTGCAACTTTGGGGTTCTGGACTTTTGACACTGCATGTGCGACTTCTGCATTAAGCTCCTGAAGTTGAGCACGCGGATCTGGCACTCACTGATCTCACTCAATCTCGGTACAGGCCACCCTCCGCCCCGGCAGGCCGCACTACGTCCTCTCCCTTCTCTCCGCCGCGCGCCTCAGGAAGGTCCTTGCCCATCATCCACCCGTCCACCTCTGCCCGCATGGCCTGAAGACGGTGTACGAGCGCCTGTCCTTTTGTGCCCACACCACCTCCGCCCGACTCGTCTTTGATCGCGTTGATCGAGTCCGAAAAGGCCGCTGAGAGCTTGTGGAACACGTCGCGGAACACTTCGGGCTGGACGTCAGCCTCCTCCTTGATATGTGCGGTGGGACCTACGTTACCGAACACTCCTCTGACATCGCCGCCACGATCAGGCGAGCCCGATCCGGGCATAGAGCCGGGTCGCGCGGGCGGTCCGGTAGACTGTGGGAATACCTGTGATCAGTGAACACCCGGGAAGAGAAAAGTGGTGACTCACTCCTGCTGGGTTCTCCGGCGTCGGCTCGGGTCCCTTGGCGTCGTTGAACCGGAGCATCCCGTCCCCCGTCTTGTTGTAATCTCTTTGTCAGCTCATCATACGATGTGTATTGAAGCCGACGAACCCTCTGAGGCTGATCCTGAGAGCGACATCTTGTTTGCTGCTGTTCGCGTTGCTGGAGATACGGAAGAGAGACGAGGAAGATACAGAAAGAGGTTCGATTGTCACCATCGCTCTCATACGTCACTCTCCCACGGTCATCCCATCTCATTCATTCTGGCAATTCCCCTCTGAACATGGCAGGGTCGCATGCATGATTATACTGATGTTGACTATCATGGCGAGTGACGCTCTGTCCATGTGAACCATGAGATGCATGCATGTCTCAGCTGTGGTCAACCACGAAGGACCTGCTCTGTACGACGAAGCTCAAGTGGGCGGTCCGAATAAATGGCGATTGAGGTTCCGGTGTCCGTGTCGTCGCTTCGTCCCTTCTCAATCACCTCCTTCAATCTACATTGTGCTCAGACGACCTCTTGGGTACTCGGCTCGTCATGGCGACCAAGGTTGCACAGAAGAGGGTGGGCAACCTTGCTCCCCACACTAGTTGCGCTGACATGCCAGCTGCAAAAGGTGACATCTCGCCACCTGTCTTTGCTTCCTTTCTTCCCCTGAAATCACAGTCCACTCGCACGAAGTGATGTATCTGTCACTGGCAGCTCTAATGACCAGGAGTACCTCAACATGCAAAAGTCGCCGCCACCATTCATCTGGGCGTGCCCGGAAGAGAAGAATATATTAGATTGTGAGCTAGCTCTCCGACCTGCTGCTGTAGTATCGCTCATGGCGCAGGGCACTTTATCATTGTCAGCTCACGGGCTTTTAGGTCATCAGCCAGCTGAGACGCAGAGAGGGCCGCCTGACTCGCCGTACGCCGGGGGAGAATACCACGGTCTGATCTGGTTTCCTAGCGACTACCGTTAGCCGTCAATGTAAGCCCGTATACCAAGCTGACTCTGCCAGCATTCAAACCGCCCGACGTCAAGTTCTTTACCCCTTCCGGTCGGTTCGAACCGGGCGTCAAGATCTGCATGTCCATGACGTCGTAGTGAGCTACTTTCTCTACCATTTTCTTGATCGTCCATGCTGACAGCCAGTCATCCCAGCACGTAAGCCGGCAGCTTCTATGCGTCGGGACTAGCTCACGTCCAGGTGGAATGCGGCCTGGTCTGTGGCCACTATCCTCACTGGCCTTCTCTCCTTCATGCTTTCAGACGAGTCAGCGTGTCCGCTCCATGTGAGGAAGGTAGCTGAAAGTTATAGGGTCACCGCCGGTTCGGTGCGAACAAGCGAGAACGACAAAAAGGCATTGGCCAAGTCCAGTCATACATTCAACCTCGCCAGCAGGAAGTTCCGCGAGATCTTCCCAAAGGTCGGTTCCATCCCATGGCGCCGCCCTCGGCTAACGAGCAGTATGCCACCCCTGAAATGACCGACCTACCGGACATGGGCAATAACAAGCCCGCTCCGCCGGTATGTCTCCTCTCGACGACCATGAGGAGAGCTGACGTGGCCGGCCTGAGAGCATTGCACCGAGCGCGGTGACCAGTGCAGATACCAGCACGGCACCGACGCCTTCAAGGACTCCACTTCCCATAGAGGCGGTAGAAACGACAAATACAGTTGTACCAAATGTTCATGCGGTCAAGGCGATTACGGTACCGGGAGATCGGGGCAGGAGACACGGAGGATGGATGTCTTGGCGGTGGATAGCGGCAGTCGCTGCGCTTGCTGTGCTGGGCAGACTCTCGTCATTCCTCGGGAGATGACCCCTTGCGTGAACTGTGTCGTGTGGATCTCCTTGTTGTACTCATACCATGCATATGACCGGTCTATACCCGTCTCCCAACGTCCACTCCGTACCTCCCTCTTTCACGCTCGATCTCCGCGCAGCTGCGCATGCCACTACCCTTGTCCTCGCGCCTGCCTTTGCTGCCGAGCCCGCTGCCGAGTCCCAGAGGGTTGTGGCCGCCGTGTAACAGCTGCATGGTGGCCTTCATCACTTGGGTCGGGTTGCGGGAACCTTCTATCGTCGCCGACGCATCGCGGATACCGCAGGCGGTGAGGATGGGGTGGATAGACGGCGGGACCATGAGCCCGAAACCTGCGGTCAGCTCGTCCGTTCATAACGGCTTGATGAAACTCACCAGCCGGCCTGGCTCGCAGGACCACAGTCGTCGCGCCCCATTTCGACGTCAAGTCCCGCCCTTCGCCCCAGAGCGTCCTCTCCTCGTACCGCGTGACCCGGTCCATGGACAATACCGCCTGCCGATGACTGGCCGCCATGGCCTTGAGGTTCGTCGCACCCCGCCCGCGGCCCACGCCCACCAGCCCGCGCTCCGGCGACCCGACGACCGACATGCAAAAGTAGCTCGGCAGCTTGCCCTTCTTCGTCATCTTCACCACGCGCTTCAGCACGACGGCCTTGCTGCGCAGCTGGCGCAGCTCGTCCGCCCCCAGACCCGTGACCCCGCTCAGGACGTCCGTCTCGGCGGACGTGGACGCGGCGCCGATGCGCTCGGGCATCTGCTCGGGCGGCGGCGGCGAGAAGAGCTTGTGCGGGAAGTTGATGTGTTTGTGCGCGGGGTGCAGGGCGAGCGAGGAGGGGTGGTGCGATGCGCGCGGGACGACGGCGTGTTCGAGCGTCGCTTGGGGGTTGAGCGCCGCTGCAGCCGGGGCGGGAGCGAGCGATGAGGCGGCACGCATGGGGTGGATTGCGCGAGAGGAGGAGGCGAGAGCGTTGCGCATCCCGCTGAACTGGAACGGTCGCGACATGTTGCCGAGGGTCTGAACGGTAGATACAGAGATGTGCAGAGAGAGGTGATGTAGACTAGGTAGATCGTGCAGGAAAGTGCGCGATAGGGCGTAGCTCGTTATTTCAATTCTTTTTTAGCTCTGAATTTCTAATCAGGTATTCAAGTTATTGGTTCTCAGGCAATTTGGAAAACCTAATGCAATTCCTTGTTCTTTGGTTCCGTTAGACATGGGGGGGTGGGACACCCCCCCAAGACCCCCCCTTGCGCCTAGCGGCGCAGCCATCGCAGCCCTTACGGGTCAAGCATCCGGCAAAGCCGGATGTACTGTAGAACATTGATTAGTTGCAAGCTAAAGCACTTCATCAAGAGATGCGCAAGTGCTTGTTGGGCATGCTAGGCTGATCAGATGATCATAGGCATGCCAAGCTGGTCACAGGGGCTATGTCACAGCTGCCACCTGGCAAGCCTATTGCAGTCTTGTCAGACTTGCGCTATTGTAACCATTTTGGTGCAATGATAGGGCAGGGTATGGCAGTAGCTATGTAGGCGATTGGTTCTGCTACAGAGATCATTCCATGCATCAGCCTCATGCATAGATCTTTATTCTCTGATGAAAGGCAATTTGGCAAGGACACAATGCATATTAGGATTGTGCTGATGAAATCAGAATGGCCGGAATTTTCTTATTTAATTCCCCCATTTACCGTTTTCGTTCCAGGGACACCCGCAGAAATTCGCCCCGTAAGAGCTACGCTGACAAGTGAGGGACGAAATTCGCGATGAAGCGAGTGTGGCACACTCTCGTTCAAAAGGGGAAAGTGGCACTTTCTGTCTCTCCGTTTTCTACCTCGATCCGCTCTGTCCTTTCACAGCAAGCCTGATAGTCAAGCATGTGCATTGATTGACGCCGCGGCATGCACCTTATCTCTGCTCTCCGACACAAGCAGACTGTAACAGTTTTATCGAAAGATAACCAGCGAAGGATGGACCAAAGTACCGAATACATCATTATCGGTGAGTCAAAACCCCCGTCGCAGATGAAGAGCGGTACAAAAGTCAAGGCGCTTGACAAGCCTCTGAGAACTGACATTAGGGGTCGTCGTGGCCATCGCAGTCGTTGGCTCCATCATGGGATGCATCCTGTACAATCAGTACAAGAAGAACGGACGGAAGTGTGGGATGGCGGTGGTGTGTCCACAGCTGGACACGTATGACGAAGCAAAGGGGAGAACCGAGCGGGTGTAGAATCTCTGATACCTCTGTGGCTCAACGAGAGACAATATCACGATTTTACTTGCAAACAAAAACGAGAGCAGCCGGACACGGCGTAGGAGCTGCAATTCGGAGCAGCGGAGAAAGAGAGAGAGAGGAAGGAACCATGAGCGGGAGCACGCAGATGATTGCAAGGCTCGTACATGCGCTGCTCATAATCATGCCGCTTGTTCGTACTATCCACCCAACATCACTTCTCGGGCGTGTGGCGATGTCCTTTCTCCCGCAGCTCCCCGGGCGTCCTTTGACGAACACCCCTCCGAGCGCTTTCCACCTGGTGCTCTGACCTGCACTCAAGTGAATATTGTTACTGTTTCTGCGCACTCTAGAGACCCTCGCGAAGTCGCCAGCCGAGCTCATAGTGCGGACGACCGTCATGCTGCGTCCGAGAAAGCAACTCAGCTGCTTGGATACGGCTGGCACAGGTATACAGAACGAGAAATGCGACAACAATGCCAGCCCGAAAGAGTGGATCGAAGGTGCGTACAGGACCTCGTTTTAGCCTCCCATGAACTATCTCGACCCCGCCGTCAGCGAATGTACTGACTCGCAGCGTTCGCCATCATCATACCCGTCTTTGCCATCCTCATCGGGTGGGCATTTTACCAGCAACGCCAGCAGGCCAAGCTCGATCAGGCCGAGGAGGAGAAAAGGGCGGCTGGAGAAGAGGTCTAGTGGTCCGCTGGAGATGCGCGGCATGGCCATCAGAGGCGGTCATACGCTGTAGCGATGAGAGGATGACTTTGAGAGCAACTCGGATGGCTCCGACGGAGTGAGAGAGTCGATGGCGTAATCCGAGTCGCGTGCCTGATGATCCCACCCTTCGTAATTCCAGCAGAGATCATTAGGAATACATCTGATCCCGCTAATAGACGTTGGCGATGTGGGGAATTCCCAATCGCGTTTTTCATGTGGGCTATTAGGAACTGTTTACTAATGGTATAATCTCGGCGTGGCGGCGGCGACGGGCGAGGGGCAGAACACGAAAGAGCACACCATCCGTTCTCGTCTTGCTCTGGTTCGGCCTCTTTATCATCACCTGTCCTCCCTCTCTTTCCTTGTTGTCGGTCGTACATCAGCGACGCGACGCATCAACACGGACACAAACCATCACGATTGGTCGCCCCATCGCTCGACACGCACACATGACGACGTCGGCCTGAAGAATTAGGAAAACGACCACTCTCCTTTCTCCTTCTATCCGTCGGCCATCTCCATATCCTTACCAAGCACCGTAGAATCAAGAGCTCGACTTGCGAGCACTACAAGGGGGTTCGCGATATCCACCTGCGACTTAAGAGTGCTTTTTTCGACCGAAATGGACGCCGGACCAAGCCACTCGGGTCGTGTGCCCCCGCCACCGCCCCTCAACCTCGACCTCGAGATGCCCGACTTTCCCTCGTCCGACCCGCCCTCGAGCGGCAACGGGCAGTACCCATGCGACGAGGTCCCGGTCGATGTCATACCCACCAAACAGGGGAGAAAGCTGTGTGTTAGACACAAGCAGATGGCGAATCAAGGGGTCAACGAAAAGTTGCAAAAGGTGATCTCTGCCGCCCTCCAATCAACATGGCACTAACTTGCAGTCTCTCGACTCGCTGCCTCAGTCTGAGCGCTTGGCTGTCACCCAACTATGGGCCACCTTTTCCAAAGCCAAACATCCCCTCCGAAAACTCATTCTAGAAGGCATCCTCACCATGTGTTGCTTGTATATTCTTCATTCCCCTTCCGACATGTCAGTCCCGCTGACAGTCTAGCTCGCAACTCTCCCACCTGTCCGACTCTCTCAACCAGATCATACGCATAGATCCCTTCTCCCTCCTCCCCAGAGAGGTCAACCTGCGCATCCTCGGCTATCTCGACGCCATCTCCCTCGGTCGTGCAGCCCAAGTCTCCAAGTCCTGGAAAGCGCTCGCCGACGATGACCTTCTCTGGCGCAGAATGTGTGGGCAGCATATCGACCGAAAGTGCGAGAAGTGCGGCTGGGGCCTGCCGCTCCTCGAGCGGAAACGTCTCAAGGTCGAGCTGTCACATCGGTCTCCTATGGCTGCCGTTGGCATTGGAGGTCACAAGGAGCATTCACATCATCGCCATTCTCATGGTCACAGTCACGAGGTTGTCATGACTCGGAAAGAGGCGATGGGAGAGATGTCCGCATCGAGCTCGGTTCTTAGATCCGAGATTCCCCTCATCCACTGCGATACCCCTGTGCAAGATCCCATCATTGGCGTCAAACGCTCTGCGCCGGTCGACTCGGGATTCAAGGCAAAGAAGGCCAAGGTCGAGAGCGACTCCGAGGGCGAGAGTAGTCTCGATACCAAGAAGCAGTCGAACGGGTCAAACGGTCATCTTACGCGGGAGGTCCGCTTGACGCGGCCGTGGAAGACCGTCTACTGTGAACGACTGCTTGTGGAGCGCAATTGGCGAAAAGGGCGGTGTACAACCAAGACACTCAAGGTCCGTTGATATGCTGTGTCCTGGTCGTCAAGCGCTGACTTGCAGGGTCATACCGATGGTGTCATGTGCCTTCAATATCACACCGCTCTTTCCGACCCGTCTTACCCGGTTCTCATTACCGGTTCGTACGATCGCACCGCTCGCGTCTGGAATCTCGCCACTGGAGAAGAGGTTCGAGTCATGCGTGGACATGAGCGCGCCATACGGTGTCTCCAATTTGACCAAATGTTCCTGTTCACTGGATCAATGGACGGTATCGTCAAGGTGTGGAACTGGCGCGCAGGCGAGTGCATACGGACATTCGAATGCCACACCGACTCGGTGATCACCCTCCACTACAACGGCTACCTGCTTGCCACCGGATCTGCTGACTCCACCATTCAAGTCTTCAACTTCCGCACCTCGAAGAAGTTCCATCTGCGTGGCCACGAAGACTGGGTCAACTCGGTTGTTCTGTGGGACGGGAAGAGCTCGCCGAATGATGTCGACCCCAGCGCAATGATGCAGGCCACCATTGCGCGACACCGGTCTCCCGGTCCGGACGGAATCGAGGGCGATGCCAAGCCCAGGCGACCGGATATTGAGCCTGGAACAATGCTCTTTAGCGCGAGTGACGACAACACCATCATCCTCTGGGACCTGGACACGCAGACTCAGGTCCGCCGTTTCGAGGGCCACAAGGCGCAGGTGCAGAGCATCAAGGTCGTCATGCTCGACATGAGTGCGGAAGAGCTGGCGCAGGCGCAGCAAAAGCACGAGCAGGGGAACACTCGTAATCAAAGGCACAGGTCGACATCTCCGCTCGTTCAATTCACGAACGGACACCGAGCACCCACACCGCCGTCCTCTCGGCTGGCAATCGAATCCCCCGCCCTGGAGAACGCGCCTGAGGGATTCGACCCAATTTCCCACATGGATGCTCCGAAATACAGTGCCGTCGAGCCCCGGGTCTTCGTGCACAAGCCTGAAGAGCCGACTCCGGCCGGAAAAGGCAAGCGCCGAGACCGGGAAACGGTCGAAAAAATCGACCCGCAGCAGGTTGTAGGGAAGAAGCCGGTTCTTGCAACAGGCTCGCTAGACGGTACTGTCCGCCTGTGGGATGTCGAGACCGGCGAAGAGAAAGCCACACTGTTCGGGCACATCGAGGGCGTGTGGGGTGTCGACATTGACGCCCTGCGCATCGCCAGCGCCAGTCACGGTCAGTCATTCCCCTCCCCCTCCCAATGCAAAAGGTGTAGGTGCTGATTGCTTCAGATCGGACTGTTAAAGTATGGGATATCTCCTCTGGACAGTGCATGCAGACTCTCGTCGGGCACAGAGGCGCAGTCACGTCCGTGCAGCTCTCAGACGACTTCATCGTCAGCGCATCAGGCGGGTCAGATCATCGAGCGGAAGGATAAAGCTGATGGGCAGATGATGGCGATGTCATGGTATGGTCTTTCGCCCCGCCGGCCGGTGCGTCCAATGGAGGTTCGACACCGACGCCCGCACCGCTGACGCCGGGTGGGAGTGGGGAGATCGGATCGAGGATCACAGAAGTGAACTGAATGAAGGATCGAGCGTTGTGCACTACGAAGTAATTGGTCATTAGGTTGTAGTGCGATCGAGACGGTTGTAGCGACTTGGTATTGCGCATAGATAAGCACAAGCATAGGCATAAGCATCATGATATCTAGACCCATCTGCCCTCAGATGCGAGGTCAATGGTACATCACAGTCATCCATCAGCTGCTAATATGCCACTCTATGGCCATCTACAGCCCAGACTCCGCCGCACACGCAGCCCCTCGCGCGTTCCCTCACCCACCGACTCCACGCCCCGTGTGAATCGGCCCCACTTGAAGCAGGGCTCATGGCCCTGTAGAGCGTCATGAGCGCCGTGGCGCGGCCACAGCGTACGCAAGCCGCGCACTTTGCACTGCTGAGCGGTTGGAAGGTGATTGCGTCCATCGGCGGGGGAGGGGCCGCGACGAAGAGTGCCGAGGGGTTCGGGATGGACCGCACGAGTTCGGCAGGGTTCACGAGAGTGATCAGAGGTTCGACGGACAGCAGGCTGTACGAAGTACGGAGAGCCTCTACTGCACTGGGCGGTTCGGCCGGCTTGGCTACGAGTGAGCGATAATCAGGTGGCTGGTGTGGAGACGCAGGACGCACGATGGTTTCGATGGATGGAGCCAATGACTTTGCCCCATAGCTGCAGGTCTACGCCGATACTCTGCATGAGACCCTGTGCGCGTTCCCTCGCCACGAGGGTAGCGTCCAGACTACCGATCTCCAGTCCCGTGTCTCGGTCCCCGAGTGGTATGCCGCCGGACGGCGGGCCGGGAATAGGCATCTCGAGCCCGCGGACAAAGTTGAGCAGATTGTGGCAGGCCGCCATGACCTTGAGCAACAGGACACGTAGGTCTGGATGGGAGAGGTAGACGAGGCGGGGGTAGTCGGTGAGGTCGGATTGCGTCTCGGTGTTGTTGGAGGGCTCCTCGCCGAGTTGAAGCTGGGATCTGGCTTCGATCCACTCGCGGAAGATGTCGGCGAGGATATGGCCGACATGCTCGGCCAGTGCGAGGAGACTGAATATGCTCCCTGTCGAGTAGGATTTATTGGTCGTCCGTGAGCCGGCGACCAGCTGAAGAGCAACAGTCAAGTCAAGCAGCTCGAAGGCGAGATGCCGGGTGTCGTCGGAAATGGCGGAGAATATGGCTGTTTGGATCCACAGCAGATGACTCGGATCAGGCAGCTGCTCGGCTGAAGCTGTGAGAATGTCGTTGGCGAGAGCTGCGACTCAGTTCTCGCTCGCAAACAAGTAGGTTGAGCAGACCTTTACGCTCCCCTTTCGAGGTGGTGGCGAAGGCCACTCGAACAGCATCGCCCCAGCCAACATCTTGCCGCACGCCCAACAGGATGGCCTCAGCAGTCTTGGCTGCCTTATCGACCCTCTCATCCGGACTCGACATGAGAGGGGAGGGGAAGAAGACCACCTTGCCTTGTTCCCCGAGTATCGTGATGAGCCCAGTACATCCCCTCTGTACCGTCTGAGTGGTGCAAAAGCCAAAATCGCCCTCGAAAGTGTTATGTATCGGCATCGCTTCTCCGAAGAGCGAGAAGTCCTCGCTGCTGTCAGGCATGACATCGACATGCGACAGGATGAGGCCGTGTGCTGTATCAAGCAGCCCGAGCCCCACGGTCCCGCCAGAAAGATTTGGCAAGAAGTGCAGGGCAAGAATGGATAGGTCTCCAGGGAGAATGGCTGTGTTGATGGGTTGTTGAAGAGTGATCTGCTGGTCAGTCATCGAAGAGAATAGCGAGGACTGTAGCGTACCCAGTCGGTCGTGCTGATGGGGGACGAGTTCGGCTCTACCTCTTCGAACGCATCCGATAGATCAACCTGTGTGAGACGAAGCTCGACAATCTCGATGCGATTCTGTTCGACATGTCCGTCTGTGCGTCAACGAAACCTTGGTGAATGCATCAGCACGCACGGAATTCCCGGAAGACCAACACGACGCCGACCCGTTCCTTTGGGGAGATACTCCCAGTGTGCACATGTCCGGGGCCCGGTGTCTTTGCCACCACCTGCTCGCCCAGAGAGACGAAAGACAATCCTTGAAGCTCGCTCCTCCCGTCGGAAACCAAAGCGGCTACTAAGGGCAGGGTGTCATTCGGCCCGGGGATTTGCGTCCATAGGTAGGGAAGAGAGGGCATTGGAGTGGTAAGAGTGACTAGAAGTCAGCCGCCAGATCACACTGTAAGCAGTTTTGTCTCTCTTACCGAAACGGCCATCCTCATACCCAATATCGATTCTCGTCACGCCAATCTCGCCGTCCTTCACCCATCCGGCCCAGACCCCTTCACTGCCTTCGACCAAGCTGATCCAGCCAGACCGACACTTCCATCCCAGATCCCCGCCATCCATGTCCCCCGAACGATTGAACGACTTTGTCCCTAAGGGAACCCGCATAAGACTCATCCCCCAGACCATACGAGCATGGACGAGCTGCGCCATGCCGCCTTGAGAGCTCAGAAGGGCAGGCGAGATCTGCTGCTGTGGATGCACGAGCAACGCTCCGGCCCGAGTCATTATGACGAGACATGGACCGTTTTCGGGGTTGTAGTCTGGCGGCGCTGGCGGTCCAAGAGGCTTTGCCCTTCCACTTGGAGTGAACAGGCGGTCTGGGTACAGGTGGACGGTAGATATCGGCGCGGAGGGGAGCTGAAAGCTTGCGATGGGGTTCAAAGACGCGGGCCCGGCTGCGGGAGATAAGAGGAGGGAGGAGTAGATCGCCAGAGTGCCGCCTTCGATATGCGCGCCGGGCGGGGCGATGGCTGGGTGGAAGACAACGATCCATCGTCCACAAGGTGAGATTGATACGTCTCGCCCTGGGCCGAGCAAGGGAGGCGTGGGGACCGTCCGAGGGGGTAGAGACGTCTCCAGGGATACAGCCAGTAGGCCGGTCGGGGACGAGTAGATGAGCTGCTGGGTCTGAGGATGAACAGCTCCTCGTTGCCTGTCCGTCAGAGGGGCTACCCGACATGAGCCGAAAGCGGCTAACGAAGGTCCAACGGCTGCCCTGTGCAGGCGCTTCATCCGCGCCAATCCATCACGGGACGTCTCTGCCGGGTACGAGTGTCCCGCCTCGGGGGTCGCGATGGCCATGGCAGGGCGTGAAGTTTGCTGAATGATACGGAGTATCGCAAGCAGATGCTCTCGAGACCGCTTCTAGTCCGACCAGGTGATCACGTGGTTAGCGCATGGCCCGCGCTATTCGTTCCTCCCTCTTTGGAGTCGGACGCGTCGCATGATGGGCGTGTCGAAAATGACAATGTCAAGAACATCGTCTACGTAGACATCATCGCTCGTCTGACCTGCATCGCTGTTGCGCCCCTCAGTCTCAGGCAGACTTCTGCAATAAGCTTCGGTCCTGTCATCGCGCTCCCCAGCTGCCGACTCATTGTCTCGCCTCGAAGCCCAGAATACGGATCCCGATACAGGATGGCACCTTCGAACAAGCCAAGCACATTAGAGGACCTTTCAGAACGGTGCGTAGCTGCACCTCCTCGGTCAACAAGGGGAAGATGTACATAATCCTTCCCTCATCTTACGCGAGCTTGACGCTCGTCATGCTGTTCCGCAGAGTGCCTCGACCTTGAGGACAGCAACAAGACGAGTGGCGCTGACGACCAGGATCATCTACTCAGATCGATGTGTGTCCGCAGCTGTTCAATCTGGGACAACTCAGCTAAATGGTAGACTCTGACGACCGGTACGAGTACCGACATGTCATCTTGCCGAAACAGATGCTGAAGCTGATTCCGCGATCGTGAGTCCGGGCTTCATATTCCCACAGGACATCCAGCATCCCACAGCTTGTGGCGATGATTGCATCGACCAGGCGCCAAGGAGCACTTGCTGATCATAGATATTTCACACAAGATGATTCGGGTCTACTGCGGATTCTGGAGGAGAACGAATGGAGAGGGATCGGAATCACACAATCGCTCGGCTGGGAACATTTTGAGGTGCACGGTGAGCATTCGTAAGATGATAACGTATGAGTTTCTGACGCGCAAGCACCCGAACCACATATTCGTGAGCCGAGCCGTTATATCATGATCACAAAGCTGACCCTTGCAGTCCTCTTCCGGCGTCCGATCGTGAGATATTCCTAGGGACTTTGGATCTAGCTTATATCCAGCCTGGCAAACCCGCCAAAAGGTGAATGTTGTCTCTTCCGCTATACATCTGCCGGTGGTCAAAGGGCTAGCTGTCGGAGCTGCAGCCCACTCACAGCCCCTCATATAGGTCTTCTCGCATAGGTCATCGTCATGGTCATTGGTCATTGGTTCTCAGCATGCACATCTTTTGGCGTCTTTTCGCATGTGGACGAATCCTCTAGTGGAACGCAGCCGGTTTTGCCATCACAGAAGCACACACCGTCTCTGACAAACGATGAGAACAAGTCTCCGGAAAGCAAAGATGAGATGTGAGGAAGGGCCGATGCATGCAATGTGATCCAGCTCCCAACCCGACGGAGGCAGACATCTCCCGTAGTGACGCCACTCCATACGCTCCTTCCGTTGCCCACAGAGTCTCGCCAACCGGAGAGAGTCCAACCAGCTGTCTAGTCGAAAAGACCGAAGCCCATGTCGTCGTCCGACTCCTCCTTGGCCTCCTCCTTCTTCTCCTCGGCGGGGGCGGCCTCGGCGGCAGCAGCACCACCGGCAGCGGCAGCAGCGGCCGGAGCGGCACCGCCAGCACCGCCGGACGGGACGGAGGCGAGCTTGGACGAGCCCTCAGCGATGAGCTGTAGTCAGCACCAAACCCCTGCAACATCCCGTCTCGCTTCGCTCCCTTCGCGTAGTCCGAAACTTCTGATTGTGTTCTCTGAGGAGGAGGACCAACCTCGTTGATGTCCTTGCCCTCGAGCTCGGAGAGGAGCTTGCCGAGGCGCTCGTCGTCGGCCTCGATGCCGACGGTCTCGAGGAGAGCCTTGATGTCGGCCGCGGAGGGCGAGGCGTTGCCGCCGGACTGGAGGAGAAGGTAGGCTGCCAAGTGCTTCATCTGAGCGTCGGTAAACGAGTCGTAAGAGGCGATCAGGCGAGGGAGGGACGCAGAGTATCGGGGTGCCAAGAGAGCGCGAGCGCAAGAGAATCGAGAGGAAGGAGAAAAGAGTGGATTGAAGACGAGTGCAGGAGAACGAGTGTCAGCTTGTTGCTTCAGCTGACATGCTAGGGGCTCACTGTGATAGACTGGTGGCGCGGAAACCGATTTAAGCTACGATGAGCAGGCTTACGCTTAATGCCGTGGTTTTGAGTACTCTCAACATCGACGAACAGAGCTTCAAAGATGTCGAGCGGAGCGGAAATTTCGATCATAATGCCGAGCAGATCGTGTGGCGCTTTCCCAACTCCTCAATATAGGCACGTCGGATTTCGAGTTGGTCTTATTCCATGCCTAATCGTCCGAACCAGTCATTGGCGGTGGAGGTCGTCCAAGCTCCATCTGCTTGCGTTCTTGCACCCCAGCAACATGCCAGATCAATGGAGTCGGCTACAGCAGCAATAAGAAGACGAAGACCCGGATGCCGACCTGTAAATGCGAATCAACAAGCGCTAACACCCGGGAGCGCTCTCACGCTTTCAGAGGCCGATGAACCAACACCGATCAAGCTACGCGAGCTGGAGCGAGGATGGCGAGCAAGGCGGCGACTTGCTTTGCAGGAGTTGTCTCACAATGCACAAGAGAGTCCGCAAAAGATAGGACTCATACCAAGTCCAACCAAGAGCTTTCAGCAAGCTCGCCCCACCACGGCAAGTCAAGAGACCCTGCGGGCATTCAACGCTGTCGCCGGCTCTCGTCGCCCGGGCTCTCACGATGATATGCCAACGACCCGGCGAGTGAACTGGGATGGCGCAGCGCAAGGACGAGCACCCACAGTGGCGATGGATCGGTCGGATTTACAAGCTAGAGTGACCGGCACGCGTAGGCGATCAGCTACAATTCCGCCTACTCCCCCACCTTCGCCACCACCCTCCCTCATTGGTGATCGCGGACGACTAACGAGAGACTCCGCGCTCTCGACTTCGGTAGTCTACAGGCCTATCCTCGCGGCTCCGCTGCCACCTACTCCTTCCCCAGTCCGCCTGTTGCGGCAATCAGGAGACACTATCACCGTCCATCCCGCAGGGTACAAGTACGAGCTGAGCCTATCCCTCGACAATGGGAAGAAGACTGTCCGGGTTCTGGCGGGCGGAGAGGTCGTGTACTGGCAGTCGGGCGTGGACAGGCATACGTCGTTGAGCTTGCGAGATGAGTTTCGGTGGGGTGCAGCTGAGAGGAGCAAGTGGCAGGCGATACAGGATCTTGTGAACAGGTTCAAGCGGAAGACGCCTCGGGTAAGTCGCAGCGTGCCCGGGCCATGAAGCTTACCTCTAGGTCAAGATCTACCACTCGCTTGGCCAACTCTCCATCACCTGCTGTGACCCTCCAGACGTCATCCTCGATCTCGCCCTGTCAGATCGATCGTCTTCGACCCCGAAGGTGGCTTCCGCTCCATCTCAGACTCGCCTGAAGCTTGTATACTCCCGCCTTGAAAAGAGCCTTACATTCGACTCGGAGAGTGTTTGCCAGACGCAGTCAGCCAGCAAGGTGCAGACGGAACGCTTGAGAGCAAAGCGGGTGGTGCAGCCTGCAGAAACGTTACATCCGCAACATGTGACACCTGGCAATGGCTGGTCCATCGGAGAAGTGGAAGCACTCCGCAGACTCTGTGTTCTCACTCATGAGTGGGAGCGTTATTGATGCATACCTCTCGTCAGATCGGTCATTGACTGCTTATTGAAGTTCCAGCCTCGGCTTGAATGTACGCTCGTCTTTGCGTCCACCGTCTTACTCGGACGGCGGATCATGGATGTCAGAGCGAAGTTTCTGTTGGCCCATTCAGGAATCCAGCAACGCGGGAGGCTAGCGAAGCGGAGCAGATGGGGCCGAGTGTGCTGAGATGTCCACGACAGTGAAGTATGATGGGTCAGTAGAGCTCGGCAGAAGACGGTTCATGCGATTTCGCAGATGATGCCAGATATGATTAGGTACAAGCACATCTTTAGTGAGTTTCGAGCCGGTCAGATGGTCAGAGCCTCGAAGAAGCGGAGTTCGCCGCTCCTTACGTCATTCCTTTCTCTCCTATGGCCAGCATTCCGGTTGTTGCTTCTGCTTCACTACCACCATGTCCCGCGCTCCGACAAACCCATTCTATGCCAAATCAGGAGGCAGCGCCGGTGCAAGCGATGCACCTCGAACATACTCGAGTCTGTCCGATTTGAATGCAGGCAAGACATCTGCACAGACGGGCAGTTCACGAGCCCGATATGTCCCGCCTTCCATGCGCGCCGAAGGCCAAGCGGGGTACGTGGCGACGGGGACGAAGGGGAGTGCCGCGGCTGTTGCCGAGGCTAGAAGGGTACCGCCTGTTCCCGATAGTGGTATGATGCCGCGAGTCCCAGATGCGCCGCCAAGGAGGACACCAGGCGAAGCGGGTACGTGACTCAGTCTGATTGCGACTTGCTGGGTCGGCGAGCTCACGAGAAGCGAGACCAGCCGGTCCTACTGCTGGCGCTGGAGATGGCTACATGGCTCGTGCAGCCGCTTACATCCCGGAGAGCGCACGTAGTGGAGCCTCGTCCGCCGCTGCTACGGCGGGAGCGGGACTGGCTTCTGCCGGCGGATATCTGCGTGAAGGAGTGAACAACGTTGTCACGCCCGAACGTGCGGACCAGGTGCGTCAGCTGTCTGTTGCCAGGCCTGTAACTGAGAGAAAGGTCAAGTCTGGTGTGGCCAAGGTTGGCGTCGGGGCGGCCAAGCTGATGGGGAAGGGCGCGTGGCAGCTGGGCAAGCTGGCCTCGCGCTCGACATGAGCAGAGCGCAAGAAATCTTCCTATGTTGCTACGATGTGATGCTCAGTTGTACGCCAGACGATATGGCTCTTGTCACGATGATCAAACGTACGCCGCAGCAAGTAGTGGTCATGCAATGTATGTGCGCTATGTGCCGTCTACTGAATTGCCATCAACTCTACCAACGACTCGATGCTCCCTTCGGTCTCCAGCGTCCGTGCCATCTCAACAACCTTTGCTGTTGTCGCTTCACTCAGGACGGTGCTGAGCAACTCAGTCGCCTTGGCCTCGACCTGCTGTGCGGACATGGGGTTCTCATACCGACCCAAAACGTTCCGGTCCTGCTCAGCCTGGTGTAAACTCCCATCTTGCAATTCTACCTCGACACGAGCGGTGAACTTGTCCTGTTCGGTATCTTCCAGCAGCCGGACTTTCGTGCCAACTGCAACAATTTGTGGGTCGAGCATCAGTCTCGGCTCATGGCTCGCTTCGAACGACAAGTGCCCCTCAACGACGGTCGCAGCGAGGCAATGGCGAAGGTTGAGGTCGGGCATCTTGTTGGCGTCGCCAATGACTCTATACCAGTCTGGGTGGTAATGCACCGTAATACTCTTTATCCTCTCCGCGGCCTCCTTTCCGAGTGATAATCTGGCGAGGATAGCCTCCAGAGCCGCGAGCGGCGAAGCGATGGGAAATCCCACAGAGTATTTCTTGATGTCGCAGTCCAACAATCGATCCTTGTGCAAGTCGGACAAGTCCAGTCGGGCGTGTTTACCGGGCAAGAGTGCGTCGAAGAAATTGCGATCGTCCCCCAGTACATCGCCCGCGCCGGTGAACCCAGAATGGACGAGAAGAGCGCACTTGACCGCATTGGAATTGGGCATCGCCGCAAAGTTGTACGACTTGAGGGTGTGCGCCTGGTCCAGCCGCCACGTCGTCAGTCCAGAGGCCTCCTGTGCGAGATAATTCAACAGGACGAGGAACTGCGCTTCGTCGAACCCCAGCAAATACCCAGCGGCGAAGCCGGCCCCGAAGAGGGGTCCGATGGCGTGGCAGCTGAGCGACGAGCGAGCAAAGGACAGGTGGGGCGCGAGTGCTTCGCCAAATCGGATGCAGACTTCGTATGCGAGGCCAACGGCACGCACAAAGTCGTCGCCTGTCGCTTTGACCAGCTGCGCGACCGCCAGAGCGGCAGGGAGGACACTGCCCCCCGGATGTGTCTGTGATGTCTCGTGCGAGTCGTCCGACTCGTCCGCATGGGCAGACATGCCGTTCGCAAACGCGGCGTCGATGGCGCCGCATCGCAGGCCTGTCCCAAGTATACTGGCCTCTCCTGATGCAGTAGCACCGTTGGAAACACCCGGACGTGAGCGGACGTACGTCCGGCCCGCTATTCCCGCTTCGAGCGCTGAGCCCGACACGACGGCCGCGAGCGTGTCGAGGATGTGCAGTTTGAGCTTGGTCAGGACAGCGGGTGCCAGTTGTCGAGTACGTTGGGCGACGGCGTACCGCGCGAGCACGACGCCGGGTGTCGGCGATGGGGGTGCGGAGGACATGCTGTGCTGGCGAGGCGTCCGGTGTGGGGCTGCATGTTGGGGCGAGCGGTGCGATGTTCAGTCTTTATAGATGTTAATTGCGTACAGTCGGGATCTTCGGGCCGGAGCTCGGATGAGCCGACCACAGCCAGCTGCTGTCTCGGCCTCAGGCAAAAACTGAACTTTGGCTAGCAAACACAACCTCTTGCTCATATGCAAACTGACCTCAGCATTTATATGACCGCCTAGCAGAGACTCAAGTCAATGAAAGGACTAGTGCCGTTGCCAAAAGGGAGACATGGTTCAGAGACATCACATAACACTGCAATTTTCACATCTTGGGATCCCCAATGTCTATGTTATATGACCCTTAACTCAGGATGGGTTCCTCCCCTTGATTGGCCCCACAAATGGGGCTATTTCAAATGCACACCCTTATGCTGGACTTCTTCTGCAAAATCTGCTCCTATTTGCATCAACCAACAACACTAAGCAGGAGCTCCTGCAACAACTGCTAAAAGAATTCTCCCCTCAATCTTGCTGGCGGTGGTAGTCCAGGCGGTGCTCAAGCAAGACTCACATCATAGGCTGGCTTGCCAACATTGGGTGTTCTAATCTCACAACATTTCTGCACCCTGAAAGCTCAAGCCCACTTTTGAATTTCTTGTCCAAATGAGTCAGGTCACTGGTGATTCCATGTCTCGCTGGAAAGCAGTGGTGTCTCAAGCTGCTCGTGATGCCTTGAAGACTGAGCTCCAACAGATCACTCGCACTGGTCTTTGTGGCTTACATGGTTTCCTCAGTCAACATGGCTTGGACTCTCCAGATGCAGAACATAAGGCTTTGCAGAGCTTTGTGGATACTTTTGGAATTCTTAGACTATGGCACAGACTGATCAAAGGCACTGGAGTACTGATCTACCACAACTTATATCCAAGTGATCAAGTCACCGTCCCAGAGTTCACCGCCTCTATCAGTGTTTTAGAGCATGACAGCAATGCGGCCAGTTGTATTTGCCAGCTACTTCTCAAAGGCTCCCTGAGCATAAAGCAAGCTGATGGTAGCCATGAACAGAAAAGTCTTGAGAACTCCCACCAGGCAAAAGATATCCCATTGCCTTGGGCCAAACTGGAAGATGCATTGGGTGGCATCAGAGAGCCACTCGCTTGCGACATCAAAGAATGCACAGGGGATCCAGGAGCAGGAGATATACTAGGTCATTTGGTTACTTCTGCTCTCATTGATGGAGCACAAGACCGCTTCATAAATCGCTTTCTGGATCAAAATAATTACAATGTTCCTTTTCATCATGTGGCAAAGTGCTCAGTGCACCATGAGGATCTGCATGATTTGAGTGTGTGGGTAGTTGTTACGACCCTGTCAGGTCGCAACCCTTGTCTCAAGCCACCGAGTGATATATACACAATGTCATGCGTATTCTCAAGGAATATCAGTATTATCATGGAGAACTAGTTCTCTTGCCTGATAATCAATGAGATCTCATTGATAACTAGCAGCCTCTCATTGATAACTAGCAGCCTCTCATTGATAACTAGCAGCCTCTCATAGAGAACTAGCAGCCTCTCATAGAGAACTAGATGAGTCTCATAGAGAGTCAGGCAAATCTCATAGAGATTGCCGGTGAGCACAAGAGAACCAAGGAAAATAGGAGAATACATCGTATCAGAGCAGAGCCTGGGGAAAAGAGAGCTATGATGAGAAGAAGCAGAGAACTAGTGAGATCTCAACTCGAGCTCTCATTCCAAAATCTCTATGCTGTATATATAAACCCCATAGTCCGTTTGCTATTGCCTCTTTTCCCAAGGATCAAAATATGAATAGTCTCTTCGCCTAAGACCTCACCACACCTCCTCCTCCAGCTTGTCTGATCCTTCCAAGCTATTTCATAGTCATCCATCCAAGCTACAAGCCCACAGACTATCCTCTGTCCGTCATAGTCTAAGCTTGTAAACCTTCTTATCCACCTGTCTTCAGATCTTTATTCATAGAGGTCTACCTGGGGACAGGGTCCTGACAGTATATTTTGATCCTTCACGCTTGTGTTTGGATATTATATAGCTTGTCTTCAACCTCTTTTATCAATTCCACCTTTGCCTTCAGCACAACACCATGGCACCCACCAATGCTGAGCGGATCCAGCAGCTGGAGGAGCAGCTCCAAGCAGTCCTCAATCAGCAGACTACTCTTCAAGCCCATAATGATGCTTTACAAGCCTCCCAGACTGGACTAGAGGAGCAGAATGAAGCCTTACAATTGCGAGTCTCAGCACTCACAGCCTTGCCAGCAGACCAGCAAGAGACTGCACCTAGCCAAGTGAGTACTCCTGAACAGCTGACACAGCAGGATGCCCGCCATGTCTCTCTGGCACCCACAACCACAACAAACAATGGGAGGAGCTCCGAACCCAAAGTTGCCTCCCCAGAGTATTTTACTGGCCAACGTCACAAGCTCACCACATTCATCACTCAAGTAACCATGGTCATTGCTCTACAATCCTCACGCTTCACTACCGAGACAGCAAAGATCATCTATGCTGGCTCCTTCCTCCGTGACACTGCATTCCTATGGTTTCAGCCGTATGTTGCTGCCAACCCCAAGCCTGCTTTCATGCTTGACTTTGAGCTCTTCTGCTCTGAGTTGCGCAAAACTTTTGGCGACCCAGATGAAGTGTCTACAGCAGAGCGACAGCTTTATGCTTTGAAGCAGCGAGGGTCTGTGACCACTTATGTGGCAGACTTTATGAGGCATGCGGTCATTGTCAAGTGGAATGACGACGCAAAGGCTGCACAGTTCTATCGTGGGCTGAAGGACGTCATCAAGGATGAGCTATCACGCACTGGAAAGCCTTCTGCACTTGCAAAGCTGCAGGAAGCAGCCATTTGCATTGACACCAGGCTCTTTGAACGAATTGTGGAGAAAGGTGAGAGACACAGCGCTGCTAACACCACACAGCCACGATTCACTCCTCGTACAACAAGTTATCCTCAAGCCCAACCTGCACGTCAACCCACTGAGAATTTCAGAGCTTTTGGAGAGCGTGACTCTCCACAGCTCACCAGAAAAGGGAAGCTCACCCCAGCAGAATATCAGAGGCGCAAAGAAAACAACCTGTGCCTCTACTGTGGGGATAAAGGACACCAGGTGCTCAAGTGCCCCCTTGCTCCTGCAGGCAGGAAGCCTGTAAGGTTCCAGGCTGGCACAGTGAGTACACCAGAAACCAAAGCTCCCCAACAGGGAAAAGCTTAGACCTCCAATCTACTGACACAGGTAACCTGGGATTGGAGCGTCCCATTTTGCAGGTTCCCGAACTGCTAGGCTCCACCTTCTTGACTCAAGATCCCGAATGGAAAGCTAACTACTCCCAAAAAGAACTGACCTTCGACGGAATCTTAGCTCTGAGGCAATGGGATTCCGGTCGCCTGTTGCCCGCTCAGCACTTGCTATGAGTGATGAGGAGGGCAACAGGCGGCGGCATTCTACAAGGTTGTCGAGGGTGTCGGCGTTATATGCGGAGTTATCGTTGTGGCAGCTTCCCCTGCCTCGTCGAGGATGAACCTCGTCGAGGCACAACCTCGTCGAGGATGTGTGTGCCTCGACGAGGTTACTCGAGGACGACGAGGGCGAGGCTACTCGAGGCTGAGTCAAGCTCATGTGAGCGTACTACCTATTTCCGTCGCCTCCCCTCGCGAGCATGTCTATTGACTCTGCTGCTCTGCTTCTCCTTGTCTTCCCAAGCCCAGTAGCTGCCGAAGCTGTCTCGTCTTCTCGGCCGAAAGGTTCTTGGTCAGGATGTCGGCTCGGTTGCTGTCCGTTGGTGTGTATTTGAGCTCAAGCAGTCCACCAGCTTGATGCTCTCGTATCCACTGGGCTCGCATGTCGAATGCTTTGTTCAGCTTGAACCCGTGTTGATGTTTGGCCAGTTGAATGGCTCCATTGTTGTCGTTGTAGATGGGCACTGCCCCATCTATACCGAGGTCGAGGTCGTTCAATAATTGCCTGAGCCATATTGCCTCTTTGCCCGCTTCTGTTGATGCTAGGAGTTCGGCCTGTGTCGTCGAGAGTGCGACTGTTGGTTGTCGCCTGCTTTTCCATGACACAATGCCCCCGTATGTATTGAAGACGTAGCCGGTTGTAGATCGACGTGTGTCGAGACATCCACCCCAGTCTGCGTCTGCCCAGCCTAGCAGTGCTCTTCTTCCTGCATGTGCGTCAAAGGTGAGTGCGAGATCTGATGTTCCTCGCAGGTACCTTAATAGGTGCTTTGCGGCCCTCCAATGTGCGAGTGACCATTTGCTGATGAAGCGACAGAGCAGTGATGCTGCGTAGGCGATGTCGGGTCGGGTGATCGTGGCAATATAGAGGATTGACCCGGCGAGTGCTGGAAATGGTTTATCTCGAGCCTCGTCGACCTCCTTTGGCGTAGCCTCGACGAGCTTTGCGTCAGGCAAGATTGTCTTGCAGGCTTTGCCGGGTTCACCGAAGCGTTGAAGAACTGCCTCGATGTAGTGCTCTTGTGACAGGTACATCTTCTTGTTTGACCTATCTCGGTAGATGTTGATACCGAGGAAGTAAGAGACCGGTCCTTGGTCCTTGCACTCGAGTTCCTTGTTGATCTTCCGTTTGATCTCGTCAATTGTTGATCGATCGTTGCCGGCTATGAGCATGTCGTCAACGTGGACTGAGATCATGCACCGCTTGTGTCCTTGTCGCAGCGAGTAGATACATGGATCCGCTAGGGTCGGTTTGAAGCCTAGCTCCCGTAGGAACTCGTCGAGGCGCTTGTTGAACAAGTGCGGTGATTGTCGGAGACCGTATAGTGATTTCCGGAGGTGCAGAACGTGTCCGGCGGCGATGTCGCTGCCTTCTGGTGGCTCGATGAAGATGTCCTTGTCGATGTTGGCCTTGAGGAATGCTCCAATGATATCTATTTGGTCGCATTCCCAGTCGAGGTAGTTGACGATGGAGAGGAACAGGCGGAATGATGACTTGTGGGTGACCGAAGCAAAGAGTTCGTCGAAGTCTCGTCCTGAGACTTGTTGAAATCCTCTCACAACGAATCTGGCCTTGTGCTGACTCGCTTTGCCCGTGTCCCCGTCGATCTTGCGGGTGAATACCCATTTGCCTGTAAGAGTGCGGTGATTCTCCTTGGGAACCATCTCCCACACTCCGTACTTCTCCATCTTTCCCATCTCCTCGTCCATGGCCGATTTCCAATCCTCCCAGTCTGCGGCTCGACGAGCTTCGGTGTACGACTGGGGGTTGTTGAGTGACTGGGCTGATAACGCGTGCTCTATGGCTACTCGGTTATAGTCCATGTCGATGTCGTGCAGAGGGTGATGACTAGGTTCTTGGCCCGCTAGTCTCCCCGACCGTCTTGGCTCATCTGCATCGGCCGCTGTGAGCTCGTTTAGTCGACGATCGGGATCCTCTGGTCCGTCGTCGGGATTCGGTTCCGGGCTCGGTGCATCCTCTCGGATGTACTCATTGACCCAGCCTCTTCCTTGCCTGGGTACGGCTTGGGGAGGTATGTCGTCCATCTCTTCCCCTTGTTCCTCTTCTTCTGGTGCCTCCCCTGCCTCGACTATCTCGTTCAGCTCGATGGATGTATCGTCATCCTCGTCGAGGCTCGTCGATGGTTGTCGAGGTCCAGGTTGAGGCGGCTCCAGGATCTGTCGTGGTTCATCTGAACTGGGCGTTGTCTTCCTGCCCGTGATGAATGTGACGTCTCGGCTTGCGATGACCCTGTTGGATTGGGTCAGCACCTTGTAGCCCCAGCTCCCTTCTGTGTACCCCAGCAGTCGACCGCATTGTCCCCGCTCGTCGAGCTTCGATGCGGGGTTCACAACTCGATAGATGCAGTGATGGCCGAATGGCTGCATCCCCTGGTACTGCAGGTCGATGTCGTGGTTTGGTCGGAAGAGCGTTATCGGGATTTTCGCGTGGGAGCCTGGTAGCCTGTTCCGAGTGAAGACTACATATCGCAGTGCATCTACCCAGAACTGGGTTGGCAAGTTCGAGTCCGCAAGACATGTCCGGATGTCATTGAGGATGGTGAGATGGACGCGCTCGACTCGACTGTTTTGGTTGTGTGCGTCGGTCGGCGTAAGGGTGTGCTCAATTCCCTTGCTTTTGCACCAGTGGCTGAATTCCTTGCTCGTGAATTCGCTTCCTTGGTCTGAGCGGATGGTCTTGACTGTTCGATCAAGCTGATTCTCTGCCAACTTGATATAGTCTTGCAGTGCTTCGGCTGCATCCGACTTCTTCTTGAGTGGTATGGCCTGCACGTATTTGCTGTGGTCGTCATAGCAGGTGAGGAAGTATTGGAAGCCTTCTCTCGACTGGACGGTCGCTGGTCCCCATAGATCGACTGATACCTCGACGAGGGGCTTGCTGGCTCGACGAGGGTTAGGTAGAGATGCCGAGCGCGTTGCCTTCCCTTTCAGGCAATCCATGCATTCGACTCTCCAAAATGACCCTGTCCACTTTGCGCCTAGCTTCCCCTCTTTCCCGAGCTCCCACACCTTCCTCATGTTCGAGTGACCTAGACGTTTGTGCCAGGTGAGGAGGCGAGTGTCTTCGGCTTCAGTGTTTTCTATTGCCTGAAGTGCTCGGTGAATGCGCGAGGTGGTGCGTACCGGTGTGTCGTCTACAACCCATAGGTTGCCAAGTTTCTTTCCCCGGAGGATGACCTTCCCTTTCTCGACCAATGTAGCCGAGTCCTTCGAGAAGCGCCAGTGTGTCCCTGTGTACGGACCGAGGCGCTGTGTTGAGAGGAGGTTGTGCGAGAATGATGGAACGTAGAGGGCGTTGTTGTACCATACGTTGTTGAAGGTGAGGCGGCCGGAGTGTGTAGCTTCGACAATCGATCCGTCTCCAATTTGGATCTTGACGGCCTTGTCGAGTTTGGTGAGATGTGAGAGAAGGTGCTTGTCCTTGATGAATGGACTGGTGGCACCGCTGTCGATGATGATGGAGGTGGATGGGAGGTTGTCGTTGGCGTGTAGTGCAATCTCCGTCGCATAATAGCCTTCCTCCTTTGTCTCCCTCGACGAGCCTCTCTTGTTCTCACTCGATGAGTCATCCCCTGACTCCATCTGCTCTCTTGCCTTCTTCGCTTGTCCTCCCTGCTTCCTTCCCTTGGCTGCTTCCCTGGCCGACCTTTGCTCCTGGATGTGCTTCGGCACTCCAATCACTTTCCAGCACTCATCTGTGGAGTGCCTCCCCTGATCCGGATGGTGGATGCATCTCTTGCTTGCCGGTTTCTGCAGAGATTTGCTGAGCATCCCCATCTCGTTTACGCTCTCGCCCTTTTGTTGACGTCTGCGATGTTCATCGGCGACCCTATCGATAACCTCGTCGAGGTGGATCTTGTTCGACGAGGTCCCTGAGTAGAAGGTCGATGCGAGGAGGCCGTATGAGGACGGTAGGCGACGGATGGCGGCGTATGCGCCAATCTGGTTGGCGAATTGCTCAAGGGTGAGCTTGGAAGTGATGGCGGAGGAGGTGATTTCGGCCAGTTGCGACCGGATAGCTGTGAGATGAGGTTCGGGGTCCTCATTCTCTGGGATGGTCTCGCCAAATATCGATGACCATAATTCGGCTAGGCGAGATCCGTTGTCGGCCCCATATGTGGTGACCAGATGATCGTAGAGCCCCTTCGGTTGAGGATTCTCGAAGTCGATCAGGTTCGAGGGAAGCTTGTTTTGGACAGTCTCTGTCAGACTGCCGTAGAGAGTGGAGAGGGCGGTGGACTGCTCCTTCTCATGCTCGTATAGAGCAACTGCTCTCTTTGATGTCTCGGCTGCTGTCGCCGGACTTGACACTGGATATCGAGCCTCGACGAGTGCCCGAATCGCTGACGCGTCCTTGGTGATGTGGGGTACGAGACCGGCGGATCCGAGGACGACTCGAATCTCGCGCACCCACTGGGCGTAGTTGTCGCGCCCATTGAGCTTGCGCTCCTCTTTCACCGTCTGCACAGATGGCATGACGGAGGACCACTTCGAGGCTGGCGGTGCGTAGGCAAGGTCGACGAGTTTGTTGACGCGTTCTATCTACCGCGACTTGTCGAACGAGACGTTACCACGACGGAATCTTAGCTCTGAGGCAATGGGATTCCGGTCACCTGTTGCCCGCTCAGCACTTGCTATGAGTGATGCATTCGGACTTACCTGTTGCCCGCTCAGCACTTGCTATGAGTGATGAGGAGGGCAACAGGCGGCGGCATTCTACAAGGTCGTCGAGGGTGTCGGCGTTATATGCGGAGTTATCGTTGTGGCAGCTTCCCCTGCCTCGTCGAGGATGAACCTCGTCGAGGCACAACCTCGTCGAGGATGTGTGTGCCTCGACGAGGCTACTCGAGGCTGAGTCAAGCTCATGTGAGCGTACTACCTATTTCCGTCGCAGAGGAGGGCACGGGTGATATATGTACAAGCCCTCACTCGTAGACCGTCCTTAGCACCGTGGTATTGAGTCCCATGGATAGAAAGTAACGGCGCAGCCGTGTTGTCAACGCACGAGAGGCTGTAGGACACACCTTCTCGTGGAGGACAGAGGCAGATCGACAGACAGCACGTGTGAGAGGGCCTATCAGTCGACGACCGGCCTGGCCCCGTGACAGCATGACACGTCCAAGGTACCCTTGATAAACCGAGTTCAGGTTAGGGATTAATCAGAACTTGGGGCGCAAATATCCTTTTGGGATATTATTCCTCACCTTGAAAGACCTTGTTACGACCCGGTCACTGTTGCCACCCATACAGGCCCCCGACCGTCCGCCACCCGGATTGCAACACCCCAAGCTGGAATACCCCAAGGGTTCACTCTCCAAGATGGAACACTGGAAGGGTCTACTGCCAGGTGACGCCAGGTGGAATCAGGGAATGCCAGGTGATGCCAGGTGACCCCGAGCGGAACTAGGAACCCAGGACAGCCCATACTGGCGCCAAGGTGGCACCAGCCCGGAGTCAGGTGGAGTGAGTGGCAACTCCAGGTGAAAGAGTTATGCAAACAGAGTTGCCACCCAGCCCATAGACATCTACAAAGAGCCTACTTCTTGATCCTTCTCCCCGAGGATCAATCTATCGCAAGTTACACCTAGTCTTAGAGCCTTGCACCGAGCCTCCCTTTGCTCGCTTTGTCTTTACATTCGCTCGCCACGACGCCTATCTCCGTGGGATCCTTCGAGCACTTCGACCATCGACATCCACACCGTGGCCTTTGTGGATTGTCGACTCTACTACGCCGTCCGACCAAGCCACAGGTTCAGTGGTTGTATCGCCTTCGCCTTTGGTGCAGCCCAAGCTTGCCACATTACGACTATTGCCGTCTACTCGTCGCCGGACCTCAAGGCCGCAGGGTTCGAGTCGTAACAGACCTTGACCATGACCATTGTTACACAGAGGGCCTCTCGCACAATATCAGAGTCAGGAATAAAGGATAAAGGGGGTAGAAACGAGGTGTCAAGGTAGGATCCTCGTCGAGGTTGGATCCTTGTCAAGGTTACATGGTTGTTGAGGTAACAAAGTCATTGATGATACAGCATGAGTGCGACTCAGCCACGCTGCGTGCCACAGAGAAGTGAGATCGTCAATGGTGATCCATGAGACTCAATCAGAGAGTGCTGAAGAACTACGACGGGCGCCCGGGGCATCCTATATGACTCTGCGCCTGCCTCCCGTCATTGCGCGTTCATCCAACATGTCATGACTGCACCTCAGGCAGAACATGTAGTGGACCGCCCCTCTGACGCTCTGCCTGTCCCCTACATGACTAGGAGAAAGCCCTACGGCCTCTCCCTTTGCCCCTTAGCCAACATTCAATCCGACATCAACCGACATAACCACGACTGCACCCGATGCCGTATCCGATCCACCATCCTCAGGCCTGATGCCCAAATCACAGCCTGGCTCACCTTGGGACCCACCTACAACACAATACGACCTTACCCAACACACCATCCGACCTAGGATCCTCAGCTCTCATGCCTGATCCTGCACCATTCGACAATCGTGCTCCACTCACACTAATACGGCTGATGTCTGGACAATTCGTAGCAGACCCTTAAGCCATGCCCGTTTCCTCCCCGTGTCTCCCGTAGAATAGTTTCCTCTTGTAGTAGATTCTCCTTCCGTACTTCTCAGCTGCGCCACAATATCATACGTACACCGTACGTACTCCGTATATTCCTCAGCCTGACTTTCATGTATATAAACCAGGCCTGAGAGAGAGAACCCATCATCACCTCCTCTTCTCCTACTTCTCTCACTCCCGACTCCCCACTCTTCTTCACTCCTCTCTCTCTCTCCCAGAGTCTGGGCTCGGCCCTCCTACTTCTCCTAACTGACTTACTTACTAGTGTTGCTCTGTGTGACATTGACTATCGCGAAGGAACCCAACACAGCTCTCAGTCTTACAGACAGAGGCTGGCTTTATTATATGTTAGGAAGAAGGTAAACTGTTTCTCAACACAGCTGACCAGAACCTTTACAGAACAGCTGCATGATGTCATGACTATGATCAGATCCCAGCCCAACCTATTACCTTGGGTCATCAACTTGACGACATCACTTCTTCGACCTATGATGTCAGACATCGACCGATGTAATCACTTCCTCGCTGTCGATGAGATTAAGCTTCAACTGTTACTGTAAGAAGTAATTGCGACATGAGGATTCCGATGTAGGTTCGATTCGATATGGAAAACTGTTGGATGAACAGGGAAAACATGGATTCGTGAAAAAGATATATTCCCTGTACTTTCGTCTGTAGTTCTCTTTTCTCCAGCAATGGATCTCGATCCTGCACCATTCACCAATCGTGGTCCACTTACACTAATACAGCTGATGTCTGGACAATTCGTAGCAGACCCTTAAGCCACGCCCGTTTCCTCCCCGTGTCTCCCGTAGAATAGTTTCCTCTTGTAGTAGATTCTCCTTCTGTACTTCTCAGCCGCGCCACAGCATCATACGTACACCGTACGTACTCTGTAGATTCCTCAGCCTGACTTTCATGTATATAAACCAGGCCTGAGAGACAGAACCCATCATCACCTCCTCTTCTTCTATTCCTCTCACTCCCGACTCCCGACTCCTCTCTACTCCTCTCTCTCAGAGTCTTGGCTCTGCCCTCTACTTTTCCTGACTGACTTACCTACTAGTTTTGCTCTGTGTGACATTGACTATCGCGAAGGAACCCAACACAGCTATCAGTCTTACAGACAGAGGCTGGCTTTACTATATGTTGAGAAAAGGGTAAGCTGTATCTCTACACGGCTGACCTGAACCTTCACACCTCTACAAGTCTAGAGCTCAAGCCTCATTGACGGTGTTTCAGAGAGAAAGCCCGAGGCGGTGCAGAGGTGAGCATGTGTGTTATATATACAAGCTCCACGCCGGTAAACCGTCCTTAACACCTTGGCATTGAGTCCCATGGACAGAGAGTAACGGTGCATCCGTGTTGTCAACTCACAAGAGGCTGTAGGGTACACCTTCTCATCAAGAACAGTGACAGATCAACAGAGAGAGCACGTGTGAGAGGCCCAATCAGTCGACAACTGGCCTGCCCCCGTGACTGAGATCAATTGCCAGATGGTGCAAGGTCAGGCATGCAAGCTGAGGGTCCTGTATATGTACAGGTGTGACTGGGGTTTGTACGTAACAAATCGAAATCTCATGAGTGTTTGGATGAGATCAGGATCAGGCCTGGGGTGAAATGTGGGGGCATAATTGCAAGGGAGTGGCCAAATGAGTGGGATTGATACAATATTGCGGTCCGATTGATATGTGGTGTAGACAGAGCAGTGCAGACTCTGTTGACATTCTCTATGAAGCCTGCGGCTCAGGCAGTGCTTCAGTCGCACGGTTATATTCCAGCATAGCACACATGAACCTATAATGGCTTGCTTCCACTGTTTCATCCATTTGCTTGCAGGAGGCCCATGTGTCTTTGTCCATGGTTGTGTCAAGCAAATCCTGAAGGCGGTTGGTCATTGTCTGAAGATATGTGTATTCACATTGATAATCTCTGTAAGCAGCCTGAACTGAGTTCTTCCAATCCTCAAGAGGTTTGGGAAGCTGAGAAGGATAAGCCCTCTCAAAAACTGCTATCAAGACTGTATAACGGTTAGACATATTGTCCACCTCAGTCTTTGTCTGAGTAGCCGTATTCATGTCTCTCTTTCTCTTGGTAGACAGCTGGGTAGCCTTTGATGCAAAATCCTCATTCTCAGTGTGCGTTGCTGATGAATCATCCACTGGGGCAGCTTCTGGGGATGACATGGTCTTGATCTTAAGTTTCCTGGGAAGTGTGGTGAGCAGAGGATAGAGTTTTGTTTCTCAAGTTGAGGGGTGACTATGAGATGTGTGGTTGGAAGGGGCTGTACATGCATGGTATTTGTGCACGGCCCCATACATAAAATTTGCCACCCATGGAGGCTCAGAATTGTTGAGCACACTGGTTAATAAAGGAGTGTGTGTCATATTTGGTATGATTTCTCCACAGCATTGTCAAAGCAGGAATTTGAACTGTTTGAGAGCTTTGAAGATAATATGTCACTTGGCATTTGATATCAGTGATCAGAGGGCAACAGGTAAGTCACAAAGAACCAATTGGCACAACTGCAATAAGGATTATGCCCAGAGAACATAAAGCAGAGTCTGGAACTCTGGGGATGATCAAAAGGCCAGGTCAATTGTTGACTGATGAACACTCTCACACATGCTCTCTGTTGACCTGTAGCTGTTTCTCAATGAGAATGTCAACTGCAGCCTCTTGTATGTTGCTGTCATGATGCTGCACTCTCCCGGTTGTCACGGTGGAGGGGTGGTTCCTGTCCTGAAGGACAAGGCCAGGAGCATTCCACACCTGAAGAGCGGTGTGGCAAGAATGTACGCAAAGGTACAACGACATTGCCCGGGGACTTAGTCTCTGGCTCGCAAAGCCTAGAAGTCTGCCTTACAACGAGAGTGTTGGGTGAAACCAACTGTGTGACTTAACTGTAGAAGAAAGTACTGTGGAGATCCATCGCTAGAGAAGAAGGGAGTCAGAGGCCAAACCTCTGGGTTTATGTCCCCTTCACATGACTACAGGAGGGACTAAATAAAGAGTAGCGCTTATCAAGCAAGTAGAGGTACAAGAGCGTGTATCCAGTATATATGTCACGATGCTGCGCTCTCCCGTTGGCAGAGGCCCTCTCGCACAATATCAGAGTCAGGAATAAAGGATAAAGGGGTAGAAACGAGGATGTCAAGGTAAGATCCTCGTTGAGGCTGGACCCCTCATCGAGGTTACAAGGTCGTCAATGATACAGCGTGAGTGCAACTCAGCCACGCTGCGTGCCACGGAGAGAGTCAGATTGTCAATGGTGATCCATGGGACTCAATCAGAGAGTGCTGAAGAACTACAACGGGCGCCCGAGGCATCCTATATGACTCTGCGCCTGCCTCCTGCCGTGGCAAGTTCATCCAATATCTACTCCCTCGTGATGGGAGCGCACAGGACAGCACAGTGGACCGCACATGACCGCACACAGGGCGCACACAACCGCACTTGGAGCGCACAAGAGCGCACAAGAGCGCACAAGAGCGCACAAGAGCGCACAAGAGCGCACACGGAGCGCACGGAGCGCACAGGTTGTTTTGGCTAGTTGCTGGCTTGGCTGTTCATGACACCGTTGGTAGAGGCCCTCTCGCAGGATATCAGTGTCGGGAATAAATGGAAAAGGGTAGAAATAAGCATCTTGAGGTAGGATCCTCGTTGAGGCTGAATCCTTGTCAAGGTTACATGGTTGTTGAGGTAACAAAGTCATTGATGATACAGCGTGAGTGCGACTCAGCCACGCTGCGTGCCACGGAGTGAGTGAGATCGTCAATGGTGATCCATGGGACTCAATCAGAGAGTGCTGAAGAACTACAACGGGCGCCCGGGGCATCCTATATGACTCTGCGCCTGCCTCCCGCCGTCGCAAGTTCATCCAACATCTACTCCCTCGTCAAGGTACTCCAGCCCAAGGTAGGTCACCATATTGGCCACATGAGAGGTGTTGGTCACATGTGTAGGTTGTCAAGGTCACGGCTGTCGTGACATCTTCCTGTCACGTCGGCCACGCCTCCATGATCACCAACGCACGCCTACGAGTCTCGTTCCAGCCCAGCACGCCTGTCAGATACGTGAGCCTATCGTCGATCCTCGAGTAGCCTCGACGATGGTGTTGAAGGAGAAAGCCCGAGGCGGTGCAGAGAAGGGCACGGGTGATATATATACAAGTCCTCACCCGTAGACCGTCCTTAGCACCGTGGTATTGAGTCCCATGGATAGAAAGTAACGGCGCAGCCAAGTTGTTGACGCACGAGAGGCTGTAGGACACACCTTCTCGTGGAGGACAGAGACAGATCGACAGAGAGCAAGTGTGAGAGGGCCTATCAGTCAACGACCGGCCTGGCCCCGTGACACTTCCCTTCTGTCATGATCAAGTGCTCACACAATTTGATCCCCAATAATGCAGAAAGACCAAGCAAGGCAGTCAAATTGTCAAATATTGGCAAGAAAGGGTTTTCCAAGCACTCTCACAAATCAAGTAAGATTTGGCTTTTGCTCAAAATTGCCCATGATACATCAAAGTGAATATGTATCCTTCTTGCCATCCATTGATGCCATTGCCAACAATCTCCCGGTCCACTAGGCAGTCTTGGAAATCTGGCTCATTGCAGACAGCATTGTGCTGTGAGTCAATGGACACTGGCCAGCAGGCCCATACATATATTTTGTGTATGGAAGACCTGAGGAGGATTTTTGCATTGCAAGAAGCAACTGCTGTTGTCTTACACCACAGTCATCCAATGAGCAACACCACAGAGAACCCTCAGGGGGGTGAAGCAAACCCTCAAACTTACGGGAGCCCGGCAGACAGCACAGACGCATTCCTGGCCTCGTTGGGTGATTCGGCTTTGACGCTCAAAGGCATTGCTGACAAGGCCAAGGAGTACCAAGGTCAGCCGGTTTCTCAGTTGTTTGGGACTATGCCGTTTGAGAAGATATACTCGTACGATCCCCAGAAGCCGTGCAGGACCTCGCTGGGGATCAATCAGACAGCGACCTTCGGACCCAAGGGGGAACAGCCTACCACAGTCCGCTGTGAGTACGACTGTGGGAGATTCACTGTGGAAGATGTACCACAGCGAAAATTCATCATGACGGACAGCGCAAATTGCACGACATATGAAGAGGAGGTGTCTGAAGATGGCACGATCAGTTCTCGATTTCAAGGGCAGGCTTGCGCGGTGCCAAAGCCGTTCTACTTCGAGACACCGCAGGAGAAGACGCCTGATGCCACCAAGACACGGGAGGATCGCCCGGGCGCAGATACTGCTCGGCGCTCGCCCTCGCGCAGTCACTATCCATCCAGAATTTGGCGAAGTCTGCGGTTGAACAGAGCCAAAAGCTAGATTTGCAATTTGGCCTCCCAAGACGCAGCTGTCGGTCAGCAATAATCGGTTCTGGCTCAGTCGCATGTCGACAAATCATGCGCCCACGCTTGGTGTCATCCAATGACCATTTCGGGATCAGCTCTATGTGACTTTTTCTGTATGAATTAGCTCTGAATTGTCCTGAGAGAGAGCCGTCGGCGTTTGCCGTTTCAGCGAGCGAGTTTGATGCGAAACGAGTCAAATACGCATAGACTCGCGTTAGTCGTCTTATCCGTTGGTAGCCAGCAGGTTTGGGAGTGTCCGTGAAGGACGCGTTTCGCAGGATACCTTGGAAATGCGATCTTGGCTCTGCGGGAGTCTTGGTGCGAATTGTCGGCCATGTCAGTAGTACTTAACCAAGCGCCGTGTCCCCTTCAAATCTACTGGACATTGAGTGATATGTCGAGTCCTTCAGCAGAATAGCCTTGAGCCTGCTGGTAAACTGCGGCCAAAACATTCGGCCTACTGTCAGACAGCGTCCGATTGCTCATCCGACGCATCACTCGTCGAATCTCAACGGTTCTCAGTTCATACAAACCATGCTACAGGTCTACCGTCTATCGACCATCCGACTACGCCTCGACCTTCTTGAGGTTCGGATGGAGATGCGGCTCGCACTTCAAGACCCGGTCGACGATCTTCTTGGTCACCTCGTCTCTGTTCTTCTGGACGGCGGCGTCGAGCTGGACGAGCTGGTCTTTGGTGGTCGAGTCGATGGTGGATTGGGATGAGGAGGTGGAGGATGTGTGCTGCGGGTCAGCTGCCGGGAAGGTAGAGTCGAACGGGGGAGGGGGGAAGGCGGGCCGATTGTACTAGTCCCGAATATAGGAGTTTGGACGGCCACGCCCAACCGAGGCTTCGACGATGGAGCTGTAGACTCACGTCTGACTCGAACTTCTTGAACTCTGCGTCCTTCTTTGCCTTGTACTCTTCGATCTCCTTGGCGGCTTCTGTCCGGGCGTCTTTGAGCTTTTGCACACGGTCTGGGGTCAGTCATCCGTGCCAAGTCACCTCCCCGTGTACGCGTCTGCGTACATCGATTCCCAGAGTACACTGCCCGAATATCTGATCTTCGTCCGAGCTCTCTCGAAGCTCTGTCCAGGGAGAAGGGAGGGGGGGGGGGGGCGGCAGGCGCCAAGCTGCTCCGGCGAGAATGGTCACTCACACTGCCGGGCCTTCTGCACCACCTTGGCGGCCTCCTTCTCCGCCTCGAGGAGCGTCTGGATCCCTTGCGAGTTGGCAGCCTACAATCAGCCCTCCCCTATGCCTCTACGTCACCTGTCAACTGACCATGTCGTGCAAAATGCGAGAGAGGATGGAGAAAGGAGCCGCCGGTTGGTGTCATAGTTGGGAGATGGGAAGCCAACGGAGATCCGAGCCAACTCCGTGCATGCCCGCCTAAGTTCGGCCTCGGCCACTTGGACCAGCCGACGGTCCACCTTGGCATTCACCGTTCATCAGCGTAGCTCTTACGGGGCGAATTTCTGCGGGTGTCCCTGGAACGAAAACGGTAAATGGGGGAATTAAATAAGAAAATTCCGGCCATTCTGATTTCATCAGCACAATCCTAATATGCATTGTGTCCTTGCCAAATTGCCTTTCATCAGAGAATAAAGATCTATGCATGAGGCTGATGCATGGAATGATCTCTGTAGCAGAACCAATCGCCTACATAGCTACTGCCATACCCTGCCCTATCATTGCACCAAAATGGTTACAATAGCGCAAGTCTGACAAGACTGCAATAGGCTTGCCAGGTGGCAGCTGTGACATAGCCCCTGTGACCAGCTTGGCATGCCTATGATCATCTGATCAGCCTAGCATGCCCAACAAGCACTTGCGCATCTCTTGATGAAGTGCTTTAGCTTGCAACTAATCAATGTTCTACAGTACATCCGGCTTTGCCGGATGCTTGACCCGTAAGGGCTGCGATGGCTGCGCCGCTAGGCGCAAGGGGGGGTCTTGGGGGGGTGTCCCACCCCCCCATGTCTAACGGAACCAAAGAACAAGGAATTGCATTAGGTTTTCCAAATTGCCTGAGAACCAATAACTTGAATACCTGATTAGAAATTCAGAGCTAAAAAAGAATTGAAATAACGAGCTACGCCCTATCGCGCACTTTCCTGCACGATCTACCTAGTCAGCGTAGCTCTTACGGTGCTGAATTCTGCGGGTGTCCCTGGAACGAAAACGGTAAGTGGGGGGGCCAAATAAAAATTTTCCGGCAGGCTGGGTATAAGGGTGGAGGGGACTTTGAATTTTCATCCTCATCCCCCTCTCTACTCAAATCTGGCGAAGCCCTGGCAGTTTGACTGTTTATGTGGGGGGATCAAATAAAGAAATTCCGGAGCACTTAGAGATTTCAGGCTGCCTGGCTTGCCTTGCACACCTAATCTTCTCACTTCCTATTGCATGCCTAACTTTGGACCCACTGTAAGTCGCCCATTCTTCTGTCATGCATGCATGGGCTGATGAGTACAGCTGAACTTCTTGCAAGTTGATGCATGATCAAGTGTTGGCTTGTCCATAACATCAATGTGAGCTTTGCCTTCAAGCGATGCATGCACATACTGATGCAGAAAGTCCCAGATATTGCAGCAATGCACTGCTCTCGAGGCCAACGCTGTTTGGGTCAGCACACAACTCTCAATGGTGATCACTTTCGGAAGGCTTCTTCAGGGCGGGGCAGCAGCGACTTCTTCAAAACATGCTCCTTCTGTCGCAAACAACCGCCAGTCCCACTTGCAACACCCCGGTCACGGCATGGTCATGCTGAGTGCATCAAATGTGGCTTCACCTTTGCCACTCCTCGATTTCGAGACAATCGAGGTCGCCCACGCAACACATGCCAATCTTGCTTGGAGCAGCATCACTCCCAATCAGCGCCAGGCACACCCACTCGCACAACCCGGCCATTGCCACCAGTCACCCCAGGCTCTCAGCCTACGCCTGGTACACAGAGAGGTCTTCCACGCCCGCGCCATGAGGTCACCTCACCAACACCACGTCGCAACCAGGATCTACATCCTGTAGAGCTTGGCCGCCCCACACGAACCAGACGTGCACCTCAACTGCCCTACGCCACTCCGCCCAGCCCGCCTCAAGGTGCTGCACACCGAGTCACAGAACAGCCACCAGCCCCACCACCACGCCTGGATCGCCATGCTGGACAGTCACGCTGCTTCAAGTGCAAGACCTGGAAAGAACATTCCGAGTTTCTCCAAGCAGGGACAGCCTCTCGCCGCTTCAAGACTTGCAGCACCTGTCGCGAATCCTCCAGAGCAGCCTATCATCGTCGACAACAGTCAACTCAGTCATCCCTCTCAGTCGACATGCTGGGCAATGCCTTCCTGCCCATTCCTGCAACACCCAACGATCTTGACGACATCTGCCTCTCTGAAGCTGCCATTGGGTGTATTGGGGACTTCCACTCAGCAATGGCAGCTGAGACGATGGAGACTTGCGAGAACTGCAATGAGAAATGGTTTGGACTCAAGGTCCAACAGGGTAAATGTTCACGTTGTCAAATTGATGGGGAGAAATGGACATCTGCCAACTGTATGGATCCAGGTCAGTGTCCAGGATTGTATGTGCTTCTCATGACTGACTTCACAGGTCCTTCTCTGCAGGAACTGTGCCGTGCAGCTGGCAGAGCAGTCCCTGACTTGCCCTCACAGGTGGAAGAGATGCTCCTCTCTCCCTACCATGTGCTGCTTCAAACATGGCGCGTTGGTGGTGGACAAACCAAATACGGAGGCCACACCTGTCTCTATGCCCATGACAGTGGCAGATTCCTCTCTCGACTTCCCCTCACCGTCACCGACCTTGATGTTCTCATCATCAAGCCGACAAATGCCCAAGCCCCCGCCAACGCTGCCAATCCCTCAGAGGATTTTGCACGCCGACCAGAGTTCCAAGTCCAGCGGTCACGCATTCTCGCAAACCTGCAAGCACTACAACACTTCCATCCAGCCTTTCAGAATGTCGAGATCAACTGGGAAGCAATCAATTCCCTTCCTGAAAACGGTTCTGTCTTCCATCAGCTGCGGTCTGTCAACTTGGAGGAGGTGCAGTACAGCGCACCTGAGCCTGACACTGGGCCAGTTGAGCAGGAGTCAGCAGAGGAGACAAGCTTGCCAGAGCTGGCTATACCAAACCTTGGAGAAGGCAACAATATTGTGGAGGAGATCCGGGAAGCACTGGAACAGGTGGTGGATGGAGGACCACCAGCACCCCTGCTCCTCACTGGACCTGTGCTGCATTCCACTCCAATCAATGAGCACGACATCAGCAACCCATTCCTCACCAAGGCCTTCCCCTTCCTCTTCCCCACCGGCCAGGGGGATCTGCATCAACAACGGCCTACCACAATACGTGATTCAGACTACTTCCGTCACCTGCTCTACTATCAGGATGGAAGGTTTGCAAAACACCCTCGATTCCGGTGAGTGCATCTCTCAGCATTAAGCCAAGCTGACAGTCAGCTATTATGCCTTCAACTGCATCATGAGGTGGCGAGCAAAACGGCTCTCCTGCTTCTATGTCAGCCGGAATGAAGAGGACCGAGCCCTCTCTGCTGCAGACATTGCTGCCATGGTGTCCGACCCAGCCAAGCAGCTGGCATCTCGAGTGCGACGATCAGCAGCCACCTTAACCGGAACACCACCCTACTGGGCACAGCAGAGTCGCAATCTTGCTGCAATGATCCGTCAACTGGGCACTCCACATGCTTTCATCACATTCTCAGCTGCGGATCTTCAGTGGCCAGATCTCCACGTCCACATGCCGGACCAAGCGCTACCAACTATGAGCGAACCTGATCGACAACGCATCAATGCCAAGAACGTCAATGAGAACCCAGCAATTGCAGCTTGCTGGTTCTATCGAAGATTTGAGCTGTTCTTGGCCAAGGTCCTCAAACCCCTGCTTGGAATAGAGGACTGGTGGTATCGCTTTGAATGGCAAAATCGAGGCTCCAGCCATGTCCATGGACTGGTTTGGCTCAAGGGGGCGCCATCCCCAGACACCCTTGATATCAACAATCCGGACAGTGTCCAGGAATTCCTTGACTTCTGGTCCACCAGAGTGTCAACCATCAATCCTGGAGAGGACATTCCGCCTCATCCAAAGCACCCCTCTGCCCACAGTAGCGACGAAATCATCTTTCGCTTCAAAGATCTGGCACAGATGCTCAACCGTGTCCAGAGGCACACGAGGTGCACTGCCTATTGTCTTCGCCGCCCAAAAGGATCTCCTCCCAACAGTCCGCTTGTCTGTCGCTTCAAGTTCCCCAAGGAGCTGGAGACAGAACTCCGACTGGTTGTCAATCCCAACAGAAACAAGCAACTCATCACACCACGCAACGACACCCACCTCAACAGTTACAATGCAGTCACTGCACTGGGATGGCGAGCCAACTCCGACATCAGTCCATGCACAGATCCCCGTGCAGTTGCCTCCTACATCTCCAAGTATGCTTCAAAATGCGAAAAACCATCCAACAACTTTGGCGAGATAATGCAGGCTATCTCAACCCGCCTGGAGCAAGAAACATCTTCACGAATTGTCTTCCAGAAGATGCTCAGCCGCATTGTCACCGAGAGGGATTACAGTGCTCAGGAAGTCTGTCATCAGCTCTTTGGTCGACATATGATGTCTGCATCACGAGAGTTTGGCACACTCTGCATACTGGAAAAGAGACAGAGACGCCTGAGGCAGAGGCAGGAAGATGAGGGACTGGACCAAGGTGTGGAGGAGCAAGACTGGCACGATGCCTACTTGGCACGCCAGCCAGAGCATGAGGGCATCAGCCTGTACGAATGGTTTCAATTCTACCGGAAACAAGGTCGCAACGCCACTCGAAGGAAGCACCCAAAGATCATCATTCTCTGGCCGCTGTATTATCCATCAGACCCTCAGTCTGAGGATCACCAAAACTGGTGCCGGGCAAAGTTACTACTCCACCATCCTCATCGACACCCTTCAGAGCTCAAGCTTGATGACGAATCCTGGACAGAAGCTTTTTCTCGCTGTACTGAGGACCACCCAGAGGGGCACCAAGACACATTGCCCAAGCGACCCATCCGTCAACAACAGGGTGACAATGAAAACGACAGTGACTCAGAGTTTTCTGAGGGTGAAGAAGTCAATGACCACGAGCTTGATGACTGGCAAGTTCTGGCTGGAATGGGCCCTCAGTTTGATGAAGATGGGTGGAATGGGCCACTGCTTGGAGCACGTGATATTGATACTTCCCACGATTGGGAAGCAGTGGGGAGGGAGTGGGGATCAGATGGTATAGGAGAGAGGGCAAGCTACTTAGAAACCGAACGCAAGAAGGTGAGCAGTGGCCTACAATCCACTGCATACTGTGAGCTGACCAAGCAGTCTCAGCCTTCTGTAGCTCGCAACACTGTCGATCCCCAACTACTCAACACCACACAGCGCCTCATCTTTGACAAGGTCTTGCGCCATGCCAACCGTCTGCTCTCTGGAGAGTCAGTCCCTCAAATACTCCTCAACATCGATGGGACAGCAGGAACAGGCAAATCCTTCCTCATTGACGCCATATCCCAAGCTCTTCAAGGGCTCCAATCTGGGCAGCACAACAATCTCGACTTCAGCACAAATCCCATTGTCCGCCGGCTTGCCCCCACGGGTGTGGCGGCATTCAACATTGCTGGTTCAACATACCATGCTGCCCTTGGTCTTGGAGGCTCAATAGAGGAAAGTCATGACAAGCTTGGAGAGGGAAAGCTTGCCAGCCTCCAGGAAGAGTGGCATGGGACACGATACCTCATCATTGATGAGAAAAGCATGGTTGGAAGGGCGGCCTTGGGGAGAATCAACCTTGCTCTTGGTCAAATCTTTCCGTCGACAGCGTACTTGCCCTTTGCCGGTCTGTCTGTCCTGCTCATTGGCGACTTTGGTCAACTGCCCCCTGTGGGAGACACTCCACTGTACAACACTGCACGCTCGACAAAAACCTCCTATCTAGGCAGGCTCAGCAACATTGGCCGAGATATCTACCTTGCTTTCACTGAGAGCGTTCAGCTTGATGCTGTTATGAGGCAGGAAGGCTCCGACCCTACCACCACTGCCTTCAAAGCAACCCTTGCTCGCCTGCACACCGGGACACCTCAACAGGAGGACTACACCCTTCTGTCCTCTCGCTTCTGGGGGAACCTTTCCCCGGCATCTCAGCAGGCCTTTCAAGATGCTGTATGTCTTTGTGCAACAAAGCAGAGTGTCTCCGAGATCAACCTACACACTTTGGCTCGCTCTGGACAGCCTGTACTGCGCTCTCTGGCTCAGCACACAGGGGTAGGAGCAGCCCAGGCTTCAGAGGAACAGGCACAGGGGCTTGCTCCTGCTGTCTTCCTCATGATTGGTGCTCAAGTCATGCTTTCTCGCAACCTCTGGATCGAGCAGGGATTGGTCAATGGCACCAGGGGCACAGTATATCAGATTGGGCTCTCACCATCTGAGCCTCCTCATCAATCTGTTCCTTCTGTGGTCATGGTCGCCTTCCCATCCTACACTGGACCAACACCCTGGCACACCACAGACAACATACCACTGGTTCCCATTGTGCCCCATACAGCCAGATGGGAGACAACAAACGGGCAGCGGTGCTCTCGACGCCAGCTGCCACTGCAGCTTGCATTTGCTATCACCATACACAAATCACAGGGTATGACGCTGGACAAGGCAGTGATTGATCTTGGTTCAGCCGACTTCTCAACGGGATTGACATTTGTGGCAATCTCAAGAGCAAGATCTCTGGAGGGCCTTGCTTTCAAGCCAGGCTTTGATTGGGCAAGATTGAACAGCTTGAACACAGAGAGTAGAAGGGGGGGAGTATCAGGACGTGTATTGGCAGCAAGGGATGCGTCTAGACGTCAGATGCTTCAGATGACAGAATAAATGTATAGAGAAAAAGATGAATGACAATGCATAGGTAGACTGAATAAAAGTTGATCAAGCATGACTCTGAGTGTTTGATGCATCAGCTGAATCTCAAGTTCATGGGGTGTATGCATGTCATTGTGCTCTCTCTAGCTACTAACACTACCTCTATCTGCCTCCATCTCCTGTCTGTAATCATCCCACACAGGATCATCAGCAGCAGGAGTTGGGGGATCTGACCAGGTAGGAGGCTCAGGGGTGGGGGGAGGAGTGAAGAGAGGAGTTCCAGGTGGGCTTTCTCCTCCTCTGAGTGTTCTCATCTTCCTCAGCCAATCCAGCATCCTACTTTTCCACAAGGGCAATCTGAAGGTCTGGGGATTGGTGACTGGACCATTGAAGCTACAAGTCAGCTTTGTGTCATGCCAAGAGAGAGCCTGACTCACAAGGACTTCACAACAGGTCTTTTGGGCACCCATGGCTTCTTCTCTCCATTGACTTTGCCTGACCCAGGAGGCAGGTAGGATTGTTGCTGGGGTGGGTGATAGGGAGAGTGTCTGACTGGCTGTGGGCGGCTTTGTTGAGAGCAGGAATGCTTGTGCTCATCATGAGGGTTGGGATGTCGCTTTTTTTGCTCTCTCTGGTGCTGCCTGAGTGCTTTTTTGAACAAAGCTGACTGGAAAGCCATTCTGATGTAGATGTACAGATGAGAGATGAAAAGTCCAAAATTTTCCGGAGTCAGAGCTACGCCCCATCGGCGACGCGCCACCGCCGATTTACCTAGTGTTGTCACCTCGACATTCAGCCGACTGGGAGTAACAGACTTGGATTGGGAGAGTATAGTGAGATGTCGCGCCCCGCTCCGCTATTGACGACGCCCGGCGAGGTATATCGCCGCCGAGGATACGGAGGGACCAGCGAAGACGAGGAAGACTGGGTGGACCGGTCGCTTCCCTCAACGCCGGTCGACGCGCGCGCACACGAAGCAGGGCCGTCGAGAACGATGCGACACGCCATGGCGAGCGAGCCCCAGGACTCGTACAGCGATGCATGGAGCACGAGTCAGGTCCACATTCCACCTCCGACGCCATCGCCGGAGCTCAAGCCTGGCATTGATGACTTGGCCCGCGACGGGGACGACGACACACCGCTGCGCACAGTGTCCGAGGCGGACGAGATAGGCAGTCCGGCCACGCCAGAGGAGGAGGACGAGCCGGACGATCGGCAGTGCCGGATCTGTTTTCTCGGCGCGGAAGAGGAGGACAGTATGGGACGGCTAATCTCGCCGTGTCTGTGCACGGGCAGTATGCGCGTGCGTCGCGGTCTCATGCGGTAGACGAAGCTGACGGGCAGTATGTGCATGGTAGGCTCAAGGCGACGCGACATGATCCGGCTGACTCGTAGTCCAATGCATCAACGCGTGGCGTGGTACGGGCACCAATGCCGTGAGCCATCCTCGCAACCAAGGCTGAGCTGACGGTGTAGAAAGCGTTCATGGAGTGCCCGCAGTGCCATCACCAGTACCGTCTACAACGTAGGTCTGATTGATCTCTGGCGCCAACCCTCAGGTTGACGACAGGCACTCTCGTATCCGGGCTTGCGACCTCAAAGCCGCTCCTCGCCGTGCTATCCGCAATCTCCTTTGCGCTCGTCGCGATCCTCATGGGCCAGCTCACGATGGTCTTCTACTCGCTGCCCCTCTCGCGCGCATCCCCCCTCACCTTCCGGCGCGTGGACCCGTGGGCCGGAGTGGGCACGGACTACTGGGCCGACGACGACGGGTACGATGACGGGACCGTCGTCTACGTGTCGGGCGGGGGGCTCGTGTTCGACGTCGTTTCCAGCGCGATCAGCACCTTCTCCCGCGCCGCCTCGTCGCTGTCGACTCCCAAGTCGCTGCCGGCCGGCATCCCCGCCAGTGTGGCCGGCATCGTCGTGGGCCTCGGCGCGCGCTTCGTGCTGGGCCTCAGCGTGCTGGGCTCGTTCTCCTTCCTGAGCTTGTTGCTCAGCATGAGCCTGTTCGCCCCTGCGCAAATGGCCAACGGGCTCCGCGGCACGGGGTGGTTCGGCTCGCTCGGCCGGCGCGCGCGCGCACGCGCGGGCGCAGGCGCAGGCCGGGTGGACCTGGGCCAAGCGGCCGTCGTGCTCTTTGTGCTCATTGGCGCGCTCAACACCCTGCGGCAGACGTACGCGGTCGTCCAGCGCCTCACGCACTGGGGGCTCAAGTACCTCGAGACCCAGATCCTCGAGGTCAACCCCGAAGACCGGCGCCGGGCTCGCGACAGGCGCGCGAGGGACGGTGTGTGGTGGCGGGTGTGGTGGCGCGAGCGGCGGTGGAAGCGGTGGGAGGGGTGGAGGGAGGTGTGGGTGCGCGGCGTGGTGGATGTCAGGCGGAGGGCGGGGGATATCGCGGAACGTAGGAGGTTGGCGAGGATACGCGCCGAGCTGGGCGACGAGCTGAATGACGAGTGAGCTGCTTGATACCTATCTGTTGTACCGGGCATGCACGATACGTTTCTCTCGCAGGCAAGGTGAATGAATGACAGTCAAGCACTGCCGTGCATCGCACGACAAAATACAAGTACTCAAAAAGGTGATTCCGACCCATGCTGACCGTGCTGGAGTTTGCCGTGCCCATGTCTTGTCTGACTGATTGATTGCTAGAATGGCTCTTCCCAAATGATGTGATGCGTACAATACCACTCCGACCCGGGAACCCTACCCACACGTACACCTATCCTCTCGCGAGCTCAAAGCTCACCGCTGCGCACCCCTGCCAGGAGATGCAGCACCATTATCCAGTTGCAGTCCTCCCTGTGCAACCTGTGCACTCTGCCCACCACTGACGCGCCTGCCCTGACCCTCGTTTGCACCGTACCACAACGCCCCTAGAATATCCTTGGCGGTACTGGCTATATTCGCCGCTCGGCTGATGATTGTCCCGTCCGCGGCCACACCATCTCCGAAAGCCGCCGCATCTCGACCGCCATTCGAGCTGGTTGAGGAACCGCTCGTTGTTTGACCAAACCCCCCTGGCATCGGCTGCGCAAGAGTGGGCGCGGCATTTGTGCCTACATGAGCAGTCGTTGGGCGCATTTTGCCCTGAGGGCGGTCGGTGGGTGAGAGGACGGTGGCGGGATCGGCAGTGGGCAGATCTTGATCGACTTCCTTGTAGGCAGTTCCGTTGCCATTCGCGCCGCCTAGCGCGGCGCCGAGAAAGTAAGCAGATGTAGGAGAGTAGGGCGAGTTGTGAGAGGGTTGGGCGGCAGACTGGAGTCGAGTGGAGGTATGTGGGAGAGAGGCGGGCGAGGTATCTTTCATCGGGCGAAAGGCGATCTACTTCTGTCAGCGTCAGTGATTCCCCAAAGCCACTACTGGGAGTGAGAGGACAAAACTCACCTGAGGAGACGAGTGCGGAGTCGGAGTCTGTGCTTCAGACGCCTCGTCGTCTTCGCCGTCGACATCCATCGGCTCGTCCTCTAGTACCCGGTCTAACCGCTTGCCCGAAGGAGGTGGGACAGTGGCTGAAGGCCCGTGGTGGACGTGGCCATGGTCCATTGGACTGCGTGGCGTGCCGGGGGATAGACTGCTCGTGCTGCCGATGCTCTGGCTGCCAGAAGATGATCTGCCCAAAGCAGAATTGCCACGCGAGGTGCTCCTGCCGCGTTCTTCTCTGCCTCGCTCCTGTCGTTCGGGTCTCTCCTCGGCCGCTGCCTGCGCAGTCGACACAACGGGCGACGTGACGGGCGATCCGGTGGGTCCGAGATGCTCGTGAGCGACTCCTTGTTGGGCACTTCGCATTCCTCCTATACCCGTGGCGACGGACGGGTTGTAATTAAAGTATGACAATGGAGGCGATTCTGGCGCAGGACCGACAGCAGGTTGAGGTGAGCGGACTTTGAGAATGCTTCGTTGAGGCTGAGGCGGCGAGACGGAGACCTGTGCGACATTGGTGAGGGAGGACGATGAAGATCCGGTCGAGGAGGTTGCCGAAGCCGTAGCCGAGCTGCGCTCCGAGCCGACAAGAGGAGGGGTAGCAGACGCGCCTGCAGGCTGGCGCCATTTCGGTTGTGCCGGTGGGGCCGCGACATTCACAGGCGGTGGAGCGGGCTGCGTCGGAGGCCGTGGTTGGGCGTATCCGCCGGTATGTACTTTGCCAGAAGGCGAGGTGCTGCCAAAGTAGTCATAACCTGCTGATGTACCGTATTGATCGCCCCACTGCGGCCGACCGTCGTCTTCGGGCGACGGGAAGTCGTAAGACGGGCTGGTCTGCTGAGAGGGCGATCGGTATTCTGGTGGAGGCATGTAGACGACAGCCGGGGAATTTTTGCCAAAGTGGCCGCCGGTCTTGAGCATGGTTGGAGCAATTTTGGCAATAGTGAGATGTTCCACGGAGGTGGTGCTCGAACCGCGACTGAGCGAAGGGCGAGAACGACTACTGCCAGACGACATGGAACGCATTTCAAGTACGTCGTCGTCCGAGTCGTCTTGCTGGCCGCCAAACTGAATCGCGCTCTGGGGGAGATCGTTCGGGTCGTCCACAGCAACACACTGCTCGACGAACGTATTGAAGGAGATATGCCGTTTGCTGGTGCTCGAATCGGGATTGGGTGCAGGTTGGGCATCGTTGCCGTAGCCTTCCATTGTGCGATCGACGATGGGATGTCTTGGCGGCGATTTTCGCAGACCACCACGCTGACGAACGATGTTGGTATCCGATTTTGTCTGCATGAGTGGTGGGCGGACATCGGGACCGTCGAGAACATCGACGTCCATTTCCTCGTATGTAGCTTCGAGGATGGGAGAGGAAGGGGTGGTGAGGGACAGCATTTCTGACAACGTGCGATGTTTCAAGATTGGCTTTTTGCCTGCGGGTAGATCAATGTTGAGACGTTCTTCGGTATTGGCGACCTTTGGCGGACGGACCGGCTCGACCTGGGCAGTGTGCAATGGTCCATACAGCCACGTCACATCAGAGTCTTTCAGCCTGGAAATCAGCGGACCATACGAGGAGTGAGGAGGTAAACATGCCAGTTGAGCGTCTCTGGGCTGATCGTCTTCAACTTGTTGCGCTGCTTTTGCCATGTCCGCCAGCTTGCATTCTCCAACCGCACACCGTTGGCAATCTCGTGCTTGTGCCTCGTCATGGAGCGCCACGATGCCCACACATCCTCCTCTGACCAATTGTGCGAGAGGTAATCGACGCACATGGAGGGTATGCGGTCCTGGATGTCCTCGACCGAGGGGGCGGCGGACGAGTCGAGGGGGAGGGAGGTCTGGATTGAGTATCATCCAGCATGGCATGGCTTGAGAGACGGCAAAAGAGAAACAGGATATCGGATAAGGGCTGAGACGGTGGTAGGGGAATGACAACACCGCCCCTGGTGATCGTGATCCTCCACTGCCGCCCCACCAATCACACCCTTCCCTGACGGCTGCCGATGCATGATGGCGAAGCAGATCAGACTAGCCTGATCGTGCTTCGATCGAGCGACGCTGTTTTCCAGGATGCTAGAGGGGATGGGATGGGAAGAGACGGTTGGTGGAGTGCTGACAAACGACTCACGATGGGCGGGATGACCTGCGCCATCCTGTCGAAGCGGCGCGCGGCCGATCACGATTGCCGAGATGCCTTTCAGAGTCGGTCTGAATGGGTGGGGCAGCAGGCTGTGCGCCCACAGGTGCGAATGCCTTGGAGACGGGGCGCGACTAGAGACAGAGAGTGGATGTCGAGTGCAATGAGAGAGAGAGAGGAGCCGCTTGCGTCTTTTCCGATCTTGCCGGAACGGTCCGAGATGTTGCCGCTGGTCCTGGCTCACCCCCCAATACAGATCAAGCGGTGCGTGGAAGAGGTGGGTGTGCACCCTCTACGAGAGGGATGTCAGCGACGACGAGTCGACATGCTTTGCTTTGGTGTATAGGAAGTATGGGCTGACAAAGAGAGTGAGGTGAGCGGGAGAGAGAGAGAGAGGGAGGAAGAGAGAGAGCGAGAGGTGGCTTTTGCCGGCGAGTGTTACCCTAGAGCCTAGAGGCGCAAAACTGGATTATTACTCGTTCAGGTAATATCCCCCACGGGGTAAGCGAGGTCGACGGCGCTCCGAGGGATGTCACGTGGCGTGTCACTCTCTACCCACAACTTAACTCCGGCCCTCGTCCATTGTACCGTCAATGAGCATAGTGTTTATTTAGAAGAGAAGAGCAGAGAGCATTCAGCACTGAGCACTGAGCACTGGACGAAAGGGCCGTGGTGCGATCAAAGGCGGGCCGATCGACGCGACCGAATCGACGCCGAGTCTGGGCCCTGGCCTGACCTCGTCGCACGGTGATGGGGTACATTAGTGCGGTGCTCAAAGGGGGAAGGTGTCGGACACGGCTCGACCGCAACGCTGGCTCCAAGAGGCAAGGCAGGCACATCGGGGCTTGCTGGAATGTGTCTCGGGTGTCGTCGCCGTCTCGGTCTCAGTCTCACAGTCTCACATGCAGCATGCTGATAGCTGATAACGGTGGAAGACTGATCCTTCTCCACCCCACCGCCAGAGTCACCGGCCTTTCCGGCGAAACGGCGGGGTATCTCTCCTTTTCAGGCTGACCACCTGCCTGATCCTCCCGCTCGCTTCCGCCGACTCGTTGCGAGGCAAGATGGCCCACCGCTCCGGTATAAACGCCTCGATCTCCGCCCTCACCCCTCCGAGCTCTCCCTCCGCCTCCGGGAACCCGCCACCGTCGACGACCACCTCAACGCCTACTGTCCCATCGTCATCTGAGCCCCAATAGAGAACTGCAAACGAGCTTGCGCGCCCTGGCAGGTTGTCGTACAGCATGCTGAGGCGGGGATAAGTGGCGAAGATATCGAACGTCTCTGCGGGGGAGACGGGCGTGTGCTTGACGGTATGCACAAGGGAGAGGTAGAATCGATATCGGTCCTGCACTCAGCCACTCAGCTCGGCTCTCCGTCCCGAGTGATCCACGCCACTCACATAGTCGACGGTGGACGCCCTGAGCCGCTTCAGCCTCCGATGTTCAAAAACGCCATAGACGACAGGCGCGGCCTCATCAAACGTCTCGCGCGACAGACCGAGGATCTTGCCCACGGCCGACCCAGTCGCCGAGCTCACGATCGCTCGACGCACGTGCGGTATCCCCCAAACCGTGGTCGCGAGCGTGAGGGCGGCGGGTGGGGGCGGGGCGATGGGTATGGCCATGTCGTCGTCGTCGGCGGCAGAGAGAAGTGATGAGAAGTCAGAGTCTGATGGAGAACGAACCCATCTGCGCGTCCAGGGCTGAGCGCCCCGCCATCACAGAGGCGGGGAGAGAGGGGGAGAGACAAAGTTGGTGATCGCTGCGCGGCGTTGAAGGGAGGTGCAAGGGGAAGGACGCTGCTTTGTGCATCGCGTGTTTCAGAAGCTGATTGCGGGGCTCAAGGTTTTTGATCATCAGCATTAGTGGACGACACCAGGGGGTCCTTTCCTTTCATCGCTCCGGCGACACCACAAGCTGTACGATGTTCGTGTTTGGCTAAGCGCTGTGTAGGATCTCGTCCGTCTCGTGTGGCAGTTCTCCCCTCGGTGTGACCTTGATCTCGTTCTTCTTCGACTGTTGCCGAGGGGCGCATCATGGCGATGCCGTCGTCGTCATGTGCCCCGAGTAAACTGAACCTGCCGCTCAACATAGATGGATCGATCGCTTCAGCGAGATTATATGCACATGCCTGCAGGTGGGTAAGGCTATACGTCGTCGAGCTTCTCCCTATCGTGATTCTCTCCAGAGACTTTCTTCGTCGGACCCCAGCGACACTATTCTTCCCAAACAACCTACACCCCCTGGGCTCCGGCCACCGTCATGACACCTTTCCGACAGGTCTCGGCCCAGTCGCACCGACACTTCTCGCCAAGCACAGCTCAATAGCTGTATCCGTACACCGGGTTGGCGTCCGAGTTGGCCACGTTGAACGCAGAGGTATCATCGTTCGGATCATAGTACGCGCGGCACACCCAGTGATCCGCCGAGGTATCGTACCACAGTTGAAAAGACAGGTAGATGTTGCCTGAACCGTAGGCGAATTGCGCACATGCCTGGACGGCGTCCGAAGGCTGCGTGGTGCCGTCGATAAACTCCTGCACGGGCGACTCATATGTATTACCTGCAGGTCAGCAGCGGTGGCGGATGCTCGTTGGAGACGCGCACCGTCGTTATCGTCAGTCTCGGTGTATCCGCTGCCTGCGTAGTACTGGGTATAGACGTGATAAGGAAACGTGACCGTGGCAGGGGGAGGCGTTGCCGACGGCGCTGCATCGCGCCGCCACCCGGCTCTCGACTTGCGTTTGCGCTCAATCAGCTACGCGTCGTCAGCGCAGCGCGCAGCGCAGTGCGGCGCCCTTCGTCTGTGTCTTTGTACTGACAGTCTGACGGGTGACCTGCTTGAGCTGCGTCGTGCGGGGAGCAGGAGCCGGATCTGGTACGTGCGCCTCTCTCGATAGTGGGCCGGCTGCAGCGAGGTGCAGAGCGGCAACAAGGGCACACAGATGTGTCATGCGCATCTTGCGTAGAGGTCAGAGTCAAGATTAGTCGGACGCAGTTGTGAGGGGGGACGGTGTTAGCACCTATAACTGCAGTATGCTGTTTGCTCGCTCGTTCGAGCATGGCACTGTTGTGGAGCAGCCTGGTCCGTGTCCGACAGACAATGACGGCCGTCTCTCAGGGAGTCGTCCTTATGCATGTCCGTGTGTCCGTGCCGGGCAAAGAGACGGAAGTCCAGTGGGACGGGAACAGGCACAAAAGACGTCCGAAACCCGCTTGGCGGAGGCGTAGGTTTGGATCCCATGGTTTTGTTCTGTGCTGTTCTTGCGCTGCACGGAATATGTACGCCACATCGTCTGTTCCGACCCGAGGTGGGGCTTCCAAGGGACTCAAACATTTGTACCTCGTCGTCCCCGCCTGTACATATACATTTCTGACATGCTCCCTCTGGCGCACACAAGTCTCGAGGTATGGCGGCTCGTGCGTCTCGCGTGGCCTTCCTCCACTTGTGGACCCACGTGATTTGACCGAAGACCGGGGTGGAGGTTGTCCGAGGCAAACGAGCGACAGAGGCATACATAACAGTGACTAACTCGCTGCATACTCGCACTCATCAGCACTGCAACTACTCTCAACTCATCTCCTACTCCACAACTCGAGATGCCCCGCCCCATCCACCTCATCACAGGCGCCAACACGGGCCTCGGCCTCGAGATCGTCAAAGCCCTGCTCAAGCGGTCGACGCCATGCGAGATCATCCTCGCGTGCCGGTCGGTCGACAAGGCCAACGCGGCCATTGCCTCGCTGGACAAGCCGCAGTCGGGCAGCGAGGTGTGGCCCGTCCAGATGGACGTGACCGACGACGGGAGCATCGACAAAGCCTTCGAGGTCGTCTCGGGCAAAGTAGACCACCTCGACACGCTCATCAACAACGCCGGTGCGTCCTCGCCCCTTCCCTGACAACTAGTTCCGTGGCCGACGCTGATTCCAGGCGCAACCCTCGACCAGCTCGTGGGCAAGTCCATGTCCCTGCGCGAGATGTTCAACGCCTCATGGGACGTCAACGTCTCCGGCGCCCACATCGTCACCAACACCTTCCTCCCTCTGCTCCTGAAGGCGCAAGACCCCCGGCTGCTCTTCATCACGTCGGGCACGTCATCCCTCAGCTCGCAGCTCAAACGCACGATCCCCATCGACCAGTCGCCCCCGGCGGGCTGGCCCAAGGGCGGGCCGGTAGGGTGGGGAGGCGGAGTGGGCATTCCCGCCTACCGCAGCAGCAAGACGGGCCTGAACATGCTCATGAGGGAGTGGGCGCGCATCCTGCACAACGACGGCGTCAAGGTGTTCGCGATCTCCCCGGGGTGGCTGGCGACTGGGTTGGGCGATATCGGAGAGGAGAGACTCAAGTCGTTGGGCGCCCTGGACCCCAGTATCGGCGGCGAGTTCGTCGCTGATGTGGCGAGCGGTAAGCTCGACGAACAGGCGGGCACGGTCGTTCACCGGATGGGCCAGCAGCCCTGGTAGATAGTCAGATGATGTGAGAGTCAGCATGAATTGCGTGGTGAAGGGTCGTGATCCGCTTGTTGCATGTTTACAATCATCCTAGATTGTCCGCGTCTTCTGCACTGCAGACACGCGTTTCAGGCGATGACTCTCGCCTCCGCTTGACGCCTTTGCCCTTGCCAATGTCCTCCGCATCGGCTCGCTCTTCTTGGCTTGCCTCGATCCGGCGTCGATGGTCGTTGAAAGATTGCATGAGCCGCTCCGATATGATCGTAATAGTTCGCCAGGTTCGAGAGTACACGCTGATGTCTGCTTCGAGGACGTATCGACATTCGGGGCCACCAATATGGAGCAATGCACGCGTCATTGTTTCGTCCAGCTCAGTCAAATCCGCGATTCTGGAGGCGATGGCGTCCTGCTCTGCCTCTGCTATGTTCCACATGGAGAGCGGCGTATAGATATGAAGAATGAGCTCTGACATCTTCCCGCGAGGCATTTCCGGATGCAAGGCCGTGGGCGGTGTAGGGCAAGGAGAAAGCGGCTTGATCTCGCTTTCCTGTGTTGAAGGAGGATCCAATCCAAGTAGGCGCCGCAGAGTTTGTTGCGAGACGTCCCACTCGAGCGGGGCAAGAGCGGGATGAGTGAGGTGGAGCTCAAGTATGTCCGAGGCCGAAAAGGCAGAAGGCCGACCGTGGTTGGCCCGCACGAGGAATTCGTGTATGTCCAAAGCGACACTGCCAAAACCACGCATGGGTCGAGAGCACCCATCTTGAGGACGTAGCCGTAGCTCTTTCATGGTGTTGGTATGCAGAGCTTCCAACTCCACCGGAGACATTTTATACACGTCCGTCTGGGCGGCAAAGCGGACCAATGGCCTCGCCCCTGGAACAAGTGAACGCTTGTGCAGAAGCGCCCGCAACTCGTCATCGTCTATACGGGAAATAACTTCGATTGCAGCGTGTCGAGCGAGCGTGTCGAATTTGCTCGGAGTTATGGCCGGGAGGCGGAAGGAAGGAGTATTTGGATCCAAGGGATCAGGATCTTCGACGATGTCCAACCGCCAGCTGTCTGGCAGATATCGAGGGATGCAGCTATAGTCCGGATGGATCGTAGCTGTAGGTGGCTCTCTGTTGCGGATCACAATGGGCCTGTCGTCATCATCTGTGTCGTAACAGCGGATCATGGGATGGCCGTGCAACAGCAGAGTCGCCTGCGGACGTTGTAAAGCTTGTTCTTCGGTGGGAAGCAGCAAGGTGTACGGGTGCTGACAGCGGTCCCAGAAAAGTTCCTTGACGTTGGGATACAGGCCTAGTATTTCTTTTAGACTCTCGTCGGCAGCGTAGAAATGTTCGTTGTCCTCGTGACATATGAGGAAGCTCAGACGCCGAACGCAAGAGAGGTAAAGGCGATGTCGGGACTGGCCGTCAGCTGATAGCGAGCATGGAGACCCACGAGACTGATGATGTCGTCCCGCAGCTTTTTGTACTTTTCGTGGTCAAACGTCTCGTATATGCCCTTGGCGGCTTCGACAAAAGTGTCTTTTGACAGGAGTAGGGCGGTGACTCGATCCTTACCCTGTGCCTCTCGGAACAAGATTTCTCGAGCGACTGGCAGGGCCCACACCCGCTGACCAAGCTCTTGGAGGCGATACGGTAGGGCGGCCGGTGGCGACATGATCTCGCCGGGATCGTCAATCACGGTACTGACGGGAGTGATGTCGAGGTATTGGCCGTCGATCGTCACTGTGCTCCTACCCGAACGGCTGTTATGTGGATGGGTAGGTACGAGAAGACCAAGTGAATGGTGTCAGGACTGCCGGTCCTCCGGTACGGGTAGAAAAGGCCGTCCACTGCGAAGCTTTCGACCACGGAAGGGACAATGGTAGTGTTCCTTACGCTTGGAAGCCCGGGTGATCGCTCTGGGCGTTTGAGCAACGCTGATAGCCTTGACGTGTCCTCACGAGAAGTATGAGATGAACAACCGAGAAAATGTGATGGGGAGAAATGGTTGACGTTTGATGAGTGATGAAATGGGGTTGGCCGTGGCCGTGCCGTGGCGGCTCGAGCGTTCGGCTTGCTGAGACAATTGCTCTGCAGTGCAGCCCTCAAAAAGGCAGCAGCGGTAACGATCATAGGGAACGACGGCCCAGGCCGAGAAGCGACATGGACAAGTCAAGACTGGGAAACTAGAGGCGCGACTGACTTTTGTGCGTTACCGTGGCGGAGAATTGCCTGTTTCGGTAGGATATGGATGAGAACAATAGGACCAGTGTCGAGAACAATAGGATCATGACGGCTCAGCTCTGCATACAGTGCCTCTATCGTCTCGCGAGCGAGAGATCGGTCATGAGATACAGAACATGTATTATTCCATAACTTGCGAATCCAGCCTGCAGCCCATACACCGGATCTCTGTCGATTGATACCCCCTCAGCACCTACACCCTCTTCCTCTTTTTCGCCTTGGACCCGCCTCTTGACCCCTCGCGAGCGTCGGTCCGTGCCTCGATGGAGTTTCGATGAGACTCGAAGCATTCCATAAACCTCTTCGACACATCTGCGGCGATGCGGACAGCGCAATCGGAAGTGTCGGCTTCAAAGACGGCGTCCAGGCGGTAGTCGCAGGTTGGTCCTCCGATGTGGAGCAGTGAGCGTACCAGCTGCTCCTCCGGCTCGATCAAATGGGCAAGTCTGGCGGTAACCAACGTCTCGTCCGAGCGGGGGATACTAGGCATGGCGAAGGGCAGTAGGATATGGAGTATCATCTCCCGCATCTCCCCGCGCGGCTTGCCACCTCGGGAAGCGGGTCGGGGCTGCGGCACACTCCGCTCGACGCGATCAAGTGGCTGTTGCAAGCTCGAGTTTGGCCGCAAGGGCCGGCCGAGGCCCAGCAGACGCCGCAGGGTCGCCGCTGTCGGTCTTGGATCCATAGAGACAAGCGCGGGATGAGCTAAGCTGATCTCGATAATCTCGGACGGTCGCAGGAGGGTAGTCGAGTCGGTACCTAGGGCCACGGACAGATAGTCGTAGATGTCGACAAGGGGACTGAGGACCGCGCTTCTGGCCTTCCAGTCGTGATCATGTCGGACACGCAATTCTCGCAACTGGCCACAGTGTTGAATGCTGTCGATGAGCCAGTCGCGCCTCTGGAGGCTCGTCTTGAGAATGAGTCCGGCCAGACGTTTTGCGCCGGGGGAGTGCGCCCTGATGAGGATGAGGGTCAGAAGCATGATGGGCTCGAGGTACATGCTTATTTCAAGCATGACGTGTTGAGCGATGGTTTGCCAGAATGTATTTGGCATATCGATCCAGTCGACTTGTGATTGCACCTTTGTATCCTCTCGAGGATGGACCGACGTATACACGTCCCAATTTGGGGGGAATCCCAACCGTTGCAAATCCCACTCGGGATATATGCTGACCGCAGGGACTCGCGGACCGCCATTAGACACCAGGGCCACCTGGTCCTCATTGAAGCAGTGAGCGAGGGCCCGTCCGTGCCATTGTAAGGCAACACGCGGCTTCGGGGCAGCATCACTCGCCCCAGGCAGAACGAGGGTGTACGGGTGTATGCAGCCATCCCAAAAGATCTCTTGGACGTTCGGGTACAAGGGCAGGGCATCTTGAAGACTACAGATGGAAGCGCATTCGACATGACCTTGCCCATGGTACAGACACAGACGCAGACGACGGACCGAGGCGAGATACAGGCGCAGCCGAAACTGCTCGTCAGTCGCCCGCTCATGTTTGTGATGGGGAGCTTACGAGACTATGCATCCCGTACTGCAGTTTGTAGACATCGCGATGATCGAAAGTCTTGTAGATGATCGATACGGCTTGGACAAAAGTTGCCTTGGACAGGAGCAACGCCGTTACGCGATCTCCACCGCGTGCCGAGTCGAACGCCGTCTCGCGTACCGACGACAAGCCCCATACCAGCTGGCCCAGCTCCTCGAGGCGTGCTACGGGGGTGGGCTGCGACATGACGCCCTTCGGCGTGATGGCAGTGTGATCACAGCGAGCAGATGGGCGGTCGGTCGAAAGATTGGCGTCACGAGAGATGTGGGTCGACTTCAGATTGAGGTGATGAGAGAGATCGACCAGAAGCTTGCGAAGGGTGTCGCAATTCCGGAAGAGCAGTCAATGATGCGGCCAAGAGTGAAAGTTGGTGGTCCGAGCGGGCTGCGCCAGAGAGCAAAAGCTTGTTGTACTCGATTCGCTGGGCCCGAGTGCAGCGCCGGCGTCATGCAAGGCGCGAGGTTGTAGCTATGCGACGGTGGTTGAAACGAGAACCGACCAAAGCAGGTGAAGGAAAAATGAGTAGTGTTACAGGGGAAAGGGACGAGAGGCGGCTCGAGCGTTTGAAGGAGCAGACATGGGGCCTTTGGCGTACATCACCGAAATTGAACTTCACCGAAAGACGGCGACTCAGATACACGGCGAGACTCGCCAGATCAGTACTGAGCAAGCACAGCTGAACACGCCCAAAGAGCGGTCAGGGTAGCGCCTCGATCGAACATCACAGGAGTAGACACAATAGGAGACGCGACTGATTTTCTTCCAACAAACTGACGACATGCGCGTGGCCGAGCTCATCGCATGGTTGTATATCTACACGTACATAAGACCGATGCGGAGAAGAGATGGGGTGTCAGACAGTACGTGGTAAATATATACACACTAACAGACTTGATGGAGATGATCCGGGCGGTCCTGCCTACGATTCCACACTCTCGACGAAGACCTTCCCGCTCATGTCCGGCGCCTGCACGGCCCATTCTGAGTGCGCTGTTCGGCCTCCATGGCCGTTCTCGTGCCCGTGAATGCTTTCATCAAGCGTTTGGACAGATCATCCGTCATACTCTTCTCCTCTTTCGTGGGAGAAAAGTAGAAGGTGGCACTGAGGCGATATTGGCAATGCGGGCCGCCAGCCGCAAGCATGCCAGCTACTTGGGAGCATGTCGGAGCGATACACTCGAAGAGCTGGTCTGTAATTGTATTGCGAGCCGTTCTAGTGGTGGCGGGGAGGCGCAATGGTAAGAGAAGCTGGACATGGATCTTATCCATTCTTCCCGGATACTCTTCCGGCCAACGGAAACTCCATGCCTTATACCGACGGGACCAGAGTATCGCTCGGTCCAGAGCGGTCTGCAAGTCTGCCCGACTCGGGGCGAGCACAGTCATTCGTGCCGCACGGGAAGTTGCCGCGCTCTCGAATACCTCGAAGACTGGATGCACCATGGAGCATTCTAGAACGCCGGGGTTGTGGACTTGGGTTAGGTGACTTCGCCCCCATGAGGCCACGAGGCCAATCTCGGGATAGCACCGAGTGTCGTAGAGACGGAGCGTACTCGGGACAAATGGAATGTGGGTGTGTAGCATTCGAAGTTCCGTTACGCTTGAATCATGATAGAGCTCGAGCGGATCAAGCGTCCAACGAATGGCGAGGGCATTGAACGCCACCAGAGAGGCCGCCCCGTCCACGCTGGCCCGAAGGCGCAGGAATTCCTTCAGATCGGAGCCGGAGGCATGAGCTCCTATCTTGATGCGCGATACGCTTGCCAGCGATGTCATGACGTCGCAATGCATCCACGAGAGCCAATGTTTGGGTGGGCGCTCGCCCTCGTGAAATGGTGCCGTCACGAACTGGGCACGAATCTCCCATGAGCTTGGGAGGCAGGGAGTCAGATCGAAATGCCAGAGGACCGGGAACCAATCGCGCACTCGATCACTGTCGGGTGAAGTATCGTGCGAACACTGGAAGACCGGCAGTTGATAGCCCACGATCTTGGCAACAGGCCTCTGCCCAAGAGATATGTCCAGACCAGGGATTGTGAGAGAGTAGCCTTCCCACAGGTTGTTGTCCCAAAACAGCCGCTCTACTTTGGGATACTGCCCGATCGCATGGAGAAGGCGTTGTCTGGAATCTGCCGAGTTGGCCACAGCCGAACGCATGTAGGCGGTTCTGGATTCTTCGAAATATAGCAGCGGGTAGCGAAGATACCGAACCGAGTCGAGGTAGAGTCGATAACGGCTCTGCGGCACTGAGTACAGGCAGTGAGATATCGGAGAGACGTACAGGACATATTTTTCTTGGATCGAGCCGCCATAGTTTCGCATGATCGAAGGTGTGGTATAGCGCCTGAACTGCCTCCAAGAACGTCGCCTTGGACAGTAGCAAGCCGGCTACCCATTTCCCGTCCCGCATAGACTTGAAGATGATGTCTCGAGCCTCTGGAAGGTCCCACACCCTCTGACCGAGGGATACAGAACGTGGTGGGAGCTTGCGTGATGATTTTGGCGGCATCATTACAAGAGGATGTCGGGATATGGTCGTACGGCGAACACACTGCGGGTCGGGGTGAGCGCGGCGAGTATCGGAGGGAGAGTCTGGCCAGCAGAGGGTCTGGCGCGAAGAGGGTATGGCGAGGAGAAGGAAGGTGGAAGAGCGTGAACAGAGCGGGTGAGAGGGTATTGCGAGAACAGAACGTGAAAGGGTGAGCGCAAATTGGAGATGGCGAACAGATGGTGTGGCGGACAGAGAGCGTGATAGGGCCAGCGTCTGTGGAACGAAGTGAGCTCGACGAAGTGGGGCGGCTGTCGGGATGAGGCTGTTGCTACCATGAGTGGACTGATAGAGGGCAAGTCAAAACAGCGATGAGAGAGCATTGACCTCTTGTTTGGAATTTTTTGGAGGACCGAGTGGCCGAGTGGCGGTAGCAATGACGATGTGGCGGGTGGCGAGTTCAACAAGGAACGAGGGGGTCCTTTGGGTTGATGGGCATAGGGTTCACATGGCCGGTGAGCCGTCGGGGTGGCAGATCGACAAGCAAGACCCATCTTGCCAGCGAGTACAGTGCCCGCCCCGAGGGGGGCAGCGTGCGCACGGTCCACAACTTGGCGCAGATTATCAGGCGTCTCGTTCGATAAACAATGGCCAACGGCCGCTTGCTTATGGTTCTGCACCATCTTCTCACTATCGCAGTTTCCAGTGTATCACATTATGCCAGCGACGACGCCTTACTCGCGCAAGCACGGCATGCGCCCTGTTGCTGCTGTCTCAGTCGTGTGGTGGTCACATGAAGCCGTTAGTCCGTTCAGTCCAAATCGCGGACAGCATAAGTCGTCAGGATTTGCCTCGGCGACATTCATTCTGATATCCTATCCCACCCATGAAATCATACACAAAACAGTCAGCGCCAAGCCTTATGGACGGCGGTTGAAAATCAGCGGGTCGACCTGCGCATCAGCCCGATTCTCACGATCTTCTTGGAAGACGGCTTAGATGGGAAAGGGTCAACACACCGAATTGACAATCGCGGATTCCGGGACACCTCCGGGCAGATCGTGCGGGTCCCGGCCGAACGGAATGAACGGGAACCCAAAGTCGAAGGGGACGGCGCCTTCGAGGCGCTTGATCTGCTCCTCTGTGAGACGGATCTTTAGCGCCTCAACGTTGGAGCGCAGATTGTCGGGATTGGTACCGCCGATGATGGGGAAGCAGTCGGCCACGGTCTGCCTAGCCCAGGCCAGAGCGACTGATGCTCAGCAAGCCAACACAATCTTTGCAAACATGCACGAGACCTACCGTTTGCCAGATTGACGCCGCCCCCGATCTCCTCGGCGACTTCTTGCAGCACCTTGCCGAGGTTGAGCTGCTGCTCGGTGGGCTGCATGCCGCCTCGGAGGGTGTCCGCGCGTTTCTTTAGCTCCTCGGGGGTGCGGAACATGCCGCCGCCCATGACGGAATACGGGGCGATGCTCATTCCGTTCGCGCGGCACATGGGGATGATCTCGCGCTCCATGTCGCGCTTGAGCAGGTTCCACGAGCCTTGGCTGCGGCGTGAGCGATGCGCTGTCACCATATTCACGAAAGGCTGGACTCACTATACGCTGAACGGGGTCAGGCCGTGCTGCCGCGCATAGTCGTTGGCGTGCGCCACGATCCACGCGGGCGTGTCGGACACGCCCAGGTAGAGGACCTTGCCGGCCTTGACCAGGTCGTTGAGGGCGTTCATGACTTCGGGGATGCTCGTCGTGTAGTCCCACCAGTGCACATAGAGCAGGTCAATGTACGTTGTGCGGAGCTTCTTGAGCGACCGCTCGACGGTCATGTGCAGCGTCTTGCGCGAGTTGCCGCTAAAGTTGACGCGGATGCCGTCCCATTGCCCGTCGGCGCGGTCGAGGTAGAACGTGGTATATTTGCTGAGCGTCAGCTCCGCCGAATAGTTGTCCGGAGCTCACGTCGCGAGGACGATCTGGTCCCGGATGTCCCGCTTCTCCATCCACTCGCCGATGATGTGCTCCGACTGCTCGTCTTGGTAGTTGCACGCCGTGTCGATAAAGTTGCCGCCGAGCTCGCTGCCTGTCAGCTGACACCCTGGCATTCTGAAAGGCGACTGACTAGAAGGTGTCGAGGAACTTTTCCGACTTGGCATAGTCCATGGGCGTGCCCATGAATCCCGACCACTGGTCACCGAGACTCATCGCCCCGAGACAGATGGGCGAGACCTTGACTGCCATAAGCACATGCTCAACCAGGCGTGAGATGCAAGTGCAGGACGAAGGATGCGGCAGAAGAGACACGCACCACCCGCATTGGGGGACAAGAGGCGATATCTCCCCAACTCGGACTTGGCCTTGGCAGGCGGGAAGATGTCGAGATAGCCTGGTCTCAGTCCCGCCTCAAGCGCCACACTGCCACGATCACCTTTGCGCGTGTCCGTCGGCTGCGGCTTGTAGTCACTGGCGCTGCTCTCAGTGGGGTAAGGCATCTTGCTCGACGTATTTGTCTGATTCCGCAGGCAGTCTTTCAAGTGTCAACAGACGAGTGGTCGCGCGGGGTGGAGAGGGGGCTTGGTATATATACACCTCTGCCGCCTTGGACCTCCACCAGCTAGCCCGTCGGGCGCTGCTCGACTGCGTCATCGTCGTCGCGCAATGCGGTGGAGGGCGACGAGGAAACACTGAGAGACGAGAAGGAAGAGGCTGGGAAGCCGCGGTGGTCGTTGGTGGAGGATGGTGGAGGTCAGAGAAGCCAGCAATCGTCCCTGATCCCACTCGGCATGGGAGATCTGGGGGCAGCACGAGGCAGATGAGCCCGGTATGAGTTGGCTATGCACATGCGGAAATGTAGAGGGAGCGGTACGATGCAATGCTATAGTGTCCAGATTAGGTCATGACTCCGACGGAAATAGGTGGCACGCTCACATGAGCTTGACTCATCTTCGAGTAACCTCGTCGAGGCTACTCGATCCTCGACGAGGTTGTGCCTCGACGAGGTTCACCCTCGACGAGGCAGAGAAGCTGCCACCAACGATAACTCCGCTTATAACGCCGACACCCTCGACGACCTTGTAGAATGCCGCCGCCTGTTGCCCTCCTCATCACTCATAGCAAGTGCTGAGCGGGCAACAGGTGACCGGAATCCCATTGCCTCAGAGCTAAGATTCCGTCGTGGTAACGTCTCCTTCGACAAGTCGCGGTAGATAGAACGCGTCAACAAACTCGTCGACCCTGCCTACGCACCGCCAGCCTCGAAGTGGTCCTCCGTCATGCCATCTGTGCAGACGGTGAAAGAAGAGCGCAAGCTCAATGGGCGCGACAACTACGCCCAGTGGGTGCGCGAGATTCGAGTCGTCCTCGGATCCGCCGGCCTTGTCCCCCACATCACCAAAGACGCGTCAGCGATCCGAGCACTCGTCGAGGCTCGATATCCAGTGTCAAGTCCGGCCACAGCAGCCGAGACATCAAAGAGAGCAGTTGCTCTATACGAGCATGAGAAGGAGCAGTCCACCGCCCTCTCCACTCTCTACGGCAGTCTGACAGAGACTGTCCAAAATAAGCTTCCCTCGAGCCTGATCGACTTCGAGAATCCTCAACCGAAGGGGCTTTACGATCACCTGGTCACCACATATGGGGCCGATAACGGATCTCGCCTAGCCGAATTATGGTCATCGATATTTGGCGAGACCATCCCAGAGAATGAGGACCCCGAACCTCATCTCACTGCTATCCGGTCACAGTTGGCCGAAATCACCTCCTCCGCCATCACTTCCAAGCTCACCCTTGAGCAATTCGCCAACCAGATCGGCGCATACGCCGCCATCCGTCGCCTACCGTCCTCATACGGCCTCCTCGCATCGACCTTCTACTCAGGGACCTCGTCGAACAAGATCCATCTCGACGAGGTTATCGATAGGGTTGCCGATGAACACCGCCGACGTCAACAAAAGGGCGAGAGCGTAAACGAGATGGGGATGCTCAGCAAATCTCTACCAAAACCGGCAGGCAAGAGATGCATCCACCATCCGGATCAGGGGAGGCACTCCACAGATGAGTGCTGGAAAGTGATTGGAGTGCCGAAGCACATCCAGGAGCAGAGGTCGGCAAAGGAAGCAGACAGGAGGAAGAAGCAAGGAGGACAAGCGGGGAAGGGAATGAAGGCGAGGGAGCAGAGCGAGTCAGGAGACGACTCATCAAGTGAGGCCAAGAGAGGCTCGTCGAGGGAGATAAAGGAGGAAGGCTATTATGCGACAGAGATCGCACTGCACGCCCACGATAACCTTCCCTCCACTTCCATCATCATCGACAGCGGTGCTACAAGTCCGTTCATCAAGGACAAACACCTCCTCTCCCACCTCACCAAGCTCGACAAGCCCATCAAAATCCAGATCGGAGATGGGTCAATTGTCGAGGCTACACACTCCGGCCGCCTGACATTCGAGAACGTATGGTACAAGAACGCCCTCTATGTCCCCTCATTCACGCACAACCTCCTCTCCACACAGCGCCTCGGTCCATACACAGGGACCCATTGGCGCTTCTCGAGTGACTCGGCTACATTGGTCGAGAAAGGAAAGGTCATCCTCCGGGGCAAGAAGCTCGGCAACCTATGGGTTGTAGACGACACACCGGTACGCACCACCTCGCGCATTCACCGAGCACTTCAGGCAAGAGAAAACACTGAAGCCGAAGACAACCGCCTCCTCACCTGGCACAAGCGCCTAGGTCACTCGAACATGAGGAAGGTCTGGGAGCTTGGGAAAGAGGGGAAGCTAGGCGCAAAGTGGACGGGATTGTTTCGGAGAGTCGAATGCATGGATTGCCTGAAAGGAAAGGCAACGCGCTCGGCATCTCTACCTAACCCGCGTCGAGCCGGCAAACCCCTCGTCGAGGTATCAGTCGATCTATGGGGACCAGCGACCGTCCAGTCGAGAGAAGGCTTCCAATACTTCCTCACCTGCTACGACGACCATAGCAAATTTGTGCAAGCTATACCAATCAAGAAGAAGTCGGATGCAGCCGAAGCACTACAAGACTACATCAAGTTGGCAGAGAATCAGCTTGATCGAACGGTCAAGACCATCCGCTCAGACCAAGGAGGCGAGTTCACGAGCAAGGAATTCAGCCACTGGTGTAAAAGCAAGGGAATTGAGCATACCCTCACGCCGACCGACGCACACAATCAAAACAGTCGAGTCGAGCGCGTCCATCTCACCATCCTCAATGACATCCGCACATGTCTCGCGGACTCGAACCTGTCAAGTCAATTCTGGGTCGACGCATTACGATATGTAGTCTTCACCAGAAACAGGCTACCAGACTCCCAAGGAAAAATCCCTGTCGCTCTCTTTCGACCACATCACGACATTGACATACGATATGAAGGAATGCAGCCATTTGGCCAACACTGCATCTATCGAGTTGTGAGCCCCGCATCAAAGCTCGACGAGCGGGGTCAATGCGGTCGACTGCTGGGATACACAGAAGGGAGCTGGGGCTACAAGGTGTTGACCCAAACCAACAGGGTCATCGCAAGTCGAGACGTTACATTCATCACGGGCAAGAAGACAACGCCACGTTCAGATGAACCGCGACGGATTCTGGAGCCGCCTCAACCTGAACCTCGACAAGCATCGACGAGCCTCGACGAGGATGACGATACATCAATCGAGCTGAACGAGATAGTCGAGGCAGGGGAGGCACCAGAAGAAGAGGAACAAAGGGAAGAGATGGACGACATACCTCCCCAAGCCGTGCCAAGGCAAGGGAGAGGCTGGGCCAACGAATACATTCGAGAGGATGCACCGAGCCCAGAACCGAACCCCGACGACGGACCAGAGGATCCAGATCGTCGGCTAAACCAGCCCATAGAGGCCGATGCAGATGAACCAAGACGGTCCGGGAGACTAGCAGGTCAAGAGCCCAGTCATCACCCTCTGCACGACATCGACATGGACTATAACCGAGTAGCCATCGAGCACGCGTTATCAGCCCAGTCACTCACCAACCCTCAGTCATACACCGAAGCTCGTCGAGCTGCAGACTGGGAGGAGTGGAACAGGGCCATGGACGAGGAGATGACAAAGATGGAGAAATACGGAGTGTGGGAGAAAGTCCCCAGAGAGAACCACCGCACCCTTACAGGCAAATGGGTCTTCACCCGCAAAATCGACGGGGACACGGGCAAAGCAAGCCAATACAAGGCTAGATTCGTCGTGAGAGGGTTCCAACAAGTCTCAGGACGGGATTTCGACGAACTCTTTGCATCGGTCACCCACAAGTCTTCATTCCGCCTATTCCTCACCATCGTTAACTACCTTGACTGGGAATGCGACCAAATCGACATCATCGGCGCATTCCTCAAGGCCAATATCGACAAGGACATCTTCATCGAGCCACCAGAAGGTAGCGACATCGCTGCCGATCACGTCCTGCACCTCCGGAAGTCATTATACGGTCTCCGACAATCACCGCACTTGTTCAACAAGCGCCTCGACGAGTTCCTACGGGAGCTAGGCTTCAAACCGACCCTAGCGGACCCATGCATCTACTCGCTGCAACAAGGACACAAGCGGTGCATGATCTCAGTCCATGTTGACGACATGCTCATAGCCGGCAACGATCGATCAACAATCGACGAGATCAAGCGGAGGATCGACAAGGAACTTGAGTGCAAGGATCAAGGACCGGTCTCATACTTCCTCGGTATCAACATCTACCGAGACAGGCCAAACAAGAAGATGTACCTATCACAAGAGCACTACATCGAGGCAGTTCTTCAACGCTTCGGTGAAACCGGGAAAGCCTGCAAGACAATCTTGCCAGACGCAAAGCTCGTCGAGGCTACGCCAAAGGAGGTCGAGGAGGCTCGAGACAAACCGTTTCCTGCACTCGCCGGGTCAATCCTCTATATCGCCACTATCACCCGACCCGACATCGCCTACGCAGCCTCACTGCTGTGTCGCTTCATAAGCAAATGGTCACTCGCGCATTGGAGGGCCGCAAAGCACCTACTGAGGTATCTTCGAGGAACCTCGGATCTTGCTCTCACCTTCGATGCTCATGGAGGGAGACGAGCACTGTTAGGATGGGCGGACGCAGACTGGGGTGGATGTCTCGATACACGCCGATCAACAACTGGCTATATCTTCAACACCTACGGAGGCATCGTATCATGGAAAAGCAGGCGACAACCGACAGTCGCACTGTCGACGACACAGGCAGAGCTCCTTGCATCGACAGAAGCGGGCAAAGAGGCAATATGGCTCAGGCAACTATTGAACGACCTCGACCTAGGCATAGATGGAGCAGTGCCCATCTACAACGACAACAATGGGGCCATTCAACTGGCCAAACATCAACACGGGTTCAAGTTGAACAAAGCATTCGACATGCGAGCCCAGTGGATACGAGAGCATCAAGCTGGTGGTCTGCTTGAGCTCAAATACACACCAACGGACAGCAATCGAGCCGACATCCTGACCAAGACCCTTTCGGCCGAGAAGACAAGACAGCTCCGGCAGTTACTGGGATTGGAAAGACAAGGAGAAGGAGGGCAGATGAGTCAATAGACATGCTCGCGAGGGGAGGCGACGGAAATAGGTGGCACGCTCACATGAGCTTGACTCATCTTCGAGTAACCTCGTCGAGGCTACTCGATCCTCGACGAGGTTGTGCCTCGACGAGGTTCACCCTCGACGAGGCAGAGAAGCTGCCACCAACGATAACTCCGCTTATAACGCCGACACCCTCGACGACCTTGTAGAATGCCGCCGCCTGTTGCCCTCCTCATCACTCATAGCAAGTGCTGAGCGGGCAACAGGTAAGTCCGAATGCATCACTCATAGCAAGTGCTGAGCGGGCAACAGGTGACCGGAATCCCATTGCCTCAGAGCTAAGATTCCGTCGGACTCTACTCCGACGCCGAAGCCGCTCCTGCGGGACACCACCAGTCCGTCCGCGTGCTTTTGGAAAGCCTCTTTGATCTCCATGCCGAGCTCTGCTCCGAGCTGCTCTTCTGCCGAGGATGGCCGGGAGCGCCAGACCACCGCAAAGCTGTACATGCACTCGTTGCCGCCGATAGCCAGCAGAGTCCGTGCCATCCTCTCGTCAGGGACGATCACCTCTGACATCAACGCCTTGAACAGCTCTCGGTCGCCCCCGCTCAGTTCGGGCGAGTGCCCAAGCACAGTATCCAGCGTGAAGGGGACCAAGAGCTCGAGATGGAGACGTTTGAGGTCCCCAGCCGGATGGCGATGTACGGGACAGGCGTCGGACGGATGGTAGAACGGCGTGTACTTGGTCTTCCACTCCTCGATCGTCTTGTGCTGGCGCAGCTCGGCAGTGCTCATGAAGGGAACAGGCAGTGTGTCCAGTCTCGGATGGCGCAGGACGAGATGGAGCTCGTCTAGTGCGGACAGGGTGGCGATATGTGCCCGGGGCGTATCTAGAAAGTCGAACAGGCTCATGGAGCGGGACTGGTCGTACCACCCCGGCAGGGGACGGTCAACATGTATCTGCTGCAGAGATCGTAATTGAGGTCCGGCGGCCTGCAGCAGCTCAACGAGGTCTGACATCCGCCCCAGAGAGAAGGGTGCGCGGACTGTCTCAGGGAGTCGAGGCGGACACTGCGTGGCCATCATCTTGAGGCAGAGCGCGAGGTGCCGCCACGTGCAAAGGAAGCCAAACTCGATGGCAGAGAGCGACGGCGCCGAGGTGAACCAGCTTGGTGAGACCACGATGTCGTGATAGCTCATCACTGCGTCACTCTGATGTCGCCGTATGTCAACGTTCCAGTCGGAAGGCAGGTCTGAGGGACAGATGTCGCGGTGCCACACTTCATGCTGTGTTTCCGGATGCTCGACGCTCCATGCGCGGAACAGAAGGGGTCTGGTTTGGGTGATGGAGGCCGTGTATGTCTCCTCGCCCTCTGCTTGAGCGGTAGAGGTGTCGACAACGAGAGCGTAGGAACCATCTTTATCCTCGTCATATACCCTGCGCAGATTCGGGTACGTCTCGGCAAGGTCTGCGAGCCAGCCAGGCGCGATGGAAGAGCGGGGAAAGCGCAAAGTGTGAACGGATCGGAGATAGCGACGATGGCGCGTCTGAGTCGTCAGGGTCTCCTCTGCTCACCACAAGGTTGCGTACGAAGGACACCATGGATTTCCGCAGATGAGACAGATCTTCATGCTCAAAGGTGTCGAACGCGGCTTTCATCGCCTCGGAAAAGGTGGATTTGGAAAGAAGGAGTCCTGTGCGTCTATCCGCTCCTCTGAAGGCTTCAAAGATGACCTCGCGGCACTCGCGGACAGCCCACACCTGCTCGGCGAGGGTCGGGTCGACGCTGGCCATGTTTGCTAGGGACAGTTGTAGGACGGGTGGGAGGGGCAATTGGGCGCTGAACGGCGAGGGGCGCCAAAGAGGGCGGGGGAAAGCTAGGTGCTGGATTGTGACAGCCGAGTGTGCGCGCGGTGACCAAGACTGCCTTTTCTTGTGGACTGATTCTGTCAACGGGCCAGCCGCTGTCAGACAGGATGGGGTGAATGAGAGACTGAGAGACGCGTCGCAAAGAAGCAAACGTCTGTCTTGTTCTTTTCCATAGCGTCGCGAACAACAGTCGGCCGACGGTTAATGGCGTTATCTGATAAAATCGCACCGGCCGAAAACCTGTCGGATCGGAAAGCCGGCCCGAATCGTTGTTACCTTTTACTTACCGTGCAGCAGCAAAGTCACGGCGAAAGAACGAGCTGGTAGCTCAGACTGCTTGTCAACGGTCGGATTGATCTGTCAGGCTGTGCCCAATATGTGTAGCAGGACGCTTCAGGATTCTGCATAGCGAATCGACTGGCATAACTCGTCTTGTCACCACTTCGCCTCATTTGGCAAATGTTGCTCCCATTTGAACCTGACCCGTTTGAATTGATCGAAAGACTTCGAGGTTCTGCGAGTCAGTCAGCAACCGTGTCGTTGCAGAAGGTACTCGCCGTCATTCCCCCCTTCCTATCAGCTTTTAGCAGCCGCATCCGCCTGAGATATTGCTAAGCGCTCTCGATCGAATACAACCTTCATCTCCCGTGTCGTCCGATCTATGACGAGCCTTTGCTGCTCATCCGGGCCATCAATCGCGATCAAGCCGAATTCGAAGACACAATTTGGCCCACCGAGGAGAAGGAATGACTGAACGACACTTTGAGGTAGCATGCAGGCCGCGAGTATCTGCGCCATCTCGTCAATGTCCGACCCAGAACAGGTTTCCGAGATCTGTGAGGCGAATACGAAATCAAGGTGCAGAAGTCTCAGGTTGACGGTTGGTGCTGTGTAGGCCGGCAGCGCCGGGGAAGCCTTCTTCGTACGACGGGACAAGCCGAGCTTGCGTCTGACTTGAGTGACATTCCTGACAATGCTGGGGAGGGCCTGTAAAGAAGGATGCGTTGCGAAAAGGCTCAGGTGTGTGATCTCGTACAGGGCCACCCAAGAGTAAGATGATTTTGTAAAGCTGAATAGCGACTCGAGTTTGACAATCTGTGCGCCGTTCAGTTTGCCACAGGATGGGAGAGATTGGCGATATCGACTGACCCCGAAGCGGTCATAGTAGACATCCGTGAGGGTTCGAAGGCTGGCGACGCTGGAGAGCTCGAATGGAGATATCACCTCCTGGATGTGATACATACCTTGCTCGCTTAGAATTCTCGCAATGGTCTGAATCTCGAGACGTCCCATGTGATCGAAGAGCTCGAGGACTCTGAAGTCGTGATGACCCTGCAGTGCGCGAGAGAAGGGGTGGTACATGTTCCAAGAAGTAGCCGAGGACTCCAGAAGACGAAACTCAATGCACCAGTCCTCGGGTAGCTCTTTGGGGTTCAAAGACCAGTCACGACATTCGTTCGGCGGCCCATCTGGCGGAACGGTCGTCCAACCCTGGGCCAAGAGTGGAGCGCGTTGAGTGAGCGTCACCTGCACGTGGCCGTCAACGGTGTGACCACGCAAGTTGAGCGTGAACTGTCGCCAGTCTGAGTTCATGAAGATGGAGAGACAGTGTCGAAAAGTTGAGATTGCGCTCAAGATGTGCGACCGTGAAGGGACAGATGAGAGCTTGACATGCCGCACTGAGTCGAGATAAAGATAATGGCGATCCTGTAGCGCGCGATTAGCGATGCTCTACCCACTCGAGCGGTATCACGCTCACCATGTTCGTCATTGCCCTCTGCAAGACTACCAGCTGCTGGTACTCGAAGGTCCGAAAAATCTCCTTCACCGCCTCATGGAAAGTCGATTTTGCCAGCACCAACGCTGAAATCCTATCTCTTCCGGTCATGTTCCTCATGATCATCTGCCTCATTTCTCCCAAAGCCCAGACACGCTCAGCGGCAGAGGGGGCTGACGAGACCGCACCTGAACGAGGCGATGTTGCTTTTGAATTATGGGGCATGGGCGCCATGTTCGCTGAGGAGTTTTGTGCGCGTCGTCTTGTGACTACCATTGAGGCGAGGCGTGTAAGACTGAGGTGCTTATAGCGCCCAAGTACACCACAGAATGCACGCATGGGTGATCTGGAGATTGCTGGAGAGGGGGGGGGGGGGGGGGGGCGGCGGGGGGAGGTCAGGCGACGCAAGCGAAGGTTGAGAGCAGCGCTTCGTGGATGTCCTCCTACTTCGGTGATCTCGATGGTGGACCGGATAGAAGGGAAGAAGAAAGTCGAAGAAAACCAAGTTGCAGGAAGCTGACGCGACTGATTTCCAAAAGACGTCTGGATCGATTTGCCACCCGACTGAAACATCAACTGCAGTCTTTCATTTCGCAGCTACAGACGCCGTGCACGTCTCCTCCTGATGGGACTCTTCGACCGCTCCCCAGCGATGCCCATCTGCCTGTACTTAGAGGAATCATGAAGGACGCCGAGCAACTCTTTTCACCATCAACTCAGGCCGGGGCGGGTTGGATTCCGTGCATGCTCGCTCGTGAAAGCGTGTCCACCCGCTTGTTACATCGTTCACCACTAAATCATTGCATCCGACATCTGTCGTACGCCATTGGACTCATCCGACCTGCAGGAGAGTGGTCTCACCTCGTGGTTATCCTGGCACTGACTCGCAAAGACCCCAAGTAGACGGGCTCAAGAGCTCTACCAGAAGCACCCGCTACTCCCCGCTCGCCTTTGCATCTCCCTATCCCAATGCGTTAGCAGGGCGATAATGGTACCATCAGTCGGCTCTGCAGTCCAGACCTGGCTGCGCCATGACTGCGGCTGTACAAGCGACACACTACGAAGTTCAGCGATATCCGGCCGGGACCCGATATCGCCGCACGGTATTGGGCAGAACACTGTGAGTGCAGCATGTGAGCTCGAACACGGGAGACGGCGTTGTATTCATATTCGTGTAATTATGTGCATGAACTGAGACTAGACATGATTGATTGCAAGCGAAAGTGAAGGCCGTGTCGCCCTATGACATGAGGGTGTAGTGCCACGAAGGGGCGTTAGGGTTTCCGGCCCACAGCCCGAGTTCGGAGACCTCCCCTATGGTGGGAGCAATCGGACCAGTGGAGATACCTTCATTCCCTCCTTCAGGCAAGTAGTCGAACTGTACGCGATGATCGCGATCCCAGAGAAAGCCACCAGAATGTGGCTCGCCTCTCAGCCACAAAACCCAAGAGGGGCAAGGTGTATTCCCGGATTCTATCATTGTAGGGGTCTGGTCCAGGCAAACCAGACGAAGCCCGCCAGTCCTGGTGTGTTTCCACATCGAAAAGGTGCCTGGGGCCTTGGCACGCCACTTGTCTAGCTGCTCCTGGAAATGAGACTTGTCGGCCGCCCACGGCAGACTGAGAAGTTTCTCAAGATTGGCCTCGGTGGGCTCGATACTTTCCCATAGCTGCTTGAACCGGTGGTCACAGTCATTTTTTGCCCATTCAAAACCCATGCGAGATAGATAATGGGTTTCCTTGGGAGCGATGCTGGGGTCGAAGGTAATGGTGACTTTGAGCCAGCTCGCCTTGCAACACGCCTTGAGCGCGTCCTCCTTGCTTTGAGCGTCATAAAGACTAAGAGACGCTGGACCATCACGGGCATCAAAGGCGTGGATTGGCCTCACAGAATGGATGGACTCTGGAGGTTTGGTCATTGCGCAGTCTAGGTGGCGTGGTGGAATTCCTTGACAAGTGGCGAGAGATCTGTACCGACTCAATCAAACACACATACAGCCTATATATACATAAGTGGACTATAGGAAGGAGGCGGGCACCACTCGCCTTCGAAATGGCAGAGCAGCTCAGGTATATAAAGAGAAAGGACCGCTCCACAGTCGACAAGCTTATACTGTATGTTTGTCCCGGCCTTGGCGATTCCCTCGCTTCATGTCTTTGACTTTTTTGCAAATGTCGTCGCAAATGGCATGGCGCCCACAAAGGATACATTCACGGTAGTAGGACAAATAGTCTGGCGAAAGAGCGTTCGTTGCCGATGGGTGCCTTCGCAGGACGCTCGAAAAGCCAAAGCCTGAAGGAGTACTTCTTATTTCCCTTGTCGCCCGTCACACGGAAAAGGTCAATTTGTAATGGTCCGCATTTGCCTTCCAAATGCCCGCTCCCTTAGCTGGAAGAGCTGGCGGAAAGGCTCGACAGGATACACGAATACCTGAGTCATCTTTTCTATGTCTAGTCCGTGCGCGTTCTACGATAAGCCAGCGCTACCCTGGCCCTCCTCCTCATCTCCGTGGACAGTTGTTGTCACCTCATGAGCCCTATTCTCTATCCCTCGTACTCCACGCAGCGCCTCACCGTCTTCGTTCCCGCCCTCGGTTATACTCGCTACATCGTCCCCTTCCTTTTGCTGCACAGTAACAGGCCTGGCCTCGGAGTCTTTGCGTTCTTGAACGTCAATCAGCCAACCAAATCGGCGACACCAGGCTTATCATGTTTGTATGCCTCTCGAAACTCTGCTTTGATCTCGAGCTTGAATCGTTCGCTTGAATGCCGATTGCAACCTAGCGGACAAAATTTGGGTCGCGTACACTTCTCTCCCCATTTTTCCGAACGGCGAAACAGCGTCAATCTCGAAAGCGCAATTGGGCTGTCCCAGACTCAAGACGAGGGACATTGTGATGGCACACGGTGCGAGTAGGCGGTGGTCAACAACCGGCGCCGTCTTGTAAATGTTGAACATCGCCAGCATCCCTGCGATATTCCAGGGCAGCAGAGAGGAGCAGGTTGTGGTGTCTGCCGGGGCCCTGGGTTTTGGCCAGCAGCGGTCGTATAGGTGGGAGGAGGCTACGCCGACGGGCAAGCTCATGGAATGAAGAACGACCGTGGCAGTCGAGGTCGATCAGGGCATCATGATACGCGGGTAGTGTCAGACTTTCAAGCCTTGAGTGGTCCATGTGGCTGCCCGACAGGACATCGCTGAGCGACAACAGAGCGTCGGACTGTGACCGTCCGTGTGGGCGAGTGCAGGAGACAGCTAGCTCGCAAGGTGGTGGAGCGTTGGTGCAAGGATGCCCATTCAGTTTTGCCGGAACTCAATCAAATGCAATTACCTCCCCGTCACAGATGCAACTCTTCTTGGGACAGTTAAGTATCTCGGTCAAGACGTCTCCCTCACAAGGAGCATGCAGCTCTGAATTTGACGTCAAGGTTTCGTCAAGAGACTTGCCTCAGAGACAGAACTTCCAGGCCAGAGCTCAAAGCAGCGCGCCTTGATGGCTCGTAGATGGCCTACAGCCTCGAGGAGAAGACCGACTCAGTAGAGTGGCTGAACAGATCGTACCATAAAAGAGAGGATCAGGAGAGGCGCAAGAAGGTCGGAGCACACGGAAGAGACTTGGTTGCGATCTTATCCAGTGTCTTCGACGCGCAACTCAGAGCGAAGGGCGGAACCTGTGTCCGTAACTTAGACTCCTAGCCTTTCTCTGGTGACGACCGTTGGTGATGACACAACAGACATGTCACCCAGTCCCAAACATCTTCACCGGTTCGACACGAGCCGTGGATTCAGGCCCGCAAGGCGAGAGACATACTAGTCTTTAGGGTCACGCCTGCGAGATCTTTTTGCGTGGTCTGTCATAGCTTCAGCAGTACATACATGGTCATCAATACTGTCGACGGAGCGTCGGTTGAGGTAAGTGAGATCGCTCACAGTGCTCAGCATTATCTATGCGTGTGATTATACAAAGTCAAGATGGCGGGGGATTACCCTGCATTGAGGGCTGCTCAGACGCTTTGATGCGGGCTTACTTCCACTTTTTATACTCAGAGATGGGCCCTATCGTGGGGGCGATCATCTCGGTTGAGACACCTTCGCTTTGTCCTTCAGGCAGATACTCAAACTGAGCGCGATGATTACTATCCCAACCGAATCCTGCCCGCCAACGCTCGTTCCTCAGCCAGGAGATACAGCTCTGTGATTTCATGTGCCCGGACTCGATGACTGTACGGGCCGCATCTTCCAGACAAACTAGACGCACTCGTTCATTGTCGGTATTCTCCCACATGCAGAGCTGGCTTGAGGGTTTGGCAGTCCACACAGCTAGCTCCTCTTCGTTTTTAGACTTATCGGTCGTCCATGGTACCGCCAATAGTCTCTGAAGATTGGCCTTAGTAGGCTCTATCTTCTCCCACGATTCATGGCTGTCAGTGAAGGATCTTAAAGTTTCAAAGCTGTCGCCCAAATAGGCACTTGCGACTTTAGCTCCCGGGTGTTGGGTAAGAAAGATCTTGACATAGCTGGCTTTCAGCATCAAGTCGTACATGTTCTCTTTGTACTGCGGGACATAAAGACTCAAAGTGATCTCCCTACCTCTGAAATCACAGGCCACCGTAGGCGGTACGTGATGCTCGGATCCGGGGACGCTGATCATTGTGAAAGATGGTTGCTCGATGTAATTGGTGGGAAGTGGCGAGAGACAGTGCACTCAATCAGTTTCTACTTTTATATTCAGAGAGAGGGTGAGAGCGCCATTCCACTTCGCGCAAAGGCAGTCGATCCCAGGTAAACGAACAGAAAGGACAGTCTCTTCGGGCATAAAGCAGCAAGAGTCGAGGCCTTGACTGTCTGGCCATTTTTTCCAGAGCTGCTCTTTTTCGTCGTTTAGCGTCATCGCGAAGCCTATGACGCGCGCAAGGAGTTTTTCGATGACCGTTGGATAAATAACCTGCGTGAAACCATCGCCGGGCGGGAGGACGTGACGAGACTCTCCGGAGGCCGAAGTAACGTTTGCTTCCCTCGACTTTTGCTGGGAAAGACTCAACGAGCAAAACATCTGGAATCGCCTCCCAAGTCCAATTGGTCCCCTCGATACGAGCAATCTGACAGAAAAGCTCGACGAGATACAGGGTGACATCTCCCACCATTTGTAAGTGGCAGACGTAATTTACTGGTCCGTGCGCATATTACGTCCCCCACCGTCATTCTCATTTCCTTCCCCAAGTAGAGCAAGAGTAGGCATTGTCTCAGGAGCCGCATACGGTGTCCGTGTCCCCCCGACCCCGTGAACCGGCTCGCAGTCGTACGTTAGTCCCACACTGTGGCCGTCCCCTTCTACATACCACTGCTCATCGTCGGGGAAAGTCTCAACCCGCCTGTGCGCTCGGGTTGACCGCGTTCCTATTTGGAAGCCCATAGCCCATATCGAACCCCCTCTGAGCCGCGAAGACTTCGTATCTGGGTCTTCATGCAGCAATAAGCTCAGTCTCGAGGCTGACGGCCCCAGAATTCTCGCGAGGGCCGTATGCGCGGTGCCACAATAGCACCGGCGAGATATGCGGGGCGTCCGAGCTTCTCTCAGAGCCCTGTCTTTTCACCGGCCATACGTCGCTGCATGATTCAGCGGGTGTGTGACTGGGAACAGCTGGCCTGCCGCGCCGACTTGATTAGATAAGACAGCTCAGCCAGGGACCCACGCACGGAGGAGCTGAAAGGCGAAACCATAGCCGGGTTCCCTTGCTCTCATATGACGCATCGCGTCCCTCGCGGTCTAGCGTAAGCAGGGTGCCAGTGAGTGTTCTGTACCCGTTGGAATTCCAATGAGTATCGGGCAACGCCTATCGCTACACGAATGCCAAGAGTTCCCTGCGGAGTTCGAGCTCCGGCATGAAGTAGCGGCGGCAATACTACCACAGCAGAGGTCACGTCGATCGGATCAGCAAAGCGGAATCATGCGACGTGTACAGAGGGACGAGGGAAGAATGAATAGTGCTATGTGTACAAGAGAAGCAACAGGATACGCAACAAAAATCAGTCAGTACGACGACCGTCAGCCCGGTTGCACGGACGACTCCGGAGAACATTCCCACACGAGCTCGGAGACGGGGCCAATCGTGGGCTGGAGTATGCCCGTTGATATCACTGTTGTCTCACCTTTGATCCGATACTCGACCTGGACGCGATGAGTGCGAGCCCAAGGCCAGCCACCGGAGAAAAGTCGTTGCGCAACCACGACAGGCAGCTGTCCCCATCGACAGGCCCGCATTCGACGAGCGTCGATTGTTTGTAAGGTTCCAGGCAGAAGCTTCGGAGCCCCTGAGTGTCTTGATTGTACCACAAGGAAAACTTCCCATGGGGAGTCGCTTTGAAGTCGCCATCTTGCTGCATGAACGGCTTATTGTCTTCATCAGGCAAGTAGAGGGGCTGCTCTGCCTCGGTGACATTGGCTATCTTCCATGCATCCTCATTCACGTCGGTACGCCAACGGAGGGACATGAAGCTGTCCGCACCGTTGTCTTAACCCTCGATGTGACCATCATTTCCGTGTGTCCTCGTGATGGTGACCTTGGCCAAATCAAGTGGCCTGTCCTGGCAAAATAGATCGTGCAGGATGTTCTTGTTGGTTTCCGCATCATAGAGGCTGAGGGAAACTGGCTTTTTGTCGGTACCAAAAGCTTGGCACGGCCGCGCACGATGGACGGAGTGAGGAACGCTGCTCATCAGGACGCTCTTATTCGGCGCGCAGAAGGGCTGCCCTTGCCTGTGGAATGCATGCACGCGACTTATATACGCCTCGAGACGGACAAGGGGTCCGGCGATGCGTCACAAGCCTTTGTCGCGCCACATGCCTTCGTAGGACTTGGAGCAGAGGAAGCGGTCGAGCGCTTGTTGACGCAAGCCGCGCTCGAATACGCCACACAGAGAGCTCAAACAACAGGAAGAGATCGAAAACCGAGTGTCCTTCGATGTTGCCAGTGACAACCTTTGACGTAGAGTACAGCAACGTCCGGCCTTCGCGCCTGTGAAATTGATGGCCTGCGCAGGATGGTGCGCATGTTCAAAGGCGAAGACTCCAGACCAGTACAGTGTGTCTTCGCTTCGCTTCAAGTTGCCCCCCGCCCTCCCCTAAACCCCCCCCCCCCCCCCCCCCCTCCCCCGCCCTCACCCCCCCACACCCCACCCTTCACAACAAACTCGCTGACTGCGTCTCTCAAGAGTGAAAGGAGGAACGCGTAGCCTCGGCGTATCTACGTAACAAGAGCAGCCTGTTCGTGGCTGCCTGATACAGGGGTCGACCAGCCCATAGAGAGAAAGTTGATAATAAGAGTGCTGGGCGGGCTCCCTACGGTGTTCTCGTGGCGACACCGGCCACGATAGGAGCGATTCCATCCGCACGGATCCAACCACGTTCCATGCATGCGGGGCGTAGAGCTCTCATGTGGATGCTCGACTGGCATCAGCCGTCTCGTTCATGGTCATAGCCGTTCTCATCAACGCTTCCGAAAGCATCGCCCTCATGCTCCTCGGCATCAGTCTTCTGGCCCACGGACGCGAGATGCGAAATCCTTTACTATTCCGCAAGGCCAATGAAGATGTTGTTGTCGGGTCCAATCATGCTGGCCACTTCGTCCCATTCCTCCCAGAGCTCGCTCTCATGGAGAGCCTGACACTCGTGCTGCTCTGCCAGGTCAGTCAAGCCAGAAGACCCCGTTCTTGACCCTCGGCAGAAGACGCACCTTCTATCGACATCTGCAGACCGCCGGCCTTGAGTGCGAGCGCGTTACATTTAGCGTGATATTGAGCCATGATGTCTGACAAAGTCCGAAGAAATTCGTGCTGCTCTGCCAAGTCAGTCAGGGCAGAGGAGCCCCGTCCTTGACCCTCAGAAGAAGACATGCCTTCCATCGACCTCTGCAGAGCGCCGGTCTTGAGTGCGAGCGCGTTACGTTTAGCGTCAAATTTAGCCATGACGATGTCTGACAATGCCCGAATGGCCACCAGCTCCTTGCCCGTCTCTCCAAAAGGTGCCAGAACGTCGAGCTGAAAATTGCAGTCGGGTCGCCCGAGCCGTAGAATCTGTCGGACCGCAACCTCGCATGGCGAGAGAAGACGTGCGAGGTGCCTAAGAGCCGCCCTATGTTGGTCTGGTCGGTAATGCGTCAATATCTTCGCCATGGGCGCAGGCAGCACGATCTGAAGACGCAGGGAACGCAAAGAGCCACGCCCAAGTGAAAAGTACGGCCGTTCTCTCGGTCGCGAGGGCGTCAAGGTCTTGAGAAACTCGATGAATTGTTCAAGCGAGGTGAAGCGCTGCTTGCTCCATCGTGTGAGGGATTCGTGATAGAGGTCAACGGTAAAAGACTCGAGATGCTCGAAAAGCGAAAAGTCATCGGCTCTGCTCAGAAAATCGCAAAAGCCTAACGCCCCGTATGGCGTTTGGGCTTGGGCATAATCGCGGCTGTCAGACCGTTCGATCTCGAGCTCAGTGATGGACCGCGGCAGCTGGTCGAGGTCAAACATCATATCGCCCGTATCGGGTGCTTTTATGGGTGCCTGCAGCCTTCGAGGGAGCACCCGAGCGGGCAGATGTACGATCCCCGTTAGCGTGAAGGCCTCGACGCCGATTGTCCAAGGGATGCGGATCACATCGGGGTCGTCGAGAACAGCGGTCTCCCACGCTTCGAAGAGAGTCTCGGCGTGGACGTTCCCGCGAGACCGTGGCAGATCGGCGACACGACTGAAATGAGTTACGATCCATTCCGGCGATAGTTCTGTCGCAAGGCGAGCCCCAAGACCAATGAGTCGCGTCTCGCCTTGCCTGGTGGTGCATACGAGAAGAGGCTTTTGCACCTCAGAAACGGCGAGTCTCACCTCCCCTCTCGTGCCGGTTGGGGAGAGATCGATCTGACCCTCACTGTACCGGTAGCGTGTTGTCCACAGAATACGTCGAAGATTCCGAAACGCGCAAAGGACCGCTTTCAGCCATGGTATATAGTCGTGCAGAGACTCGGGTAGCACGACCAGTAGAATGCGCACGGCATCGACGTATTCGGCGTATCGGGTCTGCCAGCGGTCAGCAATGCGACATGAGACCATGCCAAGCCGACCAACGAAAGAGATTGTTGCCCTTTGGAGGCGGGTAAGGTTTTCCGCTTTAAACAGGCGGAAGACGGCTTTGACGGCCTCGGGAAAGGTGGTTTTGGAGAGGAGTAGAGCATTGATGCGCGCTCGCCCCTCGAGGCTCGTGAGAATGAGCTGCCTGGACTCGTTCAGAGCCCAGACTCGCTCGGCGGCGGAGACATGCAGCATGGTGATGCGCGCTCCCATGGGAGGTCGAGAGCGAGCGAGGGTGAGTGAATGCACGCGAAGGGGATGGTGGCGAGGCACAGCTGGATCGGACACCGTGTACGTCCCGCGATTGTCGATGGGCGTTGGAGATGGTCAAGAGGCCAAGGGAAAACGATACTGTAGATCGTCGACGTATTTGCCACCCTCCGTGGGCGGTCCGAGCGTCCAGTCATGTTAGCTATGAGCGTCACTGCTCCTTGATACGACTCCCAGTGTTCTTCTCTCGCCGTTCGTTGACATGTCGCGCTAAAAGGCGCACTCGAGATCGACGACAGCGTCTCGTATCGGCCGTCGTCAGTACCCGAACGTATCATCAGCCGCTCTGCCTGTCGATACAAGCCCGCGCTGTCGCCATGGCTCGTGACAAGGGCCGCCCGCAAGCTAGCAGTCTCCATCGTCCGTGAGCATCACCGTCAAGACTGCGCTACGCGAAGGGGCACATCTGTTCGAGGAAGGACGGATAATTCACGGTCGAGATGACTCCGACGCGCTCCGCCGCCCGACTGCGGATCGCCATATAAATAGGTCGCGGGAGACTCCCAGCAGCTCAGGAGGCAAGGGCGCTGGGCCAGTCTTGACAGGACTGGATCGGCCGCGGGACCATCTCTACAGATGACGATCATGAGCCTGGCCACGCAAAGCCGCGTCAAGCCAGGAGGAACGTTTGTCCGACTCCTGGCCACGAGCTAACCTCCACTCGGCACTTGCAAATCAAGCCTTCTCTCTCCCTCCCTCTTGCTGGACTGTCCGACTCTGTCAGACCGGCAAGATGGACGCATTCGTCGACTGCCTGCGTATCCTGCTCGCGTGCTTCCAGGGCCAACAGCGCCCTTCCCGACCGCCGCAACAGCAGCAGCAGCAGTACCAGCAACAGCAGGGGCAGTATCAACAGCAGTATCCTCCCCCGCAGGGGCCGTTCCAACCCTACCAACAACAGCAGCAGGCGTATCCGCAGCAGCAGCAGCCGTCCTGGTCGCAGGTTGCAGGGCAGCAGGCGCCGACGCAGCAGCACTACGCCCACCACCAGCAGCAGCAGCAGCAGCAGCAGCAGAACGGCCAGTACCCCGGGGCACATTATGTCCCGAATGGCGGGGGACAGGGGAAATGGGACGGCTGGCAGAGACCGTCGGGCCTGCCCGCGGGCGGCGTGGTGGGGCCTCATCACGCCGGCTACCAAGTGAGCTGCGGTCGGCGCGCGCTGGCGCAGTGCTGAGGGGCAGAATCAGGACCAGGTGAACGCGACGAATGAAAAGTACCAGCAGCTGCGGAATCAGGCGCGGCACGAGGGCGACGAGGCGCACAGGTGAGCTTGCGAGCTTGCGAGCGACAGAGCTTGCGAGCGAGTCAGTGGATGTTGCGGGGGGCTGACGCGCAGGTGCTTTGCGCAGTCTCAGGCGGCTTACCAGTGCGTCGTCCCCGACCGGTTCGGCCGGGGGTGGTGGGATGGGAGAAGAGGGGAGCAGGGCTGACTGCAGGTCTGGCGATGGGGCGCGGGCGCACGAGTTGAGCCAGGAGGGAAAACAGCATGCGCAGGCGCAGGACCGGCTGGACGACGAGGCGAGCGCGTGGATCTTCAACGGTGCGTATGTCGGGCGAGCGAGCCAGTGAGCGAGCGAGGCTGATCCCTTCTCGTCCTCCTCCTCTTGTCCTGTCCTGCTCCTCCCGTCTACTACTCTTTGGTGCTCGGTACTGCTTGGTCTACCGGCGCAGAGAACAACAGCGCCTCTCCGCCCGGGACGGTGGACCTGCACGGGCTCTACGTCAAAGAGGCGATCGAGCACACCGAGCAGGCCATCAACAGCGCGCGCGCGGCCGGCCAGCCCGAGCTGCGCGTCATCGTCGGCAAGGGCATCCACAGCCAGGGGCACGTCGCCAAGATCAAGCCGGCCGTAGAGGACCTCATGCGCAAGTACGACTTGGCGGCGCACCTCGACCCGCACAACGCGGGCGTCCTCGTGGTTGATCTGACGGGCGGCGCCTCCGGAGGAGGAGTAGGAGGGGGCCGGTCGAGAGACGCGGGCGGGCTGGTGGACGACTTGCAGAAGCAGGACGAGGGGTGTCGCGTCATGTAGCCGCGGTAGGAAGAGCAAGTATAATGTCATCCTCGTTGCATCTTTGCATCTCGCTGCGTAAGATAGATACTCTACCTGCTCCGTCCCCTCTCTCCCTCGTCTGGTAAAGCAACCGACTAGCTACACCGAAAGCCGAAGCTGAGCCAAGTATATACAACACGAGCTGGGCCAACGTATGTATACAACAACCCCGCGAGGAGCGGGGCGACCGGCCAAAAGTCCATCTATACACGAGTCGATGCGCCCTCCAGTGTCCAGCGAGATCCAATGTCCATCGGTCTACCCCCTCGCCTCTCGAGCTCGTTCTGCTTATCACATGCCCAGCATGCTCATGCCCATGCCCATCTGGCCGAGCTTGACATCGACGATAGGCGGCAGCGCAATCAGCTCCGGCGTCGGCGGCGTCCTCAGTTCGCTCAGCAACGCGAGGCCACTGGCCGCCGTGAGCGTACTGCGGTTGGTGCGCGCTGAAGGGGTCGCCGTGGCGGTGGCGCTCGCCATGGCAGCAGTCTCGTCTGTCCACCCGCCGGCGGCCGATTCGCCGGCTCCCGCCCGCCTATCGTCGGCGTCTGGGTATCGCTCTGGGAATGCCGCGCCGGGCTGGGCGTAGTACGCTGCATGCGCGGGCGGGTGGAGATACGCATAGTCGCCGGGGTGCGCGTGTGCGTGCGACGCGAGAGGCGCGTTGGCGAGCGGCGGCGTGGCGTACCCGTACCCGGGGGACGAGTAGTACCCCTGCGCGTGTGCGTGGGCGTTGGGGTGCGTGGCAAACGACTCGAGGGACGAGGTGGAAGCGTGCGGCTGGTGGTGCGTGTAGGGGTAGGCGGCAGGGTGCGCCGGCTGCACGGGGGTTTGGTAGGCATGATGGTTGATGGACGCAGACGAGTCGCGGTGGGACGATGCCGATGCCGATGTCGAGGCGGAGGGGAGGCCGCGGTGGCGAGCGCCGTGAGTGCGCTCGTGGCGCCGTAGGTTGGACGAGACGGAGAACTTGCGGCCGCAGCCCGGGCGAGTGCAGGTGTACGCTGTGAAGCGTCAGCTCAGAGTCTGATGCATGGAGAGAGGGGCTCACGCTTTGCTCCCGTATGCACGGACATGTGCGTCTGTAGTGAACTCGGGCGGTTGAAGCGCTTGTCGCAGACGGGGCTGCATCGTCAGCCAATTCCGAGTGGCGGACGAAGCGAGGAAGAAAGTAAACTCACCAGACATGCCTCTTGATCTTCTCGTTCTCCCGCTTGCCTTGCCCATCCCGCGCGAAGACCGAGTCGCCGCGCGCACTGCGCGGAATTTGGTCCTCGTCGTACCGGTACCCGTCGTACATCTCCCGAGGGTAATACGCCAATCCGCCAGTGCCCGCGGGCGCACCGGACAAGTCGGGATAGTAGCCATCCGAGCTGTCGCGGCGATACGATTGCGACTGCGAAGGGTGTAGCTGAAGAGGGTGATACTCGTCAATTTCGCGCAGGTATTCCGTGCCTTCCCTGTCGCCCCATCCTCGCTCTCCCATCGGTCGGGCGGTGTCCCAGTCAAACTCGTCAAAGTCGGCGTCGGCCTTGGTATCGTGCTGCGAATGAGGATTGGCGTACGCAGTATCGGACGCGTAAGCGGCTTGGGTTAGAGAGTGTGAGTCGGCGATTCGTTCTTCGCTAGTACGGGGCCGGGCCAGCTCGGCGGACAAAGCTGGCGGGGTGAGCCGAGGGGTGTAGCGTACTTGCGAGTATGCAGCCGGGTTGGAAGAGTACCACTGAGCTTGTGATTGGTACGGATACGCTTGTGGCAGTGGCTGTGGCTGGGTCTGCGACGGTGGAAGTGGCTGTTGCTGGAGCTGTGGGTGGTGTTCATGCTCCCATAGTCGGCCGGTAAAGGCGGTGGCAGACGCGCTCGGCCCAGCTGCGCCTTGGCCGCTGGCGTACTGGCTGGAGAGCGGGTTGGGCACAGGTAACGGCCCAGACCAAGAAGCAGACGACTCGTGCGACAGGCGCGAGGGGTTGGTGCGGGGCGTCGAGAGGGGCCACTCGTACGCCACGCTGTCTTGCAGCTGGACGACCTCGGAGTACGAGCGCGAGTGCGAGTGTTGCGGAGGTGCAGGCACTGCTGCTGCAGGGTAGGCAGCCTGCGCTTGGGTGTGCGTCGAAGACGAGGGTCGCTCGAGCGGGGGCAGGTGCACCTGAGCGTTGCCGAGCTCAAGCAGGGCGTGTATGTCCGAGCCTGGCGTGGCTGTATCCGCGCGGCACGACTGCTGGAAGGTCGGAGACGCGAGGGCAGCTCGGTCGTGTGAGACGTTGTGCAGGGCGTGCTGGCCTAGTGGGTGGGGATGGGCGATAGGCTGCGCGTAGCGCGAGAGGTTGAGGGGCGTGACGAGCGGGACGGACATGGCTGAGGGGATGTCTGCGGGGTCAGTCTCTGCTGTTCCCGTGGGAGCCTTTTCACGGCAGACGAGACGAAACAGGTGAGGGTGCGCAGAGCTGGAATGGAGGAATGGATAAAGTGAATGGATGAGAATAAATGCTCTCACCCCGTGTCCGCACGAGTGTATCTCTGTCGGCGACGGTCGTTCTGTTGTGTCAATCGTGGTGAGATCGGGTCCCACGATCCCGGGCGTCGATGCGCGGGGACAAAAGAGCCAGGCAGGGGTCGAGGAGAGTTCGGTATGCGGTGCAAGGGGGCTGAAAGGAGAGACCGAAGTGGGAGGGGTAAGTGGGCAGATTGGGCGGCGCTGGACTGGGGTGAAGTGAGCGCCGCGCCGAGGGCCGATGGCCAGAGTCTGAGGGGCGAAGGTGAGAGAGCATGAGGGAGGGAGCATGAGGGTGGGGAGATGAAAGGAAGAAAGAGACTTCTCAATCATAAGAGAGGGAGGGGGGGGGGGGGAGGGTGAGAGATGCCTTTGGCTCGGGGGTCAGGACAAAGGTGAGCACGGCAGGGGAGGCGAAGGGGAGGGAGAAGAGAAGGGGCTCACGAGAGACGTTGCGGTCGAGGGTGTCGCTGTTGGTGCTGTGGATGGTGGTGTCGCAAGAGACAAGAAGGGTGAGAGCGGAATCGTTGCCACCCTGTCGAGGTGCATGAATGAATGAGCACTGAATGCTGCTGCGACGCTCCAATGACCGCGGCGATCGCAAGGTCCGTCGTACTGGTGAGACTCTATTCGTCGTCGATCGTCGTCCGTCTCTCCTCGGGCGGGCAGTGGCGTACCAAGTACCTGGCTACTTGGTTAATGAGTACCAACAAGTAGGAGGGGCGGGTGGCAAGACCGATGGGATGGGGGAGAGGAAGAGAGAGAGAGAATGAGTGGAGCGGCGGGGCAGAGATGGGGGCGACTATATGTCGTCTGCTTGCCTGCTTGTCTGCCTGCCTGCTTGCGTATGTATGTTTTACCCTTGTACCGTGTGCAGTGATGTATGGTGATGTGGTGTGCTGCGAGCCACAGAGTCTTCCCGTTCGTTGGTTCGTTCGCTCCTCGGTCGGGTGAGCGTCGTAGATCGGGATCGGACTCTCTCTCTTTCTTTGCTGTTGGGTCTGTGGGTGTATGGTATCGTATCGGCTGTCGGTGTGCGGGTTACGGGCGTCATGCAGAGACCAGAGGGGTCATGGTTGAGAGATAGGGATGGGGGGAACAGGGGATTAGGAACGACAGGAGACAGAGGAGGGAATGGCGACACTGTCTCGCCGATATACAAGAGAGTGCTCGGACTCGTAAGCGACGGTAGGCTCGGAGTGCGTGACGATCAGACCCAGACAACAGACAGCAGACAGCAGACAGCAGCAGACGGCAAACACCTGTTGACAGCGAGTGCGGCAAGGAGGGAGGGGGCGTGGGGTGTACCCACGGCCCATAGCCCATAGCTTGAAGGTCCCTTTGGGATTTCCTGCGCTGCTGTGGGTCGACTCGCCCTGGATCTGTAGGTAACGCTGAGCGGAGATGAGGACAATGAGTACTACAGTCGACTACAGCAAGAGAAGACGAGAGCCGATGTGTCCGGAGTATTGGGTTGAACGGGGTCAGTGTCGGAAAAGACAAGGGGGAAAGGGAGGTGTGTTGATGTTGATGGCATCAAGAATCGAGCGAGCATCAGGCAGATAAGATGCTGCCTAGCGGCCTGCGAGTCATGTCATCAAGTCAGCGAGTCACTCTGCTCTGTCATCTGATGATCAGTCGTCAGACTGATCAGAGGGCTTTCTGTTCTCGCAGGCACCTCGCTCGAGTAAGGTTGGTCCCCTTTGACACACCTCGCACGACCATCTCCCCTCTTCGTCACCCTCACCCTCCTCGTCGTGCTCGTCCTCGTCCTCGTCATCATCGCGTATCACCGACGACCGAACAGTGCTCTCTGTCTGTATCATGGAGCAGGCACTTCGGCTGTCAAAGGGGGCGCAGATCCCATCATCCCAGCTGGAATCGGCGTGTCAAGGGGGGAAAGGTGGAGAGGCGAGGTGGTGATTGGGTCAAACGCCGGACTCGATATGTGAGACAGGGAAGCATCACTGGTCAGCATCGGATACGTTGATGGGCACCGCCCTCTGACTCGCTGACTTCGCTGGCCATGTCGCTGCGTTTTCCCGCATCCGTGGTTCGTGAGCCATGGGTCATGGGGCACGGGGCGTTCAGCGCCGTTGGACGGTGCAGTGCACGAGTATCGTTCGAGTGGTGGTGGGGGTGGTCGTGATGATGGCGGTGCCCGGTGTGTCTCTTCGGGACTAGACTGACACGCGTGTCAATGTCTGCCTGTCACCACACAGACACACGTAGGGCGGGGCGGGGCGGGACGAGGCGAGTCGCAGCAAGTGAGAGCAAAGGCCGCGGTCACCACGGCCGTATGCTGCCTCGTCCCTTCTCACACATGGCGATGTGTAAAGGTGAAAAGATGGAAACATGAATGAGAGAGAGACAGAAAGAGAGGGAAGGGCACGCACTGGGTTACCGTAACTGACATCGGCTCAACGCAATCCCATCGCAATCCGCAATCCACAACAATAGTACATGACAGACAGCCAGACAGATAGAACGACGATCTCTACCGCGGGCAGCAGGTGGCGCTGACGCACATCTACATTACACCAATATCACTGCCCCAGCCACTCGGTCTCCTCCCCAGCGTCCCATCGCACCGCCACCGCAGTCGGCCCCTCTTTCCGCCTCCACGTCCGCGTGACCTTGCCGTCGTCCGAGATGTAAGTGTACGTCTTGTCGGCCTTCCAGCGCCCGTGCTTGTCCCAGTGGCCGTGGCGGCCCACAGGCGCGTTCTGCACGTCGGAGATGCCGCCGCCAATGATCAATCTGTAGATTGTTAGGATACGGTCACAATACCAAATCCGGCTCCGACTCACCCAGCGAGTATCCAGATGATCCATGCCCACAGCATTGCACCCCAGAACCGCCGCAGCGCGCGACTGCGGGCCTGTTGCAGCCGTGTCACCTCGGAGATGAGGCCGGCCGACTCGGTGTCGGCGGGGCGTGGGAGGGAGGCGGGGACGTGCGTCTGAGGCTGAGGCTGAGACGGACCAGAGTCTGCCTGTCAACTGCCTGTGCAGACTAAGAGCACCGCGGGACGCTCACATGGCGGTGGCGCTTCCACTGGAGGATCGTCGGGCTTGCTCGACGACCCGTTGGCCACTACGGCCGCATATGTCCCTTTGTTGCTCATCCTCGTCGGCGAGTGCGTGCAGGAGAAAGTGGAGCGGAGATGTACAAGTACCAAGAGTGCCGGCGCTGCCTGGTGTGCCGACTGTTATGATGTCCACCTTTGGGAGGGAGAACACAGAGGAGTGAAGAGGAGGGTGGCAAATGAGAAAAACGTCGCAGTACCGATGGTGTCGGAGTGCTCGTGACCTCGACGTCAGCGCCGATCAATGCCACGTGCCACTTTAAAGTTCAACCCCATATAAGATAGACAGAAGAGCAAGAACCCATCAGCTGGAACTGCAACATCTTCTACCTCTCTTCAGGAGGCGCGTCGTCCAGCCTTGCAGGATGTCCCTCTACGCCGACGAGGACCTCTCCCTCGCCCAGGACCTCCCCGTCGCCGGGCCCTCCACCTCCCTCGCCGGCGCGCCCGCCGACCCCCTCCAAGCTCTTTCGGCCGCACTCACCTGTCCCGCCGAGAGCGCCCAACAGGCAGAAGCGCTCATAGCCGCCGGAAGCCGATTCGAAGAGCACCCAGAGCGCCTCCCCGAGCTATGCGGGCAGCTGCTGCCCATGGTCGCCGACGGCGGGGAGAGCCTGCTGCGCAGCTGGACGCTCGACATGGTCGCGCTCGCCGTGGGGCGCAGCGGGCTCAAAATCGACGTCAAGCTCGCCGTCGCGCAGTCTTCCCTCGAGTCGCTGGCCCGCATGCTCGACAGCCAGTCCGTGTCGACGATCAAAGCCGTCATTCCGATCTTCTGCACCATCCACCCCATCCTCTTCCGCCTGTTGGCCACGTCGCGGCCCCCGCAGGCCATATACGACCTCTTCCGCGCGTCCAAGGCCCGCATAATCGCCCTGGCGCTCGACCCCCATGCGCAGCCGCAGCATGTAGGCGTCCGCGCGCGTGCGTGGAAGTTTGTCCAGCGCGTCTTGCTTGCCGGCACCCGCTCGGCCGGCTCGGCGGACCCGCGATTGCAGGCCAAGGCCGCGAGCGGGATGGCCGCAGACCCCAATATTGCGATGATCACGCGCGATAGCCCGCTGAGCGTCACCGAGCTCGAGGACGAGGCCAACCTGCTCAGGACGCAGCTGGTCACACAGATGTACGCCTCGGATACACCCGCCGTGCTCCAGCCGCTCTTCAATACCCTGCCGCTGTTGTGCAAGTCGCGTCCCACCCTCGCCGCGCTCCTGGTGTCGTCCATGACTTCGTGGTCGCCCGCGGCCCTGGAAGCCTCTGGCAAGCCAGCGATGCAGATTCGCGCCGTGGAGAAGACCCTCAGGCTCGCCATGTCGCATGTCGTGCGGCACCCCTCTCTCGCCCAGTTCTCGGCACAGCTCAACGACGCCCTCCTGCGGCAGAAACAGAGGATGGACGCCGCTTTCATTGTGGAGCATGAACAACGGAAAGCGCGACGGGAGGCTCAGAAGAGGGGAGGGATACCGCCAGCGGAGAGCAGTGCGAGTGCTGCGAAGCGGGCAAAGATCGAGTCCGACTCTACCCCTGCGCCCTTCGCTAGCACGACTGTACACTTTGATGTGACAGCTCTACCGCTCGAGGCGGTCATCGATGAGGTCATGCGAGGATTGGCCTCGGTCCCGATCGAGAATATCAACTCTGCAATAGAGGTCAGTGACCATCATACTCATTCGTATCTCGATACTGATCGCAGGATGCACGGCGAGCAATAGTGGAAGGTCGACGGGATGGCGTTCCAGTCTTGGCCACGACTCTGGGCGTAGTCTCGGGCACAGGTGTCAAAGACGAGGATGAGGATGAGATCCTCAATCCGCTTGATATGGACGTGGATGATGACGAGTTCTTGGTATGTTCACTATATCTACGGGGGCACGGCTTACACACAGCTCGGGCGCATGGCCGAAGAAGAAGAGATCATTGCATTTGCCGATTTCGCCCTGCCGCCCCCGGAACCCGTCGATCCAGGCGAGAAAGACGGTCTGGTTGGCCTCACTCTGGAGAGAATATGGCAATCCGGCGGCGAGCTTGCGTCGCTCCCTGATCTCCAGCCGAAAGATGGGACGAAAGTCGCGGTGCAGCCAAAGGAGATGTGGATGTTGCTGTTGGCTCGTTTGGCCACGCGAGGTCCAGAAGTGCGCAGGACCATCATTGCAGACTATGTAGCCGCGGATTTTTCGGCAAGGTAGGTCAACCCTGTACCCACCTCTTGATGTAACGCTGATCTCTAGGTCCAAATTGGCGGCTATATGGCTCAACGAAGAGTGGTACACCCAAAAGATTCACGGCAACGGCGAGTATGCCTCGAATCTCGATACAGTCCTCCACGCGTGTCTCGCGAACCTCGACGCCAAAGACAAGTCCCTTTCCAACTTCCTCACCTCGCTGCCAGAGATCACCCCTTCTGCAGTGGCAGTACTCGAGAAGCTGTCCGAAGATACCGAGCGATCCGTCCCAGGTCTACTGGCTCTGCGGGATCTCGTCGAGACTCGGCCGCCGATACGAGACGTGGCGTTACGGACCTTGCTCGAGCTCTGTACCCACCCCGACCGCAAGACCCGTTTCCTGGCCATCTCGACTGTCCGCCGGTGGGTCCCGTCCTCGGCAATGAGCGACAAGGTCATAGGTTTCGCAATGGGCATTTTCCGCAAACTTGCTCCTAGCCCTACCTCGACTGAAGCCGAAGGCGGGGACGTGGATATGGAAGAGGGCGAACAGGTCGAGGAATCCGTCGAATCCAAATTTCTCACTTCTCCGTCGGTTGAAACGGTGCAGCAGTACCTCGAGCTCGTCTTCGCTCTCACCAAGCGGCGCGAAGATCTACTCGACGACATCTTTTCCCTCTATCCCAAAATGGATTCCAATATCCAGGAAGCGGTCGAGGCGGAAATCTCTCGTCTCGTGCAGAGTATGGGACCTACGCCTAAACTTCTCGATACCCTGCGCAATTTCCCGGCCGGAGCGGAGAAGCTGGCCCTGCGCGTCGTGACCATTCTGAGCGGGGACAGGGGCGGAGCGGTCCTGGTGGGACTGGTCAAGGGTTTGATGCAGGATCGGGAGCTGGATCCGAGGTTTATCATCCCGATCATTGGGCAGTTGGAGAAGGTGTGTGCTCCATGTCCCGTATCGACACCCCTCGTCTCGTTGTAAACGAAGATTTGGGAGCATGTGGCTGACTCTCAGGCCGAGATCGAGAAGCAGATCCCGAGGATTGTCAACTTGCTCGCCGAGCCGGACTCGCGAGACCTCGTTCGCTCGGCCTTCGCGTCGGTCCTGCAGAAGATGACACCCGCCGACCTGCTCGTCGCGCTGCACAACGAGGAGACGAGTCTCAAACAGACCATCGAGGGTCAGTCTACCCGTCCGAATGTAAGCGTCATGTTGTCCAGGGGCTCACGTGCAGCGATTGGGATCTGTTTCAGCATGACCACGGTCTTCAGGTCCGACGTGCTCGCCGCCGCCCTGCAACGCATAGTCGAGCTGCCCTCGCTGCCACTCGTCTTTGTCCGCACCACCATCCAAGCAGTGACGACATACAAATCCCTCATACCCTTCATTGCCAACACCGTCCTACCGAAACTCATCAACAAGCGGATATGGGAGGTCCCGCAATTATGGGACGGCTTCATGCGGCTCGCGCGGCTGCTGGGCCCCGCGAGTTATGGCGCGCTGGTCCAGCTGGGCAAGGACCAGCTGCGGGAGGTGGTGGAGAAGCAGCCGGCACTGAGGACGGGCTTGAAGACGTTCTTGGGGAACAGGCCAGGCGCCAAGGGCGCGTGGGCAGAGGTGTGTCTTGCTGGCGCATGGGATTTCAGTCGAGCTGACCCGTAGATTTTCGGCGAAGAGTGAATGGGGCGTTCCGTGTAGCCTTTGCAGCGAGGTAAAGGTCATGCATCAGGGCATGCAAACAGCCTAGCATACATACCTCCTCCAGCGCCTACTGACCGATGAGACGTTTGACCAATCTTCAATTCGATGTGCAGGCATTTGGCATTTGACGATCCCAGATTGCGAAGGTCCGATCACTTAAGCGGTTGGTCGACTTTGCTTATCATTTCCTTTTCCTTTCGCCAACGCAGCGGCGCGAGATGTCGGAGAAGTGACAGATTGGCAACGACCAGCAATGCGAGGAAGGCGTTCAGGGAGGTTGAACATGTCAAATATGTGTGTCCACAGCGTCAACCGGACGCGGCTTGTCAAACCGGAGATCAAAACAGATCGGAACTGATGACGCTCGCTTGATACGAAAACCTCGCCAAGAAACATTCCAGAAAGATGATCACTTTGCCGATGTATGTATTTGCACACGAACGATTTCAGATCTTCGCTGAGGTTTCTCACTGACCGTGGCGGGCCTCAAACCCTTTTGTGTTGGGATTTCACACGCAGCGGACATGATGACATGGTTGCAGGGTGCCGTGGTCAGTGTCTGTCCTGCCCCGGGATATAAATATCAGCCGTTCTGGCAGATCCTTGGCCCCAACAGAAAGCTCACTGTCCTCATTGCGTATCTTTCCAAGCCTTTGGACCATTCTGGCACGTTTTGGAACCAGTCCCACTGTCATACTATGAGCTACCCAAATTCCAGCACACGCTCAACAAGAGGGACTACCTCAGTTAAGGAGGTCATGCAAACATCCCTCATAGACCTCAGAAAGCAGATGACCGATTCGTTCAAGGAGGATTGGCCTTGTCTTGCTCTTGATTTTGACCAACATATTGAAAACACCCAGTTTGACAAGATAGCAGAAACCTTGGCCAAACATTATCCTCATGAAAATGTCACAATGACCCGCCCTTGGCAAGTGCCACTTGTTTTTGTTTGCAGCTGTCACAACGGCCACGCCCTCGACGACCTACGCACGTGACCGACACCTCTCACGTGGCCGACACGTGACCTACCTTGGGCTGGAGAACCTGGACGAGGGAGTAGACGTTCTCTCATTGAGTCTCATGGATCATCATTGACGATCTCACTCTCTCCGTGGCACGCAGCGTGGCTGAGTCGCACTCACGCTGTATCCTCGACGACTGTCACGGTGTCACGGGGGGTTCCACACCTGAAGAGCGGTGTGGCAAGAATGTACGCGAAGGTACAACGAGGTTGCCTGGGGGCTTAGTCTCTGGCTCGCAAAGCCTAGAAGTCTGCCTTAGGACGAGAGTGTTGGGCGAAACCAACTGTGTGACTTAACTGTAGAAGAAAGTACAGTAGAGATCCATCGCTAGAGAAGAAGGGGGTCAGAGGCAAAATCTCTGGGTTTATATCCCCTTCACATGACTACAGGAGGGACTAAATAAAGAGTATCGCTTATCAAGCAAGTGGAGGTACAAGAGCGTGTATCCAGTATATACTTGGTTTGGTACCTTCGTATATCTGAGTACCTTCGTATATCTGAGATGGCTTGAAGCCTAACTCTGATGTACCTAGATCACGGAACATGAGAATGCGAGAATACGAGAACACGAGAAACTAGAATAAGTGAAGCGTGCGCTATCAAACCTAAGTGGTTGACCTGAATGACACGTCTAGGAAGAGTTGTCGATCATGTCGACTGCCAAGTGGTACATTGTCGACCCTGTCGATTGAGTGGGAACGCTTTGTCGACTCTGTCGATTGAGTGGGGACACTTTGTCGGTCATGTCGACCCATTGTCGATTGTGTCGGTTGGCCAGAGAATATTTGTTGATCTTGTTGATCGACCAGAAATCCAAGTTACAGATGGGAGCGCACAGGAGCGCACAGAGGAGCGCACAGAGGAGCGCACAGGACCGCACAGTGGACCGCACATGATCGCACATGGGGCGCACAGGACCGCACTGGGGGCGCACAAGAGCGCACACGGAGCGCACGGAGCGCACAGGCTGTTTTGGCTGGTTGATGGCTGGCCTGGTCATGACAACGACCTTGTTACCTCAACGACCTTGTAACCTCGACGAGGATCCAACCTCAACGAGGATCCTACCTCGACATCCTCGTCTCTACCCCTTTGTCCCTTATTCTTGACTCTGATATTGTGCGAGAGGGCCTCTGCCCACGGGAGAGCGCAGCATCGTGACAGCAGCATAGTCAATTCCAATAGAGGGACACTCACCTACTTTTTTGAAGATGATGGAGGAAAAACCAAACAATTCACTCTCAAGACTGAAACATGGGATGTGAAGAGTCAGCTGATCTGACAAGCCTTGCTCAGAAGCAGGCCTCAACATGCCGCACACTTGATTGCATTCCTCCTGATCCGTCATTCTTTTAACATGCTCTGTACATCATTCTTGTCTTAACAATGTGATTACCATTACTTGCCCGCATGTGTGTTGCTGGTCCTGGTCCAGTCCTTTAGAGGGTTCTCTACCTGTCTTGGAGAAAGCGCTACAGACCCTGTTCATGTGTCAGAGATGATGATCAAAACTGAGCTCTAGGTCATACAACTTGACAAATTGTTCACAACAGACTCAGGCAAAGCAAGGACGTTGAGTGGCAGAAATGCAGCTCTGTAAAGGTTCAGGTCAGCTGTGTTGAGAAACAGTTTACCTTCTTCCTAACATATAATAAAGCCAGCCTCTGTCTGTAAGACTGATAGCTGTGTTGGGTTCCTTCGCGATAGTCAATGTCACACAGAGCAACACTAGTAAGTAAGTCAGTTAGGAAAAGTAGGAGGGCAGAGCCCAGACTCTGAGAGAGAGAGAGGAGTGAAGAAGAGTGGGGAGTCGGGAGTGAGAGAAGTAGGAGAAGAGGAGGTGATGATGGGTTCTCTCTCTCTCAGGCCTGGTTTATATACATGAAAGTCAGGCTGAGGAATCTACGGAGTACGTACGGTGTACGTACGATATCGTGGCGCGGCTGAGAAGTATGGAAGGAGAATCTACTACAAGAGGAAACTATTCTACGGGAGACACGGAGAGGAAACGGGTGTGGCTTAAGGGTCTGCTACGGATTGTCCAGACATCAGCCGTATTAGTGTGAGTGGAGCACGATTGTCGAATGGTGCAGGATCAGGCATGAGAGCTGAGGATCCTAGATCGGATGGTGTGTCGGGTAAGGTCGTATTGTATCGTAGGTGGGTCCGAGGTGAGCCAGGCTGTGGTTTGGGCATCAGGCCTGAGGATGGTGGATCGGATACGGCGTCGGGTGTACTCGTGGGTATGTCGGTTGATGTCGGATTGAATGTCGGATGAGGGGCAAAGGCAGAGGCCATAGGGCTTTCTCCTAGTCATGTAGGGGACAGGCAGAGCGTCAGAGGGGCGGTCCACTACAAGCTCACACTTGTTCACTCAATGCATCACTTGCTACGCTCACCATGAGACAACAGACTCTGAGAAAACTGGGCATACTGTCACGCCTGGGCTCCCTTGGGTAGTGACGGAGGAGGAACGGAGCAAGAATGTTGGGGCTGTAACCCAACGAAGTCGTCACTGGCTCGTCGAGCAAGGACACGGACTAGGAGGTTCGACTCCGACGAGGTCGAACTTGACCGAATGGGATCGGGCTGGGATGAGGGACTGGGACTGGAGGGGAAGTCACTGGGAGATGTGAAACTGATCCATCGCTGGGGCATCTACGAGAGAGTTGCGGGTTTATATATACAATAGGCGTTCAGGTGAACGCCACAAGTGTTCGGGTGATCGTTCGCGTGAACAGTCAAATACTACTTCTTCTGGAAGGCGTTCGTGTGACCAAAGGGGGCTGGGTGAATGCTGCTTGCTTTCAGGTGCACGTGGCAGGCATGTCGTCCAAGGCTAGGGTTTGTTCGGGTGAATGGTACCTGTGTTCAAGTGAACACTTGGGTGAACGGTGATGTCGTGGGTAGATGTCCCAATGATGCGGAGTTGGAGCAAAGCGAAGATTACTTGAAGTTGAGTCGGAGGTCGGAGCAAAGTCGGAGTTTGGTCGTTCATGACACATACAATATGCCCAATCACTTACCTTATTCCTCCTGAATGGTTCAGGACAAATGTCACAACGGCCACACCCTCAATGACCTATGCACGTGACCGACACCTTTCACGTGGCCGACACGTGACCTACCTCGGGCTGGAGAACCTTGACGAGGGAGTAGACATTGAATGATTGCGCGACGACGGGAGGCAGGCGCAGAGTTATATAGGATGCCCCGGGCGCCCATCGTAGTTCTTCAGCACTCTCTGATTGAGTCTCATGAATCACCATTGACAATCTCACTCTCTCCGTGGCATGCAGTGTGGCTGAGTCGCACTCACATTGTATCATCGATGACCATGTTACCTTGACAATCTTGCAACCTCAACGAGGATCCAACCTTGACGAGGATCCTACCTTGACATCCTCGTTTCTACCTGTTAGGACCCAAGTCACGCAGCACAACAGAGGGGCGCACGGAGCACAATAACGGGATGGAGTCATGTGATTATGGTGTGCGCACGCACCTCGATAGAGGGGAGTGGTCCTCGGAGCACAATCGAGGGGAGTGGTGAGCATGTGACATGAATCAGCCACGCGGCACGATCGTGCATTGTGCAATTCCACTGTATATATAAGGCCGGCGCACAGATAGATTTCGTTCAACAACAAAAACTATCACAACTCCCTCGCTTTCCTCACCTCCCTTCCTGTGCTCCATGATAAATCTTGTACTTTACTCTTAGTTATATACTGTCTATCCCTTGCAACACACTCCTTTAACAAGCAGTCAACCATCTGTTCAACACTACGGTTCACCCCTGCCAGTTGTGAACCAAGCTAGCTATAAACTGTCTTAGTCCACTCGTCTCCAAGTCAACCTCCTTGGGGACGGGTGTCACACTCGAAGGGGTAGCCCAAGGTAAACGGCACGAGGGGGTCTAGTCTCTGGCTCGTAAAGCAAGGGGACTGAGGGATCGAGGACAAGAGTGCTGGGTTCAGACCAGCTGTGTGACTTTTGTGACGGGACACAAGAGATCCGTTGCTGAAGAAACTATCTTGGCCGGAAAGTGGCCTCCTTATATAGACAAGAGGGCTATGTACGCCGAAGGGATTTGCCACCCGTTTTGCCACCCGTTCCATGAGAAAAGTTTTCCTACTGCCGATATTTCTCGAGTGCAAGCGATTCTCCTCGCTGCAGATCTGTCTATAATTACTGGGAATGGAAAGGTGGCTGAAGGCCGCCGAGTAGGATCACCGGAAAAAGTAGTGACTTCAGGAAAGATCACCGATAAAAGTATTGACTTCAGGGAAGATCACCGACAAAAGTACTGACTTAAATTGGCGATGTACCAGAAAGGGTAATGTTTGAGCAGTTCGGTGGGAAAAGTACTGTGTTTTGTAGGCGAATGGCGTAAAAAGCGGTGACTTGTGTTTGAGATGAGGTCGGTCATGACAACGGGTCATAACACTACCCCTTTACCCTTTATTCCTGACTCTGCTATTGTGCAAGAGGGCCTCTGCCAACGGGAGAGCGCAGCATCGTGACACACCCGTAGACCGTCCTTAGCACTGTGGTATCAAGTCCCATGGATAGAAAGTAACGGCGCAGGCGTGTTGTCGATGCACAAGAGGCTGTAGGGTACACCTTCTCCAGGAGAACAGAGATAGATCGACATAGACCACATGTGAGAGGGCCCATCAGTCAACGACCGGCCTGGCCCCGTGACAGGTATACATATGTAGTAAAAGATGAAAGTTCAAAATGTCTGGACCTGCCGGAAAGCCTTCTTAAATATTTCATCTGCTGGGATAACATCATCATTTTCACCCTTCTGCTCCTCTGTATCACATTCAGCTGTGTCCCGTGTGGGGTGGGCTTGGACTTCAGTGGCAAGATTGGAGTCATACAGAGTAGGATCAATGGGTGTTTGCCCCTGCTCTTGCTTACCGTGAGCTTGGCTGTCCAGGTACAGACCCTTGAAGGCATCTGCTAATGGTGCTAGTGCTGTACTAGTGGGACCGGACATTGTTTCCTGCATTTTCCATTCAATAGCAGCCTTGCCCTTTGCCGTCAGCATTAAATTTGCCCAACCGCCTGGTGTCCCCTTGTTGTTATACAGAGTGTGCACAGTTTGAATTTGTTCCACCTGAGGACTGCCATTGACCCATGCCGCTGACATTGTATGAGATTGATAAATTTCTGCCAGTTGTGTGATAAGGTCATCTTCTGTGAGCCACCTTGGATTTGTTGTTCTCATGTCAATGTGTGCAAATGAGCGCACCTCAAAGAATCCACCAGTATAGGGGCCTGGCTTGAGCGTTCTGGTGTTACCTGCATGCTTTTCAGAGACTTCGCTATCTTGATAACGGATGAAATCCAAGTCTCCTTCCGCAGGGTGAACATGAGAAGCTGATCGGACTGTAGCAATCTCGACTGGACTGTATGGATATGATGCTATGTGCACCATGAGATGCTTCAAGATATATGTAAGGGGAACAGACCGTTTATTTGACTCTTGTGGTAAGTGAATTGTTTGTGGGTCACTAGCCGGTCTGTATACTCTCTGCTCATATCCGTTTGGTGTGTTGACATAGTAGTTTAGATACTTTGGAGGCCAATTATAAGTCCCCTGGGCATATGTCCTCCGGGGTTGGCATTGGGAGGGCTGCAGCCATCAGTTGAGCACTTATACTGGTTTAGTGATCAGTATGTCAAGAGTGGCCCTGGAAATGGATGGTGTCTGTGATATAGCTAAAGATTGCGACCTACCCCAGCTGATTGATGATCCCTATGATAATAAGGGCCAAGGGACTGACCTTGGCCTCTGCCTGAGCTACCCCCTGCCCCAGAACTCATGGCAAGGTGACCACCTAGTGCAGTTGATTTGGCTGAGTGCTTGAGCTGAACAAATGACAGACACTTCTGTCTAACAGACACGATGTGAATGCAAGGTGTAGCGACACAATATGCACGCAAGGTGTAGCAATGTCAATTGTTCAGTTTGGGCCTGGAGAAGTAGGGCCAGGAGGGGCTTTTGAGTTGAGCAGCTCCAAGCTTCAAAGCTCCTCTTTTGAGTGGGAAACACCAACAACTTACAAAGGGTTTGTGAAGGTTACCCTTTGTTGACAGGATTCCAGATTTGCTTCACCTCATCATGGGCAAACACCATATTTTGAGGTTTGTGTGTTTTCATTTGTACTGTACTGAAAAGGTTGCCAATCAGTGATTGTATCTCCAGGACAAAGATTCTATCAAGGCTGCAGGTGGGGGCTCTGACCTAGGAGGCAAGCAGAGAACCCCCAAGAGTATGATCAACCTGCTTTCTTTGACAAAGTCAAAGAGTCTTGGTCACCTAGGAGAGGACCTGTTGGGCATGGAGACAGAGGGGTGTTGCAACAAGAGTCGGATCAGTCCCTGTGACAGTCAAAGAAGTGATTGGAAAACATGAGTGAACAATGATCATCTGTATCTGCTGTCAAATACACCCCATAGGACTATACACAGTAGGAAAGGCCAGAAAAGGCCAATGGCCATCAGGACAGGTGGGCTAGAAAGGGTATAAAGGACTTGAGGTCAATGTCATCAAGGTGCATGGACATACACTAGAGGGACATTAGAGACAGTCCAATCCTTCAATTTTTCAGTCTTTCTTGTCTGAGCAACAATCACAAATCCATGCAATCACCACTATAACATGGCTGCCCATGAGAGTGACTCAACTAAGCAAGGCACAATTCTTGTTTGTGCTTCCCAACATGGCGGGGCATGCATTGCCAACACAACCGCTGGCAGAGCATTGATTGGTCCTCCCCAATCTTGGGCTTCCAGCCAAGAGGGCTTGAATGGAACTGCACAGCTTCCAAAAGCTTATTTTGCCAAGCATCTTGTGGCACACATAAGACAAGCAGATGGCAATTACTAGCGCCACCTCTGGACTTGCACAAGGAATCCCCATTCAGGCGTTCTTGACGGGCAGTTCTGCCTTTCAAAGGACAGCCTGCTCTGCGGTTTGATGGTTGCTTATACAGAGCCAGTGAGCAAAAGTCTGACCATATGGACGACGAAATCTTAGCTCTGAGGCGATACAATTCCGGTCACCTGTTGCTTGCTCAGCACTTGCTATGAGTGATGAGAAGAGCAACAGGCGGCAACATTCTACAAGGTCGTCAAGGGTGTCGGCATTACAGGTGGAGTTATTGTTGGTGGCAGCTTCCCTGTCTTGTCGAGGATGAACCTTGTCATGGTACAACCTTGTCGAGGATGTTTGTGCCTTGACGAGGCTACTCGAGGATGAGTCAAGCTCATGTGAGCGTACCACCTATTCCCGTTGGCCTATTGTTCTTTGATGGCGAGCATGGCAAGCGCGGCAAGCGTCAAAGAGTTCCTTGCTGTCGTCGAGGACTGCGGTGACGGTGAGACTTAGCTTTGCGAGATGTATCCTTTTGTCCGACAAATGCGGTAAGATTGCGTGGGTTGGTCTTGGCAAGTTGCGGCGAGCTTTGGCAAGCGCCGACAAGTGGCCAACTCACGTTCCTTTGGCTCGGTTTTGCTGTTGCTTTGGTGTCATCTGTGACATCAGTCTTATGAGCGGTTGGCAACCCCAATCTCCAATTGCCCAGAGCCTTTGGTCAAGAATGTTTTCAAAGCTGATCCGGTTGCCAATGACATTGCAAACAGAAGTTTGGGCGGGAATGATCCTTTGTAGCACCACTGAATGACATGACATAGCGCTTGGCCAGGTAAGGGACAAGCAGCGTTTGAGTGTCTGTTGCCTCCCAACTTTGACTCTGAGAACGATAGATTTGCCGCTTAACTGTCTCACCAGTATGTCTAGTACGCGTGTGAATGTGTGTGGGGAGCTACGCATCTATCCCACCCTTGCAGATAGAGTGGAACGGCTCTCCAGGCAGACGCAACTGTATCATATTCTGATTGGCACGCCACTGGCTTGCCCAGACGATTTGGACCCCAGCGCCCAGCTTGACGACGGCGAGGAAATTACCGCACTGCCCAAGTACATCCCTTTAGAAACGCCTTGTCTGCCGGGAGTTGATGAGAACGTAGTGGCCTGCTTCACGCTCTGCGACGAAGCCTTGGAGTTTGAGGGTCAGCCCTTCCAACGCACAACACGGAAGGAGCTCCGGGACCGCTTTGAACGCTGGTTGAGCGGCACGGAGGATGTCACGACGGCCACGCCCTCGACGACCTACGCACGTGACCGACACCTCTCACGTGCCCGACACGTGACCTACCTCGGGCTGGAGAACCTCGACAAGGGAGTAGACGTTGGATGAACGCGCGACGACGGGAAGCAGGCGCAGAGTCATATAGGATGCCCCGGGCGCCCGTCGTAGTTCTTCAGCACTCTCTGATTGAGTCTCATGGATCATCATTGACGATCTCACTCTCTCCGTGGCACGCAGCGTGGCTGAGTCGCACTCACGCTGTATCCTCGACGACCTTGTTACCTCGACGACCTTGTAACCTCGACGAGGATCCAACCTCGACGAGGATCCTACCTCGACAACCTCGTTTCTACCCCTTTATCCTTTATCCTTGACTCTGATATTGTGCGAGAGGGCCTCTGCCAACGGGAGAGCGCAGCATCGTGACAGAGGAGAACTGGCTTGACTGGCGCTGGAAAACAGAACATCTCAGTGAGGTTCTGGCCGACGGTTTGCGACCAATGGTCCAGTCGGAAGCCGGAGTAGGCACAATGCTTGGCCCGCAGCTTGAGTCTGGTGACTGGTCTAAATATACATTGCGGATCTACCGCACGGACAAGCCTTCCAAGATGCCTCATACTGACACTGCCGCTGTCAAAGATGACTCAGTCACTCTTAAGGGCATTGACACCAAGAATGACACATGGGAGACTGAGCACCCTTCTACTTGCAAGGCATCTACAGCCCGGGTCGCAGTCCAGACCACTTGCGGGCAAGAACCATCAGCCTCACGAGATATCCAGAGTCTCGACTCCCTGATTATCAAAGTGCATTATGTCAATTGACTTGAATGACAGCAACTTGACCAGCCCAGTCGGTTTGGCGAAGCCCCGATTGGAGCGGTCCATCGATTGTATCTACATACCGTACATACTGCTTACAGCTGCGTCTGCAGCGGCATGCCTTTCTGCGCTTTCTTCTTCTATTTGTATGAATCATCATCTTTTGTTTATTTCTTCGAGGCCAAGGTGTGCTCATCATCTGGGAGTAGTAAGCGTTGCGATTTGAAACCCTAGGTTCAAGCCGCAAATACCAATCTTCACCTTTGCTGATGCAGGAAGGCCGCCCTTTCTGAATGAATGTCGAGCCGTCCGTTCTGAGAGGCCTAGGCTTTGTTCTCGCTGATATATGCGCGAATCAGCTTCCTAATCCTTCACCTCTTCTGATAGCATACTCCCGTGCGCCATATCTGAGCATGTCCGCAGAAGCTGACAGCGCCACTTCCAGGACGCGTCCGCTGGTACAGGCAACACTCGGAACAACGCTCGTTCGGAGGGAGCTGAGCATACCGCAGCTTCTCCCCCGGCTACTGGCGAGTGGGCGCCAATCACAATCACTGTGTTGAGCAGGTTTGAGGACGATCGATGGACAAAGACTGTCTGGCGCCTAACGACAGCGCTTCCAGATGTTCAGTATTCTGGGTCGGAGTTGAGCTCGACGCGTCATCTCTCCAAGTCTGACATTCAGCTCATAGTCATGCGCTCCTTGGCTACGCATGAGCATGAGATGTCTCAACCACCAGTGAATCTGCACACGACGATCCCCAATCCTCACCAGCAGCCGTCCTTATTAGTCTACGAAAGGGACGGCCGCTTGGACCATATCGAAGCTCCGACCATGGCGGTACCCCTGTCGGCGGGGGTTGCGCGACGGGGCACAATGGCGATGGTCGTCGATCAACGATCCGCTCGAATCCCCACCGATGCTCGTCCCTTGTGACGAGAAGGCCCCTAGCTACCATCTGTATTATCAATACTATTCACATTGAAACGACTATTAGGACCCAGAGGAGGCCACATATCCCGAGGTCGTAACCGTGGGGCCAATTACACAAAGGGAAAACTGGGCCTCGAGACCTCGTCCGTCGATACGAACACTTGCGAAACTCGGACGGCCACTCAAGCCTCCGCAGGTTCCACCTTGTGGGGAATGCGTGGCTTCCGAAAGGTCCTTCGTCGTCCGAGCTCATGAAAGACTGCCTCCTCTCGGCACAGTTTTGCTGTATTCTTGGCACCATGATGCCAACCGCTGAGACTCCACGCGCAAAGCTCTACGACAAACCGTACAAGAACAAGGCCGCCAATGTCGGTACAAGGACCGAACACCTCTCACGAGTGACCATATCTATGACCTCGACTCAATTTCTCCTTCTGCGATACAGTACGCCATCAACTCCATATTTCTTTGTGAATCTCAGTGCATTTGATACCCTTATCTATTCTTCTACAGGTAGGGAGGACCGGTCCTAATCGCCTTGGAGCAGCCTCTCTTCTGCAGGATACTCCCATACATGGCCGCGCCACCTGTGTAACGTCCAAAGCACGGCGATAGACCCCGCGTAGAGAAGGAGGAAGACAAGAAAGACGACCATGAGCGGCAGTCCCACACTCAGAAGGTTGTACAGCGGGTTGAGAGAGATGTCTGTGTTCATATTCCCATCGTTGTCGAGGAAGCGAATACGCTTCTGCCCGACGTCGAGGAAACCGAGTAGCGCAAGACAGATGCCCATCACGACCTGGCCGCCGTGGATAATGTGATGGGCGATGCCGTCGTAGCGGTACCACAACACATTGCGGAGCGCGATCAGCATGAGGCAACCGCCCTATTCATCAACGTGGAGCTGTGTGCTCAGAGTTCCAAACTCACCGCTGCCGGGAAGAGCCACAAGGCTCCGCTGAATGACGTATTGAGCGGTTCTTCCATGACTTGAACGAGGAGGTCGAAGGCCGTATCTTGTCGCTGACCGCTTATAGTGGCGTTGCGCGGGTTGCTCACATCGACCGCGTACAGCTTCTCTAACGCGTCTATGGCCTCGCTCTCGACTTCAATACCGTAGCTCTGCAACGGTAAGCATTTCACTGGCAAGGGCCGCATGACGTCTCTCACCTCTGCTGTCGCCCAGAGGATCTGGCCAAAGTACTGCATATTGAGAATCTCCCAGTCCTCTAGCACGTCAGACCACTTCAAAGGGGACATGATCTGAACTGCCTCACCATCGGGGTCAGACTGCTTTGTAAGATTCAGCAGGTCTTCATACATCTGCTCATACCTGCAGGGTTGGTAACGAACAGGGACATGACGGATCCAGAGGACTTACGGTGGACTCAGATCGAGCTTGTTAAAGTAGTTGCGGACAGCCAGGGCATCGCCGGTCCCGAAGACTTTTCCACTTCGAATATCGTCGGTGAGGACGTCAAACTGCGAGATGACTTTGATGAAGCCGTCTTGGAAAGCGATGTTGATGATACAGTTCTGACAGTCAGCGGCACCGTCCCGCGGCAATGCTTGAAGGAGTCACTTACGACAGTCGCGGCAAGTAAGAGCAGTAGGCCGAAATGTAACGGGAAGTGGACGATCTCCCATAGGTATGCACGCCTGCCTCCTATCCTATCTTCTCGACGAAAGCGCGAGAACATGAACGCCCAAATCATGTAATAGATGCCGATAGCCAGGAAGACCTGGAGATACTTAGGCATTCAGTAGGGGCCTTCTGGACATACCGAGACTCACTGTGTCAACATTGCCTACAGACAGTCCGGTAATAGCGCTATTGAATGCTCTTGTAAGGCCGACGAGTCCCTCGCCCCTATCGAATCAGAGTGGTCCAACCTGATGAGATAGGGGGTCACAAGATGATCAGTGAGAAGGCCCCGTACCGCTCCGCGACCTTTGCCGTATTTGCATACGCATGCAAGCGTTTGCTCAGCTGCGCAAATCCACCCAGAATTTCTACTGCAATGCCGAGATAGAATAGAGCAACCTTCGTAGTGAGACAAGTCTCCTGCATGCTCGAGCGACTGACCTTGGTGATCGCTCTGCCTTTACTTGACGCAGGAATGGCGATGGCGATGATGGACAACAGGCCGGAAAAGAGGAGGACGGCGATAGAAGTCAGGTGGCCAGAGATACGTCGATTCGTCTTCTTCCCCATGTAAGCACCTGTTGTGAGCCCAGCACACACGAGAAGACACATGGGACTCGCTGACGGCAAACTGAAAGGCGAGCATCAACCGGGAGATTGCATATGCGATGACCACCGTGAGGAAGCTATGATTGGCAGCCGCTGGCTGTCAGCCATGGGGTAAGTATGGGAGGACGGGGCTCACTGTGTTGTGTCTGCTGGTCGCTGGTGAGATCAGGCATCGAGGCAGCATTCTGGATCCTGCCCGGCGCCCAGTTGCCCGAAGCCGCCCCGATATAGATGAACACGCCAATTTGGAACGCCTTGAACTGCCGATGAAACAGATCCTCGGCCTGGTACCGCACGTCGTAGTGCGTCTGGGATGCCCACAGCCAGGCGATGAGGACGTAGTAAGAGAAGAATGTGAGGAGTGCAGCAGGCGTGGATAGCTCGTTTGTCTCGCTGAAAACGGACAGCACTGCGACCACGACCAGATCTGGACGTCAGACCGGTACCAAGTCAAGGAACGTCGCACCGTAGAAGAGACTGAGCCACTCGGTGGCCTCGGTCTCCCGAGTCAGCCACGGCTGTTTCCTCTTGTTCTTGGAGTTGGGATCTAGCTTGCTCGGCCAGCGCAGGATGGGGATACGAGGGAAAGGCTTGCGGTGTGCGCCTTTGGAGATGTCGAATCGCCTCTTCCTTGCCCTTGGCCCTGGTAGTACTTCCGAGTCTGCAGCTCTTCCTTTTCCTCGGCGTCTACGGGGTTCCGTCTTCTCAAGTGAGACTGTTCCGACCCCATCACCTGCCCCCTCGATGGTCTTGACTGGCGTTCCCAGCCTGGAGGCCAGCCTCAGCTCTGGACGACTGTGTGATGACGAGCTACGTACTCCTTTTTCTGGAGCTCAGAATTCGGCGTGATCTGCCAGTCCTTGTATCCCATTAGGGGCTCTACCGCTGGTGTGTCACCCAGATCCAGGTCCAGCCATGGCTGTCCCCTCAAGGATCCCTCTCCCAAATGGTCCTCCTTCCCCTCTACCGGATCCATCGCGCGCTCGGCAACCTGGTCCTACTGTACTCCAGACAAGATGTCGCTCGCGGACAGGTCCTAAATGTATCGAGGGGTAGTCATCGGAGCGCTGGCTGTGCTCCGACCTGCCATCACCGCCTCGCGGTCGGAGACGGCGATGATCACGGAGAACTCTCGGCAAACCGGGCTCTAGCGGGTTATCGCAGTCCAGGCACAGCACCAGAGTCGACGCTCTCGAGGTCAGAGATGATCGCGAAGGCGAGCTTCCCTCAAGTCGAGTATGAAGAAGAGAGCTGGAACCTTTGAGAAGTGTAGTGGTTGCGATGTTTCGTCCCTGCGAGGAGACGCTCCCGGCAAGACGGCGGGACTAAGGTTTCGCCAAGTCTATGTCCAGGTACTGGCGGCGTCGGAGGAACAGGCGGAAGACGAAGGAATGACCCTGAAATGGAGACCTCCACTTTGCCACTCTGCCACATCAACATGACACCTCCATTCATCAGCGTAGCTTCAGCGTAGCTCTTACGGGGCGAATTTCTGCGGGTGTCCCTGGAACGAAAACGGTAAATGGGGGAATTAAATAAGGAAATTCCGTGATTCAGTGGACAATCCTGATATGCATTGTGTCCTTCCCAAATTGCCTCTCGTCAGAGAAGAAAGATCTATGCATGAGGCTGATGCATGGAATGATCTCTGTAACCAAACCAATCGCCTACATAGCTACTGCCAGACCCGTCCCTGTCAGTGCACCAAAATGATTACAATAGCGCAAATCTGACAAGACTGGCGTCACGGGGTGTCACGCCGGATAGCATAGCTGGCTGCTAACCATTGAACCAAAAGGGCACAATGATCCGACTCATGGCCACCCATGCTCGGATCCCAGCTATATAGACGTCGGTTGTCAGGTGTCACGCGCCTATTCGTGACACGGGGCCAGGCCGGTCGTCGACTGATGGGCCCTCTCACACGTGCTCTCTGTCGATCTATCTCTGTTCTTCACAAGAGGGTGTGTCCTACAGCCTCTTGTGCGTCAACAACATGACTGCGCCATTACTTTCTATCCATGGGACTCAATACCACGGTGCTAAGGACGGTCTACGGGTGAGGACTTGTATATATATCACCCGTACCCTCCTCTGCACCGCCCTGGGCTTTCTCCTTGAAACACCATCGACGAGGCTTCAGCTCTAGAGTCGTCGAGGCTACTCGAGGCTCGTCAAAGCTACTTGAGGCTTGACGGTATTCTCACGTGTCTGACAGGCGTGCTGGGCTGGGACGAGGGTTGTAGACGTGCGTTGGTGATCATGGAGGCGTGGCCAACGTGCCAACTGGCTTGTGCAACAGGTTTGCCAGGTGGCAGCTGTGACATAGCCCCTGTGACCAGCTTGGTATGCCTATGAGCATTTGATCAGCCTAGCATGCCCAACAAGCACTTGAGCATCTCTTGATGAAGTGCTTTAGCTTGCAACTAATCAATGTCCTACAGTACATCCGGCTTTGCCGGATGCTTGACCCGTAAGGGCTGCAATGGCTGCACCGCTAGGCGCAAGGGAGGGTCTTGGGGGGGGGGGCGGGACCCCCATGTCTAACGGAACCAAAAAACAAAGAATTGCATTAGGTTTTCCAAATTGCCTGAGAACAGTAACTTGCAAACCTGATTAGAAATTCGGAGCTAAAAAAGAATTGAAATAACGAGCTACGCCCTATCGCGCACTTTCCCGCACGATCTACCTAGTTCGCATCTACCATTTCTGTCTTGTCTGCCGACTGAAGCAAAGTACAATATCCGACTGGTCAAAGCGCACGCAGCCTCGGGGCACTCCCTGGGCGCAGTCTCATCGAACCTCACATCCAATCGACCGCCAACGACATGCTCACAGCAGCCGAACGAGCATGGGGCAATCCCACCGTGAGGTCCATGATATACTCGTACATAAGTCCGCCAGAGGGATATGCGCCCCTTGTACTCCTAGACAAACTATCGCTAGAGGATGCACTTCGAGTGCGGTTTCGGCACTTCAAATACACATGCTTGTCGAGCTTCCGGACGAAATGCGAGGACACGGTGCGACGCTTTCTGACATGAGCGAAGCATGGGGATTCGCTGACGGGTAGACTCGTTACAAGGCATGCTTGTCGTACGTGCACGAGCTAGATAGAGCTCTGTTGGATCGAGCAGGCGTCATCGATACCCTTGATGTCTTCCCCAACGTGCGGATCATTCGCGACACTTCCCGTCCAGGTGGTCCTCACCTCATCTACCTGCCCGACTGCCGGCGGCGCATGATTCGCCCAGGAGCAATCATTGAGACTACATCCTGCTGGGAAGCGCAGTGGATCGTACCCGATTCTGAGACCGGCGATGAGGACTTGAGTGTCGAGCATGAGGAGATCAGTCTCACTTCGGCCGGGATCCCGCGGAGTATCCTACCGAGCAGCTGGGATGTGCAGTTGCGCTCTCGCGTACGCCTCGAGCACAAGCAGCCATCCGATGAGATATTCCATCCTCGTCATTGTACAGGACTGGCCCAGTTCTGCGAGGAAGGATTGGGACCGTTCGATGGTACGACCAGTATTGAGGCTCTCACATTAACCTTTCAACCTGACTTCGACATGCTCGAAGCTGCAATGCGGTCCCTGAAAGCCAGAGCACCCGAACTCATACCGCGATCTCTGGAGTTGGCATGCCGCTTGCACAAGATAACAGAGGTCGACGATATCATGAGCTTCGCGAACAGCCCGAGACTCGAGCGACTCTGCATCAGCTTCGCACAAGCAGTTGCTGAGTACCGACTGAATTATCCTGGCTGTCTCACGCTCTTGGATCTCCTCGGCTCGGATCCTGGCTCTTGGGGCCATTGCAAGGACCTGAAACACTTGTCCCTCATTGTGCGACATGACCGAGTGGACCAGATTCCCCGTCGCTTTGAGGATCCCGGCGATTTCGCAAAAGCTGCAGACGCTGTCCGACGACGACCCCGAAATTACCTCCAGCACCCACCGAGACTGGATTCACCAATACTGCCTCAACTCGAGTCGCTTGAGCTCACACTGTGGTGGCACGTCGATCCTCCCGTATTCGACAGCGCATATATAGATGAGGATGACGACTTGGAGCCAGAGAATTTCGACATGATACGAGACCCGCTGTGGTCTGTGGTCCGATTGGACGATTCTGAGATGGATGCTCTGGCTGCTATAGGTCCTGTCGACTGTCGATATTCTTTCAAACTGTGGCAGGCGACCGATGCACCCGCATCACGAGGAGCCATGCTCATGCAGGATATGGAGGAGCGTTTGAACCGAGACGTCGCGGAACGCATACCTCCTCGACATCATCCAGAGATGGGGCGATCCCGATTGGAAGCAACGGCGCCAGACACACTAGAACCAACCGGCCCATCGATAAAGGGGGAATCCAACATGGCCTGATGCCAGCATTGGCGGACTCACATGATGTAACCGTACACTACACTTCAACCCGATGGTCAATGTTCCCTGCCTGTGATGCCAGGTCAATGAGTTGTCCAGCTCTCCCGACTCTACAGTGTGCAGCACCACAGGTTACATGTGTCCAAGTCTCGCCATAGGTAAATACACCACATGCGAAATCATGCAATCAGCGCTTCGCTCAGGCAAGCATCAGCTCAAGCGCTGTCTAATATAGGCTATGTAACATTGAGTGCGCTGGATTGGGAGGAATTACGCCGAGAATACCCCGAATTGGTTGTTTCCCCTTCTGATCCATCACCTGTCATCCATCATCGTCCGTCTTTCTAGCTCGCTCCAAGAGCGCTGCCGCCGGGCATCGACAGGCGAAGAGGGATCGTGGAAGGATCGACGGGCTTCTCCCGCCCAGCTTCGCGAAGCCAAGAAGAAGGGCATAGCGACCGAGGGCCCGGATTCCTCGACTTCGGGCGCGTCCTTTCACTCATGACAACCGATTGTCTCGACCTGCAGAGATCAAGCTCGAGGTAGACCGGTGTTGTGGGGATGAAGGGTCCTCCCTATTTGCCGCTCACCTATCAGCATCGTCCTGCTGCACTATAATCACAGTCTTTTGGGCTTGAATTGCACACTTTCGTAGGCACTCGCAACGAGATGACGGATGGGGCGGCAGCAAAGAACCCCCGGACGTGTGACAATTGTCGCAAGCGCAAGGTGAGCATACTATCACTCTGCGGGACAAGTACTGCATCTGACGAACAGGTACGATGCGTCGAGGGTGACACGCTGGATGGACCTTGCCAGGGGTGCGAGAAGCTTTCGCTGGAATGTACGCACTTGTACGTCAAGAAGAAACCCGGGAGGAAGAACAAGTACATTCCACATCTTTCTGGGCTCGTGCCTATGCTGACCATCAGCTTCGCTCTGAGCGTCAAAGCTGCTCAAGATGCAGAGGCGGGTCGCTTTCATCCCTACAGCTCTCCCGACTCCCACGTCGAACCTCGCATTCATGGCCTGCCCATCCCGTTCCCCCCTCCCATAACTCCTGCCGATACTCTTCACTCGGCCGCCACCTACCAGTCTCCCAATGGCGTTCATGTTGCGCCCTTGAGAGTGACCTCGTCTTTCACCCTCGACATGGACGGCGGGAATCCCGAATGGCTCGGGACTATGGTTGACGGAGGCTGGTCCGCCGGCGCCATCCTGGGCAATGCCGATATTGGCTTCAGCGAGCACTTTCCCTCTGAGCAGGCACACCTGCTGTCGCTGGAGACGTCGCCCGAGAGCGTTCTGGCAGCAGCGTCAAAAGCCGCAGGTCCCGCCAAACACGCCGTACCGGCCGACTCAAGAGAGTCGCAAATCGAGGACGTCACGACTTGGGGTAACATCTCCCATTTCATCAGCCTCTTCTTACGCTATCTATATCCACTCGAGCCGCTCGTACATCGACCTACGTTTTCCCACGATCTCGCCACGAGGCGAGACAAGGTGGACTCGGATTTTCGAGCGCTACTCCTGAGCATAGGTGCGCGGTTGTACATCTCCGGATTTCGTCATTGACCAACAGTCACATATGTGATATCGCAATTGCCCACAAGCCGGCTCGTGTCTGAGGCATTTGATGTGGATGAACTCAAGCGACTTCAGCGGAGATGCCATCGGGCTTGCAGAGCTTTGCAGCGGACATACTATGGCGCCACGAATCTTGTGCAGATCACCACCATCATCTTGCAAGTTCATCTCGCATGCAAATGTCCTGTGCTGATGTCGAGCGAAACCTTCTATCTCCTCTCGATTGGCCTTGGCCATACGGCCGCCGGCCGACTGGGACAAGCGATACAATTGGCTTTCTCAATGGGCCTGCACGACGAATTTCGCTCTTCGACTTCTGGTCTCGATGCCATCGAAGTACAGCTACGGCGCAGGGTATTTTGGCAGCTGTATGCGAGCGACAAGTATGTCCTGGTACTTCCAGTGGCCGCCACTGACTGCAGGACGCGCGCCATACCCGGCTTTCCGATGCTGTTGAACGACTTTCAGGGGGTCTGTCCTCTGCCCGAGGCCGTCGACGACGAATACATCACATCGCAGGGCATCTTTCCACAACCACATGGCGTGACGTCCGTGCTGGTCGGTTTCGTATCGATTTCCCAAGTGTTCCACATCATCTCGGAATGCTTCTTCCATCATCGGTGCATTCAGTGCGGGTTGCGGACGACCGACTTGGCTTGGACGGCAGATGCGGACAGGAGGCTTCATGCTGTTTTACACACTCTTCCCCCGGCCTTGCTCGACCCGGCGAGTCTCAGTGGCGAGGACGATCGGCGGGTCTTTGGTATGCAGCGTGCAAACATTCTCATTACAGCAGCTATTGCCAAATTTGCCCTAGTCAGCTGCCTGTTGACTCACGGCAGAGCAACAGCTTACTGCTAGTACGACCTTCGAGCAATTTTGAATGTGCCAGAATCGTCCCTTGCGAGGGAGAGACAGGCTATTGCGCGGGAGATCCACTCTTTGCTCATGAAGTGAGCAGCGCCCTCCCTCTTTCTCTGCCTCCCTTGCATCCGTTCTCCCTTGCAGATAAGACTGACGATGAGCATCCCGGTGGAAGACATGGCATCAAATGGCGAGTCGGTTCGCTGCAAGGTCTTTCACATCGCGTGCGCCCTCGTGTCTCAAACAGGCGCGACATCTGCAGACCAGGATCTCGTCAGGGACTGGTGTAACATGGTGTGTGAAGCTCACTTGACGCTCATTAGTCTGCGCTGATACACTTCAGTTCTCGGCCATCACCTTTGTTCAGATGCCTCCAGCTGGAGACGACTCGGATGCGTCTGCGACGCCAACTCAGACGGCGCTTCAGCCGCTGGTGACAGTTTAGCTGTCGTACAGGGGATTTGGCTTGTTGACTAGCCTTGTTCGAGTGGTCGTCCAACTCAAGTCGTTGGGATGGTGGCGTCTAGCAGTCTTTTGGGATTCGGATGAGCATGTCATTTGGGAACTTTTGGGATATCCGACTATGGCTGGTCGACCCCGTCACACAAAATGGTATGGGCCGGGGGCACAAGGGATCACGTCCGTGAGGATCACCACGACCTGCCCCTCATTTCGCTCGAAACTGCAGCAGCAGGGAGCGTCATCGAGCACTTTCTCAGCTACTTCACTCGAAGGCCGCTCCTTCACACGCACCCGCTGTTCCTTTCATTCCTGCCACCGAGTACGTCGGGGCTTGGAACAGTGCGGGAGGCCCCCCGAGTCGGTCGCCTCCTCACGACTAAGCGAGGGAGGAGGGGTCTTATATGAGCGGGCCTTGGCGATCAGCGTCATCCTTTCGACTCTCATCTCTTACAACGCATATGCCTCATATTGACCTATTCGACCGACTATCAGCCACATCCACATCGCTTGCTCGTCCTGCCATGCCTGCCCTGCCTATCATACAATGCCGCTTTAACAAGCGGAATCCGCGGCCCAAGCCTGTCGCGGCACACGTCAAGCCGGTGCCGATCCCAAAGATTTCCAATCTGGCCGAGCGGAGTCCATCGACAGGCTTCTTAAACTTGTACATGCCGGATCCGACCCCACTGACGTATAATGAAAAGACCCCCGGGTATTTGTACGACATAAATTTCAACATGCCATTCCGAGGTCTGGAGGACGACTATGTCCGCCTTGAACCCCTCATCGTAAGTACCGATCCTCCCGATTCTTCACCACTAGCTAATCGTAGCCGTCGAAGCACCTCGAAGGCTACCTTAGCCTTCCCGACGAATCGTGGGAAGTCATGGGCGACTTAGGCCCGTATGTCCGCAAGACAGCTCTGGAGGACATCGAAGAGCTTCGACAGGACGAGACCTGTCTCTTGCTGGCCGTTATCGACAAGCAGGCCGAGGCCGAGGCTCTAAATAACCCCGATGTAATCTCGGAGAGTCTTTGTCCTGGTTTTGCAGGTGTATATGGGTTGTGGGAGGTCGATCCCACCGAATTGGTGGGTTTCTATTTCACCCTGTAATTGTCGCTGATTCCAGTGCGCCCTGTTTGGTCTCATCAACATTCATCCCAAGTACCGCCGTACACACATCAACACGCACGCCATGCACCTGACTCTGTCGTACTTATTCGACGACCTGCATCTCCTGCGTGTCCAGTACGATGCGGTCTTGTTTGCCGACGCGAGCATCCGCGCTGCCAAGCGATTCGGCTTCAAGGAGGAGGGAGTACTACGAAACTACGGTGGGCCTGTTCCGCCCCATAAGCGCCGCAAGGGCGAAGAAGGCAAGAAGAGTCAGGATCTCTGGTTGAGCAGTATGACGGATGAGGATTGGGAGAAAGGCGGGAGAGAGGGAATGACCAAACTGGCGAGCCGCCCCGTCGTGAACACTCGTGATATCGTCTAGACCCCTTCGTCTCTGGCGGCTGGTCGGTGTATTAGATACACATAACACAGGTCTGTTCCGCTTTTGCTATCAGATGCTATCGATCCGTGCCTCTCAATGCCCAAAAGATATCTAGAGTACCGTCGACGAGGCAGAATCATACTCGCTCGTGGGGTTCGAGCCGCCTCCACCCCCTGACGTCTGGAGCAGATGCGTTTTCGTCCTTCTGTTTGGCTGGATCCGCTGCCCGTCGTCTCGCGGCCTCTTGAGCGTGTCTTCGTGACCGCATGGCTTTGAGTTGCGCCTGGACGAGGTCATTGAGGATCACTTCGGCTATGCCTGCCGCCGGGCCCATCAATCCTGCTCCGGGCCCTGGCGCAAGCTGCGTGACTGTCAGGCGGAATTGACACGCTCCTCCCCACACATCAAGGACATAGTCAGCGAGCTCGTCCATCACAGGAACGTCCAGCGGGATGCGCACACCGTTGCCGAATGTCCGAAGAGGATTGTAGTCCGCATATATGAGGTCTATGCGCTTCAGGTCAAGAGGCAGCGGGACCTTTTCCCCTCGGGCGTCGAGCTCGGGAAGCAGAGTCTGGAGGTCGGGTCCATCGTCCGGCCCCGTCGTAGCGATGCCCGTACTGGGCAAGGCTGTGGCCGGAGCCTGAGCCCTCACGGGCAGCTTGTACTCTTTGCACTTGGTCCCGAGGCCCTCCCACAGCCTGCGGGCTGTCGAACCAATGAGGTGTCCCGGGCGGACAGACACGGTCGCCCGCGCAGGGTCCGGTCGGAGCTCGAAGCTCTGCAAATTGTGGGATGCGAAACGCATAAGACGCCAGAGGACGTGGACGTTGACGTCGCCGTAGACGTCGACGCCCAGGCGGTCAGGCAAGACGGCGGGTCTGGTGCGCTCCATGCGCTCGAGAAAGGTGGCGAGCGTGGCGATGTCCACGGCGACGCGGAGCTGGAACTCCTCCACGCGGCCCCAGCAGAAATACGACCCGCCGTGCTCCCACGCGACCCAGAGCGCCCTCTCCGTGTCCTCCTCGCTCTCTCTCAACTCTGGCGGCTCGTCGGGCTGGACGTCGCGGATGAACTCGAGGCTGCTGAGGCCGCCGCGCGTGATGCGCTCCGGGATGGCCCAGTCCTCGTCGAGGTCCTCCTGCTCGCGGTCGATCTCGAATATGTCGCAGCCGAACGTGTCGTGCAGCACGAAGCGCGGCAGCTCCCCCTCTGGCGTGACGCTCGGAGTACGTACGAGCGAGGTGGTGTTGTCTGAGATGATGGGGGACGTAATCTCGAGCACGTTCGGGAAGCCGCTCAGGAGGGTGTCGATCTCGGCCATGAACTGGTCTGGGGGGTCGCGCGAGTCGAACGGGCAGTCGTCGAGGTATTGCACAAAGGAGAGGTAGAGGAGACGGCGCTCAGGAGGGACGTTGGCGCGGAACGTATCAAAGTCGGGCGCGCGGAAGCGTCTGTAGAGGATTTCTGCGAGCTCGGGAAAGGTCGAGCGGGAGATGCGCAGGAGATGGGACAACTGGTCGAGGGTGTATGGTTTGACGCCGAGGTGAGTCCAGACCTGGTTGCGCAGGTCCGGCGTTTCCCATAGTCGCTGTGCTGCGCTCAGCCTCCCTTGCATTATGATGATATTGCGATGGTCATGGAGATAAGACACGGATTGGGAGAGAGGGATTAGTCCCCCGCTTTCTTCCCCCGGAAGCACTGATCGCCGTTTTCAGGAACACCTAGGCACCGGATCACCGGCAGACTGAGGCTTAAGAGCTGTTTGTGGCGCAGTGTAAGCGCACTTGTCCACATGTGCTTTCCGCGAGACTCACTCAGCAAACTGGAACACAAGGTGCTTTCTGAACAGGGTAGTATGTCTCTTCTGATACGAAGCCCCTCAGGTCCCATGGCTCTCAGCCCTTTACTGTACGACTGCACGGAACGGGAGTAAGCATCGGCACGGGACACCTCGGCATTGAAGCCCGGATACATTCCCGTAGGACTGGTGCAAAAGGCCTCGGTCCGCTCTGTGTCGCAAGTACTGGTCGTCCAACATGCTGAAGCAGTCGCACACGCCATAATCAACACGAAACCTCTCCAGCTTCAAACGGGTCGCGTAGACCTGCGGAGTCAGAGTCTTCGACTTTGCCATTCTCGGACGCAGACATTAACTCCTGGGAAGAAGCTCTAGTGGGACTTAGAGAATGATGTGACTAGAATATGCATGCAAGAGCAGATGGCCTTCTGTAGTCTAGGCCGATGTCGACAGACTGCAGCAGCTAAAAGTGGCTTGAAGCTTACATGAGGCCGCAGCAGGACGTTGATTCGATCGTGCGGCAGTAATACAGCTGCGAAGGACGAACTTTGAAGGTCGTCGTCTCCCCTCCGCCCCTGAAGATCGTGACGGAAGCTCTGCCTTGCTTCGCAGTCTCTTGAAAATTCTGATTCTTATCGTTGACCATAACGAAGACCAGCTCTTTGCCCTCTTTGAGCTCGAAGCGACTGCCATCAGGATAATCGATGGTGACAGTCCGATGCCTTTTATCGAACGTCACCGTGGAGTCACTCGTGTCCCTGCGGTTCCGAAAGGAATAGGTCTCCTTGTTGACTGGTCGACTCGGTGGCTGACCATTGGCATGTTTCTCCCTCATGAGTTGGAGAAGTTCCGAGAAAGTCTTGCTCCGGTATCTCTCGATCCTGCTCGCTATACCAGAGAAATCCTGGCTGATGATCTGCTGGATACGAGAGTTGGTACTGTAATTTGAAGCCATGGCGGCGTGGGTGGGTCACGTTGAGATGAACACCTCTGTCGAGCTGAAGAGCTTGAAACTGCGGCTCAGAAGAATGCGGGCCCAGTCTGAGCGTGGAAGATATGGCTGGTCCATCTGGGCTAAGAATGACAGGAAATGGCCAAGAGCATTGCGTCATGGTACTCGTCATCCTGCTCATCGTGCTTCTCGTTGTCTTCTCACCATTAATGCATAGTGTTGTCCGTTTCAGATGCACATAGAGGATATGCCCCCTCTGTGCCCACCTCATATATGTGACGTGAGACACCAAAGGTAAGAGGTAGAACATCTGACGTCTTGGGGCGCAAAGAAGCATGACGGTTTCCCCCCCCCCCCCCCCCCCCCCCCCCCCCCCCCCCCCGACTGGGGAGTTTGCTGACTTCGACCGTCTTCAAAAGCACAGATAAGCCGTTGGGGAAGGGAGAGACTCCTTGAATATGTTTTGACACGGTCAATGTTGGGGAGTGAGGTGGCTGGCTGACGCAGCGCCTGACCGGCCAAACGCTCCATTATTCTATACTTCTGACCGTAGGAAATATGTTGATGTGAGAGAAGTCGGACTGGTAAATGATCTGTCAAATCTCGAAGCCGAATCTGAAGATGATAGTGTGGCATTTCTCTCGCAGGCGTGGCCACCGAGCGCACGTTGCACATGCACGGACAGTGGCGGACCATTTACGAAGGCCGTTCTACGACACGCATGCTGCAGAATCTGCAGAATCCTTCGCCCGTGTTGACACGATAGTCCATGGGCATTGAGAGGGTGGTGCTTTCCTAGAAGACGCTCTCCAGATATCAACAGCAAAACACGCCATATCCTGTAAATGCCTGCCAGACTGACTGTAGCCAGTTCTCGCACGGATTGCAAAAAGTCCTGAAAGCAAGCGAGAGTCGACGTCACATATGCATGTGAATGGGATGGGACCGTTTATACGGTACTGATCGTACGATGCCTCTATACAGCTCTATACATCATGCTGGAGCTTGTGGATCCAGCGAACGCCTCTCGCTCTCGCCTAGCGAAACAATGAGCCACAGCCCGCTCCTTCCCCGCACCGCTAGTCTCGGTAACAGCAGCCAAATCAGGCGACTTGGAATCATGCCGCAATTCACTTCCCACCATTCGTCGCTCATGGACCTCAAGCTTGCGCCAGCTCGGAGGGTCCCCCTCTGAATGCGCCGCCGCGTGTCTTCTCTGCTTCAAAAATCGTCGCCGGAAGCGAACGGCACGGTGCTGGGTGATCAAGCCCAGATGGAGCGGACAGTCGGGTGCAGCGACGCCTGTCATGCGTTCCTGGCTCTGAGGTAGCAAAGCAGGCCGCAGGTTCACCTTGCACCGGTCACCGAGAAGGTCGAGCAGGATGATGGCCGCTTCGTCCATCACTGGCGGAGCAAGCGTGAGATCCTGGGATGTCGGGTGCCCTGCTTCTTTCTGGACCGCCGGGAAACTGAGCGAATGGTCAGGGTGGACCTCCAAGAGTCAGGCTCTCAAGACCGACAGGGGCGACAAATACCGTTCATGGAGTATGCGGCCTCGATTTCGTCTGGAACAATGTTCCAGCCGGCTTCCTCTGTGGACCAGCCCACGTCCCTGATTGGCAGAGTGTAATTCCGACACTTGCGGCCCAGGCGGCGCCAGTGCGGCGCGGATCCAAGTCCGAGCATGCAGTGAACGGTCGGCTCGATGGTGGTACGCACTGGGTGCACGGAGAGCTGCAGTGAGTCGCAGTATACTGAGACGACGCGCAGCAGGCGCCACAGGAGTCCTTCGGCGACATAACCGGAGACGTGAACACGGAAGTCTTTGGGAAGCGCCGACGCTCTATGGAGCTTGAGATACTCGACTGTCTCGACGAGCATGCTCATGTGAACCTCGCCCTCCAGCAGAAGAACCTCGATCGGCTCGGTCGAAAAGGTTCCTATCCCAGCTCGCCAGTCCTGCAACCAAGGCAGGGGCAGGGGCGCGTCCGTAGCAAGATGTTTTGTCAGATCATAGTCCCTTGGAAGGTTGTCGGTGTCGAAATGTACGCGAACGCACGCGAATCCCTTGAAGTCGAAGATTTCAGGCAGAGCCCATGTAGCCTGTTGGGTGTTCGCAGTCGCGCCCGTGTGGCAGACTTCGCGATAGCCGTAATACGACCAGTTGGTCCTCCCCCGAATGATTCTAGGACCCGGATTGCCACGCAACTCCGTTACGATTTCCATCGCATTAGGGAGCTCCCTGCTCAGTTTAAGAAGAGCTGATGGAATCGTGTGCATCTCGTCCCCTACCAATGCCGTTGTCATGTCGACTGTGAGGTGCCGGACACGGGCACAGTACATGCGAGCTCGCTCCTGCAATTCAGCACACAGGGGGCTGTAGTGGCGAGGCCGCATCCCACCACTGTTGTCGATGCAAGTTGTCTCTTGATGTCTTCATACGAAACCCGCTCGTACATCAAGTCAAGAAGGTCATCCTCGGTCGCCTTGTTCAACAGGCGCATGCCGACAGAGAATTTCTTCTTGTCCAGCTTCTGGACGTATTCTCGCAGGATGACCCGGCGAGGATGTGGCTCGGCCCATACTTTCTCGACACAGGAGAGATATGGAACAGTCGGCGCGACCGCTGTCGATACGTCGGGTATCTTTCTTGATAAGCACTGAGAGCTGAGAGCGCAAGAGTAGATCGAAGTCTTATAGCCTGAGAGTAAGAATTACATCCATAGCACGAAACTGCATACAGCTTGTTCGGCGGCGACTGAAGGCGAGGTGGGGGGACGGGCCATGCCATGCGGCCGCGTCGTTTTTCTGATACGCGGACCACACCATCATTGGGCACCAAAATGCCTGTCCGCATGCGACGCGTCAGCACTTCCATCAGCAGTGTGTTCCAAGAGATACTCTTGCACCCATTTACAAGACATTGCAGTGTCGCTCTGCAGCATTCTCCATATCGTTCCCCGCCGTACTCTGAGGGCACCCAATATCGACCAGCTTCTAGGCATTACGCAAGTGCCCAGCATTCATCATGGAGGCAGAAGCGCCTGTACCGGCCACCACTCGAGTCCGGCGTAATCCTTACCTGCGTGGTCTGATCTTGGATGCGCTCAACATCGAGGAGGGGAAGTTCTCAAACAACGCCTATCTGCTGTTGATCAGCAAAGAGACATTCGACGAGCTTGCAAGCTACATCTGGTGGTCCTTTTGCGTCCACGACAGTATGCGTGATCTCTCCAAGAAGCTGTCCACATTTTCGTTCGTGCGTGTGTTTGCCACACTGCCGAGCGAGGCGTCCAAGTCGCTTCCTCTGAACTAGCCAGTGCCGCGGGGCGCGAGCTGATCAGCAGGACAGACTGCAGCCTTACCTCAAGCACGTCAAATTGGTGTATTTACCGTTTTGGTTTCCGAGGTACAGGGGGTATTGGGGTCCCTTCGCAAGGTCGGCCTATGAGGATGAGACCTACCAGGCCTTGGCCTGGCTCGACAGTCTGACCGTGATCTTTCCCAATTACTCGATTGTGGCCGATGCGGAGTACAGCTCCCGGGGCTCATTCCGGATAAATCGGATACAAAGAGGCGACAGGCGTCCAGCATATGAGTGGTGGGGAATGTTAGCAGGGTCCCCCACGTCCTGTTCGATGGAGTACCCGTACCCCGAGCTCGGTGTGGACGAGGAACCGTTTCACAAAAAAGGTCTGGGACGGGTTTGGGTTCAAAACAAACAGGACGGTCCCGGCCCTTTCTTCGACGCATGGAGGCACCTCCTCTCGTCTCTCGCCGTTGCTTTGCATTGGTGGTTTTGGGGCAAGACTGCATTCCGGCCTGCGGGCGGGCAGGGATGCTATCCAAGTACATAAGTAAGGTCCGTTGTGCCATCCATCCTACCTCTCCATGGGCCGCGTCGTCGCACCAGGGGATGCCCCGCGTGCCTCGGGGTGGGACGCACCCACCCAACGACGCTCAGCCCCTTCTCTCTCTCTCTCCTCTTTCCACCCTCTCCTGCCTCTTCCTCCTCCTCTTCTTCTTCTTCCCCCTTGTCCCTCTCCGTATGCCGCGACGGATCGTGGGCGGGCGGGCGGTCGATCAAAGTCGGCGGCGACGGCGGTGCTGGCGATGGTCTCGACGGCTGCAAGAGTGACGGTTGAGAGACGGTCTCAACCTCGCTCGGAGCCCTCAAGTCACTTCTGCATCACGTGACCATCCAAGCAAGGCAAGGGCTTGTGGGTGCTGCCCATCGAGTTGGTGCAGTTCGAGCATCCGATCTTCCTGCCTGAACTCATAGCGTTCTTGGAGGACCTCGACCAGGCCGGCCGGCCAGAACTCTGGCCACACGATCTGGTGCTCTGTGCCGACGGCACGGTGACGGCCGAAGACTTATGGCGATTGAAGGCTGTCGCTTCCCGCAATGTGTCATCACTGCAGGTATCCTTTTGCGCCCGGGGCGCATCCGCAATCTTGCAAGTCCGTCTGGACGACCTGTGGAGTGTTCGCGCGGCTGAACGGTGGCGGAGCCTGGGAAACAAGTGCAAGATATACGCTCTTCCTGTCACCATGCCGCCAGCCCAGTCGTCTGACGAACAAGCGACCCCGTTGTCGCCCGAGCAGCTAGACCTGGCTCGAAAGGCCGCTCGGTCAACGTTCTCTCAAAGCGCCAGTCTCAATCTAGCTCGACTCCATCTGACCTTTCACGGCCACCCGGGGGAAGATGGGGCACAGACTCACATGATCGCTCCGCAGGACGCTGTCGACCGACTGCACCTCGACGTGATAAATATACTTGGCCCGGTGCTCGGACCATGTTTCATGTTTCTCGAAGGAGTGCCCGGTTTTGACAACCCTTTGGCCTTGAAGATATTCATTAGAGTCTTCTTGGACCAGCCTTTCGTCAGCATGTACGAAAATGGACTCGACGAGGAGCTGGGTTGGAGAAAGCTGGAACCACACGAGAGACTGCCTACTCCGCCATACTCGTAGGTCAAGACTGGTTGGAGGAGATGACGTCATATGACCCGCACTGTACAGTACTAGCATCGTCACTGGTGTCTATTTCAGTCAGTCTGGCTTCTATGCATTGCATTGTATTCGCAGCGAACTGATGGTCATTCACCTTGCTAGCTCGGTGAAGCAGTAACAAGATGACAGACACTCCGAATCACAATGTGCCAGCCGAGCACCGCGTCAAACGGGTGAGCAGAGTCGCCTGTCGAGGCAAATCATTACCGCCTCGGGCCGTGGCCGAGGGCAGGCTCGGTTCAGTACTGATGCTTGAGCGTATGTGTGCTGACCGCAGACTGGACACTGGCTGTCACAGGACAAGCGGCACCACCATAAGTTCCTGAACGACACGGTCGAATATGTCGACGCACACCCGAAAGACTTGCACGAGGTGCTGCAGGCGTTCCAGGACAAGGTCCAGAATGACACGAGACTGCGGATGCTGTTCGAAAGCATGTTCTCCGAGGCAGGTCGTCTAGGTCACCCGAAGCTGCGGGCGGCTGACATGTAGATCCCCAAGGCCAAGCCGTACCTGACCGATCCTACTGGCCAGTCCCAAGTCCGCGACTTTCCTCACCTGGTCCAGCTCATCAATCACGTCTTGACCACCGCGCCGTGCTGGACGGATGCGGCTCACGGCGCAGGTCTTGTCGGGGTCCCGGTGAATGCAATCTTGGACTGGCCCATGGCAACTCCCGCCGGGTTTGCGGTCTTCCAAGATCCAGAAGTGAACCGTGAAGTGGGCTTTGTCGAACAGTCGGGCAATCATGCATGCTAATTTGCAGCTCAAGAAGATTCTCGACGCATGGGGCCAATTCTTGTCCTCGCCCAAGTCACGGGAGGTCGCTCTTGGAAACTCAAATGAATCATGGCTCTCCCCGCACGGCCTGACGTCCCTGGAAGAAGTTGCCAACAAGGCCTCGGGCACCTCTCACTCTTACGCGGAACTCTTCCACTGCGATCCCAAAGCCAAGTACTATGGGTACAAATCATGGGACGACTTCTTCACCCGGCACTTCCGATTCGAAGACGGTATCCGACCCGTCGCCTCTCCCGAGGACGACAACGTCGTAGCCAACGCGTGCGAAAGCAAGTTTTACAAAGTGGGGCGCGACGTGCATGCCAAAGACCAGTTCTGGATCAAGGGTCAGCCGTACTCTGTGCTCGACATGCTGGCATACGATGAGCTTGCCGAGAGCTTCGTGGGCGGAACAGTATACCAGGCGTTCCTCAGTGCGTTGTCGTACCATCGATGGCACAGCCCTGTTAGCGGGACCATCAAGAAGGTCCGCCTGGTTGAGGGCACGTACTACTCGGAGCCACTCTGGGAAGACTTCTCCGCCGACAGTGGCGCGGACCCCGACGGAGAGAACACCAGCCAGGAGTATCTGAGTGCGGTGGCCACCAGGGCGATCATCTGGATCGAAGCGGATAACAAGAAGCTGGGTACTGTGGCGTTCATTGGGATTGGCATGACCGAGGTATCGACCTGCGACACGACGGTCAAAGAGGGGCAGAAGGTGAAAAAGGGTGACGAAATCGGGTACGCTCCCTTGATCTTCGGAGATGGCGTGAGCTGACCGGGCAGTATGTTCCACTTTGGCGGCTCGACGCACTGCGTGCTCTTCCAGAAGGGCGTCAAGGTGTCCGGTTTCCCGGAGACCAGGGAGCACAACGTCCCGATCCGCGCAAAGCTGTGCGTGGTGGAGTGACAGGACGGCGGAGGAGATGAAACATTTCACGAGGCAAGCGCAGTCCCACGAACATAATCCTTGCATCAGCACATCATGCTCTAAATCGTCTCAAACGCTTCACGATTGGGTTGGTTCTGACTCATGAGCCTTGTTCGGTACAGCGGACCGTACAGCCTATGTCCCTCGTATGACCGCTGACTGGCGCGCTTCTCCCTCTCAAGCCAGAGATACCGGTCATTCTGATCTTCTCGCAGCCCCTTCGCGGAATTGGAATGGACTTTGCCTCAAAGCCGTAGCATCTTGATCTCATTATGTGTGCAAGCCGGACGCCCCACGGCACCGCCTCCGGAGCCCTGGTCAGGTGCTGGGGCCAGAGACTTTGCCGTGTGCTGGATCGGGAGCCATGTCAAGCCCCTTTCATTTCATCGCCGGATATGTACAGTGTGCACAAACGAGAACCTGCTCGTTCACTTGACCCATGTCTGTCACTGTCCCACCCTCTCCTCCGCACTCAGCTTTCTCCAGCCAGTACCGGGCTCGCCGTCCCTCTCGAGCCGCATCCTCGCCTTTTCCTGGGTGACCATCGCCTGCACCCGCGTGACAAGACAGTCATTCAGCTTCTTGTACTGATCTCGCTGAAGCAGGCGCAATTGTTCGGACCCAGGCAAGGCGAGCCTGTACGTATACGTGCACTGCTCCCCTCCAAAGGCGACGAGACGCGCGACATGGGCGCGAGTGGGAGTGACGAGGTCGAGCAACGTTCGTTGGGCGCTGCTTAGCGAAGTGTCCACGACGCCCGGAACGAGGCCGAATACGAGATTGTGCTGGACGTCCTGCGTGAACGGAACAGCGATGTACAGGGTCAACGAGTGCAAGGCGAGGGGTTCGCAATGCGATGGGACCGTCTCCGGGATGATGTCTGTGGCACGTTTGCTAGCGGCAGCCTGCATAAAGTCGGCCATGTTTGCAAAGCGCGGTCGAAAAGCTGACAGACGCGGTTCGCGTAGGGTGAGCGTGAGATGCTTCAGTGTTCGCATAGCTGCGAGGTCGCGGTCGGATGCGGCGAGCAGGGTGCCCAGAGTCATGGCTGACTTCACGGCTTCGTCCGGAGACCCCAAGACGCGAACATGGCGGCCGCTGAGATCGAGACAATCCAGTCCACGACAGTGCTTGAGCAGCTGGCGGAGTTGCTTGGTGCTGCTTACCGTCTCGACCACGCTCAAGTAGCGGGGGATACCGCTCGGGCGATGATATGCCACGTACGCTGCTGCCTGGGTGACCTTGTCCATGCCGACGGGAAAATGGGAAGCGAGTGATTCGAGAGGTTTGGCGAAGGGACCGAGACCTTTAGGCCAAGCCTCTAGCAGGCTCCTGGCGGTGTCGCCGGTCAAGTCCAACGCATAATGGAGCTGCAGTTGGATCCCTTTCGGGACGACGCTTGGCCGGTCAACGTCATAGTCGGTATAACACTCCAACTGAGCTTCGGCAGTCGTAGATGACGGAGAAGTCGCGTCGATCAAGACGGGCGAGCTGGGGACAACGGTAGCTGTCGTACGGCCAAAGGGGTCACCGGGGTGGATGTACAGTCGGAAACTTCGGCGAGGAGCCAGAAACGGCGGCGAGGCGAGGGTGTCGTCCTTCAAGGTGTCAATATCATTGAAGCCCGAGCACGACCGCAGGAATGGAAAGCTGTAGAGGTAACTGGCGATGGGCGGGTCGGCGGGATGAACAGTGCGCAGGTGCCGCACCGAGCGTTTGTACAGGTCGAGGCGTTGCTGCATCTCAGCTGCAAGTCCGCTTTGTCTCACTGGGTGATCGGCTTACCAGGTTGGTGACCCGGTCTCTGAGCAGTCTCCAGTCGCTATAGTCGAAGTACTCGTACATTGCCCCAGCGGCTTCCTCGAAGGTCCCTTTGCTCAGAAGGAGCGTGGTGATGCTGCCTCGGCCATGGAGGTTGCGTAGGATGCTGAGGCGTATGGGACCGATGGCCCAAGCGCGTGCGGCGGCGGAAGGTGATGGGGAGGGAGAGATGGATGACATGCCGAGTGGGCGCCGGAGGGTCGGGCGGGCTGGAATGCGCCTGTGAGTGACCGATGACTGCGCTCGCCCCGCGACAGTGTCGCGTTGCTGTATTCGAGAGCGGAGATGGAGTAAAGGCAGGCAGTAGAGGTGACGGGTGGTCAGTGCTGATTGACATGAGAAGGGTTGAGTGGCGAGTGGCGAGTGGCGAGTGGCGAGTGGCATATCATCCAACCCTACCTCGTGTTGGTGTCAATCGACAGAGAGCGGCCAATATGACAGGCCCAGCAACTCTGAGTATGTAGCACGCCACTAGGGCGGTGCATGACTCTCTACCACCACAAGACCAAAGCACGCCACGACCCGATCGCCGCCGCAGGACTCTACAACCCCTATCCTTCCACTCGACTCTGTCATCCGCCACTGCGCCTTGGCCTCTCAACGCCCAAAGTGTTTCAGCTCGAGGTATCGCAACGGCGGATACACCAGCGCAGTGGCCGCTCCACTGCTTTAGTCAGCTCACAAGGACAGTCGTGCGATTGTTCTCAGTGACTCGCCTCAGCTCAAAGCCCAGATCACCGCCGTACGGCCCAAACTTGGCAGCCAGGGGACCGATATACCACGTCTGGGCCATACCCACTACGGCGAGCCCTACACCGCAGCAGCTGGCGAAGATGCCTGCGAGACCGATGGGGAGCCCGCGGGGCGAGTCGTACACGGCGTAGTCGTACCCTATACGACGGCGGAAGATGACGTGTTCCTCCATGACAACGACAATGAAGAAGGCGATCCAATCTGGTCTCAGCTGAAGGGCTGGGTTTGTTCACGAGCTGGCGGAGAGGACAGGATACTCACAGCCTAGGATCGAGAGGAAATCAGTCAGGACTTCGCTGAAGTGTTCTCGTCCGGCGACGGCAGCCACGGCTGTCGGTGTCAGCTGGTAACCATTGAAGGGGAAAGAGGGACTCGCTGTAGATGGCAAACATGAGGATACACCACAGGGCCCTTGGGACCTTTTTGAAAACCGGGAGAATGGTCTGGCACGAGAGAGCTGCCGAGTAGGTGTTGGGGGTGCAGTTGCAAATGATGCTGAAGGACAGGATGACCATGATGAACTGCGCCTTAGCATCATTCATTCTTCTTGGTCAGGAGGGAGACGCACCTTGCCGCCCCCACCCCACGGTCGGAAAACCTCGGCGATCAGACCCGTCGCATCGCCTGTCTCGTATGCTGCGGCATAGTCCGGGACAGTCATGAGCGCCGCTGAGAGGGCGGTCAGGAAGATGCACGGGACCATGAGTCCGAACCACGTCAAGAAAAAGATTTTGACCTGGGATGTGTTGGCGGGGAGGCGGCAGTTGAAGTCGGCGGCGATGGGTGCCCAGCCTGCGATACCGGAGAAGACGATACCCTGGGTAAGTCAGCGACAGCGAGCGCGGCGAGCCCAGCTCCTCGAAGCCGACGAGGCGTGCCAATGGGCACGAGGAGAGAGGCGAGGGGAGAGCCTCACGCCGTAAGAGAGAAAGTCGCCAGCGTACGCCAGTCCAGTGTCCTGCAACGCCTTCTGTGCGCCCGTGTCAAAGCCCCGCTTGGCCCCCAGGCCCCACATGAACAGGTAAAAGACGGTGAGTACCATCCAGGCGTATCGTTCCCAGTAATGCACGGCTGCCTGTCAGCCTCCTCCACATCCATGCTCGAGCTCGGACACACCGTCATATCCCACAAAGCACAACACGAGAGCGATAAAGCCCACAATGACAATACTCGCCTCCAGGGGCAGCTTGTCGTCCGAGACGCTGGTGAGGAGCTGCCCACCGAGAATGACGGCGGTACAGGAAAACCCGAGCTGCGTGAGGATGTTGAGCAGCGCAAAGATCGCCCCGCCGACGTAGCCGACTGCGTATCGCGAGATGACCATGGTTCGGAGACCGGTTTTGGGGCCGAGGAGGGCGATGAAAGCCGTGCATGCCGCCCCAAAAGCCGAGAAAACGAGGGTGCTGCCCATGGTGGAAGCAAAGGTGAGGGTAAAGTACGCCTGACCCAGTAGCTGACCCCATCAGCCAGGGATCCCATTCGAGAAGGGGAGTACGGCTCACACCGACAGGAAGGGTGGAGACCACCATGTTGACCGACCACCAGAGCAGCAAGAGGCCGATCGAGTGCGTGCTGTCCCGCTCATCCTCGGGCACGCGCTCAATGCCTCTCGCCTCTACACCTTTCTCAAAGAGCCTGTCGAGGGCCCGGAAGAGCTGGTTGGAATGGACGACCTCGTCCTCCCGCACGGCGGCGGGCTCGGCGTCAGACCCATCGTACACGTAGCCCATCGGCTGCGCCTCGACGTTGGCCTCGGCCTTGTCGTCCAGAGGCAGCTCGTATCGCGACATTATGTTCAGCAAATGGGGTCAGTCGTCACTCACAGACAGTGAGAACTGACGATTCGGTCCCAGTTTCGAGCATTCACGAGGGCATTTATGAGTGGGGCACATAGATTGGGACACCGCGTGCTACATCCCTTATCAGCAGCATGGTCCGCTACGGGCGAGTGACGAGTGAAATTGGCCCGTTGCTGCAAGGTTCAGGAATGGGGCTAGAGCCAGCGTGAGCGTATGTATTTTCAGACATGCTTCCAGCGTCCGGGGCTTGGCATTGGTCTTCGGCTTGAGAGGAGTAAGAGAGAAAGAGAGACAGAGACAGAGAGACGGTGTGAGAGAGCGGAGCACATGCTTCACCAAAATTGTCCGGTTTTTCAGGAATCCCCTTACTTTTGACACATACTCTACTACTTGACTTCAGCGCTACGAGTCGACGAGCTATGAGGCTAGACGGCTGGGTTCTCGCGTTTGGGTCTACGATGTCGTCCAAACCCAGCAGGCAGCAGCTCGTCCATCGTCATGATCTTCACCACCCCTTCCCACTCACGCCCATCCCCCGCCGATCCACGCCCCTGTTCGGGTGCGGCAACATATCCCTTGTCCTGCATGGCAGCCATGAGCTCGCTGGACGGTGATGCCTCGCCGGCCGCATAGGTGGACGAGACCATAATGACCGGTGCAGAGGGCGGCAGGAATTGCGCGAGGACCTGGCGGCAGATACCGCAGGGAGTAGTGGACGTGTCGGGAACTTTGGATGTGACCACACAGGCGAGGAAGGACTGGTAGCCCATTGTCTGGTGTCAGAAGATGGACATGGGGAATGGGCGGCTTGGGACACATACCACTGCCTTGGGAACGGCGGTGCACTCGGCGCAGATCCCACAGGGAGAACAGGCGTTCTCGACATTACATCCACCAACGATGGTGCCGTCTTCACACAGCAGCGCGGCGCCGACTCTGACCGTCAGTTTGCTCAGCCTAGCCAGATATGCTTCGCAGTGGAGGAGAAAGGCTCACGGAAAGTTGGAGTACGGCGCATAGGCGCGGCTCTTCACTGCGAGTCAGACCTCCTCTGGTACGTGTTGGGAAAAGGGTCACTGAGGAAGGCCTCCTGGATGAGAGCGTGGACTGTCTCGGGGCTGAGTCTCGCGGACATGTCAGTGTTGAGTGAGATGAGGAGTCAACACGAAGCTGCACCGATCGCATGCTGCATTGTATTTGACGGTGTCAAGCTCCTATTCCCTCGGCGATGAGGATCAGAAATCTGGAATCTGCGCCGAAACGAACTCGGCCTTGGTTGTTTCTATTTTGGTGCGCTTGACCCTTGTTGCTCCGCTCCGCACTATCATGTACACCTTCGTTGGCCCCGTCTCTCGTTCGAGTCGGGGCTGTTCAGCTGGGACTGACCCGTGGTGCTGCAGCAGCGCCAATGGGTCGTGCAGATGCTTAGAGTCAGGTGGGCCAATCATCGCTCTTGCAGAACGCCTAACATTGCGCAGAGGGGAAGTCTCCTCCAAAGACCTTCTTTGTCTTGGGTGAAGGGAGAATGGGTCTTCTAGGACGGCAGTACACGCAAACCAGTCTCATGGGCTTGTCACTCATTCGGATGGATATACATCGTGCATAGTGAGCAAGCCATTATGAATCACGACATGTCCAGATTGTCCAAGACACAACCCGACTTCCGCTATCCATTCCCCGCAACAGTACACACTTTCGCGACTCACTCATTGTCCCTTGACACCTCGACTGTCTCTGCCACAGACTACGAGTCGTAGAGGAAGAAGCTTTGCTGCGTGTTGCCAGGGGAGCAAGCCCATGTCTGTAGAGTCTGGACGGATGGGTATGGCGACTGGGAGCCCGGACCAGAGCCAAGACGGACATCAAGACATTGGTCCTCTGCATGATGAGCTCGATCGTTGAGCCTTTGCGGCTCAGGGCCCCGAACAGAGGACTCACCCGCAGTGACGAGGTTCCCGTTACTGGTGAAGGTCCAGTTGAGAGGAACGTACGGTGTCCCGCAGAAATCGATATTCGCCTGACCGCCATTGGAGGGGAGCGTCCCGCCGAACAAGCAGCCATTTGAGGCCGTCAATTTCAGCTCGCCCGAGAACCCGGGGGCTATGTCCCATAGCTGGTACTGCGCATAAGGGGAGTCGTTCGGGACACACTGGACGATATCGACGTCTTCTGCCTGGACGGGATTGGCGTCCATGACGGCAACACAGAGGTCGGCCCGTTGGTAAGGGTGAATGCGGCGGCCACCGTTGGGCGGGTCGGGATAGACAGCGCCAGTATCCCCGCCTCCCCCGCCACCTCCGCTGCCATCGTCAGAACCGGCATACACATACCAGACTGGAAGTCAGCAAGTGTAGCTGGGGTACCAGAAACCACCCCACTCTGATTGGTATTTCCCGTCGTGCACTGATACGTCTGAGGTCCGTTGTCGCCTTCATCCAGACAGACGTAGCCGTCGGTGACGGCGATGCGGTTATCGTCGGTCAGATACCACGTCTGCTGGAACAGGCCCGGGTATGACTGCCAGACCTGCGATGAGCCACGATCGATCACGCCCGCCGCTCACCTTTGCGCCGACAAAGTTGTGCGGGTCCACACCGGCGTCGAGGGCATAGTTGGTCCCAGCCAAGACGACTGAGCCAGACCCTGGATTGATGTCCCAGAACGCTGCCTGAGCACACTCAATAGTCGTCAGAGGTGTGCCGTTGGATACCTGGCCGTCGATGACCTGTTGTTTGCCGCCAGCTGGAGAAAGGCAACCGCCCGTCCGATACGACTTGATCAGCTTGCCAGAGTAGGGATTCAGAGGGGTCGGGTAGCCCCAGGTAACCGCTGGCAGAAGGACGAGTACTGCAACGAGCATTCTGTACAGTAGCAGTCACTGGTCTACAGGCGAGAGAAGGCGATTGACAGAGGTCCATCCATGGATCCGGAGAGAGGAGCCCGCTTATGAGCCCCGGATCGGCCCCCTTCGCAGCCCGCCAGTCAAGCACCGCCACTTGAGAGGATTCGCCCCATGACGAGGTAAGTGTAGCCCGGCCCGGACGCTCGGAGCGAACCTTCGGCGACGGTTTGCCAAGACTTGGATACAGGTACAGGTACAAGGCGGAGGGAACCCAATCTCTGGTGCGGGGCAGTGTCGGCTGTACTACGTGCCGGTCTCATCAGGTCGAGCAAGAGAGTCGTCTTGGAGCTGGCGCATCTCCTTCAAGAAGGGGATACATGCCTGCCTGTCACTAGTGTCATCGCGCGGACAAAGTCAGCAATGGTCGGGTTTTACTTCCTTCATGTTAGTTCCCCTTGGCGGCCGCAGACCTAGCGATGTCCTTCAGCAATTGGCGGGGGTGCGCTGTGGAACCTTCAGTGGGAGCCGGCTAGGGAATGGTGAGTATTTGTTCTCCTGGTTCGCGTCATTTTGGCTTGACGCTCGCTTCAGTCAGTTCTGCAGTCGCCCCCTTGCGTGTCATGTCAAACGGGACGTGATCGAGATCCGAGTGACTCTTCTTCTCCGCCAACCAGCTCCCAAAACCGCCTTCTGCTCCCCAATCTTTGCCAAGGGGCGGCGCCTGTCAGACTTCGATGCCTTCGTCTCGCTCCCTTCGTATTAGCTCGGGAGGGAGGGATTAGCCGTCTTGAGTTGAGGAGGAAGGAGGAACACTCACAGCCCGAGGTCGCACAGCGGACAAGGCGTCCAGAACTTCACGTTCATGCAAGTCCCGTGCCCCGACCCACCGTCATCCTCCACGCAGGTGCATCCCACCGGGCAGGTCTTTTCGTAAATGTTGCAGTTGTACTCGCAGTCGTCGTACCTGGGCCGTAGAGGTCTGATGATCAGCCGGACTAGTGGATCCCGCAACTCGAGAGTCTCACCGGTCCTTCAGAGTCGTTGGTGCTGCCCATACCACTGTACAGAAGCAGAGCACTACGAAGGGCTTGTACATCATGTCGGATGCGGGTGGAGAATGAGCAAATGAAGAACGAACGAAGCGATGTATTGTATAGGCTGACAGGCTCCAGCTCAACGACGTGTATTCCGTACAGACTACATCATTCGCCTTGTGATTGTCCTGTATCTCCCCTCGGGCTCTCAGTGAGTGGGTTAGAGAGAAGAAAGCGTACATGTCTGCGGAGAGGAGGCCGGCACCGGGGAGAGACGAGCGGCGTCACGAGCTATGAGAGTGGCTGACGAGATGAACAGGTAATCCCATGTGCGCATCTCTATCCTGGTCCCGCGGCAGCTCAGTCACGAACAGACTCCCAAATGAATGCATGAGAGTAGAGGTACGCGGGACCACTACGTAGAGACGGAACGAGAAGAAGAAACGGAATCGTCAGGCCAATCTTGCGCTCCTCCTGCTCCAGCGAGTCGGGATCAGGGCACGAGAGCCTGTCAACTCAGTATCGCAAACAAGGGGACCGGCCTTGGGAAGAAACCTACTGTCAAGAGCTAAGCTAGCCCTGGAGAGGGGCGCGAGTGCGCCTCGCCTTGGCCGGAGCGGTCGAATTGGCGGTAGAGGCCGAATCAGAAGGGAGCGCCTCGCTGTGCGATCAGCGCGACAAGTCAAAGAAGATAAGTACTGACGCTTCGGTATCATAGTCCCAGGAGCAGGGGTCGCAGTACCCGCCGAACACGCTCACGCAAGTGGAGATGTGTTTCTTGTAGCCTGCCACCTTCCACTCTTGACAGTAGCACCACTCGGGGCACTGGCTGTCGAGGGGGTCGCAGATCAGCTCGTTCGAGAGATCGTCGATGGTCACCTCGCTGAAAGTCAGCACCGGTCTGTGCTCTCCTGAAGGGATCATGCTCGCCCGTTGCGGCGTTCGGAGGGAGAGCGCGAGGCGAGGACGATAGTGGCCATGAGCGCAGAGAGAATGGCGAAGGCTTTCATCCTGTCCGGAGGAGTCTTTAATATGGTATGGGTCAAATGGCTGACGAGAGTGACTATGACTATATGAATCGTACTTTGAGAGGCAGGCGGGACAGGGATACTGTATGTATATACAGCGTGCTACCGTCGGCTCTGCGACACCATAACACGCCTGGAGCGGCGGAACTACACGGCGCCCTTCGAGGGAGTCTTGGCGCTGCTCGAGCTATCTGCCTCCGTCCGGACGGCGGTCGCACAAGCGAGGCAAGACATGGCTATAGGGAGAGTAGTGAGACAAGGAGGCACGGAGTGGGCGCGGCCCTGTTGCCTCGACTATTCCCTGCCTCATGTAGATCACTTTGTGTGCAGCGAGTGAAGCGAGTAGGCGTCGTCTTGAGAGGGACGGTACAGTAGTCCTCCGACGCGCCTGAACTGTCGAGCTGTACTGTTCTGAACTGGTGGATGTCGGTGAAACTGGTGGACTTGGACCGGATGTATGTCCGCGCACGGTCCTAGTCGACAGTAGTGAGTATCGGTCTATCGAGTCGCCGTGAAGATGTGTGTGAGCCGATCTGCAAAAGAAATGTTGTTCAGGCCCGTGAATGTCACGCACACAACCTGTCGTGTGAGGACGACCAGAGGGTCCAGACTCTCTTAAAAATCCTTGACATCCGGCCATCAAAGACAGAGGCGTCAGATGAAACCACACATACGGATCGACAGGAAGGTTGAAAAACGGGACGCGCCGTACACATAGATGTAACGCGACCATCACTAGTTCCTCGCTCGCTGTCTCGTCAAGCCCAGACCTGTGCTTCATGGCTATGCAGCGACACCTTTGCCCGGTAGTCGCTGCTAATGCCATTGGACGTACGTACTGACACGGTGGCCAATGAGGCGCCTGAGGAGACTTGGGTCGGCGATCGGACGTCTAGCCCCCCGATGCGCCTCTCCTAAGTTACCCGCGGACGGCATATATATCTTACTGTGCGTGCTTTCTGGGCTTATCTCCCTCTGAACGGCATTGACAGCATGAGTGACCTCAAAAGCAAGCTCATCGGCTCCTGGCAGCTGGTCTCGTACGTGGCGACACGGGCCATCAGCTCAAAAGGCGTTGGCGATGGCAATGGAGAAGACGTCATATACCCAATGACCAAAGACGCCACTGGGGTAAGAGCATTTTCGTTTGGTCAGGAGGCTGTGTTGACCCGCCAAAGGTCATCATGTACACCCCGGACGCTTACATGTGAGTACATGCACTCTGTCTGCTCTGGAGACACTGATATGATTGCCAGGTCCGCCCAGCTCATGGCGCCCGGCGCAAAACGCTTCGCTGGACCCGATGTCCTCTCAGGTAGCACCGAGGAATGGGCCAACGCGGGCTCTCGCTACCTTGCTTACTCGGGACCGTTCAGCGTGGAAGAGGGCGCGGACGGAGGAGCGCTGGTGAAGCACACCATGCAGGTGTGCTCCTACCCGAACTGGCTTGGCGAGGTACAGACGAGGAGGGTGCTCCGATTGGAGGAGGGTAATACTCTTGTCCTCAGCACAGATGGTCCCATAAAAGTAAAGGGCGAGGAACGGCTGGCGGTGCTCACCTGGCGGAAGCTGTGAGGGAAGGGATCACAAAAATGCATCGACTATATGGCTCTGCGATTGTCTCTCGCCATGTTCGATTCAATGGGACCTGGCTCTCCACCGGATAGAAGATACTTCTGGAAAGTGGTCGGATCTCGTCGTGAAACGCTCGGAAGTGACTCCAATTACAATAGGATGGGGTTGCCGCACCCGCCCAGCCGTGATGTCCTATGGTGTCTCGCCCTTGCGCTTGTACATACCCAAATTTCTTACTCACTCACTCGTATAGGCATACATTCTGGCTGTCGTGTGTTGCGAGTCTGAGCTCACGAGGAGACATGTCCTGGGGCCGGCGCTCACTGGCCGCACCGTCCATCGCCATGCCTTGGACGGCGCCATCTAATTGGTTCTTCCCCCTCCGGACCGACGGCTGCCGACTGGTCCGTTCGCCGTTGCCGGCTGGACATTTGGCACGATAAGCTCAACGAGCAAGTTGCGCCGGCTCAGTGCATATAAACATGTGCAATGGACTGCTCGGGCCTTCGTGCATCACGCAAGTCCAGGGCCCCTGCATAATCAGAATGGCGATGATGGCGAACGACCCAGTCCACGACAACGTGCCAGACCTCAAGGACGCCCCGGTGACTGTGACGGTACTCAACGACAAGACCGATGCAGAAGACCTTCGTACGGTCGAGCACGAAGCTGTCTTGGCAGGATGGGACAAGGCGAGACGACGCAAGCTGTTCCTCAAAGTCGACTTGCATGTTCTCCCGCCATTGGTCGCGCTGTATCTCATCAGGTGAGTCCCGGGAGGCATGGGGCAATGATCGACCCCTTCCGGTCATGAGCTGATCGATTTTAGTTTCGTTGACCGAGGGACTTTGGCCAACGCCTCAATCCTCGGCATCAAGCAGAGTTTGGGTCTCGATACGACCAAGTACAACCTGCTCGCCACTGTCTTCTTGTTCACGTACGTGATATTTGAGATACCCTCAAACATACTGCTGCAGAAAGGTCGGTCCACACCGGGGACTCTCTCACCTTGGATGATTGCTGAAGGAGCTTCACAGTCCGGCCCAGCCTGTGGATTGCGCTCATCACCTTCGCTTGGGGCGTCTGTACAGTGTGCAGCGGTCTCGTGCACAATTACGCCGGTGCCCTTACGTGAGCCCATCATTACCCGTACCGACAAGAGAGCTGACCCAGGCTTTCAGCGCTCGGCTCTTCCTAGGTGTTACTGAAGCCGGCTTCTTCGTGGGTCTCCTTACATCCCGTGTGCTGGTAGAGCACAGCTGATGTGAAATAGCCGGGGGCGGTCTTCCTTGTGTCAACGTGGTACCCTCGGGAAGAGCTGCAATCTCGCATAAGCATATTCTACTCCTTCGGAGTTCTCGCTGGGAGTTTCTCCGGGTTGATCGCCTACGGCGTGGCGCACATGAAGAATGTGGGCGGTCTGGCATCGTGGCGTACGTGACCCTAAGTCTGGCTGGGACAGGAAGTTGAGTGACTGATGGCTGGACAGGGTGGCTGTTCCTCTTGGAGGGGATGGTGACGTGCGCACTTGCCCCGCTTGTCTACTTCGTCCTACCAGACGGCCCGCTCTCCGCGCGATGGCTGAGCGACGCCGAAAAGCAGTACTTGGACGCTGTGAACGTCAGGTCGGGAGATGCCGGGGCTGCACACACGCCTTTTCGCAAGAAGGACTTCTTGGACGCTGTCAAGGATATCAAAATTTGGTTATGTGGGATCCTCGGCGTCGGCGCCAATGTGCCCATCTATGGGTGCGCCTCCTCCCGCCTGTCCGCTACCAGGCGCTAACTATAAGTTTCTCGTACTCGCTTCCAACGGTCCTCGTTCAGCTCGGCTACACGGCGGAGATCGCTCAACTTATGACTGTTCCGCTCTATGCAGTCGGGGCGGTGGTCACCATCACCACGGCCTTCATCTCGGACAAGGTCGGGAGACGTGCGCCTGCGGTCATCATTCCTTTTACTCTGGGGACGATTGGCTTGATTGCCGAGTTCGCCCTGCCGAAGGACCGTATGGCTGCGACCAGATACGGGTTCCTGTTTTTCATCCCGGCTGGATTTTATGCGGGCTACCCAGCCTCGCTCGCATGGCAAGGTGAATATGCCCTCATTGGTAGTCTCTCATCAAAGCTTGGACTGACTCGTTCTCAGCGAATAATGCGGCAGGCCGAGGCAAGAGGGCTATCTCAACTGCTTTGGCGCTCAGTATCGGGAACATCTCTGCGGCAGTCGGCACCAACATCTATCTGGGAAGAGAGGCCCCCTCCTACAAGACCGGGTATAGCATTTCCATCGTGAGTGACCATGGTGTATAGGAAGGTCGGGGCGCGCCTGACCTCAAACAGGCGGCGGCCGTTCTCGCGATTTTGGCTGCCTTGATGAACTGGTACATCTGTGTCAGGGACAACAAGAGGAAAAGGATGATGGTGACTCCACTCTCCTCCGAAGAGCTGGAGGAGATGGGGGACAAGTCGCCACTGTTCCGTTATATGTACTGATCGATGGACCTAGCTCTACCGCGGGTTGGGGCAGCCAGTCTGGGGCGAACGAGGCGGAGCGCGGAGACCGTTGAGGGGTCGATCGCCTTAGAACACGTTGACATATTCAAGTTGGATACATAGATTTTCTCTTATTAGATGCTTCATGAATGATTTGGTACTCGCTCTAATATTGCGCTGGACGTCCATGCTGGCTTGACGATAGCGGTTTAGACTCGTATGTCAAGTGATGGAGGCGGACAGACAATGAGTGTGGCCTCGCTCTGAGTGATGCAAGTCTGCCCCGTCCACCTCGTTAGCACGCTCGTCAAGGACGCCCATGGTCCGCCGAGAATGACGCTCTTCGTGCTATTCTCTGGCTTACCTCTGTACAGTCAGGTGAAAGCGCTCGCAGAGATGTTCACCAGTCTAGACCCGCACCAAATCCACAAAGGAGCTTTGCGAAGGCAGCATCTCAGACCGAGATGGCTGCAATTGATGCATCCATCAGCCACGGCGACCATAGTGTAGCCATGACAAACCGAAGCTCTATGTCCTACTTATGCGATTGACTCTGGCTCAAATTTCAGTTGAGGCACTTCCCGCTCGTTCTTTGTCCCCGGACCAAACTCCTCGCTCAGCAGCTCGGGCTGCCGGACATTGAAGTCTGCAGCCATCTTCATGAGCTCGTCCATGTGAGGCGCCATCTTGTCGAACCATTCGGTGTCCCTGGGGCTCACCCGAGAGGTCTCGCAAACCTCGTTAGGCCCGTAAACCCGATGCGCCTCCCCGGCGGGCGGATATGGGTCGACTCCGTTGGCGAACGAAATGAAGTCGCTGCCCATCTGGCGCGCCAGTGCGTTCTCCGGCTCTGTGAGCCGCTCGGCGAGGTTGCCAAAAGTGACTGCAAGGTCAGTCATGGCGTGCTCTGGGAGCAGAACGGGTTGAGAACGCACACATGTAGTCGAGAGAATGGTGTGCCTTCCCGCCCCAGGCATTGTCGAACCGGGAAGCTTGGTTGAAGTGGTAGGCGTAGCACTGTTGGGGGTTGGCCTTGGCGATGAAGTACGGCGGAGCAATGAACATGCTGTCGGAGAGCAGAGCTTCAATGCATGACATGACCTTCCTCTCGTCCTGCTTGTCGTTGATGCCGTAGTGCGCAAGGTACTCAGATAAGAACGGTTCTTTGAGATACTTGCTGATCGTCTCGATAGCTGTAGCTCCCGTGTGATGCTGAAATGCCTGGGAATAGATAATTCCTTCGTCTAGACCATCAGTGGTCGGCGCTGGAACGTGGAAGAAGACAGACATACGCTTGCAGTCCCCCATTATCAGCTTGCCGTTGAAAGGCAGCTTACTGCCGGGATACTGGGACGGTCTGGGCAGCTCGAAATCTTGGCCAAACACGGAAACGTCGGTGCCGATACCGAATTGAGGTCCGTCTACACCTTGAAAGACGATATATGCGGCTCTGCTGAGTGCCTGGTGGGGCGCAGCACGTAGCTGACTGAGCCGTTCTTCTGGGGAAAGGTTTTGAGAGATCCCAAGTACGCGGAGGAGCTTGTAGTACAATACTTCGTACTCCTTGGGCGTATACATACCGCAGATTGGAGCAGTACCCGAGAGCAGAATGACAGACGAGAAGAGATTGTTGTGCGGTGCGCGAAGATGGACGTCCATCGAAGCTGGGAGAGTAAGCGGCACGACTGTGAAGCTCACGAAAAACCTACCCGCGCCTGCGGACTGGCCGGCGACCAACACTCTTGAGGGGTCCCCACCAAGGCTGCCGATATACTTCAGGAGGATCAGTATCAGATTCGCGCCGCGTCAAGTGACACGCACGTTGTGGATCCACAAGAGGGCATTCTTTTGGTCATTCAGAGCGTAATTGCCGGGATTGTAGCCACAGGCGAGGTTGTCCGCCGCAATGTCGTCAGAGCACAGGAACTGCATCTTGTCAGCCAGAGATGATAGCGTGGCTCGAATCGCAACCGACGCCGAAGAAGCCGGTTCTGTAGTTGATCGAAATGATGATGGTGGGCATCTCGAGTTCCGCCGACTGGACTGCTCAGCTCCTCGAGGCCCCTCTATGATGGTTAATTTACCAGTTTGGCCAAGGCCCTGCCGTCGAGTATGCTGTAGTTGCCGGTGCCGAAGATGAACGCGCCGCCATGAATATACACTAACACAGGCAGCTTGGCCGCGGGGGTTGTGCCTGGGGGCAAGGTAATCTGCATGTTCAGGCTGTCCCATTCGTCAATATACATCTCGCCGGCGTTGGGGCGATCGGCAATCAAGAACGGGTAGAATGCCCGGTGTGGCTGAGGACAATAGCCTCGAAGTTTGGTGCAGTCGCAAGCATTCGCGCGCCATGTGGTCTTGAGCGTGGAGTGACGAAATCGGGCTTCCAGATCGGCATACGGGACGCCGAAGAACCTGGTGTTATCGTTCGATGGCAAGTCGAGCGATATGAGAGACGACTGACTGGATTGTTCTATCCGGGTTGTTCCATCCTATGATCTCGCCCAATCCTTCAATCTTCCAAGTGGTTTTCTCGTAGCCGCCCAAATCGTTGACTGGATTTGTCATTTTTCCACAGATCTGGCCTGCAAATTGAGTACCGCCTACCATAGCTGGACGTGTCTTTGTAGCACCGCCTGTCGCTCAGTTGCGCCAACAACGGCATCGGCCAAGGGAGGTGCCGAGCTTTGAGAAACGGGACCGCCCTACGGCGCTCGGAGCAGGAACGTGCCGTCGGCGAAGACGGCGCCGGTATCACACCGACGGGGCCAGGCAATGCCGGATTGTGCTAATGATGCGCCTGTGGATTTACAAAAGGTGATGGACAGCTCCAGACCGCCTCCATACTGGTCAGCCCAAAGATGTCGATCCCCATTCCGGCTTCCCACACAAGCGTCGAGACTGAAGCTGGGCAGATCAACGGCAAGATGAGGAACGGAGAGACCATGGCAGATTCGAAGGTGTTCCACCGAAAGCTTTCGCATGAGCCGATCTTTATTGCAAGAGCCCAAGGCAACTACCTGTATGAGCAGGACACCGGCCGGAAGATCTTGGACGGCTGTGGAGGAGCAGCCGTGGTCAGTGTTGGCCACTGTGTTCCGCAGATCGTAGAAGGCATATCGCAGCAAGTCGCCCAACTTCCTTATCTTAATTCCGCTACATTTGCCCATCAGGTTAGTCGCAGACTTTGCCGTCAGCCGAAATGATGCTGACGCTGGCCTCCATAGCCTGCCGAAGAGCTTGCAGACATGTTGTGCGAAGGGTCGGGGATGTCGAAAGCGTTGTTCCTCAACGGCGGTAGCGAGTCGATTGAGTCGGCGATCAAGGTGAGGCTTGCCCTTCCCCTTCTTGGCCGAATGTCGGCTGATTGGGTAGCTGTGCAGGCAGTACCATGTGGAGAAGGGCGAGCCTCAGCGAGTCAAATTCATCGCAAGGCAAAAGTCGTATCACGGAACGAGTCTTGGAGGCAAGTTGTTTTGAGTCTTCGCCGAAGGGAAAGACTGACAGACGTAGCTTTGGAGCTAGGTCGACATACCCGGCGACGGGCACTGTTCTTGCCCCTCTTCGCTCCGGTTTTCCACGAGGTATCTCCATGTTACTACTACAGACACGCCAAGCCGGGCGAGTCAATGGATCAGTATGTGGGGAGACTGGCAAACGAGCTGGACAGCAAGTTCCTCGAGCTTGGTCCGGATACCGTTGCAGCATTTTTCATGGAGCCGGGTCAGTCGACGTCGTTTTTCTGTACGGACAGAGCTGATGTGAACAGTTGTTGGCGCTGCCACTGGATGCGTGCCCTTTGTTCCAGGATATATGCAGGCAATGCGAGAAGTTTGTCACAAACACGGGGCTCTCTTCGTGACCGACGAGGTGTGTTCTGTGTTCGTCGTGATCAAGAGGACACCGGAGCTGAATGTCTGAAAGATCATGTGTGGGTTTGGGCGTACCGGCAAACTTCACGCCTGGCAATGGGAGGACTGTCGACCGGATGTTCAAGTCCTCGGCAAAGGTCTTAACAGCGGTTACTCGCCCTTGTCGGCCGTTCTGATTAGCGAAAAGGTGGTAGACGGATTCAGGAAAGGGAGCGGAGCGTTCATGAACGGCTACACCTTCCAGTCCAGTGCGATGGGATGCCGAGCGGCGCTGGAGTGTTACAAGTTTATCAATCAGCACAGTCTGTCAGCCTATCCGGACGTGCAAGGGAGGCAGCTTGGACTGACAGGGAATAGGATAGATCGCTGCCACGAAAGCGGCAAGGCACTCGAGAAGCTGCTGGTGGAGCGGATCCTGCCACTCCCCAATGTGGGAGACGTGCGGTGCGTCCGATTTGTCCTTGGGTCCCCTCGGCTTGCTCATGGTTTCACAGGGGCATGGGTCTTTTCTGGGGTATTGAATTTGTCAAGAGCAAGGAGACCAAAGAGCCGTTTGCCGCTGATTTCCCTCTGGCCGACCTTTTAGCGGAGGAGAGCATCCGACTGGGGGCCGTCATCTATCCCGGAATGAAAGGAGCGGTAGGTCGTCAAGCCAATTGCATACCCGCAGTGAGGTTGACTGCTCAGGCGGATGGAATTTTAGGTGATCATGTGCTGTTGAGTCCGCCTTACACCGTGACGGAGGAAGAGCTGTCTTTCTTGGTGGATGTGGTGAGACAGGCGATAGCGACCGTTCTACCCGATAGCAAGTAGCGAATGTCAGAGAGAGGGTGTCGGTCGGGTATCACTGTCAGGCTCCGTCATCCGCTGCTACTTGTGGACCACCTTCTTCAGGCCTGGTGTATGCAGCGCGCACATGCACTTGCCTGAAAGCCCCAAGCGCGATGAAATCCATCACCTCGTGTAAGGCTCAAGATGGATCACCATGGGTTTCGGATTTGGCAGAATTTGATGAGAGATGGAGTGATTCCCGATGTCTCGGCCGGACGTGTTCTTGTAGCAAAGCTAGCGCCCAGAAGTGGATGTGGAGGCCTCTTTGCTCTCGACAATCCTGGTGGTTATGAAGTGCTCCTGCGCAAGAAAACATCTCGTGGTTTCCCCGCCACTGCCGTTGCTGCACGGAGCACTTACGTAACAGATATACGGGTGATCAAACAATGTCCCATAGCTCAGTCATTATCCGGTCAAGCCAGATAGACAGTATTCTCATGAGCCTACCGCATACCAACTCCCAGTCAGGTATCTCAGTCCTTGCCGCTTCCGGGAGCACAGCTCTGAGTGGCCGCGCCTGCTTGAGGTGTCACAGACTCAAGACAAAGTGTCGGCCGGGAAGCACAGGTCGGGCTCATCCTTGTCAGAGATGCGAGGAAACGCAGTAAGTCGACGCACATACCTCAACATATACCTATAAACAAAGCTCTGGATGACCGGGCTTCCCAAGAGGACGCGACACTGATCATGTCATGATAGGCATGAATGTCGGACACCTGAAGCGCCTGTTGCCCCCGTCCCAGTCCCGTGAGTGTATCAACAATGACGTGAGGGAGGTGCAAGTGTGCTGAGAGTCAAAGTCGATTGCGTGACCACGAGACACAGATCAACACACTGCAAAAGCAAGTCCAGAACCTCGAACAACGATTGTTCGCTCTGGAGTCACGGTCCAGTCTGGCGGCCACGACACGTGCAACGGATGACGACAACCGGGATCTCCTTGATGCTCTGATCGGCCGATCGCCAGGTCCGTTAACGCTACCTGTTCAGCATGAAAATGCCACGACCGCATCGGAGAGTGCAGACGATTCGGACGAGGAGATCGCAGTAGGCGAAGAGACTTTGAATCTTGACCATCCCGCTTCACCCGATTTCATCCGCACCAATCTGTCATTATCTCGGCCGTCGGCCCTGTCCCCGCACTCGAGAAAGAGGAAACGAATGGCAGATGGGCAGCGGGACAGCGGCGAGCCCTCGCAGGATCTGCAGAAAACGGCTTTCGATATGTACGCCATCTTCTTCTCCACGCAAATTTCCTTTCCAACCCAGAAGGTTATCAAGGACTTTTGCTGATCTCTCTGCAGATTCCGGGCGCGATGCAGTCGCAGCGTCAACATCGACTTTGACTGGCAGAAACAGACCATGGAAGCCATCAGGTCCAGTTCCGAGACCCTCTATTGGGCAATTATTGCCGTTGGATCTCGTGTGGCGGCCGAATTAGCAGAGACATACAGATTTGCCGCCAGTCTCGCCGTCGAGAATGTCCGGAAAACGCTGGGAGGATCTCTGCCGACGATGGATGACATTAAGGGGTGCATGCTTGTCACGCATTGGCTGCAACCCGTCAGACCGCCTGGGCACCTCGTTGCCATGGCTTATGAGCTCAATCTCCATCGAAGTGGAGATGATCTGACTGCGCTTGGATACGACAAAATGAGGATCGACAACTTCAGGTTATGGGCCCAGATCGTCTTCTGCGACGTGGCGTAAGTCATTGTCACCCTCAGTGCGAATGCATGCTCGAGAATGAGAGATTGAAGCTACCTAGGTACTCGATCACCTCCGCAAGACCTCGATTGATACACGATGACGAGATGACAATAGACGCCCAACGATTGCTTGCGATTCCGTCACCCCGCTTCCAAGATTACCGGATAGTAGCACAACTAGAGCTGTGCCTCGCTGTCTGTAAGCGAGATCCCCCCTACCAAATTAGCGACTGGTGGGCTGAATGGCTGTCTAGCACGAATGCAATCGGAAATGCAAAGGCGGGAGACCAGTCTGTCAAGTGATGCATTCGCCACGACAAGGCAGTTAGAACTGTATGAAACGTTTCTGGATCGCTGGCATCACAAATGGCAATTATGGGCAGGTGAGTGTCATCAAGAGGGAGTGCGCCGGGAATGCTCGTGTTGACCAGTGCCAGACAGTCTGTCCGAGGAAGATGGTGTTTTCAGCGGGACGGCCAGCATCACTACGCACTATTGGCTTGGCAAGCTGCAGATCTGCTATCCGATGCTGGAAAACATCCAATCGCCCGCTGATGTGACTCCTGGACGGAAGACTGCCCTGGTCAAGGCTGGTGAATTGGATCATCATGCTTCACACCTCGACGCGCTGATGCTTGCAGTGCATGCAGCCAAGAACCAGCTCACAACTGCGATTACACACTTTCAAACTCCGGTCATCGCATACGTGTCCGAAGTCACAAATGTCTCCTTTGCCTACTGCGCCAGCTTCCTTATCAAGATCACGCACCTGTTACCGTCGGAGTATCGCCTAGTAGACGTCGAGCCAATCTTAGAGGAGAGCATCAAGCTCTTGGAAGACGTTCCTGGAAAGTTTTGTGCCAGGGTCTTGAGGCAGATGCTGGATCGGTCGAAAGCTGCAGCCCGACATGCCAAGGAAGCAGAGATGCCTGAAGTGGCCAGTTTGGACAACACGGCGGGATGGGGAGACCTTGGGGACACTTTTACGCACCTTGCGTTTCCGGAGTTCTTGCAGTCCTCCATCGGCGAGCAGTCTTTCGACTTTGACTTCAGTTCCCTGTTTTAGGGATTGCTTCCGGTGCGCGCGCGCAATAGGGCTTGTCATCGCGCGAAGATGAATGAGCTCGGGTGACATTTCTCAGACTGTGAAGAACTACAATTATCGTGCCTCGAAGCTGTATTGGGTGTTGCTACAGAGCCGTTGACGAGGTTTTCGAAGCACACAGCAGCCCAGAACACACAGAACATAAGCCAATCTCACGGCTTGTCTCCTGTTGCAAGATCGCAGCTCTCTTTCCGAAAGCGTCCAGTGAACTGTGACTCAGGCAGAGCAGGTAGTCACCCAAACTCGTCAGAGGAGAGCTGTTGAGCCGCAACGACGAGCAGTTTGGTGGTTCAACTCGTAGTACATGTCATGCCCCTTGACGAAGACTGCTATACCCAAGCCGAGAAGCAGGTTATGCTGCAGTACACTTCATAACTCCCGCCTGACGGTTGGGCCCCAGTCCCGTGAGAGGTACGGCTCTCCCCTCAAGCCATCTCAGCTGCTCTCAATCTGGTGGCGCTGCTCCTTAAGCGTGATTCGTGGCGACGGATGGGGTCAGACCTACATTGTGCTTGTCGGGGCATTCGCATCTGTACTTGGGCTCCCCCAAGATTACTTCCCAGAGCTTGCATTCGCAGCTGGCTGGACACGGCTCGTCGTTGCATGTGTCTCCGCGAGTAAGGATAGGGAGCTCAGTTCTTTGATCGAGTCTGACATTGAGCTCCATGGACTGTGATACAAAACGAGGTCAATGAGAACTCACTCCACTTCAACCTTGGGCATCGCCCAAACCGTCATGGCGAGCAGGATCAGAAAGGTGCAACACTTCATCTTGCCTGTGCTTTACCGTTGCAAGTCAAGGATGAAAGACCTAGAAGTAGAAGAGAGAAGCAAGGGAGAAGAAGGAAGGGCTTGATATGCAAGCCCATGCCTGTTCCATTACCGGCTGTGAAAGAACCACCTCGTCAAGCCTCGCTTGTCCCCGACATGGAGTCACATGGGCCGCCTGATGGGACTGCACCGCCGCGGGCGAGCGTGTTTGTGAGTGCATGTTGCGACGCTTCCCCAGATCATGTTCTCCTCGGTACCGAGGCAGATTTCGGCCGCTGAACATCGCAGAGGCATCTCGCCGACACTGCAATCGGAGTTTCCTCGCAGAGTGACCATATGTGCGTGACACCTGTCCGTGATAGTCACGGTGTGTGCGGGAGATCTGGTTTGCAGAAGGTACACGAGTCTCGAGACCAGTATCGCTGATCCACGGTCTGGCCAAGAGACAGACAGTGATGGTGATCGAGGACGCCAACTGATGCTGAGCAAGTCATGCAACTAGGTGCGAGTGCGGGGAGATGATGAACATTCATGCCTGATGATAGACCCCCCTAAATCAAGACCCGCGAGGACTACGCACAGTCTGAGCACTACGAGCTGAGAGAAGAGCACTAGCGAAGGGAAACCCGGAAAGCGAGGAGCTGGACGGGTTTCTGTCCAAGTCTCACCAGTCCGCGGCATCGGACTGACCCCTGGCGTTCAGATCATACGCCTCCGCCTCCCTTTCGAACAGGTCGCGTGTCCTGTTGGGTCGGCGCTCCGAGTCGGTGACTAGCATCGCGTCAGGACTCACGAGGCAGAGGCCAAGCAAGAGGTGCACGCCGGGTTGTTACCCTTGGGGTCCGAGCAGATCCCAATCTTTTGAGTGAACTCATCGTAGGTCGTGAACTTTAGACACTTGCACCCGCCAGAGCAGTTTGCATCGGTCAAGCAGGGTATCTTGCCGATAAGAGTCGACACGGACACGCGTCTGGGTCATGAGCGACGAAGATGAGAAGCAGACGCGGCACTCACTTGACGTGCGGCGATGGGGTCGCCGAGGCAATGGCAGCCAAGAGCGCAAGTAGGGCGAGGACCTTCATGATGGAGTCAGAAGTGACGCGAAGCGCGGAGGTCAAGAGCTGTGAGAGACTAAATGGGGCTATGGGGATGGGGATGGGATCTGACATCTGACAAGAGCCTTCAAATACATAGCTACTGACTGCAGGCTTCCGCCGGCCCCCGGACCGGAAGAAGCAGTGAACGGAAATCACTCCGCCAGTGAATAACTTCTTGTCCAAGATAGGACGTAGCACGCTCAGCGCTGGGCGTCGCCCCGGGGCGATCCTCTGAGAGGAAATAGCTTGATCATTGGCTCTGCAACGTACGAGACTACATTGGGGCCGAGGCCGAGACCTCGAGCGTTAGCACGAATTCTGGCGACCCTTGATACAGCTGATGTACGGCTGACAATGTGAAAAACTGTGCGTGCGCACACGGGGCTCCTATGTGGGGCGAAGTGTGCGATGCTGATCAGGAACTCGCCCCTCGGCTGTAGCTCAGGCCGGCCTGATTTGTCAAGCGGTCAATAAAAGGCACTCTTTTCGATATTCTATCGCTCAGCACAGCGAGTGCGGAACGATCGCCTTCTCGCCCGCGGCGAGGCAACATCGCGCCCGAGCAATTGGGAATCTCATGGTAGGTTGGCAATGCGAACCGGAACCATGGGTCAGAGGGGACGACCTTGTCAAGGAACAGGTCGAATCGGTCTCCCCAGTCAGATCATCTCTTGCGGGAACTATCTGAGGGTCACTCTATTGTAACCAAAAGCTCCTGAGAGCGCGGGAATGAGCCGTGCTTCACCTCATGGGGAAAGTATGAGACTGCACGCATCTATTACAATGGAATGGCTGAATGACGTCCCTTAGCTTGTCACGCTAGACCCATCAACCCCGAATCTCCACATATACGTCGTGAGGAATGCCTCTGTCGTATCCAGGCTGGCTGTGGTGTCAGGGGCATGCGTGGTCATGGAGAGGTGGAGCACTCACGTCGCGCTGGAACCGCACGGGTTGTTCTCGGGCGTCACGCACACCCCATACACATTTGAAACGCCCAGTGGGACCAGTACACAATTGCAGCCGGGGCCACATGTGTCGGTATCCTGGAAAGGGTTGCAGTCATTATTGCGAATGCTGCACTGGTTAGGCGTCTCAAGTCGGGGACTCTGACCATCTCACATGATAGTGGACCCCGGCGCAACAAGGCCTGACCCGGCTGCGAAAACGAGGAGTGTGAGCAGAGCGGTGCGCATTGCGGAGGATATCTGACATCTTACCATGCCTGCTGGTAGGTGGAGCCTGCTGGTAGGTGGACTGAATGAGCACACGTTCGGGGTCTCGGCCACACAGATGAAGGCCTTGGCCTCGGCAGCAGGCGGAGTGGTCTGGTGACCAACGTGGGGCAAGGCAAACATAGATCGGCCCCTTCCGCACATCGGCTCGCATGGGCGAAAGCGGTGCGTGGATTGATTGGCATGGGAAGGGTCAAGCAGCAGTACGACAACTTGTGCGTTTCGCACACAGAGGACATGCTCCCCTCATGGTACCGGAAGTGGTCGGTCGTCACCTCATCCCACAGGTGGCTACGACCTCACCGTAAAGATGGCAGACACCTGTACCCATTGCGGGACTGAGGTCCACGTCCAGGGCCTCTTCACTCCGCAAGGCCGCGGCGCGGCAGTATACGAGGGGATTCTGCATGCGCTGGCCTTCATTCGGCACATCAGGTGAAACCTACTTGAGCGTGGAACGTCTACCCTTCAAGGTGGCCCAACAGTGTGTGGCAATGGCGAATGGATCTGCCTTGCCAGCAAGGTCACGGAGGGCGGGGAGGAGATGTACATTCATGTCGAGGCATATGAAGCTTCTTCAGGACTATAGACGGGTCAAACTGGACGACTATCAAGAGACGGCAGACGCCACGAGGGCAGAAGCGAAGCAACGGCGCTCAAGCCACTGAAACCGAAGCCGTCGCACCGACACCGGGCGCGGTACTGGTGGTACTGGCACTTGCGGTGGGACTGGTCATAAGTACCTTCTCTACGCTGTTGGAGACAAGAGTGACGCACGGCGGTTCCAGAATGCAGTCCAGGAGGTCCGGTCCAGGTTCAAAGCAAACTCCGACACCGAGGAGTGGCAACACGGTGCATTCGCAATCCCCCGGGCAGGGAGAGGGGTCTTCGGGATCGCAAAATAGGTCACGCCTGAGATTCAGTATCGTGACCATGCGGATAGGAGACAACCAAGAGACGAAGCTCGAGCTCACTTGGAGTATATGGCGGGGCCGGGAGAGGCGACGATGCCAGCGAGGAGAGCAAGGAGGAGAAAGGCTTTCATGACGAGGCGATGTCCAGATAGAACGGCGGGCTGCAGAGTGTATCGAGGGTTGCTTGACCTGGAGACTGCCCCGGGAGCAAGAGTAACGGGGAGAGTAGAGAGTAGCAGTCGTGAAGATGATGGAGGCCAACATGCGGGCTCTATATACTCGCGAGTCGTCGGCATTTTCGGTCGTCGTGTCACCTCGCGTTTATCTGCTTATCAGGTCACCGCCCGACGCGCATGCCCGCCGAGTTGGCAGCGTCTCGGCAGCGCTCTACTTGCGCCAGTGTGGCTGATTTGTGGAGCGGGCGGAGAAGCGATCTAGGTGCCGCACAAACGACGAGGACCATGAGATACCGGGTTGACGTGACCTGCGACTATTGTATGTGCCGCTGATCGAGTGCGACTCTCACTTTCGCCCGCTGTGGCATTCGGGGCGTAGTCGCCTCGGACGCAGTTATTCCTGCTGACCGGTGACTCCAGCAGAGCGCATGTGCCGCAAGATGCCGGGAGTCAGATTCGCTGACCAGCTTCCGCAGGAATCAGGTCAAAAGAAACCACGACGCACGGGTCATCGGTGCCGGCTATGTACAGCCTTGCGCCTACTACTTCCGATCGTGATGGTACATGGGGGAGTGATGACGTTCATATACGGTAGCCCCGATCGTACGGGGGCGTCTGTACCAGCGAGAAATCAGACTGTCGACTCATGCTTGGCGGGCCAGCGGAGTGAAGCTACGTGTCGGTTTGACCAGGCAAAGGGATCCGCAAACATAGCGGGGCAGGCTGGATTCGCCGGCGAAGTGCTCACGTACGTACATGCACGCAAGTTTCCAGTGTCACATGCGGCTACAGCCTCATACGACGCCCGCTTCAATCGCACGTAGGTGATCAAGGCAGATTATCGGTTGGGCAGAAATCTCCCCCGCCCTGCTTGGTCAGGAAGTAAATCCCACGGTGCAACGTTCTACGATCGGGACTTGTTTCGCGTAAGTAGCGGGGGGGAACGCGTGGCCAGAGAGTATGCGAGAAGATTATCAACATGCATGACGAGTTATATCGAGTCCAAACTCGAAGCAGCTCTGAGGACTATAGACTCTTTCCAGCCCGTATCAACGAAGCAAACGAGAGACCATGGCACCGGACCCTCCCCCAGCAGCTGTGCAGGAAGGCGGACGGAGGCTCGCTGTAAGCTGACCCTCAAAGGGCCTTGCCCTCAGTGATGTCGCGGCCCTCCAGGCCCTGGTCGCGCTTGTTGTACCTGTCTAGTCAGCGCTGCATTTCATACGCTGCCGAGGTAGAGGTAGAGGAGGAAAGAACTCACCACCCGTAGCCCCAGCCTTCGCAGAGGTAGCCGCTCGTCTTGTCGGTGCAGACGTAGTAGGTCGCGCCGTCAGGGCTGACGGATTGCTGGCAGACGCACGACTCGGGGCAGGAGTAGCCGGGCTCGCTGGGACCGCAGTAGTCGATGTCGTCGTAGTATTGCCTGACAGTCAGCATCTCCTCGCGTCGCTAAGGGGCACTGACTTGGCGAGGAGCGAGGGCATGGCGAGGGCGGTGGAGGCCAGGACAGCGAGGACGGCGATGACCTTCATGTTGTCGAGTGAAACGGTGAGTGAGCTGGTGCGTTGGTAGGCGGGTAGGGAGCGTTCGAAGAGAGAGACTTGAGAGAGCTCGTGAGGAAGAGGGAGCCGGCCAAGGCGTTGCTTTATACTCCACGATCCCCCTGTCTACGAGCCGTTGGCAACGTCCCCAACATCTGCTGTTCCCCCACCCGGTGACCAGAGCCCGAGACAGTTACAGCGCTAGCTCGGCCCCCGTATCGTAGCGAGGTTCCTCGCTCGTGGGAGCAGATCTCGAGCGACATCGGCACGCGGTATGACGGCGAGCAGGGAGGCTACGTCGACCCCGGCGAGACAATCCGCTACGTGAAAGCGGTGACCAAGTTGTGGAGCCGTTGCTCGCAGTTGGCAATCTCTGCACCGCAAAAGAGCTGCATTTGACATGTAAATACGAATAAGACCATGGTCCGACTCGGGATGCGCATGGCTGAGGGCGGAATAGGCCCCGCTCCCATCAATCCGCGTCTCGGTTGCGCCCTCGGCACGTTTGTCACCGTCAGAGAAAGGCTTGGCGCCGTGGAACCTTTTCTGATAATGTTCTTGCCAATCTGCGCCCCCCCCGATGTTGGGAATTACCAAGAGGCAAACTTGCGACGTGTGGTCAGTAGGTCGAGAATAGATCAATCAATCCGCGGGTCGGATGGGTGCATGAGTGGCCGTGGAGCATGCCACACAAGGACATCGGCGTCATCCATAGTCACTCACCGATGCGCTCACAAAGGGAATGAGAGAGTGGGGGAGAGCTGATCGACATGCATGGCCAGGGCAAGAATCTAGAGTCTGAGGACTATGCACGAGAACTGACTACGGGCACCGACCGACGAGGAACCTACAGTATTGCCTCAGAGCCGTGGGCTCGCTCACTGATTCACTGGACTCGAGCATTCATAACGAGGCCTCGACGATCACTGTTGTAGTAATGCACCGTGTCAGCGCATGCATCACAACAGCGTGAAAAGGACTGACTCGAGAGTGCAAAGGTCGTGGGTGCCCGGCACAACACAGGTGTAGTGGACACTGCCGTCCGGCTGATCGATGGGCACGCAGTTGCACCAGTCTGGGCAGAGCACTCCGGTGGAATCATCATCGCCGCAGTATGTGGGGTCGGGGTCGGGCAAGCGTCTGTGAGGCATTCAGCTTGTAGCCCATGTGAAGCGAGCAAAGCAGCTGGCTGACTTGTCTTTCAAGGAGGAACTGGCTATGACGGCAGTGGCATTGACAGTCGCCAAGATGAGGGCGAGCAGAGAAAAGGCCTTCATCGCACTCTTCGAGCTCGAAGTTGGGTAAGGCGAGGAAAGATATGAGGAGGGGCAGCGGGCGAGCAGGTCCCACCATGAACAGCGTATGATTTATACAATATCGTTCTCGCCCATTCCCGCGCACGCTCGGTGCAATGCAGTCTCGACTCAACGCCCTTCCTGCTTGTGGTCCGAGTATGCTGCACAGTACAAACAGAGCGGCGCCGGCGACGACGCCTCCTCGACGAACGCACCGGAGAGCCAATCGGGTGAGCCGCTGATGAGATCTTGCTCGCCCTCCAGGTCCAGTCGATCTCTTCCACTCGCTGGGGCGGCATTTGCGAGGACTGCCACGAATAGCCCGACGATCCGGTGAGGGACCTCCATAGATCATGCTTCGTACGCTTGGCGAGAGGGTGGTCTCGTTAGCGAATTGTGTCTCGCGCTCATCGGTCCTCAGTGTAGCTGATGCGGGGCTTGGGGACAGCAGCGATGAGTCGTCTTTGCCTCTGGCCTCGCCCGGTCAGTACAGGTGACCGCCTTTAAGGCGGAGGGTCAGACGTACGTGGGTGCGGCACTTGACCCTTGGAAGCGATGCTCTCCATGATCTCTAGCGCCGGCATGTCCTCGTTCGGCCCACGATATTGGCAATAGCACCCGGAAGCAATGCTCCAACTGTGTTAATGGGCTCGGCTCGTGGATCTGCGAGAGCGATTTGAAGCTCGAACGACGCTCAGCCTGTGATCCAGCGGCAGCCAATCCCTCGCCACGGCAGCTCAGCTGTGCCTTTGATCTCGCCTCATGAAGATACATGTCGAGCAGGCCACGCTTCCTATTCAGTCAGCTGGCTGAAAGCTTGCTGCTCCAAAGTCGGCTCTCGGAAATCGCATGGCCTATCTCCATCGTGATTCAGGCGCTTGTTCCACATGTTCACAGTCCAGACTTTCTCCGCTTCCCAATCGCAACAGCCGGAGCAGTAGACTGGGAACGATGCCTTGCGGCAGTGAGTCTGTGTAGGACCACGCCTGGTGGCTGTCCTCGCATGAGAGGGTTGCAAAGAAGAGCGATGCGGGGCAGCAACTGATGGCCTACGTTGCACGCGCCCTCAGGCGAAGTCGACAGTGCTCAGAGTGGCGAGCGCGGCGAGGATCGTCCTGTCATATGTAAGGAGTGGGGCTGACCAGGAAGGTGCGATGTACTAGATCGGAGTGAAGACTCGGCGAGTGCGGTAGAAAAAAGTTCACTGACACACTTGTGGTGATAGCCTCGAAGGGAGTGGTTCATGCCATGTGTCCCACCGTGATGCTAATGGGGCGCCCGGGGGCGCTTCGTGCCCCGGACTGGATAACGGCGCAAGCGTTTGCTCGGGACTGAGGCTGAACGCAGCACACGTGGGGGGAAACGAAGCCTAACAGCTGGGATATGAGTGTGTATTTGGCAGCTGGTCAAGGGCGATAGGGCTCTTGGGGTCTTTGCAGCTCGCTGGCCGCGCCTGGCTGGAATTCAGTCGCGCACGATTGGACGCATGTCCTCATGGCGATTCTCCTGGGTGAGAGGGATGCAGCCGAGAGAGCGTTTTGACAGCGGCATCGTAGCTTGGATTCGAGGGCACCATCCAGTGTTGATGGTGGACATTGGAGCGCATGTCCAGTGCCCGCCGAGACGAGCTGAGGTGAAAGAGCGCCTGAATGCGAGACAGGCGGTCTGAAAGAGGTGTCAGAGGCAGCATAACTAGTCACCGCAATGTGTCTCGAGTGCGACAGCCAAGCTCTCGGCCCCAATATCGATACATTTGCGCTTATTGATGCTCTCATCCCGTGCTCTATAGCTTGCTACCTGCGCGGTCACGCTCGGAAGGGCAGAAACAAGTCCCGCAACCAGGATGCAAATGTCCAGGATGAGGTTTTTATTTCTACTCCAATCCGGTGAAAATCCCGCAACAATGAGAGAGCCTTTATACCATGCAAACATGCCGCAACGTGGCGCAGTGTCAGTGGCGGTACAGAATACTTACGTCCCAAATTCGTGCTGAGGGATTTTGTATGAGCATGAGCTCAGATCAGATCCCGAGTAGTCGGGCTGCAATGTCACTTGTACCTTCCTCGCGCTCCGCTCATTGCGGCAAGCTCTCGAGGAGCGTCACTCGTCCCGCCCGACTGACCCGCTGACCAACGGGATTCGAGGGGATAAAGCCAAAAGCTCCTCCTGTTCTCTCGCCACCCTGGGGAAAGAAACGCGCGTGGAACCAGCCTCTCGTTGAAAAGATCACACAGTGAGCCAGCCGGCGCATAATACAAGAGCCAGATTAGGAGAACACAAGACCGCCCAGCCTCCCATCTAACGAGAAACTTTTCCCGATCCTACTGCCACGAAGATGGCCACTGCTTTACCTGTGGAAAAGGAGCCAGAAGGGGTGGCCCAAGATGCGTCCTCTGTCGACCTGGAGAAGTACGACCGCCGCCCGCTCAAGCTGCGCGGAGTCAAGATCTTCGCACTCGCCTTTTCGACTCTGGGCATCATCTACTCGGACATTGGCACATCGCCCCTGTACGTGCTGAACGGAATATGGTCCGCTAGCGGGGACGCGCCAGACAGGGAGGATGTCATCGGGGGTGTGTCAGCGATTGTGTGGTCCATCACCATCATTCCCTTGATCAAATATGTGAGCAGCTCGAAACATTGCTTCTAGGAGACTGACTCGCGGAGGTGGGATTCGCTCTCGAATTTGGTACTGGTCCGGGTGAAGGCGGACCATTTGCACTATTCATGACCCTTTTCCCCACTCGCGAGCCGCGCGACGACGGACGAAGCCTGACTACGTATCCGACCAACCTGTTCTCGCTGCACGGCACAGGCGACAGACGGGACAAGCTCAGGCGATTCAAATGGCCTTTGTTCATCTGGACCATCTTCGGCACCTCTCTCACATTGGCTGATGGTGTCTTGACGTGAGTCTCATCGTCGAGGGAAAGTGCCCTCAGCTGATCTCAAGACCCGCGGTTTCAGTCACCAGTGCGGTAGGCGGCATCGCCGTGGCCAAACCGAGCATCACGCACTCAGTCGTGCCCGTATCCATTGCCTTCCTCCTGCTTCTGTTCTTCATCCAGCGATGGGGCACAGCCAAGCTCTCCATTGCCTTCGCGCCGAGTCAGTACCTGCGAGCAGCGACTGATGAGTCGTAATGCTTATCGTCAGTCACGGCCATCTGGCTTCTGCTACTCGGCGGTACTGGGTGGGCTCGCCTGGGCTCTGCGGTCGTGGCCACTGACGAAGCAGCATTTACAACATTGTCCAATTCCCTGGGATATGGCGCGCGTGGGATCCGTCCCGGGCTATCTTATGTTGGTACAGGCTATTGCGCCTGCAATTGTGGCTGATGGGTAGGGTTTGTGCGCACAAAGGACTACGACAATCTTGCGGGTGTCTTGCTCGCCATCACCGGATGCGAAGCCATGTTGTGAGTCTTAGCAGTCATCACTCGACACACTACTGACAGACTAGTGCGAAGTAGGTCTCAAACTACAAACTGCTCGACACCGACGTAGGACGCTGATCAGCAGCCTCGGCCAGTTCAACAAGGCTTCCATCCGGATCGGCTTCTCCTTCTTGGTGTACCCCATGCTCGTGCTGGCCTATCTAGGACAGGGTGCGAGGCTGATCACGGACCCTTCCGTAATCTCGTCCATCTTCTATTTGACCATCCCGGGTGACACGGGTGGCGGCCTCTATTGGATCGTCTTTGTCTTTGCCATCCTCGCCACTCTGATCGCCTCACAGGGTAAGGTTTTCGAGTCACCTTGTAGGAAGAAAGGCTGAACCATAGCAATGATTACGGCTACCTTCTCGCTGGTCCACCAGCTCATCGGGATGGACGCCTTCCCGTCACTGAGGATCAAGCACACTTCCACTCTTACCGCCGGACAGGTGTATATTGGCCCCATCAATTGGCTATTGATGATCGGCACCATCGCCGTTGTCGGTGGCTTTGGATCGTCGGCCGCGCTGACTCTCGCATACGGCGTGAGTCTCTGGTCAAACTCATATTGCCAAGACTGAGAGCAGTTTGCTGTTGCCACTGTGCTGTTCGTTACGACCACCCTGATTTCCGTCTCCATCCCCTTTGTCAAGAGCCTCCCGTACTTCCTGGGCATAGTCTTCTTGCTCACCTTCGGCTTCTTCGACGGCTTGTTCTGGGGCGCGTCATTGAAGAAGGTTCCTCACGGCGCGTGGTTCCCACTTGGCCTCGGGGGTCTGCTGTGCATTCTCATGTCCTTTTGGCATTGGGGCCGCACGCTCGAAGACAAGTTTGACCAGAACAACACCCAGCGCCTTGGCCAGGTCATCTCGACCGACCTCGACGAGGAGGGGACCAGCGATGGGCCGGTCTCTGCGGCCAGCATCAGTGGCGAGAGGATGCACAAGGTGTACGTCGAGCGCGGGCATGGCAACGTCACCGAGCTGGGTCGTGTACCGGTCATTGCCCTGTTCTACCGAAACGATTCGGCGGGCCGCGGTGTCCCACACGGATTCGCGAGCTTTGTCAGGCGCTATCCCGCCCTCCCACAGGTGGTCATCTTCCTCTCGACGCGCGTCGTGGGCGTACCCCATGTCCCGCTGGAGGACAGATACGTCGTCACCAAAGTCAGGACCTTTGACGGTTTCTTCACTGTCACCATGCGGTGCGCCTCTTCCTCCTCTCCCGTACGCCGAGAACATGGGCTGACCAGCAGTGCTGGCTACCTCGATCATGCCGTGCCATCCATACTCGAGCTCGTGCCGTATCTACAGCGCCTCCTCACGGGAACGCCAGAGCGGGCGGCACAGATTGCCCAGCTGGCCGAGGCGGGGCTGGTGACGCACGTAGTGCCAAGTTACTCGATCTTTTCGCGACAGGTACCGTATAGGTGGTGGGACTGGGTCAGGCGGCTGTTGGTTGAAGACCTCTATGGTCGCGCGAGGGTCGTGTTCCCGGACTGGTCAAGTGCGCCCAACGCCGCTGTTGCGGATGTGCTGCACGTTGCGGTGGCCGCTTCAATTTAAGAAGACGTCACGCTCCAGTGGCGATCTAGAATCGATTAGACGAGGTGTGGTAGTGCAATCAGTCAGGCGTCCTGACATTGTCAATGCAAAGTCTCGCTCAGCCGGTGAGAGACGCATGTTTGATCGGTCCATCATGCGATGCACATGCCCGAACACCTCCCCGATCACCGGAGAGATGTTGCCCCATGGCGTCTGGCAGCTGGGTCGTACCCCGCCAGCATCGTGAGAACAGCCCACGCAGCCCCTCGGGGCCCGACTTGATCCAACACGCATCCCCGTTGTTCGCAGACAGAGAACAACTGGAAAGCAGTTGAGAATGGCCGACCTCACCCGGTGATTCCGAGTAAACCCGTCGACAGTGCACCAAGACACGTCTTGTGACATGCGGGGACCCATACGTTGAGGGAAAGCGGGTCGGCGTAAACGGCCCAGGCGGATGCTGCGGCTGAAAGGGCTGAAAGGGTCAATGATGGTTGCCTGAAGGGGTTAGTGATTTGTGGAATGGTGTCTGACTTGGCAGCTGTTCAGGAAATAGCCCACACGGCTCTTCCCGAGAAGCTTTGGCTCGCGCGGGGCTGGTGCATGTCGCTGGAAGTGGTGGGCTGGGAATCGAAACCTGCCGCCGGAACGATAGCTCGACACCTGACCTGCGTCACCTGAGATCTCGGTTACTGCCCTCGGTATGTTCTGCCTGCGAGTAACAGGCACATGCGGAATTCGAAATACCTGCAGCGACGATTGAACCTAGCCGCGTTGCGATGTCCCCTTGGTCCTCCCGCCGCGAGACAGATGCCAGCATGCAGCAGAAGATTGCAGTTTTGGGTCGTCGCGGACCGATGCCCCCGGAGAGGCCCCAAAACCCCCATGGGTGTCGCTCGACCTGGGAAGCGCATACAAAATACGCCCTCCCTCATAGGTCTGTCCATTCTTGTCCTGTTCCCCTTCTTTCCCATCGTTCCCGATAGACGCATCCAAGCCCAGCCCTCGAGTCGTCATGTCTGGAATGGCCGTCGTGTCCGAGGCCCACTCGCGGCCCGGCACCCCTCCCCACGGCCACCGCGGTGCGCATTTTGCCGACCCCCTCGGTGACAAAGACACCCACAACCACATCGACCGCCAGCTGACGGCGGCCACCGACACCACGGGGGATCCAGAGAAGGGCAGCAAGTATGCAGACTCGGAATCGGGTCGTGCTCACTCTGCCGCGTACCGCAAGGCCGAGCGAAAACTGCTCCTCAAACTTGGTGTGTGGCGAATTTCCAGTGTGGCTCAAACTGACCATCAGATGTGGCCATCTTGCCTTTTGCCGTCTTGCTCTACCTCAGTGCATACCTCGACCGAGGCAACTTGGCCAATGCGAGGCTCCAGGGGCTCGAAAAGGGCGTCTTGGACAACAAGGACACCAACTACAGCATCGCCCTCTCGTGCTTCTTCATCACCTACATTGTCCTCTCCATCCCCGGCACCCTCCTCGCCAAACGTATCAACCCCTCGCACTCTATCGCAGCGGGCGCCCTCATCTGGTCCATCGCAGCGACATGCCAGGCCGCAGCATTCAACCGCGCCGGTCTCTTTGTTTGCCGCTTGTTTGTCGGGGTCGGTGAAGCCATGTTCGGCCAGGCCATGGCCCTTCACCTCTCCTACTGGTACACCAAGCAAGACCTCGCCAAGCGTGTCGGTCTCTTCATCTCTGCAGGCTCCGTGTCCGGGGCCTTCGGTGGCCTCATCAGCTACGGCGTTGCGAATCTGCACAACACACGCATCATGCAGTACAAGATCCTGTTCTTGATCGAAGGACTGCCGAGTTTCGTCTTGGCAATCTGCACGGCGTTGTTCATGCCGTCACGCCCGGAAATCAGCCGGTACCTGAGCGAGGAGGAGCGCACGTTCTGCTTGACCCGCTTGAACAGGGATATCAGCGCAGAGAGCCAGATCAAGATCGACTGGGCCGCCGTGAGGCGCTGCTTGACCGACTGGAAGACGTACACCGTCAGTCTGGCGTGAGTTGTTTGAGTCGCTTCACAGGCTCTCCGCTGACTTTCAGCTATTCGTGCATGAACTTGACTCTTGGTTGGTCCTCTTCGGTGTGAGCTCGTGTGCTGACGGATAGGCTCTGTCGGCGGTTTCCTGCCAACCATCATCAAGGGGCTCGGAAAGACCGACGCCGATGCGCAGCTTTTCACTGTGCCACCCTACGTGGTCGCCCTTGTGGTCATGCTGCTTTTGACCTCGTTCTCCGACTGGCGTCAGACCCGTGGCATACCCGTCATGAGCATTTTCGTTCTAGGCATCATCGGATGGTCGGTGCTCCTCACCGTACCCGCCTCGCACATCACTTCTCAGCAATTCTCAGCGCGTTACGTGAGTGGCCGTTCGACTATTCAACCCCGGTCATAGACTAACTTGCAGTTTGCCTGTTGTCTCATCGTGACCGCCGGATATGTCAATATACCTCTGATCATTGGTATGTCTCCCCGTTCTTCGCTATAAATACCGAAGCAAAGACTGACTATACAGCGTGGCAATCGAACAACTGCCCATCCGAGTCCCAGCGGGCCACCTCGCTCGGTATGCTCAACTCGATCGGCCAGTGCCTCTCTGTCCTCGCTGCCTTCTTGTTTCCCAGCGCCGAAGGGCCGCAGTACACCAAGGGCTGCAAGGTCAATCTGGCTTTCCAATCGTTCGGCTTGGTGCTTGCCGGAGGCATGTCGCTGTGGTACCGGCGAGTCGTTTTGAGTGTGCGAGAAAGACTGCTGACTTGCGGCAGATACGAGAACCGTCGTCGCGACAAAGTGGAAGGCGGTCCGCCTCCGCAGGACATGCGCCTCGAGATCGTCCCCAACTACGATAGGGCGACTGGTGGGTCTTCTCTATCTAGCTTCAGACAGTCCAAGCTGAAGCAGGTCAGGTTTCCGCTACACGCCGTAAATCAGTGTGGGCTCCGCCAGCATGCGTCTACATGAGCAGTCTCAGAGCAGGTCTATGCTAATAACCTGCAAAGCATAGGCAGGACCATTCATAGTTTGTCCCCCCTTTTTAGCCTATGAATGCCATCGGCGGTGTGCCCGGGCCTTTCTTCCGTTGTCCTTGCTCATGTGTCCGTATGTACTCGGCAGGGCTTTCGCTGCAATGAGCGGACCTCCACGGGTCCTACGAACAGCAGTCTGCATATTCCCTGCGGCCCTCTCATTGGACTTCATCGGTCCCCACAGCATACTGGACGTCGTGCGGCCAAGTCCATCGAGATCATATGCCATCCGGCTCGTCATTCTCGGGGATGGTCTCGAGGCGGTCCGCCTTAGTGGAGGCGTGCGGATGGTGCCCGAGATGACATATGATGCTGCACAGGCACCTGGACAGAAGTGGGATGCGGTTCTTGTGCCCGGAGGTGGTGGAGCGAGACCATGGCATGAGGGGAACAAGCGATGTGTAGCGTTTCTAAAGGCCGTCGTACCGCATTGCGAGTACGTCATGACTGGTGAGCCGCATGAGAGAGAGCGCTTCGGGAGGAGAGAAGCAATCTGATCCCCGAGTCTGTACAGGGAGCTGGCTGTTGGCGTCGACAGGACTCCTCAGAGGTCAAAGAGCGACTACCAACAAGGCAGCCTACGCGGCCTGCGTCGTGCGTGGGGTTGCTGTTGGCGAGAGCAAGCCGAAGCTGACTGGGTGTAGGAACACAACAAGGACCAAGGTGTCGAATGGGTCCCGTCAGCTCGGTGAGGGCATGTCAGTGGGCAAAGTAGGATCGCTGATCGGCCAGCTATGTTATTTCCGACAGGTTCTGGACCGCGTCAGGGGTGACGGCCGGCCAAGATATGGCGGCTGCCTTCGTGCGGCACTACGTGGCTCTGTACGAACAGGAGAAGGAGCCAAAGGAGGTCGCGGACCACCTACTAGGGGTGACAGAGGTGATGTGAGTAGAGGTGATGGAGTGCTCATCCGCACATGCCGCTGATCAGCAGTGAGAGCGCCGCCGAAGTTGACCCATGGTCGAAATACTACAATCTTGCTTGAGAATCCATCGACATGGACAGTGCCTTTCCTCATGTTTCGCACGATGCCCGCCGCCTCTGTCCTGGATTCGACGGACGCGTGAAATGAGGCGTGAGGTGAAGTTGATGAGGAACTCGCTTGTCTTGTCGAGCAATGGAGTGGTGAAGGCACTGACCAAGGGACTCGGTGCGGTGTTCGGTAAAGGGGCTGGTCAGGCGGCTGAACGGAGCAGGCAGAGTACACATCTAGGTAGGCCCGATAGCGTGCACCATGCGACGGATTGACGCCGCAGATCCGCTGCCGTGGGCATCGGTATGGCCTATGCGAGACGCGCCCGAACAGTACTAACAACCCTAAATGCGGTTCTGGCACATCTGCTCAAATGCTTTCCGAGGGAGTTCCGCACGTCGTACTTACGTGCGTGGAATTGCAGACTGCCGATCATGAGGTCAATTCAGAGAACCCGCAAGACAGCAGCATAGACTGCGTTTCCACTTTGCCCAGCAGCACAAACTCAGCTGTCACCTAAACAGACGATGCATCTCATGGGTGTTCTGACGGCACCGACCCGCTCTCCAGAGCCAGCTTCCTGAAGATTCCCCCAGCATTCGACAACAAGATTGCGGGCGGACCCATCTCCACGACACGTCCGGCCTCCATGACTATTACCACATCGTAATCTATGATGGTCGATATCCGATGTGCGATCGTCAAGACGGTACATTTATCGAAAGCATCCCTTATTGTTCGTTGAATTGCGGCATCCGTCTCGACGTCTATCGAGGACGTAGCTTCTATCTCTCAGCTTCAAACCACTGGTCCTTCCCTGGCACTTGCCATCGAGCGCGAGGATTTTCCTTCGGCGAAGAATCGCACGGGCTAGCGCCAACAGCTGTCTCTGGCCACGTGAGAGGCTTGCACCATCTGCGTTCATCATCTCGTCCAAGTTATTCACGATTCCTTTGAGCTGAATGTCAGCCAGCACGAGGCAGCGGGAAGAGCCGACCTCCGCAGCTTCCACGGCTGCCCATATATCCGCTTCACTGCACACGTCTTCCGGGTCGAGATTCTCCCGCATGGTCGCTTCGAGCAGCAGCGGGTCTGGCCATTAGTCTGGACTCAAGCAGCCTTATTCACCTTGAGGGATGATAGACATCGCGCTGCGGTAATCGGACAAAGGAAGATCCCTGATCTCCTTGCCATCCACATATATGCCGCCGTCATGGAAAGCGTGCTCTGTTCCTTCCCCTGCATCCTGTTCTATCAAGCGCCAAAGCACACCGAGAAGCGTGCTCTTGCCCGAGCCCGACCGCCCGCAAATGCCAACTTTTTGACCGGCCTTGACGACAAAGGAAACATCCGTGATAGAAGGAGGAAGGTCCGGTCGATACCTAGCCGAGACACGGTCGAACCGTATAGAACCGCAGTCAAGCCATGAGGGATCCGCGGAGACGGAGGTGTTGTCTTGTGGGGGAAGTTCAATAAATTCCTGCACCCTCTCAACCGACGTGATGGCTACTTCTACCTCTGTCTCTCAGTGACATGACTCATACCGCAAGCGTACTGACTGGTCCACTCCATAATGAGTGTTTGCAGTGCAAGAGACAGATTTGCTGCCTCGCTCATTGCCACAGCCAGTATACCAATCGAGATGGAGCGACGAGTGGCGACGGCGATGATGACCAGTGCTGTGTTGATGACCATCACGCATAGGTTGAGCGCCAACTCTAGCCATGCTTGCACAGCGAACAAGAGCCATGCAGGGTGTTGGGAAGCAGTCGCTCGACTGGAGTTGAAGTCTCGACAAGCTTCCTCGGTCTGCATCGCACGAATGGTGCTTAATCCATTTGCGTCCATTGTCTCGCCGAACAGGTCGTAGATTGGGGATTTCGCCGTCAGATCGAGTCGACGGAGCTCTCTAGCTGCTCGGACGTAGAATCGCTGAACGAGGACCATTACACCGAGCGTCACGACGATGACTGCAATCATGTAAGGACCGGCGACCGCCATCAGGACGAAGCCAAATCCGGCCATCGTCGCACCATAGAAAAAGTTGACTGCGGCATTTGGCAATTCGAAATCGATGGTATTGAGATCCGAGTTGAAGCGATTCATGAGCTGTCCCGCGGTATGGCTCTCGGCAAAGCTCAAAGAGGTCGCGAGAAAACCACGAATCTGCCACTCATGTAGGCGGTAGCTTGATACCGGATGGGAAAAGACAAAAGCGTAGAAGATTGCGCCCGAGAAGATGCACAGATAGCCGATTTGCATTCCGGCGTATCCTCCCAAGAAAGCAATGTAAGCTGATCTGGGCACGTCGACCAGCTTGGTGGTCCACGCTTGTAGGTAAATGCTGATGGTGGTATTGAAACCGGACGTGACGAAGACCAGGCCGACCCCTGATGTGAGCAATGAGCAAGGGACGGACTGCTCACATATGGCTGAGGAGAAGTAGCCCATGCCTTTGAGGTAGAGGCGATAGGTTGACCACGAGGTGGAACCCCGCTTCTTGGCTTCCAGCCCGACCGCAGCTTCCTCCGACATGACATGCGAGCCAGCTTCAGATATCGGTTCCTGCAGAGCTCCTCTCGAGACCTCCGAGTTGGGCATTCTCTCATGATGGCCAGCTGAGAACTCGGTAACAAGTGCCTTTGTCTCGCCATCTCGCGTCATCAGTTCGGCATATCGTCCTTGCTCAACAATGCGGCCGCTCTTGAGCACGGTGATGTGAGATGCGTGAGAGAGGCGGTAAACCTGATTTGTGGCGAGAACGACAGGACTTTCCCTAAGCAAACCTTGTGCTCCGAACAACGCTTCGAATACATGAGTTTCGGTGTCTGCGTCCAGGGCGGAAAAGACATCGTCGAGAACATACGTGTCGAATCGACCGTAGATTGCCCTAGCAAGGGCCACACTGAAGATCAATGAGAATTCGACTGTGTGACACTCACCGCTGTCTTTGCCCACCGGACAACTGAACAACGGCAGTCTTGTCGCCGTGTGCGAGCTCGTTCATATCACGATCCAAAGCTACGGCCGCCATGACCGCGTGATACCACCGAGGTTGATACTCTGAGGCATAGATGATGTTCTCGCGGACTGACGAGGCATTTCGCAACCATGCGTCCTGCGAGCAATATCCAACCGTTCCAAGCCGAACTTGACACGTCCCCGACAACAGGTCAAGCTCCCCCAATAAAGATTGTAGCATGACACTCTTTCCCTGCTCATCAGCTTCAAGTCCCTCAGACAGCGTTACTCACACTGCCGACGCGACCGATGATCATCCACAGATCGGGCGTGACACGAATATTCGCCTCGTGCAGCAGGGTGAGGCCATCACCCGCACCGAAAGAGGCCTTGTTCATTATCACTTCGCTCACCCTGCCCGACTCTCTTGGTAGACGTTCAGCCGCTTGCAGAAATGTCTCAATGCGCTTGAAGGACGCCCATGCGCCTACAAGACTTCCCCAGCTCTGTCCCAGCATGAGAAGGGGCTCCGAGATGAGGTTGATCGTTGATATCACTGCAAAGATCTTGGCCGTCGGTACAGCAGCGCCTGAACTAGTAGTGTTGATGGATATCGCTGTGTAGGTAATCACAGTAGTGACTGCAATCCAGTTCGCGAGCCAATTTGTGAGGATCGATACTCGCAGAATGGCCTTGGTCCACTTGATCAGAGCTGCGATCTCATTTTGTCGAAGAGTATCGAGCTTGCGAATTATGGTGGGCTCGTAAGCAGATAGCTTGACCGCCTTGATGTGACGGATGACAGAGGACATGAATTTGACGCGTCGGTCGGTGGTCTCTCCCCACATTTCTTGCCCTCAGCGTTTACTCGTATGGGTATGCTCACTTCTGCTCGGACCGACACCCCGGGCCAGGGGAAAGAGCACTGTGAAGAAAACGACAGCAGACATAACCGCTGCGAGCTTAACGTCAGCTCAGCGGGTCTGCCTGTCCCGACATACGAAGGAGATCCCTATTTGAGTCCAGATGACATACAGGCCTAGTCCTGTGCTCGTTAATGCTGTGTAGCCCATGTGTATGCTTGGAAGCTGGGTGACGATGTTGTTGACATCGACGCTCATCAGATTGCTGGCTTTGGCGGAACCCATCTCCCTCGCACTTTCCGCGTGGATGAGCAGAGCTTTTCGGTAGATGGCTTCCATGAGTGCGCCACGTATGGCCAGGGCGGAGCGCTGAACGGCGACTCCGGATATTGCAGTAGCGAGCGCGAATACCGTATAGGTCAAAAACGCCGCTCCTACCAGGCCCCACCCATGACTCAGAGGTTCCGGTGCGGATGTGGCAAACGACTCTGCGAATTGGACTGTGCGTAGCAGAATCAACGGACGTGCTATGCCCACCACGGCGTAGACGAGTGAAGGGATGACCGGTGCGAGAATGGTTGGTGCAAATGCGAACACGCAAGTGCGCAAGAGAGGCTGAGACGCTCCGCTTGAATTGTACTTGTGCCACTTTGGCCCAAAAGCGTTGAACGTTGCTTTGGAGTGAAGGCTGTCGTCGATGGCCCCAAGATCGGCGAAGTCGAGAGGTTTGCGATACCCTCTCCATAGAACAGGCAAGGCCCAGGCTATGAAATACCGCTCGACAAGGCCTGCAGTTGCCGATGGGGGGCCGTCCGGCTCGAGCAAAGCCCGGCGATTGGAGATTTGCAGAGAGAGGAAGAAGGCAAAGCGGAGAGCAAGTGACGTTGCAGAGAGTCGCTCCAGCGCTGGGTATACTCCAATGAGGGCGATTGTGCGAAGCTGCGTAGAATAGAAGAGACACGAAACGAGAAGGTAAAAAGCTGGCAGAATGGAAGGCCTGGAGCGATGGAAGTGTTCAAATAGTACAATGATGCCCAGCACAACCTGGTATGAGCGAGGGCTCGGTACGGCTCACCAAAGCCTACGACTGAGACGATGCTTAAAATCCCTGCCGACACGCCGGTCCAGTCGTGAGACAAGCTTCGCTGAGTCTGGTACGAGACATATCGGGCAATCTCTACCGCGACCAAACTTATCGCCAGGGTGGCGCGTGATGCCAGGAGTGTCCGGCTGCTCCACGGTTGCTGTTTGGAGGGTAGCACCTTGATGCAAGCCCGACGGAAACCGAAAAGAGTAGGGACGGTGAGAATACAAAGAGAGAGTGCCGGTACGAAGATGAGGAATCTGATTGTCAGCATTCATCCTGGGGCCTGTGGGGACGGACGTCTTACACATTGGAAAAGTAAAGTGTGAAGTCGAGATTGCGGCAAGATGCCACGGGTCCGAACGTAAGGTCATTGGCGCAGAGACCCATTGTGGACCATGGCCGCGTATCCTCCTCGAGAACTGGTACGCGTGAACATCAGGCGAAACAAGAAGCGTGCAATGAACCGGTTTAATAGAACCCTCACCGTCGGGCATTTGACCGAAGATGAGCCGAATCGTACGCCCTGCTAGGATTGATGGAGCTAGCCTAACTATATCCAAGAGGACCCGGGGGGGGGGGGGGGGGGGGGAGAGGGCGCAAAGACCCGACTCCAGGTGAGAGACGGCCAGCAGACTGGGTATGAGAGCAAGATTTACCCAGTCAAGGTCGTCCCATCGACTTTACATTTCGAGAGCCTGCCTGTTCTTGGCATCGAGCTAGGTCGCTTAGATCAGCAGCTAGCGCTTCCAGATTTGGTGTGCATGATATTTGACCCCGTCCGACCCATATTGTACACGCATGTGGTGCTGGGGCATGCTTGAGTATAAGAACAGTGGTCCAAAGGTTGGCGACCTCTTGCTGTTGCTCTGGCAAGCTTGGCATTAGTTAGCCATAGAATCGAGCGTGAGGAGATCAACCGAACTCAGTCAAAATGACTCTGCGCCTAATCCAATGCGTGTGGGACGTGCTGCGCATCTGATGACGGCCACGAGTTGCTCTGAGCATTCACACTCATCTGCCAAGTCTGGAGCTCTTAGGAGCAAAAGTGAAGGCCAGGGGTTGCCGGAGGTTGCAGGCCCAAAAAGAGCATTTAAGCCGCTCACGCACCCACAACATTCACAAACCGGCATTGGGTATTCGTAATCAGTTTTCCGAGCAAGAGCAACAGTATATACTCGTCGGCGACATTGGTATGAATGTGGCACCCTTCCGGCGCTCTTGCTCACCCATCTTCTTCTGTCTATTATCGCTTGTTATGCATGCAATACATGAGCTAGGCTCATGAGACTTTGTACGGTCATGCATTGGGGTGTGATAATTGCATACCTGAGCTAGAATCGCGTGTGTCCGCCTTTAGCTGCAACGACAGCTTTCCTCCTCTCCTCCATCCCCCCAAGTACCCTATCAATTGTCCCTTGATCTAGCTCGCCCCAAACCATCTCTATCTGTTCCCAAAGCTTGTCGAGAGTCGAGGCAACAGGCCGAAGCTTCGATACGCGGCGTTTCACGATGCCCCAGAGCGGTTCGATGGCGTTTAGGTCTGGCGAGTTGGGGGGATGGAACAGTTGTCTGATGTGCAGTTCTTCTCTTGCTTGTTTTGCAAGATGGGATCGGTGCGGACCGGCCCCATCTTCCAGTGTCATGACGCCCATGATCCCTTCTCTCCTCAGCTCTGAGCAATACCCCGCCAGGCGCTCTTCCAGAACATGATTGACATAGGCAAAGCGGTCGATCTTTTTGGCAGGATCCTCTGAATTGACATTGTAAGGCGTGAGTCGAAGTAGAGGCCATTTGTGGCCAATCGCAACCGCCCCCCACACCATGAGGGTCTCCCGGTCCTGCTTGAATGTTGGGATCAGGTGTTTGATCATAAATTCTTCGCCAGCACGCCGGATTGTCCAGGTCGCTCCAATCTTCTCCCCTTTCTCAAAGATCACCTCATCCGTGAAGATCACATCCCCCCAGTTGCGTCCCACTGCTTCAGACGCCCACCTAAGTCGCTTGGCCATGTGCTCTGGCTTCAAGAATGGCTTGGCCCTCGCTTTCCTCTTGTGAAGGCCTTCGGTATGGGCTGCTCTTGCCACGGTTTTCCCACTGACTCCTTCTCTCTGCCCAAGATCGTCCCAAGACTGCTGAGGGTTCGTTTCAATGTCACTGAGCACTCGTCGACGTGCATGCTTATCGAGCTTCAGAGGTCGTTTGCCCCGCGGGCGTGAATCGGTGGAACCGGTCGCTTTCAAACGTCGCAGGGTGGTGGCCACAGAGCCTGAAGGGATGTCAAGTTTTCTGGCGATTTCGACTTGAGAACACCCAGCTTTCTGCATGCCAGTGATCTGACCGCGGACGTCACCACTCAGATCCTTCATATTGAGGCAATGCATGAAAAATTGAAAGAGCTAGAGCAATGTTTGTCCGGCTCATAGGGGATGAAACAGTTGAATGATGGTCCGAGCCACGGTGCCACATTGCCACATTCATACCAATGTCGCCGACGAGTACTGCATGGCAAAGGGTTATCAGATGGACATAGGATGACTGAAGACGTTCTGGACTTTTGGGCTCAATCAGATCGCCCCCTTACTCGACCTGACGTTCCGGGCCAGGAGACGACATCTCTGATTAAAATGTCTTCTAGGCATCTCCAGCGTGGTACGACTTGCGTCGGTTGACACCGCGCGACTCATCAGCGGAGGCGATGATCGAAGGCGGTTTCGGGACATGACGGAAGAAAATGTATCGCTTGATGAACCAAGGTAGCCAGACCTTGGTCTCGTACGCGATGTACTCGGACGTCGGTACAGAGAAGACCTCTGCGATGCGTCAGCCGCAAATGCAGGGTAATACACAGGTCACTCACGGTCGATCTCCTCAAGGGTGAGCTGCTTTGTCTCACGGACGAAGCAGAATATCATGCCCCAGGCGATGAGGTTAAGGCCTGCGTAGAAGCCGACTGCACGGTCAGTTATCGGGTCAAGACACATGCAACAGAATGCTCACATGCTCCAGTGGGAGTCATGACCGAACTCATGCGCGGGAAGGTGATGGAGAGGACACCGGCTGAGGAATCAGTTCTGATCCGTGACACTCCCTATCATGAAACTCACCGAAGAGGAAATTGATAGTCACGGCCCAAGCCATACCCTGCTCACGCTGGATGGTTGGGAAGACCTCAGCCGAGTACTGGAACGCAACAGGACCTTCGCCGAGGGAATAGCAGATGGTGAAGAGGTACACAAACCTGCTATGTCAGTATCTCAACCATTTTGGAGTACAACCGCTACTCACAAAACGACAGGACCGATCTGGCCGCCTCGACTGCCCTGGTGGTTGAGAAGGGATAGACCAGCAGCGAGCAGGAAGATGCACATCAACGGGAATGTCTGTCACCGATCAGCGATCAGCGGATTGATAATACAAGGGAACACACGATGAGGGTGAGCTTGCGGCGACCCTGGGTGTCGATGAGGAACACCGTCGGGATGGTAGCCAAGACCTGAATCGCACCATAACCAAGCGAGGCGTAGAGCGCTTGCGACGGGGTGTAGCCGGCGTTGGTGAAAATTGTGGAGCTGTAGAAAGAGATGACTATGTGGTCAGGAAAGCTGTCCATGGCCTGGGTAATGATGTCTCACTGTTGATCCCGCACATCTGTTGGGCAATCATGACAGTCGATGCTCCGTAGTTGGCACGGCGGATACGCGGAATGGTGAAGCAGTCGGCAATACGAGACCAGTAAGTGGAGCCCGCGGCAAGATGGCGTTCCTCCTCGTAGATGACGAACGAATAGTAGTAGTCACGAGCAGCAATAATAGGGTGGGCACGAATCTTCTGGAAAGACTCGAACGCCTGGACAAATCTGCCCTTCTTCATCAACCAACGGGGAGACTCGGGACAGAAGAAGATGCCGCAAATCAGGACGAAGGAGGGGATGAAAGCCGAGCCGAGTTGAAGACGCCAGGAAATCTTCCCCGTGTCCTTGACGGCTACATTGGCGATCAAACCGAGGAAAATACCAGACACGACCCATAGTTGCCAGAACATGACCAGGGCTCCACGGATGCGGGCTGGGGCGATCTCGGCCGAAAAGATGGGAACAGTCGCATTCTTTGCCCCCAGGCCGATGCCGAGGAGGAAGCGACAGGCGAAGAGTTGCTGCCATGTTTGAGTGAACGCTGAACCGATGGGCGTGATAGTAAGAATGGCTCCAGTGACAAAGATCTCTCCACGACGACCGAGGTAGTGGTTGAGGGGGTCAACGATCCATGCACCGCTTGATACATCAGCGACATGAAAGTAGACAGCCCCCGGGGAGAAGGACCTACATGGCGCCGGCGCTAAGGAAAATGACGGCGTTGACGGTACCGACGATCCACTCGTCACGTCCGGTACCGCTGCCAATGCCGAACTCCGTTGGGAAGGACAGGTTGGCGCCGTTGGAGCCGGTCTGATCCCAACCTGATGAGTAAGTAAAAGCAGATGACAACGGAAGCTCAGAAAGCCCACCCTGAGTGGCAGCGCCAATGGCGCAGAGGGATACGGTGAACCACATGATTCTGGAACCGTGCCATTTGTGGCTCTCTTCGTATTCGAGGGCTGCAAGTTCATCCTGTTGAAGCTCGGTCACTGAGCGGAAATCGTTGAAATCGCGAGCGACCAACGCGGCACGACCGAACAGGTCCGCGTGCTCGCCGAGGTCGTGGTTCTTGGCGAACTCGATCGCATCCTGGACATTTTGCTCGCGAGTTTTGACCTATGAAGTGAGCACGATATCGCACACAGAGGCAGAAACAGTGTACCTGGAGTGGATTCTGGATTATGTTGAGCGCCTGGACAGGGTTGCCAACGTTGGCCTCCTCGACAAAGCGGCCGCTATTGAGCTCCTTCTCATGATGAATGGGCTGCGAATGCGCAGTGGTCTCCGAGACAGCGCCGGATGGACGAGGCTTTGCCTCTGACATCGCTGTGGAGTATTGATGGTGTGAGTGATGAGGTTGGTGGCGGTGTCAATATCTGCACGCAGGGCGACAGTAAAGATGAGAAGAATGGGGGCAGCCCGGGCTCCACACCAGGTTATATACCTTGTTCGCGCGGGGGGATGGGGGCACTACCCTCCCTTGGTCATCCCCGTCGACTCGCCCCCCTGCCCACTGTGAGATGATTCACGTCATTCTAAGCTTGTGCTCAAGGGGCCTCCGATCAGGTCGCTTGCCTTTGTGGTGCCACAAGGTGCTACCCGCAATCCGGCCTTGTCCGACCCTTTCCTGCCCTCGCTTGTTCTCGTCTCGCGGCAAGGGGAAGAGAAATAGAGATGGCAACCCCCCGGCAATGGCCAATTGTTTTCTCCCGGATGCATAGCTCTGCGCCTCTTAACCCTGCGCTAAAGCCCACGTAGCTCCGGTCAGCTCGGCCAAAGGGGCAGAGGGGGTGGAGCCCTCGTCGGTGATATTGGGTTTGGGTCTAGAGCTGCAAAGCGCGAGGGTCTCCAGGCGAAACGCCACGCCGAAGTATGAGATAGGTCAACTGTTAAGCCTTGCAGGTGCCGCACGCTGCCGCCGGTCCGATGTGCCGGAACATGCGTGGTGGCGCTGTGACAAGAGAATCCAGAACACTTCTCCCGCCGGCTTACATGCGGGGGAGCTCAGGGTGTGGTGTATGCTTGCCGCGTTGCAGGTCACCTTAAGCGATGGACGCCGCCTCGTCCCACGTAGATTCCATCATGCATGATGTGCAAGCCCGTCAGATGTGCTTACCAGGCAGCAAATCGGGGAAAATCGCCTCCGCTTCGAGGGGGGTTCGGCGGGCGGAGGGGATTGATGGAACAGAAAGGACAGGTGAGATGATCGCTAGACCGGCCGGCCACCCGGTCGTCGGGTCGCTTCATCACGCCCCTGATCAGTGGTCTTGGGCAAACCTTTGGCCCCAAGGTGAAAGGCAGGTCGAATGGTAAGGGGAAGGAAAGGGGGAACGTTACAAGTGTGGAGCCCATCGTCAAACTCTGCGTTTCGTCTTTGGGGGCCCAAAGATTGCATGACGATCTTTTCTCGGGTGATCGCCATTCATGAGCTTTAGGCCAGTTTCCAGAAGATCAACAGATCTGCACGCTCACGAGCGAGATCAGCAGCCCCTCCGAGGTCGGTGTTAATTCGAGACTAAGGTTGTTCCGAGCTCCAGTGTCCGCCAACAACCCCCGCGTCGAGAGAAAGTGGCTCCACAGAGATTAGCATATCAAGTCCTACCGGCGGTGTTTCCCGCATGACCTCCTCTGTCGATCAAGTGAACTATGAAGCCTGACGCGGCGTCCGGGTGTCATGGCTCATGCCCCGCAAGTCCCGTGGTCACTGTTGGAGCGATGTCGATCACCGTCAAGAGGCTCTAGCTTCGAGGACGTGTGTCCCAGCAGATCTCACATTCTCCAGGCCTTCTGGACAATGATGATCACATGAAGCCCAGATGATACCTCTTTACCGACTGTCTATTTACCCATCCATCCACCATCGACAACGAGACATTCGCCCGACACGTAATTACTCGCTTGACTCGCCAAGAATACTATCGCGCCCTCAAAGTCCTCAGGCTGGCCCCATCTGCCGGCGGGAATGCGATCAAGAATCTGTTGCGCTCGTTTCGTATCTTTGAAGAGGGGAGCGTTCATATCTGTGGCAATATACCCAGGGGCAATGGCGTTAACGTTGATTCCTCTAGCGATCCAGCCGTTAGAGAACGCCTTGACCTGCTACTCAGTCAAGGATCCACCTCTCTTAGCGCAGGATCGCACGATACCCTGTACCCCATGCTTGGCGCCAACGTAGGCAACGATGTTGTGTCCTCCCTGGTACGCATTCAGACTGGAGATGTTGATGATCTTGCCGTTGTCCGCAATGCTTCCACTGATCAAAGCCTCCTCGCGAGCTTGCAGCATGTGTTTTCCTGAAGTTCGGATCAATTTCTGCGCGCTCTGACCCGCATTCGATCCATGCATAGAAGCGAGGATAGGGTGCTCAGGAAGACTCACCTGCGTCTCGTGTGATTGTGAAGACAGCATTCAGGTTGACCTGCATGACCTCGTCCCAGAACTCGGTTGGGAAGTCTTCAACGGGGCTGCGCTGCTGGATTCCACCTCAAAGCTTAGCGTTTCGCACGCGAATATCCCCCCCGCGCTCACCGCAATTCACAACGATGTCCAAGCGGCCCGCAAAGTCTATGACGCGCTGAATCAGGGTATCCACGTCAGACCTGGCGGCCAGGTCGCACACCACAATATCAGCCTTGCCGCCCTTCCCGTCCGGACCGCCCGTCTGCTTGATGAGATCGCGAGTGACGGTGTTCGCTGTGCTCCGCTGGACGAGGATGAGATCTGCCCCAGCTTTTGAGAGGGCCAAAGCGAGACTGGCGCCGATGCCTCGAGTGGCCCCCGTGATCCTGGACGCATCAGCCGATTGCATATGGGATGGATTGTCCGGCTCGGCCCCTGGGCGATGCCGATTTCGACACTCACAATGCGGTCTTGCCCTTGAGCGAAAACAACCGTTCGAGATACGACATTGTGATGTGATACACAAGACTTCAAGTGTCTGAGCTGTCTGACAGGCCTCAAGAGCAACCCCAATTCTCGAGAAGTATCATCAATGTCCGCATCAAACCATTCGATTCGGGATCGGCTCGGCTCGGCTCCTCTACCCGACTCCGACCTTTCCTTCCCAGTCAGACCCAAGCTAGCGTAAGGCGTGACCATACCTACACAGCCCCGTGTTGTTATTATACTCTGCCCAGGCCAAGCGAATGATCGTCAAAGAGGTCTGCATCATGACCCGAAAGCCCAGTTCCCCTCCAACATTTAAGCCAGAGTATCTACTTGTCTAGCCTGCTCTATTTCATTCCGTGTGATACTCGACCGCTCGCACATGGAGCGGAACGTCCCACCCTTATCGTACAGTGCAAGAGGAGTATCGAAATCCTGTAGGTCAGTCCGCCGATCTGCTGCCATCCCCGAGAATCCACTTGAACTCTGCCCGCATCCATGACCAGGATCCGGTCCCAGGATATGATGGTCCGCAAACGGTGGGCGATGCACAACAAGGTCTTCCCTCTGAATTCGCGGTGTATCGTCTGCTGTATTTTGGCGTCAGTCTCAAGGTCTATCGCTCAGCATTTTGCACCAAAAAGATGATTGCGGGCGGCTCGCCTACTGCAGCCGTCGCCTCGTCTAACTGATTAGCTTTTTTTTCTCGGTCTTGCTCGTGACGCGTACCCAGGACCACGATCTTCGACTGTGATGTCAACCAGAGCACGCTCAGGCTGAGGTACGACTCACGTCTTTCACAAGTGCCCTGGCAAGACTGACGAGAGATCTCTCGCCAACGCCTAACAGTCAGACCGTGCCGCGACTGGAAATACATCTTCTTACTGAGATTGGAGCCCTCCTCTTCGATGGTCATATCAAGGCCGTACCGCTTCGCCGTGCTGGGATCGGAATCGATCAAACTTGCCCGGCGCAGAGCGTCGTACAGTCTTTGGTCCTCGTGCTGCTCGAACGGGTCCAGGTTTGTCCGAAGAGTCCCACTGAAAAGCACCGGATCTTGGGGGATGATGGCAATCCGTGAACGTAGGTCCTGCAGACCCAGAGAAGCTATATCAATATCATCGATGGTGATCCGTCCCGATGTGAGGCTGCTGTCAGCGTCATTCCTCACGCGTCTGTCTGTGTCCCACGAGGAGAGGCGATACAACGCCACGGTGATAGACGTTTTACCAGCTCCAGTCCGCCCAACAATACCAACCTTCTCGCCACCGCGGATATCGAAGGAACTACAATCAGAGATGGCCCGTCTGACGTGTGGCATGCTTACACGTCCTTGAGGGCGGGAAGAAGTTCAGGGCGATACGACATGACTGCGTGATTGAAGGTGATGTGACCTTCCGCAGGCCAGCTTTGCGCCGGCTTCGTCTCGCCTATCTCCGCCGGGGGCTCTTGGGGCAGAGAGTTGCTGTCTGTATACCAAAGTATGCGCTCCACGGCATTCACTACCTGTCAGGATATGGAATCAAGGTGAACGTGGACATACTGTTATTCTCAACTTCTGCCGACTGCCGTACGACCTTGCTTGTGAGCCACAGACCGAAACTACGAGAGTGAGGCTTACCATCCCAAACACCTGAACCAGACTCGTCATGTAAGTCAGACACAGGCCGATCTCAGACGGCAAGATTCCCCCGCCGCCTTTGGCCACCATGACGGCAACGGCAAAGACCATCAGGCCACCCAAAAAGTCCAAGCGCACTCCAAGCCATCGTTGATTGGTCGCCGTCAAGATGTACGCTCTATTCTCCAGATCGATGTAGTAGTTGTTATCCTTGATAAACCTCGGCACCTCCCCGTACGCCTGTATCGTTGCAAGCCCGCTCAGGCTTAGGGTCAGTTACGAATACATATGCCAGGAGACCGCTTGACGAACGCTTCAGAGATATGCGAGTAGAGCAGGCCCCGCAGCAGGCCATCCAGTCGCTTGATCTCCCTTGCGGATGCGCGGTAGAACATGACGCTGAGGTTAGCCTTTTTTACTCTCACCGGTCGTAGTCCGCCAATTCACAAATATCTGGACTGTAAGCTCAATTTTGCTCGGCCGCGGGGGTTTCACTCACAGATATCCGATAGCCACGACAAAGATTCTTGGAGTAAGCTGTGCTCACGCAAGTCCGGCGAACTCACACAAGGATGAAGTAGTGTAGAAAAACCGTTATTACGATAATGCCCCCGAAGAGCTGCACTTTCAGCAACGACGTTTGCAACAGTCTATCTGAAGACTGACCGAGACCAGGGTCATCACCTCCATGCGCAATGACTCCGACAATTGATTATCGATTGAGTCGATATCCTTGCCGAAGACACCTAGGATCCGCCCAAGTGGTTGTGTGTCAAATACCGACATGGGCGCATGAAAAACATTGTGCAATGCCTGCCCGTGTAGTGTGTTTGAAGCAAAGTAGGACAGAAAACCGAGCGCGGCTCCTAGTGCGAATGTCGAGAGAGCCTGAGTAACGCCCAGCACAGCGTAAAGGCCCTCATAAGCACTCTCGGACAGGGGAAACTTCTGATCCGACCACCAGGTGAGCCAGACACCGATGATCAGCTCTGCAGATCTGCTAGCTGTACGCTCACGTCGAGAGAACCTGTGCTGCCTGCATGATAGCGCCAAAGACTATGGTTCCCGGGGTCGTCAAGGCTATTCTGCCAGCCCGAAGGTAGGCTCCATAAACTGTTCGCTCAGTAATGACCTAGCAAGCGTCATGAGGAGCACCTTTCGAGCCCACGGCCCCGGTCTTCCGTACTTCCGAAACCATCAAACGACCCTGGTGTGAGGCCACAATTTCGCCCTGCCAACAAAGCAACTTACCTCGAGCTTTCCAGTCCCCGCGGCGGCACCCATGCCTTTACGGGTGTTGGACTGTATCTTGACTCGGCCCTCAACTGGTTTGGCATCGACCTTCTCCTGCGCAATCACGATCTCCTCTGCCGCGCTGGGATTCTCAATAGTGTCCTCGGAGCCGGTGTCGGTCGACGACTCCTTGATTCCGAAATCAGTGACAAGATTGCAAAACTGCCCGCCTTGCTGGACCAGAGAACTGTACGTTCCACGCTCGGTGATCTCGCCTTGGTTCATGACGCTGCCTGTGAGTATCTGCCCCTGAGGGATGACTCTGAGACATACTAGATGTAGTCCAGCTGAGGAAGAAAGTGAAGTGCGTGTGTGACCAGAACTATAGTCTTCCCGCGGGAGCGCAGGCCCAAAATGACATCGTGAAATAGAGCTCGGCCGACATGAGCGTCAACAGCGCTGAGTGGATCGTCCAGTAGCTTTTCTCAGCATTAATTTCCAAGGTGTGAAAGACCAACGATGATGTCTGCATCATTGTATACAGCCCTGGCGATGTTGATTCTCTGCTTTTGCCCCCCAGAGAGATTAACGCCTGCTCTCAGCAAATTGGCCTGTTTTGCAGCCGACCGCGGGAATCACCCTTCTCACCAATCTAATGATCAGCATCGCCTCGCCATCAATGCCGAGAGCAAACCTCGGTCAGATCCCCATCGGGAAGAATCTCTAGGTCCGGTACCAGACAGGCATCGGTCACGGCGCGCCAGTAACGCGATGCATCAAACGGTTGGCCAAAGAGGATGTTGTCCTTGACGGTGGCATTCTGAATCCAGGCTGCCGGTCAAGACTACGGGGTCGCCTGGCGGCATTCACTCACCAGTTTGCTGACAATAGGCAAGTCGACCTCCCAGTCGGACGCTTCCCTGCAGCAAGCGCATCGCGCCCACAATCTACTGATCAGCATGCAAGTGGTAGCCGGGACATAGCTGCTCACACCCGACAACAGACTGCTTTTGCCACTCCCCACGGTCCCGACAATCCCAACGAGTTTGCCTCGCGGGACTGTAAGACTGAGGTTGCGCAAATGGAAGGCTTCGTTCGGTATCATTTGGGCATCAAGACTGGGAGCAATTCCCCAGCGGAATGTGGCGTTGTCTACTTCCAGGGCATTGGCCAAATTGGGGTTGACAGGCAAGGCAGCAAGCTGGCCTTGTGCGCGAAATAGCTGACGCTGAGCATCGACATCCATCGAGAGCGCTCACCTTTGTAAGTCGCTCCATCGCCGTTTGAGCATCTGTAAGTGATGATAGCGCGCGGGGAAGGAACATCAACGGCTGTCTAAGCAGATTGAACAGCGCGAGAGCCGTGAAGATGAGGGCCTGTAAAGGGGTGAGCTGGCGAGCACCGATGCCAAGAATGACGCGTCGTACTGGATTGAAGTCTTTATGTGTGGCGCCATAAGTGGCAAACGCCAGAACTGAGGCTATTGTCTGATCGTTCAGCTGGTTCCTTTCGAGGGCGTGAATGATACACTGACCGGTACACTGAAAGCCATGGCTTGATTTGCGGCCCGAATGAGTAAGATCTTCCGGATCGATTTCATCTCCATTCGCCTGATAAAGCGAAGTCCTGTCTGTCAGCTTGATGTCGAACCCTCAAATCGATCGTACGATTGAGGAATGGCAACTCGTATGTGAAAACCTTGATGATTTGCATCGAAGAGAGGAGCTCCCGAAGCAGTTTCGCGCGGCCGTCAGTCCAGCGCTAGGCTTCAGCGGGATACCTCGAGTCCAGTGATACGAACCATCGATTTCTTTCTGATGATGAAGCTTTTCTTCATGCACCAAGTCTGTAGCGGCGCGATGACCAGGAAGACTGCAAAGCCGACAGTAGCTGATGGACCGATCTGAAGTTCAGTCATGCGCGCACGCGAACACAAGTCCATCTCACCTGAGCGATCAAAAGTCCTGATCCGTGTCAGCGGTATATGAGTGGAACGGGAAAGCTCACCTAGGCAGATGAGCAGCTGTATTGGGGCGGTCCAACACTGCCGCCATTAGCTTTCTGCCGCAACTCGTCACCGGTTGCGAGCGGGACGCACAGCATGAAACCCTGGGATCAGCAGATCATAAATGTGTGAGCAAAATACTTACATTGCGCGCAATAATCTATCCTGGAGATCTGCCACGATCAGCCATTTGGTTTGACGTTGTACGAGACTGACGTCGCTGCTAATTAGGGTCAAAGTATGGCCTGGAGAGAATCGTGTACGCTCGTCCACGGCTAGCGCGAGATATCGCTGAAAGACGGCGGAGATCAGGGTTCCTCGGGCGAGAACACCGACAGCCATGGAGCGGAAGAAGAACTGATATGTGAGCTCCCTTTGAGTTGAGTTTGTAGGCCTACTTGATTCTGTCCAACAGATTGTGTGACAACAAGCAGCCACATCCCAAGTGCCATGCCGATCCCACGACCGATGTTTGGCCCTTCCTCGCCGTTGTGCGCAGCGGCATAGACTACGAATCCCATCAGCAACAAAGTCAAGTTGAGAATCTCAATACGGACCTTGCTGGCTGAACTCAATCAGCTTCTTGGCCACGATGGGTGTCATGAGCTGGGCTGTGTCCGAAGTCACCTTGAAGAGACCTGGCCTTCAGGATGGACCCCCTTGGACGCTTTGAGGGCGCACCTCCAGCCCAGAAACCAGTGATTACGTCGTTCAGAGCCCATGTCAAGCTCGCGCCCTGGCTTTCCATCCGACTCCGCCATTCCGCTTCGTATGCTTTTCGTCGCGAAGCAGCATCTGCACCTGTCCCGAACTCTGCAAAGGGAGTTCCAAGCTTCCTATGAAGTCTGGCTTTCGTCCACCACACGATTCGCTTCATTCGCGGCGCTGGTGAATCTCGGATAGCCCCTGCGCGGGCTTCAGCCGCTTTCTGACGCCTATCCAATGCAGCGAGGAAGGCGACAGCCAATGTCTCGGCTGAAGGTCAGTGACTCGCAGTAATCACGCATATAATTGACTCGCCCTCTCGACTATGATCTAGCTGTTCACATCAGCCCTCATCGGGTGTGCCTTAGACAGAGTACCCACCTTCCACAGATCGGTGGCCTGTAGCGGCCTCTGAAAGCCCGTGGTCATGATTGGCGTGACCCACTGTCCCTTAGCCCTGGGGAGTATCAACGTGTTCAGCCCATCTGTGGACCTACCCAAAAGGTCAGTTTGCTGATGAAGTTGACGTATGACAGAGGTATGATCTCTGCATCCTCGAGTGACTGTTTTGGCGGAGGAGGCGCACGCCGCGGCAGCCATAATTGCCTGCTCATTCAGCTCGAGTTTGCGGTCCACATAGTACGGATCTACCACCATCGCTGACGCGTCAAGGCTGGGTACTCCTTCGAATTCCCGCGCAGCTCCCTCAGCTTGATTGCCTCGTGCAATTTCGATTCTTCTTCGCCCACACTAGTGGTGTCGTCGGTCTCTTCCATCACATCTACCTCGGGTTTGACAGACATGGACGGATCGGGCGCCAAACCTAGAGCAGCCTTCTCGGGCGCATTCTCGGCTCGTGTAGGTACGATGACATTGGCCACACCGCCGTGACCATCGGATCGTGTCCTCACCGCTTCTGTCGTCACCTCAGTATCCGCCATCGTCAGATCGTCATCGCCCGATGGGCCAACCACGGATAGGTGATGAACGCATGTCCAGTTCAACTCGATGAGGTGATCAGGTGGTAGCTACTCGGAAGGCGTCCCGAGAGCCCCCTCACCCAAGAGCTCTGCCGTCTATGTATTTCGGGAATCTAGTTCCTAACCCAGCGGATGAGCTCCCCCAATTCAATTAGGCGAAAAGAACGGTACAGTAGCCGAGCCCGTTCCAACCGATGACCGAGACCGAAAGAGAACCAAGGTTGAATGACATCTACTCGAGTGTTTGTGCATTCTACTCTGTGTCAGACTAGTTACAGATCCAGTTCACTAAGCACATTCATCGTCGCAGTGTCTACGAGCAGCACGACCTGTTCCCGGACACACTCCAGGACAGTGAGGTGGGGGTATACGCCCATGCCAGTCGGTCGAATCGCTGCAGTCGCCGTTACTCGTCCGACCGGTATCACATCTAGGCTTGAGTCGTCAAGCCAGACCAGGAGTGGAAGGATATGCACTCTTCACGTCAGCTCAAAGGTACGGTGTGCAGTTGCCATGAGAACCAACCTTACTAAGCAGTTTCTGCAGCAGAGTTGCCACGGGCGAAATCATCGAGCAATCTTACGGTAGATCTACAGCTCCTAGACGAGTGTCCGGTATCCTGGACGTTTGCCAGATCGACGACCGCATGTTATATGAAACCACGACCGGGTCTCTCCATTGCCACTGCTGCATGCCAGGTTCTACGAACCGCCGTCTCCCTTCACTCGCCCCGACTGGTCCAACCTTTGTTGCGTTGGCCTCTCTGCTTGTGGGGTAATTCGAGCCCCATGCCTGCGCAGACCAGTAGTTCCGTAGTCCATGATTGCGGAGTGCGTCGTGATGCGGTCTACGGTTAGACCGGATATCTTACAGTAGGAAGCAATACTCACTGTCCCAGAGAACAACCGTCCTGGGCTTCCATCTCATTCTCACTTGAAAGTCGTGTCCACGCTCAATATGAGAGTATAGCAGTTCGAGGAGAGCATCAGACTCTTCCCTCTTGAGTCCGACTATGTGTCTGGTGAACTGCCTGTTGACGAAAAGAGCCTTCTCTCCTGTGACCGGGTGTCGTCGAATGATGGGATGCACGTTCTCAACTGGCTCTCGCTTGACGATGCCGCCTCGTCCGCCCTTCCGTGCCTCATCTGCTTGCCGAATTCCCGAATGCACGGCCTTGAGTGACTCTAGATACTCTCGCAGTGACGGGGAGAGGTGTTTGTACGCCGCTCTCTGATCCTCGTAACCGGTGTCTCCACCGCTTGGCGGACTGTCGAACAAGAAGAGCGCAGTCAATCCAGGTGGTTGCGCTTCATATGTAACATCGCTATGCCACACCGAGGTGCTCAGATGTGGAGCGTCCTCAAAGTCGAACTTTGGGTTGGCGTCACGGCTGATAGTCAGCGACAGGTGTCGAGGGCGGTAGAGCATGCCTCATTCTCACTGAACGAGGTGAAATTCTGGCCAGCCTTTGGGCTCTCCGCTAACGGGATGGATGTGAGGGCGACCGAAGAACTTTGCCCAATCGTTGATTAACCATTCTGGCTCTCGATCAATGAAATCCTGGTCACGGAATGCCTGCGACTATTCAGTGCAAGCGCGAACAAGCGGGGAAAGCACCCACCACGACGCCCCTTTGAGCCACGTAAAGGGCCAGCTGCTCCCTCCCAGTCTTGTCGAGCTTGTCGAGTTGAATACCTGAAACTTCCGATGCAAAATCCGGAGTGAGATCTTCGATCTGCGCATGGCCCAAGAAAGCTCGAGGCTCGGCATGTCTCAGCGCCTGATGACCAGGATCGACATGTTCGAACGGCTCCAAAGGTGGATATTTGGTCGAAGCGTCCCATGTCGGGAGATACTTCGCGTATGGATACGGCTCACCGTTCTTGGCAGCCTCCGTTGTCTGCCACCATCGAAGCGTGGAAGTGGCCTCCTCGCCCCGCAAATGCAGAGTCTGAAGGGCCGGAAAGGCAGTGGTGGTCGTGGTCGTGGTGGACATGGTTCTTCGGTGGAACGGACCAGCGAGTCTCTCTGTCTATTGTAGGCTGCCTTTTCGGCTCGTATCCTGTCGGCCACCCAAGGCAACAATAGCGAGTAGGCTCGCATGGCTGCCCCGACGAAACTATCACCATCGCTCGCCAGTATGAGGTGATGGGAAAAATCACAAGGTCAATTGCGACATTGCTCTGAAAGATCCCGGTGAACCATGTGATCCCCGTAGATGCTACGTGATGTCATCTTATCGCTGTTCACCTCCGCCTTACATCTAACATCGGTATCCTGACGCTAGTGCGGTTCGCCATCGCTGACATGGATGGCACGATGTCACCCTATCTCATGTTCGAAGAGCACTTGGGGAGAGCTCGCTGCCGCCTTTGCTCATGCTGAGCTCATTTTCGTTCGCCGAAGAAACTCCAAACCACGCAAGCGAGCATCAGTAACTGAACTGCAGAAAAGGGTTCACTTTGAAAGAGGGGCAAGAAGACACTTTGCTGACGCCATGTGCGATGATGGTGTATGTCGTCTTCGACGCTCACATCTTCCGGCGCTCAACAGCCCAGTCAGCGATGATTCCATATTAAGAGGCTCTTCCCGGGGGGGGGGGGGGGGGGGGGGGGGGGGGCATACAGCACAGAGTAACCTGATCTCACTGTGGTTGACCGACCTGTTCTGTGCTCTATCAACGATGTCTGAAAATTCTCAACTCGCCGCCGGCGCAGAATTCGTACAACAGCCCCAACGTTGGTCGTCCTCCAAGGAGAACACTCGAAATGAGCGACTAGGATCGAAAAGTAGCGATGCCACCCAAGTTACAGATGGTGAAGATCCGGACGGAAAGGCGTACTCTGGTGCCGGGTACCTGTACCAAGTCGACAAGTACGGACCCCTGGCTCCTCGTTCGGATGTGGGCCCCACTCCCGGCGGGACATTGCTTCGATGGATGGGTTTGCGGAAGGCAGTGGGTCTGCCGGATCTCGATGCCGTGAGTCGAGGCAATCCTTGAATCTTTCACGTTGAACAGGTTGCTCATGTCAGATCGCAACTCAAGAGAGCGCCTATGACGGTCCGCTTGGATCGCACTACCGGCCCCCGGACGACGTGAGTTGACTGAGAGCGGCCAAAAGCTAATCCGAAGTGGGAGAATGCCGCAGCGTTCGATCCGACCCTCCGCTGGACTTACCGCGAGGAGCGGAAAGCTACCAGGAAGTGTGACTGGATCATCCTTTTGTGGATGAGCTTCATGTTCTTTGCTCTCGATATCGTACGTGAGACATATAACTGGCATCTTGTTTTCTCGTACAACGATGACAGCCAGGATCGCGGAAACATCTCCAATGCCACCGCAGGTACCCTGCTAGACGATCTAAACCTCACTCAGGCCGATTACAACCTTGGGAACACTCTGTTCCGCGTAGGCTTTCTAGTAGCGGAGCTCCCATCGCAAATCATTGGCAAGCGATTCGGCGTCGATATCTGGCTTCCTACGCAAATGTGTATCTTCTCCGCCTGTGAGTCGGTTCTCTCGGGATGCTCGTCATGTTCTCATATGACAGTGGCCATGAGCCAATTTGCCATGAACGGGCGTACGAGCTTCCTTGCGCTCCGGTTCCTCATCGCGTTCTTCCAGGGAGGCTGTAAGTCATTCTCATGTGCTGCCGCGTCCCGCTAATGTCGGTCATCCCGGACTCTGTGTCAGTAGGCATTGCATAGCGGCGGTAAGACTGCTGACGACAGCTTGTATCTCAGCTATTATTGTCTGCTTGTCGTTAATGACGACTGATCATTGCTCATCTCAGATACCAAGAATGAGCTGCCTGTGCGACTCGCGTTTTTCTGGGTTTCCAACTACCTGACCTCCATCGTCACAGGTTTTCTTGGGGCCGGTCTGCTGCAAATCTCGGCCGGCGGGCACTCGGGATGGCGGTGGATGTTTCTACTCGAGGGTCTCCTGACGTGTGCTACCCTCCTTACACCATTCTGCTCAACTGACCAGGAAAAGACTGCTCGTCGGCTTTGCGTCCTTCATTGTCCTTCGACCAGGTCCCAGTGAGACCAAATCTCGATGGCTGCGAAACGGCTACTTCTCCGATCGAGAAGTTAAGATCATCGTCAACAAGGTCGCTCGCGACGACCCGGGCAAATCCTCCATGCACAACCGAGAGGCTCTCACCCCTCAGCTCTTTTGGAACGTGCTTAAGGAATGGGATCTGTGGCCGCTCTACTTCATAGGCTTCATGTTCGGCATTCCGGGCTACCCCACCTCAAACTACTTCAGCTTGTCTATGAGTACGTTTCACTCCCTCGCCGGAATGGCGGGAGGCTGATGGTTCAGAAAAGCTCGGATTCTCAACGATCCAGACGAACCTCCTGAGCATCCCCAATGTCGGCATTTCCATCTTCAACCTCGTCCTTGTGACGATCGCCTCGGAGATCTTCAACAGCCGCACATGGCTTTGCACCGTGGAGAATTGGTGGTTCCTCATCTTTTACATCGTGTTCAAGGTAGTCGAGGACCCCACGGCCTGGGAGTACTTTGCCATTGCAACCTTGCTTCTGGGCTGGCCATACGTGCACGCGATACAGGTCGGTTGGGTCAGCAGGAACTCCGGGCATGTGAGCACGAGGACTGTCTCGGCTTCGTAAGCTTCGCTTTGAGTTTGGTCATGGCATATTGAGCAGATCAGCATCTACAATATCTGCGTGCAGCTCAGTGCCATCGCTGGCGCCAACGTGTTCCAAGCCAGCGACGACCCGCCGCACTACCCAAAGGGAATCACCGCCTTGCTAGTCATCATCGCTTTCAACCTTGTTATTCTGTATCCGGGGACTTATATCTACTATAGGTCACGCAATGCTTGGAAGGATCGCAAATGGAACAGCTTATCGCTGGAGGAACAATCGGAATGCAAGCCTGTTCACACTCTTGTAGGGTGTTGCTGACGAGCAGATCTTCGAAGCACTGCAGATCGCGGGACGAAGCGACTTGACTTCCGCTTCGCCTACTAGAGCGCAGTGAAGGCGAGCGGCCATATCGTAGCTGGCATACGAGTAGGATGAACAAGGCGACCGCCCGCCTTGAGTGTAGAAGGAGGCTTTGGTGGAAGGCTGGTATACCGCGATGCATATCGGCGGCCGCTCGAGATCGTTCTGACTTGCACTGACATGTCCCCACGTCATATTCAAATAAAATTTCCACCTGGTTCGCCTGATTCCAGCCACAAAGGCTCGTTATTGTTCATACCGAAGCCGAACGAGGCCAAGAAAGCATCCGCGTCGAAATCGGCAGCCGTGGTAGAGCCATCGAACCAATCAATGCTGTCAAAGTTCTGCTGAAGGTTGAGGGGATCGACGCTGAGACCTGGTTGCAAGAATGGCGTTGAAAGGTGCGTTGTGGCGAGGGTCGGATTGTCGATGCTTCGTTGTAGAGACAGCAGCGTGGCCACCCCATCGTGCATCGAAGCATCGGGAGAGATCAAGCTCGGAACTCCCTTGGATATAGCCGATGGCGAGATCGAGGGTGCAGGCCGTTCGGCAGTGAGCGAAGCGATGGATGGTACGGGAGTCGGCGGTTGGGCATGGCCTGGTCCTGAGGGTATTGATGCTGGAACACTTGAGACCGAGTTGGCCTTTCTTGACGCTTTGCCGAGAAGTGCCAAGTCCTCATCAGAGGTGATGGGACCACCGGACCTGGCAAACACACGTTGGGCAGTGTCGTGAAGTGGACGCAGAACGAGCTGTGACTCAACGAAACATCAATCACATTGACGGTCTTACGCACAAGCTCTTTCTCCTTGCCCGCCTCCTCGAACAGCTTGATTCCATCTTCAAGCGCAAGCAAGGATGATTGGGCCAGCATTGATTGGGGCGCACGGATAACAGCCGCGGCGAGACATGCGCAAGCAGTAAAGGCGTTGAACTCGACCAGTCAGCATGCTTGCCCTGCTGCCCAAAGCAAGCGACTCACATGGAAGAACCATCGCCGCCGGCAAATGGCGGGTATGTCGTCTGAGAGCCGCCGGACGACCGTAATGATGATCTTGCACGCTTCCAGGCAGCCTACAAAACTTGGACTGGTCCCTGTCAGCGCGCTACAGCCACTTGCAGCAGACTGCTGACCAAAATTTGCTGCGGAGAGGCTCTTCTGCGCCTTCAGTCAATGCGCGAGCGAAGTATTCCCTGTGTAAAGTGAGAAATGCCAGGTTCTTAGATTTATCAGCGTGACACTAGCTCCAAGCAAAGTCAATGACGACACGGAAACGCATCGTATGTCGTTGTATATGGTGTGTCCTGGAGGATGGATGCTTGGCCCGAGAAAATCTGGAGCTGAGCGGCCAGTTGTGAGCGGTGTGAGTGGTAGCAGACGCACGGCTCTTCCTTCACGAGCTGATCTGGAAGGAGTTGCTGAACTGTCACATCAGTCTCATTTCACAGAAGAAAGCGATCGGTGTGCTCACATTGACGCAATTCCCGGTCAATCTCAATGACCTTGTCATAGGAAAACGGCTTGATGGCGATCTGTTTGTCGTTGATCTTGCAGTATATCTGAGCAAGTCGATACTAGAAATCAGTGAGACCACCGCCAAAGGGAGATGGTCCATACCCGGACCTCGTGGTCTGTGCACAAGTCAGTGAGTCTCCTGAGCAGGAGGTATTCCAACTTACAATGCTCTCCCCCCTCAACCGTCACAGGATAGCCAGAATCGTAGGTACCCTCTGCCATGCCTGAATGTAAGCTCAGCCTGATCAGCAAACCTATAGCATACTCCTCGGTCTGGCGATCGTCACAGAATGATGAATGTCATATGCGAACAGCTGGATAGGAAGGTCAGTAGAGACTAGTTGACTGAGGGTGTCACTGACCTCCCAGAAGACCCTTCGCCGCGCCATGACTTCTGCTTGAGGGAGATTGGAGTGTTCGCCATCTCGATGTAGTCCCAGTGCTTGAATGACCTTCATCGCCATGCCAAGAAGCGGCCAAGTCGAGAGATTGGATGAGACCGGCCGCCCCCCGTTGTGTAACCATGTTATCATAAGATGGACTGCTTGTACGACTGCTGGCTTAGCTTCGGAACCTTTGACAAGAGGGCGCTCACACAGAATGGTACCCGAAGAATCCAGCGCGAGGCAGGCGCGACCCAGCGCGAAAAGGTCTCTCGACCAAGGATTATCTGCTTGTTTGCGTTATCCAGATGATCAAGCTTGATATGCTCACTGTTCGCCCCGGCCGGTAGCGACGGGTCGAACAAAGCGCTGAGAGCAAAGACAAAGTAGAGGACAGCCAGCTGCTGCGCTTGCGGTTGTCTCGGGAGGTTGTAGAAGCGTTCAAAACAGTCCTGCATAAACGTCTCCCGATCGAGGATCGCCGAACCCCAGGCAACATCCTTCCTGTCAGCCTCGTTCGAGCCGAACGGGAGAGCTTCACGGCAAAATAGATGTCGACGAGCTTCTCAGCTTGCTCCTTTTGCGGCAGCTGGGAGACGAGCGATTGAAGCGTACTGTCTAGCTGGAAAGCACTGTCCCGTTCGAACACGAACGACTCGATCCACCCGGGACGGAAGGCGTACGGTCCGTCTCCCTTCACATGGCCAGACGTTGACGAAGAGCCTTGCTCCTATCATTGTATCAGCACCTGCTGCCAGCAACTCATCGACATTCGGAGCAGGACGCACCGCGGCGAGAAACAGGCTCGAGGCGTCGCCGAAGAACCGATTGGTCTTAGGGTCGCTCGGCGCCGTCTGATTGTCTTGTTCGGAGTAGGGAGCTGGGTCTCCACGAGAAGCGCCGTGCTGGCCATTCCTAGGTGCATGGTAAACAGTATTGGTCGCGTCAAGTTCCTGACCAGAACCAGGAATCAATGCAGCTCCTGGCCCAGTGTCAGTCTCCCATTCGATCCCAGTCCCGCGGTCACTCGAAGGGCTGCGACCAGGAAGGGAGGACTTGTCTAGAAGAGGATGACCGCCTTGGCCCGATGTGAGCTGATTGAGGGCCAGTTCTAGCGAGGCGATGCGTTCCTGCAACACCTGCACGGTCAATAGCAATAAGAAAGTGTCCAATAGGCCAACCTCGTTTCCTTCTGCATTCAAGCTGAGACTCCTCAGCGTTTGTTGCAAAACAAAGCTGACCACCAGACTCACTTGCGGCGCTTGGTGGTTTGTAGAGCGCCGTTTGGGCAAAGATGCGTGCACCCTCGGCGGGTACAGTTGATACAGGGCACCTCGCGGTCACATCTGGACAGATCAGAGGCGAGCATGTGTCGTCTACATCAACAACACGCACTTCATCTTCAAACGTCTGCATTCTGCGCCTATACGACCAGTCAGCGTACGCTTCCTGAGGGCGAGCCCGACCGAGAATCTCGCGGCCACGGAACTCACACGACTTGACCTTGCTGACCGTGTTCTTTCGCCGCCGCTTGACCGGAATTCCGGCACCCAGCAGCAGCGAGGTCTCCACACTCGGGTCCATGTCGGATGTGCACCGTGACGCACTCGGTAACTACAAGGAGAGAACTTGGTCTCAAGTCCGGCGATGAGTGGGAATCGGAGCAACGACCAGGGGAGGGGCCAATATGAATCAAACTGACGGGAGTTCCGCCTGGCAGATAAGCCCTCATGTTTTCCTTTGGGTGGCGTTTTCCCTTTCGACCACGACTATGTCTTATCATCCACCATTGACCCAATCAGAGGTCAGATGTATGCATGACAAGTACAGCAGCCGTACAAAAGAGAGAGTGTATATATGTCGGATGACTTTTAGAGGGACTCTGAGAGCTCGTTCATCGCTGCAGCCTGCTTGCTCATGCCTGCAAGTAGGATGGCAATGTCCCGACCGGCCATGGCGAACCTTGGGGCTCAGCTCTCTCGCTTGTCATATTGGATCAATCAATCGGACTGACCTAATCGCCGGGTGCTTCTTGGTGAATGCCATCAAAAGGTCAGGCCGGGGCTCAAGGCCGCCCAGACCCACAAAGACCTGTCGACCGTCTGTAGAGGCTCGTAATGCGGCGTTGGCCACCTTGTCGACGGCCGAGTGGAACAGGTCAGAGTCATACTGGTTGGGAATGCCGAGCCTGGGGTCAGACGAGTGTCACGGATGATGCACTGGACAAACTCCATGCACAAATCCGCACAACCGATCAACACAGAATCGATCCCAGGCACAGCCACGATATCCCTGCTCTTCAGCAACGTTCCTCATGCTGTTTCATCCACCCACTCGACGTTGGCCAGACCCTCTTCAGTCTCGATCATTGGCATGATGAGGACGTTGTCGTTGACCACATGTCCAATGGCCGCATAGGGCAATCCGACGGTGTACTGAGTCATGGCAGTCACCATGGTCAGAGAGCGGTGACCCTGTCCGTCAGCTTCGACTAGCTGGCGCTCAAATGTACATACTATAGGGGGGAATTTAGATGCCCCAACGCAGATCTTGGCCTCCTCGACAGTGTTCACATGGGGGACGATGATGGCTTGTGCTCCGGAATCCAGGCAGCGCGAGATCCACTCCGGTGCGCAAGTGGGGACGACAACCATTGGAGTGATTCTGAACGAGTGAGTCTGACTGAACAACCTCATCGTTGACCTCGACTGACCCCACGTTTAAACAGCTGACAGAGATGTCCTTCATCGTCTCCATGGACATGGCCATGTGCTCCAGGTTCATGAGGAGTCCGGTGTAACCTGCCCTCTTTGCGATCAATGGCATCTCCGTGGAGAAGGCGATACGCATGCCAAACGAGTGGGCGAGCTTGTTGGAAAGCATCTTCTGCTTGACCAAGTTGGGGCGGACCACATCTTGGGCAGCGGCGATGTCCTTGGGGGACAGAGAGGGATGTGAGCCATTGGCGGTGGCGACGGGCATGTTGCGTGTGTGTGTGCTGGGTGTAGGCTGGCGATAGTGTAGCTGCGCGAGAGTGACGGTGTCGAACTGGACACCATTGCGGACCTAGTCTGACCGACAGACTCGTCAAAACCCGATGCTTCTCTGGTGCATGTCCGACCGGAGTGAAATCAAGACCGGGCTCGGAATGGGAGCCGATGGTGGCGCCTGGACCACCGTTTTTCCCTGGTATTAGGTGTCGTACGCGACGAAGCTTGACAAGGATGCTCGAGGCTCAAGGAGATAGAAGGATTCATGCATGGTGGCAGAGGTTTTACTTTCAAGGATGGAACACGCTGCCCCCTGAATCAAACTTCCTAGGGTCGCCTGCCACCTCCCAATCCGGACCAGGGAGGAACCTCATGGCGCACGGTGTGCTACGATTGGCTATGCTTATCAGTGACTCCGCTGCGCAGTCGGCGTAGTACCGCACCTTTGACCCATTCAACAGTGTGTCCCTTCTGCCGGAGACCCTCGGCCGTCGCCTCCGAGAAGCCGTCCACCTGAATGCCGCGTTTCGCGTTGTCGCGCTCCAACTGAGAGACATTGGGCAGGATCTGGTTGTGCAATCTGGCAGCACGCAGAGCTTCACTAGCGGAGAGACCGTAGTCCTTGAAGTATCAGATGAACGGTCCTGTTAAGAGGACTCTTCTGGACGCACCAGGACATTTCGAGCAACTTGCGTGTTGGCTGAGATGATAGTGCTTCCTCCAGCCGATCCTCCAGCCAGGATGGGTTTCCCTTGCGCGTCTTCGACAATGTACGGGCAGCTTGAGCTGAGAGGTCGCTTGCCAGGGTGTACTGAACGTCAGATCAGCATTCCCGAAGCAGGCGCATAGCCTACCGAAGTTGGCCTTGGACGGCTCGTACCCCGTGTGATTGCGCTGCCCCTCGACGGAGAAGTCGTCCATGGAGTCGTTCAAGACGAACCCATATCCAGGTACCATGATATGGCTGCCCCAATTGAGACCAACCGTGGTTGTGATGGAAATGACTAAGCCTTCTTCATCGGCCACGGTGATGTTCGAAGTGCCTGCATCTTGTACAATCTCGACACTGTCTGATCAACTCTTTGATGAGGGAGAGCAGGTCTGGCGTACCGCTTCGGCATGTAGTATTCGGGCGGGAAGGTGTGCTCGTCAGAGAGCATCGCTGCTCGCTTTAATGTTGACTCGGTCGACACCCAAGATGCCTGCTTCTCCTTGAGACCGGGCACAAAGTCCGGGTCCCCCAGCTCAGTACGCTGTCCGTACGCGAGCTGGACAGTCAGCCCGCCGGCGCTTACACAAGGCATATGCTCGCCCTCAGTGCCTCTGTGACTCTGTGATAATCCAGCACTGTCCCTTGTCCCGGAGGATCGAAGTTGTCCAGAGTGCCCATAGCAGCCAGCCAGATCGCCCCAGATGCTGGGGCTGGACATGTCCACAGACTGTTGCCACGATACTTGATACTGATCGGGTCTCGCCAGTGACATTTATACTCTGCGATGGGATCAACCAATACCTGTCAAAGCTCTCTTCGCTCACCTTTGAGATCCTCAACCGTCATGACGCCATTACGACTTCGCACTGCTTTCACTAGGCCCTCGGCTACCTCGCCGGTATAGAATGCGTCGGCACCACCTTGCGCAATCAGTTCGAGTGTGCGCGCCAATTCCGGTCGCCTGTAGATCTCCCCTTCCTCCAAGACGTGTCCATCTCGGAACAGTGCTTGATACATCTCATCATGTTCCATCCACGAACCCGCCAGCTGATCGCTGTTGGGGGGGTTGCAGTCTCGCATGGTGAACTACCTGTAAGCTTCTGTGCGCTCCGGAAAGTTTCCCGCATCAAGAAGCTCACGTCGCGCAGGTCACCGCGCACTTGCATTCCATTTCGAGCCAGATCGATGGCAGGTGCGAGGACACGAGCCCAGGGAAGGCGTCCGTAACGCTTGTGCAGCTCCTCCAAGCCGCGAATCTCGCCTGGTACGGCAACAGCAAGACCTCCTACTGCGGTGGAAGCTCCGCTTTTGAACACATCCATGGTGACCGCATTCTGCTGGTGAGCCAACGCGACATGTCGACTCTAGCCTTACCGGTGCCACATGTCTGAAGTCCAGCGAGGTATAGGCACCATCCCTCTGCCTCACAACGGCGAATCCTCCTCCCCCAATGTCGGAATGATACGGTGCGAGGACATTGACGGCGAGAACAGTCGCAACAATAGCATCGGCAGCGTTGCCACCATTTCGCAATGTTTCTGTGCCGATCTCCGACGCTCGTGTCTGCTCGCAGACCACAGCGCCTGCCAGAGGCATGGTCACGGTCATTGTGTTCAGCGTCGACCTGGAACCTGTACTGACGTTTGGCGTGACTGTCTTTATCGCGAGGCAAGGTGATGGCGCTAAGGTCCATTGACTAGCCATCGGTCCGGTCCGAAGACAACTCCGATCGGATAGATGCCGCGTGTCACCACGAATGGCGAGCGATAGCAGACCGAGCAAAGATGTAGCTATGCATGGTTCGCAGTGATTATCTTGGCACGCATTGGCGAGACATAGCTTGCATCGACCAACATGACTGTCGCGCTGCCTTCAAAGAAAAAGATCCTGGGTGTGGGCCCGGCACAATGTGCGCTGGACGAATTTGCAGCTTTGAGTCGAGATTATGAGGTGTATATGATCCAGCGTGGGCCTCGGGAGCCGGCGAGCTATTCCTCTCCAAGCAGCGAACCGATCAGCTGAGCTATTCAGGTCAGACAGGCCATACGGGAAGCCTGCGAGCGCCATGGGCCGTTTCAGGCCGCTTTCATCCTCTTCGCCAACGCATCCTACGGTCCTATGGACGAGGACCTGCTTGGTCCCATGTGGACGAACGGCAACAGTTGGTGACATTAACAGTACAAGCTTGCTTTGGCTGACGATAGACGTTGGTATTTTTGCTCAATGTGGTATCGGGTACAACAACGTGAACGTGGCAGACATTAGCAGACACCATTGCTACTTTACCAATACCCCAGACGCCGTCACCGCCGCAACCGCAGACTTTACGGTCAACTTGTTTCTCAACGTCTTGCGGGCGACTAGCTACTGCGAGATGGTCGCCAGATCAGGTCTATGGCACAAAGGACTGGAGTTATCGACCGACCCCGCCGGCTTGACACTCGGTGAGTCTCTTCCCATCTGTGAGAAGGTCGACCGCCTGACGTACAGGCATCTTCGGTATGGGACGTATAGGCAAGGATTTCGTGCGCAAGGTGCGAGCTTTCGGTGTGAAAATCCTTTACCACACGCGGACACCGTTATCTCGCGCCGAAGAGGAGGAGCTTGGAGCGCAGTACGCTTCTAAAGAACAGCTTCTAGGGTCATCCGACGTGATTTCGTGCTTGGTTCCTGGGAACGCAGAGACGCATCATATGATCGGCAAGAAGGAGTTCGATCTGATGAAGGGTCAGTGACTTGAAGACATGCTAGGCCTCCAGAGCTGACCGGTAAGACGGCGTGTTTTTCATCAACTCGTCGCGGGGCGCGGTCGTGTGCACAGACTCTCTCATCGCGGCCTTGGAGTCAGGCAAGGTAAAGCGCGCTGCGCTGGACGTATTCGAAAACGAACCGGGAATCCCGGCATACTTCTTGAACAACCCCAGAGTGACTGCAACGCCTCGTGGGTCGTCCACCCTTGGCTATGCCATGGCTCATTGACCTTCAGACGTTGCAGCATATACTACCGGAGCCGTGAAGAAGGGGGAGACAGACGCATTCGACAACGTCCGAACCTTTTTGGAGAAAGGCAAGCCTATCCACAACGTAAACGGACCATTCTAGCATGCACGCTACTCATCTGCATACTCTAGAGATCTCTAGCTTCTCTGCACAAGGCGACAGTGATAGCTTTTCACCGCCATATTGAACGATTTTGGGTCAGGAGACGTCAAAGGCCATTTCCGAAACAGGTGCAAAAAGCACAACTCGTGAACTGTTTTACACTAGGCTCAAAGACACAAGATCTCAAGCGTCGACGATCCACTCGCCGCCATTGTAACCCTTCATCGCAGCCCAAGTCTCGACCGGGTCACGGCCAATGAATCTGCCACCGCCGGTCCCGCCCGCGTAGAGACCAAGCACCTTGAGGACTTGGGGAGGCATCTTCTTGAAGATTTCGGGGCTGCAGGAGAAGGCAGTAGCCTCCCCTTGACGGAAATTGTCGGTCTGGGAGATGAGCACTGATCAGGCTAGCTAAGTATGCAGCTCACAATGGCGAAAAGACCATAGATGATGCGGACCGCATCCGGCTCGTTCGGCTCGCAGCTGTTTGCACCCTATCTCTTCAGCTCATGTTCCCATCGCGCAAATGTCACCAGACTCACGGCACCGTGGAAGATGTTGCTGAACCAGATGGCAAGGTCGCCCTTCTTCATCTCGACAGCAACGGTATCCTCCTGTTTGGGTGCCCGATCCTGCGGCCAGAGGTGCGAGCCCGGCGCGACGTGGGTGCCACCGTTTCGTGCAGTGACGTTCGTGCCAGCGACAAAGGTCGAGACTGTCGGGCATGCTCAGTTTCATCCATACTGCGTGAATCTGAACCCACGACCGTTGATGAGGCTCTCGGGGCCGGTGCGCTGAATACCAGCCGAGTTCAAGTCTCTGCGCAGGAATCAGTCAGCGAAGAAGGGGCTTATCACCACGACCTACCGGTGTAGCATCTGGTTGTTGGCCCCAGGGCTGACCTTGTAGCCAATGTTAGTGTGCAGCCAGTCTGCGCGAGTGATCAGCTGCAGATAAAAAGAGCATGGGAAGCGGCTTACATCCGGTCTTGCGGTAGACCTTCTCCTCTCCACGCCACTATGATGTCAGTCGTCGCTCTCAACTGGGCTTTGGACTCACGTCCCACGATTCTGACTGTCAGCAAAGCATCCTCAATGCCTGTTTCGACTCACCGTGAGTCAAGAACTCTCCCATGACTAGAGATTCAGTCAAGCAGTCCAACCTTTTCTCGGCCACGACCTACTCTTGTGCCACAACTTCCGCTGAAGGCTAAGAAGTCAGTACAAAATCTGTGGCGAGAGCCGATGAAACTCACACCTTGCAGACCTCCTCCGGGCACGAGCTGATAAGGTCGTAAGCGGCGGTGGTGTGCGACGCGCGACCACCGTGCTTGTAGAAGCTGTCCTGGGCGCGTCCCTCGGCCTCGGCGCGCTCAAAGTGAACTCTGGCTTTGGCATTGAGCGCGTCGACCTCGTCTTCGGGGATCTGAGAAGCTGTCAGCTTCTATTTGAGCTCTCGTTTTGCTACAAACTCACGAAGCCCGAAAGGACAATCACACCGTCTCGCTTGAGGATGCGGACAATGTCTTCGAAGGGCGAGGTGCATGGGATAGTCTCGACGGACGGGGCGGTAGTAGAAACCATTGTGCGAGCTGCTATTCAACGAAGTAGAGGCGAAAAGAAACAAGTCAAATCGTGATTCACAGAGTCCGTGACTGCGTCACTATCATCTATATACATCATGCTTGATGTCCTCGATACCGCTGAGCTTGCTCCTCCGGTTTCGGCATTGAGCAGCCACGCGAAATTAAAACCGATCGGGACAGCTACAAGTCCACCGGAGTACACAGAAGCCGACGTACGGAGCAGTCGGTGACAGCCCGCACCATGGAGATTAGCCCCTCTATCTTGCCAGACCTCTGCTCCTACGCCTCCTTATCTTTGAGTTGAGCAATATCGTATCTTTCATTGGCTTGGCGCCTCAGGGCTTCAGAACGCCCCATTTCACTGCTCAAGGCCGGAATCCAGATCGACCGGAGTTAAGGACACCTATTGTGGCTCAGCCGACCCTCCGATGCCCGAATGCTGTCAAGATATCTAAAGGCAGACCGCCGAATATTCCTACCACCCCTATCGACCCACTCTGCCTTCTTCTCTATCTCACTCAGACAATTGCACAGCCATGGCTCCTCCCAACGCTTCAGTCGAGGAGAAGGTCATCGAAGACCCTCACGTCGCCGGTGGCAAATTTGAAGATTACAATGTGCAGATTCTTGATGTTGCCGACGAGCAAACGAAGCACCAGGTTCATGCTGGCCTCGATGAAGAACTCACTCCCGAAGAGATCGAGCAAGAACGTCGCCTTGTGCGCAAGATTGACTGGCACATCATGCCTCTTCTCCTGATCACATATGGCTTCCAGGTCAGTCTTCATCAATCCCTACCTATGTGGAATCGTTCCGCTGACAGATCAGTACTCGGACAAGATCTCCCTCTCCTCCGGTGTCGCTTTCGACCTCACCAAGGGTGCCCACCTCGAAGGTAACGACTTTGCCTGGCTGTCTACCGGATTGTTCGTCAATATCTCGCACTCATCCAAGTCCAGGCTAATGTTGCCAGCTACCTCGCTTATATGATCTTTGAGTTCCCATTCGCCTGGCTCATGCAGAAGTTTCCTCTCGACAAGGTCCTCGCCTACGCCGTCCTCGGCTGGGGGGTTTGCGTCTGCTGCCTCGCCGCCTGCAACAACTTCACACAGCGTGACTTGCAACGCTTCGACCACTTTATCTCTTGCTGACTTCAGTCATGGCTATCCGTACCATCCTGGGTATTCTGGAGTCCCCGGTCAGCCCCGGGTTCCTCATCATAATCACTGCCTGGTACAAGCGTGAGGAGATTCTCATGCGCTCGGTGGCCTTCTTGTAGGCCAATATGTCTTGGAGCGACCAATCCTGCTGACCCGGATTAGCGCCATGAACAGTTTCTTCTCGCTGTTCATCCTGATGATCAATTACGCCGTCGGCAAGGCCGCCGTGGGCTCGAGTCTCCAGTCGTGGCGCGCAATCAACAGTCAGTAACATCTCTGTTGTACTCCGGTGGGTTGACCCTGTAGTCTTCCTCGGCGGCCTCTCGTTCATTTGGGGTATCATCCTCGTCCTGACCCTCTGCACACCCAAGAACGCTCGCTGGCTCACCGAGGAGGTGAGTAAAGCTCTATCGTCCTCTTCATTGCAGAATCTGACATTCACAGGAGCGTGTCTATGCCCATGCCCGTCTCGTCCGCAACAAGACGGGCGAGTCGACCTCGGGCATCGCCATCAAATGGGAACAGGTTCGCGAATGCTTTACCGACCCCCAGGTGTATTTCCTGTGCAGCTTCACCTTCTTCAGCTGTCTCGCCTCGGGAGGTGATGCCTCCCTCATCCATGCAGCTCGAAACTGATCGACCAGGCTTCTCCACCTTCTCCACTTTGATCCTGAAATCTTTCGGTCTAACCACGGAGGAGACCATTGCCTACCAGCTCCCTTGGTACGCCATCATGTTCCTCGTGAGTATCGCATACAATCCTTGGCCTCGGTAGCTAATCAGGCAGGGGTCCGTTTTCGTCGGTTGGATCGCCAACGCCTTCCCCAACAAGAACTGGAACTTGAAGGTCGCCATGAGTTTATGGATAACCCCCATCATCGGCATCTTCCTCGAAGGACTCCTTCCCAACACAAAGCACTGGGGCCGTTTGGTATGTTCCCCTCATCCGCTCGTACTTGCCGCTGCTGATCCAGACAGGTCGGTTTCTGGATCACCGCCACGTACTGCCCCGCTAGCTACCTCATCTGGTCTCAGACCAGCGTCAACGTCGGCGGACGTACAAAGAAGTCTACTGTCCAGGCTCTCAACTTCTTCTTCTGGTGCCTCGGCTTCGTCATCGGTCCACAAGCCTTCCAGGCCAAGAACGCTCCCGCGTACCGACCCGGTCTTTACCTCTGTTGCGCGTGCTTCCTGTTCGACTTCTTCCTCCTCATTGGCTGGTACATCTGGGTCACCTGGGAGAACAGGCGCCGCGACAAGGCCATGGAGGCAATGGGTATCACGCCGGAGCAGGCTGCGATCGAGGGATGTCTCTTCGGTCTGCAGGACATGACCGACAGGCAGGTGCGTGACCTCCTCACGCCTATGAGCGTGATCTGACCCTCAGAACCCCCACTTCCGCTACCGGTACTAATGTGCTGGAGTACTTGAGGAGCAGGACGTAATCACGGGAGGGACGAAAGGGTGCGGGGCAGAGTCCAGGGGTCGTATCAGTCGATAGTGGTTGTCTGAGACGGGGTTGACTTCTTTGACGTTGTGTTGGTTTGGCGGCGCGCCGCGATTGTACGCCCTATGGGCTGAATACTGGTGGGACCAAACGGGTTATGGGAGGATCGAGCTACATAGACGGGGATGCAGACGTGTGAGCTCTAAGCAAGTCACCCTTTCGTCCCGATAAGCTACACGAGGACACATGCGTGTTGCCATGCTACGGGATACAACACCAAATGGTGAGAAGGAGTTGGAGGTCACCTGACCATTGTAGCTCAGTACCTCTCCTCAACCGCCTTTCCTGCCGCCCTCTGCGCAGTCGTCGCATCCTTCTGGATTTTTAGTATATCTCCGCGGTTCAGGTTCTTGGTATTGCAAAGACTGCGGAAGTGCCCATCGGTGTTGTCAAAGAGGGCAAGCGGTGTATCGAATTCGACCAACTCGCCATTATCCATGACGATGATCCGGTCGTAGTATGCAACAGTCTGAAGACGATGGGCAATGGAGATGAGCGTGACATTCGAAAGCTGAGTCTGGCAAATCCGCTGTAGGACGGCATCGGTCTCCGGATCGACAGAAGACGTGGCCTCATCCAAGAGAAGGACCTTGCAGCCCCGAGCGAGCGCCCGTATGAGGGCCAAAAGCTGCCGTTCGCCGGCGCTAAAGTTCTGACCCTCGTTCTGGACCGTCGCGTCGAGCTTGAATTTGTCGCTGAACGACCGAGAGTTCCCTGAATTCTCGTGAATGAGGTTGATCAAACGTTCTAGCTCTGCATTTGCACGAAGACCGGAAGGATCGATATTGTCACGTACGGTGCCGCCAAAGAGGAACGCGTCTTGCGGGATGATGGCGATGCGGCTCCGAACAGTGTCGAGCCCTATATCGCGGATGTTACGACCATCGATCGAGATGGAGCCCCCACAGAGCTCGACCGTGCGGAATAGAGCCTGGGCGATACTGCTCTTCCCTGCGCCTGTCCGTCCAATGATACCGACCTTCTCGCCGGGTTTCAAGGTGAACGACACGCCGCGGAGAACGAGCGGAAGCTCGGGGCGGTATCGAAGCTCGACATCCTTGAATTCCACCAAGCCCTCGGACGGCCATTCGTTGACAGGTGGGTCGCTGGGGAGTGTCGGGTCATCTTCCATGGGTAGTGCACCGTAGTGCAACACCCGCTCGGCATTGTTGAACTCTTGCTCACATTGCGCCTTGTACCTCAGCATCGTGACATCTCAGAGTGATCAAAGAGAGAAGACCCACAAAGACCTGGACCAAATTAGAAAAGACAGACGCTGCCGAAAGCGTGTATGTCAGGACAACTCCAAGCTTGGAAGGTGAGACTGTATTCCTGAACACAGCCGCAAAGATGGCAATGAGGAGGACGAGCGTGTAGCTGATAAGGTCCAATCGAATACCGAGCCAACGTTGGATAGTAATGGTTATGATATATGCCGAATTCTCCCCGTTGACGGCCTCTTGCATGCGACGCACGAAAGCGGTCTGTTGACCGAAAGCTCGAATGACCGCAAGACCTGATAGCTGCTCGCCAAATGAGGCGTAAATTGCACTCCTCGCCAGAGAATCTACACGCTTGACCTCCCGACTGGTCATGCGATAGTAGCTGGCAGCGATGTAGAAGGTGACACCAAGGGGGATGAAAACGAGTCCGAGCCAAGGATACGCATAGACGACCAGGGCGAAGGTCCCAACGACCGAAAGGGCGTTGCTCAAAAGCTGATTCATGACCATTGAAAGACGATCGTCGAGCATCTCAATGTCCTTGCTAAGCCGCGAAATGATTCGTCCAGTCGGTGTACGATCGTGCCAACTCGTCGGGGACCGCAATACGTGCTGCCATGCCAGATTGAAGAGGGCGAAGGAAGCCCGGATAGCGGCGAGGATCATGGTGTACGATGCCAACCATGTACAGATGGCGATCGCTGCACCGAGTCCTGGAGATCATCAAAAAGTCCTGCGATCGAAGCTTAACGCACCAGCGTAGACGCCCATGTAGTCCCCCTGCCTGAACCCGTTGATCTCCCCGCCCGACCAAAAGCCAAGAAAGAGAGTATTACCAACGGTGGCTGCCTGAGTGAGACACAGCCAGAACGCCACGATGGCAACCCAGATCCACCCGCCCATGGCCTTCCCATACTGACCGTATACCTTCCAGCTGACGGCACCCGTTTCTCTCTCCTCGTCAAGCAGGAATTTAGTGCCACCTCCAGGCGCTTTGGGCTTGACTTGTTTTTTCTCCCCAACGACTTGTTTCTTGTCTACTCTTTCCGAGGAGGAACCAAATTCCTCCATAAGCGTACGGAAGACACCATCTTGTTCGCGCAATTCGGCGTACGAGCCTTGCTGGATGATGCGACCTTCATTCTGGTCGTTCCGGTCGAGTACGAGGACGATGTCAGCAAGAGGCAGCACGTCGAGATGATGCGTGACTAGGATACGCGTCTTGTGTGCGAGCGGACCTGAGAGGATGCAGTTGCGTAGGAGATGATCACCCACATGCGCATCGACAGCAGACAATGGGTCGTCGAGGAGCACAATCTCACTGTTGGTGTCGTACGCGGCCCGAGCCAGACAGACACGCTGGCGTTGACCGCCGGACAAGGTGATGCCCCGCTCCCCGATCTGCGTCCGATCACCGTCGCCCCACAGCTCGATCTCGGGGCGAAGAGCGCACGCATCGATCACCTCGTCCACACGAGCTTGATCGATATGCGCCTCATCAACGCTAAAAGTGATGTTCTCTCGGATTGTCCCAGATTGCACCCAGGCTTGTTGAGGGACTGAGATCAGCCGTAGCGATCGTCGCGACTGATAATCACCCACCATACGATGCCGGTCCACCAAAGACGACCACGCCTTTGATTTGGCGCATCTCATTGATCATGCCATTGAGCAAGGCAGACTTGCCCGTACCCACTCGGCCCACAATGCACACCAGACTGCCTCGAGGCACCTTGAGGTCGATGTCCCGCAGACTGAATGGCACTCCTTCATCTTTCTTTGGGATAGGCGCCGGTGCTGCCATGCCCTGCTTTTCTCTCTTCCTTGCCAAAGCCTTCTGTTTCTTAGCCTGGCGAGCGCCCGCTCGATCCTTGCCTCCACGGCGACCTCGGCCACTGCCTGGCGGTCCGTAGTTTGACATGACCATCCCGGCATCCGGCGGGGTCACACTGTCAAAGGCAAAGTCGCCGACTACTTCGATCCCGTACTTGCTTTTGGGGTAAATAACGATATCCCGCCGTAGTTCTTCTGCTCGTAGCGCTTCCCCAATACGCCCGATAGCAACCGCGGCATCCGACACGAGCGTGAAGGCGACGGGAAGGAAGGTGATGGGTGACTTGAGAATGTTGAAATACTGGAGCCCAGAAAAGATGATGGAGGCATTGAGTGCGTGACCAGAGAGTCCGTAAGTGATATAAGTCACTGAGACTTAGCATCTTTCTGACAAATTACAGGTGTCCGGGGACTCACAGACGGCAGCGAGGATCGGGATGAACGACATGGTCGATACCATGGTCGACCTGTTCAGACCATTGCGTCGTAATTTGGCAAGCTCTTGTTGGCGATAGCCAGACACCTTCTGCCCGAAGAACGTCTCGTAAGCATACAGCTTGACGGCGCGAATGTTGGACATGATTTCGCTGAGGAGCCTCACGCGCTTGTCGACTATCTTCATCTGGGCTTGTCGGTAGGTCATCATGCGAACGAACATCAAACCCTGCAGTGGGGTGGCGAGGATGAGAACGAGCAGGCCGACAAGGGCCGAGTAGCCGAGGGTGTAGATGAGAAGAGCGATACCGACGATAATCTCGAATGGCTGCACGACCAGGTTGACAGTCTGTGGCGCTGCAAAGTCGAGGAAAGAGCAGTCGGCGGAGACCATGGTAACGAGACGGCCGTTGGGGTACTCCACACGCGCTTTTCCAGAGAGACGCATAGATTTGCGAGAGATGAGGTCGATTAGCTACGCATCAGGCGCTGCAACGAGATCGCATGAGACCAATGGGGAAGAACTGACCGCCGCACGGGTCGAGAAGCCAATGGTCGCTCCCCTCTGTTGGGCCTGATAGTTCAACACACTTGCGGCCATTTGCATCACGAACATGGCGAAAGCAAGGCCGATGCCGTACCCCACGCTTCTTGGTCTCGTGTAGGATGTGGTGTCGATGCCTGCCTTCTCCGCCTGATGAATGGCATAAGCAAGCTCCATTTGAGCGATGATGAGCTTGGTGACGAGCGGGTTGGTCACTTGCAGGGCGGCTGTATCTTCAGCCAAGAAATTTCCATCTGGGGATCGAGACCCACTCCCCATACCCTGCAGAATGATGGCCTTCCACCAGCGAACGGCCATTGACTGATAGATTGCTCCGGACAGACTACCGCTGTACAGTTTGCCTGTCTCCTTATCCAGCAACAACTTTCCAAGCGCGATCTTGGCCGCCTTCTTCTTGCCGTACTTCTGGACCAGCTCAGGATTCGATAGCGACTGGTCTCCAGGCGCCCGCTGGTCTGTCACACCTCGAACGGGGCTGGACGGCGGCGTTGACGGTCTCCCGTCCTCGAACATTGCGGGGATGGGTCGATCGATGGCTGTACCTTCCGCGTCCCCCTCCAGTTTGGTCCCATTGAGACCGGCAGCCACGATCGTGTCCATCACCATCACCTCGACCTCTTCCCTCCTTGCTCGCTCCTCCTCCTCCCTCAGCCCAAACCTTCCCTCCTTCGGATCAGCCTGGGCGCCGGTGACGCTGGTCGCCTCGCTCGGGGCATTCGCCTTCTCATCCAACTTGGATCTGCCCGCAACCGTTGCCGATGATGCTGCTGATAGCGCCGAAGGCTTCGGTCTGTACTGCTCGAAGCGCATGTTTGGGGGTAGACGAGCCTGGAAATGGGCCTCCAGGACGTCAGCGTTGTTTTTGGTCTGCATGTCATCGGTCAGGTACCACAAATCTAGACTGTCAGCGGTGGCGTCTCGAGACAAACAACTGTCAATGAAAACCTACCGTCCAGCTCCAGCGGTCTAGAAGCGCCGACCCGCATGATGGGGCTGATCCACCAGAATACCGCCCTCGAAAAGATGTTCGCCTTTGCTTGTGGCAGCGGCAGGCCATGAAAGACCGCCGGCGGCGCAGGTTTGGGACGGTAGAAGGGGATCGGCATGATGGTGGGGGTTAGGGACGACCCAAAGCCGGGGGATCGAAGTGAAGCTTAGGTCCAGTGCTGCTATCATACACTGAGCGTGGTCTGAGTCAAGAGTTCTCCAGGACCGAGGTGGTCAGCTTCAAATACATGTAGAGAGAGCGAAGGAGGAGGTATGGGGTCGAGGGATCTTTGCGCAGTCACGTCAACCCAAAAGTCATCGGCTCGCCTGACATCGTCGTCCTCGGTCTCCGAGGTACATACAGTATGGCGAGCCGCCTGTGCCAAAATTGATTTTGAGCGTCATTTTTTACTTCTCCATCGATGCTTTCCTTCATATCCATTTTTCTCGCGTCATATGCATTGTAGAGCCTTCAAACCACCACCAATCGATTCAGCGCATCAAATGACACGTCCATGGACCCCTTGATCGCCTCTGGAGGCCATGTAGAATGCTCACGACATGGTGGGTTGAATGATGACGGGGGTGACTGTCACGAATGACACCAAAGCAGCACCAAGACCGAGCAAGACCGAGCAAGACCGAGCCAAAGGAACGTGAGTCGAGTGTCATGAACGACCAAACTCCGACTTTGCTCCGCCCTTCGACTCAACTTCAAGTAATCTTCGCTTTGCTCCGACTCCGCATCATTGGGACATCTACCCACGACATCACCGATCACCCAAGTGTTCACTTGAACACAGGTCCCATTCACCCAAACAAACCCTAGCCTTGGACGACATGCCTGCCACGTTCACCTGAACGCAAGCAGCGTTCACCCGACCCCCTTTGGTCACATGAACGCCTTCCAGAAGAAGTAGTATTTGACTGTTCATCCGAACGATCGCCCGAACACCTGTGGCGTTCACCTGAACGCCTATTGTATATATAAACCCGCAACTTTCTCGTAGATGCCCCAGCGATGGATCAGTTTCACATCTCCCAGTGACTTCCCCTCCAGTCCCAGTCCCTCATCCCAGTCCGATTCCATTCGGTCAAGTTCGACCTCGTCGGAGTCGAACCTCCTAGTCCGTGTCCTTGCTCGACGAGCCAGTGACGACTTCGTTGGGTTACAGCCCCAACATTCTTGCTCCGTTCCTCCTCCGTCACTACCCAAGGGAGCCCAGGCGTGACATCGAGCCCTCGTCGGCCCTCGCCAAAGCTCGCCGCGACTCGTCAAGATCGACCCACGTGAAATTACCACATTCGTCGGACAAAAGGATGCATCTCTCGCACAGCTAAGTCCCGTCGTCACCGCAGCTCTCGTCGACAGCAAGGAACTCTTCGAGACTTGCCGTGCTCGCCATGCTTGCCGTCGAAGAACAATAGGCCTCCTCGATGCTTACTCAGCGAGCTCGCCGGATGCGGCGAACTCGACTAAGGGAAACGAGTGTTACGACCCTGCACACCGCCCACCCTGCAACACCGCCAGCCTTCGCCACTGCAAGTCGTAACACCGATCACCAACCGTTCACCCAATCAACTCCGATCACCAAACTCCGTTCACTCGATCACCACCACCGTTCACCCGAGCACAGGCAACCCCTTGGATGACGCACCCAAGCATTCACCTGAACACCAAATTGTTCATGCGAACACCCTGAGCGTTCAGTGAACAGGAGAAGTTATTGCTACAAGAGGAAGGGTTCACTTGAACGGAAGGACAGTTCATGTGAACGCCCAAGCGTTCACCTGAACGGGTCAGAGGCATATATAAGACCACGTGTTCAGCCCCAAGGATCCTTTTCCCCAAGGATCAATTCTATCAATCTAGACAGTCATACGTTACACCCTAGTCCTAGAGCCTTGCACTTGACTTTACCATCGTTGCTCGCTCCGCCACCTCCGCTCGCCACGACGCCTATCTCCGTGGGATCCTTCGAGCACCACCACCAAACCTCCACGACGCCTATCTCCGTGTGAGGCCAGTCCTACCTTCGCCGTTGACCAAGTCACGAGGTTCAGTGGTTGTACCCACTTCGCCCTTGGTACAACCCGAGCTCGCCACGTACGACCGCCGCCGTCTACTTGTCGCCGGACATCAAGGCCGCCGGGTTCGAGTCGTAACAACGAGAGAACAATGAGCTCGACGTACATTGGCCAAAACCTTGTCGAGCTTGCAGAGACAGAATCACAGGATCGACGGACGGGCTGTAGGATACATAAGGCTCGCAGAGCCCTCGTAGAACTCCAGTACTCTCGCAATTGAGTTGCATGGGACTACTCCCTCACTTACTCTCTCTTGCTCCGTCCCGCCGACAGCTGCTAAGGTCTAGCACTTGTCGGTCCGCCTTGCCTTGCCTCGCCTTGCCTAGCCAACCTCAGCTACCCTCGTCGACACTCGTTGAGGCTCTACGTGTCCTCCGAGCCCTTGCCCTTGCCCTTCTCTCCTAGTCTCGCCCAGCCTCGCCGAAGTCGAAGAGTCTCGGTCACCCAGTGACGGGCCTTTGGACAGAGACAGAGAGGTATCGTGACAGTGACGGTGTGTCATGAACGACCAAACTCCGACTCTGCTCCGACCTCCAACTCAACTTAAGTAATCTTCGCTCCGCTCCGACTCCGCATCATTGGGACATCCACCCACGACATCACCGTTCACCCAAGGGTTCACTTGAACACAGGTCCCATTCACCTGAACAAACCCTAGCCTTGGACGACATGCATGCCACGTTCACCTGAACGCAAGCAGCGTTCACCCGACCCCCTTTGGTCACACGAACGCTTCCAGAAGAAGTAGTATTTGACTGTTCATCCGAACGATCACCCGAACACTCCCAAACACTTGTGGCGTTCACCTGAACGCCTATTATATATATAAACCCGCAACTCTCTTGTGGATGCCCCAGCGATGGATCAGTTTCACATCTCCCAGTGACTTCCCCTCCAGTCCCAGTCCCTCATCCCAGTCCGAGCCCATTCGGTCAAGTTCGACCTCGTCGGAGTCGAACCTCCTAGTCCGTGTCCTTGCTCGACAAGCCAGTGACGATTTTGTTGGGTTACAGCCCCAACACTCTTGCTCCGTTCCTCCTTTGTCACTACCCAAGGGAGCCCAGGCGTGACAGTATCCATTGCTACCCATTCGTCCTCGCTCATCTTTCTTCGCTCTTTACATAGACTTGACCACACTCTTTATTTAAACAATCCGACATATCTTCACCCTCTTCGACAATATTCAAGGACACTTCGACAAATTTCGCCATCTTCGATCATACTCTAGGACAATCCGACCACCTTCACCATGTCCGACCTCGAACTTTCTACCAACACTCAAGACTACAACGATGTCCTTGAGGCTATGCAAGCCCGGATCGTCCAACTCGAGCAAGCCTTGACCAACACCCAAGCCCAGGTCATGGCCACCCCCACTCCTCAACCTGTTGCCTTCAGCAAGGAGCCCAAAGTCTCACAACCAACCGCCTTCACTGGCCGCAAGGATCGACGGAAATAGGTGGTACGCTCACATGAGCTTGACTCATCTTCGAGTAACCTCGTCGAGGCTACTCGATCCTCGACGAGGTTGTGCCTCGACGAGGTTCACCCTCGACGAGGCAGAGAAGCTGCCACCAACGATAACTCCGCTTATAACGCCGACACCCTCGACGACCTTGTAGAATGCCGCCGCCTGTTGCCCTCCTCATCACTCATAGCAAGTGCTGAGCGGGCAACAGGTAAGTCCGAATGCATCACTCATAGCAAGTGCTGAGCGGGCAACAGGTGACCGGAATCCCATTGCCTCAGAGCTAAGATTCCGTCGTGGTAACGTCTTGTTCGACAAGTCGCGGTAGATAGAACGCGTCAACAAACTCGTCGACCTTGCCTACGCACCGCCAGCCTCGAAGTGGTCCTCCGTCATGCCATCTGTGCATACGGTGAAAGAAGAGCGTAAGCTCAACGGGCGCGACAACTACGCCCAGTGGGTGCGCGAGATTCGAGTCGTCCTCGGATCCGCCGGCCTCGTCCCACACATCACCAAAGACGCGTCAGCGATCCGAGCACTCGTCGAGGCTCGATATCCAGTGTCAAGTCCGGCCACAGCAGCCGAGACATCAAAGAGAGCAGTTGCTCTATACGAGCATGAGAAGGAGCAGTCCACCACCCTCTCCACTCTCTACGGCAGTCTGACAGAGACTGTCCAAAATAAGCTTCCCTCGAGCCTGATCGACTTCGAGAATCCTCAACCGAAGGGGCTTTACGATCACCTGGTCACCACATATGGGGCCGATAACGGATCTCGCCTAGCCGAATTATGGTCATCGATATTTGGCGAGACCATCCCAGAGAATGAGGACCCCGAACCTCATCTCACTGCTATCCGGTCACAGTTGGCCGAAATCACCTCCTCCGCCATCACTTCCAAGCTCACCCTTGAGCAATTCGCCAACCAGATTGGCGCATACGCCGCCATCCGTCGCCTACCGTCCTCATACGGCCTCCTCGCATCGACCTTCTACTCAGGGACCTCGTCGAACAAGATCCATCTCGACGAGGTTATCGATAGGGTTGCCGATGAACACCGCCGACGTCAACAAAAGGGCGAGAGCGTAAACGAGATGGGGATGCTCAGCAAATCTCTACCAAAACCGGCAGGCAAGAGATGCATCCACCATCCGGATCAGGGGAGGCACTCCACAGATGAGTGCTGGAAAGTGATTGGAGTGCCGAAGCACATCCAGGAGCAGAGGTCGGCAAAGGAAGCAGACAGGAGGAAGAAGCAAGGAGGACAAGCGGGGAAGGGAATGAAGGCGAGAGAGCAGAGCGAGTCAGGAGACGACTCATCAAGTGAGGCCAAGAGAGGCTCGTCGAGGGAGATAAAGGAGGAAGGCTATTATGCGACAGAGATCGCACTGCACGCCCACGATAACCTTCCCTCCACTTCCATCATCATCGACAGCGGTGCTACAAGTCCGTTTATCAAGGACAAACACCTCTCCCACCTCACCAAGCTCGACAAGCCCATCAAAATCCAGATCGGAGATGGGTCAATTGTCGAGGCTACACACTCCGGCCGCCTGACATTCGAGAACGTATGGTACAAGAACGCCCTCTATGTCCCCTCATTCACGCACAACCTCCTCTCCACACAGCGCCTCGGTCCATACACAGGGACCCATTGGCGCTTCTCGAGTGACTCGGCTACATTGGTCGAGAAAGGAAAGGTCATCCTCCGGGGCAAGAAGCTCGGCAACCTATGGGTTGTAGACGACACACCGGTACGCACCACCTCGCGCATTCACCGAGCACTTCAGGCAAGAGAAAACACTGAAGCCGAAGACAACCGCCTCCTCACCTGGCACAAGCGCCTAGGTCACTCGAACATGAGGAAGGTCTGGGAGCTCGGGAAAGAGGGGAAGCTAGGCGCAAAGTGGACGGGATTGTTTCGGAGAGTCGAATGCATGGATTGCCTGAAAGGAAAGGCAACGCGCTCGGCATCTCTACCTAACCCGCGTCGAGCCGGCAAGCCCCTCGTCGAGGTATCAGTCGATCTATGGGGACCAGCGACCGTCCAGTCGAGAGAAGGCTTCCAATACTTCCTCACCTGCTATGACGACCACAGCAAATACGTGCAGGCCATACCACTCAAGAAGAAGTCGGATGCAGCCGAAGCACTGCAAGACTATATCAAGTTGGCAGAGAATCAGCTTGATCGAACAGTCAAGACCATCCGCTCAGACCAAGGAGGCGAATTCACGAGCAAGGAATTCAGCCACTGGTGCAAAAGCAAGGGAATTGAGCACACCCTTACGCCGACCGACGCACACAACCAAAACAGTCGAGTCGAGCGCGTCCATCTCACCATCCTCAATGACATCCGGACATGTCTTGCGGACTCGAACTTGCCAACCCAGTTCTGGGTAGATGCACTGCGATATGTAGTCTTCACTCGGAACAGGCTACCAGGCTCCCACGCGAAAATCCCGATAACGCTCTTCCGACCAAACCACGACATCGACCTGCAGTACCAGGGGATGCAGCCATTCGGCCATCACTGCATCTATCGAGTTGTGAACCCCGCATCGAAGCTCGACGAGCGGGGACAATGCGGTCGACTGCTGGGGTACACAGAAGGGAGCTGGGGCTACAAGGTGCTGACCCAATCCAACAGGGTCATCGCAAGCCGAGACGTCACATTCATCACGGGCAGGAAGACAACGCCCAGTTCAGATGAACCACGACAGATCCTGGAGCCGCCTCAACCTGGACCTTGACAACCATCGACGAGCCTCGACGAGGATGACGATACATCCATCGAGCTGAACGAGATAGTCGAGGCAGGGGAGGCACCAGAAGAAGAGGAACAAGGGGAAGAGATGGACGACATACCTCCCCAAGCCGTACCCAGGCAAGGAAGAGGCTGGGTCAATGAGTACATCCGAGAGGATGCACCGAGCCCGGAACCGAATCCCGACGACGGACCAGAGGATCCCGATCGTCGACTAAACGAGCTCACAGCGGCCGATGCAGATGAGCCAAGACGGTCGGGGAGACTAGCGGGCCAAGAACCTAGTCATCACCCTCTGCACGACATCGACATGGACTATAACCGAGTAGCCATAGAGCACGCGTTATCAGCCCAGTCACTCAACAACCCCCAGTCGTACACCGAAGCTCGTCGAGCCGCAGACTGGGAGGATTGGAAATCGGCCATGGACGAGGAGATGGGAAAGATGGAGAAGTACGGAGTGTGGGAGATGGTTCCCAAGGAGAATCACCGCACTCTTACAGGCAAATGGGTATTCACCCGCAAGATCGACGGGGACACGGGCAAAGCGAGTCAGCACAAGGCCAGATTCGTTGTGAGAGGATTTCAACAAGTCTCAGGACGAGACTTCGACGAACTCTTTGCTTCGGTCACCCACAAGTCATCATTCCGCCTGTTCCTCTCCATCGTCAACTACCTCGACTGGGAATGCGACCAAATAGATATCATTGGAGCATTCCTCAAGGCCAACATCGACAAGGACATCTTCATCGAGCCACCAGAAGGCAGCGACATCGCCGCCGGACACGTTCTGCACCTCCGGAAATCACTATACGGTCTCCGACAATCACCGCACTTGTTCAACAAGCGCCTCGACGAGTTCCTACGGGAGCTAGGCTTCAAACCGACCCTAGCGGATCCATGCATCTACTCGCTGCGACAAGGACACAAGCGGTGCATGATCTCAGTCCACGTTGACGACATGCTCATAGCCGGCAACGATCGATCAACAATTGACGAGATCAAACGGAAGATCAACAAGGAACTCGAGTGCAAGGACCAAGGACCGGTCTCTTACTTCCTCGGTATCAACATCTACCGAGATAGGTCAAACAAGAAGATGTACCTGTCACAAGAGCACTACATCGAGGCAGTTCTTCAACGCTTCGGTGAACCCAGCAAAGCCTGCAAGACAATCTTGCCTGACGCAAAGCTCGTCGAGGCTACGCCAAAGGAGGTCGACGAGGCTCGAGATAAACCATTTCCAGCACTCGCCGGGTCAATCCTCTATATTGCCACGATCACCCGACCCGACATCGCCTACGCAGCATCACTGCTCTGTCGCTTCATCAGCAAATGGTCACTCGCACATTGGAGGGCCGCAAAGCACCTATTAAGGTACCTGCGAGGAACATCAGATCTCGCACTCACCTTTGACGCACATGCAGGAAGAAGAGCACTGCTAGGCTGGGCAGACGCAGACTGGGGTGGATGTCTCGACACACGTCGATCTACAACCGGCTACGTCTTCAATACATACGGGGGCATTGTGTCATGGAAAAGCAGGCGACAACCGACAGTCGCACTCTCGACGACACAGGCCGAACTCCTAGCATCAACAGAAGCGGGCAAAGAGGCAATATGGCTCAGGCAATTATTGAACGACCTCGACCTCGGTATAGATGGGGCAGTGCCCATCTACAACGACAACAATGGAGCCATTCAACTGGCCAAACATCAACACGGGTTCAAGCTGAACAAAGCATTCGACATGCGAGCCCAGTGGATACGAGAGCATCAAGCTGGTGGACTGCTTGAGCTCAAATACACACCAACGGACAGCAACCGAGCCGACATCCTGACCAAGAACCTTTCGGCCGAGAAGACGAGACAGCTTCGGCAGCTACTGGGCTTGGGAAGACAAGGAGAAGCAGAGCAGCAGAGTCAATAGACATGCTCGCGAGGGGAGGCGACGGAAATAGGTAGTACGCTCACATGAGCTTGACTCAGCCTCGAGTAGCCTCGTCGAGGCACACACATCCTCGACGAGGTTGTGCCTCGACGAGGTTCATCCTCGACGAGGCAGGGGAAGCTGCCACAACGATAACTCCGCATATAACGCCGACACCCTCGACGACCTTGTAGAATGCCGCCGCCTGTTGCCCTCCTCATCACTCATAGCAAGTGCTGAGCGGGCAACAGGTGACCGGAATCCCATTGCCTCAGAGCTAAGATTCCGTCGCATACGATCACGCAATCCCTTTGGATGGGGACGCCCAACCAAAGTTCGGACCGATCTACTCCTTGTCTGCAGTCGAGCTCCGAGCTCTGGACGAATACCTCAAGGAGAACCTCAAGAAAGGATTTATCCGACCCAGCACCAGCCCCGCTGGCTCTCCAATCCTCTTTGTCAAGAAATCCGACGGCAGCCTCCGACTCTGCGTCGACTACCGCTCACTCAACTCGATCACTTGAAAGAATCGATACCCACTCCCGCTCATTCAAGACTCACTCGACCGCCTCTCTGGCGCATCCTGGTTCACCAAAATCAATCTTCGAGCCGCCTACAACCTCATCCGGATCAAACCTGGCAATGAGTGGAAAACCGCTTTCCGCACACGCTACGGCCTCTTCAAATACTTGGTGATGCCCTTCGGCCTTACAAATGCCCCGGCATTGTTCCAAAATCTTATCAACGACACTCTTCGCGACTTCCTTGATATCTTCGTCATTGTCTATCTGGACGACATTTTGATCTTCAGCAAAACCCGCGAAGATCATGTTCGACACGTCCGACATGTCCTGGATCGCCTCCAAAAACATCAACTCTGGGCGAAGGCAGAGAAGTGCACCTTCTTCCGACACGAAGTGGACTTCCTTGGTTATCTTGTTTCAGACAAGGGAATCAGGATGGACCCAAGCAAAGTCGAAGCAGTCACTTCTTGGCCAAAACCAACTTCGGTCCACAACATTCAAGTTTTCCTCGGCTTTGCCAACTTCTACCGGCGATTCATCAAGTCATATTCAAAGGTCACCGCTCCGCTCACCCGACTCCTCCGAAAGGAAGTGAAGTTTGAATGGGGAGAGAAGGAAACCGAAGCTTTTGAATCACTCAAGTCCGCCTTCACTTCGGCACCAATCCTACAACACTTCGAGCCCGGCAAATCTCTCATTCTTGAAACCGACGCCTCCGATTACGCCATAGCGGGTGTCCTATCCCATCCAGCTGCCAACAATTCCAAAAACCTTCATCCGATTGCCTTCTACTCCAGGAAACTCCAACCAGCCGAACTCAACTACGAAATATACGACAAAGAAATGCTTGCAATCGTCGAAGCATTCAAACATTGGCGACCCTACCTCGAAGGATCAAGCGAAATCACGGTTTTCACCGATCACAAAAATCTCGAATACTTCACCACCTCTCGAGTGCTTAATCGCCGACAAGCACGGTGGGCAGAACTTCTTGCCAACTTCGACTTCAAGATTCACTACCGGCCTGGCACCACAATGGGCAAACCCGATGCCTTGACGAGACGTCAAGACCTTCAGTGTCACGCTACCTCTCTGTCTCTGTCCAAAGGCCCGTCACTGGGTGGCCGAGACTCTTCGACTTCGGCGAGGCTGGGCGAGACTAGGAGAGGAGGGCGAGGGCAAGGGCTCGGAGGGCTCGTAGAGTCTCAACGAGTGTCAACGAGGGTAGCCGAGGTTGGCTAGGCAAGGCGAGACACGACAAGGCGGACCGACAAGTGCTAGACCTTAGCAGCTGTCGGCGGGACGGAGCGAGAGAGAGTAAGTGAGGGAGTAGTCCCATGCAACTCAATTGCGAGAGTACTGGAGTTCTACGAGGGCTCTGCGAGCCTTATGTATCCTACAGCCCGTCCGTCGATTCTGCGTCTCTGTCTCTGCGAGCTCGACAAGGTTTTGCCCAATGTACGTCGAGCTCATTGTTCTCTCGTTTCCCTTAGGCGAGTTCGCCGCATCCGGCGAGCTCGCTGAGTAAGCATCGAGGAGGCCTATTGTTCTTCGGCGGCGAGCATGGCGAGCACGGCGAGCCTCGAAGAGTTCCTTGCTGTCGACGAGAGCTGTGGTGACGACGGGACTTAGCTGTGCGAGAGATGCATCCTTTTGTCCGACGAATGCGGTAATTTCACGTGGGCCGGTCTTGACGAGTCGCGGCGAGCTTCGGCGAGTGCCGACGAGGGCTCGACTCACGTTCCTTTGGCTCGGTCTTGCTCGGTCTTGGTGCTGCTTTGGTGTCATTCGTGACATTCAGGGGGGGAGTAGAGCTGCTGAAGCACCTCCACACACTCTCCTGAAACCAGGTCAACTTGTCATTGGAGCCACCAACCGCAAACGTCAAACTTCACAATCTTCAGCAATCACTTCGACCATCATCGATCGCATCCGCCAACTCCAACTTGTCGACCCTCATCTCCGCCAAATCCGACCCTATCTGGGAAATCCCCGTCTTACTCCGCCAACTTCAATTGCAACCGAACTTCCGTCATACTCCATCGACAACGGAGTTATCCACTTCACCAATCTAGTCTATGTTCCCGATAATCACCAACTCCGCCTCGACATTCTTCATCAAGTTCACAACGCTCCGACTGCAGGTCACCTAGGACAGGCAAAAACCTATGACCTCGCTTCCCGACACTTCTACTTCCCTGGTCTTCGATCATTTGTCAACACCTACGTCAACGGTTGTCATACCTGTACAACGGAAATAGGTGGTACGCTCACATGAGCTTGACTCATCCTCGAGTAGCCTCGTCGAGGCACACACATCCTCGACGAGGTTGTGCCTCGACGAGGTTCAACCTCGACGAGGCAGGGAAGCTGCCACCAACGATAACTCCGCATATAACGCCGACACCCTCGACGACCTTGTAGAATGCCGCCGCCTGTTGCCCTTCTCATCACTCATAGCAAGTGCTGAGCGGGCAACAGGTGAGTCTGAATGTATCACTCATAGCAAGTGCTGAGCGGGCAACAGGTGACCGGAATCCCATTGCCTCAGAGCTACGATTCCGTCGCTGTACACGAAACCAAACACCTCGACACAAACCGTATGGACCACTCCAGCCACTTCCAATTCCGACCCGACCTTGGCAGTCGATCTCCATGGACGCCATTGTCAAGCTCCCAAAATCGAACAACTTTGACTCAATCACAGTCTTTGTTGACCGATTCACAAAACAAGCCCACTTTGTCCCTTATCAAGAACAAGGATTCGATTCTCCGCACCTCGCTTCACTCTTCCGCCAAAACATTGTTCGACTTCACGGCATACCCTCCGACATTGTCTCCGACCGAGGAGCGATCTTCAACTCCCAATTCTGGCGAGCATTTGTCAACGGTCTTGGCATCACACCAAACTTCTCGACCGCCTTCCACCCGCAATCCGACGGCCAGACCGAACGAGTCAACCAAGTCTTGGAAACATATCTTTGCACCTATTGCAACCACAACCAGGACAATTGGTCGACAATCCTCGACATTGCCGAATTCGCCTATAACAATTCGACACACTCCGCCACCCAACACAGTCCCTTCGAAGCAAATTATGGTTACCACCCGCTCTCTCCGGCATCTCCACCACCTTCCTCGGTTCCAGCCGCAACTTCGCACCTCCAATCACTCGAGAAAATCCACAAGGAGCTACACTCCAATCTCGAGAAGGCACAGGCCAGCTACGTCCGCCACTTCAACAAGCGAGCCAAAGCAATCACCAACTTGGACTCCACTCCGACATTCAAAATTGGTGACTCAGTCTTCCTCAACACACGAAACATCACTTCGCTCCGACCTTCTCTCAAGTTGGACCAACGCATGTTGGGTCCCTACACCATCATTGGCACAACATCTTCGCCACTTGCATTCAAACTCGATCTTCCTCCGACACTTCCGATCCATCCCGTCTTCCATGTCAACCTGCTTGAGCCTGTCCGACCAGGACATCAACATCAACAGCAGGACCCTCCGCCCAAAATCGAGATCCAAGGTCAAGAAGAATACATCATCGACCGGATCATCGACTCTCGCATCAGTGAAGACAATGGTTATGACTACCTTGTCCACTGGAAGGACTACTCCGATGCCCATGACTCATGGGAACCATGGGAAAACATCTTCAACACCATGGCCTACAAAGCATTCCGTCGACAACATATCCGCAACCATCGACATCACTTCCCGCCAAACTTGGCACACCAAAAGACTTGAGCTCCAGGCTCAGAGGACTTTGCCTTTAGAGGGTGAGCTCCTGTCATGAACGACCAAACTCCGACTTTGCTCCGCCCTTCGACTCAACCTCAAGTAATCTTCGCTTTGCTCCGACTCCGCATCATTGGGACATCTACCCACAACATCACCGATCACCCAAGTGTTCACTTGAACACAGGTCCCATTCACCCGAACAAACCCTAGCCTTGGACGACATGCCTGCCACGTTCACCTGAACGCAAGCAGCGTTCACCCGACCCCCTTTGGTCACATGAACGCCTTCCAGAAGAAGTAGTATTTGACTGTTCATCCGAACAATCACCAGAACACCTGTGGCGTTCACCTGAACGCCTATTGTATATATAAACCCGCAACTTTCTCGTAGATGCCCCAGCGATGGATCAGTTTCACATCTCCCAGTGACTTCCCCTCCAGTCCCAGTCTCCCATCCCAGTCCGATCCCATTCGGTCAAGTTCGACCTTGCCGGAGTCGAACCTCCTAGTCCGTGTCCTTGCTCGACGAGCCAGTGACGACTTTGTTGGGTTACAGCCCCAACACTCTTGCTCCGTTCCTCCTTTGTCACTACCCAAGGGAGCCCAGGCGTGACACCTTCGTATATCTGAGTACCTTTGTATATCTGAGGTGGCTTGAAGCCTAACTCTGATGTACCTAGATCACGGGAACACGAGAATACGAGAATACGAGAACACAAGAAACTAGAATAAGTGAAGCGTGCGCTATCAAACCTAAGTGGTTGACCTGAATGACAGGTCTAGGAAGAGTTGTCGATCATGTCGACTGCCAAGTGGTACATTGTCGACCCTGTCAATTGAGTGGGAACGCTTTGTCAACTCTGTCGATTGAGTGGGGACACTTTGTCGATCATGTCGACCCATTGTTGATTGTGTCGGTTGGCCAGAGAATATTTGTCGATCTTGTCGATTGACCAGAAATCCAAGTTGCAGATGGGAGCGCACAGGACCGCACAGTGGACCGCACATGACCGCACATGGGGCGCACAGGACCGCACATGGGGCGCACAGGACCGCACTTGGAGCGCACGGAGCGCACAGGCCGTTTTGGCTGGTTGCTGGCTTGGCTGGTCATGACAGGCCTGGCACTGCAGGCGCGAGGCCTGGCAGCCACAAGGGGGATGGCACCGCAGGCGCGGGGTCTGGCAGCCATGAGGGGGGCTGTTTGGGGCTGCCGTTAGCCCTGGTGGCCAACACGGTCCGCACTCACTAGGTGACGACCAGGAACTCGGCAAACCTCCGCTGCGCCTCTGTCAATGGTGGCATTTGGTGATACCTCATACATTTATCAGCCGCCATTTTTGGACTGGTGGGCCACTGACATCGTCAATGCTGTAAGAGTGTTCAAGGCAGGTGAGCATTCATCCATTTGCTCGCTCGGACTCTATAAGGCTTGCCCACAGTGTGCAGCCACCACCATGGATCTTGCGCTAACAGTCTCGCGGTTGATGGGGATGGTGGAGAACTTGCTGACCCCTCATGGGTCAACATCACCACCACAGCATAGGCTCCAGCATACGCTTGCGCTTGATTGACAGATTGTATGCACACAACCTTTGTTCCTCCCCCACCCTAGTCCGGTGCACCTGTGATAGATTGCATGCATGCAATGCAGGCAAGGTGTCAAGGTGTCACGACGGGCGTAGTGGGAGCACATGATAGCCACGTGGAGAGACGGAGCTTGGACTCATTGACTCAACGCATCACTCGCCGAGCTCACTGAGGGACAACAGATATTTAGGGAAGTGGGCGTGTGATACGTTCCGTAGTCTTCCAATTGTTGTTCTCTGCAGACACATAGACTGCCTGCTCTGTCCTGTCGCTTGGCTAGCCAGCAACACCAAGTCCTTCGCCAAGTTCCCCACCCAGCTCTCCTAACGTGCTCCTGCTTGTTGAGTTCACTCTCCGGCTTGCCGAGTCTGACAAGTCCCTTGCCGCCCCTCTCACTCAACCCGATCACCTCCTTGAGCTCAGCAAGTCCCTTGCCAAGCTCTTTGTCCAACTCACTCATATCTGTTGCCTTCAACGAGCCCCACGCCGAGCGTTTGGTGTACGTGCCCGTCGGGCCCTGGACAGAGAAGGCAGATGTCATGACACAACACTACAATTTTATACTGTTAGGAAGGCTCCATGTCTGTCACCCGGTGGTGCCAGAGTGGCAGTTTGGTCGAGTTGCAATGCAGCTCCCTATCCTCCAGAACTAGGGCGGTCGAGGGGTGCCCGGGGAGGAGTTTTGGGACATGTGGACTTCAAACGCCGTGTCATGCCCCTCCCATCGGAAGATGCCTGCGGGAAGCTTGATTTGGGGGGAGGCGGGGAGAGTGAGAGGAGAGAGAAGCACTGTGACGGCTTTGCACACCGTACTCTCCAGACTAGAATCCAATGGACAACTGCTGGGTGATCGTGAAGGGGAAGCTGTGAACAATCTCCCAGATGTCTGACAAGCAAGGAGGAGCTGTCAGCACAGGGTTCTGCCGCGGACAAGCATGCCTTGATGGGACCACATGTTGGGACGGCTTGTCCGGTGGGAGGTGGTTCGGCTGCAATTGACCCTTGGGGCAGTAGCACTTCTGGTCAGGGTTCAGCCCACACCTGTACACCCCGCAGATCTGAATGAAGTCATTGGCGTACGCTCGCTTGTATTGGAACTTGACATCGGTGACATGGAATTTGCTGGAAAGTCAAGCATGAGGATAGATGAAATGGAGAGGCAAAGAAGCGATCGCATCCCATCCCTGCGGTCATAATGTGTGGTGTTTGGTCCGTGATGTGTTCCCCTCGGGGTCTCCAGTGCATGACCGTCGACGCCCGGCATCATGCACTTGAGTCTCGCCCCGCCATTGTCATCGCTTGGATCGAGTCAGCCCGAGGTGGTGGATGAAAGCGGAAAGGGGATGCACATGGAAGAAGGTCCACTCCTGGCCGGCCCACAAGTCTTGTTTGCGAGGGGCGCAGTCGCGGTTGCCGACAAGCATGCCTTGTTGCGACCACATGTTTGTTGAGACCACCTGTTCAGTGCTGCGCGTGCCGGGGGGTAGGCTGCGAAGTGTTTTGGCTCTGATTGACCCTGGGACAGGCCCATCTCCATCCAAAGGTAGACCTAGGAGGCTTTGGAAGGTTAGAGCATTTTTTGGGGTCAACTGTTGCGATCTGGTAAGAGTGAGTGGTAGAATGAGATGCACACTGTCAGCTCTCTTGTACATGAGCACACCAGGAACGCGGGAAGAGAGGTGCCAGCTTGCACGGAAAATGCCACGGGAGACCGGGAAGGGAAGAAAGGTGCCAAATCGCATGGAAAATGGGGGCCGCAGAATGAGAGGAGAGAGGAGCACCGTGTTGGCTTGGATCACCCATAGGATGGGGCCAGGTCAAGGCGAGGGAGTGGGTCGAGGGTACCCCCAGTCGAGGGTCAAATGGCCTGACCCCCGGTCAAGCGCAAAACAGTGGGTCAAGGGGGCCGGGTCGAGGCGAGAGCTGGGCAAGAGGGGTGAATCAAGGTGTGCAATGGAGGGTGGTACCCCCTGGTCAAGAGGCAAAACCCCCGGTCAAGACTTTGGACCCCCCCCCCCCCCAAATTGAACCTTCATACTGTTAAGGAATGGGGGATGGACAGGAGGAGGTCGCCCGGCCGCAGGGGATATATACCCCGTCTGTTTCCCGTGAGGATCTCTTCTCTCAAAGGATCAAAATATCTTTAATCTGGTAGCTTGCCTCACCTTGTAGTTCTCACACTCCATTCAGTCAGTGTGACTTGTTGTCTTGTCTCGCACCCTCTTGTTGCTACCAGTCTCTCCTCACGTCACCACAGACCCATCACCTCCGTCACCACCAGTAGCTTGCCGGAGCCTTCCAAGCTACTACTTGCCGTCCACACGCCAATCACTCCCAGACTTATCTTTCCCTTGGCATGTCCCATTTGTAAACAGTCTTATTCGCCCCTGTCTCCATTTGTGTACTCAAGGTCTGGTGGGGACAGGGCCATGACATATGGACAGAAGCTCCCCCTGTCATTCTTGCTACAATCACATTCATCAATGCCACTTACAAGACCAACCGCTTTGGCCTCCCTATGATCCATATCTGTGTTTTCTCCTCTACCAATCACTCTTCATTGTCAGCCGTCGTCTTCTTCCTGCGCAAGACTCAGGAATGGTTTGAACTGGCTCTCAAGTTGTCACGTCAGGCACGCCTCCATGATCACCAACGCACGCCTACAACATTTGTCCCAGCCCAGCACGCCTGTCAGACACGTGAGCCTACCTGTCATGATGCTGCGCTCTCCCGTTGGCAGAGGCCCTCTCGCACAATATCAGAGTCAAGAATAAAGGGTAAAGGGGGAGAAACAAGAATGTCAAGGATGGATCCTTGTCGAGGTTACAAGATTGTCGAGGTAACAAGGTCGTTGATGATACAGCGTGAGTGCAACTCAGCCACACTGTGTGCCACGGCGAGAGTGAGATTGTCAATGGTGACCCATGAGACTCGATCAGAGAGTGCTGAAGAACTACGACGGGCGCCCGGAGCATCCTATATGACTCTGCGCCTGCCTCCCGTTGTTGGGCGTTCATCCAACATCTACTCCCTTGTTGAGGTTCTCCAGCCCGAGGTAGGTCACGTGTCGGCCATGTGAGAGGTGTTGGTCACGTGCGTAGGTCATCAAGGGCGGGGCTGTTGTGACACTACTGTCGAGCCTTGTCATGACCCGACCTATCCAGCAAGTTCCTCACACAAGAAACGACCCACAACGATTTGTGAGGCAAGGTGTGGCCTCACGTTGCCTTGATGTGCTCTAGAGGATACACAAAGCCGCATTGTGCTCTCGAGGCAACACACGGCCACAACGAGGAACCGAGGGTGCACAGAACCGCAATGTAGGAACGTGCTACAACGACACCTCAATGTGGGATTGGGGATGAACACTTTGCAACAATGTGGCGGTGTAGAACAGTCACAACGTGGGAGGCGCTTGGATATATAAAGCGGGGGTTTCCGGACCATTTCCCCAAGAACCAAAACTATCGTACTTCTCATATTACTTCTCCTACCTCTACTCTACCTCCCTACCACCTCCTTATCCCTAATACTGGCCAGCCCCAGTCAAATCGCCACCTCTTTACTTACTCATAGTCACTCTTTATACCTGTCACGGGGCCAGGCCGGTCGTCGACTGATGGGCCCCCTCACACGTGCTGTCTGTCAATCTATCTCTGTCCTCCACGAGAAGGTGTATCCTACAGCCTCTCGTGCGTCGATAACACGGCTGCGCCGTTACTTTCTATCCATGGGACTCAATACCACGGTGCTAAGGACGGTCTACGGGTGAGGGCTTGTATATATGTATCACCCGTGCCCTCCTCTGCACCGCCTTGGGCTTTCTCCTTGAAACACCATTGACGAGGCTCAAGCTCTAGAGTCGTCGAGGCTACTCGAGCGTCGTCGAGGCTACTCGAGGATCGACGATAGGCTCACGTGTCTGACAGGCGTGCTGGGCTGGGACGAGGCTCGTAGGCGTGCTTTGGTGATCATGGAGGCGTGGCCGACGTGACACTACCACACTCTTTTACTTGACCTTATACACTCTTTTGTCAACCTTTTGACCGGCACTACGGCCCATCCCTGTCAGTCTTGGGCCAAGCTTGCTGTAAACCTCTGCTGTCTATCCTGTCTCTGGATCAGACTTCCCCTTTGCCAGGGACAGGTCATAACAAACCTCAAGTAGCGTGGACAAGCCTCAAGTAGCGTGGACAAGCCTCGAGTAGCCTCGACAACTCTAGAGCTTGAGCCTTGTCAATGGTGTTTCAAAGAGAACGCCCGAGGCGGTGCAGAGGAGGGCACGGGTGATATATATACAAGTACTCCCCGTACACCGTCCTTAGCATCGTGGTATTGAGTCCCATGGATAAAAAGTAACGGTGCAGCCGTGTTGTTGACACACGAGAGGCTGTAGGACACACCTTCTTGTTGTCACGCTCGAAGGGGTAGCCCAAGGTAAAGGGCACGCGGGGGTCTAGTCTGTGGTTTGTAAAGCAAGGGGACTGAGAGATTGAGGACAAGAGTGCTGGGTTCAGACCAGCTGTGTGACTTTTGTGACGGGACACAAGAGATCCATTGCTGAAGAAACTATCTTGGCCGGACAGCGGCCTCCTTATATAGACACAAGGGCTATGTACGCCGAAGGGATTTGCCACCCAATTCGCTGCCGATATTTCTCAAGTGCAAGTGATTCTCCTTGCTGCAGATCTATCTATAATTACTGGAAATGGAAAGGTGGCTGAAGGTCGCCGAGTAGGATCACCGGAAAAAGTAGTGACTTCAGGAAAGATCACCAATAAAAGTGTTGACTTCAGGGAAGGTCACCAATAAAAGTACTGACTTAAATTGGCAATGTACCAGAAGAGGTAATGTTTGAGGAGTTCGGTGGGAAAAGTACTGTGTTTTGTAGGCAAATGGTGTAAAAAGCGGTGACTTGTGTTTGAGATGAGGTCGGTCGTGACACTTGTGGAGGACAGAGATAGAGCAACAGAGAGCACGTGTGAGAGGGACTATCAGTCAACAACCGGCCTGGCCCCGTGTCACGAGGCCTATACCTACCAAATAGCATAGGGCGACGCACAGTAAACCACTGCACCACAAAAGGGTCACAATGACGTAAGTCTCCGCTAGACTCGCGGTCTTTGGTACATATAGGGTACAGTGGCTGTCACCTCCGTGACACCCCGTGACACAAGTCTTTTCTCAAAATTATTCAGGTTCCGGCTAGCACAATCAAGGTCATCATTGCTGACCGCAACAAGGCTTTACGGAAGACTTTTGTCATGAATGACACCGAAGCAGCACCAAGACCGAGCAAGACCAAGCCAAAGGTACGTGAGTCGAGCACTTGTTGGTGCTCGCCAAAGCTCGCCGCGACTCGTTGACACCGACCCATGCGGAATTACCGCATTTGTCGGACAAAAGGATACACCTCTTGCACAGCTAAGTCCCGCCTCACCGCAGCTCTTGTCAACAGCAAGGAGCTCTTTGACGCTTGCCGCGCTTGCCGCGCTTGCCATGCTCGCTGTCAAAGAACAATAGGCCTTCTCGATGCTTACTCAGCGAGTTTGCCGGATGCGGCAAACTTGGCTAAGGGAAACAAGAGAACAATGAGCTCGATGTGGTCGGGCCAAGACGTTGCCAAGCTCGCAGAGACAGAGTCGCAGAATCGATGGACGGGCTGTAGGATACATAAGGCTTGCAGACCCCTCGTAGAACTCCAGTACTCTTGCAATTGAGTTGCATGGGACCACTCCCTCATTTACTCTCTCTTGCTCCATCCTGCTGACAGCTGCTAAGGTCTAGCACTTGTTGGTTCACCTTGCCTTGCCTCGCCTTGTCCAGCCAATCCCGACTACCCTCGTCAACACTCGTTGAGACTCTACGAGTCCTTTGAGCCCTTGCCCTCACCGCTTCTCCTAGTCTCGCCCAGCCTGGCCGAAGTCGAAGAGCCTTGGTCACCCAGTGACGGGCACTTGGACAGAGACAGAGAGGTATCGTGACAACTTTGCAGAGAGTGTTACCTGACGCCCTTCATCAACTCTGCGTCTGGCACATCCTTAAGACCATCAGAGGGTACACCGCAAAGTATTTCAAGGAGATGAACAACAGGAGCATTTGGATCCGAATGGGAACATGGAATACAACTGGTTAACGGAATCCCAGCGTTTCCGCAGCGCTTGGGGAAAGAATGTTGTCAAAGCGCTGCGGAAAGAGCTCATTGCCTCCGGAATGGCCTATTTCCGAACCGCTTTTCCCCATCCGCTCCTCAAAGAAGCGCATGTTTACCTGGAGAAGCTCCTCTTGCTGCAAACGCAGTTTGTAGCGTGTTACATTGACCGCTACCGCCACTTTGGCCAAAGAACAACGTCAAGACCCAAAGGCACTCATAGAGCATGAAGCAGTATCTCAAACAGCCCAACAACAATCATTTTGAAGTGATCTGGGGTCTTGAAGGTTTCTTCCACGAGCAATACACAAAATTGATGGATATAATGGGCTTGCAGAGAGAGCATGTTAGTATCAATGTGGGATCAATCTTTGTAGCAGTGAGCAACCTTTCTCTGAACCTCTGGGACATCTGCTGAACTGCAGGTCAAAGCTCTGATATTTTGTCACGCTGTGGAGCTTGTTAAAGCGCAGATGGGCCTGGCAAAAAGGCAGATATCCTTGGAATCCCAAAATCTGCCCGTCCTTGCATACTTTGTATAACGTCAACCACCCCCTTTATGGACACCCCGCCTTTATGGACGACACGTAAACATCCCGTCGTCATTTCGCGTTGTTGACATCTACCTTTTTGCGCTCGTCTCAGGATCATGCAGACCGACTCGAATCCGGCCCGCCAGGCCGCCGTCGACGCTTACAAGGCAGGGCTTGCTGATCACACCAAGAATGCCCCAAGTTTACGCGATTTAGAGGCTCAAACCGGCGTCCCAAGATCAACCATCCACAACCGCATGAAATCGGGCGCGCAGGATCACAAGACCGCTGCAGCTCACCTTCAAGCCATGACACCGGCTGAAGAGACGTCTCTTGTGGACTACATCCGCCGCATGTCGCTCATCGGCCACCCCCCACCCCATGAAGAGATCCGCGACGTCGCCAATTACCTCCGCCGTTCTCGGTTGTCGACAACGCCTGTAGAGATCACGCCGACATCATCTCTGTCGTCCTCAGTCCCTCTGCTCGGCAAGAACTGGATCGCGAAGTTCCGCCTGCGTCACCCCGACGTCGTCTCTATATGGACACGCGCTCTTGACACCGCTCGGATCGACGGCAAGGCCCCAGAGAAGTTGGTGGCCTGGTTCGCAGAGCTGCGCGACCTATACGATCGTCACCATTATGAGGCGGGCAACATCTACAACATGGACGAGACGGGTGTCACGATACCTCTCTGTCTCTGTCCAAAGGCCCGTCACTGGGTGACCGAGACTCTTCGACTTCGGCGAGGCTGGGCGAGCCTAGGAGAGAAGGGCAAGGGCAAGGGCTCGGAGGGCTCGTAGAGCCTCAACGAGTGTCGACGAGGGTAGCCGAGGTTGGCTTAGGCAAGGCGAGGCAAGACAAGGCGGACCGACAAGTGCTAGACCTTAGCAGCTGTCGGCGGGACGGAGCGAGAGAGAGTAAGTGAGGGAGTAGTCCCATGCAACTCAATTGCGAGAGTACTGGAGTTCTACGAGGGCTCTGCGAGCCTTATGTATCCTACAGCCCGTCCGTCGATTCTGTGTCTCTGTCTCTGCGAGCTCGACAAGGTTTTGCCCAATGTCCGTCGAGCTCATTGTTCTCTCGTTTCCCTTAGGCGAGTTCGCCGCATCCGGCGAGCTCACTGAGTAAGCATCGAGGAGGCCTATTGTTCTTCGGCGGCGAGCATGGCGAGCACGGCGAGCCTCGAAGAGTTCCTTGCTGTCGACGAGAGCTGTGGTGACGACGGGACTTAGCTGTGCGAGAGATGCATCCTTTTGTCCGACGAATGCGGTAATTTCACGTGGGCCGGTCTTGACGAGTCGCGGCGAGCTTCGGCGAGTGCCGACGAGGGCTCGACTCACGTTCCTTTGGCTCGGTCTTGCTCGGTCTTGGTGCTGCTTTGGTGTCATTCGTGACAACGGGCTTCGCGATCGGGGCCACGCAGTCAACTCGCGTCCTCACGGTCTTTGGGAACGGCCGCAGAGGCGCCAAGGCAACCAAAGCCGACCTGCGCGGCGAGTGGACGACATCCATTGAGTGCGTGTCAGCGGATGGGAAGGCCCTGCCGCCCCTCGTGATCCTCAAGGGGAAGGGTGAATTCAACAGAGCGTGGCTGCCTGTGATGCACAGCGAGCTGGCGGACCAGTGGACATGGGCTGCAAGCAACACAGGCTGGAGCAGCGATTACATGGGTCTCAAATGGCTCCGCGACGTCTTCATCCCGTCGACAACGCCTACTCTGACGGCCAGACCGGCCGCACAGCGTCCCCGTCGACTGCTCATAGTCGATGGCCACGGCAGCCACGTGCGATCCACGTTCATTGGCCTCTGCATCGAGAACGACATTGATCTCATGATCTTACCTGCGCACACGTCTCATAAGACACAACCGCTCGATGTCGGTGTCTTTCGAGCGTTGAAGGGTGCTATGACGCGCGAGACCGATTGCATCGTGACCTATCAGAAGGGAATGATCCACAAGGCGGTCTACACGTCACTGCTCATTGCCGCGCGATCGCAGGCCATGACGCCCGACAACATCAAGTCTGGGTTCCGCAAGACCGGTATTTGGCCGCTGCGACCGTCAGTCGTCATTGGCGACATCGAGCCACCCGCCACGCCTGCTCAGGCGATGTCAGAGGCCGCCCGCACCCCTCTAGGATCGCTCATGACAGAGAATCGAGACTTTATACGCGATCACGCCAATAGCCTCCGAACACCGGCTAAGAGGCACTTCACCTCTCTGTCAGACCGCCTTGAGGCCGCATACGCCAAAATCGCGTTGCTGGAGCGAGAGATCGCAGCCAGAGAAGAGCTGGACCGAGTCAAGAGGCCCCGCAAGGGTATGACCGTGGCAAATGTTGGACAACATCACTTCAGCACGCCCGCGGTGCTTCAGCAAGCCATCCAACTTGAGACCGAAGGAACCGGCCGCAGAGGCCGCCATGCAGCCTCTCAGCCTTCAAATACCATCCAGGACGGTCCAGAGAGGTCTCCTACACCCACCCCTGTCCCCATGAGGCTGTAGATGGTGCTCTGCATGCATGAACGCGTTTCTCAGGCTGTATAAGGTTGTTCGGGATGAAGGGTGTCCATAAAGGGGGGGTGTCCATAAAGGGGGTGGTTGACGTTACTGAAAGAGGTTTTTTTTTTTAAAGCAAAATCACGTCATCTCACGTGTTTTCCTTGTGGATTTGCTTCCGTTATCTAACTGACCTCCCCAAAGCTGACGCCGGTCTCCCCCAAGCCATCGCCCTTCTTGGTGTCACTCACCAATTCCGTCGATGGTAGCCACATGGTTCATATATACGGAGCTGCAGAGATGGACGAATGCATAGCTCTCATCGTTGTCTCAGACCTTGGCCTAGGGCATCGGCATTCTCGTAGGCCCCTTCGAAGTTGTCGAGCTTGATCTCCCCCACGTCGCTCAGCTGAACCAAGCCGTCCGGCTCGCCCGGTCTCCTCACCTTGCGCACACTCAGATCGGGCGTGAGAGCACCCAGTTTTCTACTCTCGCGCGTGTTAGCGCTCGTAGCGATCGACATTGACTTCGACGACGCTGTTTGGGGGCATGTGGCGTCTCCCGCTTCGGACACACGATTAGAGTGGAACATCTGGCGAAGAAGTCTGACTTCCGGCATAGCTTCCCATGCTGCGGGAGAAGAGCGGACACATGTTGCACTCTTCGTCCAAATGCACGTTACTAGGTGCAGACAAGAGCTGACTGAGGATGGCGGAGTACTCTTTCCGAAGCTCCGGTTTCATTCTCGTAAGGCCTAATCGAGGCGGCGACCCCATCACTATCGCGTCGACTGACCCGCAAGATTTTGTCTGTCCGTTGCCCAGGTCCGCGGTCAATCTTGATGTTTGTTGTACCGTCGGCAGTGAGTATATCGTGCGTGTGGGTGGATTTCATCCTCGTCCCCGACCCTAACGCGTGGCGCCGTAGTGAGTCGATGATAGGACGCTGACCACATCGTTAACCAGGCTGGAGAGAATGGTATTGCAAGAGCTTCAAAGCAGTGCGGTCCCGGGCAAAACTCGGACTAGAAGGCTGAGCACCATGTCCAGGACAGCTATTGTTTGTGCAATATACATGTCCCTATCGAGCTGAAATGTTGAGGGTCAAGAAGCTAGTACTGTAATGTCAAAGAGGAAAAAGAGGAAAATCAGGATGCAGGACGGTTCTGAGGGTCACCAAATGTTCAAGCTTTCCCGCATAATATGACAGAAGAAGCAAACGCACCGGTCCTGCCATTAGCCGTCCAAGGACGCCACGCCGCTCCACGACAGCTAGGACGTGACGTCGACATCGAGGTCGTCCCTCTCCCGGTCAGAATCCGATTCCGCCTGGCCCTTCCTGAAATTCGTCCAAGGCGAGCATCCAGTGCGGCGGAAGCTTACGTTCTGCCGGGGATGCGAGATCGGACTTCTTGCCTTGTCACTGTCGACGCTCACCCCGGCGCTGACGCCGATGCCCAAACTAGCATCCGACCGATTTGCGGACCTCACCGCCACGGCAACATCCATCTCCGCCGCAGTAACAAAGGCAATTGGCCACGCCAGCTCTTTGATGGTAGCGTACAATGTGGTTCCTCTAAACGCGCGGTCCTGGTCTTGCAGCTGGGAAGCCGTTTTGACCTTTGTCTCGCCGGCATCGGAATCTGAATCCGAGATTGAGTGCGATTCGGGACAAGCGTCGGTGTTCGATACGCCGTCGTTGTGGTCCTGATAGTCGTCGTGGTCGAAAAAATTGGCATCGTCGCGCCCTGCGCAGCATCGGTTTGCCAGTGCGAGGTGGCAGGAGTAAGCCGCGCTCGAGCTTGCACCGGATCCGCCATCTCGTGTTGCAGCTGTCGCACCTCCTGATCCTTGGCTGGCACCCGGATCGGCACTGGCATGTTCTGCTCCTGCTCCTGCTGGACCGCCGGGCGTGGCCCCATTGCCCCCGTCGTCATCAGGATCCTGCTGAAGCCTCGCTTCATCTGCATTCGTTTCGACTTGAGCTGTCGATCTGAGCAACTCCGCGTAGACATGGGCAAGTAGCTTATCTTTGTCCTTCCTTGCCATCATCGTAGCGAACGCCATGTTCTTATCGACATGCGGAAGCTGAGCGGGGGCATTGTCGTCACCTAAGGAAGAAGCGGAAGGATCTATGGGGAAGACGGACAGAGGGTGATCGCTGTTGCGGACCTGGATGGTCTGATCGAGGTGCGGCAGTAGTCCGTGTCCCGACGAGGCCATAGCGGGGAGCGGGATATCGGCGATAAAATCCGTAGGCGGAAAGGAGACGAGCGAGCGGTCCGAGTCACAATCCCTTCTAGGGACGTTTCCGTCGTCGACGCTCTCTTCCAACTGCTCCGGTGACTGTGATGGTGCCACCACTCTCAAGGCCACAGTCCTGCCGAGTTGTCTGCCTGCACTGCCGAGGTGGTGCTTCAGCGCCGGGTAATCCAGCGACGGAAGGCTGGTGACTTGATCCCGGGCATATCCGAGAAAGTCGATGACGCGATTGATCGCGGCGACGTTTGGTTCGACGGTCGTGATCTCAGTCCGTGCCTGGTCGCCTTGACCCTCAGCGCACAGCATGTCGACCCACCCATTCGGCAGGTGCTGGAACAGCGGCTGCTCATCCCGTTCCAGCATGTCGAGTGTCACAGATGCAGCATGCCGCTCGACAAAATCATCGGCCATCTCCACAAAGAACGTGCTCCCGTCGTAGACGATCCGCAGGAAATGGATATTCTCCCTGCCAGCGCCACCAATGCCGCCGATCACAAGCAATGCCAAGGACGTTCCACACTGCTCGTATGCCGTGGCGAGGTATATCAGACACTGGCAGAGCGCCTTGAGGACGTTTTGACGCTTAAACTCGGCCACGATGGCTCCGATGCAAGGCGTGCGTTGGTCTCTTCTTCGTCGTTTCCGTCCATTGTTTTGCGGATACAAGTGGCCGTCATCATGGTGGTCATATTCTCGATTACTAGGATCGGGGGTTGGTGGGGCGGAGGAGTTCTCTGTTGGGTCGCGTTTGGTGGCGTAGCCTACCATGTCGGGGGTGCATATGGCTTTCTGAGCCCGAGAGCGCTCAGAACGGGTAAGGGAGGCTGTTGTCGCTACTGAGGAGGGAATTGAGCGGCTGCTAGAGCTCGTCGACGAGGATGGGTTTGGCCGGACTGTAAAAGTCAGTCAAACAATAAAAACAGACACGGAACACTCACGTCTCTCCAGGCGCCGATACATCCACTGCACCGTCAATTGCGGCGTTGTTTCGGAGAAGACTTTGCCTCCTGGGCATTCTAGCCTGCCGAGATGGAATCCCGGGGTGCAGTCGACATAGTCGGACCCTTTGGCCATCGCAGACGTTGCCGTGGCCCAAACCAGTTCCCACAACCGATTCATGGCCGGTTGCAGTGCGTGTGTTTCGGACCATCCCCTGCTCCGAATGATGCCCGCGATGACGTTCTGCCACTCGGGGGCAAAGTCGTCCATTCGTGGTGTCGTCGTTGTCGTCGGGGTTGAGTGCAGGCTTGAACTTAGCGATCCGAGGGTGCGGAAAGTCAACCATGGTCGACGAAATTGTCTGTCTTGAGGCATCTGGTCGATGGGTGACAGATCGGGCGCATGGCCGACCAGAGTGCTATCAGAATCGATGGATAGACGGGGCATGGTCTCAAAAAAGAGGTGGAGAGACGGATGAAAGAATGTTTTTGACGAAGCCGATTTGGCTTGCACCCAGATTTTTGGATAGGCGTTCCAGGAAACCCCCGGGAGCGTATTTCGCACAGGCCCCTGGGGTGCAAGTGGGGGAATCGATCAGAGATGTCCGGCCTTTCCGAATGTGCATTGTGTCCTCTCCAAGTTGTCTAACGCTATTCTCTGGTGATTTGTTCACGACCGACCCCCCAAATGACTCTGGATCCACAAGGCACTGGATGCCCTCCCCTTTGGAGCTGATTTTTGACAAAATCTATAGCTCTGTGGCTGTATAGTTCCAATCACCTGTTGCCCGCTCAGCACTTGCTATGAGTGATGAGAAGGGCAACAGGCGGCGACATTCTACAAGGTTGTCGAGGGTGTCAGCGTTATAGGCGGAGTTATTGTTGGTCGCAGCTGGTCTGGCTTGTTGAGGATAAACCTTGACAAGGCTACTGTCACGATGCTGCGCTCTCCCGTTGGCAGAGGCCCTCTCACACAATATCAGAGTCAAGAATAAAGGATAAAGGGGTAGAAACGAGGATGTCGAGGTTGGATCCTCGTCAAGGTTGGATCCTCGTCGAGGTTACAAGGTTGTCGAGGTAACAAGGTCGTCGAGGATACAGCGTGAGTGCGACTCAGCCACGCTGCGTGCCACGGCAAGAGTGAGATCATCAATGGTGATCCATGAGACTCAATCAGAGAGTGCTGAAGAACTACGACGGGCACCCGGGGCATCCTATATGACTCTGCGCCTGCTTCCCGTTGTTGGGCGTTCATCCAACATCTACTCCCTTGTCGAGGTTCTCTAGCCCGAGGTAGGTCACGTGTCGGCCACGTGAGAGGTGTCGGCCACGTGTGTAGGTCGTCGAGGGCGTGGCCGTCGTGACACTGATGCAGAAACGGGGAGTTGACTACCGTGGAGACAGAGCCAGGCAACCAACCTCATATCAAGAGGCGGTGCGAGGGGCAATAGTAGGCTGGACAGTGGTCCACCAGAGCTGCAGGGATTGTCCGAAAGCCTCAAGTCTGACGAGGTGCCGATCTGGTATGGTTACCCCAGTTTTCCTCATCACTAATTCCCAAAAGATAACTCTCCAACCAAGGACCCTTCCAGCATTGTACGAGGTTGGTATCGTCAAAAGTGCAATCCCGTTCAGGATGACCATGACATCTAGAGGTTTGAGATCCCGGCGACCACCAGAATATGCCGAGCAGGTTGATGTACACGGTTAAACACGCCTCGGAATCATCTCCAAGCCAGAGATGAGATTCGCAAGACACGTTCTCCGGGGCAATTGCGTCATCCACCACCCAAGGAGGAACTTGCACATCTTCTGGTTGCGGAAAAACGACGGGTAACCTGCTCGGCACGTTTGTCTTTGACCATCGCCTGTTAAAGCGGGTTAAACACCGGTGATAGCGATACACATCCCGGTACATACCAACGAGCAGCTTGGGTATGCGCGAGGGGGAAATATCTCGTATAGAAAGTCTGGGCGTCAGCTCGAGCTCATCGGCTGAGCTGGGGTGCTTGCGTTGGTCGAGATGAGTTTTGGGTCATCTTTTGAGCATGGCAGACCGCTTGCGGCAACAGAAGGGAGCCAAGATCCTCACCTCCCTTGCGACTTGTGTCGGCCAAGCAAGCACCAACTGCCGCAGTGGTCACCTGATGAACGTATGTTTTTACCATGTAGTCCCCGCTTGCCTCAACCAGAGTGGTCCTTGCAAGCTTGTTTGCCTGCTCATGACATTGCAGTCGAGCTTGTTAGGACTTGAACTCGACCGCAGATGCTACTAACACCGCCGCGTGCCGATTTGTAGACAATGCAGGCCAGTCTACTAGCACGTATAGCTCCATGCTTTTTGTACATGAGGCTACTCTTTGAACGCTTAACATGCCATGGTTTCTCTGCCAGCGGTGATTTCACCGGAATGGCCTTTCACCTTCTCCATACGTCCCAATCCGGGAATCAGGATTTGCTCTCTAATCAGCATGAGGTATGTTATACTGCGTTCTCATTACTGAATGAAGTAGCCTTGTGTACATTCCAAGCTACTTGGAATCACATGCATCCAATAAGGGTAATCCGGGGTCAAAACGTACGGTACAAGATGGGACTCCCCCTTGCCAAGACCAGGAGACAACATTGAGCTCGATGTCCGTATACTCAGTCCTCATGTCATATGTACAGATGAGGAAAGTTGTTATGACTCGTGATAAGTGTCAGACCTGTACCCGGTGACCTGTATTAGATCCAACTAAAGCTCACCTAAATCAATCTATCGGTTCAAGCTGCTAACTATTAACGACTATTCGTAACAGATAGTAACGAACAAGAGTAGAGTGGAACCAAGCTGGGTGAGGAGCGATCAAGACTCACTTCACCTATCTATCTCTCGTCACTGGTACGGTCGATTCTCTAAGTAGACGTTCTATCTAGAGGACTAGTTAACTAGATCGCTGAGGAACTTCCTCTGCGATCTTCCTTCTTAAGTATCTGCTGACTCTCGCCCGCTCTCACTCTGATCCTTCTAGCATCGTCCTTCGTGGATCGTTCCATCGTTCTCCTAGTCGCTTCTACTCGTTCCCAATACTCTCTAGTATTCTCTCGTCGTCTCTCTTCTCTTCTATCGTCTTCTCTCCGCGCTGGCTTGCATCTAATCTCCTTGCGTGCCCGTCGTCGTCCTTATCGTCCTCGGTCTCCGCCCCGTGGCCCTGACTGTGAGATAACTCTATCCTCCGTTATCGTGGACCTGACTCTTGTCCTTGCGTGCGTTCCTATCTCAACTCGGCCGATGGAAGACTGAGACGTATCCTTCTATCGTTCTCCAGGTTGTTCCAGCGCTTTCAAGAGCAAGTCGTAGTTATTCGTGACTAATAGTGACGGTTCTATCGTACTCACGTTCTTCGGTTCGTAGGATCCTTTGGATGTTTCCGTCGGAAGTTGCCTCGTGGTAGTCTCGTGGTCAGGATGCCGTGTCGGTTTCCTGACAATAAGGAAAAGGAGAAAACATGACTCATGGAATGATGTGTTATTTGGAGAACGTTTATCAGTTGATTAGTCAGCCTCCACCTCGCTTAGTAAGCCTCCACCTCTGAGGCATTTTTCCTATTGGCTAGTCAAAGAGCTTAGTCAGCCTCCACCTTTGAGGCATTTTTCCTATTGGCTAGCATGTAGTTTCCCACGGTGGTCTAAGTGAGGCATTTATCTGATTGGTCAGTAAATCCCTCACGACCCCTCTTTAATTAGTCCTACCTTTTATATGTGAAGGGTATAAAAGGAGGCCTCATCTGGCCCTTCCCCCCATCTTCTTCAGCAATGGATCTTGTGTCTTCTCTTCACACAAAGTCACCCAGTTGGTCTTAACCCAACACTTCAGTCACCTCAGTACCTAAGGCAGTCATCAAGCTCTACGAGCCAGAGACTAAACCCCTTCAGTACCCAAGGCAGACCTCTCGCTACCGCAGACTACCCGCAGGCGTGACATCTATCCTCCGTTACCGTGGACCTGACTCTTCTCCTTGCGTGCGTTCCTATCTCAACTTGGCCAATGGAAGACTGAGATGCATCCTTCTGTCGTTCTCCAGCTTGTTCCAGCGTCTTCAAGAGTAAGTCATAGTTGTTTGTGACTAATAGTGACGGTTCCACCATACTCGCATACTTCAGTTTGTAGATTCCTTTGGATGTTTCCGCCGGAAGTTGCCTCGTGGTAGTCTTGCGGTCAGGATGTCGTGTTGGTTTCCTGACGATGGAGCAAAATGTCGTCGATGTAGATGACCACCCCTCGCCCTACGATCTCTCTGAGCACTTTGTAGAGGAAATGCTGGAAGACTGCTGGCGCGTTCTTCAAGCCATCTTGCACCACCAAGGACTCAAACATCCCCAAAGGCGTCCTAAAGGCGGAATAGGCTTTGTTTCCTGGTGCCATGCAAAGAAGCTGGTAGGCCGCCGGTAGATCGAACTTGGTATACCATTCTGACTCCGCCAGATCGGCCGTAACTTGGGAAATTAACGGCAAGGGGTATGCGTCCGACACTGTTGCCTCGTTGAGCTTCCGGTAATCAACCACTATTTTGTTACGACCTGGCCTTGGTAGCTAGCCAAGGTAGGCGGACGGGTGATACGCACACGGAGGTAAGAGGAAATACAGTCTGGGACGTACCGGACGATTGAAGGTAGAAGGTCGAAGTCGATGGGCGCTCGAGGCTGGGTGCGCAAGGAAGCAGACTCGAGTGCAAGAAAGCTATGAGAAGTAACTACAAGAATCGATCTCTGGGGAAAAGATCTCTGCAGCCAGAGTGGCCGCTTTATATAGGATTTGAGGTATGAACGCCGTAAGGGATTTGCCACCCATCTTGACGCGTGCTGAGTAATCATGTAACCGTGCTCCTTGCCTCCCTTTCTATTGTTCTCTCTCCTTGCACCGTCTTAGTCCCTGAGGGGACAATAAGCTCCTTGTATGCAAACAATAGGCCATGAGCAAGGAGAGTTTGCTTGTACCTCAGCCGAGCTGGTTTGCGGTGCGTCCCCTGAGTGGGACTCGGGTTATGCCAGGCCTGCTTATTGTATTTGATCTCATCCGATGGTATAAGGCCCTGGGGCGGTGTGTACAGGTTGGCGTGTCTTGGATGAGGCTATTGTCCTCTTGTCGGCTGAAAGGACTGGTTGTCTTGTGCCCTTTTGTCTGCGGCTTGATGGCTTGTGTTACGAGCCGAGTTGCAGGGTCGTAACATATTTGCCATTTGCCAGCAACCTTCTTAGGGACGAAGAAGCTCGGCGACCCATACGCCGCATTTGACGGCCTGATCTTGCCCGCTGCTTGCTCTTTGCCGAGGAGCTCCCTGAGTGCTTTCATCTGATCCGGCGACAGTTGGTAAAGCGGTGCGACCCGTAGTTCTGCGCCCTCCTTCAGTCTGATCCGCAGGTCGTATTCTCTACTCGGCAGAAGCGTATCGGCGGGTCGACAAGGATGGAACACGTCAAGGAACTTGTGGTAGTACTCCGGAACGATCCTTCGCACCGCCTGGGACTCCTCCTCTGAGAGAGTGTACTCGTCAAACCCAAGATGCCCGTCCAAACGCCCCACCACTTCCTCGAGCTCGTCGGTGACAGTCCCTCGCAGCTGCTTTGCGGCAAGCCTGTTCTGCTCCCACCGATGGCTCCGCAAGGGGATATGGTTTGGGGAGCTCCTACCGGACTGACCCGCGCGTTATCCTCTCTCTCCTCTTGTTCTGGCAGCCAAAATTGCCAGTTCACTTGAAGCAGCCTCGACGACCGTCGACGAGGCTACCTCTTCTTCTCCACAGGTGACTTCCATAGTTCCCATGTCCATGACTACTCTCTTCCCTTGCATCCAGTCGTACCCTAGCACAACGTCTGCACCTGCGAGCCGCGTAACCGCTAGCCGTTCTTCACTTGTTTCCCCAAGCGTCTCCACCGGGGCCACCACTTTGTGGGTGATTTTGCCCGTGGATGACGGTTTGCCGTCGAACAGGAAGACATTCCTGGGCCGCTCCAACTTCTGTTGGGTCAAGCCCTGGCCTTCGGCGTAGTCCTGATCAATGAAGGTCCCGCCTGCGCCTGTATCCAGCAGTACGCAAGCGGCCGTCCCGTCCACTTTTCCTGCTACGACAGGTTGATGCCTTCCCAGCCTGCAAGCCTCACCGCTCATGCATTCCTTGGAATCACTAGCTCTCTGTACAGACTCCTTTTTGGACTCCAGGTCCTCTGTTTCTTCTTCATGTTGGTCTTCCTCGACGAGGGAAGCGGACCCCGTCGGTGGTTGAATGGGCGATGGATTAGAGGATTTGAGAGGTGAAGTCAGTTGTTCAGGAGGTGTGAGGGCGGAGAGTGTGTACGGAGCGGGGCCTTGAGTTTCTCCTTGTAGCTTGGGACCCCTCAGGCTTCCCCCTGCGGCTCTTGCTTGACGCGTTGGCCGGGGTTGAACAAGCCTGGGCAGTCGCGCGCAAGATGCCCAGCGTTTCCGCACTTGAAGCAAAGCCCCTGGCTGCCTCGCCTCTCGTGTTTGTCCGGAGTGAGCCTAGGGCGAGGAGGGTAGACTCGTCGAGGGGCTGCAGCAGGGTTGAGACTCCACGAGGTTGTCGGGCCAGGTGAGGGTCTGGGGTTCGTTGCCGGCGCTCCAACCTCTGACGTAACCGCCGTAGATCCGCCGTTGTTGCCGCCCAGCCCAGTCTTCTTCTTCTCTTGCCTGCCCTCCACTTTGTTCTTCTCCGCCTCCCTTGCTCGCAGACTGTTGTCAAGGTCGACCACATACGCCTGCAGCTCGGCAAAGGTCTCGAACTCCTTGGGATGCCTGGCTACCTTGTCCTGAAGCACGTCGGAGAGCCGTTCTTTGGCGCAAGCCGTCGCCTGCTCATCGAGCTCCCATGAGAGGACTGACGTGTACTCCTGGATTCTGGCGAAGTACTCGGCTGCTGATCCTGTCTGTCGCAGCAAGAAGTACTTGCGTCGAGCAGTCCCCTTTGCGTCGGGATCCCCGAAGTTCTCGCGAAGGTAGCAACGGGGCCCAGCGTAAGTCCGAATTTTCTCGTCAAGGTAGTCGCCAGCCTCGACACGTGTCACGAGTGACACCGAAGCAGCACCAAGACCGAGCAAGACCGAGCCAAAGGAACGTGAGTCGAGCACTCGTCGGCGCTCGCCGAAGCTCGCCGCGACTCGTCAAGACCGGCCCACGTGAAATTACCGCATTCGTCGGACAAAAGGATGCATCTCTCGCACAGCTAAGTCCCGTCGTCACCACAGCTCTCGTCGACAGCAAGGAACTCTTCGAGGCTCGCCGTGCTCGCCATGCTCGCCGCCGAAGAACAATAGGCCTCCTCGATGCTTACTCAGCGAGCTCGCCGGATGCGGCGAACTCGCCTAAGGGAAACGAGAGAACAATGAGCTCGACGTACATTGGGCAAAACCTTGTCGAGCTCGCAGAGACAGAGACGCAGAATCGACGGACGGGCTGTAGGATACATAAGGCTCGCAGAGCCCTCGTAGAACTCCAGTACTCTCGCAATTGAGTTGCATGGGACTACTCCCTCACTTACTCTCTCTCGCTCCGTCCCGCCGACAGCTGCTAAGGTCTAGCACTTGTCGGTCCGCCTTGCCTTGCCTCGCTTTGCCTAGCTGTCATGATGGGCATGACACGTCCAAGGTACCCTTGATAAACCGAGTTCAGGTTAGGGATTAACCAGAACTTGGGGCGCAAATATCCTTTTGGGATATTATTCCTCACCTTGAAAGACCTTGACCTTGACCCTTGTTACACTAGCCAACCTCGGCTATCCTCGTCGACACTCGTTGAGACTCTACGAGTCCTCCGGGCCCTTGCCCTCGCCCCCTTCTCTCCTCGTCTCGCCTATCCTCGCTGAAGTCGAAGAGTCTTGGTCACCCAGTGACGGGCCTTTGGACAGAGACAGAGAGGTAGCGTGACAACATGCTCTCCATTCTCTTTCAAATCGCTGTCTCGCCCTGTTGCCAAGGGCTGAATGTCAGGAAACTGACACGAGTCTAATATAAGCGGTGCGGATTCCTTAGGGTAAGGATCCGTTAACATACCTTTTGGTACAGTGTGAATGCACTGCAGGCTCTCTTATGACCGCTTACATAAGTCTGTTCTGACAGATAACGGATCCTTAACGGGTTGTGTGTTCAAATACCGGTGTGGGCCGGGCATCAGCTATTTGCACCAACTTGGAAATGCCACGTCATGCGGGCAGGGTCCCAGGGGGACTATCAGGGTTCAATTGTGCCTGTTATGGACAATTTGAAATGAGTCGATGCAATCGGAGATTGATCGATACAATTCGTTACAATTAGTAACAAATAGTGAGAAATAGAACCCAAATGACGTCAAGTGTTTCGGTGTGGTTGGACTCGATAAGTTCAGGGACTGAACTTGCCCAAGGAGGGTCGAGTGTCAGGAAACTGACACGAGTCTAATATAAGCGGTGCGGATTCCTTAGGGTAAGGATCCGTTAACATACCTTTTGGTACAGTGTGAATGCACTGCAGGCTCTCTTATGATGTCACGCTCGAAGGGGTAGCCCAAGGTAAAGGGCACGAGGGGGTCTAGTCTCTGGCTCGTAAAGCAAGGGGACTGAGGGATCGAGGACAAGAGTGCTGGGTTCAGACCAGCTGTGTGACTTTTGTGACGGGACACAAGAGATCCATTGCTGAAGAAACTATCTTGGCCGGAAAGTGGCCTCCTTATATAGACAAGAGGGCTATGTACGCCGAAGGGATTTGCCACCCGTTTTGCCACCCATTCCATGAGAAAAGTTTTCCTACTGCCGATATTTCTCGAGTGCAAGCGATTCTCCTCGCTGCAGATCTGTCTATAATTACTGGGAGTGGAAAGGTGGCTGAAGGCCGCCGAGTAGGATCACCGGAAAAAGTATTGACTTCAGGAAAGATCACCGATAAAAGTATTGACTTCAGGGAAGATCACCGACAAAAGTACTGACTTAAATCGGCGATGTACCAGAAGAGGTAATGTTTGAGCAGTTCGGTGGAAAAAGTACTGTGTTTTGTAGGCGAATGGCGTAAAAAGTGGTGACTTGTGTGTGAGATGAGGTCGGTCATGACAGGAGCTCCCCCTCTAAGGGCGAAGTCCTCTGAGCCGGTTTGATCTGGACTTAGATCTTTTGTCGAGTGCTGTAGTGCGCTTTGAGTTTGTTGAACTGGAAGGGAAATGGTGGTTTGGGTCCTGAGCATGTTGTCGATGGAATTTTTGATAGGCGGTGGTGTCGTGGACGTTTTCCCATGGTTCCCATGAGTCGTGGGCGCTTGAGTAGTCTTTCCAGCTGACAAGGTAATCATAACCATTGTCTGAGCTGATTCGAGAGTCGAGGATTCTGTCGATGATGTATTCTTCTTGTCCATTGACTTCAATGCGTGGTGGTGGATCTTGTGATTGTTGAGGGTGTCCGTGGCGCATTGGTTCCAGAAGGTTGACGTGGAAGACTGGGTGAATGCTCATTGATGGCGGGAGGTCCAATTTGAATGCGAGTGGAGAGGATGTAGCTTCAATGATCTTGAACGGTCCAAGCATCCTCTGGTCGAGCTTGAGTGAGGGTCGAAGTGTTTGTATGTTCCTTCGATTCAGGAAGACCTGATCGCCTACTCTGAAGAGTGGTTGATCTCTGGCGTTGATCTCCTTGACTTTTCGGTTGTAGAACCTGGTGTAATGCTCTTGGGCGGTCTTGATATTGTTGGAGAGCTGTTTATGCAAGGAGCGTAATTTTTCGAGGTGTGTCTGTGCTGCGGGGATGGTTGATGTTGGCGGAGTTGTTGGATCATTTGGATGATACCCGTAGTTGGCTTCGAAAGGAGTGAACTTGGTTGACGAGTGGACTGAGTTATTGTAGCTGTATTCTGCCAAGTCCAAAAGTGAGGACCAGTTGGCTTGGTCATAGTCGCAAAATGATCGAAGGTAATGTTCCAGAACTTGATTGACTCGTTCTGTTTGTCCATCGGATTGTGGGTGAAAGGCTGTCGAGAAATTTGGTGTGATACCAAGGCCTTTGACAAATGATCTCCAGAATTGCGAGTTGAAGATCGATCCGCGGTCTGAGACAATGTCGTGTGGAAGTCCATGAAGTCTCCAGATGTTTTGTCGGAACATTGTTGCTAAGTTGGGCGCGTCAAAGCCGTCTTCTTTGAATGGGACAAAGTGAGCTTGTTTGGTGAAGCGGTCAACAAAGACCATGATTGAGTCGTAACCCTTTGATACCGGGAGTTTGACAATGGCGTCCATGGAGATTGAGTGCCAAGGTTTGCTGGGTACCGGAAGCGGTTGAAGAGGTCCGTAGGGTTTGTGTCGAGGTATTTTGTTCCGTGCGCATGTGTGACATCCGTCCACATAGGTATTGGTGAATTGTCGCATGCCAGGAAAGTAGTAGTGTCGAGCTAGAAGTTGGTATGTCTTCTGTTGTCCAAAGTGTCCTGCGGTAGGGGTGTTGTGACACTGGTGCAGTAGGTCGATTTTGAGATCCTGATTGTTTGGGACATAGACCTTTTGTTGGTATTGGATAATGTTCTTGTCGAGGGTGAAATCTTTCAATTTGTCTTGTAATTCCATGGGTATTGGTCGATTTGTATTGCGCAGATTAGGCAGTAGCTCTTGTAGGATCGGATCCTCAGGCTGGAGTTGCTCTATTCTGGCCATGATGTCGGAAGTTGTCGAGTTATCAGAGTTGCTGTGTAAAGCACCAATGATGAATTGTCCGGGTTTGAGGAGTGTGTGTGGAGGTGCTTCGGCAGCTCTACTCCCTCCTTGAAGGTCTGACCTCCTGGTCAGGGCATCTGGTTTGCCCATCTTTTCTCCAGGTCGGTAGTGTATCTTGAAATCGAAGTTGGCTAAGAGTTCTGCCCAACGAGCTTGTCGTCTGTTGAGCACCTTGGATGTCGTGAAATATTCGAGGTTCTTGTGATCTGTGTAGACTGTGATTTCTTTTGCTCCTTCTAGGTATGGCCGCCAGTGTTTGAATGCTTCCACAATTGCAAGCATTTCTTTGTCGTAGATCTCATAGTTGAGTTCGGCCGGTTGGAGTTTTCGAGAGTAGTAGGCAATTGGGTGAAGTTGCTTCCCATCTATGTCGGAATGTGAGAGGACACCTGCAATAGCAAAGTCTGAAGCGTCTGTCTCCATGATGATTGGCTTTCCAGGTTGAAAGTGTTGAAGTATCGGAGCACTGGTGAAAGAGTGCTTGAGTGTATCAAAGGCGGATTGTTGCTTGTCTCCCCACACAAAGTTGACTCCCTTGCGTAGGAGGTGTGTGAGTGGTGACGTGACCTTGGAGTATGCTTTGATGAAGCGTCGATAGAAATTTGCAAAGCCAAGGAAGACTTGAACATCGTGTACCGATTTTGGTGGTGGCCAGTTTGTGACTGCTTCAACTTTGTGAGGGTCCATTCGGATTCCTTTGTCAGAGACAAGGTAACCAAGGAAATCAACCTCATGCTTGAAGAAGGTGCACTTTTCTGCTTTTGCCCAAAGGTGGTGTTCTTGTAGTCGTTCCAAGACTTGCTTGACATGCGTGATGTACTCGTCCTTTGATTTGCTGAAGATGAGGATGTCGTCCAGGTAGACAATGACGAAGACATCCAAAAAGTCTCTGAGGACATCATTGATGAGGTTCTGGAATGATGCGGGCGCATTTGTCAGCCCAAAAGGCATCACAAGGTATTCGTAGTGTCCATAGCGGGTGCGGAATGCCGTTTTCCATTCATCGCCTTTGGCAATGCGGACAAGGTTGTATGCGGCACGTAAGTCGATCTTGCTGAACCATGAGGCTCCTTGAAGGCGATCGAGAGATTCTTGAATTAGTGGGAGCGGATATCGGTTTTTCCGAGTAATGCTGTTGAGTTGCCGGTAGTCGACACATAATCTGAGGGATTCGTCTGGTTTCTTAACAAAGAGGATGGGTGAACCAGCGGGGCTTGAACTTGGTCGTATGAATCCTTTCTTGAGGTTCTCCTTGAGGTATTCGTCCAAAGCTTTGAGCTCGACCTCTGACAGACTGTAAATTGGGCCAAACTTGGGTTGGGCATTACCCTCAAGTGTTATGGCGTGATCGTAAGGTCCGTGGTCTGGTAGCTTGTCGGAGTTGGATTTGTTGAATACTTCAAGGTGGTCATGGAATTCTGGGGGAATGATCTCCTTGAGTTGCTGGAAGTTGAGATCCGAGGTGTCGTCATCGTCCTGTGCTGGTGGTGGATCAATGAGACCTGAAACTTGAGTTGTCGTGGTGATGCCATAGATTTGTGCGTTTCTCATGGCGATTCTGAAGGCTGCCGCGCTGACCAAGGCTATGTGTGGCGGAGCGTATGTCGAGGTTTGTTGATCTTGTGATGGCGTACCTGAAGCTTTCTTGCTAGGCAGGTTACCGGCGCGCTTTCTTGTATTTCGATGTGACTGAGGAGCAGAATCTGCCTCTACAGGTTTATCAGACCTGCTGCACTGCTCCAGGCAGAGCGGAGAGGAGAACTTGATAGTCTGATGGGACCAATCAATGCTTGGGTTGTGTCGAGAGAGCCATGGAAGGCCAAGGATAACTGGATAGGTGCCGAGTGATGTGATGTCAAGAGAGATTGTCTCTTCATGACCATGAAGGCACAGTGACATGGGTGCTGTGTGGTGTGTGATGGCGCCAGAAGCAATAGGTCGCCCATCAATGACTGAAACCTCCAGGGGCGTAACCGTGGAGATGCGAGGGATGTTGGTTGTATCAAGGAAGCTTGAGTTGATGAAACTGGCTGTGGCACCAGAGTCAATCATTGCGAGAGTGTCGTAGCTTGAGTTACCATGTTTGATGACGATGGGAAGGCAGAGGTGGTCCTTAGGTGTCGATGGTAGTAATGTTGACGATAGCGATGTTGCCGTGATATGTAGACGTTTTTGCTGTACCGTGTTGTGCCCTGTTGAGAGCCCCAGAGGTGGGGACACGCCTAGGCCTGGGGCTGCATGTTTTTTGCCTTATTGTCGGAGGCAATGACCCTGTCGGATGCAGTTGTGGTGGCACTGACCTGGGCTTTCTGCTGCTGGTTGCGCTGGCCTGCACGGCATTCCCTAGCCTTGTGACCAGGCTTGCCGCAGTACATGCAGAGGTTTTCCTTGATGCGTCGTTCACGCTCAGCTGGAGTGAGCGGTCCAAAGGTTCTGGCTTGAGTTGCATCAATTTCCATTGGGGTTGGAGTGAAAGTAGTCGAGGTGGTCATCCGAGGCGCAAAGGTGTTGGTAGGCCGGATGGAAGGGCTAAAACGAGTTGCCGTAGTGCCGCTGGGAGTGAAGCGTGTTGATGGTCGAGGATTGTTGTTGGTGCGACGTCGTTGGTAGAGAAGGTCATCGTACTCAATTGCTGCAGTGACCAAAGCTTCATAATCCTTGAACTTGCTAGGAGCAAGAAGTTGATCCTTGACGTCATCCTTGAGTCCATCAAAGAAGTTTTGCTTCTTGGTCTCGTTGTTCCAGTGGACATATGCTGCGTGGCGCTGGAACTCTGTGGCATAGAGACTTGCTGAACCGGTTTGTCGGAGGTTGCGGAGCTTGAAGCGGGATGTTTCTGCCATGTTGGCATCGCCAAAATACTTCTTGAATTCAATTTGGAAGTCGTTCCAGACATGGAGCCAGGTTGGTTGATCATCTGCGTCCATGCCAAGGTAAGGTAAGACCCATCGATAGGCTTCCTCCTTAAGTAGATTGGTTGCAAAAGCGATGCGAGTGACGTCCGTAGAGTAGGTGCGAGGTTGAACAGCAAAGACCATATTGCACTTAGCCAAGAATTCCAGAGTCTGATCCTTACGGCCACTGAAAGGCGGTGGATGAGAAATCTTTGGTTCCTTGGTATGCTCAGGCCTGCTGGTAGCGGAGTTGACTTGAAGAGCATTGATCTGAGCTTGAAGTTGAAGAATCATGTCGTGTTGGGCTTGAAGAGCTTGCTCAGGAGTGAGCTGAGTGGTTGTGTTCTCGGATTCCATGGTGCAAGAGGTGACCTGTAAGTCAGCGAAGTTCTGAGGATGAATCTGAGGAAGGGATGAAAGCGAAATGGCTTAGGCTAGAAATAGGCAAGGCAAAGTAAAGCCAAGCTGGGAACAAGGTGAACCAAAGTAAAGGATCACGAGCAAGGACTAGGGGGGTTGGCAATGGATACTGTCACGCTCGAAGGGGTAGCCCAAGGTAAAGGGCACGAGGGGGTCTAGTCTCTGGCTCGTAAAGCAAGGGGACTGAGGGATCGAGGACAAGAGTGCTGGGTTCAGACCAGCTGTGTGACTTTTGTGACGGGACACAAGAGATCCATTGCTGAAGAAACTATCTTGGCCGGAAAGTGGCCTCCTTATATAGACAAGAGGGCTATGTACGCCGAAGGGATTTGCCACCCGTTTTGCCACCCATTCCATGAGAAAAGTTTTCCTACTGCCGATATTTCTCGAGTGCAAGCGATTCTCCTCGCTGCAGATCTGTCTATAATTACTGGGAGTGGAAAGGTGGCTGAAGGCCGCCGAGTAGGATCACCGGAAAAAGTATTGACTTCAGGAAAGATCACCGATAAAAGTATTGACTTCAGGGAAGATCACCGACAAAAGTACTGACTTAAATCGGCGATGTACCAGAAGAGGTAATGTTTGAGCAGTTCGGTGGAAAAAGTACTGTGTTTTGTAGGCGAATGGCGTAAAAAGTGGTGACTTGTGTGTGAGATGAGGTCGGTCATGACATATGACCGCTTACATAAGTCTGTTCTGACACTGAATTGCGTTGAGCACGAATCCCCGGAGGAACGACATCACATACATGACCTTGTGCGTGTTGCCAGAAAACTTCGACGGCTGCAGCTTGAAAACCGTCTCGCACTGCATGATGAACCGCTCCAAGGCGGCCGGATCCTTGCCGTTAAACGTGTCAGGCGGGTTTGCCTTCGGCTCGGATGGGTTCCCAACGCCTGGCGAGCCTTGTCGTTGCTGCGCCTGCTGCTCGACAAGGGCCGCTTGAAGCTGCACGATCTGCGCGAGCAGATGCTGCACAGACGGCTGATCACCCGGTGGTTGGGCCATGTTGGCCGCGGCGGCTCTCAGTCGAGTATCTACCGGTAGTCGTAGGTTTGTGGGAAGAGCAATGTGCTGATGCTCAAGATCTGTCGACGTGGTTTGTCGAGTCGATGGTGCCATGAACTAGTCGTGTGAGAGGTAGAGAGCACCGTGGTATACTGTCACGGGGCCAGGCCGGTTGTTGACTGATAGGCCCTCTCACACATGCTCTCTGCCGATCTGTCTCTGTCCTCCATGAGAAGGTGTGTCCTGCAGCCTCTCGTGCGTCGACAACACGGCTGCGCCGTTACTTTCTTTCCATGGGACTCAATACCACGGTGCTAAGGACGGTCTACGGGTGAGGACTTGTATAAATATCACCCGTGCCCTGGCTTTCTCCTTGAAACACCATTGACAAGGCTCGAGCTCTAGAGTCCTCGAGGCTACTCGAGGATCAACGATAGGCTCACGTGTCTGGCAGGCGTGCTGGGCTGGATCGGGACTTGTAGGCGTGCGTTGGTGATCATGGAGGCGTGGCCGACGTGACAAGCTCCTCAATGCTGTAGCATTGATGCTGACCGAGTCGCAGGCTGGAGAACAGAGACACCGACCCAAGTGATGATGAGAGCAGTGAGGCCGAGGTTGTGGGGCAGATCTTAGGCATGCATGATATACGATCTCGGGACCTGTTTGAGGCGCCTAATAAAATTTTGGGTGCGGGTAAACCATTGGGACCCAAAACGTAACGACCTACGCCCTATCGCGCACTTTCCTGCACGATCTACCTAGTGTTTGTTTCCCTCTACTCGTTGCGTTTTACATCAAGCAATGTCGTGGCCGCGTATGGCTGCAGCGACAGCAGCACCGTCGATCCCGTCGTCGACGTCACCGCCAACGTCGTTGGCATTTCCGGACTTGCAACAAGGGTTTTCCAACGACAGAATCACTATCCTTCCCGTCTCCCAGGCCATTCGTGCCAGTCGTCTTCAGCTCGTGGACCTAGCAGCTCGTCTTGGTCGTGCATCCGACCCTCATGGATCCTTTGCCAACGAGGGGAGACTCCGCTCGGCCTACCACACCATTTTCGATTCGCTCAAGTCTCACTTGAACGCCTTGGGACAGATCACACCGATACAGATCGAGCAAGAGGTCGATCTACGCGCCGAGAACACGGAGGAATGGGATGCATCAGGGCCCGTTCGGGCCCTACGCGCAATGTTCGATGCCGAGAATCGTGCCACTGCCGCCGCCCGCAACACAACCAGCACCTCCACAGAGACGACCGCAACGGGGACGTCTCGCAAAAGTCAAAAGTACGGCCCGTGCAAGCCGGATCTCGTCGCTACCCTCAATGTCCCGTCCGTCGGAGAACCTCAGCGCTACTCGGCTGTCGGAGAGTTCAAATTTGATCGCGAGCCCCCGACCCGGCCCGCGGAGCAGCAGGTCGGACTGGAGAGAAATGCCATTCGGGACGCCCAGCTGCTCGAGGGCATCTGTCAGACAATTTGGTACATTGCCTGCGGCGGACAGCTGTTCGACTACCGCCTTGCCGTGCTCATCATAAATGACGGCTTCAAGCGCTTTTTCCGCCTTGACGATGGCCGTATCGCCTTGGAGATTGAGGCCGACTCTGTCACCCTCCAACTTCAACACAGCACCCCTCGATCGCAAAGGAGACGCTCCGCACGCCTGGCCAACCTTACCGCCGACATGGAACGCGAGATTGACGTCGAAGTACTGGCACGGGGAATGCACGATGCCCATTGCAGGAATTTGTGCCGATTACCGAACCGGATCCTAAACCCCTCGCGAGCTGAGCCCGAGCCCGAGCCCATTGAGCACCCTTGGCCCCGCGCCACGCCTTCCGGTCCGTCTCAGGATGTCGAGTCGATTGACGGCTTTGAGATGCACGCCCTGAGGCGTTTGCTCCACTTTTGGGCCGTGGCTCTCTTTCTCGCGGCAATGGCGGATCAGTCAAACGCACAAGCTCCATCCGCGTCAGACGTGAGTTTTCGTTTTGACCTTACCTTGCAGGGCTGATGGTGGTCAGATATTACATCATGTCAGACTCGCCGACGAGAGCACGTCCACGTCGTCCCGTGCTCAAGTCCACTCTCCTTGCACGGTTGAGGAGTTTCGTCTAGGATCGCAGGAGATCGCTCGAGTCGGCCGTCTCAAGCACCATTGGGCGAGTCAACTCGGGCTGGCCAAGTCGTCAAAACGGAGAAGGGGCAGAGGCGACGAAAGACGCGGGGATGAGGATGATGACGATGACGACGACGACGACGGTGGTGTTGGGGGACGAGGGATTCGAGGCGCACAGCGAAGCGGAGTGCCTCTGAGAGCGCAGGACAGACGAGGGCATCACAGCGGTCACCGAGGGATCGCGCGGAAATCTGGACGAGCACATGGGAAAGACGCTGCAGCAAGGGACGACGCTGCTGTCACCGGTACTCAAGCCCAAGGTGAGAGCCCGGCTTGGCTTGGTCGTGCGAGTCATCCATCCCGCTGACAGAAGTGTCAGGGTCAAAATCGACTCGGACTCGGGATCGGCTGTTGCGGGTCGACCAGTGGCGCAGACAGACTGTCGGTGGCCCGTCTAAGACAACATGTTTCGGCCCGCTGGAGCCGAAGGAGGGGGTGGCTGCGTTGTGGCATCCCGAGGAGGCCCAGGACGACTTCGGCGTCGACGTGCTCGACGCCGAGACATACGCGGAACACACCCTGAAACCTTTGCAAGCAGTCTCTCGTGCCATGGGCATCATCAACTCTCTCCGGCTCGCAGGCGTGTCGCTCATCCCCGTATCGCCCGAGGCGATGGACCGTCTGATCGCAGAGACTGCGGCGGCGGCGCTATCAAAGTCTTCTGCCCCAGCTGCGACTGCAACTCTGCCCACACCGGTCGCCTGGTCGCCCGAGGTCGACTCTTCCGACGGTCCCATCACACCTCCCGTCCTTCCGAGCTGCCTACCGCCCAACGTGCTGCCGACCCGAGCGGGTGGTAAAGTCGATGACGTCGCGGACGAATTTATGGTATTCCACAGCCAAGCTCCCAGAGTTTGAACGGCCGGTGACAACACCTACCTCATCCTATCATGGTGGGGGATAGGCTTTTTTACTGCGAGAAAATTGCTTTGTTGGGGTTTATAGCGGCGTGCAGTCTTACTAAAGGCGCACAGAGTAGTAAATGGCTACAAGCAGCCCATACACTACATGTCACCATGGCGCTCCGCCTCTGGATTGGTCCTGGTACTAGATGCGCTCGTGACAGCTACAAGTGACCACCCCCCGATCCCCATTTTCTTGTTCCTCCGAGAGTCTGCACTCACACGGAAGGGGAAAATATACAACGAGGTGACTGACTGCCCATCGCCAAATAGGTGAAACCGCAGACATGACGCTGCGATATTCAAGTAGGTGCCGACTTAATACTCCCATCATGCCCGATCGTGGGGCTCGTTTTGGGCCCGGGCAGGGGCTGAGATGTCAGTGGTCCCGGGCAGCCAGCCTTTCTGACTGAGTCCCATTTGGGGCACGTCGTCTTTCCTTCAACGCACGACGTCTTTACATAAAGATAAAAACCGCCACAGTCGGCGCTCGCTGCCTGCGGTCATAATGCCGAAACGCCGAGAATGCCTCTTGCACGGACGTGTCGATATCGCCGAAATGCCGCTCAGCCCTGAACTGACCACCACTGCTCACCATCATCTTGTCGTTGTATCTCAACATCACCACCGCCGTCTTGCTCGATATCGCTCGCACACGTCTCAAACACCGCTCAGACGTTCTCATTGACGCTCTTTACCCCCTCACGCTCTTTTCCCGCTCGAGAAAGGCTGAAAATCTCGAGAAACCGCCATCGCCAACACCTTGCCCCCGCCACCCAACCAGCCTCCCCCATCATTCACCTCCATCCACCGCATGTCGACAGCTATCGCTCTGCCGCTCTTACAGCATGGTCTCACACACCCAGAGCACCCTTGGTCCAAGCCTCAGCTCGTTAGGATCATTGCCTGGTGAGTTGTCGCTGTCGACATGTCGGTCATTGTTGACATCAGAGGGTCCCTTGTTGACCTCGGACACCCCTTCTTATCGGATCCCCCCACCTCTGACCCCGCCTCCCAGTCGGCCTTCGAGATCCCTTCCTGACAGCGACACAGACGCCCAGTCCCTCTCATCGGTGTCAGACGATCTCGACGATGTATCCGAGGCCGATACCGACACATCCGAGGAAGCCCCTTACTCGTCCGACAGCGACTTCGAGCCAGCCGAGGAACTCCCTGTCCTCACCCATCCTCCCTACCGGCCTGCTCTCGGCATCCGCTTCCTATCCCGCTCGTCTCTCCTAGCCGACATCCAGGCCTTCGCCAAGGCCCATGGGTTCGGTGTCACCATTGCCCGGTCGAGCAACAAGAGGAAGGGCTTCCAAAACATGCAGCTCAAGTGTGTCCATGGCGGGAAGCCTGGCACGCACAGGAAGGGCTATGAGGAGCAGAGAAGGCGGACGATATGGGCTAGGCAGAAGAACTGTCCTTTCCTCATCTATGCTCGGAACCATGGCGGCACCGATGTCTTCGGCAACGCCCGAGAAGAGGACTGGCGGATCGATATCGAGTCCCAATGCGATCATCACAACCACCCTCCTAGCAGGCCTATCGACCTAGCCGTCCACCGAAAGGCGTTCATGACCGCCGAGGCCCATGCGTTCCTTGTCGGTCAGATCGAGCTTCGGAACAAGCCCCGAAAGATACATGCCAATGTTACCCGCGAGTTCCCGTCCGTCCTCATTGCCCGCCATGACATCTACAACCTCGGCTTCCGACATCGATGGGCTGAGCGCAGCGGTCATACGAGCACCGAGGCCATCGTCAGGAAGCTGCAAGACGACGGCGAGCTCGCTAGGGCGTTTGTGGACGATCAACGGCGCTGTATTGGACTTCTCTATACCACTCGCGAGGCCCGTGCGCTCACCCATCGCTTTCCCACGGTGCTCTTCCTCGACACTACCTTCCAGACCAACCGTCATGGTCTATCTATGCTTCACATTGCGGGGTTCACAGCGACAGGCCACACCTACACCTCCGCTGTCGTCTTCATACTCATGCAGACCACCGAATGGTACGAGCTCGCCATCAAAGCCTATCTCGACTTTGTTCAGGTTCGGAAGGACAAGGTGGAGGTCGTGGTGACCAATCGAGAACCAGCCATCCGCAACGCTCTCGAAGAGGTCCTGCCGGACGCCTATCAGCTGCTGTGCTACTGGCACCTATCTGAGAATGTCAAGGGCAACACCGCCAAGTACTTCAAGAAGTTGTCGAAGCGGAAGCCCGACTACGACCCCGATGAGGCCTCGAAAGCCTTTCGGAAGTGTTGGAAAGCCAACATCGTGGATGCCACCACCAAGGCCGCCATCTCTGCAGGCTTCGACACCATCAGAGCAGCCTTTCCCGGGCTACAGGGCCATCGCAAGCGGTTCATTTCAGCCTACATAGATCGACATCGACACCTTGGGCAACGGACAACATCTCGGCTTGAGGGGACCCATAAAGCCCTCAAAGACCACATCGACAGCCATCACGATGATCTGTATGAAGTCGTCCGCGGTCTCAGACTGTTCTTCAAGGACCAATGGGATGCTAGGTTGCTTGAATTTGGGAAGCAGAGGGAGATCTCTGACATCGGTGTCTCCAAGGTGTTTGCTAGGGTAAGTTGTCTTGCAGTCCGTGCGCACAGGCTGATCTGCAGGTCAAAGGTCGAGTGTCTCGGCACGCCATCGACCTCGTCAAGGCCCAGCTCGCCATTGCCAGCAAGCTCATTGCCGCCGAGTCTCGAGGCGATCGCACCACCCCCTGCACCAATCATTTCCACAGCTCTTATGGCCTCCCCTGCTCTCACCGGCTCAAGGATCTTGTCATTCAGGGCGCCTACCTCGAGATAGAGGCATTCCATCCTCATTGGCGGCTACCGACAGAGCGAGAACTGCGAGATTGGATGGAGGATGCAGAGAACAGCCTCTCCGGCACCCTGCAGCCACCAGACACCACCAAGACCATCCTACCACCGTCTTTCACCTTCCCAAACGACAATGACGATCAAGACATCATTCTCGATCCTCCCCATCGTCCCCGAAAGCGTGGCCGCCGTCGCAGAGCCAATACGAGGCGATCCGGACGGACAGAGACTCAGACCGGTGGCAAGGACGCTGGTGGCGGTGGCGAGCAGGCTGCTGGCGGTAGCGAGCCAGAGGATGAGGAGCCCGAGCAACACCCAAGCGGTCGATGGGTAGGGCGTCATGAGCGACAAGCGAGGCCCCTTCAACAGCGACGGTTCAAATGTTCGGCCTGTGGCGAGCAGGGTCACAACATGAGGAGCAAGGACTGTCCCGTGCGCAGGCAGAATCGCAGGCAAGAGGTTGAGGACGCACGGAACGACATCGCACGGAACTGGAGACCGCTGCAGGAATCACAGGTGAGCTGCCACAGTCTGACTGCCACATTCAGACTGAGCTGAGAACTAGGCGGCAAACCGCTCAAGTCTGCCAGGAACAGTCGACCAAAGCAGCTCAAATGTCGACATCGGAAGCATTTTAGGCGGGTCCGGACATGGTCTGTTTGATGGGCTGGACCAGGGGACAGCCGGTCAGGAAGGAAATCTTCTTTCCGAGCCAGCACTCACTGAAGATCTGATTCAGCTCTGGCAGGACATAGATTGTCATGAACCGCATATTTGCCCTATCCAGCTCTAGTGGATATAGCTATTTCTCGTATCTCCCTGTCTATTCATATATCTTTCTATCTATTTTGTCCTATTCTCTACCTATCGTACATAGAGTATATATATCCCAAGGGCAGGAGCAGAGACATACCTACATAGAGATTTCGGGCAAACCTATATCAGTGATATAGGTAATTTTCTCTAGGTAGACTATATAAACCCTGTAGTTCGTTTGACTTTGCTTTTCTTCTTCAGCGATGTATCTTGTACTTCCTTGTACAAAGTCACACAGTTGGTTCCAACCCAACAACCTCAGTACCCTCAGTCACTCTCGTTCAGACAAGTCAGAGACTACCCCCTCAACCCTCAAGGTCACTCCTCGTACATCCGACCCCAGCGTGACATAGATAGAGTAGGGAACGACCTGTTGTAGAGCTCTGAATGCTGTATGCATGCATGCATGGCCCTTACAGAGCAACTTGGTGGTGAACGATCATAATGAAAGAGCAGAGTGAACTTGAGGTTGCGATGGATGGGGTCTCATGTGGTATACACGTGAGAGACACGTGTCACAAACGTGGATATCACGTGATCCCACAATCTTACGTAAAGACGTCGTGCGTTGAAGGAAAGACGTCGTGCCCCAAGCGGGACTCCTTCAGCATCAAAGGCTACTCGTTGCCACGTGGTTTTCGGACTTGTCAAATTTTCGGACGGCCATCTAGGTAGCGACAACGACGACAATGATGGCGAGTACATGGGCTACATGAATGATATGGCTACATAGCTTCACACAGCTGTAGAGGGACCCGGTGTGCATGCCTGACGCGGTTCTTGAGGCTGCTGATGCCCTGGTTGTCTCTCCTTGTCCAATCTCCTTTGGCGGGCTTCTACCTCCCTTGCCTTCCGCTCAGCCAGCTCATCTGCGTGTTGCTCTCGATGTTCAGGATCAAACTGGCCATGAGGATAGCTGACACGCTTGCGCTTGCCACGGGCTGCTTTCTCCAGCTCCCTGGCGGCTTTCTCGCGTCCCAATTGGGCCCAAACCATTGCAAGTTCGGACATGTTGGCTTCAAGCGCCTTTTCGACCTTCATAAGATAGGTATGCTCGTCGATGTCGCCCTGACAACAGCTGCGCTTGTGTTGCTTGAGTGTCTGGGGCGTGCAGGGAGTGACAATTGCCTCACTGGCGGCTGCAGCTCCCGTGGCGGCGTCGAGACGTCCTGCAGGCCCATTGCCGCCGCATCCAAAGGCCAAAGTCCCGATTTCTTTCATGCAGACCTGATCTGACGTGCTGTAGCAGTCTCCTTCCAGGCTCGCTGATGAGAGCTCCAGAAGACTCCCTTGGCTGGGGCGTTCTCATTGCCAAGAGCTTTGCGATGATCATCGAGCAGCCCAAAGAACCGTGTCTTGAGCGGGTTGAAGAAGCCCACATCTAAAGGCCGCAGGAAACTGCTCACATTGGCTGGAATGACGACGACGATGATGTTGCAATCCCAGCAGGCCTCGAGGAACTCAACCTTGACATGGGATTCATGGCCATCAAGGAAAAGTAACCGTCGGCGGCCTCGAGCAACCCGGTCGCGGGTGAACGGGTCAAAATCGTCCTCAAGCCACTTCTGCATGAGGTAGCTGTTGGTCCAGCCCAAATTAGAGACGGCGGCCCGCTGCGGTACGCCTTGTACGCTGTCCGTGAACCATGTATCGTACAGATGTTGTCCTGCGTAGATAACAAGCGGGGGGACGGGGGCTGAATCGAGCCCAATACAAGCGACGACGGTGATGTGCTCTGTCAAGCCAGAGATAGCTTGCCCGTTGCTAGGATGGTTCCGGGGGGCTATGCGACATGTCGTGCGCCCATAGGAGAGGGAGAAGAACGACTTGTCGACGTTAAAGATGCCCGCAGGATCATATAGGCGGCTATGATAGAGGTCAGACACCTGAATACGTGTCAGAGACATTCTGCGCGCTGCGGTGGGTGCGTGGGAGTACTTACAAGGGAGAACCATGCCCTCCGGACCTCCTGCGAGTCCGCCTGCAGGCGTCCGAGCTCTCTGTAGGTGTGGAACCGCGATGAGATCTTGTCCAAATGACGATCGACAAAGCGCCCGACCCAATTCTCCCCAATCTGCTCGCCACAGACCGCCTCCACAAGATCGTGGACATGACGAGGTGTCAGGAGGGTCCCTCGGGACGCATACTCGTTGATCTTGTCCACCAGGGCCTCCTCCTGAACGCATGAGAGGTGTCGCTTGGCGCCATCAGCATGAGAGACGTGGGTGTTGGTCCAGCGGTCATGGAGAGTCAATTTTGCAACGTTTTGCTCTCGGGCAACTTGTCGCACACTCTTCTCAGGATGCTCTTGCAGCTCCTGGACGGCCGAGTTGATAGCTGAATGCATGGCTGAGCAATGACGATCTGAAGGCTAACAATGAAATGTCAGAGGTATCGTCCGAGAATTTGACGAGTCCGAAAAGCACGTGGGAACAAGTAGATAGGCTGAGAGTGAGCAAAACAATGCTTGACCCTAGAAGTGAGCCCGCATGACGTACTTCCGGCCGGCCTGTTGCGGAGCCAGAGTGATTGGACCGGCTCGATGTCATCCCCGCAGTCTGCGGGGCCGCGCATTGTCGTCTATGTCAATAGAATCGGAGATAGGGATATTGGGTATAAGGCAAGGGTGTCAGACGCATTCTTTATCCACACCCAGATTTTAATTAGCGCCTCACAAAAGTCCCAAAATCGCAAATCATGCATGCCTAGATTTGCCCCACAACCTCCGTCTCACTGCTCTCATCATCACTTTGATCGGTCTCTCTGTTCTCAAGCCTGCAACTTGGTCAGCATTGAAGCTACAGCCATGAGAATTGGTGCTCACCCAATAGCCTGTGGAATGTATACATCTCGAGCTAGAAGCTTGGGCAGGGCCTGTGACCTGAGATATCAATGTCCCAACGCCATTGCTCTCCACACCTTGATTAGCAAGCACAGGGCACCTATTGCGGAAGTGGCCGACATTGTTGAATACGCCGCATTGTCCCAGGCATCTCTGATTGCCCGCCGCCGCCTCAACAACCTCAAAGCCCAAAGGATTGCACTGGGTCGATGCTAGTCGGCCTGTGGGAGGCTGTAGTAGCTCCGTGCCGTTGTCAACAGTGTCTGCAGAGACATGTAGATTGCTGCTGCCCCTGGGACGCCCTCGGACACGCATAACAAGGGGGTTTTGGATGCCGTCAAAGTCAAAAGTACCAGGTAAACTTGAACACGCGGGGATCGCCATCTCACCGTCTAAGAGGCCTTGGGGCTGCTTGGAGACGTCATACATCAACCTAGCCAGCCCTTGCTGGGTCTCCAGGTGCCAGGCATGCGAGAACATGCCCACCGTAACCGGTCCCTGGTCCCCAATGAGCCTGGCAAGCTTGTGATGGCAAGGTATCTCATAAACTGCCTCAAAAACACCGCGGCAGGGTGTCGAACAGTCCAGGGCGTCCTCCACGCCGTCCTTGTTGCATAGGACACTGACTTCTGCAGGATCACCAGCTCTGGCAGCAATCCGCCATTGTCTGATGGCTCTTTTTAAAGCAAAATTTGATATTTGACATGATGTCTGTCGCGGTCAGCCAGGATCAAAGGGGGTGTGCACAGACCGCTTCTACTCTTCTTTGACACCCCGTCTCATCATAGCTCTCACCAGCTGGAAAATGATCAGGATGCTTGTCAATGCGCTGCCAGGCTCTTCCCCCATCCTCTGGATAATGGCTGACTGCTGGAGATTGAGGTAGCCTTTGAGACGGCCGACCAAACGGCAAATGTCAGAGGTCAACTTCTTCAGGAATCCTTCAATGACTGCATGGGCGTGTCACACTGCCTTTAACCTACCACATAGCTATAGCATTGCGCAGCTGTTACCACTGCACCAAAAGGGTCTTGTGGGAGTACTTGGACCCCCCGCTTTGAACTTGTGGGAGTACTCGGACCCCCCTCCACGAACTCATGGGAGCACTTGGACCCCCCCTCAGATTTGTGGGAGTCTTGGACCGGATCCACAAATTCGTGGAGATACCTCGCTCTTTCCACAAAAACATTGGCGTACTTTCCATAACACCATGGGACTACTTGCCCTTTTCCACCGATTTGTGGGAGTAGTTTGGGTTTCCACAAGGGACGTCTGTCCATGAGCCCGTGGATGGTGTGCTTTCCACAGATTCCTAATCCCCCCACCATACAGATATAACCCTCTAAAACTTGGTCACCCCTTCACCACCTTTCATCTTTTTTTCCGCCCTTTGTTTGCTACTGCTGCATACCAGATACAACAGTGATCCAGAACAATGGACGGCTCTCAGCCAGAGACAGACTGTGGAGATGAAATCCAGCTGCGGTCATGTGCTCCCACGTCACAAGGTGAGTGTATTTGTCATGATGGCCACGCCCTCAACAACCTACGCACGTGACCGACGCCCCTCACGTGGCCGACACGTGACCTACCTCGGGCTGCGGAACCTCAACGAGGGAGTAGATGTTGGATGAACGAGCGACGACGGGAGGCGGGCGCAGAGTCATATAGGATGCCCCGGGCGCCCGTCGTAGTTCTTCAGCACTCTCTGATTGAGTCTCATGGATCACCATTGACAATCTCACTCTCTCCGTGGCACGCAGCGTGGCTGAGTCGCACTCACGCTGTATCATCGACAGCCTTGTTACCTCGACGACCTAGTAACCTCGTCGAGGATCCAACCTTGACAAGGATCCACCCTCAACATCCTCGTTTCTACCCCCTTTATCCTTTATTCTTGACTCTGATATTGTGCGAGAGGGCCTCTGCCAACGGGAGAGCGCAGCATCGTGACAGTAGTAGAGCGTCCGTAAGGGGGCTAATACGTCAGGGATCGCTTTTCTTAATCAGTTTCTGACTCGGTCGCTAATCTCTGCTCGCATTCACTAATGCCTAATCGGGTTCTTTAATCGCTAATCACTGATCGCTAATGACATTAATGTGGCCATCAGCACTCCTATCACTTCTTTGCAAGCAATTAGCAACGCATAGTAATCATTGAGAAAGGCTTCAATCACCCTCCTAATCACAAGAGTGGATAATACAAATCAGGAAAATTGCTGGCTAGATGTGGTGTTAGGAAATACAAAGTTGCAATGGTGTTCGTTGCCTAGTCACTCCCTGCATCACGTGACCGCCCAATCACGGTTGCGGGTTGTCATTCTGAAAGCATGAGGTTGTAGGCTTGCAAGGCTATGGCGGGCCGGCGGCCTCATAATTACTTTCTGAGTGGCGATTTTTACCTTCCCATTCAGACTTGTCTTCACTTCCATTTTTTACGCGTCATATGCATGCTACGGCCCTCAAACCAGCACCAAACGAATCAGTGCATCATTCTACGCGTTGATAGACCCCAAGAACGCCTCTGGACGACGTGTGGAACGTTGTCAAATGGTGGGTTGAATGATCGCTCGGGGAACGAACAAAACTGACATTCAAGACCGACATATCGTCACTCTCTGACCATGAGATCGCCTGTATCCAGCTGAATGTTGCCCACTATGCCTCCCAGGCCACTCTCTGGGTCGACACGAGCCCCCCACAGCGCGACCAGACCGCTTTACCCCGTCTCATCGCCTCTATCACCTCCCTCATCACGGATCTTCGGGCTGTCGAGATGGCCCTTCCTGCTCAGGTGTTTGTGCCGCTGCACATCCACCTGACACACGTGCAGGACATGCTCAAGGACGCCCAGAGGTCCGCAGACACCCTCTTGGGCAAGAATTCCATGCGGACGGCACATACGCTGGAGTACAGCGGCGTCGCCGGCCGTCCAAGGATCGTCTGCTCAGAGCAGATGATTATCGATCTACATGACCTCGGTATGACCGAAAGACAGCTTGCAAGGCATCTAAACATCTCTCGGGCCACCCTCCAGAGGCGCAAGCATGCCCTGGGCTTGAGCAACAAGCCCCAGGAGGCTTTATCGGACTTGCAGGTGCAGGCGGTGAGCATCACCTTCTGGTCTCCGTCGATCATTACGGGCCACCAAAGCGTTTCTGACTCGCAGGAAGTTGATAGATGTTGGAAAGAGGGCGGTGGAATGGAGGGATATCGTCTGGTCATGGCTGCCTTCGCAAGGAAACGCTTATCGGCCACCAGAGCTCAAATCCGACAGGCCATCCATGACCTGGACTCAGACGAGGCTAGACGCCGCTTTGCTCAATCGACCACCAGGAGGGTCTACAGCGTCCCATTCGCCAACAGCCTGTGGCATATCGACGGCCATCACAAGCTCATTGACGCCAAGATCGTCATACACGGCGGGATCGATGGCAAGTCCCGAAAAGTCGTCTTTCTAAAGGCTAGCACAAACAATCGAGCTGCGACGGTCTTTGAGAGCTTCCAGGCCGCTGTCGAACGCTGTGGGCTGCCCAGCAGAGTCCGCGGAGACTATGGGAAGGAGAATCTTGAGGTCAAAGCGTTCATGGAGGCCAAGCGAGGTAGGTCTGACGGGCCAAGGCTGGGCTGATTGTTACAGGCCGCGAACATCATGCGTTCATCCAAGGCCCATCTACACGGAACCAGAGGATAGAACGCTTCTGGGTAGACCTGCAGTGGCGGTGTACATTCCGATATCGCCTGCTCTTCGATCAGTTCAAGGAGAAGGCCATCTTGAGTGTCGACAACCCCTTCGATCTTTGGTGTCTTCACCTGTGCTACCTCCCAATGCTCAATGCGAGCCTTGAGAACACCGCGACAGACTGGAATAGACACAAGATGGACGATTTGGGTGGGCGGAGCCCGGAATTGATGTGGTGGGACAGTAAGTGCGGCCACAGACCGGAAAGACCGCTGATGAAAGGTGTGCTGGACGCCGAAGCTTGCGGGATCGACATACTTGCCGATCCAGAGGCCATACTACTTGAGGAGGCCGTCCACGGCCCACATGACGATCCCCTGCGGCCGCTGGCGTTCGCAGACTACGGGCTCGATGACTATGGACACCGAGCGGACGGTCACATTTTGCAGGACGACCCTTTCCTCGAAGTCCAGCCCGTCCTAGGGCAAGTCCCGCCCGAGGTGGTCACCGCACTGGAGGATCCTGCATTCCAGGGGGCCCTGCTTGCTCGCATAGGCCCATGGCGGCTTGGAATGGATGATTGGGGTGAGCAGAGGTACATCCAATGCCGAGAAGAAGTGGATGAGTTTCTACGCCGCCAATTTCCGACATTACTCAACCAGTTTTGAAGCTACATGCATGGGGATTGCCGAGCATGGTTGCCCGAGACCCGCTGAGCAAGCCGATACTTCATGCATCGCCATCCAGCTTGATTCTGTTGAAGAATGCAAGAAAAGGAGATATCTCGGCCTCACCACCATCTCCCCGACATCGATCCCTTCCGTCCTTCTCCCCATTGTCCTTTGGCCTATGTCACTTGCGTGCGAATTGGGGTATCTGCTTTTCAGCCATAAGTTCTGCAGTTCGCATGGTAACAGAGCCGTTCAGCGATGAGACGAAAGAGCAGACTCGCCTCTATCCCATCGTGGTGTTTGCGGCGTTATCGATCATGCCGGCACGAGCAGAATTGCGGGTCATTCGTGGCATGTGTTCGTCGCGCGGTGCAAACAGTGGTGACCACTCGATTCGCTGTCTCTTGCCTCCTGGGGTCCGCCGACCCTTTGATGACGGCGATACCAGGTCGACAGGAGCATCCTGGGCTGTGCCAGCAGCCGAGGACACTCCGTCAGACCTGGTATTGCCGCCTGGGGCTTGATCCTTGTTGCCTTCGGTCCCTATAGTCTCAAACCGTCCACCACCATCAGAGGGCGTCTCCGACAAAGCAATGGGGCGTCCCAGGACGCCGCCCGCGCCCGAAGAGACCGTGCCAGCGGTCTCTTCGGCCACAGGCGGCAGAGACCAGGTGTCCACCGTCCCTGACGTGAGACGCCTAAGAGAGTCCACCGCATTCGCAGGCGATGTCTGTCCGGCCTTGCCCTTGGTCTTATGGCCTAGGACTCGATCCTTGAGGGCTTGATTGTTCGATTTGCGGGCTTGGGCTATCTCGACGGAAATAGGTAGGGCGCTCACATGAGCTTGACTCAGCCTCGAGTAGCCTCGTCGAGGTTACTCGATCCTCGACGAGGTTGTGCCTCGACGAGGTTCATCCTCGACGAGGCAGGGAAAGCTGCCACAACGATAACTCCGCGTATAACGCCGACACCCTCGACGACCTTGTAGAATGCCGCCGCCTGTTGCCCTCCTCATCACTCATAGCAAGTGCTGAGCGGGCAACAGGTAAGTCCGAATGCATCACTCATAGCAAGTGCTGAGCGGGCAACAGGTGACCGGAATCCCATTGCCTCAGAGCTACGATTCCGTCGTGGTAACGTCTCCTTCGACAAGTCGCGGTAGATAGAACGCGTCAACAAACTCGTCGACCTTGCCTACGCATCGCCAGCCTCGAAGTGGTCCTCCGTCATGCCATCCGTGCAGACGGTGAAAGAAGAGCGCAAGCTCAATGGGCGCGACAACTACGCCCAGTGGGTGCGCGAGATTCGAGTCGTCCTCGGATCCGCCGGCCTTGTCCCCCACATCACCAAGGATGCGTCAGTGATCCGAGCACTCGTCAAGGCCCGATATCCAGTGTCAAGTCCGGCAACAGCAGCCGAGACATCGAAGAGAGCAGTTGCTCTATACGAGCATGAGAAGGAGCAGTCCACCGCCCTCTCCACTCTCTACGGCAGTCTGACAGAGACTGTCCAAAACAAGCTTCCCTCGAACCTGATCGACTTCGAGAATCCTCAACCGAAGGGGCTTTACGATCATCTGGTCACCACATACGGGGCCGACAACGGATCTCGCCTAGCCGAATTATGGTCATCGATATTTGGCGAGACCATCCCAGAGAATGAGGATCCCGAACCTCATCTCACAGCTATCCGGTCGCAACTGGCCGAAATCACCTCCTCCGCCATCACTTCCAAGCTCACCCTTGAGCAATTCGCCAACCAGATTGGCGCATACGCCGCCATCCGTCGCCTACCGTCCTCATACGGCCTCCTTGCATCGACCTTCTACTCAGGGACCTCGTCGAACAAGATCCACCTCGACGAGGTTATCGATAGGGTCGCCGATGAACATCGCAGACGTCAACAAAAGGGCGAGAGCGTAAACGAGATGGGGATGCTCAGCAAATCTCTGCAGAAACCGGCAAGCAAGAGATGCATCCACCATCCGGATCAGGGGAGGCACTCCACAGATGAGTGCTGGAAAGTGATTGGAGTGCCGAAGCACATCCAGGAGCAGAGGTCGGCAAAGCAAGCGAAGAAGGGAATGAAGGCAAGAGAGCAGAGCGAGTCAGGAGATGATTCGCCGAGTGAGAACAAGAGAGGCTCGTCGAGGGAGACAAAGGAGGAAGGCTACTATGCGACGGAGATTGCACTCCACGCCAACGACAACCTTCCATCCACCTCCATCATCATCGACAGCGGTGCAACCAGTCCGTTCATCAAGGACAAGCACCTTCTCTCACATCTCACCAAACTCGGAAAGGCCGTCAAGATCCAAATTGGAGACGGATCGATTGTCGAGGCTACACACTCCGGCCGCCTCACCTTCAACAACGTATGGTACAAAAACGCCCTCTACGTTCCATCATTCTCGCACAACCTCCTCTCAACACAGCGCCTCGGTCCGTACACAGGGACACACTGGCGCTTCTCGAAGGACTCGGCTACATTGGTCGAGAAGGATAAGGTCATCCTCCGGGGCAAGAAACTCGGCAACCTATGGGTTGTAGACGACACACCGGTACGCACCACCTCGCGCATTCACCGAGCACTTCAGGCAAGAGAAAACACTGAAGCCGAAGACACCCGCCTCCTCACCTGGCACAAACGCCTGGGTCACTCGAACATGAGGAAGGTGTGGGAGCTCGGGAAAGAGGGGAAGCTAGGCGCAAAGTGGACGGGGACATTTCGGAGAGTCGAATGCATGGATTGCCTGAAAGGAAAGGCAACGCGCTCGGCATCTCTACCTAATCCTCGTCGAGCCAGCAAACCCCTCGTCGAGGTTTCAGTCGATCTATGGGGACCAGCGACCATCCAGTCAAGAGAAGGCTTCCAATACTTTCTCACCTGCTATGACGACCATAGCAAATACGTGCACGCCATACCACTCAAGAAGAAGTCGGATGCAGCAGAAGCACTACAAGACTACATCAAGTTGGCAGAGAATCAGCTTGATCGAACGGTCAAAACCATCCGCTCAGACCAAGGAGGCGAATTCACGAGCAAGGAATTCAGCCACTGGTGTAAAAGCAAGGGAATTGAGCACACCCTTACGCCAACCGACGCACACAATCAAAACAGTCGAGTTGAGCGCGTCCACCTCACCATCCTCAACGACATCCGGACATGTCTTGCGGACTCGAACTTGCCGACTCAGTTCTGGGTAGATGCACTGCGATATGTAGTCTTCACTCGGAACAGGCTACCAGACTCCCACGGAAAAATCCCGATAACGCTCTTCCGACCAAACCACGACATCGACCTGCAGTACCAGGGGATGGAGCCATTCGGCCATCACTGCATCTATCGAGTTGTGAACCCCGCATCGAAGCTCGACGAGCGGGGACAATGCGGTCGACTGCTGGGATACACAGAAGGGAGCTGGGGCTACAAGATATTGACCCAGAATAACAGGGTCGTAGCAAGCCGAGACGTCACATTCATCACGGGCAAGAAGACAACGCCCAGTTCAGATGAACCACGACAGATCCTGGAGCCGCCTCAACCTGGACCTCGACGACCATCGACGAGCCTCGACGAGGATGACGATACATCCATCGAGCTGAACGAGATAGTCGAGGCAGGGGAGGAACCAGAAGAAGAGGAACAAGGGGAAGAGATGGACGACATACCTCCCCAAGCCGTACCCAGGCAAGGGAGAGGCTGGGCCAATGAGTACATTCGAGAGGATGCACCGAGCCCAGAACCGAATCCCGACGACGGACCAGAGGATCCCGATCGTCGACTAAACGAGCCCACAGCGGCCAATGCAGATGAGCCAAGACGGTCGGGGAGACTAGCAGGCCAAGACCCTAGTCATCACCCTCTGCACGACATCGACATGGACTATAACCGAGTAGCCATAGAGCACGCGTTATCAGCCCAGTCACTCAACAACCCCCAGTCATACACCGAAGCTCGTCGAGCCGCAGACTGGGAGGATTGGAAATCGGCCATGGACGAGGAGATGGGAAAGATGGAGAAGTACGGAGTGTGGGAGATGGTTCCCAAGGAGAATCACCGCACTCTTACAGGCAAATGGGTATTCACCCGCAAGATCGACGGGGACACGGGCAAAGCGAGTCAGCACAAGGCCAGATTTGTCGTGAGAGGATTTCAACAAGTCTCAGGACGAGACTTCGACGAACTCTTTGCTTCGGTCACCCACAAGTCATCATTCCGCCTGTTCCTCTCCATCGTCAACTACCTCGATTGGGAATGCGACCAAATAGACATCATTGGAGCATTCCTCAAGGCCAACATCGACAAGGACATCTTCATCGAGCCACCAGAAGGCAGCGACATCGCCGCCGGACACGTCCTGCACCTCCGGAAATCACTCTACGGTCTCCGACAATCACCGCACTTGTTCAACAAGCGCCTCGACGAGTTCCTACGGGAGCTAGGCTTCAAACCAACCCTAGCGGATCCATGCATCTACTCGCTGCGACAAGGACACAAGCGGTGCATGATCTCAGTCCACGTTGACGACATGCTCATAGCCGGCAACGATCGATCAAGATCAACAATTGACGAGATCAAACGGAAGATCAACAAGGAACTCGAGTGCAAGGACCAAGGACCGGTCTCTTACTTCCTTGGTATCAACATCTACCGAGATAGGCCAAACAAGAAGATGTACCTGTCACAAGAGCACTACATCGAGGCAGTTCTTCAACGCTTCGGTGAACCCGGCAAAGCCTGCAAGACAATCTTGCCTGACGCAAAGCTCGTCGAGGCTACGCCAAAGGAGGTCGACGAGGCTCGAGATAAACCATATCCAGCACTTGCCGGGTCAATCCTCTACATTGCCACGATCACCCGACCCGACATCGCCTACGCAGCATCACTGCTCTGTCGCTTCATCAGCAAATGGTCACTCACACATTGGAGGGCTGCGAAGCACCTGTTAAGGTATCTGCGAGGGACATCCGATCTCGCGCTCACCTTCGACGCACATGCAGGAAGGAGAGCACTGCTAGGCTGGGCGGACGCAGATTGGGGTGGATGTCTCGACACACGTCGATCCACAACCGGCTACGTCTTCAACACGTTCGGAGGCATTGTGTCATGGAAAAGCAGGCGACAACCAACAGTCGCACTCTCGACGACACAGGCAGAACTCCTGGCATCAACAGAAGCGGGCAAAGAGGCAATATGGCTCAGGCAATTATTGAACGACCTCGACCTCGGTATAGATGGAGCAGTGCCCATCTACAACGACAACAATGGAGCCATTCAACTGGCCAAACATCAACACGGGTTCAAGCTGAACAAAGCATTCGACATGCGAGCCCAGTGGATACGGGAGCATCAAGCTGGTGGACTGCTTGAGCTCAAATACACACCAACGGACAGCAACCGAGCCGACATCCTGACCAAGAACCTTTCGGCCGAGAAGACGAGACAGCTTTGGCAGCTACTGGGCTTGGGAAGACAAGGAGAAGCAGAGCAGCAGAGTCAATAGACATGCTCGCGAGGGGAGGCGACGGAAATAGGTAGGGCGCTCACATGAGCTTGACTCAGCCTCGAGTAGCCTCGTCGAGGTTACTCGATCCTCGACGAGGTTGTGCCTCGACGAGGTTCATCCTCGACGAGGCAGGGAAAGCTGCCACAACGATAACTCCGCGTATAACGCCGACACCCTCGACGACCTTGTAGAATGCCGCCGCCTGTTGCCCTCCTCATCACTCATAGCAAGTGCTGAGCGGGCAACAGGTAAGTCCGAATGCATCACTCATAGCAAGTGCTGAGCGGGCAACAGGTGACCGGAATCCCTTTGCCTCAGAGCTACGATTCCGTCGTATCTCGCACTGTCGAACCGCTTGATTCCAGTCCCGGGTAAAGTCTTCTAGCTCTTCCTCGCCATCGAATGGAAGCCGCAGGGGAGTAATGATCCCTAGGCCACCGTCCGCAAAGAAACGATCCAGGTTCCGTGCAGCGGTAGACAGGCCTCGGGGACCAAGGTACAGGTTTTGACCGCCGTCATCACTCCCAACCCATCTGCAGAGTGAGCCACAGCCTCACAGACCGCCTGCAGTGACGACGAACGAGTAATCAATGACTTCAAGCAGCGAGACGGCCGGCAAGGCGTTTGCCACCTCCTTGCGGACGTCTTCAATGGTCATACCATAGGTGAAGACCGGGTAGCCCATGAACTGACGCCTCCTGCACACCGTGTACAAGATCTCAAGCTTGGCCTCGGTCCACGGGGCGTTATCGGCAAAGATCGTTGTTGCGGGGACGTAAATGACCTGGTAATGAGCTCATACCAACCACAGACCGACAACAGAGACCTACCCCGCCTTCAGGCTGATTGCCAAGCTGGACGGCATGATCCTTCGCGAGGGGCACATGGACCGGCTTGGCGACAGCCTGGGGCTGCTCGGCACGCTTAGCAGGCTCACCTGTGGTCTTCTGAGCAGCTTGGCGGCCGCCGATAGACTTTCTACCTCCCTTTGAAGAAGCCCAACCAGCTCGAATGTTGCTGGCGGACTGTAGGGCAAACCGCCCGGTAGATTCGGCTCGAACTTGGTCGAGAGGCTGCCGCAGAGTCCCCTCTGTGTAGAAAGACTTGTTTGACGCCTCTGGGGTAGGTGTGTGACGAGCTGTAGTCACCAGAGCGCCCGTCATGGTTGATGGAGTGACAAAGGACGATGGGGTGCTGGACTCGGGGACAGCCTGCGCGTCACCAGTGAGGCCCAAAGCCTTCAAAACTGCTGGAAGGGCTCCAGGAGCGCTCTGGGCAAGCTGAGCAACAACTCTGGTGAGCTGTAGATCCATTGGGGACTGTCTATGAGCATTGACAAGCGATGGGAGTCCGTAGAACATCAGGCAACCCACCATGTCGGGTCTCCCTTCCGCCGAAGTCGCCTCAGAGGACGTATGCATGGTATTGACGCGTTCCATTACGTGTAATCGGGTGCGTTGAGGCGATTGGTGGTGGTCTCAAGGCTGTAGCTTCAAAACTGACAGAGATAACGCGTGAGATGTTAAAGCTCAGATGGAATGTGGTGTGAAAAATCGCTCATCGATTTTGAGGCCCGTGGCCCGTCATACAAGGCAGTCCAAAGGATAGGCATCCCAAGTCAAGTGCGACGACGTTACATCTACCTTGTCTCCCCATCAGCCTAACACGGAACACGGACGACACTCTACTGTAGAGTAACAACCATGTCACTCCCCACCCCAGCGCACGATGATCCCATATGGGACGTCATCCAACGCACCGGTGCTCTCAACGATGCTGAGCCGACAACGCCCGGCGGACCCGGGACTGGGATCCTGAAACGGTCACGGCGAGTCGAGACACCGACAGAGTGGGGGTCTTCGCCGATACCCAGTCTTGGGTTGGGGCTGGGGCTGAGGCGCGAGGCGAACAAGCCGCCGTCCGGCGATGGTTCTCCCCGAGAGGAGGAGGAGCAGGAGTCGAAAAGAGAGGAGGATGAGGAGCTTGCGACCGAGACCTACACCTACTCCTATGCCGTGGAGCCCACTTGCGCCGACGGAGACGGCGAAGGTGGAGAGGTAGACACGTACGGCGCATGCATCTGGTTGGGCCCTGGAGCTGGAAAGGTCCTGGTCTCTACGCGGACACACGGTACGTCTCCTTCCTCCTTGTCCCAGGTCCCATTTCATGCTTTCTCGCTTGCGCTTGCACTGACAAGCAGTGCTCGTCATGACCCGCGGCTCCACCGACATGCTCACCCTCGGGCGCACCATACGCAAGTGGCTCCACCACAACCACCACCACCACCACCACCACGACCTGCTCTCCGTCCTGGTGATCGGACGCAATGTCGTATCGACCAAGGACTTGGGAATGGCACTGCGGGGTCGGCGACAGACGCTGACGCGGGTGTGGGCCGTTCCCTCCAGCATGGCGAATATCCAGCGCTGGGGGCTGATCCCGGGGACGAGACCCGGTGTGCCGGCGAGAAAGGCGCTGGTGGATGGGGCTTTTGATTGGGCACAGAGGAGGTTGTCGCACAACGACGACGACGACGACGACGACGACTACGATGACTGTGACCGTTCGACAAAACTCGCATTCACACTCAAGGCGCCATGGGACCTGTCCCCCACACGGCACCGGGTCAATACCCAATCCCGACGGGACGGGACGGGCATGGTCCTGCCCGTCCTCCTGCGGACGCCAGGGATGGCGTCGGTACCGCCCTCCTCGCCCTCGCTCTCGCTCTCGCCCAAGGCCTCAGTCCCACTGACGGGGACCGTGTTGGATTGTTGGTTGGCTTTGTTGCCCCGGGCATCAGCGCTTGTCAAGGTTTTGCCTTGTGATTCCGTCCGGCCTGAACCGACGACCACGCCCACGTCCACGACCTCGTCCACGACCACGTCCACGACCACGACCACGTCCACGTCCACGTCCACGTCCACGTCCGCGTCCACGCTCATCCTCGCCCCCATTGCCACTGCAGGAGGGTGGATGCTCGCTGCCGCATGGCCACATGAAAGCGAGCCCCGGATGTTGCTGTACGACCCTCTCGGGCCCCCTCCCCCTCGGCAAACAGGACCAGCACCAGGCAGAGCGGCGGACAAGGCGCGCAAGGAATCCCTCCAGGCGAGTTGCCCCGGCTGTCTTTCTTGGTTCCATTTCCATGCTGATGTTGATGGCAGAAATTCGTCCGACTGGCGATTCCTTGTTCTCGATGGGAGGACATACTCTTCGCCACCGAGCTGGCGAGTGCTACTCTAGTTTCTGTAAGGATGACAGAGCCAGCTGACGCCGAGGAACCATCCACCACCGGCGTCGGCGCCGATATCGGTGGTGCTCTCGTCCTCTACGTGGCGAAACAACTGGTGGAACGCTACCGTGACAAGGCCCCAGAACTTGGTCCCGGAGCGTGGGTTCAGTACGAGTAGATGCTCTTTTTGAATGAATGTATATACATGCATGCGGGTGGTGGTGACCTTTGCGGATCCAACCAACGTGCTGTGCGGGTTGCGAGTTGCGAGTTGCGGGTTGCGAGTTGCGGGATGCGGGTTGCGGGACATGAAGACCCCTAAACTTCTCTTCTCCTCTCTGCGCTGCTCTCCTCTCCTCTGACTTGCTCTGCTCTCTTCTCTTCCCCTCTGTCGGTCGCTCACGATGAGTCTCACAATCTCAACGCCTACCCTCATCCTCACTTCTGTCGACACGGACACGGACACGGCCGAGACCTCTCCCGCCCCAATGGGCACTGGACCGAAATTCCAGGTCTGCGTTCGGTACGCTCGCTCGTCGTTCGCTAGTCACCTTCTCTTACCCTCACATCGCCGCGCCCCCCCCCCCCCCCCCCCCCCCCCCCCCCCCCCCCCCCCCCACCCCCCTCTCACAGCCGAGTTGAGCTGACGATAGGTTGCGCCAGACCGACGCTCCGTGCGTTCGCCTCAAGGGGATACGACTCGAGATTGACGGGAGACCGCCCATCCCAGCACAGTCGTATGCCTTTGGTACGTCCGTCCCCGTCCCCGTGCCCTCGCCTGCGGGGCAAGGCGGAACAAACGCGCGCTGATGGCAGATCTGGTCCTCGAGGCGGGCGAGCCGGTAGACCGACTCCAAGCTGCCATGCGGCCGATACTGGAGGGTACGTATCACCCCTCACCCTCACCCTCGCGATGTGGCTGGGCTCACCGCTAGCCACCTTCTCCGGGAAGAGGAGCGGTACAGGGACGGGAACCAAAATCGCCTCGGTGCTCCTGTACGGCACCAGTGGGGCGGGCAAGACATACACCCTCGCAGAGGTGCTGCCGGGCCTGGTCGGCTCGATCGACCATCTCACCACCGTCACTCCTGGCCCTGCCGGCGCAGGCGCGGCAGCGACAGCGACCGCGACAGCATACATTTCAGCGACCGAGTATACCTTGACGGGACAAAAGGTGCTCGTCGACTCTCCCCTCCCCCTCCCCGGAGGAGCCCTCGGTCAGGCAAGGGAAGTTGGCGTCGGCGCTGAGCCCCTACGCACCCTGCACTCCGCCATGCAGGTCGTGGCCAAGGCCAAGCAGACACGCCAGACGGCGAACAACGCCACATCGAGCCGGAGTGTGGTGCGGTGGGTCGTGGGTGTGCGGTGTGCCGCGAGTGCGCCTCACGGAATGCTGATCCTGCTCGGTGAGCAGACTCACTCACTTTGACACCCACCAGCCAGGGTAGGGCTGATGGGGAAGATCTGCCGGGAAAGGAGAACTCGCAGGATGCGACTTCCAAGTGGATCAACGACATGTGCGTATGCGTATGTATATGTGTATGAGAGGCGTGCTGAATGTGGCCAGGTACGAGGTGCTTGGCAAAGCGATGGAGCGCAAGCTGTACGCCACTGGTGCGCTCAGCCAGAAATTGGCGCAGACGATCCAATGGGAGAGGCGGACGCCGGGCGGTGGTGGTGGTGGTGGTGGGGTTGGGGGTGAGGGTGGGCTGTTGAGCGTCGGGAGGGTCGGGACGTAAGTCTAGTTGGAACTCGTTGCTTGGTTCTTTCCCGCAGGGCTGAGCTGGGCAGTCGGGCGACACGAGCAGGGAGCGTCACCCCCTCGGTCTTGTCTACGAGTAGTATTACAAAAGGGGCAAGGGGAGGGGAGCGACAAGCCCAGCAAGCTAGAGAAGAACGCACGATGATTTCTCGTCTGTGTAAGCCTGCACTACGCGGGTACGTGTCCCTCCTTTCCTCTATTTGCCTGCCTCCCCGGGATCGAGGTCAACGTGCTGAGGGAGGGCGCAGGATCGCCACGTTTCTCGCTGGCTTGGGCCCGGCCCCCCTCACCTTGTTCGCGACCTCCATCGCCACCTCCATCGCCACCGACACCGACTGCAGCGCGCCCACCGGCTGCCTGGCAATCTGCTGTATCCACCCCACCCCCGCCGATCGGCTGAAATGTCGCTCCACCCTCGACTTTGCCCTCCGCTTTACCCTTCTCCCTCCGCCAGTCGTCCACATAGGTCTTCCCCTTCCCCTCTGTGCGTCCGCTTCCGCATCCGCATCCGCTGGGGCGCCACCGGAACATACCCTCGGCTCCCTCGGCCCTCTCGGCTCTGAAAGAGGGGGTCCGGATGCAGTCGTCAGGCTGCTTGGGATGCTGGCGGCCGTGACGCAATTTCTCCTCGATCCAGAGGAGATGCTCGAGCTCTGCGCGGCGGCGACAGCGAGAGCGACAGCGACAGCTACAGCGACAGCGACGGGGAAAGCTATCGCCTTGGCGGCGGCGGCAGGAGTAGGAGAGGCAGCGGCAGAAAATGAAGAAGAAGAAGGAGAAGAAGGAGAAGCAGAAGAAGAAGAAGGAGGAGGGGTGCGGGAGATGCTTCGCCAAATCACCATTCTGGCGGAAGAAACGGCGCTGCCCCCGCGCGTGCAAGGTGCCCTAGATAGATTGCTCGCTTCGCTGGACCAGGTCGACGCCGAGGCGTGAGCTGCCGGCCGTGTGTGTCTTGGTATCCTATAGCCTGTGCATCTATCGATATACCCGCTCGTAAGGGAGACACTTGTCTGCTTTTCGCAGGCAGTCCAGAAACCCGCAGCCCGCGATCGACCACGTGTTCGGTGTGATTTTCGGAAATCCGCAACCCGCAGCCCGCAATTGCCCACGTGTTCGGTGTGATTTCCGGAAACCCGCGGCTGACGAAACCCGCAGCCCGCCATCGCCCACTCGGTGTGATTTCCGGAAACCCGCAAACCCGCAGCCCGCCATTGCCCACGTGTTCGGTGTGGTTTTCGGACCTGACGAAGGCTTACGTGTGCATCTGGCCCCCCGCCAAAGTTTACATAAGTTTATCTGGCTCCGAGCTTACGTAAGTGTACCTGTCCTCGTCCCTCCGCTGCGAAACATTGATATCAATTAGTTCTCTGTTCTCTCATGACAACCCAACGCGCGACGAGGCGATACGACCTATAATGATGACTTGAGACTCCCCTCCCCCCCCCGGCTCCTCCGTGCCCGTGCCCCGGTCCCCTCGCTTGCTCGGCCACGCCCGCCGATCGACCTGACCACCCATTAATTAGTATTGACATCTGCTCGTGTAGTCTATCTATCCACTACCATGCTTCCCCGTCGCCCACCCGACACACCAGCAGGGGCATGCTCTGCTCCTGCGCCTACGGCACCACTACGACCTCAAGTCCGAGGAGTCTTTCTCACCGCGATCCAAGCAAAGACATTCCGGCCTCGACATGGCGCCCGAGTCCCACATCCCTTGCCCGTGCCCTACAACAATATCAGTATCCCATACGCGGCATATCGCGATCGCCTCCAGTCGAGCGCAGCGTCTACCGTACTCACCGCTGCGGACACGGCCGCGGACGCAGACGCAGACGCCGATGCGGCGAGCGCGAGCGCGAGCGAGATGACCGTCCGCCCTCGGCTCCGCGACGATGGTAGAATGAGCGAGATTGCCACTTTGTTTCTGGGCGCCGCGCAGATGAAAGAGGTCATCGACGAGAGACTCGAGGTTGCTACCGCGAGTATGATGCGGGGCACTGGCACTGGCAGTGTCGCGCCGCATGCCAGTGCCGAGCATTCCCGCTCGGGAGGCGGCGCGCCGAAGAGAGGTAGGGAGCACGAGGACAAGCCCACGGCTACCGCCCTTTCAGAGGATGATGCCGACCGAAAGAAGAAGAAGAAGAAGAGGAAGAAGAACAAGCGCAACCGTCCGGCCACGTCTGTGCCCGACAAATATATCGACTTGTTCTGGCTCGTCACTACCGACCTCCAAAAGGTCGACTGGGACGAGATGTCGATAGCGCGATGGAAAGATGCGTACAAGAAGGACTGGGAGGTGAGTAAGCTAAGCGCAGCGAGCGTCGAGCGTCGAGCGTTTCTGCCTCTGTCCTCGAGACATGCTACTGACTGACGCCCAGGGGAAGAAAGAGGACCCCCGCGGAGGTCAGTTTTCGGACCATTGGTGGCGCAAGTACCGGAGCTTGCTCTCGAAAGACGTTCCCGGACTGGCGGCGAGGATGAGGGTCGAGCCAGAGCCAGAGACTCATTCCGAATCCGACACAGAGTCCGAATCTCAGCGAGGGCTCCAGCAAACGCTCGCCCCACGAGCATCGGCATCGACATCGACAGCGACGACAACCTCGGTCCTTTTCCGGAAGAAGGATGGTTCCTCCTCGTCGTCCAAGCTCCCGGAGAGCGCTGCGCCGACAAGAGCTTCTGGTGGAGCGGGGACAGTTGATGACATTGGCTCTGCCAGTGACAGCTGCAAAATCGGCATGGGGCTGTACCCCGGCGACACCACCGCCTCGTCGCAAATCGGGGCGGTCAGCCAGGGGGAGAGGAAACGTGGCGAAGCGCCTCCAACGGCCTTGACCCGAGGCGGAGCAGCGGCGTACCCAACTCGTTCGTCCAATACTTCTCGCAAGAGCTCTCCCGCTCAGCCCACCGCCATCGGGACGCCGGACGAGTCGGCAGCGGCTCCATCTTCTCCTGCTCCCGCTCCCGGCCCGACGATGCCATCGTCGTCGATTGCAGCTGCTTCGACCGATACCGCACCGTTGCCGCTCGTTGGTCGCGAGTCGAGCAAGGCTGTCACCTCTGCGAGCCGAGTCATGACCAAAGCCGAAACCACCCGGAACAAGGGCGGTACCAAGGCCACGACCTCGTCGAATAATGCTACCTTTACAATCGGCGCCAAGGCAGCGTCCAAGGCCACGGCCACGGCCGCGCCTGTACCTGTACCTGTACTAGCGCCAGCGCCAGCACCAGCGCCAGCACCAGCACCAGCACCACTTGCCGTACCGCCCCCGACAATTGACGACCTCGCCCGGGCCGTCGTCCAGCCATCAGGAGGAGGGATCCTGTCCGGCCGCTGGACCCTGTCGAGTATGGAAAATGAAGACATGGGCACGGCGCGTTACGAGCAGGAGTACGAGGTGGGTCCTTCTCCCCTCCCTCCCTCCCTCCCCGCGTCTCGCGGTCGGTCGCAAACACCAAGGTTTGTGCTGACGCCGGACCAGCCCCCGACCGAGCCCAAAGCCAACATTTTCGGCGGGACGATCTACCCCCCACCTCCCTCGTCCACCAGCCGACAACCGATGGGTGTACTGTTCATCATCTCGAGCGCCCGCAGGAGCGTCACGATCCTCTGCTCGCGCCCATCCCCCGATGCGGTCGGGACCGATGGAGCCGAGTATATCGCACCGTCGCCCCTGGCAGAGTGGGGCGAGTGGGATGAGAACCGCAAGCCGCTGAGGTCTTTGCAGATTGTAAGTGTCCCTCTGCTTTAGTGAGATCACATCGTCCGTCCGTTGGGTCGAGTGGGGAGCCTGGGAGCCTGGGAGCGGCGGGTTGTTGTGGCGCTGCTGCTGCTGCCGGACTAACGGGCAGGCCCTGTGGACGCACAGTAGCCTCTACCTCGGTGAGCACCCCGGAGTGCTCTGGACGCCGATTACGGGGAGCATTCCGCGGGTGAGTCGAGTGGGCTTGATCCCATCTTTCCTCTTCCCTCTTCCTCAACGCGACACGCGCGCTCGTGCGTTCGCTTTCGCTGCTCTCTCGTTATGCGGCCGGCGCCGAGGAGAAGAGAACAAGCTGAGCCAATTCCAGCCCGGAACACCCGACCTGCTCCGCCTGTCCACCGTGCACGGCCTTGACCCAGACAAACTCTCCGACCTGGTGCGGCGGCTGGACCCGAACCCGGTCCCGCCGTAGTAGCTAGCCCGCTCTGTCTTTCTCTCTCTCTCTCTCTCTCTCTCACTCTCTCTCTTTCTCGTGGCAATGAGTGGTTGTGACAGTGTGTGTCTGGTTACGAGTCGTGTGGGATCAGGCGTACACTCTGCTCTGCCACAAAACACAAGGTCTTGTATGCATGTAAAGTACAGTACGGTATGTAGAGCCGAATCTCGCCAGCACGCTTCCTTTCCTAGACCCTGATATCCATCTTCCAGTGTCTGGCCACCTCCAGTCTCTCTCTTCCGTCCTCTCTTACATCCTGCGCATCATCATACGCCACCGCATCTCACTCCTCGACGACTTTCACGATGCGCCTCTACCGCCTCGTCCCTCTCCCGCTCGAGATCCCGGACCCGGACCCGCAATCCCGCATTGGTCGCACGCTCCGCGCGCAAGAGCTCGTCGGCGCTTTCGAAGCTCGCCTGCAGCGTCGCGAGCGATATTCGCGCCCTGACGAGCTCTTCCCGCAGGCCGGCGAGGTGCGGACCTAGTCGAGCACCGAGGGTGGCGAGCTGGGCGAGGATCGACTCATCAGTGGTGGTGGTGGTGGTGGTGGTATCTAGCGACTCGCCCGACACATCTCTGGCAGAGGCCCTCGCTGTAACTTGTGTCAGCCTTCCCTCCTCCCACGACGTATCGTACTCTGGGCTATTCACCAAGCGCGGCACCGGCACCGTCTTCCGGCACATCTTTCTTCTCCGTCTTGCTTCCCTCTTGCTCTGTCGGCTCCTGGGCGGGTACTGGACCATCCACCTTGGGGGGAGGCAGTGCTCGAGTGCTCGTCGGCCCGGGCGCGGGCGTCAGGTCAGAGGTCGGGGTTCTCGCGGTCAAAGGACCAGGAGCTGCCATGTACTTGTCTCGTCTGACGCGTCTCGCCGGCGAAGCAGACGGCAGCGGCAAGCTGCTTGCTGCTGTGGGTTCGACTCGGCTGGTTCCAGACAAGGTATCATCCCGGCCGCCTACATCAGGATCTCAGCCCGTGCTGCTGTGCTGTGCTGTTGCACACTCACCTCGGCAACATGGCTCACCGTCTCCCCCATCTTCTTCTTCGTATACATCCTGGAGGGACCGCTTCACCCCCTTCTCCTTCTCCTTCTCCTTCTCCGTCTCCCTCTCATTCGGCGACTTTCTCCCCTGCAGTCCCAGCCCCAGCCCCGTAACCACGTCTGTCTCCAGCCGGGCGTGCGAGACGAGTCCGGGCGAGCAGTTTGATCCGCGGAACATCAGACGGGCAGCGTACCATTCGTCCTCGGCGTCCTGGGCGCTGGCGCCGACCTCGGGGCTGATAGGGACGGCATCAGCAAGGTCCGTGTCCCCGTCCCCCCCCGCAGCGGCGGCGACATCGTCGGTCGAGGACCAAGACCAGACCACCACCCCCACCTGCCCCTCCTCGACCTCGACCTCGACCAGCGGACGAGGTATCCGCGAATGCAGTGGCTCCTGGTGCTTGCAGGAACCGGAAACCTGCGTCATCGACCAACAGCGCTTCCCCGTGCAAGGCTTCAGAGTGTACACACTCGTCTGGAGCTCTCGTCCTTTATTGTCGCTGCTGCCGTTGCCGTTGCCGTTGCCGTTGCCGTTGATGCTGGCATCGCCCTCGGCTGGAAGAGCAGCATGCAAGTACTCAAGCAGCGTGTCGAGATGGGTGTCCGGGGGGTAGGTCAGACCGGGTGGTAAGAGAGGGATGACGTGCAGTAATTCGTTGAGCGCCGAAGCTCGGGCTGAGCGGCTCGAGACGGGGCGTCGTTGGAAGCTGAGGGGCATCGTGAGGGCGTGGAGTAGCGAACGATGACGACGACGACGACGACGACGAGAAGTGAGTACGATGATGAGTAGAGTACCCGTGTCGCCCGCCCTTTTCATAGTAGAAAGACTAGAGTCTGCACCCGTGAAATTCACGGGTCGAGTGGGTCGTATATTTAGAGTCAATGGGCATTAATGTATTAAGTGGAGCCCCCAGCACATGCATGATGAAAGCTTGAACTACGGGCGTCCCCGCAGCCAAGACTATTTACAATTCTACGTGATAATTAGCTACAAATTAGGTACAAAGTACTATGTATGATCTACGGAAGCTGCTCTCAATACGTCCTTATACACAATGTTCATTGTATCTCCCCGCTTCCCACGCTCAGAATCTGTTACGTACCTGTACACAAAGGACCTTATCAGAGTAGTTAGTACACATCAGAGTGTTACGATCCGGTCACCGTTGCCACCCATACAGGCCCCCGACCGTCCGCCACCCGGATCGCAACACCCCAAGCTGGAATACCGGAAGGGTTCACTCTCCAAGCTGGAATCCCGGAAGGGTTCACTCTCCAAGATGGAACACTGGAAGGGTCTACCGCCAGGTGACGCCAGGTGGAATCAGGGAATGCCAGGTGACGCCAGGTGAAGTCAGGTGACGCCAGGTGACCCCGAGTGGAACTAGGAACCCAGGCCGGCCCGTACTGGCGCCAAGGTGGCACCAGCCCGGAGTCAGGTGGAGTGAGTGGCAACTCCAGGTGAAGGAGTTGCGCACACGGATTTGCCACCCAGCCCGTAGACATATATAAAGAGCCTACTTCTTGATCCTTCTCCCCAAGGATCAATCTATCGCAAGTTACACCTAGTCTTAGAGCCTTGCACCGAGCCTCCCTTCGCTCGCTTCGTCTTTACCTTCGCTCGCCACGACGCCTATCTCCGTGGGATCCTTCGAGCACTTCGACCATCGACATCCACACCGTGGCCTTCGTGGATTGTCGACTCTACTACGCCGTCCGACCAAGCCACAGGTTCAGTGGTTGTACCCCCTTCGCCTTCGGTGCAACCCGAGCTTGCCACATTATGACTACCGCCGTCTACTCGTCGCCGGACCTCAACGCCGCCGGGTTCGAGTCGTAACACAGAGAGACGTTATCAGAATAGATAGGATATACACGTCATAGGCTACCTTGCTTAATAAGCGAGTGGCAAATCACGGAGGATGCTCCATGGCGATTTGTAAGCCTCCACCTGCTTACTCAGCAGCTGTTGGCTATTTATCCAACTGAGTGGCAAAAGCTTACAAAGCCTCCACCTTATATTGGATACAGGAAAACTGCTTAGTAAGCAGCTGGGTGGCAAATCGGAGAGACGAAGGAGGATATATACCCCCCTCTGAGTACGTAGGAGCCTTCTTCGTCGATGAATTATCATGAGTTACTCTCACAATCTTCGTCTAGGTGACTCGCGCTCTAGCGCACTTACGTGAAGAGTCGAACCTACCATCATCGTCCGTCCACCTTTGCGACTTCACTTCGTTATCAGTCTTCGTCGTCCACTGGACCCAGGGCTTGTCACCCCCTAGGTCTCGGTTGTAACAGAATCCTCCAATAGCACCTTCAGCGTCAGCCCATTCTTGAAGCGTGCACGTGACAGACCAACGTATAATTGCCCATATGTAAAGACCGGCTTTGGCAGATAGAGACCAATTGTTGCAAGTGACTGATCCTGGGCTTTATTTATTGTAAGAGCCAGCTGTCACGAGGCCTATACCTACCAAATAGCATAGGGCGACGCACAGTAAACCACTGCACCATAAAAGGGTCACGATGACCCGAGTCTCGGCTAGACTCGCGGTCTTTGGTACATATAGGGTACGGTGGCTGTCACCTCCGTGACACCAGCCCTATGCGAATGGGGAACTCAGTATGGCAAAGCGTGAATGGAAGATTTGCCGATCGAGGTGAATCAAGCTTGATGTGGGGAATAAGGCACTCGTTTGTATGGTAATCACCGCCCAGAATCCGACCGTGTATGACATTGGAGTGCAACTGAGTCACATAGATCCGAGTGCTTGTAAAGGTTCAGGTCAGCTGTGTTGAGAAACAGTTTACCTTCTTCCTAACATATAATAAAGCCAGCCTCTGTCTGTAAGACTGATAGCTGTGTTGGGTTCCTTCGCGATAGTCAATGTCACACAGAGCAACACTAGTAAGTAAGTCAGTTAGGGAAAGTAGGAGGGCAGAGCCCAGACTCTGAGAGAGAGGGAGAGGAATGAAGAAGAGTGGGGAGTCGGGAGTGAGAGAAGTAGGAGAAGAGGAGGTGATGATGGGTTCTCTCTCTCAGGCCTGGTTTATATACATGAAAGTCAGGCTGAGGAATCTACGGAGTACGTACGGTGTACGTACGATGTCGTGGCGCGGCTGAGAAGTACGGAAGGAGAATCTACCACAAGAGGAAACTATTCTACGGGAGACACGGGGAGGAAACGGGTGTGGCTTAAGGGTCTGCTACGGATTGTCCAGACATCAGCCGTATTAGTGTGAGTGGAGCACGATTGTCGAATGGTGCAGGATCAGGCATGAGGGCTGAGGAACCTAGGTCGGATGATGTGTCGGGTAAGGTCGTATTGTATCGTAGGTGGGTCCTAGGTGAGCCAGGCTGTGCTTTGGGCATCAGGCCTGAGGATGGTGGATCGGATACGGCGTTGGGTGTACTCGTAGGTATGTCGGTTGATGTCGGATTGAATGTCGGATGAGGGGCAAAGGCAGAGGCCCTAGGGCTTTCTCCTAGTCATGTAGGGGACAGGCAGAGCGTCAGAGGGGCGGTCCACTACAGTGCTATTGCAAAGGCCAGCCAAAGGGTCAAGATTCCTGTCACGATGCTGCGCTCTCCCGTTGGCAGAGGCCCTCTCGCGCAATATCAGAGCCAAGAATAAAGGATAAAGGGGTAGAAACAAGGATGTCAAGGATGGATCCTTGTCGAGGTTGGATCCTTGTCGAGGTTACAAGGTCATCCAGGTAACAAGGTCGTCAAGGATACAGCCTGAGTGCAACTCAGCCACGCTGTGTGCCACTGTCATGACCCGACCTATTCAGCAAGTTCCTCACACAAGAAACGACCCACAACAATTCGTGAGGCAAGGTGTGGCCTCACGTTGCCTCGATGTGCTCTAGAGGATACACAAAGCCTCATTGTGCTCTCGAGGCAACGCACGGCCACAACGAGGAACCGAGGGCGCACAGAACTGCAATGTAGGAACGTGCTACAACGACACCTCAATGTGGGATTGTGGATGAGCACTTTGCAACAATGTGGCGGTGTAGAACAGTCACAACGTGGGAGGCGCTTGGATAATCCTTATCCCTAATACTGGCCAGCCCCAGCCAAATCGCCACCTCTTTACTTACCCATAGTCACTCTTTACCCCACACTCTTTTCTTGACCTTATACACTCTTTTGTCGACCTTTTGACCGGCACTACGGCCCATCCCTGTCAGTCTTGGGCCAAGCTTGCTGTAAACCTCTGTCGTCTATCCTGTCTCTGGATCAGACCTCCCCTTTGCCAGGGACAGGTCATAACAGCCACGGAGAGAGTGAGATCGTCAATGGTGATCCATGAGACTCAATCAGAGAGTGCTGAAGAACTACAATGGGCGCCCACGGCATCCTATATGACTCTGCGCCTGCCTCCCGTTGTTGCGCGTTCATCCAACATCTACTCCCTCGTCAAGGTTCTCCAGCCCAAGGTCGGTCACGTGTCGCCACGTGAGAGGAGTCGGTCACGTGCATAGGTTGTCGAGGGCGTGGCCGTCGTGACACTTGGACAGGGGCGAGCAAAAGTAGGCAAGATGGAGAGAGCGCTTCATCAAGGTTAGGCAAAGTCGATGGAGGTTGCCGAGACAAGACAAGAGTTTGCAAGATAAGGCAAGAGTGGCCAAATGAGTGCAGGCAGACCTTCTGCAGCCGTTGGCAGACGGTGCAAGTGAGAGAATGTGTGAGAGAAGTCTCGATGCAACAATTGCAAGAGTACTGGAGTTCTACGATCCTATGACCTGTCTTGAGTAGCGAGCTCCATGACATCCTCCCTTTCTCCATTGTAATTGGCGAGCCTTGTTGTTCCTTCAGGGAGATCTTATTGCAATTGTCAATCCTTGTTGTCCTTGCTGAGCTTGTTGTTGTCGCTCTTGAGATTGTTATTGTTGCTGTTGAGCTTGTTGTTGTCACGCCGAGGCTGCTGAGGCGCAGTTAATGGTATTGTCAAGCGACGGTGGGAACAACAATGGTGACAAGCTCATTGTTGACTCGGCGGGGCCTTTTGTTGATGAAGAGGTTCACTGTGAGAGGTAGTCAAGTGGTTCACTGAAGGCTGTTGGGCTTTGGCAAAGTTTCTCAAAGCTCGATGGGTCTCGTATATTGTTTAGTTGGGGCACAAAAGGCCTGAATGAGCTCAGGTGACCGATATCATCCGGGCGCAGGGTGCGCAGCTCTGTAGAGGAGCGATCAATGCGGCACTGAGCATGGTGTCTGGATCGATTAGACGAGCCAGGTATAGATGCAGATTCACATGGCAAAGAGAGATGTATGTACGGGCAAAGTACCAAAACTTGGCGGGTTTTGAGCAAGGTGGATTGCGGGTTGCGGGATGCGGGCTCCGGGTTTCCTCAAAATCACACCGAACACGCGGTCATCGTCGAGCGCTGCGGGTTGTGGGTCTATGTAGAGGTCAGAAACCAACCAGGCCAGAGGTAGCAGTAGCATCTCGCATCTCGCCTCGTGGATCGTAGTGTATCATATCGTATCGCAAGCCGTTCAATGTCCAATGTCCAATGTCCAAGCACCTCCAAGTGACTCGCTCCGCTCCACGCTCACCTCTTGTCCGAATCGTCCATTGTTGTTCCCCAATCCTCGATCCGCCCAGACTCAATGTCCAACATGATCTGCTCCCGCATCCATTGATCGTGTATCGCACGGTCGACTCTGGGGTGCGAACGGCCGTCGGTGAAGAGTGGATGCGGGCGGGAGATTCCTGACGCGCTGGTGGTCGAGTCGGACTGGCGCTCGAGCTTCTCGGCCCACTCACCACGTGCAAACTTGACCCACTCTGCTCCGATGCCGACCTCGTCGACGCCTGCGTCGTGCAGCTCGGGCGAGTCATCGCCATCGACATCGGTGTTGTCCGGCGGCGGGGCGGGTGAAGATGAGGCGCTTTCGTCTTGCGATTCCAACGCGGCGAAGAAGCTGTCCATGAAAGAGGTTGCGTTGTGCTCGGCGGCTGAGGTGATTGGCTCGTCGTCGTTGGCCGAGGAAGACGGAGACGGAGACGGCGAAGGCAAGGCGTATGCCGAAATGGGGCTGGGGCTCGGAGCGCGAGTATTCTCGGCGGTGCGGGTGCGGGAGGTGGCGTAGGGGGGTTTAGTCGCGGTGGTGCCGTTGTCTAAATCGTCCACCTCACGGGAAACACTCCCCATACAGCCATGGTCATTCGCCCCGCTGCTCACGTCCACGTCCAGTTCCACGCTTCCTTGGTCAAACATACCGACAGGACGAGTAGCCTGCGCACGCGCACGCTTGGGCGAGGTAGGCCCGTCGTCGTCGCGGTCGGCACCGGCTTGCGGCGCGGTGGGAGCATTCTGGTCCGCTCCAGCATCGCCATTGGCATGCACCTCGTAGTAGTTGACGTACCCGTGGTGACTGACCTCGCCCCCCACGTCATCGCCATCGGCGCCAGCACCGGCAGAGTCCATGTCTTTGTCCTCTTGCGGGCGAGGCCGTTTGCCAAGTGTGGTGGACAGGCCGTGTTCGGGATGGGGATGTGGATGTGGGGCGGCGGCGAGGGCGACTGTCGTCAGCGTCGTATCGCACAAAAGGTAGAGCAGAGGCGATGAGGACAAGGATCTGACCTGGAAGCTCAATCGTCATGACGCCAGAACTCGCGGGCACCGCAGCGGCGAGCGTAGCGGGCTCTACCGCGGGTGCATCCACCACAATCGCCCTCGGCGCAGTCGTACCCGCCATTGCCATCTCCATCGTCATCGTCCTCGTCCTCGTCCCGACGACACCTGCTGCCGGTGGTGAGGCTTGACCCTGCCCCACGACGATCATCTCCTTCTTTGCCCTCTTTGCCCGGGCGCTAGATCGGCGAGTGACAATGCTCCTGCACCCCGTCTCTCTCTCCCACATGACCGCGCGTGGGGCGTATCGCACCAGCTCTCCCGTACCGGACGGCAATCCCGATGCCGAAGCCGTGGCCGTGAAGTGTGCGTGGTCGTCTGCGTTGTCCGCGTTGGGGGAGGACTGGACGATCTCTTGCTCTTGCCCACTCCAACCTCCTCCGCCGGCTCCGCTGCTCGTGTCGGGGTTGGGGCTGGGGTTCGGGCTGGGGTTGGGGTTGGGGTTGGGGTTGGTACTGCCGGCGGGCATCCAATGGCCAAATGGCAATTGCTCCCACATGACCCCCAGAATCATGCCGTTCTTCTGCCCCGCTTTAGCACACCCGCGATTCCCCGCCTCGCAAGCGATGCAAGCGCGAATCTTGATCCCTGGCTCCCGAGCCAGTGGAGCTTGTTGGGCTTTTGCTTTGCGTCTGGCGCTGGAAATGCTGATGGCGACACCCCCAGTCGGGGCCGCGGCGGAAGGAGACGGCTGCCAGGTGTGTCCACAGACATTGGGGTCGAGGGTCGTGCCGTCGGAATCTAATTCAACGTGTACTTGTCCTCCCGACGTGTCGTCTCCTCCTCCGCATCCTCCTCCGGGGAGGAGGCAGGAGGGGGAAAAGTATCCCAGCGAGGGAATGGAAGAGGCGGACATGTCGGAAGAGGAGTAGGACTGGATAGCGGAAGGGGATAACAAAGGGGAGAGCAGCGAGGGGAAGGGGAACGGACAGGGAGTATCGGGAATGTCGAGAACGACGAGACAGGGGCGTTTGCCGTGACAGGTGTCGCATGCCCAGTCGGGATCTGGGTGCATTGTACTGGGCGTTGGCGAGTATGCGAGGTGCCGAGGAACAAGGAGGAGCAGGGGGAAGAGACCCGAGACCCACGTATAAAGCTTCTCCCGACGTCCATCCCACACGCTCCTCTTGACTTTGGTCTGATCCCTCTCTTCGGGGGTGGCGAGGCGGAGGCCGTAGCTCCTGGCTATAGCTGCGCGGCGTTGAGCTTGGACTTGGGCTTGTACTTGGGCTTGTACGTCCATGGTGTCGACGTGGGAGATGTGGTATGCTATGCGTAGACAACATCTATATTATAGACTTTCACCCTAACGGTCCATGGCTTACGTAACTACTCGTTGCCCGCTACCGAGCGCATTCGGTGTGATTCTCAGAAACCCGCAGCCCGCAACGACAGCACTCCTGACCGAACATGCAGCAATAGTTCAGAAACGCCCGACTCCCTCTCTGGACCCGCTAAGCCCGCGCCAGCGCCAGCGCTGTCGCATTCGCATTCGCCCTGGCTCTCCTCTTGACCCGCTCTACCGTCTCATCGACCTTGACCCGGCGGAGAGCCCAGTGTTCGCCAGGTGCGCGCGTGGGGACGGTCATATCGGCGTAGCCATGTCCCTTCTCTCCCTCCTCTTCCTCCTCCTCCTCTTCCTCTTTTTCCTCATGGGGCTGTGTCGCAGGGACGAGACGACATTGTAGATCTTGCGCGGTGTACATGCCACCGTCATCGCGACATGACTCTACATCGTCAGCCCGGCCGGCTGTTGTCGGCAGGAAAGACCACAGACCGGCCCGCTCCAGCAGCGCGACGACTTGAGCGACCTCTTCTTCCATCCCTGACTCGCGCATAATGTCCAACGCCCGCCTTCCAGCTTTCATGGCGAGCGACGCGCAGCGGGCGTTGGCCTTGGCAGATTGGGTCGCCCGGATGAGTCGGAAGTTCAAGCCCTGGTGTTGGTCAGCACCGCAAGGGTACCGTTACCGTTACTTGATCCGTAGCCGAAGAAGCAGACGTCCGCACCCAGAAATAGGACAAGGGGACCAGGGGTTCAAAGTAGCAAGGAGAAAAAGGACAGGGCACTCGCCTCGTTCACCCTCCCTGCCTTGCGCAGTCGAGTGTTGTATTGCGTACGCTGCTCGAGGATCACATCTTCCAGCTCTTCGGCTGCCAGTTCGCACGCTTGGATGATGGACGTCCAATGCGAGAATGACTGTTCGATCAGCGAGGTCTGACAAGCACGAGCACGGCGGAACGAAACGGAACGGAGAGGGAGAGGAGAGAAAGAGGGACTTGCGCGGTCTGTCTTGTTGACCAGAATGACCAGCGCGTTGATCACCTTACGGGAAGCATCGACTGCCACGATCCCGCTCGTCCCGCTCGTCCCACTCGCATCGCTAGAGTCCAGGAGCTCCAACATGCACTCGAGCATCGCCGTGAGGCGACGATGGTGCTTGTTTTTTGCTTTCTGTTTGTCAGCTCTTCTCTCTCTCTCTCTCTCTCTCTCTCTCTCTCTCTCTCTCTCTCTCTTCCAAAAGAGCAAGTAGGAAGAACCTACCTCGAGCAACGGATAAGGGGCTTTGCCCTTACCTGCCGTCCCGTCATGCACCGCCTGCATCCGCGAAATGAACTCGTCGAGGTATCCGTTGATGCGGTCTTTGGGCGTGGAGAGGTTGAGCTGGAGAATGTGCTCGGGGTTCAGGGCCAGTGTCAAGTCATTCACCTGCTTGTCGGCGTGCCTCGCCTCCTACCAGCGCGGCGCGGTGAGAGGGCGAACGGGTGAGGAGATGACGAGGAAGGAGGAGGACCTACCATCCCCTCTAGCACCCCCGAGACGTACTGCGAGACGTCAAACGATTCGGTGGCACAGGCGAGGATTACCTGACCGGTGTCAGCCCTCAGCTCCAAGGAGAGTAAAGCGCACCTCGCCCGCGACTCTGCTCCCACTCTGATACGTCCGAAATATACTGCGGGCTCGCGCTCCTGCTTGTTCCTCCTCCTCTTCCTCCTCCTCTCCCTGTCTCGGAGGCAGTAGTCGCAATGACCTTGGCCCGCTCTTCTCACCCTTGCGTTGTTGTTGCTGTTGTTGTTGTCGCTTGTCCTGGTCGTCCTTTTTCCCGCTGTCGTCCGTGCCAGACTCGGACAACAACGGACAAGGAGAGCCCGTAGGCGAGACGACCGCCTGATACTGTCCTCGCACATCGCCCACGGCGTTCGCCCACGCGAGTATGTCGGCTTCGCTCTTGCTCGGCGCGGGCGCTTGCACTTCCCCACTCTCGTTCGCAGGGGTGCGGGTGCGGGTAGAGCCCGAGGTGGTAGTGGTAGTGGTAGTGGTAGTTGTAGTGGTGGTGGTAGATCGAGATCGAGATCGCGCGAGACGGTCATTGACGGCACTGATTATCCTAGCGAGCTGTGCCGTAGCACGACCGGCGCTGGCGCTGCCGCTGGAGTTGGAGCTGGAGCTGGCACCGGTAACCACACTGGGGACGGCGTTGGAGTCGGTGGCCTGTGCGTCACGGACCCCCCTCCTACTGCTCCTCCCAGTCCCGGTCGCACTCTCCGTCATCATCCCCCTCGTACTCGTATTGGCGGTTGGCAGAGGCGTCTTGTTGCTCTTGGTCGTGTTGGTCTTGGGCAGCTCCCGGGGGCGCATCGTGAGGTGAGGATTACTAGTAGGCGGAGCGAGGGAGGGATAGTTGCGACGATCCAGAGTATTAGTAGACCCGCATCCCGCGACACTCAAAGACCACAACCCGCAACCCACAACCCGCAACCCGCAACCCACTGCCAACACCCTGACCCCTAGCCAGTCCAGTCAATTGCGGATTTCTGAAAATCACACCAAACACGTGGTCATGGTTGCGGGCTGCGGGAGGGGGTAAGGGTACCCGCACGTGATGGTCGGTTTTGGCATTTTGACCGGTCAACTCTCGCTGGCTATGGGTATCTCTAGTCAGCTCTGTAGCTTGCATCGTAATTTTACTGATTGCCCCACCCCATGCATATTGCTCTACAATGACCAGAGAGTGTCTTCTGCAATTTATGCATGCATTGCTGTGCTGGTTGTTGAGAACTGAATCACAGACAAAGAGGTATGGTGACTGATTTGCCCCGGGGCAAAGAGTATCCCAGTCCAGCACCCTTAGGCACTTATGCATGGTGTGAGGCTGTCAGAGGCCTGCATGTACATGCCATGCACCGTAAATCAAGCTCAAAGAACCCAACTGGCCGGCAATGAGGAGTTGTAGCAGACAGAGATGGAGCACCTGCCTCAGGACTTCTGACTCTTCCGTGCTAGCAATGGTCTTGTTGTTGTTCCGCAGCTTGCAGTTCAATTTTACTGATTGGCCCACATAGGCAAATGTGTTCTAGGGGACTGAAGGAAGTTTCATAGCAATGTATGCATGCGTTGCTGTGCCCAGTCTTGAGATCTAGTGAATGGGATTTGTCGTCACAGAAGCTCCCTCTCCCGCCACCATGTCCACGCCACCCTATGATATCACCATGCCTTTTTTGGGCATGTTATTCACATAGACTCACTATGGGGCCGTACTGTAGGTAGGTATTCTAGAGGCTATCTGTCACGACACGCCCCGGGTCAGACCTGTATGAATAGGACTGAGGCGCGTGGACTACAACAGTTTAACTGGAGCTTGAGTTCTGTAGAGACAGAGCTCGTAGTATGTGAAAGGTCTACGGGACGGAACTAGTCTGAAGGATCCAGCAGACCAGGAGAGGTGCTGGTGCACAGGTCGAGCACCAGCAGGGACAAAAGACAAGTATAGTCATGTGAGAAGCTATCTACCAACTACAAAGAACAACAGAAGGTTGTTCAAAAGACTAAGTTGTGCGACTAGATAACTTGGATCCTTGGACTCCCTTCGACCCAAAAGTAGGGGGTTTATATCCCCTGCGCCTGACCTAATTTGCCACCCAATCTTCCCGCAGCTTTGTCATCTTTCCCGCGCTATTACGTCATTGCTGAATAAGCCGGTGGAGGTTGGAGCGTGACACTGTCTTACCTATAGAACTGTACCTGTGGGTACCTTCGTATATCTATTAGTGTCTCGGCCCGGGTCTGATTGTGGCTTGGGATGCGAGAATGCGAGAACGCACTTGTCACGCCTGCGGGTAGTCTGCGGTAGCGAGAGGTCTGCCTTGGGTACTGAAGGGGTTTAGTCTCTGGCTCGTAGAGCTTGATGACTGCCTTAGGTACTGAGGTGACTGAAGTGTTGGGTTAAGACCAACTGAGTGACTTTGTGTGAAGAGAAGACACAAGATCCATTGCTGAAGAATCAAACGAATTGCGAGAAGAAGGGGGTTTATATAGACAAAAGGGGTCGTCTGGTATCTGACCATACTATGTCTGTCACCTGTCCAGAATACGTCCATCTCCTAGTAAATCCCCTGTCCAGTGCATGGCTGACGTTCGTCATGCGTGATGCACTTCTATGCATCCTTAAGCTATGCCGGGTGTCCGACGGGGCATAGTCAAGTGTCGGTCATCTCCCTTCATAGCAAGAGCCATGAAGGAGACAAATGCGACAGATAATTGAGTCAATGACGCGACCTTGGTGGTAAATTTGCCGGGTCATGACAGGAGCTCCCCCTCTAATGGCGAAGTCCTCTGAGCCTTGATGATCTGCGATCAGATCTTTTGGTGTCTGGTTGAGGTAGAGCTTGGCGTTGTGCTCTGGTCGGAGGGAAATGATAATGAGAATCCTTGAGATGTTGTCGATGGAATTTATTGTAGGCCGTGGTGTGATGAACATTCTCCCAGGGTTCCCATGAGTTGTGGGCACTGGAGTAGTCCTTCCAGCTGACAAGGTAGTCGTAACCATTGTCTGAGCTGATGCGTGAGTCCAGAATGCGGTCCACAATGTATTCTTCTTGGCCATCAACTTCAATGCGTGGTGGAGGGTCCTGTGGTTGCTGAGGGTGACCCTTGCGCATTGGTTCCAGGAGGTTGACATGAAAGACCGGATGTATGGCCATCGATGGTGGAAGGTCAAGCTTGAATGCCAGAGGAGATGAAGTCGCTTCAATGATTTTGAAGGGCCCTAGCATCCTTTGATCCAGCTTGAGAGATGGTCGCAAGGTCTGTATGTTCCTGCGATTGAGGAAGACCTGATCGCCTACTTTGAACAGAGGCTTGTTCTCGTTGTTGATCTCCTTGATTTTCTGATTGTAGAACTTGGTGTAGTGCTCCTGTGCTGTCCTGATGTTATTGGCAAGTATTTGGTGTAGGGAGCGTAGAGTGCCAAGGTGTGAGTCCACAGCTGGGACTGTCTGGGTTTCCAAGGATGGCGATGGCGAGAGTGTATCGTTGGGATGATAGCCATAGTTGGCTTCAAAGGGTGTGAACTTTGTAGATGTGTGAACAGAGTTGTTGTAGCTGTACTCTGCTAAGTCCAAGAGTGATGACCAATTTGCTTGATCATAGTCACAGAAGGATCGAAGGTAGTGTTCCAAGACTTGATTGACTCTCTCTGTCTGTCCATCTGATTGGGGATGGAAGGCCGTAGAGAAGTTTGGTGTGATGCCTAGTCCTTTGACAAAGGCTCGCCAGAATTGAGAGTTGAAGATTGGGCCACGGTCGGAGACAATGTCCTTAGGAAGTCCATGGAGTCGCCAAATGTGTTGTCTGAACATTGTGGCCAGGTTGGGCGCATCAAAGCCTTCTTCCTTGAAAGGTATGAAGTGGGCTTGTTTTGTGAAGCGATCAACAAAGACCATAATGCAATCGTAGCCATTGGAAGTCGGTAGTTTAACAATGGCATCCATAGATATTGATTGCCAAGGTTTTGTTGGTATTGGGAGTGGCTGTAGTGGGCCATAGGGTTTGTGTCGAGGTATTTTGTTCCGTGCGCAAGTGTGACATCCGTCCACATAGGTGTTGGTAAATTGTCGTATCCCTGGGAAGTAATAGTGTCGTGAAAGGAGTTGGTAGGTCTTCAGTTGACCATAGTGTCCTGCGGTAGGTGCGTTATGACTCTTATGAAGCAGGGCAATCTTGAGGTTGTAGTTATCCGGGATGTAGACCTTCTTGTTGTATCGGATGATGTTGCTGTCGAGGCTGAATTCCTTGAGTTTTCCTTGGAGTGTGCTGGGAACAGGTCGATCTGGATGATGCAGATAAGGCAAAAGCTCTTTAAGGACAGGGTCCTCAGGCTGAAGTTGCTCTATCTTGGTCATCAAGTCGGATTTTACTGGGGTGTCGGAAGTATCGGTAGGTGCAAGGGCGCCAATGATGAACTGCCCTGGTTTGAGGAGTGTATGTGGAGGTGCTTCTGCAGCTCTACTCCCCCCTTGAAGGTCTGACCTCCTGGTCAGGGCATCTGGTTTGCCCATCTTTTCTCCAGGTCGGTAGTGTATCTTGAAATTGAAGTTGGCTAAGAGTTCTGCCCAACGAGCTTGTCGTCTGTTGAGCACCTTGGAGGTGGTGAAATATTTGAGGTTCTTGTGATCAGTATAGACTGTGATCTCTTTTGCTCCTTCAAGGTATGGTCGCCAGTGTTTGAATGCTTCCACAATAGCAAGCATTTCCTTGTCGTAGATTTCGTAGTTGAGCTCTGCTGGTTGAAGCTTCCGGGAGTAATATGCGATGGGGTGAAGCTCTTTGGAGTTGTCTGATGTGTGTGACAGGACGCCTGCAATAGCAAAGTCGGATGCGTCTGTCTCCATAACAATGGGTTTCCCTGGCTGGAAGTGCTGGAGGATGGGAGCGCTGGTGAAAGCACCTTTCAATGTGTCGAAGGCATTTTGTGCTGTATTGCCCCACTCAAAATTGACTCCTTTGCGTAGGAGCTGTGTGAGGGGTGCCGTGACCTTGGAGTATGCCTTGATGAAACGTCGGTAGAAGTTGGCAAAGCCAAGAAAGACTTGAACATCATGGACAGATTTTGGCGGTGGCCAGTTGGTGACAGCTTCAACTTTGTGAGGGTCCATTCTGACTCCTTTGTCAGAGACAAGGTAGCCTAGGAAATCAACCTCATGCTTGAAGAAGGTGCACTTTTCTGCCTTAGCCCATAGATGATGCTCTTCCAGTCGTTGCAAGACTTGCTTGACATGGTCGATATGTTTGTCCATTGATTTGCTGAAGATGAGGATGTCGTCCAGGTATACAATGATGAAGACATCCAAGAAGTCTCTGAGAACGTCGTTGATGAGATTTTGGAATGATGCGGGCGCATTTGTAAGCCCAAAAGGCATTACAAGGTATTCGTAGTGTCCATAGCGTGTGCGGAATGCCGTTTTCCATTCATCGCCTTTGGCAATGCGGACGAGGTTGTAGGCGGCACGTAGGTCGATTTTGCTGAACCATGAAGCTCCTTTGAGCCTATCCAAAGATTCCTGTATCAATGGAAGTGGGTAGCGATTTTTCCTGGTGATGCTGTTGAGCTGTCGGTAGTCAACGCATAGTCGGAGGGATCCATCTGGCTTCTTGACGAAGAGGATGGGAGAGCCAGCTGGGCTTGAACTTGGTCGTATGAATCCTTTCTTGAGGTTTTCCTTGAGGTACTCGTCCAAAGCCTTGAGCTCTACTTCAGAGAGGCTGTAGATCGGACCAAACTTGGGCTGCGCATTGCCTTCAAGTGTTATGGCGTGATCATATGCACTGTGCTCTGGGAGCTTATCGGAGTTGGACTTTCTGAATACTTCCAAATGATCGTGGAAGTCTGCGGGGATGATTTCCTTGAGTTGCTGAAGGTCGGGTTCCATAGTGTCGTCATCGTCTTCCTGAGCAGGTTGAGGGTCGATGAGACCTGAGACTTGAGCTGTAGTGGTGATGCCGTAGATTTCTGCCGTTTTCATAGCTGTCCGGAAGGCAGAGGCACTGATGAGTGATATCCTTGGGGTTGCAGTTGTTGTTCCGTGGGTGTTGTCGTTTGTGTCCTTGGGTGATGGCGTACCTGCAGCTTTGGTGCTGGGCAGGTTACCTGAGCTCGTTTTCCTTGGGGTCCTTGAGTTTCTTGAGTTTCGAGGGTTCCTTGGTGACTGAGGAGCAGAATCTGCCTCTACAGGTTTGTCTGACCTGCTGCACTGCTCCCGGCAGGGCAAAGAGGAGAACTTGATGGTCTGACGGGACCAATCAATGCTTGGGTTGTGCCGAGAGAGCCATGGTAGGCCAAGGATGATGGGGTATGTGCCGAGTGATGTGATGTCAAGGGAGAGCGTCTCTTCATGACCTGGAAGGCACAAGGTGATGGGTTTGGTGTGGTGTGTGATGGCGCCAGAAGAAATCGGACGTCCATCAATGACTGAGACCTCTAAAGGCTCATCCTTGAGTATCCTTGGTATGTCCGTAGTGTCGAGGAAGTTTGCGTTGATGAAGCTGGCTGTCGCACCAGAATCAATCATAGCAAGTGTGTCGTAGTTGGTGTTCCCATACTTGAGCGTGATGGGAAGGCATAGGTGATCTTTGGGTGAAGCGGGAAGTATTGTTGACTGTAGCGATGTTGCCGTGATCCAATGTTGTGTGTGATGTACCGTGTTGTGCCCCTTTGAGAGCCCCAGAGGTGGGGGCACGCTTAGGCCTGGGGCTGCGTGTTTTTTGCCTTGTTGTCGGAGGTCATAGTGGTGACCTTGGTGGCAGCATTGATTTGAGCCCTCTGCTCACGGCGTCGCTGAGCAGCACGGCACTCAAAGGCCTTGTGACCAGGCTTGCCGCAATAGTTGCAGAGGTTCTCCTTCATGCGTCGCTCACGCTCAGCCTGAGAGATTGGTCCATAGGCCTGGCGTGTCTGAGCAGCATCAATTTCCATGGGGGTAGGAGAGAATGTTGTAGTCGCTGTACGCGGGACAAAGGTATTGGCCTTTGACAAAGCAGCGCCAGAGCGTGGGTAGTTGATGTTGTTGATAGGGCGCTGAGTGTTGATTTGAGGTCGAGGGTTGTTGTTTGTGCGTCGCCTTTGATAGAGAAGGTCGTCATACTCAATGGCGGCGGTGACCAAAGCCTCATAGTCCTTGAATTTGCCAGGAGCAAGGAGTCGATCCTTGACATCGTCCTTGAGGCCATCAAAGAAGTTCTGCTTCTTTGTCTCATTGTTCCAGTGCACATAGGCTGCGTGGCGCTGGAACTCTGTGGCGTAGAGACTGGCTGATCCTGTCTGTCGGAGGTTGCGTAGCTTGAAACGAGATGTCTCAGCCAGGTTGGCGTCGCCAAAGTACTTCTTGAATTCGATTTGGAAGTCCTCCCAGTCATGGAGCCAAGAGGGCTGATCCTCTGCATCCATGCCAAGGTAAGGTAGGACCCATCGGTAGGCTTCTTCCTTGAGGAGGTTGGTTGCAAAGGCAATACGAGTGACGTCGGTGGCGTAGGTACGAGGTTGAACAGCAAAGACCATGTTGCACTTGGCTAGGAACTCCAAAGTCTGATCCTTACGACCATTGAAAGGCGGTGGATGGGAGATCTTTGGCTCCTTAGCATGCTCAGGCCTGGTGTTGGTAGCTTGAAGGGTGTTGATCTGAGCCTGCAGCTGCAAGATCATGTCATGCTGCACTTGCAACGCTTGCTCAGCATTGAGCTGGGTGTTGGTAGATTCCATGGTGACAGGGATGGATTAACCTGGGCGTCAGCAAGAGCCTTTGGGTATCTGGGAAAGCCTTGGGTGGCAAAAATGCGAAAATGTTGTTGACGAGAGGACGAGGGACGAGCAAGGACTAAAGGGGTTGAGCAATGGATACTGTCACGCCTGCGGGTAGTCTGCGGTAGCGAGAGGTCTGCCTTGGGTACTGAAGGGGTTTAGTCTCTGGCTCGTAGAGCTTGATGACTGCCTTAGGTACTGAGGTGACTGAAGTGTTGGGTTAAGACCAACTGAGTGACTTTGTGTGAAGAGAAGACACAAGATCCATTGCTGAAGAATCAAACGAATTGCGAGAAGAAGGGGGTTTATATAGACAAAAGGGGTCGTCTGGTATCTGACCATACTATGTCTGTCACCTGTCCAGAATACGTCCATCTCCTAGTAAATCCCCTGTCCAGTGCATGGCTGACGTTCGTCATGCGTGATGCACTTCTATGCATCCTTAAGCTATGCCGGGTGTCCGACGGGGCATAGTCAAGTGTCGGTCATCTCCCTTCATAGCAAGAGCCATGAAGGAGACAAATGCGACAGATAATTGAGTCAATGACGCGACCTTGGTGGTAAATTTGCCGGGTCATGACAGCACTCAGGGGCTTCTCCCAGTCGTAACCTTGTTGCGGGAAGGTCTAGGCTCATCTGAGGCATTTACCTCACCATAGCCTTGGGCCCTTCTCTGATTGGTTGACCTCCCCACAAGGTCCGTCAAGGGGGTTGAGGCCCTAAGTGTCGACAGTGTCGATCGCAAAATGCCTCGATTGTCGGCTCTGTCGTTCGATAAATCCCTCGACTGTCGGTTCTGTCGGTCGGGAAATGCCTCGATTGTCGATCCTGTCGATTGGGAAGCGCCTCAGATGTCGATTCTGTCGGTGGCCTTGTAGTTGACCTGTCGACTTTGTCTGTAGCCACTCTGACCTTGTTGTCGATTTTGTCGATCGCTATTTGGGCGCTCCATATAAGCAATGGGGCTCCGCAAGGGTCATGACCATGTCATGACACTATCTGAAGATGTCTGATGGTCCTGCTTGGTTTGTATAGGTGTCGTGGAGGTTTGGTGGCGGTGCTTGAAGGATCCCACGGAGATAGGCGTTGTGGCAAGCGGAGGTGGTGGAGGAGCGAGCAATGATGGTAAAGTCAAGTGCAAGGCTCTAGGACTAGGGTGTAATGTATGACTGTCTAGATTGATTGAATTGATCCTTGGGGAAAAGGATCCTTGGGGCTGAACGTGCGGTCTTATATATGCCTCTGACCCGTTCAGGTGAACCAATACTCGCTCCCATTGGTTGGATTGGGCCATGGGTGCGCTTTGTGCGTTCCTGGTGCGCCCCTGTGCACCCCTTAGCTATGAGGGATTAAAACCTCTGGCCATACCCCCCAGCCCAGGGACTATCATCTGGAGGTCTGCCTCCACCAGTGTCATACTCCTTTTCATTTGCCTAAGTTCAACCTCCGCCAAACTATCAACAGCCCTCCACCAGCCTCCGCCGGGCAGCACGCTCTGCCATCATCTGGATCCACTGCCCGCAAGGATATCCACACTCCGGGCCCAAACATTATTAGCGTTCCGCCTCCGCCACCTGTGATCATACATACTACAATACGACACGCAAATAGCAACCTCCACCAATGTCACGCGCCTCACCTCCGCCATCGACACACTCCCACCTCTGCCAGCTGAATCAGCAATAGCTCCGCAGCGCGAGAAAGATTGATCAGCGAGAACGTATTTTGGGTGGCAAATTGGGGTCGCTGCAGGGGATATAAACCCCCTTTGTTGGGTCTGAAGAATCCCAAGGATCCAGCTATTGATTTGTTACTTGTAGTCTTCATAGGGTCTGCACTTGACTTTACCTCTTGTCATAGCTCCCTTCACCCATCCCCCCTTGGCTTGCCCTCGGATCCTTCCAAGCCATTCCAGACAGTGACACCACTGTCAGACTTCTTCACTGAGATCCTCGTCTGCATCCCAGGCAGACACTCAGTAAACCTTTGCCGTCTACCTTGTCTCTGGTCTCTCACCAACTGCAGACCTACCAGGGACGAGTGCCCGTAACACAAGGCGGGGACTTTGGGTGAGGACTTGATGCTAAAGGCCTTGAGTGGGGCATACAATGTCACGATCACAGTCTACAAGCGGCATAATGATGGCAGCCATCAGTGGTATGAGATAGGAGAAGGTGAGGATAGTATTGGCCTTTACTTAGCAAGTGAGCATTATGAGAACTTAGTAACTGCAGATGAGTTGTTTGGTAGATAGATGCATTTGACTCTCTCAGTTCTCAAGTAATTGAGAAACAAGTCAGAGATTTGGAATCAGCTCATCAAACTGTGTATGGTAATGGGCATTAGACTTGCCAAATAATTTTATCCAGCTGCGGCAAAAGCTGCAAGGGTCCCCCCTTGTGTCACGCCTGCGGGTAGTCTGCGGTAGCGAGAGGTCTGCCTTGGGTACTGAAGGGGTTTAGTCTCTGGCTCGTAGAGCTTGATGACTGCCTTAGGTACTGAGGTGACTGAAGTGTTGGGTTAAGACCAACTGAGTGACTTTGTGCGAAGAGAAGACACAAGATCCATTGCTGGGGAAAAGACTTTGGCACCGGATGGGCCTGTCTTTTATACACTTCAGTTCTGCTCTAAGAGCGAGGACTGGGTGGCAAACATTTGTTCTACGAGTGATCTCAGAGTGTTCTGAGAACATACTAAGAGCGTACAAAGAGTCTTATCTGAATAATACTCTTAGAACCTTCTAAGAGTGTTCTACGTGCGTTCTACGAGAATCTTCTAAGAGAAAACTCTAAGAGTGTTCTGAGAGTGCTCTGAGAGTGCTCTGAGAGTGTTCTACGACCTTTCTTAGAGTATTCCTTATCTCTGTCTATGTAAGGTTTCAGGGTCTTGTTCCAAAAATAGTTCTACTGTCTTAGCCGTGTCTCGGATTTTGGCCAGGCCCCATTCATGATATTGCGAGTCATGACACCTTGGGCAGACGTACGGGACTTTTGGGGGTATTAACTCCGCCAGTTTCGCTCTGATCTGGAAATGGGTTAGAGATCCTTAATCGGCTCGTCAAAAGGTGTATAGTTCCGACCATGAGACTTGCGGAATAAGTTTACCCAGCGCTGGAAAAAGCTACAAGGGTCCCCTTTGTGTCACGGTGTCACGGGGGGTTCCACACCTGAAGAGCGGTGTGGCGAGAATGTACGCGAAGGTACAACGAGGTTGCCCGGGGGCTTAGTCTCTGGCTCGCAAAGCCTAGAAGTCTGCCTTAGGACGAGAGTGTTGGGCGAAACCAACTGTGTGACTTAACTGTAGAAGAAAGTACAGTAGAGATCCATTGCTAGAGAAGAAGGGGGTCAGAGGCAAAACCTCTGGGTTTATATCCCCTTCACATGACTACAGGAGGGACTAAATAAAGAGTATCGCTTATCAAGCAAGTGGAGGTACAAGAGCGTGTATCCAGTATATACTTGGTTTGGTACCTGCGTATATCTGAGATGGCTTGAAGCCTAACTCTGATGTACCTAGATCACGGGAGCACGAGAACACAAGAATACGAGAACACGAGAAACTAGAATAAGTGAAGCGTGCGCTACCAAACCTAAGTGGTTGACCTGAATGACAGGTCTAGGAAGAAATGTCGATCATGTTGACTGCCAAGTGGTACATTGTCGACTCTGTCAATTGAGTGGGAACACTTTGTCGATCATGTCGATCCATTGTCGATTGCGATCGACCAGAAATCCAAGTTACAGATGGGAGCGCACAGGAGCGCACAGAGGAGCGCACAGGACCGCACAGTGGACCGCACATGACCACACATGGGGCGCACAGGACCGCACTTGGGGCGCACAAGAGCGCACCCAGAGCGCACGGCGCGCACAGACTGTTTTGGCTGATTGATGGCTTGGCTGGTCATGACACAAGGTATACAGCTGGCGACACTGTTTGTCATCCATGCCTCTGCGGAGAACATCGTGATCCACGTGGGTGCGTTGCGATGATGATTGGGCCCTGCGAGGGGTAGAAGGCAACAGCTTGGTGAGGGACTGCCTCGAGGTAGAGGTGGAGGTGGCGTCAACTTCAACCGCCAGACTGGTCTTGTCCATTACATAGAACCGTTTAAACACATCATTGATGATGAGGAGGCCGCTCCGCAGGCCAAACAGCTTTGAACCGCAGCTTAAGTACCATATGGTTTGGCAGTTTGCCTCGAGCAGCTGAGCATCACGTTTTGCTACCTTGTCGGACGTGTAATTGTTGAATTTCAGCTTGCCGATTGCTCCCACCTGAACGAAGTCGTCCCTGCACCGATCTTAAGACTCGACACCGAGCTCATTGAATCCCTCCATGAGGCGTGTGGCAAGATCAGGTGTCGTCAGACCGTACTCTCCGAGTGGTCCCGGGCGGCCGCCTCTTGATCAAAAATGTCATGTAGACGCGGCACCTTGTTCATGGTATCCCACTCTTCCCGAGCTATATCCCGCATGTTCAGCTTGTCGTCTATCTGGACCCTGCCCAGCATGGGAGGGGCGATCAAGCCGTTGAAAATGTCTCGCAGGTCTTTGCAATACTCGTTCTCCCCAGTATACCCTCGAGGTCCATGGAAGCGATGATAACATCCGGTGAGGATAGGCCAGTTGAGAGAGATGGCATCCTTGAGAGGACGTATATGAATCAGAGACCCTTGTGGGCATAACACATCCGGGGTTCATATCCAACAGATGCGGGACAATCGGGAATGCTAGAGACAGAAGATAGAAGAAGATAAGAAAAGTGAGGAGGCAACGAGGTCGTTATTCTCGGCGCAATTTAACCCATTTATCCCATTTACGTAGTTGCAATAGTCCCATTGATATTGTCATGGGGCCAGGCCGGTCGTCGACTGATAGGCCCTCTCACACATGCTCTCTGTTGATCTGTCTCTGTCCTCCACGAGAAGGTGTTTCCTACAGCCTCTTGTGCGTCGACAACACGGCTGCGCCGTTACTTTCTATCCATGAGACTCAATACCACGGTGCTAAGGATGGTCTACAGCTGAGGATGTCACGACAGATGTAGGGAGAGCACATGGAAGTCACGTGAGGAGATGGAGCTTGGACTTGTTGATTCAACGCATCACTCGCCAAGCTCGCCAAGGGATGACAGATACTTAGGAAGACTGGGTGCGTGATACACTCCGTAGTCTTCTCCCAATTGTTGTTCTCTGCAGACACGTAGACTGCCTGCTCCGTCCTGTCGCTTGGCCTGCTAGCAACACCGAGTTCCCCGCCAAGTTCCCCATCCAACTCTCTCAACTTGCTCTCACTCATCGAGTTCACCTTCCCGCTCGCCGAGTTTGACGAGTCCCTCGTCGCACCCTTCACTCAACCCGTTCACCTCTTCAAGCTCAGCAAGCCCCTTGCCGAGCTCCTCGCTCATACTTGTTGACTTCAATGAGCCCCACGACAACTGCTCGGTGTACATGCCCGTCGGGCCCTGGACAGAGAAGGCGGTTGTTGTGACGGAGGACTTGTATATATATCACCCGTGCCCGCCTCTGCACCGCCTCGGGCCTTCTCCTTGAAACACCATCAATGAGGCTTGAGCTCTAGAGTCGTCAAAGCTACTCGAGGCTCGACGGTATTCTCATGTGTCTGACAGGTGTGCTGGGCTGGGACGGAGGTCGTAGGCGTGAGTTGGTGATCATGGAGGCGTGGCCGACGTGACAGATATCTCCTGACGGCTTGCGGCTATGAGCCTTAGACTTGACAGATGCGCCTGACTGATCAAAGCCAACATATGACAGCTGGCTCAATCACCCAGACCTTGACGGACAATAACAACATAACGATCAAGACCAACCAACATGTGATCATACGCACAACCAGCTCACAAAAGGAAACAGCTGGGACACAGCATGGGTCTACCTCACAGACAATCCAGAAAGTATCAGCCTGGCTTGGCCACTTTAATTGTCAGCCAGCGGTGGGCATTGTGTCACAAATGACACCAAAGCAGCAGCCAGAACGGGTCAAACGTACGCAAGTTTACACAAGGTTGTTCACTCATCGGAGCTTGCCCAAACCCGCCACGGCTTGGCCCAAGCTCGCCGAGACAACCAACGTGATATTTCCGCATCCATCAGACCAGAGGGTTCCATCAAGGACAACCCTCATTGTACCTTCCGGATCCGTTGGTTCAAGAGCACGTCTCGCAGCTGGGTCTTGTTGTTGCCAAAGCTCTCAGTGACCAGGCGAGGGATTACTGTTGCTTGCCGGTTGCTCGCCGTTCCAGCACCCTGGAATCTCTCGATGCTTACTCAAAATTCTTGCCATATCCAGCAACAGAAAACGAGAGCAATGAGCACAAGGTAGATGGACAGAGAGCTTGCCAAGTTCACAGAAACCAAGTCACAAAGACCAACAGATGCACCGTAAGATACCAAAGGCTTGCAGAGCCCTCACAGAACACCAGTACTCTTGCTATTGAGTTGCATGGGACTTATTCCCTCCACTGACTCTCTTTCTCCATCTCGTTAACAGTTGCTAAAGTCTAGCACCTGTTGGCAGCCACATCTTGCCTTATCTTGCCTGGCGTAGCCAACCTTGCCCACACTTGATGACACTCGCTGAGACTCTACAAGTATTTCAAGCCCCTCACCCTTGTCTTCTTTCTGCCAGCCGTGCCCAGCCTTGCCAAAATCAAAGAGTTTTGATCACCCAGTGACGGGAACTTGGACAGAGACAGAGAGGTATCACAACACAAGTGTTATGACCCTGCAACTCCGCTCGTAACACAAGCCATCAATCCGCAGACAAAAGGGCACACAACAACCAGTCCCTTCAGCCGACAAGAGGACAATATCCTCATCCAAGACACAACGGTCTGGACAAAGTGCCCCAGGGTCTTACACCTTCGGATGAGATCAAATACAACAAGCAGGCATGGCATAACCTGAGGGGAAGCACCGCAAACCTGCTCGGCTGAGGTACAATCAAACCCTCCTTGCACATGGCCTATCGTTTGCATACAAGGTACTTATTGTCTCCTCAGGGAAGAGTATGGTGCAAGGAGAGCATACAATAGAAAGGGAGGCAAGGAGCACGGTTACATATTACTCAGCACGCAATAAGATGGGTGGCAAATCCCCTACGGCATGCATATCACAAGTACTATATAAAGCGGCCCTTCTGGCCGCAGAGATCTTCTCCCCAGACATCGATTCTTGTAGTTACTTCTCATGGCTTTCTTGCACTCGAGTCTGCTTCCTTGCGCACTCAGCCTTGAGCGCCCATCGACTTCGACAATCGACTTTGATCTTCTACCTTCTACCTTCAATCGTCTGGCACATCCCAGACCGTACAGTTGGCATCAGAACTGATTGAACACGTGATTTTCGTGCGTCTTAAAGCCCTCCTTAGTGCGCTCTGGGTCAAGTATGCATGCAATCATCCTGAAACTCTGAGGATAAGCGAGATAAGGGAAATGAACCGTGCGCTTCCAATGGCGTGCACGAGAACTCACCAAAATCAATACTTTGTTGCAAATCCTTGCCGCTTTCTGATCTCCTTCAGCCTCTTGGGTATGCTGTCCACCATCCTGTCTATATACGCCTGCGGAATTGAATTCCATATAGCCTCTGCTGCCATAAACAGCTTGTCCATGCTGGTAAGCCTCCTGGACATTGCTGCAAGCCTTCAATTGATCCAAGACCAGCAGTTTTCGATGGGGTTCAGGTCTGGGGAGTAGGGAGGGTGATCAAGGTACTCAAAGTGTTGTTGCAGGCCGACTTCTCTGTTGGTTCGTGCTACATGTATCCTCGCATTGTCCTCAAGGATCCTGGTGTTGCCTTGATAACCTCTCCAATTGTTGTTGACTCACATCCAGCACCGTTTGAGCTTTGCCTAGAGTGGTCTGATCTCAATAGATGGCCACAGAAACACCTTTCCTTCTCCCCTGGCTGCTACTGACATCAAATTGGACCAGTTTGGATTGCCCTCCATGCCACACAGCCCCCCAGTGTCATGAACCGCATATTTGCCCTATCCAGCCCTAGTGGATATAGCTATTTCCCATATCTCCCTGTCTATTCGTATATCTTTCTATCTTTTTTGTCCTATTCTCTACATATCGTACATAGAGTATATATATCCCAAGGGCAGGAGCAGAGACATACCGACATAGAGATTTCGGGCGAACCTATATCAGGGATATAGGTAGTTTGCTCTACATAGACTATATAAACCCTGTAGTTTGTTTGACATTGCTTTCCTTCTTAAGCGATGTATCTTGTACTTCCTTGTACAAAGTCACACAGTTGGTTCTAACCCAACAACCTCAGTACCCTCAGTCACCCTCGCTCAGACATGTCAGAGACTACCCCCTCAACCCTCAAGATCACTCCTCATACATCCAACCCCAGCGTGACACCCAGATCATGATGGATGTCCTGCCAGAGAGGAGCTTGGGCGTCATACAATCTTCCAGCCACTCCTCTCCTGGTCTGCGCATCACCCAGGTCTGGAGCATGCCATTGTTCCTCAGAGATGCCTCATCCACAAAGATTGTCCTTCTCCAGTCCTCCAGACCATCTGTCTTGTGGTTTGAGGCATAGATGCGTCGCTTGGACCGAGCTGCCTTGTTGAGAGAAAGTTTGATGTCGTACTTGTCGTGGACGGGAGGTGGTCGGATTGTCGGACGGATGGAGCTAAAGCTAGGCAGGACTTGACTGGAAGCGCACTACTGTGAGTGGCAAACTGGACTGGAACTGGAATGACTAGTCTCTGGCTTGTCTGCTGTCTTGCCTCTCTGTGTAACAGAATGATGGCGCAGGGTTGCACTGGACGTGGTCTGGAGGACTGGGGGACTGGGACTAGGAAGAGAGACAAGGGAATGACTTTTGATCCATAACTGGGGAAAGGTCTTCAGCGGCAAACAGGCCTGCTTATATCCCTTTCACCAGATTGCTAAGAACTATGAATTTGCCACCCAGAGCGCTGGGCAGATTCTACGAATGGTGCTGAGCAGGTGCTACGCAGGTGCTGAGCAGGTTCTAAGCAAGTGCTAAGTAAGTTCTAAGTAAGTGCTACGCAGGTTCTAAGCAGATGCTGTGCAGGTGCTGAGCAACTTCTGTGCAGCTTCTACGAATGTTACCCTTAAGTTCCGGACTTTACTCTATTTCTTGGATCCTGATTCTAATACTATTTCTCCTATGTGTTGATTCATGACAGGAGCTCCCCCTCTAAAGGCGAAGTCCTCTGAGCCTGGCTGATGTACGTGTCTGACTTGTGTGTGCTGCTGGAGCATCTGTTTTGTTGTGGTGAGCTGAGTGTGGCGGGAAGTGCTGAGTCTTATCGTGTAAATGTTGCCGCCTGAAGTGCTTGTAAGCCGTTGTTTGGTAGACCTCCTCCCATGGTTCCCATGAGTCATGTGCGGAGGAGTAATCCTTCCAATGGACAAGGTAATCGTATCCACCATCTTCACTGATGCGTGAATTGAGAATCCTTTCCACAATATATTCCTCTTCTCCCTGGATTTCTATCTTGGGAGGGGGATCTTGCTGCTGGCCGGGATGTCCAAGGCGTACTGGTTCCAAGAGATTGACATGGAATACTGGGTGAATTGGCAGAGTTGGCGGTAGGTCAAGCTTGAAAGCAAGTGGTGATGATGTAGTGCCAATGATGGTGTAGGGACCAAGCATGCGCTGGTCTAACTTGAGTGATGGGCGAAGAGAGGTGATGTTCTTCCGGTTGAGGAACACCTGATCTCCTACTTTGAACTTGGGAATGTCGTCTGAACTCATGATTTCCTTGATTTTCCGGTTGTAAAAACGGGCTTGAGATTGCTGGGAGCGGCTGAGATTCTCCTTGAGGCCCTCTTGTACTGATTGCAGCTCCTCCAGATAGGACTGTGCTGCTGGGACCAAGGCTGGAGCTGGGAGTGTTGAAGGTGATGTTGGATGGTAACCGTAGTTGGCTTCAAATGGTGACTGGTGTGTTGATGTGTGTACAGCGTTGTTGTAGCTGAACTCTGCAAGGTCTAAGAGTGATGTCCAATTGTCCTGATTGTGATTGCAATAATTCCGTAAATATGCCTCTAATACTTGGTTGACTCTCTCGGTTTGACCATCGGATTGGGGATGAAATGCTGTACTGAAGTTGGGTGTGATGCCTAAGCCTTTGACAAAGGCTCGCCAAAACTGAGAGTTGAATACTGGGCCACGGTCCGATACTATGTCTTGAGGTATACCGTGAAGTCGCATGATGTTTTGCCGGAACATTGTTGCAAGATTGGGTGAATCAAAACCCTTTTCTGTGAATGGCACAAAGTGTGCTTGTTTGCTGAAGCGGTCTACAAAGACCATGATGGAGTCGTAACCATCAGACATTGGAAGCTTGACAATGGCATCCATTGAAATGGACTGCCAGGGACGTGACGGGATTGGCAATGGCTGGAGTGGTCCATAGGGCTTGTGTCGAGGTGCTTTGTTCCGTGCGCAGGTGTGACAACCATTGACATATGTGTTGACAAAGCTGCGTAGGCCTGGAAAATAATATTGTCGGGCTGCTAAGTCATAGGTCTTGGCCTGACCAAAGTGACCTGCAGTTGGCGCATTGTGGACTTGATGAAGAATGTTGAGCTTGAGCTGATGATTGTCTGGGATGTACGCTAGGTTGGCATAGTAGATGATGTTGTCGTGGATGCTGAATGACTGGATTTGTTGCTGGATCTCTGGAGGTTGAACTAGGCTGGGGTCCTCTAAATACGGTCGCAGTTGCTGGAGGGTGCAATCCTCAGACTGGAATTGCCGGATTTGTTGGATGAGACTGGATTGTGTTGGACTTGGCTTGGGATTTTGTGACCTGGGCTGGCGTAAAGCTCCAAGTACAAACTGGCTAGGCTTGAGAAGTGTGTGGGGAGGTGCATCTGCAGCTCTACTCCCCCCTTGAAGGTCTGACCTCCTGGTCAGGGCATCGGGTTTGCCCATCTTGGTACCAGGTCGGTAATAAATTTTGAAATCAAAGTTGGCTAGGATTTCTGCCCACCGTGCTTGTCGTCTGTTGAGCACTTTGGAGGTGGTGAAATATTCCAGATTCTTATGGTCGGTGTAGACACTGATGTCCTTTGCTCCTTCCAAATATTGTCGCCAATGCTTAAATGCTTCCACTACTGCAAGCATTTCTTTGTCGTAGATTTCATAGTTGAGCTCCGCTGGCTGGAGCTTCCTGGAATAGTAGGCAACTGGGTGGAGCTGATTGTTGACTGAGTGTGACAGGACGCCTGCAATGGCAAAGTCGGATGCGTCTGTCTCAATGACAATGGGTGTACCGGGCTGGAAATGCTGAAGGATAGGAGCACTGGTGAAAGCCTCCTTAAGGGTATTGAATGCCTTTGATTCTTTGTCTCCCCATATGAACTTTTCTCCTTTGCGTAAAAGTTTGGTGAGGGGTGCTGTGACTTTGGAGTAGGCTTTGATGAATCGTCGGTAGAAGTTTGCAAAGCCAAGGAATACTTGGGTATCATGAACATTCTTTGGTGGTGGCCAAGAAGTCACTGCTTCAACTTTCTTTGGATCCATCCTGACTCCCTTGTCAGAGACAAGATAGCCAAGGAAATCCACTTCATGTTTGAAGAAGGTGCACTTCTCTGCTTTTGCCCAAAGATGATGCTGGCGTAGGCGTTGCAAGACTTGTTGAACATGGCTGATGTGATCTTCCCGGGTTTTACTGAAGATAAGGATGTCGTCAAGGTACACAATGACAAAGATGTCAAGGTAATCCCTGAGAGTGTCGTTTATGAGGTGCTGGAATGATGCCGGGGCGTTTGTTAGGCCAAATGGCATGACTAGGTATTCGAAAAGGCCGTAGCGGGTGCGGAAAGCTGTTTTCCACTCGTCACCAGGCTTGATTCTGACTAGGTTGTAGGCCGCACGCAAGTCGATTTTTGTAAACCAATGCGCTTCTCTGAGGCGGTCCAATGATTCTTGGATAAGCGGGAGCGGATAGCGATTTTTCCTGGTGATTTTGTTGAGTTCTCTGTAATCCACACAGAGACGCAATGATCCGTCGCTTTTCTTGACAAATAGGATTGGTGATCCTGCTGGGCTTGAACTTGGGCGTATAAATCCTTTCTTGAGGTTCTCCTTCAAATACTCATCCAAAGCTTTCAACTCTACTTCAGAAAGGGAATATATTGGACCAAACTTGGGCTGAGCGTCCCCTTCCAAGTCAATGGAATGGTCATATCTTCCGTGTTCTGGGAGTTTGTCGGAGTTGGATTTGTTGAAGACATCAAGGTAGGCATGGAACTCGGCTGGGACTTGAGACCTGAGGGTAGTGATGTCGGGGATTGTTGACTCGTCATTGTCCTCTGCTGGTGGAGGATCAATGAGACCGGATACTTGGCTGGATGTGGTCACACCATAGATGCTGGCTGACTTGAGGGCAAGGTGGAATGCTGCTGCGCTGACTAGGGCAATGTTGACTGGATTTGATCTTGGTAGGCTGGGTTTGCTGGATTGGCTGGATGTGCATGAAGCGGTCGTGCTTGGCATGCCATGACTTGGACTTGGATTGGAGTGGCTTGACTTGGTGAGACTCGGTTGCTGGGATGGTGTACCTGAGGATGTCTTTCCAGACAGGTTGCCGGAACTTGATATACTGGGACTGGAATCTACCTCCTCAAGCTTGTCAGGCTTGATGCACTGTGCCAGACAGTGTGCGGAGGAGAAATTGATGGACTGACGGGTCCAATCAATACAGGGATTGTGCTGGGATAGCCATGGAAGGCCAAGGATAACTGGGTAGTCGCCAAGGGACGTGATGTCAAGGGATATTGTTTCCTCATGAACAAGGGCTGAGAGTTGGACTGGATTGGTGTGATGTGTAATGGCGCCGGATTTGATTGGTCGTCCATCAATGACTTGAATTTCTAAGGGTGTGTCCTTGGGGACCTGGGATATGCTGGTGGTAGCAAGGAAGTCGGAGTTGATAAAGTTGCCTGTGGCACCTGAGTCAATCATAGCATAGGTGTCATACTGATGACTGCCATAGCTGAGTGTGATTGGCAAGCACAGGTGTGGCTCATGGTTGACTGGAATGATTGACATGATCGTTGTGGCTGAAATACGGAGACCGTGTTGTTGTTGACCGGATGTTTGCCCTAAGCAGAGCCCCATGGCTTGGGGCATGACTAGGCCAGGGGCTTGGTGTTTTTTGACTTGATGGGATTGGTAGTGGCAGTTGTGGCGTTCACCTTGTTGGCCCTGATAGCTGGCCGGTTGGGACAAGCGAAAGCTGTATGGCCAGGCTTGCCACAGTAAAGGCACAACTTGTTGTCGTAGCGGTATTGCTTCTCCTGAGCGGTGAGAGGTGTGAAGCGTGGATGGACAGCATCAATCTCCATTGGGGTTGGAGTGAAAGAGCTGGTTGTGGTGGTGACTGGAGTGCGCTGGAACTGAGGACGGGTGACTTGATTGGTGACATGGGTGGTAACTCGGGCTGCGGGATGGCGGATATTGGAATAACCTCTCCTGCGCTGAAAGAGAAGATCATCCCACTGGATGGCATCGTTTGCCAGGGCATTGAAGTCCTTAAACTTGTTGGGAGTGAGGAGCTTGTCCTTCACGTCTTCCTTCAGTCCATCAAAGAAGGCATGACGTAAAGCCTCATCACCCCAATGCAGATAGGCTGAGTGGCAACGGAATTCCGTGAGATAGGTGGTGGCGGAACCGGTCTGGCGGAGGGACTGGATCTTGCGACGGGATGTTTCAATGATGTTGGAGTCGCCATAAACCTTTTTGAACTCCTCCTTGAAGCTGATCCAGGTTTGGACCCATGCTGGCTGTGCGTCATGGTCCATAAGGAGGTAAGGCATTACCCATTGATAGGCTTCTCCCTTGAGCAAGTTGGTGACAAAGGCAATCCTTGCCTTGTCACTGGCATAGGTCTGAGGCTGAACATTGAAGACCATGTCACACTTGAGTATGAACTCATAGGCCCCATCCTTACGGCCACTGAAAGGCGGTGGATTGGTGACCTTGGGTTCCTTGGCTCGTGGACCATTGATGGTCTGGGTCTGTAGCATGGTTTCAAGCTGGATGATGCGCGCCTGCATCTCCTGCAAGACCTCATCTTGGGTATTGGTAACGGTGTCGGACATGATGATACGGTGTCATGACCGACCTCATCTCAAACACAAGTCACCGCTTTTTACGCCATTCGCCTACAAAACACAGTACTTTTTCCACCGGACTGCTCAAACATTACCTCTTCTGGTACATCGCCGATTTAAGTCAGTACTTTTGTCGGTGATCTTCCCTGAAGTCAATACTTTTATCGGTGATCTTTCCTGAAGTCAGTACTTTTTCCGGTGATCCTACTCGGCGGCCTTCAGCCACCTTTCCATTCCCAGTAATTATGGACAGATCTGCAGCGAGGAGAATCGCTTGCACTCGAGAAATATCGGCAGTAGGAAAACTTTTCTCATGGAATGGGTGGCAAAACGGGTGGCAAATCCCTTCGGCGTACATAGCCCTCTTGTCTATATAAGGAGGCCACTTTCTGGCCAAGATAGTTTCTTCAGCAATGGATCTCTTGTGTCCCGTCACAAAAGTCACACAGCTGGTCTGAACCCAGCACTCTTGTCCTCGATCCCTCAGTCCCCTTGCTTTACGAGCCAGAGACTAGACCCCCTCGTGCCCTTTACCTTGGGCTACCCCTTCGAGCGTGACATACGGGGTGTGGTCGTCTTTGGGTTCTACTTGATTAGCTAAGCTGAAAAGGAAGAGTACCTTGGTAGATTGTAAACGAGTGTGGTGTAAACGAGTGTGTGTAATGAGCGACTAGGGTTGGCTATGACTAGGAGCAAGACAAGCGAGGACAAGGGGTTTGGTTATGGATACTGTCGTACTTGTCGTGGACGGGAGGTGGTCGGATTGTCGGACGGATGGAGCTAAAGCTAGGCAGGACTTGACTGGAAGCGCACTACTGTGAGTGGCAAACTGGACTGGAACTGGAATGACTAGTCTCTGGCTTGTCTGCTGTCTTGCCTCTCTGTGTAACAGAATGATGGCGCAGGGTTGCACTGGACGTGGTCTGGAGGACTGGGGGACTGGGACTAGGAAGAGAGACAAGGGAATGACTTTTGATCCATAACTGGGGAAAGGTCTTCAGCGGCAAACAGGCCTGCTTATATCCCTTTCACCAGATTGCTAAGAACTATGAATTTGCCACCCAGAGCGCTGGGCAGATTCTACGAATGGTGCTGAGCAGGTGCTACGCAGGTGCTGAGCAGGTTCTAAGCAAGTGCTAAGTAAGTTCTAAGTAAGTGCTACGCAGGTTCTAAGCAGATGCTGTGCAGGTGCTGAGCAACTTCTGTGCAGCTTCTACGAATGTTACCCTTAAGTTCCGGACTTTACTCTATTTCTTGGATCCTGATTCTAATACTATTTCTCCTATGTGTTGATTCATGACATTTGACTCGAGCTACACGCCTGGCAAAGCCTAGGACGGCCAGGATACCGTGCAGAGTAGAGAGCAAGAGTGTAAAGCCATTGGGGGAGAGAAGGGGAACGAGTTGAACTGGTGTTGCTCTGCAATTCTTTGGGATGACACGGCAAATGAGGGCAAGAGAGCAAAGGCTGAAGCGAGAGGGGCGTCCATGTCGGATTGGAGGTAAATTGCTGCCCGTTTGACGAAGCTCTATGACCAGGCGTGACACAGAGCCAATAGAACAGTTGTTCTCATTGGCCACCTGTCGGTATGGCGTTGTCAGGCCAGCCTGGGCAATACGAGACTGTTTTTGAGGTGTAAAGCAAGCATCAGTCATTCTGACCAAGGGCAGGTTGTAACAACAAGCCCTGATGCCGGATGAATGGCTGCAACCACTCAATACTTGATTGACCCCGTGTTTATTGCGCATTTACTTTTCCACATACAAACTTTGTATCTTGGACCAGGCCGTACTTTGACTAAAATCCTCTTGTAAAGAGTCAGAACAGCATCCTTGCATGCTGTGATGCCAGATGAATGGCTGCAACCACTCAATATATGATTTAGCCTGTGTTTGTTTCGCGTTTATTGGTATACTGGCCCACGCCATGCCTTGACTAAAATGCTCTTTTAAAGTGTCAGAACACCGTCCTTGCAAGCCGTCATGCCGGATAAATGGCTGAAACCTCTCAAGACTTGATCAAGCCTGTGTTTATTCTGCAACTGTCAGCATCTCTTGCCTGGCCAGTCTTGCCTTACCTAGCCAACCTTGTCCTTCCCTTGCCCAGTCTTGCCAAAGTTGAAGAGTCTCGGTCACCCAGTGATGGGCCCTTGGACAGAGAAAGAGAGGTATCGTGACAGTACAGCGAGTGTACTGATACCTTTGCCTAGACCCTTTGGAACCTTATTTCCCGGCGCCATGTCTGGAACCGCGAGCCAACAGCTCGGTTCCGGCACTTGGCAACTAGGACGTCAACCCAACGCAAGCTCTTGGCAAACACAACAAGCTGGAGGAGCAGTCTTCTCTGCCTCCCAAAGAGAACATGCTCGAGATCGACTTTGAGAATGCGCCCAGGACTCCGGACAGACATGCTGTGTCTTAGCTAAGCGCGTCAAAGGAGCCAAAGATCAAGAAGCCAGACACCTTCTAACAGTATGCGGTTCATGACCACCGATAGTGGGCCCCTAACAGTATAATGGTTCAACCCCCCCGGGGGGGGGGGGGGGGGGGGGGGGGGGGGGGGGGGGAGGAGGGGGTGTCGAGGTCTCGTTTTGGGGTTTTGCCTCTTGACTGGGGGTACGCCCCTCTCTTGCAGGCCTCGACCCACCTCTCTTGCCCGGCTCTCGCATTGACTGGCCCCCCTCGACCCGTTTTCTTGGCTTTGACTGGGGGTCAGGCGACTCGAACCTGGACTGTGGGGGACCCTTGACCCACTCAACGCACTCATTGGTGTATTGTGTCCTAGCCCCACCCTGGAGAGTTTTGGTCGGTCTCAGGCTGGGCTGGCTATGTGTCACGACAGCCACGCCCTCGACGACCTATGCACGTGACCGACACCTCTCACGTGGCCAACACGTGACCTACCTCGGGCTGGAGAACCTCGACGAGGGAGTAGACGTTGAATGAACGCGCGACGACGGGAAGCAGGCGCAGAGTCATATAGGATGCCCCGGGCGCCCGTCGTAGTTCTTCAGCACACTCTGATTGAGTCTCATGGATCATCCTTGACAATCTCACTCTCTCCGTGGCACGCAGCGTGGCTGAGGCGCATCCACGCTGTATCCTCGACGACCTTGTTACCTCGACGACCTTGTAACCTCGACGAGGATCCAACCTCGACGAGGATCCTACCTCAACATCCTCGTTTCTACCCCTTTATCCTTTATTCTTGACTCTGATATTGTGCGAGAGGGCCTCTGCCAACAAGAGAGCGCAGCATCGTGACACTATGTATCATCGGTGCAGTATCTTGCTTCTGGGCCTCCTGAAGCGCAACAGCCCCACGTGATTGTGACCCTGACAGGTGCCTTTACGCTTGCGGCCCTTGTGGCCTGGCTCAACGGACGCTGAATGTATGTACATATGTCCGCAAGAATATATGCTGATGCCACGTTGCCATTGACAAATTGCATACTTTGCCCACACATAAAGTAAGCGCTGAGATTGCGCCAACACGCGTGCAAAAAGCGCTGATGTGGTGTCACAAATGACACCGAAGCAGCACCAAGACCGAGCAAGACCAAGCCAAATAAACGTGAGTCAAGCACTTGTCGGCGCTCACCAAAGCTCGCCGCGACTCATCGAGACCGACCCACGCGAAATTACCGCACTCGTCGGACAAAAGGATACATCTCTTGCACAGCTAAGTCCCGCCGTCACCACGGCTCTAGTCAACAGCGAGGAGCTCTTTGAGGCTCGCCGTGCTTGCCATGCTTGCCGTCAAAGGACAATAGGCCTCCTCAATGCTTACTCAGCGTGCAAACTTGGCTAAGGGAATGAGAGAACAATGAGCTCGATGTAGATGGGCCAGGACCTCGCCAAGCTTGCAGAGACAGAGTCACAGACGCAACGGGACGGGCTGTAAGATACATAAGGCTCGCAGAGCCCTTGTAGAACTCCAGTACTCTCGCAATTGAGTTGCATGGGACTACTCCCTCACTTACTCTCTCTCGCTCCGTCCCCCCAACCGCTGCTAAGGCCTAGCACTTGTTGGTTGACCCTTGCCTTGCCTTGCCTAGCCAACCTCGGCTACCCTCATCGACACTCATTGAGACTCTACAAGTCCTCCAAGCCCTTGCCTTCCCCCTTTCTCTCCTAGTCTCGCCCAGCCTCGCCAAAGTCAAAGAGGCTTGGTCACCCAGTGACGGGCCTTGGACAGAGATAGAGAGGTGTCGTGACTTTGAGCGTGGGATTGGTGGCGTTGGAGAATATGTGATGCGTTGGAGTGGAGAGTTTGGAATGGACAGGACAAGTAGCCTCGTCGAGGAGGGTTTATATCTTTTGGAGAGGACATGGTGGCGACGAGGGACAGGAGGGCACTCGACAACGAGAGCAGGCAACAAGAGTCTTCACAACAGTTTTGCAACTTGTTGCCTAGCAACGTGCAATCGACAGAAGGGCGTAGCGCGAAGCGGCAATCACCGGTCATCTTGCGGCGACTTCCGCATTGGGTGATTTGACCCCGGCCTCGTGGCCGAGGTTGACTCAAGGTTGACTTACATACGCGCAAATTCCAGTGTGGGACACCTACAGCTCAGCAACGGGCGGGCTAGCCAGCACAGGGCTTGCCCTCTGCACCACACGCGTAGAGCCGACTTGTGACAGATGCAACCTGCACACTCCCTTTGCCCACAAATCACCCCACGGCAACACAGTCAACGCCCCAACGAGATAGCACCAGCTGCGCAAGACTTCGGGCAAGCGAGAAGGACGAGGCTAAACTCTGCATACCCACCCAAAATCCCTCGAGCTCAGCCCTGCAAGGCATGACCAAAAGATACGGCTTAGCGCGAGGCAAGAGCAAAGGCCCAGGCCATACAAGCTGCCCCGCCTCGCCCGCCATCTTGCAGGAGCTCAATTTCAGAGTGTCACGTTGGCCACGCCTCCATGATCACAGACGCACGCCTCCAACCTTTGTCCCAGCCCAGCACGCCTGTCAGACACGTAACAATACCGTCGCGCCTTGAGTAGCTTTGACGAGCCTCGAGTAGCCTTGACGGCTCTGGAGCTCAAGCCTCGTCGATGGTGTTTCAAGGAGAAAGCTCGAGGTGGTGCAGAGGAGGGCACGGGTGATATACAAACAAGTCCTCACCCGTAGACCGTCCTTAGCACCATGGTATTGAGTCCCATGGATAGAAAGTAATGGCGCAGCCGTGTTGTCAACACACGAGAGGCTGTAGGATACACCTTCTTGCAGAGGACAGAGACAGATCGACAGAGAGCATGTGTGAGAGGGCCTATCAATCAACGACCGGCCTGGCCCGTGACAGGTAATTGCACAGGTTGCAGGACAGGCCTGGCTGGATGGCAAGCAGAGGGAGAGATATGATTGGCAATCCATTGGGGAAAGCAGGGATGTCCGGATGCTGGCCAGGGTAACTGGGATAGGCAGAGAGCATCTCCTTGATCACCTCATCCTCGACCTTTTTTGTTGTGAGAATCACGGAGGTGACCTATCAGGTGTTCACCCCTGACTCCCTGCTTGCACTTGATGCAGGTGTATCACCTGCGCAATGAATGATACCCATAGCCAAGAGACTCAAACCCCTCAGGTACGGTCAGGGGAATGTCATAGAAAGATTGGTCTGAGTGTTAGTCAGAGCAGAGCCAAGAATGCACTCACCTTGTGCTGTGGGAGAACATGACAGCAGCTGGATTGCATCACCACAGTCTGTCTCTGGCTGAGAGTCGTCCATCGTTCTGGATCACTGTTGTATCTGGTATGCAGCAGTAGCAAACAAAGGGTGGAAAAAGAGATGAAAGGTGGTGAAGGGGTGACCGAGTTTCAGGGGTTCTTATCTGTATGGTGGGGGGATGCAGAACCTGTGGAAAGCACACCATCTACAGGCTCGTGGACAGATGTCCCTCGTGGAAACCCAAAGTCCTCCCACAAATCCATGGAAAAGGGCAAGTAGTCCCACGGTGTTGTGGAAAGTACTCCAATGTTTTTGTGGAAAGAGCAAGGTGTCTCCACAAGTTTGTGGACCAGGTCCAAGTACTCCCACAAGTTTGTGGACCGTTTCCAAGTACTCCCATGAGGTCGTGGACCGGGTCCAAGTACTCCCGCGAGTTCGTGGAGGGGGGTCCAAGTAATCCCACAAATTTGTGGAGGGGGGTCCAAGTACTCCCACGAGTTCAAGGGGGGGGGGGGGGGGGTCCAAGTACTTCCACAAATTGGTGGACGGGGGGTCCAAGTACTCCCACGAGACCAAAGGGGGTGTCCAAGTACTGCAGGATATTGTTAGGGCCTTGTTGGTCGGCGGCGGGAGTTAGACGCAGTGTTGGCTGCAGTTATGGGCTGGCGGGCCTCCTCTCCCCCGTCGGGGGCATCGTTGGTGTGGGGATAAGGGTTAAGCTGGTTATTTGTCGAGCGGTGTCTGATGATCAGCGAGGCGTAAAGAGGGAGGAGGTGAGGACCTACTGCCAAGGGTCATCAGAAGGATGAGCGGGGTGAAGCGGGTGACAGCAGTCTGCGGTCAACAGTGTGCGCGAGAGGGTGGTGCGTGAGCAAAAGGAGCTCAGTCCTCCGCCTGCTGGTCCACCCTCCAATTGTGCCATCGTCTTTGGTGGGCAAGACACAAGGGCAAATCATACCGTCATCTATCCTCCCCGCCCCAGCCTCCTGTCGTCTCAGCTGCTCCTCAATCACTGTAGTCAAGTTGTTGGTGCACGCAATATACCGGTGGAAAGACTCAAAGGGGAGGGCGGCTGCGGTTCTGGGCGGTTGCGGTCGTGGTCTGGACTCAGTGGTCACCGGCTGGTTGCTGGCTTTGAGGCGAAGGTGCATGAGGACGAGTGAGGGCCGTCGCTTCCACAATGAGGGGTGCCAGACTGCTGCCAGTCGCCCAGAGTGGTTGATGATGGAGAAGCGAGAGGGTTCATTTACTTGGTGCGCGATCCCATTCACGGCTCAATACTCGCAACAGGCGGTCTCCTCGGTCTCTGTGATCTCGATCCTCTCGGCAGCGGTGACAACGGCCTTGCTCGCAGCCCATGGGTTGCCGAGGAGATCAGCCCATTCGGTGGTGCCGACGGTGAGAGAGACCGATCCAGGCGTCCATCGCGCAGGCTGCGGCGAGCCGCCCTGTGCTTGCTTTCGACGGGATGGTGATGCGCTTGTCCTTGGTGGGCCGTTTGTCCTTGTTTGCGACCGAGCGCTCGTCATCAGAGCTCTCATTGTCATCCTCAATGTCGCTCTGCTCATCGCGATGACGTCCCTGTTGGTCCCTGCGGTCCCTACGAGTCTTGCACTGACGTGTAGCCTTGCAGTCGAGCTCCCAAGGACCCATGTGACCGCATCGCCAGCACTCGTCATTCTCCTTAGCCTTGCCGCGACGACGCTCCGCTATCATGACGGCGTCTCCGTTGTTCCTCTCGATCAGGCCGTTCTGGTCGAACCGGCCATGTCGTCCGTGCGACGACGGCGGCTTAGCCCGTCGCCGCGCTGCCTCTGCCAAGTACTTGGACAGGAGAACAGACCACGTCTGCTGACTCTTGGCGATGGGGGCTAACTCAGCCCGGACGATGTTGAGGGCGGAATCCAGGATCGTCGACAGGAAGCTCTGCGCGCTCTCGCCGTCGCTCAGAACGTTCCCGACGCGCTTGCCGTCCGCGATAGCCTTCGGGAACGTCTCTACATGAATGAGCGCTCATGTCATCCGCGGAGGCGTCACCGCGTAGGCCCATCGTCCACAGCCTTGACTGCACGATGCGCTGGTTCTCGAGCAGATCCACTTGGTGCAGCCTGTCGCAATAACGCCGCATGTCGACGGGTGCGAGCAGATTCTCGATGTCGATCGAGCCTGGCAGCCTGTGAGGCCGCCCCCTTCAAGCAGGATCGTCGGCACGACGGATCCAGCGCCGACTCGATGTTCCGTCGTAATGACGGTCCGCCCTGGCTCGAGATCGAGCCCCAAGGCGGCGGGCATCCTAGCAGTCTGCTAGCTGCAAGGCAATCACGACAGCTGCTCGCCACGGCGTGTATGATGAAGGGTCGTCGTGCGATAGCTTCGGGATTGCGTCAATGTTACGATCCAATGGCTTCCAGAGCGTCCCAGCTGACGGCGACGGCTCGAGCGATCATCTCCACCGAGCTCTCGATAGCTCGGCTGGGTCTTGGGACTTTTAATCTGTTACTCTACGAAATGGGCGTGGGTAACTATTCATTCACCCTCCTGACGCCGAATCGACGCAGTCTGTGCGCCGCAGCATGATCGTTGTCTTATTCCGACGGCTATGAGGCATTCACGGTGCTTATTATCAACATTAGGGCGGCAAGGGTTCGAGATAGAATCCAAGAATCAAGGCGTCATCCTCCTCGATGAGCTTGCTGCTCACTGTGCGTCAGCTACGGACCAGTTCTTCGGAGGAGGGTGGGAATCGGTGTGGCGACATTTCGTCTCGCCGGTCGCGTATGAGGGGTCGACGGAGAAGTCTACTCACAGAGTGAATGGAATGGCGCTTCTGGGCGTACCTTCGCTGACCATTTATCCTCCAAGCCCGTCACTTCTCCCACATCGCCACTTCCGCACGATCGCTGCGTAAGTCAAGACATCGCCCTCCTCGTAAGCCTTTTGGCAGTCTGCCTGGGTTGGCACTGGAGCAGCCGGTCTGTTCCATCTTTTCGAGCGCGGTAGATCGGCAAGCAGTGCATCGAGCCAAGTATATTTGGGCTCACTGGCTTTGGATGCGCAAGGTGTCTCTGAGCCAGTGATCGTGGCGGCGAGGGACCGAGTGGAAGGGGTATTCGTATCGGATGGACATCGGTGGGATGTTGGCGGTCTATCTGCCTTATCAACGAAAGATGAGGGAAGACTATTCCACACGATCGCTGCGTATGTCAAGACATCGCCCTCCTCGTAAGCCTTTTGGCAGTCTGCCTCGGTGAGCACTGGAGCAGCCGGACGGTTCCATCTTTTCGAACGCGGTAGATCGGCAAGCAGTGCATCGAGCCAGGTATTTTCGTGCTCACTGGCTTTGGATGCGCAAGGTGTGCCTGAGCCAGTGATCGTGGCGGCGAGAGACCGAGTGGAAAGACATCGGTGGGATGTTGGCGGTCTATCTGCTGTATCACCGAAGGGTGAGGGAAGACGAATTTCATCGGTCCGGAGTGGAGGAAGGGTGTAGCTTGGCGTCGTGTTGTTTGCTGAATTCGCTTCTCCCACCGGATCACCGGATGGCTTGTCCCCTGCAGACTCGCTGCTAGCAGTCGCGTGGTGTCGGGCGGCAGTAGGCAGAGGCAGCGACACTGTGGTATCATCGTGGTTGTAAAAGGAAGCTGGCGTTGGCGAAAGAGTGGACCGCGATTCGCACCGCGACCCGACACTGTCGGGGGAGCCGCCGGTCCGAGTCGGACTGGTCTCGAGCGGGGTAGCGTTGTCCACATGCACCGCTTTCCGCTTCCTGCCCACCTTCTGCAAGGGGGCGCGGCTGTTGTCACCTCCCTCTGTCAACCGCGGCAGCATCTCTCCGCCCGAGCCCTCCGATGTCAAGCTGCCTGTACCACGCACCGCCGCTTGGTCCAGAGCGGCCAGGCCCGGATGCTGCACGAGCCCCGGCCATCGTCGCTTCAAGTCACAGGCTGCGCGTCCGCACGTCTGACAGCTCTGCATGGCGTGAAATGGACTCTTGACGATGAGGCAGCGCCATCCGGCATCGTGACACCGTCTGCACGCTTCCGAGGGATGAAGTTCGAGATGATCGTCGGGAGACTGAAGAAGGCTTCTCTAGACCAAAGTCAGCGATTGACCTTGCCTGTCAAGAGTCTCCGGGGCAGGGTTGGTCAAGACGAAGACGATTGGGGAGCGTACCTACCTCTCGCTCGATCTTTGCACCGTCTCTTGCGGCGCCTTTTCGTCTCGCCGCGTTGATCGGAGGCGGAGCATGGTTCACGCGATACAACCTCGGCGATATGGCTGCCAGTCAGCGCGCGTCAGATTATCGGTCAAGAACCGACAGAGTGGAGTGCATGTCGACGAGTTGGGATCAGGTGTGAACGATGGCGAACGCGAGCGTGAGGCCGGGGAAGAAAGCATCTCGCGTCTGGGCTGCAGCGGGTGTCGATGGGGTCGATGGGATTCTCCATGGCCCGAGATGGTCGAGGTGGACCTAGGAGATGGATCGACGGACAGCGAGACTAATGTTTGAGCGGCGAGGTGTACCCCTTGACCCTCCCCCTCTCCGCGGGGCAAGCAATCCTCGTCCTCCTTGTCCTCGTCCTCCTCAAACTCATGGTCACCGTCATTGTCGTACAAGTCGGCCCGATCGCGGCGCGTCGTGTGCCGCAGCGTGCTGACCCTCATGACCGGTATGATGAGATGGATGGTGGCTTGCCGCGCAGGAAGTGATCCCCAGCACAACGAGACCGTAAACGTCTGGGGAGCACATGCAGCATGCAGCATCGACCAAGGATACTCTATGCACTAGCAGAGGAGCGCCGTGCGACGCCAAAGATTCACGGCCTTCTCCCACCCCCCCATTTATGGGCGACATGGAAGCCAATTTTGCGCATTTATGTTGTACTTAACTGCACTTTACTCAGCAAGACTTCATCACAGCTACATAACCCTTCAGACTACTGTTGATGCTTTTAGGTGCCCTTGACAACCATGTCGACTTGAGAAGGATCGTGTGCAGAATTGCCACTTGTTGTCGCTGCTGCTTTGGTTCATTTGTGGAACTCAATGCCTGTTAGTCAAGTTGTAACATGTCGTGAGAGCGCAGCATTGTGACTCCATCACTCCTATTACTGAGATTGCCAGATGCAGCAAGCACTTTTCGAGTGTGCGTGAAGGGGTCTATTATAGCTTGGCGGTGAGCATGTGTCATGAACCGCACACCCAATAACCTAAGCAGACCCATATTTGCCCTATCCAGCGCTAGTGGATATAGCTATTTCTCATATCTCCCTGTCTATTCATATATCTTTCTATCTATTTTGTCCTATTCTCTATCGTACATAGAGAATATATATCCCAAGGGCAGGAGCAGAGACACACCTACATAGAGATTTCAGGCAAACCTATATCAGGGATATGGGTAGTTTTCTCTACGTAGACTATATAAACCCTGTAGTTCGTTTGACATTGCTTTTTGTCACGTCGGCCATGCCTCCATGATCACCAGCGCACGCCTACAAGTCTCGTTCCAGCCCAGCACGCCCGTCAAACCCGTGAGCCTATCGTCGATCCTCGAGTAGCTTCGACGACGCTGGAGTAGCCTCGACGACTCTAGAGCTCGAGCCTCGTCGATGGTGTTTCAAGGAGAAAGCCCAAGGCGGTGCAGAGGAGAGCACGGATGATATATATACAAGTCCTCACCCGTAGACCGTTCTTAGCTGTCACGATGCTGCGCTCTCCCGTTGGCAGAGGCCCTCTCGCACAATATCAGAGTCAAGGATAAAGGATAAAGGGGTAGAAACGAGGTTGTCGAGGTAGGATCCTCGTCGAGGTTGGATCCTCGTCGAGGTTACAAGGTCGTCGAGGTAACAAGGTCGTCGAGGATACAGCGTGAGTGCGACTCAGCCACGCTGCGTGCCACGGAGAGAGTGAGATCGTCAATGATGATCTATGAGACTCAATCAGAGAGTGCTGAAGAACTACGACGGGCGCCCGGGGCATCCTATATGACTCTGCGCCTGCTTCCCGTCGTCGCGCGTTCATCCAACGTCTACTCCCTCGTCGAGGTTCTCCAGCCCGAGGTAGGTCACGTGTCGGGCACGTGAGAGGTGTCGGTCACGTGCGTAGGTCGTCGAGGGCGTGGCCGTCGTGACACTCTGCCCACCTTTGAAGTCGAGCTCCTGCAAGACACGCGCTATCTCCATCCACTCCAGCCTTCTCCCTCGTCCTCGTCGAACACACCCGCATTGCCGATCCAAGAGTCGAGACAGCAGTCAAATGACGTCGCTTGTAACGGAAGCGAAACTCTGGCGACAAGTCGTCGAGCGGTCGTCAAGGAAACGGAGAAAGGACTGCCAATCCGTCGTCGAGGTAGCCTCGTGTTGCTCGAGGGCGTCGCCATGTTGCGGGGTGCTCAAAAACGACATAAACAGAGGGGGGAGAGGGCGTCAGCGCTCTCTTCCCCACTATCATCATCTTCAACTCACGCCTTATGCCTTGGCTACACCTCTCAAGCCCAAGGACACTCGACGCATCCACCTTTACCACAAGCTCGCCCCGTCCATCTCCTTACATCCTCTTCGACAGCAGTTCTCTAGACAACGCGCTGTCCTATCCGTCTTCTACAACCCCTACGGCAACTATAGACGAGGCATCTTCTGACTCAGACGGGTCAGTAACGACGGAATCTTAGCTCTGAGGCAATGGGATTCCGGTCACCTGTTGCCCGCTCAGCACTTGCTATGAGTGATGCATTCGGACTTACCTGTTGCCCGCTCAGCACTTGCTATGAGTGATGAGGAGGGCAACAGGCGGCGGCATTCTACAAGGTCGTCGAGGGTGTCGGCGTTATATGCGGAGTTATCGTTGTGGCAGCTTCCCCTGCCTCGTCGAGGATGAACCTCGTCGAGGCACAACCTCGTCGAGGATGTGTGTGCCTCGACGAGGCTACTCGAGGCTGAGTCAAGCTCATGTGAGCGTACTACCTATTTCCGTCGGACAAGGATCAAGTTGAAGCCCGAGCTGGCCGGAAGCTCCTCGATGAAGTCCATGGAAATCGAGGAGCATGGTCTGTCAGCTATCTCCAGGCTGTGTAACAGTCCATGGGGACGCTGACGCACCGGTTTGCACCGCTGACATACTGCGCATCCTCGCACATACTTCTCCACGTCCCGCCTTAGCTCTAACCAACAGTCCTCCCTCCTAACCAGCTCCAGCATCTTTGCAACTCCGGGATGTCCAGCCAATTGCCCCTCGTGGTGATCCCGCATGACCTTAACTCTTGCCTGCTTGATGTCCGGGATGTAGAGTCGACCATTTATCCTGAGTAGACCATCATTGTCAAACTTGATCTTGCTTGCCTCGTCGAGGCCCAGTCTCTTTGCCAGTGACCATGCCTTTGGGTTCTCCTCTTTTGTGATGTTCTTCTCCCCTCTTGGCTCTCCAATCTCCTCCAATGTGTCCTTCAAGTCCTCATCTCCGCGTTGCCCTTCCTTCAATTCTCCTCGAGACAATCCCCTCAGTTCTCCTTCCTCGTCTTCTCCTCTTTCCTCGTCATCTCCTCCTTCCTTGTCTTCCACCAGCAACCGCGGCATGTAGCTCAGATTGGATGTGACCGTACTCTCCTTGTCAAAGCTTGGCAGGGCTTGGACTAGCTCTGGTTCTGCGTTCTTGCCCTGTGGAATGTAGTCGGCTCTTCTCGATAATGCATCCAGGTAGGCTGCCTTGGTTCCTGGTCGGTAGACGATCTTGTATGAGAAGCCAGCCAGGGTATCCACCCATCTTGCAACTCGAGGGCTGAGTTTCTGTGGCTCCATCCAGTATGTGAGGTTGAGATGGTCGGTCAAGATCGTCAAGGTAACCTGCAGAAGGAGGTGCCGACGTCGCTTAAAGGCCATAACAATTGCAAGGAACTCTTTCTCCGTGGTGGTGTAGTTGAGCTCCGCTCCTGAGAAGGCTCCCGACTTGACTGCAACAGGGTGCTCTTGTCCTGTCAAGGAGTTCACCTGCAAAATGATGAACCCCCATCCATAGACCGAGGTGTCTGTCTGGATGATAGTCTCGAACGTCGGGTTGAAGTGAGCGATCACTGGTGCCTCGCTCATTCGCCTCTTGATCTCCTCGAACGCCCACTGCTGTCCATCTCCCCAATCGAAGTCGATATCCTTCCTTGTGAGGTGCGAGAGAGGCCCAGCAAGCTTGGAGAATTGCGGTACGAAGCGTCAGTAATAGCTCGCAAGACCGAGGAACCGTCGAGTTTCGTGTAGGTTTCGAGGGGTAGGGAAATTGCGAACACCCTCGACATACCCACTGTCAGCCTCGACGCCCTCGTGCGAGATGATGAAGCCCAAGAACTTCACCTTAGTCTGCTCGAACTCCGACTTAGACGCCTTCACAAACAGCCCAGCATTCCGCAACGCCTCCAGCACCGCCTTAGTCAATCTCCTAAGTTCCTCGAGGTTCTCCGCATGGATGAGAATGTCGTCGATGTAGATGATGACCCCTTTTCCCAGGAATTCGTGCAGGACTTCGTTCAAGAAGTGTTGGAACACGCTCGGCGCGTTCCGAAGTCCGTCTCGCACCACCAGTGACTCGAACATTCCTCGAGGGGTACGGAATGCTGTGAACTTCTCATGTCCAGGAGCCATCCGGAGCCACTGGTATGCTCCCGGCAAGTCGAGCTTCGTGTAGTATCTCGACTTGGCCAGGTCGTCGGTCACTTGGGATATCAGGGGTAGCGGGTATGCATCCGGTACCGTCATCTCGTTGAGCTTGCGATAGTCGACAACCATTCTCAGTTCTCCTTGGGCTTTCTTTGGTACGAAGAAGCTTGGTGAGCCATAGGGCGAGTTCGATGGTCGAATCCTTCCAGCCTTTCTCTCTCGATCCAGCAGCTTGTCGAGTGCATCCATCTGATCTGGGTTCAAGCTATACAGCGGGGCCACTCGTAGGTCGGCTCCAGGTTTAAGCGTGATGCGTAGGTCGTATTCTCTACTTGGAGCAAGCGTCTCTACCCCTCGTCGAGGATGGAAGACCTCGAGGTATTCGTGATTCCGCTCCGGGACAAGATGTTGCACAGCTGCTTCCTCCTCTGGGCTGAGTTCGTACTCGTCATAGTCGGGTAGGACGTCGATGTATGCCTCTTTCTCGCTCAACTCCTCGGTCACTGTGCCGCATAGCTCGACCGTATTTCCCTGGTTCTGCTCCCATTGGTTGAATGGGAGTTCAATGCTGTTCGCCTTCGATCGCCTGCTCCTTCGTTTACCTTGTCGCCTTTCCGCCTTAGTCTCCAATGTTCCTGATAGTCACGAAACCTCGTCGAGGTTCTGTGGTCCGTCCTCCTGATCCGTCTTCTTCCCGCCTGTCCTCTTCCTTGTCGCTTTCTTCCTTCCAGCATCCAATATCACACCGTTCTCCTTCATCCAGTCATATCCCAACACCACGTCCGCTCCTGCCAACGTTGTCACACCTAACTCTTCCCTTCCTTCACCGCCTAGGACTCTTACTGTTCCCGTCACTCCCTTTTCTACTTGTCCTGCTGAGCTTGGTTTACCGTCAAAGAGGAGGAGTTGCCGGGGTCGAGGGAGTGGGTAACAGGGGATGTGATGCCGTTCAACGAACACAGAGTCGACGAAGTTACCAGTGGCCCCGGTGTCGAGCAGCACCTTCACCCCGTCGACTTGATTGACGCTTCCTGACACGACAGCCTGCTCTCTGCCTAAACAGCAAACCTCACCACGAATGCATGCCTCCTCATCACTAGCTATTCCGTCCGTGGCAACCAGTGCCTTCTCATCTTTCGCTTCTTCGTCGAGGTTCGGGATTAAAGGTGATTGTGATACAGGGGGGTTGGGAGGTGAATGGGGAGGGGAGGTGGCCGAGAGGATGTCTTGATGGGGCCGCTGGACCTCTCATATGTTCTCAGCGTCCCTCAAGCTTTTGGGTCCTCCTGCTTGACGATAGGTCGGCCGGGTGCAGGGCTGCCTCGAGGAACGGGAGGTCGTTGCCCGGGAACACAGGCATTGGCGAAGTGTCCGACCCCGCCGCAACGGTAGCAGAGACGCTGCTCGTTCCTCCTCTGGCGTTCCGCTGGGTCGAGTCCTCCAGGAGGCGTTGGCCTGTAACCAAGCGGGCCACTAGGGGCTGGTGAAGGGCGCGCCGACGGGATTGGCGGGAGAGGGCGGTAGGTCGACGAGGCAGGGGGAGGAACTTGCCCCTGGGTAGTCGTGGCTGGCCGTCGTCGAGCTTCTTCGTACCGCTTGACCTCGGCCTTTTTCTCGGCCTCCCTTGCTCTGAGCCGGTTGTCCAACTTGATGACATAGGACTGAAGCTCTCCGAAGGTCTCCAGCTCCACTGTGGTCCAAGCAACCTCGTCTCGAAGATTGTCTGAGAGGCCTTCAAGCGCCCTAGCTCTAGCTTGCTCGTTGGCTTCCCATCCCAAGACCGCCAGGTACTCCCTAAGCTTCGCGAAGTACTCTGCCGCTGATCCGGTCTGCTTCAAGTCGAAGTATCGCCTCTGAGCGGTGCCCTTGATGTCGGGATCCCCGAAGTTGTCCCTCAAGTATCTCGATAGCCTCTGAAAGCTACTGATCTTCTCGTCAAGTTCTTCTCCCGACGCGAGAGGCTGGATAGCGTCTTGAACGAAGCCCCTAAGGAAGGAGATGGCGTAGATGACTTTGGACTCCTCTGTAAACTTCGAAGGCTGTAGGCGAAAGACGATGTTGCATTGCATGAGGAATCCTTCGAGTTTCTCCGGCTTAGAGTCATCGAAAGTGTCGGGCGGGTTGGCCTTGGGCTCGCTCGATGATGCGTTGGTCGAGGGAGTGGGTGAATTGGCTCGACGAGCCTCGATGGCAACGAGTTGTTGCAGGATCTGAGCGAGGGAAGCCTGATCCGCCATGTTGTTGGGTGTGCTAGACCGGCTAGCAGGAGGAAGTCGAAGGGACTGTGGTAAAGCTTGGTGCTCGTGGTTTGGGTTGAGTGATGTCGAACGTCAAGTCTCGGTGGGCATATGCCCCGGGTATGCGTGGTTGTGCGAAGAGGTAGTAGCACTCTCTGATACTGTCACGATGCTGCGCTCTCCCGTTGGCAGAGGCCCTCTCGCACAATATCAGAGTCAAGGATAAAGGATAAAGGGGTAGAAACGAGGATGTCGAGGTGGGATCCTCGTCGAGGTTGGATCCTCGTCGAGGTTACAAGGTCGTCGAGGTAACAAGGTCGTCGAGGATACAGCGTGAGTGTGACTCAGCCACACTGCGTGCCACGGAGAGAGTGAGATCGTCAATGATGATCCATGAGACTCAATCAGAGAGTGCTGAAGAACTACGACGGGCGCCCGGGGCATCCTATATGACTCTGCGCCTGCTTCCCGTCGTCGCGCGTTCATTCAACGTCTACTCCCTCGTCGAGGTTCTCCAGCCCGAGGTAGGTCACGTGTCGGCCACGTGACAGGTGTCGGTCACGTGCGTAGGTCGTCGAGGGCGTGGCCGTCGTGACAGGTTGTTGGGGTTGCTTGCTCTGCTAAGGCTAGTCGGGCTATGACCAAAGCTGAGTTGCTTTGCTCCTTAGCCTGTTGGAGTTTGAGTAACTGATGTCAAAGTTCCTCTACCTCTGTAGGAGTGTTGTGGTCTTCCAAGTTGCGGTTGGCATGCAAAGGTAACTGGCGGGTAGAGGTGCTCATGTTACTCAACTTGCAATACTCAGTGCAAGTATAGTGGAATGCATCTAATGTCAAGACCAGGCGTAGGATAGGCTGCGTCAAACTGGTACAGTCAAAGTTGCCTCACAGGGAGTATGCAATCAAGTAGGGCTAGTAAAGTAGATGGAGAGTACAAGAGATACATACGACTAGAGACCTTCTCTACTCGAATGTCAACTTTATGTATCCAAAGACAGTCTTGGGTCACTACGAACTTCCAGTCCCGCATTTAGAAGTTTGGCTGCTTTACCCGGTTATGGTAATTAGGCGGTGGGGATTTGAGTCAGGACTGTGTGCGGCACTTGCCCTTGTCTCATTTCGCCACAGTCCCAGTGCCACAGTCCTGACATCCGACAGCATCGCCGAGACGGCATCCCGGGCGCACAGCCCACCACCAAACGCCGCATCTCGGACAGCTCGGCGCAGCCTTCGGACACGGCCACCATCACGCGCGATGCATTTTTGCGCGTGACGTCGTTGGAAGGCGCAACGGCCATGTCGGAGCAATCCACGGTGAAGCCTGCGACTGGAGCAAGTGTTGAAAGCACGCTCGGACGCCACGTGCGCATGGCGCGCGAGCCGATGCCAGAGGCTGTGCCCAAGCTCGAAGCACTAGGCGGCAACTTGAGCAACTCAGAGAGTCCACGGACAAGCTCCACGCGTAGCGGACACCACCGCACTTCAAACGCCTTGCGCCGACATGCTTTTTCCGTGCATGCCCACACTTTCCGAATATCCATTCAGTTCGAGTGGGTCCACGCTGCTGCCATGCGCAACTCAACATTCCCAGCCGTGTTGTCTTGCTATCTGTTGCCCCTGTTCGTGTGCGCCAATGCGAGCGACGCGTCTCTCACGGGAGCGAACGAAGATGTCTGCGCCGCGCGGAGCAACGCACTGATCGCCGCGAGCAACGCCAACACCACGCCGTGTACGCAGGGCTTGGGCGCCAAGAGTGCTCGTGTGTGGTGCGGCAGCAACGGTAAGCTGGCATACGCCAAGTCGCCTCGCGGCAACCAACTCATGGACTTTTCCAGCGCGGGCTACGGCGGCGGCGGTGTCGTCTTGCCCTACGTACGCTATGTGACAACGCTTGGCGCCTCGGGGCAAGATGAGACCGCAGCGGTGCAGGCCGCCATCGATGCCGTTTCCGCGCTGCCCCCCAATCCCAACGGCTTCCCCGGCGCCGTGCAGTTGGGCGGTGGAACGTACACCGTTAGCAAGACCATCAACATCACCACGAGCGGTGTGGTGGTGCACGTTTCAAGAAGCAGCGGTGCCGGCGCAACGCTGTTGAGCGCGAAGGGCGCGCCGTGTGTCCTTTACATGTGGGAGGCTGGCAAGACAAGCTACACCGTGACCGACAAGCGAGGGGAATCCGGTGCGATGGTGTTGCATCTCAGCAAGACAACCGGCCTGGAAGCAGGGCAAGGTGTGTTGATCAAGCGGCTCGTCACCAACGCGTGGATTCAGTTCATGGATATGGCGTCTCTTGTGCGCGACGGAGCGCCGCAAACCTGGATCAAACCGGGAACCGAAATGAGCATCGACCGCGTGATTGTCGCAGTGCAAGACGACAGCATCACGCTCAACGCGCCCGTGGCGGACATGATGGACATGGACTAGTATATCACGCCCTCCGCCAGCACGGTCACACCGTATACGTCTGCGGGACGCATCCGGCAGGTGGACATAGAACACCTGGGTACAGTGGCTCTGTTCACCGCCGGCCGCTACACCGATGCGTACTCCACGTTCGCAGACGTGAGCGCCGCCACGGACGTGTTCTTTCGCGACGTGATTGGCGAGAACTTTGATGGGACGTTTGTGAACTTGGGCGCCACCACCAAACACGCCACCATCCAAGATGCGAACATGCTGCACGCGGGCCAGCTGAACGGTGACGCGGGCGTCCCCGCCGAGATCACGCTGGCGGGCACCCAAGGGTTGGTGTTGCGCGCATTCGGCCTCAACGTGGTGTTGATCTTTGCGGCCAGCAACAATTGCTGCAGCATCGCTCCGCACCAACTCTGGGCCACGGGTTTCTCGTGGACAGCGTGTCCGGCGGAAACGTGTCGCTCGTGGACCGCAACACCGTTGGTGAATGTTGTCACGCTCACCGCGTCGATGAGGTTGTGATTGAGCTGGCCGGAGCCGTTGATCACGCGCTGAGACAACGTGTAGGTGTTGGCATCTTGGGTGTTGGGCACGTACGTTTCGTTCACATCCAACGTATGGGTGTAGGTGTGGTTGACCCGCTCGTTGCCCGCCGCGCCGGTGAACACGCGGCTGCCGTCACCGTACACGGTCCGCGACACCGAGCCGCTGTTGCGCCAGCCCACGGTGACGATCGTGCTGTTGCCGTCGGACTTGAGGTCCGCACCGTTGACGTAGTCGCGCGTAAGCGCAAACGTTTCCGCCGCGGTGCGATTGCTGTCGAGGTTGACGTTCACGCAACGCGTGCCGTTCAGCGTGCCGCCACGCGTGCTGCGCGGGCAGTTGGTGTATGTCCATCTGATGCTGAACTGCTGCGGCAGATTGTTGGGGTCGAGGGGCGACGGATTGGTGACGATGGCCACGGAGCTCGCAACCTTGGACTCGCTGCTGGAGTCCGGGGACGTGGTGGATCCGGTGTCCGCTACGGACGACGGGAGCGAATCGTTTGCAGAGCTCAACGCGCTCTGCATGAGGCTGCTGGGTTGCGTGACGAAGCATGGGCAGGCACGTGAGAGAGAGAAGAGCGAGACGTGTGGGAACACAGGTTCAAGGTTTCATGTGATGCACTCCTGGGGCTGTCCCCGTGGGTTACAGTACGGTGATTGTTTCAACTGATGAGGGCGGAGGAAGTTGCGCTGCGTAAGACGTTGTTTGGAAAGGTGAGGCGGCGGGCGGGGTTAGCGTTCGTTGGGGTGGCATGTCTGGTTACCTTTGGCGTATGCACACTTTGATGAGGCCAAAGTAAGCCAGCCACCTTTGCTTGGTCGTTGCTGTTCCTTTTTGGTCATTGCGCGTTGTGTCAAAGAAATTACGCGTGATGGTGCGCATTGCGCGACTCTTGTTTAAAAGTAAGAGCGCATCGCACGTCCGTGCGCGCGTTTAACCATGTCCGTCGCGCATTGCATAAGTATGCATTCGGAGGTTCATCCCTCTTGCTGGAATCGGGAAGATGTCATGTCATCAGTGCGCCAGACCACCACTCTGCCGTCGAGTATGCTGGGCCTGATTGATGGGCTTTCCCCTACAGAACGCACCGAGTTCAGTGAGATCATCGAGAACCTGTTGGGTAGATCGGGCGCAAGCACGGCGACGAGCAGGCCGTACCAAGCCGACTCCTACACCGGTGCAAGTACGGAGGGCGCCGCGGGTGGATCGGGCGCGCTCACCAGCGATCCTGAGGTGATGGACGAATTCACGCAGTTCTTGGCGATGCTGTTGTTGGACTACCTCGACCCAAATTTGATCCAGCAGAGCGCAAGCGAGTCGAGCGCGCCGCTCGGACACAATGGCGCGCCGGGAACCCCTCATGGTATTTGCGCAGGCGATGGCGAGCGACTGTTCGCAACACCACAGCTGAGGGGTTGCCTTACTCGACTGGAACACCGGCACTGCAAACCCCAACGATTTGTCGGACACCTGCGCCCGCTGGGGACGGACCCCCAGCACGTGGAAGAGGTTCTTGGGAAACACAGCTTGGGACTTGACTGAGTTCAGCCTTGGAGCGCAAGCATGGTGACCACCTTGCCATCGGGTGTTCCCTGCTCGCCCACGCTGCGAAATCCCCACGCTGCGTGAAACGCTAGCGATGTGTCGTTGTCGTTGCGCGGTGCGATGTTCACCTCGCACAGCAGCGGCGCGCCGGCCTTTTGCGCACGCTCCCGCGCTTCGGTGCCACGGCGTTGCGCGCACGCCGACAGCGCAATGCGATCGATGTAGAAGAATTGCGGGTAACGCTGTGTAAACCAGCGGTAATTGACGCTCTGGTACGCTGCTCTGGGGCCAAGGCACAACAAGTATCCCAGGATGTCGTTGTCGGCGACGGCGACGCGAAATAGCGACGACCAATCCGCAAGCTGTTGGAGAGATTTCAGAGTGAGCATGCTGACAGCACGTTGGCTTCGTTGATGGCGAGAATGGCTTGAGCGTCATCCGCGCGGGCGTCACGTACAGTAGCTCGATATCCACACCGCGTGGATAAGAGATGCAGGGGCGGCTGTCAACCTTCTTCGAACGCTGTGTTCAGTGGCTTACCGCGGTGAAGAGCTGATTGGGACTGTCTTGGACGCAATCGCAGATTTGCACAGGCGTACCGTTGGTGGTGCTGCCGCTGGTCACGTCGAGACACTGCACAGAGGACCCTATCCACTGCAGGGCGCCGTTCTTGAAGGCAAACATCTGGTTCGTATTGTCGTCCACGCAGTCCCAGAGTCGCACACCGGTGCCGTTCACCACGTCGATGCACTTGTTCGTGTCACCGTTGGCATCCACCCAGTGCCGATGGTAGTTCACCAGGGCGAAACTCTGATCCGTGTTACCGCCAAGGCATGACCACATCTGCAGCAGCGTATGAACCGTTTTCATCGACGCCGCTCGTGACGTCCACGCGGAGGCATCATGGAGGCGGGGTCAAAGGGTTTGTGGGCGCTATTGGTCAAGACCAGGCCGCAGGCAGTCGCAAATAAGCAGGTCAGAAGAACACCGCCGAGCACCACCCCTCGAAACATGACCGGACTCCCGACGGTGGATCGGCCCACAGTCGTCAGACATTCTCCAGCACAATGAAGGGCGGCTAATGACGTGTATCGCAATGCGCAAAAAATGCAGTTCTGGCCGCGTTTCCACAGCATCTGGTGCTGTGGAGCAGCGGACCTACGAGACGCTATCGGGCGGGGGCGGCAACGCGCCATACCCCTGCGATGGCGCCGCGCGCCCGGGGGGGGGGGGGGGGGGGGGGGGGGCCGCCAACGTCACAAACGGCATGGTCTCCAGCGTTTCGTACGGTTGGAGCTGGTACTGTAAGTTCCGCTCAATCCAGCTCTGCAACTTGGGCTGCCACGCTTTCGAATCGCGGCGCTGCATGATGGGGTCTTCTGCCAATTGCGCCACGGTGCCGAGCAACACGTCCCGACGCACGCGGTATAAGGAATGCAGAGGCAACGCCATGTCCAAAAGCTCGTCCAAACCATCGAGCTCTCTTACAACGTCGTCGAGCACATCGTCCAAGCGCTTCAGCACTTTGGTTTCGCCGCTCCCGTTGTAAGCGCGCCGCGACAAGCCCACGCGCCGCGTAAGGCTAGAACGTATCTCATAGCCGTCTGAGCATTATCTTGAGGCATCCCAAGTGGAGGAAGCCCAAGAAGCTGTCCGCCCTGAGATCCCACCTAACCGTCAAACGGCGAAAGCGTTTCAACCACGCGAAGCAGCGCTCAACGCGCCATCGTCGTTTGTATCGACGCAGCTTGCGGCCGTCTTGCGTTTTTCTACACCTGTGGCGCTGATGGGGCGCGACGAGTTCGAAGCCTAGGGCTAGGAGCGTCGAGTCGAGATTGTCGCTGTCGTACTGTCCGCTTTGTCCCCGATGACGACCTTGGGCTTTTGCGTGGTGAAGATGTTGGCAAGGGTTACCTCGGCCAATTGCGACTCATGGCGCCCCCCACTCGCAATCCCTGCCGCGATAGGTAGACCATTACGGTCTGCCACCGCCATGATCTTGATGACACGTCCTCCGCGAGTGCGTCCAACGAGAGCACCCCCCTTTTTGCCCCCGCATCGGAGCCATCAATGCTCGTTCTTCTGCAAAAAAACTTGGTGATGATCTTGAGGATCACGGGCGGTGCCGCCGCGAGGATCTGCGCATGTTTGATCATTTGATACTGGTGCACAAGCCAGGGAAGCGCGTGACTGGTGTCGAACTGCAGTGCGGGATTGTTGGCGTACATGTACTCCTGTGAGCGCTCATACATACTTCTCCGCATCCGACATGCGTTCCGCTTCCAACAGGCCGTTGACCGTCCTGATCACCGTGTCGGTCTCGCTGCGGCTCAGACCTAGCTCGGCAGAGATTCCCCGCACATCGTGGTCGTCCAGATTGCTGCGCGTGAGATGCACAAGGGTTTCAATCGCGTACGGCCCCGGAACTTGCGGCGTGGTGATGTGCACCAATCGCAGGCGCAACGCGTCTTCTATCTCCTGGAGCTTGCCAAGGCGTTGCGCCCGTCTCTGAGATGCGTGGCGTCCTTGAAGGCCTTGGCATTCGCGCTGGCACCGCCCTTGATGTCGATGGCGATGGCTTTGCCCGGCGCCAATGCGGTTCGCTGGTAGATGTAAATCCCGGTGAACACTTCGCGGTTCACGCCGCGGTTGTTGACCTTGATGTAGAGTAGTCCGCAAGGGCGCTCCACTTGTTTTCCGACACACCGTTCCAGCTGCGCTTCTTGACGTCGTTGAAAACGGTCTGCGCGATTTTGGACTGACGGTTGCGTGATGGCGCCGTCGACCGTCCACATGCCAATGCGACCGCTCAACATTGTGCAGCCTTTCTTGATGCGCAGGCCTGTGGCCTCGCGTTCACTGAGCAGCACCACGGGCGCGTGCGTGGGTATCACGCTGTCCATGACGAGTTTCTGAGATTCGGCATGCGCGGCGGGATGCGCTCACTAGGCGGAAGAGCATCGTCACACTGCTCCCGGAAAACTTCTCGCGCTGCCGTGAGATGTTCTCGACGAGGTGTACTCGGTGGGGATCAGCGACACGATGGCGGTGTCTTGATCCACATTCTCCACGCGCTTGAGCACGCGCTTTTCTTGATCGATACTGTACCCAAGTCTACTTTTTGCACAATGCAGCCCGCCATGATGCCGCCGTTGAAGCGCACCACGCTCATCTGCTCCCAGGTTTCGCCCGGCGCAATGTTGTACATGTTGCTGGGGTGCGGCGCGACGAACCACTTGGCCAACTCCGGCGCATCTGCGCTGGCGGCCTTCAAGACCAACCGGTCCTGAACATCGGGTACGCTCCGCCGTCCGTGTACCGTACACCGCACCCGTGACGTGTAAAGCACCCCCGCCCAGGGCACGTTGCCCGCCCCGCTCCATCTTGCCCTCGTACGTGAGAAAACACGGCGCATTGGAGTCACGCAGGCTCTTGTATTGCAGCTGGAACGAGGGCGACTGGACGTTCACTCGGACCACGGTATCGCCAACCACGACGGTCACGGGCCCCGCTGGAACGCCCACGGTAAACGGTGTCGCGTGGATGGCTGGCCTGACCGGCCAAGAGCTCGGTTTCCAACGCCGACAGCGGCTGCAGCGCAGCGCAGCGCGAATGCGACCCGCTGAGAGGACGGGCGGCGCGAGATCGGTTTGTGATGGCGGACCGTAGGCGCTGAGGGTGCTGTTCACTGTCGCGAACCATGTCCATGAGGCCGCGGTCACGATGAACCTCGCGCTCGCAGGCGATGCGACCCTTCCCCGGGGATATGGCATTGTTTTGAAGAGCAACAATCCCAACGTGAGCATTACGCGGCCCACGGCCGCCGGTAGCTCCGTGGTGGCGGACGGCGTGTCGTCTTCAACCATCACCGTGCTGGCGTGCTGGGGCGCGACTCCGTGGGCAACGCTGTCACGGGCGCGCCGGTCACCTTTGCCAGCAGCTCTGCAACCAGTGGTGTGACGAGCACGTCGGAACCGTGCAGATGCGGTGCTGCTGCATTCGACCCATTTAGAGACGACTCGTAGCACTTCGTCTTCTTGAAGCTTGATGTGTACTGTAGGCAACCTCGGAGCTCCCAGAGACTCTTGGGAGAGGTGTATACTCTTGACTATGCGAGCTTCATGCGTACAGTATGCGTGACTGGGGCGCGATAAAGATGCAAGTTCTCCAGCCAAAGATCCCCGACGTCAAGAGGATCTCTTATCGACGAACAATAGGCCCCGAGGACGCTTCTTAGGGTGATAATTACCTCTTTGGGCAGGATGCGGTGTAGAACTATAAGACCTTGGGCGAGTGGCATTGTACAGACCGCCAGAGCGATGATCCGTATATACAGAGCTGCAGAGATGGACGAATGCATAGCTCTCATCGTTGTGTAACAGATTAAAAGTCCCAAGTCTCAGCCCCAGGCTACAGAGAGCCTACAGGCTGTCCATCGAGTCGTCGCTGCTGCCGCAGACGCCCTAGACACCGTCACAAACCGAGCCGTCGCCGTCCACCGTCGCAGACGCTCGAGGAAGTTTCTCAGCCGTCGAACAAGGCTAGAAGGAGAACTAGGACACAGGAATACCTCGTGAGCACATAGGGAGAGTGTCGGGCCTAGTAACAGGCGCTTCATCGCGAAAGTCGTCTGTGAGGTATCGTTGCGCTGACGCACACCGTGCCGTCGTATCTATCAAATTCAGCACCCCCGCGTGCGCGCAGACCACGTTCCACCTACCTTTATCGCAATGTCCGCCACCAGAGTCAATATAGACGCGATCCCGAAGCTCTCGCATGTTCCCTCGTCATATGCGCCATGGCGTGCGGCCGTAGAAGTCGCCCTGCAGCTCGGAGACTGCTGAAATGCCGCCTAGGGGCTCGATCTCGAGCCAGGGTGGGCCGGGGTGACCGCCGAACGTCGAGTCCGTGCTGGGTCTGTCATGCCGACAGGATCAGAAGCTGGCGGGCTCAGCTGGGAGGATAAGAAGGACGATGGCAAACCCGAAAGAGCAGGGCGCAGGCGATTTTAAAGGGGACGGCCTCACAGGCCGTCAGGCTGGACATCGAAGACCTGCTCGCCGCTGTCGACATGTGGAAATACTGCGACAAGATGCCACGGGGCAGATGTCCTGGAGAATCAGCGCATTGCGCAGTCAAGGCTCTGGAAGATGGACCTACGCGGTGACGCCCCTGCCGATGAGATGAGCGCGCACGTCGAGACGTTCTCGAAGGCGATTGCGGATGGCAAGCGCGTCGGGATCGTCCTGAGCGACAGCGAGCGGGCGCAGCGGTTCCTGTCGACGATCCTGGATCCCGCCTTCAACATCGTCCGGGCTGAGCTAGCCCCCATCACCAAGAGGGAGCGGACGTGGTTGTAGTACTTCCAAAGTACACCGCCGAGATCGCTCGACGACGGGCTAGGCCGCCGCCGTCGTCGCACGGATGACAAGGCCGATTTGACCAATAAGGCTTGACCGAGAGGAATCACGAAGACGCCGTCATGGTAGCCGAGCGTTGTCGCAACAAGGCTAGGAAGGATGACGAGTGTTGGCGATGCGGTGAGACGGGTCATTGGGGGGCGTGACTGCAAGGCTGCACGTCAGCGCAAGACTCATGAGGACCACAGGGACCGACAGAGACGTCATCGCGACCAGCAGAGCGACACCGACGATGATAGCGACGAGAGCTCTGATGATGAGCGCTCGGTTGCAGACAGAGACAAACCGCCCACCAGGAAAAGCGCATCGCCATCCCGGCCAAGGCAAGCACGGGGCTGCTTGCCGCCGGCATGGAGTGTATCGGTCTGAATGTTGCCGCCGGCATGGAGTGGATCGGTCTGACTGTTGCCGTCAACGAGTGGGCCGATCTGCTCGGCAACCCATGGGCTGAGAGCAAGGCCGTTGTTACCGTCGCCGAGAGGATCGTCGAGATCGCAGAGACCGGTGAGACTACCTGTGAGGCGGGGACCACCGAGGATGCCGAGACCGTCGAGATCGTCAAGACGGCCTGGGTGATCGATAGCGGAGCATCATTTGACCCCGCACCGCTCGATCCTCAAGAGCGTGCGAGTGCTCGAGAAGCCCGTTACCTTCGGGCTGGAGAGCGGAGGCACCGTCCAGGCCGTCGATGTCGGCGAAATCAACGTGAGGCTCGTCTCGGTACGACACCTCACGCTGCAAGACGGGGCATCTCGTGCAGACTGGTCGAGTCAGCGTGTGTTCGTTGTCGAGGCTGCTTGCCCGAGACTGGGAGGCAGAGATCAAGGACGACGGCGGGACGCTGCAGAGAGAGGACTAATGGCTCACTCTGTGCAAGACTGGATCCCTGTGGACCGTCGCTCTCAAGACCACCAGCCCGACCGCCCTGGGCTATACCGCGAGAGACTTAGAGGCCGATACCGCGGCCAGAGACTCGCAGGACGACGATGAAGGCAAGCCGGCGTCGATTGGTGATCAGAGAGGAGCAGAGGGAGCCTGTGTAGAGAGGGAGGCCGCGAACACCGGCCAGAGAGAGGCGAGACGTCAGAGAACCGTCAACACCGGCACGGCAGAGCTGGATATCAGCCCAACCGGTCAGAGTGAGGTTCCGCTCACTAAGTCGCCCGCCTCCGCCATTGCCGCACACCATCTTGAAGCCCTACGTCAGGAGAGTCATCACGCGGCGGAGGAGGATGGCTACATGCGCAAAGCGGCCATCGATGACAAGTCCTGCAGACGGGGGCGACGTGGAGCCACATCAGGTGATTGGGCCAAAACGCCGAAACGCCGATAGTCAGCTCTCGACTCATCAGCCCTATCAGCAACGCTTTCCTACATGCGCACGGAATAACAGAGGCTGCATGCATGCACGGGGAGCTGGAAGACATAGTGGAGACTCAGAGCTACCGGAAGACACCAAGACCATTGAGATTGGGGCAGAAATGACGGAGAACGGCAGGATCGCTCCCGAGCAGCCTGAAGGAGGAGGAGCAGTTAGCCGTGTGACGTCCGCATCAGTCGTATCCGGGCTCTATCGTCATGGCGCGAAGATCAACTGGCTGCAGGGCGTCCCGAGTGCCCTCAGTGCCCGCGACGCCGTCGCGGAGACGCTCGGCGATGAGTTGCAGCCCGCCGACTTCGAGGGGCAGTGTTGCACGATAGGCCCCGAGGACGCCTCATAGGACCAGAATGGCCTCTTGCGGCCAAATGAGCAGACCACCAGAGGGACTGCTCTTATATAGGAAGAGCTGCAGAGATGGACGTATGCATCGCTCTCGTCATTGAGTAACAATCAAGCAAGCTCGTCGTCGCTTTCTGAGTCACCTTCATCCTCATCCTCATCTTCATCCTCATCCTCATCCTCATCCTCATCCTCATCCTCATCCTCATCCTCGTACTCGTCATCGCTCCGTGCGACACTCTCACCTTCCATAGGGTCATCGCTGTCCGAACAAGCTCCGACCGTGTGCTCCTCCTCAGACTCGGCTTGATCCCCATCTTCCTCGCTCGTGCCCGTGCCCGTGCCACAGAGATCGCTCAATGTCCCCTCCTCCTCTGCATTACTGGCACTCTCGATATGCCCCTTGATAAATGACAGCTCGGCATCCGCACCCGCACGCCACGCGGCGTACTCGGCCGTCTTCCACAAGACTCTCTCGTGGTATTTCTCAAGCCGTCCGATAGTGCGATCTCGGATCAGAAGGTTCTGAGCGATGGCGACATCTGATGCCGAGTTGATCGAGCGGCCCAACTGCGACAGCTTGGCCAGTTTGTGATCGGCCCACGCGCGCGGAAGATCGAAGCAGAGGCCGGTACTCAAGTGCCATCTCGGTCCGAGACGTTTGGGTCGAAAGGCTGACCGTGTGAGCAGCTACCCATCCCAGCCTCGAGGTCGAGTACGAGGGAGCTTACGTGCTAGCTCGGCCCGCAGCTCCTTGGTTCCTCTTACCAATCGCTCGATCGTCTTTGCCATTTCCGCGATCGAGCGATCGACCCTGCCTCGGCCAATCCGACCACCGTCCCCTTCCTCGTCGCCATCGGCGCGCCGACCGACGTCATCTGGACTGCGCGTGGGGACGGAAGATTGCGAAGAGGCTCGCTGCTGGTTGTGCCTCAGCGTCGCGCGAAGCCGGACGATCGGCGCAACACATGTCGAGTTGTACCTGGCGAGCTGGGCGTCAGTTCTGACGGGTACATGAGCAGATGGATCGGCTCACCAACTCGGTCTGGTTCATGTTCTGGTTGTACGATTTCGCGCGGGCTTCGTTGGCGGCAGAGGAACCGGTAGCTCGGCCAGCATCGGTACCAGGGCGAGCCGGCAGATTGAGCAAGAGCGGTTCGCCACTCGACGCCCGGGTCACGGCCGCCGTGTAGCGCGTCCGGTAGATCTTGGTCTTAGGGATGGACTGGAGCGCGATCTGCCTGCGATCTCTGTGCTTTCGAGAACTTGCGTTTGGAGCAACTGATCGAGGCGTATGGGCGGGCCCACCCCTGGATTTGACCTGAAGCTCAGTGCGGTTCTCACCGAGCCGAGCGGGCGATCGAGGAGCTTACGCCGCGAACACCAGGTCTATGAGCCGTATCTGTGACTCGGGGTACCGCCCGTCGAGTTGGCGCCCCCGCAATCTTCCGACATTTATCGGCAAGCTTTGCGAGCTCGAGAGCGAGCTCGTTGAGCGATTCGACAGCGTACTCTTGATACTCCTGTGCGTCAGCGTGCCCATGCCTCTGCCCCCGCTTGGACCTCCTCGACTCGAAAGGGAAACGGGACGGGACGCACCTGGCCCACCTCCCATTTGTCGCAAGCGGCGCGGAGTTCGATGGTGATCACCTTTGTGTCTATCGCCCACCTGTCGGCGGTGACGGTGGCTGTGGCTGTGGCCGTGGCTGTGGCTCTGGCTGTCATGACGCGTCGTGTGGAGAGGAAAGACGAAAAGGATGATGAGACAGAGGAGCGAGCGAGCCCACTGACTGCGGAAGAGAAAAAAGAGGCTACTCGTAAGGGTTGAATGCAGGGTTGCGATAATGTCCTGTGCGCACATGACAATCAACCCTCTCCTCCCTTGGCCCTTCCTCGCCTCTTGCTCTTTTGTTTGTTTGACTCTACCTTGCGACCGGCTTGGCTTTGCCTCGCTCCCTCCTCTCGCGTCCATCAATCCATCCATCCATCCATCCATAATCAATTGTTGTGGCCGTACGTCCGACCATCTTTTGTAGCTCTTGACCGCCAGCCAGCCAGTTTGGAGCGCATATCGACCACCATGGGTGAATGCGACATGGACAAGACCCCCACGGCGCGACGACCCCGACCAAGTCGGATCCCGCGCCGTTCAGTCTCCTTGTCGACGCTCACGCCCACGCCCAAACCTGTGAGGCACACGGACCAAGACGGTCACGAGAATAGTCATGAGATCAAGTACTCGTACGGACCGTACGTGTTCGTGCCCGCCCGGCCCTTTGACCACCTTCGACCTTTGCTGATCAACCAGTCGAGCGTCCGTCACCGGCGCGCCCCCAGCCCCAGCCCCAGCCGCCCTCCCCGTCGGCCCTGCCGGGAACCTCACCTCAGAAATCCCAGACCCCGCGCCCGCGCCCGCCCCTCTGACACGATCCCTCTCTCGTCGAACAAGCATCGTGTCGTTCGCAGAGGAGCCACTGTCCCGCTCGGTATCCCGCTCGTCGTCCATCTCGACAGTCTCCACGTCACGCCGCTCTTCCTCGATCACCAATCCCAATCCCAATGCCGATGCCGATACCGTCGCCGTCGACACCAATGTCGTCGGCCTCCGCCAGTTGGTCCACTTCAACGAATCCACCCGACCTCGCCAAGACCAGCTGGACGAGGCCCGCGCAGAACTGGCCAAGTTGCGCGCCGTCGTGCGCGGTCATGCGGCCGAGATCGATCGTCTCGAGCGCCGCCATGCCCTTGAACTGCGTGCCGCCCCCGCCCGGCCTGTAGGTGACGTTTCCACTGGCCATACGATTACCGAAGCAAAGACCGATGATGGCGTAAAGGCTGTGGACCTCACGGCGACCATTCTGGCTCGGCTCGACGCGCAGGCCGCCGTGATCAACGATATCGCGGTCGCCATGGCGAGGTTGGAGACGCATTGGAGCCCGACTGGCACCGCCGGCCCCAGCCCCAGCCCCAGCCGAGGCGCAGGCCCAGAGGGTGTTGTTGGTGATGGTGGCGAGGATGTAGACGGTCAAATCATCCGATCCGAGCTGAGCAGGTTGCGTGGCTTCATCGCTTCAGGTCGACTCCGCTGGGTCCCGCTCGAGTCGCACTCGGTCTCGGTCTCGGTTGAGCAAGCAAGTGAGTGAGTGACTGTAGACTGTAGACTGTACTGTACTGTACTTGAATCGCATGCATGCATCCCCGTAAGTACAGTCAATCTACAGTACAGTACGCACGCAGCAATGGGCACAGCTGGGGTGGGATGGATGGATGGATGTAGTATGGATGGGCAGCGAGCGCCAAGCAAAGACAGAGGCAACAAAGCAAGACAGACGTGTTGCCAAGCGAGTTGAGGACAATCTACACATGCATACGTCTAACTCTAGTCCATCCGATTGCTCCTTACGACGTGGCCGAGGCTCGTCGACATCGCTGGCGCAGCACGAAGAGATGGGGCAGTGGCAAAGTAACTGGAGATCAGCCACGACACCTAGGAAGGGGGGATGGTGCAAAGTGGAACCTACTCGCACCGTGTCGCATGGCCCGAACGGATGGATGAAGAAGACGCCGACAATCGGCAATGTGTAGGGATTCCAGACGACCTGGCGTATCAGCTCGAGCCGACCGAGGTCAGACATCCAGACACATACCTGTTGAATGTTGAGTTGACGTGAAACCGAGGGCGAGGCGCCGAGACAGCATTTGACGAGCAGGCCGCGCAGGGCAGGGAGGGGCAAGGAGGGCTGACGCAGTCGTGATATATATGTGGCGTTGGTCTATATGTAAGCGCGACCCAAGGCAGTACAAGTACGTCCGACGAACCAACCACTGACTCACCTATGCCGTATGCAAATACACTCGTCCTCGATGAACATCATCATCTCACGGTCTGCGATCGTCCGAGCGGGTAGCCTGGACATTAGCATGTACGCCAGAGAGGGGCAAGGAAACGGACAAACTGACCAAATCAAGCAAGGCATAGCATAGCAAGCGAGCGAGGTCGACCAGCCGGCCAAGGCGAGAGGAAATGCTTCTATCGAGTAGCGAAGCTGGCGGGTAAGCACCGACAACAACACGCAAGATCGACAACGTACTCATAACGTCCGGCTCGATCTCGCACCTCGGACCCCTGCCCCTCTCGGTGGCATGGCCCCACCGGCCAGTCAGCCGAACAAGAACGCGGAGACAGTTCTGCCCACACACGCCATGCAGAGCTTTCTCACATCCCGACAGACGTTACCGTCGAGGTAGTTCTACCCACATACGGTAGTCGCCATGTCGAGCGGGACTGGAAGGAAAGGACACGCCGTCGGGAAGGGGCGCGGAATGAGGGAGGAACGCGGGCTAATGAAACGACAGATGGGATGGGCAAGAGGACGACGAGCGATGGAGCCAGGAGAGCGGAGTACGAGATACAAGGCAAGGCATGACAGAGGATGAGAGGAGTGAGAGAGTGAGAGAGTAAGAGAGTGAGAGGGTCGGAAGTGAGAGAGTCAGAGAGAGAGAGATGAAGAGAGGGGGTATATGTAGCAAGGCGATGCCCATCGGGGATTCTTTTCAAAACCCCGTTGGCAGATGCATGTGGCAGTCTGCCCCTCAAGGCCGATGTATTCTTTAACGCCGACATGATCGCATCTATTTGTTGGCCCATTACCGTTAGAGAAACTATCCAACTTGCTGGTATCGCATGCACATGTATGCCCTCGCTCTCGGCGCCGCGGCTCAAAGACCCATGCATGCTGCTTTCTCGCATACTATACACCCAGCTTGCCCTTTCCGTTGCTCCTCGTACCTTTCAAGTCTTTTTCGACCGTAGACTTCGCCTCTGCAAACACTTGGTCCAGCTTGCGCGCGTCCTGGTTACCGCCGGTGTTGGCCCATCGTGTGTGCATGGTGCGCTTCACGTTCGTCTCCACACTCTCCCAATCTCTCACTGTCACTCCGAACAGGTACCGGCGCTGGCCAAGCGTCACGAGGGATCTCCGTAGATCCGCGAGGATCCTATCGGGATCCGAGTAGCGTGTCGTCGAAAAGGACGCGGTCCAGGCTTTGTCCGTTTTGAGCGATGTGTCGAGGATGACGTCATCTTTGGCCAAGTCCAGAGCTTTCGAGAGAGCGGCGGCGCCCACATCGTCGGTGACTCCGGGAAATGTGAAGGCCTCGCGCAGCGCATGGATGGTTGCGATGAAGAAAAGACTGTCGCCGATGGACAACAAACCAGAACCGGACTGCATGTCAGCGTCGCGCAACGCCCACCTCGGCAACTGCCCAGCGATACTTACTTCTGCGGCAGCCTCTACGAGGACCTTGAGCGGACGGAGCGTCTCCGTTATGCCTCTTCCCGACTCGCTGAACACGTCCATCGTACCCTTGACGGCCTTTGCCAGTGTTTGCACGTCCTGCATCTGCCGATACGCCTCTCCGCTGGGGGACTTCTCGATGGTCGGAGGCCGTACGCGTTGTAAGATTGTCATCGAGCAATGCAGCACTTTTGTCATTCTTGCCCGCTCGTTCGACAGGTCTGCTTTCGCCGTCTTGATTTCGCCAGCATGCAGCTCCGCCTGTTTGTTGAGCCTTGCCTCCATTACACACGCCTCGCTTCTGGCTTGCTCCAACTGTCGGGCCAGGCGATGGTTCTGTTCCTCCACCAACGACTTCTGGGCGAGTTCCCGAGCCAGATCCGCCTTCAAGCTCTGCACAGTGTTCTCGAGTTTGGAGCGGATCTCGTCGTCATAATCGTTGTCGAACCAACCGGAATGATCGCCGGAAAAGGCTGGCGGGCCGTCGTGAAAGAATGTTTGATCGGCGTCCCCGTTGCCGGAGCGGAGGGCCGACAATGAGGGAGACGGGGTTGCCTCTAGCATCGTAGTCGGGGTGGGTAAAGCCGGAGAAGCCGAAGCGGTGTGAGGGTTGTACGGTGTTGACGGTCTGTCGTGGACAGACGGACCTCGACCGCGAGCCGAATCTTGGTCCGATTGGAAGATCGCTGGTGTGGATGTGGCATCAAGCCCTCGATGGAAATCAAGCGGGGAAGAGAGAGAGGCGAAACGGGCCCGTTTGGGAATGGGTGTGGAGAATTCGCCTACACCCGCTGGCTCGTCAGCTCCCTATAATGACTCAAAGCAAATGGACGTACTCTCACTCAAAGTCTCAAGAGACATATCGCTGGTGTCGATCAAGCCATCCTCGGGCACAGGCGGATCTCGGTCCTCGGCGTTCGCCTCCTCACTGCCCCCTTGAGCACCTCGTTCGTCACCTTTCACTGCGACCAGCTCGGCGAGTACGTTTGGGCCGTGAGGCAGGTCGTCGGTCTCCCTGAACCGCTGCAGCAATACTCTGCGTAGCTCATCCTGCAAGTGCGACGCGACCGGCTTGATCTTCTGCTGCGATTCTTTGACCGACGGCCGGCCCCGCTTGCTCTTGTTGAAGGCGTTCTGCTCCGGACAGGATCGATTCTGGGACTGCGCTTGTCCCCGCTGGGCCTCGTCCTCGCGCAGCTGCTTGTCGGCTCGCGTGAGGCGCGCGATCGACCCAGCAGGCATGAAAGCCATGGTTCGACCGAGTGTCGCGGTAGCCATCGTAGGCCGAGCCGAGGAGGCAAAAGATGAAGGGGTCCGAGCTCGACTTGGCAAATGGGCTGTCAACATGTCATTTACAACCCTTGCATTCGGTTGCGCCTCGGGGATTTTATCTCGGCTTTCCTTCCACAGCGCCGGGAATCTGCGGCATCAGATGTGGTCGTCTGGGATATGTAGAAAACCTACGCAGCAGCGAAACCCGAGAGAAGCAATCGTTCTGGCAACAAGCTATCCTGCATTTTGGCAGCAACCGCAACAGCACTCCGGTCCAATTGCGCGTAAACGTGTTGATCGGACCATTGCACTACGTCATCGTTGTCGCCCTTCAGCACTCTGCCGCCTGGACGGGAACGGGCAGCATGTCGATCGGCCGCGTTGCGCGGTGTGACGCACATCACCCAGCGGACACTGCTATCCAACAACAGTTTTTTGGTCAGGGATTTGTAGTCGGCCATGGCCTTTGCCAGCAAGGAACGACTCTTGGCAGTGTTGCCCGGGTTGCGACTGCCAGTTGCAGCTTCAGGCGAGGCGGAGAAGGCGTATAGACCGGCCGAGGTGAGAAGTTCGACGGCGCGCGAGTCGGACCGGTGGATATTGCTGAGCAGCAATGGTTCCAGCTTGTACGAGGCCTTGTCACACGCGTGTTGCTGCTCGACCACGACCGCGCCACCGTCACCCAATGATTCTTTTCGGCGAATAAAGTCTCGTTCCAGGTCACCGAGGGTTTTGCAGAGTGTTTCCAACCCCGTGTTCTTCCGGTTCAAGGCGGCGTCGTTGAGCTTCTCCGCCCATTTGTCGTTGGCGTCTGCAAGCCTGCCAAGATATTGCCGCGGTTCGAGAAGTGCCGACTCCAATGCCGGGTCAATCTCGGCCGAATCCGCTTTTAACGTTTCGTATGCGGTCTGTACGTCAGCTGCCAAGTTCGAGGTGCGGTGTTGCTACGTGAGATCAGTCGAACCTGTGGGTGACAGGCAGAAGGGTAGAGACGGGAGCGCTGAAGCGGAGACTAACTTGATAGAGGTCTTCACAGTACTGCACGTGAGCCAACGTTTCCCGCCGAGCTGCAACTCACAAGCTTGCTGAGCTCGTCGTTACACATGTTTATGATCAGGGAGCCGTGCGTATTCTGATATCAGCATTGGACTTCAAGGTACATGCGCCGCTGGCCACCCTCTTCTTCGCACACGGAAAAGGGGGGAAGGGGGGGGGATTTCGCGCACCATGTCGAAGATTTCATAACCACACTACCGATGTCAGATTCAAGCCGTTTAGGTCGGACGAGCTACTGACAATGTCCAGCATCCCAATCTTTTTACACTGGGAAAGATCCTGCCCACCAACCGAGACGTCGTTGCATTGCTTGAAGATGCCCTGCAGTCAGCCCACGTCAACGATCCATGTCCACGACGCTCACTTGGATGACCGCCAGATAAACGGTAAGCATCATTCCGTCCCGGACAGCGAGCACTTCATTGACAGGCTTGCGCACTTTCTCGACGCCGCCAAACAGAGTCTCCCGGAGTGTGCTGCTCAGTTCAGACGCCTTGATTCCCCACAAATCCGCAACATAATTGATATTCTTGTCGTCCACGTCACGAGCGGAGAAGTTGCCGAGGAATAACACTCCCAAGAGAGCCTGGATAATTTTGTGCGCCGCTCCTGGGGAATGGGTGGCGCGAAGAGCGCGCACGAACCCATCCAGGCGGTTTTCCTGAAGGCCCAGGGGAAGGTTGTCGTTGGCACAGCCCTTGACAAGGGCGAAACCTTGATGCCCGAGGCTCAGAGCCTCGGTAGGCACTACCAGCGGCAGGTCGATGCCGTGTTTGATCATGAGAGCCGGAAGGGTAGAGCCCCACGCGGCCAACTGGTGCATGATGTCGAAGCAAGATTGGTCGCCGGCAGGGTGGTGGATGCACGCAAAGAGGCGAGAGTGTTCGATACCGTGGATATCAACGGTAGTAGCCACGGTACGACGCGAGGCCGGATCGATGTATCTCTATAGGGTCAGCCTTGTCCTCTTGCCCCACCCCTCCGTGATACAGTGCCCCCGGATGCATGCGAGGACTCACGTAGGTGCACTTGATTGCTCGACTCGAGAGCGGGTTGAGTTTTGTCGAGGCAACAGTCATGAAGTCGACGAGAAGCGAGGCGTTTGTGAGCGTGTCGACCGTGTTGGGGGTTACACCTTGACTTTGGGCGCGAGGGATGTGGTAGTCGTAGTACGCATCGACCAGAGCAAAGTTGCGCGATTTGCCTGCGCCACTGCAAGGTCAGCCAGCACCCACTGACTGGCAGAATACGAGGAAGAAGAAGGTTGAAAGACAAGTAATCGACTCACGAAGCTCCTTGAAAGACTATTGTGCCGTTCCTCTCGGTCAGAATCGCCTCGTCAAGCGCATCCCGCGCGACGGCGAATATATGGTCTTTGGTGGCGTCGACAGCGAGCTGGTTTCTCTGGACTTGATCGAGGTGTCCGACCTTGCACCCAGGGGCAAAGGCGTCGAGGTAATCTTTTCCATCTGGGAAAGAATCAGCGTGCCGTCTGGCAGTTTTGGGGGGGCACTGGTGGGGAGGCGACTCACAAATGGCAAGCTCTTTAAGTGGGTTGACAATCAACTGCTTGTCAGCCGGATGCTGGGCCACGGGAATGCGGATAGACGACGTTGGACGCGAGGCAACAGACAAGAGGCGGGCGGGGGTTGTATGACCTACCAGACAAGATCCCACTGTGGTGTGAATCTCGCCAGCCGACCACCTGTTTTTCAGATCGGCGGTGAGTTTGGACTTCATGTTTCCGAGCGAAGAGTCTGGATATGAGCGACGGGCGTATCATCCAACGACAACAGATGATGGCGGGAGAGAAGAAGGCATCTGATAACTGACTGACTGTGGTGCCAGTTACGCAGGATATTGAGAATGGGCGATAGATTCCTTCAATGCGCGAGGCGAGATACTGTCACCAGACGTTGTGAGGAAAGAGAAAAAAACGTCCTGCTACGTTGCGCAAAAAAGGGTGAAGAAACGTTGTGCGACATCGACTACATGCTACGCCTGCCCGCAGGGTCAAAGGGCCACCAGTGAGCTCAGTGCGTGTTTCGGATTCACGCTTGCTGCGCCGAGACCCCATCTCCACTCGCGTACCCTGAAAAGTTCGCCGACCACATCGTTATCGTAGAGCTGTCCGTTATTGTGGACCAGGTCCAAAGCCCTAGCGAGGTTTGACCAGACCTCAGCTTCTAGCTTGACTGTCTCTCGCCTCCGGTCGGCCTGGGCATCTCGTACGTTGCGATCAAATATCATCGAGTTGGCAATAAAGTAGGACAAAGGGAGGTCGAGGAGGAAGCCGCCGCGATGATGCCATGCGTTTGACGAGCTGGGGCGGTGGCCTGAGCGTCAGGGATGCTCATTTGCCCTACAAGCACCAGGTAGTAGAGGAAACCTACGTAGGACAATCAGCGCCTCCGACGCCTGTTGTATGCACTTGTCCATTTTGGCCTCGAGCGCCTTTCTGCTCGTCTCGGCCTTGGGCCCCGCACAGTCTCGGCTATACCTTTGCCTGGCGTGGACGAGTTTGTCAAGATGGCCATTCATCCGCCGCAGCTGCGAGTCAGTGAGAGCTGGAACGAAGTCGACGAGTGACCCACCAGTTTCTCCTGAACGGCGTTGCTACATATGACCTTGTGTATTCCGAGGTGAGGGTGACGATTTGTGGTGTCTCCGGTGTCTCCCGTTGGAGACACCTTGATATGACCTTCGGAGTTAGACGCTGACCGGTGGCTGCTTTCTCCGTCGACCTCGAAATCAGTTTGTGCAGCAGAGTGGACGGCTGTGCTCGTATCGGGCAGTGTGTCTCGACGATCCTGGCCAAGGATCCGGGAGACGAGGAGGGAAGAGTTTGGTGAGACGAGCTCGATGCCCTTGCCGGGATTCGGACCGAAGTCGAGAGCGAAAGGCTCAATGTCGCACTCGATGTCGCCGTGGTCATTGCTGCGGCGAGGAGTGCCTTGCGTCCATGTCAACCCTTCAAGATGACGAAAGTCTGTGTTCGGTGGAGCAACAAACGAGTGACGCCGGGGTCTCTCGACCTCGATATCCTCGGCCAACCTTGTTTCTTCCCCTTCTTCTCCCTTTTCTTCTCCTTGTTCCTTGTCGACCACTGAGCGGCATTCGACGTGGTGGTCGACTTGGTCGTCATCATCGCTGGCGTCGAGGTCACGGAAGAATAGGCCGTCTCCGTCAGTCGCACGTAACAACTCTACGTCGCTGATAATATGGGCTGGCGCTGGCAGGGTATATCGAGCTGGCGGAGTAGACGAGGGTGCGATACTGCTGTTGGACCCGATCCTCTCGTGACCGAGCATACTCGGTTGTCTAGCTAGGAGACGAGTAGAAGTGACGAGAAAAGAGAGAGAGTCCTATTGACCGGCGACTTTGTAATAAGATTACTAATGTAATTAGTATGACCACGCGGGTGACACGTGACGTGGCCGAGTCTCTTGTCTTCGTCTTTGAAGCCGTAACTACTCGTAGAGTACTTCGCAGCTGTTTACACTCTGGTCAACTCGTCGGACACGGGACACGTCTCATCATGTCTTCCTCTCATGGACCCCTCGTCGACCATGTACCGTGGTCTCACCTTCCCGGGTGGACCGACCCTGGCTCTCCGGTCGAGGGACACATTCGCATCGGAAATCATGCTATGAGCGTGTCGGGTGCCGGCGTCTCGACTATCGCGAGTCCGTTAGACACCTCGACGTCACGCACGCCGGCTATCTCGCCCGCTCTCTTGCCGCCAAACATACATCATCTGCCCTTTCTGCGGCTTGTCGATATCGACAATCCAGTCCTGCCTTGCGATGTACCTCTCACGAGCGAACCGGAGCACGCCAATACCCATAGCTCGATCGACAGCGCAGGTCATGGCGGCAGCATCACGGGGAAACATTCTGGTTCCAAGGAAACGGCCAGCGCCAAACAACTCCGGGCTTTATCAGAGGCGCTGGACAGACATGGCTGGAGGCGACAGGTGCTCGATCGGACCGAGAAAGGCGCCGAGACTTCGGGCAAGTCTGAGGAGACGCCGGAGAACGCTGGGTCGCTACCGCCGAGAAAGCTCCTCCAATCCCTCGCACTGTGAGCCCGGATCTCATGTGCTTTCAATCTCAAGCTCATGAATACAGGCCTATACGTCGATGTGAACGATGTGAGAAAAAGGGATTTCTCTGCTGCTATGTCCACACCCTCGCCCCTCGCGCCTCTGCACTCGACGATCCCTCGGTGGCCGGCGGCATTCAACATGTCATTCCGCTCGGACCGTGCGTCATGTGCGCTCATGCTATGCCGGACAAGACTGCAACGACGTGCTTGTTTAAAATACGCACCCCGGATGGAGAACAAATCAGAGTACCTGTCAGCGCATGCTGGAGGGGAAGCGCGGACAGTATAGCAAGTGCTGTAATGGCAGCCCACTCAAGCCCGCCGGGCGCGGCAGGAGCAGTGATCGGAGCAGGAAATCGAGGAGGTGGTCGAGTCGCGGAAGGAGGCGTATCAGGCGCAGAAGCTGGAACTGAGACGAGCGAAAGGGAGGACCAGGACCGAGGTGAAGAGAGCGACCCGACGGTGGAAGAGATGTCGAGATGGTTGGCTCTGGTCAGAGACTTCAATGTGCGACCCGGATACTATGTTACTTGGGAGACTGGGCAGGCCGGCTTGCGAACTGAGAATCGCAAGCGGCCTGCTGAGGCTCAGCTGTCCGGAAGCAGCCGTACTAAACGACTACGAACCGCCAGCGACATGCCCAGCGCAGTCGAGCAAAGCAACGGTGCAGGGGTATGTCACTATATCGGAGAGCGGCACGACAGTTGACCGTCAGAACATGTCCAGTCCTCCACATCATCGTGACACCGATCGCTCACCGAGATCTCTTCCCGAAGAGATACTCCAAACCGCTTTCTCGCAGCTGAGACGCGTTGCCACAATCCATCCAGGAGACCTCGTTGAACCGGATCTGGAGGATCATACGGATAGCGGGCCATGTCAATCTTCCCTTCGCGAGACGATTCGCCAGCTCGTAACCCAGCTGGCAGATCGAGCATCCGACAAGGTCTATCATCACACTCGGCAAGTACTCGATGATCTGCGGAACGCGTTGGCCGGCGCTTCAGATCAGTGGGGCAGTCAAGGGGGCATCGCTGGCTCCAGAAGTATTGCGAATGATGCGAGCCTGGACTCTTCACAAGTAAGTCGAAACATCCATCCTGCCATCCGCTTCAACGCCATCAGATTTGGTCTTTGACGTTCAGTTCTTATTAGCAGATACCGGGCCCAGTGAAACAGTTTTTGAGGGAATGCCCATCCGCGGGTTTCGATGTCACCTTGCCCTTACCACTGGGTGACGAGATCGACGGCCTATCTGATACTTCTCAACTGCCCCGGCCATCTCACGCCATACTCATCAAACTCGGTGTCCTCTGGATCGACCATGGCCTGAATATCGACGATACCAGTGTTGCCGATGCTACGAATCACGGCCCTCGCCAGAATCGCACACTGCGTCTTTCGGCTGATGGCCTGCATCTTCCCATTGAGACACTGGTCGATCTGTTTCCCAACGGCGTTGCCTCTAGGCGTGCCATCTCCGACCATGCCTATGACGTTACGACTGGCGACCGCGTGCCATCCGTTACCAACATTGCAACTTCAGACTCCTGGTCACGTTTGGCATCTGCAGCAAAAGCTCATCGCAGCGGGACGTTGGGGCCAGAGACAGCGGATCCAGAGTGCAGATGGGACGAAGCGCCACTCATCTCGAGGCTACTTGCTTCCGTCGGCAACGAGCAGGAAATCGATCCGCTTTCATTTCGATTTTGGCTCGGTATCGTCGGAGAACGCAGCACGGACACTGACAGCGCACGTAACGAGGAGGTCCCCCTTGGTATTGGGGTGCATATCGTCTCGGCGTTCGCCCTTCTTGCTTCCAGCCCAATTGCGCCTGCGCTGGACATCTCGCTCCCGCCTGATTTGTTCTTTGCTGCGCTTGCTTCGCCGCCTGCCATGAAGCGCCGCCGCGCAATCGAGCTATCGATGCCTCATTGGTTCTGTAGTGGCCCAAGCCATGTCGGTGGCGTCGATTCTCCCAACCCCTTCTCGGCCCAGTGGAGCCGTTTCTGGACCTTGCTTGCCCTTCTCTCCCTCCTGTATGGCAACTCGATGTCATCTTGGGGCGACTCTCGGGATGGTGCTCGCGCCGTCAGCCTGATCTACTCCCCTTTGGGGATTGTCTCGGATCACGCACCGATAACGGACCCAATCGTACCCCACGACAACCCGTTTGTACATCACGACCAATGTATTCGAAACCATCTGCAGCTCGGCTACGCCGCGAGCAGATCCGCCGAATCAATGCCAGACATCTACTGGGGCGTGATAATCTTTTACGGACGCGTTTTGCCGGTGTTGATCGACCTTCACGATCGCGCCGTACGCATCTTCACTCCTCCGTCCGAAACATCATCGCCATTGTCGCGTTCGGCTGATGTCGAGGGGCGGCCATTCTCGGGCGCCGACGCGAAACAGGTCGGTCACAGAGTCGGGGGGTTACCCACTTGGCTGATGATTCAGATTTTTTCGCGAATACTGTACGCGGGACAGCCAAGTCCCACTGCAGGTGGTCGATGGACATTCCATGTACACGCTGTGGTGCGTTTCTTGCTTGCCTTCCACTCTGCCCACCGTCTTCTGGCGCAGTATCGCCAAGCCAAAAGACAGGAGGTCCATGCTGAATGACAGCTTTTGCCCATGGACCGGTCCACATTCGGGCCGATCGAAGCCTCGCAAACTCAAGCATTGCAATTCTTCTTCCATGTCCTTGTCCCCGCTGGACATTCCAATGTTCAGATACCGTCCGCCTTTGTGGACAGACTGGGCCTGCTCGTCTTGAATGGATTCGATTGGTATGACAAGCGCCATCCACTTCCGAAAATCGAGGCGCCGAGCAAGACAACTGACGATCAATACGAGACCGCGGAGTACCCTACAACAAGCGGTCTGTGGGGCGACGATCATGCTGGATCGACAGCCGATGGCATTGATGCTATGAGGCAATGGCAGTCGCGCTGGGCGGCTCGTTTGGTCGATTGGGCTATCGATGTGGTGATCAACGTACGCAGCAGGCACCTGGCAATGACATGAGTATGAAGCCGACATCACTGTCCGCTCCGGTCGTCCAATCGCCCAGGCCTCCATTTCGACGAACAACCGCAAGGTTGTCTGTTGCCGAAGGGGTAATCCACCTGGTTCGGAGTCGGCGAGGCAAACACAAGGCGTCTAGGTTCGAGGTCACCACCTTCGAGCCGCCCTGTCCGCCGATAGGCGCTGATCTATCGAATGTGCAGACCGACACGCTCCTTTGCCATCGCAGCACCCCTACCGAATCAGCATAGCTTCCTCCCTCTGCCCACGCCGATGTCTCCACATCCGTTCGGATACCGTTCATCGCCCATCCGCCTCCGACGGTCTTCCTCGCCAATGCAACCGATCCGCCTGCACCTTCCGGTCAGGACCCGTCCTGGACCAGGTGCGGTTGCCCTCTATCGACATCGACAGGATCGGAAGCGCGGCCAGCAAAGAGGCGGATTTGCGGACTCGATCAAATCAGTCCCAAGAACAGGGACGCAGCATGCGACGGGAAGGCAGGGTGGAGTGGTGAAGCGAGGAAAGGCTACACGATCGCTACCAAGGCGTGTGGGCTGATACGGTCCCTCGCGAGAACGATAGCCTCGAGGTGGAAGATGGTCTGCTGAAGCGATAGATATGTGGTCATATGAGGACTGAGCATGGGTGGATGGACTTTGCGTGCAGGCGAAGAAGCCATGCAAACCACACTGCGAGCTGTCTTTCATCAGCGATCGCTTTGCGCCTGACTGTCACGTTGACGTGGAGGTACTGATCATCCTGATCTTCTCAGTCACCGAAGACGACGACCCCACGTGAACCAGACCGGAGACCGGTTCGCGAGCAAGCCACAGGCCAAAAGACTGGTACGAGTCGATCTATCGAACGAACACGGCCCTCGCGCGTCGAACTGGGTGTCTCGTTCTGTCTGGGTATCTCGTGCAACATCAAGACGGAGCCAAGGGCACCGAATGTCGTGCACCATGTTTCATCTGAGCTCCACACTCTTGTGTACACTCGTGAGCCATATCATTGGGCAATGCCAATGGTCAGAATGCATGCGTGTGAAGAACGAGACTACCGCTATCGAGTCATGTAACAGGTGTACGAGACGTCCTCTGCGCTACTGCACACGATTCAGTGAGGCCAGCCGGCCCAGCATTTGGTGATCCATCATCGAACGGGTACTGTAGCAAACGCAGTTACCTCGACGGTAGAAAACTTCTCGTGAAGCTTCTCGTGCGACTCGTGCTGCGCGTGCTCCTCTTCCTCCCCGTGCACCTCTCGCCCCTCGTGCTGCTCCTGCTGCTCATGTGAAGCTCCTGGCGAATAGCAACGCCCGCCCGCCCAGATGACGGAGCAAGGCCGGTTGTACGAACCTTGGATGCGTCTGTCTTGAATGATCTGGGGAGAGCTTGTCCAGGTTGGACAGTTCTGTGGCGTCATCTGGGAATTCGTCGGCGATCTGTGAAGTCGACTGCTCGTTTGGAATCGATGCTGGAGCAAGCGTAGAGGGACCGTGTGGACGGCTCAGATGCTAACGTCTCTCCTCGGCCGCTGCATCGCCATACGTCGAACATGTCAAGAGGCGTCGAGACGGGGATCTCGTGGTCAGTCAGCTCCTCCCTGCTCAGCTTTGGACTGATTGGAACCGGCCCACTGTGATCGCGACTTGCAAATTCGAGTCCATATCCTGAAGCCTGCTCCCGCCGAGGCTCTCCAGATCATCTCTGTCTTCCTCTGCTGGCCTTGCGCGGACGATTCTTTGTCGCTGTCCGGGCGTCTCCGGCTCTTCCGTCACCCTAGTCATCTTCCTCTTGACCCCTGCGTGGTCAGCTCGTCATCATCGACCCTAAAGACGCCATATTCACTCACCTTTCGTCGGGACCGCCGACCCATCCTGCTCGACGCTCCCACTACCACTCCCACTACCACTCCCACTACCACTCCCACTTTCACCACCCACCCCCACCCCGCTCTCGCTCCCCTGCCCCATCGCGCTCGCGCTCCCACTCGCGGCCCCCTCGGCTGGACGGATACGGGGCTTGGCTCGGCCGCACTTGCTCCGTTTCGCCTCTTCGCTGCCCTCGGGGTACTTTCGCGGACGTCCTCTTGGCCGTCCGGTCGAGTAGCCTCGGGCTTTTGAGATCCCATCGAGGTGAGGTCCATGGGTCATGCTGACATGACTGACCGTTGATGAAATGTCAAGAGGTCGGCTTTGCGCTCAGGTCCTATATTGATTCCGCGTTACACTACTTGCCAACACACAATGGACCCTCTAAGCAACCCGTCATCGGCGATGCCGCGATTGTCCAGCGAGTTACTAGCATGGAGCAGGCGATGCCTGACATGTTCGAGTCCACCCAAGGCGCTGCCGGAGCCCTGCTTGCGGCGTCAATGATTCTCAAACAAAGAGTCAGTAGTGCGGCGGAGAAAGGAGGGCTCGTATCGTTTGATGCCGACGGCCAGCTGGACATGGGCAGCATCAACGGTGTGACAGAGGCTTGTATCGCATCGGCCTCGATAGCTGGGGATATCAGCGAACAGCTCGAGGCCGTCTGCAATCAGGCGCGCCAGGGATGGGTCAGGGCGGCCCTAGCAACGGAGAAGGAGTTGCGAAAGCAGCTGCAGGAGAAGAGTGTCGCAGAGGCCACGGCCATGGAAAGGATCAAGGTCCTGGAAGCGGACCTGGCCAAGGCGAGACGCAAGGAGGAGGCGTTGGAGGGTGAGAAGCGGGTGTTAGGCGAACGGGTCCAGGCGGAGCAGACAAGGGCGGCAATGGCAGAGGGTGTGAGTCTGTCTTGCCTACGGCAGCGCTTCCTCGAGTGGCTCAGGACTGACATACCGGCAGCGCGCCTCGAACCTCACTTCCCTCATCAACGAATTAAAGGACAGGGCCGATACTTTGTACCAATGAGCAGCAGCCCGGCGATTGCCCTTGCCCTTGCGAGCGACGCAACACACCATTCACTACTTCATGTGATGAGTCGCAGTCCTCTTGCCCGATCGAGCACAGCGCGACATTTCAACTATGGCAGAGCGGCCTGGGCTTATTATCGTCACCCCTTCGAGCCAACCTTCCACTCCCGGCTGCGTTACTCCCCACTCTTGTTTGTATCGTATCACCGCATCCATTTATCGGCGCTGGTACACCACAACAACAACGGAAGGCTCTATCGGCGCCTCTCGCACTCTGACATCCCTTGTTGAGGCGCGGCCAAGTCATTGCCAGTGAGGATGTCGACCAATACCGGGGAAAAGGAGGAGCGGCGCGACGACGCATCCGACCTTCGGATTGCCGCTTCTGCCCAACTAGCTCACGTACTCGGCCGCGGTGTACTTCTTCGTCGAGGCTGGTCGCGATGGTCGACATTCGACGGGGAAAAGCCGAGTGCTTGGCGGTAAGGGGGTTGGCGCGGAGACGGCTGAGTGTGTATGGTGAAGGGGCCTCGAGGATGTTGCACCAATGAGCTAGCGTGCATCCGACTCGAGGGTAGATTTAGCAATCTCCTCAGACTTGTTCTTGATTTCCCTCTATATAGCCGCACTGAGGGAGAGCTGGATGCCAGAACATGTCACATCAGAACGTGACCACTAGCAGCATACACGGTCTCGGCCAACTACGTCGATCGAATTAGGGTTCTGCCACCGGTAGGAAGCGAGACGGGAGGGATTTGAGCGGGGAGAGGCACCGACCCGTAGAGTCGCACCAGCTGCGTATCAGCTTTTCCCACTTTCAAACCTCCTTGGCGCTGCGCGAGAGACGGGAGACTTACGAGCAAATCGGCGAGCAGTGCAAAGGCTGTATGTCGAGTGATGTGTCAACAAGCTGTCCGCCCGCCGCCACCGTTTCTCGAGTGTTGTGCTCGTACTTGAACTCGGCACCAGCTCAAGAAGCCTGCGACTCGGCGCAAGCCTTGCGCATCCCATCCATGACCCACAAGTGAGTCTCTGACAGTCCACGCCAGCCTGCCGCCCCCCGTCTTCGTGGAATTCAAGTACTCTAACAGACGTTTTGGAGCAATGCTTTGACGGTTCCAATATCTGCAGCTCTGTATACATATGAACCCTCGCACACGCGTAGCCGCTCATAGTCTTATTGTTCTGTTCCGCTTTATGAGGCGTGCTTATGCGCATGTAGCCGTCCTCCCGCGCCGCGGACTGATCCTCCTGACGTAGGGCTCCAAGACTGTGTGCGGCAGCGGTAGTGGCGGGTGACTTGATGAGCGCGACTTCACTCTGATAGTTTGATCTGATCCCCAGCTCTGCAGTGCCGGTGTCGACGGTGTCGACGGTTTTCTGATCCGTATTCGCAGTCTCTTTCTCATCACAGGCTCCCCCTGCTCCTATCCGATCATCAGACGACGCCGCCTTGCCCTCATCATCGTCCTGCGAGTCCTCGGAGCGATCAGCGAGGATCTCGGCCTCAATGTCCCTGGCGGCGGCCGCGATGTAGCCCAGGGCAGTCGGGCTGGTGGTTGTCTTGGTATGATCTCCCCTTGCCAGCCACTGGCAAGCAGCCTCGACAACGACCACACGCTGACCCGAGCAGTCGGCACGAGGTACACGTCTTGCAGCGTGTGGTGTCGTCCCGACGACACGACCTCGACCTCACCGGCCTCGACGGCCTGGACGGTGGCCCCGCTAGCCAGCCTAAAGATGGTCGGCGTCTCGAGCACTCGCACGCTCTTGAGGATCGAGCGGTGCGGGGTCAAATGATGGGTGGCTCCGCTATCAATCACCCAGCCCGTCTCGTCGATCTTGACGATCTCGTCGATCTCAACGACATCCTGCATGTTTGTCACGCTGGGGTCGGATGTACAAGGAGTGACCTTGAGGGTTGAGGGGTAGTCTCTGACTTGTCTGGGCGAGAGTGACTGAGGGTACTGAGGTTGTTGGGTTAGAACCAACTGTGTGACTTTGTACAAGGAAGTACAAGATACATCGCTGAAGAAGAAAAGCAATGTCAAACGAACTACAGGGTTTATATAGTCTACCTAGAGAAAACTACCTATATCACTGATATAGGTTTGCCCGAAATCTCTATCTATTCTCCTCATATCTCTCATATTTGCACGCTCTGCTCTGATGCCTTGTGATCTCCTATTCTCCTATATTCTCTTGTATTCTCATGCTCTAACAATGAGAATATAGGATATTCTCTATGAGACCGGTCTAGTTCTCTAGGAGGATATGCTAGTTCTCTATGGGATATACTAGTTCTCAGTGAGAGTATGCTAGTTCTCTGTGAGAATATGCTAGTTCTCTGTAAGAATATGCTAGTTCCCTATGAGAATATAGCTTTTATTGCAAGTCATGACAATGTTCTTGGCTGTCGCCGCCTCACAGGCAGTGCCCTTGGCCTCTGCAATCTTGAGGATCTTCTTGGCCGCGGCGGTGACGTCAGCCTTGCTCTTAGCCCATGGGTTGCCGAGGAGATCCGCCCTTTTGGTGGTGCCAATGGTGAGAGCAATCCAGGCGTCCAGAAGCAATCTACAACATGGACGAGAAGAGCTGGCAGATGGGAGTCACAAACAAGCAGAGAAAGATTGTGCCCATCAAGAGAATTATTGGCTCCAACCCTCCATTGGCAAGGATCGATGGCAACTGAGAATGGCTCAGCATTGTGGGCTGCATCTGCGGTGATGGCACAGCTCTCACTCCGACTGTGACATTCAAGGGAGCATCAGGGGATGTTGGCAAGAACTGGCTGGCCCAGCTGTCTGAGGGAGACCAATACTGGGTGGCAGCATCGGAGAAGGGATGGACATCACAGGAGGTTGGCCTCAGATGGCTCACTGAGCTCTTCGACCCCGAGACCAAGCACAAGCCCAACAACCGAGTTTGCCTCCTCATTGTGGATGGCCACAACAGCCATGTGAACGACAAAGTTATCGAGAAACGCAATGACCTGCGCATCAGGCTGCTTGTTCTGCCGCCCCACTCAACACATCGTCTTCAGCCTCTCTGTCACGTCGGCCACGCCTCCATGATCACCAACGCACGCCTACGACCCTTCTTCCAGCCCAGCAAGCCTGTCAGACACGTGAGCCTATTGTCAATCCTCGAGTAGCCTCAACAACGCTCGAGTAGCCACAACAATTCTAGAGCTCAAGCCGCGTCGATGGTGTTTCAAGGAGAAAGCCCAAGGCGGTGCAGAGGAGGGCACGGGTGATATGTATACAAGTCCTCAACCGTAGACCGTCCTTAGCACCGTGGTATTGAGTCCCATGGATAGAAAGTAACGGTGCAGCCGTGTTGTTGAAGCACAAGAGGCTGTAGGACACACCTTCTTGTGGAACACTGTCACAACGGGGAGCACATGGAAGCCACGTGGGGAGACGGAGCTCGGACTTGTTGATTCAACGCATCACCCCCCGAGCTTACCGAGGGACAACAGATACTTAGGAAGACTGGGCGCGCGATACGTTCCGTAGTCTTCTCCCAATTGTTGTCCTCTGCAGACACGTAGACTGCCTGCTCCGTCCCGTCGCTTGGCTTGCCAGCGACACCGAGTCCCCCGCCAAGTACCTCGCCCATCTCCCTCAACTCCCTCCCGCTCATCAAGTTCACCTTCCTGTTCGCCGAGTTCAACGAGTCCCTCGCCGCACCCCTCGCTCAACCCGTTCATCTCCTCAAGCGCAGCAAGTCCCTCGCCGAGCTCCTCGCCCACCTCTCCAAGCTCAGCAAGTCCCTCGCTGAGCCCCTCGCCCAACTCGCTCATACCTACCTACGCCAATGACCCCCATGCCGACCGTTCGGAGTACGTGCCCGCCGGGGCCCTGGACAGAGAAGGCAGTCGTCGTGACAGTATTGGGAGAAGACTATTACCGCCGGACACGTACCCAACCCGCTGAGTCCTGTTTCTCCTCGTTCATCTCGTCTCTCTCTCTGAAACCTCCCCATTATGTTTCCTTCCGCACCTGAATCCTCTCGTCTACCCAGGAGACCCCCCAGGCTCAATGAGCCCAAGGAGGAGCCTCCTGCACCACCCATTCCCCCTGCCGTGACCGTGACTAGGGAGGAAGACGACGGGACTACCCCGCCTGACACTCCCAGGGCGTCAGAGACTTGGCGCGCTTGCCAAGGCTTGGGCCCAATGCCTACACCTCCCGCCAATGTCAGTGACGCGGCAAGCATGACGCTCTTCTTAAAAGAGCTCGAGCGATGGAATATCCGTCCCGAAGCCTTTGAGGAAGCTCGCCTCAAGCTTCAGGAGGAAGAGGAGGAAGAAGAGTTCCTCCGCCCAAGAGGGCGAGCTCCCTCGTTCAGCCCAGCAAGTTCAGCAAGCGGCACGCCGAAAGAGCCGAAGGTCAAGGAGCCTGACACCTTCTCTGGGGAAAACCCCGCCAAGCTAAAAGGGTTCCTGCTGCAGTGCGAGCTGAATGCGGGCCGGTACCAGTCAGAGGAGGTCATGGTCTCGCTCATGATCTTGTACCTGCGGGGGCCGGCTCTTCAGTCTGTGGAGCCGATGGTATGCGGCCCCAACCCGCTGAGCTCGCGACGGTGGACGCGTTCAAAAGGTACCTCAAGTTCGCCTTTGGCAACCCGGACGAACGGGGCACGGCAAAGCGACAACTCCGAGCACTGCGGCAGACCAAGTCAGCTGCCGAGCACTTCGCTAAGGTCAGGGAGCTTGTTGCGGTCCCTGGTTTCACTGAGCAGGTTGCGATTGTGGACTGGGCCATCCATGGGCTCAAGTCTCACCTTAAGGACGAGATCGCTAAGCGCGGCAAGTTCTACTCGCTGACCGAGCTCGTCGAGTTTATTGTGCCTCTAGACAATTGCCTCCGTCATCGCGAGGAGGAGAGGAAGCTGGAGGAGGCTGCTGCGGCAAAGGATGAAAAGCACAACCCGGAGTATGCCAAGGCTGAAGCGCCAGCGCAACGCCCATGGGCTGAGCGCTTGGGCGCATCGCTCCCGCCTGCTTGCATCAGCGAGCAGCGCGGCAAGTCCTCGGCGAGTTTGGGCCCTTCTGGGTCAGACTTGCTGAAGTCAATGCGCAATCCCAATGGGTCTCTGACGGAGGCCGAGAGGGAGCGTTGTTTGCACGGCGGGCTCTGCTTGCGGTGCGGGCAGGGCGGCCACCAGCTGGCTAACTGCCCCACCGCTAAGCCGAGGCCGCTGCCCCCAATTCCCACCCAGGGACAGGCCCCAAAAGCCTGAGGGATGGTGGTCAACAGCTCGGCGAGCATCATCCCAATCCATATCGACTTGCCGCGACAGTAATCTCTGACCATTTCCGTTCTCCTTCACGCCAGACCGATGATACCCGTATACCCATGACTCACACTGATTTACCACAAGGTTGGGCAGCCTATGAGAGGCTCCTCGGCAACCCCACGCACGCTGTTGTTGCAGGTCGCATCAGCGGGCATCCCGCAAAGATCCTCCTGGATTCAGGAGCCTCTGCTAACTTCCTCGCCAAGTTGTTCGCCGAGCAACACCGCATTGCCCTCAATGCGTACGACAAGCCCGTCGGACTCACCTTGTTTGACGGAGTAGAGTCGTCTGATGGCCCGCTGACTCACTTCTCTTGCGAGCGAGTCGAGGTGGGCCAGTATGCTGGCACAGCAAGGTTCGAGCTCACGCGCTTGAATGGAGCTGATGCAGTGTTGGGCTACCCGTGGCTGCAAACTCGCCGAGTTGTAATCGACTTCGGCGAGGGAACCGTCACGGGAGCATCCTCGCAAGGTTGGGCAGAGCCCGTTCCCACTTCCAATGTCGCCGAGTCATCTCCCCCATCTCTCTCTCTTCCGCCGCCGCCGAGCTCCACCGTGTCCCCTGAATCCACCGAGTCCACCGAGCCCCCTGAAGTTGCCGAGTCTACCAAGTCCTCCACACCCGCTGCGTCTGCCGAGTCCGACGGAAATAGGTAGTACGCTCACATGAGCTTGACTCAGCCTCGAGTAGCCTCGTCGAGGCACACACATCCTCGACGAGGTTGTGCCTCGACGAGGTTCATCCTCGACGAGGCAGGGGAAGCTGCCACAACGATAACTCCGCATATAACGCCGACACCCTCGACGACCTTGTAGAATGCCGCCGCCTGTTGCCCTCCTCATCACTCATAGCAAGTGCTGAGCGGGCAACAGGTAAGTCCGAATGCATCACTCATAGCAAGTGCTGAGCGGGCAACAGGTGACCGGAATCCCATTGCCTCAGAGCTAAGATTCCGTCGTGGTAACGTCTCGTTCGACAAGTCGCGGTAGATAGAACGCGTCAACAAACTCGTCGACCTTGCCTACGCACCGCCAGCCTCGAAGTGGTCCTCCGTCATGCCATCTGTGCATACGGTGAAAGAAGAGCGTAAGCTCAACGGGCGCGACAACTACGCCCAGTGGGTGCGCGAGATTCGAGTCGTCCTCGGATCCGCCGGCCTCGTCCCACACATCACCAAAGACGCGTCAGCGATCCGAGCACTCGTCGAGGCTCGATATCCAGTGTCAAGTCCGGCCACAGCAGCCGAGACATCAAAGAGAGCAGTTGCTCTATACGAGCATGAGAAGGAGCAGTCCACCGCCCTCTCCACTCTCTACGGCAGTCTGACAGAGACTGTCCAAAATAAGCTTCCCTCGAGCCTGATCGACTTCGAGAATCCTCAACCGAAGGGGCTTTACGATCACCTGGTCACCACATATGGGGCCGATAACGGATCTCGCCTAGCCAAATTATGGTCATCGATATTTGGCGAGACCATCCCAGAGAATGAGGACCCCGAACCTCATCTCACTGCTATCCGGTCACAGTTGGCCGAAATCACCTCCTCCGCCATCACTTCCAAGCTCACCCTTGAGCAATTCGCCAACCAGATCGGCGCATACGCCGCCATCCGTCGCCTACCGTCCTCATACGGCCTCCTCGCATCGACCTTCTACTCAGGGACCTCGTCGAACAAGATCCATCTCGACGAGGTTATCGATAGGGTTGCCGATGAACACCGCCGACGTCAACAAAAGGGCGAGAGCGTAAACGAGATGGGGATGCTCAGCAAATCTCTACCAAAACCGGCAGGCAAGAGATGCATCCACCATCCGGATCAGGGGAGGCACTCCACAGATGAGTGCTGGAAAGTGATTGGAGTGCCGAAGCACATCCAGGAGCAGAGGTCGGCAAAGGAAGCAGACAGGAGGAAGAAGCAAGGAGGACAAGCGGGGAAGGGAATGAAGGCGAGAGAGCAGAGCGAGTCAGGAGACGACTCATCAAGTGAGGCCAAGAGAGGCTCGTCGAGGGAGATAAAGGAGGAAGGCTATTATGCGACAGAGATCGCACTGCACGCCCACGATAACCTTCCCTCCACTTCCATCATCATCGACAGCGGTGCTACAAGTCCGTTTATCAAGGACAAACACCTCCTCTCCCACCTCACCAAACTCGACAAGGCCGTCAAGATCCAAATTGGAGACGGATCGATTGTCGAAGCTACACACTCCGGCCGCCTCACCTTCAACAACGTATGGTACAACAACGCCCTCTACGTTCCATCATTCTCGCACAACCTCCTCTCAACACAGCGCCTCGGTCCGTACACAGGGACACACTGGCGCTTCTCGAAGGACTCGGCTACATTGGTCGAGAAAGGGAAGGTCATCCTCCGGGGAAAGAAACTTGGCAACCTATGGGTTGTAGACGACACACCGGTACGCACCACCTCGCGCATTCACCGAGCACTTCAGGCAATAGAAAACACTGAAGCCGAAGACACTCGCCTCCTCACCTGGCACAAACGTCTAGGTCACTCGAACATGAGGAAGGTGTGGGAGCTCGGGAAAGAGGGGAAGCTAGGCGCAGAGTGGACAGGGTCATTTCGGAGAGTCGAATGCATGGATTGCCTGAAAGGGAAGGCAACGCGCTCGGCATCTCTACCTAACCCTCGTCGAGCCAGCAAGCCCCTCGTCGAGGTATCAGTCGATCTATGGGGACCAGCGACCGTCCAGTCGAGAGAAGGCTTCCAATACTTCCTCACCTGCTATGACGACCACAGCAAATACGTGCAGGCCATACCACTCAAGAAGAAGTCGGATGCAGCCGAAGCACTGCAAGACTATATCAAGTTGGCAGAGAATCAGCTTGATCGAACAGTCAAGACCATCCGCTCAGACCAAGGAGGCGAATTCACGAGCAAGGAATTCAGCCACTGGTGCAAAAGCAAGGGAATTGAGCACACCCTTACGCCGACCGACGCACACAACCAAAACAGTCGAGTCGAGCGCGTCCATCTCACCATCCTCAATGACATCCGGACATGTCTTGCGGACTCGAACTTGCCAACCCAGTTCTGGGTAGATGCACTGCGATATGTAGTCTTCACTCGGAACAGGCTACCAGGCTCCCATGCAAAAATCCCGATAACGCTCTTTCGACCAAACCACGACATCGACCTGCAGTACCAGGGGATGCAGCCATTCGGCCATCACTGCATCTATCGAGTTGTGAACCCCGCATCGAAGCTCGACGAGCGGGGACAATGCGGTCGACTGCTGGGGTACACAGAAGGGAGCTGGGGCTACAAGGTGCTGACCCAATCCAACAGGGTCATCGCAAGCCGAGACGTCACATTCATCACGGGCAGGAAGACAACGCCCAGTTCAGATGAACCGCGACAGATCCTGGAGCCGCCTCAACCTGGACCTCGACAACCATCGACGAGCCTCGACGAGGATGACGATACATCCATCGAGCTGAACGAGATAGTCGAGGCAGGGGAGGCACCAGAAGAAGAGGAACAAGGGGAAGAGATGGACGACATACCTCCCCAAGCCGTACCCAGGCAAGGAAGAGGCTGGGTCAATGAGTACATCCGAGAGGATGCACCGAGCCCGGAACCGAATCCCGACGACGGACCAGAGGATCCCGATCGTCGACTAAACGAGCTCACAGCGGCCGATACAGATGAGCCAAGACGGTCGGGGAGACTAGCGGGCCAAGAACCTAGTCATCACCCTCTGCACGACATCGACATGGACTATAACCGAGTAGCCATAGAGCACGCGTTATCAGCCCAGTCACTCAACAACCCCCAGTCGTACACCGAAGCTCGTCGAGCCGCAGACTGGGAGGATTGGAAATCGGCCATGGACGAGGAGATGGGAAAGATGGAGAAGTACGGAGTGTGGGAGATGGTTCCCAAGGAGAATCACCGCACTCTTACAGGCAAATGGGTATTCACCCGCAAGATCGACGGGGACACGGGCAAAGCGAGTCAGCACAAGGCCAGATTCGTTGTGAGAGGATTTCAACAAGTCTCAGGACGAGACTTCGACGAACTCTTTGCTTCGGTCACCCACAAGTCATCATTCCGCCTGTTCCTCTCCATCGTCAACTACCTCGACTGGGAATGCGACCAAATAGATATCATTGGAGCATTCCTCAAGGCCAACATCGACAAGGACATCTTCATCGAGCCACCAGAAGGCAGCGACATCGCCGCCGGACACGTTCTGCACCTCCGGAAATCACTATACGGTCTCCGACAATCACCGCACTTGTTCAACAAGCGCCTCGACGAGTTCCTACGGGAGCTAGGCTTCAAACCGACCCTAGCGGATCCATGCATCTACTCGCTGCGACAAGGACACAAGCGGTGCATGATCTCAGTCCACGTTGACGACATGCTCATAGCCGGCAACGATCGATCAACAATTGACGAGATCAAACGGAAGATCAACAAGGAACTCGAGTGCAAGGACCAAGGACCGGTCTCTTACTTCCTCGGTATCAACATCTACCGAGATAGGTCAAACAAGAAGATGTACCTGTCACAAGAGCACTACATCGAGGCAGTTCTTCAACGCTTCGGTGAACCCGGCAAAGCCTGCAAGACAATCTTGCCTGACGCAAAGCTCGTCGAGGCTACGCCAAAGGAGGTCGACGAGGCTCGAGATAAACCATTTCCAGCACTCGCCGGGTCAATCCTCTATATTGCCACGATCACCCGACCCGACATCGCCTACGCAGCATCACTGCTCTGTCGCTTCATCAGCAAATGGTCACTCGCACATTGGAGGGCCGCAAAGCACCTATTAAGGTACCTGCGAGGAACATCAGATCTCGCACTCACCTTTGACGCACATGCAGGAAGAAGAGCACTGCTAGGCTGGGCAGACGCAGACTGGGGTGGATGTCTCGACACACGTCGATCTACAACCGGCTACGTCTTCAATACATACGGGGGCATTGTGTCATGGAAAAGCAGGCGACAACCGACAGTCGCACTCTCGACGACACAGGCCGAACTCCTAGCATCAACAGAAGCGGGCAAAGAGGCAATATGGCTCAGGCAATTATTGAACGACCTCGACCTCGGTATAGATGGGGCAGTGCCCATCTACAACGACAACAATGGAGCCATTCAACTGGCCAAACATCAACACGGGTTCAAGCTGAACAAAGCATTCGACATGCGAGCCCAGTGGATACGAGAGCATCAAGCTGGTGGACTGCTTGAGCTCAAATACACACCAACGGACAGCAACCGAGCCGACATCCTGACCAAGAACCTTTCGGCCGAGAAGACGAGACAGCTTCGGCAGCTACTGGGCTTGGGAAGACAAGGAGAAGCAGAGCAGCAGAGTCAATAGACATGCTCGCGAGGGGAGGCGACGGAAATAGGTAGTACGCTCACATGAGCTTGACTCAGCCTCGAGTAGCCTCGTCGAGGCACACACATCCTCGACGAGGTTGTGCCTCGACGAGGTTCATCCTCGACGAGGCAGGGGAAGCTGCCACAACGATAACTCCGCATATAACGCCGACACCCTCGACGACCTTGTAGAATGCCGCCGCCTGTTGCCCTCCTCATCACTCATAGCAAGTGCTGAGCGGGCAACAGGTAAGTCCGAATGCATCACTCATAGCAAGTGCTGAGCGGGCAACAGGTGACCGGAATCCCATTGCCTCAGAGCTAAGATTCCGTCGGAGTCCCCTGCACCCGTTGATCTTGTCCCCTGCTCTTCCCCTTGCCCCGCAGTCCCTACCAAGTCCGTTGATCCTGAGCTGTTCCACACCTTGCCTTCCCCCTGCTTGTCGACCAAGGATGATTGAGCAGGACGGTCGCCGAGCGCCGAGCCCTTGCTGAGGAAGCAGCAGCCGTGGAAGAGGCAAGTCAGAAAGAGGCGGATTGTCACGTCGGCCACGCCTCCATGATCACCAACGCACGTCTACGACCCTTGTTCCAGTCCAGCAAGCCTGTCAGACACGTGAGCCTATCGTCGACCCTCGAGTAGCCTTGACAACGCTCGAGAAGCCTCGACGATTCTAGAGCTCGAGCCTCGTCGATGGTGTTTCAAGGAGAAAGCCCAAGGCGGTGCAGAGGAGGGCACGGGTGATATATATATACGAGTCCTCACCCGTAGACCGTCCTTAGCACCGTGGTATTGAGTCCCATGGATAGAAAGTAATGGCGCAGCCGTGTTGTCGACGCACGAGAGGCTGTAGGACACACCTTCTCGTGGAGGACAGAGATAGATTGACAGAGAGCACGTGTGAGAGGGCCTATCAGTCGACGACCGGCCTGGCTCCGTGACACGGATGGGAACAAAGAAACGAGCGTACTCTTGCTCAAACTCCATCCCCGTGACTCTCCCCTGCCGCTGGCCATTTGTTGCGGTCGCTGAAGAGCTGGAACTGTGCGCGGTATCCACAGACTTGCCGAGCTTGCTGAGGTTCGACCAGTTGGACGAGCTCAGCTCATGGCCCTCTTTTGAACCGCCCGCCGAACTCTCTGAGGCTGAGATTCAGCTGATTGCCGCCAGCGTTCCTGACCAGTACCTGGAGTTCCTTGATGTCTTCCACCCCAGGAAGGGCGTCGAGACTCTTGCACCGCACCAAGCTTATGACATGAAGATCGAGCTGAAGGCGGGCAGCTCGCTCAAGCTTGCCCCGCTCTATGAGGTTGCCCAAGATCAGAAGGAAGCTATGAGGCAAATCCTCGAGCGAGAAGAAGCCGCGGGTCGGATCCGGCCTAGGAACTCGCCGTACGGCTCGCCAACCTTCTGCAGCTCACCAGGCTAGATGGGTTGAGATCCTAGCCGGGTTCGATTACAAGATCGTGTATTGCCCTGGTAAGGAGGGCGAACTTCTCGATGTGCTCTCCCGTGACTCGGCATATCTTCCCGGGCCATTGATGCAGCAGCCGCAGAACTTCATCCAGGCACTCCCCACCGCCGACTCTTCCTCCACGGTCTTGTCTTCCCTCGGTCATCTCCTCCGTGCAGCAACACTTGGCAAGATCGGTGTCGAGGAGGAGGAGGAGGAAGAGGTTGGCAAGGAACGCGTTGAGGTCGCCGAGTTGTCCCCGGTCCTGGCTGAGTTAACCCCTGACTTGCCTACTCTTGCCTCGACTCACCCCGTCCTGTCAGGTTTCTGCCAAAGGCTCGGCCTCTCCGGGGGAGCGGTCTTGCATCGTGACCCCGGGGGTAGGTTGCGGGTCGACGGACACCTCTACGTGGAGCCGGGAACGGAGCGGGTGCAGATCCTGAAGAGGCGGCACGAGGCCATCCTTGCCGGGCACCCGGGTGTTGCGAAGACCCTCGAGCTGGTAAAGCGCAATTACGTGTGGCTTGGCCTCCGACGCGACATGGAGGCCTTCGTCCGCGCATGCGCAGTGTGCCAGCGGACCAAGACTGACCGTCACCGAGCTCACGGCTTCCTCCAGCCGCTGGAAATAGCTGAGAGACCTTGGGCATCCATCTCCATGGACTTTATTGAGCCCTTGCCGGTCTCTAACGGTTGTGACTCGATCCTGGTGGTTGTTGACAGACTGACCAAGTGGGCGATTTTCATTCCGACGACCACTCGGCTCAACTTGGCGGGACTCGCCGAGTTGATCATTGATCATGTGGTGTGTCAACACGGGCTCCCGCAATCCATCATCTCTGATCGAGGCTCCAAGTTCACCAGTAAGCTGTGGGCCAACCTGTGCAAGGCCTTGGGTATTAAGCTGTCCTTGTCCACGGCCTTCCATCCTCAGACTGATGGGCAAACGGAGCGGGTGAACCAAGTACTCAAACAGTACCTCCGGGTTTTCTCGACATATCAGAAAGATAACTGGGCTAAACTCTGGCCGTGCGCGTCGTTCTCGTACAACAACTGGAAGCACTCGGCTATCGAGATGTCACCGTTTGTAGCAAACTTTGGGTACTCGCCAAGGTGGACGGAGGACTTGGAGAACTTGGTGAACTCGGAGAACTCGGAGAAGGAGGGTGCGGATGCCGGTGAACGACTGGGACTGCAGAAGTGTCACGACAACCGCCTTCTCTGTCCAGCGCCCGGCGGGCACGTACTCCGAACGGTCGGCGTGGGGTTCGTTGGCGTCGGTGGGTATGAACGAGTTGGGCGAAGGGCTCAGCGAGGTAGGCGAGGCTTGCTGAGCTCGAGGAGATGAACGGGTTGAGCGAAGGGTGCGGCGAGGGACTCGTTGAACTTGGCGATCAGGAGGGTGAACTCGACGAGCGAGAGCGAGGTGAGAGAGATGGACGGGGTACTTGGCGGGGAACTCGGTGTCGCTGGCAAGCCAAGCAACGGGACGGAGCAGGCAGTCTACGTGTCTGCAGAGAACAACAATTGGGAGAAGACTACGGAATGTATCGCGCGCCCAGTCTTCCTAAGTATCCGTCGTCCCTCGGTGAGCTCGGCGAGTGATGCGTTGAATCAACGAGTCCGAGCTCCGTCTCCCCATGTGGCTTCCATGTGCTCTCCCTACGTCCGTCGTGACACTCTGCCCAACCATACGATCGAGCTCCTGCGAGATAGTCGTGGTGGCGGAAGTCGGCGGCGGAGTTGGCGAGGTCGACGAGGAACTCGGCGAGGGGCTCGGTGAGGGACTCGGCGAGACGGTCAGCGAGGTCCTTTCAGGTACGATGTTGCTGCGGCGAGACGCGCTAGTTGCTGGGCAACCAAACACACGACCGAGGACAAGTGGACAGAGGACTCAGCTTTTCCATTCTCTGTTATCTCATCACTCGGCCAGCAACAACATGGCCCCAACAACACCAGCGGCAACGCGCAAGGCGAGCGCGGCGAGACAACGAGACCAGGCGGAGGGGCAGACCAGTGAGTCGGCGCGCACAGCGCGCCGAGTGAGCGAACGGGTGGCTGACGCGAAGGGCGGGGCGGGCGGTTTGTCGTACCGTCGAGGGTAGCCCTGGTTGTGCAGGGCCAGGGGGCGGAGCGAGGAGAGGGAGAGAGGCGAGAGGAGGAGCCGGAGCGACGTGAGTGGCCGTGAAGGGCGAGATGCAGTGTTGACGGGAAGGATTTGACGGCACCCAGCGGACCTTTGGTCGCGGGCGCGGCACTCGTCGAGAGAGCTCGGCAAACGAGGAGCTGAAGATCGAGGAACTCGGCGAGGGAGAAGTCGTTGGGGAGGTGATGCGGGGAGTGGTGGATGGAGAGGAGGAGGAGGAGGAGGAGGGGGAGGAGGACGGCGTCAGCTCGCCGCTGACGCAGCTCGAGCAGGACGACGAGGAGATGGGCGGGGGCGAGGAGACGGGCGGGAGCGAGGAGATGGGCGGGGGAATGGAGGTGGACGAGGGCGGCGCGGAGAGGCCGACGGAATCTTAGCTCTGAGGCAATGGGATTCCGGTCACCTGTTGCCCGCTCAGCACTTGCTATGAGTGATGAGAAGGGCAACAGGCGGCGGCATTCTACAAGGTCGTCGAGGGTGTCGGCGTTATATGCGGAGTTATCGTTGGTGGCGGCTTCTCTGCCTTGTCGAGGCACAACCTCGTCGAGGATGTGTGTGCCTCGACGAGGCTACTCGAGGATGAGTCAAGCTCATGTGAGCGTACCACCTATTTCCGTTGCCTCCCCTCGCGAGCATGTCTATTGACTCTGCTGCTCTGCTTCTCCTTGTCTTCCCAAGCCCAGTAACTGCCGGAACTGTCTCGTCTTCTCGGCTGAAAGGTTCTTGGTCAGGATGTCGGCTCGATTGCTGTCCGTTGGTGTGTATTTGAGCTCAAGCAGTCCACCGGCTTGATGCTCTCGTATCCACTGGGCTCGCATGTCGAATGCTTTGTTCAACTTGAACCCGTGTTGATGTTTGGCCAGTTGAATGGCTCCATTGTTGTTGTTGTAGATGGGCACTGCTCCATCTATGCCTAGGTCGAGGTCGTTCAATAGTTGCCTGAGCCATATTGCCTCTTTGCCCGCTTCTGTTGATGCCAGGAGTTCTGCCTGTGTCGTCAAGAGTGCGACTGTTGGTTGTTGCCTGCTTTTCCATGACACGATGCCTCCGTACGTGTTGAAGACGTAGCCGGTTGTGGATCGACGTGTGTCAAGACATCCACCCCAGTCTGCGTCCGCCCAGCCTAGCAGTGCTCTCCTTCCTGCATGTGCGTCAAAGGTGAGCGCGAGATCGGATGTCCCTCGCAGATACCTTAACAGGTGCTTCGCAGCCCTCCAATGTGTGAGTGACCATTTGCTGATGAAGCGACAGAGCAGTGATGCTGCGTAGGCGATGTCGGGTCAGGTGATCGTGGCAATATAGAGGATTGACCCGGCGAGTGCTGGAAATGGTTTATCTCGAGCCTCGTCGACCTCCTTTGGCGTAGCCTCGACGAGCTTTGCGTCAGGCAAGATTGTCTTGCAGGCTTTGCCGGGTTCACCGAAGCGTTGAAGAACTGCCTCGATGTAGTGCTCTTGTGACAGGTACATCTTCTTGTTTGACCCATCTCGGTAGATGTTGATACCGAGGAAGTAAGAGACCGGTCCTTGGTCCTTGCACTCGAGTTCCTTGTTGATCTTCCGTTTGATCTCGTCAATTGTTGATCGATCGTTGCCGGCTATGAGCATGTCGTCAACGTGGACTGAGATCATGCACCGCTTGTGTCCTTGTCGCAGCGAGTAGATGCATGGATCCGCTAGGGTCGGTTTGAAGCCTAGCTCCCGTAGGAACTCGTCGAGGCGCTTGTTGAACAAGTGCGGTGATTGTCGGAGACCGTATAGTGATTTCCGGAGGTGCAGAACGTGTCCGGCGGCGATGTCGCTGCCTTCTGGTGGCTCGATGAAGATGTCCTTGTCGATGTTGGCCTTGAGGAATGCTCCAATGATATCTATTTGGTCGCATTCCCAGTCGAGGTAGTTGACGATGGAGAGGAACAGGCGGAATGATGACTTGTGGGTGACCGAAGCAAAGAGTTCGTCGAAGTCTCGTCCTGAGACTTGTTGAAATCCTCTCACAACAAATCTGGCCTTGTGCTGACTCGCTTTGCCCGTGTCCCCGTCGATCTTGCGGGTGAATACCCATTTGCCTGTAAGAGTGCGGTGATTCTCCTTGGGAACCATCTCCCACACTCCGTACTTCTCCATCTTTCCCATCTCCTCGTCCATGGCCGATTTCCAATCCTCCCAGTCTGCGGCTCGACGAGCTTCGGTGTACGACTGGGGGTTGTTGAGTGACTGGGCTGATAACGCGTGCTCTATGGCTACTCGGTTATAGTCCATGTCGATGTCGTGCAGAGGGTGATGACTAGGTTCTTGGCCCGCTAGTCTCCCCGACCGTCTTGGCTCATCTGCATCGGCCGCTGTGAGCTCGTTTAGTCGACGATCGGGATCCTCTGGTCCGTCGTCGGGATTCGGTTCCGGGCTCGGTGCATCCTCTCGGATGTACTCATTGACCCAGCCTCTTCCTTGCCTGGGTACGGCTTGGGGAGGTATGTCGTCCATCTCTTCCCCTTGTTCCTCTTCTTCTGGTGCCTCCCCTGCCTCGACTATCTTGTTCAGCTCGATGGATGTATCGTCATCCTCGTCGAGGCTCGTCGATGGTTGTCGAGGTCCAGGTTGAGGCGGCTCCAGGATCTGTCGCGGTTCATCTGAACTGGGCGTTGTCTTCCTGCCCGTGATGAATGTGACGTCTCGGCTTGCGATGACCCTGTTGGATTGGGTCAGCACCTTGTAGCCCCAGCTCCCTTCTGTGTACCCCAGCAGTCGACCGCATTGTCCCCGCTCGTCAAGCTTCGATGCGGGGTTCACGACTCGATAGATGCAGTGATGGCCAAATGGCTGCATCCCCTGGTACTGCAGGTCGATGTCGTGGTTTGGTCGAAAGAGCGTTATCGGGATTTTTGCATGGGAGCCTGGTAGCCTGTTCCGAGTGAAGACTACATATCGCAGTGCATCTACCCAGAACTGGGTTGGCAAGTTCGAGTCCGCAAGACATGTCCGGATGTCATTGAGGATGGTGAGATGGACGCGCTCGACTCGACTGTTTTGGTTGTGCGCGTCGGTCGGCGTGAGGGTGTGCTCAATTCCCTTGCTTTTGCACCAGTGGCTGAATTCCTTGCTCGTGAATTCGCCTCCTTGGTCTGAGCGGATGGTCTTGACTGTTCGATCAAGCTGATTCTCTGCCAACTTGATATAGTCTTGCAGTGCTTCGGCTGCATCCGACTTCTTCTTGAGTGGTATGGCCTGCACGTATTTGCTGTGGTCGTCATAGCAGGTGAGGAAGTATTGGAGGCCTTCTCTCGACTGGACGGTCGCTGGTCCCCATAGATCGACTGATACCTCGACGAGGGGCTTGCTGGCTCGACGAGGGTTAGGTAGAGATGCCAAGCGCGTTGCCTTCCCTTTCAGGCAATCCATGCATTCGACTCTCCGAAATGACCCTGTCCACTTTGCGCCTAGCTTCCCCTCTTTCCCGAGCTCCCACACCTTCCTCATGTTCGAATGACCTAGTCGTTTGTACCAGGTGAGGAGGCAAGTGTCTTCAGCTTCAGTATTTTCTATTGCCTGAAGTGCTCGGTGAATGCGCGAGGTGGTGCGTACCGGTGTGTCGTCTACAACCCATAGGTTGCCAAGTTTCTTGCCCCGGAGGATGACCTTCCCTTTCTCGACCAATGTAGCCGAGTCCTTCGAGAAGCGCCAGTGTGTCCCTGTGTACGGACCGAGGCGCTGTGTTGAGAGGAGGTTGTGCGAGAATGATGGAACGTAGAGGGCGTTGTTGTACCATACGTTGTTGAAGGTGAGGCGGCCGGAGTGTGTAGCTTCGACAATCGATCCGTCTCCAATTTGGATCTTGACGGCCTTGTCGAGTTTGGTGAGATGTGAGAGAAGGTGCTTGTCCTTGATGAATGGACTGGTGGCACCGCTGTCGATGATGATGGAGGTGGATGGGAGGTCGTCGTTGGCGTGTAGTGCAATCTCCGTCGCATAATAGCCTTCCTCCTTTGTCTCCCTCGACGAGCCTCTCTTGTTCTCACTCGATGAGTCATCCCCTGACTCCATCTGCTCTCTTGCCTTCTTCGCTTGTCCTCCCTGCTTCCTTCCCTTTGCTGCTTCCCTGGCCGACCTTTGCTCCTGGATGTGCTTCGGCACTCCAATCACTTTCCAGCACTCATCTGTGGAGTGCCTCCCCTGATCCGGATGGTGGATGCATCTCTTGCTTGCCGGTTTCTTCAGAGATTTGCTGAGCATCCCCATCTCGTTTACGCTCTCGCCCTTTTGTTGACGTCTGCGATGTTCATCGGCGACCCTATCGATAACCTCGTCGAGGTGGATCTTGTTCGACGAGGTCCCTGAGTAGAAGGTCGATGCGAGGAGGCCGTATGAGGACGGTAGGCGACGGATGGCGGCGTATGCGCCAATCTGGTTGGCGAATTGCTCAAGGGTGAGCTTGGAAGTGATGGCGGAGGAGGTGATTTCGGCCAAGCTCCCTTTCTTTTCAACTCGATCTCTCCAGGTACGGCTGTCCGACGATAGAATGGAGAAGCACCTGAGACGATGGGTGGGGACTGCGGGCGAAGGAGATCTGTATGGTGTATGCAATAGAACATGGGCCAAGCACAAGCTACAGGTCACAGCTCTTGCATCTCACACCCGCTGACTAGACGCGTTTGCTAGATAGACGCAGCTTATCAAGCCGGACCTTTGTCTTTTGATGTGACCCTTTCGCACCCCACTCATGATTGTCCCGTCCATCAGCTGGCTGGACTCTTGGCACACATCTCACCTGCGAGTACGGTACATCAAATCAATCAAGCGTGTGACAGGGATATCTGGCGAGACAGTTGAGTACCATGCGGAGTGGAGTGATTGTGTCTTTGTACATCCGTGAAAACCGTTGGAAGCAGGCAGGATTCTCATTGAACGCACAATACCTTCGGTGCACATGATGCTGAGAGGTCATATGACACAATATAGCGCTGTTGGGGGCTATATTGTACACGAGGCTACTTTTGTAAACCCATAAAAGCATCAATATCCGGGCGGCAGGCTTGTCTCAATCACAATGGCGAATGACACAGTGACGAAGCTTTTGTCAGCAGGGCTGGTTTCAGAGTGCCTGTGAGATCTAGAGTGATGATGGTGCATGCAGGCACAGCGGGCTAATGTTGCAGATGATGTGAATAGCGCTATATACCCCCTGATTGAGTAAATCTCGGTTGGGCGGCGATATGGTCAATATGTGGCGCCTAAGCGGACTGCAGTCTGAACGTTACCAAGTCTTGAACTCATTCCGGACAACACCCCCCATTGCAGGATCATCCAGCAATGTAGAGTACATCGGACACGGAAACGGAGGAAGTAGGTACAGTACATGCCGACGGAAATAGGTAGTACGCTCACATGAGCTTGACTCAGCCTCGAGTAGCCTCGTCGAGGCACACACATCCTCGACGAGGTTGTGCCTCGACGAGGTTCATCCTCGACGAGGCAGGGGAAGCTGCCACAACGATAACTCCGCATATAACGCCGACACCCTCGACGACCTTGTAGAATGCCGCCGCCTGTTGCCCTCCTCATCACTCATAGCAAGTGCTGAGCGGGCAACAGGTAAGTCCGAATGCATCACTCATAGCAAGTGCTGAGCGGGCAACAGGTGACCGGAATCCCATTGCCTCAGAGCTAAGATTCCGTCGTGGTAACGTCTCGTTCGACAAGTCGCGGTAGATAGAACGCGTCAACAAACTCGTCGACCTTGCCTATGCACCGCCAGCCTCGAAGTGGTCCTCCGTCATGCCATCTGTGCAGACGGTGAAAGAGGAGCGCAAGCTCAACGGGCGCGACAACTACGCCCAGTGGGTGCGCGAGATTCGAGTCGTCCTCGGATCCGCCGGTCTCGTACCCCACATCACCAAGGACGCGTCAGCGATTCGGGCACTCGTCGAGGCTCGATATCCAGTGTCAAGTCCGGCGACAGCAGCCGAGACATCAAAGAGAGCAGTTGCTCTATACGAGCATGAGAAGGAGCAGTCCACCGCCCTCTCCACTCTCTACGGCAGTCTGACAGAGACTGTCCAAAACAAGCTTCCCTCGAACCTGATCGACTTCGAGAATCCTCAACCGAAGGGGCTCTACGATCATCTGGTCACCACATATGGGGCCGACAACGGATCTCGCCTAGCCGAATTATGGTCATCGATATTTGGCGAGACCATCCCAGAGAATGAGGACCCCGAACCTCATCTCACAGCTATCCGGTCGCAACTGGCCGAAATCACCTCCTCCGCCATCACTTCCAAGCTCACCCTTGAGCAGTTCGCCAACCAGATTGGCGCATACGCCGCCATCCGTCGCCTACCGTCCTCATACGGCCTCCTCGCATCGACCTTCTACTCAGGGACCTCGTCGAACAAGATCCACCTCGACGAGGTTATCGATAGGGTCGCCGATGAACATCGCAGACGTCAACAAAAGGGCGAGAGCGTAAACGAGATGGGGATGCTCAGCAAATCTCTGCAGAAACCGGCAAGCAAGAGATGCATCCACCATCCGGATCAGGGGAGGCACTCCACAGATGAGTGCTGGAAAGTGATTGGAGTGCCGAAGCACATCCAGGAGCAAAGGTCGGCCAGGGAAGCAGCAAAGGGAAGGAAGCAGGGAGGACAAGCGAAGAAGGCAAGAGAGCAGATGGAGTCAGGGGATGACTCATCGAGTGAGAACAAGAGAGGCTCGTCGAGGGAGACAAAGGAGGAAGGCTATTATGCGACGGAGATTGCACTACACGCCAACGACGACCTCCCATCCACCTCCATCATCATCGACAGCGGTGCCACCAGTCCATTCATCAAGGACAAGCACCTTCTCTCACATCTCACCAAACTCGACAAGGCCGTCAAGATCCAAATTGGAGACGGATCGATTGTCGAAGCTACACACTCCGGCCGCCTCACCTTCAACAACGTATGGTACAACAACGCCCTCTACGTTCCATCATTCTCGCACAACCTCCTCTCAACACAGCGCCTCGGTCCGTACACAGGGACACACTGGCGCTTCTCGAAGGACTCGGCTACATTGGTCGAGAAAGGGAAGGTCATCCTCCGGGGAAAGAAACTTGGCAACCTATGGGTTGTAGACGACACACCGGTACGCACCACCTCGCGCATTCACCGAGCACTTCAGGCAATAGAAAACACTGAAGCCGAAGACACTCGCCTCCTCACCTGGCACAAACGTCTAGGTCACTCGAACATGAGGAAGGTGTGGGAGCTCGGGAAAGAGGGGAAGCTAGGCGCAAAGTGGACAGGGTCATTTCGGAGAGTCGAATGCATGGATTGCCTGAAAGGGAAGGCAACGCGCTCGGCATCTCTACCTAACCCTCGTCGAGCCAGCAAGCCCCTCGTCGAGGTATCAGTCGATCTATGGGGACCAGCGACCGTCCAGTCAAGAGAAGGCTTCCAATACTTCCTCACCTGCTATGACGACCACAGCAAATACGTGCAGGCCATACCACTCAAGAAGAAGTCGGATGCAGCCGAAGCACTGCAAGACTATATCAAGTTGGCAGAGAATCAGCTTGATCGAACAGTCAAGACCATCCGCTCAGACCAAGGAGGCGAATTCATGAGCAAGGAATTCAGCCACTGGTGCAAAAGCAAGGGAATTGAGCACACCCTTACGCCGACCGACGCACACAACCAAAACAGTCGAGTCGAGCGCGTCCATCTCACCATCCTCAATGACATCCGGACATGTCTTGCGGACTCGAACTTGCCAACCCAGTTCTGGGTAGATGCACTGCGATATGTAGTCTTCACTCGGAACAGGCTACCAGGCTCCCACGCGAAAATCCCGATAACGCTCTTCCGACCAAACCACGACATCGACCTGCAGTACCAGGGGATGCAGCCATTCGGCCATCACTGCATCTATCGAGTTGTGAACCCCGCATCGAAGCTCAACGAGCGGGGACAATGCGGTCGACTGCTGGGGTACACAGAAGGGAGCTGGGGCTACAAGGTGCTGACCCAATCCAACAGGGTCATCGCAAGCCGAGACGTCACATTCATCACGGGCAGGAAGACAACGCCCAGTTCAGATGAACCACGACAGATCCTGGAGCCGCCTCAACCTGGACCTCGACAACCATCGACGAGCCTCGACGAGGATGACGATACATCCATCGAGCTGAACAAGATAGTCGAGGCAGGGGAGGCACCAGAAGAAGAGGAACAAGGGGAAGAGATGGACGACATACCTCCCCAAGCCGTACCCAGGCAAGGAAGAGGCTGGGTCAATGAGTACATCCGAGAGGATGCACCGAGCCCGGAACCGAATCCCGACGACGGACCAGAGGATCCCGATCGTCGACTAAACGAGCTCACAGCGGCCGATGCAGATGAGCCAAGACGGTCGGGGAGACTAGCGGGCCAAGAACCTAGTCATCACCCTCTGCACGACATCGACATGGACTATAACCGAGTAGCCATAGAGCACGCGTTATCAGCCCAGTCACTCAACAACCCCCAGTCGTACACCGAAGCTCGTCGAGCCGCAGACTGGGAGGATTGGAAATCGGCCATGGACGAGGAGATGGGAAAGATGGAGAAGTACGGAGTGTGGGAGATGGTTCCCAAGGAGAATCACCGCACTCTTACAGGCAAATGGGTATTCACCCGCAAGATCGACGGGGACACGGGCAAAGCGAGTCAGCACAAGGCCAGATTTGTTGTGAGAGGATTTCAACAAGTCTCAGGACGAGACTTCGACGAACTCTTTGCTTCGGTCACCCACAAGTCATCATTCCGCCTGTTCCTCTCCATCGTCAACTACCTCGACTGGGAATGCGACCAAATAGATATCATTGGAGCATTCCTCAAGGCCAACATCGACAAGGACATCTTCATCGAGCCACCAGAAGGCAGCGACATCGCCGCCGGACACGTTCTGCACCTCCGGAAATCACTATACGGTCTCCGACAATCACCGCACTTGTTCAACAAGCGCCTCGACGAGTTCCTACGGGAGCTAGGCTTCAAACCGACCCTAGCGGATCCATGCATCTACTCGCTGCGACAAGGACACAAGCGGTGCATGATCTCAGTCCACGTTGACGACATGCTCATAGCCGGCAACGATCGATCAACAATTGACGAGATCAAACGGAAGATCAACAAGGAACTCGAGTGCAAGGACCAAGGACCGGTCTCTTACTTCCTCGGTATCAACATCTACCGAGATGGGTCAAACAAGAAGATGTACCTGTCACAAGAGCACTACATCGAGGCAGTTCTTCAACGCTTCGGTGAACCCGGCAAAGCCTGCAAGACAATCTTGCCTGACGCAAAGCTCGTCGAGGCTACGCCAAAGGAGGTCGACGAGGCTCGAGATAAACCATTTCCAGCACTCGCCGGGTCAATCCTCTATATTGCCACGATCACCCGACCCGACATCGCCTACGCAGCATCACTGCTCTGTCGCTTCATCAGCAAATGGTCACTCGCACATTGGAGGGCCGCAAAGCACCTATTAAGGTACCTGCGAGGAACATCAGATCTCGCACTCACCTTTGACGCACATGCAGGAAGAAGAGCACTGCTAGGCTGGGCAGACGCAGACTGGGGTGGATGTCTCGACACACGTCGATCTACAACCGGCTACGTCTTCAATACATACGGGGGCATTGTGTCATGGAAAAGCAGGCGACAACCGACAGTCGCACTCTCGACGACACAGGCCGAACTCCTAGCATCAACAGAAGCGGGCAAAGAGGCAATATGGCTCAGGCAATTATTGAACGACCTCGACCTCGGTATAGATGGGGCAGTGCCCATCTACAACGACAACAATGGAGCCATTCAACTGGCCAAACATCAACACGGGTTCAAGCTGAACAAAGCATTCGACATGCGAGCCCAGTGGATACGAGAGCATCAAGCTGGTGGACTGCTTGAGCTCAAATACACACCAACGGACAGCAACCGAGCCGACATCCTGACCAAGAACCTTTCGGCCGAGAAGACGAGACAGCTTCGGCAGCTACTGGGCTTGGGAAGACAAGGAGAAGCAGAGCAGCAGAGTCAATAGACATGCTCGCGAGGGGAGGCGACGGAAATAGGTAGTACGCTCACATGAGCTTGACTCAGCCTCGAGTAGCCTCGTCGAGGCACACACATCCTCGACGAGGTTGTGCCTCGACGAGGTTCATCCTCGACGAGGCAGGGGAAGCTGCCACAACGATAACTCCGCATATAACGCCGACACCCTCGACGACCTTGTAGAATGCCGCCGCCTGTTGCCCTCCTCATCACTCATAGCAAGTGCTGAGCGGGCAACAGGTAAGTCCGAATGCATCACTCATAGCAAGTGCTGAGCGGGCAACAGGTGACCGGAATCCCATTGCCTCAGAGCTAAGATTCCGTCGCATGCCCGTCAGTTAGCAGCCCATCATGCCAATACGTTGCTGATCAACGGATGAAAGGATGACGTCCGGCCTCAACTTTGATAGACACCTGGACAGCGTACACCGCAATGACTGCACCGCCGTCTTGGTCATGGGCCGTTGAACGGCCAGCGAGTAACGCGATCGACATTACATAAATTGTGCTGATCGATCGACTGTGACGCGGTCCTTGTATGTGAACCCGACAGGCTCATGAGTCTGTGTTGTAGCACGTGGGACAGATGGAGATACACGCCCGCCCATGCACAATCCGGATAATCGGTGTTGGCAGGTGTATGTCTGGGGCTAGTCGCCACGGAAAATGCCAGGGTTGAGTCGTCTCTCGAACCAATGGTCCTCTCCCTCTTGAATCGTTGATGCCTTTCTGTCTGAAGACCATGTGGCGTCGATCTGGACAAGCTGCGTCTCTTTTTGCCAGGGACACGTTGCACACGCTTTCATTCCTTTATCAATACTGACATTGTTGTACACGAGGCTACTTTTTGCAATTAATTTGGAGGAAGGAGAACGCAGGGTATCATAAGCAAGAGGTGACGACATGTCATCATCACTTGTTCCCCCGCGGCACCGGCCGCGCCAGTCCAGTTTATCGAGTAGAACACTATCGACCGGTTGTCCGATAGGCTGTTGCAGCGTGCAGCACCTGCAATCACTGGTTGCAACAGCGAGCTACCTTTTAATGGCATGTATGGCATCCAGAAGCCAAGGTGACGGACACGGAGATTGCAAGAGCTCGCGGCACTCAGTCTCAATCTGGGACCCTGGACCTGACTCCTCCCGAGCCCTCACGCCCAGGACTCCTGCAAGACCGCCGTGTGGAGCCATCTGGCAGAAACTGAACTATCGATCAGTCCGGCATCCGGGACAGAGGATCAGGACGGATAGTAAAGGGACACCAGGAGCTGGAATATGTACGACTAAATCTAGTACCACTGAATCACCGGGGAACCGATCGAATTGCCAAGAGTCTAATGTCTCGAGACGCATGCTGGTCGTCGAAATGGAGAATCCAATCAGGGTCACGCCGCTGCAAGCACTGCGACGTTACGCAATCCAGTAGACAGTACACCGCGTGCAAACAAAGACAAAGTGACGGCTCTTCTTGCCGCCGCGATCTTTCACCATCGGGTATGCTTGCGTCCCTTTTGCCTCGCATAGGGCAGAGAGCCTAGATGGACCGATGGAAACCGAAGGGATTGTCAGCCTTGGACAGAGGCGGGGATTGAGCCTCTGTCAGTGGAGGAGAAGGTCGTCCCATGGACAAGGACGCGAATGGTAGCAGCTTGATCATGGAACAGATCATGGTTGTCCTAGTGAGCGACTCCCTCCTGCTTGCTGGAAGCAAGAAAGTGGACCGAGGGGTAAACAAGGCGGTCTCGCACCCTCGCAAGAAGTCTGAGCGCCTCATAGGACAGTGATGAACTCGGGATCAGGGGTACGCTACTCGATCCATCATCCTTTCTTGTGGCCTGCCACCCGCACCCACCGTCCACCTCTACCGCAAGCTATCTGCACACGCCGGGAAACCCTGCCTTGTATATATATCGTCAGATGAGACGGTGAATAGCCTTCGGAAATCATCTGTCAGGACCAACTTGCGATCAATTGCGATGCAATTGAGATTTGACTCTGCTTTGGTCAATGCATCATGTTACATAGAACCAGCCTTCACTCGAGGTACTTGTTGGTCATCTTCTAGCCCTCCCGAGCCGAATGCATTTCGAGATTGGTCGAGCTTTGACAGGTCTGGCATGGCTCGGGATGCCAGTCGAGAGCCTCCCCTGTTCTCTGGTAAAGGAGACTGGCCTAGTGAGGCGTATGGTCCCCCATCGGAAAGATCCACGACTGTCCGTGGCGGTGTATGTAGATTTCACATGCCTCAAGAAGACGGTGGAGAATGGCGTATGCGATCTCCCCGGCAGACTTCGGGGTCGCTCATTCATGCCCACAGACTGTGGAAGATGAGTTCCTGGGACTGGGTAGACGAGACTGTGAAAGGCCAAGAAGTCATATGCACAGTATCGATCCCACACCCAGGGCGAAATTTATCATCGAACACCAAGGAGGTTCTGCTCGATCTCCTTGGTTACGCAACCATGATACTGGATTTCTGGTACAACGAGCTACTTTATAAACCTCTGTATGGGAACAATGAATGGGGCGTTGGTCCGACCTACACCTCGCTGACACACCAAGAGTGCGGCAACATTTCAGCGCACGGTGAAATGGGCATGCATGTCGACCACAGCATCGTGTGATGGCTGTGCTGTGCGACAGGCCATGCACCAGCAAATCAAAGACTCACGTTGGTCCTCTGACCTGGTTACAGGACGTAATTGACCTGCTCCTTCCAGTCGGTCTGGGGTTACGCTTGGGTCTGCGTTTCTGCTCGGTTGCTTCTCCACCAGCATCCTGCAGCTATTTTTATCCCGCATAAAGTAGCCTCATGTACACAATAAGCATCCAATCCGTTTGCATCCGTGCATAGACGGATCACGCCTCAGGACGCTACTCAACAGGATGAATACACATACCCTCTAGGTAGTCAAAGTGGCATTTTGGGTGCTCAATGTCGTTGGCCTGTGATTTGCGGTGTTGGCGGTCTAAAGTGGAAGAACGTTATTGTGAGCAAGTTGCCAATCACCTCCTGTGCGCCTCTCAAGAGCCGCAACGCATCACACATTGTGCGAGCTCTCGCCATCCCGCGGACATCAGGTGGATTGGGTGGTGGACGCGATGGACGCGGATACGAGATCGGGCATTGTGACAGACTCTGAAGCTGTGCCAACGACAGTGAGCTCTATCGACGGACAAACGGCACCACTGACATCAGCCGCAATGTCAGAACTGTCGGAGACACCGCTTCATACCCTCGCTTGTACCAACCTCTGTCCGGAAAGAAGGATCGCTCTCTTACCAGTCCGGAACGCCATCCTGTTGCGATTGCCCAGAGATGTGACTCGCAGATGAGCACACGGCGAGTGTCCTGCAAATCGTGTCAATCATTCTGCACTGCGAAGCTCATATCAAAGGCTCACGTCTGCCAATCTGCGCCCTCCCGCATCTCTCACACCTCGAAGCCTCTCCTTTCTTCCGCCCTTGTTTGCGAATGGGACTCAAAGCCATGTCATGGCTGAACCGCAACCGCTCGAGACTACGTACACACCTTCTTCAGTAGCTGGATGAATCCCATTCCGGGCCGCTCCTTCGGACCAGACCAGTGCTTCGCGCCGCCGTCCAACGATCCATCAAGCCAGAGAAGCTGTCTCCCGGAGGTCGATGATCTTGATAGGATTTGGGACTGTGGGTCTGTCCTTCTTCTCTGTCGACCCTCTCACTCCCCTCTCTCTTGTACCCCTCCAATGTTTGCCCTTTCATGACCGGACGGATGCGCAGAGAATTTGCCAGCGGGAGATGTGGATCGAGAAGAGTGCCGCACGACATCTAGGTACTGCCAGACACATCGCGCGCACGTTGTCCGGTCTTCGCCCTTCCCGTACCTGTCTGCCATCGAATGGCTCACTCTGTCGCACAAGCAGCAACATTCGGAACAATTTGCAGATTGATCAGCTGTCTTTGCTGAAGCTTTGAGGCATCCACCAAGCTGTCACAGGGACCTCAGATCGTCGTCGTTGTTGTCGTCATTGTCATTGTCTGTCGTCGTCTTGTCGTCGCCTGCTTTCCAACGCCCAAGGCAGGGCTTCAACACGGTTCGCTGTGCTCCGAGTACACTGCGGATTGCGGGCGCTGGTCGAAGCCACGCTTGCCGCCGCCTTCACGTTGCTATGCGAGCCGTCTCCAGTGCCGTCAGGTGACCATCTTCGGCTTGCCCCCGCATCCCGTCTCCAATCTGTCACGACGGACGTAGTGGAAGCACATGGAAGCCACTTGGGAGAGACGGAGCTCGGACTCGTTCATTCAACGCATCACTCGCCGAGCTCACTGAGGGACGACGGGTACTTAGGAGATTGGGCGCGCGATACGTTCCTTAGTCTTCTCCCAATTGTTGGTCTGTTCAGACACGTAGTCCGCCCGCTCCGTCCCGTCGCTTGGCTTGCCAGCGACACCGAGCCTCTCTCTGAGTTCCCCACCTTGCTCTCTCAACTCGCTCTCGCTTGCCAAGATCAGCGAGTCCCTCGCCGCATCTCTCACTCAACCCGTCCATCTCTTCCATCTACTCAAGCTCAGAGAGTCCCTCGCCGAGCTCCTCGCCCATCTTGCCCAGTTCAACGAGCCCCTGGCCGACCGTTTGGCGTGTGTACCCGTTGGGCTCAGGACAGAGAAGGCGGACGCCGTGACACATTCCAATTCATTGCAAGTGTGCTATACTTCGCTGTGCAGTACTCAAGGTCGGAACCCCGTTTGGATTGATGGAATAAGTGGCGTGTTTTGTCGGTGATTGGTGGAAGAAGTTGTGACTTTTGTAGGCGAGCGGCGGGAAAAGCGGTGACTTGGGTCTGAGATGCGGTCATGACACAGACCCCCCTATAAGCTGATCATCCGTCCAGGCGTCCGTCACTGTGGGCTCTCAAACCCATTCTGTCTGCTTGATGTACCGTTCGGCTCGACGGATTGGGCGGCAGCTAATGGTTAGCATGTCGAACCGTCGTACTTAATTGTCTTCCGCAACAACGGCGAGACTCTCGACCCTCCTCTAACAGGAAGACCAAGAGCTCTCGTCCGACACGCTTGATCGATGTAACCCCAAGGCCGCCAGCCGCCGAAGACAAAGGCAATGGATGCATACAAACACGACGAGGGAGACGATGTGGATTTGGTTACCCCACAGGGGGAGGAGGTCCTGTGACAGAGCGACCAGGCCAAAGTCCAACTTGAAGATGGACGACCGACAACATTGTAGGCCGTTGCAACACTGGACACCCGTCAGATGCATTCGGATCCCATCACCATGTTCCGTCTCGTACTGTATCTGCAACGGCAGCGCAAAATTTCACGGGTACAGACGCTAGTACATATATATACATGCTATATTCGCTCGTTCTCGTCCTCGTGTGCGTCACTTCTATAGCCTACTCTGTTGGTTGCCGAGTCGTATGATTGAGTCGATAATCATGACGAAGACACCTCGCTCTCGTCTGACGTTTGGACAAACATCTCCTCGATCCTCCTCTTCTCCTCCTGTATCATCTCTGCCGCCTGTGCTGGACTGTACCCCTTTGACTGGGAAAGACTTTCCGCACCTTCCAGGTCGCACCAGACGACCCTGTCGGTCTGTTCCGGATGCAAGAGGAGATGTCGCGGGTGAATGTCTCCGTGGATAATGCCCAGGTCGTGCATGGGTTGAATGGCTTGCAAAGCCGACGATCTGTGGTGTGAGCTCTCTCTCTCTCTCTCTCTCTCTCTCTCTCTCTCTTATTGATTGATTGGATGCCATGGGTTGGGAACGAAGGAAGCCAGCCACGCCGTTCCCTTGACTACTCACAGGTATTTTGGGTCCAAGCCTTGATCGTCGTACGGTTGCAATGATCCCCCGCAATCCTCTTGCATAGACATCAGCAACTCTCCCTCTCCACGTCCTCCATCCACCGCGGGGTTAAGTGTCCACAAGCCGTGCAGGCGAGGCAGGCTTTTACCTTGCTCAGCTCGCAAGGGTCCGGAGAGCATTTCGACCTCGTGCATTACGTGCTGGCGGGCTTGTTGCCGCGTATACTCGTAATTGTGGCTTTGCGCATCGTCAGAGGACTTGCGTTCCGAGCGATTAACGGTAGACGGGACCAGTGGGAATCGGTCCAGGTCGCACATCTTGACGACGACCCACAACGGGCGCGGGATGTCCGGTAGGTAGACGTTGGCACGGTACGTCGTGAAGAGATGACCTTGCTCGATGAACATGGTCGGACGGATGACCATGTACGGCTTTGGTCCCATGCCAACGGCAGGAGCCGACACTTGTCCGGGCTGCTGCTGCTGCTGTTGCTGCGGACGGTGTTTTTGGGTCAGGTCGGAGCCCAGGACAGCTGGATACACAAGCGACTTTGTCACGTTTTCCACACGAGCCGCCTCCGGCGTCATGTTCTTGACGGCAAAGGTGGCCACGGCGGCGGATGCAGTGTCCAGGGTACCATGATCATAACCATGATCATCCTCATCATCGCCATCGTCGCCGACTTGGAGCTTCATCCCCGTTTCCATCGAAGCGTTGCGTACGATCGGCTTTGCCATGCTCTCTTCATCCATCTGGCCATGGCCAGGAACGTCCCCTGAGGTATCCGTCAGGTCGAATTCAACGCCGGGACCGACGAGCGTCGTCTGCCCTGACCAGGCAGTTGCAGTCGAAGCTGCAGTCTGGTCAGAACCGGTCGAGACCTTGTTCCTCCTGGTCGGGAATGCTCGTTTCCACCCTTGATCGATGATGACGGGGACCTGCTGAACCCGGCCAGTGTCCGTGCAGAGCGCCGCCTTGAATGGGTCGACGAGATCCTGTGGCACTGAGCGAGGATCGAGTCGAGACAAGTCGATGTGAGGCCGGAATTGTCCGAGGGGATACTCGGGCTCGCCCGCCCCACTCGTACCGACATATCCTGATACCGATCTCGACCTCGACATCAGTCCCAATGGATCATCTGGTGTCGACGACATCATCTGCCTAGACACCATCCCCTTTTGATCGGCCGCCGACGATCCACCTTGACCTTGTCCCCCGGCCTCAGACGGCGCATTGGTCTGACCGCCGCCCTGATTCCCGGTCGCGAAACCCCGGTCCTCTGTTCCCTTGTCCTTGTCCTTGTCGTCAAGGCTCTCTTTGACAGGTTGGGAGATCCATCGGATAGCTCCGGTCTCCGTATCGGGATCGTTCGACGAAAGGGCGGCCAAGATCTCCAACATGGAGTAATTCGAGACCATGACGGGCCAACTGCGTTCGAGGCTGCCCGCTCGACCGTCATCGAACGCATCCTTGTCGACGGCGGTCCGCAGCTCTGGCAGATTGACCAGGTGGAGGATGTGCTCGAACGAGGGATCGCGAAGGAAGATGGGAGACACCACGATCCCCTTGCCGGTGAGCTCGAGGTATATTGCGGCGTCGTAAGAAGACAAGACAGCGTGTCGGATATAGTTCGTGTGGAACTGTTGGAACACCTGGTGCACCCGCATCAGCATCTTTTGTCCCCTCCTTCTCGAGGGGGTTCAGAGGCCCTGTTGAGAGACTTACCTGAGTGAGATACCATCTGAGTCCGGCAGAGATGGCGGTCACTTCTTTTCCGTCCTCGCCCACAATCTTCGGGGTCCCCGTTCCGTCCCAGATGGCCATTCTCAGCTCTCCTCTCTGGAGCAGCCCGACGAGCACCAACAGGTCCCGCAGCGTGAGGAAGGGCTTGAACTCGACCATGGCACCGGTGACGTGGGTGATCGGTACACCGCCCGACGACGAGGGAGAAGGAGCCATGACGGGCTGTAGCATCGTGTATGCCGGGCCATTGTTGTTGTCGGTGAGCGAAGCGGGGTACGATCGGGATCGGGGAGGGGCCAGAAGGGCAAAGTCCGTGGTGCCGGTCCCTACGCCTATGGCGAACATCCAGCGATTCCCCCTGATATTGGCTGCTGTTTCGGCTTTCCAAAGCTGGAGAGCGTGTTGTCGCATCGTGCGATTGACAAAGGACAGCAGGTTGTCAAAGTACTCGCGCTGCAGGGGGATCTCGTCAAAGTTGGTCGGTTCCCATACCACACTGTGTTCCGGACGTGTGTGGTACGTCTGATGAGACGCGTCTAGTCGGCGTCTACGGTGCTCATCATCGCGAGACGACGAGTTGGCCAGTAGATCGAGTTGGACCTCGTACTCTGGATCCCAAAAGGTCCTCTGTGACTCGCAATCGAGCAACAACTCTTTCCAAGAGCGTAAAAAGGCCTTTTCGGCGTCCCGTTGCCCGTCCGTACTGTTGACGCCTATCTTCAAGCAGCGTCTGTCGAGTTGGGAGGCCATGACGTTCAACGAGTTGGCGCCAAACTTTAAGCTGCGTACGGTTCAGCGTTTCCTTCTTCCTCTGGTGCACAAAGCCTTTCCTGCACTCACGTCACCTCGTTCCAGCCCTGTTGTCTCGCACCCGTCCACCAAGCGGTCGCCGTCCGGGTCTTGGGCCTGTTGGCACCTGACGCAGACGATCTGGTGTGCACCTTGATCAGCCTCTTTGCGCTGCTCTGGGACCAGTGCTGCCGAGACGAGTGTCGACGGGTGGGTGATGGTCGCACGTCGCCGCTCGATGAAGCACCCGTGCTGGTGCTGGGTAGAGTCCCACTCGTTCCAGACTTCGACTTTTTGGTCGGAGGCGAGGTGGTGGTGGTGGTGGTCGAAGAGCCAGGCCGAATCGCGTCTTCCCCTTGGTCTCCGATGCTGGACCTTGCCCCAGACTTTCGTTTGCCCGGGAGATCGGAGTGGAGGATGAAAGGTGTGTTTGACGAGACCTCGAGCGAACGTCCGTCGACGTCGTCGTCTTTCAAATGGGTCCTCTGATCGTCGGTCATCAACGACGCACCCTTCTCTATCAGCACGAATCCCGTCACGTCCCGTCACAAGACAAGGGGACATACTTGACTCTCCACGTTCGTCGTGGCAGAAGGCTCGGTCGTGAGATCCTCCTCATTCTCGTCAATCCCCGCTTGACGTCCCATCAAAGCTTCCCCGGCCTTGTCGTCCCGAGTCACACCGGCCACGTTGATACTGATGGATCGTTTGTGAGGATCCAGAGGGGGCATCACATGCCTATCGAGACAATCTCTGAGACTGTTGACATGCACATATCGGAGCGGCAGAGTGGTGCGTTGGTAATATCTGAAAAAGGGGGGTTGGGTGTCTTTGTCAAACAGCGAGGGGGGTTGGGGGGTGGGCTCGGGGGCGGGAGGGCGCAATGTAGAGCTCGACATGGATGGCGCGTCGGACGATATGTTGGCCCCTCGGGTGCATACGTCAAGTGTCAAGCTGGAGCCCGCGGTCGCAAGAGCCCCCTGATGATGATCAAGATGAAGATGATGAAGAAACGGGCATGGTTGTTTAGATTAGGCTTGTGGACTTGTTCTGCATCAAATAGGCTCGTCCGGCATCCGCAACACGCGTATTTGTGTCGTACTTGCACAAGTATTGCGATGATTATTGCCCGCCAGACATGTATCGGAAACGCTCAGGTCATGATGACACACTACCGTCTACTCGGCTTGCCCTTGACAAGTCCCACGTCGACCGCAACGACTCGCGACTGGACTCGCCCTTTGGTGTCGACGACGTCTTTTCGCCTCGGGCGCCCATCCCACTGTCCGTCCGTCAAGACACTCATCGGATGATGGCCATACGAGCGCGCCAGAGAGCACGACCGGATGAGCTGGGAAGCATGTCGGAAGTTGAAAGCGTCGTCGACATCGGTCTGCAAGGCGTGAGCGATGAGTTGGGGCGGCATACTGCAACCACAGCGGCAGCCGAGGTGCGTGACGCCTTCTCTGGCTGTCAAGCTGTCAGACCTGTACCCGGTGACCTGTTTTAGATCCAACTAAAGCTCACCTAAATCAATCTATCGCTTCAAGCTGCTAACTATCAACGACTATTCGTAGCAGATAGTAACGAACAAGAGTAGAGTGGAACCAAGCTGGGTGAGGAGCGATCAAGACTCACTTCACTTATCTATCTCTCGTCACTGGTACGGTCGATTCTCTAAGTAGACGTTCTATCTAGAGGACTAGTTAACTAGATCGCTGAGGAACTTCCTCTGCGATCTTCCTTCTTAAGTATCTGCTGACTCTCGCCCGCTCTCCCTCTGATCCTTCTAGCATCATCCTTCGTGGATCGTTCCATCGTTCTCCTAGTCGTTTCTACTCGTTCCCAATACTCTCTAGTATTCTCTCGTCGTCTCTCTTCTCTTCTATCGTCTTCTCTCCGCGCTGGCTTGCATCTAATCTCTTTGCGTGCCCGTCGTCGTCCTTATTGTCCTCGGTCTCCGTCCCGTGGCCCTGACTGTGAGGTAACTCTATCCTCCGTTATCGTGGACCTGACTCTTGTCCTTGCGTGCGTTCCTATCTCAACTCGGCCGATGGAAGACTGAGACGTATCCTTCTATAGTTCTCCAGGTTGTTCCAGCGCTTTTCAAGAGCAAGTCGTAGTTATTCGTGACTAATAGTGACGGTTCTACCGTACTCACGTTCTTCGGTTTGTAGGCTCCTTTGGATGTTTCCGTCGGAAATTTCCTCGTGGTAGTCTCGTGGTCAGGATGCCGTGTCGGTTTCCTGACACTCCTCCCTCCTTTACATCATGAGTCCCTTCATGATAAGATCAGTCGCGACTGATTTTTATTTGTTCCTGATACCGCCTATCGGTTGTCGCTTATCGTCCCGTTGCCTAGCAACAACTTTGTGCATGTCGAGCATCTGCGAGTTGTCACCCTAGTTGCCTAGCAACCGCTCGTTCTTGCGACTGCCTCATACTCGTTTTTACTCGTAACACTGTTTTGCCGATAGACGCCCGCAGGATACATAAGGGCGCGACTGCGCCCTCTCGTTGTTCGTTCGTACTTCTACTTTTCTTGACTTTTGGCGTATCCCTATGGCCCGCTCTCGCGCATCCTCCCAACGGTTATAGGGGGGTTTGGGGACTGGGGGGTTTTGATCCGCTGCACCCCCAGGGCTATGGGTGGTACCGTTACGTAGCTGCTAGTCTCCTGATCATAAGGAATTTTTTGTGGAGCTGTAGCTGCAACGGTTCATGAGATAATTGGGAAAGAGTGGTCAAAAAGTGGCCTTTGAGGTCATCATTCTCAAGGTGCGCATTTTTGAAAAGCTGGTGCGCAATAAGCAACTTAGAGAAAAAAAAGCTGGCTTTGCTGACCTATTGCTGACAGATTGCTGACAGATTGCTGACAATTGCTGACAGATTGCTGACAGATTGCTGACAGATTGCTGACAGATTGCTGACCGCTGCATGACAGATCGATGACAGATTGATGACAAGTTGATGACCCTCTGCTGACGTATTGCTGACGCTGACAGATGCTGGTGATTACCCTCCTGCTTACTCTGATGACTGATGCTTCTGCTTATGCCCCTTCTCATGCTTACTCTGCTGCTTGCCCCAGCTGACTGCTGACTGCTTACACTGGTTGAGTCTGCTGACCTCTGACCCTAGGGACTTGTCAGGGCTGTCAAGCATGTTGACACTGCCTCATCACTCTCATCATGGCCCCACTCAGACAGTCAAGGAGGCTGAGGGGCCACTCCCCCTCTCTGTCTCCACTCTGGCATACACCTCAGGTGAGCACACCCAGGCTGACAGTACTGACATCCAGCCTAGAGTCAGAATCTCCAAGAGACTTCAAGGCCTGGAACCATCAGTGTCACCCATATTGACAGTGCAGAGGTCTCCATCCCCAGTCACAGTGAGTCTAACAGGTTTGATGTGGGGCTGATGACAGTCTGAGTCTGGCAGTGAGGCTAGTCAAGATGACTATGTGCAATCTGAAGAAGAGTCAGATGACTCAGACACTCCCAGGGCTGTGAGTGCATTGATGATGCTGACAGACTTGCTGACAGTCAGACTGGAAGAAGATCCAAGAGGCTTCAAGCCTTGTCACCCTCTGTGTCACCTGTACCTACAGTGGCCCTGTCATCACCCAGAATGGCCAGCCTGAGTGCTCCCCCAGTAAGCATGACCAGTGTCAGCAATGATGACTGCTGACATCAGCCTGATGGTCAGCAAGCTCAGGACTCAGAGGCTCCTCCAGCCCAGCCAAAAGTAAGCAGGCTTATGGTCAGCAATTGCTGACGCTGACATACCCAGAGCAGTCAGCAGTCTCACTGGCCACCTCCCTTCTGGAAACACTGCTGGCCCTTGCGCTTACTCACCCCTGATCTGCTGCCTCTGGTGATGACCACAGTAAGCAGCTCTTCCCTGGATGTGGACAAGTGGGAAGTCAGCATGTCCCCCTACCATTATGGCAGGGAGTTCAACACTCCTCTGGTGTCACGAATAGGCGCGTGACACCTGACAACCGACGCCTATATAGCTGGGATCCGAGCATGGGTGGCCATGAGTCGGATCATTGTGCCCTTTTGGTTCAATGGTTAGCAGCCAGCTATGCTATCCGGCGTGACAGTATGATCCGACTCATCGGAGGTTGCGGGTTCGAGCCCTCAAGTGTGCTAGCTCGAGCCTTATAGGCCTTTGGGATAAACGGACTTGCTTCCGCGCCTGTGGCACCCCGGGGTGGGGCCCCACAGAGCCGCGCCTAATGCACATTAGGCGATAGGAAGTTCCGACGTTTTCCGGTTCAAATAGGCGTCCTTTCCTTAAGGGGGGGGGAGGCGATAGGCGCGAGGGCGCGCCTATTGTAGGTTGGGCAGAGTGTCACAAATAGGCGCGTGACACCTGACAACCGACGCCTATATAGCTGGGATCCGAGCATGGGTGGCCATGAGTCGGATCATTGTGCCCTTTTGGTTCAATGGTTAGCAGCCAGCTATGCTATCCGGCGTGACATCTGGCTACTGTCAGACTGTCATCACACTCCCCCAAAGTCAAGCCCTCCAAGGAGGGTGACAGGGGTCATCACTTCAGTGATTGGTTACTCTTAGCTGAGTGCAATCATCAGATCTGGGTGGAGCCTGTCTATAAGGATGGGTTCTACAGAGAGCTGAAGAAGTGGAGGACAGTGCAGCCTAAAGATGACAAGTGGGTGTCATCATATGGAGCCAGTCACATCCCTGTGTCAGTGTTTGTGCACTGCTTGACTGCAGTGAGGTGTCCCTCCTTGATGATCAAATCCTATGGTCAGAAGCTCCCCCTGTCATTCTTGCTGACAGAGATTGCTCAAGTAGAGCATCCTCTGTCTCATCTGAATCAGTGGGATATAGGGATGACATACAAGTCTCCCTGGATCTTCCTGTTTCTGCCTGTCAGGGGTGTCAGCAAGAACTGTCATCATTATCCCATGATTACTCCCCTTTCAAGAGACTATGGGTCTGTCTGGCTGGACTTTACCCATCAGCAGACCAGATGGACAGTCAAGATCTACCCCAGACTGGTGCATGTCATCAAGTCTTACAACAGTAGGATACAGGGTGACCCTCTGACAGTGTTCAGAGGAGTCAGGAGGAGGGTGGAAGCTTGCTCCAAAGTCATCCACAGGCTGAGGGATGTCAGCAATGCTGACATTGGGGGCTACAGGATAGAGGTCACTGTGCAAGCATCATCCCTGTCAGCAGCCAGGTGTCATGACTTGCAATATCATGAATGGGGCCTGGCCAAAATCTGAGACACGGCTAAGACAGTAGAACTATTTTTGGAACAAGACCCTGAAACCTTACATAGACAGAGATAAGGAATACTCTAAGAAAGGTCGTAGAACACTCTCAGAGCACTCTCAGAGCACTCTCAGAACACTCTTAGAGTTTTCTCTTAGAAGATTCTCGTAGAACGCACGTAGAACACTCTTAGAAGGTTCTAAGAGTATTATTCAGATAAGACTCTTTGTACGCTCTTAGTATGTTCTCAGAACACTCTGAGATCACTCGTAGAACAAATGTTTGCCACCCAGTCCTCGCTCTTAGAGCAGAACTGAAGTGTATAAAAGACAGGCCCATCCGGTGCCAAAGTCTTTTCCCCAGCAATGGATCTTGTGTCTTCTCTTCACACAAAGTCACTCAGTTGGTCTTAACCCAACACTTCAGTCACCTCAGTACCTAAGGCAGTCATCAAGCTCTACGAGCCAGAGACTAAACCCCTTCAGTACCCAAGGCAGACCTCTCGCTACCGCAGACTACCCGCAGGCGTGACAGTATCCATTGCTCAACCCCTTTAGTCCTTGCTCGTCCCTCGTCCTCTCGTCAACAACATTTTCGCATTTTTGCCACCCAAGGCTTTCCCGCGGTTACCCTCGACACCTCTGGCAAAAAAGATCATTCTTGTCACTACTGTGACTTGAACCAAGGACCTCTCGTCATCGTCAATCCTATCTCCAACAACACTTTTGATCACTTCGACGTTATCATCACCCTTGTCGTCACCATCATCTGGGTGCTCATCACCATCAAAAACTCGATCCACCCTCGACTTTAGGAATCATTTCTACATAGTAGAAGAACTTCATCTAAGGCCCTCTTTTTACTTCCTTTCATCCCTATCATCACCACTCCCTTACAATCCTCTCAGATACCCAAAAGCTCCTGCTGACACTCAGATCACTCCATCCCTGTCACCATGGAATCCGACAACGCTCAGCTCAATGCTGAGCAAGCGTTGCAAGCTCAGCACGACATGATCCTACAGCTGCAGGCTCAGATCAACGCCCTTCAAGTCACCAACAACACCAGGCCTGAGCATGCTAAGGAGCCAAAGATCTCTCATCCACCGCCTTTTAATGGCCGTAAGGATCAGACTTTGGAGTTCCTAGCCAAGTGCAACATGGTCTTTGCTGTTCAACCTCGTACCTACGCCACCGACGTCACTCGTATTGCCTTTGCAACCAACCTCCTCAAGGAAGAAGCCTACCGATGGGTCCTACCCTACCTTGGCATGGATGCAGAGGATCAGCCCTCTTGGCTCCATGACTGGGAGGACTTCCAAATCGAATTCAAGAAGTACTTTGGCGACGCCAACCTGGCTGAGACATCTCGTTTCAAGCTACGCAACCTCCGACAGACAGGATCAGCCAGTCTCTACGCCACAGAGTTCCAGCGCCACGCAGCCTATGTGCACTGGAACAATGAGACAAAGAAGCAGAACTTCTTTGATGGCCTCAAGGACGATGTCAAGGATCGACTCCTTGCTCCTGGCAAATTCAAGGACTATGAGGCTTTGGTCACCGCCGCCATTGAGTATGACGACCTTCTCTATCAAAGGCGACGCACAAACAACAACCCTCGACCTCAAATCAACACTCAGCGCCCTATCAACAACATCAACTACCCACGCTCTGGCGCTGCTTTGTCAAAGGCCAATACCTTTGTCCCGCGTACAACGACTACAACATTCTCTCCTACCCCCATGGAAATTGATGCTGCTCAGACACGCCAGGCCTATGGACCCATCTCTCAGGCTGAGCGGGAGCGACGCATGAAGGAGAACCTCTGCAACTATTGCGGCAAGCCTGGTCACAAGGCCTTTGAGTGCCGTGCTGCTCAGCGACGCCGTGAGCAGAGGGCTCAAATCAATGCTGCCACCAAGGTCACCACTATTACCTCCGACATCAAGGCAAAAAACACGCAGCCCCAGGCCTAGGCGTGCCCCCACCTCTGGGGCTCTCAAAGGGGCACAACACGGTACATCACACACAACATTGGATTACGGCAACATCGCTACAGTCAACAATACTTCCCGCCTTACCCAAGGACCACCTATGCCTTCCCATCACCCTCAAGTATGGGAAAACAAACTACGACACGCTTGCTATGATCGATTCTGGAGCAACAGCCAGCTTCATCAACGCAAACTTCCTTGACACTACGGACATACCAAGGATACTCAAGGATGAGCCTTTAGAGGTCTCGGTCATTGATGGACGTCCAATTTCTTCTGGCGCCATCACACATCACACCGAACCCATCACCTTGTGCCTTCCAGGTCATGAAGAGACGCTCTCTCTTGACATCACATCACTCGGCACATACCCCATCATCCTTGGCCTTCCATGGCTCTCTCGGCACAACCCAAGCATTGATTGGTCCCGTCAGACCATCAAGTTCTCCTCTTTGCCCTGCCTGGAGCAGTGCAGCAGGTTAGACACACCTGTAGAGGCAGATTCTGCTCCTCAGTCACCAAGGAACCCTCGAAACTCAAGGACCCCAAGGAAAACGAGCTCAGGTAACCTGCCCAGCACCAATGCTGCAGGTACGCCATCACCCAAGGACACAAACAACAACACTCAAGGAACGACAACCTCAACCCCACGGATATCACTCATCAGTGCCTCTGCCTTCCGGACAGCTATGAAAACGGCAGAAATCTACGGCATTACCACTACGGCTCAAGTCTCAGGTCTCATCGACCCTCAACCTGCTCAGGAAGACGATGACGACACTATGGAACCCGACCTTCAGCAACTCAAGGACATCATCCCCGCAGACTTCCACGACCATTTGGAAGTATTCACCCACCTGTCAAGTCCCCCCTCATAGAAGGGGACATACTCATCTGAGTGTCCCCTCATCCACTGGACTGCAGTGTCCCTTGCAGACTGGTGTGTGATGTCCCCCCTGTCCATAGCCTGTGCAAAGGCTCTGAACATGCAGCTCCCATCTTAGGGGTTAGGGGGTTAGGGGGTTAGGGGGTTACACGCCCCTCCGGGGGTGGGGGGGGGGGGGGGGTCACCCGACCGAGAATTTTTTCCCCGGCCAAAATGCATGCGTACGCCAAGAGGGAGCCCGGGGCATCCGGAATATGTGATCGGTGCGTGCCCAGGTGGGGTACGAGAGGAGTTATCGGGAAAATCAGGTGGGCCCGGTGACCGATGGCGAGCTTGGGTCGGATGGCGATGTTGACCGCTGGGAGATCGTCATCTCACCGAAGGAGTATGTCCGTCGGTTCAAAGACACCCTGTCCTTGATCCAGTTGGTCAGTCGAGCACCCTATCGGAAACTGCATACGACATATCACCGAGGACCTGGCTTTGATCGATGGATGCTGCTTGCCGAGGCCACACACCAGATTTGGGTCTCTCCCGCACACAAGGCTGCCTTCTTTGCCGAGCTCAATCAATATCAGGTCGCACAGCCTGGGAAGCTCCCGATGCAAGCCAGCCAGGGCAACCTTGTCGTACCGACAACAGTTTTCATCCACTGCCTCCGAGAGTCAAAATGCCATGCCCTCCGACTCAAGGCCTACGGGCAAAAGATGCCTATCATCGACAACTTCATGGCCACCAAGCCTGCCCAGTCCGACCACCAATGGGCCGAACACAACGAGTGGGACATCGGTCGAAGCTTCGTATCCCCATGGATTTGGCTATTTGCATCCTCGGCAGGTCGCATGCACGGCCTCCAACATTTCTCGATGATGGTGCCCGGCTCGGGTGACTATGGCTCGGTCAATATCAAGGAGAGCTACCGCAACAGGCAGTTCAGTGTCAAGGTCTACCCTCGCATCGTACACGTCATCAAGTCATTCAACAGTCGACTCCAGGGGGGAGTCCCTCGGACACTTGCCGGTGTATGGAATCAGGTCGCTGCCGCACTTCGTATGATCCATGACCTCACCGGCAAGGGTCGGTATGACCTTGGGGGTTTTTGAATAGAGGTCACCGTCAAAGCATCGACACTCAAAGAGGCACATCGACTGGTAGATCAGTCACCTCTACTTGACCCCCGATACTGGCTTGGCATCGGTGACGGACCACACTCCAGACACAAACTGTCGGCAAAGGTTGTCCGACAAGAGGCTATGCTCGACAATGCAAACTGGGTGTACGACCGGGCAGAGGAAGCCCACATCTTTGGTGGCGAGAGTGTGACCAAGCCATCATCGGTACAGGTCCAGGCCTTGACCGACATCCTCAACTCATTCGGGTGGAACAGTGGCCTCCGACGCCCGACAAAGTCCATGGCCAACGATGCATGGTGGCACCAAGCACCCCCGACAGGCTATCCAGCGGTGTTTCAATCCCTGTCTCGCCGCTACCAGTCTGACCAGGAGATCAAGGACCTGTTCAATATGGCTCGGGAGTGTCGACCCGACAGGGGTCTCCCATGTCAGGTCAAACCCGAAGACCCCCGGCATCGGTACCAAATCAACAACGGGTCACCCTTTGGAGTACGCTGTGGGGCATCGGGCTGCAATCACAAGTTTCAGCATACAGCTCTTGTACGGTACATATCGACCCTCGTGCACAAAGGCTGGTTGGATCGGGAGAGGTTGGGTCTCGAGTCGGTATGACCACGTGGCTTTGGGGTTAGCTGAGGGGTTGGTGTCGGTGAGTCCAAGATTCCCGACAGCTTTTGTCACATCGTACCTAGGCTCACACCGACAGTATATTCTGGATGCCCCGACCATTCTCCACCGATGGGTACGGGTCTTGTCTCGGTTGACATCGCCAAAGTCATCGTCGGCACTATCATCGGGTCCGTCCTCACCACGTGGCTTAGGGGTCAGCTTAGGGGTCGGTGTCGGTCAGTCCAAGATTCCCGACAACTTTTGTCACATCGTACCTAGGCTCACACCGACAGTATATTCTGGATGCCCCGACCATTCTCTATCGATGGGTACGGGTCTCACCTTGGTCACCACCGACAAAGTCATCGTCGGCACCATCATTGGGTCGGACCTCATCGGGCCTCTTAGGGGTCAGCTTAGGGGTCGCTGTCGGTGAGTCCAAGATTCCCGACAACTTTTGTCACACCGTAGCTAGGCTCACACCGACAGTATATTCTGGATGCCCGGACCATTCTCTATCGATGGGTACGGGTCTCACCTCGGTCACCACCGACAAAGTCATCGTCGGCACCATCATCGGGTCGGACCTCATCGGGCCTCTTAGGGGTCAGCTTAGGGGTCGGTGTCGGTGAGTCCAAGATTCCCGACAACTTTTGTCACATCGTACCTAGGCTCACACCGACAGTATATTCTGGATGCCCGGACCATTCTCTATCGATGGGTACGGGTCTCACCTCGGTCACCACCGACAAAGTCATCGTCGGCACCATCATCGGGTCGGACCTCATCGGGCCTCTTAGGGGTCAGCTTAGGGGTCGGTGTCGGTGAGTCCAAGATTCCCGACAACTTTTGTCACATCGTACCTAGGCTCACACCGACAGTATATTCTGGATGCCCGGACCATTCTCTATCGATGGGTACGGGTCTCACCTCGGTCACCACCGACAAAGTCATCGTCGGCACCATCATCGGGTCCAACCTCATCGGGCCTCTTAGGGGTCAGCTTAGGGGTCGCTGTCGGTGAGTCCAAGATTCCCGACAACTTTTGTCACATCGTACCTAGGCTCACACCGACAGTATATTCTGGATGCCCCGACCATTCTCTATCGATGGGTACGGCTCTCACCTCGGTCGCCACCGACAAAGTCGTCGTCGGCACCATCATCCGACCCGAGCTCGCCATCGGTCACCGGGCCCACCTGATTTTCCCGATAACTCCTCTCGTACCCCACCTGGGCACGCACCGATCACATATTCCGGATGCCCCGGGCTCCCTCTTGCCGTACGCATGCATTTTGGCTCGGGGAAAAAATCTGAGGTCGTCGACCCCCCCCCCCCCCCACCCCCGGACGGGCGTGTAACCCCCTAACCCCCTAACCCTTTATTCAATTGCGGAAAAAGCTACAAGGGTCCCCCCTTGGGCAGTGGTGCTGGGTTACGGGTGGGGGCAGCTCGGCCAGTTTTGCTCCGATCGGAAAACGAGTGAGAGATTTGGAATCAGCTCGTCAAACTGAGTATAGTACCAACCATTAGAGTTGCAGAATAAATTTATCCAGCACCGGAAAAAGCTGCAAGGGTCCCCCCTTGGGCAGACATACTGGACTTTCGGAGGGATTAACTCCGCCAGGTGTGCTCTGATCTGGGAATGGGTTAGAGATTCTTAATCAGCTCGTCAAATAGTGTATAGTACCGGCCATTAGAGTTGCAGAATAAATTTATCCAGCACCGGAAAAAGCTGCAAGGGTCCCCCCTTGGGCAGACGTACTGGACTTTCGGAGGGATTAACTCCGCCAGGTGTGCTCTGATCTGGGAATGGGTTAGAGATTCTTAATCAGCTCGTCAAATAGTGTATAGTACCGGCCATTAGAGTTGCAGAATAAATTTATCCAGCACCGGAAAAAGCTGCAAGGGTCCCCCCTTGGGCAGACATACTGGACTTTCGGAGGGATTAACTCCGCCAGGTGTGCTCTGATCTGGGAATGGGTTAGAGATTCTTAATCAGCTCGTCAAATAGTGTATAGTACCGGCCATTAGAGTTGCAGAATAAATTTATCCAGCACCGGAAAAAGCTGCAAGGGTCCCCCCTTGGGCAGACGTACTGGACTTTCGGAGGGATTAACTCCGCCAGTTTCGCTCTGATCCGGGAATGGGTTAGAGATTCAGAATCAGCTCGTCAAATAGAGTATAGTAGCAACCTTCACATAACCAAAATAATTTCAGTCACAACCAGCAAACTCCAAGGGTCCCCCCTTGGGCCATATGAGCTCCAAGGGTCCCCCCTTGGACCGTTTTACGTGAAGTCAGGGATGCATGTGAGAGTCAACCCACATATATTTGAGACCATATTAGGGTACTTACTTCGACAATCAACTCAATATTCCGATTACTGACTGCGTCACAGCCAACCAAAGTCAAATACCCAGCCAACTTTGGATGCCCGTAAATCCGTCAGTTTGTACCCGATCGGGAAGATCATTACATTTACGAATAGCTTTTTTGTCGAACTTTTTGAATCCGAAAAGAAATTCTCGAAAATCTCGATGCGCAAGAAAGTCCCCCCCCCAAACCTCCCTGTAACCCTCATCATTCCGCCTATTGCTCTCCATCGTCAACTACCTCGACTGGGAATGCGACCAAATAGACATCATTGGAGCATTCCTCAAGGCCAACATTGACAAGGACATCTTCATCGAGCCACCAGAAGGCAGCGACATCGCCGCCGGATACGTCCTGCATCTCCGGAAATCACTATACGGTCTCCGACAATCACCGCACTTGTTCAACAAGCGCCTCGACGAGTTCCTACGGGAGCTAGGCTTCAAACCGACCCTAGCAGACCCATGTATCTACTCGCTGCGACAAGGACACAAGCGGTGCATGATCTCAGTCCATGTTGACGACATGCTCATAGCCGGCAACGATCGATCAACAATTGACAAGATCAAACGAAAGATCAACAAGGAACTCGAGTGCAAGGACCAAGGACCGGTCTCTTACTTCCTCGGTATCAACATCTACCGAGATAGGTTAAACAAGAAGATGTACCTGTCACAAGAGCACTACATCGAGGCAGTGCTTCAACGCTTCGGTGAAGCCGGCAAAGCCTGCAAGACAATCTTGCCTGACGCAAAGCTCGTCGAGGCTACGCCAAAGGAGGTCGACGAGGCTCGAGATAAACCATTTCCAGCACTCGCCGGGTCAATCCTCTATATTGCCACGATCACCCGACCCGACATCGCCTACGCAGCATCACTGCTCTGTCGCTTCATCAGCAAATGGTCGCTCACGCATTGGAGGGCTGCGAAGCACCTGTTAAGGTATCTGCGAGGGACATCCGATCTCGCGCTCACCTTCGACGCACATGCAGGAAGGAGAGCACTGCTAGGCTGGGCGGACGCAGATTGGGGTGGATGTCTCGACACACGTCGATCCACAACCGGCTACGTCTTCAACACGTACGGAGGCATTGTGTCATGGAAAAGCAGGCGACAACCAACAGTCGCACTCTCGACGACACAGGCAGAACTCCTGGCATCAACAGAAGCGGGCAAAGAGGCAATATGGCTCAGGCAACTATTGAACGACCTCGACCTAGGCAAAGATGGAGCAGTGCCCATCTACAACGACAACAATGGAGCCATTCAACTGGCCAAACATCAACACGGGTTCAAATTGAACAAAGCATTCGACATGCGAGCCCAGTGGATACGAGAGCATCAAGCCGGTGGACTGCTTGACCTCAAATACACACCAACGGACAGCAATCGAGCCGACATCCTGACCAAGAACCTTTCAGCCGAGAAGACGAGACAGCTCCGGCAGTTACTGGGCTTGAGAAGACAAGGAGAAGCAGAGCAGCAGAGTCAATAGACATGCTCGCGAGGGGAGGCAACGGAAATAGGTGGTACGCTCACATGAGCTTGACTCATCCTCGAGTAGCCTCGTCGAGGCACACACATCCTTCACGAGGTTGTGCCTCGACGAGGTTCAACCTCGACGAGGCAGGGAAGCCGCCACCAACGATAACTCCGCATATAACGCCGACACCCTCGACGAGCCTTGTAGAATGCCGCCGCCTGTTGCCCTTCTCATCACTCATAGCAAGTGCTGAGCGGGCAACAGGTGACCGGAATCCCATTGCCTCAGAGCTAAGATTCCGGCGACGGTGACGGTGACGGTGACGGTGACGGTGACTGTGCCGGTGACGGTGACGGTGACGGTGACGGTGTCGGTGTCGGTGTCGGTGTCGGTGTCGACGACGATCTTCGGGAGGAGCTCTCGCGGGCTAACCCTCGCTCCCGCTCGGGGGTTGCGGCTTGGATCCGGGTAGGTAGCCCCTTAGCCCTTGCCTGCCCGCTTTTGCTGTTGCTCTTGCGGTGGTTCACAGCAGCTGTAGCCGTTCTGCCTCGGCGTAGCTTCGGATCGCCGTGGCCTGCTTATGGGGTCGAATATTGCTTTACTGGTGTTTCCAGTTGATGACCATATGCGCCTCTGAGGTTTCCGAGGTGGCCGCCAGGTCGAGTTGGGAGCGACTGAGGACCGACATTGCGGATCGGACAGCTCGCAATGCGGCACACCGCTTTTTGATTGATCACTCTGAAGCATCATCATCATGATCATCATCACCATCTGCCCGGCAGCCCCAGCGCCCTTCCGGTCGGGCCGACTAGCAGTGAGTGGCCTTGGTACACCGAGGCGATGGACAGGGCCTTGTCGCTGGCAGTCGCCTGCGTACAGTTCGTCTCATCTGCTTTGCCAGTCACGTTCGTCAAGTCAACATGCATGCACGCGTCAATCGTACTCTATCTCTTTTCCAACTCGCCACTCCTCAGAACCCACCTGCTCCTGCTCTTGCTCCGGCGTCTGCATCCCACGCGGAGACCAACGCCGAGGCCTCTCTGACAGCTCTCAACCCTTGCCCTGGCCTCGACCAGAGAATCTTAACCCCCATCACATCCAGCGTTGCAGCTATCGCTCTCGTCTCTGTAAACGCTGCTTGCCGTTTTCGCATGTGTCTGAGCGGGTCTCGCCGGCGACCAAAATTGGGACCGGAATCGGAATCCGAGTCGGGCTCAGAGTCTGACTCGATGGGCGGGAGTCGGAGTCGTGGTGGTCGTCGTCGTGATGACGCTGTTCGTCAGCACGGACGCGAGGGTTTTTTTGGTACCTAAGGCAGGCTGGCTCACATGGCACCTCTGCGCAAAGACTAGCACTGTAGTCGTGGTCGCAGCCTTGACCGTGACCGTGACTGCTTTCTGTTCTGTGGCCTCGTTCTGCTGACCGGCCGGCTTCTCCTCCCGCGCCAGAGCCAGAACCGGAACCACTCCCACTGGGTGGTGACCCCCCGTCACCGCTTCCTGCATCGCCACCGCCATCGCCATCGCCATCGCCATCGCCGTCGCCGTCGCCATCACCTCGGCTCCCTCCCGCCCCTCCGCCGCCACTGCCATCACCTCTCCGTCCCGCCTGCCCGACCCCCTCTGCCTCGTCGTCGAAATCCACCTGAGCATCGGGAAACAGCTCTTTGAACGTCCTTGCCAGTCCCGGTCTGGCAAACGTACACATGGCCGCTAGCTCCTCGAGCATTGCATGTTGTTGTCCCTGCGATCTCGACGCCTGCCCCGTCGTGCGATGCTGCTGCTGCTGCTGCTGCGATCCCGACACCTGCGCCGCGGTGGCCGATAGTGTCGACACCGGAAGACTCCACGGGAAAGAAAACGATTTGTTTGGTTTTTGACCCCGGACCCGTCGTGCGAGGTCGTCAAAAACGGGCTGTATCCGCTCAACGACCGTCTGACGATCAGGTCTCTCGGTCTGGGACATGTGGGCCGAGGATCGGACGATGTGAGCAATTGTTTCGACCCACACTTGCCGGTCAGGGACATGTGACCCACACGCCGGCGCTGTCGCCGGGGCGTCGGCTACGGCTACGGTGGCAGGGACGTCGCGCGATGAACCCTGATCTCCAGGTGCCAAGTCGTACGGCAGCATGCTGGTGGCGTAAAACCCAGAGACCTGTGACATCTTCTCAACAGTGCCCCACCTTGCTCGGTCGGTCGTCTCGATGACCAACGTGTCGTCGTCGACGACGAGCATGATCGTCCAGCGCGTCTTGTATTGGTAGAACATGACCCGGAGACCGCATTGCTCCCAAGCGCAGAAGGCGTATGCGGCCGATTGCGCAAACCCTCGGCGGAGCTGCTGGAGCTTAAGTTCCATGCCCCAGGGGACGTACGACCAGAATAACAGGTCAAGCTCGCGATCTAGGTCGGTACGACGTCGTTTGTTGCTGGTTCTGGTGCTTGTGCTTGTGGTGGATGCCGTGCTCAAGCTTTTTCGACCGGATGCGGATGGGGTTGAGGCGGAATCAGGACTAGGTGACGCGCAAGTGGCGAGGACGAGGGCGAGGTCGATGGATGTGAATCTCAACTCACCTTCTATCACGAGCGTCAGTCGACTCTAAATCTTGGCGAGAAACGAGGGAACGAGCAACCAACGTACCAGTTCCAGCCTGCCTCTTGAGCCAGTTCAGAACGACCTGGGGCCGGGTCTCGTACCATTCCTTCCCCCCCGGCAGACGCATGTGCCTGATCAACGACACCTCGGTTTGGAAGTAGAATCTTGGCTCAAAGTCGCTAGGCAAACTCGCGCCTAGTATCATGGACACGACCCACTCTTTCAAGTGTATGGACACGGTCGTCTCGAGCTCCCCACGCATCATGCCGAGTACCGTGGTTAAACGCTTGTCAAACGTCTTCCAATCAAACGCGGACATGGACGTGGACGTGAACGTGGACGTTGTCGTTGACGTTGACGTTGACGTTGACAGCGACGGGAGACACAAACGCCCCTCGGCCACGGCTACGGCGCCAAATGACCCGGAGGCATAGTCTGGCTCGCGAATTGACGAAAGCGCTACGAGCGGTAGCGGTTGAAGCGGTTGTGTGTATAGGCCAGAGCCAGAGACCGAGGGAGGGGTACCGACGACGGTAGACGCGGGGTCGGATACCCTGCTGCGACGAATCGGAGACGTGGTTGGGACGAGCTCTGGGGTGGGAGGGAGATTATACTGGGTAGTGCCGGTGCCGGTGCCGTGAGGGGATGCTGATACACTGTCGCTGTCGCCCTCACTGCGGCTGTCGAAGCTGCTGCTTCTAGAGGACGAGGTGGGCATGATGACAAGAGACAAGAGACAAGAGACAAGAGACAAGAGTGAAATTGGGGGGCGGGGAGGTGCCTTATCACGGTCCGATCAAACTAGGAGAACGTCACACGTGTCGTTGAAGCCGGACGAGCCTATCTCGATGCATCACAGTTGTACGGGCCTAACTACACGTCCATCACGACCTTGGCGCGCTGCTCGGTGTGAATGTGGTCGATGACAGCTTGGCACGCCACATCCGTTATGAGCCTGCGCTCCACCAAGAAAGGAAGCACAACCGCGATCACCCTGAAGTCAGCGCTACGCATCGATACGTCGGTAGTCTCACTCAATGGGTGATTCGTTGCACATTTGTCTTGATGCGGGATGCGCAAATCAGTCGGCAATCCTGTTGGAGGGGGAGCAGGTGGTGGTGATGGTGCGCGTTCCCATCAGAATCCTGGTATGTCAGCGTTGCACTGGGGATGCGCACCGCGCAGCCGGCAACTCACCACAATGTGGTGCCGCAATAGGATATCTCGTGCTTCTTCTTATGTTTTGGTCCTCCTGCGCGAAACGGAGGCGGCTGACGGGATGGCCCGGGCGGCGGAGGTGGGGGCGGTGTGGCACCACCGGAGCGGCGCTCAACGGCCCCGCTGGTGGAGCGAGCCGAGACGGCACCTAACAATATTCTGCAGTACTTGGACCCCCCCAAGTACTCAGTACTTGGACCCCTCCTTTGGTTTCGTGGGAGTACTTGGACCCCCCATCCACCAATCCGTGGGAGTACTTGGACCCCCCCTTCACTTTTGTGGGAGTACTTGGACCCCCCTCCACAAATTCGTGGGAGTACTTGGACCCCCCCTTCACTTTCATGGGAGTACTTGGACCCCCCTCCACGAATTCGTGGGAGCTCTTGGACCCCCCTCCACGAACTCGTGGGAGTACTTGGACCCCCCCTCCACGAACTCGTGGGAGTACTTGGACCCCCCCTTCAGATTTGTGGGAGTCTTGCATCGGATCCACAAATTTGCCCGCACTTCCACAAAAACATTGGAGTACTTTCCACGACACCGTGGGACTACTTGCCCTTTTCCACGGATTTGTGGGAGTAGTTTGGATATCCACAAGGGACGTGTGTCCACGAGCCCGTGGATGGTGTGCTTTCCACGGATTCCGCATCCCCCCCACCATACAGATATAACCCCCTAAAACTCAGTCACCCCTTCACCACCTTTCATCTCTTTTTCCACCCTTTGTTTGCTACTGCTGCATACCAGATACAACAGTGATCCAGAACAATGGACGACTCTCAGCCAGAGACAGATTGTGGAGATGAAATCCAGCTGCTGTCATGTTCTCCCACAGCACAAGGTAAGTGCATTCTTGTCTCTGCTCTGACTGACACTCAGACCAATCTTTCTATGACATTCCCCTGATCATACCTGAGGAGTTTGAGTCCCTTGGCTATGGGTATCATCCATTGCTCAAGTACTACACCTGCATGAAATGCAAGCAGGGAGTCAGGGGTGAACACCTGTCAGGTCACCTCCTTGATTCTCACAACAAAAAGGTCGAGGATGAGGTGATCAAGGAGATGCTTTCTGCCTATCCCAGTCACCCTGGCCAGCATCCAGACATCCCTGCTTTCCCCAACGGATTGCCGATCATATCTCTCCCTCTGCTTGCCATCCAGCCCGGCCTGTCCTGCAACCTGTGCAGTTACCACTGCACTGCGACGAGCAGCATCAAGAATCACTTCACCACCAGTCACAAAGGTCAACCTTATCACCGCAACCATACCAACACGGCTCTCCAAACGATCTACCACCAAGGCAACAGACAGTTCTTCCCTGTCCAGCCATCGGAAGATGCGATCTCTGGGATCACACCTTACTTGATGTTCCTCCGGTCACTCCCGCCTGTGGACAGATCGTCTATCATCAAGGAGGGAGCAGAACATGAGCAGGCCTCATGGATGGGAAGGCTTGGATGGTTCAAACATGTGGAAGGACAGGATGCCAAGGAGCTTGTCGGACTTGTGGCCAAACCTGGATCCGATGAGGAGTTGTTGCACAGGATGAAGAAGATGTGCAGGCAATACCTGATGGACATTGAGGAGAGGATCGAAAAGAACCCAGAGCAGTTGATCCTGCATCTGCTGAACTCTGAGACACCCACAGAGTCAGTTCTTATTGCAGAGAGGAGCTTATGTCTCAGAGTCTCACACGAACCCTTCAAGGCTCTTCAGAACCAAGTGTCACGACGGACGTAGGGAGAGCACATGGAAGCCACGTGGGGAGACGGAGCTCGGACTCGTTGATTCAACGCATCACTCGCCGAGCTCACCGAGGGACGACGGATACTTAGGAAGACTGGGCGCGCGATACGTTCCGTAGTCTTCTCCCAATTGTTGTTCTCTGCAGACACGTAGACCGCCTGCTCCGTCCCGTCGCTTGGCTTGCCAGTGACACCGAGTCCCCCGCCGAGTTCCCCATCTACCTTCCTCAACTCGCTCTCGCTCGTCGAGTTCACCTTCCTGCTCGCCGAGTTCAGCGAGTCCCTCGCCGAGCTCCTCGCTCAACCTGTTCACCTCCTTGAGCTCAGCGAGTCCCTCCCCGTTCACCTCCTCGAGGAGGGACTCGCCGAGCTCCTCGCCCAACTCGCTCATACCTACCCACGTCAACGACCCCCACGCCGACCGTTCGGAGTACGTGCCCGCCGGGCCCTGGACAGAGAAGGCGGTCGCCGTGACAACTGACCAATAGCACAACGGACGATTCACTCGCAAGTCCTCGTCGCCCAACATGACGCCGCTGCCCGAGCAGTCCGAGTCGGCTCCGTCTAAGGAGATCCGACAAGCACTCGCCGAGATGGGCGAAGATCCGAGTGAGCTACTACTATTTGCTCGTATTTGTTACTAATAGCAGATGAGACACCTCTCCTCCCCTCCTTCTTGGGCAAAGAAGGCGTGACCCAGCCACTCGCTCCTGCCGACACCATCTCTGCTCCCGCTGCTCTCGAGCGTGCCACCACTGCTCCGGATGACGCTGCCGCCCAAGACAAACCATCGTCGCCCGCCCCAGAGACTGACGACAAGTCCGAAGGTGCGTTTGTTTTCTTGTATTTGTGTGCATCCGTCACTAATAGTTTCTAGATGGATCTCAGTCTACTGATCCCGAGGGCAACGTCGATGAAGACCCCAGTAAGTTGGACGTATTCGGTTTTGTCCGTAGCTATTAGTAGATTTTGATCCCCTCTCCAATCCCCCCGCCAACAATGACGAGCTGGACTTGTCGGAGCCAGAGCCCAAACCCCCTCGCAAGAAGATGTCCAAAGGGAAACGACGCGCGATTCTCAATACTCCTCTCCGTGAGCTCGACGATACCAAGCCCATTCCGTCCACTCCGGAATCGGCTGATCCCGATGAAATCCTGGCCATCGTGAGTTGTTTCTATTCGTTACAAATAGTAACTAATTGTAGGATTATTCCACGTTCATGTCAGCTGCCCACGCGAGTCAGACCCCGGCTAAGTTTGTTCCTAAGGCAAGTGATCCCGTCCTATTTGGGGTTAATAGTAACGAATAGTCTCACACTGTTGCTGAGCCTCCGCCATACAAACGGCCTTCCGAACTTAAGGCTGGTGAGGCGCCGCCAAAACGTGCTGCTCGCGGGACGCGCCCCTTGTCCAACAAAAAGTTTGCAGAGGATCAGAAGTACCCGGTTTCGGTCCCACCATGCCGAGGCTGTCTCAAGGCCAAGCTCGTGTGTCGGGTCAAGCCAGGCTCTCTCCGATGTGCAGTGTGCACTTCAAGCTGTTCCTTCTCGGACCCCGGGCCTTATCTCCAGGTATTGCGAGAACATTTTCTTGGTCTCAAGGAAGGCTTGAAGGGGCTGGAACGCGCTCAGCTGAATTCGTCTACCTCCGGGACAGTCACGATTCCTTCGGGCACTTTCTCGGACATTCATGCTCGTATCTCTCAGATCAGTGAAGCTGAGGCCGCTGTTTGGGCTTTGGAGTCGTTGAAGAGGAAGAATAGGGAACTGTAGCATATAGTCGTCCATCGTTGTACCTATGAAGCCTTCAATCGCACTGAGTACTATCTAGGACTAATAGTTACTGACAACTTCCTAGATTATGCTGTGCCCGGACTCTTGCCTGACTGATTCTTGAGTTCGTTGTCGTTTGATAGATCGTATAGGTTCTTCCTTGTCGTTATTTGTCTTTATTCATTTCGAATAATTCCTATCTTTCTGTATCCCGCCGAAGGTGTGTCCAATGGGTTTGTCGGGGTGTTGCTTGTGGAACGTCCTCACAACCTCTGCTGCGTTTCTGACGTTCACCTCTGGCTCCCATCCTACCTCATCATCCCCGTAGCCCCTCCATTCCCCCAGGTATTCAACCTTCCCATTCTTTGTTCTCCTTGAGTCCAGGTTCTCCTTGAGTCCAGAATCCTCTCGACTTCGAATTCAGCATCAGGCTCTACTATAGTTGGTAGTCCTTGTGGCTGCCCATTTGGTTGTATTCGTTTGTCTTCGAGACTAATAACGTCGACAGGATGCAGTCTGGAAACATGAAAAACATTGTGAATCTTGAGCGTCGCTGGTAACTTCAATTTCTTCGCGTGTGTTCCTATTGACTCTTCCACTTGGAAGGGTCCATCTCGTCTGTAGTCGAGTTTCTTGCTGGGTCGTTTTGTGTTGAGGCCTTCGAGGTCCAACATGACATAGTCTCCGTCTTTGATCTCGACTTGCGGCTGGTGCTTCCTATTGTAGTACTTCTCCATCTCTTTCCTTGCTCGTACATAGTTCTCCCTGCAGATAGAGTGAACTTCTTGCAATGAGCTCGCACGTTGTCTTGCTTGTTAATTGTCGACCTTATTCGGTTCTAATATTTCCTGAACCCATCTAGGATGAAAACCATGTAACGCATAGAATGGAGTCATTCCTATTGTGTCGTGGTGGGCGTTGTTGATGGCGAACTGAGCGAATGCTAACAACGGTGCCCAGTTGTCCTGGTCGAAGTTGGTGAATATCCTCATGAATCCTTCTACCTTCTGATTGTGCCGCTCTGTTTGGCCATCCGTCTGTGGTCTTCTTGCCGTGCTGAGCGCCAATCGTATGCCGAATTGCTCCGTTAGACTCCTCCAGAAGTCTGACACAAATTCACTTCCCCTGTCGGATACAATTGTGCTCGGCATTCCATATCTGGAGAAAACAACATCGAATAGTAACGAACACAGTTTGGGTGCGTTCAACTTTGTTACCGTGGGTATGAGGACCGTGTACTTTGTCAAGCGGTCGACCACTACTAGTATCGAATTGAAGTTATTCGAGACTGGTAGCTCTTCAATGAAGTCCATCGTAATGTCTTCGAACGGTAAGCGTGGGACTTCCAATGTTCGTAGCTGTCCTCTTGGTCTCTGGTTGAAAGGCTTTGTGCAAAGACAAGCTGTGCAGCTTGACACGTACTTGGTGATGTGCGCAGTGAGCCCAGGCCAGTAATAATCTCGTTGAACCACCTTCATAGTTCTCTTAACTCCTGGATGTCCTGCCAACGGTGTATCGTGCCTCGAGTTGATGATCTTGAATCTCAGTTCATCATAATCTGGGATATAGATCTTGCCATCGACGCGAATGAACCCTTGTTGGTCTACTTCGATTTTAGTGTTGCTTGATAGTCGCAATTCGTTTCGAATAGCATCAAGTGGTTTCTGCCCTGCGGTCCCCTCGATGATTTGCCTGCATTGTTCATCCTTCATATACCCTTCCCTTACTCTGCTTCCATCGATAATCCAGTCATACGTGTTCGGGTCTGTCGTGCTGGGTGATTCGGTCGTTGTAACGCCATACATTTCGAGGGGTTCTTGGTCTTCGACGATTGAAGCTGTCTTCTTCGACTCTTCTAAATTCGTCACTATTTGGTCCAATTCGTTTTCAGCATCGATTGCTTCGATCACTTGTCGAACCTTCGAGTCCGTTTGGTAACTGTCGCGGCCTCTCGTTCCTGCCAGGTCAGGTTGTCGCGACAGGGCATCTGGTACCACATTGCCCTTACCTGGTGTGTACACTATTCGTAGATCGAAACGAGCCAGGATCTCTGCCCATCCGGCCTCTCTGTTTGAGACCTGTTTCGGCATGGTATATCCTATCAAGGGCTGATGATCGGAGACGAAGATTATTGGCCATTTACTGCGATCAAAATATGCCCGATGGTGCTGTAAGCAATAAATAATCGCGAATAGTTCCTTCTCGGTGACAGTCCAGTTCTCCTCATTCGGTTTGAGTCTTGCTGAACCATAGTGGATTGCCGTTTGCTTCATGGTGTTGCGGTCCACATGATAGATTACATACCCTATGGCGAGGTCCGAGGCATCCGTGTGTACCTCTATTGGGAGTTCTGGGTCAAAGTGCCATAGGATAGGCGGTAATGATAAGGCACCTTTGAGCGACTGAAATGCCATGTCAGCTTCTTCGTTCCAAATAAATCTCGCTTTCTTCGACATCAACTTGTTGAGAGGTCTCGCAATTCCCGAGAAGTTGGGTACAAATCTTCGGTAGTAACTGAAAAGACCCACCACAGATCGTAGTTCCTTCTGGGTAGTCGGGATAGGGAAATTCCTAATAGTTTCTGTTAGTCCTTCATCGGTTGCTATCCCTTCCGCAGACACCCTGTGCCCTAAGAATGTAATGCTGTCCTTCTCAAACTCGCATTTTGCTGCCTTTTGAAGCTCCCATTGTCGTAGTATGTCGAAGACCTTCTTGGTAAGAGTTCGCAACTCTTCCACCGTTTTCGCGTAGATGAGAATGTCGTCGATGTATACGTAGACACCTTTTCCTATTAGTTCCGAAAATATGTCGTTCATAAAGTGTTGGAACGTTGCGGGAGCCCCTTTTAGGCCATCCCTTATCACAGTGGACTCGAACATACCAAAGATAGTCCTGAACGCCGTCAGGTGTTTGTGTCCTTCAGCCATCCGCACCAGTTGATAGGCCCCTGCCAAATCCAGCTTTGTGTAGCACCGTGCGTCGCGTAGATCTGCCAAGATCTGCGAGATTAATGGTAACGGATAGGCGCTGTTAACCGTGGCTTTATTTAGCTTGCGATAGTCCATGACTAGTCGTAAGCGTCCGTCTTTCTTGGGTATGAAGAACGCCGGCGATCCGTAGGGTGATAACGAATGGTATATCTTTCCTTCCGCCTTCTCCTTTTCCAAGTACTCATGCAGAGCGTTCTTTTCCTTCGGGGATAGCTGATAGAGAGGAGCTAGAGGTAGCTTACCTCCCTCCTTTAGCTCTATCCTATGGTTGTATGGTCGATGTGGTGGCAGCGCTGCCGTACCACTCGGTTCCTCGAACAGGTCTTCCCATCCTTGGTAGGCCTTTGGAATTTTGCTTTCCTTTGCCAAAGACTGTTCTTTCTCGTTCAAGATCGTGTACAAGTCGCTCTCACTGGCGGTTACTCCGTTCACCTCTACCCTTGATTGATCGTATTCTTTTTCCTCAAGTGCTATTCGTCCCCATTTGTTCCAAATAGTCACATCTTGCCGATCTTTGATTGCCGCCCAATTGTCCGCATCCCTTCCGGCTTTGTCTTTGCCGTACTTGTAGTCGTCGTAGATTCCGCTAGAATCATCGCTTGACTCATCATCCATCGTAGAAGGGTCACTGAGTACGGGAGTTCCGCCTTCCGTCTCCGCTCTTTCACAAGTATCGGGCACTACCTGTGCTTCTTCGTATTTATTCGTTTCCGTTGCTTCCCCGCCGTCGTTGCGTATTCCAGCCGCGCCAGAATTTTCCTGGTTTGCTGAGATTGGTCTCCATCGATTGCCGCGTTCCGCGATCTTGATGTTGTTGGGATAAGTCGTCCCAGGCGTATCAGGCTTCCTGTAAGCCTTGCCCTTCCGTCTGTGTGGGTTTCTCACCACAGGAGTGCATGGGAATTCAGCCCATCCATGCCTCGCATCAATGGTCACTCCGTTCTCGGCCATCCACGGCCATCCCAATACAATGTTGGCCTGTCACGATGCTGCGCTCTCCCGTTGGCAGAGGCCCTCTTGCACAATATCAGAGTCAAGAATAGAGGATAAAGGGGTAGAAACGAGGATGTCGAGGATGGATCCTCGTCGAGGTTGGATTCTCGTCGAGGTTACAGGGTCATCGAGGTAACAAGGTTGTCGAGGATACAGCGTGAGTGCGACTCAGCCATGCTGCGTGCCACGGGAAGAGTGAGATCGTCAATGGTGATCCATGAGACTCAATCAGAGAGTGCTGAAGAACTACGACGGGCGCCCGGGGCATCCTATATGACTCAGCGCTTGCTTCCCGTTGTCGCGCGTTCATCCAACGTCTACTCCCTTGTCGAGGTTCTCCAGCCCGAGGTAGGCCATGTGTCGGCCACGTGAGGGGTGTCAGTCACGTGCGTGGGTTGTCGAGGGCGTGGTCGTCGTGACACGGCCCCATTTAATTCTGTCACCAGCAATTTGACATCTATTGGGGGATATTCGGGATGAAGTTGGATGTTCTTCGTGTCAATATAGGTGTGAACCAGACCAAACGCGCTTGTACGTCCATCAAACATTACTCCATGTTTGGGTCGTTCAATCACAGTGTGGTTTAGGGTCTGGGCTATCTCTGACCTCCAGTCGACAAAGCAGGAGCTAGCTCCAGTGTCAAACAGGATGTTGGAGAGATATCCTTGTTGGCTATATAGGGAAGGGAAACCGCACTGGAGCTTTGCCCGGACGCCAGTTAGGAGTACCCTTAGTCGTAGATTTTCGGTCATGTTATCGTAGCATACAATTGATCTCTTTGGTAGTAGTTCGTCCCCAATAAATTCTGTTCCGTTATAATTCTCGAATGCCGCGCCTAGAGTGAGAGGTTTGTTTGAGCCCCGACTTCCTCTCAACTCGACGGGGCGCTCACTTTTGACTGTTGCGAGCTCGTAGAAGGGGTCGTGGTATGCTGGTAGGTGTTCGTAGCATTGGAAGAGACCACCGTTCCTGGAGATCGCATCGATTGCGAACAGTCCTTGGCCAGATGACTACTCTGTCCGCAAGAAAAGCATAAGCCCGTATCTCTTCGCCTCTGCTTCTCAAACTCACTCAGACGTGGTCGCATACCCAAGCCCACAAATGGGTTACCATTCCATGGGGTGCTCGCACGCGGTGGCTGAGTGCTCTTAACTGTGCTGGTTTCTGATGAGCGGTTAAAACTGGTAACAGTTGGTCGCACTCGCCCACTATTCATCTCTATTTGTCATTGTTTGTGCCTCTCTGGGCGTCCTTGTTCGTTCTTCTTCTCTTGTTCCCTCTCGAACATGCGTTCATCAAGTCTCGTGATCACCGTGACAAAGTCGTTCCTGGTCTTAGGGATCTCCTCCACCTTGGTAGCGATGGCGTCCTTGAGAGAGGGCTTCAGGCCTTCCCTAGCCTTGGCGATGAGAACCGAATCGGGCCAATCCAGCAATGATGATAACTGTTCGAACTCTGCAAAGTAATTCGTAACAGAAGACTTTTGTTGGATTGCTAATAGTTTCCGTTCGGCTGTATGAACTCCATCTGGATCCCCGTAGGTTCGCTTGATGTGTTTGATGAACAATCCATAATCGTGAAGCCATCTAGGCTGATCGTCGACATCCTTAGCTAAGTGCGCCTTGATAGAGTGCAGTGGCGCTTTCCTAAAGAACGATATCATATATCGGATCTTGGCATAGTCGGTGGCGTATCGCGCTGGTTGTAAATCGAATACCAGCTGACACTGTGTCAGGAATCCGGTGAGCTTGTTCCTTTCTCCTTGATACTCGTCCGGAGAGTTGACCTTTGGTTCTTTGTTGTTCAATTTGTTCGTATTAGTTTCGAATTGGTTCACTCGATGCTCAGTCATCATCCTTTGATTCTGACTCAAGAGCAGTAGTGCCTCACCAATCTTATCGAGTTGGGTCCTGATCGAAGAGAGCCCATCATCCTGGGTAGACTCCATCGCGTCTTCTTGAGCACCTGGCTCGTAAACGCCTGGCGTAACTTGAGCTCCTTCTCCTTCCTCCGTATTGGTCCCAGTGGGAGGAGTGATCAGCTCGTTTTCTGCATCGAGGTTGCCTGTCGCGCCTCGGTTCCTAAGGCCGTACCCGGTCGTAGGTGCAGAGGACATGTCGTCTTGATTTGGTGGCTTGTTGAAGGGTATGAGCGATCTAGTTATCTGTCAGACCTGTACCCGGTGACCTATTTTAGATCCAACTAAAGCTCACCTGAATCAATCTATCGGTTCAAGCTGCTAACTATCAACGACTATTCGTAACAGATAGTAACGAACAAGAGTAGGATGGGACCAAGTTGGGGGAGGAGCGATCAAGACTCACTTCACTTATTGTTACGACTCGAACCCGGCGGCCTTGAGGTCCGGCGACGAGTAGACGGCGGTGGTCGTAATGTGGCAAGCTCGGGTTGCACCGTAGGCGAAGGGGGTACAACCACTGAACCTGTGGCTTGGTCGGACGGCGTAGTAGAGTCGACAATCCACGAAGGCCACGGTGTGGATGTGTCACGGCGACCGCCTTCTCTGTCCAGGGCCCGGCGGGCACGTACTCCGAACGGTCGGCGTGGGGGTCGTTGAAGTGGGTAGGTATGAGCGAGTTGGGCGAGGAGCTCGGCGAGGACTCGCTGAGCTCAAGGAGGTGAACGGGTTGAGCGAAGAGTGCGGCGAGGGACTCGCTGAACTCGGCGAGCAGGAAGGTGAACTCGACGAGCGAGAGCGAGTTGAGGAAGGTAGATGGGGAACTCGGCGGGGGACTCGGTGTCACTGGCAAGCCAAGCGACGGGACGGAGCAGGCGGTCTACGTGTCTGCAGAGAACAACAATTGGGAGAAGACTACGGAACGTATCGCGCGCCCAGTCTTCCTAAGTATCCGTCGTCCCTCGATGAGCTCGGCGAGTGATGCGTTGAATCAACGAGTCCGAGCTCCGTCTCCCCACGTGGCTTCCATGTGCTCTCCCTACGTCCGTCGTGACAGGATGTCGATGGTCGAAGTGCTCGAAGGATCCCACGGAAATAGGCGTCGTGGCGAGCGAAGGTAAAGACGAAGCGAGCAAAGAGAGGCTCGGTGCAAGGCTCTGAGACTAGGTGTAACTTGCGATAGATTGATCCTTGGGGAGAAGGATCAAGAAGTGGGCTCTTTATATATGTCTACGGGCTGGGTGGCAAATCCGTGTGCGCAACTCCTTCACCTGGAGTTGCCACTCACTCCACCTGACTCCAGGCTGGTGTCACCTTGGCGCCAGTACGGGCCGGCCTGGGTTCCTAGTTCCACTCGGGGTCACCTGGCGTCACCTGACTTCACCTGGCGTCACCTGGCAGTCCCTGATTCTACCTGGCGTCACCTGGCGGTAGACCCTTCCAGTGTTCCATCTTGGAGAGTGAACCCTTCCGGTATTCCAGCTTGGGGTGTTGCGATCCGGGTGGCGGACGGTCGGGGGCCTGTATGGGTGGCAACGGTGACCGGATCGTAACACTTATCTATCTCTCGTCACTGGTACGGTCCATTCTCTAAGTAGACGTTCTATCTAGAGGATTATCGTGGACCTGACTCTTCTCCTTGCGTGCGTTCCTATCTCAACTCGGCTGATGGAAGACTGAGATGTATCCTTCTATTGTTCTCCAGGTTGTTCCAGCGTCTTCAAGGGCAAGTCGTAGTTGTTCGTGACTAATAGTGACGGTTCTATTGTACTCACGTTCTTCGGTTCGTAGGATCCTTTGGATGTTTCTGTCGGAAGTTGCCTCGTGGTAGTCTTGTGGTCAGGATGCCGTGTCGGTTTCCTGACACACCAAAGACAATGCTAGAAGAATCAGAGAGAGAGCGGATGAGAGCAAGTGGATACTTAAGAAGGAAGATCGCAGAGGAAGCTCCTGAGCGATCTAGTTAACTAGTCCTCTAGATAGAACGTCTACTTAGAGAATCGACCGTACCGGTGACGAGAGATAGATAAGTGAAGTGAGTCTTGATAGCTCCTCACCCAGCTTGGTTCCACTCTACTCTTGTTCGTTACTATCTGTTACGAATAATCGTTGATAGTTAGCAGCCTGAACCGATAGATTGATTTGGGTGAGCTTTAGTTGGATCTAAAATAGGTCACTGGGTACAGGTCTGACAGCCTGCTTCCCGTTGTCGCGTGTTCATTCAACATCTACTCCCTCGTCGAGGTTCTCCAGCCCGAGGTAGGTCACGTGTCGGCCACGCAAGAGGTGTCGGCCACGTGCGTAGGTTGTCGAGGGCGTGGCCGTCGTGACAGGGAGTAAGTCCCATGCAACTCAATTGCGAGAGTACTGGGAGGTCTACGAGGGCTCTGCAAGCCTTATGTATCCTATGGCCCGTCCCATTGTCTCTGTGACTCTGTCTCCGCGAGCTCGGCAAGGTCTTGGCTCATCCATGTCGAGCTCATTGCTCTCTTGTTTCCCTTTGTCAAGTTCACCGCATCCGGCAAACTCGCTGAGCAAGCATCAAGGAATCGTTTTTCCCTTTGTCGAGTTCACCGCATCCGGCAAACTCGCTGAGTAAGCATCGAGGAGGCCTATTGTTCTTCAACGGCAAGCTTGGCGAGCGCGGTGAGCCTTGGAGAGCTCCTTGCTTTCGACGAGGGGGCTGCGGTGACGGTGAGTCTGAGCTGTGCGAGATGTATCCCCTTTGTCCAACAAATGTGGTAATTTTGCGTGGGTCAGCCTCGAAAAGTCGCGGCGAGCTTTGGCGAGCGCCGACGAGTTGCTCGACTCACGTTCCTTTGGCTCGGTTCTGCTCGGTCTTGGTGCTGCTTTGTTGTCATTTGTGACACTGGGCAGCGACCTCCTGTTCCTCGAGCCAGCCCTGCACCCACTCGACCGATCGTCAAGCAGGAGGACCCAAAAGCTTAAGGGACGCTGAGAACATATGACAGGTCCAGCGGCCCCATCAAGACATCCTCTCGGCCACCTCCCCTCCCCACTCACCTCCTAATCTGCCTGTAACACAATCACCTCTAATTCCAATTCTCGACGAAGAAGCAAAAGATGAGCAGGCACTGGTTGCCAAGGACGGATTAGTTAATGATGAGGAGGCATGCATTCGTGGTGAGGTTTGCCGTTTAGGTAGAGAGCAGGCTGTCATGTCAGGAAGCGTCAATCAAGTTGACGGGGTAGAGGTGCTGCTTGACACCGGGGCCACTGGTAACTTCGTCGACTCAATGTTTGTGGAACGGCATCACATCCCCTCCTACCCATTCCCTCGACCCCGGCAGCTCCTCCTCTTTGACGGAAAACCAAGCTCAGCAGGACAGTGTCACGATGCTGCGCTCTCCCGTTGGCAGAGGCCCTCTCACACAATATCAGAGTCAAGAATAAAGGATAAAGGGGTAGAAACGAGGATGTCGAGGTGGGATCCTCGTCGAGGTTGGATCCTCGTCGAGGTTACAAGGTCGTCGAGGTAACAAGGTCGTCGAGGATACAGCGTGAGTGCAACTCAGCCACGCTGCGTGCCACGGAGAGAGTGAGATCGTCAATGATGATCCATGAGACTCAATCAGAGAGTGCTGAAGAACTACGACGGGCGCCCGGGGCATCCTATATGACTCTGCGCCTGCTTCCCGTCGTCGCGCGTTCATCCAACGTCTACTCCCTTGTCGAGGTTCTCCAGCCCGAGGTAGGTCACGTGTCGGCCACGTGAGAGGTGTCGGTCACGTGCGTAGGTCGTCGAGGGCGTGGCCGTCGTGACAGACAGGTAGAAAAGGGAGTGACGGGAACAGTAAAAGTCCTAGGCGGTGAAGGAAGGGAAGAGTTAGGTGTGACCACAGTGGCAGGAGCGGACGTGGTGTTGGGATATGTCACAATGCCAATAACCTACCAAATAGCTATGGCAACGCGCAGCTAATACCACTGCACCAAAAGGGTCACGATGACCCGAGTCTCAGCTAGACTTGCGGTCTTTGGTACATATAGGGTACGGTGGCTGTCACCTCTGTGACAGGATATGACTGGATGAAGGAGAACGGCGTGATATTGCATGCTGGAAGGAAGAAAGCGACAAGGAGGAGGACAGGCGAGAAGAAGACGGACAAGGAAAGCGGACTACAGAACCTCGACGAGGTTTCGCGACTATCAGGAACATTGGAGATCAAGGCGGAAAGGCGACAAAGTAAAAGAAGGAGCAGGCGATCAAAGGCGAACAGCATCGAGCTCCCATTCAACCGATGGGAGGAGAACCAGGGGAATACGGTTGAGTTGTGCGGCACAGTGACAGAGGAGTTGAGCGAGAAAGAGGCATACATTGACGTCCTACCCGACTATGACGAGTATGAACTCAGCCCAGAGGAGGAAGCAGCTGTACAACATCTTGTCCCGGAATGCTGCCACGAATACCTCGAGGTCTTCCACCCTCGACGAGGGGTAGAGACGCGTCCTCCAAGCAGAGAATACGACCTACGGATCTCGCTTAAACCCGGAGCCGATCTGCGAGTGGCCCCGCTGTATAGCTTGAACCCAGATCAGATGGATGCGCTCGACAAGCTGCTGGATCGAGAGAGAAAGGCTGGAAGGATTCGACCCTCGAACTCGCCCTATGGTTCGCCAAGCTTCTTCGTACCAAAGAAAGCCCAAGGAGAACTGAGAATGGTTGTCGACTATCGCAAGCTCAACAAGATGACGGTGCCAGACGCATACCCGCTACCCCTGATATCCCAAGTGACCGACGACCTAGCCAAGTCGAGATACTACACGAAGCTCGACTTGCCTGGAGCATACCAGCTGCTCCGGATGGCTCCTGGACACGAGAAGTTCACAGCATTCCGTACCCCTCGAGGAATGTTCGAGTCACTAGTGGTGCGAGACGGACTTCGGAACGCTCCGAGCGTGTTCCAACACTTCTTGAATGAAGTCCTGCACAAATTCCTGGGAAAAGGGGTCATCATCTACATTGACGACATTCTCATCCATGCGGAGAACCTCGAGGAACTTAGGAGATTGACAAAGGCGGTGCTGGAGGCGTTACGAAGGGCTGGGCTATTCGTGAAGGCCTCTAAGTCGGAGTTTGAGCAGACTAAGGTGAAGTTTTTGGGCTTCATCATCTCGCACAAAGGCGTAGAGGCTGACAGTGGGTATGTCAAGGGTGTCCGCAATTTCCCTACCCCTCGAAACCTACACAAAACTCGACGGTTCCTCGGCCTCACGAGCTATTACCGACGCTTCGTACCGCAGTTCTCCAAGCTTGCTGGACCTCTCTCGCACCTTACAAGGAAGGACATCGATTTCCATTGGGGAGACGGACAGCAGTGGGTGTTCGACGAGATCAAAAGGCAAATGAGCGAGGCACCAGTAATCGCTCACTTCAACCCGACGTTTGAGACTATCATCCAGACGGACACCTCAGTCTATGGGTGGGGGTTCATCATCTCGCAGGTGAACTTGTCAACAGGACAAGAACATCCTGTTGCAGTTGAGTTGGGTGCCTTCTCAGGAGCAGAGCTCAACTACACTACCACGGAGAAAGAGTTTCTTGTGATTGTTACGGCCCTCAAGAGGCGTTGGCATCTCCTTCTGCAGGTTACCTCGACGATCTTGACCGACCATCTCGACCTCACATACTGGATGGAGCAACAGAAACTCAGCCCTCAAGTTGCAAGATGGGTGGATATCCTGGTTGGCTTCTCATACAAGATCGTCTGCCAAGACCAGGAACCAAGGCAGCCTATCCGGACGCTTTATCAAGGAGAGGCGACTACATCCCAAAGGGCAAGGATGCGGAGCCAGAACTAGTCCAAGCCCTGCCACACTTTGAGAAAGAGAGCACGGTCACAGCCAATTTGGGCTACATGCTGTGGGCGCTGGTGGAAGTCGAGGAGGAAGAGGACAAAAAAGAAGGAGATTGATGGAATCTTAGCTCTGAGGCAATACAATTCCGGTCACCTGTTGCCCGCTCAGCACTTGCTATGAGTGATGAGAAGGGCAACAGGCGGCAACATTCTACAAGGTCGTCGAGGGTGTCGGCGTTACAGGCGGAGTTATCGTTGGTGGCAGCGTTCCTGCCTCATCGAGGATGAACCTCAACAAGGTTGCAACCTCGTTGAGGATGTGTGCCTCAACAATACTACTCAAGGATGAGTCAAGCTCATGTGAGCGTACCACCTATTTCCGTTGGAAATGTTGAGGGAGAATAGGAGGGATTGTCTTGAGGAGAATTAAAGGAGGGACAGCGGGCAGATGAGGACTTGAAGGACGCACTAGAGGAGCTTGGGGACCTTGAAGGGGAAAAGAGCATCGGGAAGGAGGAGACTCCGAGGGTGTGGGCACTGGCAAGGAGACTGGGCCTCGACGAGGCAAGCAGGATCAAGTTCAATGAGGATGGGTTACTCAGGATCAATGGTTGCCTCTACATCCGGGACATCAACCAAGCAAGAGTAAATAAAGATCATGTGGGACTGTCACTACGGCCACGCCCTTGACAACCTACGCACATGACCGACACCTCCCACGTGGTTGACACGTGACCTACCTCAGGCTGGAGAATCTCGACGAGGGTTGGATGAACGGAGATGGCTGGAAACAGGCGCTGGGCTATATAGTATGCCCCGGGTGCCCGTCATAGTTCTTCAGCACTCTCTGATGGAGCATCATGGATCACCATTGACAATCTCACTCTCTCTGTGGCACGCAGTGTGGCTGAGTCGCACTCACGCTGTATCATCAACGACCTTGTTACCTTGACGACCTTGTAACCTTGACGAGGATCCAACCTTGACAAGGATCCTACCTCGACGAGGATCCTACCTCGACATCCTCGTTTCTACCCCCTTTATCCTATTCCTGATTCTGATATTGTGCGAGAGGGCCTCTGCCAACGAGAGAGCGCAGCATCGTGACAGGGACCATCACGAGGGACAATTGGCTGGACATTTGGGGGTTGCAAAGATGCTGGAGCTGGTTAGAAGGGAGTAATCTTGGTTAGAGTAGGACAAAGGCGGGACGTGGAGAAGTATGTGAGGGGATGCGCAGTGTGTCAGCGGTGCAAATTGGTGTGTCAGCGTCCCCATGGGCTGTTACACAGCCTGGAGATTGCTGACCGGCCATGGTCCTTGATTTCCATGGACTTCATTGAGGAGCTTCCCGCCAGCTCGGGCTTCAAGTCAATCCTTGTCGTTGTCGATCGGCTCACCAAATGGGCCATGTTCATCCCTACAACCACTTGGCTCAAGATGGCAGGCTGGGTCAATCTTGTTCTTGACGATGTGGTAGCGCAGCAAGGGCTACAATCAATCAGTATTGCTCACAATTCTGACAGAAGCAATACATGTCGGAATTGTGAGCAACACTGATCTGTGGCACACTGCCACACTGCCACATCGCTTCTAGCTCTTTCCTAATACATAAGGAAACTCTATAGCGTCGCTTTTCCTGCTCTCTGCGCAGGGCACTTACTTGTCTTATGCACTTCTTATTCATCCGACAATACAGCAATACATTGTTTTGGTTGAGCGCCAATTGTGTCCTGACAGCACCTCAGGGAGAACAGCTGCATGATGTCATGACTATGATCATATCCCAGCCCAACCTATTACCTTGTCGGAATTGTGAGCAATACTGATCTGTGCCACACTGCCACACTGCCACATCGCTTCTACTCCTTCCCCTGAGATGTTTCAGACTTGTAGCATCGCTTTTCCTGCTCTCTGAGCAGTGCAGATGTCTCTATGCACTTCATATCATCCGACATACCTCAGGGCATCAACTTGACTGTCGGAATTGTGAGCAATACTGATCTGTGCCACACTGCCACACTGCCACATCGCTTCTACTCCTTCCCCTGAGATGTTTCAGACTTGTAGCATCGCTTTTCCTGCTCTCTGAGCAGTGCAGATGTCTCTATGCACTTCATATCATCCGACATACCTCAGGGCATCAACTTGACTGTCGGAATTGTGAGCAATACTGATCTGTGCCACACTGCCACACTGCCACATCGCTTCCAGCCCTTTCCTATTACATAAGGAAACTCTGGAGCGTCGCTTTCTTTGCTCTCTGAGCAGTACAGATGTCTCTATGCACTTCATATCATCGACATTGACGACATCACTTCTTCGACCTATGATGTCAGACATTGACCGATGTTATTATCACTTCCTTGCTATCGATAGGATTAAGCTCCAACTGTTACTGTAAGTAGTAATTGCGATATGAGGATTCCGATGTAGGTTTGATTCGATATGGAAAACAGTTGGATGAACAGGAAAAACATGGATGCGTGAAAAAGGTATATTGCCTGTACTTTCTTCCGTAGTTCTTTTTTCTCCAGCAATGGATCTCATTCTTTCTTTCAATCGACAGTCACACAGTTGGTTCTGACCCACAACCGCAGTTCCCTCCTGAGAGGTCATCTTGCTCAACAAGCCAGAGACTAGCCCTATCAGTACGTACTACTTTGTTAGCACCGCGGCCCGCAGTCATCCGGTCTCAGCCACCACCCCCACAGCGCGTGAGAAATTGTCTACAAAGGTCAAAACAATCAGATCCGACAATGGTGGAGAATTCTCTTCAAACGAGTGGAAGCAATTCATGAGGAATCACGGAATTCAGCATATCCAAGTCCCACCAGATGCGCACACTCAAAATGGGCAAGTTGAGCGATTGCACCTTACAATTCTCAATGGTGTCAGAACAGTCCTTGTTCATTCCGGATTACCTCAAAACCTTTGGGCTGAAGCGGCAAATTATATAGCCTATACTCGAAACTGCACACCCTGTGGTCCAAAGCAGGAAATACCGGAAGACAAATGGCAAAATCAAAATTGTCAAATTACACACCTTCAACCATTTTTGGCTGCAAAGCATTTTCCCAAAATCATACAGAGAAAAACAAGCTTGCAACAAGATAGATATCAAGATGAAATTCTTGTGGGATATCAAGAGGCCACCAACAACTACCGGATATATGCAAAACAGACCGGCAGCATCACCATCAGCAGGGATGGTGTGTTTGCAAACACTGAATGTAACAATTCTCAGCAAATTGAAATTCCGGAATTGTAACTTAATATTTTACGGCCTCAAATCAACTCCGATCGATCTGTCTTATTGCAGGACGATAGTCCACATGTGCCTCTACCACCTCCAAAACAGGGAATGCAGGAAGTTGAGCGGTTCTTCCAAAATTTGGCACATGAGCAAAGAGTCGCCAATCAAAATGTACAAATTCCAAATTAGATTGAAAGAAATCATCATCGCCAAATTGCTGCAGATCGCCGCGCTTCTGCTGCTCCACCAATACCGCAGCAAGGGGGGCATAATGGCGATGATTCAAGCGACTCAGACTCATCAGATGAGCTGAATTTGCGAGATGATGAAGAATTTAAGGTGCAAATGTTACTTGCGACCAAGCATACTTGCAAGCGCGCAATTCTGGCAAGTGGGAGCACTGGAAAGGCAGCATGGATTCAGAACTTGCAAAGATGGACAAATATTGAGTTTGGGAGGTTGTGGATCGCTCAAACCAAAGAGTCCTCAAAGGCAAATGGGTCTACACCAGGAAAATTGATGGTGAAACCGGCCTTCAACCTACCTACAAAGCCAGATTTGTTGCCAAGGGCTATTCGCTTTTCAGAGAGCAGGAAAAGCGACGCTACAGAGTTTCCTTATGTATTAGGAAAAGAGCATGGCAGTGTGTGGCACAGATCAGTATTGCTCACAATTCTGCCAGTATCTGGGATGCGCCAGAACAACACAGTATATCACAAGAATGGATGATTTTAGTTCTGGTCTATATGTATGTGCCAGACTGTATGTAGGTTAGCTTTGGTTCCTATGTTATGTCAAAAGGATACGCAATTTTGCATTCATTGGTGCCATGATGGGCGAAAATTCCAAATTCAGGTGTGAGAGACAACTCAACTCCAAACAAATTTGCAGTTCACCGGAATTGCTAAATCGATATTGCAACACCAACCAGTGCAGCCTGACGGATTTCACCACTACACCAAACAAAGATGAGTACCCATCTCTCATGTACTGAGAATCCAGATATCCGACACAGCCATCCTGTGTTTCACTGCACATGTGTATGGAATGAATGATAGAGGTTGCCATATCAGACAGAAAGCAAGAACTACCGCATTGTTAGCTCCAGGCGTCTTCTGCTGGTGTCTGTAGCATTGTAAAAAGGGAGATAGCCGATTCTGGAAAGGGGTGTAGTCTGAAGAGGCAATCTGGGCGAAGAAAGGATCGGAGCAACTGGGACACCAAGGACAAGTAAGCAGGTTTCTGTTAGACAAAAATCATTTTTCTATGACAAAAATCATTTTTCTATGACAAAAAATCATTTTTCTATGACAAAAATCATTTTTGTTAGACGAAAATCATTTTTGTTAGACAAAAATCATTCTTGATGTTTGCTCTCTTACATAAAAGTAATTGTTGTACCATACCTCTCTGTGTTGTATTGTAAAGTGTCTTTTTACGCTGCCACAATTCCGTTACCAAAATTATTGGGATTGGGAGCACCACATGCCACCTGATTGATATAATATCTCCAAGATCTCCTGCCCTGATCATCCACTTTGTCTCACACCTTCTCTCTACTTCATCGCATTCACTGTTGCAGCCAAATAGTAGAAAGAAAGCGCAGGCGATGTTTGCGCCTCCAAATTCCTCATTGTCTCGCAAATTCAGCTCGTCTGAGCTTCCTGAGCTTGATTCCGAGTCGGTATAATTATCGCCATCATGCCCCCTTTGTTTGCTGCGGTATATAGCTGAAGCGGAAGCGCGGCGTTCTGCGACAATCTGGCGATGATGATCTCTTTCTATCAAGTTTGGAATTGTAAATTTCGATTGGCAACTTTTTTGCTCATTTGCCAAATTTTGAAAGAACTGCTCCACTTCCTCCTCCTGCATTCCTTGTTTCGGGTGCAGTGGAGGCACATTCAGTAAACACTATATCATCCTGCAAAAGGACAGATTGATCGGACTCAATTTGAGGCTGTGAACCTTTAAGTTCCAATTTTGGAATTTCAATTTGCTCAGAAATGTTGAATTCTGTGTTGGCAAATATAACATCCCTGCTGATGGTGATGCTTCTGGCGAATTTTGAATATATCCGGTCGCTGTTGGTGGCTTGCTGATACCCCACAAGAATCCCCTCATGATATCTTGGTGCAAGCTTATTCTTCTCTCTCTGTATGATTTCGGAAAAATGCTTTGCAGCCAAATGGTTGAAGACGTTCAAGCTGGCAATTCCATTTTTGCCATTTGTCTTCAGGTATTTCCTGCTTTGGGCCACAGGTTGTGCGATTTCAAAGTATAGCCTATATAATTTGCCGCTTCAGCCCATAGATTTTGAGGAAGACCGGAATGAACAAGCTCATTTCTGACCCCATTCAATATTGTGAGGTGCAATTGCTCAACTCGCCCATTCTGAGTGTGCGCATCTGGTGGAACTTGAATATGCTGAATTCAGTGGTTTTCCATGAAGGTCTTCCACTCATTTGAAGAGAATTCTCCACCATTGTCAGATCTGATTGTTTTGACTTTGGTGGATAGCTGTCGGATGATATGAAGTGCATAAGACATGTTCCCTGCTCAGAGAGCAGGAAAAGCGACGCTATAGAGTTTCCTTATGTAATAGGAAAGGGCTAGAAGCGATGTTGCAGTGTGGCAGTGTGGCACAGATCAGGATTGCTCACAATTCCGACACTCCCACTCAATCTGATCTTTGCTGAACTCCAAGTAGATCCCTCAACCTGTTGAATACCTCTGCTGGGAGCGCCTTGGTGAGGAGATCCGCCATGTTCTCAGCTGATGGGACATGTGACAGAGTCACTGTGTTGTCCTCCACCTTCTCCCTGACAAACTTGTGTCTCATGTCAATGTGCTTGGACTTGTCATGGTTGACTGGGTTCTTTGACAAGGCAATTGCTCCATTGTTGTCGTTTAGAATTGGCAGGGGCTCCTCCAGACCAAGCTGAAGATCACTGAGAAGTTGCCTGAGCCAAATGGCTTGCCTGGTCGCTTCAGAAGAGGCCATGAGCTCTGCTTCTGTGGTAGAAAGCGCCACTGTATTTTGCCGTCGACTTTTCCAGGCCACAATTCCACCATAGACCTTGAAGATATAGCCTGTAGTCGATCTTCTTGTGTCTAGATCGCCTCCCCAGTCTGCATCTGCATAGCCTAGGGCAATTCTGGTTGAATTCTCTTTGTTGAAGGTCAAACAAAGGTCTGTGGTGCCTCTGATGTACCGAAGTAGATGTTTGGCCGCTTTCCAGTGCTCTGTGTTGTATTTGGATATGTATCTTGATAGCAGAGAAGCTGGAAAAGCGAGATCCGGTCTTGTAATTGTTGAGGCATAAAGAATGGCTCCCACTGCTTGGGCATATGGGTAATGCTTTGCCTCTTCAAACTCGGTATCTGTGGCTGGAACAGGGCGAAAACTGGCAGGCAGAGGAGTTCTGGCTGGGTTGCAGTCACTCATACCAAACCGGTCCAAAATTGACTCCAAATAATGTTCTTGACTCATAAACAGCTTGTTCTGTGTCCGATCTCGATGAATATTGAAGCCTAGGAAATAGGAAACCGGCCCTGAGTCCTTGCACTCAAATTCTGAGTTGAGAGCGATTTTGAAAGCGTCCAAATACTTTCTGTTGTTGCAAGCAATCAACTGATCATCCACATGAACTGAGAGCATGAGGAAATTGCCATTTTCGAATTTGTAGTAAAGGCAGGGGTCTGCAGAGGTTGGTTTGAGGCCTTGAGACCGAAGCCAATTGTCCAGAGCTTTGTTGAAGCATCTAGGAGACTGCTTGAGACCATAAAGCGATTTTCTGAGTCGCAAAACTTTGCCCGCAGGAATGTTGGAGCCTTCTGGTGGTTCCATATATATTTCCTCTTCCAAATCGCCATTGAGGAAGGCTGCAATGATGTCTACTTGGTCACACTCCATGTTGAAGTGATTGACCAAGGCCAGGAAGACTCTGATGGTGTCCTTGTGCGCAACAGAGGCAAATAACTCGTTGAAATCGAGTCCTTCAATTTGTGAATAGCCCTTGGCAACAAATCTGGCCTTGTAGGTTGAAGGTTTACCGGTTTCACCATCGATCTTTCTGGTGTAGACCCATTTTCCTTTGAGGACTCTTTGATTTGAGCGATCCACAACCGCCCAAACTCGATATTTGTCCATTTTGGCAAGCTCAGAATCCATGCTGGATTTCCAGTGCTCCCACTCGCCAGAATTGCGCGCTTGCAAATATGTTTGAGGTATATTTGTTGCGAGCATAGCACAGGCAACATTTGCATCTTGAATCTCGTTCTCAAATTCCTCATCATCTCGCAAATTCAGCTCATCTGATGAGTCTGAGTCGCTTGAATTATCGCCATTATGCCCCCCTTGCTGCGGTATCGGTGGTGCAGCAGAAGGCGGCGTTCTGCAGCAATTTGGCGATGATGATCTCTTTCAATGATATTTGGAATTTGTAAATTTTGATTGACGACTTTTTGCTCATTTGCCAAATTCCGAAAGAACCGTTCAATCTGGGGCATTCCGGTTTTTACAGGTGATAGGGGCATGTATGAAGCATCATTCTGCAAAAGAACAGATTTGTCGGGCTCGATTTGAGGCCGTGACCCTTTAGGTTCCAATTCCGGAATTTCAATTTGCTCAGAATTGAATTCTGTGTTTGCAAAGATAACATCCCGGCTGATGGTGATGCTGCCGGACTGTTTTGAATATATCCGGTAATTGTTGGTGGCCTCCTGATACCCCACAAGGATGCCCTCTTGATATCTTGGTGCCAGCTTGTTTTTCTCTGTATGATTTCGGAAAAATGCTTTGCAGCCAAATGGTTGAAGGTGTGTAATTTGGCAATTTCGATTTTGCCACTTGTCTTCGGGTATTTCCTGCTTTGGCCCACAGGGTGTGCGATTTCGAGTGTAGGCTATATAATTTGCCGCTTCAGCCCATAGATTCTGAGGCAATCCGGAATGAACAAGGACTGTTCTCACTCCATTGAGGATTGTGAGGTGCAATCTTTCAACTCGCCCATTTTGAGTGTGCGCATCTGGTGGGACCTGAATATGCTGAATTCCGTGATTCCTCATGAATTGTTTCCACTCATTTGAGGAGAATTCACCACCATTGTCGGATCTGATTGTTTTGACCTTTGTAGACAATTGCCTTTCAACTAAAGCGATATATTGCTGAATCGCCTCAAATGCTCCTGATTTCTGTTTGAGGAAATATAAATGCGATTTCCTTGTGAAATCATCATAACAAGTGAGGAAATATCGAGCTCCATTAATTGATGGTACTCTGGCAGGGCCCCATAAATCAATGTGGACAATCTCAAGCGGTGTAGATGCTCTGACATCGCTTGGTAATGATGGAAGTCGGCCGGTTTTGCCTAAAATGCAGCTCTGGCACTGGAATGACTTTGCATCTGAAGCTGAAATTTCGATATTGCCCATTCTTCCACTCCTGATGACTCTCATGATTGCAGATATGTTCAGATGGCCAAGTCGCTCATGGATGTCTTGGATATCAGCTGTAGAAGCGATATTGGCTGATGCGCTTGCCTCCTGATATACATACAACCCGGATCGCTTTGGGGCTGTGAGGAGATGATTTCCGGTGTCCATTCTGCAGAGTTGGGCATTTCCGGCCGCAAATTTCCATCCCAGGCCTTGTGGAGTTGCAGAGACCGAAATGAGGTTCCGATCAAGCCCAGGAATATATAGACAGCCTGGAAAAGCGATTCCGGCAATGTAGAGGGTACCGGTCATGTTGCAAGGCAAATGGGCTGAATTGCCAAACCGGACTTGCATTTTCTGAGCCGGTTTCAGATCCGATAGCATTTGAGCATCATTACACATGTGATGTGTTGCTCCAGAATCGATAATAAATTCATAGCGGTCGCATTTTGCATGATAGGCGGATGCGGTCGCTACTGCATTGAAAGCAGATGCTGGCCCAATGTCGGTATCGGTCTCAGGGCTGACAGAGGCAATTTCGGCCTTGGGTGGAATTCTTTGTGTCTGCTGGATCCGATTTTGTTGATTATGACATTCTGCATTGCTGTGGCCATGAATCCGGTGATGATCGCAGTATTTTGACATATCTCTGGGGCGATTTGGCTTGAATGGAACCGGTCTCCTTGCTGCAGCAAGAGCTGATGCTGAATCGGAATTTTTCCGCCTCTCATATTCAGCCTGGACTGCCGATTTGACCTCTGAAGAGCTGAGAGGCTGTCGCATCCAGAGATTCTGCTTTGTAGTTGCATATGACTCAGGGAGAGCAAGAGTCATGCAGAATGCAAGGATTTTATCGGATATAATTTCGCCTGAGCTGTTCAGCTGGGTGTGGGCGCTCTGTTGGGCTGCTAGGACCGGCATTGGATCTTCTCCATCGATAATTGAAGCTCTGGCAAGCGATTGGAATAAAGCGGCCTGCCTGGCACCGGTTGAGGCTGAATGCTGCCGCTTAATTTCGTCCCAAAGAGCCTTGGGTGAGGGCGATGTCCAGTCTTTGACTGAGGCTGGCAGGGCGGCTTGGACGGTCTCAGAGAGCGACTGAAAGATGATGGAAAAGGCCTTATCGAATTTGAGCTGTTCTGCAGCTGAAATTGGCGAAATCGGTTCGGTTCTGATGCAGGCAAGCAGTCCCTTGCCCATGAGGGTGGTGGCGATATGCGATTCCCATTGAGGATAATTATCGCTGCCTTTCAAAGTAACAACTTTGATTTTGATTTCGCTCTCCTCCATTTCCAAAAAATTATTTCTCAAGAACGGCTCGATCAAATTCGGTTTTGTTGATAGGGATGATAGAGGCCGTTGCGAAGTATATTGTGTGCAAAGGAGAGATTTTAAATATGCGGGTGTCAGCTGCAATCGCAAAAGTTTGAATGAGACTCTCAGAGAGACTCAGCTGAAAGCGAGAGCAGCTTGAATTGCCAGAAGGCTCAGAGGCTGCCCACCAGGTTTCACTGGATTCTGCGGCCACCGGAACGGTGTACGACCTCCTGGGTGCTCCACCAAGCCTGGGAATCGGCCCAAGGTTTGATTTCTGCAGAGCCAGGTCCGGATTTGCTTGAACTCCCTCGGTGTAACCTAGACCGGCCAGGACGTTTGCCTTCACCTGCCAAGCCCAGCAGGCCGCGATTTCGCCCAGCGATAGGGCAGAAGCAATGATGTTGAGAAATCGGAAATCCGATTTCAGGAATGATGGAATTACTCGAGAACAAGTCGGCCGATTGTGCTCTGCCGGTGCTGAAATATAGCCTGTAGTGGCCCCTATGTTGTGTGGGAACGGCAGGCGGATCGGTGGAGTAATGGGCGAGAAATCGATTTCCTGGTGTTGGAAGACTCAACTCCAAATTTGCAGTTTGCCGAAATTGATAAATCGATATCTCGGGAACGGTACTAGCTGCCGGGCTGTGCTTTACCGTGACGATGGATCCAACAACAGACGGTGCTGTGTAAAACGGAGAGATCGATCGGGTGGCTAGATCGCGAGAAATTGTTGAAGTTGTGAACGTCCGTTATCCCGGCCTTCTGTGAGTGCTGGACTCTTCAGGGGCCGTAAGACGTGTGTTCGCACTGTAGAGAAAGTGCTGTGTTCTTCTGGCGCTTGTAGGTGAAGCGACAGAGATGGTAGGTAGGGAGGAGGGTAGCCGGAAACCGAGTATTTGGCAAAGGCGATTGCGGGTGAACCGCTGAAGCTACCGAAAATCCGAGGGTACCTCGTGAAAGAGCGCGTCGAGCTCTATTGGGTCACTTGTCGGCAGGCGAATCGGATGCGATTCAGGCTCATAACCTGTCGGATGATATGAAGTGCATAAGACATGTTCCCTGCTCAGAGAGCAGGAAAAGCGACGCTATAGAGTTTCCTTATGTAATAGGAAAGGGCTAGAAGCGATGTTGCAGTGTGGCAGTGTGGCACAGATCAGGATTGCTCACAATTCCGACAATAGCTGGCGCTCAACCAAGGCAATGCATTGCAGAATCGCCTCAAATGCTCCTGATTTTTGTTTGAGGAAATATAAATGCGAATTTCTTGTGAAATCATCATAACAAGTCAAGAAATATCGAGCTCCATTGAGAGATGGCACTCTGGCTGGACCCCACAAGTAGATATGGATAATTTCAAGCGGTGTTGAAGCTCTGATATCACTTGGTAATGATGTTTTACCCAAAATGCAGCTCTAGCACTGGAATGACTTTGCATCTGAAGCTGAAATTTCGATATTGCCCATTCTCCCACTCCTGATGACTCTCATGACTGCAGATATATTCAAATGGCCAAGTCACTCATGGATGTCTTGTATTTCAGCAAAGGAAGCGATATTGGCTGATGCGCTTGCCTGCTGATGCACATATAGACCGGATCGCTTGGTAGCTGTGATGACCTGTTCTCCAGACTTGATATTGCATAATTTGGCATTTCCGGCTGTAAATCTCTATTCCAAGCCTTGTGGAGTTCCAGAGACCGAAATGAGGTTCCGGTCCAGCCCAGGAATATATAGGCAGCCTGGAAAAGCGATTCCGGCAAGGTTGAGGGTACCGGTCATGTTGCAGGGCAGATGTGCTGAATTGCCAAACCGGACTTGCATTTTCTGAGCCGGTTTGAGATCCGAGTGTCGGAATTGTGAGCAATACTGATCTGTGCCACACTGCCACACTGCCACATCGCTTCCAGCCCTTTCCTATTACATAAGGAAACTCTGGAGCGTCGCTTTCTTTGCTCTCTGAGCAGTACAGATGTCTCTATGCACTTCTTATTCATCCGACAGGTTATGAGCCTGAATCGCATCCGATTCGCCTGCGGACAAGTGACATAATAGAGCTCGACGTGCTCTTTCACGAGGTATCCTCGGATCTCCGGTAGCTTCGGCGGTTCACCCGCAATCGCCTTCGCCAATTACACGGCTTCCGGCACACCTCCCTCCCTACCTACCATCTCTGTCGCTTCACCTACAAGCGCCAGAACGACACGGCACCCTTTCAACAGCGCCAACTCACGTCTTACGGCCCCTGAAGAGTCCAGCACTCACAGAAGGCCGAGATAACGGACGTTTACAACTTGGACGATTTCTCGCGTTCTACCGGTCCGATCAGTCTCTCTGTTTTACACAGCACTCGTGATCACTGCGTCTACCGTTCCTGCGAAGGATTTCGCAGTGCGGGGTGCTGTTCAAGAGATATCGATTTATCATTTCCGAGAAATTCAGAATTTGGAGTTGAGTCTTCCAACACCAGAAATCCAATTTCTCGCCCATCGCTCCACCGATCTGTCCGCCGCTTCTCCACAATATAACGGCAACTACGGACTATATTTGAGCATCAGCAGAGCTCAATTGGCCCACTCGTTCTTGAGTTATTGCCTCATTACTGCAATCGGATTTCCGATTTTACAACAATCACTCTATCGCTTTTGCCCTATCGCTGGGTGAAGTCAAGGCTTGCTGGGCTTGGCAGGTGAAGGCAAATCCTGGCCGGTTCAGGTTACATCGAGGGAGTTCGAGCAAATCCGGACTTGGCTCTGCAGAAAATTGAATTTTGGGCCGATCCCCAGTCAATTGGAGCACCCAGGAGGTCGTACACCTTTCCGGTGGCCGCAGAATCCAGTGAAACCTGGTGGGCAGCCTCTGAGCCTCATAGGCAATTCAAGCTGCTCTCGCTTTCAGCTGAGTCTCTTTGAGAGTCTCATTCAAACTTTTGCGATTGCAGCTGACACTCGCATAATTAAAATTTCTCCTTCGCACACGGTATACCTCATACCGGCCTTCATTACCCCCGTCATTGCCAACTCAATCGGTGCAGCCGTTCTCGAGATATATTTATCGGCAGAATGGAGGAGAGCGAAATCAAAATCAAAATTGTTACCTTGAAAGGCAGCGATAATTATCCTCAATGGGAATCGCACATTGCCACAACTCTTATGGGCAAGGGGCTGCTTGCCTGCATCAAAACCGACCCGATTTCACCCATTTCAGCTGCAGAACAGCTCAAATTCGATAAATCGTTTGCGATCATCTTCCAGAGCCTCTCTGAGACGGTCCAAGCTGCTTTACCGGCCTCTGTGAAAGATTGGACATCGCCCTCACCAAAATCGCTTTGGGAGGAATTGAAGCGGCAACATTCTGCTTCTACAGGTGCCAGGCAAGCCGCTTTGTTCCAATCGCTTGCCAGAGCTTCAATTATCGATGGAGAAGATCCAATGCCGATTCTAGCAGCCCAGCAGAGCGCCCATACTCAGCTGAACAGCTCAGGCGAAATTATATCCGATAAAATCCTTGCATTCTGCATGACACTGGCCCTGCCAGAGTCATATGCGACCACAAAGCAGAATCTCTGGATGCGACAGCCTCTCAGCTCTGCAGAGGTGAAATCGGCAGTCCAGGCTGAATATGAGAGGCGGAAAAATTCGGATTCAGCATCAGCTCTTGCTGCAGCAAGGAGACCGGCTCCATTCAAACCGAATCGCCCCAGAGACATGTCGAAATTTTGCGATTACCACAAATGCCATGGACACAACAATTCCGAATGCAAGAACCAGCAGAAGGCACAAAGAATTCCGCCCAAGGCCGAAATCGCATCAGTCCATGTTCCTATTGATACCGACATTGGCCCAGCATCCGCTTTCCATGCCACAGCAACCGCATCAGCCTACCATGCGAAATGCGACCGGTATGAATTTATTATCGATTCTGGTGCGACACACCACATGTGTAATGATGCTCAAATGCTGTCGGATCTCAAACCTGTCAGAATTGTGAGCAATACTGATCTGTGCCACACTGCCACACTGCCACATCGCTTTATACCTTTCCTATTACATAAGAAAACTCTTGTAGCTTCGCTTTTCCTGCTCTGTGAGCAGGGAACTGTCTCTATGCATTTCTTATCCATCCGACAGGTTATGAGCCTGAATCGCACCCGATTCGCCTGCCGACAAGCGACCCAATAGAGCTCGACGTGCTCTTTCACGAGGTATCCTCGGATTTACGGTAGCTTCCGTGGTTCACCCGCAATCGCCTTCGCCATTTACACGGCTTCCGGCTTCTCTACCATCTCTGTCGCTTCACCTACAAACGCCAGAACGACACAGCACTCTATCTACAGTGCAAGCACACGTCTTACGGCCCCTGAAGAGTCCAGCACTCACAGAAGGCCGAGATAACGGACGTTTACAACTTGGACGATTTCTCGCGTTCTATCAGCCCGATCGGTCTCTCTGTTTTACACAACACTTGTGATCACTGCGTCTACCGTTCCTGTAAAGGATTTCGCAGTGCGGGGTGTTGTTCAAGAGATATCAATTTATCATTTCCGAGAAACTCAGAATTTGGAGTTGAGTCTTTCAGCACCAGAAATCCGATTTCTCGCCCATCGCTGCACCGATCCGCCCGCCGCTTCTAGACAACATAACGGCACCTACGGACTGAATTTGGGCTTCAGTAGAGCTCAATTGGCTCACTCGTTCTCGAGTTATTGCCTTATTACTGCAATCGGATTTTCCGATTTAACAACATCATCACTGCTGCCCTATCGCTGGGTGAAATCGCGGCCTGCTGGGCTTGGCAGGTGAAGGCAAACGTCCTAGACCGCACTGCTAGGTCACATCGAGGGAGTTCAAGCAAATCCGGACTTGGCTCTGCAGAAATCAATTCTAGGCCGATCCCTAGCATTGCTGGAGCATCCAGGAGGTCGTACACCGTTCCGGTGGCCGCAGAATCCAGTGAAACCTGGTGGGCAGCCTCTGAGCCTCTGGCAATTCAAGCTGCTCTCGCTTTCAGCTGAGTCTCTTTGAGAGTCTCATTCAAACTTTTGCGATTGCAGCTGACACTCGCATATTTAAAATTTCTCCTTCGCACACGATATACCTCCTACCGGTCAACCTTACCCCTCTCAACGGCAACCCAATCGGCCCGTCCGTTCTCTGTCGGATGATATGAAGTGCATAAGACATGTTCCCTGCTCAGAGAGCAGGAAAAGCGACGCTATAGAGTTTCCTTATGTAATAGGAAAGGGCTAGAAGCGATGTTGCAGTGTGGCAGTGTGGCACAGATCAGGATTGCTCACAATTCCGACACTCCCACTCAATCTGATCTTTGCTGAACTCCAAGTAGATCCCTCAACCTGTTGAATACCTCTGCTGGGAGCGCCTTGGTGAGGAGATCCGCCATGTTCTCAGCTGATGGGACATGTGACAGAGTCACTGTGTTGTCCTCCACCTTCTCCCTGACAAACTTGTGTCTCATGTCAATGTGCTTGGACTTGTCATGGTTGACTGGGTTCTTTGACAAGGCAATTGCTCCATTGTTGTCGTTTAGAATTGGCAGGGGCTCCTCCAGACCAAGCTGAAGATCACTGAGAAGTTGCCTGAGCCAAATGGCTTGCCTGGTCGCTTCAGAAGAGGCCATGAGCTCTGCTTCTGTGGTAGAAAGCGCCACTGTATTTTGCCGTCGACTTTTCCAGGCCACAATTCCACCATAGACCTTGAAGATATAGCCTGTAGTCGATCTTCTTGTGTCTAGATCGCCTCCCCAGTCTGCATCTGCATAGCCTAGGGCAATTCTGGTTGAATTCTCTTTGTTGAAGGTCAAACAAAGGTCTGTGGTGCCTCTGATGTACCGAAGTAGATGTTTGGCCGCTTTCCAGTGCTCTGTGTTGTATTTGGATATGTATCTTGATAGCAGAGAAGCTGGAAAAGCGAGATCCGGTCTTGTAATTGTTGAGGCATAAAGAATGGCTCCCACTGCTTGGGCATATGGGTAATGCTTTGCCTCTTCAAACTCGGTATCTGTGGCTGGAACAGGGCGAAAACTGGCAGGCAGAGGAGTTCTGGCTGGGTTGCAGTCACTCATACCAAACCGGTCCAAAATTGACTCCAAATAATGTTCTTGACTCATAAACAGCTTGTTCTGTGTCCGATCTTGTCGGAATTGTGAGCAATCCTGATCTGTGCCACACTGCCACACTGCAACATCGCTTCTAGCCCTTTCCTATTACATAAGGAAACTCTATAGCGTCGCTTTTCCTGCTCTCTGAGCAGGGAACATGTCTTATGCACTTCATATCATCCGACAGGTTATGAGCCTGAATCGCATCCGATTCGCCTGCCGACAAGTGACCCAATAGAGCTCGACGCGCTCTTTCACGAGGTACCCTCGGATTTTCGGTAGCTTCAGCGGTTCACCCGCAATCGCCTTTGCCAAATACTCGGTTTCCGGCTACCCTCCTCCCTACCTACCATCTCTGTCGCTTCACCTACAAGCGCCAGAAGAACACAGCACTTTCTCTACAGTGCGAACACACGTCTTACGGCCCCTGAAGAGTCCAGCACTCACAGAAGGCCGGGATAACGGACGTTCACAACTTCAACAATTTCTCGCGATCTAGCCACCCGATCGATCTCTCCGTTTTACACAGCACCGTCTGTTGTTGGATCCATCGTCACGGTAAAGCACAGCCCGGCAGCTAGTACCGTTCCCGAGATATCGATTTATCAATTTCGGCAAACTGCAAATTTGGAGTTGAGTCTTCCAACACCAGGAAATCGATTTCTCGCCCATTACTCCACCGATCCGCCTGCCGTTCCCACACAACATAGGGGCCACTACAGGCTATATTTCAGCACCGGCAGAGCACAATCGGCCGACTTGTTCTCGAGTAATTCCATCATTCCTGAAATCGGATTTCCGATTTCTCAACATCATTGCTTCTGCCCTATCGCTGGGCGAAATCGCGGCCTGCTGGGCTTGGCAGGTGAAGGCAAACGTCCTGGCCGGTCTAGGTTACACCGAGGGAGTTCAAGCAAATCCGGACCTGGCTCTGCAGAAATCAAACCTTGGGCCGATTCCCAGGCTTGGTGGAGCACCCAGGAGGTCGTACACCGTTCCGGTGGCCGCAGAATCCAGTGAAACCTGGTGGGCAGCCTCTGAGCCTTCTGGCAATTCAAGCTGCTCTCGCTTTCAGCTGAGTCTCTCTGAGAGTCTCATTCAAACTTTTGCGATTGCAGCTGACACCCGGATATTTAAAATCTCTCCTTTGCACACAATATACTTCGCAACGGCCTCTATCATCCCTATCAACAAAACCGAATTTGATCGAGCCGTTCTTGAGAAATAATTTTTTGGAAATGGAGGAGAGCGAAATCAAAATCAAAGTTGTTACTTTGAAAGGCAGCGATAATTATCCTCAATGGGAATCGCATATCGCCACCACCCTCATGGGCAAGGGACTGCTTGCCTGCATCAGAACCGAACCGATTTCGCCAATTTCAGCTGCAGAACAGCTCAAATTCGATAAGGCCTTTTCCATCATCTTTCAGTCGCTCTCTGAGACCGTCCAAGCCGCCCTGCCAGCCTCAGTCAAAGACTGGACATCGCCCTCACCCAAGGCTCTTTGGGACGAAATTAAGCGGCAGCATTCAGCCTCAACCGGTGCCAGGCAGGCCGCTTTATTCCAATCGCTTGCCAGAGCTTCAATTATCGATGGAGAAGATCCAATGCCGGTCCTAGCAGCCCAACAGAGCGCCCACACCCAGCTGAACAGCTCAGGCGAAATTATATCCGATAAAATCCTTGCATTCTGCATGACTCTTGCTCTCCCTGAGTCATATGCAACTACAAAGCAGAATCTCTGGATGCGACAGCCTCTCAGCTCTTCAGAGGTCAAATCGGCAGTCCAGGCTGAATATGAGAGGCGGAAAAATTCCGATTCAGCATCAGCTCTTGCTGCAGCAAGGAGACCGGTTCCATTCAAGCCAAATCGCCCCAGAGATATGTCAAAATACTGCGATCATCACCGGATTCATGGCCACAGCAATGCAGAATGTCATAATCAACAAAATCGGATCCAGCAGACACAAAGAATTCCACCCAAGGCCGAAATTGCCTCTGTCAGCCCTGAGACCGATACCGACATTGGGCCAGCATCTGCTTTCAATGCAGTAGCGACCGCATCCGCCTATCATGCAAAATGCGACCGCTATGAATTTATTATCGATTCTGGAGCAACACATCACATGTGTAATGATGCTCAAATGCTATCGGATCTGAAACCGGCTCAGAAAATGCAAGTCCGGTTTGGCAATTCAGCCCATTTGCCTTGCAACATGACCGGTACCCTCTACATTGCCGGAATCGCTTTTCCAGGCTGTCTATATATTCCTGGGCTTGATCGGAACCTCATTTCGGTCTCTGCAACTCCACAAGGCCTGGGATGGAAATTTGCGGCCGGAAATGCCCAACTCTGCAGAATGGACACCGGAAATCATCTCCTCACAGCCCCAAAGCGATCCGGGTTGTATGTATATCAGGAGGCAAGCGCATCAGCCAATATCGCTTCTACAGCTGATATCCAAGACATCCATGAGCGACTTGGCCATCTGAACATATCTGCAATCATGAGAGTCATCAGGAGTGGAAGAATGGGCAATATCGAAATTTCAGCTTCAGATGCAAAGTCATTCCAGTGCCAGAGCTGCATTTTAGGCAAAACCGGCCGACTTCCATCATTACCAAGCGATGTCAGAGCATCTACACCGCTTGAGATTGTCCACATTGATTTATGGGGCCCTGCCAGAGTACCATCAATTAATGGAGCTCGATATTTCCTCACTTGTTATGATGATTTCACAAGGAAATCGCATTTATATTTCCTCAAACAGAAATCAGGAGCATTTGAGGCGATTCAGCAATATATCGCTTTAGTTGAAAGGCAATTGTCTACAAAGGTCAAAACAATCAGATCCGACAATGGTGGTGAATTCTCCTCAAATGAGTGGAAACAATTCATGAGGAATCACGGAATTCAGCATATTCAGGTCCCACCAGATGCGCACACTCAAAATGGGCGAGTTGAAAGATTGCACCTCACAATCCTCAATGGAGTGAGAACAGTCCTTGTTCATTCCGGATTGCCTCAGAATCTATGGGCTGAAGCGGCAAATTATATAGCCTACACTCGAAATCGCACACCCTGTGGGCCAAAGCAGGAAATACCCGAAGACAAGTGGCAAAATCGAAATTGCCAAATTACACACCTTCAACCATTTGGCTGCAAAGCATTTTTCCGAAATCATACAGAGAAAAACAAGCTGGCACCAAGATATCAAGAGGGCATCCTTGTGGGGTATCAGGAGGCCACCAACAATTACCGGATATATTCAAAACAGTCCGGCAGCATCACCATCAGCCGGGATGTTATCTTTGCAAACACAGAATTCAATTCTGAGCAAATTGAAATTCCGGAATTGGAACCTAAAGGGTCACGGCCTCAAATCGAGCCCGACAAATCTGTTCTTTTGCAGAATGATGCTTCATACATGCCCCTATCACCTGTAAAAACCGGAATGCCCCAGATTGAACGGTTCTTTCGGAATTTGGCAAATGAGCAAAAAGTCGTCAATCAAAATTTACAAATTCCAAATATCATTGAAAGAGATCATCATCGCCAAATTGCTGCAGAACGCCGCGCTTCTGCTGCACCACCGATACCGCAGCAAGGGGGGCATAATGGCGATAATTCAAGCGACTCAGACTCATCAGATGAGCTGAATTTGCGAGATGATGAGGAATTTGAGAACGAGATTCAAGATGCAAATGTTGCCTGTGCTATGCTCGCAACAAATATACCTCAAACATATTTGCAAGCGCGCAATTCTGGCGAGTGGGAGCACTGGAAATCCAGCATGGATTCTGAGCTTGCCAAAATGGACAAATATCGAGTTTGGGCGGTTGTGGATCGCTCAAATCAAAGAGTCCTCAAAGGAAAATGGGTCTACACCAGAAAGATCGATGGTGAAACCGGTAAACCTTCAACCTACAAGGCCAGATTTGTTGCCAAGGGCTATTCACAAATTGAAGGACTCGATTTCAACGAGTTATTTGCCTCTGTTGCGCACAAGGACACCATCAGAGTCTTCCTGGCCTTGGTCAATCACTTCAACATGGAGTGTGACCAAGTAGACATCATTGCAGCCTTCCTCAATGGCGATTTGGAAGAGGAAATATATATGGAACCACCAGAAGGCTCCAACATTCCTGCGGGCAAAGTTTTGCGACTCAGAAAATCGCTTTATGGTCTCAAGCAGTCTCCTAGATGCTTCAACAAAGCTCTGGACAATTGGCTTCGGTCTCAAGGCCTCAAACCAACCTCTGCAGACCCCTGCCTTTACTACAAATTCGAAAATGGCAATTTCCTCATGCTCTCAGTTCATGTGGATGATCAGTTGATTGCTTGCAACAACAGAAAGTATTTGGACGCTTTCAAAATCGCTCTCAACTCAGAATTTGAGTGCAAGGACTCAGGGCCGGTTTCCTATTTCCTAGGCTTCAATATTCATCGAGATCGGACACAGAACAAGCTGTTTATGAGTCAAGAACATTATTTGGAGTCAATTTTGGACCGGTTTGGTATGAGTGACTGCAACCCAGCCAGAACTCCTCTGCCTGCCAGTTTTCGCCCTGTTCCAGCCACAGATACCGAGTTTGAAGAGGCAAAGCATTACCCATATGCCCAAGCAGTGGGAGCCATTCTTTATGCCTCAACAATTACAAGACCGGATCTCGCTTTTCCAGCTTCTCTGCTATCAAGATACATATCCAAATACAACACAGAGCACTGGAAAGCGGCCAAACATCTACTTCGGTACATCAGAGGCACCACAGACCTTTGTTTGACCTTCAACAAAGAGAATTCAACCAGAATTGCCCTAGGCTATGCAGATGCAGACTGGGGAGGCGATCTAGACACAAGAAGATCGACTACAGGCTATATCTTCAAGGTCTATGGTGGAATTGTGGCCTGGAAAAGTCGACGGCAAAATACAGTGGCGCTTTCTACCACAGAAGCAGAGCTCATGGCCTCTTCTGAAGCGACCAGGCAAGCCATTTGGCTCAGGCAACTTCTCAGTGATCTTCAGCTTGGTCTGGAGGAGCCCCTGCCAATTCTAAACGACAACAATGGAGCAATTGCCTTGTCAAAGAACCCAGTCAACCATGACAAGTCCAAGCACATTGACATGAGACACAAGTTTGTCAGGGAGAAGGTGGAGGACAACACAGTGACTCTGTCACATGTCCCATCAGCTGAGAACATGGCGGATCTCCTCACCAAGGCGCTCCCAGCAGAGGTATTCAACAGGTTGAGGGATCTACTTGGAGTTCAGCAAAGATCAGATTGAGTGGGAGTGTCGGAATTGTGAGCAATCCTGATCTGTGCCACACTGCCACACTGCAACATCGCTTCTAGCCCTTTCCTATTACATAAGGAAACTCTATAGCGTCGCTTTTCCTGCTCTCTGAGCAGGGAACATGTCTTATGCACTTCATATCATCCGACAGATCTCGATGAATATTGAAGCCTAGGAAATAGGAAACCGGCCCTGAGTCCTTGCACTCAAATTCTGAGTTGAGAGCGATTTTGAAAGCGTCCAAATACTTTCTGTTGTTGCAAGCAATCAACTGATCATCCACATGAACTGAGAGCATGAGGAAATTGCCATTTTCGAATTTGTAGTAAAGGCAGGGGTCTGCAGAGGTTGGTTTGAGGCCTTGAGACCGAAGCCAATTGTCCAGAGCTTTGTTGAAGCATCTAGGAGACTGCTTGAGACCATAAAGCGATTTTCTGAGTCGCAAAACTTTGCCCGCAGGAATGTTGGAGCCTTCTGGTGGTTCCATATATATTTCCTCTTCCAAATCGCCATTGAGGAAGGCTGCAATGATGTCTACTTGGTCACACTCCATGTTGAAGTGATTGACCAAGGCCAGGAAGACTCTGATGGTGTCCTTGTGCGCAACAGAGGCAAATAACTCGTTGAAATCGAGTCCTTCAATTTGTGAATAGCCCTTGGCAACAAATCTGGCCTTGTAGGTTGAAGGTTTACCGGTTTCACCATCGATCTTTCTGGTGTAGACCCATTTTCCTTTGAGGACTCTTTGATTTGAGCGATCCACAACCGCCCAAACTCGATATTTGTCCATTTTGGCAAGCTCAGAATCCATGCTGGATTTCCAGTGCTCCCACTCGCCAGAATTGCGCGCTTGCAAATATGTTTGAGGTATATTTGTTGCGAGCATAGCACAGGCAACATTTGCATCTTGAATCTCGTTCTCAAATTCCTCATCATCTCGCAAATTCAGCTCATCTGATGAGTCTGAGTCGCTTGAATTATCGCCATTATGCCCCCCTTGCTGCGGTATCGGTGGTGCAGCAGAAGCGCGGCGTTCTGCAGCAATTTGGCGATGATGATCTCTTTCAATGATATTTGGAATTTGTAAATTTTGATTGACGACTTTTTGCTCATTTGCCAAATTCCGAAAGAACCGTTCAATCTGGGGCATTCCGGTTTTTACAGGTGATAGGGGCATGTATGAAGCATCATTCTGCAAAAGAACAGATTTGTCGGGCTCGATTTGAGGCCGTGACCCTTTAGGTTCCAATTCCGGAATTTCAATTTGCTCAGAATTGAATTCTGTGTTTGCAAAGATAACATCCCGGCTGATGGTGATGCTGCCGGACTGTTTTGAATATATCCGGTAATTGTTGGTGGCCTCCTGATACCCCACAAGGATGCCCTCTTGATATCTTGGTGCCAGCTTGTTTTTCTCTGTATGATTTCGGAAAAATGCTTTGCAGCCAAATGGTTGAAGGTGTGTAATTTGGCAATTTCGATTTTGCCACTTGTCTTCGGGTATTTCCTGCTTTGGCCCACAGGGTGTGCGATTTCGAGTGTAGGCTATATAATTTGCCGCTTCAGCCCATAGATTCTGAGGCAATCCGGAATGAACAAGGACTGTTCTCACTCCATTGAGGATTGTGAGGTGCAATCTTTCAACTCGCCCATTTTGAGTGTGCGCATCTGGTGGGACCTGAATATGCTGAATTCCGTGATTCCTCATGAATTGTTTCCACTCATTTGAGGAGAATTCACCACCATTGTCGGATCTGATTGTTTTGACCTTTGTAGACAATTGCCTTTCAACTAAAGCGATATATTGCTGAATCGCCTCAAATGCTCCTGATTTCTGTTTGAGGAAATATAAATGCGATTTCCTTGTGAAATCATCATAACAAGTGAGGAAATATCGAGCTCCATTAATTGATGGTACTCTGGCAGGGCCCCATAAATCAATGTGGACAATCTCAAGCGGTGTAGATGCTCTGACATCGCTTGGTAATGATGGAAGTCGGCCGGTTTTGCCTAAAATGCAGCTCTGGCACTGGAATGACTTTGCATCTGAAGCTGAAATTTCGATATTGCCCATTCTTCCACTCCTGATGACTCTCATGATTGCAGATATGTTCAGATGGCCAAGTCGCTCATGGATGTCTTGGATATCAGCTGTAGAAGCGATATTGGCTGATGCGCTTGCCTCCTGATATACATACAACCCGGATCGCTTTGGGGCTGTGAGGAGATGATTTCCGGTGTCCATTCTGCAGAGTTGGGCATTTCCGGCCGCAAATTTCCATCCCAGGCCTTGTGGAGTTGCAGAGACCGAAATGAGGTTCCGATCAAGCCCAGGAATATATAGACAGCCTGGAAAAGCGATTCCGGCAATGTAGAGGGTACCGGTCATGTTGCAAGGCAAATGGGCTGAATTGCCAAACCGGACTTGCATTTTCTGAGCCGGTTTCAGATCCGATAGCATTTGAGCATCATTACACATGTGATGTGTTGCTCCAGAATCGATAATAAATTCATAGCGGTCGCATTTTGCATGATAGGCGGATGCGGTCGCTACTGCATTGAAAGCAGATGCTGGCCCAATGTCGGTATCGGTCTCAGGGCTGACAGAGGCAATTTCGGCCTTGGGTGGAATTCTTTGTGTCTGCTGGATCCGATTTTGTTGATTATGACATTCTGCATTGCTGTGGCCATGAATCCGGTGATGATCGCAGTATTTTGACATATCTCTGGGGCGATTTGGCTTGAATGGAACCGGTCTCCTTGCTGCAGCAAGAGCTGATGCTGAATCGGAATTTTTCCGCCTCTCATATTCAGCCTGGACTGCCGATTTGACCTCTGAAGAGCTGAGAGGCTGTCGCATCCAGAGATTCTGCTTTGTAGTTGCATATGACTCAGGGAGAGCAAGAGTCATGCAGAATGCAAGGATTTTATCGGATATAATTTCGCCTGAGCTGTTCAGCTGGGTGTGGGCGCTCTGTTGGGCTGCTAGGACCGGCATTGGATCTTCTCCATCGATAATTGAAGCTCTGGCAAGCGATTGGAATAAAGCGGCCTGCCTGGCACCGGTTGAGGCTGAATGCTGCCGCTTAATTTCGTCCCAAAGAGCCTTGGGTGAGGGCGATGTCCAGTCTTTGACTGAGGCTGGCAGGGCGGCTTGGACGGTCTCAGAGAGCGACTGAAAGATGATGGAAAAGGCCTTATCGAATTTGAGCTGTTCTGCAGCTGAAATTGGCGAAATCGGTTCGGTTCTGATGCAGGCAAGCAGTCCCTTGCCCATGAGGGTGGTGGCGATATGCGATTCCCATTGAGGATAATTATCGCTGCCTTTCAAAGTAACAACTTTGATTTTGATTTCGCTCTCCTCCATTTCCAAAAAATTATTTCTCAAGAACGGCTCGATCAAATTCGGTTTTGTTGATAGGGATGATAGAGGCCGTTGCGAAGTATATTGTGTGCAAAGGAGAGATTTTAAATATCCGGGTGTCAGCTGCAATCGCAAAAGTTTGAATGAGACTCTCAGAGAGACTCAGCTGAAAGCGAGAGCAGCTTGAATTGCCAGAAGGCTCAGAGGCTGCCCACCAGGTTTCACTGGATTCTGCGGCCACCGGAACGGTGTACGACCTCCTGGGTGCTCCACCAAGCCTGGGAATCGGCCCAAGGTTTGATTTCTGCAGAGCCAGGTCCGGATTTGCTTGAACTCCCTCGGTGTAACCTAGACCGGCCAGGACGTTTGCCTTCACCTGCCAAGCCCAGCAGGCCGCGATTTCGCCCAGCGATAGGGCAGAAGCAATGATGTTGAGAAATCGGAAATCCGATTTCAGGAATGATGGAATTACTCGAGAACAAGTCGGCCGATTGTGCTCTGCCGGTGCTGAAATATAGCCTGTAGTGGCCCCTATGTTGTGTGGGAACGGCAGGCGGATCGGTGGAGTAATGGGCGAGAAATCGATTTCCTGGTGTTGGAAGACTCAACTCCAAATTTGCAGTTTGCCGAAATTGATAAATCGATATCTCGGGAACGGTACTAGCTGCCGGGCTGTGCTTTACCGTGACGATGGATCCAACAACAGACGGTGCTGTGTAAAACGGAGAGATCGATCGGGTGGCTAGATCGCGAGAAATTGTTGAAGTTGTGAACGTCCGTTATCCCGGCCTTCTGTGAGTGCTGGACTCTTCAGGGGCCGTAAGACGTGTGTTCGCACTGTAGAGAAAGTGCTGTGTTCTTCTGGCGCTTGTAGGTGAAGCGACAGAGATGGTAGGTAGGGAGGAGGGTAGCCGGAAACCGAGTATTTGGCAAAGGCGATTGCGGGTGAACCGCTGAAGCTACCGAAAATCCGAGGGTACCTCGTGAAAGAGCGCGTCGAGCTCTATTGGGTCACTTGTCGGCAGGCGAATCGGATGCGATTCAGGCTCATAACCTGTCGGATGATATGAAGTGCATAAGACATGTTCCCTGCTCAGAGAGCAGGAAAAGCGACGCTATAGAGTTTCCTTATGTAATAGGAAAGGGCTAGAAGCGATGTTGCAGTGTGGCAGTGTGGCACAGATCAGGATTGCTCACAATTCCGACATTCTCGAGATATAATTATTGGCAGAATGGAGGAGAGCGAAATCAAAATCAAAGTTGTTACTCTGAAAGGCAGCGATAATTATCCTCAATGGGAATCGCATATTGCCACCACTCTTATGGGCAAGGGCTTGCTTGCCTGCATCAGAACCGAGCCGATTTCGCCAATTTCAGCTGCAGACCAGCTCAAATTCGATAAATCGTTTGCGATAATTTTCCAGAGCCTCTCTGAGACCGTCCAGGCTGCTCTACCGGCTACAGTCAAAGATTGGACCTCCCCATCACCCAAATCGCTTTGGGACGAGTTGAAACGGCAGCATTCTGCCTCTACTGGTGCCAGGCAGGCCGCTCTTTTCCAATCTCTTGCCAGGGCCGAAATTATCGATGGAGAAGATCCGATGCCAATTCTAGCAGCCCAGCAGAGCGCCCATACTCAGCTCAACAGCTCTGGCGAAATTATTTCCGATAAAATCCTTGCTTTCTGCATGACTCTTGCTCTCCCTGAGTCATATGCGACCACAAAGCAGAATCTATGGATGCGACAGCCTCTCAGCTCTTCAGAGGTCAAATCGGCAGTCCAGGCTGAATATGAGAGGCGGAAAAATTCGGATTCAGCTACAGCTCTTGCTGCAATGAAGAGACCGGCATTCAAGCCAAATCGCCCCAGAGACATGTCAAAATATTGCGATTATCACCGGATTCATGGCCACAGCAATGCAGAGTGTCATAATCAGCAAAATCGGATCAAGCAGACACAAAGAATTCCGCCCAAGGCCGAGATTGCCTCCGTCAGCCCTGAGATCGATACCGACATTGGAACAGCATCTGCTTTCAATGCAGTAGCGACCGCATCCGCCCATCATGCAAAATGCGACCGCTATGAATTTATTGTCGATTCTGGAGCAACACATCACATGTGTAATGATGCTCAAATGCTATCGGATCTGAAACCGGCTCAGAAAATGCAAGTCCGGTTTGGCAATTCAGCACATCTGCCTTGCAACATGACCGGCACTCTCTACCTTGCCGGAATCGCTTTTCCGGGCTGCCTCTATATTCCTGGGCTGGATCGGAACCTCATCTCGGTCTCTGCAACTCCACAAGGCTTGGGATGGAGATTTGCGGCCGGAAATGCAACCTTGTGCCAAATCAGCACCGGAAATACTTTTCTCAAAGCCCCAAAGCGATCCGGCCTCTATATATACCAGGAGGCAAGCGCATCAGCAAATATTGCTTCTGCAGCTGATTTACAAGACATCCATGAGCGACTTGGCCATTTGAATATATCTGCAGTCATGAGAGTCATCAGGAGTGGAAGAATGGGCGATATCGAAATTTCAGCTTCAGATGCAAAGTCATTCCAGTGCCAAAGCTGCATTCTGGGCAAAACCGGCCGGCTTCCATCTTTGCCAAGCGATATCAGAGCATCTACACCGCTTGAGATCGTCCACATTGATTTATGGGGGCCTGCCAGAGTGGCCTCTGCAAATGGAGCTCGATATTTCCTCACTTGTTATGATGATTTCACCAGAAAAGCCCATCTCTATTTTCTGAAGCAAAAGTCTGGCGCATTTGAGGCGATTCAGCAATATATTGCTCTAGTTGAAAGACAGCTATCCACCAAAGTCAAGACAATCAGATCTGACAATGGTGGTGAATTCTCCTCTAATGAGTGGAAACAATTCATAAGGAATCACGGAATTCAGCATATTCAAGTCCCACCAGATGCGCACACTCAAAATGGGCGGGTTGAGCGATTGCATCTTACAATTCTCAATGGGGTCAGAACAGTCCTTGTTCATTCCGGATTACCTCAGAATCTATGGGCTGAGGCGGCAAATTATATAGCCTACACTCGGAATCGTACACCCTGTGGTCCAAAGCAGGAAATACCCGAAGACAAGTGGCAAAATCGAAATTGCCAAATTACACACCTTCAACCATTTGGCTGCAAAGCATTTTTCCGAAATCATACAGAGAAAAACAAGCTGGCTCCAAGATATCAAGAGGGGATTCTTGTGGGGTATCAAGAGGCCACCAACAATTACCGGATATATTCCAAGGTGACCGGCAGCATCACAATCAGCCGGGATGTTATTTTTGCAAACACAGAAATCAATTCAGAGCAAATTGAAATTCCGGAATTGGAACTTAAGGGTTTACAGCCTCAAATCGAGTCCGATAAATCTGTCCTTTTGCAGGAAGATAGTCTGCAGGAGCCTCTACCGCCACCGACACAGGGAATGCAGGAGGTAGAGCGGTTCTTTCAAAATTTGGCAAATGAGCAAAAAGTCGCCAATCAAAATTTACAAATTCCAAATATCATTGAAAGAGATCATCATCGCCAAATTGCTGCAGAACGCCGCGCTTCTGCTGCACCACCGATACCGCAGCAAGGGGGGCATAATGGCGATAATTCAAGCGACTCAGACTCATCAGATGAGCTGAATTTGCGAGATGATGAGGAATTTGAGAACGAAATTCAAGCTGCAAATGTTGCCTGTGCTATGCTTGCAACAAATATACCGCAAACATACTTGCAAGCGCGCAATTCTGGCGAGTGGGAGCACTGGAAATCCAGCATGGATTCTGAGCTTGCCAAAATGGACAAATATCGAGTTTGGGCGGTTGTGGATCGCTCAAATCAAAGAGTCCTCAAAGGAAAATGGGTCTACACCAGAAAGATCGATGGTGAAACCGGTAAACCTTCAACCTACAAGGCCAGATTTGTTGCCAAGTGTCGGATGATATGAAGTGCATAAGACATGTTCCCTGCTCAGAGAGCAGGAAAAGCGACGCTATAGAGTTTCCTTATGTAATAGGAAAGGGCTAGAAGCGATGTTGCAGTGTGGCAGTGTGGCACAGATCAGGATTGCTCACAATTCCGACACTCCCACTCAATCTGATCTTTGCTGAACTCCAAGTAGATCCCTCAACCTGTTGAATACCTCTGCTGGGAGCGCCTTGGTGAGGAGATCCGCCATGTTCTCAGTGTCGGAATTGTGAGCAATACTGATCTGTGCCACACTGCCACACTGCCACATCGCTTTCTCCCACTTCCCCTGAAGTGTTTCATATCCATAGCATCGCTTTTCCTGCTCTGTGAGCAGGGAACTCTCTCTATGCACTTCTTATTCATCCGACAGGTTATGAGCCTGAATCGCACCCGATTCGCCTGCCAACAAGCTACCCAATAGAGCTCGACGCGCTCTTTCACGAGGTATCCTCGGTTTCCCGGTAGCGCCAGCGGTTGACCAGCAATTGCCTTTGCCGAATACACGGCTTCCGGCATACCTACCATCTCTGTCGCTTCATCTACAAGCGCCAGAACGACACAGCACTCTCTCTACAGTGCAAGCACACGTCTTACGGTCCCTGAAGAGTCCAGCACTCACAGAAGGCCGACATAACGGACGTTCACAACTTTGCCGATTTCTCGCGCTCCACCGGTCCGATCGCGCTCTCCGTTTTACACAGCGGTGTCTATCGTTGCATCCATCACCTCGGCAAAGCACACCACAGCAGCATCCACTGTTCTTGAGAAATCGATTTTTCAATTCCGGCAAACTGCAAATTTGGAGTTGAGTCTTCTCATACAAAGAATTCGATTTCTCGCCTATCGCTCCACCGACCCGCCTGCCACTCCTACACAACATAGAGGCCACTACAGTCTATATTCCAGCACCGGCAGAGCACAATCGGCTCACTCGTTCTTGAATTCTACCATCATTCCTGAAATCGGATTTCCGATTTTACAACAATCACCCTATCGCTTTGGCCCTATCGCTGGGTGAAGTCAAGGCTTGCTGGGCTTGGCAAGTGAAGGCAAATCCTGGCCGGTCTAGGTTACATCGAGGGAGTTCGAGCAAATCCGGACTTGGCTCTGCAGAAATCAAACTTTGGGCCGATTCCCAAGCTTGGTGGAGCACCCAGGAGGTCGTACACCGTTCCGGTGGCCGCAGAATCCAGTGAAATCTGGTGGGCAGCCTCTGAGCCGTCTGGCATTTCAAGCTGCTCTCGCTTTCAGCTGAGTCTCTTTGAGAGTCTCATTCAAACTTTTGCGATTGCAGCTGACACTCGCATAATTAAAATTTCTCCTTCGCACACAATATACCTCCCACCGGCCTACATTACCCCTCTCAACGGCAACCCAATCGGTTCGACCGTTCTCGAGATATAATTATCAGCAGAATGGAGGAGAGCGAAATCAAAATCAAAGTTGTTACTTTGAAAGGCAGCGATAATTATCCTCAATGGGAATCGCATATCGCCACCACTCTTATGGGCAAGGGCTTGCTTGCCTGTATCAGAATCGAACCTGTTTCGCCAATTTCAGCTGCAGAGCAGCTCAAATTCGATAAGGCCTTTTCGATTATATTTCAGAGCCTCTCTGAGACCGTCCAAGCTGCTTTACCGGCCTCAGTCAAAGACTGGACATCACCCTCTCCAAAATCGCTTTGGGAGGAGTTGAAACGGCAGCATTCCGCCTCTACCGGTGCCAGGCAAGCCGCTCTTTTCCAATCGCTTGCCAGGGCTTCAATTATCGATGGAGAAGACCCAATGCCGACTTTGGCTGCACAGCAGAGCGCCCACACCCAGTTGAACAGCTCAGGCGAAATTATTTCCGATAAAATCCTTGCTTTCTGCATGACACTGGCGCTTCCTGAGTCTTATGCGACCACAAAGCAAAATCTGTGGATGCGACAGCCTCTCAGCTCTTCAGAGGTGAAATCGGCAGTCCAGGCTGAATATGAGAGGCGGAAAAATTCGGAATCGGCCACAGCTTTTGCTGCAGCAACAAGGAGACCGGCAAGACCTCCCAGAGATATGTCAAAATATTGCGATCATCACCGGATTCATGGCCACAGCAATGCAGAATGCCATAATCAACAAAATCGGATCAAGCAGACACAAAGAATTCCGCCCAAGGCCGAAATTGCCTCTGTCAGCCCTGAGACCGATACCGACATTGGGCCAGCATCTGCTTTCAATGCAGTAGCGACCGCATCAGCCTATCATGCAAAATGCGACCGCTATGAATTTATTATCGATTCTGGAGCAACCCATCATATGTGCAATGATGCTCAGATGCTGTCGGATCTCAAACCGGCTCAGAAAATGCAAGTCCGATTTGGCAATTCAGCACATCTGCCCTGCAACATGACCGGTACCCTCTACCTTGCCGGAATCGCTTTTCCAGGCTGCCTATATATTCCTGGGCTGGACCGGAACCTCATTTCGGTCTCTGCAACTCCACAAGGCTTGGAATGGAAATTTACAGCCGGAAATGCGAAATTATGCGATATCAAGTCTGGAGCACAGGTCTTCACAGCTACCAAGCGATCCGGCCTATATGTGCATCAGCAGGCAAGCGCCTCAGCCAATATCGCTTCCATTGCTGAAATACAAGACATCCATGAGCGACTTGGCCATTTGAATATATCTGCAGTCATGAGAGTCATCAGGAGTGGGAGAATGGGCAATATCGAAATTTCAGCATCAGATGCAAAGTCATTCCAGTGCCAGAGCTGCATTTTGGGTAAAACAGGTCGACTTCCATCATTGCCAAGCGATATCAGAGCTTCAACACCGCTTGAAATTATCCATATTGACTTGTGGGGTCCAGCCAGAGTGCCATCTCTCAATGGTGCTCGATATTTCTTGACCTGTTATGACGATTTCACAAGGAAATCGCATTTATATTTCCTCAAACAGAAATCAGGAGCGTTTGAGGCGATTCAGCAATACATTGCCTTGGTTGAGCGCCAATTGTCTACAAAGGTCAAAACAATCAGATCCGACAATGGTGGTGAATTCTCCTCAAATGAGTGGAAACAATTCATGAGGAATCACGGAATTCAGCATATTCAGGTCCCACCAGATGCGCACACTCAAAATGGGCGAGTTGAAAGATTGCATCTCACAATCCTCAATGGTGTCAGAACCGTGCTTGTTCATTCCGGATTACCTCAAAATCTTTGGGCTGAAGCGGCAAATTATATAGCCTACACTCGAAACCGCACACCCTGTGGGCCAAGGCAGGAAATACCTGAAGACAAATGGCAAAATCGAAATTGCCAAATTACACACCTTCAACCATTTGGCTGCAAGGCATTTTTCCGAAATCACATTGAGAAGAATAAGCTTGCACCAAGATATCAAGAGGGGATCCTTGTGGGGTATCAAGAGGCCACCAACAATTACCGGATATATTCCAAAGTGACCGGCAGCATCACAATCAGCCGGGATGTTGTTTTTGCGAACACAGAATTCAATTCTCAGCAAATTGAAATTCCGGAATTGGAACTTAATGATTCACGGCCTCAAATCGAGTCCGATGAACCTGTCCTTTTGCAGGAAGATTGTCTGCAGGAGCCTCTACCGCCACCAAAACAGGGAATGCAGGAGGTTGAGCGGTTCTTCCGGAATTTGGCAAATGAGCAGCAAAACAACAAACCAGCTCCCAAACTCATTGAAAGAGATCATCATCGCCAAGTTGCTGCAGAACGCCGCGCTTCCGCTCCAGCAATACCGCAGCAAGGGGGGCATAATGGCGATAACACAGACTCTGAATCAAGCTCTGAAAGCTCAGATGAGCTGAATTTGCGAGATGATGAGGAATTTGAAGGAGCAAACATTGCCTATGCCTTACTTGCAACCAATATACCTCAAACATACTTGCAAGCGCGAAATTCTGGCGAGTGGGAGCACTGGAGAGCCAGCATGGACTCAGAGCTTGCCAAAATGGACAAATATCGAGTTTGGGAGCTTGTGGATCGCTCAAATCAAAGAGTTCTCAAAGGCAAATGGGTCTACACTCGGAAAATTGATGGTGAAACCGGCCAACCTTCAACCTACAAGGCCAGATTTGTTGCCAAGGGTTATTCCCAGATTGAAGGACTCGATTTCAACGAGTTATTTGCCTCTGTTGCACACAAGGACACTATCAGAGTCTTCCTGGCATTGGTCAATCACTTTAACATGGAGTGTGACCAAGTAGACATCATTGCAGCCTTCCTCAATGGCGATTTAGAGGAGGAGATATATATGGAACCACCAGAAGGCTCCAACATTCCTGCAGGCCAAATTTTGCGACTCAGAAAATCGCTTTATGGCTTGAAGCAATCTCCTAGATGCTTCAACAAGGCTCTAGATAATTGGCTTCGATCTCAAGGCCTCAAACCAACCTCTGCAGACCCCTGTCTTTACTACAAATTCGAAAATGGCAATTTCCTCATGCTCTCTGTTCATGTGGATGATCAGTTGATTGCTTGCAACAACAGAAAGTATTTGGACGCATTCAAAATTGCTCTCAACTCAGAATTTGAGTGCAAGGACTCAGGTCCAGTCTCCTACTTCTTGGGATTCAATATACATCGAGATCGGACTCAGAACAAGCTGTTCATGAGTCAAGAACATTATTTGGAGTCAATTTTGGACCGGTTTGGTATGAGTGACTGCAACCCAGCCAGAACTCCTCTGCCTGCCAATTTTCGCCCTATTCCAGCCACAGATACCGAGTATGAGGAGGCAAAGCACTACCCATATGCCCAAGCAGTGGGAGCCATTCTTTATGCCTCAACAATCACAAGACCAGATCTCGCTTTTCCAGCTTCCCTGCTGTCAAGATATATATCCAAATACAACACAGAGCACTGGAAAGCGGCCAAACATCTACTTCGGTACATCAGAGGCACCACAGACCTTTGTTTGACCTTCAACAAAGAGAATTCAAACAGGATTGCTCTGGGCTATGCAGATGCAGACTGGGGAGGCGATCTAGATACAAGGAGATCGACTACAGGCTACATCTTCAAGGTCTATGGTGGAGTTGTGGCCTGGAAAAGTCGACGTCAAAATACAGTGGCGCTTTCCACCACAGAAGCAGAGCTTATGGCCTCTTCTGAAGCGACCAGACAAGCCATTTGGCTCAGGCAACTTCTCAGTGATCTCCAGCTCGAATTGGACCAGCCATTGCCAATTCTAAACGACAACAATGGAGCAATTGCCTTGTCAAAGAACCCAGTCAACCATGACAAGTCAAAGCACATTGATATGAGACACAAGTTTGTCAGGGAGAAGGTGGAGGACAACACAGTGACACTGTCCCATGTGCCATCAGCTGAGAACATGGCGGATCTCCTCACTAAGGCGCTCCCAGCAGAGGTATTCAACAGGCTGAGGGATCTACTTGGAGTTCAGCAAAGATCAGATTGAGTGGGAGTGTCGGAATTGTGAGCAATACTGATCTGTGCCACACTGCCACACTGCCACATCGCTTTCTCCCACTTCCCCTGAAGTGTTTCATATCCATAGCATCGCTTTTCCTGCTCTGTGAGCAGGGAACTCTCTCTATGCACTTCTTATTCATCCGACACTCAGCTGATGGGACATGTGACAGAGTCACTGTGTTGTCCTCCACCTTCTCCCTGACAAACTTGTGTCTCATGTCAATGTGCTTGGACTTGTCATGGTTGACTGGGTTCTTTGACAAGGCAATTGCTCCATTGTTGTCGTTTAGAATTGGCAGGGGCTCCTCCAGACCAAGCTGAAGATCACTGAGAAGTTGCCTGAGCCAAATGGCTTGCCTGGTCGCTTCAGAAGAGGCCATGAGCTCTGCTTCTGTGGTAGAAAGCGCCACTGTATTTTGCCGTCGACTTTTCCAGGCCACAATTCCACCATAGACCTTGAAGATATAGCCTGTAGTCGATCTTCTTGTGTCTAGATCGCCTCCCCAGTCTGCATCTGCATAGCCTAGGGCAATTCTGGTTGAATTCTCTTTGTTGAAGGTCAAACAAAGGTCTGTGGTGCCTCTGATGTACCGAAGTAGATGTTTGGCCGCTTTCCAGTGCTCTGTGTTGTATTTGGATATGTATCTTGATAGCAGAGAAGCTGGAAAAGCGAGATCCGGTCTTGTAATTGTTGAGGCATAAAGAATGGCTCCCACTGCTTGGGCATATGGGTAATGCTTTGCCTCTTCAAACTCGGTATCTGTGGCTGGAACAGGGCGAAAACTGGCAGGCAGAGGAGTTCTGGCTGGGTTGCAGTCACTCATACCAAACCGGTCCAAAATTGACTCCAAATAATGTTCTTGACTCATAAACAGCTTGTTCTGTGTCCGATCTCGATGAATATTGAAGCCTAGGAAATAGGAAACCGGCCCTGAGTCCTTGCACTCAAATTCTGAGTTGAGAGCGATTTTGAAAGCGTCCAAATACTTTCTGTTGTTGCAAGCAATCAACTGATCATCCACATGAACTGAGAGCATGAGGAAATTGCCATTTTCGAATTTGTAGTAAAGGCAGGGGTCTGCAGAGGTTGGTTTGAGGCCTTGAGACCGAAGCCAATTGTCCAGAGCTTTGTTGAAGCATCTAGGAGACTGCTTGAGACCATAAAGCGATTTTCTGAGTCGCAAAACTTTGCCCGCAGGAATGTTGGAGCCTTCTGGTGGTTCCATATATATTTCCTCTTCCAAATCGCCATTGAGGAAGGCTGCAATGATGTCTACTTGGTCACACTCCATGTTGAAGTGATTGACCAAGGCCAGGAAGACTCTGATGGTGTCCTTGTGCGCAACAGAGGCAAATAACTCGTTGAAATCGAGTCCTTCAATTTGTGAATAGCCCTTGGCAACAAATCTGGCCTTGTAGGTTGAAGGTTTACCGGTTTCACCATCGATCTTTCTGGTGTAGACCCATTTTCCTTTGAGGACTCTTTGATTTGAGCGATCCACAACCGCCCAAACTCGATATTTGTCCATTTTGGCAAGCTCAGAATCCATGCTGGATTTCCAGTGCTCCCACTCGCCAGAATTGCGCGCTTGCAAATATGTTTGAGGTATATTTGTTGCGAGCATAGCACAGGCAACATTTGCATCTTGAATCTCGTTCTCAAATTCCTCATCATCTCGCAAATTCAGCTCATCTGATGAGTCTGAGTCGCTTGAATTATCGCCATTATGCCCCCCTTGCTGCGGTATCGGTGGTGCAGCAGAAGCGCGGCGTTCTGCAGCAATTTGGCGATGATGATCTCTTTCAATGATATTTGGAATTTGTAAATTTTGATTGACGACTTTTTGCTCATTTGCCAAATTCCGAAAGAACCGTTCAATCTGGGGCATTCCGGTTTTTACAGGTGATAGGGGCATGTATGAAGCATCATTCTGCAAAAGAACAGATTTGTCGGGCTCGATTTGAGGCCGTGACCCTTTAGGTTCCAATTCCGGAATTTCAATTTGCTCAGAATTGAATTCTGTGTTTGCAAAGATAACATCCCGGCTGATGGTGATGCTGCCGGACTGTTTTGAATATATCCGGTAATTGTTGGTGGCCTCCTGATACCCCACAAGGATGCCCTCTTGATATCTTGGTGCCAGCTTGTTTTTCTCTGTATGATTTCGGAAAAATGCTTTGCAGCCAAATGGTTGAAGGTGTGTAATTTGGCAATTTCGATTTTGCCACTTGTCTTCGGGTATTTCCTGCTTTGGCCCACAGGGTGTGCGATTTCGAGTGTAGGCTATATAATTTGCCGCTTCAGCCCATAGATTCTGAGGCAATCCGGAATGAACAAGGACTGTTCTCACTCCATTGAGGATTGTGAGGTGCAATCTTTCAACTCGCCCATTTTGAGTGTGCGCATCTGGTGGGACCTGAATATGCTGAATTCCGTGATTCCTCATGAATTGTTTCCACTCATTTGAGGAGAATTCACCACCTGTCGGAATTGTGAGCAATCCTGATCTGTGCCACACTGCCACACTGCAACATCGCTTCTAGCCCTTTCCTATTACATAAGGAAACTCTATAGCGTCGCTTTTCCTGCTCTCTGAGCAGGGAACATGTCTTATGCACTTCATATCATCCGACAGGTTATGAGCCTGAATCGCATCCGATTCGCCTGCCGACAAGTGACCCAATAGAGCTCGACGCGCTCTTTCACGAGGTACCCTCGGATTTTCGGTAGCTTCAGCGGTTCACCCGCAATCGCCTTTGCCAAATACTCGGTTTCCGGCTACCCTCCTCCCTACCTACCATCTCTGTCGCTTCACCTACAAGCGCCAGAAGAACACAGCACTTTCTCTACAGTGCGAACACACGTCTTACGGCCCCTGAAGAGTCCAGCACTCACAGAAGGCCGGGATAACGGACGTTCACAACTTCAACAATTTCTCGCGATCTAGCCACCCGATCGATCTCTCCGTTTTACACAGCACCGTCTGTTGTTGGATCCATCGTCACGGTAAAGCACAGCCCGGCAGCTAGTACCGTTCCCGAGATATCGATTTATCAATTTCGGCAAACTGCAAATTTGGAGTTGAGTCTTCCAACACCAGGAAATCGATTTCTCGCCCATTACTCCACCGATCCGCCTGCCGTTCCCACACAACATAGGGGCCACTACAGGCTATATTTCAGCACCGGCAGAGCACAATCGGCCGACTTGTTCTCGAGTAATTCCATCATTCCTGAAATCGGATTTCCGATTTCTCAACATCATTGCTTCTGCCCTATCGCTGGGCGAAATCGCGGCCTGCTGGGCTTGGCAGGTGAAGGCAAACGTCCTGGCCGGTCTAGGTTACACCGAGGGAGTTCAAGCAAATCCGGACCTGGCTCTGCAGAAATCAAACCTTGGGCCGATTCCCAGGCTTGGTGGAGCACCCAGGAGGTCGTACACCGTTCCGGTGGCCGCAGAATCCAGTGAAACCTGGTGGGCAGTGTCGGAATTGTGAGCAATCCTGATCTGTGCCACACTGCCACACTGCAACATCGCTTCTAGCCCTTTCCTATTACATAAGGAAACTCTATAGCGTCGCTTTTCCTGCTCTCTGAGCAGGGAACATGTCTTATGCACTTCATATCATCTGACAGGTTATGAGCCTGAATCGCATCCGATTCGCCTGCCGACAAGTGACCCAATAGAGCTCGACGCGCTCTTTCACGAGGTACCCTCGGATTTTCGGTAGCTTCAGCGGTTCACCCGCAATCGCCTTTGCCAAATACTCGGTTTCCGGCTACCCTCCTCCCTACCTACCATCTCTGTCGCTTCACCTACAAGCGCCAGAAGAACACAGCACTTTCTCTACAGCCGGGATAACGGACGTTCACAACTTCAACAATTTCTCGCGATCTAGCCACCCGATCGATCTCTCCGTTTTACACAGCACCGTCTGTTGTTGGATCCATCGTCACGGTAAAGCACAGCCCGGCAGCTAGTACCGTTCCCGAGATATCGATTTATCAATTTCGGCAAACTGCAAATTTGGAGTTGAGTCTTCCAACACCAGGAAATCGATTTCTCGCCCATTACTCCACCGATCCGCCTGCCGTTCCCACACAACATAGGGGCCACTACAGGCTATATTTCAGCACCGGCAGAGCACAATCGGCCGACTTGTTCTCGAGTAATTCCATCATTCCTGAAATCGGATTTCCGATTTCTCAACATCATTGCTTCTGCCCTATCGCTGGGCGAAATCGCGGCCTGCTGGGCTTGGCAGGTGAAGGCAAACGTCCTGGCCGGTCTAGGTTACACCGAGGGAGTTCAAGCAAATCCGGACCTGGCTCTGCAGAAATCAAACCTTGGGCCGATTCCCAGGCTTGGTGGAGCACCCAGGAGGTCGTACACCGTTCCGGTGGCCGCAGAATCCAGTGAAACCTGGTGGGCAGCCTCTGAGCCTTCTGGCAATTCAAGCTGCTCTCGCTTTCAGCTGAGTCTCTCTGAGAGTCTCATTCAAACTTTTGCGATTGCAGCTGACACCCGGATATTTAAAATCTCTCCTTTGCACACAATATACTTCGCAACGGCCTCTATCATCCCTATCAACAAAACCGAATTTGATCGAGCCGTTCTTGAGAAATAATTTTTTGGAAATGGAGGAGAGCGAAATCAAAATCAAAGTTGTTACTTTGAAAGGCAGCGATAATTATCCTCAATGGGAATCGCATATCGCCACCACCCTCATGGGCAAGGGACTGCTTGCTGTCAGAATTGTGAGCAATACTGATCTGTGCCACACTGCCACACTGCCACATCGCTTTATACCTTTCCTATTACATAAGAAAACTCTTGTAGCTTCGCTTTTCCTGCTCTGTGAGCAGGGAACTGTCTCTATGCATTTTGTCAGAATTGTGAGCAATACTGATCTGTGCCACACTGCCACACTGCCACATCGCTTTATACCTTTCCTATTACATAAGAAAACTCTTGTAGCTTCGCTTTTCCTGCTCTGTGAGCAGGGAACTGTCTCTATGCATTTCTTATCCATCCGACAGGTTATGAGCCTGAATCGCACCCGATTCGCCTGCCGACAAGCGACCCAATAGAGCTCGACGTGCTCTTTCACGAGGTATCCTCGGATTTACGGTAGCTTCCGTGGTTCACCCGCAATCGCCTTCGCCATTTACACGGCTTCCGGCTTCTCTACCATCTCTGTCGCTTCACCTACAAACGCCAGAACGACACAGCACTCTATCTACAGTGCAAGCACACGTCTTACGGCCCCTGAAGAGTCCAGCACTCACAGAAGGCCGAGATAACGGACGTTTACAACTTGGACGATTTCTCGCGTTCTATCAGCCCGATCGGTCTCTCTGTTTTACACAACACTTGTGATCACTGCGTCTACCGTTCCTGTAAAGGATTTCGCAGTGCGGGGTGTTGTTCAAGAGATATCAATTTATCATTTCCGAGAAACTCAGAATTTGGAGTTGAGTCTTTCAGCACCAGAAATCCGATTTCTCGCCCATCGCTGCACCGATCCGCCCGCCGCTTCTAGACAACATAACGGCACCTACGGACTGAATTTGGGCTTCAGTAGAGCTCAATTGGCTCACTCGTTCTCGAGTTATTGCCTTATTACTGCAATCGGATTTTCCGATTTAACAACATCATCACTGCTGCCCTATCGCTGGGTGAAATCGCGGCCTGCTGGGCTTGGCAGGTGAAGGCAAACGTCCTAGACCGCACTGCTAGGTCACATCGAGGGAGTTCAAGCAAATCCGGACTTGGCTCTGCAGAAATCAATTCTAGGCCGATCCCTAGCATTGCTGGAGCATCCAGGAGGTCGTACACCGTTCCGGTGGCCGCAGAATCCAGTGAAACCTGGTGGGCAGCCTCTGAGCCTCTGGCAATTCAAGCTGCTCTCGCTTTCAGCTGAGTCTCTTTGAGAGTCTCATTCAAACTTTTGCGATTGCAGCTGACACTCGCATATTTAAAATTTCTCCTTCGCACACGATATACCTCCTACCGGTCAACCTTACCCCTCTCAACGGCAACCCAATCGGCCCGTCCGTTCTCGAGATATAATTATTGGCAGAATGGAGGAGAGCGAAATCAAAATCAAAGTTGTTACTCTGAAAGGCAGCGATAATTATCCTCAATGGGAATCGCATATTGCCACCACTCTTATGGGCAAGGGCTTGCTTGCCTGCATCAGAACCGAGCCGATTTCGCCAATTTCAGCTGCAGACCAGCTCAAATTCGATAAATCGTTTGCGATAATTTTCCAGAGCCTCTCTGAGACCGTCCAGGCTGCTCTACCGGCTACAGTCAAAGATTGGACCTCCCCATCACCCAAATCGCTTTGGGACGAGTTGAAACGGCAGCATTCTGCCTCTACTGGTGCCAGGCAGGCCGCTCTTTTCCAATCTCTTGCCAGGGCCGAAATTATCGATGGAGAAGATCCGATGCCAATTCTAGCAGCCCAGCAGAGCGCCCATACTCAGCTCAACAGCTCTGGCGAAATTATTTCCGATAAAATCCTTGCTTTCTGCATGACTCTTGCTCTCCCTGAGTCATATGCGACCACAAAGCAGAATCTATGGATGCGACAGCCTCTCAGCTCTTCAGAGGTCAAATCGGCAGTCCAGGCTGAATATGAGAGGCGGAAAAATTCGGATTCAGCTACAGCTCTTGCTGCAATGAAGAGACCGGCATTCAAGCCAAATCGCCCCAGAGACATGTCAAAATATTGCGATTATCACCGGATTCATGGCCACAGCAATGCAGAGTGTCATAATCAGCAAAATCGGATCAAGCAGACACAAAGAATTCCGCCCAAGGCCGAGATTGCCTCCGTCAGCCCTGAGATCGATACCGACATTGGAACAGCATCTGCTTTCAATGCAGTAGCGACCGCATCCGCCCATCATGCAAAATGCGACCGCTATGAATTTATTGTCGATTCTGGAGCAACACATCACATGTGTAATGATGCTCAAATGCTATCGGATCTGAAACCGGCTCAGAAAATGCAAGTCCGGTTTGGCAATTCAGCACATCTGCCTTGCAACATGACCGGCACTCTCTACCTTGCCGGAATCGCTTTTCCGGGCTGCCTCTATATTCCTGGGCTGGATCGGAACCTCATCTCGGTCTCTGCAACTCCACAAGGCTTGGGATGGAGATTTGCGGCCGGAAATGCAACCTTGTGCCAAATCAGCACCGGAAATACTTTTCTCAAAGCCCCAAAGCGATCCGGCCTCTATATATACCAGGAGGCAAGCGCATCAGCAAATATTGCTTCTGCAGCTGATTTACAAGACATCCATGAGCGACTTGGCCATTTGAATATATCTGCAGTCATGAGAGTCATCAGGAGTGGAAGAATGGGCGATATCGAAATTTCAGCTTCAGATGCAAAGTCATTCCAGTGCCAAAGCTGCATTCTGGGCAAAACCGGCCGGCTTCCATCTTTGCCAAGCGATATCAGAGCATCTACACCGCTTGAGATCGTCCACATTGATTTATGGGGGCCTGCCAGAGTGGCCTCTGCAAATGGAGCTCGATATTTCCTCACTTGTTATGATGATTTCACCAGAAAAGCCCATCTCTATTTTCTGAAGCAAAAGTCTGGCGCATTTGAGGCGATTCAGCAATATATTGCTCTAGTTGAAAGACAGCTATCCACCAAAGTCAAGACAATCAGATCTGACAATGGTGGTGAATTCTCCTCTAATGAGTGGAAACAATTCATAAGGAATCACGGAATTCAGCATATTCAAGTCCCACCAGATGCGCACACTCAAAATGGGCGGGTTGAGCGATTGCATCTTACAATTCTCAATGGGGTCAGAACAGTCCTTGTTCATTCCGGATTACCTCAGAATCTATGGGCTGAGGCGGCAAATTATATAGCCTACACTCGGAATCGTACACCCTGTGGTCCAAAGCAGGAAATACCCGAAGACAAGTGGCAAAATCGAAATTGCCAAATTACACACCTTCAACCATTTGGCTGCAAAGCATTTTTCCGAAATCATACAGAGAAAAACAAGCTGGCTCCAAGATATCAAGAGGGGATTCTTGTGGGGTATCAAGAGGCCACCAACAATTACCGGATATATTCCAAGGTGACCGGCAGCATCACAATCAGCCGGGATGTTATTTTTGCAAACACAGAAATCAATTCAGAGCAAATTGAAATTCCGGAATTGGAACTTAAGGGTTTACAGCCTCAAATCGAGTCCGATAAATCTGTCCTTTTGCAGGAAGATAGTCTGCAGGAGCCTCTACCGCCACCGACACAGGGAATGCAGGAGGTAGAGCGGTTCTTTCAAAATTTGGCAAATGAGCAAAAAGTCGCCAATCAAAATTTACAAATTCCAAATATCATTGAAAGAGATCATCATCGCCAAATTGCTGCAGAACGCCGCGCTTCTGCTGCACCACCGATACCGCAGCAAGGGGGGCATAATGGCGATAATTCAAGCGACTCAGACTCATCAGATGAGCTGAATTTGCGAGATGATGAGGAATTTGAGAACGAAATTCAAGCTGCAAATGTTGCCTGTGCTATGCTTGCAACAAATATACCGCAAACATACTTGCAAGCGCGCAATTCTGGCGAGTGGGAGCACTGGAAATCCAGCATGGATTCTGAGCTTGCCAAAATGGACAAATATCGAGTTTGGGCGGTTGTGGATCGCTCAAATCAAAGAGTCCTCAAAGGAAAATGGGTCTACACCAGAAAGATCGATGGTGAAACCGGTAAACCTTCAACCTACAAGGCCAGATTTGTTGCCAAGGGCTATTCACAAATTGAAGGTCTCGATTTCAACGAGTTATTTGCCTCTGTTGCGCACAAGGACACCATCAGAGTCTTCCTGGCCTTGGTCAATCACTTCAACATGGAGTGTGACCAAGTAGACATCATTGCAGCCTTCCTCAATGGCGATTTGGAAGAGGAAATATATATGGAACCACCAGAAGGCTCCAACATTCCTGCGGGCAAAGTTTTGCGACTCAGAAAATCGCTCTATGGTCTCAAGCAGTCTCCTAGATGTTTCAACAAAGCTCTAGATCATTGGCTCCGGTCTCAAGGCCTCAAACCAACCTCTGCAGACCCCTGCCTTTACTACAAATTCGAAAATGGCAATTTCCTCATGCTCTCAGTTCATGTGGATGATCAGTTGATTGCTTGCAACAACAGAAAGTATTTGGACGCTTTCAAAAGCGCTCTCAACTCAGAATTTGAGTGTAAGGACTCAGGGCCGGTTTCCTATTTCCTAGGCTTCAATATTCATCGAGATCGGACTCAAAACAAGCTGTTCATGAGTCAAGAACATTATTTGGAGTCAATTTTGGACCGGTTTGGTATGAGTGACTGCAACCCAGCCAGAACTCCTCTGCCTACCAATTTTCGCCCCATTCCAGCCACAGATACCGAGTTTGAGGAGGCAAAGCATTACCCATATGCCCAAGCAGTGGGAGCCATTCTCTATGCCTCAACAATCACAAGACCGGATCTTGCCTTTCCAGCCTCTCTGCTGTCAAGATATATTTCCAAGTACAACACAGAGCACTGGAAAGCGGCCAAACATCTGCTTCGGTATATCAGAGGCACCACAGACCTTTGTTTGACCTTCAACAAAGAGAACTCAAACAGAATTGCTCTGGGCTATGCAGATGCAGACTGGGGAGGCGATCTAGACACCAGGAGATCAACCACAGGCTACATCTTCAAAGTCTATGGTGGAGTTGTGGCCTGGAAAAGTCGGCGACAAAATACAGTGGCGCTTTCTACCACAGAAGCAGAGCTCATGGCCTCTTCTGAAGCAACCAGGCAAGCCATTTGGCTCAGGCAACTTCTCAGTGATCTCCAGCTTGAATTGGAACAGCCATTGCCAATTCTAAACGACAACAATGGAGCAATTGCCTTGTCAAAGAACCCAGTCAACCATGACAAGTCAAAGCACATTGACATGAGACACAAATTTGTCAGGGAGAAGGTGGAGGACAACACAGTGACCCTATCACATGTCCCATCAGCTGAGAACATGGCAGATCTCCTCACCAAGGCGCTCCCAGCAGAGGTATTCAACAGGCTGAGGGAGTTACTTGGAGTTCAGCAAAGATCAGATTGAGTGGGAGTGTCAGAATTGTGAGCAATACTGATCTGTGCCACACTGCCACACTGCCACATCGCTTTATACCTTTCCTATTACATAAGAAAACTCTTGTAGCTTCGCTTTTCCTGCTCTGTGAGCAGGGAACTGTCTCTATGCATTTCTTATCCATCCGACACATTTCTTATCCATCCGACAGGTTATGAGCCTGAATCGCACCCGATTCGCCTGCCGACAAGCGACCCAATAGAGCTCGACGTGCTCTTTCACGAGGTATCCTCGGATTTACGGTAGCTTCCGTGGTTCACCCGCAATCGCCTTCGCCATTTACACGGCTTCCGGCTTCTCTACCATCTCTGTCGCTTCACCTACAAACGCCAGAACGACACAGCACTCTATCTACAGTGCAAGCACACGTCTTACGGCCCCTGAAGAGTCCAGCACTCACAGAAGGCCGAGATAACGGACGTTTACAACTTGGACGATTTCTCGCGTTCTATCAGCCCGATCGGTCTCTCTGTTTTACACAACACTTGTGATCACTGCGTCTACCGTTCCTGTAAAGGATTTCGCAGTGCGGGGTGTTGTTCAAGAGATATCAATTTATCATTTCCGAGAAACTCAGAATTTGGAGTTGAGTCTTTCAGCACCAGAAATCCGATTTCTCGCCCATCGCTGCACCGATCCGCCCGCCGCTTCTAGACAACATAACGGCACCTACGGACTGAATTTGGGCTTCAGTAGAGCTCAATTGGCTCACTCGTTCTCGAGTTATTGCCTTATTACTGCAATCGGATTTTCCGATTTAACAACATCATCACTGCTGCCCTATCGCTGGGTGAAATCGCGGCCTGCTGGGCTTGGCAGGTGAAGGCAAACGTCCTAGACCGCACTGCTAGGTCACATCGAGGGAGTTCAAGCAAATCCGGACTTGGCTCTGCAGAAATCAATTCTAGGCCGATCCCTAGCATTGCTGGAGCATCCAGGAGGTCGTACACCGTTCCGGTGGCCGCAGAATCCAGTGAAACCTGGTGGGCAGCCTCTGAGCCTCTGGCAATTCAAGCTGCTCTCGCTTTCAGCTGAGTCTCTTTGAGAGTCTCATTCAAACTTTTGCGATTGCAGCTGACACTCGCATATTTAAAATTTCTCCTTCGCACACGATATACCTCCTACCGGTCAACCTTACCCCTCTCAACGGCAACCCAATCGGCCCGTCCGTTCTCGAGATATAATTATTGGCAGAATGGAGGAGAGCGAAATCAAAATCAAAGTTGTTACTCTGAAAGGCAGCGATAATTATCCTCAATGGGAATCGCATATTGCCACCACTCTTATGGGCAAGGGCTTGCTTGCCTGCATCAGAACCGAGCCGATTTCGCCAATTTCAGCTGCAGACCAGCTCAAATTCGATAAATCGTTTGCGATAATTTTCCAGAGCCTCTCTGAGACCGTCCAGGCTGCTCTACCGGCTACAGTCAAAGATTGGACCTCCCCATCACCCAAATCGCTTTGGGACGAGTTGAAACGGCAGCATTCTGCCTCTACTGGTGCCAGGCAGGCCGCTCTTTTCCAATCTCTTGCCAGGGCCGAAATTATCGATGGAGAAGATCCGATGCCAATTCTAGCAGCCCAGCAGAGCGCCCATACTCAGCTCAACAGCTCTGGCGAAATTATTTCCGATAAAATCCTTGCTTTCTGCATGACTCTTGCTCTCCCTGAGTCATATGCGACCACAAAGCAGAATCTATGGATGCGACAGCCTCTCAGCTCTTCAGAGGTCAAATCGGCAGTCCAGGCTGAATATGAGAGGCGGAAAAATTCGGATTCAGCTACAGCTCTTGCTGCAATGAAGAGACCGGCATTCAAGCCAAATCGCCCCAGAGACATGTCAAAATATTGCGATTATCACCGGATTCATGGCCACAGCAATGCAGAGTGTCATAATCAGCAAAATCGGATCAAGCAGACACAAAGAATTCCGCCCAAGGCCGAGATTGCCTCCGTCAGCCCTGAGATCGATACCGACATTGGAACAGCATCTGCTTTCAATGCAGTAGCGACCGCATCCGCCCATCATGCAAAATGCGACCGCTATGAATTTATTGTCGATTCTGGAGCAACACATCACATGTGTAATGATGCTCAAATGCTATCGGATCTGAAACCGGCTCAGAAAATGCAAGTCCGGTTTGGCAATTCAGCACATCTGCCTTGCAACATGACCGGCACTCTCTACCTTGCCGGAATCGCTTTTCCGGGCTGCCTCTATATTCCTGGGCTGGATCGGAACCTCATCTCGGTCTCTGCAACTCCACAAGGCTTGGGATGGAGATTTGCGGCCGGAAATGCAACCTTGTGCCAAATCAGCACCGGAAATACTTTTCTCAAAGCCCCAAAGCGATCCGGCCTCTATATATACCAGGAGGCAAGCGCATCAGCAAATATTGCTTCTGCAGCTGATTTACAAGACATCCATGAGCGACTTGGCCATTTGAATATATCTGCAGTCATGAGAGTCATCAGGAGTGGAAGAATGGGCGATATCGAAATTTCAGCTTCAGATGCAAAGTCATTCCAGTGCCAAAGCTGCATTCTGGGCAAAACCGGCCGGCTTCCATCTTTGCCAAGCGATATCAGAGCATCTACACCGCTTGAGATCGTCCACATTGATTTATGGGGGCCTGCCAGAGTGGCCTCTGCAAATGGAGCTCGATATTTCCTCACTTGTTATGATGATTTCACCAGAAAAGCCCATCTCTATTTTCTGAAGCAAAAGTCTGGCGCATTTGAGGCGATTCAGCAATATATTGCTCTAGTTGAAAGACAGCTATCCACCAAAGTCAAGACAATCAGATCTGACAATGGTGGTGAATTCTCCTCTAATGAGTGGAAACAATTCATAAGGAATCACGGAATTCAGCATATTCAAGTCCCACCAGATGCGCACACTCAAAATGGGCGGGTTGAGCGATTGCATCTTACAATTCTCAATGGGGTCAGAACAGTCCTTGTTCATTCCGGATTACCTCAGAATCTATGGGCTGAGGCGGCAAATTATATAGCCTACACTCGGAATCGTACACCCTGTGGTCCAAAGCAGGAAATACCCGAAGACAAGTGGCAAAATCGAAATTGCCAAATTACACACCTTCAACCATTTGGCTGCAAAGCATTTTTCCGAAATCATACAGAGAAAAACAAGCTGGCTCCAAGATATCAAGAGGGGATTCTTGTGGGGTATCAAGAGGCCACCAACAATTACCGGATATATTCCAAGGTGACCGGCAGCATCACAATCAGCCGGGATGTTATTTTTGCAAACACAGAAATCAATTCAGAGCAAATTGAAATTCCGGAATTGGAACTTAAGGGTTTACAGCCTCAAATCGAGTCCGATAAATCTGTCCTTTTGCAGGAAGATAGTCTGCAGGAGCCTCTACCGCCACCGACACAGGGAATGCAGGAGGTAGAGCGGTTCTTTCAAAATTTGGCAAATGAGCAAAAAGTCGCCAATCAAAATTTACAAATTCCAAATATCATTGAAAGAGATCATCATCGCCAAATTGCTGCAGAACGCCGCGCTTCTGCTGCACCACCGATACCGCAGCAAGGGGGGCATAATGGCGATAATTCAAGCGACTCAGACTCATCAGATGAGCTGAATTTGCGAGATGATGAGGAATTTGAGAACGAAATTCAAGCTGCAAATGTTGCCTGTGCTATGCTTGCAACAAATATACCGCAAACATACTTGCAAGCGCGCAATTCTGGCGAGTGGGAGCACTGGAAATCCAGCATGGATTCTGAGCTTGCCAAAATGGACAAATATCGAGTTTGGGCGGTTGTGGATCGCTCAAATCAAAGAGTCCTCAAAGGAAAATGGGTCTACACCAGAAAGATCGATGGTGAAACCGGTAAACCTTCAACCTACAAGGCCAGATTTGTTGCCAAGGGCTATTCACAAATTGAAGGTCTCGATTTCAACGAGTTATTTGCCTCTGTTGCGCACAAGGACACCATCAGAGTCTTCCTGGCCTTGGTCAATCACTTCAACATGGAGTGTGACCAAGTAGACATCATTGCAGCCTTCCTCAATGGCGATTTGGAAGAGGAAATATATATGGAACCACCAGAAGGCTCCAACATTCCTGCGGGCAAAGTTTTGCGACTCAGAAAATCGCTCTATGGTCTCAAGCAGTCTCCTAGATGTTTCAACAAAGCTCTAGATCATTGGCTCCGGTCTCAAGGCCTCAAACCAACCTCTGCAGACCCCTGCCTTTACTACAAATTCGAAAATGGCAATTTCCTCATGCTCTCAGTTCATGTGGATGATCAGTTGATTGCTTGCAACAACAGAAAGTATTTGGACGCTTTCAAAAGCGCTCTCAACTCAGAATTTGAGTGTAAGGACTCAGGGCCGGTTTCCTATTTCCTAGGCTTCAATATTCATCGAGATCGGACTCAAAACAAGCTGTTCATGAGTCAAGAACATTATTTGGAGTCAATTTTGGACCGGTTTGGTATGAGTGACTGCAACCCAGCCAGAACTCCTCTGCCTACCAATTTTCGCCCCATTCCAGCCACAGATACCGAGTTTGAGGAGGCAAAGCATTACCCATATGCCCAAGCAGTGGGAGCCATTCTCTATGCCTCAACAATCACAAGACCGGATCTTGCCTTTCCAGCCTCTCTGCTGTCAAGATATATTTCCAAGTACAACACAGAGCACTGGAAAGCGGCCAAACATCTGCTTCGGTATATCAGAGGCACCACAGACCTTTGTTTGACCTTCAACAAAGAGAACTCAAACAGAATTGCTCTGGGCTATGCAGATGCAGACTGGGGAGGCGATCTAGACACCAGGAGATCAACCACAGGCTACATCTTCAAAGTCTATGGTGGAGTTGTGGCCTGGAAAAGTCGGCGACAAAATACAGTGGCGCTTTCTACCACAGAAGCAGAGCTCATGGCCTCTTCTGAAGCAACCAGGCAAGCCATTTGGCTCAGGCAACTTCTCAGTGATCTCCAGCTTGAATTGGAACAGCCATTGCCAATTCTAAACGACAACAATGGAGCAATTGCCTTGTCAAAGAACCCAGTCAACCATGACAAGTCAAAGCACATTGACATGAGACACAAATTTGTCAGGGAGAAGGTGGAGGACAACACAGTGACCCTATCACATGTCCCATCAGCTGAGAACATGGCAGATCTCCTCACCAAGGCGCTCCCAGCAGAGGTATTCAACAGGCTGAGGGAGTTACTTGGAGTTCAGCAAAGATCAGATTGAGTGGGAGTGTCAGAATTGTGAGCAATACTGATCTGTGCCACACTGCCACACTGCCACATCGCTTTATACCTTTCCTATTACATAAGAAAACTCTTGTAGCTTCGCTTTTCCTGCTCTGTGAGCAGGGAACTGTCTCTATGCATTTCTTATCCATCCGACACTTGCCTGCATCAGAACCGAACCGATTTCGCCAATTTCAGCTGCAGAACAGCTCAAATTCGATAAGGCCTTTTCCATCATCTTTCAGTCGCTCTCTGAGACCGTCCAAGCCGCCCTGCCAGCCTCAGTCAAAGACTGGACATCGCCCTCACCCAAGGCTCTTTGGGACGAAATTAAGCGGCAGCATTCAGCCTCAACCGGTGCCAGGCAGGCCGCTTTATTCCAATCGCTTGCCAGAGCTTCAATTATCGATGGAGAAGATCCAATGCCGGTCCTAGCAGCCCAACAGAGCGCCCACACCCAGCTGAACAGCTCAGGCGAAATTATATCCGATAAAATCCTTGCATTCTGCATGACTCTTGCTCTCCCTGAGTCATATGCAACTACAAAGCAGAATCTCTGGATGCGACAGCCTCTCAGCTCTTCAGAGGTCAAATCGGCAGTCCAGGCTGAATATGAGAGGCGGAAAAATTCCGATTCAGCATCAGCTCTTGCTGCAGCAAGGAGACCGGTTCCATTCAAGCCAAATCGCCCCAGAGATATGTCAAAATACTGCGATCATCACCGGATTCATGGCCACAGCAATGCAGAATGTCATAATCAACAAAATCGGATCCAGCAGACACAAAGAATTCCACCCAAGGCCGAAATTGCCTCTGTCAGCCCTGAGACCGATACCGACATTGGGCCAGCATCTGCTTTCAATGCAGTAGCGACCGCATCCGCCTATCATGCAAAATGCGACCGCTATGAATTTATTATCGATTCTGGAGCAACACATCACATGTGTAATGATGCTCAAATGCTATCGGATCTGAAACCGGCTCAGAAAATGCAAGTCCGGTTTGGCAATTCAGCCCATTTGCCTTGCAACATGACCGGTACCCTCTACATTGCCGGAATCGCTTTTCCAGGCTGTCTATATATTCCTGGGCTTGATCGGAACCTCATTTCGGTCTCTGCAACTCCACAAGGCCTGGGATGGAAATTTGCGGCCGGAAATGCCCAACTCTGCAGAATGGACACCGGAAATCATCTCCTCACAGCCCCAAAGCGATCCGGGTTGTATGTATATCAGGAGGCAAGCGCATCAGCCAATATCGCTTCTACAGCTGATATCCAAGACATCCATGAGCGACTTGGCCATCTGAACATATCTGCAATCATGAGAGTCATCAGGAGTGGAAGAATGGGCAATATCGAAATTTCAGCTTCAGATGCAAAGTCATTCCAGTGCCAGAGCTGCATTTTAGGCAAAACCGGCCGACTTCCATCATTACCAAGCGATGTCAGAGCATCTACACCGCTTGAGATTGTCCACATTGATTTATGGGGCCCTGCCAGAGTACCATCAATTAATGGAGCTCGATATTTCCTCACTTGTTATGATGATTTCACAAGGAAATCGCATTTATATTTCCTCAAACAGAAATCAGGAGCATTTGAGGCGATTCAGCAATATATCGCTTTAGTTGAAAGGCAATTGTCTACAAAGGTCAAAACAATCAGATCCGACAATGGTGGTGAATTCTCCTCAAATGAGTGGAAACAATTCATGAGGAATCACGGAATTCAGCATATTCAGGTCCCACCAGATGCGCACACTCAAAATGGGCGAGTTGAAAGATTGCACCTCACAATCCTCAATGGAGTGAGAACAGTCCTTGTTCATTCCGGATTGCCTCAGAATCTATGGGCTGAAGCGGCAAATTATATAGCCTACACTCGAAATCGCACACCCTGTGGGCCAAAGCAGGAAATACCCGAAGACAAGTGGCAAAATCGAAATTGCCAAATTACACACCTTCAACCATTTGGCTGCAAAGCATTTTTCCGAAATCATACAGAGAAAAACAAGCTGGCACCAAGATATCAAGAGGGCATCCTTGTGGGGTATCAGGAGGCCACCAACAATTACCGGATATATTCAAAACAGTCCGGCAGCATCACCATCAGCCGGGATGTTATCTTTGCAAACACAGAATTCAATTCTGAGCAAATTGAAATTCCGGAATTGGAACCTAAAGGGTCACGGCCTCAAATCGAGCCCGACAAATCTGTTCTTTTGCAGAATGATGCTTCATACATGCCCCTATCACCTGTAAAAACCGGAATGCCCCAGATTGAACGGTTCTTTCGGAATTTGGCAAATGAGCAAAAAGTCGTCAATCAAAATTTACAAATTCCAAATATCATTGAAAGAGATCATCATCGCCAAATTGCTGCAGAACGCCGCGCTTCTGCTGCACCACCGATACCGCAGCAAGGGGGGCATAATGGCGATAATTCAAGCGACTCAGACTCATCAGATGAGCTGAATTTGCGAGATGATGAGGAATTTGAGAACGAGATTCAAGATGCAAATGTTGCCTGTGCTATGCTCGCAACAAATATACCTCAAACATATTTGCAAGCGCGCAATTCTGGCGAGTGGGAGCACTGGAAATCCAGCATGGATTCTGAGCTTGCCAAAATGGACAAATATCGAGTTTGGGCGGTTGTGGATCGCTCAAATCAAAGAGTCCTCAAAGGAAAATGGGTCTACACCAGAAAGATCGATGGTGAAACCGGTAAACCTTCAACCTACAAGGCCAGATTTGTTGCCAAGGGCTATTCACAAATTGAAGGACTCGATTTCAACGAGTTATTTGCCTCTGTTGCGCACAAGGACACCATCAGAGTCTTCCTGGCCTTGGTCAATCACTTCAACATGGAGTGTGACCAAGTAGACATCATTGCAGCCTTCCTCAATGGCGATTTGGAAGAGGAAATATATATGGAACCACCAGAAGGCTCCAACATTCCTGCGGGCAAAGTTTTGCGACTCAGAAAATCGCTTTATGGTCTCAAGCAGTCTCCTAGATGCTTCAACAAAGCTCTGGACAATTGGCTTCGGTCTCAAGGCCTCAAACCAACCTCTGCAGACCCCTGCCTTTACTACAAATTCGAAAATGGCAATTTCCTCATGCTCTCAGTTCATGTGGATGATCAGTTGATTGCTTGCAACAACAGAAAGTATTTGGACGCTTTCAAAATCGCTCTCAACTCAGAATTTGAGTGCAAGGACTCAGGGCCGGTTTCCTATTTCCTAGGCTTCAATATTCATCGAGATCGGACACAGAACAAGCTGTTTATGAGTCAAGAACATTATTTGGAGTCAATTTTGGACCGGTTTGGTATGAGTGACTGCAACCCAGCCAGAACTCCTCTGCCTGCCAGTTTTCGCCCTGTTCCAGCCACAGATACCGAGTTTGAAGAGGCAAAGCATTACCCATATGCCCAAGCAGTGGGAGCCATTCTTTATGCCTCAACAATTACAAGACCGGATCTCGCTTTTCCAGCTTCTCTGCTATCAAGATACATATCCAAATACAACACAGAGCACTGGAAAGCGGCCAAACATCTACTTCGGTACATCAGAGGCACCACAGACCTTTGTTTGACCTTCAACAAAGAGAATTCAACCAGAATTGCCCTAGGCTATGCAGATGCAGACTGGGGAGGCGATCTAGACACAAGAAGATCGACTACAGGCTATATCTTCAAGGTCTATGGTGGAATTGTGGCCTGGAAAAGTCGACGGCAAAATACAGTGGCGCTTTCTACCACAGAAGCAGAGCTCATGGCCTCTTCTGAAGCGACCAGGCAAGCCATTTGGCTCAGGCAACTTCTCAGTGATCTTCAGCTTGGTCTGGAGGAGCCCCTGCCAATTCTAAACGACAACAATGGAGCAATTGCCTTGTCAAAGAACCCAGTCAACCATGACAAGTCCAAGCACATTGACATGAGACACAAGTTTGTCAGGGAGAAGGTGGAGGACAACACAGTGACTCTGTCACATGTCCCATCAGCTGAGAACATGGCGGATCTCCTCACCAAGGCGCTCCCAGCAGAGGTATTCAACAGGTTGAGGGATCTACTTGGAGTTCAGCAAAGATCAGATTGAGTGGGAGTGTCGGAATTGTGAGCAATCCTGATCTGTGCCACACTGCCACACTGCAACATCGCTTCTAGCCCTTTCCTATTACATAAGGAAACTCTATAGCGTCGCTTTTCCTGCTCTCTGAGCAGGGAACATGTCTTATGCACTTCATATCATCTGACAGGCAGCCTCTGAGCCTTCTGGCAATTCAAGCTGCTCTCGCTTTCAGCTGAGTCTCTCTGAGAGTCTCATTCAAACTTTTGCGATTGCAGCTGACACCCGCATATTTAAAATCTCTCCTTTGCACACAATATACTTCGCAACGGCCTCTATCATCCCTATCAACAAAACCGAATTTGATCGAGCCGTTCTTGAGAAATAATTTTTTGGAAATGGAGGAGAGCGAAATCAAAATCAAAGTTGTTACTTTGAAAGGCAGCGATAATTATCCTCAATGGGAATCGCATATCGCCACCACCCTCATGGGCAAGGGACTGCTTGCCTGCATCAGAACCGAACCGATTTCGCCAATTTCAGCTGCAGAACAGCTCAAATTCGATAAGGCCTTTTCCATCATCTTTCAGTCGCTCTCTGAGACCGTCCAAGCCGCCCTGCCAGCCTCAGTCAAAGACTGGACATCGCCCTCACCCAAGGCTCTTTGGGACGAAATTAAGCGGCAGCATTCAGCCTCAACCGGTGCCAGGCAGGCCGCTTTATTCCAATCGCTTGCCAGAGCTTCAATTATCGATGGAGAAGATCCAATGCCGGTCCTAGCAGCCCAACAGAGCGCCCACACCCAGCTGAACAGCTCAGGCGAAATTATATCCGATAAAATCCTTGCATTCTGCATGACTCTTGCTCTCCCTGAGTCATATGCAACTACAAAGCAGAATCTCTGGATGCGACAGCCTCTCAGCTCTTCAGAGGTCAAATCGGCAGTCCAGGCTGAATATGAGAGGCGGAAAAATTCCGATTCAGCATCAGCTCTTGCTGCAGCAAGGAGACCGGTTCCATTCAAGCCAAATCGCCCCAGAGATATGTCAAAATACTGCGATCATCACCGGATTCATGGCCACAGCAATGCAGAATGTCATAATCAACAAAATCGGATCCAGCAGACACAAAGAATTCCACCCAAGGCCGAAATTGCCTCTGTCAGCCCTGAGACCGATACCGACATTGGGCCAGCATCTGCTTTCAATGCAGTAGCGACCGCATCCGCCTATCATGCAAAATGCGACCGCTATGAATTTATTATCGATTCTGGAGCAACACATCACATGTGTAATGATGCTCAAATGCTATCGGATCTGAAACCGGCTCAGAAAATGCAAGTCCGGTTTGGCAATTCAGCCCATTTGCCTTGCAACATGACCGGTACCCTCTACATTGCCGGAATCGCTTTTCCAGGCTGTCTATATATTCCTGGGCTTGATCGGAACCTCATTTCGGTCTCTGCAACTCCACAAGGCCTGGGATGGAAATTTGCGGCCGGAAATGCCCAACTCTGCAGAATGGACACCGGAAATCATCTCCTCACAGCCCCAAAGCGATCCGGGTTGTATGTATATCAGGAGGCAAGCGCATCAGCCAATATCGCTTCTACAGCTGATATCCAAGACATCCATGAGCGACTTGGCCATCTGAACATATCTGCAATCATGAGAGTCATCAGGAGTGGAAGAATGGGCAATATCGAAATTTCAGCTTCAGATGCAAAGTCATTCCAGTGCCAGAGCTGCATTTTAGGCAAAACCGGCCGACTTCCATCATTACCAAGCGATGTCAGAGCATCTACACCGCTTGAGATTGTCCACATTGATTTATGGGGCCCTGCCAGAGTACCATCAATTAATGGAGCTCGATATTTCCTCACTTGTTATGATGATTTCACAAGGAAATCGCATTTATATTTGTCAGAATTGTGAGCAATACTGATCTGTGCCACACTGCCACACTGCCACATCGCTTTATACCTTTCCTATTACATAAGAAAACTCTTGTAGCTTCGCTTTTCCTGCTCTGTGAGCAGGGAACTGTCTCTATGCATTTCTTATCCATCCGACAGGTTATGAGCCTGAATCGCACCCGATTCGCCTGCCGACAAGCGACCCAATAGAGCTCGACGTGCTCTTTCACGAGGTATCCTCGGATTTACGGTAGCTTCCGTGGTTCACCCGCAATCGCCTTCGCCATTTACACGGCTTCCGGCTTCTCTACCATCTCTGTCGCTTCACCTACAAACGCCAGAACGACACAGCACTCTATCTACAGTGCAAGCACACGTCTTACGGCCCCTGAAGAGTCCAGCACTCACAGAAGGCCGAGATAACGGACGTTTACAACTTGGACGATTTCTCGCGTTCTATCAGCCCGATCGGTCTCTCTGTTTTACACAACACTTGTGATCACTGCGTCTACCGTTCCTGTAAAGGATTTCGCAGTGCGGGGTGTTGTTCAAGAGATATCAATTTATCATTTCCGAGAAACTCAGAATTTGGAGTTGAGTCTTTCAGCACCAGAAATCCGATTTCTCGCCCATCGCTGCACCGATCCGCCCGCCGCTTCTAGACAACATAACGGCACCTACGGACTGAATTTGGGCTTCAGTAGAGCTCAATTGGCTCACTCGTTCTCGAGTTATTGCCTTATTACTGCAATCGGATTTTCCGATTTAACAACATCATCACTGCTGCCCTATCGCTGGGTGAAATCGCGGCCTGCTGGGCTTGGCAGGTGAAGGCAAACGTCCTAGACCGCACTGCTAGGTCACATCGAGGGAGTTCAAGCAAATCCGGACTTGGCTCTGCAGAAATCAATTCTAGGCCGATCCCTAGCATTGCTGGAGCATCCAGGAGGTCGTACACCGTTCCGGTGGCCGCAGAATCCAGTGAAACCTGGTGGGCAGCCTCTGAGCCTCTGGCAATTCAAGCTGCTCTCGCTTTCAGCTGAGTCTCTTTGAGAGTCTCATTCAAACTTTTGCGATTGCAGCTGACACTCGCATATTTAAAATTTCTCCTTCGCACACGATATACCTCCTACCGGTCAACCTTACCCCTCTCAACGGCAACCCAATCGGCCCGTCCGTTCTCGAGATATAATTATTGGCAGAATGGAGGAGAGCGAAATCAAAATCAAAGTTGTTACTCTGAAAGGCAGCGATAATTATCCTCAATGGGAATCGCATATTGCCACCACTCTTATGGGCAAGGGCTTGCTTGCCTGCATCAGAACCGAGCCGATTTCGCCAATTTCAGCTGCAGACCAGCTCAAATTCGATAAATCGTTTGCGATAATTTTCCAGAGCCTCTCTGAGACCGTCCAGGCTGCTCTACCGGCTACAGTCAAAGATTGGACCTCCCCATCACCCAAATCGCTTTGGGACGAGTTGAAACGGCAGCATTCTGCCTCTACTGGTGCCAGGCAGGCCGCTCTTTTCCAATCTCTTGCCAGGGCCGAAATTATCGATGGAGAAGATCCGATGCCAATTCTAGCAGCCCAGCAGAGCGCCCATACTCAGCTCAACAGCTCTGGCGAAATTATTTCCGATAAAATCCTTGCTTTCTGCATGACTCTTGCTCTCCCTGAGTCATATGCGACCACAAAGCAGAATCTATGGATGCGACAGCCTCTCAGCTCTTCAGAGGTCAAATCGGCAGTCCAGGCTGAATATGAGAGGCGGAAAAATTCGGATTCAGCTACAGCTCTTGCTGCAATGAAGAGACCGGCATTCAAGCCAAATCGCCCCAGAGACATGTCAAAATATTGCGATTATCACCGGATTCATGGCCACAGCAATGCAGAGTGTCATAATCAGCAAAATCGGATCAAGCAGACACAAAGAATTCCGCCCAAGGCCGAGATTGCCTCCGTCAGCCCTGAGATCGATACCGACATTGGAACAGCATCTGCTTTCAATGCAGTAGCGACCGCATCCGCCCATCATGCAAAATGCGACCGCTATGAATTTATTGTCGATTCTGGAGCAACACATCACATGTGTAATGATGCTCAAATGCTATCGGATCTGAAACCGGCTCAGAAAATGCAAGTCCGGTTTGGCAATTCAGCACATCTGCCTTGCAACATGACCGGCACTCTCTACCTTGCCGGAATCGCTTTTCCGGGCTGCCTCTATATTCCTGGGCTGGATCGGAACCTCATCTCGGTCTCTGCAACTCCACAAGGCTTGGGATGGAGATTTGCGGCCGGAAATGCAACCTTGTGCCAAATCAGCACCGGAAATACTTTTCTCAAAGCCCCAAAGCGATCCGGCCTCTATATATACCAGGAGGCAAGCGCATCAGCAAATATTGCTTCTGCAGCTGATTTACAAGACATCCATGAGCGACTTGGCCATTTGAATATATCTGCAGTCATGAGAGTCATCAGGAGTGGAAGAATGGGCGATATCGAAATTTCAGCTTCAGATGCAAAGTCATTCCAGTGCCAAAGCTGCATTCTGGGCAAAACCGGCCGGCTTCCATCTTTGCCAAGCGATATCAGAGCATCTACACCGCTTGAGATCGTCCACATTGATTTATGGGGGCCTGCCAGAGTGGCCTCTGCAAATGGAGCTCGATATTTCCTCACTTGTTATGATGATTTCACCAGAAAAGCCCATCTCTATTTTCTGAAGCAAAAGTCTGGCGCATTTGAGGCGATTCAGCAATATATTGCTCTAGTTGAAAGACAGCTATCCACCAAAGTCAAGACAATCAGATCTGACAATGGTGGTGAATTCTCCTCTAATGAGTGGAAACAATTCATAAGGAATCACGGAATTCAGCATATTCAAGTCCCACCAGATGCGCACACTCAAAATGGGCGGGTTGAGCGATTGCATCTTACAATTCTCAATGGGGTCAGAACAGTCCTTGTTCATTCCGGATTACCTCAGAATCTATGGGCTGAGGCGGCAAATTATATAGCCTACACTCGGAATCGTACACCCTGTGGTCCAAAGCAGGAAATACCCGAAGACAAGTGGCAAAATCGAAATTGCCAAATTACACACCTTCAACCATTTGGCTGCAAAGCATTTTTCCGAAATCATACAGAGAAAAACAAGCTGGCTCCAAGATATCAAGAGGGGATTCTTGTGGGGTATCAAGAGGCCACCAACAATTACCGGATATATTCCAAGGTGACCGGCAGCATCACAATCAGCCGGGATGTTATTTTTGCAAACACAGAAATCAATTCAGAGCAAATTGAAATTCCGGAATTGGAACTTAAGGGTTTACAGCCTCAAATCGAGTCCGATAAATCTGTCCTTTTGCAGGAAGATAGTCTGCAGGAGCCTCTACCGCCACCGACACAGGGAATGCAGGAGGTAGAGCGGTTCTTTCAAAATTTGGCAAATGAGCAAAAAGTCGCCAATCAAAATTTACAAATTCCAAATATCATTGAAAGAGATCATCATCGCCAAATTGCTGCAGAACGCCGCGCTTCTGCTGCACCACCGATACCGCAGCAAGGGGGGCATAATGGCGATAATTCAAGCGACTCAGACTCATCAGATGAGCTGAATTTGCGAGATGATGAGGAATTTGAGAACGAAATTCAAGCTGCAAATGTTGCCTGTGCTATGCTTGCAACAAATATACCGCAAACATACTTGCAAGCGCGCAATTCTGGCGAGTGGGAGCACTGGAAATCCAGCATGGATTCTGAGCTTGCCAAAATGGACAAATATCGAGTTTGGGCGGTTGTGGATCGCTCAAATCAAAGAGTCCTCAAAGGAAAATGGGTCTACACCAGAAAGATCGATGGTGAAACCGGTAAACCTTCAACCTACAAGGCCAGATTTGTTGCCAAGGGCTATTCACAAATTGAAGGTCTCGATTTCAACGAGTTATTTGCCTCTGTTGCGCACAAGGACACCATCAGAGTCTTCCTGGCCTTGGTCAATCACTTCAACATGGAGTGTGACCAAGTAGACATCATTGCAGCCTTCCTCAATGGCGATTTGGAAGAGGAAATATATATGGAACCACCAGAAGGCTCCAACATTCCTGCGGGCAAAGTTTTGCGACTCAGAAAATCGCTCTATGGTCTCAAGCAGTCTCCTAGATGTTTCAACAAAGCTCTAGATCATTGGCTCCGGTCTCAAGGCCTCAAACCAACCTCTGCAGACCCCTGCCTTTACTACAAATTCGAAAATGGCAATTTCCTCATGCTCTCAGTTCATGTGGATGATCAGTTGATTGCTTGCAACAACAGAAAGTATTTGGACGCTTTCAAAAGCGCTCTCAACTCAGAATTTGAGTGTAAGGACTCAGGGCCGGTTTCCTATTTCCTAGGCTTCAATATTCATCGAGATCGGACTCAAAACAAGCTGTTCATGAGTCAAGAACATTATTTGGAGTCAATTTTGGACCGGTTTGGTATGAGTGACTGCAACCCAGCCAGAACTCCTCTGCCTACCAATTTTCGCCCCATTCCAGCCACAGATACCGAGTTTGAGGAGGCAAAGCATTACCCATATGCCCAAGCAGTGGGAGCCATTCTCTATGCCTCAACAATCACAAGACCGGATCTTGCCTTTCCAGCCTCTCTGCTGTCAAGATATATTTCCAAGTACAACACAGAGCACTGGAAAGCGGCCAAACATCTGCTTCGGTATATCAGAGGCACCACAGACCTTTGTTTGACCTTCAACAAAGAGAACTCAAACAGAATTGCTCTGGGCTATGCAGATGCAGACTGGGGAGGCGATCTAGACACCAGGAGATCAACCACAGGCTACATCTTCAAAGTCTATGGTGGAGTTGTGGCCTGGAAAAGTCGGCGACAAAATACAGTGGCGCTTTCTACCACAGAAGCAGAGCTCATGGCCTCTTCTGAAGCAACCAGGCAAGCCATTTGGCTCAGGCAACTTCTCAGTGATCTCCAGCTTGAATTGGAACAGCCATTGCCAATTCTAAACGACAACAATGGAGCAATTGCCTTGTCAAAGAACCCAGTCAACCATGACAAGTCAAAGCACATTGACATGAGACACAAATTTGTCAGGGAGAAGGTGGAGGACAACACAGTGACCCTATCACATGTCCCATCAGCTGAGAACATGGCAGATCTCCTCACCAAGGCGCTCCCAGCAGAGGTATTCAACAGGCTGAGGGAGTTACTTGGAGTTCAGCAAAGATCAGATTGAGTGGGAGTGTCAGAATTGTGAGCAATACTGATCTGTGCCACACTGCCACACTGCCACATCGCTTTATACCTTTCCTATTACATAAGAAAACTCTTGTAGCTTCGCTTTTCCTGCTCTGTGAGCAGGGAACTGTCTCTATGCATTTCTTATCCATCCGACAATATTTCCTCAAACAGAAATCAGGAGCATTTGAGGCGATTCAGCAATATATCGCTTTAGTTGAAAGGCAATTGTCTACAAAGGTCAAAACAATCAGATCCGACAATGGTGGTGAATTCTCCTCAAATGAGTGGAAACAATTCATGAGGAATCACGGAATTCAGCATATTCAGGTCCCACCAGATGCGCACACTCAAAATGGGCGAGTTGAAAGATTGCACCTCACAATCCTCAATGGAGTGAGAACAGTCCTTGTTCATTCCGGATTGCCTCAGAATCTATGGGCTGAAGCGGCAAATTATATAGCCTACACTCGAAATCGCACACCCTGTGGGCCAAAGCAGGAAATACCCGAAGACAAGTGGCAAAATCGAAATTGCCAAATTACACACCTTCAACCATTTGGCTGCAAAGCATTTTTCCGAAATCATACAGAGAAAAACAAGCTGGCACCAAGATATCAAGAGGGCATCCTTGTGGGGTATCAGGAGGCCACCAACAATTACCGGATATATTCAAAACAGTCCGGCAGCATCACCATCAGCCGGGATGTTATCTTTGCAAACACAGAATTCAATTCTGAGCAAATTGAAATTCCGGAATTGGAACCTAAAGGGTCACGGCCTCAAATCGAGCCCGACAAATCTGTTCTTTTGCAGAATGATGCTTCATACATGCCCCTATCACCTGTAAAAACCGGAATGCCCCAGATTGAACGGTTCTTTCGGAATTTGGCAAATGAGCAAAAAGTCGTCAATCAAAATTTACAAATTCCAAATATCATTGAAAGAGATCATCATCGCCAAATTGCTGCAGAACGCCGCGCTTCTGCTGCACCACCGATACCGCAGCAAGGGGGGCATAATGGCGATAATTCAAGCGACTCAGACTCATCAGATGAGCTGAATTTGCGAGATGATGAGGAATTTGAGAACGAGATTCAAGATGCAAATGTTGCCTGTGCTATGCTCGCAACAAATATACCTCAAACATATTTGCAAGCGCGCAATTCTGGCGAGTGGGAGCACTGGAAATCCAGCATGGATTCTGAGCTTGCCAAAATGGACAAATATCGAGTTTGGGCGGTTGTGGATCGCTCAAATCAAAGAGTCCTCAAAGGAAAATGGGTCTACACCAGAAAGATCGATGGTGAAACCGGTAAACCTTCAACCTACAAGGCCAGATTTGTTGCCAAGGGCTATTCACAAATTGAAGGACTCGATTTCAACGAGTTATTTGCCTCTGTTGCGCACAAGGACACCATCAGAGTCTTCCTGGCCTTGGTCAATCACTTCAACATGGAGTGTGACCAAGTAGACATCATTGCAGCCTTCCTCAATGGCGATTTGGAAGAGGAAATATATATGGAACCACCAGAAGGCTCCAACATTCCTGCGGGCAAAGTTTTGCGACTCAGAAAATCGCTTTATGGTCTCAAGCAGTCTCCTAGATGCTTCAACAAAGCTCTGGACAATTGGCTTCGGTCTCAAGGCCTCAAACCAACCTCTGCAGACCCCTGCCTTTACTACAAATTCGAAAATGGCAATTTCCTCATGCTCTCAGTTCATGTGGATGATCAGTTGATTGCTTGCAACAACAGAAAGTATTTGGACGCTTTCAAAATCGCTCTCAACTCAGAATTTGAGTGCAAGGACTCAGGGCCGGTTTCCTATTTCCTAGGCTTCAATATTCATCGAGATCGGACACAGAACAAGCTGTTTATGAGTCAAGAACATTATTTGGAGTCAATTTTGGACCGGTTTGGTATGAGTGACTGCAACCCAGCCAGAACTCCTCTGCCTGCCAGTTTTCGCCCTGTTCCAGCCACAGATACCGAGTTTGAAGAGGCAAAGCATTACCCATATGCCCAAGCAGTGGGAGCCATTCTTTATGCCTCAACAATTACAAGACCGGATCTCGCTTTTCCAGCTTCTCTGCTATCAAGATACATATCCAAATACAACACAGAGCACTGGAAAGCGGCCAAACATCTACTTCGGTACATCAGAGGCACCACAGACCTTTGTTTGACCTTCAACAAAGAGAATTCAACCAGAATTGCCCTAGGCTATGCAGATGCAGACTGGGGAGGCGATCTAGACACAAGAAGATCGACTACAGGCTATATCTTCAAGGTCTATGGTGGAATTGTGGCCTGGAAAAGTCGACGGCAAAATACAGTGGCGCTTTCTACCACAGAAGCAGAGCTCATGGCCTCTTCTGAAGCGACCAGGCAAGCCATTTGGCTCAGGCAACTTCTCAGTGATCTTCAGCTTGGTCTGGAGGAGCCCCTGCCAATTCTAAACGACAACAATGGAGCAATTGCCTTGTCAAAGAACCCAGTCAACCATGACAAGTCCAAGCACATTGACATGAGACACAAGTTTGTCAGGGAGAAGGTGGAGGACAACACAGTGACTCTGTCACATGTCCCATCAGCTGAGAACATGGCGGATCTCCTCACCAAGGCGCTCCCAGCAGAGGTATTCAACAGGTTGAGGGATCTACTTGGAGTTCAGCAAAGATCAGATTGAGTGGGAGTGTCGGAATTGTGAGCAATCCTGATCTGTGCCACACTGCCACACTGCAACATCGCTTCTAGCCCTTTCCTATTACATAAGGAAACTCTATAGCGTCGCTTTTCCTGCTCTCTGAGCAGGGAACATGTCTTATGCACTTCATATCATCCGACACCACCATTGTCGGATCTGATTGTTTTGACCTTTGTAGACAATTGCCTTTCAACTAAAGCGATATATTGCTGAATCGCCTCAAATGCTCCTGATTTCTGTTTGAGGAAATATAAATGCGATTTCCTTGTGAAATCATCATAACAAGTGAGGAAATATCGAGCTCCATTAATTGATGGTACTCTGGCAGGGCCCCATAAATCAATGTGGACAATCTCAAGCGGTGTAGATGCTCTGACATCGCTTGGTAATGATGGAAGTCGGCCGGTTTTGCCTAAAATGCAGCTCTGGCACTGGAATGACTTTGCATCTGAAGCTGAAATTTCGATATTGCCCATTCTTCCACTCCTGATGACTCTCATGATTGCAGATATGTTCAGATGGCCAAGTCGCTCATGGATGTCTTGGATATCAGCTGTAGAAGCGATATTGGCTGATGCGCTTGCCTCCTGATATACATACAACCCGGATCGCTTTGGGGCTGTGAGGAGATGATTTCCGGTGTCCATTCTGCAGAGTTGGGCATTTCCGGCCGCAAATTTCCATCCCAGGCCTTGTGGAGTTGCAGAGACCGAAATGAGGTTCCGATCAAGCCCAGGAATATATAGACAGCCTGGAAAAGCGATTCCGGCAATGTAGAGGGTACCGGTCATGTTGCAAGGCAAATGGGCTGAATTGCCAAACCGGACTTGCATTTTCTGAGCCGGTTTCAGATCCGATAGCATTTGAGCATCATTACACATGTGATGTGTTGCTCCAGAATCGATAATAAATTCATAGCGGTCGCATTTTGCATGATAGGCGGATGCGGTCGCTACTGCATTGAAAGCAGATGCTGGCCCAATGTCGGTATCGGTCTCAGGGCTGACAGAGGCAATTTCGGCCTTGGGTGGAATTCTTTGTGTCTGCTGGATCCGATTTTGTTGATTATGACATTCTGCATTGCTGTGGCCATGAATCCGGTGATGATCGCAGTATTTTGACATATCTCTGGGGCGATTTGGCTTGAATGGAACCGGTCTCCTTGCTGCAGCAAGAGCTGATGCTGAATCGGAATTTTTCCGCCTCTCATATTCAGCCTGGACTGCCGATTTGACCTCTGAAGAGCTGAGAGGCTGTCGCATCCAGAGATTCTGCTTTGTAGTTGCATATGACTCAGGGAGAGCAAGAGTCATGCAGAATGCAAGGATTTTATCGGATATAATTTCGCCTGAGCTGTTCAGCTGGGTGTGGGCGCTCTGTTGGGCTGCTAGGACCGGCATTGGATCTTCTCCATCGATAATTGAAGCTCTGGCAAGCGATTGGAATAAAGCGGCCTGCCTGGCACCGGTTGAGGCTGAATGCTGCCGCTTAATTTCGTCCCAAAGAGCCTTGGGTGAGGGCGATGTCCAGTCTTTGACTGAGGCTGGCAGGGCGGCTTGGACGGTCTCAGAGAGCGACTGAAAGATGATGGAAAAGGCCTTATCGAATTTGAGCTGTTCTGCAGCTGAAATTGGCGAAATCGGTTCGGTTCTGATGCAGGCAAGCAGTCCCTTGCCCATGAGGGTGGTGGCGATATGCGATTCCCATTGAGGATAATTATCGCTGCCTTTCAAAGTAACAACTTTGATTTTGATTTCGCTCTCCTCCATTTCCAAAAAATTATTTCTCAAGAACGGCTCGATCAAATTCGGTTTTGTTGATAGGGATGATAGAGGCCGTTGCGAAGTATATTGTGTGCAAAGGAGAGATTTTAAATATCCGGGTGTCAGCTGCAATCGCAAAAGTTTGAATGAGACTCTCAGAGAGACTCAGCTGAAAGCGAGAGCAGCTTGAATTGCCAGAAGGCTCAGAGGCTGCCCACCAGGTTTCACTGGATTCTGCGGCCACCGGAACGGTGTACGACCTCCTGGGTGCTCCACCAAGCCTGGGAATCGGCCCAAGGTTTGATTTCTGCAGAGCCAGGTCCGGATTTGCTTGAACTCCCTCGGTGTAACCTAGACCGGCCAGGACGTTTGCCTTCACCTGCCAAGCCCAGCAGGCCGCGATTTCGCCCAGCGATAGGGCAGAAGCAATGATGTTGAGAAATCGGAAATCCGATTTCAGGAATGATGGAATTACTCGAGAACAAGTCGGCCGATTGTGCTCTGCCGGTGCTGAAATATAGCCTGTAGTGGCCCCTATGTTGTGTGGGAACGGCAGGCGGATCGGTGGAGTAATGGGCGAGAAATCGATTTCCTGGTGTTGGAAGACTCAACTCCAAATTTGCAGTTTGCCGAAATTGATAAATCGATATCTCGGGAACGGTACTAGCTGCCGGGCTGTGCTTTACCGTGACGATGGATCCAACAACAGACGGTGCTGTGTAAAACGGAGAGATCGATCGGGTGGCTAGATCGCGAGAAATTGTTGAAGTTGTGAACGTCCGTTATCCCGGCCTTCTGTGAGTGCTGGACTCTTCAGGGGCCGTAAGACGTGTGTTCGCACTGTAGAGAAAGTGCTGTGTTCTTCTGGCGCTTGTAGGTGAAGCGACAGAGATGGTAGGTAGGGAGGAGGGTAGCCGGAAACCGAGTATTTGGCAAAGGCGATTGCGGGTGAACCGCTGAAGCTACCGAAAATCCGAGGGTACCTCGTGAAAGAGCGCGTCGAGCTCTATTGGGTCACTTGTCGGCAGGCGAATCGGATGCGATTCAGGCTCATAACCTGTCGGATGATATGAAGTGCATAAGACATGTTCCCTGCTCAGAGAGCAGGAAAAGCGACGCTATAGAGTTTCCTTATGTAATAGGAAAGGGCTAGAAGCGATGTTGCAGTGTGGCAGTGTGGCACAGATCAGGATTGCTCACAATTCCGACACCAAGGGCTATTCACAAATTGAAGGTCTCGATTTCAACGAGTTATTTGCCTCTGTTGCGCACAAGGACACCATCAGAGTCTTCCTGGCCTTGGTCAATCACTTCAACATGGAGTGTGACCAAGTAGACATCATTGCAGCCTTCCTCAATGGCGATTTGGAAGAGGAAATATATATGGAACCACCAGAAGGCTCCAACATTCCTGCGGGCAAAGTTTTGCGACTCAGAAAATCGCTCTATGGTCTCAAGCAGTCTCCTAGATGTTTCAACAAAGCTCTAGATCATTGGCTCCGGTCTCAAGGCCTCAAACCAACCTCTGCAGACCCCTGCCTTTACTACAAATTCGAAAATGGCAATTTCCTCATGCTCTCAGTTCATGTGGATGATCAGTTGATTGCTTGCAACAACAGAAAGTATTTGGACGCTTTCAAAAGCGCTCTCAACTCAGAATTTGAGTGTAAGGACTCAGGGCCGGTTTCCTATTTCCTAGGCTTCAATATTCATCGAGATCGGACTCAAAACAAGCTGTTCATGAGTCAAGAACATTATTTGGAGTCAATTTTGGACCGGTTTGGTATGAGTGACTGCAACCCAGCCAGAACTCCTCTGCCTACCAATTTTCGCCCCATTCCAGCCACAGATACCGAGTTTGAGGAGGCAAAGCATTACCCATATGCCCAAGCAGTGGGAGCCATTCTCTATGCCTCAACAATCACAAGACCGGATCTTGCCTTTCCAGCCTCTCTGCTGTCAAGATATATTTCCAAGTACAACACAGAGCACTGGAAAGCGGCCAAACATCTGCTTCGGTATATCAGAGGCACCACAGACCTTTGTTTGACCTTCAACAAAGAGAACTCAAACAGAATTGCTCTGGGCTATGCAGATGCAGACTGGGGAGGCGATCTAGACACCAGGAGATCAACCACAGGCTACATCTTCAAAGTCTATGGTGGAGTTGTGGCCTGGAAAAGTCGGCGACAAAATACAGTGGCGCTTTCTACCACAGAAGCAGAGCTCATGGCCTCTTCTGAAGCAACCAGGCAAGCCATTTGGCTCAGGCAACTTCTCAGTGATCTCCAGCTTGAATTGGAACAGCCATTGCCAATTCTAAACGACAACAATGGAGCAATTGCCTTGTCAAAGAACCCAGTCAACCATGACAAGTCAAAGCACATTGACATGAGACACAAATTTGTCAGGGAGAAGGTGGAGGACAACACAGTGACCCTATCACATGTCCCATCAGCTGAGAACATGGCAGATCTCCTCACCAAGGCGCTCCCAGCAGAGGTATTCAACAGGCTGAGGGAGTTACTTGGAGTTCAGCAAAGATCAGATTGAGTGGGAGTGTCAGAATTGTGAGCAATACTGATCTGTGCCACACTGCCACACTGCCACATCGCTTTATACCTTTCCTATTACATAAGAAAACTCTTGTAGCTTCGCTTTTCCTGCTCTGTGAGCAGGGAACTGTCTCTATGCATTTCTTATCCATCCGACAAAACCGACTCAGAAAATGCAAGTCCGGTTTGGCAATTCAGCACACTTGCCCTGCAACATGATTGGCACTCTCCACCTTGCCGGAATTCCTTTTCCAGGGTGTCTATATATTCCCGGGCTGGATCGGAACCTGATCTCGGTCTCTGCAACTCCACAAGGCCTAGGATGGAAATTTGCGGCCGGAAATGCGATTTTGTGCCAAGACAGTACCGGAAATTCATTTCTCACAGCCCCAAAGCGATCCGGTCTATATGTATATCAGGAGGCAAGCGCATCAGCCAATATCGCTTCCACTGCTGATTTACAAGACATCCATGAGCGACTTGGTCATTTGAATATATCCGGTGTGCTCAGGGTGGTCAGAAGTGGAAGAATGGGCGATATCGAAATTTCAGCTTCTGATGCAAAGTCATTTCAGTGCCAGAGCTGCATTTTAGGCAAAACCGGCCGCCTCCCATCATTGCCAAGCGATATCAGAGCATCCACACCGCTTGAGATTGTCCACATTGACTTATGGGGTCCAGCCAGAGTGGCCTCCATCAATGGAGCGCGATATTTCCTCACCTGTTATGACGATTTCACCAGAAAAGCCCATCTTTACTTCTTGAAGGAGAAGTCTGGCGCATTTGAAGCGATTCAGCAATATATCGCTTTAGTTGAAAGGCAATTGTCTACGAGGGTCAAAACAATCAGATCCGACAATGGTGGTGAATTCTCTTCAAATCAGTGGAAACAATTCATGAGGAATCACGGAATTCAGCATATTCAGGTCCCACCAGATGCGCACACTCAAAATGGGCGAGTTGAAAGATTGCACCTCACAATCCTCAATGGAGTGAGAACAGTCCTTGTTCATTCCGGATTGCCTCAAAATCTATGGGCTGAAGCGGCAAATTATATAGCCTACACTCGAAATCGCACACCCTGTGGTCCACAGCAGGAAATACCTGAAGACAAGTGGCAAAATCGAAAATCCCAGCTTGATCATCTTCAACCCTTTGGCTGCAAGGCATTTTTCCGAAATCATACAGAGAAAAATAAGCTTGCACCAAGGTATCAAGAGGGGATCCTTGTGGGGTATCAAGAAGCCACCAACAATTACCGGATATATTCAAAATCGACCGGCAGCATCACAATCAGCCGGGATGTTATTTTTGCAAACACAGAATTTAACAATTCTGAGCAAATTGAAATTCCGGAATTAGAACTCAAACGTTCACAGCCTCAAATCCAGTCCGATCAGTCTGTTCTTTTGCAGGATGATAGTCTGCATGTGCCGCCACCACCTCCAAATCACGGAATGCAGGAAGTTGAGCGGTTCTTCCAACATCTGGCAAATGAGCAAAAGCTTGTCAATGTCATTGAAAGAGATCATCATCGCCAAATTGCTGCAGAACGCCGTGCTTCTGCTCCAGCAATACCGCAGCAAGGGGGGCATAATGGCGATAATTATACCTGTCGGAATTGTGAGCAATACTGATCTGTGCCACACTGCCACACTGCCACATCGCTTTCTCCCACTTCCCCTGAAGTGTTTCATATCCATAGCATCGCTTTTCCTGCTCTGTGAGCAGGGAACTCTCTCTATGCACTTCTTATTCATCCGACAGGTTATGAGCCTGAATCGCACCCGATTCGCCTGCCAACAAGCTACCCAATAGAGCTCGACGCGCTCTTTCACGAGGTATCCTCGGTTTCCCGGTAGCGCCAGCGGTTGACCAGCAATTGCCTTTGCCGAATACACGGCTTCCGGCATACCTACCATCTCTGTCGCTTCATCTACAAGCGCCAGAACGACACAGCACTCTCTCTACAGTGCAAGCACACGTCTTACGGTCCCTGAAGAGTCCAGCACTCACAGAAGGCCGACATAACGGACGTTCACAACTTTGCCGATTTCTCGCGCTCCACCGGTCCGATCGCGCTCTCCGTTTTACACAGCGGTGTCTATCGTTGCATCCATCACCTCGGCAAAGCACACCACAGCAGCATCCACTGTTCTTGAGAAATCGATTTTTCAATTCCGGCAAACTGCAAATTTGGAGTTGAGTCTTCTCATACAAAGAATTCGATTTCTCGCCTATCGCTCCACCGACCCGCCTGCCACTCCTACACAACATAGAGGCCACTACAGTCTATATTCCAGCACCGGCAGAGCACAATCGGCTCACTCGTTCTTGAATTCTACCATCATTCCTGAAATCGGATTTCCGATTTTACAACAATCACCCTATCGCTTTGGCCCTATCGCTGGGTGAAGTCAAGGCTTGCTGGGCTTGGCAAGTGAAGGCAAATCCTGGCCGGTCTAGGTTACATCGAGGGAGTTCGAGCAAATCCGGACTTGGCTCTGCAGAAATCAAACTTTGGGCCGATTCCCAAGCTTGGTGGAGCACCCAGGAGGTCGTACACCGTTCCGGTGGCCGCAGAATCCAGTGAAATCTGGTGGGCAGCCTCTGAGCCGTCTGGCATTTCAAGCTGCTCTCGCTTTCAGCTGAGTCTCTTTGAGAGTCTCATTCAAACTTTTGCGATTGCAGCTGACACTCGCATAATTAAAATTTCTCCTTCGCACACAATATACCTCCCACCGGCCTACATTACCCCTCTCAACGGCAACCCAATCGGTTCGACCGTTCTCGAGATATAATTATCAGCAGAATGGAGGAGAGCGAAATCAAAATCAAAGTTGTTACTTTGAAAGGCAGCGATAATTATCCTCAATGGGAATCGCATATCGCCACCACTCTTATGGGCAAGGGCTTGCTTGCCTGTATCAGAATCGAACCTGTTTCGCCAATTTCAGCTGCAGAGCAGCTCAAATTCGATAAGGCCTTTTCGATTATATTTCAGAGCCTCTCTGAGACCGTCCAAGCTGCTTTACCGGCCTCAGTCAAAGACTGGACATCACCCTCTCCAAAATCGCTTTGGGAGGAGTTGAAACGGCAGCATTCCGCCTCTACCGGTGCCAGGCAAGCCGCTCTTTTCCAATCGCTTGCCAGGGCTTCAATTATCGATGGAGAAGACCCAATGCCGACTTTGGCTGCACAGCAGAGCGCCCACACCCAGTTGAACAGCTCAGGCGAAATTATTTCCGATAAAATCCTTGCTTTCTGCATGACACTGGCGCTTCCTGAGTCTTATGCGACCACAAAGCAAAATCTGTGGATGCGACAGCCTCTCAGCTCTTCAGAGGTGAAATCGGCAGTCCAGGCTGAATATGAGAGGCGGAAAAATTCGGAATCGGCCACAGCTTTTGCTGCAGCAACAAGGAGACCGGCAAGACCTCCCAGAGATATGTCAAAATATTGCGATCATCACCGGATTCATGGCCACAGCAATGCAGAATGCCATAATCAACAAAATCGGATCAAGCAGACACAAAGAATTCCGCCCAAGGCCGAAATTGCCTCTGTCAGCCCTGAGACCGATACCGACATTGGGCCAGCATCTGCTTTCAATGCAGTAGCGACCGCATCAGCCTATCATGCAAAATGCGACCGCTATGAATTTATTATCGATTCTGGAGCAACCCATCATATGTGCAATGATGCTCAGATGCTGTCGGATCTCAAACCGGCTCAGAAAATGCAAGTCCGATTTGGCAATTCAGCACATCTGCCCTGCAACATGACCGGTACCCTCTACCTTGCCGGAATCGCTTTTCCAGGCTGCCTATATATTCCTGGGCTGGACCGGAACCTCATTTCGGTCTCTGCAACTCCACAAGGCTTGGAATGGAAATTTACAGCCGGAAATGCGAAATTATGCGATATCAAGTCTGGAGCACAGGTCTTCACAGCTACCAAGCGATCCGGCCTATATGTGCATCAGCAGGCAAGCGCCTCAGCCAATATCGCTTCCATTGCTGAAATACAAGACATCCATGAGCGACTTGGCCATTTGAATATATCTGCAGTCATGAGAGTCATCAGGAGTGGGAGAATGGGCAATATCGAAATTTCAGCATCAGATGCAAAGTCATTCCAGTGCCAGAGCTGCATTTTGGGTAAAACAGGTCGACTTCCATCATTGCCAAGCGATATCAGAGCTTCAACACCGCTTGAAATTATCCATATTGACTTGTGGGGTCCAGCCAGAGTGCCATCTCTCAATGGTGCTCGATATTTCTTGACCTGTTATGACGATTTCACAAGGAAATCGCATTTATATTTCCTCAAACAGAAATCAGGAGCGTTTGAGGCGATTCAGCAATACATTGCCTTGGTTGAGCGCCAATTGTCTACAAAGGTCAAAACAATCAGATCCGACAATGGTGGTGAATTCTCCTCAAATGAGTGGAAACAATTCATGAGGAATCACGGAATTCAGCATATTCAGGTCCCACCAGATGCGCACACTCAAAATGGGCGAGTTGAAAGATTGCATCTCACAATCCTCAATGGTGTCAGAACCGTGCTTGTTCATTCCGGATTACCTCAAAATCTTTGGGCTGAAGCGGCAAATTATATAGCCTACACTCGAAACCGCACACCCTGTGGGCCAAGGCAGGAAATACCTGAAGACAAATGGCAAAATCGAAATTGCCAAATTACACACCTTCAACCATTTGGCTGCAAGGCATTTTTCCGAAATCACATTGAGAAGAATAAGCTTGCACCAAGATATCAAGAGGGGATCCTTGTGGGGTATCAAGAGGCCACCAACAATTACCGGATATATTCCAAAGTGACCGGCAGCATCACAATCAGCCGGGATGTTGTTTTTGCGAACACAGAATTCAATTCTCAGCAAATTGAAATTCCGGAATTGGAACTTAATGATTCACGGCCTCAAATCGAGTCCGATGAACCTGTCCTTTTGCAGGAAGATTGTCTGCAGGAGCCTCTACCGCCACCAAAACAGGGAATGCAGGAGGTTGAGCGGTTCTTCCGGAATTTGGCAAATGAGCAGCAAAACAACAAACCAGCTCCCAAACTCATTGAAAGAGATCATCATCGCCAAGTTGCTGCAGAACGCCGCGCTTCCGCTCCAGCAATACCGCAGCAAGGGGGGCATAATGGCGATAACACAGACTCTGAATCAAGCTCTGAAAGCTCAGATGAGCTGAATTTGCGAGATGATGAGGAATTTGAAGGAGCAAACATTGCCTATGCCTTACTTGCAACCAATATACCTCAAACATACTTGCAAGCGCGAAATTCTGGCGAGTGGGAGCACTGGAGAGCCAGCATGGACTCAGAGCTTGCCAAAATGGACAAATATCGAGTTTGGGAGCTTGTGGATCGCTCAAATCAAAGAGTTCTCAAAGGCAAATGGGTCTACACTCGGAAAATTGATGGTGAAACCGGCCAACCTTCAACCTACAAGGCCAGATTTGTTGCCAAGGGTTATTCCCAGATTGAAGGACTCGATTTCAACGAGTTATTTGCCTCTGTTGCACACAAGGACACTATCAGAGTCTTCCTGGCATTGGTCAATCACTTTAACATGGAGTGTGACCAAGTAGACATCATTGCAGCCTTCCTCAATGGCGATTTAGAGGAGGAGATATATATGGAACCACCAGAAGGCTCCAACATTCCTGCAGGCCAAATTTTGCGACTCAGAAAATCGCTTTATGGCTTGAAGCAATCTCCTAGATGCTTCAACAAGGCTCTAGATAATTGGCTTCGATCTCAAGGCCTCAAACCAACCTCTGCAGACCCCTGTCTTTACTACAAATTCGAAAATGGCAATTTCCTCATGCTCTCTGTTCATGTGGATGATCAGTTGATTGCTTGCAACAACAGAAAGTATTTGGACGCATTCAAAATTGCTCTCAACTCAGAATTTGAGTGCAAGGACTCAGGTCCAGTCTCCTACTTCTTGGGATTCAATATACATCGAGATCGGACTCAGAACAAGCTGTTCATGAGTCAAGAACATTATTTGGAGTCAATTTTGGACCGGTTTGGTATGAGTGACTGCAACCCAGCCAGAACTCCTCTGCCTGCCAATTTTCGCCCTATTCCAGCCACAGATACCGAGTATGAGGAGGCAAAGCACTACCCATATGCCCAAGCAGTGGGAGCCATTCTTTATGCCTCAACAATCACAAGACCAGATCTCGCTTTTCCAGCTTCCCTGCTGTCAAGATATATATCCAAATACAACACAGAGCACTGGAAAGCGGCCAAACATCTACTTCGGTACATCAGAGGCACCACAGACCTTTGTTTGACCTTCAACAAAGAGAATTCAAACAGGATTGCTCTGGGCTATGCAGATGCAGACTGGGGAGGCGATCTAGATACAAGGAGATCGACTACAGGCTACATCTTCAAGGTCTATGGTGGAGTTGTGGCCTGGAAAAGTCGACGTCAAAATACAGTGGCGCTTTCCACCACAGAAGCAGAGCTTATGGCCTCTTCTGAAGCGACCAGACAAGCCATTTGGCTCAGGCAACTTCTCAGTGATCTCCAGCTCGAATTGGACCAGCCATTGCCAATTCTAAACGACAACAATGGAGCAATTGCCTTGTCAAAGAACCCAGTCAACCATGACAAGTCAAAGCACATTGATATGAGACACAAGTTTGTCAGGGAGAAGGTGGAGGACAACACAGTGACACTGTCCCATGTGCCATCAGCTGAGAACATGGCGGATCTCCTCACTAAGGCGCTCCCAGCAGAGGTATTCAACAGGCTGAGGGATCTACTTGGAGTTCAGCAAAGATCAGATTGAGTGGGAGTGTCGGAATTGTGAGCAATACTGATCTGTGCCACACTGCCACACTGCCACATCGCTTTCTCCCACTTCCCCTGAAGTGTTTCATATCCATAGCATCGCTTTTCCTGCTCTGTGAGCAGGGAACTCTCTCTATGCACTTCTTATTCATCCGACAATACCGACTCAGAATCAAGCTCAGGAAGCTCAGATGAGCTGAATTTGCGAGATGATGAGGAATTTGAGGGAGCCAACATTGCCTATGCCTTACTTGCAACCAATATACCTCAAACATACTTGCAAGCACGAGATTCCGGCGAGTGGGAGCACTGGAAAGCCAGCATGGACTCAGAACTTGCAAAGATGGACAAATATCGAGTTTGGGAGGTTGTGGATCGCTCAAATCAAAGAGTCCTCAAAGGCAAATGGGTCTACACTCGAAAAATTGATGGTGAAACCGGCCAACCTTCAACCTACAAGGCCAGATTTGTTGCCAAGGGTTATTCCCAGATTGAAGGACTTGATTTCAACGAGTTATTTGCCTCTGTTGCGCACAAAGACACCATCAGAGTCTTCCTGGCCTTGGTCAACCACTTCAACATGGAGTGTGACCAAGTAGACATCATTGCAGCCTTCCTGAATGGCGATTTGGAGGAGGAAATATATATGGAACCACCAGAGGGCTCCAATATACCTGCAGGCAAAATTTTGCGACTCAGGAAATCGCTTTATGGTCTCAAGCAATCTCCTAGATGCTTCAACAAAGCTCTGGATAATTGGCTTCGGTCTCAAGGCCTCAAACCAACCTCTGCAGACCCCTGCCTTTACTACAAATTCGAAAATGGCAATTTCCTCATGCTCTCAGTTCATGTGGATGATCAGTTGATTGCTTGCAACAACAGACAATATCTGGACGCTTTCAAAATCGCTCTGAATGCGGAATTTGAGTGCAAAGACTCAGGACCAGTCTCCTACTTCTTGGGATTCAATATTCATCGAGATCGGACTCAGAACAAGCTGTTCATGAGTCAAGAACATTATTTGGAGTCAATTTTGGACCGGTTTGGTATGAGTGACTGCAACCCAGCCAGAACTCCTCTGCCTACCAATTTTCGCCCCATCCCAGCCACAGATACCGAATTTGAGGAGGCAAAGCATTACCCATATGCCCAAGCAGTGGGAGCCATTCTCTATGCCTCAACAATCACAAGACCGGATCTTGCCTTTCCAGCCTCTCTGCTGTCAAGATATATTTCCAAGTACAACACAGAGCACTGGAAAGCGGCCAAACATCTGCTTCGGTACATCAGAGGCACCACAGACCTTTGTTTGACCTTCAACAAAGAGAACTCAAACAGAATTGCTCTGGGCTATGCAGATGCAGACTGGGGAGGCGATCTAGACACCAGGAGATCAACCACAGGCTACATCTTCAAAGTCTATGGTGGAGTTGTGGCCTGGAAAAGTCGGCGGCAAAATACAGTGGCGCTTTCTACCACAGAAGCAGAGCTCATGGCCTCTTCTGAAGCAACCAGGCAAGCCATTTGGCTCAGGCAACTTCTCAGTGATCTCCAGCTTGAATTGGAACAGCCATTGCCAATTCTAAACGACAACAATGGAGCAATTGCCTTGTCAAAGAACCCAGTCAACCATGACAAGTCAAAGCACATTGACATGAGACACAAGTTTGTCAGAGAGAAGGTGGAAGACAACACAGTGACCCTATCACATGTCCCATCAGCTGAGAACATGGCGGATCTCCTCACCAAGGCGCTCCCAGCAGAGGTATTCAACAGGCTGAGGGATCTACTTGGAGTTCAGCAAAGATCAGATTGAGTGGGAGTGTCGGAATTGTGAGCAATACTGATCTGTGCCACACTGCCACACTGCCACATCGCTTCCAGCCCTTTCCTATTACATAAGGAAACTCTGGAGCGTCGCTTTCTTTGCTCTCTGAGCAGTACAGATGTCTCTATGCACTTCTTATTCATCCGACACCGAGAGCATCTGAGCATCATTGCACATATGATGGGTTGCTCCAGAATCGATAATAAATTCATAGTGGTCGCAATTCGAATGATAGGCGCTTGCGGTTGCTACCGCATTGAATGCGGATGCTGAGCCAATGTCAAAATTTGTTATGACCTGTCCCTGGCAAAAGGGAAGTCTGATCCAGAGACAGGATAGACGAGAGAGGTTTACAGCAAGCTTGGCCCAAGGCTGACAGGGATGGGCTGTAGTGCTGGTCAAAAGGTCGACAAAAGAGTGTATAAGGTCAAGTAAAAGATGTCAGAATTGTGAGCAATACTGATCTGTGCCACACTGCCACACTGCCACATCGCTTTATACCTTTCCTATTACATAAGGAAACTCTTGTAGCTTCGCTTTTCCTGCTCTGTGAGCAGGGAACTGTCTCTATGCACTTCATATCATCCGACAGGTTATGAGCCTGAATCACGTCCGATTCGCCTGCCAACCAGTGCCCCAATAGAGCTCGACGCGCTCTTTCACGAGGTATCCTCGGTTCTCCGGTAGCTTCAGCGGTTCACCCGCAATTGCCTTTGCCAATTACTCGGTTTCCGGCTACCTACCTCCCTACCTACCATCTCTGCTGCTTCACCTACAAGCGCCAGAACGATACTGCACTTTCTCTACAGTGCAAGCACACGTCTTACGGTCCCTGAAGAGTCCAGCACTCACAGAAGGCCGAGATAACGGACGTTCACGACTTTGCCGATTTCTCGTGTTCCACCAATCCGATCAAGCTCTCCGTTTTACACGGCAGTCTCTATCATTGCATCCATCACCTCGGCAAAGCACAGCAAAGCAGCGTCCACCGTTCTCGAGAAATCGATTTGTCAATTCCGGCAAACTGCAAATTTGGAGTTGAGTCTCTTCATACAAAGAAATCAATTTCTCGCCCATCGCTGCACCGATCTGCCTGCCGTTTCTACACAATACAGCGGCAACTACAGGCTATATTCGAGCCTCGGTAGAGCACAACTGGCGCACTCGTTCCCGAGTTATCGCCTCATCACTGCAATCGGATTTTCCCGATTGCTTTATCTATCGCTTCTGCCCTATCGCTGGGCGAAATCGAGGCCTGCTGGGCTTGGCAGGTGAAGAAGGCAAACCGCCCTAGAACGGAATCTAGGTTACACCGAGGGGGTTCAAGCAAATCCGGACTTGGCTCTGCAGAAATCAATTCTAGGCCGATTCCTAGCATTGCTGGAGCACCCAGGAGGTCGTACACCGTTCCGGTGGCCGCAGAATCCAGTGAAACCTGGTGGGCAGCCTCTGAGCCTCATAGGCAATTCAAGCTGCTCTCGCTTTCAGCTGAGTCTCTTTGAGAGTCTCATTCAAACTTTTGCGATTGCAGCTGACACTCGCATATTTAAAATTTCTCCTTTGCACACAATATACCTCCTACCGGCCTACATTCCCCCTCCCAACGGCAACCTGATCGGCCCAGCCGTTCTTGAGAAATAATTATTGGAGATGGAGGAACTCGAAATTTCCAAAGTCAAGGTCATCACCTTGAAGGGGAGCGATAATTATCCACAATGGGAATCGCATATCGCCACCACTCTCATGGGCAAGGGCTTGCTTGCCTGTATCAGATCCGAGCCAATTTCGCCAGTTACAGCTGCAGAACAGCTCAAATTCGATAAATCGTTTTCCATCATCTTTCAATCGCTCTCTGAGACCGTCCAAGCCGCCCTGCCAGCCTCAGTCAAAGATTGGACATCACCCTCTCCAAAATCGCTCTGGGAGGAATTGAAGCGGCAGCATTCTGCTTCTACCGGTGCCAGGCAAGCCGCTTTATTCCAATCGCTTGCTAGGGCCTCAATAATCGATGGGGAGGACCCAATGCCGACTTTGGCTGCACAGCAGAGCGCCCACACCCAGCTGAACAGCTCTGGCGAAATTATTTCCGATAAAATCCTTGCATTCTGCATGACATTGGCCCTGCCTGATTCATATGCGACCACAAAGCAGAATCTATGGATGCGACAGCCCCTCAGCTCTGCAGAGGTCAAATCGACAGTGCAGGCTGAATATGAGAGGCGGAAAAATTCAGAATCGGCCACAGCTCTAGCTGCAGCAAGAAGACCGGCTCCATTCAGGCCAAATCGCCCCAGAGAATCGAAATATTGCGATTATCACAAATCACACACCCACAATAATGCAGACTGCAGAAATCAGCAAAATCGGAGTACATCAGCACAAAGAATTCTGCCCAAGGCCGAAATCGCATCAGTCAATGTTCCTATCGATACCGACATTGGTCCAGCATCTGCCTTCCATGCCACAGCGACCGCATCAGCCTACCATGCAAAATGCGACCGCTATGAATTTATTATCGATTCTGGAGCAACACATCACATGTGTAATGATGCTCAAATGCTATCGGATCTGAAACCGGCTCAGAAACTGCAAGTCCGGTTTGGCAATTCAGCACACCTGCCTTGCAACATGACTGGCACTCTCTACCTTGCCGGAATTGCTTTTCCAGGCTGCCTATATATTCCTGGGCTAGATCGGAACCTCATCTCGGTCTCTGCATCACCACCAGGCCTGGAGTGGAAATTTGCGGCCGGAAATGCGAAATTATGCGAAATCCAGACCGGAAATCAAATTCTCACTGCTCCAAAGCTGTCGTACTTGTCGTGGACGGGAGGTGGTCGGATTGTCGGACGGATGGAGCTAAAGCTAGGCAGGACTTGACTGGAAGCGCACTACTGTGAGTGGCAAACTGGACTGGAACTGGAATGACTAGTCTCTGGCTTGTCTGCTGTCTTGCCTCTCTGTGTAACAGAATGATGGCGCAGGGTTGCACTGGACGTGGTCTGGAGGACTGGGGGACTGGGACTAGGAAGAGAGACAAGGGAATGACTTTTGATCCATAACTGGGGAAAAGGTCTTCAGCGGCAAAGAGGCCTGCTTATATCCCTTTCACCAGATTGCTAAGAACTATGAATTTGCCACCCAGAGCGCTGGGCAGATTCTACGAATGGTGCTGAGCAGGTGCTACGCAGGTGCTGAGCCGGTTCTAAGCAAGTGCTAAGTAAGTTCTAAGTAAGTGCTACGCAGGTTCTAAGCAGATGCTGTGCAGGTGCTGAGCAACTTCTGTGCAGCTTCTACGACTGTTACCCTTAAGGTCCGGACTTTACTCTATTTCTTGGATCCTGATACTAATACTATTTCTCCTAAGTGTTGATTCATGACAGGAGCTCCCCCTTTAAAGGCGAAGTCCTCTGAGCCTGGCTGATGTACGTGTCTGACTTGTGTGTGCTGCTGGAGCATCCGTTTTGTTGTGATGAGCTGAGTGTGGCGGGAAGTGCTGAGTCTTGTCGTGCAGATGTTGCCGTCTGAAGTGCGTGTAGGCAGTTGTCTGGTAGATCTCCTCCCATGGTTCCCATGAGTCATGTGCGGAGGAGTAATCCTTCCAATGGACAAGGTAATCGTATCCACCATCTTCACTGATGCGTGAATTGAGAATCCTTTCCACAATATATTCCTCCTCTCCCTGGATTTCTATCTTCGGAGGGGGATCTTGCTGCTGGCCGGGATGTCCAAGGCGTACTGGTTCCAAGAGGTTGACATGGAATACTGGATGAATTGGCAGAGTTGGCGGGAGGTCAAGTTTGAAAGCAAGTGGTGATGATGTAGTGCCAATGATGGTGTATGGACCAAGCATGCGCTGGTCTAACTTGAGTGATGGACGGAGAGAGGTGATGTTCTTTCGGTTGAGGAAAACCTGATCTCCTACTTTGAACTTGGGAATGTTGTCTGAATCCATGATTTCCTTGATTTTCCGGTTGTAGAAATGGGCTTGAGATTGCTGGGAGCGGCTGAGATTGTCCTTAAGGTCCTCTTGTACTGATTGCAGATTCTCCAAATAGGACTGTGCTGCTGGGACCAAGGCTGGAGCTGGGAGTGTTGAGGGTGATGTTGGATGGTAACCGTAGTTGGCTTCAAAGGGTGAATGATGTGTTGATGTGTGTACCGCGTTGTTGTAGCTGAACTCTGCAAGGTCTAAGAGTGATGTCCAATTGTCCTGATTGTGATTGCAATAATTCCGTAAATATGCCTCTAATACTTGGTTGACTCTCTCGGTTTGACCATCGGATTGGGGATGAAATGCTGTACTGAAGTTGGGTGTGATGCCTAAGCCTTTGACAAAGGCTCGCCAAAACTGAGAGTTGAATACTGGGCCACGGTCCGATACTATGTCTTGAGGTATACCGTGAAGTCGCATGATGTTTTGCCGGAACATTGTTGCAAGATTGGGTGAATCGAAACCCTTTTCTGTGAATGGCACAAAGTGTGCTTGTTTGCTGAAGCGGTCTACAAAGACCATGATGGAGTCGTAACCATCAGACATTGGAAGCTTGACAATGGCATCCATTGAAATGGACTCCCAGGGACGTGACGGGATTGGCAATGGCTGGAGCGGTCCATAGGGCTTGTGTCGCGGTGCCTTGTTCCGTGCGCAGGTGTGACAACCATTGACATATGTGTTGACAAAGCTGCGTAAGCCTGGAAAATAATATTGTCGGGCTGCTAAGTCATAGGTCTTGGCCTGACCAAAGTGACCTGCAGTTGGCGCATTGTGGACTTGATGAAGAATGTTGAGCTTGAGCTGATGATTGTCTGGGACGTAAACTAGGTTGGCATAGTGGATGATGTTGTCGTGGATGCTGAATGGCTGGATTTGTTGCTGGATTGCTGGAGGTTGAACTAGGCTGGGGTCCTCTAAATACGGTCGCAGTTGCTGGAGGGTGTGATCCTCAGACTGGAATTGCCGGATTTGTTGGATGAGACTGGATGGTGTTGAACTTGACTTGGGATTTTGTGACCTGGGCTGGCGTAAAGCTCCAAGTACAAACTGGCTAGGCTTGAGAAGTGTGTGGGGAGGTGCGTCTGCAGCTCTACTCCCCCCTTGAAGGTCTGACCTCCTGGTCAGGGCATCTGGTTTGCCCATCTTGGTACCAGGTCGGTAATAAATTTTGAAATCAAAGTTGGCTAGGATTTCTGCCCACCGTGCTTGTCGTCTGTTGAGCACTTTGGAGGTGGTGAAATATTCCAGATTCTTATGGTCGGTGTAGACACTGATGTCCTTTGCTCCTTCCAAATATTGTCGCCAATGCTTAAATGCTTCCACTACTGCAAGCATTTCTTTGTCGTAGATTTCATAGTTGAGCTCCGCTGGCTGGAGCTTCCTGGAATAGTAGGCGACTGGGTGGAGCTGATTGTTGACTGAGTGTGACAGGACGCCTGCAATGGCAAAGTCGGATGCGTCTGTCTCAATGACAATGGGTGTACCGGGCTGGAAATGCTGAAGGATAGGAGCACTGGTGAAAGCCTCCTTAAGGGTATTGAATGCCTTTGATTCTTTGTCTCCCCATATGAACTTTTCTCCTTTGCGTAAAAGTTTGGTGAGGGGTGCTGTGACTTTGGAGTAGGCTTTGATGAATCGTCGGTAGAAGTTTGCAAAGCCAAGGAATACTTGGGTATCATGAACATTCTTTGGTGGTGGCCAAGAAGTCACTGCTTCAACTTTCTTTGGATCCATCCTGACTCCCTTGTCAGAGACAAGATAGCCAAGGAAATCCACTTCATGTTTGAAGAAGGTGCACTTCTCTGCTTTTGCCCAAAGATGATGCTGGCGTAGGCGTTGCAAGACTTGTTGAACATGGCTGATGTGATCTTCCCGGGTTTTACTGAAGATAAGGATGTCGTCAAGGTACACAATGACAAAGATGTCAAGGTAATCCCTGAGAGTGTCGTTTATGAGGTGCTGGAATGATGCCGGGGCGTTTGTTAGGCCAAATGGCATGACTAGGTATTCAAAAAGGCCGTAGCGGGTGCGGAAAGCTGTTTTCCACTCGTCACCAGGCTTGATTCTGACTAGGTTGTAGGCCGCACGCAAGTCGATTTTTGTAAACCAATGCGCTTCTCTGAGGCGGTCCAAAGATTCTTGGATAAGCGGAAGCGGATAGCGATTTTTCCTGGTGATTTTGTTGAGTTCTCTGTAATCCACACAGAGACGCAATGATCCGTCGCTTTTCTTGACAAATAGGATTGGTGATCCTGCTGGGCTTGAACTTGGGCGTATAAATCCTTTCTTGAGGTTCTCCTTCAAATACTCATCCAAAGCTTTCAACTCTACTTCAGAGAGGGAATATATTGGACCAAACTTGGGCTGAGCGTCCCCTTCCAAGTCAATGGAATGGTCATATCTTCCGTGTTCTGGGAGTTTGTCGGAGTTGGATTTGTTGAAGACATCAAGGTAGGCATGGAACTCGGCTGGGACTTGAGACTTGAGTGTAGTGATGTTGGGGATTGTTGACTCGTCATTGTCCTCTGCTGGTGGGGGATCAATGAGACTGGATACTTGGCTGGAAGTGGTCACACCATAGATGCTGGCTGACTTGAGGGCAAGGTGGAATGCCGCTGCGCTGACTAGGGCAATGTTGACTGGAGTTGATCTTGGTAGGCTTGGTCTGCTGGATTGGCTGGATGTACATGAAGCGGTTGTGCTTGGCATGCCATGACTTGGACTTGGATTGGAGCGGCTTGACTTGGTGAGACTCGGTTGCTGGGATGGTGTACCTGAGGATGTCTTTCCAGACAGGTTGCCGGAACTTGATATACTGGGACTGGAATCTACCTCCTCAAGCTTGTCAGGCTTGATGCACTGTGCCAGACAGTGTGCGGAGGAGAAATTGATGGACTGACGGGTCCAATCAATACTGGGATTGTGCTGGGATAGCCATGGAAGGCCAAGAATAACTGGATAGTCGCCAAGGGACGTGATGTCAAGGGATATTGTTTCCTCATGACCAAGGGCTGAGAGCTGGACTGGATTGGTGTGATGTGTAATGGCGCCGGATTTGATTGGTCGTCCATCAATGACTTGAATTTCTAAGGGGGTGTCCTTGTGGACCTGGGATATGCTGGTGGTAGCAAGGAAGTCGGAGTTAATGAAATTGCCTGTGGCACCTGAGTCAATCATAGCATAGGCATCATACTGATGACTACCGTAGCTGAGTGTGATTGGCAAACACAGGTGTGGCTCGTGGTTGACTGGAATGATTGACATGATCGTTGTGGCTGAAATACGGAGACCGTGTTGTTGTTGACCGGATGTCTGCCCTAAGCAGAGCCCCATGGCTTGGGGCATGACTAGGCCAGGGGCTTGGTGTTTTTTGACTCGATGGGGTTGGTAGTGGCAGTTGTGGCGTTCACCTTGTTGGCCCTGATAGCTGGCCGGTTGGGACAAGCAAAAGCTGTATGGCCAGGCTTGCCACAGTAAAGGCACAACTTGTTGTCATAGCGGTGTTGCTTCTCCTGAGCGGTGAGAGGTGTGAAGCGTGGACGGACAGCATCAATCTCCATTGGAGTAGGAGTGAACGAGCTGGTTGTGGTGGTGACCGGAGTGCGCTGGAACTGAGGACGGGTGACTTGATTGGTGACATGGGTGGTAACTCGGGCTGCGGGCTGGCGGATATTGGAATAACCTCTCCTGCGCTGGAAGAGAAGATCGTCCCACTGGATGGCATCGTTTGCCAGGGCATTGAAGTCCTTAAATTTGTTGGGAGTGAGGAGCTTGTCCTTCACATCTTCCTTCAATCCATCAAAGAAGGCATGACGTAAAGCCTCATCACCCCAATGCAGATAGGCTGAGTGACGGCGGAATTCCGTGAGATAGGTGGTGGCGGAACCGGTCTGGCGGAGGGACTGGATCTTGCGACGGGATGTTTCAATGATGTTGGAGTCGCCATAAACCTTTTTGAACTCCTCCTTGAAGCTGATCCAGGTTTGGACCCATGCTGGCTGTGCGTCATGGTCCATAAGGAGGTAAGGCATTACCCATTGATAGGCTTCTCCCTTGAGCAAGTTGGTGACAAAGGCAATCCTTGCCTTGTCACTGGCATAGGTCTGAGGCTGAACATTGAAGACCATGTCACACTTGAGTATGAACTCAGAGGCCTCATCCTTACGGCCACTGAAAGGCGGTGGATTGGTGACCTTGGGTTCCTTGGCTCGTGGACCATTGATGGTCTGGGTCTGTAGCATGGTTTCAAGCTGGATGATGCGCGCCTGCATCTCCTGCAAGACCTCATCTTGGGTATTGGTAACGGGGTCGGACATGATGATACGGGGTGTGGTCGTCTTTGGGTTCTACTTGATTAGCTAAGCTGAAAAGGAAGAGTACCTTGGTAGATTGTAAACGAGTGTGGTGTAAACGAGTGTGTGTAATGAGCGACTAGGGTTGGCTATGACTAGGAGCAAGACAAGCGAGGACAAGGGGTTTGGTTATGGATACTGTCGTACTTGTCGTGGACGGGAGGTGGTCGGATTGTCGGACGGATGGAGCTAAAGCTAGGCAGGACTTGACTGGAAGCGCACTACTGTGAGTGGCAAACTGGACTGGAACTGGAATGACTAGTCTCTGGCTTGTCTGCTGTCTTGCCTCTCTGTGTAACAGAATGATGGCGCAGGGTTGCACTGGACGTGGTCTGGAGGACTGGGGGACTGGGACTAGGAAGAGAGACAAGGGAATGACTTTTGATCCATAACTGGGGAAAAGGTCTTCAGCGGCAAAGAGGCCTGCTTATATCCCTTTCACCAGATTGCTAAGAACTATGAATTTGCCACCCAGAGCGCTGGGCAGATTCTACGAATGGTGCTGAGCAGGTGCTACGCAGGTGCTACGCAGGTGCTGAGCCGGTTCTAAGCAAGTGCTAAGTAAGTTCTAAGTAAGTGCTACGCAGGTTCTAAGCAGATGCTGTGCAGGTGCTGAGCAACTTCTGTGCAGCTTCTACGACTGTTACCCTTAAGGTCCGGACTTTACTCTATTTCTTGGATCCTGATACTAATACTATTTCTCCTAAGTGTTGATTCATGACAAAAGCGTTCCGGCCTCTATGTCCATCAGGAGGCAAGCCCATCAGCCAATATCGCTTCTGCAGCTGATTTACAAGACATCCATGAGCGATTGGGCCATTTGAATATATCCGGTGTGCTCAGAGTGGTTGGAAGTGGGAGAATGGGCAATATCGAAATTTCAGCTTCTGATGCAAAGTCATTTCAGTGCCAGAGCTGCATTTTGGGCAAAACCGGCCGTCTCCCATCATTACCAAGCAATATCAGAGCTTCTACACCGCTTGAAATTGTCCATATTGACTTATGGGGCCCTGCCAAAGTCCCCTCTGTCAATGGGGCTCGATATTTCCTTACCTGCTATGATGATTTCACAAGGAAATCGCATTTGTATTTTCTCAAGCAGAAATCGGGAGCATTTGAAGCAATTCAACAATATATTACCTTGGTTGAGCGCCAATTGTCTACAAAGGTCAAAACAATTAGATCCGACAATGGTGGTGAATTCTCCTCAAATGAGTGGAAACAATTCATGAGGAATCACGGAATTCAGCACATCCAAGTCCCACCAGATGCGCACACTCAGAATGGGCGAGTTGAGCGTTTGCACCTTACAATCCTCAATGGTGTCAGAACTGTGCTAGTTCATTCCGGATTACCTCAGAATCTTTGGGCTGAAGCGGCAAATTATATAGCCTACACTCGAAATCGCACACCCTGTGGCCCAAAGCAGGAAATACCAGAAGACAAATGGCAAAATCGAAATTGCCAGCTTGGACATCTTCAGCCATTTGGCTGCAAAGCATTTTTCCGAAATCATACAGAGAAAAACAAGCTTGCACCAAGGTATCAAGAGGGGATCCTTGTGGGGTATCAAGAGGCAACAAACAATTACCGGATCTATTCAAAAGAGACCGGCAGCATCACCATCAGCAGGGATGTGGTGTTTGCAAACACTGAATTCAATTCAGAGCAAATTGAAATTCCGGAATTGGAACTTAAAGTTTCACAGCCTCAGATCAAGTCCGATGAACCTGTCCTTTTGCAGGATGATGGTCCATATGTGCCTCCATCACCTGTGAAAACGGGTATGCCACAAGTTGAACGGTTCTTCCGGAAACAAACAAGCTCAAAAAGTGATTGACAGAGATCATCATCGCCAAATTGCTGCAGAACGCCGGGCATCTGCTGCTCCACCGATACCGCAGCAAGGGGGGCATAATGGCGATAATTCAAGCGACTCAGACTCATCAGATGAGCTGAATTTGCGAGATGATGAGGATTTTGAAGGTGCAAATGTTGCCTATGCCTTACTTGCAACCAATATACCTCAAACATACTTGCAAGCACGAGATTCCGGCGAGTGGGAGCACTGGAAAGCCAGCATGGACTCAGAACTTGCAAAGATGGACAAATATCGAGTTTGGGAGGTTGTGGATCGCTCAAATCAAAGAGTCCTCAAAGGCAAATGGGTCTACACTCGAAAAATTGATGGTGAAACCGGCCAACCTTCAACCTACAAGGCCAGATTTGTTGCCAAGGGTTATTCCCAGATTGAAGGACTTGATTTCAACGAGTTATTTGCCTCTGTTGCGCACAAAGACACCATCAGAGTCTTCCTGGCCTTGGTCAACCACTTCAACATGGAGTGTGACCAAGTAGACATCATTGCAGCCTTCCTGAATGGCGATTTGGAGGAGGAAATATATATGGAACCACCAGAGGGCTCCAATATACCTGCAGGCAAAATTTTGCGACTCAGGAAATCGCTTTATGGTCTCAAGCAATCTCCTAGATGCTTCAACAAAGCTCTGGATAATTGGCTTCGGTCTCAAGGCCTCAAACCAACCTCTGCAGACCCCTGCCTTTACTACAAATTCGAAAATGGCAATTTCCTCATGCTCTCAGTTCATGTGGATGATCAGTTGATTGCTTGCAACAACAGACAATATCTGGACGCTTTCAAAATCGCTCTGAATGCGGAATTTGAGTGCAAAGACTCAGGACCAGTCTCCTACTTCTTGGGATTCAATATTCATCGAGATCGGACTCAGAACAAGCTGTTCATGAGTCAAGAACATTATTTGGAGTCAATTTTGGACCGGTTTGGTATGAGTGACTGCAACCCAGCCAGAACTCCTCTGCCTACCAATTTTCGCCCCATCCCAGCCACAGATACCGAATTTGAGGAGGCAAAGCATTACCCATATGCCCAAGCAGTGGGAGCCATTCTCTATGCCTCAACAATCACAAGACCGGATCTTGCCTTTCCAGCCTCTCTGCTGTCAAGATATATTTCCAAGTACAACACAGAGCACTGGAAAGCGGCCAAACATCTGCTTCGGTACATCAGAGGCACCACAGACCTTTGTTTGACCTTCAACAAAGAGAACTCAAACAGAATTGCTCTGGGCTATGCAGATGCAGACTGGGGAGGCGATCTAGACACCAGGAGATCAACCACAGGCTACATCTTCAAAGTCTATGGTGGAGTTGTGGCCTGGAAAAGTCGGCGGCAAAATACAGTGGCGCTTTCTACCACAGAAGCAGAGCTCATGGCCTCTTCTGAAGCAACCAGGCAAGCCATTTGGCTCAGGCAACTTCTCAGTGATCTCCAGCTTGAATTGGAACAGCCATTGCCAATTCTAAACGACAACAATGGAGCAATTGCCTTGTCAAAGAACCCAGTCAACCATGACAAGTCAAAGCACATTGACATGAGACACAAGTTTGTCAGGGAGAAGGTGGAGGACAGCACAGTGACCCTATCACATGTCCCATCAGCTGAGAACATGGCGGATCTCCTCACCAAGGCGCTCCCAGCAGAGGTATTCAACAGGCTGAGGGATCTACTTGGAGTTCAGCAAAGATCAGATTGAGTGGGAGTGTCAGAATTGTGAGCAATACTGATCTGTGCCACACTGCCACACTGCCACATCGCTTTATACCTTTCCTATTACATAAGGAAACTCTTGTAGCTTCGCTTTTCCTGCTCTGTGAGCAGGGAACTGTCTCTATGCACTTCATATCATCCGACAAAAGAGTGTGGGGTAAAGAGTGACTACAGTAAGTAAGGAGGTGGCGATTTGGCTGGGAGTGGCCAGTATTAGGGATAAGGAGGTGGTAGGGAGGTAGAGTAGGGGTAGGGGAAGGAATATGAGAAGTACGATAGTTTGAACGCCGTTAGGGGCACCAAGGCGATGTTTTAGGGGCACCAGGGTGCCACATACGGAAGCAAATTCATAATGCCGAAACACCGTTCACCTCTTACATCTCCTAAGTCGCTCGAGCTACTTTGGTCTGTTCGCAACAAGATATGACTGCACAGACATCCGTTTTACATGTAGAGCTCTAAATCCCGCCCTGGACAGGCCCCTGATAAAATCCAGCTGGCTCCGGCTGCACATAGAATTGGCTCATTGGCAAGGCGGGGTAGCTGTCCTGGACAGGCGGTCGGGGGCGCGATAGAGGGGGTATCGGGTCATAGGGGACATGGGTGGCGATGTTGCCGTTCCTGACAGAGTGGAAGCTCGGATTCAGCCCATAAGAGCTCATTGCCGGTGTCGCAGCCTAGCCAATCAGCTCCAAGCAGCCACCAAGCTGTGGCGGTCTTTGAGTGGCAGAGACTCACCGGTGCTGCTCCCCAATGACCTGTGCTCGCCATCCATGGCCCTGTGCTCCCCATCCAAGAGCTGCTCAACACCATCCTAGCCCTGGTTGTCACTGTCTCCATCTCCATCGCTGTCCTCTCGGTCTCCCTAGCCATCATTGACTCCATGAATGACTGAATTGTCGATTCAAGGCTGACCAGTCGCTTTCGAGTCTCGCTCTGCTCGTCATCGGCCTGGGCGTCCTTGCCAGCCTCCCAGGCGTCGCAGCGCACGGTCCAAGCGTCCTCATTGCGGGTCTTGAGTTCTCGGCCGGTGTGGCAGTTCTTAGGGAGGTGTCGCTTTGGGCAGAAACAGCACTTCCGTCTCCCTTTCCTCTTGCCCAGCTGCTTCTCTGCTCGGGTGTGTAGCCGCCCTGTGTTACTGTCGATGTCGGCCAAGACCTGGGTGGCTGTGCTCCTTTCCCCTCTCCTGGGACTGCGATCTCGCAAGGGACGATCATCGAACATTTGGGTGTCGGCAGGGATGTCGGCAGGGATGTCGGCAGGGATGTCGGCAGGGATGGGATCATCATGGATGGGCTGGGTGGCGGTCTGGGTGGCGGTGAGAGGTACCTGAGAGGCAGAGATCGATTCCTGGGCCGCTGCAGCAGCCCGCCGCTCTGCTCGGAAGCGATTCTGCCGTAAATGCGGATCGCGAATGACATTGGTGTCGTTATCGAGCTCCCATTCGGGTCCTGAGAGCTGATGGACGGCCACAGTCCCTTCTGGGATGCTGTCGGACACTGCAGCGGTGATGGCGGCCACCGTCTCGTCCCAGATGGTCGGATTGAGCAGCCGCCAATGACGATCTATCGCAGTGATCGATACCAAGCGATCCATGTTGCCTGCGAAGTGATGTGCGCACGAAAGACCGTAAGACCGGTAGAAGCGGCTTGTGCACTCGGGCCTGCTCTCGGGATCGGCCTCCCAAGCCTTCGCTTTCCGGAATTGGGCGGTCATAAGGGACAGAGCAGTCCAGGAAACTCGCTGTCGGACCTTGTCGAAGGTGCGCAGCAGGCGGCTTTGACGTTGAAGGTGTTGTCGGCCTGTGCTCTCCAGGATTGAGTTGACCTGTTCAGACATGAACATCTTGGCGTGTTCGAGCACCCGATAGAGGTCGTTGTGCGCCCCTCGAAGCTCTCTCTTGGATGACCAATGGGCTGCCTCGAGTCTCGAGTTTGATGTTTGACCGAGGTGGCGATGGTGATCGATAAAGGCAGCGACAAAGAGCTGTTTGATGTCGTCCAGCATGGTCTGTATGTAGCCATTGGCACTGTCATACCGAGCACCACCCCATCGACTTCGAAGGGTAGCGAGGGCGTCGGCTAGGGCGTCTTCGGAGGCTGCATTGGCGATGTCGTCCATCCAGAAGTCGCCATAGGCTGAGAGCTTCTTCTTCCAGCCCTCCAGGTCGGCAAAGCAAGGCTTGGCAGCCAGCTTGATGTTCTCGCGCAAGTGCCAGCGACATGACAGACGTTTGGTGTCAGGCAGAAGGATGTCGATGGCATTGGTGAGGGCGTCCTCGCGATCGGTAATGATGACCTTGATGTCCGTCTTTTTGATCCCAATGAGCTCGAGGAAGGCGGCGATGGCGAGATCATACCACTGCTCGGCCCCGCGCGATAGGAAGCCGACGGCGGCGGTGTAGGTCTGGTTGGTGGCGGTAAAACCGCAGATGTGAAGCATCGGTAGCCGATAGCGATTGGTGCGGAAGGTACAATCGATGAAGAGGACGGTCGGGTACATGTGTGTCATCGCGCGGGCGTCGGGGGTGGTGAAGACAAGGCCGCAGAGCTCCCCATTCTCATTCCTCCAGGCCTTGAACAGGTCGCCGTTCTCCTCAAGACTGCGGACGGCGGCCTCGGTCGCACTTCTCCCAGCCCGAAGTGAGGCCTCGTAATGATGGCGGATGTTGTGAACATCGCTTCGGGTGACGAGGGCAGCAGGGTGCTCGGTCTGAATGAGGCGCACAATCTGAGAGACCTCGAGGCGGGCGTTGATGTGTCGGTGGATCGCTTCTTGTATCTCGGGGGTTCGACTCATGCGGCGGAGGTAGGCAATGTCGACACCTCGTTGCGGTTCATGGTTGTGGGTGTTGTCGATGACGTGAGGGTGCCAAAGGCGATCGTCTCGGCTGCGGCCGGATCGTTGGGCGTCATCGATGGTCTCTCGCCGCCATTGGACCGCCCATGAACAGTCACACTTGGAGGTATAGCTGTGTTGAACCGGATCGACGGAAATAGGTGGTACGCTCACATGAGCTTGACTCATCTTCGAGTAACCTCGTCGAGGCTACTCGATCCTCGACGAGGTTGTGCCTCGACGAGGTTCACCCTCGACGAGGCAGAGAAGCTGCCACCAACGATAACTCCGCTTATAACGCCGACACCCTCGACGACCTTGTAGAATGCCGCCGCCTGTTGCCCTCCTCATCACTCATAGCAAGTGCTGAGCGGGCAACAGGTAAGTCCGAATGCATCACTCATAGCAAGTGCTGAGCGGGCAACAGGTGACCGGAATCCCATTGCCTCAGAGCTAAGATTCCGTCGTGGTAACGTCTCGTTCGACAAGTCGCGGTAGATAGAACGCGTCAACAAACTCGTCGACCTTGCCTACGCACCGCCAGCCTCGAAGTGGTCCTCCGTCATGCCATCTGTGCAGACGGTGAAAGAGGAGCGCAAGCTCAACGGGCGCGACAACTACGCCCAGTGGGTGCGCGAGATTCGAGTCGTCCTCGGATCCGCCGGTCTCGTACCCCACATCACCAAGGACGCGTCAGCGATTCGGGCACTCGTCGAGGCTCGATATCCAGTGTCAAGTCCGGCGACAGCAGCCGAGACATCAAAGAGAGCAGTTGCTCTATACGAGCATGAGAAGGAGCAGTCCACCGCCCTCTCCACTCTCTATGGCAGTCTGACAGAGACTGTCCAAAACAAGCTTCCCTCGAACCTGATCGACTTCGAGAATCCTCAACCGAAGGGGCTCTACGATCATCTGGTCACCACATATGGGGCCGACAACGGATCTCGCCTAGCCGAATTATGGTCATCGATATTTGGCGAGACCATCCCAGAGAATGAGGACCCCGAACCTCATCTCACAGCTATCCGGTCGCAACTGGCCGAAATCACCTCCTCCGCCATCACTTCCAAGCTCACCCTTGAGCAATTTGCCAACCAGATTGGCGCATACGCCGCCATCCGTCGCCTACCGTCCTCATACGGCCTCCTCGCATCGACCTTCTACTCAGGGACCTCGTCGAACAAGATCCACCTCGACGAGGTTATCGATAGGGTCGCCGATGAACATCGCAGACGTCAACAAAAGGGCGAGAGCGTAAACGAGATGGGGATGCTCAGCAAATCCCTGCAGAAACCGGCAAGCAAGAGATGCATCCACCATCCGGATCAGGGGAGACACTCCACAGATGAGTGCTGGAAAGTGATTGGAGTGCCGAAGCACATCCAGGAGCAAAGGTCGGCCAGGGAAGCAGCCAAGGGAAGGAAGCAGGGAGGACAAGCGAAGAAGGCAAGAGAGCAGATGGAGTCAGAGGATGACTCATCGAGTGAGAGCAAGAGAGGCTCGTCGAGGGAGACAAAGGAGGAAGGATATTATGCGACGGAGATTGCACTACACGCCAACGACAACCTCCCATCCACCTCCATCATCATCGACAGCGGTGCCACCAGTCCATTCATCAAGGACAAGCACCTTCTCTCACATCTCACCAAACTCGACAAGGCCGTCAAGATCCAAATTGGAGACGGATCGATTGTCGAAGCTACACACTCCGGCCGCCTCACCTTCAACAACGTATGGTACAACAACGCCCTCTACGTTCCATCATTCTCGCACAACCTCCTCTCAACACAGCGCCTCGGTCCGTACACAGGGACACACTGGCGCTTCTCGAAGGACTCGGCTACATTGGTCGAGAAAGGGAAGGTCATCCTCCGGGGAAAGAAACTTGGCAACCTATGGGTTGTAGACGACACACCGGTACGCACCACCTCGCGCATTCACCGAGCACTTCAGGCAATAGAAAACACTGAAGCCGAAGACACTCGCCTCCTCACCTGGCACAAACGCCTAGGTCACTCGAACATGAGGAAGGTGTGGGAGCTCGGGAAAGAGGGGAAGCTAGGCGCAAAGTGGACAGGGTCATTTCGGAGAGTCGAATGCATGGATTGCCTGAAAGGGAAGGCAACGCGCTCGGCATCTCTACCTAACCCTCGTCGAGCCAGCAAGCCCCTCGTCGAGGTATCAGTCGATCTATGGGGACCAGCAACCGTCCAGTCGAGAGAAGGCTTCCAATACTTCCTCACCTGCTATGACGACCACAGCAAATACGTGCAGGCCATACCACTCAAGAAGAAGTCGGATGCAGCCGAAGCACTGCAAGACTATATCAAGTTGGCAGAGAATCAGCTTGATCGAACAGTCAAGACCATCCGCTCAGACCAAGGAGGCGAGTTCACGAGCAAGGAATTCAGCCACTGGTGTAAAAGCAAGGGAATTGAGCATACCCTCACGCCGACCGACGCACACAATCAAAACAGTCGAGTCGAGCGCGTCCATCTCACCATCCTCAATGACATCCGCACATGTCTCGCGGACTCGAACCTGTCAAGTCAATTCTGGGTCGACGCATTACGATATGTAGTCTTCACCAGAAACAGGCTACCAGACTCCCAAGGAAAAATCCCTGTCGCTCTCTTTCGACCACATCACGACATTGACATACGATATGAAGGAATGCAGCCATTTGGCCAACACTGCATCTATCGAGTTGTGAGCCCCGCATCAAAGCTCGACGAGCGGGGTCAATGCGGTCGACTGCTGGGATACACAGAAGGGAGCTGGGGCTACAAGGTGTTGACCCAAACCAACAGGGTCATCGCAAGTCGGGACGTTACATTCATCACGGGCAAGAAGACAACGCCACGTTCAGATGAACCGCGACGGATTCTGGAGCCGCCTCAACCTGAACCTCGACAAGCATCGACGAGCCTCGACGAGGATGACGATACATCAATCGAGCTGAACGAGATAGTCGAGGCAGGGGAGGCACCAGAAGAAGAGGAACAAAGGGAAGAGATGGACGACATACCTCCCCAAGCCGTGCCAAGGCAAGGGAGAGGCTGGGCCAACGAATACATTCGAGAGGATGCACCGAGCCCAGAACCGAACCCCGACGACGGACCAGAGGATCCAGATCGTCGGCTAAACCAGCCCATAGAGGCCGATGCAGATGAACCAAGACGGTCCGGGAGACTAGCAGGTCAAGAGCCCAGTCATCACCCTCTGCACGACATCGACATGGACTATAACCGAGTAGCCATCGAGCACGCGTTATCAGCCCAGTCACTCACCAACCCTCAGTCATACACCGAAGCTCGTCGAGCTGCAGACTGGGAGGAGTGGAACAGGGCCATGGACGAGGAGATGACAAAGATGGAGAAATACGGAGTGTGGGAGAAAGTCCCCAGAGAGAACCACCGCACCCTTACAGGCAAATGGGTCTTCACCCGCAAAATCGACGGGGACACGGGCAAAGCAAGCCAATACAAGGCTAGATTCGTCGTGAGAGGGTTCCAACAAGTCTCAGGACGGGATTTCGACGAACTCTTTGCATCGGTCACCCACAAGTCTTCATTCCGCCTATTCCTCACCATCGTTAACTACCTCGACTGGGAATGCGACCAAATCGACATCATCGGCGCATTCCTCAAGGCCAACATCGACAAGGACATCTTCATCGAGCCACCAGAAGGTAGCGACATCGCTGCCGATCACGTCCTGCACCTCCGGAAGTCATTATACGGTCTCCGACAATCACCGCACTTGTTCAACAAGCGCCTCGACGAGTTCCTACGGGAGCTAGGCTTCAAACCAACCCTAGCGGACCCATGCATCTACTCGCTGCGACAAGGACACAAGCGGTGCATGATCTCAGTCCATGTTGACGACATGCTCATAGCCGGCAACGATCGATCAACAATCGACGAGATCAAGCGGAGGATCGACAAGGAACTTGAGTGCAAGGATCAAGGACCGGTCTCATACTTCCTCGGTATCAACATCTACCGAGACAGGCCAAACAAGAAGATGTACCTATCACAAGAGCACTACATCGAGGCAGTTCTTCAACGCTTCGGTGAAACCGGGAAAGCCTGCAAGACAATCTTGCCAGACGCAAAGCTCGTCGAGGCTACGCCAAAGGAGGTCGAGGAGGCTCGAGACAAACCGTTTCCTGCACTCGCCGGGTCAATCCTCTATATCGCCACTATCACCCGACCCGACATCGCCTACGCAGCCTCACTGCTGTGTCGCTTCATAAGCAAATGGTCACTCGCGCATTGGAGGGCCGCAAAGCACCTACTGAGGTATCTTCGAGGAACCTCGGATCTTGCTCTCACCTTCGATGCTCATGGAGGGAGACGAGCACTGTTGGGATGGGCGGACGCAGACTGGGGTGGATGTCTCGATACACGCCGATCAACAACTGGCTATATCTTCAACACCTACGGAGGCATCGTATCATGGAAAAGCAGGCGACAACCGACAGTCGCACTGTCAACGACACAGGCAGAGCTCCTTGCATCGACAGAAGCGGGCAAAGAGGCAATATGGCTCAGGCAACTATTGAACGACCTCGACCTAGGCATAGATGGAGCAGTGCCCATCTACAACGACAACAATGGGGCCATTCAACTGGCCAAACATCAACACGGGTTCAAGTTGAACAAAGCATTCGACATGCGAGCCCAGTGGATACGAGAGCATCAAGCTGGTGGTCTGCTTGAGCTCAAATACACACCAACGGACAGCAATCGAGCCGACATCCTGACCAAGACCCTTTCGGCCGAGAAGACAAGACAGCTCCGGCAGTTACTGGGATTGGAAAGACAAGGAGAAGGAGGGCAGATGAGTCAATAGACATGCTCGCGAGGGGAGGCGACGGAAATAGGTGGTACGCTCACATGAGCTTGACTCATCTTCGAGTAACCTCGTCGAGGCTACTCGATCCTCGACGAGGTTGTGCCTCGACGAGGTTCACCCTCGACGAGGCAGAGAAGCTGCCACCAACGATAACTCCGCTTATAACGCCGACACCCTCGACGACCTTGTAGAATGCCGCCGCCTGTTGCCCTCCTCATCACTCATAGCAAGTGCTGAGCGGGCAACAGGTAAGTCCGAATGCATCACTCATAGCAAGTGCTGAGCGGGCAACAGGTGACCGGAATCCCATTGCCTCAGAGCTAAGATTCCGTCGCGGATCCCCTGAGATAGGCTTGGCATGATGATGACCGGCTCGACCGCCCCTCACACATGTCATCAGACACCGACCGGTGACTGCACAACTCCTCGAGGTCACCGCACAGAAGTCGGCAGCCAAAGCGAGCTGTTGGGTGTGGCGCTGTGCGGCAGAGAGCGATGACTGGGGCTCGAACGACAAGGGGGGATGAGTGAGGATGGGCTGAGGAGCGTGCGGGTTTTGCTCGAACAGGTCGTCCTCGAGATCACTCAAGTCTCGGTCCGACTGAGAATTGTCGCCGAGGCGTGAGATGTCGTCCTCGACGAGGATCTCGGCATCAGACTCGTCGTCTGAGTCCGGAGAGAGAGAGCGGAATTGCCTGAGAGGGGTGTCATCGACAAAAAAGGTGCTGGGGCAAGGTGTTGACATCGGTCTCGGGGTGACCCCTAGGGTAAAAGTGAGATGGGCTGTAAGTCAGCAAGCAGATCACTTCTGGGCGACAGAAGCATACTCACCGATAGAGAAGACTCTGGAGAACGTCCTGAGCCCATAGAGAGAGGGGTAGAAGGTGATATGCGGTGGATGGGGCGATTTGATGGGAGGTACCCGGGGGCGGGGAGGAGAAGGTGTCGATCTCGGTCAAATCGTGTCGTACAAGAGCGTGAGGAGCATGAGGATGTAGCTACAGTCGTGTAGAGAGCGTTGAGCGTAAAATGAGCGTGATCAGAGACGTATATCGTGAGATGTCGTTATGACGGTGGTGAGCAATGACGAGGACGAGTGGTGAGATCAGGGCTGAGCGGCGTTTCGGCGATATCGACGCGTCCGTGCACGAGGCATTCTCGGCATTACGGCGTTTTGGGCTACGGGATGGTGTGGCGTCAGCGTTTCGGCAATAGAAATGATTCCGCTGGTGGCACTTTGTTGGCATTTCGGCAATATCTTTGCTTCCGCTCGTGGCACCCTGGTGCCCCTAAAACATCGCCTTGGTGCCCCTAACGGCGTTCGATAGTTTTGGTTCTTGGGGAAATGGTCCGGAAACCCCCCGCTATATATATCCAAGCGCCTCCCACGTTGTGACTGTTCTACACCGCCACATTGTTGCAAAGTGTTCATCCACAATCCCACATTGAGGTGTTGTTGTAGCATGTTCCTACATTGCAATTCTGTGCACCCTCGGTTCCTCATTGTGGCCGTGTGTTGCCTCGAGAGCACAATGCGGCTTTGTGTATCCTCTAGAGCACATCGAGGCAACGTGAGGCCACACCTTGTGTCAGAACAGACTTATGTAAGCGGTCACAAGAGAGCCTGCAGTGCATTCACACTGTACCAAAAGGTATGTTAACGGATCCTTACCCTAAGGAATCCGCACCGCTTATATTAGACTTGTGTCAGTTTCCTGACACTCGACACTCCTTGGGCAAGTTCAGTCCCTGAACTTATCGAGTCCAACCACACCGAAACACTTGACGTCATTTGGGTTCTATTTCTCACTATTCGTTACTAATTGTAACGAATTGTATCGATCAATCTCCGATTGCATCGACTCATTTCAAATTGTCCATAACAGGCACAATTGAACCCTGATAGTCCCCCTGGGACCCTGCCCGCATGACGTGGCATTTCCAAGTTGGTGCAAATAGCTGATGCCCGGCCCACACCGGTATTTGAACACACAACCCGTTATGATCCGTTATCTGTCAGAACAGACTTATGTAAGCGGTCATAAGAGAGCCTGCAGTGCATTCACACTGTACCAAAAGGTATGTTAACGGATCCTTACCCTAAGGAATCCGCACCGCTTATATTAGACTCGTGTCAGTTTCCTGACACCTTGCCTCACAAATTGTTGTGGGTCGTTTCTTGTGTGAGGAACTTGCTGAATAGGTCGGGTCATGACAGAATTGGTTTCAAGGCTGAGAGAAGCGATTTAGGCTTTGGGCTGAACTTTTTGTGGCTGGTTCTGCTGATTCCTGCATTCTGAATTCTTGTGACCATGGCATTTGTGATAATCGCAATATTTCGACATATCTCTCAGCCGGTTTGGCCTGAAAGCCGGTCTCCTTGCTGCAGCCAGTGCTGTGGCCGATTCCGAATTTTTCCGCCTCTCAAACTCAGCCTGGACAGCTGATTTGACCTCTGAGGAGCTGAGGGGTTGTCACATCCAGAGATTCTGCTTTGTGGCCGCATATGACTCAGGGAGAGCAAGAGTCATGCAGAATGTCAGAATTGTGAGCAATACTGATCTGTGCCACACTGCCACACTGCCACATCGCTTTCAGCTCTTTCCTATTACATAAGGAAACTCTATAGCGTCGCTTTTCCTGCTCTCTGAGCAGGGAACTTGTCTTATGCACTTCATATCATCCGACACAGAATGCAAGGATTTTGTCGGATATAATTTTGCCTGAGCTGTTCAGCTGGGTGTGGGCGCTTTGCTGTGCAGCCAAAGTCGGCATTGAGTCCTCCCCATCGATAATTTGGGCCCTGGCAAGCGATTGGAATAAAGCGGCTTGCCTAGCACCTGTAGAAGCAGAATGCTGCCGCTTCAATTCCTCCCAAAGCGATTTTGGTGAGGGTGATGTCCAATCTTTCACAGAGGTCGGTAAAGTAGCTTGGACCGTCCCAGAGAGGCTCTGGAAGATTATCACAAACGATTTATCGAATTTGAGCTGGTCTGCAGCTGAAATGGGTGAAATTGTCGGAATTGTGAGCAATACTGATCTGTGCCACACTGCCACACTGCCACATTGCTTCTGCCACTTCCCCTGAAGTGTTTCATAGCCATAGCATCGCTTTTCCTGCTCTGTGAGCAGGGAACACTCTCTATGCACTTCATATCATCCAACAGAAATCGGGTCGGTTTTGATGCAGGCAAGCAACCCCTTGCCCATAAGAGTTGTGGCGATATGCGATTCCCATTGAGGATAATTATCGCTGCCTTTCAAAGTAACAACTTTGATTTTGATTTCGCTCTCCTCCATTCTGCCGATAATTATATCTCGAGAACAAGGCTGGGTGGTTTTGGCTGTTGTTCACAGGGATAGTAGAGGCCAATGCGAGGTATATCGTGTGGTGAAGGAGAGATTTTAAATATACGAGTGTCAGCTGCAGTCGCAAAAGTTACTCAGCTGAAAGCAAGAGCAGCTTGAAAATGCCAGAAACGGCTCAGAGGTGCCCACCAGGTTTCACTGGATTCTGCGCCCACCGGCACGGTGTACGACCTGCTGGGTGCTCCACCGAGCCTGGGGATCGGCCCAAAGTTTGATTTCTGCAGAGCCAAGTCCGGATTTGCTTGAACTCCCTTGATGCGACCTAGATCCCGTTCTAGGGCGGTTTGCCTTCACCTGCCAAGCCCAGCAGGCCGCAATTTCACCCAGCGGTAGGGCAGAGAAGCGATAGAGTATTTGTAGAGAAATCGGAAAATCCGATTGCAGTAATATCGCAATAAGTCAAGAACAAGTGGGCCAATTGTGCTCTGCCAAGGCTTGAGTATAGCCTGTGGTTGCCGCTATTGTGTGTAAAAACGGCAGGCTGATCGGTGCAGCGATGGGCGAGAAATCGATTTCTTGGTTTGAGAAAACTCAACTCCAAATTTGCAGTTTGCTGGAATTGAGAAATCCAAATCTCAAAAACCGTACGTGCTGCCACGCTCTGCGTCACAGTGGTGGTGGATGCAATGATATACACCGTTGTGTAAAACGGACAGGTCGATCGGACAGGCGGATCACGAGAAATTGGCAAAGTTGTGATTGACTGTTGTTCTGGCCTTGTACGGGTGCTGGACCGCTGTAAGACCGTGTTTGCACTGTAGAGAGAGTGCTGTAACGTTCTGGCGCCTGTAGGTGAAGCGACAGAGGTTGTAGGTAAGGAGGTGTGCCGGAAAGCGTGCACTTTGGTGGTGCAATTGCGAGCGAATCGTTGAAGCTACCGGGGATTCAAGGATACCTCAAGAAAGAGCACGTCGAGCTCTATATGGGGACTGATTGGCAGGCAATTCGAACGTGATTCAGGCTCATAATCTGGCGGATGAATATGAAGTGCATAGAGAGAGTTTCCCGCTCACAGAGCAGGAAAAGCGACGTGATAGAGTTTCCTTATGTAATAGGAAAGAGCTGGAAGCAATGTGGCAGTGTGGCAGTGTGGCACAGATCAGTGTTGCTCACAATTCTGACAGTGGGGACTCATCTTCTGGTGTAGTGGTGAAATTCATCACGATCTGCCTGCTGTTTTTACACAACATAGAGGCAACTTAAAGATATATTCAAAATCAACCGGCAGCATCACCATCAGCAGGCATGTTATATTTGCCAACACAGAATGTAACAATTCTGAGCAAGTCAAAATTCCGGAATTGGAACTTAAAGGTTCACAGCCTCAAATCGAGTCCGATCAATCTGTTTGTTTGCAGGACGATAGTCTGCATGAGCCTCTACCGCCTCCAAAACAGGGAATGCAGGAGGTTGAGGGGTTCTTTCAAACTCTGGCAAATGAGCAAAAGGTCGCCAATCAAAATTTTCAAACTCCAAATTAGATTGAAAGAGATCATCATTGCCAAATTGCTACAGAACCCTGTGCTTCTGCTCCAGCTATACCGCAGAAAGGGGGGCATAATGGCGATATTGGCAATAATAATTCAAGCGACTCAGACTCATCAGATGAGCTGAATTTGCGAGATGATGAGGAATTTGAGGTGCAAACATTGCCTATGCTTTACTTGCAACCACTATACCTCAAACCTACTTGCAAGCGCAAAATTCTGGCATGTGTGCGCACTGGAAATCCAGCATGGACTCTGAGCTTGCCAAAACGGACAAGTATGGTGTCTGGAACATTGTTGACCGCTCAAATCAAAGAGTCCTCAAAGGCAAATGGGTCTACAACAGAAAAATCGATGGTGAAACCGGTCAGCTTTCAACATACAGCGACGGAATCTTAGCTCTGAGGCAATACAATGCTGGTCACCTGTTGCCCGCTCAACACTTGCTATGAGTGATGCATTCAGACTTACCTGTTGCCCGCTCAGCACTTGCTATGAGTGATGAGAAGGGCAACAGGCGGCAACATTCTACAAGGTTGTCAAGGGTGTCGGCGTTACAGGCGGAGTTATCATTGGTGGCAGCTTTCCTGCCTCGTCAAGGACGTGTGCCTTGACGATGCTACTTGAGGATGAGTCAAGCTCATGTGAGCGTACCACCCAATAGGTGGGATCGCTGCTGCGTTGAGATGGCAATAGTCAACGACCATCCGCCAATTCACAAGGTCTTGCTTCTTTACGCGGAACGTCAGCCAGCCATACGGTGAGTTGCTATCTCTTATCCGACCTGCGGCGAGCTCTCGGTCAATAATGGCTCGCATCACCATCTTTTGCTCCTGGGATACCTCATACAACGGGGCAACTCGCAGCGCATGATCCGGCCGCAGGTCGATGCGCATGTCTGGGCAATGGGGAGCCGTTCCTTGGCAAGGGTGGAAGATCTCAAGGAACTTGTGATACTGCGGCGGAACACAGCTCATCACAAGATCTTTCTCCTCTGGCCTGGCCGAGGTGAACAAAGGCAGGGTAGTGTCACAACGGCCACGCCCTCGACGACCAATGCATGTGGCCGACACCTCTCACGTGGCCGACACGTGACCTACCTCGGGCTGGAGAACCTCGACGAGGGAGTAGACGTTGAATGAACGCGCGACAACGGGAAGCAGGCGCAGAGTCATATAGGATGCCCCGGGCGCCCGTCGTAGTTCTTCAGCACTCTCTGATTGAGTCTCATGGATCACAATTGACGATCTCACTCTTCCCGTGGCACGCAGCGTGGCTGAGTTGCACTCACGCTGTATCCTTGACGACCTTGTTACCTCAACGACCTTGTAACCTCGACAAGGATCCATCCTCGACATCCTCGTTTCTACCCCTTTATCCTTTATTCTTGACTCTGATATTGTGCGAGAGGGCCTCTGCCAACGGGAGAGCGCAGCATCGTGACAGGTAGCAAGTTTGTCGAAGTTGTCAAACCTCTCCAAGACTGCTCGAGTGTCGGATACAGTGTACAGGCACATCAGTTCCTCTTTGACGGGGCTCGACCATTTCAAGGGAGCCGGGAGCACGATCGAGTTGGGCTTGGACACCTGCCCAATGTGCGCTCCGACTTCTTTGCAAAGCCTAGCCGGCTCCGCTCTTCTGGATCGTCTCGTCGAGGGGTCGTCGGTGCTCAGGAACTTTGAGCGAGACGTAGCGTGGGAAGCCCTTTGGGCAGCCAACTTGGCCTGGGACCAAATTGGCTTGAGCAAGGACGGGGACAAGGGCTGGGGCACGGGCGAGGGGTCAACGACCTTGGGCGGCATAGGCTAGTCGCTCGCAGGACTAGGAATGACCGGAGCAAGGTCCTGCTGACCTTCAGGCTCGCCGACACTTGGCAAGCTCTGCGGCGGCTCGGCCACAATGGGCAAGGCGGAGGCTCTGGCATGGAGCTTGTCACATCGGCCACGCCTCCATGATCACCAACGCACGCCTATGACACTCGACCCAGCCCAGCACGCCTGTCAGACACGTGAGCCTATTGTCGATCCTCGAGTAGCTTTGACGAGCCTCGAGTAGCCTCGACGACTCTAGAGCTCGAGCCTTGTGGATGGTGTTTCAAGGAGAAAGCCCAAGGCGGTGCAGAGGAGGGCACGGGTGATACATACAAGTCCTCACAGGTAGACCGTCCTTAGCACCATGGTATTGAGTCCCATGGATAAGAAGTAACGGCGCAGCCGTGTTGTCGACGCACGAGAGGCTGTAGGACACACCTTCTCAGGGAGTACAGAGACAGATCAACAGAGAGCACGTGTGAGAGGGCCCATCAGTCGACGACCGGCCTGGCCCTGTGACGGTATACCACGGTGCAACTACCCCTCACAGGACTAGGTCATGGCACCATCGACTCAACAAACCACGTCGACAGATCCTGAGCATCAGCACATTGCTCTACTGTCATGACAGGATCATGGCACGTGGCCAATTCTCAGCCTATATAGCTGGGATTCAAGCACAGGTTGCTATGAGTTGGATCATTGTGCCCTGTTGGTTCAATGGTTAGCAGCCAGCTATGCTATCCGGCATGACATCTTGTTATGTACCTGTACACAAAGGACCTTTCCAGAGGAGTTATTACACGTCAGGGAAACGTTATCAGAATAGCGAGGAAATACACGTCATAGGCTACCTTGCTTAATAAGCGAGTGGCAAATCACGGAGGATGCTTGTCACGGTGCCACGGTGGATGGGTGTCGACCCTCTGTCACAAAGGACAAGGCCAGGAGGATTCCACACCTGAAGAGCGGTGCGGCAAGAATGTACGCGAAAGTACAACGAGGTTGCCCGGGGGCTTAGTCTCTGGCTCGCAAAGCCTAGAAGTCTGCCTTAGGACGAGAGTGTTGGGTGAAACCAACTGTGTGACTTAACTGTAGAAGAAAGCACAGTAGAGATCCATCGCTAGAGAAGAAGGGGGTCAGAGGCAAAACCTCTGGGTTTATATCCCCTTCACATGACTACAGGGGGGACTAAATAAAGAGTATCGCTTATTAAGCAAGTGGAGGTACAAGAGCGTGTATCCAATATACACTTGGTTTGGTACTTTCGTATATCTGAGTACCTTCGTATATCTGAGATGGCTTGAAGCCTAATGTAACAACAGCGTCTAATGGGTGACGTGTGCTAAGCCCTCAAAGCAAAAGGTCCAATGATCAGTTCAAGGGTATTGAACTGATCCCCATTATAACCTGCTGCTGTTGGAACCAAGGTTCATGACAGGAGCCCCCCCTCAAGGGCTGGTGTCCCAACAGCCACAAGTTCTGGCCTGAAACCGGACGTACCAAGTGTAACAACAGCGTCTAATGGGTGACGTGTGCTAAGCCCTCAAAGCAAAAGGTCCAATGATCAGTTCAAGGGTATTGAACTGATCCCCATTATAACCTGCTGCTGTTGGAACCAAGGTTCATGACAGGAGCCCCCCCTCAAGGGCTGGTGTCCCAACAGCCACAAGTTCTGGCCTGAAACCGGACGTACCAAGTTTCCCATGACAAATTAGGCACGCGGCTACCCTGAGCCTATCCCTGAGTGCCACACCGGAGCTAGATTTATGTGGGGGTTTTACATAAGGTGGGTAGTATGCGGGGCCCCACACCCGACGCATCTCTTCAGGCACATGCCTGGCCAAATGGTGTGCACACACAAGGAATTGAACCCTGGTCATGGTGGAACTGATCATTCTGTAACAACAGCGTCTAATGGGTGACGTGTGCTAAGCCCTCAAAGCAAAAGGTCCAATGATCAGTTCAAGGGTATTGAACTGATCCCCATTATAACCTGCTGCTGTTGGAACCAAGGTTCATGACACCTAACTCTCGGGAACACGAAAACGCGAGAATACGAGAACACGAGAAACTAGAATAAGTGAAGCGTGCGCTACCAAACCTAAGTGGTTGACCTGTGTGAGAGGTCTGAGAAGAATTGTCGATCATGTCGACTGCCAGTTGGTACATTGTCGACTCTGTCGATTGAGTGGGGAAGCTTTGTCGATCATGTCAATTCATTGTCGATTGTGTCGGTTGGCCAGAGAATATTTGTCGATCTTGTCAATCGACCAGAAATCCAAGTTACAGATGGGAGAGCACAGGAGCGCACAGAGGAACTGTCACGACGACCACCTTCTCTGTCCAGGGCCCGGCGGGCACGTACACCGAATGGTCGGCGTGGGGCTCGTTGACGTCGACAGATGTGGGCGAGTGGGGCAAAGGGCTCGGCAAGGGACTCGCTGAGCTCGAAGAGATGAATGAGGTGGGCAAGAAACTCGGCGAGGGACTCGCTGAGCTCGAGGAGGTGAACGGGTTGAGCGAGGGGTGCGGCGAGGGACTCGCTGAACTTGGTGAGCGGGAGGGAGAACTCGGCAAGCGGGAGCGAGTTGAGGGAGATGGACGAGGGACTCGGCGGAGGACTTGGTGTCGCTGGTAGGCCAACGACGGGACGGAGCAGGCAGTCTACGTGTCTGCAGAGAACAACAATTGGGAGAAGACTACGGAACGTATCGCGCGCCCAGTCTTCCTAAGTATCCGCCGTCCCTCGGTGAGCTCGGCGAGTGATGCGTTGAATCAACGAGTCCGAGCTCCGTCTCTCCACGTGGCTTCCATGTGCTCTCCCTACGTCCGTCGTGACAGGAGCGCACAGGACCGCACAGTGGACCGCACATGACCGCACATGGGGCGCACAGGACCGCACTTGGAGCGCACGGAGCGCACAGGCTGTTTTGGCTGGTTGCTGGCTTGGTTGGTCATGACAATGCTCCTAAGTGATTTGTAAGCCTCCACCTGCTTACTCAGCAGTTGTCGGTTATTTATCCAAGTGAGTGGCAAATGCGTACAAAGCCTCCACCTTATATTGGATACAGGAAAACTGCTTAGTAAGCAGCTGGGTGCCAAATTGGAGAGACAAAGGAGGATATATACCCCCCCCCCCCTCTGAGTACGTAGGAGCCTTCTTCGTCGATGAATTATCATAAGTTACCCTCACAATCTGCGTCTAGGTGACTTGCGCTCTGGCGCACTTACGTAAAGAGTCGAACCTATCATCATCGTCCGTCCACCTTTGCGACTTCACTACGTTATCAGTCTTTGTCGTCCACTGGACACAGGGCTTGTCACCCCCTGGGTCTCGGTCGTAACACATCTACCCACAAACCTACAACTACCGGTGGATACTCGACTGAGAGCCGCCTCGACCAACATGGCCCAACCGCTGGGTGATCAGCCGTCTGTGCAGCAGTTGCTCGCGCAGAGCGTGCAGCTTCAGTGTCACAATGCTGCGCTCTCCCGTTGGAAGAGGCCCTCTCACACAATATCAGAGTCAAGAATAAAGGATAAAGGGGTAGAAACGAGGATGTCAAGGATGGATCCTCGTCGAGGTTGGATCCTCGTCGAGGTTACAAGGTCGTCGAGGTAACAAGGTCGTCGAGGATACAGCGTGAGTGCGACTCAGCCACGCTGCGTGCCACGGAGAGAGTGAGATCGTCAATGATGATCCATGAGACTCAATCAGAGAGTGCTGAAGAACTACGACGGGCGCCCGGGGCATCCTATATGACTCTGCGCCTGCCTCCCATCGTCGCGCGTTCATTCAACGTCTACTCCCTCGTCGAGGTTCTCCAGCCCAAGGTAGGTCATGTGTCGGGCACGTGAGAGGTGTCGGCCACGTGCGTCGGTCGTTGAGGGCGTGGCCGTTGTGACAGCTAGGCAAGGCGAGACAAGGCAAGGGGAGCCGACAAGTGCTAGACCTTAGCAGCGGGACGGAGCGAGACACAGTAAGTGAGGGAGTAAGTCCCATGCAACTCAATTGCGAGAGTACTGGAGATATATGAGGGCTCTGCGAGCCATTTGTATCCTACGGCCCGTCCATCATCTCTGTGACTCTGTCTCCGCAAGCTCAACGAGGTCTTGGCTCATCCATGTCGAGCTCATCGCTCTCTCGTTTCCCTTTGTCGAGTTTGCCGCATCCGGCAAACTCGCTGAGTAAGCATCGAGGAGGCCTATTGTTCTTCCACGGCAAGCTTGGCGAGCATGGCAAGCGCGGCGAGCTCTGGAGAGCTCCTTGCTGTCGACGAGGGGGCTGCGGTGACGGTGAGTCTTAGCTATGCGAGATGTATCCCCTTTGTCCGACAAATGCAGTAATTTTGCGTGGGTTGGTCTCGCGGCAAGCTTCGGTGAGCGCCGACGAGTTGCTTGACTCATGTTCCTTTCGCTTGGTTCTGCTCGGTCTTGGTGCTGCTTCGGTGTCATTTGTGACACGACGGGAAGCAGGCGCAGAGTCATATAGGATGCCCTGGGTGCCCGTCGTAGTTCTTCAGCACTCTCTGATTGAGTCTCATGGTCACCATTGACGATCTCACTCTCCCCGTGGCACACAGCGTGGCTGAGTCGCACTCACACTGTATCATCGATGACCTTGTTACCTCGACAACCTTGTAACCTCAACGAGGATCCAACCTCGACATCCTCGTTTCTACCCCTTTATCCTTTATTCCTGACTCTGATATTGTGCGAGAGGGCCGCTGCCAATGGGAGAGCGCAGCATCGTGAGACCTGGGTAGGTCACATGTTGGCCACGTGAGAGTAGTCGGTCACATGGAGGGCGTGGCCGTTGTGACACGCTCGGTCGTGGTCTTTATGGTAGTTGACAACAAGTCTTTCTTGTTGCTGGCTAATCACGTCAGACGACAGGGAACCCTTCCCCTCAATTTTCCTTGGCTGCAAGTGATCAGGATTGGCTGAAAAGCAGGATGATGAAGATGACAATGACAGGTACTCAAGTACTTGTACTGTAGAGAAACTCGAGGGAGGGGGGCATATTCAAGCTGTTATGTTCACGTGGGTCACGGTGATAAGGCCCACGCCCAGGTGATTGCCACGTATGGTGCAAAGTGACCACACAAATGATGGGCCGGATGAACGTACGTAATCTGCCCGCGTCCCATATGACCACAACAATGACCATTGTGTCCGGGATGTGAAGGCTTGTTACGATCAGACATGCATGGCGTTGATGGATGTTCAGATGATTTCCAGATGTGACTGGCCCGACCCGCTCTCCGCCCGGTCTGGCATGTCTGCACCAACAGCAACAGCAGGAGCAGCAGCAGCAGGCAAGACCAGCACCCGACCAGCGAGCATGGCATGGAATATCCGACGCAGTGCGAGTCGTCTTTCTGCCAGTAACCTCAACTGCATCGTCTGAGTTTGAAAGAGGAAGCTCGCCTTTAATGGTGTCGGCTGCGAGTCGAAGCCGATCGACGAGCCGGTTCGACTCGCGAGGATCGACGCCCCGTGTGGTTGAAAGTGAGAATAAACAACGTGAAGAGCCAGAGCGCCAGTCCATGCTGATGTGATACTGTCGTCTTTTATCGATTTGGATAGTTTGTGTAGCGTCCCGGGGTCTATGGAGAACTACCATCAGCCACTGCCGTATCGAACGGTGACAAAGAAAACCGACTAGGTTTCTCGCGGCGTATGTCCAATCCAGCGGGAGGGACAAAGATGTGTCAGATAGATGATGGGGTATCAAGTGCGCGACGATCCGTTGTAATACCTATTGGGTTCGGCTCAGCGCGCGGACCCAATGGCGATGGAGGGGATAACCTTCTCCAGCAGTCCCTCTGATGCCAGACCCCTTCCTCTTGGCCTTGGCCTCTGAGCTTGGGCAACCATTTGCTGCGTCGACGCTTGACCCTTTTCTACTTCGTAGCTGTAGACATGTGCCTCTTTCGTCTCGATGCAGATATCGAACGCACACCAGATGCCGGCTGGGTCGCCGTTCGAGCTTGTGGTTCGAAGGGGGTCAGGGATGGGAGGTTGGTGCTGCTTTCTCTTCCGGTTGTCTGGTCGGGCTGGTGATGGGGGAAGCAGAGCAGTGAGGCGTGCACATCCGACGATGGTGCTGGTTCCGGCTACGCTGAGAGTGTCGGGCAGCGGGTCGTTGACCAGTCTCACATTGTGATCCTGGTCGAACGTGACGAGTACGGGCACTCGATACATTCGCGCCGTCGACATCGATTGGCCGTGCTGTATGGCAATGAGGAGCAGGTGGACGAGATCGGCAGGGTAGACGTGTAGTGGAAGTGGGAGTGAGTTGCCCGTAGAAGAACAAGATGAAGAAGAGAGCGAAGGCAGAGTCGAGTCGATACCGTCCAAGACGCTCTTGACGACTCGTTGTATCGTCGTCGTCTGGCCCATCTCGGCTTCTGCTTCGGTTTGGGTCATGCCCACGATCTCTGGTGGGATCCAGGATGCCGCTTCGTCCAAGCAGTGTCCGGTGTCGGCGCCCTGTCGAGATATCTGTTGTTCCCGCCGAGATAGATGCATCTCCGAAGTGTCCATATCCTCGATCCACTGGGCGTAAGACTGACGAAGCAGATCTGACTGACGAAGCAGATCTTGATCTTGATCTTGATTTTGCTCTTGAGAGTTGTCGACAGATAATACGGGGTCCACGGCCAGGGCGGTTTGGTTGGCCAAGGGCCTCAAGACCTCCCATGCCCGTCTCGCATGGACGGCCGAGTGTGTCTGGTCAGCAAGGACGAACAGCGCCTCCTGGCTTGTCAGAGACGAGTCCGGGTCGAGAGAGTCGGAGAGACGAGTGCCGATGATGGATGGGATATCGGCCTTGTGTGATTGTATCTCGGCCAGGATGGTGTTGCGCCATGTTATTATGCCCTCGAGAGGACCGAGAGGGTCTGTCATTGTCAATGTATAACATGTGCTCAACACCATCATCATGACCATCATCGGAGGGAGCCTTCCTTCCATCTGAGCGCACGCCTATTCACGTCACTCTAGGTAAGGTTAGGTTTTCAGATCGACGTCATAAGAGTAGTCTTCAGTCTTGTGTCTGTCTTGTTTTATCCACAAAGTCCCCAATGGCAATGGTCATGGCAGTGGGAGGCGCCAAACGAAAACGTACAGATACAGATACAGCGACAGAGACAGACACCGCCGACCTGTCCGCCGCCCTGTTCGACCTCCACCGTCAATACATCCTCCCACTCGAAGAGCAGAAGCGAGCATTATCAAGTACACTCACAGCTCTCAGAGCGGATCCTCAGCTGTTCAATAGACGTGGACCAATAGGCGATCTGGTCATCTTGGCTTCGTCGTCGATAGACTTGGGGTCCAACGAGGTGGTGGATGCTTGGAAGGCTGTGGTCCCTCTTGCGCCGCTGCTCTGGCGTCTGATTCCGACCCCTCTGAGCCAAGAGACGGCGACGGCGATGCCCTTGGACTTGCTTGCAAGGTCGAGCAAAGCGGTAGATACTTGGGTCAGAGCTATCGATCATGCCCATCCCCGTACCCATTCCCATACCCATCTCGACAACCCGCACGCCCTACCCCATCTATCCTTGGGCACCGTCACGCTCAGCCCCACGTTCCTTCTCTCCGGTCTCGCAGAGCTCAACAAAGTCATCGAGCAAGTCAAGTCGTCATGTCTGCGACACCAAGCGCCCATCCATTCCGGCGACGGCGGCGATGACACCATATCGTATCACCCGGACCTGATGCAGCTTTGCGTTCAGACAGTCTCGGACAGCGAAGCGTACAACGTGGGCGGATCGCACATTGACATGGCCACTACTGCTCGGCGACCTTTGGACGCCGAACGACCGAGGATTGTGGTCGCACCGGTGTGCGTACTGTCAGGAGGGTCAGGAGGAACGGGAACGGATGCTGGGATGGGGATCCAGGGGGATGTATGGGCTGAATTCTGCCAGGCGTACCGCAACGGCAACGGCAACGGGTCCACGTCCACGTCCACGTCGGGGGACGGGGGCGGGGGACGAGCAGAGATCATTGTCGTTTGCTTCGGCGCTTTGCGTCTCGACAGCCAGGAGGCGCCGGATAAAGAGAGCGAAGCAGCAGGCTGGGATTGGTGGGTCGTCAGCTGCGATCCACGTACAAGGACAGCGGCCATACACGCTCATCACTCCCCTGGACTGCCGTCCATCGAGCCGGTGAGCCTTGAGGCTTGGTCCCAGCGAAGCGGAGCGAGGGGAAGGCTGACCCCTTAGGCTCTGATAGCCCGCTTGAGGGAGCTCGACCCATCCGTATCCGAAGATTCGCCTTGGGCGGGGACGGAGGGATGGTCCGTCAAGACTATATCACTGGTTCGCGCCTCTCGACCCTCCAAACCATAGAAGCGACAGAGTACTCATCGTCAGATGTCCCCGAGATCAGGCGACCTGTCCAGCGGTCCCATTGCCATCCTCGTCCTCCGCTTAGCCATCACTCGTGCCGAAACACAAACCGGTTTCGTCAGCAGGAAGGCCTTCCTATCGGCCCTCACTGCCTCCGCATCGGCATCGGCATCCGCATCCGCATCTGCATCCGCATCGCCTCGATCTCTGTCTCAACTGTCTCGAAGGTTGGCACTGCAACAGATACGGGACCTGATCACCATCCGAGAGCGGGTCTGTCAAGTTTGGGATGCTGCTCGAGAGGGGTTCTTCACCGGGGGGAAGAGAAAAGGGCGCGACGTCAATGGCGCAGGGTGATTGAGCGTCGTGTACGTTGTGTCATTGTCAGGGGGTAGCGAGGAGGTCAAGAAAATCTCGGCGTATCCGGGCGGAGAACTGATGACCACACAAATGACCACACGCCGATGGGCGTGACAACGTACAACGGACTTGTACTTTTCCATGCATACCGAGTACTCGTAACACTCCCAAGCAGGCAGTCGGCGAGTGCAGAGACGAGCATACGACATTGTCACAATGCTGTCTACCGCCTGTAAGGCCGCACTCTTGCGCGAGACACCTCATCAAGAGAACAATGTCGTGCGTCAGCTGCTGCACTGCTGGTCAATGGAGAGCACAGATTGCAATCAGCAAGGATGGATTGGATCTTGGTGTACAACTGCATTGTCAGCTCAACGTGACTGGAGCGTCAAGACATCGTCCAAGCAGGGCTGACAATGCCCTACAGACGAGTAGCAGCGAGAACAACTGTTCTAACGGGCTCGCGCCTGGTCAAAAACTTTCCGCCAAACTGGCACCAACACCAATCGGCAACCCTTCAGGCAGGGACGCCCTTGACGCTTCTCCCTACAAGATCTTTCCAGGATGGATGCGGCGCATTATTCTCAAGAATCGTAGAGTGACACGGCTTCAACTTGTATCCATCATTTTTGAAAGTGGCTACGCTCTTTCTCCTTTCTCTCGCAACTCTGAGACGCATCATGGCGATCCTAGGCTTCAAACGACGAGGTGCTCGCATCACACCATTCCTAAACAACAAGTCTCGGATACAACACCGCCTTCATGCTATCAGACACCGGTCTGATGGCCTGGATGATTGGAGAAGGACTATCTATGCGGATGAGGCGTCGCTCAAGATCAACGCGACCTTGGTCACTATGTGATGCGCAGGGAAGGGAAGGAATGGCTAGAAGATTGTCTGGCGCCCAAACTGCTTGGACGACGAGCCAGTATCATGCTCTGGGGAGCGTCATGGCACGTAAAATGGCATGGAGAACGGCCAAAACTGGTCCAAATTGACACCAGTGGCAGTCAAGGGAGAAGGAAGGGTGTCGCAGCGGCCATCTATCGCGATAAGGTCACAAAAGGCAAGCTCAAGCGGTGCTGGACAAACTTCAACAACAGCTGGAGAGGCTAACGAGGAGAACCAAGGATCCTGGAGGACAATGCAAAGATACATATCGCTACAACCCACAGAGATGTTGTTACAGTTACAAGGGGCCAAATCTACTATAATAAAAGAACACGATAGACAAACCATGTGGCAACCATGTGGCTTACACTAATCCCATTAGCTTATCTCGGACTTCCCCATTAGGCCGCTTTCCTAATGACATTAGCTTTGACAGCTCACTCCCGAATGTCCCGACCACTCCGACTACGCCCGAAGCCCGCACCGTATAATAGAATGCATGAGACAAACTGTCACGATGGCCACGCCCTCGACGACCTACGCACGTGACCGACACCCCTCACGTGGCCGACACGTGACCTACCTTGGGCTGGAGAACCTCGACGAGGGAGTAGACGTTGGATGAACGCGCGACGACGGGAAGCAGGCGCAGAGTCATATAGGATGCCCCGGGCGCCCGTTGTAGTTCTTCAGCACTCTCTGATTGAGTCTCATGGATCACCATTGATGATCTCACTCTCTCCGTGGCACGCAGCGTGGCTGGGTCGCACTCACGCTGTATCCTCGACGACCTTGTTACCTCGACCACCTTGCAACCTCGACGAGGATCCAACCTCAACGAGGATTCATCCTCGACATCCTCGTTTCTACCCCTTTATCCTTTATTCTTGACTCTGATATTGTGCGAGAGGGCCTCTGCCAACGGGAGAGCGCAGCATCGTGACAATCGCTCACCCGAACACCAATTTCCCTGGAGACAGATTGGGCCAGGTCTTCTGCCCGGTTGTTGATCGCAAGCACTGGTTTATGGGGTACCTCAGTTGTTGCGAAGTGTTACGACTCGAACCCGGCGGCCTTGAGGTCCGGCGACGAGTAGACGGCGGTAGTCGTAATGTGGCAAGCTCGGGTTGCACCAAAGGCGAAGGGGGTACAACCACTGAACCTGTGGCTTGGTCGGACGGCGTAGTAGGGTCGACAATCCACGAAGGCCACGGTGTGGATGTCGATGGTCGAAGTGCTCGAAGGATCCCACGGAGATAGGCGTCGTGGCGAGCAAAGGTAAAGACGAAGCGAGCGAAGGGAGGCTCGGTGCAAGGCTCTAAGACTAGGTGTAACTTGCGATAGATTGATCCTTGGGGAGAAGGATCAAGAAGTAGGCTCTTTATATATGTCTACGGGCTGGGTGGCAAATCCGTGTGCGCAACTCCTTCACCTGGAGTTGCCACTCACTCCACCTGACTCCGGGCTGGTGCCACCTTGGCGCCAGTACGGGCCGGCCTGGGTTCCTAGTTCCACTCGGGGTCACCTGGCGTCACCTGACTTCACCTGGCGTCACCTGGCATTCCCTGATTCCACCTGGCGTCACCTGGCGGTAGACCCTTCCAGTGTTCCATCTTTGTCACGACGACCGCCTTCTCTGTCCAGGGCCCGGCGGGCACGTACTCCGAACGGTCGGCGTGGGGGTCGTTGACTGTCACGACGACCGCCTTCTCTGTCCAGAGCCCGGCGGGCACGTACTCCGAACGGTCGGCGTGGGGGTCGTTGACGTCGATAGATATGGGCGAGTTGGGCGAGGAGCTCGGCGAGGGACTCGCTGAGCTCGGGGAGGTGAGCGAGGAGCTCGGCGAGGGACTCGCTGAGCTCAAGGAGGTGAACGGGTTGAGCGAGGGGTGCGGCGAGGGACTCGCTGAACTCGGCGAGCGGGAAGGTGAACTCGACGAGCGCGAGCGAGTTGAGGGAGGTAGACGGGGAACTCGGCGGGGGACTCGGTGTCACTGGCAAGCCAAGCGACGGGACGGAGCAGGCAGTCTACGTGTCTGCAGAGAACAACAATTGGGAGAAGACTACGGAACGTATCGCGCGCCCAGTCTTCCTAAGTATCCGTCGTCCCTCGGTGAGCTCGGCGAGTGATGCGTTGAATCAACGAGTCCGAGCTCCGTCTCCCCACGTGGCTTCCATGTGCCCTCCCTACGTCCGTCGTGACAATCTTGGAGAGTGAACCCTTCCGGGATTCCAGCTTGGAGAGTGAACCCTTCCGGTATTCCAGCTTGGGGTGTTGCGATCCGGGTGGCGGACGGTCGGGGGCCTGTATGGGTGGCAACGGTGACCGGATCGTAACAGTATCCCCCCTCTCGCATTTGCGAGCTCCTGCGAGCGTAGGAGGCCAATGTGTGTAGAGGTTATTTGAAAGAGGGTGCTGGGTCGAGTTGAATGCATGTATGCCGGAGTGTCGTAGGTGTCGATGTTGAAGGGTTGCATGCGTGTTGTTGAAGATATGTTTGGTGGATGCATGCATGCATTGTCGAATGTGTCGCATGCATTGTCGGAAGTAATGCATGTGATTGTTGAATTGTGGGGTGTTCCGGTTGGTGATTCGAGGATTGATCCAGTGTAGGTCCCAGAGGTGTTGAGCTTTGCTTTGACAGCAATTGGACCTCAATTCGGTATTCGAGGTGATGTGTCGAACTTGCGGTTGCAGTTGGCGGAGTTCCAGTCGCAGTTGGACGAGTATCATCGAGCTTGTTTGGCAAGGGAGTTGGCGGCATCTTCGGAGAGGGCCAAGCTTTTACAGACGCTTGGAACGATTCTCTCCTATCTTCGAAATGCGTAGTTGTCGTGTTGTGATCTCGTAGTTGTTGACTCCTTTGCTCGAAGACTATTGTCGAATAGGTCGAGATGAATTGAATTCCGATAGAAGTTCTTTGGCATGTTCGAGGTCGGACTCGGACATCCATTCGGTTTCGTCGTATCCAAGATACTTGACGAGGTAGCGTCGAGAGTCTTTGTACCGTTTGTCGATTTTTGTGTCGAGGATGGCTTCGATTTCCCATTCCTCTTCTCCTTCTATTTCGATAGGAGGTGGTGGTGGCTGATAACGACGAGGTATTCGATTTGGCGAATAGGGCGATAAGAGTCGAACATGGAAGACGTCGTGTATCTTCATGCTTGGTGGGAGATCGAGTTGGTAGGCATGACTTGAGACTTTCTTGGCAATGCGGTAGGGGCCAAGGTGTCAAACATCCAGTTTCTTGGTAGGTCGAGTTGTCCGGATGTGTTTGGTGGAAAGCCAGACCTTGTCTCCAACGCGGTAGACAGGTGTCGGGAGATGACTCTTGTTGTATTGCGCAGCAGATGCTTCCAAGGCTTTTGCAACTTCCTGTCGAAGGAAAGTATGCAGCTGGGCAAGTCCTTGCGCAGTCTGTGCGGCAGGTGGGTGTTCACCTGTGGATGGTGTGTCGAATACCGGTTCGAAAGTTGATCGCGGGTGATAACCTTTGTTTGCAAAGAAAGGCGAAACCGTAGTCGATGAATGTGGTGCGGAGTTGTAGGCGAATTCTGCAAGTGGCAGAAGGTCGGACCAATTTGTTTGTTGATAGTTGGAGTAAAGGCGAAGGTACTGTTCTAGCACCTGGTTGACTCGTTCGGTTTGTCCGTCGGTTTCTGGGTGGAAGGCGGTGCTCAAGTGAAGGTCGATGTTGAGCAGTTTGGTGAATGATCGCCAGAATTCGGAGGTGAACTCGGATCCTCGGTCGGATATGATTGATGTAGGGACACCGTGCTTTGAGAACACATGATGCACGTAAAGTCGAGCCAATTCCTCTGCGGTGAGGTTGGTGGTTGTCGGAACAAAGATTGCCATCTTTGTGAGTCGGTCAACAATGTCGAGGATCGAGTTGTATCCATTGGAGTTCGGTAGGTGTTTGATTAAGTCCATAGAGATCGAAGTCCAAGGATAAGGTGGGACCGGTAGTGACTTGAGGTGACCAAATGGCACGTGTCGGCGGGATTTGGTTCGTTGGCAGGTATCACAGGTGTCGACAAAGTGATGGATGAAGTCCTTCATACCAGGCCACCAGCAATGGCGCCTTGGCAAGGAGGTAAGTCTTCCTGCGACCTGGGTGTCCTGCGGTGGGATGGTCGTGGACTTGTCGAGTAATAAGGAGTCGAAGGTCGTCCGTATTTGGCACGAAGTATCGGTCGTGATATCGAATGACTCCAGTGTCGTCCTGTCGTAGAGGTGGGGACAGGTTGTCTCGCAGCTTTGCTGCTTCGGGATCCGCGGAGAGGGCGTTGCGGATGAGGGCCACAAGGTTGGTGGTGATGTCGAGAGTACCGCTAGCAAGGTATTGGCCATCTTTCAGGAGTTGCTGAAAGTTCTGTGGGTTGACAGTCCTGTCGAGTGAGGAACCTGTCTGGCCAGGATGATAGTCGGATCGGCGGGTGAGGGCGTCTGGTTTTGTCCCTTGAAGTCCCGGGCGGTACCGAATGACGAAGTTGAAGTCGGCCAAGAATTCGGACCATCGGGCTTGTCGTCGATTGAGTTGCTTTGAAGTCGCAAAGTACTCCAAGCTCCTGTGATTGGTATAGACCGTGATCGGATTTGCGGCTCCTTCGAGGTAGTGTCGCCATTCCTTGAACGAAGAGATGATAGCGAGCATCTCCTTGTCGTGTATCTCGTAGTTGAGCTCAGCGGGACTCATTTTCCGGCTGAGAAAAGCAAGTGGGTGGAGAATACCCTTGTCGTCTTGCTGCGATAGAATGCCTGCGATGGCATAGTCGGACGCATCCGTCTCCAAGATAAGGGGGAGAGTCGGATCGTAGTGCCGAAGAAGGTCGGCCGAAGTAAACGCTTGCTTGAGCGTGTCGAAGGCGATTTGCTGTGCGGACTCCCAAGAGAAGGGGAGTTCCTTATGCGTGAGCTGCGTAAGGGGATGGGCGATTGTCGAGTAGTTTCGGATGAACCGTCGGTAAAAGTTGGCGAAACCGAGGAAGGATCGGACATCGTGTAGGTTGCAAGGTGTGGGCCAGTCGAGGATGGACTGGACCTTCTTCTTGTCCATGGCGATTCCGTTGGGAGAGATGACAAAGCCCAGGAATTCGACTGTGTCGGTGTCGAACTCGCATTTCTCGGCTTTGGCAAAGAGGCCAACTTGTCGGAGTCGGTGTAGCACTTGTCGAACGTGCTGGCGATGGGTCTCAGCATTCGGGCTGAAGACTAGGATGTCGTCGAGGTAGACAATGACGAAGTGGTCGAGCATATCCCTGAAGTTGTGGTTCATCAGGTGCTGGAAGGATGCCGGGGCGTTGGTGAGGCCAAACGGCATAACTCGGTATTTGAAGAGGCCATAGCGGGTGCGGAAGGCGGTTTTCCATTCTTCGCCTTTGGCTATGCGGAGGAGGTTGTATGCGCCTCAAAGATCGATTTTGGTGAATACCTTGGCGGAGCGGAGTCGGTCGAGGAGCTCCGAGATGAGCGGTAGAGGATACCGGTTCTTGATTGTGATCTTGTTCAAACCTCGATAGTCGACGCAGAGTCGCAGAGATCCGTCTTTCTTCTTGACGAAGAGTATGGGTGCTGCGGCTGGCGATTCAGAAGGGGTGATGAAGCCCTTCTTGAGGTTGTCGTCAAGATACTCTCGAAGAGTACCAAGTTCCTTGTCGGATAGAGGGTAGATTGGTCCGTAAGGCGGTTGCTTGCCTTCTTCCAAGGGGATCGTGTGGTCAAAGGGTCGGTGTGGTGGGAGCTGGTCGGCGCTCTTCTTGCTGAAGACGTCGAGGTAGTCGTGGTACTTGGTGGGGACCATGTCGTGGTCTGAAGGTGGTGCAGTATCGGCTGAAGTGTTGGTGGTCGAGCTAGCTTGGGCCAGCATTGTGGTTGAAGTGTCGATAGGCGGTTGTGATGCTGGTCGGATGGTCGAGCTTGGGCGAATTGTGCGTCGAGGCCAACTGATGAAAGGGTCGTATTGAGCAAGCCAAGGCATGCCTAGTACGACTGGGAATACACCAAGTTGGGTGACAAGCGCACGGACCCAGAGGTTTCCGAAGTTCCGAAGTTGATTGACGGTGTGGTAGGTGATTGATGTTGTCGCACCAGATCCGTCCAAGAGCGATAAGGGGACCGGATCCTGTGAGTATAGCGGTAGGCCTTCGTTTTGGGCGAATTCCATGTCGATGAAATTGTTTGAGGCTCCAGAGTCGATTAGCGCACGGGCGCGTTTTTGGGTTGTCGGTGTGTCGAATTCGAGGAATATGTGTCGGTCTTGAATTATTCGAATGTTGTCGTTCTCTTCCATTCCAATTGCAAGGTATTGAGGGACCTGCTGGCGCTCCTTCTCCAACCCCAGGTTCCCTTTTGAGGTAGATTGGAGAATCACTCTTTTCCCGAAGGGAGAGAGCGGGTACGCTGTGGTCGAGAGGGCGGCGCGACAGGGCATTCCTTTACGGAGTGACCTTTCTCTGCGCAGTAAAGACAGAGATTGTTGTCCTTGCGTCGTTGGTATTCGGATGGGGTGATCTTCCCACGTTTGGTGAGTCGATCCTTGGCAGAGATGAATCCAGCTCGAAGAGATTCGGTTGGTCGAGTGAAAGTCGATTCGGTCGGACGAGTAAAGGTTGATTCCGTGCGTGTTGTCGAATTGGACCTGAACCCTGGTCGATTGTAGGTTTGGGTGAAGGTGCGTGTGCCAGAGGACATGGTTGTAGGAGGGCGGTCTCCTTTCTCAACCTGTCGTTCAAACAGTCGAGTGTCGATACGGATGGCGGCATCCTGTAAGTCCTGGAATGTCGCAGGTTTGCCAATTCGAGAGAGCTCGTCCTTGACGTTCTCCTTGAGTCCTCGATAGAATTGGGCAGCCTTTGCTTCATTGTTCCATTTGACTAGAACGGCGTGTCGCATGAAGTCGGCAAGGTAGGCGGAGGCTGAACCACGTTGTCGGAGAGCGTAAAGGTGTCGTTCCGCAGTTGCAACTTCATCGGGGTCGCCAAAGGTTTTGCGAAGCACTGTGCAGAACTTGGTGAAGTCGAACATGTATTCCGGTTTTGGATTGGCGGTGACCGATGGTTGAAACCATAAGAAGGCGGTGTTGCGAAGGAAAGATCCGGCGTATAGGACCTTTGCTTCTTTGGTAGCGAATCGATTTGGTTGAAGCGTGATCACCATCATGACCTGAGTGATGAAGGTTGATAGTTTGTTTCGCTGTCCATGGTAGGACTCCGGTTGTGCGACTTTTGGTTCGCTTGTTCGAGTTGTCGTAGCGGAGGTCGTACTGTCGGGTGTGACCTGTCGAGATGTCGGAGGATTGGCGGACAGGTGGGTGACCGATTGTCGAAGATCGTTGTTTTCGGTTTGAAGTGTGGCGGTCTGAGTAAGGAGGCTTTGAAGCTGCTCCTCGAGGATGGCGATGCGCTCCTGGTTGGTTCCGTTTGAGCGAGACATGTCGAAGGAAGTGTCGACTTTTGGCGAAGGAAGTATAGTCGATGATTGACCAAGCACAAGCTGTGAAGGATCAATCTATACTGTTACGACTCGAACCCGGCGGCCTTGAGGTCCGGCGACGAGTAGACGGCGGTAGTCGTAATGTGGCAAGCTCGGGTTGCACCAAAGGCGAAGGGGGTACAACCACTGAACCTGTGGCTTGGTCGGACGGCGTAGTAGGGTCGACAATCCACGAAGGCCACGGTGTGGATGTCGATGGTCGAAGTGCTCGAAGGATCCCACGGAGATAGGCGTCGTGGCGAGCGAAGGTAAAGACGAAGCGAGCGAAGGGAGGCTCGGTGCAAGGCTCTAAGACTAGGTGTAACTTGCGATAGATTGATCCTTGGGGAGAAGGATCAAGAAGTAGGCTCTTTATATATGTCTACGGGCTGGGTGGCAAATCCGTGTGCGCAACTCCTTCACCTGGAGTTGCCACTCACTCCACCTGACTCCGGGCTGGTGCCACCTTGGCGCCAGTACGGGCCGGCCTGGGTTCCTAGTTCCACTCGGGGTCACCTGGCGTCACCTGACTTCACCTGGCGTCACCTGGCATTCCCTGATTCCACCTGGCGTCACCTGGCGGTAGACCCTTCCAGTGTTCCATCTTGGAGAGTGAACCCTTCCGGGATTCCAGCTTGGAGAGTGAACCCTTCCGGTATTCCAGCTTGGGGTGTTGCGATCCGGGTGGCGGACGGTCGGGGGCCTGTATGGGTGGCAACGGTGACCGGATCGTAACACGAAGGGCTTGAGCAGCTGAGTGGAGGGTTGATGTTGTCTTGCGATCGGCCCAACAGACCACGATCCATCTAGATCGGTCTCAAGCAGTCCATTCTCGGCGTTTGTGTATGTCCAATCAAAGTTGCCCAGAACCTCGTCAATCTCTCGCTTTGTCTCAGCGCCCGAGACAAACGCAGAGTCCTCCCCAGTCCCCTTACCCGCCTGTCCAGCCAATGAGCGCATGTAGCGTTGTATCTTGGCAGAGGAATTGAAAGACTTCTGCTCGTAGGTGGTAATGTCATTTGCCGTTTCGAATGCGGCCGTTGCCCAGAGATGTTTGCAGTGTTTACCGGTTTGTTCAAATGCAGTGCAAGAGCATAATTGTCGGGCATCGCACTCAGAGTTGCCGTTTGCACCTTGGAGGGGTGCTTCCGAGGCGATCCAGCACCCGCAGTACTGAATCTCCCTACCCGCATCTCCAGCGATCAAGAAGACCAGGTTCGAGCGCCCTCTGTGTGCCAATGGAACCTCATTTTGGTCGAGGCAAAGGATGCGATCGGCCTCCCAAGCATTGAATCCGGCAAACAGCTGTCGAACGAGCTTCGGATCAGGTCGCAATCGTTCCAGCCAGTTATGCCTATAAAAGGGGAAGTAGATTTGAAGCAGGACCATGATGAGGCCGTCGGAATCGTAGCTCTGAGGCAATGAGATTCCGGTCACCTGTTGCCCGCTCAGCACTTGCTATGAGTGATGAGAAGGGCAACAGGCGGCGGCATTCTACAAGGTCGTCGAGGGTGTCGGCGTTATATGTGGAGTTATCGTTGGTGGCGGCTTCCCTGCCTCGTCGAGGTTGAACCTCGTCGAGGCACAACCTCGTCGAGGATGTGTGTGCCTCGACGAGGCTACTCGAGGATGAGTCAAGCTCATGTGAGCGTACCACCTATTTCCGTTGGAGGCGGTCAACTCTGTAGATTAATTGCGGCGGACCAGGCTGAATTTTAACGCACGGTTTGTTCATCCTACACAGCAGGAAGATGGCGTCGAACGTCTTGAATAAAGCCTCCGCATAATTGTTTGTCTACCACAGCCCGTCTCTGGTGATGTGCCCCGGCATTCCATAGTCCACGACATGATCCCTCCAGTGATCGCTAAACCATGTTTGCAGCAAATAGGAGGAGATGAACTCCCGAAAAGCTTCTCCTTGCTGGCCACCGCCCACCACGCCGCGCATATCATTTTCAAAGTGTTTCCAGTATTGGTCCCATTGCGATCGATAAGGACATCTTTGGTGTCGGCGAATGAGGTGGATAGTGGACTCCATATGGGTGTCAGAGATGGGGGTCGGTCCCAAATGCCCTTGCAACACTGCCCTGCAAGACTGCATCAGGTGAAACTGGCAAACTCTGATGCAACAGCCTGGGAAGACCGTCAAGATCGCTTGCCGCTCGGCCCCGCTCGCATCGATCATGAACATGGCGGGCTTGATGTCACGTCGGCCACGCCTCCATGATCACAAGCGCACGCCTACAACCCTCGTTCCAGCCCAGCGCGCCTGTCAGACACGTGAGCCTATCGTCGATCCTCGAGTAGCTTTGACGAGCCTCGAGTAGCCTCGACGACTCTAGAGCTTGAGCCTCGTCGATGGTGTTTCAAGGAAAAAGCCCGAGGCGGTGCAGAGGAGGGCACAGGTGATATATATACAGGTCCTCACCTGTAGACCATCCTTAGCACCGTGGTATTGAGTCCCATGGATAGAAAGTAACGGCGCAGCCGTGTTGTTGACGCACGAGAGGCTGTACACCTTCTCGTGGAGGACAGAGACAGATTGAGAGAGAGCACATGTGAGAGGGCCTATCAGTCAACAACCGGCCTGGGCCCATGACAGGTGATGTACTCTGTCGAGCCAGAGATTGCTTGCCCATTGCGTGGATGGTTCCGGGGGGCTATGCGGCGTGTTGTGCGCTTGTAGGAGAGGGAGAAGAATGAGTTGTTGACGTTGTAGATGCCTGTGGGGTCATGCAAGCTGCTGCAATAGAGTTCAGAGACCTAGAATCGTGTCAGAGCCGGTCTTCGCATCGCAGTGGGAAGTTAAGAGTGCTCACAAGGTTAAATCAGGCTCTGCAAAACTCCTGACAGTCCGCTTGCAAGCGCGCAAGCTCTCTCTATAGGTGTGAATCTTGACACCAGCCGGTCTGAATGATGATTGATAAAGCGCCCGACCCAGTTCTCCCCAATTTGCTCACCACAGACGGCCTCTGCAAGGTTGTGGATGTGCCGCGGGGCCAGGAGCGTCCCTCAAGCCGCAAATTGGTTGATCTTGTCCACCAGAGCGTCTTCCTGGACGGGTGAGAGGTGTTGCTTGGCACCATCAGCATGAGAGACGTGGGTGTTGGTCCAGCAGTCATGGAGGGTTGATTTTGCAACGTGTTGCTCTTGCGCAACCTGTCACACATTCTTCTCGGGATGCTCTCGCAGCTCCTGGATGGCCGAGTCAATAGCTGAATGCATGGCTGAGCAATGACAATAGTGGGTGTCATTTTTGAATTTCCTATGTATTTCGGTGGTAATTGAAAAATGCACACCTTCCCGTTTCGGCAATTATTGCCGTTGACATTCTACTAAACAACTTTGACTTTATGGTGTTTGTTATTTAGTCCAGCTCGCCCAATACGTCGTGCAAGGTGATGCAGGTGGGCTCGTTCGATGCAGCTGATCTCCAGGATGCCGCCAAAATTTTCAATGCATCAAAATACTGCAATATGGCCCGAGAAACAGTCAAGCGCCTTATCGGAGATGTTACCCCCAAGCCCATCACCGACAATCCCATCTATCCGTCTTGTCTTGGGCTCGCAAGCCTCCCAGGCGCCTCTGGCCCCGGAGCCCGTGGCCAAGAAGCCTCGAGGGCGCCCGAAGAAGGCCTCCTCGTCCTCAGAAAGCTCTGAAGCCTCAAAATCGCGACGCCCGCATTGGGACAAGGACGGCATAGATGGTGGCCCATCTTCTATCGACATTCTCATCGAATGGCTCAAGATACCCGAGAACATCGACCGTTATAGGAACGGGTGGGGTGGAGAGAGACCAGGAGATGTCCTAAACGATGTCTCTGAGTATCTGGCGGCCAATGGGGCGCCCACGGCACGAGATCCCGACGAATGCGCCCGAAAGGTATCTATACCTCTGTAGGTGCAGCCATGGCAGTCGCTGATCTACAGATACATGAGCTGCACACCCAGTGGAGGGAGATCAACGACTGGAGACATGGCACCGGGAACGGCAAGGGGGGATGGCATATGATTATGGCCGAAAGAGACGGTGATCGTGACAAGATCGAGCTGGTCAGAGGTCGTCTTGACCGTAAGTCCTGTGACAGGCCATAACGAAGGGCTTCAGCGGAGCTGATAGGCCGCAGGGCAAGTCCTCAAGAAGCTACCATGGTTCCATGAGCTCGCAAGCATCTTTCAGGAGCAGGACGGTGGCTCTGCGAGCCAGCGTTCCGACACCACCATGGACTTGAATCCCGCCTTAGAGACTCTGAACGGGGCCATGATGTCCTACCGAGGCTCAGAGCCTCTCCCTAGTCAGTCTACATCGGCCCCATGGACGTCCGATACGTCCGACATCGAAGATGACCCGTCGACGGATGCCTCAAGCTCGATCCAGCAGACGCAATTGCCTCCGAGCACGCCTGTCGCCGTCTCTGGCCCCTCTACACCGTCATGGACGTCCTCAATGCCTCAAATACCGTCCAGTGCAGACCTGTCACGATGCTGCGCTCTCCCGTTGGCAGAGGCCCTCTCGCACAATATCAGAGTCAAGGATAAAGGATAAAGGGGTAGAAACGAGGTTGTCGAGGTAGGATCCTCGTCGAGGTTGGATCCTCGTCGAGGTTACAAGGTCGTCGAGGTAACAAGGTCGTCGAGGATACAGCGTGAGTGCGACTCAGCCACGCTGCGTGCCACGGAGAGAGTGAGATCGTCAATGATGATCCATGAGACTCAATCAGAGAGTGCTGAAGAACTACGACGGGCGCCCGGGGCATCCTATATGACTCTGCGCCTGCTTCCCGTCGTTGCGCGTTCATCCAACGTCTACTCCCTCGTCGAGGTTCTCCAGCCCGAGGTAGGTCACGTGTCGGGCACGTGAGAGGTGTCGGTCACGTGCGTAGGTCGTCGAGGGCGTGGCCGTCGTGACACTCTGCCCACCTTTGAAGTCGAGCTCCTGCGAGACACGCGCTATCTCCATCCACTCCAGCCTTCTCCCTCGTCCTCGTCGAACACACCCGCATTGCCGATCCAAGAGTCGAGACAGCAGTCGAATGACGTCGCTTGTAACGGAAGCGAAACTCTGGCGACAAGTCGTCGAGCGGTCGTCAAGGAAACGGAGAAAGGACTGCCAATCCGTCGTCGAGGTAGCCTCGTGTTGCTCGAGGGCGTCGCCATGTCGCGGGGTGCTCGAAAACGACATAAACAGAGGGGGGAGAGGGCGTCAGCGCTCTCATCCCCACCATCAACCTCAACTCACGCCTCATGCCCTGGCTACACCTCTCAAGCCCAAGAACACTCGACGCATCCACCTTTACCACAAGCTCGCCCCGTCCATCTCCTTACATCCTCTTCGACAGCAGTTCTCTAGACAACGCGCTGTCCTATCCGTCTTCTACAACCCCTACGGCAACTATAGACGAGGCATCTTCTGACTCAGACGGGTCAGTAACACTCTGCACAGAAACCGATTCTCGATTTGAGACTGTCAGTGTCGACTCGATGTCCAACCCATCCTCATCTCGTGCCGGCACCGCCCAACCCGAAGGCACCCCCTTCCCATCCCCCACGCAAGCCGCCTCGACTGCCGACATCCCAACAGTCGACGAGGCTGTTCCACTCCCCGCCGTCGGAGCCATCCCACCGCCCGACGAACAAGCTGCGGAGCTACTCAGCGATGCGCCTGCCGCGGCTGTCCCACAGGAAGAGGGGGAGGAGGAGTTGGATGTAGAGGCTGGTGTGGACGAGCTAGCGCCCGACACTCCAGCATCGTCGAGCTTGTCCGAGGAGGAGATTCCTCCTAGCCGGCGATTTGACCCGCGTAATGCCTCCGAGGAGGCATACTATGTGAAGAAAGGATGGGGACTGCCGGTCCCAGAGTCAGAGCCATTGGACCGTTCGTTCTTTGGTGAGTCAAGTCTGCAAGTTTCGCCCAAACTGATCAGTAGGCTCCCACTACCCCGACCGAGGACAGCGGGGATACAACAGATCTCTGACATGGGCCCGGGTGAGTATTGTCAGCTGTTTAGTATCCTCTGACATTCAGCAACAAGCGGGTTCACGGCCAATCCGGGTCCTGGAGGGAGATGAGCGATGCGAGGCATGTGTCGCGGACGACCTCCCGTGTCGCATCGTCGAGGAAGGCAAGAAAGTGAAGTGCTTAACGTGCGGCACCCTGGCCTGCTCGTTCGGCACGGTAACTCCTGGCCCCTCGTCATCGGCACGGCGCCGTCAGGTGTCCTTCGCCCGCGGCACGTCTCCCTCGCCCGTCACGCCCGGCGCCCGACGCTCCGGCCGACTCGCTGCAGCCCGGTCCACGTCGACAACCTTGGCTGCTGGCCTCGCCAACATCGACCTAGCGGGCACGGTCAAGGCTTCTGGGAAGAAAGGGAAGGGAAAGGGAAGAGAGAAACGTCGGGCTCGCTCTTCGTCCTCGCCCATTTCGTCACCGTTGGCACACAAGAGGCTCCGCTCGGGGCATCCCACCTCGACGAGTAGGCTGAGCCCGCTCCCTCCCCCTGCTCCGGAACCGATGGATGACGCTGGCACGGGTTGGCTAGGGGATGGCGGACTCGATCCTGTACCTCAAGCCGGACCATCAAGGACTTCTCACTGGTCTCCACCCCCTCCCATGATGCAGCTACCGCCGCCAACACCACCACCACCCGCTCCAATGACCTCGACCTCTGCCCCAGACCGCCGGTGGCAAGAGTTATTTCAATTGAGTCACTTCGCTCGCCGAGAGACTCAAGCACCGATGCGTACCTACTTTATCTCACGGGCGCGAGACATCGCAGGTGACTTGGGTGTTAACTTCGACGAGTTGACACTTGGGGAGTTTCTCGAGGGAACATCTTGACCGTAGCTTGTCTTGTCTCTTACTTCTTGCTTCTTGCTTTTGCCGTCTTGACTCTTGTATCTTGCCGCATGTATGTCTCTCACCGCTCACTGCTTCTCAGCCTATGCTCTGTCGCTGCTTCACTTAGGCCCTGGTTGCTGCTTGGCCTCCTGGTTTCTCCGGGTTCTCCTTGTGGAACTTCTCAATGCTCGCCCAGGCTCCATCAATGTTCCCTGCCGGTTCCCATGTCGTCGCCTCATCCGTTCCCTCATACCCGAGCCACTCCACCTTGTACTCCAATCGCCCTCTCCTTTTCCTCGAGTCGATGATCCTCTTCACCTCGAATGATTCCCCTTCCTCGTCGACTTCCACAGGCCCTGGCGGATCGTATGTTTGTCCTGGGAGCGTCGGTGGCTCGAATACCTTGAGTCGGTCCACCGAAAAGACTGGATTGACCTTCATTGTGTCGGGCAACTCAAGCTTGTACGCGCTGCCCGCCTTTGCGATGATCCTGTAGGGTCCACACCATTTCAGGTCGAGCTTCTTCGAGGGTCGTCGAGTTTGTATGTTTTCCATCGACAGCATCACTTGGTCCCCTACCTTCATCTCGGGGGCCTCCTGATGCTTGGCATTATACCCTCTAGCGTATGCTTCATTGGCGAGCTCGATGTTCTTCTTGCACAACGCGTGCACCTCCTCGAGCGAAGCAAACTTCTCGACGACTGATGGGATCTCTCGAGCCTCTCCCTCGACAACGATGGATTCTGCCCACCTTGGGGCGTAGCCGAAATTTGCTTCAAACGGCGTCATCATGATTGCCAAATGCATTGAATTGTTGTACGCGAACGCCGCCCGCTGGAGAAGGGTAGCCCAGTTGTCTTGCTTGTAGTCGCAGAAGATCCTCAGGTATTGCTCGAGAGCTTGATTTGTCCTCTCTGTCTGCCCATCCGTCTGAGGGTGGAAGGCCGTCGAGAGGCTGACCTTGATGCCGAGGGTGTTGCACATTGCCCCCCACAGCTTGCTGGTGAACTTGCTTCCTCTATCCGAGATGATGCTCGTGGGTAGCCCATGCTGCGCTACCACATTGTCAAGGACAAGGTCGACCAGGCCTGCCGTGTTGAGCCGAGTTGTCGTAGGGATGAAGATAGCCCATTTGGTGAGCCGGTCGACGACGACAAGGATCGAGTTGAAGCCCGAGCTGGCGGGAAGCTCCTCGATGAAGTCCATGGATATCGAGGACCATGGCCTGTCAGCAATCTCCAGGCTGTGTAACAGTCCATGGGGACGCTGACGCACCGGTTTGCACCGCTGACACACTGCACACCCTCTCACATACTTCTCCACATCCCGTCTTAGTCCCAACCAACAGTACTCCCTCCTAACCAGCTCCAGCATCTTCGCAACTCCAGGATGTCCAGCCAATTGCCCCTCGTGGTGATCCCGCATGACCTTTACTCTTGCCTGTCTGATGTCCGGGATGTAGAGTCGCCCGTTGATCCTGAGTAGGCCATCCTCGTCGAACTTGAACTTGCTTGCCTCGTCGAGGCCCAGTCTTTTTGCCAGTGACCATGCCCTTGGGTTCTCCTCCTTCGTAATCCTCTTCTCCCCTCTTAACTCCCCAAGCTCCTCCAATGTATCCTTCAAGTCCTCATCTCCGCCCTGCCCTTCCTTCAATTCTCCTCGAGACAATCCCCTCAATTCTCCTTCCTCGTCTTCTTCTCCTTCTTCGTCTTCTCCTCCTTCTTCGTCTTCTCCTCCTTCTTCGTCTTCCACCAGCGCCCGCAACATGTAGCCCAGACTGGACGTGGCCGTACTCTCCTTGTCGAAGCTTGGCAGGGCTTGGACTAGCTCTGGTTCTGCGTCCTTGCCCTGTGGAATATAGTCGGCTCTCCTCGATAATGCATCCGGGTAGGCTGCCTTGGTTCCTGGTCGGTAGACGATCTTGTATGAGAAGCCAGCTAGGGTATCCACCCATCTCGCAACTCGAGGGCTGAGTTTCTGTGGCTCCATCCAGTATGTGAGGTTGAGATGGTCGGTCAAGATCGTCGAGGTAACCTGCAGAAGGAGATGCCGACGCCGCTTGAAGGCCATGACGATCGCGAGGAACTCTTTCTCCGTGGTGGTGTAGTTGAGCTCCGCTCCTGAGAAGGCACCCGACTCGACTGCAACAGGGTGTTCTTGTCCTGTCGAGGAGTTCACCTGCGAGATGATGAACCCCCATCCGTAGACCGAGGCGTCTGTCTGGATGATAGTCTCGAACGTCGGGTTGAAGTGAGCGATCACTGGTGCTTCGCTCATTTGCCTCTTGATCTCCTCGAACGCCCACTGCTGTCCATCTCCCCAATGGAAGTCGATATCCTTCCTTGTGAGGTGCGAGAGAGGCCCAGCGAGCTTGGAGAATTGCGGTACGAAGCGTCGGTAATAGCTCGCAAGACCGAGGAACCGTCGAGTTTCGTGTAGGTTTCGAGGGGTAGGGAAATTGCGAACACCCTCGACATACCCACTGTCAGCCTCGACGCCCTCGTGCGAGATGATGAAGCCCAAGAACTTCACCTTAGTCTGCTCAAACTCCGACTTAGACGCCTTCACAAACAGTCCAGCCTTCCGCAACGCCTCCAGCACCGCCTTAGTCAATCTCCTAAGTTCCTCGAGGTTCTCCGCATGGATGAGAATGTCGTCGATGTAGATGATGACCCCTTTTCCCAGGAATTCGTGCAGGACTTCGTTCAAGAAGTGTTGGAACACGCTCGGCGCGTTCCGAAGTCCGTCTCGCACCACCAGTGACTCGAACATTCCTCGAGGAGTACGGAATGCTGTGAACTTCTCATGTCCAGGAGCCATTCGGAGCAGCTGGTATGCTCCCGGCAAGTCGAGCTTCGTGTAGTATCTCGACTTGGCTAGGTCGTCGGTCACTTGGGATATCAGGGGTAACAGGTACGCGTCTGGCACCGTCATCTCGTTGAGCTTGCGATAGTCGACAACCATTCTCAGTTCTCCTTGGGCTTTCTTTGGTACGAAGAAGCTTGGTGAGCCATAGGGCGAGTTCGATGGTCGAATCCTTCCAGCTTTTCTCTCTCGATCCAGCAGCTTGTCGAGCGCATCCATCTGATCTGGGTTCAAGCTATACAGCGGGGCCACTCGTAGGTCGGCTCCAGGTTTAAGCGTGATGCGTAGGTCGTATTCTCTACTTGGAGCAAGCGTCTCTACCCCTCGTCGAGGATGGAAGACCTCGAGGTATTCGTGATACCGCTCCGGGACAAGATGTTGCACAGCTGCTTCCTCCTCTGGGCTGAGTTCGTACTCGTCATAGTCGGGTAGAACGTCGATGTATGCCTCTTTCTCGCTCAACTCCTCGGTCACTGTGCCGCATAGCTCGACTGTATTTCCCTGGTGCTGCTCCCATCGATTGAATGGGAGCTCAATGCTGTTCGCCTTCGATCGCCTGCTCCTTCGTCTACCTTGTCGCCTTTCCGCCTTGGTCTCCAATGTTCCTGATAGTCGAGAGACCTCGTCGAGGTTCTGTGGTCCGTTCTCCTGGTTCGTCTCTTTCCCGCCTGTCCTCTTCCTTGTCGCCTTCTTCCTCCCAGCATCCAATATCACACCGTTCTCCTTCATCCAGTCATATCCCAACACCACGTCCGCTCCTGCCAATGTTGTCACACCTAACTCTTCCCTTCCTTCACCGCCTAGGACTTTTACTGTTCCCGTCACTCCCTTTTCTACGTGTCCTGCTGAGCTTGGTTTACCGTCAAAGAGGAGGAGTTGCCGGGGTCGAGGGAGTGGGTAACAGGGGATGTGATGCCGTTCAACGAACACAGAGTCGACGAAGTTACCAGTGGCCCCGGTGTCGAGCAGCACCTTCACCCCGTCGACTTGATTGACGCTTCCTGACACGACAGCCTGCTCTCTGCCTAAACAGCAAACCTCACCACGAATGCATGCCTCCTCATCACTAGCTATCCCGTCCGTGGCAACCAGTGCCTTCTCATCTTTCGCTTCTTCGTCGAGGTTCGGGATTAAAGGTGATTGTGATACAGGGGGGTTGGGAGGTGAATGGGGAGGGGAGGTGGCCGAGAGGATGTCTTGATGGGGCCGCTGGACCTCTCGTATGTTCTCAGCGTCCCTCAAGCTTTTGGGTCCTCCTGCTTGACGATAGGTCGGCCGGGTGCAGGGCTGCCTCGAGGAACGGGAGGTCGTTGCCCGGGAACACAGGCGTTGGCGAAATGACCGACTCCGCCGCATCGGAAGCAGAGGCGCTGCTCGTTCCTCCTCTGACGTTCGGCAGGGTCGAGACCTCCAGGAGGCGTTGACCTGAAACCAGGCGGGCCACTAGGGGCTGGCGATGGACGCGTCGACGGAATCGGCGGGAGAGGTCGGTAGGTCGACGAGGCAGGGAGAGCAGCTTGCTGCTGGGTAGTCGGGGCTGGTCGTCGTTGAGCTTCTTCGTACCGCTTGACCTCTGCCTTCTTCTCAGCCTCCCTTGCTCTGAGCCTGTTGTCCAACTTGATGACATAGGACTGAAGCTCTCCGAAGGTCTCCAGCTCCACTGTGGTCCGAGCAACCTCGTCTCGAAGATTGTCTGAGAGGCCCTCGAGCGCCCTAGCTCTAGCTTGCTCGTTGGCTTCCCATCCCAAGACCGCCAGGTACTCCCTAAGCTTCGCGAAGTACTCTGCCGCTGATCCGGTCTGCTTCAAGTCGAAGTATCGCCTCTGAGCGGTCCCCTTGATGTCGGGGTCTCCGAAGTTGTCCCTCAAGTATTTCGACAGCCTCTGGAAGCTACTGATCTTCTCGTCGAGCTCGTCTCCCGACGCGAGAGGTTGGATAGCGTCCTGAACGAATCCTCTGAGAAAGGAGATGGCGTAAATGACCTTGGACTCCTCTGTGAACTTCGAAGGCTGTAGCCGAAAGACGATGTTACATTGCATGAGGAATCCTTCGAGTTTCTCCGGCTTTGAGCCATCGAAAGTGTCGGGCGGGTTGGCCTTCGGCTCGCTCGATGATGCGTTGGTCGAGGGAGCGGGGGAGTTGGCTCGTCGAGCCTCGATGGCAACGAGCTGTTGCAGGATCTGAGCGAGGGAAGCCTGATCTGCCATGTTGTTGGGTGTGCTAGACCGGCTAGCAGGAGGAAGTCGAAGGGACTGTGGTAAAGCTTGGTGCTCGTGGTTCGGGTTGAGTGATGTCGAGCGTCGAGTCTCGATGGGCATATGCCCCGGGGTATGTGCGTGGTTGTGCGAAGAGGTAGTAGCACTCTCTGATACTGTCACGATGCTGCGCTCTCCCGTTGGCAGAGGCCCTCTCGCACAATATCAGAGTCAAGGATAAAGGATAAAGGGGTAGAAACGAGGTTGTCGAGGTAGGATCCTCGTCGAGGTTGGATCCTCGTCGAGGTTACAAGGTCGTCGAGGTAACAAGGTCGTCGAGGATACAGCGTGAGTGCGACTCAGCCACGCTGCGTGCCACGGAGAGAGTGAGATCGTCAATGATGATCCATGAGACTCAATCAGAGAGTGCTGAAGAACTACGACGGGCGCCCGGGGCATCCTATATGACTCTGCGCCTGCTTCCCGTCGTCGCGCGTTCATCCAACGTCTACTCCCTCGTCGAGGTTCTCCAGCCCGAGGTAGGTCACGTGTCGGGCACGTGAGAGGTGTCGGTCACGTGCGTAGGTCGTCGAGGGCGTGGCCGTCGTGACAAGACCGCAGCATCTCTGAGAAGGCTCTGCGTGAGCTAGAACTTCGTGGCGGTTGGCAGCTGACCTCTACAGGCCGAAAAGGTCCGAAAGGCCTGAAGACTGACTTTGGGACGTCTTACTTCCAGCAAGAGCAGGAATACCGAGCACGCAAGCAGGCCCATCTTGATCAGATGCTGGCGCTGCAGGCCGCAACAAGCAAGGCCGAATTGGGCAAGGCCGTCTTCGAGAGTGCCGAGATCCTAAAAAGACTGGATCCTTCTAGGTCCTGGGAGAGTTGCAAGGCTGAGGCGCGCAGAGAACTTGGTCTAGATGGATAGGAACCTGATGAATCACGCTGTGGCTGCGTTCTCCGCTGTGACATTGATTGGCATCATTCGCGAACAGGCCGGAATTCTATGCACTGATCTACCAGGCGCTCTCGTCGCACAAAGTCGTCTCGAAGGTTGCTGTAGTCTTTCTGGCTCTCGATATCGTGGTATCGCTCTTGGCCCTCGTGCCCGGCAAGGGCTAGGACCTCATCGCGGGTCAGGAAGTCGAGATAGGTCGATATGGTGAAGTTATGTAGGATAAAGGCCGCCTGTATGAAGAGGTATGCACGGGCCTCGTCTCTCTCGTTGCCCACTCTGAGCGGCGCATTGCGCAGAGCCTGCCAGCGGCCCTTGAGAACACCAAATGCGTGCTCCACAGTCACCCGGGCTGATGCAGCCTGCGTATTGAACGCTTCCTGGAACATCAGAGGATCTCCTGGACGACAGAGACGATCTCTCACCCTTCTCCAGTCGAGCCTACGCTCTCCAGCGTTCCTCTTGAACAAGGGGACCACATTAGAGGTACATTTGAAGCCAGAGTCGGCCAGGATGTACTCGTCAGGACCAAAGAAGCGCTCAGGACGCTTCTGCAGCCCCATGTCGCGTTGAATCCTCATGTCGGACGATCTTGCCGAGAAGCCCCAATGTATGTAGGTAAAGCGCTTGAGATCGTCGCAGACGGCAGCGATGTTGAAGCCGTAACGCTCCTTACGGCTGTGGTATGATCCAGAGGCGGGGCCGATCGCGGGAGCTCGATCGAGGTTGATGTGGATCCCATCAAGGTAACCGACACAGAAGGGGATCCCTGTCATTTGAAGGATCCGGTCTTGTATTTGATGTCTCTCCGCCTGAGATGGCCACTTGATGTGTTCCTTGAGGCCACTGCACAGTGCTTTCAAGCTCCGAGTTGTCCAGTCATGCACAGTCCCGCCTGACAGTCATTCATAGCCACCAATGTCAGAGATGGGCGGGCACGATCAAAGGACTCACGACAACAGCCGAATTCTCGGGCTATGTTGTCTGCAGTGTGCCCGTGAGCCAGCCGAAACACCAAGACCCCTAGCTGATACCGCGGATGGGCTTGGGGCTTGGGTCCTGTTGTTTGAAAGACCTCATGACGGCCGAATACCTCCACTAGTCGATCAAGCTCGTCCCTAGTCATTCGGAAAGCCACTCGGTGGCGAAATTCGGGCATATCGAGCATCTCGTAGGCCTTGGAGCCAGGTCTGCCGGGTAGGGGATCGCCACGATACTTTGTACGGGCCACATATCGTGTAGATTCGATCTCACGCCTCCAAACATCCATGGCCGCTAGGAAACGAAGGATTCGTGGATGATCGCCGTAAGGCTCCCATAGAGCGATTGAATGGTCGATTTTTCGCAGTAGACTTTCTCTAACAGTCTGCTTGGGCATCCTGACGAAGCCATGAGGTCCTCAGAGCAGTGTGGCTTGAGTAACAAGGTGCCGAAGGTGAGAAGGTAAGAGGTAGAATGATCTCTGAACGCGTCCGAAACGCGTCGGAAAGAAGTCAGCCGCGTCTTTCAAGCTTTACGTAATGCATCCCGCGGGGGTGTCCCGCCAGCCATTTTTATAGGAAATCGCAAAATGACACCCACTAATATGTAGGCTACAGTGAACTCTCAGAGGTATCGTCCGAAAATTTGACAGGTCCGAGATTCACGTGGCAGCGAGTAGAGGGTCGAAAATGTTCGAAGATGCGAAGCTTGCGATCAGAAGGTGATTCATAGAATGCGTAGCTACGATACGACTATGTTGAAAATTTCGTATGCGTTATCACGAGGACGTGTCATTATTCCTAACAGAAAACCGCATAAGGAGAGTGGGTATTTGGTCACGCTGGTGGTGGGATGGCGGGGGCAGTAAGCTCAGCGGCGCTTGCCCATGAGATCTGCGCCAGTTAGCGACGGAGCACGGCACGGCTTGGTCGGGCGCAGGCATTTTGCCACGGCACAGCGCGTTGGCCGAGGGGTGGGCACTGCCCGCAAGGCAGGGAGGGCGTGGGTACGACCCAGGCCACGCCGCTAAGGATACTGCCCTGTGAGGTGGTGGGGAAGTGCAGTACGACCGCGCTGTTTGCAGGTTGTCCGACGGTAAGGAATCGCGACACGGACGCTCACCTTCATGGGTATTGTCTACGGGTATACTCTGCACAGTTGCCGAAGCACTTCCTGCACGCGTACTTGTGCCCAAAGGGGCAGTCCAGGCGCAGGCAGGATCCTGCATTCCAGTTGGCAAGTTGGCGCATGCACGGGGCCTGTCGCGACGGGTGTTCGAGGAGCCGGCTGGTGGTTGCGAGCCGGTTCCCGAGGCCTGACGAGGCCTTTTTTTCGGGACAGAGCCATGTACGCGCGCCGTGAGCTGGCCAGAGATGAAGGGAAAGGGAACGACGGACAAGGATCGGTCAGCTCGATCCGTCGTCGTCTTCGTCGTCGATGTCCTCAGTGCATCGTCCATTCATTGTCCATTTGTCACTGTTCCATGCGTATCTGAGCCTCGCCACACGTCACTTCCATCAGACCCAGCATCTCCCTCACATTGCTCAACTCGTTGTCGCACATGGCGCTCCACTCTTCTTCGTCGTCAAAATCTCCCTTCAGCTTTGACTGTCCGAAATCGGATATGACGGGGATGCGTATCCCTCGAGGGTGCTGGTGGGCCCAACGCATCATGCCCAGATCTCCGCGTACACGTGTCGGGCCTGGCTCGGGGGTGGCAGTCGTCGAAGAGGTCGTCTCATCGTTATAGTAGAAGAGTAGGTTGGAGAGGCGGACGTCGGAATGTAACACCCCCAACTCGTGGATACGTCGATAGGTGTCGACGACTTGATGTCTGGATAACGCAAAAGTCGAAAGCGAGAGCGGGGCAAGTGGGGCACGTGACGGGTCGTCGAGAACGGCCGTGTTAGCTCATGCGCGCGCAAGAGAATCGATAAAGGGCAGTCCAGAGACCCACTTTTCATGCCAGAGTAAATCATCCGCGATCGCCACAATGTCCCCTTTGTCCATCATGATTCCCCAAACACCCAAGTCGGGACCTCGCCGCTTTCTTACAGCCTCTTTGCGGGCTAACGTCCGAGCCGACGCGATCAGAATCTGGCGGATCATCGGTACGACCGAGCCTTGCAATCTCGCCAAGGGACCGGTAAGTATGTCCAGCTCACGTTTGATGGATATCCTGACATCGTCTTGCGAAAACTCGACCGAGTCTGGGTCTGATAGTAGATCGTGTCGCGATGGGATGCAGAGTTTCAGTACCATGGTGTCTATCCCGTGCGCACCTTCGATCGGAACGAGAAGACTCTGTTTGTCGGCTTGATGATCAGAAAGAGCACTCCGTGATGACGATGCGATGGACACCGAAAAGGTCGTCCAGACTGCACCGGAGCCAATCTCATCCCCCAATCGGAATCGAAGGGTAGAGCATGCTTCAGTTGTGATGCTCGTCTCCGTTTGCTGCTGCTGCTGCTGCTGCCGCTGCGTAAGGATCGGCGTCGAGTGCCATGCTGATAAAGTCACCTGGGTCCAGGGTATCGGCCCGTGGAATTCCAAGATTCCTTCACGGGCGTATTCTTGCAACGGATGGTCGGCAGAAGGGAGCAGCTCGAAAGATTGCAAAGGGTACTTGAGGTCCATCAGCCTCGACATACTTTCCCAACCAAGTCTCCTCACCTGAAAGATGTCGAGCTCTGCGGGGATATCCGACGAAGGTGGGGTATGTGGTGTATCACATCTGGCGCGTTCGTCCACCTATGATACCGGTCAGCGGCGGGTCTAGAGGTAGAGGCCAATTGGGGGTGAAGAGTAGGGTGTATGACATGCTCACCTCGAAAAGGATTGCTGATTCGATCGACTCCATACTAGAGTCGGACGTGTCTGCTTGGACCTGCTCAATGTCGTCTACCTCGATGCTGAAATCTGGATCGACATTGTCCCGCGGGTGATGGCCAGATGACAGCCGAAATGCCGAGTTTACGGTTGGGTGTTGAGCATTGCGTCCTCTCTTGCCCGTATCTCGGTCACGACCACTGTCGCCCTCTCGCTTTGGACCTTGTCTGGCTTGTCTGGCAGAGCTTCTCGTACCCTGTCTTCCCGCTGGAGGCTCATCACGACCGGTTTGATCACCGTCCGCCCCCTGTGCTCCCCTCAACAGACCGGGAGCCGGGCGAGGAGGGGGATTGTCGTCAGGTGCAATACAACCTCCCAAGCTGCCGAGGGTGGATGTGGGTGGCGGGTAGGTCGGTCGGGGGGGAGGAAGAGGTGGATCTTGGGGTCGGGTCACCGGATCCAACTGACCCTTTGGCATGACTGTGAGCGCGAGCAGCAACATGGCTGGGCAACTGATGGGATCTTCCGGGCTGATCGCGGCAGCCGTCGTGATCGGGTTGTCCGCGATGGCAATGTAGTCCGGGTGCACGGTGACGTGTCGATCGAAGACGAGCGCGGTCGACAAGCCACCGATTTTTCGGGTACTGGGGTTCGCTGGATCCGTCCAGTCTCGGGTGGACTCGCACAGGACCACTGCATAGCGGACGGATCCTCTGGCCGGGGCGAGACTGTATTGGGCGTACATCTCGATCGATGAGCAATCCCCGGGTATGGTCGGGGGGTGAATGACTTGCCTGGGTGATGATCTTTGCAGTGTCCGTGCTGGGTTTCGAGCTGGTCTCGGCTCTGGTAGGTCTCTTGAGATTGACGCATACGGACGTCATCTTGGAGGGACCGAGGACCTGTCGAGCGAGTATCAGCGTTCTGACCGATCGAGGGGAAGAGAGGACTCGCGCAGTTGGGTTTCAGCTCGACGAGCGCCCGGAGTACACCATCAACAAACAGCCCCCAGCCCGTCTTGCCGGTCTTGCCTATCCCCACAACTTTCCAATACCTCGTCTGTCCCGCCCCGACAAAATAGGCATCCGCCAGATCGTTCAGCCTGTCAAACAGGCTCATCTTCAGCCAATGGCTCAGGCCCGCCTCGCCAGAAGGGCGGATCCTGTCGGCCTCCCTGACGCATTTCATCCCGTGGACCCGATAGTACTCCGAGTTCAGGTAGACCGTGGGGAACCGACCTTGGTCTTGGACAAAGTCGAGCAACGATCGTACGATCGGGAGGACGAGTTGACGGGTGGGCGCCGTCTTGAAGGTGATCGGTACGTGACCCGGTGTCGAGGAAGGCTGGATTCGCAAGGGATTGATGCTCGTGGTCGAATGGTTCGAGCTGCTGAACTCGCACTCGATCGTTGGGGGAGGTGGCAGGGTCGCGTGCAGGGATTCTAACCGTCCAGTGATGAGATCCGACGTGTCTTCTGGGTCTGGCTCATGCTGCTGATGCTGCTCTGAATGCGACATGTCGACAACAAGGTTGATGATGGTGGTACAATGAGAAGTTAAGTGGGGGACAGACGGTGGGAAGAGGGGTGGTTGTTGGGATTTGAAGTTGGCTTAAAAGGTAATCGGATATTCCGGGAGTCGCACCCAGATTACCGGTGTGTTACTATTATGTACACTAAATACCCATTAGGGAGATTAACTCTCCCGCGGAGGCTATTCCAACAGTGGTCCGGGCCGGAATGATTACCGATCCGGGCCGGAAAGCGGGATGAGGACTGGTCACGTGTGCATGTGTCTCTCTGTCTCTTCGCTCTTCTCTATCTCGCCTCTCTCGTTGTTCTCCTGTTCAGCAGCGCCAACGGGACGACGTGAGGCTTTGATGCACTGCGGGTCAGCTGTTTCAATCTCAGTCTGTACCACCACCCACCACCAAGGGAGGGGAGGCGAGAAGATGGGGATTGAAACCACAGCACATTGTCACATAATGTCTAGAAGCAAAGACTCTCGACCACTTTGAGGTGCTCTCGATTGGTCAAAGACATGTCACCGTCCAGCTCTCCCTCGTCCTCCGAGGGCGGAGAGGAAGCAAACGGTAACAGTCCACTCGCCAGCTCCGAGTTGACAGGGTGAACCACGGGCGTCGCTACTTGCCTCAGCGACCTGACTCAAACAAGGAGTGCTACTCACAGGCAAAGATACCATGCTCGTAACGGTACAGGCGCTCTTGAAGAACTTTGTTGGCCGCTTTGAGGTCCCGGACGCTCTTCCCGAAGGCCAGCAGGCATTCACCTTGGTCTGATGGTGTCCCGCAGCTCGGCAAGCGCCGACTCTTGCGTCCGGTCCAAAGTGCGGAGCACGGTGATCTCGCCCGTCAGGTTTGACAAGAGTCCCAAAACTTGGTCATCTCTCTCTTCAATCTTGTCGACACGTTCAACGACCTTGGCAACGGTCATATTGACGTCAGTGTCGGAGGCGGCCGCGGCAGCGGCGGCGGCGGAATCGGTGACGGCGGTGGGCGTGGGCATTGGCGTGGTGGCGGCGACATCCAGCTTGAACAGGGCGGATGAACGAGTCGAGGCTCAAGGTCGGGGAATACCGCTCGCGATGGGTTCAGGCCCTTTGCCGAGAGGCGTGCCCATTCACGCAAGAGCCGTGAACGAAGACCGATGCGCCTTCCCATGACCCTTAGCCAGCGGGATCGAGTTGCGAGCCGTGTCCTCGATCGCCTTGTAGATCAACTTTTTGCGGTCAACGTACATTTGCTGTCGGGAGCTGGGACGAGGACGGATGGACTGCAGCTGCTGCTCTTGCAGGTCGGTCGGATGAAAGTAGTGCAGGTTGTGTCATGACCAGCCAAGCCAGCAACCAGCCAAACCAGCCTGTGCGCTCCGTGCGCTCCGTGTGCGCTCTTGTGCGCTCCAAGTGCGGTCCTGTGCGCCCCATGTGCGGTCATGTGCGGTCCACTGTGCGGTCCTGTGCGCTCCTCTGTGCGCTCCTGTGCGCTCCCATCTGTAACTTGGATTTCTGGTCGATCGACAAGATCGACAAATATTCTCTGGCCAACCGACACAATCGACAATGGGTCGACATGATCGACAAAGTGTCCCCACTCAATCGACAGAGTCGACAAAGCGTCCCCACTCAATCGACAGGGTCGACAATGTACCACTTGGCAGTCGACATGATCGACAACTCTTCCTAGACCTGTCATTCAGGTCAACCACTTAGGTTTGATAGCGCACGCTTCACTTATTCTAGTTTCTCGTGTTCTTGTTTCCTCCGTTCTCATGTTCCCGTGATCTAGGTACATCAGAGTTAGGCTTCAAGCCATCTCAGATATACGAAGGTACTCAGATATACGAAGGTACCAAACCAAGTATATACGGGATACACGCTCTTGTACCTCCACTTGCTTGATAAGCGATACTCTTTATTTAGTCCCTCCTGTAGTCATGTGAAGGGGATATAAACCCAGAGGTCTTGCCTCTGACCCCCTTCTTCTCTAGCGATGGATCTCTACTGTACTTTCTTCTACAGTTAAGTCGCACAGTTGGTTTCGCCCAACACTCTTGTCCTAAGGCAGACTTCTAGGCTTTGCGAGCCAGAGACTAAGCCCCCGGGCAACCTCGTTGTACCTTCGCGTACATTCTTGCCACACCGCTCTTCAGGTGTGGAATCCTCCCGGCCTTGTCCTTTGTGACAGAGGGCCGGACCCCGTGACAGCGTGACAGTATCCATCGCTACCCTTTAGTCCTTGCTCGCCATCCTCGACACTCTTGACACCATCATTTTTGCCACCCAACTTTTTGCCACCCAAGGTCAAGACACTTCAAGTAAAAGGCAATACTTTGCCACCCATAGTATCGTTCCTTCCATCATCTTGTGCCCTCTACCATCCAGAAACTACCACCCTTGCTACCATATTTGTGTTTTGCTGACTAACAGGTATACCCACAATGTCTTCAGACAATTCCAACAATGGTTCTCAGTTCACCGCTGAGGCAGCCTTCCAGCAGCAGCATGACATGATCCTGCAGCTTCAAGCTCAGATCAATGCTCTTCAGGCTCTCAGCACCACTAGACCCGAGCACCATAAGGAGCCCAAGATTTCTCACCCTGCACCCTTCACTGGGCGCAAGGAGCAGACACTTGAGTTCCTAGCTAAGTGCAACACGGTCTTTGCGGTTCAGCCTTCAACCTATTCAACCGACATCACGCGCATTGCTTTTGCCACCAATCTGCTCAAGGAAGAGGCCTACCGATGGGTCTTACCTTACCTTGATCCAGAGGCAGAGCAGCCAATCTGGCTTCAGAATTGGGACGACTTCCAGATTGAATTCAAGAAGTTCTTTGGTGATTCCAACTTGGCAGAGACTTCCCGTTTCCGCCTCAAGGGTCTCCGACAGACTGGATCAGCAAGCGCTTTTGCTACCGAGTTCCAGCACCATGTTGCCTATGTCAACTGGAATGATGAGACAAAGAAGCAGAACTTCTTTGATGGCTTAAAGGACGACGTCAAGGACAGGCTTCTTGCCCCTGGCAAGTTCAGCACCTACAACAAGCTTGTCACTTCTGCTATTGAGTATGATGACCTGCTCTACCAAAGGCGTCGCACACACAACAATCCTCGTATTCAGGTCCCCCAGCGCAATGTTCAGACCACCTCGGTGACTACCACACGGAACATTCCAGTCCCTAGGTTCAACAACTTTCTTCCACGGACTTCAACCACAGTCACCCATACACCCATGGAAATCGATGCCACCCACATGCGGCAGCAGTACAAGCCTCTCACTCCTGCTGAGCGAGACTACCGCATGAAGAACAATCTTTGCAACTACTGTGGCCAACCTGGTCACAAGGCCTATGAGTGCACCATTGCTCAGAAACGCCGTCAGCAGAGAGTCACAGCCCACGCTACAACTACTGCGACAGCAGCCAAGGACTCAAAAAATTCCAAGCCCCAGGCCTAAGCGTGCCCCCAACTCTGGGGCTCTCAGTGGGGCACAACAACTTGGCACACTCAAATCAACTACGGCTTACGGCAGCATCGCTACTACCATCGACAACATCGACAACTTCTGGAAATCACTTGTGTCTCCCAATTACGTTGACCCATGGGGACACAAATTACAACACAATGGCAATGATTGACTCTGGTGCTACCGCCAGCTTTGTCAACACCAACTTTCTCGACTCCACTGCCATTCCGAGGCAGCTCAAGGACACACCTCTTGAGGTTTCAGTGATTGATGGGCGACCTATCTCTTCTGGCGCCATCACTCATCATACCGCACCTATTGGCATCAGCCTTCCAGACCATGAGGAGACACTCTCCCTGGAAATCACATCACTTGGTACCTATCCAGTGATTTTGGGCCTCCCATGGCTATCTCGACACAACCCAAGCATTGATTGGTCCCGTCAGACCATCAATTTCTGCTCTCAGTACTGTCTGGAACAGTGCAGGCCTGACAAGCCTACAAGAGTGGAATCTGCTTCAAGGACACCTCGACATTCAAAGGAAACGAGCTCAGGTAACCTGCCCAGCAAGAATGCTGCGGGTACGCCAACATCAAGGACCGACACACTCGGTAATTCAAGGAGAAACGAGGAATCAGCCTCAACCATCTCGGCTCCTGTCAAGATTGCTCTTGTCAGTGCAGCAGCTTTCAGGACTGCCCTCAAGAAGGCAGCTATTTATGGAATCACCAGCTCGGCTCAAGTTTCAGGTCTCATTGATCCACCGCTAGCAGAGGACAATGAAGACATTGCCGACCTGGATATCAAGGAACTCAAGGAGATCATACCCGCAGACTTCCATTCTCATTTGGAAGTATTCAGAAAGTCCAACTCCGATAAGCTCCCAGAGCACGGGCCCTATGATCATGCCATCACGTTGGAAGGAGACGCCCAACCCAAGTTTGGCCCAATCTATAGCCTCTCTGAAGTAGAGCTCAAGGCATTGGACGAATACCTCAAGGAAAACCTCAGGAAAGGGTTCATACGACCTAGTTCTAGCTGTAACAAGGGTCAAGGTCAAGGTCTTTCAAGGTGAGGAATAATATCCCAAAAGGATATTTGCGCCCCAAGTTCTGGTTAATCCCTAACCTGAACTCGGTTTATCAAGGGTACCTTGGACGTGTCATGCCCATCATGACAGGCGAGGACTGCCAAACTGCCTCGAATATGTCTCAAAGAGGGCATCGCCGATGTTGGCCAGATCCGAGTTGACGCGAGCCATGATGAGCTGCGAGAGGAGAGAGGGCAACGTCAGCTGGGCGGACACGGATACCCTCATCGGACTCACATTGAACAGCCGTTCATACGCGGATGCTGCCAACTTTGGCCAGTGTTCCTGCCTGACATGCTCAAACATTCCTCTTGTAAAGCCGAACGCCTTGTCGGCAAGGACAAAGTCAAAGTCGACCGGGGATGGATCCTTGACAATGTCGACAATGACCAGGAGGACATTGACGATCTCGGCGACTTGGTCAGGATCAAAGAAGATCTCCAAAGACCGCATGAGCGATCTCCACTCTTCGAGGGCGGTATCGGTATCGGTATCGGCAGGTGTATGGCAGGAAGCAGGATTGGACACGACTGCTCTGGTGTATGTTTCCTTGACCCGGTGGATACATTTGAGAATGACGAAGTTGGACTCGTCCTCTCGGGGGATGAAGCTACGGTTCACCTCCCAGGCGAACGTCTCGATGGATGCGCCGCAAGGTCGAGCAAGGCCATCATTGCCGGTCATGAACGTGATCTTGCCCGAATCAGCATCTCCCTTGTAGAGCGCTACGAGTAGAGCTCACCTTGATGAAACGGCCAAACCTGGAAGAGTTGGGATTGTTGGCGGTCGCAGCTTTACCAAAAGCCTCTTGGAGCGTCGAGCCCGCCTTGCAACATTTGAAGAGTCGTGCCAGTCCAATCGACACATTGTCATCGGGGCCAGGAGGGAGATTGGCATTGGCGGCAGCGGTAGTGGGAACAGCGGTAGGGCTCGAACCGATGAGGTAGGCAAACTCTTTCCAAGTCATGAACGATTTGCCGGCACCTCTGTCACATCGTAAGCAGGCAACGACACGACGAGGAAAACCAGCGAAATTCTGATATGCAGAATCATCTGAGGCTTGCCGGTAGCTGCCAGTCTGCCCAAGAGCTGGTTGCGCACGGCATAACACTCGCCCATGACATCAGCGTGAGACGCATGGCCACGAGGGGGAACATCTGGTTGTGTTGGTGATGAGGCCAGTCGACCTATATTGGTCGAGGTGAGGACGTTGCCAACCGTGGACAGTCCACAGCCCTCCTTGGCGAGTCTGTAGATGGTATCGGTGACTATGGGGTAGAGTCAGTTGAAAATCCCCTAATGGGAGCGAGCAAGCAGGCAGGTAGGCAACGAAGGTTCCACAGACAAAATGCACGCTTTGCAACCGCCATGGCATCTTGCTGATCCATGAGGACTCTGTGATTCTTTCTGTTTGACTTTTGACTCTTGCAGCGAGCTTTGTGTTGCGATGCAGAAAAGTTGAGAGATAGAAAGAGAGACCAACCGTGCACGGTTGATGCAGGTACAGCACAGCACAGTACAGTGCAGTATAGTGCGGTCGAGGTCGTCCCAAATTCGGTTTTCGCAACATGTTGACTTGAACTTTTTTTTTCCCTTCTTTATCTTGTCCCTTTTGACAAGTTGACGACTTGTAAACTTTTCTGGTGGCGGCAGCAGTAGCATCAGTAGCATCAGCAGTAAGACCTAGACTGTCCTCGGCCTCTTCTCGGCTAGGCGTCATGGGCAGTGTTCAGAAGACAAGGGACACCAAGGCCACCTTGGTGTGAGTCTTGCTACCCTCAAGAGGTCATCGATGCTGACGTACCCTCTACAGGACCACCCTGTCGCTTGCCGACCGTCAAGACGTCAACGTGCTTCCAGCCGCTCACACTCGCGTCGAGGGCGCCGGCGCCCTGCCATCATGTGAGGCAGGAGGTGTTGTCGCATTGGTCGACTCGGGCAACAAGTACTCTTTCGATCACGTCCTCACGTCGTGTACCGTCAAGGACTCACAGTCAATCTTTGACATCGTCATCAAGGGAGTTTGCTTGGGTATGTCCCCTGTCGCGAGAAAGACAGACAGAGAGAGAAAAGAGAGGGAGGGGTGGGCTGACGAGAAAAGATGTTGTCACCAGCCCTGGTCAATGCCGCAAGGTGTTGCTGCACGGCGGATCGCAGACGGTCAAACACGATTTGTATCACAGACTCCTGGTACATATACTCGAGCACATCGAGACCTGCGTCGGCGCATCAGTGCCCAAGTCACACAAACCGGCAGTCAACGTCTTGCTCTCTCAGATCGAAATCTGTCCCAAGACCGTGAAATACGGCCCCGGCATCGGTCAGGAAGTTGTGCACAATCTCCTGACCGTTGGGCATGGCGCGGACGGACAATGTTGCCAGCTGGTCAAGATCGATTCTGACTTTGCTTGCAAGGTGTGGAACGACGGTAGAGCTACGAGGAAGCGCCTGGCCGAGCTGGATGGGGGCGAGCAGGGGAGAATGGAAGATCCAGCCATGGGAGGTCACTTGATCACCATCATCGTGAGTCGGCCGACAAGCGTTGTCAGATTGGCCACTCCCTCTCGCCTCGCCTCCCCTTGCCTCGCCTCTGCTCTGATCCAGCCCCTGCTCGTATCCTTGAGCTGACCTTTGAGAATGTCGAGCATGGAAACGAGCGCCATCCCGAGCAGAAGGGCGTGTCGACCATCGTATTTGCGGGTGAGTCCCCCCTGCCTCACCCTTGGGTGTTGCCAACAAAGACAAGACATCGGTGGATCTCCAGACTGCCGCCTGCCGGATCCTGCCTCGATCAGGGCGTTCCAATACCGCAAAGAGATCCGTGGTCATTGCCTCCAGTGGTCCAAAGATCAAACCTGTCACAAGACCGGTCTCCTGTCAGTGTCTTTCGTCTTGCCTTTTTCAGGCTGCAAGGCGAGGATGGATGGCTAGGGCTGACCTCGGTACAGGACCGTCTTCTTCTGGCGTCTGACCCCGGCTCCCACCTCCAACATATACTTTGGGATGGTCGCAACATTTGATCCTCACAAGTTGGGTCTGGTTTTGGACAACCTGTCACGCTGTCACGGGGTCCGGCCCTCTGTCACAAAGGACAAGGCCGGGAGGATTCCACACCTGAAGAGCGGTGTGGCAAGAATGTACGCGAAGGTACAACGAGGTTGCCCGGGGGCTTAGTCTCTGGCTCGCAAAGCCTAGAAGTCTGCCTTAGGACAAGAGTGTTGGGCGAAACCAACTGTGCGACTTAACTGTAGAAGAAAGTACAGTAGAGATCCATCGCTAGAGAAGAAGGGGGTCAGAGGCAAGACCTCTGGGTTTATATCCCCTTCACATGACTACAGGAGGGACTAAATAAAGAGTATCGCTTATCAAGCAAGTGGAGGTACAAGAGCGTGTATCCCGTATATACTTGGTTTGGTACCTTCGTATATCTGAGTACCTTCATATATCTGAGATGGCTTGAAGCCTAACTCTGATGTACCTAGATCACGGGAACACAAGAACGGAGGAAACAAGAACACGAGAAACTAGAATAAGTGAAGCGTGCGCTATCAAACCTAAGTGGTTGACCTGAATGACAGGTCTAGGAAGAGTTGTCGATCATGTCGACTGCCAAGTGGTACATTGTCGACCCTGTCGATTGAGTGGGGACGCTTTGTCGACTCTGTCGATTGAGTGGGGACACTTTGTCGATCATGTCGACCCATTGTCGATTGTGTCGGTTGGCCAGAGAATATTCGTCGATCTTGTCAATCGACCAGAAATCCAAGTTACAGATGGGAGCGCACAGGAGCGCACAGAGGAGCGCACAGGACCGCACAGTGGACCGCACATGACCGCACATGGGGCGCACAGGACCGCACTTGGAGCGCACAAGAGCGCACACGGAGCGCACGGAGCACACAGGCTGTTTTGGCTGGTTGCTGGCTTGGCTGGTCATGACAGGAGCTCCCCCTCTAAGGGCGAAGTCCTCTGAGCCTTGGTGATCTACGCTGAGATCTTTTGTTTTGATTGTTGTCGTGTGGAGCCTTGGTTTGTCGGTGACCCCTGGCAGGTGGGAAGAAATGGTTGTTGTCCTTGAAATGGTCCTTATGGAATTTTCGATATGCTGCTGTATCACAGATGTTTTCCCAGGGCTCCCATGAATTGTGGGCCTCTGAGTAGTCTTTCCAGCTGACAAGGTAATCATAGCCATTGTCTGAGCTGATTCTTGAGGCAAGAATCCTATCGATGACATATTCTTCTTGACCATCGACCTCAATGCGTGGTGGTGGGTCTTGTGGCTGATCGGGGTGACCTTTACGCATTGGTTCCAATAGGTTGACATGAAATACTGGGTGAATGTTCATTGAAGGTGGGAGATCCAATTTGAAAGCCAAAGGTGAAGACGTTGTCCCAATGATTTTGAATGGGCCAAGCATCCGTTGATCGAGCTTCACTGAGGGTCGGAGGGTCTGAATGTTTTTTTCGATTGAGGAATACTGAATCTCCTATCTTGAATTGTGGAGACTCCTTAACTTTTCTGTCAAAGAATTTGGTATAATGTTCCTGCGCTGTCTTGATGTTGGTCGCCAGAGTCCGGTGTAAAGACTGCAGGGCCTGAAGGTGTGATTCTGCTGCAGGGACCGAGATTACCGCAGTGGAAGGTGTTGAAGGGTCGTTTGGGTGGAATCCATAGTTTGCTTGGAAAGGCGATAGCTGTGTTGAGGCATGAACAGAATTGTTGTAACTGAATTCTGCTAGGTCCAGAAGTGATGACCAATTGGCTTGATCATAGTCGCAGAAGGTCCTAAGGTAATGTTCCAAGACTTGGTTGACCCTTTCTGTTTGTCCATCCGATTGCGGATGAAAAGCAGTGGAGAAGTTTGGTGTGATGCCCAAACCTTTCACAAAAGCTCTCCAGAACTGAGAGTTGAAGATGGGTCCACGGTCTGAAACAATGTCTTGAGGGATACCGTGTAGTCGCCAGATGTGTTGTCTGAACATCACTGCAAGTTGTGGTGCATCAAAGCCTTCTTCCTTGAATGGTATGAAGTGGGCTTGTTTGGTGAAGCGATCCACAAAGACCATGATACAGTCATAGGTGCCAGATGTTGGTAGCTTGACAATGGCGTCCATTGAAATAGATTGCCAAGGTCGGGAAGGTATCGGTAGTGGCTGAAGTGGCCCATAGGGTTTGTGTCGAGGACTTTTGTTGCGTGCGCATGTGTGACATCCATTCACATAGGTGTTTGTGAATTGTCGCATGCCAGGCCAGTAGTAATTGCGCGAAAGAAGCTGGTATGTCTTGAATTGACCATAGTGTCCAGAAGTCGGAGCATTATGTGTCTGCTGGAGCAGATCCGTTCTGACTTGAAGGTTGTCTGGAACAACAACTCGTCCTCTGTGAAGGACAATGTTGTCTTTGAGACTGAGGTCCTTGAGTTTCTCCTGAAGTGAAAGTGGTACTTGAAGATTTGTGTTATGCAAGAATGGTAACAGTTCCTTGAGAGTGGGGTCCTGAACCTGAAGTTTGTTGATCCTTTCAACAATGTTGGAATTTACTGGTGTTTCCCCAGCTGGTGCGGTACTGAGAGCGCCAATGACAAATTGTCCTGGCTTGAGGAGTGTGTGCGGAGGTGCTTCTGCAGCTCTACTCCCCCCTTGAAGATCTGACCTCCTGGTCAGGGCGTCTGGTTTGGCCATCTTTTCTCCAGGTCGGTAGTGGATTTTGAAATCAAAATTCGCCAAGATTTCAGCCCAACGAGCTTGTCGTCTGTTGAGCGCTTTCGAGGTTGTGAAGTATTCGAGGTTCTTATGATCCGTGAAGACTGTAATCTCCTTTGATCCTTCGAGGTAAGGCCGCCAATGTTTGAATGCTTCCACAATAGCAAGCATTTCCTTATCGTATATCTCATAATTGAGTTCGGCCGGTTGTAGTTTTCGAGAATAGTATGCTACTGGATGTAGCCTTTTGTCATCCGAATGTGACAGAATGCCCGCAATAGCAAAGTCGGAAGCGTCTGTTTCCACAACTAGAGGCTTGCCCGGTTGGTAATGTTGAAGTACCGGTGCCGTAGTGAATGATTCCTTGAGAGCGTCAAAAGCGCTTTGCTGAGTTTCACCCCACTCAAATTTGACTTCTTTGCGTAGAAGCTGAGTGAGTGGTGCGGTGACCTTGGAGTATGCCTTGATGAATCGACAATAGAAGTTGGCAAAGCCTAGAAAGACTTGAACATCATGGACTGTCTTGGGTGCTGGCCAGGAAGTGACCGCCTCAACTTTCTGAGGGTCCATTCTGACTCCCTTGTCTGAGACAAGATAGCCCAGGAAATCAACCTCGTGTTGAAAGAAGCTGCACTTCTCAGCTTTGGCCCATAGATGGTGTCCTTGTAGTCGATCAAGTACTCGTGATCCGACACGTGTCGTCCACCCACGCCTTTCGTCCACCTTCATCAACATTGCCGCCGCCGACGTCGATGAGCAGAAGTCATGATGTATGCATGCTGGGGCTATGAGACTTTACACAGCTGTAGATGGGCCCGGTGTGCATGCTTGGTGCGGCTCTTGAGGCTGCCGGTTGCCTGTAGCCTGTGCAGCAGCCCTTCTCCTCCCTCTTGCCTCTGTCTCCCTTGCCCGCCGGTCCGCCAGCTCTGCAGCATGATTCTCTCGATGCTCCAGGTCATACAGCTGTCCCTGGGGATGGGTGACCTTCCTCCTCTTCCCCCTAGCCACCTTGTCGAGCCTCTGAGCCTCTTGCAGGCCTGCCAGCTGGCGTCGCGTGAGACTGCTGTCGGCGATCACCAATTCAAGTCCCTTGAGCGCCTTCTCTGCAACCGCTTTGGGATCGATCTCGCTGCGACGCAGCTGCCGCGTGTAGGACCGAAGCGTGCGGATCGTTTGGGGAGTCTGCAGCTGGTTTTGGGCTGGTTGCGGCGGCGGGGTGACGGGTTGCTCGGGCTCGATAGCTCCAATGATCGCAGGATCGAGCGGCCAGAGACCAGCCTTCCGCCACGCGCTGCGGATCTGCCGCGATGTAGCCGCCTCTTGCCAGGCCTCATGGAACCAGCCCCAGAACCGACCCTTGGGCGCGCTCTCGTTGCCTGTTGCCAGCCGATAGTCGTCAAGCCGCCGGAAGTAGGCAGCTTTGACGTGGTTGAAGAGATCGACGTCAAGAGGCTGAAAGCGGTCGGTGAGACTTGCGGGCAGGATGACGACGACAATGTTGCGATCCCAGCAGGCGTCAAGGATGTCGACCTTGTCGTGGACGTCGGCACCGTCGAGAAAGAGCAGTCGGCGGCGGCCTGGCGGCACCCGGTCACGCGTCGCAGGATCGAAGCAGTTCTCCACCCACTGCTTTGTGATGTAGCTGTTGCTCCAGCCCGAGTCTGTGACGGTCGCGTGGCGTCGATCTGCAGCCTCTGGGAACCACTGCTCCTGCAGAGACTTGCCCTTGTAGATCACAAGCGGCGGGATGCAGGCGGCGTCGATCCCCACGGCCGCGACGACGGTGATGTGCTCCCCTCCGGTCCCCGAGCGGCCTGGAGCAGTCTGGGCGTTGCGGGGGAGGTCTGCGGGGCCAATGCGACGAACTTTGCGGGTATCAGACAGCGTGAAGTAGGTCTCATCCATGTTGAAGATCCCCGCGGGCGTGTAGAGGTCAGAATCATACAGCTCTTTGACCTGCAAGCGTCAGCGGGGCGTCCAATGCTCTCAGGGCTGCTCACAAGGTTGTACCACGCGCGTCTTCTCTCTGGGGTGTCCGCTTGCCGTCGTGAGAGCTCGTGATAGGTGTGGAACCGGCTGCAGAGACGGTCGGGATGTCGTCGCACAAACCGCCCTACCCAATCCTTGTCGACGTGGCGTCCTGCAAGGCCTTCTGCAAGGCTGCGGACATGGCGAGGTGTCAGAAGGGTGCCACGGGAGGCATAGTCGTTGATCTTATCGATCAGGACGTTCTCCTGCAGGACTGAGAGGATCCGATTCGGCGCCTTGTTGTCAGAGACGTGCCGTCCCATGACTTGATCGTTGAGCGTCATACGTGGCACGCCGTGCTCTCGGGCAACTTGTCGTATGCTCTTCTCGGGGCTGTTCGTGCACTCGCGGACTGCCTGCTGCATATCGTTATGCATGGTGGAGATAGAGAGAGATGTAGCTATGAGAACAATGTTGATGAAGGTGGACGAAAGGCGTGGGTGGACGACACGTGTCGGATCACGAGTACTTGTTTGACATGGCCAACATGTTCGTCCCTTGATTTGCTGAAAATAAGGATGTCGTCCAAGTACACAATGACGAAGACATCCAAAAAGTCTCTGAGAACATCGTTGATGAGGTTCTGGAATGATGCTGGCGCATTGGTAAGCCCAAAAGGCATTACCAGATACTTGTAAAGTCCATATCGGGTGCGGAATGCGGTTTTCCACTCATCACCCTTGGCAATGCGGACTAGGTTGTATGCGGTGCGCAGATCAATTTTTGAGAACCATGATGCCTCTTTGAGTCTGTCGAGAGATTCCTGAATAAGTGGTAATGGATAGCGATTTTTCCGAGTAATACTGTTTAGTTGTCGGTAATGGACACACAGTCTGAGGGTGCCGTCGGATTTCTTGACAAAGAGAATTGGTGAGCCGGCGGGGCTAGTGTCACGACGGCCACGCCCTCGACGACCTACGCACGTGACCAACACCTCTCACGTGAGCGACACGTGACCTACCTCGGGCTGGAGAACCTCGACGAGGGAGTAGACGTTGAATGAACGCGCGACGGCGGGAAGCAGGCGCAGAGTCATATAGGATGCCCCGGGCGCCCGTCGTAGTTCTTCAGCACTCTCTGATTGAGTCTCATGGATCATCATTGACGATCTCACTCTCTCCGTGGCACGCAGCGTGGCTGAGTTGCACTCACGCTGTATCTTCGACGACCTTGTTACCTCGACGACCTTGTAACCTCGACGAGGATCCAACCTCGACGACGAGGATCCTACCTCGACATCCTCGTTTCTACCCCTTTATCCTTTATTCTTGACTCTGATATTGTGCGAGAGGGCCTCTGCCAACGGGAGAGCGCAGCATTGTGACACTCCGCATGGATGAGAATGTCGTCGATGTAGATGATGACCCCTTTTCCCAGGAATTCGTGCAGGACTTCGTTCAAGAAGTGTTGGAACACGCTCGGCGCGTTCCGAAGTCCGTCTCGCACCACCAGTGACTTGAACATTCCTCGAGGGGTACGGAATGCTGTGAACTTCTCATGTCCAGGAGCCATCCGGAGCAGCTGGTATGCTCCCGGCAAGTCAAGCTTCGTGTAGTATCTCGACTTGGCTAGGTCGTCGGTCACTTGGGATATCAGGGGTAGCGGGTATGCGTCCGATACCGTCATCTCGTTGAGCTTGCGATAGTCGACAACCATTCTCAGTTCTCCTTGGGCTTTCTTTGGTACGAAGAAGCTTGGTGAGCCATAGGGCGAGTTCAATGGTCGAATCCTTCCAGCCTTTCTCTCTCGATCCAGCAACTTGTCGAGCGCCTCCATCTGATCTGGGTTCAAGCTATACAGCGGGGCCACTCATAGGTCGGCTCCAGGTTTAAGCGTGATGCGTAGGTCGTATTCTCTACTTGGGGCAAGCGTCTCTACCCCTCGTCGAGGATGAAAGACCTCGAGGTATTCGTGGTATCGCTCCGGGACAAGATGTTGCACGGCTGCTTCCTCTTCTGGGCTGAGTTCGTACTCGTCATAGTCGAGTAGGACGTCGATATATGCCTCTTTCTCGCTCAACTCCTCGGTCACTGTGCCGCATAGCTCGACTGTATCTCCCTGGTGCTGCTCCCATCGATTGAATGGGAGCTCAATGCTGTTCGCCTTCGATCGCCTGCTCCTTCGTTTACTTTGTCGCCTTTCCGCCTTGGTCTCCAATGTTCCTGATAGTCGAGAAACCTTGTCGAGGTTCTGTGGTCCGTTCTCCTGGTTCGTCTCTTTCCCGCCTGTCCTCTTCCTTGTCGCCTTCTTCCTTCCAGCATCCAATATCACACCGTTCTCCTTCATCCAGTCATATCCCAACACCACGTCCGCTCCTGCCAATGTTGTCACACCTAACTCTTCCCTTCCTTCACCGCCTAGGACTTTTACTGTTCCCGTCACTCCCTTTTCTACTTGTCCTGCTGAGCTTGGTTTACCGTCAAAGAGGAGGAGTTGCCGGGGTCGAGGGAGTGGGTAGGAGGGGATGTGATGCCGTTCCACAAACAAAGAGTCGACAAAGTTACCAGGGGCCCCGGTGTCAAGCAGCACCTTCACCCCGTCGACTTGGTTGACGCTTCCTGACACGACAGCCTGCTCTCTGCCTAAACAGCAAACCTCACCACGAATGCATGCCTCCTCATCACTAGCTATCCCGTCCGTGGCAACCAGTGCCTTCTCATCTTTCGCTTCTTCGTTGAGGTTCGGGATTAAAGGTGATTGTGATACAGGGGGGTTGGGAGGTGAATGGGGAGGGGAGGTGGCCGAGAGGATGTCTTGATGGGGCCGCTGGACCTCTCGTATGTTCTCAGCGTCCCTCAAGCTTTTGGGTCCTCCTGCTTGACGATAGGTCGGCCGGGTGCAGGGCTGCCTCGAGGAACGGGAGGTCGTTGCCCGGGAACACAGGCGTTGGCGAAATGACCGACTCCGCCGCATCGGAAGCAGAGGCGCTGCTCGTTCCTCCTCTGACGTTCGGCAGGGTCGAGACCTCCAGGAGGCGTTGACCTGAAACCAGGCGGGCCACTAGGGGCTGGCGATGGACGCGTCGACGGAATCGGCGGGAGAGGTCGGTAGGTCGACGAGGCAGGGAGAGCAGCTTGCTGCTGGGTAGTCGGGGCTGGTCGTCGTCGAGCTTCTTCGTACCGCTTGACCTCTGCCTTCTTCTCAGCCTCCCTTGCTCTGAGCCTGTTGTCCAACTTGATGACATAGGACTGAAGCTCTCCGAAGGTCTCCAGCTCCACTGTGGTCCGAGCAACCTCGTCTCGAAGATTGTCTGAGAGGCCCTCGAGCGCCCTAGCTCTAGCTTGCTCGTTGGCTTCCCATCCCAAGACCGCCAGGTACTCCCTAAGCTTCGCGAAGTACTCTGCCGCTGATCCGGTCTGCTTCAAGTCGAAGTATCGCCTCTGAGCGGTCCCCTTGATGTCGGGGTCTCCGAAGTTGTCTCTCAAGTATTTCGACAGCCTCTGGAAGCTACTGATCTTCTCGTCGAGCTCATCTCCCGACGCGAGAGGTTGGATAGCGTCCTGAACGAATCCTCTGAGAAAGGAGATGGCGTAAATGACCTTGGACTCCTCTGTGAACTTCGAAGGCTGTAGCCGAAAGACGATGTTACATTGCATGAGGAATCCTTCGAGTTTCTCCGGCTTTGAGCCATCGAAAGTGTCGGGCGGGTTGGCCTTCGGCTCGCTCGATGATGCGTTGGTCGAGGGAGCGGGGGAGTTGGCTCGTCAAGCCTCGATGGCAACGAGCTGTTGCAGGATCTGAGCGAGGGAAGCCTGATCCGCCATGTTGTTGGGTGTGCTAGACCGGCTAGCAGGAGGAAGTCGAAGGGACTGTGGTAAAGCTTGGTGCTCGTGGTTCGGGTTGAGTGATGTCGAACGTCGAGTCTCGATGGGCATATGCCCCGGGTGTGCGTGGTTGTGCGAAGAGGTAATAGCACTCTCTGATACTGTCACGATGCTGCGCTCTCCCGTTGGCAGAGGCCCTCCCGCACAATATCAGAGTCAAGAATAAAGGATAAATGGGGTAGAAACGAGGATGTCGGGGTAGGATCCTCGTCGAGGTTGGATCCTCGTCGAGGTTACAAGGTCGTCGAGGTAACAAGGTCGTCGAGGATACAGCGTGAGTGCGACTCAGCCACGCTGCGTGCCACGGAGAGAGTGAGATCGTCAATGGTGATCCATGAGACTCAATCAGAGAGTGCTGAAGAACTACGACGGGCGCCCGGGGCATCCTATATGACTCTGCGCCTGCTTCCCGTCGTCGCGCGTTCATCCAACGTCTACTCCCTCGTCGAGGTTCTCCAGCCCGAGGTAGGTCACGTGTCGGCCACGTGAGAGGTGTCGGTCACGTGCGTAGGTCGTCGAGGGCGTGGCCGTCGTGACACTGTAACCCCCTAACCCCCTAACCCTAGCCGCCCCATCCGCTCGCCCTCCCCTTCGTCCACCGGCACAGCAGGCTTGAGCTCGAGCCTCTCCGCGCCGCCCTCGTCAACCTCCATTCCTTCCTCCTCCTCGTCCCCGCGCATCTCCTCGTCCTCCTGCTCAAGCTGCGTCAGCGGCGAGCTGACGCCTTCCTCCTCCTCCTTCTCCTCCTCCTCCTCCTCCTCCTCCTCCTCCTCCTCCTCTCCATCCACTACTCCCCGCATCACCTCGCCGATGACTTCCTCCTCGCCGAGCTCCTCGATTTTGAGCTCGTCGTTTGCCAAGCTCTCTCAACGAGTGCTGCGTCCGTGGCCAAAGGTCCGCTGGGTGCCGTCAAATCCTTCCCGTCAACACTGCATCTCGCGCTTCACGGCCACTCACATCGCCCCGGCTCCTCCTCTCGCCTCTCTCCCTCTCCTCGCTCCGCCCCCTGGCCCTGCACAACCAGGGCTACCCTCGACGGCACGACAAATCGCCCGCCCCACCCTTCGCGTCAGCCACCAGTTCGCTCGCTCGGCGCGCGCAGCGCGCCGACTCACTGGTCTGCCCCTCCGCCTGGGCTCGTCATCTCGCCGCGCTCGCCTTGCGGTTCGCCGCTGGTGTTGTTGGGGCCATGTTGTTGCTGGCCAAGTGATGAGATAACAGAGAATGGAAAAGCTGAGTTCTCTTTCCACTTATCCTTGGTCGTGTGTTTGGTTGCCCAGCAACTAGCGCGTCTCGCCGCATCAACAGCGTACCTGAAAGGACCCCGCTGACCGTCTCGCCGAGTCCCTCACCGAGCCCCCTCGCCGAGTCCCTCGTCGACCTCGCCGACTCCGCCACCGACTTCCACCACCACTACTATATCGCAGGAGCTCGATCGTAAGGTTGGGCAGAGTGTCACAACGGACGTAGGGAGAGCACATGGAAGTCACGTGAGGAGACGGAGCTCGGACTCGTTCATTCAACGCACCACTCGCCGAGCTCACCGAGGGATGACGGATACTTAGGAAGACTGGGCGCGCAATACATTCCGTAGTCTTCTCCCAATTGTTGTTCTCTGCAGACACGTAGACTGCCTGCTCCGTCCCGTCGCTTGGCCTGCCAGCGACACCGAGTCCCCCCCCCCCCCCCGCCAAGTTCCCCGTCCATCTCTCTCAACTCGCTCTCGCTCGTCGAGTTCACCTTCCTGCTTGCCGAGTTCAGCGAGTCCCTCGCCGCACCCTTCGCTCAACCCGTTCATCTCCTCGAGCTCAGCGAGTCCCTCGCCGAGCTCTTCGCTCAACTCGCTCATACCTATCGACGCCAGCAACCCCACGTCGACCGTTCGGAGTACGTGCCCGCCGGGTCCTGGACAGAGAAGGCGGTCGTCGTGACATGGCCCCTGATCCAAACAGCTTCTGTAGACCGGTGACCAGGTTGGGGCTGAGCTTGGTGATCCCAGGGTTGCTGGTCACCTTGGTGCTGGTGGAAGTGTTGCTCAGGCTGATGAGGCTCAATCCCATGGGGGAGGACGAGGCGCTGGTGCTGGTGCTGGTGCTTGTGCTCGTCTTTGACAGGCCCAGCGGTTGCAGTCTCCTCGAGCTCGAAAAGTTGTGTGCTGGTGGCGGCATCTCCATGAACTTGTGCAGCTTTGCTCCCAGACTGTCAACTTTGCTCTCCAGTCTTGTGATGAGATGCCGCATCTTGTCGGACGCTTGAGACGGTGCTTGGTCCCCTCTGATGGCCTGCCTGTCCGCCGGATCCCTGTCCATCTGGTCCAGCTTGGCAGAGATCCTGGCCAGCAGGTCCTCCATCTCCACCCCTGCCACCGCTTGATCCTCCTCCTGTCCTTCGAGGAAATACCCAAGCAGGTTCTGCCATTCCGTGCTGCTCTGAAAGAACAGCAGGAAGGTGGACTCTCCCATGGACATGATGTCCTCCTTGTTCAGGGCATAGTGCTCCTCTGCCGTCCGGCTGGTGTGACCTGCTTGGATGTCCTGCACAGCCTCTCCATGCTCCAGCTCATTCCTGATGCTCCTGGATTTGAAGATGGCAATGGAAGCATGCCTCCAGGTGGATGGGTTGATCCTTGCTTGGAGATAAGAACGCGTCACAGAGCTCAACATTGAGCTGAAGTGATCTTGCTTCATGACGCTGCCGTTGGTGGTGAAAAGGTGCGAAGAGTGCAGCCTGGACCCTTGGATGTCGTCGATCTTGGACAGGGCAAACACCTCAAACGGTCTCACGTACGCCAGGTAGAGTGTGAGCATCCTTGTCAGCGAGCAGGGCAGGAACCTCGGCAGTGTCTGCGGTCAGCACCTCATCTTTTACCCCCCCAAGAGAATCACCTTGTCAAGAGACGTCTGGTTGCTTCCCTTGTGATATCTCCCCAAGAGGACGATCCTGCCATTGATGAAGAAGATGTTCCTCAGTCCGGCTTGGGTGTTGGTGAGCTTGTGACTGAGAAGCTCTGTCCTCCTGGCGGGTGCACCATAGGTCAGGTGGATGAGGCAGATGAGCTTGTCCATGAAGCCGGAACATCTCTGGAGGTACGTCCTCATCTCGTGTGGGTTCCAGAACAGTGTGTCTTCTGTCCTGTATGGGATGAACTTTTCTGCACTGTCAGCAATTTCTTTGAGGAGAACACACCTCTGAGCACGTCATCCTCTAGGATCTGCCGCACCAAGGTCCACTTGTTCTCCTTGAACGGGCTGGCGTCATCCTCCAAAAAGTTGTAGCCGACCTCATCCTCCGGAAGGTGATCCACCACCTGAGCAGGATCCGGATAGGTGAAGCTTTGGATGGGCAGGCCAAGAGGGAGATGGTCCTCAAAATACTCTGACAGCTCTTTCTCCAGCTCATGCACCCCACTCCTCAGATTGTCCAGCTTCAACAGCTCCCCGTTGACCACGAGCTGGGTCTTCTGCTTGTCTCTCCAGTAGACGGTGGGGAGACCAGGTTGGTGATAGGCCACGTGGTTGACCAGATGTTTGATCGACAGGAGGCAGGAGAATGGGGAGATGTGACCGTTGTGGAGCAGGGAGATCTCCTCTTTCATCAGACTGACGTCAGCCCTGTCCTTGGATGTCGATCACTCACTCCTCAAGATCAGAGGTCCTGCTCACAATCTCCTCATCCACTCTCATCTGGACCTGCCTGAACACCACCAGCTTGAAGGCCCACTGAAGCATGGCAATCTTGGGCGTCATCTTGGTGACAGAGTTGAAGTGTCCGTCCGGCTTCGGGTTGGAGAGTGTGTTGAAGCAGATCAGCGGGTACAGGTGTGAATCCACCATGGCTTGATAGGAAGACGTCGTGAGCAGGGAGTACGCCAGAGCATGGAACACGGTGTCAAAGGACTGTTGATCTTCCCCAGATGACAGGATCTTGATCATCTCTTCACAGAGCCTGACCTGCTCTGCAGAGACCTGGATGGGGTAGGACTGCGCTTGCCCACAGGCCTTCCTCATCAGGAAGCAGAACAGCCTGCAGAAGTGGAGGCTGTATTTGTCAAAGGTCTCTTGGTGTCACGGCGACCGCCTTCTCTGTCCAGGGCCCGGCGGGCACGTACTCCGAACGGTCGGCGTGGGGGTCGTTGACATGGGTAGGTATGAGCGAGTTGGGCGAGGAGCTCGGCGAGGGACTCGCTGAGCTCAAGGAGGTGAACGGGTTGAGCGAGGAGCTCGGCGAGGGACTCGCTGAACTCGGCGAGCAGGAAGGTGAACTCGACGAGCGAGAGCGAGTTGAGGAAGGTAGATGGGGAACTCGGCGGGGGACTCGGTGTCACTGGCAAGCCAAGCGACGGGACGGAGCAGGCGGTCTACGTGTCTGCAGAGAACAACAATTGGGAGAAGACTACGGAACGTATCGCGCGCCCAGTCTTCCTAAGTATCCATCGTCCCTCGGTGAGCTCGGCGAGTGATGCGTTGAATCAACGAGTCCGAGCTCCGTCTCCCCACGTGGCTTCCATGTGCTCTCCCTACGTCCGTCGTGACATCAGTAATAGCCATGAACAGGGACAATCGCTCACTCGACGACGAGAAGATGTGCGAGGACGAGTCATAAGGATGCGCCAAAACACAAGAAAGTAGAAGTACAAACGAAGACGAGAGGGCGCTGTCGCGCCCTTATGTATCCTGCGGGCGTCTATCGGCAAAACGGCGTTACGAGTAAAAACGAGTATGAGGCGGTCGCAAGAACGAACGGTTGCTAGGCAACAAAGGTGACAACTTGCAGATGCTCGACATGTAGAAAGTCGTTGCTAGGCAACGGGACAATAAGCGACAACCGATAAGTGGTATTCAGAACAAATAAAAATCAGTCGCGACTAATCTTATCATGAAGGGACTCATGATGTAAAGGAGGGAGGAGTGTCAGGAAACCGACACGGCATCCTGACCACGAGACTACCACGAGGCAACTTCCGACGGAAACATCCAAAGGATCCTACGAACCGAAGAACGTGAGTACGGTAGAACCGTCACTATTTGTCACGAACAACTACGACTTGCCCTTGAAGACGTTGGAACAACCTGGAGAACAATAGAAGGATACATCTCAGTCTTCCATCAGCCGAGTTGAGATAGAAACGCACGCAAGGAGAAGAGTCAGGTCCACGATAACGGAGGATAGATTTATCTCACAAGTCAGGGCCACAGGACGGAGACCAAGGACGATAAGGACAACGACAGGCATGCAAAGAGATTAGATGCAAGCCAGAGCGGAGAGAAGACGATAGAAGAGAAGAGAAACGACGAGAGAGTACTAGAGAATATTGGGAACGAGTAGAAACGACTAGGAGAGCGATGGAACGATCCACAAAGGACGATGCTAGAAGGATCAGAGAGAGAGCGGGCGAGAGTAAGCGGATACTTAAGAAGGAAGATCGCAGAGGAGGTTCCTCAGCGATCTAGTTAACTAGCCCTCTGGATAGAAGAACGTCTACTTAGAGAATCGACCGTACCAGTGACGAGAGATAGACAAGTGAAGTGAGTCTTGATCGCTCCTCACCCAACTTGGTCCCATCCTACTCTTGTTCGTTACTATCTGTTACGAATAGTCGTTGATAGTTAGCAGCTTGAACCGATAGATTGATTTAGGTGAGCTTTAGTTGGATCTAAAATAGGTCACCGGGTACAGGTCTGAGACGTTCCATCGTTCTCGTTTCTACTCGTTCCCAATATTCTCTAGTACTCTCTCGTCGTTTCTCTTCTCTTCTATCGTCTTCTCTCCGCTCTGGCTTGCATCTAATCTCCTTGCGTGCCCGTTGTCTTTGTTATCTCTCTCGGTCTCTGTCCCGTAACCCTGACTGTGAGATAACTCCATCCTCCGTTATTGTGGACCTGATTCCTCTCCTTGTGTGTGTTCCTGCCTTGGCTCGGCCGATGGAAGGTTGAGATACATCCTTCTGTTGTTCTCCCAATGTGTAACCAGGGTCAAGGTCAAGGTCTTTCAAGGTGAGGAATAATCTCCCAAAAGGATATTTGTGCCCCAAGTTCTGGTTAATCCCTAACCTGAACTCGGTTTATCAAGGGTACCTTGGACGTGTCATGCCCATCATGACACAATGGTTCCAGTGTCTTCAAGATCAAGCCGTAGTTATTGTTGACTAATAGTGACGGTTTCGCCGTACTCATTTTCCTCGGTTCGTAGGATCCCTTGGATGTTTCCGTCGGAAATTGCCTCGTGGTAGTCTCGTGGTCAGGATGCCGTGTCGGTTTCCTGACACAGGCGCAGAGTCATACAGGATGCCCCGGGCGCCCGTCGTAGTTCTTCAGCACTCTCTGATTGAGTCTCATGGATCATCATTGACGATCTCACTCTCTCCGTGGCACGCAGCGTGGCTGAGTCGCACTCACGCTGTATCCTCGACGACCTTGTTACCTTGACGACCTTGTAACCTCGACGAGGATCCATCCTCGACATCCTCGTTTCTACCCCTTAATCCTTTATTCTTGACTCTGATATTGTGCGAGAGGGCCTCTGCCGACTGGAGAGCGCAGCATTGTGACACTCCCTCACTTACTCTCTCTCGCTCCGTCCCGCCAACAGCTGCTAAGGTCTAGCACTTGTCGGCTCACCTTGCCTTGTTGTCACGTCGGCCACGCCTCCATGATCACCAACGCACGCCTACAACTCGCGTCCCAGCCCAGCACGGCTGTCAGACACGCGAGCCTATCGTCGATCCTCGAGTAGCCTCGACAACGCTCGAGTAGCCTCGACGACTCTAGAGCTTGAGCCTCGTCGATGATGTTTCAAGGAGAAAGCCCGAGGCGGTGCAGAGGAGGGCACGGGTGATATATATATACAAGTCCTGACCCGTAGACCGTCCTTAGCACCGTGGTATTGAGTCCCATGGATAGAGAGTAACGGCGCAGCCGTGTTGTTGACGCACGAGAGGCTGTAGGACACACCTTCTTGTGGAGGACAGAGATAGATTAACTGATGTCAAAGGGGCCTTCAAGTCAACAACCGGCCTGGCCCCATGACAGGGCAGTAGCAGTGAAATTTGGTCGGGTTGGGCCTTGATGAGCATGGCAGCTCTGTAGAGCAGCAATCAAAGCAGCACTGAGCATGCTCTTGGATGATCCATGTATCAATGCAGAATCACGCAATGGAAAGAGGGATGTATGCGAGAAGACGACCACCACGTGCGGGTACCCTTATACGAAGTTTTGTTTGTGGTTGGGCAAATGACCACACGAATGACCACAGTGCCGACCTCGTGGGAAAGACCCAGAACACGTGGCATCTCAGACTTTGCAAAGTAGAACGATGCGTTGGATTGGACTGCACACAACAGCACATGACCATCGCCCGCCAGAGTGGGGTTGGTGGAGAGATGCATAATCACATACCCTGGGCGGAGTCTGACTCCGCCTCATGGGTGCCGCCTAAACCCTGGAAAAAGGCCTCCATAGAAGATAGGCCAAAGTCGCGAATGGCTGTGGCATCTTGAACGTACCGGTCCGTTCCTTGCCTGTAGGCGATCAGCGCCTGACCGAAAACACCTTTCATGTAGCTGACAGCTCATGAGAAGGGCAAACCCATACGCGGGAAGCAAGATCCGTTTTCCATGCTGTCGAGATGAACGATCGTTCCTCCCAGCATACCGGGCCGACTGGGACGATTTGAATCCAAGCGCCCGGATTGATGAGCAGGACCTCGAGTCCGGCTTTGTGCTGTTTCGAGTCGGGGGGGTTGAGCCCGAGCTCTATTCTTGTCACCTCGAAGCCCAGACGGAGCAGCTCGGCAGGCGGTATGACGAGACCGTCGCGACAGCAACCTCCGACCGGCTCTGACGATGTTTCTGCGATACGCTCAGCCGATGCTATACTCGGTTATACCGCACCTGCGATGATGGCTGAAGCTTGGTCTCCCTCGTATCTAGACAAAACGTAGACGATCAACGGACTTCCGAGTCGATGAGCGAGCAAAGTACCCATAGACAGCTTGGAATGATCAGCTCAGCCTGACTGATTTTGGAGCCGAAAGCGAGGATGCACGCACCTTGGTGTGTCTGAAACCTGTGATGGCGAACGTCGACGCGAACCTGATGGAGGATTCGTTGATGTGTGAGCGCTCATCGGTCGTAGACGATACCTCGTCAAGGGCGTTTGAAAGTTTCGGCAAGGGATTCGCGAACAGTGGTTCAGTTGAGCATTTGGACGAGCCGCCCCCTGGACTTTTGGCTGTAACGAAAAGTGGGGCTGACGAGTACGCCTTCCAGCGGCATCGGAGAGAACCTATCTGTCAGGCCATTATTCTGACCCATGTGGAATGCAGAGTGGACAATGTTCGAGTAAAAGCAGTGGAGCGATGCCAGGAAAGGCAGGAGGGGATAGGCCCAATTCTCAGGCAAGGGAAGTTGAAGGACCAACCAGATCGACTTCGACGTATCTTTGCCCATAGGGCAGCTTCTGCCTGCCGAGTCGTGTGACGCGACCATACTTGTCCTGATTCTAGCCGCTCTGCGTCATCGTCCACCAGTGAATCCTGAGGTGGCATGTTGCCCTTTGAGCTCCACCACTTGCCGCTCTTCAACAAGTCGATCAGCCGGGCCCGATCTGGTTTCATTCTTGTCAGGTCGACAAGGTGAGGAACCTGGTTCTGCAAGGACGGATCGGACTCCAATTGGTGACTGAACAGCATGACAAGGCCGAAATGAGTCAAGCAAGGAAGAGGTGGGAGATAGGGCTTCTCGTAGGAGCGCACGGCGGCGATGACGCATTGTTCGGCAGCCAATTCTCCCGTTCGGTCCTGATTCTCGACAAGTAGAGCAGGGGACCTGGAGGAATGAGCTGCTAACGCTTACATGTGACAGAAGAGCGCTTACAGGAGCTGAGGATCACTGTCCGTATGGTGGTCGATCGCGGGCGAGAGATCAGCCCGGGCGCTGTCTGTCTCCGAGCGCTTTTGACGTTTCGAGACCTCTCCGTCCTCATCCTCATCCTCATCCTCACTCGACTTTCTCTTCAACTCTGAAGGCGTCGGTCGTCCGGTGCAAAGAGCGAGGTCAAGGTCGCATTCTTCCTCTACCGTAGACAGGTTTTGCTGCTGCTGCTGCTGGCTGCCTGCTACGTCAGCTGATAGGCGCCAGTCGACATGTGGACAGAAACCGCTCACTCGCTTCGCTGTCGTCTTCTTTGGTCACCTTGCTGTTTCCAACACCAGCCATGTTCTCACTTTCGAGCTGGGTCTTTGTGACAGGCTGCCTTCCGTCGAGCACGGCGTCCAAAGTCGAGGCGGCGGCAGGAGTTGACGTTGGCTGCGAGGTATGGGATCGAGACTTTTTGGTCATGACAGGTCGGAATTTGCTGACTATGCCGGAAGCAGAGACAAGTCGGTCACTCCAGTCGGCGAGGTCGATAGCTGGGTGTCGTCAGCGCACAACCGGGTGACACGACACTGAATGGCGGGGATGAATGAAAGACCTCGCGTGGCTGACACTCACAGGGCTGTGAGCCGTAACGTCCACTACTACTGGCAGCTTTATCAGATGTCTCGACTCGGAGACAACAGCATCCCCTGTCCAACAGGTCATTCAATACGAGCTGTGACTCTGCCTGAACCAGCTGCCTCGTCCACTCGTCCAGGCTGTCCAGCTCGGTATCTTTGACGTACTGCTGCGTGACACGTTCATAGCGTCGGCGTTTGCCCTTGTCGCTTTCACGCTTCCAGGGGGTTGACGCTGACGAGCGTGCCACTTCGGGAGACGATGACGATGGCGATGGCGATGGGGATGGGGATGGGGATGGGGATGGGAAGGGTAGAGTGACGTCCTCGCCAGCGGCCGGGAGGGGACTGCTGACTGCTGTCGACTGCATCGGGATGATGATGAGGAGGGAGAGAGATGATTAGTCGAAAGACATAGTTAGGCCACGTGTTTCTCTTTCTTTCTGAAGACGGGGCGCCTATTTTCTCTCGCCCCTAGGCCGCCAGGGGATGTTAGCATGACTACGAATCTGCAGATGCATATGCCATATGCCATATGCCAGATGCAGATGTGAGCAGGCTGATGCAGACAGACCAGCACAGCCCCACTAAGAGCAGCATGCACGTACAGTACAGTATGAGAGCAAAGAGAGCGAAAGATGATATAAATGTCGCTTGTTTGAACATTCATTCAACGTTTTCTTTCTCTCGTTCAACTCTTGATCTTTCTCTCATTCACCTCTACTCGTAAGGCATCAAGCTGCAACACCATGGGCGAAGAGCATGAAGACTTTATCTCGACCCTCTGGACGGCCTCACAGCCACCCAACAAAGTAGGCTTTCATTTGTTCGGGTGCGTCGTTCTTCCTTTCCTTTGCCTTTCTTTTCCTCCCCCCACCGGCCCATCGCCCATCGCCACCACCACGTCACTCTCCACCTCGCTTCGCTGCTCGGGCTGTCAGCCGCCGTTCCCCACCTGCAGTCTGGTATAGTCAATGGACGATCACCTCACGCAGACTAGCCGAGCATACGTCCCACCGAATGACAAGATGTTGGGCTCGATCTGGTTGTTCGTAATAGACGCATCACGCCTGGAGATCACATGGGAGGTCATTCAGGGCGAGGGGTACTGGTAAGCTCTTGTTCCACCTCGTCGATTCGCTCGTGGCTGACTGCGAGGGTGCCATTGTATACCGTTGCGAATACAAGCTCATCCGCACACACCGCACCCACCATCACCGAGATTGGAGAGGTCATGCTGGATTCCCCACAGCACAACTCATGGACAAACTTTGCGATGTATTCCGCAGACACCCAGACTTACAACTTTCTCGTGGCCGACCCCTACTCTATATGGAATGGAATCTTCACCTTTCCCGCGGCCTCAAACGGACGAATGATCACGACTGTCGTAGAAACGGTTTTCAACCGTTTGAAGGAGGCTCTCTGCCTTGCGCCTGCCGCCCTCACCGGTGCCACCCGGCCAGCTCGGTCACTGGCCTCTCAGCGCCGGCAGAGGCAGCTTCTCAAGAAGGGGAAGGCGGAAGCGGATATCGTCAAGGCGGCCTCGCATGGGAAAAGGCCACTGGGAGACATCGACATGATGCGCTGGTCGAGGTGAGTCTCCAGCCTCAGCGTCCTCAGATGAGCCAATTCAGTACTGACGCGTAGCCGGGCAGTCATTCTCGATCAACAATTTGCGACCTGGCGAGTGGTTTACTGGGACACCGAGAAGGCAGAATGGTTAGTCAAGGGAAAGAGAGAGAAGGATGCACCTCGCTGACAAGCAGGACTGAGGATATCGATTGGCAAGACGAGCTTGCGTTCGTCCTACGCGCTCTGCACATGTGCCAGCATTCACAGCCGTCTGATCTCCCGGCCAATATCTTGGCAATCACACTCGACATACACGATTCCTCTCCCGCGATGCACACCCTCATTAGCAAGGTCGCCATTGCACACAGCGGGGACTCGCAACGTCCGAACGTGAGCTCTTCTGACACGTCGGCGAGTGAAGCGGCAGCGCGGGAACCTGCGGTGGAAGACACATCTGCCATCGATCACGCTCCACAAGTGACAGAACACGACGGTGAGCCAGAACCCACTGGGAGCTTGAGCCCACGTTGACGCACGTTTCAGAGCTGCCCGCAGCAGACTCTCACCATCAAGGCAATGTCGTCCATGTCATGTCCGAGGAAAGGCAAGCAGACGTCGAAGGCCCCGGCCATGAACAAGACAAACCAGCTTCTACTTCCAATTCTGGTGCCGCCACCTCCATCAGTCTTACGGACGATGTACCGGGAGAGACGAGCAAGACGAGGGAGATTCGGAGCGTTCAGGAGGAGTGCGAGGCTCGGCTACACTCAGCGGGTCCACCGTCCCTTACTTCGCCACCTCCATCGCAATCTGCAAGTCGTCCATGCCAACGATTGACCCGATCACGCGCAGCCGAGATTGCCTCTTCTCTCTCCCCTTCTGTCGATCTGGCTACAAAAGGTCCATCTCACGGGGTGCTTGGCCTCGTAGTCGCCTCACCTTCATCCTCATACTCACCGCCGGGACCCAAAGCGAAGAGGATCAAGCGAGCGACCGACGTAGAAGAGGAACCCGACTTCCTCAAATTATACACCACTCTCAATGAGGACTCTGATTCCGACAAAGATGCTGTCCAGCAGCCTAGAGTGGAGGAGGGTCATGTCGATGATGATCTTGATATCGATCTGAGCAATGAGGATGACAACGACGCAGAGTCTGAGAAGGGTGACTGAAGATTAGACTGAAGAATACTAGGAACTAAGGTAAACGTCCTATGCAGATTGTACTCGTGATCCGTAGCGTTTCGTCCACCAACGCCTTTCGTCCACTAATACAAGTATCGGAGGTCGCCGCTAATGTTTTCACGCGATCATTAGGAGATTTAGTAGCATCGGGGTCTGAGATTAGGACAGTGATTTCCGGACTGCTAATCCTCTCAGACAATACTGTATTCCATTACATGTCACGTGACTTGTCGACCCCAAACGATGACCAAACAACTCTCTTTCTCTCTCTCTCTCTCTTTACACTCTAGATGCTTGCCACGCTGACATCGGTATCGGTCAGGCTGCCCTTGGATGCACGATGGCGAGGAGACGAGAATGGAAGGGGACGGGGACAGGAGCGCGCTTCTGAAAAGAGCAATAAGGGATCTCTTCTCCGACCCTCTCGAGTGTGATCATGGTCATGCACTCGCCCCAGCCTTGGATCTCGGCAGTCTGCTGAGGCTGAAGCAAGGCTCTGCCTCTGTGAAGGAACCCAGCGTACCAGTGGAGAGGGACTGACGCGCAGACCACCGCACCCCTCGACCAAGCCCACATCCGCGAGGCATGTCGCCGGGGACAATCTGTGACCTCTGTCATTATCGGTCTCCCAACCCCAGTATCAACATCCCCGCTCGATTCTGCAACCGTCATGGCTCCTCTGTCCAACCTCGAACCATCTCAGTCCCTCAAGCTGCGCCTCTTGACAGGCATTTGGCCCTCCGGAGCAGTTTCCTCTTCGTGTCTCTCGCCCACGACCATCCCACTCGTCTTGCTGCTGGACAGATCTCGACTCGTGCTTGCCTTGCAGCACTCGTCCATACTGCTCCTGTGCTCGTCAACACGCTCCTTATTGAGCGAAATCTTCGTCACCCGGTTCAGATACAGGATGCCCGAATGTCTCTCGAACCTCTTGGCTACACTCTTGGGAAATCTTACCTGGCTGGAGCGACAATTAGCGGAAAGCCCAGCTGGGAGCGGGGACACACAGGAGATAGATATAGAGAATGGTCGCAGACAGGAGAGTGTCGCGGCTGAAAGCGCGTACCACCATCTCACCGGACGACGACGCGACGTCAGTCTCACTCCTCACGTCGACAACAACACGGATCAACGAGCCCTCCCCGCCCATGTGCTTGAACCGCAGTCCGACCCAGTGCCTTCTTGGGAAAATGAGATGCCTCGCCGACGGCCCTTGTCACTTTCACTTTCACCGCCTCCCTCACCGTGCGAGCCCCCGCCAGCCATTTGCGAGACAGTATGCGGGACAATCTACGACTCGATACTCAATCTCGGAGTGCTCGTGCCTCGAGATGCTTCTGAGCGTGGGTTCCTCACATCAGGCAGCAAAGTGGGACACTGGATGATGATGCTAATGGCAGGTACCGACGGATTTGTCGTCCCGGTGACCGCGGCTGATACCGCCAAACCCACCTTCTGGCTGGACGTATATACGAAACCGACCCGAGGACAGCTCGTGGTCGACATGCCCCAGCCACGCATTGTGAGACGGCGGCAGGCCGGACCATTTGAGCAATATTACAGAATGGGCGGCTACATGGATGGAAACATAGCCGCCACTCTCCAAAACCTACCGGCCTATATATCTGAGATGGTCTCCCTTACCGGTGAGCAGCTTTCAGCCATATATCAGGCGCATATGCTGATCCCTTCCCTCAATCAGACTGTCGAACGCATACTGCCAAGTCAGTCACGCCATCCAATGCCGTCAAGCAGCTCAGCGAGGTCATCAGCAAAGAGAGCAGCAGTATCGAACCTCCTCGGCCGCTTCAACTCGTCCATCCGCTCATGATCGATGACCACGCCGTCCTTGGCGACTGGCGACCACCAACATGTGTGTCGGAAGGTAACTGGGCATTCCGGTGGAAAGCTCGATCGAACCGCGGAGGGTCGGTCAAGTATGATGTCCAGCTCTCTACATCTTTCGTCCACGTGAGTCTGTGTGATCTTGTCCGCAACTGACGTTCAGATATCGACCCGCGGAGCAGTGACCGGCTGGCACGTCGACTTTGAGGGGACCGCGTTCGTCATGGCTCCTCTCGCTGGTGTAAAAGCGAGTCTGCCCCTTTCTTTGTCGGTATCAAGGCCGAGAAAGCTGAACTGACCTGGGAGAGAGTGTACTTCTGCGAGCCGACATACGCGAATATCGCACGGGCGTTGCAAAGTGGGTTCTTTCTTTCTGTCCGGCGCGCAAAGCCGAGGCGATACTGACTACTGACTGACTCGTAGGTGAGGCATCGCTGCAGCCTGTCCAGTACGAAGTGAGCAGTATCCGAGCCGTGACGATCGGTCGAGGGGACGTATTGTGGGTCGCTCATTGCATGGCTGACTGCCTGCTGGGCAAGACACTTGTCTGGACAGAGGCAATGCTGACATTGGCTCCAGGATTGTGCCCGGTGGTTGGCCACATGCCGTCGAGACATTTGAAGACTCGTTGATGGTCTCTTCCAACCTGTACCACTCATGGGGCATACCTGTCCGTGAGCCTTTGGCAACTTACGGCTGGTCACATTTGGGGACGCTGCTGATAGGGTCAGAGTTGGCCGTGTATGGGGCAACTATTATTCGTAATCCGGAAGAAAAGCGCTCTCCATTCTCGAGGTACCTCTCATTTCTCCTGCTCACACGCGTTCGGCCAGGCCACATGGGGGTGGAGACGCGTGCGGCGCTGCGCTCACGCTCAGATACTGCTTCGAGGCGCTATCCGAATTCTCGTCCCGAGTCAGCCAGGAGGGAAAAATCCCGCAACACAAGCATCTCGTATCACGGATGCAGCTCTTGTGCAGATGGGTGAAGCAGGCATCTGCGGGGATCGCGCGTGACAGTGGAGGGGAGATTGCACAGGACCTTGTACTGCGGCAATGTGCCCTGGTCGAGGTGCAGATCGACTCAGAGCTAGTTGACCGGCAAGTCTTGGAAGGAAAGTGGTACGACCAAGTATTCTGATACTGTATGTGGTGATGATGCACGATCCAAGCTGCGAGCCTTGCTTGCTTGCTTTCGACGACTGACAACGTGAATATGGAACAGGGAGGCTTGGAATGAGGATAAGGACTGGACCGAACTGCTCTGCTGCTACTGTACTATACACCCAGACATGTTACACAACGGTCGAGAGCATGCATTTACCTAGTTACAGTATCTCTCTGCAGCTCTACGAGTACACGTATACAGTATATCGTCCAGTCACAGCCTCATTGTCTTCTAGTTGTCCCGGTCTCACCTGATGAGGCGTTACTCTAAGTCTGGGGTGGAGAGGCAGAGTTCAATTCAACTTCGGCAGGTGGCGGGCTGGCAGAGTCGGTCGCGCGCGACCTCCAAGCTCAAGGCCGAGGCCAGTGGTTGAGCCATCTCTCTCACGCCCGTGAGGTAGATCGCCAGTGGGGCCGACTAGCCGAGGTACTCGTACCTTCCAAGCCGACGAGGTGCGTTAAGGCGAGATAGACGTCATGCTATTCAATGTGAGGCAGCTCGCGTATTCGGGTGTGACTTGGAACAAGTCGAAAGTTCGCCTCGAGTGGAGATGGTTACAGTATAGTACTGTGCTCGAGATTCCAACGTGGACTTGGGCATTCAGTAGGACGAATATGGGAACGAGCGAGGTCCGCAGTAGTCGCCTGGAATCAGTACAAGTGACAAGACGAAACTGGGGACGCAGAGCTGGGAATATTCTCGACCGACCAGTCAAAAACCGGATGACGATCAGCTCCACCAAGGCGCCTGGCACTCCCTGCAGCGCTCGAGTACTCGTATGTGACGAGGGAGGGCCAGTAAGTGGCTGACGCAGTAGAGACATGCGATAGTGGCCGCAAGTGACGGGACGGAACGGGATGCAAGACGAGAATGAATACTCGAGTCAAGTCGTGTCGTCGACATGTCGGGATGTCGCCAGCGACACTTGCACGGGGTACTATCAGACGGTGAGGAGATGACGGATTGGCCGTTGCCGACATGCCTCGTCGACAGCGCGCCAGGAGTGCTCGGCGCCATATCCGAAACGCTCGAGCTCGAACAGCTGAACATGGCCTCGGAAGTCAAGTGCGAGTGTATACCACATTCATCGTCGAGCCGTACAATCAGAGTAACCCTGTATTGTCGGGTGGAAAGACGGGATTCCGCGGCAGAGTATCGTCCGCTCGTCTGGCCTGGCGTGCAGTAGCTGCTCTTGACGCAGCATCGAACTCGCTCGATCACAGGCAGGGTTCCCGGGGCGGGCGCAGGCGCAGGCGCGCGATCCTGCTGCCCTCGTTACCACGATAAGCCGAGGAGTGCACCCAGCCGAGAGACCGTCATCCGAAGAATTCCGCATGTGGGACCTGAGGGATTGGATCGCAGCCCGGCAAATTGACTCGGCACTGTTGTGCGTTGGTGCATCGACGGCACTCGGTTCGCCTTGAGCGATTCCAGCGGGTAGAGTCCTCGTGCAGTGCAGTGCTTAAAACAAGCCGTTTGCCGGAATGTCAATCTCTTTGCAACATGCCTCAATCTGCTCGACAAGCTGTTCCGCTTCGCTCGGGCTATTCTGCAGGCTTGTTTGATACGACACGATGACCGGTAAGGGATGAACCTGGGGCGAATCACCCTCGCTCCTTCTCTCATGCGGCCATGACAGACATGACTCACCGCCGTGTAAACTCCGTCATCTACGCAATCCTTGCGGACGGCCAGCACGGTTTTCCAGTATCGAAGGAACAAACGGGACGACTAGAATGTCAACAATGAGCATATCTCGCTGATGAACCGTATGGTCTTCACTCACATCCGACCCTGCGTGTGGCGATTCTTCCCGGGAGCTCACCAGCAGGTAAAGCGTTACTCTGTGGTCTATCGCCTCTTTCCCAGATGTCCCACCGGTATCGACGGTCAAAGTGCCGTTAGTGCCGACAGGTGGAGCCAAGTCAAGAGGACGAATGAGGACCAGTATCAAAGATCCGGTCGAGGAAAAGCGGTGCATAGTCAAAGTCGGCTGAAGATGCAATTAGCATTCCTCTTTTGTGTAAGGTGCGACTCACGCTGGCGTCAACTTGCATCAACGAGGACACCCAACGTGTCATCCACGAGTATTTGTGCCTCCATTCAAGCAGTATTGGCGATGTGTGCCTAGTTTGGTCGACCACTCGCAGTTGAGGAACGCAGTGCATCAAGGGCGATGCAGGCTGATCGCCCAATGACATGATCGACGTCGGTGCGGTTGTGAGGGCTTGGGCAGGGGAGATGGTCGGGCTCTGGATCAACGGGTTGACGGGCGGTTCGACGGGAAGACCCAGGCAGGAGCTGGATGAAACTGGTCGTCCGGACGCAACTGATTCCGTGGGGGATGAGCTTGGACAATTTGAAGCGGCAGCTCGAGTCGGTTCGTCTGGCCTGACTGACGGGGAATCTCTTTTCGTTGGGTATCGAGCTGTGCCCGGGGCCGCCGGCTCTGACGCCGATGACGCTCGCTGCGTGTGATGGGACGCCTTATCGCTCACAGACGCATCCCGATCGCCCGACTCGAACCCAAAGTAGGGAGGGGGATCGTCGGCATGGATCGCTGGTGCAACATCCTCCAGGGCAGCGGCGCGAGATTGGGCAATGGAGGGAGGGGAGGCAAGCAGCGGAGCTGGCTCCTGCGTATACGTACACGTATTCGGAGCCAAGGTATCCGCCTCCTGCAAGGTTGGGGCCGAGAGAGCCGTTGGTGTTGACTTTGGACGTTCCGAGATGATGGAGGGAGATGGGGTGACAGTAAGAGGCGGCAGTTTCGCAGGACGGAGCAGCTCGGCAGAATGGAGCGGGAGCAGCTTGGCAAGAGAGGGCATGTGGAAGACCCAGAAGGCTCTGTGCCGGCGGATGAAATTGCCTACACCAGCCATTCCATATCTCTGAGCGATCTGCAGCTGTCAGCTACATGTCCCCGCCAACATTTCCAAAGGGCACATCTGGAGACTCACAGGGTAGTCGGTCTGCTGCATCGACACTGTCCGCACCGCCTTCTCCACGTTCGCCAATTTGTACGTACTCGCAATATCAGGGTTGACAAAGCTTGTTAGTCCCCAACACACTCTCGCAATGTACAGAGCTCTGAGCAGTCTGACTCCGTGCAACCACCCTTTCGCGCCCGAGACCGATATATGACGAACCTCATCCGGTAGCCAGGCATCCTCATGCGTTGCCGCCGACGACGTGAGACTGGCTGTTGCTAGAATCCAGCCTGACGACACGATGAGGGGAAGATTCGATGGGCGACGGACGGTGGTGGTCGCTTCTCTTAAGCAGGTGATCTGCATGGCCAACTTGGCCCGCACAAAGTCTGCCGTCGTCAAATCGGTGGGGGTGGCCTCTGTCGGATCAGGAGCTGGAGTGTCAGGCCGACGAAAAGAGGGATGCTTGTGCTGCTCCGATGGTACCAAAAGGACAGCATCTGCAGGCGGAGACGATGGCGGTATGGCCAGGTCGACTGCGATCCGGCGTTCAATCATTGCTGCCCCCAGGAACTGCCGAATAAGTCAGCATTCGTTCGTGAAAAGTCTTGAGACACCAACCTTTGCGTACCTACTTATCGCGTCGAGTGAGAACACATCGAAAAAGGAGGGATCATAGATGAATCGCCAACAGCTCGATGAAGCGCCCGCTTCCGCTTCTGCATGTGCTTCGTGGCCACTGGGTTGAGCATGAGCTCTTCGAGCCAAGGGACGCTCGCGCTGAGAACAAGACAGATGGCTCACCTATATCTGATCTTGACATTTCGAAACACTTCCGTATTACCCGTCGAGGTGTTTGCGCGCTTCCTGACGAGCCTCTTACTCTCTGTTACACTGATAACTGAGTCGGCAGCCTCCAGGCTCATCGTCTCGTTGACGCGGATCGCCATCGACGTCGACGTTGACTTTGACATGGAAATCAAGCCATCTACAGCCTCAAACTCGGCCAACTCGGCTAGGGCGCGCGGCTGGGGCTGAGGCTGGGGCTGAGGTTGAGGCCGGCGATGCGGCGGTGGTGGATCTTGATCTGGCATTGAGCGTTATCCGCCATTGACAGCGTAGCGATTTCGATCAACGAATGTGGAACAAGAAAGACAACACAATAATCACAACGAAGCCGGGACACGTGATAACCAGTTGGGTGGGTGGCAAAGTGCCACAACGCTGATATCTGCGGGGATAGGCGGCTTTATCAGCTTTCACGGGCCGTTCATTTCCATCACCTCGACATTCATTTCGCTGCCCTGTTTCTTCTTTCTCGAGTATCTTTGCAATGGTGACGGTCGAAGATTGTCAAGACGGGCAGTCGGGCTCAGACTCGTGCCCCGTCGAGACCTTCAATGCTAGTCTGATGTGAGCAAGCACTCCCCTCCCTTCTTGATTGCGATTGACACATCGCAGAGTGCTCGAACCCTATCAAGGACAGGGACAGGTAGTGGATGGAGGTCGAGTACTCGCATGCGACCCAGGAGCCGGCAGGGTCAAGTTTTCTGTTGACAGGGGAACCAGAAACGCACAATTCCGTGGGCGCCTTCGACTCGCTGCGAGCTCGCTGCGAGCTCGCTGCTAATGTATAACCGGTCTCGCTGACAGCTAGGAAATGTCCTGATCGCAGACTCTACCGGACCACTTGGAGGTTTGGAACTCGTCGACAAGACCGCAAGTCATGTCATTGATCGTAAGCATCAACATTTGACTCTATGTTTCCGACTGACCCTTACTCTAGACGTCTGTGCTGCGCCCCGAGCGTCTGGGATCCTCTTGTTCACTCCCACCGTCGAATGTCGAGCGTCCATATCATTCGTCGAGCCGCCACAGCCTCAGCCAGAGTCACGATTGCCCGCCCCCGCGTCAAAGACCAACGGTAAAGCTCGAAGCTTTGTCAGTGGTCTCAAAAAGCCAATAGCGCGCATCCTCCAGAGGCCGACTTCGCTTCCGGCGGCTCCCCAGGTGGACCGTATCGATACCACCGCCGTCTACCAGGCCCTCCTGAAGGTTTTGGGTAAGAGGCAGTCAGCAGGGTCTGAGTTGAACCTTCTTGTCAATGTTGCAGAGCTCGAGCACATCGGAGCCAAAGAAGCCATTCGAGACCTGCTCTCGAATGATACCCCCGAGTGGCAGGTGAGAGACCACACCTATTGTAACGGAACAGTAAGCAAGCGCTGACGCACCGCGACAGACTGGTGGGTCAAAGATCAGAGGTCGCATACGCACCTACGGTCTTTCGCCTGCGAATAGCTCTTTCAACTCGGTTCTGATCGCGAAAGAGCAGGACATCAAGGACCTTTTACAAGGGATCAGACGCCGTAGAACCAACCCGGGGTTAGGCCCGACGACAAGCACGATCATCATCAGTGTGGCAAGTCCTCTTTGTCTTGCACCGTCTCTCCTCTTCCTGTGTTTCCCCTACCCGGTGTAGATGTTAGAAACTGATCATGAAGATGATTCGACACGGCACGAGCGCTCAGCACGGCAAGATAAAGGAGAATGAGCCGGACAAGAGATGGGAGCCCACGGCGGGTTCGATACTACTGCTCGTCGGTGTGTCTCTCTCCTAGACCTTTCTGACTAGCGATGACTGACACGGAAAGATACGCCTGGCTTGGCGGAGAACGGGCAAGAACTGCCGAAACGCGCAATCAGCGAGTATGTGGTATCCTGGGAGATAGGCGCTCTTGACTGACGGGCAGCTGGGGCGAGCGACTCGGATACTTTGCACACACCGGGAGATACCTCGGAAATAGCTTCTTGTGAGTGACCAGACCTGTTTTGCACCATGAGCCTGACACGTAGACCCATCATCATGGACAGTCTGACCGACCCCGTATACGAGATAGTGCTGGCTTGCACTTCTGCCATTCCCAAGAAACGGCTGGCTACTATACTCGAGCACCTCGCGGGTATCAGAGCAAGGAAGGGCGAAAAAGATGTGCGGGATGCAAGTCAAGTGAGCGCCTCGGACATTGCACAAATGAAACCAAGCAATATAGCTGAGATTCAAGTTTGATGGTATACCTCTGTTTAGGACGTATTCCAATCGTCGCCTGTCACTGCGCAGCACGCGGAGTGTTCGCGCTGGAGTTCGGTCGGCGTCAGCCGCGAGTACCGTCTGTGACTCCCGTACGATCTCGCGTCCTGGTTCGGCGGCGGCCGAACTCATGTCCACTTCCACAGTCGATGTATCCAGGATGGGTCGCGCGATTTCGCCGGCCCCTACCCCGATTCCTACCCCTCACCTAGACTCGGATGCCGATACATTGCGTCTCTCCCCCGCCGCCGGCTCTCCGACTATGGCCGAGGGCATGACATCAACCCCTGTGGCTGTGGATCAGAACCCGTCTCTTGAGGAGAGTACGGATCAGGAGAATGTCCAGGTGCGCCGAGACCGGGGCGCTACCGAGAGCAAAAAACATGTGGCCTGGAGTGAGCAAGCGTCTTGTGTTTGGCAACGATTGTTTCATCGGGCTGGCTGACATTTTGAGCAGCCTCACCAGTCGGCTCGATGCTTTCTCACCAGTCTCAGTCTCAGTCGCAGTCTCCTCAAACTCCAACTCGGACTCGTCGATCGGACGACGCAATGGAATTGGGAGGAGTAGGAGTCGTCAATGCCGTGCATGCGGGGCACACCCCTTCTGCAGCTCGAGACCACATCAAGGATTCACCGTCCTCGGGTCTCTCTGTACCGGCTCACCAGTCGGCACGGCCCTCGCTTCCCGGCGATCGATCCCAAATTACGGATGAGCAGGAGCTGGAAGGCATCCTCGAGATGGGCAACGCGGACGACTGGTATTGAATGCTTTGTTTTTCCATATCCGTCGTGTTGTAGATATCGTATCGTGATGACTGCGACTGTCACTGTTTCAGATCCCCGTTCAAGTGGTCATTGGTGTGGCCAGCTGGGAAAAATCACGTGGTCTTGAAAACTCACGTGGTCTTTCAAACTCGGGTCAAAACCCTTTGGCCTTTGCGCACACGGTCCACTTGAGTTACACTAGACGACATGAGGCAGACCTTTCAAGGGATATCGAGCCCCCCAGCCGCCCGAATGTCGCACGACGAGACCTTGACACCGGTCGCTCAGCATGCGACACGACGTGCGACAATGGCCATGAATCATCTCAGGCGGTACAAGGTTTCTGCGAGGGGTCCAGAGGGGACGGGGACGGGGACGGGGACGGGGGTGGGAATGGTGCTGGGAGCAGACACGGTGAGCTTCTTTTGATCATGGCTCGACATACCAGACACCAGGTCTCCAGACAGTGAAGCAATTCGACTTGTCAACCTGACACAGAGGGTCGCCGAGCTGATCTCCAGGCGGGACTACCCGTACAAAGGCAACATGGTGGTCTTTCATCCGCCATGCGTCTTGGTAGCCCAATACCCCATGATGCAGATCATCTTGATCTTGATCATGATCATCAAGATCAAGACCACCACTACGATCATACGACGATGCAAGACGACGATTCGGGCGGATCCCCCTCGGTCCGTCACCGGTCCCTTGCATCGTCTACCTCCGACTCGAACGAACCTGCATCGAATCACCTTGAGCCTGAGCCGGGGCTGATTCGGGGCCGGGCCCAGTCTCACCAGCCTCCCCAGCCTCCCGAGCGCCAAGGCGGCAAGCGCAAGCGTACCCAAGCCCACGCCCAAGCCCAAGCCGACGCCCAAGCCCAGCCCGCCAAATTGACACAACAAGCCGCTGCAATCAACAACAAGAAAAGAAAAGACGCGCAGTTGGCTCTATTGACCGACATGAATACCCGGATATCCGAGTACATCCAGCTGTTAGACGAGCTCGACATTGTGCCAGGTGGTGGCCGTGGTGGTGGCGCCGACGCCGACGGACGGTCGGAGAGGGAATCCTACGTTGATCGTTGGAAGCAGGTCGTGGTGACGTACGAAGCTCTGGTAGGGGCCTCCAGGCAGGTGGTCGAGCAGGATTTACCAGGCGAGTCGAGTCGAGAGTCATCCCTCATCCCTCATCCCTCATCCCTCATCCCTCATCCCTCATCCCTCATCCCTCCGAGACTCTCTCTCTGACATGCAGAAATCCGAGTGACCAAGAACACCTGGCACACGAGAAAGGGAGAGCATCTCGACCTGCCCTTGGCGTATTTCCTCTTTGTACACGCCCGGTTCTCGCCCAGCTGCCCAGCATTCTCCGACCCCTCTCCGACGTATTCAGACTGGTGGAACGAAACCAAGGACCGCTTGCAGGATCTCGTACTCGCAGCCAGCGCCAGCTCAGAGGCATCTACAACTCCTCCCGTCAGCCGAGTCGAGAGCACCAGTGTAGTGGAAACATCTGATAATTTCAGACGATGGGGTTGGATCTTCTCTGCCGAGGGCGAGGGAAGTATGGGTATGTCCAAGTGGCTCAAGTGACAGACGGCCTACACCAGTTATGCATGATGATCATCATTCTGATTCATGTTGCAGCATCTACTTGAGCACTTTGACGACCCATTGATCCCAATGAGGGTTCGCGGCTTTCCACCCTGCCCTTTGGGCCGGGGACGACTCCGTAATCCAGCTGAGCAGCAACAAGGTGCCCAACCGTTCGACACGGTTGGTCACTCTGTGACTGACGATGAACTCTTCCCAGCACGGAGTCATATCTTCAGTATCGGGTCCATGGACAGTTCCGACATTTCCGTCGTCGCCTATGCTCGATCGGAGAGGAGGGAGGGGATGCGCAGTATCGAACAAGAACAATGGCTTGAGTCTCGCCTCCCACCATGCCCAAGGCAGGTTGACGAACATGCCCTCGCCCATGTGGTTGGCTTTCCGGACGCCCTTAAATCGATAGGCTAAGCTGGGGTGAGTACTGTAACACGCCATGGCGGCCATGGCTCTCATGGCCCATGGATCCAACTCGACTCACGGCGTAACTTTTCAGTGGTAGACGGGCCATGGACCGAGACGACGCGCTCGATCGTCCTACGCAGCTGCACTATCGCGTTGTACCTCTCGAGCGCAGCGTCGGGGGATACATCGAATATGCTACGATGCTGGTCCACAATGAGCTGGAGGTGGGCGTTGAATTCATGCAACTGCGGTCGGGGTCAATCAACATCTAGTGATCAGTGACTGAACAACCCACTATAGCCTGATGCGCGCGTATGCCTTGTTTACTGCTGGCCACCGCTTCGGCCGCGATTCGATCTTCGAGGCCAAGCAGCTGCCGAGCCGATGTGGACATTGTCCCCAGTCCTCTGGATACAGCGAGAGCAATCAATGACAAGTGCAATCAATGGCTTTAGCGCTAGCTCCTTCTTTCGTTGACTCCTTGAAACTCGAGAAAAATTCTTCACAGACCGTGCACGAACTCGTCAACGCTCTCTTCTCCATCTTCTCTCTTTCGCATCAAGCGTACTGTACCGCATCGTAGCTCACATCTCATAGCTCACAGCTGCTGCTCGTCAATCACTCAAACACGATGCAGCATCTTGCTAGTGGTAAAACCACGGCGTCCTCCGGTAAGTCTTTGACAATCTGTCTGATTAATGTTAAAGACCTCGGCTGATAGAGCAGGCAGCGAACTATTGCTGAATCGCGCTCGGGCGGGCCAGACATTCACCCGTGCCTTCCCGCAAACCATCGTGAGTAACGTTACAGTACAGTATCAGCCTTGCAGAGTCGTTGTTGACGCTCGACAGATCTCGCTCAATCCGGGGAAACCGGTAGGAACTTGTTGGTATCAAGCCACGAACGAATGAACCTGACACTGACACGTAGTCTCGGCTGAGACGATCGCGCAGTGGCGCCAGCTTCTCATCAACGCCACGAGCATCCAAGACGCCACGTCTATCATCGACAAGAGGGCCCCTCACGGACTGGAGTTTTCCGCCAGGGCCTTGTTGGGCGTCATGCAGGGAAAGAGCAGTATGGTCAACCACACCGGAGAGACGTGAGTCAAAAGACACAAGGCATACGAGTATCCTACAGTGACGTGCTGACCCCCGCAGAGGAGCCGGGAAGAGTATCTTGACCAGTCAAGCTGGTGATTTTTGCCTCGACGTCTTTCCCGTCATCCCCAGTATCGCTGTCACTGCGGCTGCGGATCGAGACCGAGACCGAGCGGCCGCAACCACAACCAGAAACACAAACACAAACACCAACACACTTGCGGGGGTGGATACATGCACCGCAGACCTCAAGGCCGAGCTCACTCATGCCATGGAGCTGCTCGGCTTACTTGGGAACGCCAAGACTAAAGGCAACGAGGACTCGTCCAGGTTCGGCAAGCAGACCACGGTGAGCTGCAGCTAGTTGCGCAATGTCCCCCCTGGGGACTGGGCAGGCAGCTGACATCCTCGTCAGATTGAATACGCCCAACTCGCCAACATTCGCCATGGACATGGCGCCCAGAACGAGGACAAGGGCCGATTGTCCGTGCCGTGCCATATCCGTCTCGATATCTTTGGCTGGGATCACTGTCGCGTTGGACATGTCAGCGAGGACGAGGGTACATTCCACCTCGTTCAAGCTCAAGCTCAAGCTCTGTCGACCTGTCGAGGCGATGGGCATGAGGAGCATCATGGAGAGGAGGACAACGGTGTGGGTGTGGCTGTACTGGCCAAGGCTGCAATGCTTCTCGGGAGATATCTCGATGCGGACGAGGTGCGCGAGGTCATGATGATTACAAAGTGTGTTGCGACGATCTGGAGCGCGTCGCACCAGAAGGGGCCTGCCCAGGCGCAGCAAGGCGACGTCGACGTTGACATGCCGGCCGCGTCTTGCCTCTACAAGATGATGGTCGACGTGAGCTCTCCTTCTCATCACTTATCACTTTGTTAGCACAGCTGACAGCTCAACAGATAGTGATCGGAAAGATCAACAAGAGGCTGAGCGACCTGTGTAAAGCTGTCATTTCCACTCTGAACAACGAGGGATACACGCCCATCCCCATTCCTAGCCCCAATCCCGTACACGGCTCTGACTCTGCCGAGGGCAACCTACAAGGACCAACCATCTCACTCGTGGACACGGTTGGTCTATCCTATGTCCCTATCCAATTTGATTGCTTTCGGGGGGGCTACGACTGACATGCCAGGCTGGATTTGAAACTGTGCCCACTGCAAGTCGTCTCTTGCTACTTCAGAGTAGCGAAAGAAAGAGCAGCCGCTGATCAGATCAGATGGGGGCGTTCCAGCTGTACCTCAACATTATCGCGGAAATGCTACACGCCGATGTGCGTAGACGGAAACGGGCGCAGTGGCTGACTTGTTCAGCTGCAAGATCGGCAAGCGTGTTCCGGGGACAAATCAGCTGCGACCATTGTCAAGTTTCGAGCCCTTCTCCACGGCCTCGGAGCGCTGTCCACGCGCCGTGAGGACAAGGCGTTTCGGGCCAAAGCTATCGCAGCCATCAACGGCGCGTGTCGTCGGCAGAGCGCCGCTCACGAGTCGTCTCTCAAGGCCAAGGACAAGGACAAGAACGTTGAGGATCAAGGGGAGGGGGATGACTATGTTCTTTCAGCCGACAAGACCACCCTTCATATCAAGCATTTTGCCGGACCAGCCACATACAACCTCGACGCCATCTTGTCCCAAGATCTTCTCATCGCTGCTCCGAGCGAGGCCCACCCCTTCTACGGACTGTCCATCGCTCAGATCAAAGAGCTCCTCGTCCAGGTCCACGCTGCAGGCGATGGCGATGACCATGCTAGAGCCCACTTCTGGAAATCGAAAGGGGTATTGAGTTGCAACGCACTCGCTTCCGCCTCGCTCCAACAAGACCTCAAGCGTCTCCGAAGTCATGTCACCCACATTGCCAGCTCGGGCGGGACGATCTTCGACATTTTCTGTATAAGACCTTATGATTCGGCCGCTCAGAAGGGTCAGTATAATTTGACCGCGGTCATGAATCAATTTGACCACTCGGGGTTGGTGAGGATCGCCAACTTGTTCAAGATGAGCCAGGGCGAGCAGGGCGAGCACAGCAATGGGCCTCAAGTGCGAGATGGTCGAGCGATCCCGATCCCGATCCCATCGACGCCGAAACCTCGCCCCCACAGCAAGTCTCCCTATGGCACGTCTCCCCTCGTCATTGCCAACCCCAACCCGCTCTCGCTCACCCCAATCCGAAATGAGCCGACTGTCGGGCGAGTGGACCTCTCTCTTTCTCTGCTCGACCACACTTTGGCGTTGGCGTCGGCCTCTGCGGGCGACCACCAGACGGTCGATCTCGCCATGATGGCGAAACAACTGGTCGACACCCAACGCGAGCTGGTCAGGGTGCAGGGCGTGGAGACGGAATTGTCCAAGGCCCAAAGGGAACACCAACTGGAAGTGGCCAGGCTCAAGGGCGAGCTGGGCCAACAAAAAGCCCAGTTCAAACGTGACAAGGAACAGCTGCAGCTGGACCTCTCGTCCAGCACCCAAACACTCGCCTCGCTTCGCCTCGAGCACGCCGAGTCCAAGGTCGTCTGGGAGTCGGAGCGTGCATCTCTGCAGCAGCACCAACAAGACGCAAGCACCCAGGTGCAACGTATCACCGCGCAGCTCGAAGAGTCTCGTGGGCAGTACAAACGATGCGACGAGCTGCTGGAACAAGCCCGGCGCGATCTCGGCACCGAAAAGGCGAGGCTGGACGAGATGACCAAGAACAGGAGCGATATGCGGACAGCTTTGATACAGCAGGAGATCCGGCAGTTTGCCAGTTTTCTCGAGCTCGTCCAGAGAAGGGAATACGATCCTGTCAAGCTCGGCGGCAGCAGCAGCAGCACGACGCCCAGCAGCACCGACCCGCTCGAGATCATCCATCGAGATCTAGCGTACCACGCCGACAACCTGATCGAGACGCTTCGGTCCAAGACGTACCTATGGCGTCACTATCCGGAAAGTTTCAACAACCTGGAGACGATCGTCTTGGGCATCCTGTCCAATCCGACCAAAGGCAACCTCTGTCTCCAGTCCATCCCCCTGCTTCAAATCATCTTTCTGGTCCGTAAGGGTGGACAGTCTCAGTCTCCGTGGGACGGCCTGTCCGGCTTTGAGACCATGTTGTCGCCCACAGATTCTGCCGAGGCGCTGTTCGATCGTTGGGCCTCGATGGGACGGGTCGCGCTGGTAGAGAGGATGCCGCAAGAGGTCAAGAATGAGCTGTGGAGGCGGCATGCCCATATCCATGCCGGGGCAGCAGCAGGAGCGACGGGGGAAGCAGACGCAACAGTGACCCGCCTGCTCGAAACAGACACCACCGTCCTCATCCTCCGGCTCGGTCGTATACTCGACGCCGGCCAGCTATTGCACGATCCCATCGATGCCGGATTGCGGGACGCCATTGTGCTCACTATCAAGGTGTGCAGGGCATCTGAGCCTGCGAATAGCGGGGTCGTATATACCGACACGCTCCTGCGTCATGTGATAACCAGTGAGTCGCTCGCTCTTATCTTGCTGTGAGTGAGTCGAGTGAGCGGTTCTGACTTTGTTAGCGCTGGAGGAACGATGCGAGTATACCAAGCGCGGACGTTGGTTTGAGGGCATCTTCCCGGTATGAACAAACGTGAACCGTGAACCGAATGACTATGACTATGACTATGGCTATGGGTCGGGATGGGGGTCGGGGCGAGGCCATATACTGTAGGAGAGATACTCTATGCATTTTCAGTCCCCAACGAGAATGAGAACGATCCAACGCTCAGGTGTCATGCATATACTGCATTCTTGGCTGCGACTTTGTCAAACCACATACCCAATCTTGTGATTGCTACAGTACATATCTGTTGAACAATAGGCCCCGAGGACGCCTCATAGGGTCAGAATTGCCTCTTTGGGTAGGATGCGGAGTAGGACAATAAGACATGAGCGAGCGGGCACGCACAGGCCGCCAGAGCGATGGCTCATATATGTACAGAGCTACAGAGAGGGACGAATGCATAGCTCTCGTCGTTGTGTAACAATATCTGCGAGTCAGTCAGCCGGGAGGATCGCCGTAGAGTTGACGTTCTGTTACTCGTGATCCGACACGTGTCGTCCACCAACGCGTTTCGTCCACCGTCATCGACATTGCCGCCGTCAACGTCAACGAGCAGAGGTCATGATGTATGCATGCTAGAGGAATAAGACTTTACACAGCTGTAGATGGGCCCGGTGTGCATGCTTGGTGCGGCTCTTGAGGCTGCCGGTTGCCTGTAGCTTGAGCAGCAGCTCTTCTCCTTCTCCTAGCCTCTGCTTCCCTTGCCTTCCGCTCCGCCAAGTCCTGAGCGTGAGTCTCTCGATGCTCCATGTCATACAGCTGTCCCTGCGGGTGCGTGACCTTCCTCCTCTTCCCCCTAGCCACCTTGTCCAGCCTCTGGGCCTCTTTGACGGCCTCAAGCTCCCGTCGCGTGAGGCCGCTGTCGGCGATCACCAGCTCAAGCCCCTTGAGCGCCTTTTCAGCCACCGCCTTGGGGTCAACATCGCCACGACGCAGCTGCCGCGTGTAGGACCGAAGCGTGCGGATTGTCTGGGGTGTCTGCAGCTGGGTTTGGGCTGGTTGCGGCGGCGGGGTGACGGGTTGCTCGGGCTCGGCACCAATGATCGCAGGATCGAGCGGCCAGAGACCAGCCTTCCGCCAAGTGCTGCGGATCTGCCGCGATGTAGCCGCCTCCTGCCAAGCCTCATGGAACCAGCCCCAAAACCGACCCTTGGGCGCGCTCTCATTGGTGGTTGCAACCCGATAGTCCTCAAGCCGCCGGAAGTAGGCAGCTTTGACGTGGTTGAAGAGATCGACGTCAAGAGGTTGGAACTGGTCGGTGAGATTTGCTGGCAGGATGACGACGACGATGTTGCGATCCCACACGCCTCAAGAAAGTCAACCGTGTCGTGGATGTCGGCACCGTCGAGGAACAGCAGGCGGCGGCGGCCCGGGGCTACGCGGTCGCGGGTGGCCGGATCAAAGCAGTTCTCCAGCCACTGCTTTGTGATGTAGCTGTTGCTCCAGCCCGAATCGGTGACGGTGGCGTGTCGGTCTCCCTCTGCAGCCTCTGGGAACCACTGCTCCTGCAGAGACTTGCCCTTGTAGATCACGAGCGGCGGGATGCAGGCGGCGTCGATCCCCACGGCCGCGATGACGGTGATGTGCTCCCCTCCAGTCCCAGAGCGGCCTGGAGCAGTCTGGGCGTTGCGGGGGAGGTCTGCGGGGCCGATGCGACGAACTTTGCGGGTATCGGACAGCGTGAAGTACGTCTCGTCCATGTTGAAGATCCCTGCGGGCGTGTACAGGTCAGAATCATACAGCTCTTTGACCTGCAGGCGTCAGCGGGGCGTCTCGAGATCACAGGGCTGCTCACAAGGTTGTACCACACCCGTCTTGTCTCTGCCGTGTCCGCCTGGCGTCGTGAGAGCTCGTGATAGGTGTGGAATCGGCTGCAGAGACGGTCGGGATGTCGTCGCACAAACCGCCCAACCCAATCCTTGTCAACGTGGCGGCCGGCAAGGCCTTCTGCGAGGCTGCGGACGTGTCGAGGTGTCAAGAGGGTGCCGCGGGACGCAAAGTCGTTGATTTTGGCTATGAGAACGTCTTCCTGGACAATTGACAGGCAGCGATTCCACGCCTTGCCGGATGAGAGGTGTCGCTGCATGACTTGGTCATTGAGCGTCATACGGGGAACGCCGTGCTCGCGCGCCACCTGCCGTATGCTCTTCTCGGGGCTGTTGGTGCACTCGCGGACTGCCTGCTGCATAGCGTCATGCATGGTGGAGATAGAGAGAGATGTAGCTATGAAGACAAGATCGATGAAGGTGGACGAAACGCGTTGGTGGACGACACGTGTCGGATCACGAGTACGACTCGAACCCGGCGGCCTTGAGGTCCGGCGACGAGTAGACGGCGGTAGTCGTAATGTGGCAAGCTCGGGTTGCACCGAAGGCAAAGGGGGTACAACCACTGAACCTGTGGCTTGGTCGGACGGCGTAGAGTCAACAATCCACGAAGGCCACGGTGTGGATGTCGATGGTCGAAGTGCTCAAAGGATCCCACGGAGATAGGCGTCGTGGCGAGCAAAGGTAAAGACGAAGCAAGCAAAGAGGGGCTCGGTGCAAGGCTCTAAGACTAGGTGTAACTTGCGATAGATTGATCCTTGGGGAGAAGGATCAAGAAGTAGGCTCTTTATATATGTCTACGGGCTGGGTGGCAAATCCGTGTGCGCAACTCCTTCACCTGGAGTTGCCACTCACTCCACCTGACTCCGGGCTGGTGCCACCTTGGCGGCAGTACGGGCCGGCCTGGGTTCCTGGTTCCACTTGGGGTCACCTGGCGTCACCTGACTTCACCTGGCGTCACCTGGCAGTCCCTGATTCCACCTGGCGTCACCTGGCGGTAGACCCTTCCAGTGTTCCATCTTGGAGAGTGAACCCTTCCGGTATTCCAGCTTGGGGTGTTGCGATCCGGGTGGCGGACGGTGGGGGGCCTGTATGGGTGGCAACGGTGACCGGATCGTAACACGTTGCAACTATACATCACGTAATGGACTACGTAGTAGCCGATTACTGTACCTCTGAGAACTCTACATATACAGGCTGAGAGAGAGTGGATACTCTCTTTGAAGAATGTATTATTCATCTGTTACGTGGTGACTCATCCTGGCATATCTATCGACTCGCAAGGCAGTCACTCGTATACTGTCAGGACCAGGCGTAGGATAGCCTGCGTCGAGCTGGGAAGTCAAAGTTGCCTTGCAGGGAGTATGCAGTCGAGTAGGGCTACTAGAAGTTGGCTGAGAGTACAAGAGATACATTTGACTAGAGATTCTCTCTACTCGAATGTCTACTATAAGTATCCGAGGATCGTCTCACCATACTATGCACTCCGCATTTAGAAGTTCGGCTATCCATACCCGGATATGGTAAGTGGGCAGTCCTGGTTTGAGTCACGTTGTGTGGCACTTGGCTTTGTCTCATTCCGCCACAGTCTTGCCACAGTCCTGACATATACGGACCCGTGTTCACCGACCCCGACACATCACTGCTACCAGTATATTTGAGCCCACGCAGCAATTGTTACAGGATCGCGATTGATGCCTTTGTTATGACCTGTCCCTGGCAAAGGGGAAGTCTGATCCAGAGACAGGATAGACGACAGAGGTTTACAGCAAGCTTGGCCCAAGACTGACAGGGATGGGCCGTAGTGCCGGTCAAAAGGTCGACAAAAGAGTGTATAAGGTCAAGTAAAAGAGTGTGGGGTAAAGAGTGACTATGAGTAAGTAAGGAGGTGGCGATTTGGCTGGGGCTGGCCAGTATTAGGGATAAGGAGGTGGTAGGGAGGTGGAGTAGGGGTAGGAGAAGGAATATGAGAAGTACGATAGTTTTGGTTCTTGGGGAAATGGTCCGGAAACCCCCCGCTATATATATCCAAGCGCCTCCCACGTTGTGACTGTTCTACACCGCCACATTGTTGCAAAGTGCTCATCCACAATCCCACATTGAGGTGTCGTTGTAGCACGTTCCTACATTGCGGTTCTGTGCGCCCTCGGTTCCTCGTTGTGGCCGTGTGTTGCCTCAAGAGCACAATGAGGCTTTGTGTATCCTCTAGAGCACATCGAGGCAACGTGAGGCCACACCTTGCCTCACGGATTGTTGTGGGTCGTTTCTTGTGTGAGGAACTTGCTGAATAGGTCGGGTCATGACAGCCTTGGCACTCTACTGGCTGGTCAATTTTGCTCAACAGATTAAAAGTCCCAAGACTCAGCTCTGAGCTATCGAGAGCTCGTTGTAGAATCGCTCGAGCCGTCGCAGTCAGCGGGATGCTCTGGAAGCCATTGGATTGTTACAGCACCCCCGCGTGTGCACACACCGCCGTCGACAGTCTTGGACACCCCTTTATCGCAAGATGTCGAGCACCAGACTCAACATTGACGCAATGCCGAAGCCGTCGTACGACCCGTCGTCATACGCGCCGTGGCAAGCAGCTGTCGAGATCGCCTTGCAGCTAGCAGACTGCTGGAATGCGGCCTTGGGCTTGATCTTGAGCCAGGGCAGGCGAGCGTGGCCACCCAGCGGCAGGTCTGTGCCGGCTCGGTCATGCCGACTGAGAGTAACGCCGGCGGTGTCATGACCGCCGAAGACAAGAAGGACTGGGATCGGTGGCAAGTTCGAGAGAGCAGGGCGCAGGCGATCTTGAAGGGGACGGCCTCACAGGCCGTCAGGCTCGACTTCGAGGACCTGCTCGCCGCTGTCGACATGTGGCGATACTGCGACAAGGTGCATGAGGTGGATCTACTGGAGAATCAGCGCATTGTGCAGTCAAGGCTGTGGACGCTAGACCTGCATAGCGACGCCTCGGCAGATGACATGAGCGCCCATGTTGAGACGTTCTCAAAGGCTGTGTCGGACGGCAAGCGTGTCGGGACCGTCCTGAGCGATGGCGAGCGCGAGCAGATCTTCCTGTCGACGATCCTGGATCCCGCCTTCAACATCGTGCGGGCTGGGCTGGCCCCCATCGCCAAGGATAAGCAGTCATGGGCCACCGTATCATTTTCCAAATACACCGCAGAGATAGCGAGGCAACAAGCTAGGTCGTTGCACAGACGGCATGGCCAATTTGACCATCACGGCCTGACATAGAACAAACAACAGAGACGTCATGGTAGCTAGCGGAGAGTTGTCGCGTCAAGGCTAGGAAGGATGACGAGTGTTGGCGATGCGGTGAGATGGGTCACTGGGAGGGTGACTGCAAGGTGGCACGTCAGCGCAAGACTCATAGGGGACATCAGGGACCGATAGAGACCTTATCGCAACACGCAGAGCGACACCGACGATGTGGACAATGAGGACAATGAGGACAATGATGGGAGCTCTGGAGATGAGCGCTGAGTCGCAGACAAGGATAAGCGGCCTGCCAAGGACAAGCGCATCACCATCCCGGCCAAGTGTCACGATGCTGCGCTCTCCCGTTGGCAGAGGCCCTCTCGCACAATATCAGAGTCAAGAATAAAGGATAAAGGGGTAGAAACGAGGATGTCGAGGTAGGATCCTCGTCGAGGTTGGAGCCTCGTCGAGGTTACAAGGTCGTCGAGGTAGCAAGGTCGTCAAGGATACAGCGTGAGTGCGACTCAGCCACGCTGCATGCCACGGAGAGAGTGAGATCGTCAATGGTGATCCATGAGACTCAATCAGAGAGTGCTGAAGAACTACGACGGGCGCCCGGGGCATCCTATATGACTCTGCGCCTGCTTCCCGTCGTCGCGCGTTCATCCAACGTCTACTCCCTCGTCAAGGTTCTCCAGCCCGAGGTAGGTCACGTGTCGGCCACGTGAGAGGTGTCGGTCACGTGCGTAGGTCGTCGAGGGCGTGGCCGTCGTGACACCAAGTGTCAGAACCACGCCGACTAGGTTATAACGGGACTCGAGATCAAGCGGTCGGTCTGCGAGTATTGTACCTTTTGGTCAGTTGTTACCAGAGACCAGTTCCTTTGGTCGTGACACCAAGGCAAGCCTGCTCGGAGTCGGCGGGATTGACGCCTGGATCGGTCTCACTTGTTGAGCAAACGATATGTTTGCATAGAGAACTATGAGCGAGCGAGCAGTTTCGAGTACCTCCAGCCAGTCCTTATTCAAGCCTCCCTTCAACACTCCCACTCTTGAAGAAGGACAAGCGAGCGAGCTGTCAATCCGAGTGGTCCCAGACCATCGAGCGGTCTGAGGCCGAGCGGTCTGAGGCAACCGAGCGGTCTGAGGCAGACCAGCTGCTCGAGTTGGTCGAGCCTTGAGCGAGCGCCTCTCGAACGTCCTTGAGGTTCTGCAGGACAGAGGAGATCTGGACAATAGCTTGGTCAAGCCTCATCAATGCCTGGAATGGTGTCAGGTCCGAGCGCTCGAGGTTTTCGGTACAATCAAATGCAATCAAGGGCGAGCGAGCATCGAGGAGAGAGCAAGCAGGCATGTCCATCTCTTGATCAGAAGCAGGTGGGGTGGAAGACTTATTGAAGGCCTGCTTGTTGTACTCGTTCGGATTCATTTTTCGATCAATCGAGCATGACTGCTTGTTGAGGGTGCATTGATAGCACTTGTTGAGCTTGCCTTTACCAGGAGGGTAGATGGTGCACGGTCGATCGTTCGATTGGCATGTGGCACAGCCAGGGGTGACTGTGGATCCCTCTTTGAGTACCTTGTTCGCTCGGTGGATCTGAGCTTGGGCTGTGGCTGAAGGGGGCATGATTGGTGAGCGAGCGATGTCGGTGTGAGGGATGCGAGCGATGTTGAGTTTGAGCAAACAAGCAGTCCTCCTTATATCCCCTTCTGAGAGTGGGGGTATGACATCGTTCGATGTTTGACTCGATGTCTCACTCGATGTTTGACTCGATGTTTGGCTCGATGTCTGATTCACATCGTTCGATGTTTGACTCAATGTCTGACTCAATGTTTGGCTCGATGTCTGACTCTCATCATTCGATGTTTTGCTCAATGTCTCAATAACATTGTTCAATGTCTCGATCGAGTTGTTTGATGCAATGAGCGATGTCATGCAGCTCAGGGCTTGCTCCGAGCGAGCAGCCTGTCCCTTGAGGCCCAGTTTTGCGAGCGAACGTCCAAGATCGGTCGGACCTAATGGCTTGGTGAGGCCATCTGCAATCATACTAGTAGTAGGGGTGAACACAGGTTTGATCACAGCTCGTTCGACCAGTTCTCGAACGAAGTGGTAGCGAATGTCAATCTGCTTCGAGCGAGAGTGGCCTATGGGGTTTTGAGCGAGCGCGAGCGACGCTCTGTTGTCTCCATAGAGGACAGTTGCCTGGTTCTGAGGTGAACCGAGCTCGAGCAGAAGTTGTCTGAGCCAGACCAATTCTTGAGCGGCTTGAGCAAGACCGATGTACTCTGCATCCCCAGTAGCTAAGGCAACTGAGGGCTGTCTCTTTGACTGCCAGCTGACTGCTCCTCCCCATAGGGTGAAGACATAGCCACTGGTGCATCTTCGCTTTGATGGATTGCTTGTTCCAAATTCGGCATCACTGTATCCTTCGAGCGAGCTCGTTCCGGGTGAATAGGTGATGCCAAGGTCGCGCAAGTGAGCGAGGTATCGAAAGACATGTGTCACTGCTGTCCAGTGAGCAGCTGAGGGATCATTTGCTCAAAGCGACCGAGTAGTCCAACAGCGAACGCAATGTCCGGTCGAGTACCAAGTGTCAGACCTGTACCCGGTGACCTGTTTTAGATCCAACTAAAGCTCACCTAAATCAATCTATCGGTTCAAGCTGCTAACTATCAACGACTATTCGTAACAGATAGTAACGAACAAGAGTAGAGTGGAATCAAGCTGGGTGAGGAGCGATCAAGACTCACTTCACTTATCTATCTCTCGTCACTGGTACGGTCGATTCTCTAAGTAGACGTTCTATCTAGAGGACTAGTTAACTAGATCGCTGAGGAACTTCCTCTGCAATCTTCCTTCTTAAGTATCTGCTTACTCTCGCCCGTTCTCTCTCTGATCCTTCTAGCATCGTCCTTCGTGTATCGTTCCATCGCTCTCCTAGTCGTTTCTACTCGTTCCCAATACTCTCTAGTATTCTCTCGTCGTCTCTCTTCTCTTCTATCGTCTTCTCTCCGCGCTGGCTTGCATCTAATCTCTTTGCGTGCCCGTCGTCGTCCTTATCGTCCTTGGTCTCCGTCCCGCGGCCCTGACTGTGAGATAACTCTATCCTCCGTTATCGTGGACCTGACTCTTGTCCTTGTGTGCGTTCCTATCTCGAATCGGCCGATGGAAGACTGAGACGTATCCTTCTATCGTTCTCCAGGTTGTTCCAGTGCCTTCAAGAGCAAGTCGTAGTTATTCGTGACTAATAGTGACGGTTCTACCGTACTCACGTTCTTCGGTTCGTAGGATCCTTTGGATGTTTCCGTCGGAAATTGCCTCGTGGTAGTCTCGTGGTCAGGATGCCGTGTCGGTTTCCTGACACCAAGCATGGTGTACATGAGCGAACCAATGGCTGAAAGATATCGAGCTCGGTCGGTTGAAGGCTCGTCGTTCGATCGTGGTAAGAGTACTTGCTTGGGTGAGAGGGGTGTCTTTGCCTCTTTGCACTCATCGGACAAGAACCGCCGAAGGATCGAGCTGGTGTACTTTTGCTGACCAAGATGAAGTTGTCTGGCCGAGCGATCGCGCTTGACTTCAAGGCCCAGGATGAAATGAAGTTCTCCAAGATCCTTCATCTCAAACTCGCTCGACATCGCACGCTTGAACTCTTCGAGCGTCTCGAGATTGCTGGCTGCAATGGTGAGATCATCCACATAGACTCCCACTATAACAAGGCCTCGACCGTCCTGCCTCACATAGATCGAGTGATCGGTCTTGAGTCGCACAAAATCAAGCTTGAGCAGGACTTGATTGAGTACAAAGTACCACGCTCAAGGTGATTGTTTGAGACCATAGAGCGCTCGCTTCAATCGCCACACCAAATCTCGCTCGTCCCAGAGTCCCTCTGGTGGCTCCATGAACACCTCCTCTTGCAGTGTAGCATAGAGAAAGGCAGTGTTCACATCCATTTGGTGAAGCTCATGATCGAGCATCGCAGCGAGCGCAAGAATACATCGAATTGATTGGAATTTGGCGACCGGTGCAAACGTCTCCGAGTAATCGATGCCTTCTACTTGGCTGAAACCTCGAGCAACTACTCGAGCCTTGAAGCGTTCAATTGAGCCATCCACCCTCAGCTTGAGTTTGAAGACCCACTTGGAGGAGACCAGCTTTCCTCGAGCGGTCGAGCGTGGAACTTGTTCAAACACCTTGGCTTTGACGAGCGCGCGCATTTCATCTTTGGCTGCTTCCTCCCACTGTTTGGCATCGAGCGAACCCATGGCCTCTTTCCAGTTTCTAGGTTCAGGCTCGAGCGCATGAGCTGCAAGAGCGACTTGACTGAGTGAGGTAGGCCAGAGGGGCAGTCGAGCGTCCGAGGGATGTATCTCTTGTTCACCCGGTCGACCGAGGAAGTCATCAAGCTCATTTTCATACTCTTCAGCTGAGGTGTGTAGAGCAAGTCGAGTTGGAGGTTTGATCGAGCGTCCCGAGCGAGTCTGTTGGAGCGATGGGTTGGGAGGTGCAGGCTGTAACCTCTGCTCATCTTCATCACTACTGCCTCATACTCCCACCAATCTCGACGTCGAGCTCGAGGTCGATCAATCACTTCGGGCACCTCAAGTTCGATCGGGACTTCCTCAGCTGGTATCTCAGGTTGAGGTTCCACCTGCTGTTCCTCTGTGACATCTGGTTCTCCCACTGCCTCGACGAAATCCTGTTCGATCGGCTGTGCAGGCATAGTGGCCTGAGGCCTGGTCGAGCGAGTAAGAGAGTCGAGCTCCTCTCTTGACACATCCGGTCGAGCGAGTGAGCTGTGAGGTAAGGACTCATCAAAGATGGCATCTCGAGTGAGTACGATCGTTTGTGACTTGAGATCCCATAGCTTGTAGGCTTTTTGTGTCTCAGAGTATCCCAGCATGCAGCAGATGACCGCTCGCTCGGCCATTTTGCTCGTTCGCTTTTGTTTGGGAACGAGCGCCCAGGCGGACGAGCCAATTACTCTGAGATGACCAAGATATGGCTTCCTCCCATGAAGAGCTTCATAGGGGGTCTCTTTCTTGAGCGAGGCTGAGGGCGAGCAATTCTTGAGGTAGACCACAGTGTCCATGACTTGAGCCCACAATGCAATCGGAAGTCGTTCGGAGTGGAGTAGTGAGATTGTCCTCTCCACAAGTGTGCGGTTTGCTCGTTCGGCTACACCATTCTGCTGGGAGGTTGTAACAAGGGTCAAGGTCAAGGTCTTTCAAGGTGAGGAATAATATCCCAAAAGGATATTTGCGCCCCAAGTTCTGGTTAATCCCTAACCTGAACTCGGTTTATCAAGGGTACCTTGGACGTGTCATGCCCATCATGACAGAGGTGTAAGGCAAAGTGGTTTGGTGCTTGATTCCGAGCGACCTGAGCAAAGACTCAAAATCGTTCGAAGTGAACTCCCCTCCATTGTCCAAGCGAAGAACCTTCAGCCTTCGTTCGGTAAGTCGTTCGACCTGAGGAAGCCAGTCCTTGAAGGCAACCAATGCATCAGACTTTTTCTTCTGGAAAGCCACCCAGTGGTATCTCGAGCGATCGTCCACAAGCACCATCACATATCGAGCTCCTCCTTCGGATGGTCGGTCAATGTCGCAGAGATCGGTGTGAACGAGGTCTAGGACATTCTCAGCTCTGCTCCCACTGTGAGCGAACGGTGGTCGCACAATCTTGCCCATCACACAACCTTCACAGGTGTGTCTCAGCTCCAGAGGCTGAGTGCAATCGAGCGAGGCTCCAGTGCTGAGTCCACCAAACAGTTGCTTCATCGAGCTCGAACCGAGGTGAGCGAGCCTTCTGTGCCACATCTCCCATGATGCCTTGTTGGTGGAGGCCTTGATGGGAGCAGGGGGTAGGCCTCGTTCGGTCGGTGTGATCATGGCAGGGAGCAAGCAAAGCCCTTGCTCAAGTGCCACAAACGAGCGAGTGGCATTCTTCACATCCAAGATCCAAGTCTTGTTGACAAGTCGAGCGATGAGAGTGATCAGGTTGTTCTTGGAGATTGTACAGGTGTCCTTGTCGAACGAGATTTGAGCTCCCTTCTGAGCGAGCTGTCCGACCGAGATCAAGTTGAAGGCCAGGCCTGGCACATAAAGAACTCTTTCCATCGAAACTTGCTCGCCCAAATGATTGGTGACTCGAACGGTGCCGAACGAGGTGGCCACAAGGGGTGATCCACCAGCAGTGGTGATAGACACAGCCAAGTCGAGCGAGGTGAGATGATCGAGCAGTGTTTGATCACCAGTCATGGACTGTGAGGCCCCAGAGTCCAGGATTCAGCAGTGGGTGAGCGAGTGCACTGGTTGGGTGATGAGGGCATGCTCAAATGAGGTGACTGTGTGTGTAGCAAATGCAGCCACTTCAGTGTGCTGGTCCTTGTTCTCCTTCTTGGCCGAGCGAGCCCTCCTGTCTTTGAACGAGCGAACCTTCCTGTCCCCTGTCTGCTCCTTCTCTGGGCAGTCCACCACCCAGTGGACGATCGAGCCGCAGCGAGCGCATGGATGCTCCTTGCTGGGCTTCTTGCCTGAGCGTTTGAGCGAGGTGTAGAAGGCATGAAGCTCGTTCGAGGTCGAGATGTCAAGGGAAAGAGAGGAGGTCTTGGTGACAAGTGCGGTCGAGTCGCTCATTCGATGAAGCTGTCCAGCATTGATCCTCAAAATAGCCAGCCGGACATTCTCGATCGTTGGAGTGTCGCTCGAGGTCCAAACTTGATCGAGATAAGAATCAAATCGTTCGGGTAGACCAGTGAGGAGGACATTGACACAGAGTTGATCGAGGTCAAAGTCGAGCGTCTTGAGCTCTCGATATCGACCGATGGTTTGATTTACCCATGCTTCCACATCACCTCCATCCTCACACTTAGAGTCCAGAAAGACTCTCCCAAGAGCAAATGAGTACTGGGCACCTGAGATCCCATAGAGCGAGACGAGCGCACTGTAGATCTTGAACGAGCGAGGGAACACAGCATCAATGAGATGAATGTGTGACTTGATTGTATCCTCTGCACAGGTTGAGAGGATGCCTGCTGCAATCTGGTGATCCCGATCGAGCCAATCCGAGTTGGCCTTGAGTTCGGTCGCATCATGCGAGGTGAGGTTGTGTGGTGGGTGGGCTGTCTCAAGGACAAAGGAAGTCGAGCGAGTGAGCGCGAATGCAATGGTGAGCCTCTGCTTCCATTGCACAAAGTCCTCCTTGCCAAGCAGCTTGGGAACAGCATCGAACAACTTGGTGAGATGATCGTGCGACATTGTTTGGTGCGTTCGGTGATGACCTTGTTCGATCGGTAAAGGTGAATGGATGGAAGCTGAACAAGCAAACAAAGGAGACACTTTCGTGTAGAGCGGCTGTTTAGGCCCGCCGCTCTCCCTTCAGGCTTACTAGTATGTCCCAGCTGCTCTGACTCCTCCGAGCGAGCAGAGGGTGGATGAGTGAGCGAAGTGATGTGGCTCGAGCGCAAAGGCTAGGTCGACGATCGAACGGGACTCAGTGATCTGGGTCGGTCGGACGGTGGAGTTACTGCTTTCTGGATGTAGTAGGGTCACTCTAGATCCATGTAAAGCAGCTCAGGCTCATAACCAGTTGAGCGAACGATATGTTTGCATAGAGAACTATGAGCGAGCGAGCAGTTCTGAGTACCTCCAGCCAGTCCTTATTCAAGCCTCCCTTCAACATCACTGTCGGCACCACCGATTGAGCGGATCTGCTCGGCGACCCATGGGCTGAAAGCAAGGCCGTCGTCACCGCCGAGAGGAACGTCTATTGCAGTGGCCGGTGAGATAGTCTGTGAGGCGACGACCATCGAGACCATCGAGACTGTCGCCGAGACCGCCGAGAGCATCGTCGAGACGGCCTGGGTGATCGATAGCGGTGCCAACCATCATTTGACCCCGCACCGCTCGTCCTCAAGAGTGTGCGAGTGCTCGAGCCCCCCGTTGCCTTGGGGCTCGCTAGCGGAGGTACCGTCCAAGCCGTCGAGGCCGGTGAGGTCGAGGTCATACTGTCGGGACGACGCATCACGCTGCAAGACGTGTATCTCGTACCGACTGCTCGAGTCAGCGTGTGTTCGCTATCGAGGCAATTTGCCCGCGGCTGGGAAGCAGAGATCAAGGACGATGGCGGCACGCGGCAGAGGGAGACGGGAAAGCTCATGCTGCGCAAGAGAGGATCCCTGTGGTCCGTCGCTCTCAAGACCACCGCGTTAGGCTACATCACCGCCGCGAGAGACGTCGAGGCCAAGACCTCCGTCAGAGAGTCGCAGGGCGACGTCGAAGGCAAGGCGGCGTCGTTTGGTGATCAGCTGGGAGCAGGGGGAGCCTGTAATAAGAAGGAGACCGTGGGGAACGGGTCAGAGAACCGTCCACACCGTCGACATCGCCGACACCGGCACTGGAAATCAGCCCGACCTATCAGAGTGAAGCTCCGCTCACCAAGTTGCCCGCCACCGCCGCCGTTGCCGCACACCGTCATGAAGCCCTGCGTCAGGAGAGTCAGTACGCATCGCAAAAGGACGGCTACATGCGCGTGTCGGCCATCAGTGACGATCGAGAGACGAGCGGCAATTCAGAGACCATGTCGAGTCGTCCTGCAGACGACAGAGACCATGTCCAGCCATATCACGCGTGACCGACTCAAAACGTCAGCTCGCGACTCATCATCAGAGAAGTCTTGCTGCATGTGCACGGGATATGAGGGACTGGATGCATGCAGGGGGAGCTGGAGAGCATCGGGAAGGAGCAGAGCTATCGCCAGACACCAAGATTATCGAGCTCGGTGAATACATGACGGAGAACGGCAGGATCGCTTCCAAGCAGCCTGAAGGAGGCAGGTCTCTGGACCGTACGACGTCCGCACCAGTGTTTCCCGGGCTCTATTGTCATGGTGCGAAGATCGACAGGCTGCATGGCAGTCCTCCAGAGGTGCTCGACGGTATCACAGAGACCGTCGCGATCGTTCTGCAGTCCGCCGACTTCGAGGGGGAGTGTTAAACAACAATAGGGTGAGATTTACGAGTGAGAGTCTTGCACAATCCGGATGTATGACAGACGAACTATAAGGCTGTGACTGCGCGAGATGGACGAATGCATGTTCTCGACCGCTTTCTAACAGCAATGAGCTGCAGCTGCAAAGGCTACCAGGAGCTATAGCGACTACGGGTAGCAGGCCACTGCCTTGCACTAACTACAGTAACGCAGCCAAGACGGCCTGTGCCTTGTCTTGATCTGTCAAAAGAGGATCGGGGCGTCTCGCAATGCGTTCGATCCTACATTCCCATTCCCGTTGAGGATCATGTTCATCCTCATCCAGCGGGATTGTTAGCGGGATCGATACCGATGTCTCGGGAATGTTTGCCAGTCTATGTAGGAACTCGAGTGGCCATTCGAAATCCCGCCAAGAAACGGAGCGTCGTCTTCCTTGACGCTCGGCATGCTCGACATGCGGGATGGACCCAGCAAGGGTCTGCGATTGGTCAGCGTGCAAACCCAAACCCATACAAGTAAGCAATCAATCAATCTGGACAACCCACCCCCCAGACACCCATCACGAGTTGCATCAAACTCGCGCGTGCGTCATTCCCCTCCTCATGGGCTTCCTGCTCGCCCCCCAGCACTCCTACTGTCCAGATTTCTCCGCCATCGACAATGAAATGTCCCGATCTCTGGTCTTCGTGTTCAAGCTCTCCTGCCACTGCCCCAGCCCCAGCCGCCGATTGGATTGGCACCGAAGAGCAAGGGCGAGGGCTAAGGTAGTAGAGCATAATCGCAACGTGCTCATTGGACTCATCTCGGGGCGGTGACAATGACGAGTCGTCCACCACAAGCGGTAAATACCAGGGCCGAATTGCCATCTGGCATATATCAGCCGGCGGATCGATCTGCAGGGCGATTCCGACATACAGCTCTTCCACATGCAATGGGCACTCTTGCGCTTGCCATGCCGAAAACGTGCAAGGATCGTCGTTCCGCCTCCGCCTTTGATGAGCCCGTCTGACAGATACGGCTGAGCAATCGCTCTACAACCGCCTTGGGAATGACGTTTCTTTTCTTCCCAGCTGCGCTCAACTTGAAGGCGATTCGTAGTAACGACTCGAGATCGTCAATGGTCGGTATGTCGAGTTCCTCGATATGACCATTGTCCGTGACGTTGACGTTGGCGTCGACGTCGACGTCGACGTCGACCTCGTCACAGACCGGTGCCGGCTGTATGGCCTCTGCCCCGTCTGAAGGAGCATTGGCACCGATATCGTCGACGGGCTCCGGGCCGATATTCTTGCGCCAAGCGTCCAAGCCCAGCTCGGTCTTCTGCCACTGCTCAAGGTTGGCCGCGTTCAAAGGTGTGTTCAAGTTGCCTTGTCGCCTGCAAGCGACGCCCTTGTCGACCTTTCGGTGGGCATGGGGCGCCAAGTGTGCGATCATGGTTGAGTTGAAGCAAGGCTCGAGAAAATGGCGATACTTTCGGAAGAAAGACGATGTCGTGGAGAAGAGAGGACTGTTTGTTCCGATCTGCTGCTCGGTCTGTCCCGGGGCTGTGCTTCTCGCCACAGCCGCACTCGCGAATGTCGACGACTGTCTGGTGGACTGAGCCGTCAGTGCCACGGCACGATCCGTGTCTGTCGGTCGGTGGGAGGGAGCAACCTACCAGTATACCATCGACGTGTGTGAAGAACTCGCGTAGTGTACCACGCCACTGCGTCAGCACCGCGGCCGTAAATTCAAATCTGGGTCTCTCGGCCGGTTTGACCCTGCGCAGTGTCCGACGTCTTGTCTTTGTTGCAGAGGTGATGGAAGTGGAAGCTTCTACTGGTTCGTTCTCTTGCGGACTCTGCAGATATCAGCGACGATCGATCGATTCATGCAGATGTCATGTCGTTGCCGAGTGATCGCTCACCGCTTTCCTTTTCCGAGATGACTTGCCCTGTGGGCTATCCATGCCCAATCGATGATCCGCGTAAATCTCGTCCCAACCGAATTGCAAGTCGCACAGGTGTGATTCCAAAAGACACTGCTTGACCCATAGACTCGTGACCATGCGTTGTTCCGACGACGTGGAGAGATGCAAGGGGTCCAGATGCAGCGGGGTGGAAATGGAGTGTGTGATGGAGTCATCGTGCATTCTAGCCGACACACCCACACGATGCGCAGGCGATGGGTAGATGATGATTGAGCTCGTATGATCGGTGTGGACGTCAATCTGACCGCCGTGATCCTGCTATTGAGCTTGCAGCTTGTAGCAAGGGAGAGAGGGAGGGATGGAGCCGACCGACTTGGATATCTCGGATGATCTGTTGAGAAGAGTTGGGGTCGAAGAGATGGAATAGTGGGCAAAAGGTGTGCCCTACGAATAGGTGATTGTTCGATTCGGCTGGCTCTGCGAGACTGGTCCAGGCATGGTGGACCGAGCTTGCGCTGGCGAAGGGTTCTTGACTCCCTAAAGTGTTCATAGTAGTTACTCTACTATTCGCGCTCGCTGACCTGTAAGAAGTGGTCAATCAAGGGGGCAAACACCACGTGTGTCTCTACCACGCATACGTCGGCGTTTCATCGGCGTTTTCACTTTGCTACCACAGTCTCTTGACAACGACGACTACAAAGACTACAACGACTACAACGGCTACAAAGACAACAACGACGACAACGACAATGCTGTTGACCGAAGCAGAGGTGAACGCACTCGCGAGGCAGCCGGGGGATGGACGTCGATACCAACCATGTACTCCAGTGCACAAGAGAAGTAAAACTCCTTTGGCGCGTGTGGACGAGACCCCAAGAGAGTATGGTGAGTGCTCAAATTGCAAATTGCTTGTGATCGCCTTTCTGACCTGGTTACCAGAGCCTTACGATGTTTTTACGTCTACACCTTGCGCGGCCGCCATCCCCCTTCCCCTTTCGGCCGATGCCCAGACAGCACCTGGCGCTGCCGGGGACACCAAGGGCAACGGGAACGGCAGCCGTAGGGGTCTGAGATTGACCATGAGAAAATCACTCGACAGCCTGTCCTCGTGAGGTGTTCTCCCGTTCGTGTAGCCGAGCCGAGCCGGTTTCTGATAGAGCAGTCTTTTCCAAAACACTGCTGAGACTGGAGGAACCGCTCGGATGCTTGTGCCGAGCAAAAGCCGTGTGTACGACTACGGTGTGCTTGAGGTCGAGTACGTTCCGTCGCGTCGTGACAGACAATGGGGCAAAGCTGACATGGAGCAGGCGAATGGTCGACTCGCCTAACAGCGATTTGTCCCCTTTTGTATGGCTCGACAAGGCTTCCAGACGCCAGTCTATCGGCATGGGCCCGGAAGCGTTATCCTGCCCGGACTCACCCTCGCCCTTGGCCTTGGGCATTGTCTCTGTCGCGCACACAACAGCCCCGGTGCTCGTGGAGATGTCCGAACCGGCCACTCCCACTCCCAAACGTCCGGAAGAAAAATCGATCCAGTCGCGCCAGTCAGGACACTCGCTCTCGCTCTCGCCAGATACGCCAACGCCCAAGCTCACCTGCGACTTGAGTCGGAGCGACAAGTCATCGACCCCACCGAGCAACGCCACTCTGCCTTTTCAGCTCAGTCCCTTGAGGCTAAGGGGGAAGGAGAAGCAAGGCGACGAGATGGTAGACCATGGAGAGGGAGGGGACGCGGAACGGTGGTCGGCAGCGCTCCGACATTCACTCGAGAGACTTTGACTCTTCTTCGCTCTTGGCTAGTTCCCAGATAATCTCTAGAGGTTCTTGAAGGCTCGATGATGACATTTACGAGTAATGCCTGCTCGGATCAAATTATAAGCACCGCGCTGTCTGTTGTCCCGTCCTTGACGAGCTCTGTTGGTGATCCCGATGCTTCGTCTATGAATGGACAAGACAGTCACAATGGGTTGAGTTTGAATGACAACATGACCAGTACAGTACTATACGACTGTGCCGTGCACACGCCATCTGACCGCGATCCGTGGTAGGAACATTCTACATTCTACACCGCGGCCTCAAGGCCGACGGCGCTGACTTCTATGCCTCGGGCGATCCTACAGCGAGCTTCCCACAGGCCAGACCAGCAGAGTCGTGCTGCTGTAGTAACAGCAGCAGTCCCCTTTCGAGAGACTAGGTCTCCATGGGCAGTCCCAGGTACTCTACTCGTACTATTCTCGCAAGATGTCGCGCCGGCGGAGAGTGATCCTGGCGGTGTCATGACCCACGACCACGAGGATAATAAGGACAAGGCTGCTGAAATGTTCCGTCTTGTCATCGAGACCTGCTTGCAGCCGTCGTCGGCATGTGGCGATATTGCGACAATATGCAGATGCAGATGCACCAAGTCGACCGGCCGGAAGCGGAAGGGTGTTGGGGTCGTCCTGAGCGACGGCATGGCATGGCGAGCGCGCGCAGAGGGAATCCGCCTTCAACTTGGCGCGCGCTGAGCTAGCGTGCGTTGTCCAGGGAGAATCGCTATCTCGAGGACGGCTCGGACAGAACGGATTGACCGTGGGGAACAGCGACGTCATGGTAGCGGAACGTCGTCACTGCCAGGCGAGGCGAGGAGAGGTGTGCGAGTGAACGGCAACGCTGCACGTATACAAGCGCGACGCTCGTAGGGATTGCAGGGACCGACGGAGACATCGAGGCGGCGACGGGCGAGATCGCAGATGCCTCCCGCGGCCACGATCATGGAGACTGTCTTGGAGACCGTCAAGACCGTCGAGACATGGTGATCAGCTCAGGATGAGGGCAGAGGGACCTTGTGTTGAACTCTCAACACCAGCACTACAGAACTGGAGATCAGCCCGACTTGTCAGAAACGAGTTCAAGTGCAGCTCACCAGGTTACTCGCGAGTAGGTAGGTCAGGGGGATCAGCTCAAAGATACGACTACGACACCAGAGAAACGGCTACGCATGCGCATAGCGGTGTTGAGAGGCGACAACGACGTGTCGATGGCGCTGTCAAGACGTGACGTACTCGGGTTGGTGACAGCACTGCACGGAATGACAGAGGCTGCATGTATGCAGGGAGCGCGACAGAACATTGAGGAGCCTGTGAGAGGACCTCTCGTTCACTGGACAGAACAGTGTGGTCGTCGGTGTGGTCATTCCACTGTACCTTGCCACGTGTGGCTCGTTTGGGCATGGCATTCAGCGGCGGAACAGTTGGTGTGGTCAGACGTCTCACTGCAGTATTGTCACTGCAGTATTGGTCTTGAGGAGGCGTCTTCTCATGAGGTCATGACATGGTCAACGGCTTAGACTGTTACGACTCAAACCCGGCGGCCTTGAGGTCCGCCGACAAGTAGACGGCGGTAGTCGTAATGTGGCAAGCTCGGGTTGCACCAAAGGCAAAGGGGGTACAACCACTGAACCTGTGGCTTGGTCGGACGGCGTAGTAGAGTTGACAATCCACGAAGGCCACGGTGTGGATGTCGATGGTCGAAGTGCTCAAAGGATCCCACGGAGATAGGCGTCGTGGCGAGCGAAGGTAAAGACGAAGCAAGCGAAGAGGGGCTCGGTGCAAGGCTCTAAGACTAGGTGTAACTTGCAATAGATTGATCCTTGGGGAGAAGGATCAAGAAGTAGGCTCTTTATATATGTCTATGGGCTGGGTGGCAAATCCGTGTGCGCAACTCCTTCACCTGGAGTTGCCACTTGTCAGACCTGTACCCGGTGACCTGTTTTAGATCCAACTAAAGCTCACCTAAATCAATCTATCGGTTCAAGCTGCTAACTATCAACGACTATTCGTAACAGATAGTAACGAACAAGAGTAGAGTGGAACCAAGCTGGGTGAGGAGCGATCAAGACTCACTTCACTTATCTATCTCTCGTCACTGGTATGGTCGATTCTCTAAGTAGACGTTCTATCTAGAGGACTAGTTAACTAGATCGCTGAGGAACTTCCTCTGCGATCTTCCTTCTTAAGTATCCACTTACTCTCGCCCGCTCTCTCTCTGATCCTTCTAGCATCGTCCTTCATGGATCGTTCCATCGTTCTCCTAGTCATTTCTACTCGTTCCCAATACTCTCTAGTATTCTCTCGCCGTCTCTCTTCTCTTCTATCGTCTTCTCTCCGCGCTGGCTTGCATCTAATCTCTTTGTGTGCCCGTCGTCGTCCTTATCGTCCTTGGTCTCTGTCCCGTGGCCCTGACTGTGAGATAACTCTATCCTCCGTTATCGTGGACCTGACTCTTGTCCTTGTGTGCGTTCCTATCTCGAATCGGCCGATGGAAGACTGAGATGTATCCTTCTATCGTTCTCCAGGTTGTTCCAGCGCCTTCAAGAGCAAGTCGTAGTTATTCGTGACTAATAGTGACGGTTCTATCGTACTCACGTTCTTCGGTTCGTAGGATCCTTTGGATGTTTCCGTCGGAAGTTGCCTCGTGGTAGTCTCGTGGTCAGGATGCCGTGTCGGTTTCCTGACAGCGACCTGCCAGGAAGCAATCTGTTGTCACAAATGACACCGAAGCAGCAGCAAGACTGAGCCAAAGGAACCAAGACCAAGCCGAAGGAACGTGAGCCAGCCACTCGTCGGCGCTTGCCGAAGCTTGCCGCGACTCGCCAAGACAGCCCCACCCGGTGTTACCGCATCCGTCAGACAACTCCTCGATGCTTACTCAGCGAATTTGCCGGATGCGGCGAACTCGACAAAGGAAAGGAGACAACAGTGAGCTCGAGGTAGATGAGCCAAGACCTCGGGACAGAGACAGAGAGGTATCGTGACAGTATTGTGACAGTACTGATACCGTCACTACTCGCCTAGCCTCTTCGAATCCTAGTTGTTCCCTCGTCCTATTCGCCATGTCCAGAGTTGCTGGTTGCCAGCTTCGTTCCGGCACTTGCCAACTTGAGCAACCGCTTGGCGATTACAACGACCCGGAGGGGAACTCACCTCCTTTCCCTCCCGAAGAAAACGAGCTCGAGAACAGCCTCGAGAATGCGCCCAAGCATCCGGACGTGTCACGACGGACGTAGGGAGAGCACATGGAAGCCACGTGGAGAGACGGAGCTCGGACTCGTTGATTCAACGCATCACTCGCCGAGCTCACCGAGGGACGACGGATACATAGGAAGACTGGGCGCGCAATACGTTCCGTAGTCTTCTCCCAATTGTTGTTCTCTGCAGACACATAGACTGCCTGCTCCGTCCCGTCGCTTGGCTTGCCAGTGACACCGAGTCCCCCGCCAAGTTCCCCATCTACCTCCCTCAGCTCGCTCTCGCTCGTCGAGTTCACCTTCCTGCTCGCCGAGTTTAGCGAGTCCCTTGCCGCACTCCTCGCTCAACCCGTTCACCTCCTCGAACTCAGCGAGTCCCTCGCCGAGTTCCCCGTTCACCCCCCTCAAGCTCAGCAAGTCCCTCGCCGAGCTCCTCGCCCAACTCGCTCATACCTATCGACGTCAACGACCCCCACGCCGACCGTTTGGAGTACGTGCCCGCCGGGCCCTGGACAGAGAAGGCGGTCGTCGTGACAGTATTGGGAGAAGACTACTACCGCCGGACAGGTACCCAACCCGCTGAGTCCTGTTTGTCCTCGTTCATCTCGTCGCGCTCTCTCTCTCTGAGACCGCCCCATCATGTTTCCCTCCGCACCGGAATCCTCTCGTCTACTCAGGAGATCCCCCAGGCTCAATGAGCCCGAGGAGGAGCCTCCTGCACCACCCGTTCCCCCTGCCGTGACCGTGACTAGGGAGGAAGACGGCGGGACTACCCCGCCTGACACTCCCAGGGCGTCAGCGACGGAATCTTAGCTCTGAGGCAATGGGATTCCGGTCACCTGTTGCCCGCTCAGCACTTGCTATGAGTGATGCATTCAGACTCACCTGTTGCCCGCTCAGCACTTGCTATGAGTGATGAGAAAGGGCAACAGGCGGCGGCATTCTACAAGGTCGTCGAGGGTGTCGGCGTTATATGCGGAGTTATCGTTGGTGGCGGCTTCCCTGCCTCGTTGAGGTTGAACCTCGTCGAGGCACAACCTCGTCAAGGATGTGTGTGCCTCGACGAGGCTACTCGAGGATGAGTCAAGCTCATGTGAGCGTACCACCTATTTCCGTTGGTCAGAGTCTCGGCGAGCTCGCCGAGGCTTGGGCCCAATGCCTACACCTCCCGCCGACGTCAGTGACGCGGCAAGCATGACGCTCTTCTTAAAGGAGCTCGAGCGATGGAACATCCGTCGCGAAGCCTTTGAGGAAGCTCGCCTCGAGCTTCAGGAGGAAGAAGAGTTCCTCCGCCCAAGAGGGCGAGCTCCCTCGTTCAGCCCAGCGAGTTCAGCAAGCGGCACGCCGAAGGAGCCAAAGGTCAAGGAGCCTGACACCTTCTCTGGGGAGAACCCCGCCAAGCTAAAAGGGTTCCTGCTGCAGTGCAAGCTGATGTTCAGTTTGCATGCGGGCCGGTACCAGTCGGAGGAGGTCATGGTCTCGCTCATGATCTCGTACCTGCGGGGGCCGGCTCTTCAGTCTGTCGAGCCGATGGTAGGTATGCGGCCCCGACCCGCTGAGCTCGTAACGGTGGACGCGTTCAAAAGGTACCTCAAGTCCGCTTTCGGCGACCCGGACGGACGGGGTACGGGAAAGCAACAACTTCGAGCGCTGCGGCAGACCAAGTCAGCTGCCGAGCACTTCGCTAAGGTCAGGGAGCTTGTTGCGGTCGCTGGTTTCACTGATCAGGTCGCGATCATGGACTGGGCCATCCATGGGCTCAAGTCTCATCTCAAGGACAAGATCGCTAAGCGCGGCGAGTTCTACTCGCTGACCGAGCTCGTCGAGTTTATTGTGCCTCTAGACAATCGCCTCCGTCACCGCGAGGAGGAGAGGAAGCTGGAGGAGGCTGCTGGGGCAAAGGCTGTGTCACGGGGCCAGGCCGGTCGTCGACTGATAGGCCCTCTCACACGTGCTGTCTGTCGATCTGTCTCTGTCTTCCACGAGAAGGTGTGTCCTACAGCCTCTCGTGCGTCGACAACACGGCTGCGCCGTCACTTTCTATCCATGGGACTCAATACCACGGTGCTAAGGACGGTCTACGGGTGAGGGCTTGTATATATATCACCCGTGCCCTCCTCTGCACCGCCTTGGGCTTTCTCCTTGAAACACCATCGACGAGGCTCGAGCTCTAGAGTCGTCGAGGCTACTCGAGGGTCGTCGAGGCTACTCGAGGATCGACGATAGGCTCACGTGTCTGACAGGCGTGCTGGGCTGGAACGAGACTCGTAGGCGTGCTTTGGTGATCATGGAGGCGTGGCCGACGTGACAGGCTGAAAAGCACAAGCCGGAGTATGCCAAGGCTGAAGCGCCAGCGCGACGCCCATGGGCTGAGCGCTTGGGCGCGTCGCTCCCGCCTGCTCGCGTCAGCGAGCAGCGCGGCAAGTCCTCGGCGAGTTCGGGCCCTTCTGGGTCAGACTTGCTGAAGTCAACGTGCAACCCCGATGGGTCTCTGACGGAGGCCGAGAGGGAGCGCCGTTTGCACAGCGGGCTCTGCTTGCGGTGTGGGCAGGGCGGCCACCAGCTGGCTAACTGCCCCACCGCTAAGCCGAGACCGCTGCCCCCGATTCCCGCCCAGGGACAGGCCCCAAAAGCCTGAGGGATGGTGGACAACAGCTCGGCGAGCATCATCCCTTTCCGCATCGACTCGCCGCGACCGTAATCTCTGACTGTTCCCGTTCTCCTTCATCCCAGACCGATGATACCCGTATACCCATGACTCACACTGATTCCCCACAAGGTTGGGCAGCCTCTGAGAGGCTCCTTGACAACCCCACGCACGCTGTTGTTGCAGGTTGTATCAGCGGGCATCCCGCGAAGATCCTCCTGGATTCAGGAGCCTCCGCTAACTTCCTCGCCAAGTCGTTCGCCGAGCGACACTGTATTGCCCTCAATGCGTACAACAAGCCCGTCGGACTCACCTTGTTTGACGGAGTAGAGTCGTCTGATGGCCCGCTGACTCACTTCTCTCGCGAGCGAATTGAGGTGGGCCAGTATGCTGGCACAGCAAGGTTCGAGCTCACGCGCTTGAATGGAGCTGATGCCGTGTTGGGCTACCCGTGGCTGCAAACTCGCCGAGTTGTAATCGACTTCGGCAAGGGAACTGTCACGGGAGCACCCTCGCGGCAGAGCCCGTTCCCACTTCCAATGTCGCCGAGTCATCCCCTCCTCTCTCGCCGCCGCCAAGCTCCACCGTGTCCCCTGAATCCACCGAGTCCACCGAGCCCCCTGAAGTCGCCGAGTCTACCAAGTTCCCCACATCCGCTGCGTCCGCTGCGCCCGCCGAGTCCCCTGCGCCCGTTGATCCTGCTCCCTGCTCTTCCCCTTGCCCCGCTGTCCCTACCGAGTCCGTTGATCCTGGGCTGTCCCACACCTTGCCTTCCCCCTGCTTGTCGACCAAGGATGATCGAGCAGGACGGTCGCCGAGCGCCGAACCCTCGCTGAGGAAGCAGCAGCCGGGGAAGAGGCGAGTCAGAAAGAGGCGGATGGGAACAAAGAAACGCGCGTTCTCTCGCTCAAACTCCATCCCCGTGACTCTTCCCTGCCGCTGACCATTCGTCGCGGTTGCTGAAGAGCTGAAACTGTGCGCGGTATCCACAGACTCGCCGAGCTCGCTGAGGTTCGACCAGTTGGACGAGCTCAGCTCATGGCCCTCTTTCGAACCGCCCGCCAAACTCTCTGAGGCCGAGATTCAGCTGATTGCCGCCAGCGTTCCTGACCAGTACCTGGAGTTCCTCGACGTCTTCCACCCCAGGAAGGGCGTCGAGACTCTTGCACCGCACCGAGCTTATGACATGAAGAAGGCGGGCAGCTCGCTCAAGCTTGCCCCGCTCTATGAGGTCGCCCAAGATCAGAAGGAAGCTATGAGGCAAATCCTCGAGCGAGAAGAAGCCGCGGGCCGGATCCGGCCTAGCAACTCGCCGTACGGCTCGCCGACCTTCTGCGTGCACAAGACTGACGGCGTGAACTGGCGAATGGTGGTGGATTACCGACATCTGAACAGCGCCACCGTTCCTGATGCTTACCCCGTTCCGCTGATTTCTCAAGTCATCTCTGACCTTGGTGGCTCCGAGTGGTTCTCCTGCTTTGACCTGGTCTTGGCGTACCAGTTGCTCAGGCTCGCCAAAGGATTTGAGAGCCTCACCGCCTTCCGCACGCCGTTTGGCATGTACGAGTTGCTGGTCGTGCGTGATGGGCTGCGAAAGGCACCGGCCGTCTTTCAGCACTTCCTGAATGAGCTGTTCAGTGATCTCAGGCAGTGGGTCACGGTATACATCGACGACATCATCGTCCACGCCAAGACACTCGAGGAGCTTCGCCGAGTCACTCGGCTAGTTCTGGAGCGAGTGCGAGGAACCTCTTTGTTCCTGAATGCAAGTAAGTGCCGGTTTGAGCAGAGATCCGTAAGGTTCCTGGGGTTCTTGATCTCCAAAGACGGCGTGGCGGCTGATCCGGGCTACGTCCAAGGGGTCCAAGAGGCTTCGAGGCCCAAGGATCTCCATGAGGTGCGACGCTTTCTGGGAATGGCGAGCTATTATCAGCAGTTCGTTCCCCACTTTGCTAAAGTCGCCGGGCCGCTACACCATCTGTGTCACGTCGGCCACGCCTCCATGATCACCAAAGCACGCCTACGAGCCTCGTTCCAGCCCAGCACGCCTGTCAAACACGTGAGCCTATCGTCGATCCTCGAGTAGCCTCGACGACGCTCGAGTAGCCTCGACGACTCTAGAGCTCGAGCCTCGTCAATGGTGTTTCAAGGAGAAAGCCCGAGGCGGTGCAGAGGAGGGCACGGGTGATATATATACAAGTCCTCACCCGTAGACCGTCCTTAGCACCGTGGTATTGAGTCCCATGGACAGGAAGTAACGGCGCAGCCGTGTTGTCGACGCACGAGAGGCTGTAGGACACACCTTCTTGTGGAAGACAGAGACAGATCGACAGACAGCACGTGTGAGAGGGCCTATCAGTCGACGACCGGCCTGGCCCCGTGACAATCTGACAAAAGCGTCGGTCGGTTTCCATTGGGATGAGGAGCAGGAACAGGCGTTCCAGGCGCTGAAGGAGAAACTGAGCCAGGCTCCGGTGCTCGCCTTCTTCAACCCGGAGTTGCCGACAATTGTGCAGACTGACGCATCGGCCTATGGCTGGGGCTTCGTCATCTTGCAAGTCAACTCGGCGAACAAGGAGCACCCCGTGGCCATTGAGTCGGGCTCGTTCAAAGGCGCCGAGTTGAACTACACGGTGACTGAGAAGGAGTTCCTGGCTATCGTTCACGCCTTCCGACGTAAGCGGCATCTGTTGTCCCAGGTTCATTCCACGGTCATCAGTGACCACTTGAATCTTACTTACTGGATGGAACCGCGGCAGCTGAACCCTCGCCAGGCTAGATGGGTTGAGATCTTAGCTGGGTTCAATTACAAGATCGTGTATTGCCCTGGTAAGGAGGGCGAACTCCCCGATGCGCTCTCCCGTAACTCGGCATATCTCCCAGGGCCATTGATGCAGCAGCCGCAGAACTTCATCCAGGCACTCCCCACCGCCGACTCTTCCTCCACGGTCTCGTCCTCCCTCGGCCATCTCCTCCGTGCAGCAACACTCGGCGAGATCGGTGTCGAGGAGGAGGAGGAGGAAGAGGTCGGCAAGGAACGCGTTGAGGTCGCCGAGTTGTCCCCGGTCCTGGCTGAGTTAAGCTCTGACGCGCCTACTCTCGCCTCGACTCACCCCGTCCTGTTGGGATTTTGCCGAAGGCTCGGCTTCTCTGGGGAAGCGCTCTTGCAGCGTGACCCCGAGGGAAGGCTGCGAGTTGACGGACGACTGTACGTGGAACCGGGGCCAGAACGGGTGCAGATCCTGAAGGGACAGCACGAAGCTATCCTCGCCGGACATCCGGGCATCGTGAAGACTCTCGAGCTGGTGAAGCGGGACTATGCGTGGCTTGGCCTTCGGCGCGACGTGGAGGTCTTTGTTCGCGCATGCGCAGTATGCCAGCGGACCAAGACTGACCGTCACCGAGCTCACGGCTTCCTCCAGCCGCTGGAAATAGCTGAAAGGCCTTGGGCATCCATCTCCATTGTCACGATGCTGCGCTCTCCCGTTGGCAGAGGCCCTCTCGCACAATATCAGAGTCAAGGATAAAGGATAAAGGGGTAGAAACGAGGATGTCGAGGTAGGATCCTCGTCGAGGTTGGATCCTCGTCGAGGTTACAAGGTCGTCGAGGTAACAAGGTCGTCGAGGATACAGCGTGAGTGCGACTCAGCCACGCTGCGTGCCACGGAGAGAGTGAGATCGTCAATGATGATCCATGAGACTCAATCAGAGAGTGCTGAAGAACTACGACGGGCGCCCGGGGCATCCTATATGACTCTGCGCCTGCTTCCCGTCGTCGCGCGTTCATTCAACGTCTACTCCCTCGTCGAGGTTCTCCAGCCCGAGGTAGGTCACGTGTCACTCACGTGAGAGGTGTCGGTCACGTGCGTAGGTCGTCGAGGGCGTGGCCGTCGTGACAGCACCCTACACGGCACCTGCGCGGCACAACATCCGCGGGAGTCGTTGCCGCTTCCGGCACGCTCGCGTTGTACATCGAACGCATGCTTGACGCACGATAACTCATTGATCGTAATCAACCTCTTCCAGTCGAGGCCAAGTCCAGCCAGTCCCACCTCTCTCGGACGAGAGAGGTCGAAGCAGCACGCCAGCATCCCCATCGAGCTTGCGCTGTCGTAGGCTTCTCGCCCGTTGATCATTCAGTCCAGCGAGTCAGCACCATCGGCATCGGCTCAGCGCACCCACCAACCCATCAACCCGCCGCTACTCACACAGACGACTTCATAGATCAGCCTGGACATCATGCCGCATCTGCCATCTTTTCCGGCAACACGCTACAGCATTGAGTCATCCGGCTTATCCACTCCGCAGGCGGCAATCACGGGAAAAAATAGGCTAGTGCCGGTCCCAATGCGTCCGCCGAGCTCGACCCAGATCTCCTCACGGATTCCGTGCCCTCAACCCGCCGTGGATACAGTACATCCATCGACCTCACAGGTACGAGAGAGCTTTCTCGCCGTCGGTCCTCTGTGCAAGACGAGACGCGCCTGGCCCATTTGCCCGGTCGACAACAGGGGCATGCCAAACACAGCCCCGCCGACCCGCGCGCAGCCCCAAGCGCTTTGCAAAAGGGCAATACTGTGCAATAGGGATATGCCAGACGACCTGGTACCGCCCGCCTGCGTCGGTGGCAGCGTGCCCTCGACCGCTTTAAGGGCGGCGACGAGGACGGCAGCAATCAGCGACGCGGTGCGGGTTGGTACCATACGATACGACAACCTAGGGTGCAGACCCACTCATAGAAGCTCAAGCGGTCGTCCGAGATACGCTATCTCCACGAGGATCAGCACCAAGCCGCGCCTGGCCGTGGCCATCCAGCAAGCACGATTGTCAGTACCCGCTCTCATCCACGCGTCATGCCCGCGACAAGGGTGTAGGGCGCTCGTACTGGGCATCATCCGTTTCGAACGTCAAGCAGGATCTGTCAGGACGAATTGAAGCAGACCACCCTGGCCGACGTGATGCGGATGGCGATCCCCTTGGGGGCACTAGCCGGACGCCAAGATCACCACAAGTGCCCAACGGCCCATCATGAACCGCGCTGCACCGAGAACGAGCCTTCAGCTTGACCAGCGACCGACATGTGTCTCAACGCCGGGATTCGAGACTTGCCTGTGGAATGTGATCCAGCGACGGCGGTCCCGGCCGGCTTCCCCCGCCTCTGGTGCGAGTGATACAAGTAGTAATACAGTGCAATGATGCATCCAATTATCACTCTAACCCTAGAAAGACAAACGATGTGGCTCTGGACCGGCCGGAGTGAGATGAGACGGGCGAGGAGGAAGAGACCGGCGTTGCCCCACCGCGGGGCAAGCAGCATTCGTACGACCTCTGTCTGACATCTTGCGCCTACGCGATTATCGCACTATCCAGGCCGGACCCGGGCGAGATCGTTGGCAGACGCTCGCTCCCGGATGGCGCTTCCACATGTTGCATGTCTGTCTTGGTGCTGCTCGGCAAGGTCGCAGGTCGAGCGCTGTGTCCTCGTCACGATCAGCAAGTTGGCGCAAGTGTGACATGTTATGCATGAATCGAAGAAAGATCAGGTCTGGGCGCCAGAGGCTACATTGTATCCTGTCATGGCAGCCTCGACGGCCAGGCCCCGGCGAGGGTTTATCCCTGCTGTCAGCCAAGACCAGTCTAGAAATCAAGCTACACACTCTTCATTACATTGGCAAACGCGATCATTCTGTCGCGAAGGTCTGTACTCCATCGATCAGGACTTTTGTCCTGACTCGGTGATGCAAAGACGGCTCCAATGACTCCGAATTAGAACTCCCAGGTCTGCCTGTCAGTGTGAACAGAGGAGGATTATACGCACCACTCTGACCTCTGCCTTCACCTTGTCCCTGTACCTCTTCTGCGTCGCCTTGCTCTGCTCCCAACGCACCGGTTCAGTGCGAGGCTTCCTTTTGTGAAGACGTGTGGGCGTGGTGGGTTCTGCTGGTGCGGGGCCATCCTCCTCCTCCTCCAAGAGACTACTTTGCCTCAGTAGACGCTCTGATTCGGACAGAAGTACTGCAGAAGGCCCACCTGACCACCGGTATCCTCGCATCCCGGTCCATGCGCGTCACCGTCGCTATATATAAGACTTTGTCGCTGTCTGGCGTAGAGGGCGCCCTCGTATTCGGAGAGATGTCCCGTGCTGAGTTTGCCAAGTCCTCGAGAGGCGTGTTCAGCCTGTCGAGCTCGGCCTCGTCAAAGTCGGACGCGGTATCCAACTCGGCTTCAAGCAACTCGGCGCTTCGCGGGCAGTTTTCTCTGCTCGTGAGGAGAGGGGGGAGAGGGAGGCTTCGCCGGCCTGTTTGGTATCGGGCACCCGCTGTCGCTCAGAGGACGTCACAAGTGACTATTGCTCTGACTTACCGCGGAAGAGCAACACATCGTGTGATGCTAGTAAATGTATGTTATGAGGTGTCAAGCAAATGATCCTTGAACAGACCGGCAAGTTGTGACTCATCGTTGGCTGACGAAACCAATGAACCTTGACGCACGAGCACTTACACACGGCCGGATCACTTCTCTTGTGATATGGCGTTGCGGAGTTGCAAACGTATCATTTGGGATCCAGCCGTACCGGATAGTCTCTGCGTTCTGTATGTGTGAGCGTCGCGAGGACTGTAGCCGAGGATGTCAGTGGTTTTCGACTTTGGACTTTGAGACTTCGACGTTTAAAAGGGTCCCAAAACAGTGCGCGGTCTTGCCAGGCAACGTTTGGTCTCCACGCGAATGCAATGCATTCCGTCTGACAGCGTTGTGATTGTAGATCCGGACCCAGCAGGGCGGACTCAAAGGCATGATAATCTGTGTGAATAAAAGAATGTCAGGTCGAGGACTCCATCTGGTCTCAGCGCTTTTGTGCCCTTCAGTCCGATCGGCGAAGTCCACGCCACCGACGAGATGACTGCGTTACTTGGGATGTCGGCTCTGTGACGGTGTTGTGACGGTGTAAAGATGTAATGGCCTGCTGGCCGCGAGGCTGTAGTATCAGAGTCTGTTATTGGGTGGCGGGGAATGAATCGAGCAGTCACCGTCGATGCGCCGTCAAAGAACTGACGGTGAAATGGAGCGAGGTCCAACGGCGTGCAGACTGGAAGCTCACGCACTCAGAGGGTGATGTATGCGTTTCAGCGCGGCAGGTTTGCCTGGCCGATCAGTACCTCAGCTTTGCATTAGCAACGGGCACATGATGAGATATCAGCCAGAGGCGGCAAGGAGTATCCTCTGCCTGCGCACAAGCTACATAGCGTCGAGTCGGCAAGAGGAAGCATGACTCCCCTCCGACAAGTCAAGACCGAGCCAAGGATCCAGCTGGCCCTTTGAGCGAGCAGGCCAAGCGTCCGCGCCCAACAACGACACCCGCTCCATCCATTTGCCCGCAACCTCTTGAGACGTAGTATTCTCTTGTAGGCCAGCTTGCGCCACGGGTTGATCGCTGTTGACTCGAAAGTCGGAAGATGGTAGTGAGCCAATGGCCGACACTTGACGATGCAGGAGCAGGGCATTGTCAGTCAGGGAGATAATCTCTGCCGGGCAGCGGAGGATGACGGGCGGTCGGGTGATAATCGATTGGGAGAGAGGGGATGTGCTGCAGCGTGTCGGCAGCTCGGGGCTGTTGGGATGTATTGAAGCCGAGGTCGACGAGAACAAGCTGATAGGGAAACCCTCCGACCTCAGAACCTCAAGGTCACCCAACGACGGAGGTTATGCGGGCAAGCTCTACCTCGTCAGCTCCCCCACGAGCCTGATCGAGGTCATGCGAGATGGCACCTATGTCGGCGTTGGTCGTGACTCTGCTGAGGGTCGCCGGGGCAGTGGGGAGGGGAGACGGCCTCGGTGTGGGACGTCGGGGTTGACGGTTATCGACATCGTGTCGTGCGGGCTGCTCGACCCTCGCTTCTTGCTCGCGGTTGCGGCGGCCGACCCAGGCTCATGTACGCCGGATCGTCCTCGAGGACGACGACCAGCCGTGCTGTAGCCCAGCCCTCTTTGCTTGCGATCTGGTCGTCCGTGAGATCTCTTCAAGAGGGTGGCCAGAGGGCAAATGTTGCCTTCAAAGGGGTCGCCTCGTCAACACGTTTCTTTCGTATCTCCTCTCTTGCTTCTTCCATCTGCGAGCTGCGACATCCACCATGCCTCTTCTCCTTGATTGGCAGTGGATAAAGTGGTTCTCCCTCGTTCCTGCCCTTCATGCCACCTATCCTCCCAGTACATCTAGCGAACATCCATCTACCTCGGTCCGACGTCTCTCAACCCTGCCCCGTACAGTCGCCCTCGCACCCGACGCCGACCTCCTGCCCGAGCCGCACGCCGTCCTCCACGTAGCCCTTTCAGCTCGATCTATCGCGCCTCCTCCCAGTCTTCGTTTCGTCTAGACCCTGCACCATGACACCATGAGACGACACGTCATAGCTGGAGAGCCCGGGCTCTCTCTCTCTCATGTCCTCTAAAAGTCCCTCTTCGCCCTCGTCAATGAGGTGCTCGCCGAGCGCTTTTTGCCCTTTGCGCGGATCACATACGAGCTTGCTACGGTCGACGAGTGGACGGCAGAGATAGCCCGCCGCACAGACTGAATGCTTGCCCGTCCAGACCTGGACGGCGGCGATGGCAAAGTCTACGAGGAGAACCCAGAGGTGGTGCACCTGTTCGAGCTCAAGACGCCCGGCCTGCACCACGAGCAGATGTGGCAATTCTACACACTCTTCAGATACGGAGCAATCGTCAGTCATTAGCAGCGCGGCGCGACAGGACCTGCCGGAATCTGGACTCAAGATGCCCAAGGAGGGACGATCTCTGGCACAACCAGACACCTGCTCATCCAGGTGGGTTGCTCTCCTCGTGGTCCTCGGATCATACCAAAGTCGCTTGGCGCTTGGCTTTGCATATGCTCATGTCGTAGACCTTGGGCGAAATGAATGCTAGCCGGCGTGTCCCCAGCATCCTGACAAATTACAACTTGTGGATGTGCGTCTCGTACGACCAGCAGCTCGACCGCCTCAAGTGCACCCCGCCCGTCAGACAATCTGGGGGCTTCTCCTCATCGCCTACTCACTCAAAGCCGTGAACCAACTGCCATCGCCGGACGGCTTAGCATCCCATTATCCACCTTCCTGGCCTTCGCAGCTCTATCCCTAGGGGCCGCGCAACGCCTGCCATACCAACCCATCGCACGATCAGCACAGAAGGGCAACATTCGGCGGGCATCCCCCATGTCGATCGACTCGTACGCTCTCGAGCCAGGCCGCGGACCTGTTACCGGCACATCCAACCGCCATGCAGTCGGCGACGAGCAGGCCACGATCGCTGCCGACATCAACTCAATAGCCGCTACCGCTACCCTTGAGCTGGCCAGGGCGCTCAGCACCGGCACTGTAGGGACGAGCTTGTTGCTGGACATCGTGATCGGGGGTCAGCCGGAGGGAAGACCCAAGTCTGCGGACCAGATCGGAAACGGCAGCTTCAGCAGCGCGGAAGCCCTCGGCAGAGCAGACGCGGATACCTCCCCGAGATCGAACAAGGTGAGTCAAAAGTGTTCCGTTGGTGTTCGTTTGACGGCGGACAGCCGGGTGACGGGTACCAGGTCGAACCAAAGCTGAGACTCAAGCGCACACCATCCCTCCCTCGTCGGTGGACGAACCGAGCTCGGACAGCTTCTATGTCAAGGTGAGGCGATTGCTGTCTTTTGAGAAGTGGGCGCTGATATAGGTACAGGATCGGGACTACAGAGACCGGTCCAGTTTCTTGGGGCCGACCTTTTCGTCGATGGCGTTGATGCTCGACATGTCAGTTTACCCCAACAACTTGGATGAGAAAATGGATTGGAGAGACTCTTGTTCGAGCCTCTCGAGCTCGCTAGGCTTTCCCAAAGCCCAGCATGCCGCTTTGACCAGCAGCGGGAATCTCGCCTGGAACCCTGGCCAGAAATGGACATGGTCAGCCTGCCGCCCCGCATCTCCGCGATCCGGGGTCGGTGCAAGCAAAGGCGGTTTGGCGGTTTGGTCTCGGCGAGCGACACGGTAGAGGGTCCACCTGGAACGTGTACGATCTGATACACACGGCGGAGACTGCCAATGTCGGGAGTAAAGCGCAAAAGGTCAACGTCGATGCGCTCCCAGCCACCCAGCCGACTCGACTTGTCATCAAGCTGTGTGTCTGGCCAACCCCCAAGACAACGCGAGCAGATCCTCCGCGAGGTCCGGCTGTTGGTTCGGCTCGGACGATGGAACGACGGCGGCGGCGATGTGCACCACGATCTGCTTGGCAAGTCGCTCACCGAACACGGGTGTCCAAACGAAGGCAACCCGGCCATTTCGAACGCGGCGATTCCAGAAGCCTGTGGGCTATGGTCGGCTCGCGTCGCGTTTGAACCGAGCAGGCGATCTGGGAGCACAGTGGCTGTGTGGGCGATGATTCAAGAGGATGCGGGACAGCCAATTCGGACGCTCAAGGGCTTGGACTTCAAGTATGTCCCGGTGGCAGCCGGTATTGATATCGATCGGATTCAGATGCAAGCTGATGCACAACAGGTCCCAGATCGGCGAAACCTACTTGACGTTGGGCCGCACTGGCGTATTTCACGGCGACGCCCATCCTCGCAACTGGTTCTTGTATAGAAGGACGCGGCGATATCGCTGGTCGACTTTGGAGACGCCCATTGGCCAGGTGCACAAGGGCCTCAAGGTGAGTGGCGATCTACCTTGCCCCGTCCCTCCCATCTGTGTCCATCTCTGTCTCCAAGGAGGACAAGCGAAGAGTCGATGCCAAGTGGGGCATGCGACTAGGGCTCCCTTCGAAGTGTTGTCATTTCGACACGCGCGGCGCGGGGGAACGGGTTGAGGAGATTGGACCCACGCTGATGTATGAGCTTTTGATACACACCATCAGGGCGAAGCAGCCAACGAGGACCCGTGACAAGCCAAACTCGATGGGTGCTCGGAGGCTCTTCGACTGGAGGATCTCTTTCAGCTTGTCACCGATACCTATTTGACCATCACGGGCGGGGACGTGGGCTATTGGAGCAGGGCGAGGGAGACGGAGCGGGTTGTGACGGAAGCCGAGCTTTTTAGGGAGCAGCGTAACTACTTCCATGTCATTTACACCTCCCAGCCATTTTGAGCCACCGCTGTCACAATCTAAGCCAAAGCCACACGAAACTTCTCTGCAGATGGTCTCGCTGCTCACTCATCTTCTGCAAGCCCTTGAACACCTCGCGAACAATGTGTTTTGTCCGATCATTATTCACTTCTGCGACGACGCTTCGAGCCTCGTGGTGGACAAATGGAATGAAGCATTGATCGCGCAGCGACACTTCCGCTTGGTGTGTCCAGCCAGCACCAGATCAGGCATGCCATGCTGGACAAAAAAGCAATATCACGAGGGTATGGTGAGCGATCAGCGAAAGCAGTCATGCCCATCGTCGATGCTTGTTCATCACCGGCCTCCCTCGAACCCTCCCACTTAGCCCAACCTGTATGCATATCTCGCAATCGGGTCTGTGAGCGAAAAGCACAAGATGTGATGCCTGTGGCATCATCACAGTCACTTGCTGTTGCGAGGCCTGCGCGGCGAGGGCAAAGCTGGTGTTGCGGCCAGAGGTGTTGCCCTGCCCATGGGCTGGCGAGATTGGGGTCGTACGTATCAGCCATGGGCCGGCCTGCCAGCTGACGGTGGGCTAGCAAAAGGCAGAAGAGCGCCACGGAGCCCGCAGCTCGAGGGTCTCGCTGTCTTGCATGACGAGCGCACCGAGCGCCGCCTTCTGTGAGGGCGACGGTGCCGGCGAGGGACGTGTCGGCGGGCATGTGGCTGCCTTGGCGGGAAGCATGGCTGCTATTCGTGAATAGGTTGATGGACGAAGAGAAAGGGCCCACCCGCGGTCTTCTGCTTGGTCGCTGTCGATCATCCAGTGGTCGCCGCCGAGCACGTATGAGAGACAAGAGACGAGAAAAGCTCACCATTGCCCTCACCCTTGCCCTCTGGTCGTGACCAAAGCGACGTCGGCACTTGTCCTTTCTGTTCTCTCGAATTGACGATGATGAGTCTTCCACGAAAAGCACTCGTGTTGCTGTCATGACGATGTTTCCTGCTGCGAATGCAGGAGTGGCAGGACCATTCTCTGCGACCATTCCCCTAGGTCAGATGGGCGACAACGATGACGAGCCCATGGAGACGCCTGATCCCTCGCTGTCGCGACCTCAGCGCAGCCGGAGTCAGATCGAGTTCGATGGCACTGATGACCATATCGAGCTGCTAGAGGGACCGCCAGACACCATCCGCTTCCACAAGCCGGATGTCGTCTTCCTCCCCAGTCTGAAGCCAGTCAGAACCTTCAGTCGCCGAATCATCATCCGTCGTCGTGTCTCGAGACCTGGCACACACCCTAATAGTCCGCTGGGACGTCGCCTTTCAGCAGCCTCAAGAGGAAGCGTCGGTCCACCCTGGCCTGAGCGACCCTGGTCCGTATGTCGACGCCGGGACCATGGTCATCGCGTTCTTTCGACGAGTGTCTATTCTCTTGTCAGCTCCGCAGTCTCGTCAACATTGGCTACGGCGACAACATTAGCCAGAGGTCATGTTGTGCTCCATGAACCGAACGATCCGACCTTCCTATCCAATCTCCCCAGGCCCCCGAAAAAGCCTACTACCACACCCGCACGCGCTCACACGAGCCCGTCAAGATGTGCCGTCATGGAGCTTGATCAAGCCCGCGCGGCAAAGGTCTCGTACTCTCGCGACCAGTCAAATGGGGCGAACTCACCCTGTCCAAGGCGCCTCTCTTTGATAATCCACTACACTGTACTCCATCGATATCGACGATGTCGTGGCGTCGAAGAGCACCCGAGAGAAGGCTGTCTTCAACGCCTTTGAGAAGCGCTACGGTGAAAAGGATAGAATCGTCGATATTGTCGAGGAGGAACTCTGGGACCATTACTGTCGCCGGGGTATGTGGCTGGATGGATCAGAGCCAGAACAATTTGCAGAAGACCCTAAGCGCGCATCAGATTGGGCCTACTTGTTTCAAGCCTGTTGATATGCATGCCGTGGGTGCACGCTGAATGTCAGAAGAGGAAGCCAGCAAAATTCGAAGGCGAAGGCACAATGCTCACTTGGAACGACAACATCGACCACACATACCCAACGCTCATCATACTTGAGCCCCTCTGTACGCAATGAACATGCCAGTTTCCATCCAACAGCACCTCTTTCCCAGGTCTCGTCCATCGTAGAGCCAAGCCGCCTCGACCGCCACCTCTCTGGCCGCTCTCGCCAAATACTTGGTCGCGCACCAAGGATCCGCAATGTCGGAAATGATAATCGTCAGGACTCGGCGCATACCAGGTTGGATCTCTGGTGGAGGTGGAGATGGGGAGGGCGGAGCAGTAGAACGACCGGACAGTAGCATGCACGCAAGACACGTCGGACAACTTGAGGGCAGCGCAAGAGCCGAGTGGATGCATTGTTGGCTGTGAGCATATCACCCAGAGGAGTATGGCTCTGGCTAACGGCAACAGGTCATTACATTATCAAGGCGTAACGTTACAAGTCTTTCTTCCACCTTCCACAATCAAGTACGGAGTCCTCGTGCAATCTCCTCTTTCTCTGCTCTAGCTCAGATGCTTTCCGTACCAAGCTCATCACTGGGACCGGCCTATGGCTCACAAGAGACGATCACCACCTCCAGCAGTCAGGCCACAACAACCGCTTCCGAACACGAGAAAGGCGTGTCTGCAGCCGCCGCACGCCTCATCGCCTCTTTGAATGAGCTTGTGGGGAGAGATGGGCGACTAGTCATGGGTTGGCGAGTGATCAGAAAACTGGTCGGTTCTCTCAGCGACGCGGACGATCGGGTCTTTGACGACATCGTCAAAAATGACCAGATGAAGGAACACCAACAAGTGTTGGAGCAGATGGCGGAAAGCTTGGAGGTGGTCAGCAGCGAGATGAGACTTGCTGAGAAGCGGAGGGTCGACTGCGAATTAGCTGAATCTAAAAACGTGCGGGAAAGCTCGATAACGAGATGAGGCAAGCCCGTCAAGCGTGGGAGAAGCGAAGGGAGGAGATGCAACAAGAGTTGGATGATGTCATCGTGAAAAGAGATCAATTGACCGGAGACCTGACAACCGTCAAGGCGGCCAAGCGCAAGCTTGAGGCCGATGGCAAAATGCTGCAAGCGGAAAAGGCAGACACTCAAAAAGAGGACGAAAGTTTTGGAAAAGGAAAAGGCCGATTTACAAGTTGCCCTTGACGGGAAGAAGTCGGAGTTTGACGCGCTGGAAACTGAAGCAGCGCAGGTAAGTGATGCTTTGTCCTTTTCCCTGCCTCACGCGCTGGTGCCCGAGTGTCGGCGAGGAAGAAGCAGGTCTAGCAGAAAGAGGGATACGCAGAATGGAGGAGATGACAATGTAGGAAAGAGACAGCTGACAAGGTTCAGGTCGCATCGGTCGCAGCTCCATTCTTCGAGCAATTTGGGCGCTCGACTTGTCGTTCACAGCGCGGCTAGGAGCTCCCCGCTTGCCCCTCTCCTCCTTCCTATCCCTTCTCCCCGAGTACAGCACGATGATCTTCCTGTCGCCTTCTAACCACCTCGACCACAAGAGCCGCGACGACGGCGACCGGTCCTCTCGCCATGATTATTCCCACGACATTCTGCACGGCACCCCAGTATTTGAGTACATGGCAGCCGCAATCGGACGGTAACTCTGACCCGACATGTCTACAAGTGGTCCGAGCTGAAGAGTCATGGAGGGAAAAGCTGGTATACTGGGGACACAAGGTGCTTCAAAGTCCAAGAGACAGTTTGAGAGAGAGAAGGCGCCCAGGGACCCCGGGAATAGCGCTGGACCGGGAGATGGGCGCGCGACCTATCGGCTAGATCACTAGTCTTTGTGCTGCGCGAGGAGTAGGGTGGCAAGAGATCAAGCTCGGATCGGAGGGAGCGAGCGACAATGTCACAGTCAAAGTGTCAAGGAGGCCCTGTCTCTCTCTCTCGCTGTCTTCCATAGGCTTTGGCAAGTGAGATGCACCTGGGCCTGCCTGGGCGGGCTGTCTATGGGAGAGCCGACTACTGTGTATCTACTACAAAGAGTCGGTGAAAAACCTCCCAGGAAAACCGCATGGGACAAAGCCCGGGCAGGAAAACCTTCTCGCTATGTATACCTACGGGAGAGAAGGAAGAGGAAGCAGAACAGAGAAAAACAGGGAACATCGGGTGGGTGGGAGCGCAATCGACGAACGAAGAGAGCGAGCGAGAGCTTGGCGGCAGAGGACGAAGAGCGGTTGAGAGCTCAGCCGTGCGTCGTCCGTTGCCTTAGGTCCGTTGGCACGTGACCTGCCAAGTTGTTCCACGTTGGATGGCGGTGAGAGCGCAAGAAGATACTGTTTGTGAGACGAAGATAATCTGAGACCCGAGAGACAAGATAGTGAGTCTACATTTACCGTATTGGAGCTCTTGCAGTCGCTGTGAGGCCTGATGCTAATGGGCAGTCAGGCTCTCGGGAGACCACCATTTGGATGCTTGGCATATATCTCAGGTCTCCATCTGCAGGCTTCCTGAGACTGAAATATTCGACAAGAATCTACAAAGGACGACCTGTTGCTTCCTTGCCATTATTGGCATCAGTCAAAGGGCCGAGGTCACCAAGCTCTAATTCCCGCTACCGTCATAGCCTTGAGTCTGCGCCCATTTGGGAGGCGAGACCTAAGTGAAACGGATATCGGGTGGGGACACGTACAGGGCCACACCAGTCAGTCAAATCCTTCCCTAAAATGAACTCCTGGATCGTAACTGACTTGAATGCACTTGCTCACTGTCAGTACGTGCGCGATTCACCTGGGTAATTGTATCCGGACACCCCTCACTGCATTCACCTCGGCTCACCCGTGTTCCGCTCCGTTGTTGCAATTGCTCCTATGATGGGGGAAGCCCGAGCAAATTCTGGAGTATGTGTGAGCTACATTGAACGTCGCGAAAGACTGATCGTGCTGATACAAAGTCATGCTTGTCATATGCTTCACTAATTGGCAAAGCAATATTGGAGTGATCAATCTTCCGGAGGTCCACCGAGAAGGTTCACCATGGATGGGCACACCGGGAGCAGTCAGATATTGTCAGACCTCGTGCTCCACTCTTCTCGTCCTGGTGAGACCGTGGCAACAAGCTGATGCTGGCAGCTATTCGCTACGGCTCCTTGACGCACTCAGCCGAGCATTCTGATTACTTGTGGGTCAAACAGGGAGCGCTTTGTGTGGAACTTGACTGACACCCAGCCTTTCAGAGTGTCCCACAATCACATCTGGCAGACCTGATAGATCCCAGTCGAGGGTCGGGCGCTTGTATGAAGCAAGGGCAAGAGAGTCCCTCCATGGCCTCAAGCTGAGACGTCTCGGCATCTGGCATGTACATACATGACCCGCGTACATCCATGCATGGTCAATATGGATCTTTGAATCTCCCCTTCCCTGGCAGTTTTATTCAAATTGTATAGGCCTCTCTTTTCATGTCTCGCCGCTGTTCCTGTAGCTGTGCTTTGGGGATGACTGCATTCCCGCATGCTTCCCAAGTGGAGTGCGTGCTTGGCGCATGATAGGGCGGGGTCGGAAAGCGCCCAAAACGTAGCATCAAACGATAAACAGACGCCATACATCACCAACGAGCGGGATGCTCAAGGCCGGCAAGGACAAACGTGTGGGGTCGGCCATCATGAAACGCCTGACCACCCCTGCCGTCCGAGTGCGTCCTGCATCGACAGAGGCGGAAGCGGTCGCTGTTCCAAGAGCCTGACGTGTTGATGTGCGTGGCGGATAGCATCACGGACGCGGCCGAGTTGCGCCACCGCGTCTGAAAGAGTGGCCCAAGAAGAGCGTGCCCACGTGCCGGCTGTTCACCAACGCTTTGGTGAGCATCTAACATCTCATCGTCGCCACCATCTTTGGCATCTCAGAAGTCGTGCAACGGGTCTGAAGCACACACTATCGTGTTCCCCGACCGCGCATCCCCTACCCCACTCCTTCTTAGCGCCGGAAAGGCCCTCCCGCTTGCAGCAGGTCAGCCCGGATCATCTTACCTTCCTGTAGACACCCGCCCGGTTGTGTCGGATCATATCCCAGTCCTATAAACCCAATTCCTGCGGTTGCAGACTACTCCGTGGACCTGATGCCGCTCTCGGACGACTCAAACGGCAAATTGGTGCAGGTGCAGGAGATCCCTATCCCTACCCCCTTCTCGCCCAATGATTGCACCCACATCTCATGTTAAAGGCAAAGATCTAGTCCTCGCGACTTCAGACAGAACATCATAGTCCCCCATAACCTCTCTACCCGAGCAAGCTACCTCTTCCCCATCCTCAACCCTCCACAACACTTTCTCAATCGTTCCTGAAACTCAGGACAGCTACTGGAGCGAGGAGGACAACTTTGGACAGGTCCGTCCGGCAACACCTTGCCCACGCCCGAATCATCATCCCTCCTCAACCGACCAAGGCTGAGGCTGTGTCTGCGCTCTGTTGGGTTGCTCTAGAGCACGGCGTGTGCGTCACCACAAAAGCGAGTTATCCGGCCGAGGGCATCCGCTATATGTGGTGTCATTCTCGGTACCGCACAGGCAAGCCCAAACGAGGGGACAGATTGCGATACCGTGAGATACGCACGCACAGGATAGACAGTCCTTTCCGTGCGACCCTCAGACGCACGGAGGATGCCCTCGGAACATGATTTGTAGTCGAGATCCCCCGTGAGGCTCATAACTATGAGTCTATCGACACACCCTCAATCGGTGGCATTAGCAGGGCGACCAGGAGACCTGGGGTCTCCCTCATGATCGAGAGACTACTCCATAAACGCCTCTCGAATGAGGACATCCTGTCGGCTCTGGCCGAGACGCATCCTGAGATCTTGCAGACCCCGATAGACATCGCCAATTCCCGTGTCCGATAACATCATCGGAAGATGGGCGGCCTATCAGCCACACAGTACCTTATAAACCGCCTCGAGGCCAACAAAGAGTTTTGCCGCCGCCTCGCAAACTCGGCCTGGCAATTGCGGGCTTCTGTCACGAGACCCCTTCATCCCGAGCTCTTTCATTGTTTCCCGACAGTCTTATCTATCAATCCATGATACTTCCTCGACCAACCAATATAGTTCTTGCTGGCTTCACTGCGACCAACAAAACCTACACCGCTGCCGTCATTGTCATCAGCCGCTCAACCAAAGAGCTGTTTACCTAGGCCCTAGAAGCCTACGTCCCTCGAGCCGGACGTCCGAAACGTTTGGTGCGCATCATACTGGAAGATCGCTGCCCACGCATCACGGCTACGGCCGAGACGGTTTTCCCGGAAGCCCAGCAGCTTCTCTCGCGGAAAGCATTCGATAATTCGCGGGTCAGGTTTGAGCAGGTTCTTGACCGGCCAATCCTCGTACTGATACTGTACCTCAAGGCCTCGCCCGCATAATGTCGGGTGCAGAGTTGGTTGCGATTACCTTCCCTCACGGTTAGATTCACCAGGGGTTGGCGGACGTGGACTGCCACCGGCTGGGTTGGGGATGGATTTCCTCGAAGCAAACGCTTGAAATGATCTGGAGGGTAACTGAGCTTGCAGTCGTTTAACATCTGGTTGATGTCGTTCTTGCCGACGAGATCGTTGATCAGATCATGGCGACCACTGGCGACTAGGACTTGGTCGAAACGCATTTGGCGTGAAACGTGTCGATGTGATTCTGCTGGTCAGTCGCAAGCGGGCGAGAGAGAGAAGTAAGACGAGCTCGGCAAAACGCCACCGTCTGAAGGATGGGAGGAAGACGAGGAGGACGGCAATGAACCCACAACTGACTTTATGAAAGCGTTTGTGGAGCGCAAGTATTGTCAGCTGAAGTACCGTCTGACCAACATCCATAACAAGACCTCAAGACAACTTACTGCTGTGTGCCGGTCCAGTTTATACAATACTGCTCGAACGTGGTCTACGGGTCAGTGAATTTGGACTCGAGACTGTGCCTCTGAGAAAGATGACTCACTCTCACTCACTATTTCCTCCGCTGCGAAGCCGGACTGTGAGTTGAGCTTGTGACTCTACCACCCACGAAGGACTCGTCACCCAAGAACAAGGGAGGCCAGTGCCAAGGAAACACTCACAATATCCAGAAATCCAACCCCAGCAATGTCCTTTCATTGGCCAAGCGTTGGCGATGGGGTCGACAGAGTCGGATGAGAGATCCTTAGCTTGTTGATACCGAACTGAGAGGCCATTTGCATAGCATAGCGTGGCGTTTGTTGTCGATTTACATCGAAGAAGGCCAAGTGAAGACTCGCTGCTTGGCCTAGCTTTGAGCTCCTTCGGCGCACTTTGCCAACATCAAACTGACCCTTCGGGAGAATCTCAGTCAGCAGAGTTGGGGGTCCCGGATGCCACCGCAAGTCGGCCGGCGCGAGAGATATATTGTCCCCCAGAAGTAGAACGCTCGTGATGGTACCCAAGAGACTGTCGATCGTTTCCTCAGACCATCCGAGGCTTGAGAGGACATTGCACCAGTTGGACAGGGTGCCAAGTCCAAATGAACGTGACAGAATGGGCTGACGCAGACGAGCAAGACGACGGGATCCGATTTTGGGGTTGAGAGCGACAATTGATAACATCGTTTCTCTTTCCACTGCGATTGGGCTTGGGGTTCATTGTCGGCTTGATGAAGGAGGTGAAATATGGGCAAATAGCCTTTGTCGGGATTTTGTGCCCTTCCTGAGCGTCAATCTGTATACCAGCATCAGCAGTCCGTATACCATGCCCTGTGCTGAGAGAAAAGGGGTGAGAGGGATCGGGATGGCAACTGGGAGACAAGGGTAAGGGCAAAGAGGCACTAGGGCACAAGTAGGGAGAATCACCTTGAAAAGTTTTCGGAACTTGGAAGAATCAGCATTGGGTTTTTCCGCGATCCAGAACCAAAACGTCAATCAGCATGCACATCAAACGCATCAATCTACTTCCGCCCATCTCCCGATACCACCTTTCCACTCCTCAAGCTCCCTCTGACGAACATAAATCTGCTTCCTGACTCACCTGACGCCAGAGACGACGGACACAAGAATCTGCGTGCTTGTGACCACGTCAATCTTTACTGACTGGGACAACAGGAACTCCGACTCCGCCGGGGTCTGGGTGAGAGGCACAAACAACCGGATCTCAGCTGAATTGCAGGATAGCTGTCTAGATCCTGCAAAACGGTTCGGAAGGGAGGGACGTTGACCGGGTGTGTAGGAACGATTTACGACCACACGCCCGGCTTCAGTCTGATACACCCCAGTAGCTTATTGGCGTCAGATCCACTCGCACACAGTGACAAGCTTCTGACACGCCTTGCCAGCAGACTCGAGTACAACTTGCATTGCTCTTTGGTCAAGCGCAAATCACCAATGTACAAATACCTCTAAAGAGAGACCCGTGGCCCACCCAAGCCAAGCCGCCGTCCCGTCACCACTGATGCCGTTGACACGACCACTTCCTTCATCTTTGCCCTCATCTTGGACATGCAAGTTGCATTGCCTTGCGCTTGAAATGTCTTGTTTGCTTTGTTTAATGGAAGAGAAGAGCACTTCGATCTCTGATCTCTCATATGCCGTTGGGGCAGCCACGATGAGGTCTCCACCTAACTCGGAAGGTCCGATGGTGATGATCAAGCGGAGTTCCGATTGTCCGCCACCCTTTACACATCCATGCCCCGCCAAGTTCTCTGATTACCACCAAGGACTAGGGCCTCGATCGACCGTCCGAGGATCGAGAAGCAGGTCCGGGCCGGGATCAAGGTGTCACGTCGGCCACGCCTCCATGATCACCAAAGCACGCCTACGAGCCTCGTTCCAGCCCAGCACGCCTGTCAAACACGTGAGCCTATCGTCGATCCTCGAGTAGCCTCGACGACGCTCGAGTAGCCTCGACGACTTTAGAGCTCGAGCCTCGTCGATGGTGTTTCAAGGAGAAAGCCCAAGGCGGTGCAGAGGAGGGCACGGGTGATATATATACAAGTCCTCACCCGTAGACCGTCCTTAGCACCGTGGTATTGAGTCCCATGGATAGAAAGTAACGGCGCAGCCGTGTTGTCGACGCACGAGAGGCTGTAGGACACACCTTCTCGTGGAGGACAGAGACAGATCGACAGACAGCACGTGTGAGAGGGCCTATCAGTCGACGACCGGCCAGGCCCCGTGACAGTATACCACGGTGCAACTACCTCTCACACGACTAGTTCATGGCACCATCGACTCGACGAACCACGTCGACAGATCCTGAGCATCAGCACATTGCTCTACCCACAAACCTACGACTACCGGTGGACACTCGACTGAGAGCCGCCGCGACCAACATGGCCCAACCATTGGGTGATCAGCCGTCTGTGCAGCAGTTGCTCGCGCAGATCGTGCAGCTTCAGGCGGCCCTCGGGGTTAGGGGTTAGGGGGTTACAGGCAGGTCCCGGGGGGGGGGGACTTTCTCGCGCATCGAGATTTTCAGAATTTTTCTTTTGGATTCAAAAAGTTCGACAAAAAAGCTTTTTGTAAATGTAATGACCTTCCCAATCGGGTAAAAACTGACGGATTTACGGGCATCCGAAGGTGGCTGGGTATTTGACTTTGGTTGGCTGTGACATGGTCAGTAATCGGAATATTGAGTTGATTGTCGAAGTAAGTACCCTAATATGGTCTCAAATATATGTGGGTTGACTCTCACATGCATCCCTGACTTCACGTAAAACGGTCCAAGGGGGGACCCTTGGAGCTCATATGGCCCAAGGGGGGACCCTTGTAGTTTGCTGGTTGTGACTGAAATTATTTTGGTTATGTGAAGGTTGCTACTATACTCTATTTGACGAGCTGATTCTGAATCTCTAACCCATTCCCGGATCAGAGCGAAACTGGCGGAGTTAATCCCTCCGAAAGTCCAGTACGTCTGCCCAAGGGGGGACCCTTGCAGCTTTTTCCGGTGCTGGATAAATTTATTCTGCAACTCTAATGGCCGGTACTATACACTATTTGACGACCTGATTAAGAATCTCTAACCCATTCCCAGATCAGAGCACACCTGGCGGAGTTAATCCCTCCGAAAGTCCAGTACGTCTGCCCAAGGGGGGACCCTTGCAGCTTTTTCCGGTGCTGGATAAATTTATTCTGCAACTCTAATGGTTGGTACTATACTCAGTTTGACGAGGTGATTCCAAATCTCTCACTCGTTTTCCAATCGGAGCAAAACTGGCCGAGCTGCCCCCACCCGTAACCCAGCACCACTGCCCAAGGGGGGACCCTTGTAGCTTTTTCCGCAATTGAATAAATTTATTTGGTAAGTCTAATGCCCATTACTATACATAGTTGGACGAGCTGAGTCTGAATCTCTAACCCGTTCCTTGATCAGAGCAAAACTGGTGGAGCAATCCCCATCCGTAAGCCATTACATCTGCCCAAGGGGGGACCCTTGTAGCTTTTTCCGGCGCTGGATAAAATTATTCTGCCAGTCTAATGGTCGGTACTATACTCTATTTGACGAGCTGATTCTGAATCTCTAACTCGTTTTCCAATCGGTGGAGAACTGGCGGAGCTAATCCCATCCGTAAGCCGCTACATCCGCCCAAGGGGGGACCCTTGTAGCTTTTCCCGCAGCTGAATAAATTTATTTGGCAGGTCTAATGCCCATTACTATACGTAGCTTGACGAGCAGATTCTGAATCTCTTGCTTGTTTCCCAATCGGAGCTAAACTGGCGGAGCTAATCCCCTCCGTAACCCATTACACCTGCCCAAGGGGGGACCCTTGTAGCTTTTTTCCGGCGCTGGATAAAATTATTCTGCCAGTCTAATGGTCGGTACTATACTCTATTTGACGAGTTGATTCTGAATCTCTAACTCGTTTTCCAATCGGTGGAGAACTGGCGGAGCTAATCCCATCCGTAAGCCATTACACCCGCCCAAGGGGGGACCCTTGTAACTTTTTCGGCAGCTGAATAAATTTATTTTGCAAGTCTAATGCCCATTACTATACACAGTTTGACAAGCTGATTCCGAATCTCTGACTCGTTTCTCAATTACTGAGAGAGTCAAATGCATCTATCTACCAAACAACTCATCTGCAGTTACTAAGTTCTCATAATGCTCACTTGCTAAGTACAGGCCAATACTATCCTCACCTTCTCCTACTTCATACCACTGATGGCTGCCATCATTATGCCGCTTGTAGACTCTGATCTTGACATTGTATGCCCCACTCAAGGCCTTTAGCATCAAGTCATCACCCCAAGTCCCCGCCTTGCCCATACGCCTGAGGTATGCTCCCATTGACTCGCTTTGACTTTCTAGAAATGGGAAGAAGTCGTCTTGGAACTTGCGAGCATAAGCCACTGCTGCCCGCCTTGCTCCGAGATGTGTCAAGCGTGGTATTCCGAGTGCTTTGACTATTGCAGCAAACATGCAATTACCGTCGCCTTTGATCCAATTTGTACGGTAGAATACCGGCTGACCGTCAAGTCGAGTAAGCTGATTACGACCAGGCAATTCAAATCGACCTTGGACAAATGGCTGAGTCGCTTCCTGCTGATTTGGGCCTTGAGGTAATGTCGCCGGCTCCGAATAGCCTACTTCTGCTCTTGGTACTATTCCGTCGGTGACAAGTTGAGCAAACCATCGCATAGCCTGGCCTCGATTAATCTTATGTCGACAATGCTTATTGCCGCATCGAAGAGCCATCAGCTCCTTGCTGTTCATTTGATATCGGTGAGATGCATCGGTAGGGTTGATTTGACAAGGAATGTAGCCGTATGTTGACTTTGACCGCATGATTTGTATCAACCGATTACGCCTCTCATTTGTATTGAATGTTGTGTTGAGATGGCCAAGTATTCCAAGCTCTGTTGTAATCTCTGCTGTATTTGACCACCAAGCATTGGCGGCAGATGACTTGGTAATCTTTCGTAATCCTTTGTTCCAGCCAATGGCCGCCAGCAAATCCACCAGACACTGCACTTGTAATCGGGTTGGCTTGCGAGCATCATCTCCTTGCAGATGTCCTAATAGAGTGACCTGCTCGTGCATCCAATTGGCATTTGCAAGCAATGTCTCTACCTCCATTATCTTTGCGTCAAGTTTGAGGTATTCGAGCTGGGAATCGAAGCGAGCTGGGTTAAGCCAAAAGGCTGGATTGAGGAATGGCGTCGCTTTTACCATTGCCAAGGCTGCTGCAAGTGTTGGTGCTTGTACTGTGACTTCGATCCTAAGGCCTTCTAACTCGTTCTGAGGTAATTCGGATAGTGCTTGTATTACTTCCATTGCCGATTTGCCTTGTGTCCGGACACCTCGAGTTGTAGTGGGAATGGCATTACCAAGCTGGCTATTGAGTGATTTGATAGCATGGACAAGCCGAGGGTATATCTTGATCGCAAAGTCGGTATTGTCGTATCGAAGTTGAGCCTGGACCGATCCGTAATCGAGTGAGGCTGGTATAATCATTGGATACGTGTCGAAGGTTGACCCAGCTGTAATCGGAGAGAATAGCCAAATGAAAGGCGACTCAAATGACCTGCCGATGTCCCAGGAGTTGTACTTTGCAAGCGGATGATCGACTTGGGCTAATTCGTAAGGCATGAATCGCTCCAGTAATGGCATTTTCTGTCCATATGCTTTCAAATACATAACTCTGCATTTGGCTGCTCTGAGGCACTCTGTAAAGAGTCTGGCTGGGACTATGACGCGACCGATACTGCCTTGATTAGCATACTTGCCAGGCTGTGCTATTTGCCATTGCTTCAAAGCCTTGAAGAAGCCTTGTTTGACCGATGTCTTGACCCATATCTGGTGGACGCTCGAAGCAAGTAAAGTCCATTGCCGTGGACCGTCGCCTAATGCAATCGATGGTAATGTCCGAGGCATGTGAGATACTAGCTGGACAAGGGCCGAGGGATTACCGAAGCGTCGGTCGTAAGCGTTTGGCGTAAGAGCGTATTCGTATTTGTCGAGATCGTAATCCTTGGGTAATAGATTATCGAGAAGATGATTGAATCGATCACTGGGCAGTGCTGTAACCGATTGAACTTGTGCTGAGCTGGCTGGAAGTGCTGCTAATGTCTCGCCATCATCGACAGACTTTTCGCGGTAATCGTCATTTGAGGATGGTGCATTGGTGGATAAGGCTGGAGACAATGATCTATGTGTAATGGTTGATGGCTGAGGAAGCTCTGAAGCGACCAGAAGAGGCTGTGGCTGCCTCCTAGTAATCAGGACACAGTCCATGATCATCCTAACAGTATAAAGGTTCGACTGGGGGGGCCGGGTCGAAGTCTCGACTGGGGGTTTCGCCTCTTGACTGGGGGGTACGCCCCTCTCTCGTAGCCCTCGACCCGCCCCTCTCGCCCGGCTGTCGCCTCGACTGGGCCCCCTCGACTCAGAGTTTCGCCCTCGACTGGGGGTCAGGCGATTCGACCCTCGACTGGGGGTACCCTCGACCCACTCTCTCGCCTTGACCGGGCCTTGATGGGTGGTTGATGGCTGCGTGAAGGGGACGGGAGGGGTATTGAGAGGCCAGGCTCCCCCTCCCTGCGTCCACAGGCTCCTCTTGCTCCACGACTGCCGTCTCCCCGGGCCCGGTTCTTGTTTTCGCATCACGTCCTTGCCTCCTTCTCGTTCTCGTACCGTACCATCGCCTCGTTGTCGTTCTCGCATCACGATCTCGCATCACGTCTTCGCCTCATGTCCTCGCCTCACCGTCGTTCTCGCATCAAGTCATCGCCTCGCTGTCGCCTCGCTCTGGCCTCCTTGGTTATATCAAGTCGTGTAACACCCCGTGTCCCCTACCGCCTAACAATATTCTGCAGTACTTGGACCCCCCCAAGTACTCAGTACTTGGACCCCTCCTTTGGTTTCGTGGGAGTACTTGGACCCCCCCTCCACGAATTCGTGGGAGTACTTGGACCCCCCATCCTCCAATTCGTGGGAGTACTTGGACCCCCCCTTCACTTTCGTGGGAGTACTTGGACCCCCCTCCACGAATTCGTGGGAGTACTTGGACCCCCCTCCACGAATTCGTGGGAGTACTTGGACCCCCCCTTCACTTTCGTGGGAGTACTTGGACCCCCCTCCACGAATTCGTGGGAGTACTTGGACCCCCCTCCACGAATTCGTGGGAGTACTTGGACCCCCCTCCACGAATTCGTGGGAGTACTTGGACCCCCCCTTCACTTTCGTGGGAGTACTTGGACCCCCCTCCACGAATTCGTGGGAGTACTTGGACCCCCCTCCACGAATTCGTGGGAGTACTTGGACCCCCCCTTCACTTTCGTGGGAGTACTTGGACCCCCCTCCACGAATTCGTGGGAGTACTTGGACCCCCCTCCACGAATTCGTGGGAGTACTTGGACCCCCCCTTCACTTTCGTGGGAGTACTTGGACCCCCCTCCACGAATTCGTGGGAGTACTTGGACCCCCCTCCACGAATTCGTGGGAGTACTTGGACCCCCCTCCACGAATTCGTGGGAGTCCTTGGACCGGATCCACGAATTTGTGGAGATACCTCGCTCTTTCCACGAAAACATTGGAGTACTCACCACGAAACCGGGGGACTACTTTCCACGAAACCGTGGGACTACTTGCCCTTTTCCACGGATTTGCGGGAGTACTTTTGGTTTCCACGAGGGACCTCCGTCCACGAGCCCGTGGATGGTGTGCTTTCCACGGATTCCGCATCCCCCCACCATACCGGATCCACGAATTTGTGGAGATACCTCGCTCTTTCCACGAAAACATTGGAGTACTCACCACGAAACCGGGGGACTACTTTCCACGAAACCGTGGGACTACTTGCCCTTTTCCACGGATTTGCGGGAGTACTTTTGGTTTCCACGAGGGACCTCCGTCCACGAGCCCGTGGATGGTGTGCTTTCCACGGATTCCGCATCCCCCCACCATACAGATATAACCCCCTAAAACTCGGTCACCCCTTCACCACCTTTCATCTCCTTTTCCACCCTTTGTTTGCTACTGCTGCATACCAGATACAACAGTGATCCAGAACAATGGACGACTCTCAGCCAGAGACAGACTGTGGAGATGAAATCCAGCTGCTGTCATGTTCTCCCACAGCACACGGTGAGTGCATTCTTGGCTCTGCTCTGACTGACACTCAGACCAATCTTTCTATGACATTCCCCTGACCATACCTGAGGGGTTTGAGTCCCTTGGCTATGGGTATCATTCATTGCTCAAGTATTACACCTGCATGAAATGCAAGCAGGGAGTCAGGGGTGAACACCTGATAGGTCACCTCCTTGACTCTCACAACAAAAAGGTCGAGGATGAGGTGATCAAGGAGATGCTCTCTGCGTATCCCAGTCACCCTGGCCAGCATCCGGAGATCCCTGCTTTCCCCAACGGGTTGCCGATCATATCTCTCCCTCTGCTTGCCATCCAGCCCGGCCTGTCCTGCAACCTGTGCAGTTACCACTGCACTGCGACGAGCAGCATCAAGAATCACTTCACCACCAGTCACAAAGGTCAACCTTATCACCGCAACCATACCAACACGGCTCTCCAAACGATCTACCACCAAGGCAACAGACAGTTCTTCCCTGTCCAGCCATCGGAAGATGCGATCTCTGGGATCACACCTTACCTGATGTTCCTCCGGTCACTCCCTCCTGTGGACAGATCGTCTATCATCAAGGAGGGGGCAGAGCACGAGCAGGCCTCATGGATGGGAAGGCTTGGATGGTTCAAACATGTGGAAGGACAGGATGCCAAGGAGCTTGTCGGACTTGTGGCCAAACCAGGATCTGATGAGGAGTTGTTGCACAGGATGAAGAAGATGTGCAGGCAATACCTGATGGACATTGAGGAGAGGATCAAAAAGAACCCAGAGCAGTTGATCCTGCATCTGCTGAACTCTGAGACACCCACAGAGTCAGTTCTTATTGCAGAGAAAGGCCAAGCTGATCACATAGAGTCTCACACGAACCCTTCAAGGCTCTTCAGAACCAAGAGACCTTTGACAAATACAGCCTCCACTTCTGCAGGCTGTTCTGCTTCCTGATGAGGAAGGCCTGTGGGCGAGCGCACTCCTACCCCATCCAGGTCTCTGCAGAGCAGGTCAGGCTCTGTGAAGAAATGATCAAGATCCTGTCATCTGGGGAAGATCAACAGTCATTTGACACCGTGTTCCATGCTCTGGCGTACTCCCTGCTCACGACATCTTCCTATCAAGCCATGGTGGATTCACACCTGTACCCGCTGATCTGCTTCAACACCCTCTCCAACCTGAAGCCGGACGGACACTTCAACTCTGTCACCGAGATGACGCCCAAGATTGCCATGCTTCAGTGGGCCTTCAAGCTGGTGGTGTTCAAGCAGGTCCAGATGAGAGTGGATGAGGAGATTGTGAGCAGGACCTCTGATCTGGAGGAGTGAGTGATCGATATCCGAGGACAGGGCTGACGTCAGTCTGATGAAAGAGGAGATCTCCCTGCTCCACAACGGTCACATCTCCCCATTCTCCTGCCTGCTGTCGATCAAACATCTCGTCAACCACGTGGCCTATCACCAACCTGGTCTCCCCACCGTCTACTGGAGAGACAAGCAGAAGACACAGCTCGTCGTCAATGGGGAGCTGTTGAAGCTGGACAATCTGAGGAGTGGGGTGCATCAGCTGGAGAAAGAGCTGTCAGAGTACTTTGAGGAGCATCTCCTTCTTGGCCTGCCCATCCAAAGCTTCAACTATCCGGATCCTGCTCAGGTGGTGGATCACCTCCCAGAGGATGAGGTCGGCTACAACTTTTTGGAGGATGACGCCAACCCATTCAAGGAGAACAAGTGGACCTTGGTCCGGCAGATCCTAGAGGATGACGTGCTCAGAGGTGTGTTCTTAGGGGTTAGGGGGTGCTGACAGTCCAGACAAGTTCATCCCATACAGGACAGAAGACACACTGTTCTGGAACCCACACGAGATCAGGACGTACCTCCAGAGATGTTCCGGCTTCATGGACAAGCTCATCTGCCTCATCCACCTGACCTATGGTGCACCCGCAAGGAGGACGGAGCTTCTCAGTCACAAGCTCACCAACACCCAAGCCGGACTGAGGAACATCTTCTTCATCAATGGCAGGATCGTCCTCTTGGGCAGATATCACAAGGGAAGCAACCAGACCTCTCTTGACAAGGTGATCCTCTTGGGGGGTGTAACATCAGGTGCTGACTGCAGACACTGCCAAGGTTCCTGCCCTGCTCGCTGACGAGGATGCTCACACTCTACCTGGCGTACGTGAGACCGTTCGAGGTGTTTGGCCTGTCAAAGATCGACGACATCCAAGGATCGAGGCTGCACTCTTCGCACCTTTTCACCACCAACGGCAGCATCATGAAGCAAGATCACTTCAGCTCGATGTTGAGCTCTGTGACGCATTCTTATCTGGGAGCGAGGATCAACCCGTCCACCTGGAGGCATGCCTCCATCGCCATCTTCAAATCCAGGAGCATCAGGAATCAGCTGGAGCATGGAGAGGCTGTGCAGGACATCCAAGCAGGTCACACCACCCGGACGGCAGAGGAGCACTATGCCCTGAACAAGGAGGACATCATGTCCATGGGGGAGTCCACCTTCCTGCTGTTCTTTCAGAGCAGCACGGAATGGCAGAACCTGCTTGGGTATTTCCTCCAAGGACAGGAGGAGGATCAAGCTGTGGCGGGGGTGGAGATGGAGGGCCTCCTGGCCAGGATCTCTGCCAAGCTGGACCAGATGGACAGGGAGCAGGGGGACAGGCAGGCCATCAGAGGGGACCAAGCACCATCTCAAGCGTCTGACAAGATGGGGCAGCTCATCGCAAGACTGGAGAGCAAAGTCGACAGGCTGGGAGCAAAGCTGCACGAGTTCATGGAGATGCCGCCACCGGCACACAACCTTTCGAGCTCGAGGAGACTGCAACCGCTGGGCCTGTCAAAGACGAGCACAAGCACCGGCACCAGCACCGGTTCCTCGTCCTCCCCCTTGGGACTCAGCCTCATCAGCCTGAGCAACACTTCCACCAGCACCAAGGTGACCAGCAACCCAGAGATCACCAAGCTCAGCGCCAACCTGGTCACCGGTCTACAGAAGCTGTTTGGATCTGGGGCCAAGTGGAGGAGTGATTGGCAGGAGCGAGGATGTCAGCTCGTGCTGGACAAGGCCACCAACCTGCTCATGGTCGGTCCCACCTCTGGGGGGAAGAGTCTGCTCTGGCTTGTGCCGGTCATGAGCGGATTGGAGAGGGGGATGGTGACGGTGGTCATTGTGCCACTGTCAGCACTGTTGCAGGACATCAAGCACAAGCTCGAGTCCCATGGGGTGAGCCATGAGCTCTGGAGCCCCTCTGCCTCTGGCGAACGCTCCAAGATCATCCTCATCTCCGTGGAGAACTGTGTGAATGACCAGTTTCACAAATGGATCAAGAGGATCAAGATCGTGAGTGTGTCTTTGGAGAGCACACCTGCTGACGCCCAGGCAAGGGTCGTGTTTGAGGAAGCACACATCCCCCTCACGTCCTTCACCTACAGGGCTCAGATGGACGGCCTTGCCAAGCTGAGGGCTATCCCTGCTCCAAAAGTGCTCATCACTGCGACCTGCCCACCTACTCTGAGCGATCAGCTGCTCGGCAAGTTCCACCTTTCTCAAGTCACCCAACACAGGACGTCCACCAACAGGGGGGAGATCCACTACTCTTGCACCTCACCCGTCGTCAACAGCGAGAACATTGCCGTCCTGGCCAGGCAAGCGGTCGAGCAGATCTCCCCTCATCTCCACCCTCGAGATCAAATCCTGTTGTTCTGCAGGAGCAAGGTGGACTGCCAGATGGTGTCCGAAGCTCTGGACTGCCCTCAACACCACTCTGATCTTGGGGACAAGAACAACATCCTCAAGGAGTTCAGAGCAGAGATCTTGGGGAGGGTGCTGGCGTGCACGAGTGGACTGGGTGCGGGTGTGGACCTGCCCCTTGTTCGTGTGACCATCCACCTGGGAGAGCCGAGCAACCTGGTCGACGGTGTGCAGGAGATGGGCAGGGTGGGCAGGAAAGGCCAGGAGTCATGGTGTCACATCATCAGACTCGAGCTGTGGTGGGGCAATCCAGGACTCGGAGCAGACTACCTGCAGAAGATGCTCAACGGCAAGCAGTGCCTCAGGGCTGGGATCACAAAGTTCATGGATGGGGAGGAGAGAAAGTGTGGGGGGAGGGATGAGATGTGCTCCAGGTGTGGTCACTCGCCATTCATGACTTCACCCCTGTCGACCCCTCTGACGACGACGGCTGGGACCCGGACGACGACGTCACTGTCCAGCCTGGAGGGCAGACAGTCCAGGTTCAGAAGCTCCCAGAGCCTGATGCCAAGCCCTTCGCCTAGGACCTCTCTCCTGAGGGATGCCGCATCCCAACAGCAAAAGGAAGAGTCGAGGTCCGAGTTGATGAGGGAGCTACACCTGCAGGTGCAAAAGCTCAAGGGGGCATGCCCCAAGTGTCTGGCTCTGGGGCTCTTTGAGACCCACCAGATCCAGAAGTGCAGCCCACCAGGCTGGCTCCCCGACGTCGCCCAACGCTTCAGGAAGGGGACCAAGTTCCATGGGAACAAGCAGATGTGCTTCACCTGCTGGTTTCCCTGGCCATCCGGAGACTCATGGTTCCACAAGGGATCCAGTGGCAGGTGCTGCATCTACCCTTCATTCTTGCCAGAGCTCATGGCCTCTGCCTTGGAGTCTGATGAGTATCAGGTTTTCGCGCGGGCGGCGGGCTTGGAGATTGAGGATTGGCAGAGCTGGCTTGGGGGAGTGAGCAATGTGCCCATCCACCATGTCTGGGTGGCAGCTCATTGGTTCCTTGCCAGGGTCATAGACCAGAACAACCTGTAGTCTAGTCTCCTATGCTGCTCGTGCTTTTTGTGCTTTTCGTGGTTCTCGTGCTTTTCGTGGTTTTCGCGGTTCTCGTGGATTTCGTGCTTTGTGTGCTTTCCGCGGCCTTTGTGCTTCTCGCACTTACCCTTGCCTCTCCCCTCTCCCACCGTCAATGTCCCTGCTCGACTACCCAGAGAACATGCCTATCTCAGAAGGGCTCAGAGGGTGGATGTGGAAGGAGCCAGAGGATTGGGGGGCGTGGGATCCGGTGCAGACGACTGCTGGCAGCCTGCTCGAGCACAAAGCCAAGAGTCAGTCGCTCCCCATCAGGCATGGTGCTGAACAAAGACAGAGCATTACATTGACTGTGGATACGACGCGTTCAAGACGAACGTTCTCTACGACAACAACATCAGCTGGCTCAAGGGCTGCCCTCTGCTCTTCAACAGGGACGAGCTCCACCACCGAGCGGGCTACTACATGGCATTCATGAGAGGTGGGTCTCTCAGCTCTCTACCCCGCTCTCTCCGCCGATCACAGTCGCCAAATTCCCCAGGCAGGATCCGTTCGACATGGGGACGACGGCTCCTATCCGGATCCCGCTGAGAGCGCACATCTGGCTGGTGACAGAGAGACTGCTGGTGATAGAGGAGATGGTGGACTGGGCGGAGAGGAAGGGAGCCGTGAAGAAGACCGGTCTCATCGTCGACAGCTGGTGCAAGAGGGTCTATCATCTCTACCTCGAGCAGGAGAACGATTACACCAAGAGGCTGGCCGGGAAGGTGCTGAGGGAGCTGTTGGAAGAGGTCTACACGTTTGCTCAGAGAGCTCATGTGCTCAAACTGGTGGAGAGATGCTGCCCCGGGGTCAAGATCAGGCAGTGTGATGTCTAGCCCAGTATGCATCCACGTCCGTGGACGGCCTCCCGTGGGTCTCGTGGACGCTCAGGATCCGGCAGACCGGGCCCGAGCTGTCGTGGACCCTGTGCGCGTGATAAAACACAGAACCCCATATCCATCCGTCGCAAACGGACATCAGACATCATGCCCACAGAGGAAGAGGAGACATCAAAAGACGTGATCATCAGGAGGCTGTGTGAGTGATCGGATCGGACTCGGAGGGTGATCTGACAGGGCTGACCGACAGTGTTCCCGCCCCCGCCCAAGTCGATCCTCTGGTGGAGGCACGCCCACAATGCTGCGCTTCGAAACGTGTTCGAATACAAGAGCCACCCCGAGCTCTCGGACAAGGAGTTGGTGTTGAGCGGTGAAGAAAAGACGGTCAACGTCCGGGCCGCGGATGACGCCGGTGAGCGGGATCATCTGGGGACCGTGCTCTGCTCATGCGATCGCAGCCAGGACCATGATCATGGGCGTAGATCATCGCCTCGCCTGGAACGTGGCCACCAGACCTCACACCCGGCTGCTCCTGCTGAGAGTCATGTCCCTCCACGCCTTCTACCGCCAGGCAAAAGGTACAGACATGCCCTCCCTGCCGTCGGTGCTGCAGGTGATCCAGGCGGTCAACCGGTTGCACCTCACCACCCAGCCCAGCTGCCTGCAAGCGTTCTTCATCATGCTTTACCTACAATGCCCCAAGCTGGAGAGTGACAAGTTTCCCCGGTTTCTTGCCCTCAACCTGTCCCCCTTCATAGTGTGATCATGCATGCCGATCCGGGCTTGGTCGGGGAAAAAAGACCGGTGGTGGCCTCCATATCCCACGAGGATCCAGAGATCCACGGATGCCCACGGTCGTCTCCTTTCACACGATTTCCACGGCCACGAGAAAGGCCACGAGGGTATCCACAGGACCCACGAGCTCACGACTTCCACGATCGAGTCCTCGCAGACCCCCCTCCCGTTCTCTCCTCTTCTCTTCTCTTCTTCCACCGTCAATCGGACGAGCGAGCGACCATGAGCACTCCACCATCAGCCACACCCCCCATGAACACGGACGAGAGTGTGTACATGACCACCCTGACCTGTTGGACCGGAGTGGGCACCGGCCCTGTCTCTGGAAGAGAACCACCCACTTTCTACCACCAGGTCTGCATAGACTCTGCCGCCACGTTCAACGCGATAGACGAGGGCTACGCGGACGAGCACCTGTCCCACATCGACTGGGATCCCGATCAGGCCGTCCAGGTCAACACCATCTCACCCAACGGCAAGATCCGAACCCAAGGCAAAGCTCGACTCTTCCTCCATTTCTCCGGGGTGGCAGATGGGGTGTCGTACATCATGCCTGCCACCTTCTACAAGGTGTCGATCATCCACCATCCGATCCTCCTCGGAGTGCCCGCGCTCAGAGAGTCCGAGGCGACCATCGGCCTGACCAGCCCTTGCCCTTGGATCCACTTCCGGCACGGTCCCCCGATGAGGTTCAGATGCTTTTGGAAGCATGGATGCGGGACACCAGCCCCAATGATGAGAGTCAAAGAAGGACAGTCTGATAGCCCCCAGGCTGCGGAGGCTACTGGGGCTGGGGAGGCTACTGAGGCTAAAGAGGCTACTGGGGCTGCGGCGGCCACTGAGGCTCCGGAGGCTATGGAGACAGAGCAAGCCTAGGTACACCCATGATGACCGTTGTGAATGCATTGAGCTCTGTTGGGCGTGTCAGAGCTCTGTTCCCCTTGTTGATCAATGTCCACGATCCACCGTCCACACTGCACGAGCCACGAGCCACGAGCCACGAGGCATGAGCCACGCCCCACGAGCCACAAGCCACGAGCCACGAGCCACGAGCCACGAGCCACGAGCCACGAGCCACGAGCCACGAGCCACGAGCCACGAGCCACGAGCCACAAGCCACGAGGCATGAGCCACAAGCCACGAGGCATGAGCCACGCCCCACGAGCCACGAGTCATGAGTCACGACCCACGCCCCACGAGCCACGAGTCACGAGTCACGACCCACGAGTCACGAGCCACGAGCCACGAGCCACGAGCCACAAGCCACGAGGCATGAGCCACGCCCCACGAGCCATGAGCCATGCCCCACGAGCCACGAGTCACGAGTCACGACCCACGAGTCACGAGCCACGAGTCACAAGCCACAAGTCACGAGTCACGAGCCACGAGCCACGAGCCACGAGCCACAAGCCACAAGCCACGAGCCACGAGTCATGAGTCACGACCCACGCCCCACGAGCCACGAGTCACGAGTCACGACCCACGAGTCACGAGCCACGAGCCACGAGCCACCAGTCACGAGCCACGAGTCACGAGTCACGAGTCACGAGTCACGAGTCACGAGCCACGAGTCACGAGCCACGAGCCACGAGCCACGAGCCACGAGCCACAAGCCACAAGCCACGAGCCACGAGTCATGAGTCACGACCCACGCCCCACGAGCCACGAGTCACGAGTCACGACCCACGAGTCACGAGCCACGAGCCACGAGCCACCAGTCACGAGCCACGAGTCACGAGTCACGAGTCACGAGTCACGAGTCACGAGCCACGAGTCACGAGTCACGAGCCACGAGCCACGAGCCACGAGATCGCCCATACACTCCTGCAGATCCCCCATGGACTCCAAGAGATCCCTTGACCTTTGCTGTAGCAGGTGTCACAAAACTCGTGGGTCGTTCCCACGAAATGAACCAACCACGGATCAGCACCTCCCTGGCCCTGTCTTGAGCCCCTGTGGTGGTAGCAGTGCACCAGGCCTGGGATGCCCCTGATCATGATAAATACCCCGCCCAGGCGTCCCATGCACTCCTCCCCCACAGCCTCCCAATCAAATCCCTCGCCCGCAGCCTTCCAAGCAAAGCCCTTGCCAGCAGCCTAGCAAGCAAAGCCCTTGCCAGCGACCTACCAAGCAAAGCTCCTGCCATCAGCCTGCCAAGCAAAGCCCTTGCCAGCAGCATGTCGACCAAACAATACACCCCCTCTGCCAAGCACACCCTTGCCTCTGCCCCGCATGCTCCAGCCTGCGCCAAGTGCCAGTCCAAACCGACGAAACCTGCCAAGACTGGGGCAGCATCTTCCATCACTCTGCGCTCTCCTCCCAGCGCTCACCCTTCTCTTGACAGGACCCAGTCCTGGGTCCAAGACCAGCGTGATCGTGCGTCCAAGCTCCCATCCTCAAGTTCGGTCACTGGGTTCGACCCACTCCTACCTGGGAGCTACTTGGATCTCCCCATGTCACAGCCAATGCAGCTTGTCAGCTCATCCAGACAAGCCGTGCGGCACACGGTCACCCAACACGTGCATGCCATCGGATGGCACTGCATCGTGGAGGAGCAGGTGACACAGAAGGCGGTACTCAGCCAGAACCTCTGGGGCCAGAGGCAGATAGGATTCTGGTGAGACCATGTAGTGTTCCATGCATGGTTGTATGTCCTCTGCCACTGTGAGACTGTGCAGGGTCCTCGGAGGCATTCTCCACCAGAGCCACCAGAAATGCCCTGTTGGTGGCAGAGAGGGCGCATTTCCACCAGTGCCACCCACAGGGCATTTCCACAAGTGCCACCAACAGGGTATCTCCACAAGTGCCACAAGGGGGGATTTCCACGAGTGCCACAAACCGGAATTACCACAAGCGGCATTTCCACCAGTGCCAGCAGCCACGAAACACTTTGACCCCCCTCCCTTTCATCAGCGTAGCTTGCGTAGCTCTTACGGGGGTGAATTCTGCGGGTCCACGTGCCAAACACGTGCTGAAAACCGCAAATGGGGGGATCAAATAGAAAAATTCCGGACATCCTTGCTGCCCCTCTCCCCTTTCAGCAGAGAAACATGCATGCATGAGGCTGATGGATGGAATGACATCTGTGACAAGGCCAATCACCTACATAGCAACTACACTCTCCAGATGCTATCACTGCACCACTAGGGTCAAAATAAGCCACGTCTGATGAGGCTTGCTTGCTGTTGCCGTCCCAGGCCATCATTGACTGATGGGCCCTCTCACACGTGCTGTCTGTTGATCTGGTGCTGTTCTCCGCAAGAAGGTGCTTTCCACAGCCTCTTGTGTGTCAACAACATGGCTGCCCCATTAAACTCTATCCATGGGACTCAATACCACGGTGCTAAGGACGGTTTATTGGTGTGAGCTCGTATATATAACACCCGCGCCCGCCTCTGCACTGCCTCGGGCTTTCTCCTTGAAACACCGTCTTCAAGGCTACTCAAGGCTCTTCCAGGGTATTTGAGCACTGACAAGGTGCTCCTGTGTCTGACAGGCGTGCTGGGCTGAGACAAAGGTTGCATGTGTGGCCAACGTGACAGTAGGTGTCACTGGGCCAGACCGGTCGTCAACTGATGGGCCCTCTCACACGTGCTCTCTGTCAATCTATCTCTGTTCTCCATGAGAAGGTGTATCCTACAGCCTCTCGTGCGCCCACAACTTCGCTGCGCCGTTACTTTCTATCCATAGGACTCAATACTATGGCGCTAAGGACGGTCTTCGGGCGAGGAGTTGTATATGTATCACCCATGCCCTCCTCTGCACCGCCTCGGGCTTTCTCCTTGAAACACCGTTGACAAGGCTTGAGCTCTAGAGTTGTCAAGGCCACTCGAGCTTGTCAAAGCTACTCGAGGCTCAACAATATCCTCACGTGTCTGACTCATGTGCTGGGCTGGGACGAATGTTGTAGGTAGGCGTTGGTGATCATGGAGGCGTGGCCGGCGTGACAGTAGGCATGCAATGGACATCACACAGGTATGGCTGACATGACAACAACATCTGGCGCAGCCGGATGCTCGACCCGTCAGGGTTGAGCTACATGCACCGTCAGGCGCAAGGGGGTAAGAGGGAGGGAGGGGGACGGCAGGGGTGCGGGGTTGTCCCACCCCTCCCATCTAACGGAATCAAAGATCAAAGAATTGTATGAGGCTTAGCAAACTACCTGAGAACCGGCAAACAATAAAATACAATTAAAAACCTAAAATAAAATCAAAATACGGTGCTACGCCCTATCGCGCACCTTTCTGCACGATTTACCTAGTTCCCCCCCCTCACCATCAGACAACCATATCTCCCTCACTCTCCCACTTCAGCATTCACTCTATCACTTCAGCACTCAGTCAAGCCTTCATCATGTTGGAAGCTCAAGCCAATTACTTCCCCATGCAGGAGTACCTCAACCTGGATGAGGAACCAGCTCAGGAGTCCAGCCAAGCTGTGCAGGGAGACCTCTCTGACTGGTGAGCCAACACTCCTGCCCCATGCACTGTGCTCATCACAGGTCCACATTGCTTGCCCTGTGCAGTGAACAAGTCCCCCCACAAGAGCCACAGCAGCAGCAGCAGGCTGGACCCTCCTCTGGACTCTGTTTCCCATCCCTCACTGGGTGAGTCAACATCATCCTCCCTCCATGAAGCCATGCTCACCCTGTGCAGTGACTTGGTGCCACAGCAGCAGCAAGCTGGTCCCTCCTCTGGACTGTGCTTCCCAGACCTGAGCACCCTCACAGGGTCAGTTCACATCATCTTGCCCAATGAACCCATGCTGACCCACAGCTTTGAACAGTTCAATGTCACTGGACCAGAAGTCAACCCCCTTGACCAGCTGTTGGGCCCAATGCCCCTGGCCTTCTTCTACCCAGCAGACAACCAGGCCAACAGGTGAGTTTAGGGTTTTTTGGGAGCCAGAACTCAAAACTGACAGCATCAGTGCCCCAGAGGCTCCTGCTCATCATGATGCCTCAAGCACTGCTCTCCCTGTCAAGTGAGTGAGCCTCATGGCTGGGCAGACAAGTGACTGATCAGTCCAGTGGAGCAGAGACTCTCTCACAATCTCAGGTCAATCCTGGTGACCTGGAACTCCATCAGGCTCTGCTGTGAGTTTCTCTCAGCAGCTCACTCAAATGACAGAGCTCATGCTGTGCAGTCCTTCTCCCCCTCAGCCAGACACTTCAGCAGATCAGGTTGCAGACCAGCAGCAAGAACCAATCCAGTGAGCCAATCCCTGTGGGGGAGAAACTCTGTGTGCTGACACAAACCAGGGGAGAGGCTGAGATCCTTGTTCCTCCAACACAGCAGGCAGTGGCAGACTCTCATCCATCTCCTGCTGAGGAGCTTGAGGACTGGGAGATGGACAGTGAGGAGGAGGTTGTGGAGGTCCCTGAGGACCAGCTGGAGTATGTCATCTCAGAGGTGCACATCAGATCCTCTGGCAAGAGTGCAGGAGTCCAGTACTTCTTCACTCACAAGAGTCACCTCAAGGACAAGACAGGCCCTGTCAAGAGGTCTGCCCAGAGCAAGTTTGGGACCATGTTCTCCAGGGGCAGGGTGGACAACCAGGAGTGGATCTACCTGAGGAAGAAGAAGCTCAGGGAGGTCAGGCAGAGTCTCAGACAGAAGAGTGATGACTGGCATGGCCCCAAGCCAGACATGTGGAGATGGGCATTGAAGAACAACAAGGCATGATCCATCTTAGAATGCATCCATGTCTCAAACAGAGGCTGTGAGCCTGCAGTCTGCTTCTCACTCAAGCATGTGACACAGTGTAGGGGTTGTGCCCTAGTCTGCCTCTCACTCAAGCATGTGGCAGACTGTAGAGGTGGTGGGCAGCTGTGCAGTCTGCCTCTCACTCAAGCATGTGACACAGTGTGGGCAGCTGTGCGGTCGGCCTCTCACTCAAGCATGTGGCAGAGTGTAGAGGTGGTGGGCAGCCGGGCAGTCTGCCTCTCACTCAAGCATGTGGCAGAGTGTGACGGCTGTGGGCAGCTGTGTAGCCTGATTGTCACATACAAGGGCAGCTGTGTCTAGCACACAATGATGCCAGGCTCTGCCCGTAGGTCCGATAGCTGTGCCCGGTTTCCCGGCGACGGTCAATGCCACACAGAGCAAGACCAGCAAGTGATTCAGTTGGGAAACACTGAGGGCAGAGCCAAAACTCTGGGGCAAGAGAGACAGACAGAGTGAGAGGAGAGCAGAGAGGAGTGGGAAGTTGGGAGTGAGAGGAGTAAAAGAAGAGGAGGTCATGAGGGGTTCTCCCTCTCATGTATATGAACCAGGCCAAAGAATCCACAGAGTACATCCGAGTCCACGGAGCACGTCGGAGAACACGGTGTACACAGCAGCAGCAGCAGCTGAGAAGTACGGGAGGTGTATCCAGCACAAGACGAGGCCATCCTACAGGAGACACAAGGAGGGTGACGGGATGAGTCTGGGAGAATGCGCAGACATCAGCCGTTCCCGTGTGAGTCGAGGACGATTGTTGAATCTTGCCGGATCGGGGATGAGAGCCAAGGATCCCCAGTCTGATGGTGCATTCTAACAGTGTCATCCGAGATGCAAGCGCGTGGTCTGGGCAGCTGGCCCGAGTACTGTGGGTCGGACACGGTGTCGGGTGCGGTCCTCGGCCCGTCTGTCGAGCTCGGGTCAGACCATTGGCCGAGGGGCAAGGTCAGAGGCCGCAGGGCTTTCTCCCAGTCATGTAGAGGACAGACAGAGCCTCAGAGGCGTGGGTGTCTGCCGAGCACGGCCACTTATGCCACATGGCCGGACCCCTCCCGTCCCTTTGGGGCGTGGCACTTTGGAAGCGGATCCCCAGGCATTGCCTCGTCCTATCTATCTCATCTCTTCAGCAATCATTCCTGGCGCCCCAATTAGCCTAGAGAACCGGCTGTCGACTTCCCCAAACACGTCTGGGGCTCTGGGCGGGGATCAAAGGGGGACCCCCCAGCCGATACGGAGCAAGAGTCGGCATGGAGGATGAGCATGACTATTTCACATAGATAGGGACAAGGCCAAAGCTGTAGAGTGTGTTCTGATCTCCATACACCGCCTTAGGGCATGTGACAAAGGCCGAGAGCCAGTTGACGCTCAGTGGCACACAGCTCCTGCCATCGTTCCCAGATCCCCCATACCAGATCACAGAGATCTTCCCGACCGACTTCTTGATCTGTTTGATCAGGTTCTCCTGACCAGAGGAGAGCATGTGCTGCCAAGCTACGGGAACCCCGGCCCTGGCCACGCTCTTGTTGTGTGCCTCCGAGTCCCAGATGACGACGATGTTACCGCTGCCTTAGGGGTTACAGGCAGGTCCTGGGGGGGGGACTTTCTCGCGCATCGAGATTTTTTGAAATTTTTTTTTGGATTCAAAAAGTTCGACAAAAGAGCTATTCGTAAATGTAATGATCTTCCCGATCGGGTAAAAACTGACGGATTTACGGGCATCCAAAGTTGGCTGGGTATTTGACTTTGGTTGGCTGTGACGCGGTCAGTAATTGGAATATTGAGTTGATTGTCGAAGTAAGTAGCCTAATATGGTCCCAAATATATCTGGGATGACTCTCGCATGCATCCCTGACTTCATGTAAAACGGTCCAAGGGGGGACCCTTGGAGCTCATATGGCCCAAGGGGGGACCCTTGGAGTTTGCTGGTTGTGAGTGAAATTATTTTTGTGATGTGAAGGGTGCTACTATACTCTATTTGACGAGCTGATTAAGAATCTCTAACCCATTCCCGGATCGGAGCGAAACTGGCGGAGTTAATCCCTCCGAAAGACCAGTACGTCTGCCCAAGGGGGGACCCTTGTAGCTTTTTCCGGTGCTGGATAAAATTATTCTGCAAGTCTAATGGTTGGTACTATACTCAGTTTGACGAGCTGATTCCAAATCTCTCACTCGTTTTCCGATCGGAGCAAAACTGGCCGAGCTATCCCCACCCGTAACCCAGCTCGACTGCCCAAGGGGGGACCCTTGTAGCTTTTTCCGGTGCTGGATAAAATTATTCTGCAAGTCTAATGGTTGGTACTATACTCAGTTTGACGAGCTGATTCCAAATCTCTCACTCGTTTTCCAATCGGAGCAAAACTGGCCGAGCTAACCCCACCCGTAACCCAGCTCGACTGCCCAAGGGGGGACCCTTGTAGCTTTTTCCGGTGCTGGATAAATTTATTCTGCAAGTCTAAAGGTTGGTACTATACACTATTTGACGAGCTGATCAAGAATCTCTAACCCATTACCAGATCAGAGCAGAACTGGCGGAGTTAATCCCTCCGAAAGACCAGTACGTCTGCCCAAGGGGGGACCATTGCAGCTTTTTCCGGCGCTGGATAAATTTATTCTGCGAGTCTAATGGTCGGCACTATACACTATTTGACAAGCTGATTAAGAATCTCTAACCCATTTACTGATCGGAGCAAAAGTGGCGGAGCTATGTGCCACTTAGCATGTATTATGTGTAACCCAATATAGGCAAGTAAAACTCAGCAGACCTTCACCCCTCTGGTTTGACACAGTGGTTAGTGTCATTTCGGCCCGCTGTAGGGTGCTGTCTGCCCTAATTTGGCTGTGACTAGGTTCGATTCCTGGTTGGGGTACACTTTTTGGGTTAGGGGGTTAGGGGGTTAGGGGGTTAGGGGGTTAGGGGGTTAGGGGGTTAGGGGGTTAGGGGGTTAGGGGGTTAGGGGGTTAGGGGGTTAGGGGGTTAGGGGGTTAGGGGGTTAGGGGGTTAGGGGGTTAGGGGGTTAGGGGGTTAGGGGGTTAGGGGGTTAGGGGGTTAGGGGGTTAGGGGGTTAGGGGGTTAGGGGGTTAGGGGGTTAGGGGGTTAGGGGGTTAGGGGGTTAGGGGGTTAGGGGGTTAGGGGGTTAGGGGTTA